>OX493390.1:2500000-5000000 GCA_950371165.1 Lacanobia oleracea | reverse complement strand
TGCGAGCAATGTACTCTGTCCACTGCCATTTTTCTTTGGCAATCCTTCGAGCTATGTCAGTAATCTTGTTTCCCAAACAGGTATCTATATATATACTCTATATTTAATATATAAAGCTGAAAAGTTTGTTTGTTTGTTTGTTTGCTTGAACGCGCTAATCTCAGGAACTACAGGTCCGATTTGAAAAATTCTTTCAGTGTTAGATAGGCCATTTATCGAGGAAGGCCATATATATCATCACGCTAAGACCAAAAGGAGCGGAGCAGTAATGAAAATTGTGACGCAGACGAAGTTGCGCGGGTCAACTAGTAAGAAATAAAATATTTCTTAAAAAGCCTTCCATTATTCAGCATGATTATCATATCTGACCTTCCTTTCTGTATCCTATTATAATAAGATGTTCAACAAATACAAACCCTCAAAATAATTTCCCCAAACTAAGCATTAAACCTTTCCATGCCCCAGAATAATCAAATATCATTTCCACACAAAATAAGAATCTGTAACAACCACCAACATTAATCAATAGTCGGAAACAGTACCAGCTAATAAGTCATAACAGGAAAAAGTTAATTTGTGATGTAACATTACTCCGTCGTACGGAACCCCGAACCGCTCGTGATAAATTAAGTAAGAGACTGGTTCCGTCGAAGGGAAACTTCGGGAAATATCTGTGTCTTTTTCTTATCTTTCGTAAGGACAGTCACAATTTGTAAACTGTGTTGAATATCGGGAAATTGGAGCTCGGAATTATCATTGATTTTTCCCTTGTGGGTTGTACGGCGGGGCCGAAGATTTTGGGATGGCCTGTAGGTTATAGAAATCATCTCTCGAGTAGATTTAAAGGGAATATTTTGAATCCGTCCTTTTGACATCCCATTACTCTAGGGTATCAATAAGACCATGTCAAAGAATCACAAAATAATTCGACAAAGTCACAATTATTTATGTAAACCACCCTGACGTCGCATTTTCTTAGTTGAAAATATGAATGATTTATTTGAATGAAAATGATTAAATATTCGTAGTTTTCAATATAACTTAGATACACACATTGAGTCTTGTGTTAGTTTTTTTGGAATTCTACTGTGCTAGAACTTTCTACTTTTTCACTATTGTTAAGGAAGTTGTACATTAGTTTTACAAATAGAATATAGATTTAAAGTTATGTGATATCAAAAAGAACACGTTGTACAGAGGGAAGTTTTGAAACTAGGGTAGGGTCTGTGACCAGGGGCTGCGGACTTTGTTCGAAAGAGGTACCGTAGCCCTGGAACGCAAATGGCTCTAGAAGGAACATGGATGGGTTTTAGTCAGTAAGAGTCCGACACTCCCTCCTGCTTCACCCAGAGCGGGAGGAGTCATTTGATGATTTCCCATCCTTTAAAATATGTGACCAACATAATCTAACCCACTTGACTATTAGCGAATAATAGTCAAGTGGTTTAGATAAAGGTTGGTACAATAAATTTTCAATTACAGGTCTCAGTTTTTAATTTACAGGAGGAGATCGTGGCCAATAATAACATCCACACGGTTCGATCTTCAATGTCAAGCAACCCGTGTCGAGGACGGTCTGTCGATGGAAGCCGACCCCAATATAGGTGGGAAAAGGCTGGGCAGACTAATTGATTAAATTAGTAGTCATGTAGGATCTATGACAATGTTGGTCACAGACTGTACCATCCTAACATATAAAATTCTTCCGTAACTCACTGAGTGACAGACAGACAAAGTACACCCAAAATTGCTGGTCGTAGAAAGCTGAAATTTGGCATGTAGTTTTCTTGAGGAGTGTAGGAGAGCTCTAAGAGAGGGTTTGCCGGGATTTCTACGGGAACAGGAAAAAACTGGCTATGCATATACGAAGTCGTGAAGTCGCAGCCAAAATCTAGTTATGTAATAATTCAACTAACGTTTACAACTCCACACATGTGTCCTTGATAAACATACGTCAAAATAAATATTTAAAAAGAGTCTTAATTCCAAACAAGCATCATAGTATCTGTATTTCTCTCTTCTTTCCTTAACGATAATGATTTCCACTTAACAGAGTTCAGGTTACTTTTTAAATAATCCTAATAATTACGTTTCAAGAGTTCTCTGTCGAATTTGATCCCATCATCTTGAGTCAAGGAAATAGATGCGTGGGCCGAGAGATTCTGTTGTGAATTTAATCAAAAGAGACACCGTGGTCCTGGAACGCAAAATGGAAGGAGGAGCACGTATGGGTTTTAGTCAGTAAGAGTCTGTTCTGCTCCGCCTGGGGTGAAAGGTGTAATTTGATGATATGTGCTCTTAAAAAAATAGGCCGTGGGATTTAAAAAAGTCTATTTTAAGTAGCTTGTTCTTCTTAATAGAAATATTCCTTGCGTTGTTGGAATAAAACTTGCGACAAACAGGCTTTTTTTCGTCTTGAAACAAAACATGACGAGAATAAAAGTTCTTAGTAGAGTCACCGTAGTTGCACATTATACAACTCTTGAGAAGAAAAAATTAGTGCCCCTTTCGAGATTAAGAACATTGTGTTTTATGAAGAAAATTATTCAAAGTGAATATTTAAACCGGGAAATAAAAGAGTATCCTGTGTTAAAAGTGACATTCCCAAATAAACTCAGGGTTACCGGGGGCCGGGCGTTATTGGTATTAGGTCCAGCCTACCCACGTGTCAAAGTTCACCCAAATTCGATTAGCTGTTAAAATGAGAAGCAGTAATAACCAGACAGACAGACAGAGGTAGATATTTTTCCTTAAGTATGAAGAGGTGGTACTTGGGCAGTTGTTGTTTTATTAATAGCACCCTTACTTCACTTGTCGTTGTTATTTAAATCAATTGAATCACAAAAAAATTAAAACGTTAAGTTCCTGAGATACAGCAATCCTTAAGCAGTTACAATTAGAACATCGGTATAGCGTTAGCATCCAATAATTTAGCCGTGTATTGTTTTGTGTAATATCGCAATCATTACTGATTACATTGAATGGTATGTTACACATATGTCTCCATTAGGGAGATTTCCTGAATTCTAAAACTAGAAGCGTCTTGAAATAGTTGACAATGCGTTCTACGACAGTAAATTTTTTTGTAAATGCCAACGGGAAATTAATTACACAGACATATCCCTCTTATTCATCAAGGGCCATTGCCCTTCAGTCTCATTGACTGGCAAGGGAATAGGATTGGGCAAGCCATGTGATCGCGACATGATGATGTGATGTGATGTCTCCCGGATGGTATAAATACAAAGGCGGCTGCAACACAGACACCCATAGTCTGTGCTGCATTATGTTGCGGATGGCTTTAAACAGTTGTAGTCTGTCCAAACCCAGCTGCAACACAGCGGTCTGTAGTTTAGCCGCATTTTGTTTCTGTAATTCAATGAAAAAGATTAAAAGACGGCTGCAGCACTGAACGCGATCATAGTTCTCGTAATAGGCAAGTAAGTAATGAGCTGTTCTGTATTGAAAGAAGAACGTTTACAGCCGTTTTTGTTAAAACACTGTCTTACAAAATCGGTCACAGTGTGAACAGTTTCCAAATGTATGTGGTTCAGTCGTTTCTAATGATTTATATGGACCTGGCTGCGCTGCAGAACAGCTACCATCGGTCTTGCAGCCGACTTTGTATTTAGGTTCAAGGATGCCGGAATGCTGTGGGCTCTTATATGCCACATATAGACGGGGTTGCGATAGACCAAGGTGAGGTGGCGGATGGCTTCCTCTACAATTGCCTAAGATATAGAAAAAAATTAAAACCGCAGAAGTGGGACAGTTCGGGCCATAAAAATAATGTACTTTATTTCGCGATAAATGCAGATTACAGATTGTCCATAGATACGTTTACCAAGAAAAATGTCGAGCAATATTCTAACAGCTACCTAAATGCCTCTCCTGGAATTTGCTAGCACCTGCTTTTTTTTTCTGTCTTACACAATCAAAATGGTGAACATCACATAAACGTCACGTCAGTAAGTAACCTAAAGGTGGGTATTTACCGGTGTTACAGACCGTAGTGTACCATTCGAAACGAGCATGGTGTGTTTTTTTTTTTACTAATTGATAGGCACGCGCTTGACTACCATCTCACCTGATGGTAAGCGAAGATGTGGTTGAAGATGGAGCACGCTTGCCTAGAAGAAACCTATTCACTCTTAACTTAAAGACTCCCAGGTTGTAGCTATCGGGAAACACAGACTCCGGCAGGGAATTCCACTCTTTAGCTGTACGCATTATGAATGTGTTCCCAAAACGTTACGCCGCGTCCTTCTCACTCCTCCGCTGTACTTTTCTGATTAATTTCGTTGCGGGATCCAAGACAGTTGGATCGTTTCTCCGGGACTCGTCGGGCTTTATTGGCTCGGCGTTCTTCTGGTGGTCGCCACTGTTGATTCTGGCTTTCAGGAGTTGCAGTGATTAGGAATGTGTGGCGGGCTTATACTTAAAAAAAATCGACGGGTGACAATTTGTTACAGCGTACTGACTGAACTGTGTAACATTCAAAGGGATTCGCCAAAAATCAACAGTGGGCGGAGCACTCCAAACGAGCAATGAGCGGCACGTGTTTGTGCTCAAATCCACGTACTGACTACACGAACGCTCGCTTTGTAACATGTTACATTCCACCTCATAACCCCGGTCAGTACCCCATCTAAAGGTTCTATAACTTTTGTTCGTTGACTGTACATACCTAAATGTTTTATTTAAGAATTCCATTAATATCCATCAAGAAAAACAGACCGAACAAGGAAATCCTTTGGAACATTTTCTGAACAATTCAATCGAATGTATGTACTGCAAAGATTTATATAAAACATAATTGGTTTCGTATCGGGCCGAGCAAGCTATTTAGGTAATGGACGGATCTCTACAGTAACCAATCTTACTTGACCTTAGTTCACTTACAATTTGTTGGGATATCCGGGTCAGATGTATTTCTTTGGCAAAGTGTTTTCGGATTAAGAAAGGTATAGTGCCTTCTTTAGAGTAATGGTCTTTTTGGAATTTGATTCTTTGTTTTTTCAAGATGGGTTTGAGAGTTATTGAGCTCGATTGAGAGTTACGTTTAAAAACATATGAGGGATTGAATGGGAAAAAAGTATTTACAAGAATAAATAACTTTACAGCATTTTATGTTCAATGATAGTTTGAAGATTAGATTATTGTCCCATTTCATACCAATGGGACCGGTTTTATAACATAGGACGTTTAACATAATTAACTTGGGGACTGTGGATACACACCCACCTTTTTCGGAGGGAAATCCTCATGGATGTCCTCCACCCTGGGGCGGGCGAAGGGGTCTATCTGACTCTTACTGACTAAAACCACCCCAGTGTTCCAATTCTCATCTACTCCGGAACTACGCGACTTCCGTAATCCCCGGCTGGTCCTGGCCCGCCTCTGTGGGCCACCTCGGGTCAGCGGGGGGAATTAGGTCTTTGACTCTACCCGCGACGTCAAAGAGGGGTGCACGGGAACACCACCTCGGGTCCGGATGAATGGGAGGCGACGGACATCCCCAAGACTGCCACCTCTGGACCCAGATAGGAGGCCGGAAGAGAGCAGCGTATGCCCCTTTCGGACGCTTGGTGCGCCTGCTGCGGGACGGGTGAGAGGTCGAGATCTACCTCTCCCTTTCCGCAGCTTCCTTTTGCGCAATAATTGTTTCACAAAAGGAGACCACCGCGTCCCAAGACTGCTCACCGTCCGTTGACCATAGCACAGACTACGGCCGGCAGCGAGAGGTCTGTTTACTACGCCTCACAAGAAGTAAAACCAGCGGACGATTAAGCCGCTTCCAACGATACCACATTATGGTTAGTAGTAGTTATGTGGGAACACATAACTGATACAACATCTATAATTAAATTATGTCAAAAACATTACCCTTCTTTTGCTTCACCGTAGTTGGGTAAAAAGAAGCTATGTTAAAAATGAACACAGATAAAAGACAACATCATTTTCTAAACCTTCAAAATATTTAATATTCCCAAAACTTCCACGGAATACAACCTCAACGCTAGCAAAGTATTTTATTTATTAAAATACCTAGGAAATAAAAATGCTCCCACAAATTTTATGAATGCCTTTGCGTAAGTTACATGCACTTTTTTAAAAAACTTTGAAATTAGTGATGCATAACAAAGTTTTCTCGTTTGCCGGGAATAACTTAAATAATATGCTCAAAGTGAAGCAATAGTTTGTGCGGGATTCAAACTCAGTAATAATTTTGTTGCTAAACAATCTAGTAAGAGTGGACCGGTAATGATGTGTTTGTCAACTGTTTGATTTTTATGATATCAAAGAAAGTAAGAAAACCAGGGCCTCAAGTCTGTTATTACAATAGTGTCAAATGGTCTATCATTGATTTCATAATTGTTGATTTTATCAAGTTTAGTAATCTACATAAAAGAGTCATTACGACTTTCCAATGGTCAACCACTGACACTCCATTGAAAGAAATGGCATAGAATGGTAATCTCGTACATAATGACAAATTAATAAATAATGAATATGTAAAAATATATATAAAAAAAACTGGCGTAACAAAATGTTCAAATTTAGTAGTAGTTTTTCTAAAATCATGTCTACTAACGGGTTTTATAATAAAGGCAATACGAAAATGTCGTTCTACCACGATTCTATTACGAGACCATTGACCGACCAGTGATCGACCATTATGAATTAGCAGATTACGAATTTTTAGCAAAATGACAATGGGATCGTGTTGGAATGACGAATTTATAAAAAATAGCAGACTTGGGGCCCTATTTATACACACATACACATAGATACACACAATGTAAGAACAAATAAAAGGGAACTTAATTTTAAAACAATTACATTGTGCAACGCAGCACCACCTAGCACTGTCTATTATCTTAATAGAAGCTCGTCGCTAAATACTAACAGCCTCACAGGTCGATCTTCAAGGTTAAGCAACGCTTACCGAGGTTGTACTGTGGATGGATAACCATTATAACATGCCGAGACTCCTCTTGCCTCGGAAAGCGCGTAAAGCCATTGGCCCCGGCTGTCACATATAGATCTTTAGCAATCGTTATGGATTGTCAGAAGCCAGAAAATTTGACACCAGTCTTGCCACAAGGTGAATAGGTTAGTTTTAGGCAAGCGTGCTCCATCTTCGACCACATCATCGCTTACCATCAGGTGAGATAGTGATCAAACTCGTGCCTATCAAAAGTAAAAAAAAACGGTGACTGTGTTACCCAGTTTCTGGGTGGTAAAGGTCAGATAGGCAGTCGCTCCACGTAAAATACTGGTATTCAGCTAGATCCGGTTTGACTGGAAGCCGAGCCTTTTCCCAACTATATTGATAGTTGGGAAAAGGCTAGGCAGGTGATGATAAATTAAGGACAGGCATAAAACTTTCACAAAATACTTTTTTCTGGACGGCCAAATACTTTGACTGATAGTGCAGATACTCGTATCTCTATCTCTATATACAGTTGAAATCAAAATCAATAATAGAATTTACTATTAAGGCACGTTATACAGCATGGTGGATTAAATTATTGGCCAAAATATCAGCGACCACACTGAGTTGTGGTTGCGTTTGTTTTAACGGAAACCGAGATACATTGCGTTTTATAACCGCACGTTCTATTTGCTTGTTTATTAACGGTGTTCGATGGATGTGGAGTATTTTGGTATTTACTGAGGTTATGAGGGAAAAATCCTTTACCTACACGGCGCTGTGTGATTCTGTGATATGTTTGATTTTTAGGGTTTCGTATTAAAATGGTAAAAGGAACCCTTATGGTCTGACTAAAACTGTCCGTCTGTTTCAGCTATAATTATATCTCAAGAACTACTAATGCTATCAACTTGAAATTTGGAATAGTTTAATAAATAAGAAATAAATACAAATGTATATTTTTTTTGCAACAGCGACTGATAGTTGTTCTTGAAAATTAGAAGTGGGGCTACTATGTATTAGGTATCATATGAAAGAGCGCTATTTGCACATACTCAAAAATGGTGTTTGTTAGCGGGCTGTATCTTAAGAACCGTAATAGGTAGGCAGTTGAAATTTTCACAGATTGTGTAATTTCTATTGCCGCTATAACAAAAAAGAATAAACATTAAGGTTTATGGTACGGAACCCTTCGTGTGCGAGTCCGACTTGCACTTGATCGGTTTTTAATTGTTACTGAGCTACATAATCGTTGAGTTATAGCCTAAATACTTTTGAACCCGGGAAATGCGGAAGGTCTGGGGGATAGACCACGGCAGGGAAACCGAAGGAAAATTTTAGTCGAACATCAAACATCCTCCCGAAAAACATATTTGCATAATATCAAGGTTACACGTGTAAACTTTCCCCATACAGAGTACCAACAAACTTAATATCCGGAGTTTACCTCAAAGGCGAGTAGCGACCAGTAGATACAAACATATACCAGTAGATACATACCCTAAAAATGGCACCATATTATTTGCTGGCAACACAACAGCAGATCCAATACGGTTGCTTGTAAGTTTTCCTGGTTTCAATTATGGCTGGGTTGTAAGGCTGATTGTTCATTGGACCAGGGAGGTGCGGAGCTAGGAAAACATTAAACAATCGAATTTCACAAACTTGTGCCATCTGTCAAACCTACCTATGGCTGCTTGAAGTAGATTAATTTGATTATTCAAAGCGCTGGATGTAGACTACTTTCTGCCCATCACATAACACTATCCACAACAATACAATCCGTAACGACTGCCAAAGATCTACAAATGACAGCCGGGACCAACGGCTTAACGTGCTTTCCGAGGCATGGAGGAAACTCGGTATGTTAAGATGGTCCCACAGACCAACCTTGGCAAGCGTTGCTTAACCTTAGATCGACCCGTGCGGCTGTTATTATTTAGTCACGAGCTCCTCAACCCCGCTATAATGGATACGCAGCCTTATAATTACAAATTGGTACACGAATTTATTCTTATGCGATGTGGAGAATGGTACTGTGTTGTGTATTGGTTATTTTAATGATCTTTGTGTCGTTTCTATCTCACGTATTGTGTTAAACGTCACAGTTAGAGGGAAATCGTTCTAAGAGTCTCGTTAACTTAAAGGTCAAAATGAGATAATAAGATTCTGTTTTATAAATAGACACTTCGTGTAATGAAAATGTGATATTTGTTGTGAAGTTATAGAAGATAGTCTTGTTATGCAGAGTTGATGGCCAACTTTTTTTGGTTAAGTCTACTCGGAAACGTAGGAAAAGAGAAGATATGAAAAGAGAGTTTTTTACCTTGTTTATGATAATATCATTAATCTTTGCATACCCATACCATCTTTAAACACATCCAAACGATACATATTCAGTTCCGCGTTCGTAAACATCTAAAAATTATATTGTAAAAGTTTCATCTACACGCTACAAAGACAATTACCTCAACGGAAAACATCGCATGCATTCTATCAATTAAAATGAGCTCAAAGCCTTGCATTGCACATCCAGCTACAAATTAATATCATTTAAAAGTGAAACGGAACGTCTTTAAGTTCGTTATTCAAATTGGAGCGAAGTTCCACAGAGCAGGGAATCGCCACACCAGTTTCGTTTAGAAACGGCATCTTTTTTTTAGGTAGGTATGGCAAAACATCAAATGACTTCTTCTGCTCTGGGCGGTAAAGAAGAGAGTGTCAGACTCTTACTAACTAAAACCCATCCGTGTTCCTCCTAATGTCCTTCGCGCTCTAGAGCATCCTACCAATATTATGAACTACCTTATGAAAAATTATCCCATGAAAACATACCCCGGGATAAAGCAAAAATCCTATGTCTTGTTAAAAGTCTATTGTCTATCCGTAGCGAGGTTTCATGCAAAACAGTAACACAAAAGGTAACGATAAATAAACCAAAATAATCACATTTCTTGTATGCCTTTTATTACCCGACGGTAATAACTTTATTTGATACTTTACAATAAAATGGCGATAGAAACTCAATCTGTGAAAATTTCAACTATCTACCTATTACGGTTGTTTAGATAAAGCCCGCTGACAGTCAAACGGACGGACGGACAACGGAGGTTTAGTATTAGGGTTCCGTTAGTTACCTGTTGGGTATGCAACCCTAAAAAATGTATGGGATTGACTTGCACTGCCGAAACACCATGTATTCAACCCAATCATTTTGGCTTTTCGACAATCGCAAAATATTGACGGTGCGGTGGGATTTGCCTCTTTTTCTAGACCCTTATATCACTGACCGAGTGGCGTCCAAGGACTGGAAGAAGAAGTGTTAGTCGACCAGCAGCGAGATGGACGGATCGCTATCGTAGGAAAACCCTGGATGAGGCTGGCACAGGAGCGTGGGGATTGGCACAAGAAAAGAGGGGTCTATGCTCAGCAGTGGGTGAAGTCAGGCTGTGGATGATAATTATGAATATCACTGGTAGTAGCAATTGTCGAGGCGTCTCCTTCCTAACTCTGTGCAAGGTACGCCTTTAATTACCATTTCTGTTTCAAGTTTATGTGACAATTAAGCTTTATAATTTCCATGTCAGTTAATTGAACCACGGGGCTCATAATAAAATTAATGCTTTGTCTAATTATTTGTAGTGTTTTGTATTACATGGCTGGCCTTGTTATTGAATAAGTTATTTTCTGACTATGTGTTCTTTTATTGAGGAATGGGCTTACTCTTGACCTCAATCATGCCTATATCACGCCTAAAGGAAAGCGTTGGATGAAGTCTATGATGGAGCGAGCATGCCTAGAAGATGCCTGTTCACTCTTGCTTTGAAGGCAGATTGGTTAATCATGACAAGAAAACGACTAGAACTTAAATTTGTTCTATCTACTTTCAGTGACTGGTTACATGGCCTTATCGACATAAACAGTCTTTTAAATTTCACTGCTAATCTGCTTGACTTAGGCCTTTCCAATCGCACGCCATGTATCTCCATTCATAGATACTCTCATTGGGTTGTCACCCGCGAGTCCGCGACTCTGTGAAGGTTGTCGCTACACCTTTGCGGAGACCTGCGGTTCTAAAAAAGCTACTTTGGCAGAATCAGAAAACAAATCACTGTCAAATTTTCCTAATCAACCTTGAACCTAATTCGTCAGTGATAAAGATGAATATGAAATTTGACAGATTGTTGTGTGATTAATATTATTACAGCTGCTATAATAAATACTTAACTAACTATTTAGACTAATTAACAGGAAATTATGTACAAACGCGTATAAAAACAAAATAAATCATTGGGCATCAAAAAAATAATCCACATTGTTAATGGCAAAAGTGCCCAAAACACTGGCAGCATTTCCGCGTTAAATGGCAATGCTGATTCTTTGGCCGCAGAAAAGCCCAGCCCTCTGGTTACGTGAACAGTCGACAAGTTGTTTGCTAATGTCCCAAAAGACTCGATGCGTACTTGGACCCCATGGACCTAGAGTTTCAACGCCAAACGGCTCAAATATGTAACTCAACCAATTAAGTTATTATATTTGCACCATTTGATGTTTTCTGCACCTGCAGCAGCCGCCCCAGCACAGCCCGCCGTGCTAAAAAGATGGGATGGATTATTAATATTATGATTCTAATATGATTCTTCTAAATTGGCCTTTTTAGCGGCCCTAACCTACCTTACTTTACGCTCCTAATGAAAACATTCACTACTCAGAGCTGTTGCTTTATAAATACAAAGAAAACTTCGGTAATGTAATTTAAACCAGCTATAAGCCCAACTCGCTTCACCCCTATCTTCTTATACGCATGCAATTCCCGGAAGGATCTCTTCAGAATCCGATATCCTAGCTTGCAAATGACGGTATCACATCGCAACGTCATAAGGGACGAGTGATATTTCAATACGTAGCAGTTTATTAGAAAAAACCTTCGGAGTAAAGGACCATCATTTATGCACATCAGTCTCGTCATCGTCAAGTCACCGGTCAGTCACGTCAAAAAAATATTGTTTAGATCGTTGGATTTCGGCCCCTGTCCACTGAAGTGGAGAGTAGAGGAGCGGAGAAACATTAACCAATGGAATTGCATACAATTTATTTATACGGAGCGGAGTTTTTTTTTTAATAATGATAGGCACACGTTTGACCACTATATCACCTGATGGTAAGCGATGATGTGGAATTTCAATGGTTAATATTTTTCCGCTCCTCTCCTCTCTACTCCAGTGGACAGTCAGCTTTAGTTAATCAGGTCTGGAACGTTTCAATCTTTCAAAAAATTCTAACATTAACAATCTGCAACGCGAAATAAAAATAATAAGATACAATTAAAAAGATAATTTCATACTAATTGACCCGCGCAACTTCATTTGCTCCGCTCCTATTGGTCTTAGCGTGATGATATATAGCCTTCCTCGATAAATGGGCTAATACAGAAATAATTTTTCAAATCGGGCCAGTAGTTTCTGAGATAAGCGCGTTCAAGCAGACAAACAAACAAATTCTATGAAAGCTTGTTGTCCCAACATTGTCGCATTGTCGCATCGTGCCTGCCTGTGGAAGCTTTAAATTGCTAACGAGACAAAGAGCCTCCTGAAAAAAACTATCAAGCAAAATTGACAAGAATTTTAATTTGCCAAACTAAAAGGGTTAAAGAAAAACTATTTTTAATGTCAAAGAAGTAAGGCTTTGGCATTTAATATTCCTGAAATTAAATTTATTTTGCTTGGGTAACGTTTTATTTGCATAGATATTGCTGGAGAGCCTTTTGATGAACTTTAGAGATCTGTCGAAAAGTAAGTGAGGACTACTCATTTAATAGAATGAAATTCCTCTATCAATTGTAAAAAAAAAACGGTTTGCATTCCGGGAGTGCCGGCAGAAGCGAAAACTTGAATACGTGCTTCTCACCCTTTGTCTTACGAATTTTCGATCAGGTCACGTATCCTGATGCGAGTTTAAAATTTTTTACCCATCACAAAAAAGTGCACAACGCCGCTAAAGAATTTTTCACATCAAAAAACAATTATCCAAATCGGGGTATACATACAAGCATGATGATGCTATATTATTTGATATTAATATTATGAAATTACCAGGGAAGATACTTAAAAAAATAAATTAAGTTCATCACTTAGATTGGCATAAAATATTGGCCACGTTTTATATCTTTTGTCAAGTTTGAAAAGTGTACCAGTTTTTAGAAACCAGAAGTGAACTAACAAAACATAAACACTGATGCGTTATCTTTGTCAATCTATACTCTATACTAATATTACTAATATATAAAGCTGAAGAGTTTGTTTGTTTGCTTGAACGCGCTAATCTCAGGAACTCCATGTCCGATTTGAAAAATTCTTTTAGTTTTGGATAGCCCATTTATCGAGGAAGGCTATAGGCTATATATCATCACGCTAAGACCAACAGGAGCGGAGCAGTAATGAAGATTGTAACGCAGACGAAGTTGCGCGGGTCAACTAGTTATTTTATAAATCAAAAACTCATGTCCAATATTATTGTTCTTATAGAAATCAGTAAACATTCCTATTGCAATACTTGCTTTACCCAAGAAAGTGCACAATTCTCTTGATAAAATGACCTAGACTTTAATATTTCCTGAGAGACAGTTCCACAGCTACACAACTCGAAGATCAAAGGCTTTCAAAGTTCCAGAGTGGCTCGCTTTGGCGCTTTGCTGGATCTTTGGACCCTTTGTTTCACAATGGAGATTTGTAAAGCTCTGTTGGTAACCGAGGTACTGCAGTAACCTTGGTTCTCAACATCATTGACTAGGTTTTCCCGAGGTTTCGCTTGGTGGCCTATTCTGCAAAAACTGTGCATTTTTTTAAAATAAGTAAGCCTTTAAGAGGAAATGCTGGCGCCGAGACTTTGTACGTAAAAAGTCATAATTCGAGGTTTGGCTCTCGACTGTATCTCCTCCAATATAGGACCGATGTAAGAAATATTTTACAAATTGAATAAGAACGACATACACTGTGTTCCTATGTTTCCTTTTTGATGATTTATTAACCGTATAAGCACTAGAACTCTCACAAAATGCTAAATGATAAATCGCTGTTAACAGAGCCTTAGTGTACAAATATGGCAACTATTAACCAAAAAAAAAGATAACATAGAGACAGTATACATCTTTCTTATACATTTTGTGAAATATCTCTTATATCGGTCCAATATTGGAGGAAAAAACAGTCGACAGCCAAACCTCGAATTATGACATTTTACGTGCAAAGTCTCGCCGCCAGCATTTCCTCTTAACACTCAGTGATAGTGTATCTTTTAGGGTACGGTACCCAAAGGGTATTCAACGGAACCCTATTACTAAGTCTCCGCTGTCCATCCGTCCGTCCGCTGTCCGTCCGTCCGTCCGTCCGTCCGTCCGTCCGTCCGTCCGTCCATCCGTCTATCTGTCAGCGGGCTGTATCTCAAGAACCGTAATAGGTAGACAGTTGAAATTTTCACAGATTGTGTATTTCTATTGCCGCTATAACAACAAATTATAAAAATTAAATATGGTACGAAACCCTTCGTGTGCGAGTTCAACTTGCACTTGGCTGGTTTTTCATCATTGAAATAATATTTATTTATTTATTTATTTATTTTATTATTTATGTACACACAGAAAAATAGAATAGAATATCGAATCGGCCGAGAAGTTTTTGAGATTAGTTCCTACATTCGAACTTGTCCTCATGTCATCTGTAGTGAGAAATATACCAATTTTGGGCACTTTTTAATTCCACCATCTGTTAAAATTCTTGGTATTTCATTAACAGACAACTGGACTAATTCATATATTACTTCTAAACTTATTCGTATTGTTCCAGTTTAGAATCAGGTGAAATAAAACATGAGCAAAAAAAAATCAGTACAAAACAGGAAACAACGCTATTAAGATATTTTACACAAAATTGTACAATCAATACCTACAAAACTACCTAGTAATTTAAAACCCTTTAAGACTGGTTTACACGACACACATTTTATAGGTAGGTACCACAACGCAACCGCAAGAAGCCGCAGCGACACCATGTATGTATGTATGTAAATCGGGCTGGTTTCCGCAACTCCACGACTAAGCGCGTATTTTGCGTGCAGGTGGGACCAATGCGTCATTCGATCCACCCCAGCTCCCCAAGGAAGGCCAGCAACGCCTTGGTGTTACTAACTATCTTGCAGAGGGTACCTGGGTTTCCGAAGTACTTTGCCCTGTAATCCGCAACTACCGGGCAGCTTAGAAGCAGGTGTGCTGCTGTCTCATTCTCCTCCATGCAGGCTCTGCATAGCGGGCTGTCAGTGACTCCTATAGCATAGAGGTGTTTATTAAAAGACCCGTGGCCAGTTGTTACGGCTGTGACTGAACGCAACTGTTGTTTAGTCAGCCTTAGGGCTTGTTTTGTGAAACGGCCATTTATAGAGGGAAGTGCCTCTTTGGCCTACCTACACTCACTATGCTCAACCCATAGCTTGTGATGTTTATCTCCGGTGCGCTTCCTTACCAGATTGCGTAAGTACCCGAAAGGCAGCGGCACGATGGGCTCAGGTCCCATCGCTGACAAACTCGACCCCCTTCGGGCGAGTTCATCCGCAGCGTCGTTGCCTCGAAATTCACTGTGTCCCTTGATCCACTGAATGGTTACTTTGTTGTGTCTACCAACCTGGTTGAGACGTTGGTGACACTCGAGAATCAACCCAGAGTTCACTGTGTGGCTGTTCAGAGCTTGCAGGACGGCCATGCTTTCCGAGAGTATGCGTATTGAGTGGTCCTTCACTTCCCTGGTTAGGATAGCTGATGCCGCCAGAGAAATGCCCATGCATTCAGCCTGGAACACTGTCTTGTGGACCCCCAATGGTGTGGCTATGTGGATATTGAGATCCTCTGAGAAGATTCCCGCACCGCAGTACCTGTAGCGACACCATTCACAAGTAAACAGAGCTTGACCACCTTTTGTCGCGACGCCGACGGTATGGAGTGGTAGTGGTACGTGTGTAACAAGCCTAAAACTAACACCACCTCTAAACCAAAACAGCCCCAATAAAACCGAACTCCAATTTATTTCCTCTTAAACTTAACGTCCTGATGTGAGTACCTCCCTCCCAAAAACCCTTTACTCCTCAAGACTTGATGTTGGACAACCCACAGGCAATCAACGGGAAGGACTTAATTAGTTAATCACGTGGACTAAGGAAAACAATAAAGCTGGGATTGGAATTGAGTTGAATTGAATTGTTGAGATGAATGGAGGACGAATGGTAATGACTCAGTGATTATTGGATTTCGGTAGTCTATTTGCATGTGATCGTGTTTTTGGAAGATAGTGTTGGTGGAATTAGGACCATTATCGAACATCGCGTTTAATTGATTCAGACTAAAAAGTCAAAGCGCGAAAAAGGAATTAAAATATCCAAACATGTCACTCTTCATCTTCAACCAATCCCATACGGATCGACATATCAGCCAGGTGCCATCGACTGCTGAACGCAAGACTCCCCCAATGAGCGCCAAATATCCCGGATTTGAGCAGTCCGCACCTCTCCACTGCCAGCCACCTTCAGATCATCGATCCATCGTGCCACAGGGCGTCACTACGTTTGCACATACGTGGTCTCCACTGCAACACATGTTTGCTCCATAGACCGCCTGTCCGTCTACATGGCCACCACTGACTTACACTTCAACATGCTAATTCTAGTCACAATATCAGTGACTTTTTGGTTCACCGACTTACCGGTGGCATCAAATCTGTGTCGAAAAAAAAACATAGCCTTCCTTTTCATTTCACCGTGGTCGGGTAACAAAATCTATCAACTGCAGTCCAACCTAGGCTTTACCAAGGCAAACGGTATCCTATGCTCTAATACAAACCATTGTCTACCCGTGTTCTCAATATGTTCATTCATTAAGACGTAATTAGTGAACATATCGAAACACATTGATTATTGACCGTGATTTTTTGGGTATATGGAAAAACGGAACCTTGAGGAGCTCGTGGCTAGATAATAACAGCCGTACGGGTCGATCTTCAAGGTTAAGCAACGCTTGCCAAGGTTGGTCTGTGGATGGGTGACCATCTTAACATACCGAGTTTCCTCCGTGCCTCGGAAAGCACGTTAAGCCGTTGGTCCCGGCTGTCATTTGTAGATCTTTGGCAGTCGTTACGGATAGTCAGAAGCCAGTAAATCTGACTCCAGTCTTGCCATGAAGTACCGTGTTACCCAGTTAATGGGTTGTGGAGGTCTGGTAGGCAGCCGCTCCTCGTAAAATACTGGTATTCAGCAGAATCCGGTTTGACTGGAAGCCGACCCCAATATAGTTGGGAAAAGGCTAGGCAGATGGAAAAACGGAACCTTTATAGGATCACTCGTTGTCTGTCTGTCCGTTTGTCACAGCCAATTTACTCCGAATCCACTGGACCAATTCAGTTGAAATTTGGTACACTTATAATCTTCTGTCACCGAAAAAGAACGAGAAAGTAGGGTT
Organism: Lacanobia oleracea; assembly: GCA_950371165.1. Taxonomy (NCBI): domain Eukaryota; kingdom Metazoa; phylum Arthropoda; class Insecta; order Lepidoptera; family Noctuidae; genus Lacanobia; species Lacanobia oleracea. The sequence continues at coordinate 4,982,568 of OX493390.1, read as the reverse complement.
ACTTTTTGGGGGTAACTAGAAAACTTAAGAAAAAAGAAGATTTTCGAACAATATCTTATGACGTATAAAATGAAAGAGTGGTGAGGGTTTCTAGTATTTCTTCATAAATTTCAAATAAATAGTTTTGAAGTTAGCCAAGAAACTTGATGGCAAATTACCATCCCGCCTTTTTTCCGAAACTACTGAGCGTATAATTTAAAAAAAAATGTAGAATAGTTCTTTATCTATAAATTACAGGAAAACCTATAAAAAGTCTATAGTGTTAAAATAATATGTTACGAAATCGAAATTCGTTCAAAACCTTTTCGACCACACAACACAACACAACTTCGTGTCCAACATTTTTTGGTTATCTAACTGACGGACCAAACAGATTTTTCTAGGAAAATACGCTTTTGTGTTTTTTAGCACATAAATACAAAATACATCGAATAAAACCAACCAAAAGTCAATTTTTAGAAATACTATAAAAGAATCGAACGTCCATATTGCAAAACACAAAGCTAACATGAACGGAGTTTTTGAAAACAACCTGTCAATATCATACACCGGTTTTATTTCTGTCCGTTTGATTTATTCAGAATATCAAATGAAAGCGGTCAAACGCGAGTTAGGCTGCGTTTTACCAGAGATGAGCGAGGATGCGTTTGCTTAGCGAGTGATTTATTCGCTTGCTCTGAACGAAGCTAGATAAGAAAGAAAATAGCATTTATTGGCACAATAGAAAACACCTTACTAGGTTAAAGGTGGCATCAACCTAACCTAACCTAACGCTGATTTTCAACTACAGCCCACGGGTACCATTCGCTCGAACGCGCTGTAGGCATATAAATAACAAAAAAAAAGTAGGTTCAAACATAATAAATACAAAAAAAAAACAAATAAAACATAAAAAAGCGAAAAAGAAAGCGAGTAACAAAATAAAGCAAAATGTAGTGATTCAATTGGTTCTTTACAAACACATCCCTCGCACATCTCGGTGGAAACGCAGCGTTTGCGGGGGTTCTGTAGGTACATTTTATGTCCTTTGAACTTGACCTTTGACCATGAGAAAGAAATAAAAGTGGTCATTAAATCGTACCTGTGTGTGGTAATAGTTTATTTTAAGGATTGTAACTTGTGAGAGTACTAAAAATAACTACTGAAAGTAATATTTAAAGGCAGAACTAGGGATGACATGTCAATGCCATTATGATTACGATGTGAAAAGAGATAGCGCTATGTGTCTTGTATAGCTCCGTCTCTCTCACACACAGAACCATGATAGTTTTTATACGTTACAGTAAGATCAAAGTCCTACTATTTAGCTCAGAAGTTTACTTTACAAAAAACATCATGCATAAGTGTATCTAATCACAAACATAAAGGGAAAACTCGTAGACTTTGTCTCTGTCATCTCTGACATAGACTAGAGTCAAGAGCAAACCCATTGCGAATAAAAAAAAATAGGTAGGCACTTAAATAGGAATTAAGATAACAACCACTTCTTTTGATTGACAAATAAAAACTATCGTGAAAAAATAAAGCCAATCCCTCTTGTTGATAATTCCATTATATAACTGAAACCTGCGCCAAAACAACTCGAATGATAAACCATGGGCGTGAAACCCTAAAAATGCACGTTCAATATGAAATCCATCCCACACGCGTCTCTAACCTACCTCTGCGTATATCTAGATAAACGTCCGTAAAAAGTGCCTAAACTACATCCAGGAAAAACAGACCTTCCCTTTCCCCCTCAACCCTTGTACGCAGAACCTAAAGGAATACGGAATGGTCAATCGAGAGCTCAAAGTACATTGGTCGGTTTTAGACGTGGACTCATACTGTCATCGTTCTCTAGTTTGGTTTTTAAAATGCAAATTGAATCCTATTTTAGATCCGCAGCATGTGTGCCTGCCTAACAACAAATTTTTGATCGAATCTTCATAAACTTTTAAAGCAAAACATATTTTTCTAGGTCACCCAGTCCAATCGAATTAAAACGCATCATTGGATACGTGGTCTCATTTAACGTAATATCATACAGCGCCATCTAGTGTAAGCAAAAGCTATTAAAGCCATTCTTACTCACAAAGGTGGAAAACTTCTTCAATGAGAGCGCTTTGCATTCATAACACCCACGGCAGGATTATCTACAGCGTGGGTGCCTTTATCCGAACTAATACGTACGGAGAATAATGTGGGTGTACACTGTACAAATATACCTTTGTTTTGAGAACCTTACCTTAACGAGAGCTAACAATCACCCGACAGTCGTATGATCACATTATTTTTATGTTAATCAGACGTTCGAAATGTCATGTCTGTTCGATTATATGTCAAAGGTTAAAGGCAATGTTATATTTTGAACTTCCAAAGTTATTAAAAATACGTTTTATCACATACTATGTGTGTGTTCTACTCAAGAACATATTTCAGAGACAGTCGAGACAGGTTTCGAGTTGATCGAGTTGACATTGAGCACTTCCTACGTAACAAGGAAAATATGAGGATAGATATACGTTCAGAAGACCAAAGCTTAGTAATGACGACTTATATACTAATATGAGGAATTTTATTTTCCAGCATCTCGTCAACAAGAGAGTCCATTGTCGGAATATGACGCATCAGCAACAGCCGCTTTCAAAAATTCACAAATCCTGAGAGAGACATATAAAAAACCGAAAAATTCAAAAGAAAAATCCTTTTAGTACCAGGAGCACATAAGCTAATCCGGTCTGTAGTGGTCGGTACCGCTCCAACGGGCATCAACTAGAATATTTTACTCACCCGGGTTTGGGGTGACGCAAAATAAATTGGGGAATTTGGAGGCTCTTATTTATACACGTTAGCGTCGGTCTCGGGATGTTACGCCGGCTGGGTTGCTTTCGTCGTGAATGGAAGTAGAATGTATGGGTAGTTATTTTATTGGGTATCCCTTTTTCTTGGGTATCAACTGGTAGTGATGAAGGTGGGATTGATTTAAGGGTCCTTTTTGTTGTAGAAAAAATGGGCTTGGGTCTTGGGAATGGCAATGATTTTTAGGGCCTCGAGAGTAAGTCTTGCCACAAATAAAATCATGGCTGTAAGCTAAAGTGAAATTCACTGAACTGAGGCAAAAGAAATGTTTCAAGAAAATGAAGGTAACATTTTAACTCCGACAAATACGTGGAAACAAAATAATCCAGAAACATAACTGACTTTGTTAACCCTACATCTTCTTGGCAACATTCAACAAATTCAACTTTCAAACTTAGTACTTGTTAGTGACATTTGTACAAATTGCAAGTGAGATTCTGAGTAAACCGAATAATTCTGTGTCGCATTTATCGCCCAGCTAGGTGGAAAAGGAACTCTCGCTTCAAACTCTCGTGTTAGTTCTTTCCTCGTTATTTTGAAGCTCAAAAATAGACGTTTTTATGGACTGAAGCGACGAAAAAAATAATGTTGTTTTAAATAACGAAAGCTGAAGCTACTATGGCCATACTTATAGATGAGATAAAGAATGTAGGAGTCTTATCATTCCAGCAAATACTGAAGTTATTCGGTACTCCCTAATAGGGATTTTTTCTGAATAAAATATATTTAGTCCAGTTAAATTACCAAAAAAGATTGGACGCGTTTATTTTCTTTTGTGACAAATTTCGCGTGACCAACCAGTGTCGTCACCAATTCTCCAGCCCCACTTTGATGCGCGGTATCTTTATCATATTTTTATTGACCTGAAAAAGCAAAAAAACGGCCAAGTGCGAGTCGGAGTCGCATACGAAGGGTTCCGTACCTTAAACCTTAATTTTATTATTTTTTGTTAATTCGGCAATAGTACTCGTAATACACAATCTGTGAAAATTTTAACTGTCTACCTATTACGGTTCTTGAGATACAGCCCGCTGACAGACCGAGCGACGGCCGGATGGACGGACGGACGGACGGACAGCGGAGGCTTAGGTTCCGTTGGTTACCCGTTGGATACGGAACCCTAAAAATCGGGTCCTATATTTCTTGAAAAGTAACTGATTAACCAAATAGAATTACAAATTGTTTTTAACCGACTTCTTCAAAAAGGAGGAGGTTCTGTGTTCGGCTGTATGTTTTTTTTTTTTATGGGTGTTCACCGATTTTTCCGCCAATTGTGGACCGATTTAAAATTTTTTTTTTTAATTCAAAGTCTATACTCCTGAGGTGGTTCCATTGTCATTAAGTCAGAATCTGATGATGGGATCCCATGAAAATCGAGGGAAACCCAAAAATTCAAATTTCATAGACACTTTACAATGTTTTTCATGAAATTTCTAACGCAATTCAGATATTTGTGCCTGATAATTATCATTTCATGTTGCTGAGCTGATGATAGAAGGTATAGTATAGTCAGGATCTGATGATGGGGTCCCATGAAAAATATTTGTTCGCGATATTTTCGCCAATTTTTTACCGATTTCTACGTGGTCCTGACAGTTGGTAGAAGTCAATTTTGATGGATTTTATATCGAATAGTAAAATGGTTATAGTGAGGAGCTCGTGGCTAGATAATAACAGCCGCACGGGTCGATCTTCAAGGTTAAGCAACGCTTGCCAAGGTTGGTCTGTGGATGGGTGACCATCTTAACATACCGAGTTTCTTCCGTGCCTCGGAAAGCACGTTCAGCCGTTGGTCCCGGCTTCATTTTCATTTGTAGATCTTAGACAGTCGTTACGGATAGTCAGAACCCAGTAAATCTAAATCCAGTCTTGCCATGAAGTACCGTGTTACCCGGTAAATGGGTTGTGGAGGTCTGGTAGGCAGCCGCTCCTCGTTAAATACTGGTATTCAGATGAATCCGGTTTGACTGGAAGCCAACCCCAATATAGTTGGGAAAAGGCTAGGCAGATGATTAGTAAAATGGTTACAGTAAAGGTCAGGTCCGTAACCATTCAAACAAGCGTTCAGGAAGCTAATCATCAATATTATCATAATAACCTCCTCTCTCCACAGAAAAAACTCGTCGACTCGCGGCATATTACCGCCGCTGTTCTGCAGGGCTAACAAGGGTTTATTCCTGCTATGTTCTCTCATATTTCCTCCTGTTAATCCATATTTATACGGCTGACCCTGCCTCAAACGGCTGCTGCGTGCCGATAAGACCTCAGCCTTTTTATATGAACACCGTTAATATATTTTGCGAGCAACGTGATCGAGTGCTGTCGGTTTTATTGGTACGAAACGTTTACTTCATAGTTTGGGGTTTGCGTTTCGTTTTCTGAGTTGGAGTGATGGTGCGAAGATTTATGGGGGGAATTTTGTTATTGTGTCTGTTTTATGTGTTTGGGTTTATTTATACCTCAATATATAGGTATCGAAAGTATTACAACTAGTCACTCGACAATGGTGGTTTATGAAAACCGGCGCCGATGAGTTTGGTTCGTCCAAAATGACGGTATTTGGCCGAGCAACCACCTATTCCCGCTCAGATGCGACGCACAGCTTAAGTTATTACATGTAACTGTGTAGTTTTAGGTTTAATTAAGTTTACATTTTTGTTTGTTCTTTCTTTTGTTTAAATCAGGAACTATGATATAACACTATCTAGAAGCCGCTGTCGTGACCACACATGTCAGTATCTTGTTATTTTGTTGTCCATGGGTTGCAGTCATTTCTACACAAATCTCGACAAAAATGACTTTTTTGTAATGCCCGTCCCTGACACAGGTAGTAGTTTTACGGACGAATTTTTGCCTCTCATTTTGTTTTATTCTTGTTTTTATTTGTGTATTATAAAATAATGTAATTTTAATGAGCGGAATAAACTGATTTTCTTTCTTTCTCTTATGTCAGTCACCCTTGCGCATCGTGTTACCCAATGATTGGGTTGTGAAGGTCTCTGTAAGCAGCCACTCCATGTTATCACTAATATTCAGCTGCATTCGAATAGACCCGAAGTCGACCGCAAAATAGTTGGGAAAAGCTAGGCAGATGATGATCGAGCTATGTGATGTCATTTAACTCTTAGGCACTTGTCTCACCACCACAGGAAGCGAGTAGCTATCGACCATTTGCTCGCTGAGAAAAGAGACAAGAGATTTAGATCTTGTGTGAGTAAAAGAGACACATACATTCATAGTCGATAGCTGGCTGTTCACGCTGCCGGCGAGCGGCTCTTACCTCTAGTTGATCGCAGCAACAAGAGCTATTAAAGATTGTACTCGCTCAGCGACACTCGCTTGGCGATGCTCGCTTGGCGGTCAGAACAACCAAACTGCAGTAATTACTAGCTATAATGCGGGCCACAGCTAGTATTGCGAGTAAAAGCCCGTCGCACTAAAGCACTCGCTGAAAGCCGAGCGTCAATATTATCGAAACTTTTCACTCGCTACTCACTGATTGCCAACTCTGTTTGAAGCTTTACTCGCTACTCGCTGATCGCCGGCAGCGAGACAAGTGCCATAAGTATAAACAACAAATAATAATGCCGTATTTTTCAACACTCGCAAAACCTATAGGATACCTGCAGTTAACCAATCACCATCAATCAACGTATGTTACGGAATACGAAACCTTTTGTATGCGAGTCCAACCCGCATATTTTCCACAGTTAAGCTTACTCAAATGATGTGTTTGGTGAAAGAACACAAAATTGAAACCACGTGACGCTAGAGATGTTACCTCGTACATCGGTAAAATTTCTACCATTACTGAAATCACGAGGATCCAATTGCCTGCCACCACAAAACATACGAAAGCCCGTTGCGCCCTTTGCACCAAGTTCTCCTACTAATGAACGAGGTCAACATCAACTCGCTTCAATAGACGGAACGTAAATGCTTCATTTTTCCACACCCTCTCTGCTTGTAGGTACCTACTTGAACTAAAACTGCCGACACATCTCAACGACTAATTAGTATTTCCACAGGCGGTTGTCCCAGTTATCGTCACAAACTAGACGAGCTAGAATCTAGATGCTTCGAAAACAATGGCTTTAGTTGAGAAATAGGTTAGTATGACAAGTATATTATATGCTATGTTTGTTTTAGGATGATTGATATGACGTAGCCATGGTAAGTGCTTGCTGCGAAACTGTAGCCTTACATAGTAGGAAGTTGTTTCTTTTTTCATTACTTTTGAAGTAGCCTCCTTACTGTAAAATATTTTTAAATGATTTAAGTAATTTATCTCCGGGCTCCTACAGCTTACAAAACCGCTTCATAATATGTATTACCCATCCGGTGCAACGTTGACTGGCCTACATTGTCCTCTAATACCTAATTCTGCAATATAAAAAAATTATAAAAATATTTTTTTGTTAAGTAACCCAGTGAGTTTCTTGCCGGTTCATTTCCATAAGAATCGACCAATTACAATCGTGCACTAGCTTCAAACGTTTTAAAAGGGCTCATCTAGACCTTGGCTTAAAGTTTTATGACCCATAACAGGGGCGCCTTGGGCCAGTAAATCCCGAGGATGCGACATCGGTCGACGAAGACCTGGATTTGGCGTGAGATGTCCTTTGTTACCTTCTACGTTTCGCATCTGTAGAGCAGCACGGATTTGACATTCGACCCGAAGATTTTTAGTTTGATTCTTCGCGTCTTATTCCCTGATTGCCAAATGGGTCACAATTAAGCGAAGGTAACTCGGGTTTCGGCAGTCCTTGAAAGTTAAAAAAAAAACATTTCTCCACACTAGGAATTTCTCACATAAACAAACAGCCAAGCCCGGAACAACTATCCATAGGCCATACAAATATTTGTTCCGTGCAGGAATCGAACCCGCCAGCCAATCGCTCAACCACTGCGCCAACTATATCGGATCACCACATAAACCTACTGATGTGAAATGAAATATTTTGAATTCGAATTGTAGACAAGGCATACAAACAAACATGCATCTGCTAAAGATTATCCTCTTACTAGGGCAGTCGAGTTATCCGAGTGCAGGCGTAAATTATAGAGAAATTGAAGTGGTCGAGTCACAAGTTCCCGGATATGATTTATGTATTTTCGGAGAAGTAGAGTGAATTGCGAGGCGGGGGATAAGTCGGTGCTTTCGATGTTAGAGACGCGATTTTGTTGAAGAGTAGCTTTTTAATGAAGAAATCATTTAGATAATACTAGGTAGGTGAAGGTGGGCCGGTAAACTGGTGAAGGTTGCGGGTAACCGATGGATGCGAGACGTACAGGGCCGTTTACTGTGGCGACAGTTGGGGCTGGCCTATGTCCAGTAGTGGACGTCTTTCAGCTGATATGATGATGGTGAATGCTAGGTAGTTGTATTATTTGTATGGGTTTTTAATAGCCTACCAGTATCAGGAATTACTGGTTCGAATTTTAAAAATATTTTAGTATTTGATAGCTCATTTAAAGTTTTAGTATTTGAAGAGCTTGTGGCTAGATAATAACAGCCGCACGGGTTGATCTTCAAGGTTAAGCAACGCTAGCCAAGGTTGGTTTGTGGATGGGTGACCATCTTAACATAGCGAGTTTCCTCGGTACCTCGGAAAACACGTTAAGCCGTTGGTCCCGGCTGTCATTTGTAAATCATTGGCAGTCGTTACTGATAGTCAGAAGCCAGTTAATCTGACTCCAGTCTTGCCTTGAAGTACCGGATTACCCAGTTAATGGGTTGTGGAGGTCTGGTAGGCAGCCGCTCCACGTAAAATACTGGTATTCAGCTAAATCCGGATTGACTGGAAGCCGACCCCAATATAGTTGGGAAAAGGCTAGGCAGATGATGATGATACTCCATTTAAAGAGTGTGGCTCTGGGTTTATAACATCACGCTACGACCAATAGGAGCGGAGCAATATTGGAAAATGTAATGCAGACAAAGCGGCGCGCGTCAGCTAATAAATTATAAAATCTAAACTAGTTCATTTATTTCCAAAAAGGTGACACACACATCACAACTCATTTACAACTAAAACATATTTAGGTTGCAACTAAAATAAATTTCATAACTCCTAAAATTAAATTTTAATACGCTTAAATCTACCTTGGTGTAATCCGCCTGTTTCATTTATAATGTATTGACGTAGGTAGTCTAATTATAAGGTTATTATAGAGATCATGGTATTGTGACGTAATTAGTTCGAAGCTTGGTTTACGTAGCATAATCATATTAGGTCGTAAATGATCACTAAATACCTACTAAACATTCATAATGGGTTTAGTTTAGAAATCCTTTAATCGGTAGTGTTATCAAATGATTTATTGACTTCAACAGTTGTCTCCGATGGACCTACACTTTTTTTTTACTATTGATAGGCACGCGTTTGACCACTATCTCACCTGATGATAAGCGATGATGCGGTCGAAGATGGAGCACGCTTGCCTAAAAGTAACCTTTTCACTCTTGACTTAAAGACTGCCAGGTTGCAGCTATCAGGAAACACAGACTCCGGCAGGGAATTCCACTCCTTAGCTGTACGCAATATGAATGTGTCCCCAAAACGTTTTGTGCGTATGAGTGGAATATCCACCATGTACCGGTGGCGCATCGCCGTGCGTCTTGTGGTCCGATGATGGAACGGTCTTGGCGGAATTAAATAATGCAATTCCGTCGCACATTCCCCAAAATGCAACCGGTAGAAAACCAATAGGCTAGCAACTCGTCGTCGATGTTCAAAACATTGACAAACACACGCACAGACATTGAAAAAGCTTGATACAATGTGAAAAAATACTATTCATTTCTCCATTCTCAATAACAAAAGGAATAAAGAACATGCCAGGCAAAAACCTGTTTGATAGTTAGCAAAACAGTCAACAGCGCATATTTTCAGCGCCATTATATCAAAGAAAACTGCAAAAAGTAAATCTGATTCAGGGTATTATTTATGGGATCGTCATCCTGTAATACTGTGATTTTGGTGGTTATAATTAAGCAGATTATTTCGTAAAAAAATCATCGTCCAGTATCATATATTCATCATCACAAGCGAACGTCACGCGGTTACACCCGCATAGTTTCCGTTCCCGAGGGAGTACGGGGATAAAATATAGCTTATGTTACTTGCTGAAAATGAGGAGCTCGTGGCTAAATAATAATAGCCGCACGGGTCGATTTTAAAGGTTAAGCAACGCTTGCTAAGGTTGGTCTGTGAATGGGTGACCATCTTAACATACCGACTTTCCTACGTGCCTTGGAAAGCACGTTAAGCCGTTGGTCCCGGCTGTCATTTGTAGATCTTTGGCACTCGTTACGGATTGTCAGAAGCCAGTAAAATCTGACTCCAGTCTTGCCAAGAAATACCGTGTTACCCAGTTAATGGGTTGCGGAGGTCTGGTAGGCAGCCGCTCCACGTAAAACACTGGTATTCAGCTGAATCCGGTTTGACTGGAAGCCGACCCCAATATAGTTGGGAAAAGGCTAGGCAGATGATGATGACTTGCTGAAAATGTAGCTATCCTATGCAGAAAGAATTATTTAAATCGGTTCAGCAGTTTTTAAGTTTATTCGTTACATACAAAAATACAAATATTTTCTCTTTATAATATTAGTACGAGTACATATAGATACTTACAGATTATTCTTTCAACTGAATGATGACATATCAACCGGTCCTGTGTTCTACGAACCAGACTCACACGGTTTTCATCAGAACATCGATTCACCTTCTAGAATACCTTCGAACCTTTGAGCCAATATTAAAATGTGTGTTAATAATAATAAAACTTAATTCACAAGTACAATAAAGTTTAATTTACTACGACAATACTTTACGATACCCTGAAGGAACACAACCTATTCTGAGACACGGCGACTTACTAAGGCCTCGACACATTAACTATAAATTGCGCGCGTCGTGGCTGGGAGGCGATAGTTAGCGGCACCTGTGACGTCGGACACAGGAGACGTACGTTTAGTGCTTTCTGTATCGAACACCACCGTTGCTAAGACTGAGGTAGCGTTGAGAATTATTTGGTGAAGTTTGAGGAACATTGACATTGTTTTTTATGAAGAGATAAGTTGACCCGCGCAACTTCATCTGATTCGACCCTTTTGGTCTTAGTGTGATGATATATAGCTATAGTGTTAGATAGCTCATTTATCGAAGAAGATCTTCGATAAATGAGCTATCTAACACTGAAAGATGTTTTAAATTGGACCCGTAGTTCCTGAGATTAGCGCGTTCAAGCAAACAAACAAACAAACTCTTCAGCTTTAAATATTAGTATTAGTTAGTATGTAGATGTAACTTCGTCTGCGTCACATTTTTCATAATTGCCCCGCTCATATTGGTCAAAATGTGGTGTTATATAGCCTATAACTTTCCTCGATATATGGGCTATTTAACACGAAAAGTTTTTTTTAATTCGAACCAGCATTTCTTGAGATTAGCGCGTTCAACCAAACAATTAAACAAATTCTTCATCTTGTAGATATGTGGGAGTACAAGTAAGTAATAGAATTACAATACATGGTAATTCTGCTTATTGTTTCAAGGCTAAATCTAAACAATTGTTGACTATAATTACATAAGAGGAGGAGAAAACCCTAGAGAAATGATAAAGGGTCTGAAAGAGGTATATATAGACAAGGGGCAACTACGTACAGAGATAACGAGAAGTATCGAAAAGAAAACATATTGGGCCGACTAAAAATAAATTGAGATTAGAGCAAAAAAACTATTAAAATTGGCTTAGAAAATAAAATTGAGATGCGGAAGCTCAAAGGGTCACAGTCCGCATAAAAACTAAAAAATATCTTTTGAGTTGTACAATCAATTCAGCTGAGAACTTAAAAGTTTAAGACATTCTTTTTTAAAGATGAGAAATCATCAAATTACTCCTCTGCTCTGTGCGGAGCAGAAGGAAGTGTCAGACTCTTACTGACTAAAACTCATCCGTGTTCCTCCTAGTGCCCTTGCGTTTCAGGGCCGATTGACTCTTTCGAACAAATTCTGCAACCCTGACAGGCACTGACCCTAGCGGGCCTCGTCTACTATGCTGACATATCTTAGAGGCGCGCGTGGAACACAACGCGCCGTCGACCACAGGCCCGCGCCTACGGTGGCCAGGAATCGCCCTGCGACTCCCGACGACCGGGGCCTCTTCTTCTGTTGCGGCGACTGAGGTGTGAAGTTGCCCTCTCTTTCATGCGTTCGGCCTTCTCCTTCGTTGCTTCACAGAAAGAGGTGACTGCTTCCTCACTCCGTACCATAAGTCCAAGCACCACTGACTTCAGTAGTATGCACCAATATCAAAAAACTAAAAATTTTGTGTTATTATTTTTGGTGTACAATAAAGTATATTCTATCTGTGAATCTAAACATTTAACGCACTAGATTCCGTTTTTACTACAAAACCTTGCAGTACAAAGTCCATCCAGAAAGTTCCATTGCGTTCGTATCGGAGCTCGCGCAGCAATTCAATCGTATCCCTTTGCACAGCGTTTGTTTTTAATCGATTCTGCGGCGCAACTACATCGATGCCGACATGCAGCGATATCGCGCCAAAGTGTCGACTACTCTGAAACACTTTTAAAATTGACTGTGACCGAATCACTGCGTTGCGCTGTATTGTATTGTACCTATTTCTATTCTTGTGTACCGGTATACAGGGTGAGAACATTTTCGAAAGAGTTCAGGGGCAAAGATAAAGTGATTTTACAGTTTCTCAAGAAAACCAGTCTTGCCATGAAGTACCGTGTTACCCAGTTAATGGGTTGTGGAGGTCTGGTAGGTAGCTAAATCTGGCTTGACTGGAAGCCGACCCCAATATAGTTGGGAAAAGGCTAGGCAGATGATGACACTTTCTCAAGAAAACTTAAAGTCTCTCTTCCTTTAAGCTATTTTTCGAAAATGTTCTCTATTAACTATTTTATACCTGGTTATTTATTTTTTAATAGCGTATACATACCAAGTTTTGTTTAAATCATTCATTTCCAAAAAAAATACTTAAAAGTTTTTATGAAACACCGTGAGGAGTTAACGTAAAGTTGAAAAAGGTTAGTATTTCAAAGTCACTTGAAGTCATGTACCTACTAGTCTTGAGATATTCCACTCCACTGAGAATGACTCTTTAAAGCAATGTCATTTTTATTATTTTCCAAGGCAGACGAGTGTTAATATCAGCGAATAATGGACTGTTAAAAATCTATTATGTGCCTTTTGTTTTATAATTCAGCGTAAGATTATTGCTTTTCTTTCTCACAACGAAGAAATTGAGTGGGCCCTTGTTGTGAAATGGCATTATTTAATACACAACAAGAGCATGAGCATAAGCATAATCAGCCTATATTGTTCCCACTGCTGGGACACAGGCCTCCTCTAGGTGAGAAGGAGTGGGCCGTAATCCACCACGCGGGCCCAGTGAAGGTTGGGAGATGTCACATGTCTTAGAATTTTTGGTTCTAGGTCTAAAAGGTAGGTAGGTAATAATAAAAAAAAAAAGGTCATGCCGGTTTGCTCACGATGTTTTCTTTCACCGTTTTAAAAGCAGTGGTGATTAAATAATTTACCCAAAGTAAAACGCCTACCTGAGTTCGAACCTTCAAACTCGTAAGTCGCAGCCATTACCACCGGGCCAACAAGAGCGTAATTCTTTTATTTATTTTTTTACTTTTTATTTAATTAAAAAATAATTATTGATTTAAGGAAGTTCGTTTATTCAAAATATCGTTATTATTCTTTTACATAAAAAGTTGCCTTAAATGCTTAGCTATCAGTCAGTTTTTGCTAAGAATGACGATATATTTTGCCTTTTTTAACACGAGCTCGCAAATATTAATTTTGATTCCTCGGGTAAAGGTACCTACCTTGTAAAAGTAGCTATCTATATTCTATCTAAACTAATATATACAGCTGAAGAGTTTGTTTGTTATACACGCTAATATCAGGAACTACTGGTCTGATTTGAAAAATCTTTGTATGTTAGATAGCCCATTTACCGAGGAAGGCTATAGTCTATATATCATCACGCTAAGACCAATAGGAGCGGAGATGAAGTTGTGCGGCTCAACTATTAGGTAAATAAATTAAGAACTAACATAAGAAAATCTGTTACTAACTCACTAACAATACCTATATGGACTAGTCATGGTCTGAAAATTAAATATTTTATTTTATTTATTTATTTAAAGTTATCTGACTATCCAAAAATCGGTCCTTCACAACATTATTATTTTCTAAAAGTCAAAATCTTCGAATAAACAAAGATAAGATAAGATAGATGAGATAAGTCTTTATTTGCTTTAAACATGGTATAAAGTTGTTACAGTCAGGTATTAATCTTAGGTCCACATGTTTAGCTATACAGAATATGTATCAATTGCGTGCAAAATGTTATAATTTAATTATTGTTTAATGTCAAGAATTCAATACAATAATATAATAGTTGTCAAAATTATCCACGTAAATGTCCAAAATTTTATATTCTATTGTTAAATAAATCTTTAATGTCATAAAACATATGTTCTTTCAGCCATTTCAATAATTTGTTTTTATAAAACGCCTCCCTTATTCAACATTTTCCTGATTTCAAGACAGTTCCCCAAATACGTGAAACAAACAAATAATAATTACGTATTAAGTCATCATAAGTAGATTACAATCAGCAACAACACAACAGAAAACAATTATCAAGAGAACAGCCGGCATAATTTTCTCTCTATATCCCATTTCATATTTCATAAACGATCACGTTCTACTATTACTCTTAATCCCAAATCTTAATTACGGCCGGCGTCCGTAAATTCAATTTAGCCTGGACCTAAGTCTAAGGCCGGGTACTGACGCAAGCCAACTAAGGCTAGGTTTACACGTCCAGCCGCATTACCTCCTTTGTTATAACCGTTTGTCACAGGGGCTAATCTCAAACACCACGCCTTGGTCACAGATCGGTACGTTTGCCAGCAGTTGTTTCGTAATAAAGTGGTTCGATACTGGAGTGTGTTGTGTTGGTTTAGGTTGTAGCTGAAACCCTATTGGGTAAGTGTACAGTTATTTGCGCCAGTAAAAGACTTGTTTTTTTTTCTATTTGCCTTTATTTTAGACCTATTCACTCAGACCGAAGCGAACTCGCGGGAGTTGGTTTCTTGCATGGTGAACGCGCGCAGGAAACTTTAAGAAGGCTGGATCTTTACTTTTACCCCTAGTTTATTCCTATCAAATTGGATCGCAAATATTATGTAACCAATAAGGTGCTTTAATTAATGCAATAAAAAGTCAATAGCTGCTTAAGCCTCATAAATATCTAAGCGAAAAAAAAATCGGTAATTTTGGTTTTGTTTCTTTGTTTTTAACAAAAAAAAGGAGGAGGTTCTCAATCCGGCGGGTTTTTTTTTTCTTTTTGTTTCATGTATGTACTCCGACTACTCCGAGGTTTCTGATCCGATTTGTGTTATTCTTTTTTGGACACCGACTTCCGAAATTAAGGTATTTTACACTTTGTAGTGTTTTGTTTGGAAGTCAGTCAATCATATTTTTTTGTAAAACGTTTTTTTTACACTTTTAAGTGGTGATACTTAGACGACGTCTTCGTTTACACAGAAAAAGAAATAAGCAAAACTGGTCATAACAACAACTGAGCAGAACTCAATTAAATTTTACAAGAAAAAATGGAAAGTCATCATCATCTGCCTAGCGTTTTCCCTACTATATTGGGGTCGGCTTCCAATCAAAGCTGCCTACCAGACCTCCACAACCTATTAAATGGGTAACACGGTATTTCTTATGATGGATCAAATTCAAAATTCAAAGTTTCGAACTAAAAAATAATCACAGAAATCGGATCAGAAACTTCGGAGTAATCGGTGTTCATACATAAAAGTCTAAATACCAATCAAATTGGGAACCTCCTCTTTTTATGAAAGTCGGTTAAAAACCAATGTTTCCTACAAAACCACAACTTTTATTTCCACCCAAAAACACCCCATTGCAGCCAATATTTTAAATGGCCAACCCATGTCCACACAATTTTCTACTAGAAAACAAACAAACTTGTACATGGCAACGAAATAAAATGACAGTTGGGTAGCGGTGCGCACATCAAAGCGATCAGAATCATTCGGGGGGATTCGTGAGCGGTCGGGGGCAGTCGGAGGCACTCCAATTTATTGGATATCAAGCTGTCAATGCCTTTGACATAGTAACACGGGCGATGATTGTTCGGTCTGTCAATAGTTGCGAATGGACTCATTGGCGCCAACAATGGCTCTGATATTGTCGCGTGCAAGGTACACAATCATGTGGAGGCGTAAGTTTCAGGGAATTCGAGGTTACATTTTACTGTATATTTGATTTTATTTTAGATACCTAGAAGATAAATCATTTAGTATAAGTCTGATGAGTGATAAGACCATTTTGTGTGCTCAGGTTTTTATTCGAAATGTAAATTTAGCTTAAGTTTGAATGTTTGACTATTTTTTGTTTTTCTTATTTTGGAGACTGTTTTGTTGTTCACACTGTAAACCCTCTGTTTCTTATCTGTTTTTTTTTAGAAGTGATGATTTTTAAATGGATTCCAGTCTCACATGCCATTATTTATTCTGTTTGTATTAGCTGTAAGTCATCCATAGTGATAAATAAATAATATTTAACAGTTTTTCTCTTTCAAATTTGATTATTATGATCAGTTTTATAAGGCGTTAAATAAAAGTGATTAATTTTATAGATATTATACTCACTAAATGTGATGAATATTATTCTTATAAAACCAACAATATTGCTACATTTGTTGGCACCTTCTCTAAATTTTCTAAGCCCATGCCCAACACCTTGAAAGTGAAAAATATACCTTTACCTCTATAAAACCCATGCAATAATTTCCAATCACTGAAACCGAATTAATTTCCATCCAACCACAATCCTCTTCCTACTGGCCAGTGACAAGATAGAGGCCAATAGCCGCAGAGCCATAACAATCAATTTCCATTAGTTGTCGGTTACAACTCACTGGAGAAGATAAGCAACTCTTTGTTTTTGTTCCTCCCCCTCTCTACCCCTTAATCTTGGAACAAACACACGGTTCCGGGATCTGTTTTTGCGATTCCTTTGATCTGATGAAGATTTCTTTTTAAGAAGAAATAAACGAATGAGGAAATGACGTTACAGGATAAGAATTGATTCAGCCAATACTGAAGATTTAAGAAACGATAAATATGTTATTTTTACTGTAAAAGTGTTTTTTTTAAACTGTTTTCAAACTAAATATAATTTATCATTTAATTTATTTGAAGGCAGTTCTGTACATCAATAACAATAATTAACTAGTCTATAACAGAAAATTTTGTTGAAGGACAACCCTGGAAACTTTTTTTTTTTTTTTTTTTTTTTTTTACTATTGATAGGCACGCGTTTGACCACTATCTCACCTGATGGTAAGCGAGGATGTGGTCGAAGATGGAGCACGCTTGCCCAGAAACAACCTATTCACTCTTGATTTAAAGACTCCCAGGTTGTAGCTATCAGGAAACACAGACTCCTGCAGGGAATTCCACTCCTTAGCTGTACGCACTATGAATGTGTTCCCAAAACGTTTTGTGCGTATGGGTGGGATGTCCACCATGTACCGGTGGCGCATCGCCGTTCGTCTTGTGGTCCGATGATGGAACGGGCTTGGCGGAATTAAATTATGCAATTCCGTCGCACATTCCCCAAAATGCAACCGGTAAAAAACCGACAGGCTAGCAACTCGTCGTCGATGTTCAAGACTTTGGAGCTTCGACGCGACGAGCTTCTCATTGCCGATGATCCTCTTGGCTCGTTTCTCAATTGACTCAAGGGCATCAAGCTGGTATCTGGCAGATCCATCCCAAAGATGAGAGCAGTATTCCATACACGATCGAACTTGCGCTTGATAGAGTTTGAGCAGCTGTTCCGGCGTGAAGTACCGTCTCACCTTAGCCAGAATCCCCAACTTCTTTGCAGCCACTTGAGCTTTTGCCTCTATGTAAGGGCCAAAATTGAGAGTAGATGTTAATGTAACCCCAAGAAGCTCAAGATGGTCGGTTATCGGCACGGTTTCACCGCGGAAAGATGGAGCTGGGCGGAATTGGCTCCTTTTGGCGGAAAATAGACACGCTTGGGTCTTAGCAGCATTGAACTTGACCAGATTGGCATCGCCCCAATCAGAGACCGCCTGTAGGGACACGTTCAAGCGCTCAACCATTGCCTCCCGGAGAGACCGGATCTGCGACCCACCAGCTCGTGCGTCGGACACGTATCTCTCAGCAACAGTGCTGTCGTCTGCATACCCAAAGGTACCGGGTTTAAGCAGATCATTAATATGCAGCAAGAACAGTGTTGCCGAAAGCACCGACCCCTGAGGAACCCCGGCATTAATATCCAGCAGTCCAGACGAGCAGCCATCTATGACCACTCGGATAGACCGATCCCTCAGGAAATCTGCGATCCAATCACACAAACCGGCGGGCAGACCGAAGGAAGGAAGCTTACTAATAAGGCCATCGTGCCAGACCCTGTCGAAGGCCTTCGAGATGTCAAGGGAGACCGCCAGTGCCTCCCCGTGCTTCTCTATGGCCTCACTCCAGATGTGAATGGCATACGCTAGAAGATCCCCAGTAGACCGATTTCGGCGAAACCCGTACTGCCGGTCACTAAGGATATCATTCGCTTCTAGGTACGCCAGGAGCTTATGATTCAGCACGCGTTCCATAGTCTTACAGAGTATGGACGTTACCGAAATGGGTCTATAATTCGACGGGTCAGCTCGACTACCCTTCTTGGGCACGGGCTGCACGTTAGCTTGCTTCCAAGCCTTCGGCACTTTTCCAGTCTCAAACGAAAGGCGAAATAGGCGTGTCAAGATCGGAGACAACTCAGGCGCACAAGTCTTCAGAACAATTGCCGGTATCCCGTCGGGGCCACTAGCCTTGTTCACGTCTAGGTTACGCAGTACCCTACGGACGTCCTTCTGATGAATGCGAATGTTCGACATACTCGACTCGCATTCATCAGGAGAGGCGGAGGGCGTCGCGCCACCAGGATCCAGACGTGAAGATTCCGCAAACAAAGAAGCAAACAAGTTCGCTTTCTCCTCAGCGGAGTGGGCCAGCGTCCCGTCGGGTCTCAGCAGTGGTGGTAGTGAGGGGCGGCAGAAGTTCGATTCGACCGACTTAGCCAGGGACCAAAAAGCCTTACTACCTGCTGGGTATGAAGCAAGTTTGTTCCCTATTCGGCTAATGTGGTCAAACCGAGCCCTCCGCAACACCTTCTTGCAGGACTTAGCAGCCCTATTAAAGGCTCTCTTCTTCTGACTCACGTCATTTGCTTTGCGCGTACGAGCGTCGACCCATGCTAGGTACGCCGCGTGCTTAAGCGCATCGGCGCGATTGCACTCGGCACCAAACCAAGGACGAGCTTCGCCAGATATTGCTATGTTAGAGAACGGAATGTAGTACTCCATTCCCCTCCGCAACACATCCGTCACGGCGTCCGCGCACGACGTAGCATCAGTGGAAGAAAAGCAAGTAGGCTGCCAAGGGTAACATGCGAAGAAAGATCGCATGCCATCCCAATCTGCTGACTTGTATCGCCATACCCGCCGGGTGCCTCTTGGGCTAGGATCGGGCGGAGAGTAGACAGACACAGACTTCACCAGACAGTGGTCGATAGTGGTGAATAGCGGTCTGGATCTGTAACTGGAAAAAGGCCTTGCTTTTTCATTTTGAATTACAGGCAGCTATTGAAAGAAATCGTCAACCAACGGATATGAATGAAATTGTGCCCGCTAACAACAGACAGCATGTCCAAAAGCCATTAAAAATATATTGCCACATCAGTCTGTCATTGTGGTACAGACTTGAAATTCGGAAAACGCAACTTTTAATTTAAAACACCACCAATCAACTTTGGGTACCGGAGGCAGGAAATGTTTATCAATTTTCATTTCATCAGATTCCCCTCGGCAGCAAGAATAAATATTTTAAACCGTCAAAGAACCCTCGACCTTATCAGAAAAAAAATTGGTCTGAAGAATAACAAAAAAACTCAAAGAATCCATTAAAAACGAAATTCCAGCGCCCAGTGTTTACGCAACATAATTTTTGTAGTCAAAATTGTAGGTAAATCTCAAAATGGTAGTACAATAAAATATAAATTATATTTTTGATTATAATGAATTTTCAATCTTGTGGATTATTGTTTAGGGTGCAGATTTGAAAGGAGGAAATTGTATAGCTTAACTACGTGGGTTGACCATTGGACACGTTCGGAGATTTATTGAAAGCATAATTGGTTTTGTTTCGGTCAAGGGCGGGATTAACGATAGTTTTATACGCCTAATGGGTACAGTAAGCAAGAACAACGTTTTCTTAATGGTTCTGTGTTATTCTAAGGGCTGTTGGAAAACAGTGTATGTATCTTTTGTTTGTTTAGCTTTAAGTACACATGAGATTACCGCAAAGTTAGCTTGAAAATTAGGTTTGGTTCTAGTTGCCAGGAAGTGTGTAGGAGTAACTTACATAACTTTCATTGTTAGATAGTAGTTACGCATGTATAATAATGTTGAGCCACTGGATTCCCGTTCTGAGTTAGCGGAGCTGCCAAGGACACTAACGTTGAACAGTTTACTCATAAAAAGCTCAACTTGAAACAAACGGTAATGATCTTGGCTGTAATATATTCTACACTTTTTCTAACCTCAAAACCTCAGTACTTTACAATAATTATACAAAAAAAAACTGCAAAAAAATCACACACCTTAGCCAACATAGTTTTATCTTACTGCACCCGACGACATAAGCAACTTCATTAAAAAACAAAACGACAACGACCACAGGAAAAGCACACGAAATATTTTAATTTATCTTCCAACATTTTTCGAAACTCTCTTCCGTGTCGCATTTTGTTCCGGCGAATTTTCCTAAACCACTGTGTGGTATCTGTTGATATTTACGGCGTCATTTCAAAAGTATTTTTTGTTCAAAATGCTCGACAACTCTATTTCAATGCACAGTGGGGTAACGAGCGACCTAAGGGCGTGGTTATAAACAGTTTCAAACACACTACGCGACTTTTACGACACGGTACTGTGTAGTTGAAATACGTCATTACGAATTCTGAAGAGTTTTTTAACGAATGTTGCTCATTTTTTGACGAACAGATAAAAGACATCGTTGATGTATATTTTAGTAGGTTTTTGAGGAAGTAATATAATTATATTTTGAAATGAGAAAACGGACGTTGCGTTTCTGAAATTGGAATATGTATTTATTTTTAGAAAAAGGTTAGAAGGTACCATAAATTTCATCTTAACACTGCCAAGTTTTGGTTAGTAGTTTCAAGTCTAAGGATTCTATAGAAAGTTTAGATCTAAAACCAAGAGCTTAGGATTCTAACAGCTTGTGCTTATAACAGTATCAAAACTAGAAACTAATAGTATACCGAACTATGCAGAAAACATATGATTTCAGTACTAATATTAACGATTCAGATATTATTAAAAATACCAGAGGGTGACATAGACAAGAAAAAGCCACGGCTTAAAAAAAACACGGAATAAAAAACAAAATTCTAATAATACATAATTGAACATTCCAAATCATAAACGGGAAAAGAAACAATAAAAGCTTGCGAAACATTCAACCCCACGCACCCGTGATTATCCAACAAAATTGGAAGTCATACATTCCCTTCGGGGTTCTAAGAGCTCAATTTACTTTCTAAATCGTTTGACTTATACTCAACTTGCTTATTTGAAAACGGTCGGGGTGTCAGAATAAACCGACTGAATGAAATACAGGATGTTTCAAAAGTGGGAGGTTATATTTAAGGGTGATGTAACTGTTATGATTCTAATACATGTAATTTATTTTAAAAACACGATCTCAAGAAACGACCAACAAGTTCCAAAACAATTCAATTACAGATTTGATTCCACCAACTGCATGAGGCTGCTTGTAAATGTTTTTTTTTTAACTTATCATTCGTTTTTCGCAGTAATTTTTTTTAACTTATCTTTTTTTACAGTTGATTTTTTTTTAAACGTCATTTTATTTTTCAATAGTTTCTCCACTATTTATTAGAATATCATTACAGAGAAATTACTTATGGGAAAACCCAATAATACTATCTGCCCGACCTAGGAATCGAACTCCACGCTCGGCAGCCACGCTTGCAACCGCGAGACAGATGGAGCAGTTTGAAAGTTGGTGGTGTGACAAACCCATGCCTCGGTAAGCACGTTAAGAAGAAATGCGAGCGAATAGACTTCGTATGTAAAAAGTCATAATTCGTATTTTGGCTCTCGTCTGCTTCCTTCTCCAATATTGTACTAAAATAAAATATAAAATAAACTGAATAATAAGAATATATATATATTGTGTTCCTATGTTTTTCTTTTTTCATTAATAGATGCCAAACTTGTACACTCGGGGCTCTGTTGACAGCGATTTAATGGACAAACATGAGCATTTTTTGAGGGTTCTAGTAAATATACGTTTAATTAACCATCAAAAAGGAAAACATAAGAATATATTGTATATTCTTCTTTTCCAGTTCATGAAATATATTTTAAACCGGTCCAATACTGGAGGAGAAAACACTCGAGAGCCAAACCTCGAATTATGACTTTTTCATACAAAGTCTCCCCGCCCATGTTTCTTCTTAAGCCGTTAGTCCTGCTCCAGATCTCTCTCCAGTCGTGTCGGGTTATCGTCCCATCGTAATATGAGAGTAATGAAAGAGGGAGTGCACCTGTGTTTGCGCACACTCTAGTGCATCATGTCACGGACCTGCCATTGCCGGCCAAAAATCGGTCGCGTTTCTGTTTTTTTTTTTCACAATTTGCACCTACTAGTATTATTCTCTGCATCACCCAAAGGTTGACTGGTAGAAAATGCCTCAGGCATTAAGTTCGCCTTTGTATATCTGTGTGCGTAAAGTGCTAAATAAATAAATAAATATCAGATACAGAAAACCACCCTTAAATATAACATCTATAACTTCTAGAACAGCCTGTATAAGTACTTCAGTGCTTGGTCCTAATTAAAATGTGACTGGATTAATTGGTCTCTAATTGTAATTGCTGTTTTTGTACTGAAATTTTAGATGAATTGTTTTATTATTATTTATTTATTGTATTTCGGCTTTGGGCGACTTAGGTCTACCACAACTGTGTTTAGTTATTACTGATTTAAAATTAGGTGAGTGTTTCAAGTATTTTTTTAGGTTATACTATGTTTATTTTCTGGTTAACTAGAATTTACAGAATAATTTATTTCAGTTGGTTTTTAAAAAACCACCTAGTACTATAAAATCATTTATTTTTATTAATTGCTCACATAATATTTATTTACATAAAATTACCTTAAAATTGATAGAAGCATAAAGGAGTGTCTAGCAGGTGGCGTTCGTTTGTTCTACTCCCTAGGGCAAAAAGGCTCGAAAATTATGAGATTTTATGGTATAAAAATTGTTGATTCTTTAAAATACCAAAATTTAAATTTCGAATAGCAAATATCGATCGTCACCTCAAACTTCAGCATACAAAGATGTTCAAGATTACACCGATACAAATTCTCAGATAACATACATCAAAACAAAACAATAACCTCCCAATAGAGCAACCTAGTACTTCTCGACCCCCACACTACCACAAAATGCATGAACAAGTAATATAGCAATTTATCAATCAAATAAAAACTACCAAGGCTTATATCCTAGACAAAGAATGTACGAAAAACAGTTCGCAAATCCGTGTACATCATGGGAAAGAAGGCAGAAACGGTAGAAAAAGGGTAACTGATTTTTCGAAACACTCAAATAGCAGAAAAATATTGACACACAGCAGTTCAGCATTCTAAGATGTTCAATGTCGAAAACAATATACACTAACGTACATCAAAACAAAACAATAACCACCCAATAGAACATCCCCATCTATCCATAACTTTCCAAGCCCCCACTACTTCTACCATAAAACGCATAGCCAAGTAATATAGCAGTCTATCAATCAAATACGAACTATCAGACCTTATACGCTAGACAAAGATTGGAAGAAAAACAGTTCGCAAATCCGAGTACATCAGGGGAATGGTATGAGACCTATTTGACGGCAGAAACGGTAGAAAAAGGGTCACAGAGCTAGTTTACCATAAAGACAGGCTTACGTAATATTACGAAGGAACGCGTAAAAATAGACGGTTTACACACACATAGATATCATTGTCACCTATATGGTTTTTAGGGTTGGCGCGTCGAGATTGAGATAGTTGGTAAAAGGGAAATTTTATGTTGGGATGTTTTTTTTTTATTTGTTATTAGAAGGATTTGGGGATGCCTTTTTCCAGCAGTGGGACAGTACAGGCTAAATAAAAATATATATATACTGATGACTCTAGTCTAGGTCAGAAATTACTGAGATATCTTGATCTCTGTCATTTATCTTTGTCTTTGTCATTTTTTTTTCAGTCTTCTACAATGAAGTGAGCTTACCCAGAAGAAGCCTGTTCACTCTAACTTTTAAGAGATTAGGATTGTAAGCGTTTGGAAATACAGACACGGGCAGAGAGTTCCACTCCTTTGCTGTGCGCATTACAAAGGCCGTTTGAAAACGCTTAGTGCGAAGAGGTTTTAAGCGTCTCGTCATTAATGTTTTACCTATTTTGATGGTCCAAAAAGAAAGGAAAACTATTAATTCCTCCAGAAAAGACGTCCATAACCAAACAAATAACAACTAGAAACCTATAAAAACACTATAGCAGCTTCATTGACAACAACCAAGATTTCATGAGTACATTTACTTTTATCACTAGTGAAAAATTGGTACTGTGAATCTTCAAATAAAAAAACATAAATAACCTCTTGTCTTTCCGGTCATATTTTATCACCATCATTAATTACATTTACCTTTCAACAATATCTAGTATAGGTATTGTTGAAAGTGTCAACTTTTTTGAACGTGTCAACATTTTGCAGGTATCTTGAGAAGTGACCTCCTCAATATATTTTAATCAAACTCGCAAGGCTTGGTCGGTTCATAGGTCTTAAAAGTTAGCTAAGAACTGTAAAAACATTTTTAAGTTTTAAGACGAGTCTTGCGTACCTTTGGGCTTTTTAATCGGCAAAATTGAGAACTTGCGAGTTTAAATGAAATACCATGAGTAGTAAACGTTCAACATTAGTCAATCTTCCAATTTATATCCCAAATACTTCTATTCTTAAAAAAAAAATTCAAATATTTAGGTTGCACCTACACTCCAGCGACACATAACTCCTTCTAAGCGAGACAGCCCTAAACTCCCTCGTGTTCGCTGAGACAACACGCACGCGGTTTATAAAATCACTCTTTCTATGTTAATGCTGTTTTGTGATGTTTTTGTTGTTGCTAACAGTGTGTTACAGCCCTTAACTTGGCCCTGTGGATAGATTAGACATGGTTTTAACGTAAAAGATTAGTTGCAAGGCTGGCAAAACTAGGGACGTTTAAATCCAGTTTAAGGAGTAGATTGACATACTTGAAAAACCTAGTATACAGCAATTTTATTTGTGTATAGATCTTTTTATATTGTTACGAGGCACCTATTATTTACTGGTATAATATTTGTAAGGATTTCCCAAGCTATATACGAAAATTATTACCTTTATGAAACTTCAATGCAGAAAATGTTTACAAAGAGAGCATATTTTTGTCGCGTGTCAGTTTTTACTGCTTATTTGCTTTCCATAACTCATTTATTTCAAAATAACGAAAAGCTTAAAAACTTTAACAAACCATTAAATTCCTTTCCTGGAACAGAGAAAAACATGCCAAACATTCGTACATTTAACACACGAAAAATTCAACATCACTTCCACTCGAGCGGGCTCCCATTCTTTCATTTAAATCAGCATTTACCGTGTGATTTTTATGTTAATTTGCTGCGGAACCCGCGGTTGCATGCTCGCTTCCCGCATTTACCGTGATAACCGCGGAACGCCGATTGGCTTTCGTTCATTTGTTTTATTTAATTTATTCACGTTTTTTGGCTTTGTTTGAGGATATTCAGAGGGCCTTGCATGAATATTGTTGACGTATAGCAACGTTACGTAAAATTTTACCATAGCTACGAGTACAATACTCGCTTCACACTTAATATATTTGAATTGGATATTATATTAATAATTTTGTATGGTATAAATTTTGTATGTCGCAAAAAAATAAATCCAAAATAGAATGGGATTTTAGTTAATTAAGTATTTTCAAAATTCACTTTCGTTAACGTAACTATACGTTAAAATTTTCGTTCTATGCCCTTAGTATGTACTTTGGTACGATGTATGTAAAATTCTTTATCAGTTTCTGTTGTACTGAAACGCATTAAAATTTTTAACATTTCATCCATGAGAGACTTTTTTCTTTCTTTCTTTCTTTCTTTTTTCACTATATTATCTGATAGTAAGCTAATGTGAGGTCGACAATGGAGCACGTTTTCCGCACGGGTCGGTCTTGAAGGTTAAGCAACGCTTGCCAAGGTTGGTCTCTGGATGGGTGACCGTCTTAACATAACGAGTTTCCTCCATGCCTCGGAAAGCACGTTTAGCCGTTGGTCCCGGCTGTCATTTGTAGATCTTTGGCAGTCGTTACGGATTGTCAGAAGTTAATGGGTTGTGTAGGTCTGGTAGGCCGCCGCTCCACGTAAAACACTGGTATTCAACTGAATCCGGTTTGACTGGAAGCCGACCCCAATGTGGTTGGGAAAAGGCTAGGCAGATGAATGGAGCACGTTTTCCTAGACACAATCTATTCACTCTTGACTTATGGAGCCCCCGGTTGTTACTTTGACTCCGGCAGGGAAATAGTTGAAGAAGAAGTATTAAAGCCTATTTCAATTTTTTAAAAATACTGCTATCATTACAGTTACCCAAATTTGAGAGTGTAGAAAAAAGTTATACACACACACATCTCGGTATTTTAATAGTTCATAGTCCCGTAGACTATATTTTGACTTACGCGCGGAATTATCACTAAGCTAGAAAACTCGAGCATTTTTAAGGTTTTATTACTTTCAATCCCGTCACTATAAAAACCTATCATCATCTGCCTAGCCGTTTCCCAACTATATTGGAGTCGGCTTCCAGTCAAGCCGGATTAAGCTGAATACCAGTATTTTACGAGGAGCGGCTGCCTACCAGACCTCCACAACCCAGTAACTGGGTAACACGGTACTTCATGGCAAGACTGGAGTCAGATTTACTGGCTTCTGACTATCCGTAACGACTGTCAAAGATCTACAAATGACAGCCAGGACCAACGGCTTAACGTGCTTTCCAAGGCACGGAGGAAACTCGGTATGTTAAAGATGGTCACCCATCCACAGACCAACCTTGGCAAGCGTTGCTTAACCTTGAAGATCGACCCTGCGCCTGTAATTATCTAGCCACGAGCTCCATCGTCACTATAAACTTGTAAAGTAACCTATTGTAGCGACCTCAGTGATGCGATTTGCATTTTTGATATTGTAAAAGAACATCAGAGAGAGCACGCCAGTCGCTTACATACCACCGTTCAGCCACCTCCTATTTTACTGTAACAATATAACCGGTTAATTGTGAACCTACAATAAACTTTTATCATATTCGGTACAAACCCAAAGAGCATATCATTTATACTGGACCTTAATTATAACACGGACAACACTATAAAGGAACCTACCCAATAGAGTTCAACATCAAAAATCCGAAACGTCTAAACAATCCAGGCGCCGCGCGCCGCGCCCCGCCACGCTGTTTTCACCCGCACTCAATAATATGCGTTCACGTGTCGTTCACACCTCGCATATCTATCAGCGCGTTGATTGGATGCGTTTTTTTTTTGTGGGAGTCATATTTTTCTATTTTGTTACTAATTTTAACGTATTTAATTTTCAGGGTTCTGTACCCAAAGGGTCTCCAACGGAACCCTATTACTAAGCCTTCGCTGTCCGTCCGTCCGTCCGTTCGTCCGTCTGTCTGTCAGCGGGCTGTATCTCAAGAACCGTAATAGACAGTTGAAATTTTCACAGATTATGTATATCTATTGCCGCTATAACAACAAATAATAAAAACTAAGGTTTATGGTACGGAACCCTTCGTGTGCGAGTCCGACTCGCACTTGGCCGGTTTTTTAGACACAATGATTATAATGCACCCGATACATGTTTCACTATTTTAATAAAAGCTTGTTTGGCACGAGCCGTGAAAACAGATTAATGCAGCAAGGTGATCTCGCCAATGTACGGTGGGCAAACGACACTTACAAGCGCAGTAGTCGATGAGCATTGACTGACTGAAACGTCAGAACTGTCGACGTCAAACCGACCAATGGTAAGTGTGCTCGCGACTCGTGCCGGATGTTATATCATCGCAATGTTCATTTAATTAAAGTTGGAAATCAGTTGCATCGGCATAAAATTAGGGGACAATTATTTGTAACTGAAACAGTCATCATCCGCCTAGCCTTTTCCCAACTATATTGGGGTCGGCTTCCAGCCAAACCGGATTTTAGCTGAATACCAGTATTTTACGAAGAGCGGCTACCTACCAGACATCCACAACCCAGTAACTGGGTAATACGGTACTTCACGGCAAGACTGGAGTCAGATTAACTGGCTTCTGACTATCCGTAACGACTGCCAAAGATCTACAAATGACAGCCGGGACCAATGGCTTAACGTGTTTTCCGAGGCACGGAGGAAACTCGCTATGTTAAGATGGTCACCCATCCACAGACCAACCTTGGCAAGCGTTGTTTAACCTTGAAGATCGACCCGTGCGGCTGTTATTATCTAGCCACGAGCTCCTCAACTATTAATGAAGTTTCAAATTAAATTCAAAATATCTTAAAACGCTAATTTTCACTTCAATACAAAACAGACGTTCCAAAATTCACGCAATTTCACTTGAACAAAAAAAAAAGGGAAAACAAAAGCTGAAAGGAATGAGTTAAAATTCCTTAACGGCAATTTGTAAGAAATGCTTGAAAGAGGAACGGGCGACATTGTTCAGTATTATTTCCTGCAATGCAGAGCGCAATTACCTTTAAAGCGTCAATTTCATAATGTAACATTGTATAGAGCTGCGATGGTGTGAAATGTACGTGTTTTAGGTACTTGTGCGACAATGTAGCCGTCTTCCTGTGGCGGTATTAAGATTGTATCGTTTTAAATTTGGTTTGGGATGACGTTATCTTAGCTGGTTTTTTTTTATCGTGCAATTGAATTCAAGAACTGCGCGTTGGAGCGTTTGGCACCCGTGGGCTGCAGCTGAAAATTAGCGTTTGGTGGTAATACTTAGTATGCCACCTGACAATATACTGAGCTGAGGCCCTTTTTAAATCATTTGGTTTGCTCATGATAGAGTCAAGAGCAAACCCATCAAAAATGATAGTTCAGAGATGACAGAGACAAAGACCACAATGGAGCGAGCTTGCCCAGAAGGAGCCTGTTCACTCTAACTTTGAAGAGAGAGATTAGGATTGTAAGCGTTCGGAAACACAGACTCAGGCAGATAGTTCCATTCCTTTGTTGTGCGCATTATAAAAGACGTTTGGAAACGCTTAGTGCAAATAGGTGGAATAACAACAAGGTGGGGATGGTATGTCGGAGTGCATCTGGATGTCCAGTGGTAGAAGGGGGCCGGTGGGATGAGGTCGTGGAGTTCTTAGGCAAACTCACAGAAGTACAATCTGTAGAAGACCGTCAAGTAGGAAACACCTTTTGGCACAACTTTGTACTAAGTAAAACTAGTATCTTTATTTGTGAGGTGTTTTTTATTGTGCCAATAAATGCGTGTTTTCATTCTTTCCTTTATAGACAAGTCTTTTTTTAAACCTTCAAACTAGCATCTAACTTTTATGTGTTTCTACTCCTCCACTGCTCTTTTCTGATCGACTTTTTTGTGATCTAAAGTAGTTCAATCGTTACCTAGTGGGGACGGATTTGAGAGAGATATCAAAAGCCGTATGATAATTTGAATTCAGCAATTTTACAGATCAACGCGATAGGTTTGTATCGTCTTAAATGGCAGAAAGACGCACAAGCTTACAAAGGATGGCTTGATGAATAGGCTTCTTCTGGATAAGCTTTCTCCATTGTCGACTTTGTTTCTGTCACCTTTGACCTAGACTAGAGTCAAGAACAAACCCATCTCAAATAAAAATATGGAAGAAGTGAAGGAAGACCTTTGCCCAGGAGTGGCAAGAAAAAAAGCAAACCTTTTAAAGACCAAATAAAGTATACACAAAGTTGCAGAGGTCGCGAGGCTTCCTCTCACAAACTTTTCTTCTTTATGGGTCCAGGAAAAGCAAACAGAAAACGTTCTCGGTGCATGAAACCATTGCAATGCACTAAATTACACTGCCTTGGGAAAAAGGTAGGAAGACAACATAATTTTGTCTCGATAATAATGATAGTAGACGTGCTTTATTGGGCATTACAAATAACCAAACTATACAGTTTATTTACTTATTTAAACTTTTTGTACAGTAGTGGTACATAGGCGGACCAAATGCAACAATAAAGCATTCTCTACCAAAATAACTTGGGCTAAAAATTGTACTTTGTAGTGTTTGCTTCTATTTTTTTATATATAAGGTGTAACTATTCATACAAAGTATATTTTATAAAAAAATAATAATTTAACACGTTCGCGTGAGCAACGTCTTACAACGTCGTGTTGATATAATTATGAAATGGCGCAACGTCATATGACGGCCTCTAGATTATCATATTTATTTTGACGGAACGTCTTCGGACGTCTATTTTATGGACAAATTCCTATGGCGCATCTATTTAGCGCCGCAACAAGTTCGATTTTCCAAGCCACAACCGCCGCATGACCAAAAAATAAAACATATTTCTAGTTATGTACGCACACATGCAAAGGTAGCGCGCACAAACTCGCAACGTCTTATGACGTCCCTTGTACCGCTATCCCAACTACCAGTTGACCTGCGCCCAGTGAGACGACCTAACGTGTGTGTATTGTGAACGCCGTGCAACTTATCTGGATTGCGTAATATTTTATCATAAAAGGTTAGTAAATATTATGAATTTCTTTATTACACTTACTTGCTATAAGTATCCGCATGTTTTTGGGAAACAAACAATGTCATAACTAATATGAATTTGATATAATTTCGAAAGAGAAGTTCGTAACGGTTTTTCTGTTATTTTTTTGCATTTGCTTATTTTGAACAGTGAGAATATGGTAATAATCATAAAATAGATGGTTTTTATAATAACGTAACATATAGTTACATTTTGCTTTAGTAAAGGTGTAATATTGCATTGTTATAGAGGGATAAGGAAGAAGAACGTATCATGAAACTTTTCGAAGAAGCGTCATCGACGGGAAGTACGACACCAGATATCAAGATGTGACACTAATTGAAAATGTTCCACGTAGTCAAGATGATTCTATTACTTCATGTAATCTGTGCAATCGGAATCGATACTCCAGTTAATACTACCCAAACGGTCGAAGAGCAACAGGAGCCTGATTATAGTTCGAATATACCAATGCAAGACCCAGAACCAGGCCCAAGAAATGTACCGGAAAGGCATAACAGGCCCGTTACACCACCTACAACTGTAAATTGAGAATACACAACATTAGATATCCCAGAATTCAATTTCGATTCTACATCAACAGGCGTCCAGTTTTATATTGATGAAAATACTTCTGTTCTCGATGTATTCAGACAATTATTTCCGTACAAATAAAAATGTTAAGAGTTTTTGATTAGACTTATATTCCTATATATCCAGTTGTATCATTTCAATTTCCTTAATTTAAGTCGACGCCTATGAACGTTGTGTCGTTTAGCATGGTATGTCAGACCTAACGTGGTGGCGGCCACGTATATAGACGTCGGACGTGAAATAACGTTGCGCCACATAACACAGTTCTAAGCCGTACGTATTACGGCGGGACGTCTTTAGACGTTGCTTAACTTTGTATGGGAAAAAGGTGCGCCTCAGTATCAACATTTAGAAATGAGGTTGCTCACGCGAACTTGTTAAAATCACTTGACCCACAAAATAAATACTGGCTCCTTATTTTTTCAACATCCATTACGCCCGCGCATGACGGGCATGGCCCGTCGCCGTGTCGTCGGCGCGGTACGTCTCATTCATAGAATAGGGAGTAAAGGTTTTATGCAAGATGTCTCAAGAAAATGTAAATTTCGTAAAAACAAAAACACTTACATAAAAATTTTTTTTTTCGTTGAAATGGCTTCGTTATAACCGTTAGATGATTGTCTTGAAATATTTCGTGTATGAATAGTTACACCTTATATTGAGTTAAAAAATGAGACTACATTTTTTAACTCAATATGTCTTACTAACACCAAATAAAAGTGAAAATATTGAAACTTAAATAAAGCTCTTCAAAATAAATTCCCCACAAAATCAATATTCACATCAATAAAGCCAAACTCAAAATACTGACACCCACAAACACCGACCAATCCCACAGTGCATCACAAATACCACTGTGGTTAACACAGAACTATGTGTGGACAAAAACGAGAATAATATGTTTGGTGACGCGAGAACCCCGTGGGTGCTTCATTGTTGGTGGAAAACAAAGCGACGTCATTCTTTGACCGCGAGGACAATGAAAGCTGTGGGCTAGATCGGATAGGATTTTAGAGAATTTCGAGGAATATCGCCGGTTTAAAGTTCAGGAAGATTTATTTTTTATTGCGTAATCTTTGAGCTTGCGAGTAAACGATAGATGAAAAATTTTAATGCTGATGGATGGTGAGGAGCACGTGGCTAAAAAATAACAGCTGCACGAGTCGATCTTCAAGGTAAAGCAACGCTTGCCGAGTTCTGTCTGTGGATGAGTGACCATCTTAACATATTATAGAGACTCCTCAGTGCTTCAGAAAGCACGCTAAGCCGTTGGTCCCAGCTGTCCTGTTTAGATCTTTGGCACTCTTTACGGATCAGAACAAAAAATCTGACACCAGTCTTGCTAAAAAGTATCGTGTTACCCAGTTACTGGGTTGTAGAGGTCAGATAGGCAGTGGCCACTCCACGCAAAATACTGGTATTCGGCTGAATCCGGTCTGACTGGAAGCCGACCCCAATATGGTGGGGAAAAGGCTAGGCAGCTTGGCTTGTGTGTGAACAAAAATAGTGAATGATAGAGTTTACAGGGTTAAAATGTAGAAATGGCATGATCCAAGTGAAAATAAAAATAAAACGATATCTCTAAATACCACGTTTTTTCTGAAATTATCAAGAAAAATTGCATTATTTCCACTATCGGTCAAGAGATGGCGCTGATCTAAAAGTGTTTTTTCTAATGCCCTTTGCGTTCCAGGGCCGCGCAGGTGACTCTTTCGAACAAATTCCGCGAACCCTGGTTTACTATAGACTCATTCATTTAATAACTGTTTGTGAAATGTAGCTGGTTCTATGACTTAAATAATACTGAAAGTAAAACAAATAAATTATTCCAATGAAACATTTGTCTAAAATATAATTACGTAGACAAAACTTCTAAACATTGTTTAGCTGTAATTCTCAGAGTTTTTAAATTAATTTTAGGACACAGATGGTGACCTATTTAATTCCTAGAATTTTGTACCTTCACATTAATTACAAGCTATATTTAAGTACCTACCTTTAACGATATGCTTTGACTACCCACAGTCTGCGTGTTTTTAAAAGTTATTATTTTTCTTTTGACAGAAATCATGATTTCGTTGTGACAAAGGGATAGTGATATTTGTCCTGTGTAGCTCTGTCTGTGAGTAAAGAGAATAGAATAGAATTCTATTCTCTTTATTATGTATGCACCATATAAGTTACAGAAAAGATACATGAGGAAAATATATCATAGGGTGACACAAGAAGTGGTGGTGGTGGTGGGTCAAATAGTGTCTGTATGATGGCATTGACGTGCCATAGTAGTCCCTACTGATCTTATTATCACTACATCCAAAAAGCTGCCAATCTAAACAAAAATACGTCCAAGCACTGATTGTTTGCTAGAATGAGGTACCTCTAAATTTTCAAAATATCGTCTAATTTCTTCATTCATCCAGCAAATTCTCGACGCTTTCACTGGATCATCGTTTCATCTTCTTGTAATGACTAACAGATATTGCTGTCAGCGATTAAAACGCCATTGTAGAGTAAAAGAGTGGTCAAAATGGTGTAAATAGAAGACTTATTTATTTGGTACACACGAATACTACACGCTAGCCTCTTCCAGCCTTCATTTTCAGAAATCAAAAATAATACCACGATCAGATAGTGTTGATCTTCTTTAATAATTTTACAAACTTTTTGAATCACAATAATCACGAATATTGGCGATGGAAATGGATGGAGTAAGTGAGGACATCCGCTCACGCGCACTTTCTCTGGCAGAATGACCGACATATCGTAAAAACATATCGTATGCCTCTCGAATACTCCAAAGAGTTCCATTCAGCAAAATGTCAGGGCCTCAGGGGACTACTCTCTAAGTCCGAAGTTTCGGGCTTAGTTGCGGGCGTATTCTACTCCATATCACCTAACCATTCAAATTAATGATAACTCGATTTTACAGTTACTATAAAATCGTGTTGTCATTAACTATTAGTTCGGGTTTGGGACTAATCGTAAATCTGTAGGTGATGCGGAGTAGAATAAGCCCGCAACTAAACCCGAAACAACGGACTTCGGGCTTAGAGGGTAGCCCCCCAGACCACTAGAACTTGTCCGAGCTTATCTGCAGTGCGATTCTGTAAACATCTCACCGTGTAATCTTGGGTGAGATGAAGATGAAGTGAGTTGTCAAACCATAGAAACAACATGGAATGACAGTTTAATTGATGCTCACTACAGCTAAGTCTACACGCTGAGACAAAGTCAAAGTCAAAACGTTTATTGCGAACTAAGTGTACAATGGTGTTATATTTAGTTATAGGTACTTATGACTTAGCAGCCTTTCCATTCTAAATTAGCATACATTTAACATTATTAATCCTTAGTAATTTTATATCAGCAGCCGTCACAAGTAACACTACCTCCCTGTACGAGCTCCCCCAGGCCGTGACCAGCGTGTCGACCGCCGGATAACACGTCAGGTCTACTCCCGGTTGGAGCTCGCCCCTCAGCACTCAGTCGTAACCGATGTTCCACAGGGGTGGGCTGAACCCTGTGGAACACCGCACGACATATCACGACGGCCCTCACCGTCACGTCCCCTGTAGGTAACACACCTTTCCGTCAAATAAGCCCCAATTATGCGGCGGAGGTAACGGGGCACTCTGTGGTACCTTAGTGCCTCCCGAATACAGCTCCAGGGCAGGGTGTCAAATTCGTTGGAGATGTCCAGAGACACCGCCAGCACAACCCCGCCCCGGGCTACCGCTTCCTCCGCCAAAAACACCTTAGGCACCTACGTCGTTAAGTGTACGACTAAGTGCGATTCTGTAAACATGTCGAAGTGAAGGCTTAGGTGAATTGATCACAAAGTGAGCTCTTATTCCATCTTGATAACATGGGTTGAAAGCTCACTTTGTGATCACTTCGCCCAAGATCAATGACCATTTCGACATGTTTACAGAATCGACCGGCTGTAAAGATTACGAAGTGAAGGCTTGGGGGAAGTGATGGCGAAGTGAGTTGTCCAATTCAAGTCACTATGATAGAAAGAGAGCTCACTTAGTGATCACTTCACCCAAGCCTTTACTTGACATGTTAACAGAATCAACCGACTGTTTTGTGAAGTGTCATTAACATCTAATTAATATTTACAAGAAATGAATATATAGTAAACCAGTTGACCCGCGCAACTTCGTCTGCGTCACAATTTTCATTACTGCTCCGCTCCTATTAGTCTTAGCGTGATGATATATAGCCTATAGCCTTCCTCGATAAATGGGCTATCTAACACTGAAAAAGTTTTTCAAATCAGACCAGCAGTTCCTGAGATTAGAGCGTTCAAGTAAACGTACAAAAACTCTTCAGCTTTATGTATTACTATAGATAATAAATGATAGGAAGGTAAATTCTATAATGCACAAGTCTATTCTACTCTAATTGAAAAAGATAGTCTTCCCACTAAAGTACACGGATGCTTTGTTGCATATTTTACCTCGATGGGATCGTTAACAGAGGCTCACAATGAATAAACGAGAACTCCACAAAGGAACGTGTAATTTCCTTAACATTCCACTTTCATAGTTAATTTAATTTGTTACCTGGAAGTGGTTATGTAAGTTGTTTTATAGAAGTGTGCTGTATTCTGTGTGATTATATTAAAAATAGAGTGAAAACTTGGTTCCATTGTTATCTCTTCATCTTTCTCCTTCTCTCACGTTTTTTTAGGGTTCCGTAACCAAAGGGTAACCAACGGAACCCTTTTACTAAGCCTCCGCTGTCCGTCCGTCTTCTGTCTGTCAGCAGGCTGTATCTCAAGAACCGTAATAGCTAGGTAGGCAGTTGAAATTTGCGTTCCAGGGACGCGGCATCTCTTTCGAACGGATTCCGCACCCCGGCAGGCATTGGCCCTAGCGGGCCCCGTCTCCCTTGCTGACAGCTCCTTGAGGCGCGCGTGGAACACAGCGCGCTGCCAACCCGAGCCTGGTTCTGATCGGACGGCGAGCCACCCAAAGCTCGCCGTCCGCAGGCCCGCGCCTACGGTGGCCGGAAATCGCCCTGCGACTCCCGACGCCCGGGACGTCTTCTTCTGTTGCGGCGGCTGGGACGTGAGGTTTCCCTCTCTCTTACACGTTCGGCCTCCTCCTTTGCTAGCATTACTGCTTCGCAGAAGGAGGTGTTCGCTTCCCATGCCTCCTCGCTCCGGACCATAGATTGAACCAGGGCCGGCCGCGAGAGGTCGCCGCCGCCGATCGCCTCAACGAGGAATAAAACGTTGCCCTACACTAGGAATTTCTCCTGTTTCGTGGTTGCGGGTACAAACATAAACCTCACATACACAAACAGACCCTGAACAACTATCTGTAGGCCATCTTCTTCTTCTTATCGTGTGGGCAGTAAGGTCTAACGACCCCACACACCCTGTAAGCCACACATACATTTTATTAGTCCTGCTATTGCTTGCAAGATGAAACTAGATTATGCGATGTGTTATAAAAACGCAGTGGTAAGGGACCAGTAGTCATTTCGGAATCAATATCTCATAGCTCATCATCATTATTTCAGATGATAAACATTCAACAGTGATCATCCATTTAATTTTTAGGGTTTCGTAATCTATTACTAAGTCTCCGCTGTCCGTCCGTCCGTCTGTCCGTCCGTCCGTCTGTCCGTCCGTCCGTCTGTCTATCAGCGGGTTGTATCTCAAGAACCGTAATAGATAAAAAAAAATCACCGCCGCTATAACAACAAATAATAAAAATTAAGGTTTATGGCACGGTACCCTTCGCGTGCTTGTCCAACTCGCTCTTGGCTGGTTTTTCGTTTTCATCATCTATCATCAAGGTCATGTTATTGTAAGAAGATAAACTGATCAGCAGGTTTGTAATGTGGCTGCTGTCTATCTATTTTAATATATAAAGCTGAAGAGTTTGTTTTTCTGTTTGCTTGGATGCGCTAATCTCAAGAACTACTGGTCCGCTTTGAAAAAATATTTCAATGTTAGATAGCCCATTTATCGAGAAAGGCTGTAGGCTATATATCATCACGCTAAGATCAAAAGGAGTGGAGCAAACGAAGTTGCATGGGTCAACTAGTCATACTTAAAAGATCACGCTGCAACCATTTCTCATTACCAAAGTATCGCATTCGAGTATCAGAATACTTATGTAGAAAAATCGACACGTCCTGATCACAATAACGCTCCAAAATTCAGAGATTATACATTGACACCCATACAAAGTAACAGGAAATATACAGCAATTTGAAGCATTGTGTTTCAGCGAGCGAGCGCAAATTGCTTCCTCGCTAGTCTTATTGAACTCTGACATCTACACAATTCTCGTCTCGGGCAAATGAATTAGCAGAAACAAAACGTGTTGTTCAGCAAGTTCTTCTCCCGCCTTTTCCTCAAAGACAAGTACAGAAAGACATGCAACAGATAACAATATACTATCTCACTTTCTTAGCAAAAGCGTCAAGTGCGAGTCAGACTCTCAACCGAAGGGTTCCGCACCGTAAACCGAAAAAAACACGTTTCTTGTATGGGAGCCCCCTTTCATTGGGGTTCCGAACCCGAAGAGTAACCAACGGAACCCTATTACTAACCCTCCGCTGTCCACCCGTCCGTTCGTCCGTCTGTCCTTCCGTCCGTCTGTCTGTCAGCGGGCTGTATTTTAAGAACCGTAATAGATAGACAGTTGAAATTGTCAGACTGTGTATCTCAATTGTCGTTATAACAATAAATAGTAAAAGTAATTTACGGAACCTTTCGTGAACGAGTCCCACTCGCACTTGGCTGGTTTTTTTAATTTAGGAAAAAGTTGAACTGTCTACCTATACGGTTCCCAAGATACAACCTTCTCTGCGGAATCTGTTCGAAAGTGGTACCGTAACCTTGGAACGCAAAGGGCACCAGGAGGAACACGGATGGGTTTTAGTCAGTAAGAGTCTGACACTTCCTCTTGCTTCACCCAGAGCGGGAGGAGTCATTCAAAAAAAAAAAAAGATACAACCTTCTGACAGACGGACGGACGAATAGACAGAGGGACGGATGGACGGATGTATACTGGGGGCTTAGTAACTGGGTTCCGATGGTACGGAACCCTAAAAAAGGCACATGGCCCCTAATTCTATGACGGACTTATTATTTTCATTAACGAAGGAACGTGACCGAAATAAAGTGGTCTTTGACGCTAACCAAAGGCTTTCGACTGTCTTTTTTCGAGCGTGAATTGTAAAGAAATCACTCAACCGAATTCTGATAAAAAAAATCCTTATTTTAATTTCTTTGGACTAATTTTTAGGCGCCTAAAGACGTTATGAGGGAGACTTGTGTTATTTGAAATTCCTTTGCCGTGTTCTATTAATAAAGAGAGGAATGGAGAACGTTTGACTAAAGACCTACTTTACCAGTGTCAAATGTAGGTTTAGTGGTAAAGTTACAATACGTTTGAGAATTTTCATTTAATTACGCGTGTATTTCTGAATAAATGTCACCTATGACTCCGACTAGGTTCACCTTGGAGAAGTCGTAGGTACATACGATACTAATACTAGTTGACCCGCGCAACTTCGTCTGCGTCACAATTTTCATTACTGCTCCGCTCCTTTTAGTCTTAACGTGACGATATATAGCCTATAGCCTTCCTCGACAGGCTGTCTAACACTGAAAGAATTTTCAAATCGGACCAGATATTCCTATATCTATATTAATATATAAAGCTGAAGAGTTTGTTTGTTTGTTTGTTTACTTGAACGCGCTAATCTCGGGAACTCCTGGTCCGATTTGAAAAATTATTTAAGTGTTAGATAGCCCATTTATCGAGGAAGGCTATAGGCATCGTCACGCTAAAACCAATAGGAGCGGAGCAGTAACGAAAATTCTGACGCAGACGAAGTTGCGCGGGTCAACTAGTAGATTATAAAGCTGAAGAGTTTGTTTGTTTACTTGAACGCGCTAATCTCAGGAACTCCTGGTCCGATTTGAAAAATTATTTAAGTGTTAGATAGCCCATTTATCGAGGAAGGCTATAGGCTATATATCATCACGCTAAGACCAATAGGAGCGGAGCAGTAATGAAAATTGTGACGCAGACGAAGTTGCGCGGGTCAACTAGTAGATTATAAAGCTGAATAGTTTGTTCGTTGATCGCGCTAATCTCAGGAACTACTGGTTCAAACTGAAAATATGTTTTAGTGTTGGATATTCCATTTATCTAGGAAGGCTATAGACCATATAATATCACGCTACGACCAATAAGAGCGGAGAATCAATTGAAAATGTGCCGTGGACGAATTTGCGCGGGTCAGCTAGTTTATGATGATTTAACAATGTGTGTTCTTACATAATAATCTAGTTTAGCAGTGAAATACCAAATTATCATTGCAATATCTCCACCAGAACACAATCTTCAATTAACGTCTTTAATTAACTCAAAAGCCCCAAATTTAGCATAACGAGCGAGCCCACGAAAATCCCAAAACTAACTTTCAATAAAATAACCAGAAACCTCGCGATAAATATCTTGGCTGCTCAGCGTCATTGTCTAGCCTTCAGAAAGGTTCCTCCCATGCGAGCTATCACAGTTTTTCTCCCGTGCATTCTATGGAAGCAATTTATATGTAAAACCGTTGTAAATGTACAACGTTGGAGATAAGGAGAGTAACGGACCCTGTTGGGGGCTTGGGGGAAGGAATTCGGCAAGTTTAAATGTCAGTCCCCCGTGGATCTTAAGCGTTGGCTCCGCGGATATTGCGGCCTTATCGAGGTATGAATAATCGGGAAAGTTTTTCTGTGTGAGTTCCGGTTTGGACTCATTTGGATGGAGGATTTAGTGATGATTCTACGAGGAGCTCGTGGCTAAATAATAACAGCCGCACGGGTCGATCTTTAAGGTTAAGCAACGCTTGCCAAGGTTGGTCTGTGGATGGGTGACCATCTTAATATAAGTACCGAGTTTCCTCCGTGGCTCGGAAAGCACGTTAAGCCGTTGGTCCCGGCTGTCATTTGTAGATCTTTGGCAGTCGTTACAGATAGAAGCCACTAAATCTAACTCCAGTCTTGCCATGAAGTACCGTGTTACCCATAAATGGGTTGTGGAGGTCTGGTAGGCAGCCGCTCCACGTAAAACACTGGTATTCAGCTGAATCTGGTTTGACTGGAATCCCACCCCAATATAGTTGGGAAAAGGCTAGGCAGATGATGATGCCTATAATGTTCCCACTGCTGGGACACAGCTCCTCTCGGTGAGAGGGAGTGGGCCGTAATCCACCACGCGGGCCCAGTGCGGGTTGGTAGATGTCACATGTCTTCGAATTTTGGTTCTAGGACATGCCGTTTTCCTCACGATGTTTTCTATCACCGTTTTGAGAGCAATGGTGATGAAATAATTTACACAAAGTAAAGCGCCTGTCTGGGTTCGAACCTACGGCTTACAACTCGTACATTAACACCGGGCCATCACTGCTCGGCTATACCAGCTTATCTAAACTAATATTATAAAACTGAAGAGTATGTTTGTTTAGTTCAGGAACTACTAACTCTAATTGAAACACTAGTTCAGTGTTGAATAGCCTATTTATTAAGGAAGGCCATATAAGTTCACGCTACGACCAATAGGAGTGTAGCATTAATGAAAAATATGACGCAGTCGAAGTTGTACGGGTCAGCTAACTAAAAAAAAGATCTACAAATGACAGCCGGGACCAACCGCTTAACGTACTATCCGAGGCACGGAGGAAACTCGGTATGTTAAGATGGTCACCCATCCACAGACCAACCTCGGCAAACGTGGCTTCACGATTTCAAGACCGTGCGACTGTTATTACTTAGCCACAAATAAAAACTTTTAGTATGATCATATATTTCCCATTTATCCCAAGTGATCCATGCATTTCTCTAGGATTTAAATTCTATGAGTATAAGAAGTCAGTGAAATTCAGCAAAAGTGTAGTTTTCCATCCATGAAAGAATAATGCATGAAAGACATATTTATCATCTATTCAGTTTATCTTAAAATATACAAAAATAGAATACTGCCTGTAAAAAAAATAGAATCAAAATAACTCGAAAAACTAAGGAGTTTTTCGAGTTATTTTGATTCTATTTTTTCAAATAATTATATCAAACGAAGGCGTTTGATATAATTATTTGAAAGAAATATCTCTGTCCCTCTCGTGAAAACGCTGTTTTCTATGGCAGCTGTATAGGCGTCATAGACGATGACGTCGAAGTTTACATCGGACTTCTCTTTCTAATTGTAATCTTTGAAGCTTTATAACATCATCGCTGATAAAGGTATTTAAAAAATATTTTCACGATTGTTTGCTTGAGCTAATAAGTATTTCAATTTGCAAATAAAAAAATCGCATGCATATTCCCTATTTTCGTAATTTTCAGTATTTCTAGTTAAATATACACACATACGAGTATCAACAAACAATTTTACCTGTTTTACATTAAGTTTCTATTATCTTCCAGCACGAATAGCTAAATATATAATATAATAATAATAATATTTTTTTTTATATTTTTAAATGTTTTTTGTATTTTTATAGAAATATTTAAAAATGTAATTAGTAAGTATATATAAATAAATAAATGGAATAATAATAATAATATAATATTCCACACAACTATCACACAACGCCATCTAGTCCCAAGCTAAGCAGAGCTTGTGTTATGGGTACTAGACAACTGATAAACATACTTATATATTTCTAAATATATACATATTATAGATAAACTACACCCAGACACAGAACAAATGATCATGCTCATCACACAAACATTTGTCCTGGGTGGGAATCGAACCCACAACCTCTGGCATAGCAGTCAGGGTCACTAACCACTAGACCAACAGGCCAGTCCAACGAAATAAAGCAATAAAGCGAGAAACACACTGGTCCTACGTACGCAACGTATGCAACGCTTTTATATCGGATCGTATTTTGCGTTGCATACGATAAATGTGTTTCTACTGCATACATTTTCATATAAAATCAAGAGTCCAGATATCATAATGCATTGCATACGTTGCCTACGTGGGACCAGTTTGTCTCTAGCTTTACTCACCTGTCCCTATCTACAAAGTCTAAAAATAAAGTACGGAAAAAGTGAGTTTGGAAGTAAACAAAATCCCATGTGAAGTTACAGGCCACTTTGTATTCCAACGGAGGCAAACAACGTCACACATTCGATAGCAGCCGTGTCAAACGCTGTTCACAGATCGGGAATACCAGTAAAATTCAAGCATAAAGGAGATAATTATTTTTCTTTTTTATTTTGTTTGAAAGATTTAGTTTTTAGGTGCCGTATGATGTAGGCCGGTACCGTATGGTGCCGTCAAAGAATAATATTACCATCCCATCACTTCCCGTGGATGTCGTAAGAGCCGACTAAGGGACTCGCCAGAGAATGGGCAGCAGCGTTTTCTGCAAAACGTAACACCATACACTGCGATCGCCAACCCGCCTGCCAAGCGTGGTGATTATTGCAACCCCCTTTTGGAGGAGGCCTATGTCCAGCAGTGGACGGTTTGATATGATGATGAATGTTTACGTTAACGCGATCGATTAAAAACTTGCAACTAAAGCCGTAAACCTCCAGAGGTTGGTTGCTACAGACAAACATGGAATTAAATTAAACAAATAAAAAATGCTGTATCGTTATCTTTATTGTACAATGAAAACAAAACCGGCCAAGTGCGAGTCGGACTCTCACACGAAGGATTCCGTAGCATAAACCGAAAGAAACACGGTTCTTGTATGGGAGCCCCTTTTCATTTTATTTAATTTTAATTATTTGTTGTTATAGCAGCAACACGTACTGTGAAAATTTAAACTGTCTGGCTTTTTTTTTTTTTACTATTGATAGGCACGTGCTTGACTACCATCTCACCTGATGGTAAGCGATGATGTGGTCGAAGATGGAGCACGGAGCCTAGTACGGTTCTGGAGATATAGGTAGCCGCTGACAGACAGATGGACAGCGGAGGCTTAGTAATAGGGTTCCGTTGGTTACCTTTCGGGTGCAAAACCCTAAAAATTAAATTAGAGTATTTTTACCCGACTGATAATAAGAGTTATGTTTTTCGACAACAAGTTTATGGCATTACACCACAGTGATAAATTTACAGTTTAGATCCTACCGCGCTCCTAATAAAATTCAGAGTAATCAATAAAATTCAATTCAATCTATTTCATAGATACTGATTTTATGAAATTTATTCTAATTTATGTGAGCATGAACATTTGGATTGAATATTGTTTACACAGAAGTACGTAAATCGTCTGTATAATGTACTAGATTCTGATTTTATCGAAGATAGATTGAAATAGGTTCATACAAATTCACTGTCAGGCATTCAAAGAAAATACTGCCCTTGCGAGACAAACTCGTTTGCTAAAGGTCATTTACCTTTAAACTATAGCTACTAACTCCCACCATAAAAGGTTCCAATCAAATAAACCTTGCTCGTAACCCTTTCACACAAAACCACCCATTTGTTACTATAAGCTATGATTAATTACATGTATTTTCTTCAACACAGCCTCGAACCATTTTAGAAAGGTCAACTTCGCCTAAAAACCTGCTTATCAGAGCGGTTCAACGAACTTTGTGGACGCAGGGTTCTGGCAGAGTAGAGGGCATATATTACTCTCCTCTATGGTAGAGCGCAATTTGACGAGGATGGAAGAATAAAATGACAGCTGCAATTCTGACGTAATGCAATTTCTCGTAGTGTTCATGACAGCTGTCTGTTAAATTGAAAGATGATGACAGCTGTCATTTACCTGATGATAAGCGATGATGCGGTCGAAGATGGAGCACGCTTGCCTAGAAATAAGTTATTCACTCTGGACTTAAAGACTCCAGACTCCGAGGATTTTGAGTCCAGTTAAGTACACTACTCAAATCAATATTTCGATTCGCATCTCTGTGGAAGCCCATATAAAACATTATATGGGCTTCCACAGAGATGCGACTTTGCAGCTCTTCGTAGCAGTGGTTCTATGGACTCATAACATGTAAAACAAGATATTTCATCGCACTGGTACCTATCTGCAGAAGCATTAATA
This sequence comes from Lacanobia oleracea, assembly GCA_950371165.1. Classification (NCBI taxonomy): domain Eukaryota; kingdom Metazoa; phylum Arthropoda; class Insecta; order Lepidoptera; family Noctuidae; genus Lacanobia; species Lacanobia oleracea. The sequence continues at coordinate 4,938,002 of OX493390.1, read as the reverse complement.
AGGGACTATATCAGGGCACACTGTGCGGTTTTTAGGGTTCCGTACCCAAAGGGTATCCAACGGAACCCTATTACTGAGCTTCCGCTGTCCGTCCGTTCGTCTGTCTGTCAGCGGGCTGTATCTCAAGAACCGTAAAAGGTAGACGTTTTTAGTTGACATTTTTATAGATTGTATGTCCTATAACAACAAATAACGAAAACTAAGGTTTATGGTACGGAACCCTTCGTGTGCGAGTCCGACTCGCACTTGGCTGGTTTTTTTTGAGTGGCCTCTCGCAGATCAACCAAGGAGGTTGTCGACTGTTCGACTGTCACGGTAAAAAACGAGTTCAATCTCCCGGGGGCACGCCATTACGTCACTCGACAATGATGGTTTCTGAAAACCGCCGATGAGTTTGGTTCGTCCAAAATCACGGCATTTGGCCGAGCAACCACCTATTCCCGCTCAGATGCGAAGCACAGCTTAAGTTATTATATGTAACTTTGTAGTTTTAGGTTGAATTCAATTAAGTTTTTTGATTGTGTTTTTTTTTCGTTTTTATGGTTTGTTTGTTTGTGTCAGGAACTGAAAGGATTGACATCTATCACTGACAGTCGTTGTCGTTGCCAGTGTCTTTTAATATTTTTTACTTTGTTGTCCACGGTTTGTCTATGATGTGACCGTGACAGTTATGACTTTTCTTCTTCTCTTCTTATAATGCCCGTCCCTGACACAGGCAGTAGTTTTCACAGACGAATGTTTTATCTTATTTTGTTTTATAGCTGTTTTTATTTGTGTATTTTAAAATATTGTAATGTTAATGTGCGTCTGTATGGGCGGAATAAACTGTTTTTCTTTATTTCTTTCTAAAAGCCAGTTGCAAAGATTACAGGTTAATTCTGAAACTTGGCGGGCATCGATTTGTTGTCTGACCTTTGCAGATCCGCAGACAAGTACTCGTGTGTACTGATGTTATTTCCAGCTCAGTGGCTCCATAATCATTTCATTGCTCTTAGATAATATTAACAAGACTGTTTTGTCTGGTTTCATTTAACTTTTGGTTGTCATGACGAGACTGAACCGCTGCGTCGAGCTTGTTGATTGGAATTCTTAGAAAATTTAGAAAACTGGAGTCAATTGTAGAATAGAAATTGTTATCACCATTTCTATTAAAATACTGTCAAAATTATCATCTTAAAAGCAGTCTGTATCTGAATTCCGTTTTAAGCGTTGTGAGCGTTATTTGCACATCTTTGGCGCGTTAAAAAAAATTACTGCAAAGGGCCTAACTCGTCAAAACAGCAATGAATTTAGATACTGACTTTAAAACCAAAAACTTATGCACACTAAATAAACCTCGCACATCACCCGGCTCATCGGATACTGCACACAAATTGCTAATATCGAAGATTTATTGAACTATTTCTCTTTACTGTTAAATTTACACTTTCACACCACATATTAAACTGGTTCGCACGAATATCCATTGTTTGTGACACAATAAGGCTCGGACCCCTCCGATGATATTCGATAATGAAAATAGTTGGTGTTTGTGCCGTGGTATGTACATTTGATGGTGTATTTTTGTGGTTTCAACTATTCTGTGTTTGTCAGTTAGAGCGAAAGATTCTTGAGATTGAATTTTGAAACTATTTATTTATAGTTTGAAGTAGCTCATGAGGAATTGTTTTCAAATCGAAATAAGTACTTTTATTGTTATATTTATGGCTGAAAACAATAAGAATAACTTAAATTAACAAATACACTAAACTAACAACAAAATAAAATATAGCATCAACAAAATTTGTCCTCAACGCTGTCAGCTGGTAATGTGCCCAAGAGACTGGCGGCATTGCCACGTTGAATGGCAATGCCTAGTCTCTGGCCAAAGTAAAAGCCAGCTCTTGGGTCACAGGAAAGGTCAACCAGCCATTTCGAAATTTCTTTGAAAAGGCTGTGAACACAAGGGCCCCACGGCCCGAGGGTTTCAACCCTAAACTGCTCGAAAACATAGTTACCACTTGAGGTTTTTCGTAGCCGCAGTGCCAGTGTCAGCACAACACTATGAACTAAAAAGATGGGATGGCGCAAGAGTATCGACACAGGTTGCGTCCCATACTAAAGGCATACCCATTTTCCAAGGAAACAAAGACATGCCGTCGGGTCTTTTGCCATCGTCATGTGCCAAGCCATTGGGTGAAACATAAGAGGTGCTTGTGGTTAAAATATAATCAGAAAGCAGTCTTGCCTAGAGATATTGCGTCACCCAGTTACTGGGTTGTAGAGGTCAGATAGAAAAGGCCAAGAAACCTTTAGTGTTAATGAAAACGACCTTGTCATTTGCATAATTAAAGGGCATGGTCTATTTCCAAGAAAACCCAAAACTATCATTCACTTAATCATCCCTTTGAATCAAAGAAAACGTTCTTGGCTCCAACAACGTTGCAGTCAGAGCTTCCTTCTCAAACTGTACTAACACTCGGGGCACACATCACTTGCACATCCTTATGCTGCGTTTACACGTCTTTAGATATTAGTCGAGTACGCGTTCTTGAATAGTCGGTGTACAGACGTAGTAACTCTCTTGATACAGAATGACTCTGGCAGACAGAAGCGACGAGACAATGCGACAAGAATCATTCGTAGAAATTATTCTTACTCTTTGAAAACACAATGTCGCATTATCGCGTCGAACCTGCCTGCCAAAGCCATTCTATATCAGTACCTGTTTATTCAAAATAATATGATTGAGCATTAGTGTAGTTCAGCATTGAGATTACCAAGAAATTTTTTTTTGCTTCTAACTTCATAATCAATCTAATCTACCTATCTTTGTGTTGAGATCAGCTTCCAGTCTAACTGAATGTAACTGGGTGCCAATATTTCACATAAAGTGACGCCTATCTGACCCTCTCAGCCCAGTATCTGGGATGCGGTACTCCTTGACGAGACTGGCCTCATTTTACGATTATTGAGCTGACATACTAGTTGACACTGTCCCAAAAACTGGTATCAAGTAAATGAGCCTTCCACGTCTATCAAACAGTCCTCAGAGTACACTCGCAGCACACTTCACCTATCTACGCGGTACAGTCGAGCACAGTAGGTGTATAATCTCAGGGGGCAATGTCGGTCGGCATCGCAATCTAGCACAGTTTACCATTACAATGGATCGCTCGACTATGTACAGTTAGCGACAAAAGACATATTGTCTGGTTGAAGCTGCGCTTTACCAATCGCTCGCCCAGCAAGTCGGCTTCGATTGTTTTCAATGGCTCAAGTCGAGTGGACTTACTGTATTTTGTATTTTTATTAACCTTCAAGCGGGCGCGTGGGTATTTGTAGCGACAGCGGTCGCGCGTAACCTAAAAGACCTATGTGAGATTTCAGGAATTTAGAATACTGGTAAAATAATAATTATTTATGTTCTATATTCAGACATTATCAATTTTTACCTAGGCAACAATTTTTTGGAATTAAAATTAACCACAACCCACTATCGTTCGATTACAAACCAGCTATGCACGCCAGACCCGCCAAACCAAAGTTTTTTCTCTTGGGAGAATGATTTGTGTTCTCATTTTTATTTAGATGTTTTTATTTTTTATTAGTTCTATGCAATCGAGTAATTACTATCAAAGTGTTTATTTTATCAACTCAGGTATTTTACTTCGAAATTAGTCATCTCGTCAAGGTAAAAGAAACAGCCAGGCGCGTGTAGTCGTTTCGACGCCTGCGCCGCGACTTAAACAAATGCATTCTATTCAACTACAAAGGCTCGGAGAAGAGTGGTATGCATTCAATTTCATGCATAGTGAATTAATGAAAAGCTACTGGTAAAGAGAAATACTTGTGGCGAGAAATCTCGATGTAATCAGCGAAAACTTATCGAGCGCGGTCGATTCGACGCCGCGCGACCGCTTGAAGGTTAAAAGGAATGGTGATTTTCTTGTTATTTTCGCTTTAGTTGGGTTCAATTCAAGGCGAGCGATGAGCATGTGAATATATTTTATCCTTTTGAATCTTAACGTTTTATAAAGGCGTTTTAAATGGGTATATACCTAAAGGGTAACTAACGGAATCCCATTACTTACTCTTCGCTGTCCGTCCGTCCGTCCGTCCGTGTGTCTGTCAGTGGGCTGTATCTCAATTTCCAAGTGTAAAATGGGGATAAAAAGTAAAGTCCAGTCATATTTTACAAGTAGGCAATCAAAAATTTAATATGTTTTAATAAAAAAAAAACAAAAACATTTATAGGTGTACCATTTTTAAATTATGAAGGTCGACAGGGAAAAACCCATAATTTAAATTCACTGAAAAACTGCTTTGTATTAACAGCTAATCTAATCAACCACTTTATTGTACAGTTAATTAAAAAAAAATAAAAAATTAACTATTATAACTAGGTACTCATATTTTTCTAGGCCAATATTAATTTTAAAATATTCCGTTTTCCCATCTATTACCACCATAATTGAACTATCATACCGACCTCCCAAAACCAACCCTATCGATAAAGCTTTCAACCAATATCGAACCCAATTAACGAATAGAATATTACATACTCCTCCCTCTCTTTCCTTCCTATACTTCCGTCCCTGTCTACCTGTAAACGTCACATGTCTCTTCGTCCACGAGTAATGTACCGGTGATTTATCGTTGCGGCCTGCCCAATGGCCCGGAACCCTTTATGGCCCGGGCCATGGCCCGTAGGACTACCGGTGGAATAACTGGCTCTTAATTACTGGGCATTCGTTAGGTGGCGAATCTTATTGGCTTTTTGAGTTCTTAATTAGGAGATTCATTAATTGTTCGTGGGTTGGTGTGGGAAATAATAAGACGCACATTTCGTTGTGTGTTTGTATCAACGTGTACTGTTTCATGAAAACATTTTATCTAGGTAACAATGAAACAGCTAATAATTGAAATAGGTTTGTGGGTTATTTGGTACTATAAGAAAGAAAACAAACACACACAGAAGCACAAAGACTTGAAGCGAAAGAACCAAATTAAGAAACAAATATCTAATAAAAACCGGCAAAGTGCGAGTCGGACTCTCAAGGGTTCCTTTGATATTTTTTTTATTTGTTGTTATAGCGGCAACAGAAATAAACACTCTGTAAAAATTGCTACTGTCTACCTATGACGGTTCTTGAGATACAGCCCGCTGACAGTCAAACGGATGGACAGACGGGCGGACAGCGTAGGTTAGTAATAAAGTTCCATTGTTTACCCTTCGGGTACGGAATCCTGAAAACTACGCTCAATAAAAAAACACGAAATGTGACTTTCAATAATGGAGGAAAAGAAAACGTTATTTAAGTATATAGAGTCAGTAAGCTCAACAATTTCAAAGAAAAAAATATAAGTAGACAAGACAGAACTAGCCACATTAAATGTACATCTTATTTTCGAAAACATTTTGTGTTTCTTGCAGCATTTTAGTCCCAGTTCCCATCTAAAATGTTCTCAAGTCCTACGACACTCGATACTACCCATCGCCCTGTCTTCACTTGTTTTGAACGTCTTTCTATTTTCCAGAGCCTGTCCTGTTATTTTTCATCAAAAAATAACTTCTTGCCTCAAAAACAAGTGAAGGTGACAAAACATTATTTTTCTTCGCAAAATATATTTTTTTGCCTCGTCACGTACAGTTTATTGCGTTACGTTACAGAATTCGTAAGATGTGTTTTTTCTTATAATATTTAGTCCAGGAGGTAGAGGTGTTTTTTGAAATAACGATACTGACATCTCGATATTGTGTGAGAAAAATAATGCTGTCTTAAGCAATGGTAAAAACACAGGTTATTTGCTGTATGAAAGAAGCTGCAATGAACCTTTTTAAATAAATTTGCTTTTTTACGCGCATATTCCTTGTATTCTCGTTCCCGTAGGAATTTCGGGAAATCCTCTCTTTTTGCGCTCCACTACACTTCCCAAGGTATTTTCACTCCCACTGCTGAAACATATATTTTCTCTATAAATACGGTTTAGTGCATATCACTCTCATGTCTTCGATTTTTTGGTTTTAGGATAAGCTCACGACATTACATTGATGCCAATTTAGCAACAAATATTCATCGTTAAATTACTTAACAGAAACCCATCTTCCTAGTTCATCCTGTTGTGCTGGCGCTGCCGCTGCGGCTGCGAAAAACAACAAGCGGTGTAAATATAGTAACTTTATTGGTAACTATATTTTCGAGTTGTTTGGGGTTGAAACCCTCGGGCCGTGTGGCCCTTGTGGTCACAACCTTTTCAAAGAAATTTCGAAACGGCTGATTGACACTTCCCGTGACCCAAGAGCTGGCTTTTACTTTAGGCAGAGATTAAGCTTTGCCATTCAACGTGGCAATGCCGCCAGTCTTTGTGCACATTACCAGCAGATAGCGTTGAGGACTTTTTTGATGTTATATTTTAGTGTATTTGTTTAAACAGAATAATCAATGTAGCGACAGTTTGACAGTGTTCAAACAACCAACAAAACATAAACAAAAAAGAGAATGAGAGCTCTCTTTTTCATTTGTATTTTGTAGAAGAATATTAATTAGTTGTAAAGTCAACAGGAAGATCAAAGTGTCTACTTATTTGCCTTGAATTGGCGTAGTGAAAGAGAAACAAGGCACATCAGCTGTTGTTATCGCACACAATTTGAAACAGTCAACTGAGTGGGAAAAGTAAGGTTAGCGTAACATTGAGAGCGATGTTATTACAGACACGGTATATTACAATGATTATCGAACACGTATCGTAAGACTTAGCGTTAGCTAGCTCCCACAAGGATGAGAAGTTATCAAATGACTCCTTCCGCTCTGGGCGGAGCGGGAGGGAGTGTCAGACTTTTTCTGACTTAAATGACGATCCAAATGCCTTTTGCGTTCCCAGGATCGCGGTGATTCTTTCGAACAAATTCCGTAACCCTGGCAGGCGGGAATACGCTTCATGCAAGATCAGTCAATGTGGAGATATTTGTGGAAGGCCTGTGTCCAGCAGTGGTAGTTTCGTAGTAGATTATTGCTCCAGGTGAGTTGGCGAATTCAGACTCGTATTCATCATCAACATATCATCCGAAAGACGTCGACTGCTAGACATAAGCCTCCCCAAAGTATCGCCACAATAATCGGTACTGTGCGACTCGCATCCATCGGGTAACCGCGGCCCTCATCAGGTCATTGGTCCACCTTGTGGGCCTTCCAACAGTGCGTATTCATTTATTATTATTAAAAACTTTCCCAGATAATCGGATTACTTTAAAAATATAATAGCGTTGCGCCACCGGTACATGGTGGAAATCCCACCCACACGCACAAAACATTTTGGGAACACATTCATAATGCGTACAGCTAAGGAGTGGAATTCCCTGCCGGAGTTTGTGTTTTCTGATAGATACAACCTGGGAATCTTTAAGTCAAGAGTGAATAGGTTACTTCTAGGCAAGCGTGCTCCATCTTCGACCACATTATCGCTTACCATCAAGTGAGATAGTGGTCAAACGCGTGCCTATCAATAGTAAAAAAAAAATAACTGAGGATTGAAAAGAACACAGTAAGTTCTTTTTATGCTGTAAACAAGCAATAAGACATTTGGTTTACGGGATTTGTTCGAAAGAGTCACTTCGGCCCTGGAACGCAAAGGACATTAGGAAGAACACGGATGAGTTTTAGTCAGTAAGAGTCTGACACTCTGTTCTGCTCCGCCCATAGCGGGAGGAGACTTATCACTCTTAAAAACAGGGAGATTTGGTACGCAAAGCCGCTAACAGAAACTAGTCATAAATAAACCTTTCTCATATAAAACGGTAGAGATATAAATTTTACTAAATATACAAAACTAGACCACGGTTACGCAGGTAGGTACGGAACTGGAGTACGTTTTCAAATTGTTCCGCAAACGATCGGGAGACGAACACTAGTGCTGGTACCGAGACCGTTTGAACAGCTTCGAGGAGATTCACACCTCCAAGGGGAACGCGGTATCAACTTGTACAGTTGTTCGACGGTACTCATTTAGTATTGTTTAATAAGTTGTCGTCTCTTGTGTTTGAGTTTTATGATTTTAACTCGATTGAGATGTGAAGTTTAATGATGTGATGTGTGGTTTTGAATGGCATTGTGATTTCAGCAGCTTGATTAGAATTTTGTGAAATGATGAATATGATGAAGAAAATATCTATCATCATCTGCCTAGCCTTTCCCCAACTATATTGGGGTCGGCTTCCAGTCAAGCCAGGTTTAGCTGAATACCAGTGTTTTACGAGGAGCGGCTGCCTACCAGACCTCCACAACCCATTAACAGGGTAACACGGTACTTCACGGCAAGACTGGAGTCAGGTTTACTGGCTTCTGACTATCCATAACGACTGCCAACGATCTACAAATGACAGTAAGGACCAACGGCTTAACGTGCTTTCCGTGGCACGGAGAAAACTCGGTATGTTAAGATGGTCACCCATGGTCACAGATGGTCAGAAGATATCTATATCTATACTAATATAATTATAAAGCTGAAGAGTTTTTTTGTTTGTTTGCTTGAACGCGCTAGTCTTAGGAACTACTGGTCCGATTTGAAAAATTCTTTCAGTTTTAGATAGCCCATTTATCGAGGAAGGCTATAGGCTATATATCATCACGCTAAAAGCAATAGGATCGGAACAGTAATGAAAATTGTGACGCAGACGAAGTTGCGCGGTTCGACTAGTACCAATATATGAAGTTATAGAGTTTGTTCTTTGTTTGCTTGAACGCGCTAGTCTTAGGAACTACTGGTCCGATTTGAAAAATTATTTCAGTGTTAGATAGCCCATTCATCGAGAAATACTATAGGCTATATATCATCACGCTAAGACCACTAGGAACAGAGCAGATAAAGTTGCGCGGGTCAATTAGTATGTCATAAATAAATCCAATACGATTGCCGATGTACAAAATTCCCGGATTTTTTTAAGTTGATTTATCTCTTTCACTACAAAGGTTAAATAAATCCTGAGATTTTTTCATAAAAAAATATGACCGGTTCCACGAAGTGTTCTGAGCTATAAACCGAAAAAATCACTGTCATGTTATGTTCTTTGGTTACTCACACAAGAAACATTGTTTTTTTTTAATATTTGTTGCAATAGAAATACGCACTTTGTGAAAACTTCAACTGTCCGCCTTATAATGGGGTTATGTTGGTTACCCGGTATGAAAACATAAGCCAAATAGTCACAATCTCATCTATGTTGTATTCCTTATTCGTAGACCGTATTCATCATCATCTGCCTAGCCTTTTCCCAACTATATTGGGGTCGGCTTCCAGTCAAGCCGGATTTAGCTGAATACCAGTATTTTACGAGGAGCGGCTGCCTACCAGACCTCCACAACCCATTAACAGGGTAACACGGTACTTCACGGCAAGACTGGAGTCAGGTTTACTGGCTTCTGACTATCCGTAACGACTGCCAAAGATCTACAAATGACAGCCAGGACCAACGGCTTAACGAGCTTTCCGAGGCACGGAGGAAACTCGGTATGTTAAGATGGTCACCCATCCACAGACCAACCTTGGCAAGCGTTGCTTAACCTTGAAGATAGACCCGTGCGGCTGTTATTATCTAGCCACGAGGTCCTCTATTCGTAGACCGTATTGATACTGATAATTATGTAAATCTCACCCAATGCCTTATCATAAGCTTTCAGAATATAAAGCTAACTATTTCACCCTAGAACATCATACAAAGAACACCCTCCACCCCGGTAACCATGTGACTCCAGCCTTAACGTAATTTTGGAGGCGTGACGGATAACGGAAGGATGTATCGAGTCGCAGGCATTCATAGCGTTGCTTTGAGGAAACAAGCTTACTACGTGGACTTGTGTGCGCGCGCCGTGGCTTGTATGTAAATTTTTAGGGTTCCGTACATGTTTAAAGCGGAACCTTTATAGGATCAGTCGTGTGTCTGTCTGGCTGTCCGTCTGTCACAGCCAATTTTTTCAGAATCTTTTGACCGATGTAGTTCAAATTTTGCGCGACAAAATAGATAATTTAAACTTAATCTCCGAAGCTACTGTGCCAAAACCCAATATTTTAATGATAAAGTGAGTTTGTTACGCTTCCACGACGAAAGTCAAATCCACACATATCCGAGCCATTCCCGGGATATGGATGAACTGTGGTCCGTCAGGAGCTAAACAAAATCAGTGCGAATATTTTTGTGAACTCATTCACACGCTTCCGTGGCGGCTTCTGTGAGCGACTCTTACCTCCAGTTGATCGTAGCGACAAGAGCTATCAAAGATTGTACTCGCTAAGTGACACACGCTCGGCGACGCTCGCTTGGCGGTTAGAACTCACCAAACTGCGGTAATTTCTACCTATAGTGCGGGCCGGAGCGAATCGAGGAGCTCGTGGCTGAGGAGCTCGTGGCTAGATAATAACAGCCACACGGGTCGATCTTCAAGGTTAAGCAACGCTTGCCAAGGTTGGTCTGTGGATGGGTGACCATCTTAACATAGCGAGTTTCCTCCGTGCCTCGAAAAACACGTTAAGCCGTTGGTCTCGGCTGTCATTTGTAGATCTTTGGTAGTCGTTACGGATAGTCAGAAGCCAGTTAATCTGACTTCAGTCTTGCCATGAATTACCGTGTTACCCGGTTACTGGGTTATAGAGGTCTGGTAGGCAGCCGCTCCTCGTAAAATACTGATATTCAGCTAAATCCGGTTTGACTGGAAGCCGACCCCAATACAAAAGAAAAGGCTAGGCAGATGAGTGCGGGCCGGAGCGAGTATTGCGAGTAACAGCCTGTCGCACAAAAGCACTCGCTGAAAGCTGAGAGTCAAACTATCGAAATTGTTCACTCGCTGCTCGCCGACTCGTTTCGAGTTTGAAGCTTTACTAGCTACTCGCTGACCGGCGGTGATACACACTTCCGTGTCCGGGACATGTCAGACCAAGTATAATGGCAGAACACGGTCCCGGGCACGGCCCAGATATGTGTGAATCAAAGTAAGATTGCTGAACCAATTTTTTTTAAATTTTCGTACAAGATAACGAGACCCTAGAGACGGAACATTTTGCATTAACAATTCCGAATGAAAAACATAAAAATTTTAGTAAACTTCAAATTCTTTATATAATATACAACACGTTAGAGAATAAACGCAATGTCTGAAAAGATTATGCTCATCATTCTGAACTACTTTCATTCATCATCTGCCTAGCCTTTTCCCAACTACATTGGGGTCGGCCTCCAGTCAAACCGGATTCAGCTGAATACCAGTGTTTTACGTGGAGCGGCTGCCTACCAGACCTCCACAACCCATTAACTGGGTAACACGGTACATCTTGGCAAGACTGGAGTCAGATTTACTGGCTTCTGACAATCCGTAACGACTGCCAAAGATCTACAACTGGCAGCCGGGACCAACGGCTTAACGTGCTTTTCGAGTGCTTTAAGATGGTCACCTATCCACAGACCAACCTTGCTTATCCTCAAGATCGATCCGTGCGGTTGTTATAATTTGGCCACGAGCTCCTTTCAATTTTCAATTCCGAACTTTCATTATGGCACCAAAAACGAAATCGCAAAAATAAAATCAGCTGTTCATTAATCATTTGATTGAGTATGCGCAAAGAAATGTACTCGTATAGGGGCGATTTTAGGGTTGTTCCCATAGTAAAGTGTTCATAATGATTCCTTTTCAGGTGTTGGGGTTATTCTGTTACATGTTGCATTAAAACTTAGACTACGGTTAATAATAAAAATACTGATCCTATGTTTTCATAATTCCAGCGGTAAGCAAGAAGACTCATAGATTTTATTAAAGCATCGCTTAACGTTCTTCCTTGTAACTAAGAATATCAGAACATTCTTTTCCGCAAATTAATGTCATTAAGTCTTTACTCAGGAGACTTTGTAATAAAAGCTTTTAAGACAACGTTTTTCATGTAATTAGTTAATGGGGGTCAAGAAATATTCCCTCACTTTGTTCTTGGATGCACTGGTATCGCGCAGGCGTCGAATTTTGTACTGTTTTTGCTACAGAACGAAGGATAGAAGGAAATTATTAGCTCTCTTTATTCTCATACCACAAAATTATACACTAACTGAGTTTTAACATAACTATATTTCTGGTTGATCAAATAAATAAATTTGCATATACCGCTAATAGGGTATTTTACTAAAAAAATCTAATCCGTCTGATAGATTTTCAAAAAATATTCGACACGTATTTTTTCTTTTTTCACGTAAACAAAAAATGAAGGAGATACCGTGAGTTGAAGACACGCGTGACGTCATCTGGCTTGGTAAATTTGGTACATTTTTACCAAGCCATATGACGTCACGCGTGTCTTCAACTCGCTGTATCCTCTTTAATATTTATTTACGTGAAAAAAGAAAAAATACGTGTCCAATATTTTTTGAAAATCTTTCAGACGGACTAATTAGATTTTTTTAGTAAAATACCCTATTATGTTACTCGTACCAATGTCTGCTCCTCTCGAAACGGTGAAAGAAAACAAATACACAGTGATACTTTTACAATTTATACTACACTATTTATACTATTTGCTTACTATTTGTTTGTTTGTTTTTTATTTTTTACTATTTGTTTTATACTATTTGCGACTCAAAACAAGAAAATAGGACAATAGGTTTGTGTCATTAATAACAATATTAAATCGACGAAATATAACCCGATGGAGGCCAATGAATGTGTTAAAATTGCTTTGACGTGCTGCCCACGTGCGGGGGACATAATGGACCGCAAAATGGCGGTATGGTAGGATAGCCCTCATTAGCATAGAAATAAACCGTCATTGATAGAAGTTCTTTAATTGAGAAGAAAACTTGCCGATAAAATTCAGCTTGTCAGTTTTTGTTGATTTCACTTACAATCATTTTAAAATTTCACCCTCCTTCCCCCCATAATGCTTTTAAATTCACGTGTCACCTCACTTTTTTCGTGCCTTATCTAAAAACCTCTCTTCACTACTAAAGACTGCTTTAATCCGCGCCATGTCAAAAGGTCAACATTTTACTCAAAAAACAAAATAATAAAGGAAACAGTATGAAAATGGTTCTTTTTCGACATTTCCGTCAAATAGAGCCATCAAAGAGAATCTTTGTCGGACGCAAATGCCAAAAAAAAGTAATTTTGACCCATAAAAGGAGTGTTTGTTGCCACGAAATGTTTATTTAGCAAGAAAACGTAAATAGAATTGCTTTTTTTGTACCTTCATTTAATTCAGCTGGCTGTTAGTGCTTTTTCAATAAAAACAACGGCGAACCGTATTCTGCGTACCTAATATTATGAGAGTATGAGTACCTAAAGTTGTAGTATTTTATTTAGAATACTATCTGTCTAACGAATTCAGAGTTCTGGAGTGGCGGCTGCGTACCGGAAGACGCAACGTTAGCGCGGCCTCCCACAAGGTGGACCGATGACCTGGTGAAGGTCGCAGGTAGCCGATGGATGCGGGACGCGTAGGACCGGTCGTTTTGGCGACGCTTGGGAGAGGCCTATGTTCAGTAGTGGACGTCTTTCGGCTGATATGATGATGATGATGAAGATGAACTAATTCAAAGCAGAAATTATTGTGTAATACAACTACTGTCCACTGTGAGATCATAATTTTAGATGAGTCATTTTGGCAACCAAAATGGCCCCAAAGGTCAACAGGAGAGAAAAATTAAATAGTTTAATACTAGCTTCTGCCAGCGATTTCGCCCGCGTGGTCCCTAGGGAACTTACTCCACAAAATAAAAAGTAGCCTATGTCCTTCCTCAGGCTCTAGACTATCTGTGTACCAAATTTCGTAGTATTGGCGTAAAAGCGCGACAGACAGACAGAGTTACTTTCGCATTTATAATATTAATTTATAAAATTAATATTAAGGGTTAGTTAGGATTGTTTAGGGATCCCGGTTAAGCACAATATTAAGTAAGTGAACCGGAGAATACAAGAAAGTAGTAAACAGATTAAATCAACAATGTATGTAAATATATTCCGTTACTGACTGACAGACAACGCACAGCCGAAACTTCTGGTCGTAAAAAGCTGAAATTTGGCATGTAGGTTCCTTGAAAAGTTTAGGGGAGTAATGCCATACATTCCTGCGGGAAAGAGAAAAACGGGACAGACATGTAGGTTCCATGGGGAGTGTAGGGGAGTACTAAGAGAGGAATGCCATAAATTCTTCAACCACATCATCGATTACCTACCTACAGGTGAGATAGTGGTCAAACGCGGGCCTGTCAATAGTAAAAAAAAAAACCTGCGGGAACGGGAAAAAACGGGGACATGCGCGTACGAAGTTGCAGGCAAAACTTAGTGTCTATATAAAAGCTTACGCACACCGGGACAGAATGGCAGAGGATTTAGCCACCGGCAAGCGCACACTAGCCGCTTAGATCCCGCGGAGGGATGCCGCGGCTCCGCCGAATGCTAACTGTAGCATTCCGGCAGCCAACGATATTTTTGCGACGTGCCGCGGCATCCCACCGCGGTATTCCTTAGCGCGCTCTCAAATGCCGTGTCAAGAAATCCCTTTCGATGCCACGGAATCAATTTTAACATTTCCATTTATGTCGTATTCTTACAAGATAAAATAAAAATAAAAAGGTTTATTGCAATAAAAAATTTTCAAAGAAGGGTCACTCTTGACTTCCAAACTAAGTAAGACTTGTATTATGAAAGTCAAGGCGCTCTCTCATTATGTAAACATTTTGAGTACAATTAAAGGAAAGAATGCATGCAGCAGGCAAATAAAGAAAAATATTAACAAAATAACAGTTAACAAAAACTATAGATAAGTTTGAATGTCCTTTCTTTTGTCCTAAATCTTTTGCCATTCCGTCCTGGTATTTAGGATGTATTTTTGCCGTGAGCTTAGATTCAGCTCAGAATCAGTATGTCACTTTGTTGTCCTCTTAGACTAGTTTGCCCAGCATTGTTCTGTCTCCTGCCTAATATGGAAGTAAAAATATTCTAAATAATATTGTTGATTAACCCAAGACAGTTCAATCAGAATCTGAGTGCCAATTCTATTAATTTCAAGCAACGTTGGCATTCGCATCACTATAGCAATCTGTCATCAAATCGGCGTTTTTGGTGTTGTTTTTTAAAAACGACTTCCAAAATTAAGGTTAAATTATACTTTGTAGTGTTTGCTTTGGAAGTCGGTAATATTTTTTGGTAAAAGCAAAAATGCTCATAAAATAAAAACTACTAAACCAAACTGAATTATTTTTTAAGGAACCAAATGGCAAGTATTCGGATAAGAAACCTCGGAGTAATCGGTGTTCATACATAAAGAAATACCCACGGAATTGGGAACCTCCTCCTTTTTTGGAAGTCGGTTAAAAATCCTCAATTTCAATACTGATAGATTACTGCTGACTTGCTTCAAAGTTAGTAAAATCGGGACTCAGAACGATTCCCACTTTCAAGGTTGGACTAAAAAGTTTAAAATCAATTAGAATCCAAAAATATCTAATTACACAACGTCCTTCAAAACATTAAAAGTCTTTCATTCACCTGAAGTAATCTTTAATATCTCCCACGCTACTAAGTTATACTAAGCCGACATCAAACATTAGATTATAATCAACTCATCATAACTTTAATACCTTCGTGACCTTTGCGCGTTGACTTAGGCGCTATTAATAAGAATTTCTTTGTCAAAGTTAATTGATATTATCTAGATATTTGTGAATAATATTGCAGCGAAATCTAACGTCAACTGTATGATCTTTCTTGTAAGGGCTTATCTTAGATAATATTCTTATTCAAAGCCAATTATCGAGACAACGTTTGTCAACGTCTGTTTCTATCGTCTACTCAGCATTCACCCAATTTTTAGACATATTAACTTTCACATAGTCCATTCATCGTATGGTATTCCCCTACATTTAAAACCATTCACGTTCCCAATCAAAACTACACCTCACGACATTTTCCTCGTTCTTCCCTATATAAGAGGAATTTTCCTAAATACTCTTTGATATTGCCAAATCTCACAAAAGTATCCCAATTTTGAAAGGGATAAAATAATAAACTACGATCAAAAAGAAAAAGAGTTGACACTCAACCCACTAAACCACTATATCCTACATCAGCATACCGACCAAAGACAAAAAAAAAAACTCACAAAAACATGGACCAAAATAGGGAACAAAGGAGGTTGTTAGTATCAAAACAATCGCAAGCCACACTCATGCATCACTTTGTTGGTCACAACACGTCAACAGGATAATAATCGTGTATGATCACGGAAAATACTGGATGAGACGCAAAATAACTACCATGTTTTCGTAGACATTGTTATGATACCATAATTTCTGTAATAGATTCTCGTAAAACATAGTTAATGTCGGTGTATTGTTGCGCTGAGGTGTACACTTATAATACAGCGAATGATAATTTGGCGGTCACCGAACTTGAACATTGTTTATGGTGTACCATGTCTCTTTTATTGTCAACAGCCAGTACTAAAGAGGCTGAAGAAAGAATAGTTTTCTTTTCCCCTGTGGAGTCGTAAACTTGATTTTACTGTTACCAGAGGACTTTAGCTTCATTTATTTCTATACAGCAGTCCACAAAATCTATACTATGACCAATATTAGCTAGGATCTATATAAAATAATCTACTACAAAAATGTTTTTTTAGGGAAGACAGACTTTCAAAGCAAAATTCTATCAGCGATGATGACTGCCAAAACATTGTGTGTTATTAATGTTTTTAAAGTTTTAAAACAAAACTAATAAAAAAGCTCATTCTAATAGTCGCGGAATTTGTTCGTTCCGTTTTATATAATATTATATATAATTTTATATCTTTAAAAAAGGTATTTTTAGTAGGCCCTTCCAGTATGACTTTTAACTCCATCAAGGGGCAGTGAGCGGAAACAGCGTCAGGCGATCCGTCGCGGGAATATACAGTGGAGGGAGACAAATAGGTCGCGAAATTGCCATTTACATACATAAATAACGAGTAAATATATACCGTGTGTGGTTTTATTTTCTTATGGACGCTGAACTAGCTTCCAAAACGAATTATGGAGATGCTTGGAAGAGTGTACAATTTTATTTTGTTGGTTATTTTTCTTTTTGTTTGATTATTTTTGCTTGGACTGTTTATAATCCAGTATTTTAAGTTTTATGGTTAATTTTTGTTGGTTAAAACTCAAGCTAATTATGATAGGTAGGTCTAAACCATAAATGCGTCTTTCACTAATTAAAATAATGCACACATCCACAATCAACTGTCTAAAATAAATTGGGAAACAAATTCCTATGGAACCCAGTTTAACGACCAATTACCTAAACGTACCCAATAAATTTTAAAGTCTATAAAAATCACTTTTATTTTGAACACAAAAAGAGGAATGACTGAGTGTCATTTTAACAAAATAGTCCCTAAATAAATGCAATGGAAGACACAATAGGCATATAGGAAACAATTGGTGTCATAATTTATGTTGCCACAACGAACCGTATATGGGTCACGCTGGCTGGACGCACACCACCGGGAAAACCACTTCACTCACTCACGCACACAATCACAGCACAGCACTACACTTACACCAATCTCTACGCACACTTCTACAGCATTTACACGGTTTGACAGAAGTCTGAGTGAACCTATGCATGTGTGCGAAGCTGTACCGCACGCAATCGAATGAGTGAGTGAGCTGTTCGAGAACGATTGTACGAAGTGAACGGTAGGATTGGTTATCTGTGTTGTGGCTATTTGCATGTATCATTTTCTGTTGTAGTCAGCTCGCTGCGGAGACTAATGTAATGACGTAGATTCGGACAGACGTAGCCAGTCGACATGCGAAGTCAGCTGTCGGGCAAGTTGGGGCAAAGGCTATTTTTATTTTGTAGTATGCCCATGACATGTCGTTTTGAAGGGCCAAATTCTTAACTATAAAATATAATGAATGAAGCAAACCCAAAATACGGGTAGCCTTGGGACACTAGAAAAATGTGGTAGTGATAGTTGGAGTAGAGACCACTACTACCATGGTTGCGAAATTAGTTCGAAAGAGTTACTGCAGCCCTGGAACGCAAAGAGCATTAGTAGGAACACGGACGGGTTTTAGTCAGTAAAAGTCTGATACTCCCTTCTGCTCCTCTCAGAGCGGGAGGAGGCATTTGATGATTTCCCATTTATAAAAAAAGGACTTAGTGGTCCTTTTAAAAAAAAAAGTATCTTGAAAAAATTTATCTTTTTTTTTTTAATACAAAAGTTGATCCATGAGTAAATTGAGTAAATGTTAAATCCCGGGTAAAACTTGTTTTAGCCAGCTTGGCGCATATGTTTGCAGTAATAAATGATTTCTGATTTATAATATTTTATCTTTATCTGTGGCCATTAGCAATGGTGGTTTCATAATCTGCTTGTTTGTTTGTTTTTTGGTTGGACGTTGTCAATGTTAGATGTCATGCCACAAATAATAGTACAATGTTTTCTATGATCTATGGCGTGATCACGGCGACAGAGTAACTGGAAGTAATGTCCGTCCCTAAAACGGCTTGGTCGTTAAATCGTTTGTAGTTTTATTTTTCTATTTAGCTTCCAATTAACATCGTCTATTCAAAGTTCGTACTCTAGTCAAATCTATTTGTTGCCTGCGAAACTACAGCAAGTATAAACATTACATTATGTCTATTCACACTGTAATTTTGCTGTAATTTCGAAGCTTGAATGGATGTGGAGTATCACCGAGAAAAGTGAGCATGGATCGCTACTTAGTCTAAAGATCGTATTTGCCAATGAGCTGGACCGTAAAGGCCACAACAAGCTTCTAACAGTACGTCTACCATGAGTTTTATCAATCTATACTCGCTAGCGACTGTAGTTAAAAAAGTGTATTAAAACTAAAAAAAAAACAAGTTTCTAATTAATTTGTTTAAGTTGTTCAAGCAAGTAAGACTTTAGTTAACAACTAAAAAAATAAATTAGTAACTTGTTTTTTTAAAGCTTTCATTTTTTTTGACAATAGTCGCTAGTGAGTATAGATTGATAAAACGCATGGTATAGGTACAGGATTATTGTGGAAGAAAATGGACAAAACCTTTGCAAGCATATTAGGGTTGATGACAAAAAGACGTGTGGCACTCGGAGACTGCCGCGGTAAAGCTATTGCATAGCATTTTTTATCAACTTATGGAATTATAATTATATATTTATTTTATTTATGCAGTATTTTTTTCTGTTTTTTTTTTCTTTGATATTAATTCAAGTTACACTTTGAGCTAAAAAAAAATAAAAAGTAAAAAGTAAAACTAAAAAGTATCACCGCTGTGCCGGTCGGAGTGGGGGGTGTTAGGTTTTTTTCGTTACGGAATTTCTGGATTCGGTCTCCACGCTCAAGGCCCGCGATAGAAGCTATGCAATAGCTTAAAAATCTTTTTAATCCGTCAGATATATTTTCAAAAAACATTTGACACGTATTTTTTATTATTTCCCGTAAGCAAAAAATAAAGACGATACAGTGCCTTGAAAACTTGTGTGACGTCACTTACAAGTACACTTTACAAACAAGTGACGACACCAGCCCCCACTCTTGATCTTTGATGCATTTTATCTTCTTTAATTTTTATTGAATTGATAAAGCAAAACATAAAAATCTTTTTTTTTTATTCTACAATTTGTTTGCCAGCTATTTATTAGTGTTACAAAAAAGTCTTAGAGTAAATGTTAGTAATAATATTTTTCTTGAATAAGTATAGTTAGTTTATTATGTTATGTACAAGGACCACTTTTAGCTGTGAAAGCGTCTTCCATTTGTTTCCATGCTCTACTCCAGATTTAACTACTATTTTTATAATATCGTCGCTCCATCAAGCAAAACATACGTGTCCAATATTTTTGATAAAATCTTATCAGGGGTTCCCAATCTTTTTTATATAATGTGACTCCCTTCAAATGTTTCCTTTTTTTTGCGTTGCCCTTATAAAATAATGTATACTTGTGGTAGCTCCTTTGGGAAAACTAAGAGGTACGTACAATCAATGAGACGGTTGAATTTGCTATTCTGAAATCTCATTCTACTCGCTTAACTCACACAACTCATCGCAAAATATTCATAAAATTGTGTGCTTAAGATTGAAAAGTTTTTGATCAGTATTAATTTATTGCAAACTTGGCTTCCAATCCATCAATAGATTTTGCATGCAGAAAGGCTTTCAAAACAGGAAACTCCCATTTTATTTAACAATTGCAGCATTAGGTATTTATTTCAGTGGCGGTTTGCGACGCCTCTGGGAAAGCACCGTGACACCCCGGGGAGTGGCGACGCATAGTTTGGAAATCCTTGATCTAACTGGCGGACCAAAATAAATCATAGTTTTTTATTCAGAAATCATTCCTATTTAGAATTAAACCGCCCGTTCCATCATCGGACCACAAGACGAACGACGATGCGCCACCGGTACATGGTGGACATCCCACCCACACGCACAAAACGTTTTGGGAACACATTCATAATGCGTACAGCTAAGGAGTGGAATTCCCTGCCGGAGTCTGTGTTTCCTGATAGCTACAATCTGGGAGTCTTTAAGTCAAGAGTGAATAGGTTACTTCTAGGCAAGCGTGCTCCATCTTCGACCACATCATCAGGTGAGATGGTGGTCAAGCGCGTGCCTATTAATAGTAAAAAAAAAACCTGAATTTTTCAAAGGTGCCTTCATAGCCAAATCCGAAACTATAAGGAATATCGAAAAACACTGAAATGAGCCTGGAACTCGATTTTGACGAAAACTAAAACTGCCTCATTGGATGGAGTTTTAGATGCAAAATCCAATGATGCATTCTGTTGTCAGCATGTTTTTCGATATTCCTTATAGTTTCGGATTTGGCCCTGAAGGCACACTTGAAAAGTTCACCTATTATAATACACCAATATGATATAGCACTTCTATTTTCGGTCGCATTTTCTAATATTCAATTTATTATAAGCAGAAACAGAGGATGCAAGCGTCGGACGTAAATCTGGCATTATTTCAAGAACACTGGACGCGGGAGCAAATCTTTGAAGATTTATGTGGGACAACTTGAGCGATGAGATTTGTTTGGATATCGACTTGTAATTGAGGGTAGATGTGATAAAAAGAAGAGCTTCCCAGTATGTGTGTATTCTCTCAAGAACTCTTGATACTGATCTATATAATAATATATAAAGCTGAAGAGTTTGTTTGCTTGAACGCGCTAATCTCAAGAACTACTGGTCCGATTTGAAAAATTATTTCTGTGTTAGATTGCCCATTTATCAAGGAAAGCTATATATAGGTTATATATCATCACGCTAATACCAATACGAGTGAAGCAGACGAAGTTGCGCGGGTTAACTAGTTTGAATATAAATGAAAAAATATTTTCACCTTTCCTTTAAAAGATTTAATATGTACAATTTGCACTCACATATATGCTATATTCTGATATATAAAATCATTCCGTTACTGAGTGACTGACTGAAAACGCACAACCGAAACTACTGTTTGTAGCTGAAAATGACATGTAGGTTCCTGATAGAGAAGCACTAAGAAAGGATTTCTCGAAATTCCTACGTGAACGAAAAAAAACGGGATATGCGCGTACGATGTCGCGGGCAAAATTTAGTAATAATATAAATGCGAATGTAAAAATTTGTCAGTCCGTCGGTCTGTTTGTTTGTTTATTAACTCTTCACGTCATAACGGCTGAACGAATTTGGATGGAACTTGGCACACGGGTAGATTATGTCCTGGACGTTACATACTCATATCTTGTAAGTATGTTCCGTTAGGATAATTTCTAGCTTTCAAAATTGTCTTATTATATATGATATTGAAAAACTCGACGTTAAAGGAAAGACCAACAACCTCTAACATTAAATACAACAATCCATTCATAATAAGCTTAAAAGACATCAAAAGAACATCACAACATCTACCTTCTAGTTCTTAGTCTTTCATCAAAACGTCTTCAAGACGAATTTATACCCGACGTGGCTCAAAGCCCAATTGGACTGAACGGAATAATATTTTCTTCCCTTGTATAGATTATTGACGGTAGTTTTAAAAGTGGATTTACATACAGATCTTGGAAAAGGAAATATAAAGTGCTTCTCGTTATGTTCAAAGGAAAGTGTACTTTTAGTTTGTATTATTAATAAGGAATTCTGATTGAATCGTTTTTAACTTGTGCTGACGGAAACAAAGAAGACTAGGTTTAGGTTAGAAGCCAGTGTTTATCTGTTGTCTGTGTGTTTATTTGTGACTTCGTAACTCCCAAATGGCTAAACCGATTTCATGGTATTTTCATATTTTTTAACCTTATCATAATATAATCTTCATAGGTCTTTCATTGGTTTTCTGCCCCACCTACTATGACGTGTTATTACCATCATGAATTCGTTGTGAATAAGGGATAGTGCTATTATGTTTAGCCCCATCTCTCTATCTCTCTTAATGGAATAAAAATGGTGCAGGCGCGTCATAGTGTAGCACAAAACATGATTAGGCCTTTGATCTTGTCTTATATTTGTCAAACAACGGTTTGTCGGCAAGACAAAAATCAATATTCACGACCGTCCGTACCGTATTAAAAACGAGAACATCCATTCAACTACCTAAGCAACAGTTCCCTGTCCCAAAAACTAAAATAGGCTTTCAAACTGTGAACCCCATTTTACATGTTAAAGGGAAGGGAAATAAAAGTGTAAGAGCGAATGCAAAGCCGTGCATCAACTGTTCACTATGCAGTGCAAGTTGCAGGAGTCAAGTGAAACAATTGCCGCCTCCCTACGGGCAATCTGTTTCTGCCATAGAGCATCGAAAGGCCTCGGCGGCGGAAGACAAGATAGCCAAAACTATTGACATCAGGATAGACGTTTCCTTTCTGGCTATGAAATAAATACGGCCAATGTGAGTGAGACAAAACGATGGCTTCTGTGTCGTCCACTATACAGGTTTGCAGTTTATTTTTGGCACTATGAGCTACAGAAATAAGACAGGTATTGCCACATTGATGCCTTGTCACTGCCGGTGTATAAATTTTATAAAAGTATTACTCCTTAATTACTCGATGAAAATGGTTCAAACTTTTCATACAAGCCAAATGTGTATCATTGCTTACATTCTTTCAAAATGATTTAAGACGTGACAGTGAGTGGTACCCATAGAAATTGACGGCCCATGAAGATTGCGACTATGGATACGACAGCCGAAACTTTTGCTGTGGAAGTTAGGCAGCGACAAATATAGTAGGGAGTATGCATGAAAAAAAAAAACAAAAATATAAAAAAATCTAATACGTGAATATAATAGAATCAAAAATGATCGAAAAAAAAACGAGATATTATTTTAAACAAATATATCTGTCCTTCTCGTGAAAACGCTGTTTTCTAAGGCAGTTGTATAGGCGTCATGGACTTTGACGTCAAAGTTAATATCAGACTTCTCTTTCTGATTGTAATCTTTGAAGTTTTATAACTTCATCGCTGATGAAGGTTTTTAAGAAATAATTTCAAGATTAAATACTAAAGCTAAGTATTTCATTTAGCAAATAAAAATCGTATGAATATTCTCTATTGGCATTGGCATCTCTAAGTGTTCCGTACTCTTTGGTTTCTACAGTAGCTTGGAATGTTTAAACTAAACGGCTCAGCGGAGTTTTTGAACGGCCTTGTTCTTGTGCCTATGTGAAAAGTATGTTTGGGTACGGAACTTTTCTATTTATTTACATTTAGCACTGGATATCCTTCCGACTGACATAATGGTTATTTAGTTAGTTTTAGGTATGTAACCAAGGCGTATGTCGTGAGTTGGTGACGTTGGAGTTTGGTAACATATATGGTGTTCACGTATTTCAATGTTAGTTTTAATTCTTTATTGGCATAGCTAGGCTTTGGAAACATATTTTTATGATTGACAGGCTCTCGTCTGATCAGTATCTCACCTGATGGAAAGCGATGATGTGGTCTACAATTAAGTACGCTTTCCTACTAGTAACTTATTCAATCACAACTTTAAGACACCCAGGTAGTCACTATCTGGAATCACAGACTTCAAACCTTAACAGTCCGCACAATGAAAGTATTTCCAAGTGGTGTACCAATTGTCTTGCAGATATGTATATAGTTTAAATAGGTCAATATAGGAATACAAATGATGAAATACAAAATAAAGCAAATGGAAAGTCAATAAATTGTTGAACCAATCAAGTAAGATAGTGTTAATTAAAGAGATCAAAAACAATTAAAGTTAGACTAAACTTGAACGAACATCTTAATTTAAGCTACATAGACTTTCCAGACTTCTACATGAACGATTAAAACCAGTGTCCCTAGAGTAATCATTCAGTCAAGTTAAGTGAATGTTCAGTTCGTTCATTAGTTCAATCGTACGTTCACTGGACCGATCACTGTTCATTCGTGCGTTTACACTCCTTTCTTCAATTTTGCAATATTATTTTTATGGCGAGTGCATTTATTTTTTTCATTTTTGCATAAGGCTGGATGATGTTACTTTCAGTCAGTGAAATCAGCGACTCCCAATAGACTTTTAAATATATTTAGCGCTGCTAAAGTAACTGCGATATTTTAAAATTTTGATTGGCGTAACGAAACCCTTTTTTATTTATTTAATCTTTATGTACGCTACATGGTCGTACTTTTTTCGGGAAAAATAAATAAACATTTATATATATATTATATATATAGGTATATTATTAGATTTATGTGCATATATTATTTTTATATTTATCCGGTTTGACTGGAAGGAAGCGAACCCCAATAAAGTTTGGAACAGACTAGGCAAATGATAAATACATATATTATTGGTGTATTCTATCCGAATAAATTTAATTTAATTATATTTTTTTTCTGATTCTGATTAAGAGAACTCACAATAATTATGAAGAAGACCAAACCAAAAAGAATAACAAGCTTTTAAGAAGTCAATTCTTTGTCACAAACAACTATTTTTGCGACCCAAAGAAAATGAGGGATCTCTTGTTATACAGAGCTTTCGTTTCCACACAGCAACATAACATTACTTAGCTTTCCTTATATAAATAGAACTCGATACACATTGATTTCCCAACTTTAATATTCCTTTTCATCGGGAAAAACAAACAGTTAATAGAATTGACATTTAGGCACGAAAACCAATTGTGATATTGGCAACGAAGAATAATACTAATAATGGCTGAAGCTGGGTCAAAGAAAATCATATTGAACTGGCAACTTTGTAAGAAGGAAACTTTCTTCAATATAACGAATTATTGGATCCTCCGAAGACGAATAATCATATCGGACTTTCCTTAGAATATATTTTTCGGGTCCCGAAAATTTCTCTTCCGGTGTGATTTGATTTTTAGGGTTCCGTACCCAAAAGGTAACCAACGGAACCCTCAAAATAAGCCTCCGCTGTCCGTCCGTCCGTCCATACATCCCTCCGTCCGTCCATCCATCCGTCCGACCCTCCGTCCGTCTGTCAGTCTGTCAGTGGGCTGTATCTCATGAATCGTTATAAGTCGACAGCAGAAATTTTCACAGAGTTTGTATTCCTATTGCCACTATAACGACAAATAATAATAATAACATTTTTTTTCGGTTTATTGTACGAAACCATTCGTGCGAGAGTTCGACTCGCACTTGGCCGGTTTTTGTCCAAATTGAATGATATGCTTTGTATATAATGTTAACGCGTATTGAAATGTATTTGACCAATGTTTCTATCGTTTTGTCGTCTGAACGCATTTTTGGGTCGGTGGATCTATTCTCAAAGATTGGTTTGATATGGACTCTCGTGGGAGCATTTATCAACGTCTGCCAATTTCTATGTGATTTTCGTTGCGTAATTTTGGTTGGTTAGGTAGTATTGAAAAGGGACATTATTATAATCTTTTTTGTGTGGACTTCTCGAAGGGAAATCATCGGTGGTGCGTTCAGAAAATGGTATTACTAAAAATAATCAAATCAGACAAAATAAGTGAAACTAGCGTGCTATTGTTATGGTTTTGAGATTGGATAAAAAATCTGATTAAAAAGGAGTTTGGCCCTTTTTAATCAAAGATAAAAATCCAGTCTTATTTCTTTAAAAAAGAAACACTGAGGTAGGTGTACAGCAAATAAATAAAATTTGAAATAGATATTCGTATCTTATGGAGAAAAACGAGTTTGCTATTTCACGCAATATTCTACAATCAGCAATAGGCTTCCACCATTATTATAGGTATACCTTATTGTACACCTCAAACAAGCACAGTAAAATCGCTTATAAAAACTAGTGTACAATGGGCTAGTGTACCATTAGTAAATTGCAAATCTATTTGGTCCGTCAGTTAGAGTATTGACAATTAATAAACTACAAATGAGCTACAAAGTTAGCGTTATAGGCGCAAATAAACATTATAAACAACTAGCTTTTGTTTCGTACGTGCATATCCTGTTTTTTCCCCGTTCCCGTAGGAATTTCGAACGACGACGAAGAAATCTTTCTTTATTGAGTGATTGCCAGACAACTCACTGCTGAAACTACTGGTCAAAGATAGCTGACATTTGGCAGAAAAATGAGTTTGCTATTTTACTATTTACAATATTTCGGCATTTGCAATTGGCTAGTTTCCACCATTAATAAAGGGTATAATTTAGACGGTCACCAAAAATAATATTTTTGAGACTCTAAGCCTGGGCACCAAAATGGATTAATGGGCACCAAATTCTATCCAACTCAACTGTGATTGCCATAAAATGTAGGCTTGGGGTTACAAACTGGATAAAATAGGTTAGGTTAGGTTAGAATTGTGACCAACCGCGCGCGAGCCGAGCGAGCGAAGCGAGCGGTGCCGCGGCAGCGGCCGGCGAGCGCTACTTCTCGAATATTATTTGGTGACCATTTATGTTTTGGTAACCGTTTAGAACTTTTTTGGTAGTAAAATTGGTACTTTTTTGGGCGGTGTTTAAACACAAGCCATTAATAAATTGCAAATCTATTTTGTCCGTCAGTTAGAGTACTGACAGATAATAGACACGTATTTTTTGTTTTTGTAAATCAATGAATATTGACAAAGATAAAACGCATCAAACCTCAGGAGCGGGGGCTCGTGACGTCAGAACGCACTAAAAATTATACCACGGCGTGACGTATTGATAATTTTAAAGGCGTCGTATCTTCGTCAATTAGCTCGTGGCTAAGTAATAACAGCCGAACACGTCGATCTTCAAGGTTAAGCAACGCTTGCCGAGGTTGGTCTGTGGATGGGTGACCATCTTAATATACCGAGTTTCCTCCGTGCATCGGAAAGCACGTTAAGCTGTTGGTCCCGGATGTCATTTGGAGATCTTTGGCAGTCGTTACGGATAATCAGAAGCCAGAAAATCTGACACGTCTTGCCAGGGAGTACCGCGTTACCCAGTTAATGGGTTGTTGAGGTCTGGTAGGCAGCCGCTCCACGTAAAATACTGGTATTCAGCTGAATCCGGTTTGACTAGAAGCCAACCCCATAATAGTTGGGAAAAGGCTAGGCAGATGATGATGTCGTATCTTCGTCAATTTTGGTTTACGTAACAAAAAGAAAATGACGTGTCGGATATTTTTTTCGGAAATCTATCTGATGGACTAATTACATTTTTTTAGTTCAATACCCTATTATAGGATGCCATCTGGTAGGAATACCTTTGCATTCAAATCGATATCTGGCTGGCAATAAACCATTCCCCCAGTGAAATGTCAACAGCCTTCTTCCCGTGCAATTAATTAACGCTGGATTAGGAAAACTAGGTTATTACTAGTTCAAAGTACCTGTTCGCAAGGTGGAATAGCTGTAATTTATGTAACTGCAAATTAATTCATATTAAAGTGAAATACTAATTACGTAATTTTAAAGGTAGCTCTTAGTGAATGAGTTCGTACTTCCTACGCACGTAAATTCAACGAAGCTTTATGAAACTTCAAGATGTCGTTTTTCAATTTCACTCTATTTTCATAAGTAAGGTATATAGAAAAGTTTAAGACTTTTAAGGTATGATATTGCATTATTTCCGTTTATAAACCAGTAATATCTCTTGGATATTATATAAATATAATTTATATTATATAAAAGAACAATGATTCAATAGAATCACTCTGCCTGTCTTTTTAGGTTTCCTTGCCCTAAGGGTAACTAATGGGACCTTATTACTAAGCCTCTGTCCATCCGTCCGTCTGTCTGTCAACTGGCTGTATCTCAAGAACCGTAGTAGGTAGACAGTTGAAGATTTCACAGTGTGTATTTCTGTTGCCACTATAACAACAAACAATAAAATAAAATTATATTAAAAATTAAATGGACATACAAGAAACGTGTTTTTTTTTCGGTTTATGGTAAGGATACCTTTTTTTGAGAGACCCACTGGTATTTGTCCGATTTTTCCAATTAAGTTGAGCTCAGCCGCCTGTCAAACCATTTGAACATAAAAACATCCTTTTGATGACTGGCTGTCACTCTTTCGGGCTCCTGATTATCCCGTAATGACTGTCAAAGACCTATGAATGACAGCCGGAATCAACAACTTACAGTGATGGTTCTTCGTTTACAGACCGACCTCAGAAAACTTTGCTTAACCTTCGAAATCGATTCTCGCTTCCATTAACCCACGAGCTCTTTTATATATTTCTTTGTTTTATAAAAACAAGAGAATATATACCATAATAAACTCTTGGTTTTTAGGTCAACATTTCAAACAACTCGTAACAGACATAACTCTCACGCACACATAAGTCACACGCTCATAATTAACTTCGAACGTTTGAAAGCAATAAATATACTGAAAGTCGAAATCTCGTTATGTGGGAAAACAACACTACGTTGGAGCTACAAAGTTAGCGTTATAGGCGCAAATAAACATCCCACTAATATTATAAATAACTAACTTTTGAGTTTCGTACGTGCATACCCGTTTTTTTCCCGTTCCCGTAGGAATTTCGAACGACGACGAAGAACTCTTCGTTTACTGAGTGATTGATAGACAACACACTGCCGAAACTACTGGTCGAAGATAGCTAAAATTTGGCTGGAATGTCTACATTCCAGCCAAATTTTATTATGTATTTTAAAAATCTATTTTTTGAGGAGTGTAGGGGAGCACTAAGAGAGGATTTCCCGAAAATCTAATAGGAACGGAAAAATCGGAATATATGAAATGAAATGATTTATTTCCAGATTAACATCCAATTACATAAATAATATGTACCTACATAGAGATAAATAAATTTAGAAGCCGCGAATTATGTTATATGCGTATGAATTCGCGGCCAAAAGTTAGTCAAATATATACAAGTTGGAACAGAAATAACGCTAAACTTTAAAAAGGTTCATTGTAGTCACCACCACGAGTAACTTGTTCTATGAAATCAACTCTAAATAAATAGAGACAAAATAATTAGCTGTTCAGTACACAATTCAGTAAAAAAAATATTGCCAATTGATTCGATTTCAGGGTTGGTCCTATAATTAAAGTTGTTTACATGTACAAAACCAACCAAGTGCGAGCTGTTATAGCGGCAATAGAAATACACAATCGGTGAAAAATTCAACTTTCTACCTATTACGATCATGAGATACAGCCCGCTGACAGACCGACAGACGGACGGACGGGGTAATTTTGAGGGTTCCGTTGGGTACGGAACCCTCAAAATTACAACAGACACCTTTTCAAGATTCTGAATAGAATAGAATATAAAAAATTATACGGCATAGACACAAACGTACAGCAGCAAAGATGAAGTAGCAGAAATAATAGTAGGTACAGAATTGAATAGAGCACAATGACCTATTTTTTGGGTTTTACGTTATTCTGTAACAGCCTTTATAAAAATTTTGGCTAAAAGCTACTCATTGAAATCAATTTTAGAATGTACACCTTGTCAAACTTTTCACAAAGGGCATGGAACGGAAAAAGTGATGTGAGTGATTCTGCGAAATACTCAGTATGTGAGTAGGAAATAACATTTCAAACGAAATAATATTTTTAAAATATTGTAAAAAAAAACATTTTGTTTTATTGTAACCATGTATGGTTAATATACTCCACTGTAAAGGTTCTTATTTTGTAATTCAGGGTTTCTATGTTCGAGCCAGTGTAATTTTGACAGCTGTCAATAATGACTCGTAACGCAAACGAAAACGTCAAACGTCACTTTGAACCAATACAATAAAACTAAAGATAAACTGGTCCCACGTACGCAACATATGCAACGCTTTTGTATCGTATCGTATGTAGCGTTGCATACGATAAGTGTTTCTCTATTGCATAGTTTTTCTTACAAAATCAATAGTCCAGATATCATAATGCGTTGCATACGTTGTGTACGTGGGACCAGTTTATCTCTAGCTTAAAATTACGATATACATTTCTTTGAGCGGTGGTTAAAGGATCAACCTTTTACCATTCAAACTTTCAGTCATTTAACACAGAAATAATAAGTAACAATTAGTTTATTTTTCAATTATAGTTTGGAAGCTATATTTGGAAACTACAAAGTAAAAATTATCATGCAGAACTTATGACTTTCGGACCAAGTGTAAACAAACATGCACTTCACGACTGCATCAGTTAATTACAAAGCAATTTTTAATCACACAACTGTTTTCTCCATATCGCGGTATAATGTTGGTAGAAACGGTGGATCGGTAGTGCCAACATTTCGCTAACTTTAGAACCCGACGCACCAACCAGCAGTATTTAATCAAACATTAACTGTAATTGTATTATGCTTGATTTATGTTCCTCTAGAACCTCCAGTTCCCGTTGAAAAGTTAATCAACTAAAAGCCTTCTTTTAATTCCTAAATTAAGAAACGAGTTAATTTATGGAGATTTGAACAAGTTTTTTTTTATATCTTAATTAGGGTAGTCGGAGTTACATTTTGGAGTTCGAGTTCGAAATTCAATTTGTGGATTGTGTAACGTTTTTTCTATCGGGATCCTGAGAAATGAGTTTGGGATTGATTTATTAAAAAAGGAACGCGAACTTTTAATTGTTTTCGTTTTTTTTTTTTCGTCGACCATGTTTGAATTAACGAGTAATACATGCTTGTATTAAAATCCATTAGAAATATTATTGATACTGGTATCTTCCATGAGTATATTTATCGACGTCATCTTAAAACGAAACGTAAGCCAAAAAGTTATATCACATCCGACCTACAGCATCTTTGAAGTTAAAATACATTCTAAATTGCGACTGACCCGAATTCCTGGTCCAGAAACCTACTTATTACTGTCTTTCAAAGCTAGTATTTAAAAAGGGTAGAAAAATGGCTTTAAAACCTGTTCAAAGCAGGATTCTCATACTATTTATAATTTATATTTTAAAATTATTATTTTTACATTTAAAATATTTTTAAAGAAAATCATATGAAAAACATTTTTTTTTTAATAATTCCGTTTTGCTTTCCTTTTACTGATAGTCTAATACATTCAGTCAAAAAAGTATCGGGAATGGATGATTTGTTTATGGTTCCAAATTCAAATTTTTGTTTTTTTGTAGTTGTTAGATTGGCACAACTGTTTTCCATTTTAGCGCGGAGTTTGAGTTGCATCTGTTATTTATATTAAATACAGTGCTGGTTTTAGTAATATCATATATAGTGTGTATTGCGAATTTCATAATGGACAAAAATATCGAACAAAGAGTTTGTCTTAAATTTTGCATCGCCAATGGAATTTCGTGTTCGGAGTCACTGAAAATGTTACAGAAGGCTTACGGTGAATCGACTTTATCAAAAACTCATGCTTATGAGTGGTTCAAAGCGTTCAAAAGCGGTCGAGATGTGATGGAAGATTTGCCTCGCTCTGATAGGCCGTCAACGTCTGCAACTGAAGTTAACATCGCAAAAGTGAAGGAAATAGTGACTGAAAATCCCCATTCAACTCTGAGAGAGATAGCCGCCGAACTTTCTGTATCTCACGAGTCGATCCGTACCATTTTAACTAATCATTTGGGTATGAAACATGTTGCTGCTCGGCTAGTCCCAAAAGATCTGAATTTGCTCCAAAAACTCAATCGCATGAAAGTCGCTGAGGACATGCTAGAACGAGTCAGTTCGGACCTAACATTCATGAAACGCATTGTTACTGGTGACGAGACGTGGGTTTACGAGTTTGACATGCAAACTAGTCAACAAGCTTCGGAGTGGCGCCTTCCAACTGAACCGAAACCGAAAAAACCACGCCAAAGTCATGTTGACTGTTTTCTTTGACTATCGCGGTGTTGTGCACTCTGAATTCTTACCGGAAGGTCTAACGGTAAATAAAGAATATTATTTGAGCGTTATGCGGCGTTTAAGAGAGCAAATTCGACGAAAAAGGCCAGATTTGTGGAAAGAAAATTCTTGGATTTTGCACCACGACAATGCGCCTTCGCACAGGGCTATCATTGTGAACGATTTTTTAACCAAACACTCAACAAATACCATCCAGCAACCACCATATTCACCAGATATGGCTCCTGCTGACTTTTTTCTTTTTCCTATACTCAAATTACCACTTCGTGGCACCCGTTTTCAATCGATAGAAGACATAAAGGAGAATTCGCGGCGAGAACTGAACTCAATTCCGGAAGCAGCGTTTAAAAAATGTTTTGATGAATGGATTATTCGTTGGCGCAAGTGTATCGTTTCTAAAGGAGCATACTTTGAAGTTGATAAAATAAATTTGGATGAATAACAGACATTTTGTGTATTATTGATCTTTTCCCGGTACTTTCTTGACAGAGTAGTATATAAAAATCTCGTGTCACGGTGTTTGTTACCGAACTCCTTCGAAACAGCTCGACCGATTTAATAAAATTTTGTGTGCATAGGCTATTTTATTTTTATTTGACAAAACATCGTATCAGCGTAGCGTAGTCAGCTAGTAAAACTGTAAAACTGAACTTACCGGATATCCAACAAATGAGCAACGACACACCAAAACTCAACGTCCCCATCTTCACATATAAAATCTCATCACTAATTCTTTAACACCACAACACTTCGAAATCAAAACAATTCCGCGCTCACATCAGAACGGAGCCTCCATGACGTCACCATCCAGTATATCCTTACACCTGGAACAAAGAACATAGATTTTAATTAACGGAGGGTTCGCCTACGTAAATTACACGAAATATCTTTCCAAAAGCCGGAACTACTTCGGATAAATATTTTAGGGCCATAAAATGTTTGTTCGAAATAGTTTATTAGTTATAAAAGGGGCCTTAAATGTTTTATTTTATAACCGGGCAAGGTTGTGGGTTAGTTGGGATTCATTTTAGTGCCCAAAGCGTTATTTACTAGTTGAAATTAGTGAGCAATAAACTGGGGTCGAAAATTGCTTTCGTATGCTGCAACCTTTATTTTTTAGTGGCTTTGAGCACTGGGTCTTTGAGGTTCTAATTAAGCTCTGTAATATAATTTTAATATCAGTCTGAAATCGTGTTGCCGGTGATGACATATGGAACTGAAACGTGGTCGATCACAATGAGTATCATCAGAAGGCTCAAAGTCACTCAAAGGGCAATGGAGAAGGCAATGCTTGGAGTTTCCTTGCGTGATCGCATAAGGAATGATGATATCTGTAAGAGAACCAAGGTTACCGAAATAGCCCGAAGGATCGCCAAACTGAACTGGCACATTGCTCGTAGTCCAGATGGTCGATGGGGTCGAAAAGTTCTGTAGTGGCGACCGCGTACTGGAAGACGCAACGTTGGATGGCCTCCCACAAGATGGACCGATGACCTGGTGAAAGTCGCAGGTAGCCGACGGATGCGGGACGCGCGGGACCGGGCGTTGTGGCGACGCTTGGGGGAGGCCTATGTCCAGCAGTGGACGTCTTTTAGCTGGTATGATGATGATGATGATTAGTCTGAAATTACTGAAACTATTGAATCTCTTCTAATAATCCAAGAGGAGGAAATTCTTATGATCCAACATTGATCACTGCCTTTCGGGATCTCTTTGAATCTGAGTGCCGATTCTACAAATTTTGGACCAACGTTCACATTCGCATAAACCAATAATTAAAATTCAATATTTCCAAAAACATTGGGATGAGTGGAAGGCTTTGAGGGAGACCTTTGCCGAGCAGTGGAACAATATAATTTGAAAAAAAGAATTGCCTTCATAATAAGGCTAATCTTTTTCTACTATTTTGAGGTTGTAGTTCAGTCTAAACGAATGCAAATGGTTTTGCTATCTGAACTCTACAGCACCTATACAAAATTTTGAGACTTACAGGTATCTTTTTTTTTACTATTGGTAGGCACGCGCTTGACCACCATCTCACCTGATGGTAAGCGATGATGTGGTCGAAGATGGAGCACGCTTGCCTAGAAGTAACCTATATTCACTCTTGACTTAAAGACTCCCAGGTTCCACTCCTTACCTGTACGCATTATGAACGTGTTAATAACGACTAACAAAAATCTAAAAAACGTGGGCGACTTGGCATAGAAAGTTCGGTTTTAACAAAGTAGTTATAAAGTTAATTTTTAGTGGCTCTAAGCAAATGCAGTGACATAAAAATTTGCAAGGTCCTAGAGCATTTTGTTCATAATGTTTCACAATAGTCGTCTAGCTATTAGTCGTTTAATTTACATATTTATACGCGTATTAACATGCAGAAGGAGGTTTGTATTAAGTGATTAGTATTAACATATTTCTTGGTACCTATGGGAACACTAATGACTAGTGTAAATTACTTTGTAATAACGCGAGAACACTTCTTTTTCTGAACTAAAATCTTGCTTTTTCTTTGAAAACATTTAATTTTATTTGAAAACAACAAGCAAAATGTGTTCATTTTTCCCTATACGAAAACATACGAACACCATACATTGATAATTAAATCACAAAATCTTAAAATAAGATGGCATGACAAACCGTTCCATCATCAGACCAAAAGACGAATGGCGATGCGCTACCGGTACATGGTGGACATCTCACCCACACGCACATAACGTTTTGAGCAACCCGATATAATTTCATTTCTCAATATCAGCACGGCAAACAGTAAATATTCGTAGAACAAGAAACTTCTAAAGATAGCATTAGTTATAATAACCAACGGCTTTAAGAACGATACGATTATTATGGATATAAACGAAAAACAAAGGCGTAGGAATTTCACGTAGCACTTCGTAGATCCATATGCTACGACGTAACACTCCGTAGACCCATTTGCTACGGCGTAGCAAAGGTGAAGACCGAGCTACGGCGTAGCCACCGAAAGTAAATGTCAGAGTTCAAATAATCTCTCAAATAGGTACTCTTCTATTTTCTACCAACCTATTTTTGGTGAAAAGCCTACTTTCTTAGCTTGATAATGTGTAGGTTGAGTTTGGTTTTACGAAAAAGAATAGATAGAAGGTTCAGAAGACAGTCATCATCGCCTAGTCTTTGGAAACGCTGACGACTTAGAGGCCTTTTTGGAAGATCAGCTAGAGAAAACAACGCACCAAGAAGAGAAGAAGGCTTTGCCCAGCAGTGGGACAGTATAGTATAAAAACAAGGCAGAGTAGCGACCTTGGACCATCAAATAAATATAACCAGAAAAGGGAAATTCGCCCTTATTCTAAAATTTACAAAGGAGTCCATTTCGTGAATAGTCCTAAGAAGATAAACTCACCTAAACTGTCTTTTTGGCTCCAAATGACAGTTCTGAAACACTAAAGTTCGTTCGTTCCCGACTCGAGCTTAGATCCAAAAATAAACTGCTTTAGACAATTTACAACTTCGATAAGTGAAATTAATATTGAGCCGAGAATTAAGTTAACTGAAAATTAACGTTAAGTAATTAAAGAATTTATTACGCGTCTTATGTTCACGCTGTTTACTTGAGAGGGATTTATCTGTTAGTAGTTGTACGAGTATTTTATTTTCCTTGGCGTAAGTGCAAAACAAATAATTTTTGTTTTATTGAACAGAGAGACGAAAAATATTTGTTCGTTCACATGAAAAAATTCTGGGAAAACAGTCTATTAAGACGTCCACGGCAGTACACATAAAAAGAAACAGAAAAAATGGTAAATATTATTGAGTAATTCAGATGTAAAACCGGTTAACGTACAGCAAACAGAAACAAACAGTATATATATATTCAAAGTCTTGCTGACCAAATTCCAATGTGTTTAGGCTCAATAAGCCTTCATCTATAAGCCGTTTTTCCAAAGGTACTCGAATCGTATATTCTGTTTAATTAAATTCTCAGAAATAAATCTACTTTAACACAACCCATCTATCGTCTCTTTGGTCTTATCCTAAAAAGTCATCTACATCCATGTTCAATACGTTCTACACAACTTGGAACTGCATCATCAAAATAATTTCAGCCGAAAGACGTCCGCTGCTGGACATAGGCCTCTCCCAAGATTGGGGGGGGGGCATAATCGCCACTTGTAACATAATTTTGTCTAAAGGTCATCATAGCACTGCCTCATAATTCCTAATATTAAAATCAGTAAAGCATCACTCTAACGTAATTCGGCAGCCATGTAGAAGCTTCCAACATAAATGATTGATCACCCCCGCCAAAGCAAGTGATAAAAAATGTACCGCTACTAACCTTCCGAGGAAATGTTACAGTATTGAAAGAAATCGCTCCAATTTAATGGTAAGTGATATTATCGATGTTCGTGGAGCTCAAAAAGCAATAGGTATAAGGGTTTTTTTTTTCAAGATTTCAGTTTTTTTAATGTAGTAAAAAATTGAGTAAATCAGTCTCACTGTGTAGCATCTAGGGATCCCAACTTTTTATTAAATAGGTTTGCATTTTACTACATGAAATCAGAAGTTCATACAGGGTAAATACACAAAAGACAAAGAGTCCTTTATAGGGTTCCGTACCCAATGGGTAATCAACGGAACCCTATTACTAAACCTCTTCTGTCTGTCCGTCAGTCTGTCTTTATCTCAGGAACCGTAATAGACAGACAGTTGAAATTTTCACAGATTGTGTATTTTCGTTGCCGCTATAACAACAAATAATAAAAATTAAGGTATATGGTACGAAACCCTTCGTGCGCGAGTCCGACTCGCACGTGGCCGGTTTTTTTACTTTTATGAAAATAATTTATTAACTACACATCAAATTTAATGAAGTTTTGTTTTTGCGCTTTGCCAGAAAACAAAAACATTGAAATGACGAACTCATTCAATTCAATTTAACATCCGTGTAAAATTAATTTGGTATTTCAGTGTGTCTATTGCTATTGTGGATTATGAAGTAATATATTACATAAATTATATTACGCGAAATAGATTACAATAATATTATGTATGTATGTCTGGCATCCCTAGTGTCTACTTCCACAAAGTGGTTGCATAAAACCTTTAGTTATTAAAAAAAACAACTTAATGTTTGTTAGTAAATAAAAAAAATTAAACCATAATTTATTTAAGCAGTTTGATAATTATTTTTTTTCAAATATCTTGCAAGTAAAAACAGTAAATGTACTACTGCCCATTTTGCGTGCCATCATTTTGATTATTAAACTAAAAACTTTACACGTTTATTTTCTAAGTAGGAACCAAAATGTTGCAATATAATGACCGCGTAGTAATTGAACTCAATTCGACTGGTACAGTAGTTGCATTTCACGAACCCATGCATGAATAAAGCTTGTGTTAGTGACTTTATAGTGTCATGACATGCTCTCACTATATGCAACGACTATAGTTTTGATTTTTTTATGATATGGGAATATTCAAAGATTGGTTCTTAATAGAAATTCATCACTGCGTGTTCTATTTTTAACCGATTTCAAAAAAGACGGAGTTTCTCAATTCGGTTGATTTTTTTTTTTTTTTTTCTTGTAATCCGCTGATAGATTTTTGTACGAGTTTACAGATTCTCATAACGTGAGATAGGTGAAAATGAGAAAATACTAAGAGCATATTTTTTTGTTGTACACGAAAATAACTTTCAAAACAGTGAAAATAAAGTTCATGAACAAAGGCGAGCTAAACTCAAAGTTGAGTTTCCTCCAAGTTTGTCATTGCGGAAGGAAATGTTCTTTTATTTTCCTCTTAAACACATCAAGGGATGGGATGTTGCGTAGAGAGTGTGGTAGAAAGTTCCAGAGACGCACTGCAGTACCAGAGAAAGAGACGCTGGAAAGTAATAGTGGTTTTTAGTATATACGAAGAAGAAGAGAACGATAAACATTGAACAATTTCACATGCACACAATTTCTCTGTATCATTTTCGTTTTGTAGTAACGTTCTGCTGTTTTTGATAATGTGTTTGTTGCTGTGTGTTGCGTCTGTGTCGAATAAATATTTTCTATTCTATTGTATTTTAAATTATTGATGTTCATATCATTCGACCGTGCACGAGTATTTCGACCCAAATCGAATATGTATCAGTGATGTTGTGTTATGTAATATTGTTACCTAATTAATTGTTGCCGCATTTCCAAAATAACCTGGTTATTTCCATATTCCCAATTCGTGTTGCTTTTAATTAGCCACACAAAGAGTAAACAAACATATTTGTTCTATATTTCCGTACTAGTGGTAATTTGAAACTATGATTACTTGAAAGTATGTTCGCACGTCATACCAAACACACATGACAAATAAAACAGCGAAAAAGCAACTTTATTTCCATAAAATAGGAACCTGAATATTTTCCCCTCACATTGAGGGGACAAACAAAACACTAAGAAAACCTAACGACTACATCACTTTCATCACTCAATAAAGATAATAACTACTAAAACCCAGTCTCATCGTGACATAAACCCTATTGTTTACCTCCAAATCGATCGGTTAACGGGTAATAAACGGCAACAACTACCCATTTACGACAACCCAGATCTACATTCCGGGTATCGCTACTACCCAACCTTATAATGTAGCCGCGCCACTGGCCACTTGACAAAGAGTCCTGTGACTCGAACGTCGACAATAAAGCAACCGATATTGAGTCCACACAATGCCCGGGTCGGGCATAAAAACTGGGTATAAACCGGTCATAATGCTTGGGAAAGTTAATTAAATAGGTCTGTTAGCTGGCACGACATTTTTCAATCGTTCACTGCGTGGTGCCTGGAAGCGGACTGTGTGATTGTGGACCGCTGCGGTTTCTTTAGTTATTTGGATATGGCTGGGTTTGTTATTTGAACAGGTTTTATGTAGTCGGCTAGATATAAAGGAGTGGAGATGAAAAAATCACAGAACCGTTCGGTGAGGTGACCATTTGGGGGAACTTGTTCCAAGCTGAGGACTTCTTTCTTCCCGAAACAAAAACCAGTACCCGCTAACATGTGCCACCTAAGGGGAACACAAGGATATACTGAAATAATATTATCTCTCGACCTTAAGAAATGAGTGGCTGGAAAAGACTCACAAAAATGGGAATGTTAACTACACCATAGCTTCACACACATAATATGAGTTGAAATATTTTAAATTTTGTTTGGACGATTCCCTATAGGCTGAATTAATAAGGTAATACTACCTTCTTCGCTCAGCTTTGCATCAATGCAATGATTCAAGTCAACAGCTGACAATACCCACTAAAGATAAAAAACAACCACAATTGGACTTTCAACTTCTTTCACAAATGGACAGATAATTAAAATCCATTTGACATCGATTCTTATAGCCCGCGGGATTGCTCGGCCAGTCTCATCGACAGTATGAGAGCAATAATATTTTTTATAAGGAATCTTCAACTTTATTGGGGTGATTAAAA
This sequence comes from Lacanobia oleracea, assembly GCA_950371165.1. Lineage (NCBI taxonomy): Eukaryota > Metazoa > Arthropoda > Insecta > Lepidoptera > Noctuidae > Lacanobia > Lacanobia oleracea. The sequence goes on along the minus strand of OX493390.1, from coordinate 4,898,330 downwards.
GCTTTAGAGCTGTTCCCTCTCGCGATTGACCGAACAAGAACATCCGAACCATTTAAATAACAATTTTGCTTTAATAATTTCTGGTTTAAAAAATATATTTTACAAGGGTGCTGTAGTTATATTTGGCAGTTTGGTCTAGACAATTACATTATAAACAGTTTAGAAGTCATTTTTAGGGTTCCGTACCCTAGCAAAGGAAGAAACCGAATGCGTGAGGGAGAGTGAAACCTCACGCCCCAGCCGCCGCAACAGAAGAAGACGCCCCGGGCGTCGGGAGTCGCCGGACGATTCTCTGCCACCGTAGGCGCGGGCCTGCGAACGGCGAGCATTGGGTGGCTCGCCGTCTGATCAGAACCAGGCCCGGGTCGATGGCGCGCTTTGTTCCACGCGCGCCTCAAAGAGCTGTCAGCATAGAAGACGGCCGCTAGGGCCAGTGCCTGCTGGGGCTGCGGACTTTGTTCGAAAGAGGCACCGTACCCTGGAACGCAAAGGGCACTAGGAGGAACGCGGATGGATTTTAGTCAGTAAAAGTCTGATAATCCCTCCTGCTTTACCCAGAGTGGGAGGAGTCATGTGATGATTTCCCACCCATAAAAAAAAAAGGTTCCGTACCCGAAGGGTAACCAACGAAACCCTATTACTAAGCCTCCGCCATCCGTCCTACCGTCTGTTCGGCCGTACGTCTATCTGTCAGCGGGCTGTATCTTAAGAACAGGTAACAGTTGACATTTACAAGGTGTATTTCTGATGTCCTTATAAAAATAAATGCACATAACAGCTTTGTACAATATTCTGACAAATAAATGCATTCTATTCTATTATATTTTTTTTTTCTTTTATATCGAGGCTCCCATAAGAAAACGTGTTTTATTTTCGGTTTATGAACCCTTCGAGTGGCTGGTTATATTTATGAACTAGTTGACCCGGCACAACTTCGTCTGATCCGCTACTATTGGTCTTAGCGTGATGATATATAGCCTTCCTCGATAAATGGGCTATCAAACACTAAGTTTTTTTCAAATCGGACCAGTAGTTCCTGAGATTAGCGCGTTTATTTATTTAATACTTTACGCACACGGATGTACAGAGGCGAACTTAATTACTGAGGCATTTTCTACCAGTCAACCTTTGGGTGATGCAGAGAATAATATTAGTAGCTGCAAATTGTGAAAAAAAAAACAGAAACAAACAAATTCTTCTGCATTATAATGTATATTAGTACTAATTGACTCGCGCACATCGTCTGTCACACTTTTCATTACTGCTCCGATCCTATTGGTGTTAGCGTGACGATGCCTATAGCCTTCCTCAATAAATGGGTTATCTAACACGGAAATAATTTTTCAAATCGGCCCAGGAGTTCCTGAGATTAGCGTGTTCAAGTAAACAAACAAACTCTTCAGCTTTATATGTAGATAGATAGATAGAAAATAGATAGAGATAGAGGAGCTCGTGGCTAGATAATAACAGCCGCACGGGTCGATCTTCTAGGTTAAGCTACGCTTACCAAGGTTGGTCTGTGGATGGGTGACCATCTTAACATAGCGAGTTTTCTCCGTGCCTCGGAAAGCACGTTAAGCCGTTGGTCCCGGCTGTCATTTGGAGATCTTTGGCAGTCGTTACGGATTGTCAGAAGCCAGTTAATCTGACTCCAGTCTTGCCAAGAAGTACCGTATTACCCAGTTAATGGATTGTGGAGATCTGGTGGCTGCCTACCAGACCTCCGCGTAAAATACTGGTATTCAGCTAAACTCGGTTTGACTGGAAGCCGACCCCAATATAGTTGGGAAAAGGCTAGGCAGATGATAGATAGAAGATAGATAGATAGATATAAAACGTAATACTATTTGAACAAAAACTCTTGTATAAATAATGATGTGCTTGTAATAATCTGTGCATGTTTATACGAAGAACACGCTTTAATAAAAAGGTAATATGTAGTATTTTCTTGGAGAAATGTCCCTTGTTTGTTTTTCCAAGAATCAGGCACTAGCTGGAACTACAAGTTCATTTGGCCGTGAAAAGCTACCGTAAACACACTACAAATTGTGTTTGAAATTGGAAAAGTTACGTACTGGGTATGACGTAACTGGTATACTACCCAAAACTTATCACAGCTAGAGATGTAGCAGTGAAGATAAGTATTAAAAGGGTGATAAAAGGTACCCAATTTATCAAGAAGCAATAACCGTTTCCCGATTCTCTCCCTTCTTTTTCTCCCACTTACGATCACTAAAATCGCATTCCCAAAAAATGCCATCTACCTACTTTCAAGACCTTTTAACGGGTACTCTTCAAAGCTTTGATGCAACTTCATTAAGAGCTTCCTAAACTAGAGTAAATTGGTAGAGAGCACCCCTCTATGTTTTATAAAGCTGAATAGAGCGGTCATGAATGTCGCACCCCTATTGACCAACTCTTTTCTGAACTTCATTACATCTTGCTCTTTTGAATCTTTTTAAAAAGACGGGTACTCATTTGGCTGGGGTAGTCGGAATAAAAAGGGCGTTTTAATTAAAAAATGTGCCAGTAGTTGTTAAGGTGACTGATGAGAGCGAAGCTGCGAGATATAATATTCTATAAGCTAATAGGGCACAAAGAGCAATATTGGCCCATAACCTGACTTACGTGTCATAGGTTATGGGTTCAGACCTAGCCAGATACTTTAGTTATTTATTTTATGACAACAGCTCTCCAAACTATGAAGAAAAACATTATGCATGGAAAGCGTGACTAAGAACAAATTAAGACATGTTACATCGTCTAATCTGCTCTCCTTCCCACATATAGTTAAAATTAGAGGCTTATAGTTTTTTAGACATTTAATCGAACCTTGGAAAAAGTCTTAGATTTACAAAGCAAATTTTCTTATGACAATATTTATGGTATAATTGCGTTGCTTTTATTGAATAGTTAAACCGTCTAACACAATAATAAAACAAAGTCACAAAACAGGACATTCCCAACTTTGTAATGTTATAGCAATTTTATTTTACGTACTCCCCTTTCAAACTGGCGATAGTAAGATAGCAGTAACACTTGAGCATTTAAGTGCAGCAGTTACTGTCAGGCGAGTCAGAAATATTAGCAGTGACTTTATTATTGTGACTGATGCTTGAATTGACAGACCTCATTCGAAATTTGATGGATCAAGAAAAATCGTTCAAGTGCGAGTCGGACTCTCACACAAACGGCCATGCACCAAAAAAACACGTTTCTCGTGTGAGAGCACCCTTTAATGTTTAATTTAACTTCTAGATAAATAATTGTATGTTTCATGTTATTATTGTACTGAAACGTGATGGTCGAATATAAAAACCTACAATATTTACCTTTTCAAAGTAAACGTGTCTGTATAATAATAAATATAAAACAACTCTGAATATAAAAGCTTTAAATAACTATAAACTATTTCTTCAACAATCAAATGAATCTGACATTTACTACAATTGTACCCATTTTACGCATCCGTGCCAAAAAACCGCCCACATTCAAATTGTTAGGAAACCCATTCCTTACCGCACGAACAATATCGCCGATCTGTACGAACCATATTCAACGCGCGCTACGCGTAAAATACACAAATATTTTACTTTCCTATTCAACACTTTTCCGCTGTTTCTTCAGAGTTTTTCTCTTTATATAATTTGATATCACCGCGGGCAAGGCTAAAGGTCCCTTACATTACATAAAACTACGCACACTGTAATAGTATTTGGTGTTTCTTATATTTATATATCAGTGTGGACGTGACAGACCTGCAAACGGTATCTTAAGTACAATAGAGCCTATTTTTCCGACACACTTCTACGGGTAAAGATTTAAGAAATGAACGTAGGCGTAGAAGAAAAGACTTTTCGGTAGTTTAATCACCGGTCCCAAAAGCGCCACTTTCCAAGAAGTCTATTCAGCAGAACTTATCTCAAACTTCGATAATCTAGAAAGATTTTAATAAACACAAGACAAAATTCGCAGCAATATTCCCTCAGTAAATGAAACACGATTGCACACTACACTTCATTACAAAAGAACAATGTACATATAAAAAATAAAACAGCGAAAATTGTTCCCAGACGTCAGCGGCGGACAATCGGACGGGGCGTTATCGCGGCGAAATTCGCACAAAATTCTCGCCTCAATTCGCTGTTTTCCGCCTTCTATGTGTATAATTCGGCGTGCACCTGCGAGCTGAGCGCTCCAGGCTACGCGATTGCCACTGACACTATCTACCTGTGTTCAGTTTAAATGCACCACTAGAATTGTTCTTGATTCTTTTGTTTATATTTTTATTTTTTTGTGACGTTAATGTGGCCGCAAGTGTACCTTCGGCAATGTTCGCAAAAAAAATGTACTAGTTTAATTTTTAAGATAAGTGGAATCTCTTACGCTTTGGGGATTGGAGTTCAAAGAACGTGTTTATGTTTGTGTGCCAGTTTGCCAAATAGGTTACTGTGCTTTACAAAACGATGTGCTGAGAGAAATTTACATAATAATACGTACGTTTGAGTTCGTTTTGTCCAATATATTATTGGACAAAACGAAATAGGTTTTCCGGCAGCGACTGTAGACGGTACGTAACCTGCCTCCTGTTTGTTTATTGGATCTATATCCTTATATACCTAATGCTAAAGCTTTCTTTAACCATAGTACTTCGTCTTTTCGAATCGACGATGACCTTTAAACAGATTGTGCCCCGTAGGTTAGGTTTATAGCGGCCTCATCGGCATTCATTATTAGGTCCTCAATGGTTGTGTTTAACATTATCATCATTGGAGTACCCCCGGTTCATTTCGCTAGTAAATAAACCTTTAGGATGAGATATCATCAAATGGATCCTTCCACTCTGGGTGGAGCGACAGTGGTGTCAGACTCTTAGTGACTAAAACCCGTCCGTGTTCCTCCTAATGCAAAGGGCATTAGGAGGAACACGGATGGGTTCCAGGGCCGCGGCGACTCCGTCGAACAAATTTCGCACCCCATCTTAATAATCATAACCAAATCGATACCTTTAAAGTTACTTCCATACCTTCAGCTGCCCTTAACAAAGCCGCTATAAATCAAAACTATACAGCCCGTCTATTTTATTAGAGGGCCGTTTGAAACAAATAATACGTCACTTGCGCGCGATAACACGGTACCTGCCCCGATTCACAAGATCGCATCTGAAATTGCCAGCAAGATTTATAGTCCATTGTTTGTACCGTGTTTTGATTTGTTTCTATGTCGTAAATTCATGAATGGGTAAAATTGGCCTGACATTTTCCTAAGATAAGTTTGTAAGAAAAGAAAGAGTGTGATTTGGTGATTGATTGCAAATATTTCTTTTAGTTTGTTGACTGTGTTGGCAAGTGATTGTATTGGCATATTGGCTGTGTAGTTGAGTATTGAGTTATTGTATGTTAGCGAGTGGGTTGTAGCTGTTTAGTTGGGTTGTTACGCGATGTTATTTTTGGAGCCCGTTGTCATGCCGACAGCGATGTTAGCTGATACGGGGAGTAAGAAATCCGACCCATCTGACAACCGTTTGTTTCTTTGGCATAGAAACCTTTTTTGTCTACCGGTAAATTTGTCGCACTAGCTTTTGATCGCGATTTCGTACGAGCATATCGCGTTCCGGTATAGCCTTCCTCGTGAATGTGGCTATATGTAGGGGTGGCCGGAAACACAGGTTTAAATTAATCTACTCGTAGATCGGGCTGGTTGCTACATAACATTGCAATTCCGAATCACTATAACTTGCATCTATAATAATAATATATTAGTTTTAGTTTATTTTTCAGGCACTATAATTGTATGGAAATCTTATCACTGTTGCCTAAATGTTAACTTTTTTGTAAACCTTTTTTTTTATTATTATTTATATATTATTTATTATCATAAAAAATAAATTTCCAAATCCGACTGGTAAATACGGCTTATAGAGTTTAGCGTGTTCAAAAACAAACAAACTCTTCAGCTTTATAATAATACTAGCTTTTTCCCGTGTCTTCGTACGCGCATATCTCGTCTTTCTTTCTCGTTCCCGTAGGAATTTCTGGAAATCTTCGCTTGTGCTCCCTTACGGAGTGTATTCCCTTTTTTTAAGCTTGGGAAATCGTCAAATGACCTCTTCCGGCTTGGGGTGAAGCACAAGGTAGTGTCAGACTCTTACTGACTAAAATCCATCCGCGTTCCTTCTAGTGCCCTTTGCGTTCCAGGGTACGGTGCCTCTTTCAACCGAAGTCCGCAACCCCAGCAGGCACTGGCCCTAGCGGGTTCCGTCCTTTACGGAGTGTATCCCCTACATGCCAAATTTCAGCTTTGTACAACTAGTAGTTTTGGCTGTGCGTTATTTGTCAGTCAATTAGTCAGTCATCAGTACTGGAAGAATTTTATATTTATTTATTGATATACAAGTTGACCCGCGCAACTTCGTCTGCATCACAATGTTCATTACTGCTCCGCTCCTATTGGTCTTAGCGTGATGATATATAGCCTATAGCCTTCCTCGATAAATGGGCTATCTAACACTGAAAGAATTTGTCAAATCCGACCAGGAGTTCCTGAGATTAGCGCGTTAAAGTAAACAAACAAACTCTTCAGCTTTATATATTAATATAGATTAGAGATAGATATAGTCACTAGAGGTATAGTACAGATTACACGTAGTGAAACATTTTATGTCCTTATACAAGCTTTAAACTTACATTTTAAAGCAGATAAGTAAGCTGCGATAGTTCTAAAGTCGTAACAGAAAATAAACTTTTAAGGTGCAGATTATAAACAGGAGTACTTGAGACGACACAAAGTCAGGAATGGAAGGCGCCGACCGTCTCAAGATAAAATGTTGTAAGATGAAATATGGCTGGCACTACTTGAAAATTTGCTGAATTATTGCGCAGACTTAGCCATGTTTCTCGTATTGTTATACTGTTTAATGGAGAGGTCTTGACGTAATGGTTTAGGTAGATATGACTGACGTGTTGTTTTGAATTTATAAGGTTCAGGTTATTGAGGGCCGAGTCATGCAAAAACTTTAAACTTCGAGGAATTTTATTGACTGACTTTTTTTTTATTCGGCTTAGTAGTGGTTTTTACTAGTTCATAAGGTTTTAATATGTACATGTAGGATGTTTAATTCAGAACGCATCAAATAACGAGTGATGTATGAACGCAGTTATGAGTGAACGAGTGACCAGTTGAAAGCCCGACCACCTGCGGCAATTTAACACATTCATAGTGCGTACAGCTAAGGAGTGGAATTCCCTGCCGGAGTCTGTGTTTCCTGATAGCTACAACCTGGGAGTCTTTAAATCAAGAGTGAATAGGTTATTTCTAGGCAAGCGTGCTCCATCTTCGACCACATCCTCGCTTACCATCAGGTGAGATAGTGGTCAAACGCGTGCCTATCAACAGTAAAAAAAAAAAAAAAAAAAAAAAAAAAAAATCTATACTTTCTAATATATAAAGCTGAAGAGTTTGTTTGTTTATTTGCTTGAACGCGCTAATCTCAGGAACTACTGGTCCGATTTGGAAAATTCCTTTAGTGTTAGATAGCCCATTTATCGAAGGCTATTAAGGAAGGCTATAGGCTATATACCGTCACGCTAAGACCAATAGGAGCGGAGCAGTAATGAAAACTGTGACGCATACGAAGTTGCCCGGGGTTAACTAGTTAACTATAATTTCATAGATGGTGTGCACACATGCCTGCAATGTGCGAGGATCTTTACAAAGGAGGTTAGTTACGTGCTCACGAACGACAACTACAGCGAAGTTGAAACAATCGCATTGGCCGAAATCGGTCGGATCACTTCATCATCAATACTACGAGTACTAAAGTAGTTAGTAGTAGTAGTGTGAGGAGCTCGTGGCTTGATAATAACAGCCGCACAGGTCGATCTTCAAGGTTAAGCAACGCTTGCCAAGGTTGGTCTGTGGATGGGTGACCATCTTAACATACCGAGTTTCCTCCGTGCCTCGGAAAGCACGTTAAGCCGTTGGTCCCGGCTGTCATTTGTAGATCTTTGCCAGTTGTTACGGATAGTCAGAAGCCAGTAAATCTGACTCCAGTCTTGCCATGAAATACCGTGTTACCCAGTTAATGGCTTGTGGAGGTCTGGTAGGCAGCCACTCTTCGTAAAATACTGGTATTCAGCTAAATCCGGCTTGACTGTAAGTCGACCCCAATATAGTTGGGAAAAGGCTAGGCAGATGAGTAGTAGTAGTCCACAAAGCCGCTCTATTGTGCCATCAGGAACCACACAGTCTTCCCTATTCAAGTTTTAATAGCATACCAATGATAGTAGTTGTGTAGCACAATACCTCATCGTTGAATTATACATCGACACAGTATAGACAATAATTCCAATGAATTGATAGGGGTTATCCCCCATTATCACCCCCTTTGTATGGGGTACTGTGGTGAATGCGAATGTTCGCATTATATTTGAAAACAGTAGGCAATCTCATGTTGATATTATCGGGGTGGTAAACTATTTCGGGAAACTAGAGATTCTTCGTTAAGATTTAATTGATGCAATTAAAACTTAATGATGAATCTTTAATTGCGAAATGAAAATCCTTCGTAGGTAATGAAATCTCCATAATGTCGTTAGAGTACAGACTACGTCTGTGAGGACCAGATCTGAGTAAATCTTTTTGTTTTTTTTTTTTTTTTTTGTGAATAGGACAAAACCAGTTGTGTTGTTTGTGTTGTTCATATTGTTTTGTAATTTTTTGTATTGTGTATGTATCTATGTCTAAGTCAGTGTGTATTATACTAACATAATTTAAGTAATTACTAACAAACCCTATGGGATATTTGTCCTGTTTTAAATACCAATAAATAAAACAAGACCATTTTTAGGATATGGCAAAAAAAAACCGGACAAATACAAGTAAGACTCTCACACGAAGGGTTCCGTACCATAAACCTAAAAAAACACGTTTCCTGTATTCCTGTAATTTTTAGTATTTGTTGCTATAGCAACAATAGAAATACACTATGAAAGTTTCAACTATCTACTAATCACGGTTCTTGAGATACAGCCCGCTGACAGACAGACGGACGGACGAACAGTGGATACCCTCCGGTTACGGAACCTTAAAATTTCGCATTTAGCGTCTCAACAAGCCATTACTTGTTGTTTTTTATGAAATGGTAGTGAACGCGAGCTTCATCGTCGACCACAATATCATGTGGTCGATGAGGATACCTGCCTGCCTAGGTATTGAGCTATACACTCTTGAGAAAGATTCCCAAGTTCTAGCTTTCCAGCAGATTATTCCACTTCTTAACTGAAGCTACATCAATTTAAAGTTGCCATGATTTATTTATTAATTAAAATATCCTTTAAAACTTAAAATTAAGTAATTTATAATTTAAAACTAATTATAGAAATGAACAACATATAAATAAACAGAACATTAGTTTTATAAGCGTTTTTTACTGTGCTTGTTATGAGGTGTACAATAAAGTATATAATAAATAATAAATAAATAAATAATTAGTGATTATTTATATTGTAAACAAAAATCACCACACTCTTAATCTTCCTTATTTAAATTTTAACAAACCAATCAAATTAAACAAAAACCATTCAACCCGCGATTCATTCGGCGTCAAAACAATAATGTTGATCAGTCCAGTCATTTTACACAATATCCGGGAAAAGTTAAAATGAGGCAACATTGAATGGCCGTCAATATCAGAACACCGCAACCCGCTGATGTGTGAATCGACACTTAATCAGACTTAATCGACTGCATAAATAACTATAATAACGTCAATTGAACGAAATTGCCGGTTAATGTGCGAATATATTTAAATATTGGCCACTTTGTTGATAGTTCTTTTTTTGCTGTGGTTGTAAAATGAATAACTTTATTTTTAATGAGTTTCATTAAGCAACAATTTTGACAAATATAACAATTATATGAAAGAGTGTCAAATTCTCGTGTCTGTGCTTTCTGATAGCTACAACTTGGGGGTCTTTAAGGAATTGAGAGATATGAATCATTTGCAGCAATGGTAAAATCAATTAGAAAATAGAAAAATAAAACAAGACACGCCGCCTCGCCAAACGTAGAATTAAACTCAATTATCATTTACAAAGTACCTAAACTTCATCATCACATAACTGGTTCTGTTCTATTCATAATAATAATTAAAAAAACGAAGGTCTGTTTGTCTGTTTGTGATGTTTTCACGCCCATACCTCTGATTTTTAGGGTTCCGTACCCAAAGAGTAACCAACGGAACTCTATTACTAAGCCTTCGCTGTCCGTCCGTACGTCCGTCTGTCAGCAGGCTGTATCTCAAGAACCATAACAGGTAGACAGTTGAAATTTTCAAAGAGTGGGCATTTCCATTGCCGCTATAACATCTATAGAACAATAATAAAATTAAAATTCAATTGGCTAACATGCAAAAAATGGGTTTATGATACGGAACACTTCGTGAAAGTCCGACTTGTAAGTACAAGTGGGACTTTCACGAAGCTCGGTTTTTAGTATAGACATAATTTGAGCCTTAGAGACGGACATAGGATACTTTCTATCCCGGGAGAACGTTCCCTTGGTATAATAATTCCCGACTTACACTCAGACAAAGTCCCTGGCTAAAGCTAGACAAATATAACATTAAAAGTTACCGCCATAAGGTAATAAATTAAACACTTGCTAAGTACCGAATGGCAATTGTTGAATTTCGACGATAAATTAGCTAAAAGCGCTGTTTGTTAGTTGCAATCGCTATAACTCCTAATTACGTGAGCGGTGACAATTACGCGCGTGTTTGTCTCCTTCTTTTATTTATAGTACGTGTCCCCCCCATTTACGGGGACTTCGATTTAAGGGGAAAGTCGTGCCTTGAAGTTTTTTGTTGCTAAGTCTCGGAGTTTCCAATTATTGGATGAGTTTAAGGTGTTATGCTGTTTAGTTGTTTGCAACAAAAGATTACGTATTCAATACATAAGTTAATTTTTATAGAAGGAAAATTCAGTTTTATTTTATTTTCTTAATTTACGTAACCAACGACAGCGATATTTAAAATATTTTTCAGATTATCGTATAACAGTTTTTAATGGCTAATAATAGGTTTCTCTGTGAAACTGGGATTCTATATTCGAGAGGACTAACAAAATAATTAAAATAACAATAATGAAATTACTTGTAGTTAAATTTAGAGTGAAATTAAAAAACTAATACCTACTTTAACAAGAGAGACTGAAAAATTGGTTGTCATATTTGCTTTTGTTTATGGTTTTTATTACGATAGTTTTAGAATAACCATGAAAATTAAGTAGATCGACAGAACAACGCCAGATGAATAGGTAGAGATGAGGCTAAGGTGATGCGTCAGTAAACAATACAATGTTGACACATGAAACTGTATTTTTTTTTACGCTCGCAAGTAAAACGTTTCATTCCGTGTAACAGGAACACGATGAAGAAGATTAACCCTCGGTATGCATTATGATTAACCCTGGTGGCATACCGAGTTTAAAGTGACTAATTTTCGTACTAGTTGTGGTAACTGGTGTATCTAAACATTCTTTCATGTGTACTAGAGGTATATAGTAAGGAAAAAATGAAAAAAACAAATCCACCATTTCAACTAAATAAATTAAAAAACAAAAAAGGTTATGCTTTTAACAAAAAGCAGGTTTTTTTTACACTTGCTATAATAATCACTCCTTGTCACTTCCATCAACGGGTGTAGGCAGAGTACACCTCTGCCTACACCCAGAGTCAGCTGGGATGGCGAAAAAACAGAAAAATCCCCGAGCGCCGGTGTCAAATTCAGAGATTATACCTTGTAAGGGTGTACTCTGCCTACACCCGTTGATGGGAATTGACTCTGGACTAAAGTAGTGGCAATAAGGCGTCGGATGGTTGATAATGTTCAGCTACTGAGAGTCGTGACGCAGAAACATCATATTTTAATGAAATGCAACGGTTTAAGTTGAAAGGTGGGTCTGACAGACCCTACCAGACATTTCTAGTTTTTTTTTTTTTTTTTTTACTATTGATAGGCACGCGTTTGACCACTATCTCACCTGATGGTAAGCGAGGATGTGGTCGAAGATGGAGCACGCTTGCCTAGAAATAACCTATTCACTCTTGATTTAAAGACTCCCAGGTTGTAGCTATCAGGAAACACAGACTCCGGCAGGGAATTCCACTCCTTAGCTGTACGCACTATGAATGTGTTCCCAAAACGTTTTGTGCGTATGGGTGGGATGTCCACCATGTACCGGTGGCGCATCGCCGTTCGTCTTGTGGTCCGATGATGGAACGGGCTTGGCGGAATTAAATTATGCAATTCCGTCGCACATTCCCCAAAATGCAACCGGTAAAAAACCGACAGGCTAGCAACTCGTCGTCGATGTTCAAGACTTTGGAGCTTCGATGCGACGAGCCTCTCATTGCCGATGATCCTCTTGGCTCGTTTCTCAATTGACTCAAGGGCATCAAGCTGGTATCCGGCAGATCCATCCCAAAGATGAGAGCAGTATTCCATACACGATCGAACTTGCGCTTGATAGAGTTTGAGCAGCTGTTCCGGCGTGAAGTACCGTCTCACCTTAGCCAGAATCCCCAACTTCTTTGCAGCCACTTGAGCTTTTGCCTCTATGTAAGGGCCAAAATTGAGAGTAGATGTTAATGTAACCCCAAGAAGCTCAAGATGGTCGGTTATCGGCACGGTTTCACCGCGGAAAGATGGAGCTGGGCGGAATTGGCTCCTTTTGGCGGAAAATAGACACGCTTGGGTCTTAGCAGCATTGAACTTGACCAGATTGGCATCGCCCCAATCAGAGACCGCCTGTAGGGACACGTTCAAGCGCTCAACCATTGCCTCCCGGAGAGACCGGATCTGCGACCCACCAGCTCGTGCGTCGGACACGTATCTTTCAGCAACAGTGCTGTCGTCTGCATACCCAAAGGTACCGGGTTTAAGCAGATCATTAATATGCAGCAAGAACAGTGTTGCCGAAAGCACCGACCCCTGAGGAACCCCGGCATTAATATCCAGCAGTCCAGACGAGCAGCCATCTATGACCACTCGGATAGACCGATCCCTCAGGAAATCTGCGATCCAATCACACAAACCGGCGGGCAGACCGAAGGAAGGAAGCTTACTAATAAGGCCATCGTGCCAGACCCTGTCGAAGGCCTTCGAGATGTCAAGGGAGACCGCCAGTGCCTCCCCGTGCTTCTCTATGGCCTCACTCCAGATGTGAATGGCATACGCTAGAAGATCCCCAGTTGACCGATTTCGGCGAAACCCGTATTGCCGGTCACTAAGGATATCATTCGCTTCTAGGTACGCCAGGAGCTTATGATTCAGCACGCGTTCCATAGTCTTACAGAGTATGGACGTTACCGAGATGGGTCTATAATTCGACGGGTCAGCTCGACTACCCTTTTTGGGCACGGGCTGCACGTTAGCTTGCCTCCAAGCCTTCGGCACTTTTCCAGTCTCAAACGAAAGGCGAAATAGGCGTGTCAAGATCGGAGACAACTCAGGCGCACAAGTCTTCAGAACAATTGCCGGTATCCCGTCGGGACCACTAGCCTTGTTCACGTCTAGGTTACGCAGTACCCTACGGACGTCCTTCTGATGAATGCGAATGTTCGACATACTGGACTCGCATTCACCAGGAGAGGCGGAGGGCGTCGCGCCGCCAGTATCCAGACGTGATGATTCCGCAAACAAAGAAGCAAACAAGTTCGCTTTCTCCTCAGCGGAGTGGGCCAGCGTCCCGTCGGGTCTCAGCAGTGGTGGTAGTGAGGGGCGGCAGAAGTTCGATTCGACCGACTTAGCCAGGGACCAAAAAGCCTTACTACCTGCTGGGTATGAAGCAAGTTTGTTCCCTATTCGGCTAATGTGGTCAAACCGAGCCCTCCGCAACACCTTCTTGCAGGACTTAGCAGCCCTGTTGAAGGCTCTCTTCTTCTGACTCACGTCATTTGCTTTGCGCGTACGAGCGTCGACCCATGCTAGGTACGCCGCGTGTTTAAGCGCATCGGCGCGATTGCACTCGGCACCAAACCAAGGACGAGCTTCGCCAGATATTGCTATGTTAGAGAACGGAATGTAGTACTCCATTCCCCTCCGCAACACATCCGTCACGGCGTCCGCGCACGACGAAGCATCAGTGGAAGAAAAGCAAGTAGGCTGCCAAGGGTAACATGCGAAGAAAGATCGCATGCCATCCCAATCTGCTGACTTGTATCGCCATACCCGCCGGGTGCCTCTTGGGCTAGGATCGGGCGGAGAGTAGACAGACACAGACTTCACCAGACAGTGGTCGGAACTACCCAGTGGTGATGAAATCGACACCGAATAGCGGTCTGGATCTGTTGTCAGCAGAAGGTCCAAGCAATTGGCAGTGTGCGAATCAACATCCGGCACCCTCGTTGCCCCCTGGACCAGCTGGGTAAGATTTAACGCAAGCGCTAGCTTTCGCGTCTCTCGTCCAGCATGGTCTGTGCACTGGTATGGGAAGAGCCACTCCTGATGGTGGGCATTGAAGTCCCCCAGTAACACCAATTGGGCAGAAGGGTACCGCTGCTGAGCCGCATCCGCCGTCTCACTCAGGTGCTGTGTAAGCCCAGTTGTCTCCAAATCACCGCTGTGCGAACGGTAGACGCATGCGTAGACAATTTTGTCTAGACCTGTGTCCACCATAGCCCACAGCGTTGAGAACCTGGAGTCTTCAAGGTAGCGGAGACGCCGATAGCAGATGTCGTCCCGGGCGTACATGCATACGCCCGCGCGGGGTCTAAAGTGGTGCTCCAGGGTAAACCCAGGGTAAGACAGGTATGACACGTCCGACGGACATCCGATCTGCGTCTCCGACAGGAACAAGAGCGCTGGTTTCTCGGTCTCAAGATGGTGATGGACTGCGGCGAGATTTGAGTGCAGACCTCGTATATTAGAGAGGTGCACTTTATGCGAAAGGACGTGCTGCCGCTGTACAGCTTTTCTCTTTTTATTCCTGTTCATTAAAGTGATGGAGGTTGAGGAGAAGGAAGTGAAATGAGGCTCCAAGCTGCTAACCTTCAGGCACGCCCTGACAGGACGACATCTTTGGGGGACTAGTCTGGAGACTGCGGGGACGCCCGAGCCCCCCCGGGAATGTCCATCGGGCCCTTTCATCTGGTCGCCAACCAGCACGATGGTGCATTCCGGGATTTTTCGTCAGATGGCGGGGCAGCCTTTCATGTGTGGCTAGCACACTACTTGGGCCCCCAACTATCTGCGGTCGGCCAGCGGTGCACCGTGCCTCGGATCCCGCTACCCTCCAAGACTAGTCTCCCGATACGCCCATGCCAGGGCTAGCCTGGCTGGTCTGCCTGCATTGGAACAACTATTTCGACCCAACTCCTCTGAATTGGCTACACTGAGCATCGTACCGGAACACAGCTAAGCCGCTTGGCGGTACGTCTTTGCCCAGTGGGTGGTCACAAGCCATCGGCCGAAGCCTACCACCAGTTAGTGTCACCTGATTAGCACCACCCGGGGACCACGTGTAGGGTCTTACATTGGGTATTCTCCTACGGACGCGGGTGACTCGGCCCCCAGTTAAACATAATTTAGTCTTCTTCATCGTATTTCTGTTACACGGAAAGATATAAAAAAGCTATGTAAAGTTTGGATAGGTAATGTAATACATATATTACATCAACTATCTAAATTTAACAGAACTTTATATTACCAAAGTAATAGGTATCAGCCTGCTAGAAGACCTGTTTAATCAGTTACCAAATACCTAAGGAAACCGATAACCAAAAGTCTTCTTACATAAGATCACATCTCCCTATTTACGTTTAAAAAAAACAAGTCACACGGAGCAAAGTACATTTCACGATCTCCCCTAAAAGCCTACAGTAACATTCAAGTACTCCGCCGAATCAAAATTTCACCGGGTCACGGTACATCCTTTTTTTTACACTCCATTACACTTTTTCATCCGAACCAAGTTAAGCTGATTACTACTGAATCGGCGATGCAAATCATACACTGCAGGATTGATGCATGACGGGGATAAAATTGTGGTTTAATAGTAGTGGGAGTCGGTGTGATGAATAATGAAGTTTTTGACGTTTTCATAAATTGGATTAAGAGTTCGAAAGTGAAAATGAAATGTAGAGGAAGATTGGCGATTCTGTTGATTTAATGTTTTAATCATAAAAGCTGTAGTGGGAGAGCTTGTAAAAAGACATTTTGTATCTTGGTTTACCAATAGTACCCTTTTTACGTAGACATGACGTCACGCGAATTTTAACGCACTGTACGTGTGTCGTCTTTGTTTTTTGTTTTCGTGTCCAAATTTTTTCTAATCTGAGAAGATGACGCGATGGATTTAATCGACTTATCCAGTAATCTACCCTATTGTTATTTATGGTAAAAAACCGGCCAAGTGCGAGTCGGACTCGCATATGAAGGGTTCCGTACTATAAACCTTGGTTTCTATTATTTTTGTTATAATGGCAATAGATATATGTATACACAATCTGTGAAACGTTCAACAGTCTTACGTATTACGGTTCTTCAGATGCAACCCGCTGACAGACAGACGGACGGACGGACGGACAGTGGAGGCTTAGTAATAGGGTTCCGTTGGTTACCCATTGGATACGGAACCGTAAAAACTGACCCGGTAATATCTGCAATAGTTCACACACACGTAACACAATATTTTGTTCGTAGCACATAAGTAATTTTGTACAATTTGGTCCTTTTAACTTCGTCACACAATTTTCCTTCCAAAACAGTTTTTTTTTAATTCCAAAGTTATTAAAATAACCTCTCAATAGCGCATCGATCTTAGCAATAGTAGCAAACTGAAACAATAGCAACCCTCATCATCACCATCTTAAAATACCTAAGACAAAACAATCACAGCTTATTGTCCCGAAACAATACAGGACACAATTACACGGACTCCACTAAATTACTCGACTAAACTGCCCATTCCACCTACTAAATCCTAAACCTCGGCCCGATCTATCGTATATCAAGAGCTCCTAACACTAAATTAATCCGGCAAAGTGTCACTCATCCTTTGTATAGGTATCGCTTGAAATAAGGAAACAAAACAGCCTAGCCCCGATCGTATCACAGATATCGGCTCTCAAATAGAAGCAGCAACCCTGAATATACTATTACTGAAACTTGATACATGAAAATGGACTCTAAAGCGAAAAACTCAAGGTTTATTTTGTCCTGTTGTGCTACACAGCTACTTACCATCGTTTACATCACAGATAAGTTTGGATAGTGGAGTTTTAGGTCAACGGTGACATAGAATAGATGGTATTACAGAAGTTGCAGTCCACTAGAAGCGTGTAAACAATATACACATGTGTTGCTTTCACATGTAAAGGCGACGTCACATTATTTTTATCAAGTTTCTTCTGAAGTTATTTTAGTGTGGTTGGGGAACAGCTGTTTCGATGTTCAATGCTTTTGCTGCGCTTTGGTGTGAGTGTGTCGAACGAACTCCAAGTTCTTAACTAAACTGAAGACTGTAAGATATTTGCACAAGTTCTACTCTCATAGCTTACTCTGTGCAGGTTAAGTTGGTGACTCATTTATATGTTCTGCTCGAAAGTGAATTAGGTTTCTCTCAAGTTAGATTGGGTAAATATCGAATAAAACAATATCTTCAACTAACTTACTCGAAAACTGGCTACCTTCGTCATCACTTTTTGATACGTAATGAAGTGTATTTCGCACAAGTATGGAAAAGTGTACTGGCCATCCCCCACCTACTCAATAGGGTATTTTACTAAAAATATCTAATTAGTCCGTCCGATAAATTTTCTAAAACCACGCGTGACGTCATGTGGCTTGGTAAAAATTTACCAAGCCAGATGACGTCACGCGTGTCTTTAACTCGCTGTATCCTCTTAATTTTATGTTAACGTGAAAAAAGAAAAAAATACGTGTCCAATATTGTTTGAAAATCTGTCTGACGACTATTTAACTATTTTTTTAGTAAAATACCCTATTGATTATAACTATAAAACCAGATTATTTGCCAGCCAGCCCTCACATCGACACCGGTGTACAAAAAATTTATCTGCGGGCCACGAAATTAATTACATTTTCAAATTTTATTATTTTTTGTGTGAAGTGTTGAAAGTCAACACCCTTATAAAAACCGAATACTTTCACCAAAACACAAGCATTTGTGTACCCTCCCAAATGAAGAAGAACCAAGTGCGTACTTACCTCTTTCCTTAAACCCCTCGCGTAGTTAGTGACACACATACAAACGCATGACAGCACACGAAGTTAAATTCAGAATATTCAAACGAATTACGAGGCGGAGTGAAGGATGAAGTAAAGAGTGAAGTACATGAAATACTGACACAAAGTGAAATGAAGTACGCGAATGAACGGAGCGTAATCGCGCGTAAATTACTCCCGTTCCATTCATTAATCTTATCATTCGTTCTAATGTTTGCTTATCGTTATTTGACATTCTTTTGAAGTCCGAATTCCGTGTTGGTGTTTTCCTGTTTGACACAGTTTCGCAAACCAAAATTATATCACCATCTGCCTAAAAAAAAATATCAAAATCGTTTCAGTAGATCCAGAGATACAACCTCACAAACTTTACCTCTTTATAATATTCGGATAGAAGTATAGCCCCGGGTTAGCAACTTATTCGGAGTCAAAAATAACTCAGGTTATTGCAAGTAGGCCAAAATTACTAAAACTTAAAAAGGCGTTTTCAAAATAATATCAGTATTTTTAAAAGAAAAACAGATTTAAGCATCCACTGATCAATTTGTAAAACTAATCATAATATTATGCTAAGATTTTTTTTATTAATACTGATAGGCTTCATCAGTGTCTCTTAGCGGATCATATATTATACAAAACCAATATCGACACTGCCAAAAGACGTCCACTGCTGGACGTAGGCCTCCCCCAAGCGTCGCCACAATGAATGGCCCTGCGCGTCTCGCATCCATCGGCTACCCGCGCCCTTCACCAGGTCATCGGTCCATCTTGTGGGAGGCCTTACAACGTTGCTTCTTCTGGTATGCGGTCGCCACTCCAGAAATTTTGTCCCCATCGACCATTTGTTCTGCGAGCAATGTGCCCTGCCCACTGCCTTTTTAGTTTGGCAATATTTCGGGCTGTGTCGGTATCCTTTGTTCTCTTGCGGTTATCATCATTCCTGATTTCATCACGCAAGGAAACTCCAAGCATTGCCCTCTCCATTGCCCTTTGGGTGACCTTAAGCCTTCTGATGAGGCCCATTGTGAGCACACTGGTCAGTCTAATTTATTCGTAAACTTTAGTATGAATTAAATATATCTTTGCAACTTTCAGAGTCACAGTTGCATTTTTATTGAATGCATCTATTCAATAAAAAAGCAACTGTGACTCTTGAAAAGTGCAATACGTCTTTAAACTCCTTTTTATTGCGTACTAGTTTTTGCCTGCGACTTCGTACGGGCGTATCCCATTTTTCCTGTTCCTGTATGACTTTCGGGACCAATTATTCAAATAAACCTTCCTCTTGAATCACTCTGTCTATAGATGAAAACCGCATTAAAATCCGTTGCGTATTTTAAAAGATTTTGGGTACAAACGGAAAAAGCAACTGTTTTATTATATTACATGAAAAGATGCGTGTACTTATGGACTATCGGTCGGCAGTGTATTTCGGTTCTCAATCTCTCGGAACAGCACGCAGAGATCATAGATCCATGAAAGTTTGATTCGTATCATTGGAAAATAAATTATCAGTTCACAATTCATCGAGAGTTCATAATATTACAGATTATATCTCAATATATTTTATAATCTGACGGAGTTCTGCAATCATCAAGTGAAATCTACGCCACATATCATTTACCACTCATACGGAGAACTTTACTAAGTTCCACCAGATGTACAGCCATCACTATTATATAGGCATCACTCATATCCATATTAACCTGTTACAATATGTTTCCATATTGACCTACGTGTGGTTTAAGCTGGTACAGCATACAGTACATACATATTTTGCTGATAGATACTGGGCCATCGTAATCCGATTACCAACTAACAGTCTTTGGTGTTAACCGAGAAGCTTGTAACTAAGTAATAACAGCCAGAAGATGGGTGCCCATCAAGAAGCACGTTAAGCCGTTGGTCTGAAGGTTGTCCATTTGAAGATCTTTGACCATCGTTACGGATAGTACGCAGAAAAAGCTGACTCCGGTATTACCTAGATATTCTCAGTTATTTGTGTGTATATTGGTGTCTGAACTCTACAACCTACAAAGGGCAGAACTATTCCGAAAATTAAATAACAAAATAAATGAAAATTTACTATTTCCACCTTCATTGCCGAATCTACTAAGCCTTTAATTTTGAAAAATACTGACTTTACTAAAAAATTACAGAAAGACCATAAAAATTATGTGGTTTTAACATGTCTGCTTAAAAAAAGAAATATTCGTTTGTTCATTCTTTTGCGCGCGATTCCGACTCGCACATGGCCGGTTTTTTACGCATCTTATTTTTCTTTCCTTGCCATTAATTCCTAAACTCCTGACCTTCTACCTACCTAATACACGAAACGTATGTATTTTCGTATCGGGAGCACGCGTTCGCCTAAGAGTCAGTTGTGAGAATTGGTTATTGGCCAGAACGGAATGTTAATACGGGGATAAAGAAAATCCGATTGTCTCGTTGACAGGATGGAGGTCAAGTGGCCTTATTGATAATATTCAGCAGATATGTCATAACATGGCACATACCATGGTTTATTGATATAGGTGAATGATGGAATCTTGAAGTCGAGAACGCTCTAGACAAGTGACATTCCGCCGGTCTATTCTGTCAACAGTTCTGTAAAATTAGGTCGATTAAGCAAGAAGTGAACTGTCATTCTATCATGTTTATATCGATTGATAGCTCACCTCATATTCAATTCACATTAACCTACTCATTTATAGGCTGTTTGGCGTTGAAACACTAGGCCCATGGAGTCCGAGTGCACATCGAGTCTTTCGGGACATTAGCAAACAACTTGTCGACTGTTCACGTGACCAGAGAGGGCTTGGCTTTTTTTCGGCCAAAGAATCAGCATTGCCATTCAACGCGGCAATGCTGCCAGTGTTCTGCGCACTTTTGCCATTGACAGCGATGTGGATTATTTTTTTGATGCCCAATGATTAATTTTGTTTTTATATGCGTTTGTACATAATTTCGTGTTAATTAGTGTACATAGTTGGTTAACTGTTTTATAGCAGCTGTAAAAATCTATAAAAATAAAGCCTTTAATAATTCTGGGAAGTAGTAATCAAATTATAATTTTGTATGATACAAATTGTATACGTCGCATAAAATTACTGCTTAAATCGTACTACTGTTAGCGGTAGCGTGGCGAAGTCGATTTTCATAACGTCAACAATGTTTGGGATTAACAGACGCTGTCGAAGTGTCACGTGTGTCACTCTTATATTTTGGCATTTTGGAAACCAGAGGGCCAATTCTACTTATTTTCAAGCAACGTTTGCTTTCGTATCTCAATCGCTATCTGTCAAAAATGTAAGAAACCGGCCAAGTGCGAGTCGGACTCGCGTACCATAAACCTTAATTATTATTATTTGTTGTTATAGCGGCAATAGAAATACATAAATCTGTGAAAATTTAATTTCTCTACCTATTACGGTTCTTGAAACACAGCCCGCTGACAGACAAACGGACGGACGGATGGACGGACGGACAGCGGAGGCTTAGTAATAGGGTTCCATTGGTAACCCTTTGGGTACGGAATCCTAAAAATTAAGGCTTTTTGACCGTTTGAGACTGACATGAAAAAGTTGCTTAAAAATGAGTAGAATTTGCTTTCTGATTTGCTAATAGAATAGCACTTTTACTAAAGCTCTAGATTACTTCTAGGAAAGCGCGCTCCGCCCTCGACTTCAACACCGCTTACCATCAAGGGCCTATGTATAAAACTGACACGTGACAGGTGACAATCCGCCATTTTTGTAAGTACAATTCAAACATTTTCTGCTTTGTTTAACCTGTCACAAAATTGTGTCAATTATGTATTTTTTTTATAGAATGTAGATGCAAACCAACAACATTTTTACAAAATTGGAAAAATTTTGCAGCTATTTTAAATTCAAATAACTGGAATATTGATTAGCCACTGATTAAATTTCTAGGATTCTAGAATTCCATTTAAACTTCTGTAATCAATATTTAGGTTTTTATTAGTCAATCAAACTATTGGCAGGCGGTTATCTGATCAGTCTTGATTAGACCTTTAAAAACCTCCCGAGTGCACATTCTACTATTGTTCATAAAATGGTAAAAAAGTATAAAATAAAGGTCATTGCAACGTTTTTTGTTCAAGTTACTACCGATTTTTAACAAAAATAATGAATTATACTAACGTGAAACGTAACGTATCTAAAAACAACAATCAGCGTTTAGTGACGTCACTGCTGTTATGACAATGAAAAGGCAACCTTACGTCCTTGAGTTAGGACCGTTCATGACAAGTGTCAGGCAGGAGTGACACAACTTTCTTTTTCGAGCGAAATGTCAAACTGTCAGTTTAAAACCGCAATTTTGAAAATAAATGAAAGCGCTTTATTTAAAAAAAAATATGTACGGTTTATTTTACAAAGAATTCTTTAAAATGTAAGCAAAAATATTGCATGTTCACTATTCTACATTATGAACTTCGAAGAGTTCCAAAAAAAACAAATGAATATAACTTTTACGTACAAATGTTTAGTCCGCAACCAATTTACGTCTATTTTCGCAGAACCATACATCTCAGGACCTTAGCTTTCCTCGTGTGTCAAATAAAAGAATGGGCATAAAAATATAGATAGATTTACGATTGTCTTAGTGACAGGGGCCGCGGTGAAGTAGGGCCTTATTGATAAATATCCTACTACCTCGCAAAATGGAGTCAGTAACGTTGGGACATTATAGCGGATCGGGAGATATGTAAGCTGTGTATTGGGATATTATTTTGTTTCTGTGTTTTAGTGTGTTTGTGGAGAATATGGTTAATGCAAGTGTCGATATGAAAGTAAATATACTTAGATTCGTTTAGATATCGGTGATGGAAATCAGCATGAGGAAACTTTTTTTTTTCATGATCGTAAATCATCAAATGACTCCTCCCGCTCTGTGTAAAGCAGGAGGGAGTGTCAGACTCTTACTGACTAAAACCAGTTAGTGGCTTGAACCAGGGCCGGACGCGAGAGATCGCCGCCGCCAATCGCCTCAGCATGAGGACACCTAGGCTTAAAGTCAACTTGCAGTAGATTTTTTTTGATCCTACTCCACCGCTGTACCTTTCTGATTAATTTCGTTGTGGGATCCACTACAATTCTATCATTTCTCCGGAACTCGTCGAGTTTTATTGAATCGGCGATTTGCTGCTGGTTGCCACTGTTTATTCTGACTTTCAGGAGTTGCAGTGGTGGTGGTGGTGGGAGGGCTTGCCTCATGAAAAAAAATCTAAGTGACAAAGTTATTGAAATCCTATGTGTCTATCCGTCCGTCACAGCCAGTTTTCTACGGATTTACTGGACTGATTCTAAAAAACGAGAGAATATTTTCAAACTGTATCGTGTGACATATCAAATGAACGGGCTAACTGTGAGGACTTTTAATATATTTTTTTTTTATTCATATACAAATTAGTCCAAAAATCAAAAATACCCGCCGACCCCTTAATTCCGAAAAAACTGAGCCTAAAATTTTGTTAAAAATGCTGATAATGGTTATTTACCTACTGATTGCAGAAAAACATATGAGAAGTCTATAGTGTTAAAATAACATGTTACAAAAATTAAATTGGTTCGAAACACCTTGCACACGAGTCCGACTCGCACTTGACTAGTTTTTATAACATGGATGTATTTTTTTTAAACACAATAAACAGCCTAATATTTATAATTGACTGGAAAAATACATAATCAAAATAGGTTAAAAACGACTAAATTTAATCTAAACCATCCAGGACGCCACCTAAACGCATACGAAAAATTCATTCAAATCGGTCCAGCCGTTTAGAAGGAGTTCAGTGACATAAACACGTACAGTAAAATCTTATACTAATATATAAAGCTGAAGAGTTGGTTTTGTCTGTTTGTTTGGAACTACTGGGCCTATTTGAAAAATTATTTCAGTGTTAGATAGCCCATTTATCGAGGAAGGCTATAGGCTATATATCATCATGCTAAGACCAATAGGAGCGGAGAGGTAATGAAAATTGTGACGCAGACGAAGTTGCGTGGGTCGACTATCTATACTAATATATAAAGCTGAAGAGTTTGTTTGTTTGTTTGTATGTTTGTTTGTTTGCTTGAACGCGCTAATCTCAGGAACTACTGGTCCGATTTGAAAAATTATGTCAGTGTTAGGTAGCCCATTTATCGAGGAAGGCTATAAACTATATATCATCGCGCTAAGACCAATAGGAGCGGAGCAGTAATGAAAATTGTGACGCAAACGAAGTTGCGCGGGTCACCTAGTACTAATATATAAAGCTGAAGAGTTTGTTTGTTTGTTTACTTGAACGCGCTAATCTTAGGAACTCCTGGTCCGATTTGAAAAATTATGTCAGTGTTAGGTAGCCCATTTATCGAGGAAGGCTATAAACTATATATCATCACGCTAAGACCAATAGGAGCGGACCTGCTACCGGAGCGTAGAGAAGAAGATACGTACCATAGGTACTACAGGAATAGTTTAGTAAATTCAACTCTCAAATAGCTCAATCTGTTTCTATGTATGCCCTAACACCGATACTTTGAAGGACCCCTCTAAACACATGTTAGTATTCGCGTCTCTAGTTCAGGTAGGGATTAGGTTATATAAAATCTAGCTCCCGATTAATTGGGGTCCAGACACGTGCCGAGCCAACCTTCGATATATCCTTGAGTCTATTTTTTGTGAGCTAGTTACGAAGAAAACTGTTATGTAAGAAGACTTATGTTTGGTCTTGTGATCTTGTTTGTATGTCCAAATTGTAAAATCTATGCCCTAGATTGATGAGGAATGGTGGGTGTGATAACTGGTACCTAGGACCTACCGATTTATTGTTTAGCTTTTAGTACATTATAAAATCTGTCTAATAGAGGAGCTCGTGGCTAGATAATAACAGCCGCACGGGTCGATCTTCAAGGTTAAGCAACGCTTGCCAAGTTTGGTCTGTGGATGGGTGACCATCTTAACGTACCGAGTTTACTTCGTGCCTCGGAAAGTACGTTAAGCCGTTGGTCCCAGCGGTCATTTGTAGATTTTTGGCGGTCGTTACGGATAGTCAGAAGCCAGTAAATCAGACTCCAGTATTGCCATGAAGTATCGTGGTACCCAGTTAATGGGTTGTGGAGGTCTGGTAGGCAGCCGCCCTACGTAAAATACTGGTTTTCATCTAAATTCGGTGGGAAAAGGCCAGGCAGATGATAAGTACATTATAAAATTGTTTAACTTATATTTTTTTCACTTATTTTTGTTATAATAACACGCATACTTCTTAGCCATTTCCACCGGAATCATTAAACCAAATTGACAGTTACAGCTCCCATTTACCTCGTTTAGTAGATAGTTTTTCGTTGTCATGGCTCATGTCGCATGTATTGAAGAAAGTTCCCTACAAAAGGATTTGCAATATGGGTGTTAGGGTTCCTCTAATCACCTAAATCACATAAATCCCGGATAAACTACTAAATAACACCCAAAGTACAATACCCCGAGATTTCCTGCTTAATACAAATAACAGGATTAACGCAAAGCAGTTGACAGAACAATCTAGTGCAACTTCAGACGCCTGAGAACTTCAGCGGAGTTTGGATTCATCAACATAATTGTATCAAAGTAACGCTGTTACCTGCCTGTGTGAGACACCTTTATATTTTGTGTCTTGCAATTGTGTCATTATATTTTTTTAGTGAACTTCTTGAAACATTTATATTCGCTGACAAAAAGCGTACAGTCAATTATTGAACTGTGGGTGTACTGTATGAACTGGATATAAGTATATTTTTCTCTAGAGATCCTAATAAAACGAATGTGAACAATAAGATGTTTAAGGAGCTCGTGGCTAAAAAATAACAGTCGCACAGATCGATCTTCAAGGTTAAGCAACGCTTGCCAAGGTTGGTCTGTGGATGGGTGACCATCTTAACATACCGAGTTTCCTCTGTGCCTTGGACAGCACTTTAAGCTATTACTCCCAACTGTAATTTAAAGAACTTTGGCAATCGTTATGGATTGTCAGAAGCCAGTAAATCTGACTCCAGTCTTGCCAAGAAATACCGTGTTACCCATTTAATGGGTTGTGGAGGTCTGGTAGGCAGCCGCCTCACGTAAAATACTGGTATTCAGCTGAATCCGGTTTGACTGGAAGCCGACCCCAATATAGCTGGTATAAGGCTAGGCAGACGATAATGATGATGATGATGATGATGAACAATAAGATGTTTGTTTTTGGAAATCATCCCCTAAAGAGGTTTAATAAAACAGGGAATATGCATGCAATTTATTTATTTGCAAAATGAAATACTTATTAGCTCTAGTAAACAATCGGGAAATTATTTTTTAAATACCTTCATCAGCGATGAAGTTATAAAGCTAAAAAGATTACAATTAGAAAGGGAAGTCCAATGTAAACTTTGACGTCATCGTCTATGATGCCTATATAGCTGCCATAGAAAACAACGTTTTCGCGAGAGGGACAGATATATTTGTTTAAAATAATTATATCTCCTTCGTTTTTCGAGTAATTCTGATTCTATTTTCTCTGTTAGTATTATGTTTTTGTAAACTTTTAAATAAACTGTATAGATGATAAATATGTTTTTCATGCATATTCCTTATTATGTTTTATTTACTAAATCAAATCAAATCTTTTTATTTGCCAAAATTTAGTACAATGGCAAGAACTTAAAACTATAATGGCCCCTTACATTCTACCATTACATATGGTGTGCAAATATTATGTTTTATGCACTAGCATAAAATATAATATTATATATATTAAAATATATTATTATTATTTTATCAAAAAAATATCATTTTTTTTACAATAAATAATAAAATATGCATGATAGTTTGACTTTTTTCTACTGGGAAATACCATTGCACATATGAAAAAGCTGCAAAGCCAGCGGCTTATGCTGTAGACTGTCATTCAGTTAATGAACAAAAATTTTTAACAAAGTTTACAATTAAATTATCGCTCAAAACAACCCACAAATAATGTTAATAGGTATTTAATTCCATTGAAAACAAGCTTCTCTCCCACGCGTCAAATTGAACACGTGAGAGCACATGTATTTACCAAGTTTCGATGCCCTTAGGTGTTTTACTTAGGCGGGGCCTTATTAAGCTCGAGGAGGCGAAAACTTACACCGAAGTTATTGATAGTTTGTAGTCTTAAGTATATGTGTATTTCGATCTTATTTATGTTGTTCCAGACATAACCTTAATTCATAATCAACCAATAAACTATTGCTTTTTGCGGAATTTTCACGGAATTGTTCAAAAGAGTTACCGCGGCCCTGGAACGCAAAGGGCATTTGATGCTCCAAATGCCCTTTGCGTTCCAGGGCGTGTTCCTACACAGGTGGGTTTTAGTCAGTAGAGTCGGGCGCTCCCTTCCGCTTCGTCTAGAGTGGGAGAATCTGATAATTCCCATTAAAAAAAAAAAGCATTTCCTTCCAAAAAGGAAACGAAATAGGAAACGTAACGTCATTGTTTAGCATAAGGTGACTAAGCCTGGTTTCTGAGGTACTTCATTAGTCTATTATCTGTCCATTAACAACTAATTAACCAATGGTCTTATGAGAAATAGCGTTAACGACCGATAAAAACCTTAGAATTTCGGAAAAAGTGGTCGCAAGTGGGACAATCATTCATAAAACAAAAATAACATGTAATAGCGGTTCCGCACTGCATCCGATCCAAATCGGAATTGTCGGTCCGAAGTAGCCGTAGTACTACTTGTAGGAGGCGTTATGCACTGGATCTGAACTCTGTCCGTCCGAATTCAGTACATTTTCAATCAAGATAAAACTCGGAACTCAAACATAGTTTCCACGATTAGGAAAATACTGACAGTGAGTTCCCTTGGGATAACTAAACACTTTTTACGCAGACGAACCCACGGGAAGACGTTAGTTAATAATAAAAAGCAACTACAACATTATATGCACAGGCAATTGAGTTACTTCATGTAAATCGGTTTTAACAAACAATTTAATTCATAATCATAACGTATTCACTGGCATGGTTATTTAATGCAAATTTTTCTGGCTATAAATTACGTAATACAAAACGAAATATGGCCACAATCCATGGCCTTATTACGGACTAAATAAAAACAATAATCCCCCGATTCTACCTCTGGCCCATATTTCAGCGCATTGTCCGGGACAAGTCCATTTTTCATGTTACTGTAACATTATAAACGAGTCAACTTTAGTGAGGACTGACAATTTATTTGATGTCCCTCTTTTAAAAAGCTTGACGGCATTATTTGGGAGTGTACGAAGAACATAATGGCCGTAATACCCACTCATTTGGATGTTATTATCAATTAAAATCCAATTTTGAGTCGTAATTAGGCTACATTTTACATTTATTGGTGTAAATTTTGTAAATGAACATGAAAAATGTAGGTTTTCTCTGTATGAAGGAGTATTCAATGTCAGATTATTTTGTCTGTGTTTTATGAAAATATTTATCTTGAACGAACCTCCATCTCTATGATTTACGTTCTGTTCATTAATAGATATAACATTGAATAATATCGAAATTAAATATACAATGAACTGGTTAAACCACGTAGGCATCAATTAAAATAGGACGAACATAAATTATAATAATGAAGTACTATGAAGAACAAAACATTTTAAGAGAAACACCAATTCATTTATAATTGAACAAGCTTCTGCCCACGACTTCTTACGCGCATGCCATTTTTCCTGTTCCCGTAAGAATTTTGGGAAATCTATCTTAATACTCCAGTACGGAGTGTAGAGATGCTACATACCTAATTTCAGCTTTCTACGACTAACGTAACGTAAAATTTTCAACTTAATAATAGTATTTTACGTAGAACAGCTGTCTGTCTGACCTTCACAACCCACTAACTGGATAACATGGTTCTTCTTGGCAAGACTGGTATTTATAGACTTCCAAAAAAATAAAAATATAGATCGATCCTAAAATCGTAATTTCACGAACTTTTTAATATTGCTAGGTGTGTACATATTTATGTCCGTTAATGTACAAAAAGGAAGGTCCACACAAAACTTTCGCCGTAATGAACAAACATAATATATTTAATCGTTTATTAAGATTAAGATTGCAGACGTTAATGCGAAACGGAGCCAGAATCAGGAGTAACGCTTATTGTGGACCTGTAAGTGGGTCACTAGCTTACAGAATAAGTTTTTATTGTGTATGGTAATGTTGCCAGAGGAATTATAATATTGTTGTGTTTTTTTTTCTTTAACTGTGTAATTACGGATAGATACTGCTAATATCATTAGTCTTTATAGATTCAAGTATTACAATTTTAGATAGAAAGCTCTTTCGTTAGTTATTGGTCCATTATGGCTATCAATTTTGTAGATATTTGAAAGCATTTTTGGAAACAGACCCCAACTTAGTTTGCACAAAGCAATGCAGATTGATTGATTGAGTAGTTTCATACCTAATATTTAGCATTCGTTCTTTAGAATAAAAAAGAAACAAAAATATTGAAAGGGGGTAAAAGTATTTTTATTCAAAAACTTTATACCTTATTTATGGCAAACTAGCTTCTGCAGGCGGCTTCGCCCGCGTCATCCCTAGGGAACTTATTCCCGGGATAAAAAGTAGCCTATGTCCTTTCTCAGGCTATCTCTGTACCAAAATTCATTTAAATAGGTTCAGAAGTTTTGGCGTGAAAGCGCGACAGACAGACAGACAGAGTTACTTTCGCATTTATAATATTAAGTTAGGAAGGATAAGTATTGTGTTGCAGAAAGGCAGCGATGCGCGATGACTGTGAAGCGAGCTACCCATGGAGATAGGATCACGACCATTTTGTCAAGAGTGTAACGCAAGAGAAGAAGAAGAAGAAATATTGTAAAGGGATTTTGATATAAAAAAGGAATTTTAATTTAATTTGTCTTGTGTGAAACTGAATGTATTTCATTAATAATGGGCCTCAATGAAATACATCCAGTTTCATCAACATATTGTCACACAACTTAGTAACATTCTTTGGAACAGCGCAGTTTGATCATTAATTTAAAAACCACTCTCCCAAAGGAAACTAAATATTTATCTCCGTTTCACGGCTCATCTGAAAAGAACAAAACGGGTTGGAGGAATTCATTGGCTTGTAAAGCCATGCAAGTTATAGGAGTCAATTAAGGGGAATGGGACACCCATCCAAGTTAATGTTGTGCTTGCATGCGGTGTGCCGACAATATGTCGCCCCTTACACGCATCCGTCTCTAAATTGTTCACGTAAATGCTACGTAGATAGATAGCTAGCTGTAAAGTTTTGACAATTTCAACATGGCCGCAATGCTCATGTTTGGTTACCAAAACTTAATACTAAGTTCGTTTCTATAGTTGTAGTTCCCTCACCATTATATAGATTTTCGTTTATAAAAAAATTATTTCATCGTCGCCAGGATCCCATCGATCGCATGAAGGAATGAAAAAGAAAAAAAAATATTATGAACTAGTTGAGCCGCGCAACTTCGTTTGCGTCACAATTTTCAATACTGCTCCACTCCTATTGGCCTTAGCGTGATGATATATAGCCTATAGCCTTCCTCAATAAATGTGCTATCTAACACTGAATTTTTTTTTCAAATCGGGCCAGTGGTTCCTGAGATTAGCGCGTTCAAGTAAACAAACAAACAAACTATTCAGCTTTATATATTAGTATAGATATAGTTTATCTAAAAATATATAAAAATATAATACTGTCATTGAAAATAGAAACAAATACATCTGTCCCTCTCGCGAAAACGCTGTTTTTTATGGCAGCTGTATCTTAGGCGTCATGGACTTTGACGTCAAAGTTCATATCGGACTTCTCTTTCTAATTGTAATCTTTGAAGCTTTTTAACTTCAACGCTGATTAACCATTATGAATGTTTACTAGAGTTAATAAGTACTTCATTTTACAAATAAAAAATGCATATGGGTATTTGGGCGTGAAAGCGTAATTTACCAACTCAATTTCGGATTTTATCATTTTTACAGCTGCTACAATAAATACTTTACTAACTATATACACTAATTAACACGAAATTATGTACAAACGCGTATAAAAACAAAATTAATTATTGGGCATGAAAAAAATAATCCACATTTTATCATTTTAGTTAGGATTAAGACTAAACAGTATACCTACTACTACTAGTACTATATTAAAGTATTTTAGCACCTCGAATGTTCTTAGGAAATGGCATTAAGACTACATGAGACTCTATCGAATGTCGGTACTATTGACAGCTTGCACAGTGAATTAATAATATTCCAATCGCTCCCCAAGACGCCTGTTCATGTTAATTGTGCAACGGGTGGCGATTAAATGCCCGCCCAATAGCATTTCAGTACGATACTTAAGGCGACGACCTACGCCAGCCACCTTGAGGGAACAAAACGCGGTTTCGTTTAACATCCGCGCGACCCAAAATTCACTAGTTTCTTGTACTTACCATATTATTCTGAGTATTAAAAAAAAATGCCGTAAATTAAAATGTAGAAAATTAAATTGTCTTTAAGACAGTGTAAATTCCATTAAAATATGCCCGGCGGTTTTGATCCAAAATTTCGTATTTATGTCCGTGTTAGACATAACTTTAAAAAATAATTACACTATGTTGAACAAATAAAACTCAAAATTTTTATTAATCAAATTATTAAAAAAATAGTCTTATGTAACATAATATATATTTTTTCCAAAAAAATATGACTGTCCGTTAAGACTGGTGTTTCTCATTTTAAAATCACCTATCTCAGGTATCTCCGCCTTAACAGTTGGCCAACTACCGCATAATAAATGGCATACGCGACTACACTTTTCATTCTTGGCTACATAAACCATCATTTTAAGCCAAATAATATTTAAAACGTTCGCCAAATTGCCGGCGGGTCTTCTAAAAAAGTCAAGAGGGCCAATTAAATCGTAGTGGGCGCTAATTAGGCCCGTCGGGCCAAGACATTAATTTAATTGTTGCAACGAGCGATGTAATATGGCCTCTTTTGAACATAACCCAGCATTTTTTTCGCTAAATGGAACCACTTGTGACTGCAACGGCATCTCCTTGTTGGAAAAAGGGCAATTAGGTAGCGAAATATTTGTTCCTGGCAACATTGCGGGGTTGCCAAGTGACTTATTATGGTGCTTTTAATTTATGAAGCGTTTGTTTTATTCTATTTTTATGGCATAATACTTTTGTTGTAGATTTCTTTATCAACCTGTGTTGACCGTTTTATAAGAGTTATTTGTCCCTGATATTTTCGAGGCAGGAATGAACTTATAAAAATATTTAGAACTTAATTCATATTCTTTTGAATGCAAAAGTAAGGGTGTCTTGAGGCAACGTTTTGTAATTCAATTAAGCATTTTAATTTTCTTGACCCATACAGGTACGTTCATAAAAGAAAATATCCATAAGCTAAGCATAAATAGATGGCAGTTTCTATATTCAGTGTGTAGAGATTTTTTATTCAGTACCTGATAATCAATATTTATAATAATCGAACAGTTTGATTGGCAATTAAGATTGTTTATGTTTAGATTCTTATTTAGAGCTTTCCTTTGTAAAAATAATCAAAAACATTCAGTGATACTAACTTCATCATCTGCCTTTTCCCAACTATATTGGGGTCGGCTCCGAGTCAAACTCATTCAGCATTCAGCTGAATACCAATATATCTTTAGTGGCTGTCGACCAGACAACCCATTAACTGGGTAATACGGCAGTTATTGGTAAGACTGGAGTCAGATTTACTGGCTTCTGACAATCCGTAACATTGATACTAACTTGATTTTACTAAAAACTTTGAAACCCAAAAAACCCTATCCCATATTCGTCCCACTTTTCTCGGCCAAACATTTTTTTCAGTACAAAAGCGCGTTTAGTGATTGCAGCAACGTTTCCTTGCTATAAAAACGGCAATTAGATAGTGAATTATTTGTTTTGCTCGAGTTCTGTCGTAACGGATAAAGTTGTGCGCTAGTTTCCAAGTATTAAGTGCTCGCTTTATAAAGCCAAAATGTTATTTGTATGTTGTATTTTTGTTAATTTTGTGAGAAACTGCACTTATGCGCAAAAGTGTTTTTTGCATGGCTCCCACTATTTATAATAAGTTGCCGAAAAGTTGGAGGGAGCTTGATAATGTAAAATTTAAGAATCAACTAAAGATGTTTCTAAGCAACAAAGCTTACTATAGTATCATCGAATTTCTTGCATAATCATTTATTTTGACATAATCCAAATAACTTTTTCTTTTTGGACTTTTTATTGATATTTATATGTATTAATTTAAAATTGGTAAATTTGACATAGGTTTTTTTTATTTGATTGACATTTGACTAATTCATATATTTGAATAGTTTTGGCATAATATAAATTTGATTAATATTTTGACATTAATTCATTTTTACCATTGACATTTATAATAATTCAAATATAATAATTTGTATAATATTTGCACGCCATAGTATGTGGCAAGCATGTCTGAACTTTTTCTAGTTTAACGTTATCCTGCATGCACGTTTTTTAATCTTGTATGTGTACACATGTTTGGGCAAATAAATTTTTCTTTATCTTATCTTTAAAAAATCAAACTTCTTTTCGTGTCACTGCGGCCCTGGAACGCAAAGGGCATTTTGAGGAACACGGACGGGATTTGAGTCAGTAAAAGTTTGATACTCCCTTCTGCTCCAGAGCGCGTGGAGTCATTTAAGATTACCCATTTAAAAAAAAAAAACCTGATGACCATAACACCTACTACACTTACTAGGAGGAGCTCGTCCATACATAATAACAGCCGCACGATTTTCAAGGTTAAGCAACGCTTGCCGAGTTTGGTCTGAGGATGGGTGACCATCTTAAATACCGAGACTCCTCCATGCCTCAAAAAGCACGTTAAGCCGTTAGTCCCGGATGTCATTTGTAGATCTTTGGCAGTCGTTGTCAATTGTCAGAAACCAGAAAATTTGACTCTTCAATATGCCAATGACAGCCGGGACCAAGCGTACGAAATTATGCACCATCCCTCAACAGGACCCCAAACAGATGATTTACAAAACAATTCAATTTAAACTGAATCAAACTTAAATTACAATTAATCTGTAACAGTTGCAGTCCAGACTGGATCCTGAATGTAAGTTTTAAACCGTGCTTAGAGTATGCTTAGAATTGAATTAAGCAACGCCTGGACCAAGTTGGCGCTGTAATCTTGAATTTAACTTAGTCACTGCTAACCGTAAGTTAGTCTTAAGTTGAATTGTAACTGTTTTGCGGTCAGTGCTGACTTGGTTTCAGGTGTTGGTTAGTTATTTGCGGAGTACGTGGTCTTGGGTAAATTTGGGTATGAAGAGCCTGTCTTAATTACCTAGTTTACTCTAAATTGGAGAGTACACTCTTCTTAGTACCAGTTCTTAAACGCTCTAGATCGGTTTAGCGTAAACGTCAATTTTACTGGAAACTGAATAAGCGCCGTCTGGTGACAATAAAGGAAAACTTTTTGTTCCATACAATTTGACGTAGGCGAATTTTTACGGTAAAGGCGATTGAGTAAGTTAAAAAACTCTCACTAAGTCTCTAGTGTAATGATAATGGAAAATTGATAATACGGTCAACGATGGAGCCGCTTGCCTAGAAATAACATATTTACTCTTGTCTATCTAAATATATTAAACTGTAACTATCAGAAAACACAGACGCCTGGCATTAATTAACATTAAACTACCTATTACTAAGCATCCGCTGTCCGTCCGTCCATCCATCAGTCCGTCTGCCTGTGGCTGTATCTCAAGAACCGTAATAGGATAGTTAAAATTTTCACAGAGTGTGTTATTCTATTGCCGCTTTAACAACAAATAATACAAGAAACGTGTTTTTTTTTTCGGTTTATTGTACGGAATCCTTCGTGTGGGGAGTCCGACTCGCACTTGGCCGGTATTTTTTGGCCCAACTGGGGCCAAATGGTATGTATTTCAATAGTCATGCGTGATCAGTGCCTCACGGGTTAAGCATTCGCTTTTTCATGTATTAACTTAATCAAAACATTTTCAGCTAAAAATTCTATTAATCTTCACTAAATTTCAACCTTTAAAGTAACAGAGTAATTCCCCAACGGTCCTAAATTAAAATTCTAAACAAACAAAACCGTTACCCACTACCTCATCTTTCATCAAATGAATCTGCACAGCGGCCATCTTGTATTTCACAAAACCTTACATTGTTGCAGCCATCAACTGTGACTCACAAACACTATGGACTGAACCCCTGAACATTTACATGGGTATGGCGAATAAATGTAAATGCACAATGTATGTTTAGCCACCTCGGAGTGAAAGGGGGAGGAACTTGCAGAGTTCAGTCAATTGAAAGAATGGAAGGAGTAATTGAAAGAATGGACGAAGTCATTGAAAGAGTGTGGTGTTTTATTGATAAGGGAGTTACTTAAACAAAAGAATGTATGATTAGCTGGTAAATGCTAACTTCATCTGCCTAGCCTTTCCCCAGCTATGTATATTGGAGTCGGCTCCCAGTCGAAACGGATTCAGCTGAATACCAGTATTTTACGTGGAGACCACCAGACCCCCACAACCTATTAACTGGATAATACTGGTGTCAGATTTCTGACTAACGTGCATTCTGAGGCATGGAAGAGTCTTAATATGTTAAGATGGTAACCCATCCACAGACCGACATCGGCAAGCGTTGCTTATCCTTGAAGATCGACCCGTGCGGCTGTTGTAGATTGGCTTCGTGCTTCACGCTCCTCCTTTCTAGCTGGTAGATATTTGGCAGTCGTTACGGTTTTTCAGAGGCCAGAGAAATTAACTGGGTAACACCGTGTTACCCAGTTAATGGGTGTGGAGATCTGTGGTGTGGAACCAACATAAAATTCAGGAATGAACCCCTGTTAGGTACTGATATAAAATGTTTGTATTGAGTACTATCACTTCGCTTGCGACTTTCCGCGCTGCCATTTTCTTAAGGATCCCTATATAAAGAATTTGTTTTAAAATATGTAGTGATTGTACCAATTAAGAATAACACTACTACTATTAAAATAATTGTTCAACCAACAATACTCACTCACATCACTCTTTGAGCAACTTCTTGAATTAGAATCCTTAACATGTCACTTTCAAAGCTACATGTTCTAACTATGTCAAACACATAGTTTCCACATTTACTCTAGTCTGGTGCTATTTGACTTTGACAAACGTAGTGGAGCCACTTTGCGTAGCGACTCGTGTCGACGAGTAATCGACTCTCCAAGGAATAATATTAGGTAGAATAACTTAGCAACTAGCAATGTTGGAAGATAATTTTAATGTGTAAACAGTTTGGGTCTTATTTTAGAAAGATGCACATATTTACTGTGCGTACAGCTAAGGAGTGGAATTCCCTGCCAGAGTCTGTGTTTTTAGGGGGTCTAAAAAGGGGTTCGTTGCCACTATACAATTAACAGTTCCATGATGGAACTACTGTTATATTCTTTAGGGTTCCGTACCCAAAGGGTAACCAACGGAACCCTATTACTAAGCCTCCGCTGTCCGTCCGTCCGTCCTTCTGTCTGTCAGCGGGCTGTATCTCGAGAGCCGTAATAGGTAGACAGTTGAAATTTTCATAGATTGTGTATTTCTATTGCCGCTATAACAACAAATAATAAAAATTAAGGTTTATGGTTCGGAACCCTTTGTGTGCGAGTCCGACACGCACTTGGCTGGTTTTTTAGTCACTAGTTCCATTTTAAAAGATTCTGAAAATATTTAACTAGTGGTGAATTTGTTTTCACTAGTTCCACATTATCATTTAAGGCAATTGTGAATTTTTTACGGGTGTAGAAACACTAAAGGTACACACACTTGGTTTTCAAGAGTGTATAGGTTATATCTAGGTAAGCGTGTTCCACTTTCGACCACATCATTGCTTACCATCAGGTGAGATAGTGGTCAGACGCGCGGCTATTAATTAGAAAAAAAAACTGCTGACATGTATCTCGATCGGAACTTATCTAGAGGGCAGCATAGAGAACGAGGCACTTATCAGCGATAAATATTGTTCAAAAAGTCAAAATGAAACAAGTCAATGTTTCGGAAACCAGTCGAAATTCACAAATTTAGTAAAATCTGCCACAGATGGACGCAACACGGCAATGCGAAAGGTAGCGTTGCGCGAGTTTTGAGCCTTACCAGAATTTAAAAAAAAATCCGGACAAGTGCGAATCAGACTCACCCACCGAGGGTTCCGTACAAAGTAGGTTAATACTTTAAATTTAGACATAATTTTTTATGATTTAATTATAAATGTATAGTTTTCAGACTTTTTCCTATACTTGTTAATAAGACGGTATTAATTGGCAAATTTCAAAGTTTTAGGTTAACGGGAAATAACCTATACATTTTGATTCCCATTAAAGGGGTCTAAATATTCGTTTTTTTGCGGCATAAACGGCCGTATCTTTTTTGTACGTTAACTTAGAACTTTGATTTTTCCCGAGATTACGGATCTTGACATACAGACGGACAGATAGCAAAGTAATCGTATAAGGGTTCCGTTTTTTCCTTTTGAGGTACGGAATCCCAAAAATATACATTTCCACGCTTTCGAAAGAAGTACCTTGTAACCCTGATAGACAATCCATACAGATTTACTTTTAATCATTAACGTCACAAATAATTGTAGCTAGCCGCGTTCTCCGAAATACCGTTTCCAAGCTGAAAAGCCTTTAAGCCCTTCTGATCCAGCTTTTCCAATAGAGCTCAAACTACTGGTTACATAGATACATACAATGTTTCAACCAAATTGCTGAAGAATAATAAAATTGCAACAAAATTGAATTCTAAGTTGGTGAGACTGGGTATCGCATTTTCTAGGTCAGTGAGTTTTAAATTGTGTTTTCTTTGTTGCATCCACACATGAATGAACGTGTAAGCTGCTTTTAACATTGTTTGATAGTAAATTTTTCGAAATAAACATTTTTTTTTTATCTACACTACTATACAAAAAATCTCGTGCCTCAGAAAGAACGCTACGCCGTTGGTCCCAGCTGTCATTTGGTATGGTATTCAGCCTACCAGACCACCCCTCCACATCCCATTAACTGGGTAACACGTTACTTCTTGGCAAGACTTGAGTCAGATTTACTGTCTTCTGACGATCGGTATCGACTGCCAAAGGTCTGCAAATGACAGCCGGGACCAACAACATAACATGCTTTCCGAGGCATGGAAGAATTTCGGTATACGGATGGTCAAGCGACCTAGGCAAGCGTTGCTTAGGTTGAAGACGTTTAACCCTTAAGATCGAACCGTGCGGTTTTTATTATTAAGCAACGTCATCTTCACTTTCCTTACAAAAAAAACTCAAATAACAAACCTATTCTTAGACCAACATGACCTTTCATTAAATCAATATCGATAAAATTGCCAACGAAATCAAAGTAGTATTTATAAGCACACGTACCTAATACAATACACAATTTGTGTCCAATTTAAGCATTGACCTCGATAAAAGTTTCTTGTAGCGAACTAAATCCTTTACATGGCCTCTCGATTGGAACTGAGTAAGCCTTTATCGTGTATTTCTGTATATTCAGTAAGTATATTATTTATTTATTGATCGTTGATTGTTTTGGATTGTACTGTAAGCAGTACTATATTTATTTTCGAATAGTTATGGCTAACCATGAATAGTCAAGTGTTGAACTCTGTTGCTACAACTATGGCAACCTGAAATGGTTCTGGATGTTTCCAAATTCTTGTACAGACAGGGGTCAAAAGTTCAGTTGCAGTCCACCCAAAATCTCTTCAATTTCTTTGTGGGACCGAGTCACGACTAATTTGACCTATTGCATAACCAACCTGGTACACAAACAACAACCGTCCGGTCCATAACCTGGTCATAGACCACTGGCCTTTTTTCTTCTATAAAGATGATGTGTAGCAAGCCTCCATTGAAAAGTGAAGATCCTCCGACCAGATGTCCGGTGGGTAACTGCCTGGTAGTTAATATTTGGAATGTTGTATAATATGTTCAAATCGCACGTTAAAGTCTTGTACCGTAACGCAGGATTTTATTCAGCAGTTCGTCGCTACCGGGATAGATGGCGTTGCGTTTCTTTTTG
Organism: Lacanobia oleracea; assembly: GCA_950371165.1. Classification (NCBI taxonomy): domain Eukaryota; kingdom Metazoa; phylum Arthropoda; class Insecta; order Lepidoptera; family Noctuidae; genus Lacanobia; species Lacanobia oleracea. The sequence continues at coordinate 4,858,954 of OX493390.1, read as the reverse complement.
TTGCAAAACAAATTTTGCTAGGTTAGTTTTTCTCCTGGCTATATTGATGCCGTTACACACACACAAACAAACAGTTGGTACTTTTAGTTCTAAGTTCAAGCAACACTTACTACGGATTCAAAAGGAAAGTACATGAACTTACCCAGGGTTTGCACGCATTAAGTGTTGGTGACTGTTAGTCCAATGTTCTCAGCATTACATATCGTCTTCCTGCAACTAACTATGTGACTCAGACCGCAACTATGCAATAGACCCCTTTATTTTTTTGTTGCACTTTCGTGATACTTGTTGGTATAGCTTTTATTTACAATTACAAATAATTTCTGCCATTATTATTTATGTTTGCGTTTTTCTTTCCAACATGACAGCCGCCAAGTGCGCCCGCGCATTCCGTCATTTGTGACATTCACAAATGTTTTTGGAGCACTGGGCCTTTGGGCGTGGGTCGATTTTGTTGTTAATTATTATTGACTGCGTGTATTTTATGTAATTGCATTTATTTTTTTATTTTATTTTATTTATTTTTTCATCATTTGTATGTATATATTTTATCTGTATCTATTATATTTAGTATGTGTTACGTAACTGCGTCCGTGGCATCACAGGCCCTATCATAAAACCAGCGCTGTGTTATTTATTTTTAAATTTCGCAGCCTATGCTGAGATAGGGACCTTTTTGGCCTCGCACAGACTAAAATGTTTATAGACTTAGTAATACTGTTAGTTTTAATTAAATCTAAATCTGTCTGTTTTGTGCGAGTTCCAAATAAACATTTTTCTTTCTTTCTTTCTTTCACACTTTAGTTTTACTAAAATGCAACTGCACTTATGACCCCTGATTGTACAAAATTCGTTGTAGTCCACTGCAGAACACTTCTCACTCTCTACCTGGAGCGAAGTGTTTAGCAGGCGTTGGGTCAAACAGGCCAAGAGCGTGGTGATATCAACGTCATAATCACCATTTTATCCGAAAGATATCCTCTGCTGGACACAAGCTTACTATAAGTGGCACCACATGTCCTGTGATTCTCGCAACTAGTACACTGCGCGTCCCTCACGAGATCATCGGTCCACCTTTTGGGAGACCTTTGAACGCGTTCGCTACTCCATAAAGTTTTAGCCTCATCGACTACCCATTCTACGAGCAATGTGCCTTGCCTAGAGCCAAATAATTCTTCTGCTATTTCGTTTAACTGAGTTCTTCTCTTTTCTGATTCAATTACGCAGGGACATTTTAAGCAAAGCCCTCTCTAAAGTACTTTCTGTAGTGATTAAAAATGATATTCATCAATAATTTTTATACCATTCAAGACGAAACTTTATTTAATGTAAGATTTCCTGGCTTCGACAATTTGCCTATTCAACATTTTCATTGTTAAAGTTATTCGTTCATATTGATTTAATCAGAATAACATAAATACAATAACTCAGCTTCATAAACTTTATTAATTTTGTTTCCATCTGTTTAATGAAAACGTTGGCGAGTACTTTTTGAGTACATGGAAATAATAGACATCGTTTATATTCGAAATGTTACAGAAAAAGTTTGAAGAGATAATATTGATGGAGCTTATAATAGGAACAGCTAATTACTTCTCTACATAAGAGCTATTGAACTTAACAAAGGTTATATAAATATTGAAATAAGGTAAATTGACCATTAAGTGCTCATTACAAAGTCAACTTACCTCATTCGCATCAGTCTTCTTCTTTTCGTATTGATCGACTTTCTTTAAATTTTCTATCCAACGGGCTATGTCGGTACCCTTGGTTCTTTAATGGAAATCATCATACCGGATTCGTTTATGCAAAGACACGCAAAATATCTTATTATCGGCAAAAACAACTTCCAAATTGTATGAAGTTGACCACGAGACATTTAAAATCACTCGTCAAACATTAAGACTTTTATTTGATTTACAAACTTTCGCTAGCAACTTCGTACGTGCATATCCCGTTTTTCCCCGTTTTCGTGGGAATTTCGGGAAACCCTCTCTTAGTACTCCCTTATACTCTCCAAGAAACCTACATGCCAAATTTTAGCTCTCCACAACCAGTAGTTTAGGCTCTGCGTTGTCTGTCAGTCACTTAGTAACTCAATCAGTCAGTAACGGAAGAATTTAAACAAATTGTTAAGTCATTTCGCAGACATGTCAGAAGCACTCGTCAAACATTAAGACTTTTACTTGTTTAATTAGGACAATAGCAAAATTTAAAGCAGCATTTTACTGACTGATTAATCTTTGTGACTATAAGCTATTAGGTATCAATAGCAGGTAAACTGATATTAAGAAGCTCGTGGCTACATAATAACAGCCGCACGAGTCGATCTTAAAGGTTAAGCAACGCTTGCCAAGGTTGCTCTGTGGATGGGTGACCATCTTAACATATCGAGTTTCCTCCGTGCCTCGGAAAGCACGTTAAGCCGTTGGTCCCGGTTGTCATTTGTAGATCTTTGGCTGTCGTTACGGATTGTCAGAAGCCAGTAAATCTGACTCCAGTCTTGCCAAGAAGTACCGTGTTACCCAGTTAATGGGTTGCGAAGATCTGGTAGGCAGCTGCTCCACGTAAAACACTGGTATTCAGCTGAATCTGGTTTGACTGGAAGCCGAACCCAATATAGTTGGGAAAAGGCTAGGCAGATGATGAACAGGTAAGCTGATAAGCACAACCACGTGAGATTACTGCCAAAATATGACTCAATATACCAAAATTCATTCATCAGTCACAATTCCCACACATCATCTAAAAAGCCGAGTCAATCGGCTCACAGCGCAGCATCAAAACTGACACTAGCTTATTCAGTGGTATAACAAAAGGTTCACCAGATACAATGGACAAAGTTCCTGAACAGAACCATTTGCGATGTCTCCATGTTCTTTGTGTTCACTTTATGAATTGTCTCTGGAACTTTTATCTGCGAATGAAAATTTTAAACAGTATCCTGCTTAGAGCTTAATAGTAAACCTTTGTGGCTTTAGTTATTGGATTGGGGGCTTGTTGCTCTAGTTATTTGGAATTGTTACTTTTCTAATAATTAAACTTCACACTTCTGTTTCGTCATGGGTTAGGCAGAGATGTACCTTAATACACTCACATTACGCTAGTAATATTTAAGATCTGTGTTCAGTCGCGGTCAGAAAATGTTTACCACCTTAAAGTCCATAATAGCCTGCACACATCTATGTGACAAGGTCGATATATAATTTGACTAGGCATAGATAGAGCATAGACTTTTATTAACATGAAGATCGGTCAATCAACGAGCTGACTTACTAGACCAGATAGTCAAAGAGAACCTATGTTTAAAAGAAAACGAAAATATATTCTTGGCATTATATTAACTCTCATTGGAGACGAGATATAAAAAAGGATACGGACATTCGGAGAAAGCATACCGCAACTGTACATAATAGGCAGTGAGCCTATTGCTATCAACCAAGCATAAATCTATACGAGGAATTCCTGATCTATAAAGTATTTTTCCCTTATCCAGCAACGGAATGCCTTATCCAGCAATTGAATTTCATTCACTCAACACAGGACATACACAAATATAACCAGTTAGTCTTATGCAAGGTTTAAGGAAAAACGGATCAAAAGATGGAGGTTCCAACTCAAATACAAAGTACAAACAAATCACTATCACAACCACATAACCACATAAAAATTATAAGTTAAAGAAATACAACCGACTTCCAAATAAAAACCTCTACAGGGTACAGACGAACTTTAATAATGCAAGTCAATGTATCGCTGTAGTTTCTTCGTCTTCGACACCGACTTTAAAAATTTATTTGGAAGTCGGTTGTATTTTTGCAGTTTTTTTTTTAATTTTTCACTTTTTCGTGTTACCCCCTAAAAATTCTAAACATTCCTACCAATTCCATCAATTCAATTATCTATCTCCCAAGTTCGTCATCAGATCTTTACGAAATTTAAGTGGAACTATTTCTGAATAAACTTCTTTCAGATTCTAATAATTTTACAAATCCGAACATACATAAATAAAAAAATATGAACATCCGAATTCATAACCTCTTCCTTTTTGAAGTCGGTTAAAAAGTCGCGCCCCTCAAACAATCAAGTACTTATCTTAAAGCAAAGAAACGAGTTTTGGTGCCTATTTCATGTTTTTCTTTTGTCCCAAATAAGCTGGGATAAGATAAAATTAATGACTTAACTTTAAAGCCTAGCGGGTTTCCTACCAAATGACTATTTACGTTTATACAAGGTTTACCTAGAATAAAGTATGGCAGTTACTTCGTCTTATTTATTTGTGCCTCGAGGCAGCCTTGTGCCTCAGTGACACAGTAGCTTCATTTTCGTTAGTGCGTCTTCTTTGAAATTGATATTGTTATATTTCAGCAGAAGTTTTTCTTTCAGATTATGTTATCTGTAACATTGTGATGTGTGGGGTAATATTGATGTTCTTGCTAAAAGTATGTGAGAAGGACTATAGATTAGTTAGAATAATCAATCAATATATATTTAATTCTTCCGTTACTGAGTGACTAACAGAAAACACAGCTGAAAGAACTGGTCGTTAAATACTGAAATTTGGCATGTACTCGTAGGTTCCTTGGCATTAAGAGAGGATTTCTTGAAACTCTTACGGAAACGGGGAAAATGGGATATGCGCGTACAAAGCCGCGGACAAAAGCTAGTACATCAATTATAGAAACAGGGTAATCGCCTAGTGAAAGCAGTGGGCGTCCGCTGGATGTGAGAAGCACAGCCGGTCTATTTTGTCAACACACTTATGTAGGTGGAGTCAACGTGAAGTGGTCTGTCATTCCATCTTATTTCACCTCACCTAAGCTTACACAATGCGATGATGTTAGAGTTGCATTTGTCCAACAGACGTCATTTGATTTCAATAATCAAAATAATGATGAATAGGACAGGGGCTCCTCGCATAATCTATTATTTAGTACCTACTAATAATGTATACATTCATTCCTTTGAGTGGTTTAAATAAAAAGACACGAAAAAAAGGCTGAGGAGCTCGTGGCTAGATAATAATAGCCGCAAGGGTCGATCTTCAAGGTTAAGCAGCGCTTGCCAAGATTGGTCTGTGGATGGGTGACCATTTTAACATAACGAATTTCCTCCGTGCCTCGGAAAGCACGTTAAGCTGTTGGTCCCGGCTGTCATTTGTAGATCTTTGGCAGTCGTTACGGATTATCAGAAGCCAGTAAATCTGACTCCAGTCTTGCCATGAAGTACCGTGTTACTAAGATTAATGGGTTGTGGAGGTCTAGTAGGCAGCCGCTCCACGTAAAATACTGGTATTCAGCTACATCCGGCTTGACTGGAAGCCGACCCCAATATAGTTGGAAAAAGGCTAGGCAGATGGTGATGAATAATGTGTACAATCATTCCATTGAGTGGTCTAAATAAAAAGACACGAAAAAAGAAAACTCATCTCACATACTCGTACAATCTATATCTTAACTAAGCGTTAACAGCAATTCAGTAGTCTGTCTAGTTTCCTTGCTTAAGTATTCTACTAACAGTACCTTATTTATTCCCGCCTCGAGGCTGCCTTTCAAAGAGTAGCTGTATTTACAGAATTTGATCGAAAAGTCCTGCTCAAAACGTGGCTTCGATCGTTTTAAGGCCTATTTTATAGTCTGATAGTTTTATTGCCTTTTTATTTACTCCAAACATTGAAAGAATCGACCCCGATAAGAATTGATTACTTTCTATCCCACCATTTATTTTCACTGTCAAATAGATACATTTCTTTTTTTTTTATTTTCCTGTAAGACAAAGGAGGCTGATTATTTTTAGGTACTTTTTTCCCAGAAATTATCATATTTCCTTGTACTGAAAAGGTAAAATTTAACACCTTTTTCCTTTTCCGTTTGTGAGTTTATAAATTTTATTTTAAAAATGCACGCAGGGTGGAACTTTTTTGAGTAATGAATAAGAGCAGGACGTCCAATTAAATTGTGTCCGACAGAGAGGGCATTTTTGCTCTATCATTGTTTTAATTAAATTTAATAAAAACAGCCGCATGGTTCATCTTCAAGTTTAAGCAACGCTTGCCAAGGTTGATCTGTGGATGGGTGACCATCTTAACATACCGAGTTTCCTCCGTGCCTCGGAAAGCACGTAAAGCCGTTGGTCCCGGCTGTCATTTGTAGATCTTTGGCAGTCGTTACGGATTGTCAGAAGCCAGTAAATCTGACTCCAGTCTTGCCATGAAGTACCGTGTTACCCAGTTAATGGGTTGTGGAGGTCTGGTAGGCAGCCGCTCCTCGTAAAATACTGGTATTCAGCTAAATCCGGCTTGATTGGAAGCCGACCCCAATATAGTTGGGAAAAGGCTAGGCAGATGATGATTGTTTTCATTAAATTTATTTTTTGTAAAGCTTCTGAATATTAGCTATATTTTAATGAAATCTTTTATACAAACAGAAGGTGACGTGTTCGTATTATACACAAAAAACAAAGGAAGTCGGTTAACAAACTTTACTATGGACTCTTAAATAAGATACACAAAAACTAAAATGAGCCGAAAAGATCTGGAGTGACGACCGCGTACCCGAAAACGTAGCGTTGGAAGACCTCCCACAAGGTGGACCGATGACCTGATGAGGGTTCCGGGTAACCGATGGATGCGAGACTCACAGGACCGGTTGTTGTGGTGACACTTGGGGGAGTCCTATGTCCAGCAATGGACGTCTTTCAGCTGATATGATGATGATAACAGATTCATTTAGTACAAAGAAACGTCGGTTTCAGCTGTTACATTTCATAAAAGAACTACGCTTAAGTCGAACTGTGTTGAAAGATTCCTTGAATTCACGCCTAAATGCCTCCAAATCAAATATCGGGTCTATCTAGAACTACTTCAGACGACCGATAATGTATGTGCATATTTCGAAGCATGTTCGCAACTTGTTCTAATTTTTTGTCTTCTTTAGCAGAATTTTAGATTTCGTCGTGACATTGAAGTCTGAGGTCTCCACGGATACGACTTCAAAAAAGTAGGTTATCAATTCGACTTATACGTGTACATAACGCTGCTTATTTGCCTTAGTATTTCCCAGACATGTATCAAAATTGGTTTAGTAGTTATTGAGTTATTCATACTTTAGTATTATTAAACTGAAGAGTTTGTTTGGTACGAATTAAAAAAAATGTTTTAGTGTCGGATAGCCCATTTATCGAGGAATGCTATAAGCTATTACAGCACGCTACGACCAAGAAGACTTAGAGCGGAGCATTAAGAGGAAATGCGGGCGGATTGAATGTAAAACGTCATAAGTCCAGGTTTGGCTCTCGTCTGTTTCCTCCTCCAATAATGGACCTTTTTAATAGATATATCACATACGGATCTCTATTGTGTTACATAACTTTATTATCCATAATTTAAAGAGCCATAACTTTTTTGTCCTAATCATTATTTGTTCGAATGATAACTTACCCGAACTTAATATCACATGATATCACATGCCATAAAATTGAAATCCATAAATATAAATGTCCTAACTCCGTTTGTCATAAATATTTATGGCAAACGGATTGATTGTAATATTACAATCAATAATACTTATACAAAAGACATAAAACCGTTTTCATGAAAATTTATAAGTCCTAAATTCAAATTACATTATGTTTATTTATAATAAAAATATTCTTTATAATAATAATATTCTTAATATATTTATTTTTTTTATTCTTCATTTTTTTACTATTGATAGGCACGCGTTTGACCACTATCTCACATGATGGTAAGCGATGATGTGGTCGAAGATGGAGCACGCTTGCCTAGAAGTATTTATATTATATTTATAATAAAGCAGTCGATTGTGAACATGTGGTGTTTGTAAGCAAGAAAGTATGCAGCATGCAAGCAAGCACGCAGCATTCAGCGTGCAAGCAAGCATGCATGGCAGCAGGCATGGTTTCTGTCACGGCTCCGGCGCTGCGGGGCTCCGGCGGTCCCTCGCGAGTTTAAATTACACTCTAGGGGTAGGACAGACTAGACTGTGTGCAGTCAAATTTATAGCAATTCGTTTCTGTCACTAAAACCTAATTTAATTTAAGTTTAGGTCAAAAAAAAATATTATAAATGAACATTTGGAATGAAACACATTATTTAACACAATACTTAGGACATATGACTTTAGGTCATGTAAAATTAGGAGTTTTAATTATTATAGTACTCAATGTTATGACAGAATACTTTTAGAACTAAAGGTTGTTAAACAAAATTTCGGGATTTTGAACATTATGGTTACTGAAGTTTATAGCAAACGTGTTTTGGATAATGTTTTCGGAAAAACTATTTTATGAGTAAGTAGAAAGGGAGTACCATCACATGCTGCATAAGAAGGATATATACCGTGTCCCTATGTTTTCTTTTTTAAGTGATTCTTTTCTGAGGTACGAAACCCTGAAAACCAGCGGACTCTCACACGAAAGGTTCCGTAACATAAATCGGAAAAACACGTTTTTGTATGGGAGCCCCCTTTAATTTTTTGATTTAATTTTTATTATTTGTTCTTATAGCGGCAACAGAAATACAGACTCTTCCTGCCTATTACGGTTCTTGAGATACTGCCCACTGACCAACATATTAACGGACTGACGAACAGTGGAGGTTTAGTAATAGGGGTTGGTTATCCGTCGGGTATGGAACCCAAGAAAGCAACTCGTACAATATTATTGAGTTAAAACTACCAACATGTTCACATCGCATGTTGCCAACTGCACAGTAAATGAACAATAAACGGTATAATTATGCGAAGTATTAAAATTAAATGCCTTCAAAAAAAAAACACGCATTGCTCTACAATAATGTTCATAAATCCACCGCAAACTGCTCGTAATTTAGTTAGGCATAATTACTTTTGAATACAGTTGTGTTGAATAAATGAATTGAATTCGCTTAGCTTTTTAAAGTTTGTAATTAATATTTAACGCGAACTAAGAATAGTCGTATTAGGCTGCCTGACCATTTACGCGGACTGAGACAGCAGAGCGGAGAAAAGGAGAAATATTAACCCATCATGTCAGTCAAAATGTCAGTGACTCTCGTGGTGCGGAGTTTTCATGCAATTCTATTGGTTAAAATTCGTCCGTTTCTCCGCTCCGCTGCCTCGCTCCGCTGTAATGGACAAGCAACCTTATGAAACTGGATATCAAATATCGCGCCAAATTTCCAAAGGCGTAGGCAGAAGTGTTTTTTACATATTCGTTATGAAAGTTGTGTTATAATACTGCTTATGTAGTATAATATGAGCATTATGATTAGGGCAAGTAAACTCGAGTTGTTACAGCAGAAGTAAAACTATATCATACTACCTTTTTTCCGTGGTTTTGCTCGTGTTAAAGTAGCCTGCAACCGTTTCCAGGATCCCATCTGTTGCGGAATCTGTTTGAAAGAGTCACCTCGGCCCTGGAACGCAATGGGTATTTGTAGGAACACGGATTTGTCAGTAAGAGTCTGACACTCCCTTCCCTCCCGCCCAAAGCGAGAGGAGTTATTTGATGATTTCCCATACTTAAAAGAAAGTGTCCCACCTATCTCTATACCAAAATTCATCTAAATCGGTTTAGCGATATAGACGTGAATGTGTAACAAACACGCTTTCGGGTTCATAATATTAGCAATGATGATTCCAAGTATTTATTGAAAACATTGGAAGACAAAAATAGAGTAGCAATATTTCGTTTCTATCCTCTTTGGTAATAAATAAAATACAACATTATTAATCCTGAAAATATTTCATGAAACATATCCTTGCAGTTCAACTGCAAATATGTGTTCCACAACGGTAATACACAATCATCTGCCTAGCCTTTTCCCAAAGCAATACACAATACAAATCCTAAAAGTATCGACTCTTGCTCCCCAACTTTAAAGCTTAGAACATACAACATCACAATTCTTAAAACCTTTCAAAACAGAAGACAAAACAAACGTTCACGACAACAGAATTACCTCGAAAAGGCAATGGTAGGTATGCGTCATTTGTCGACAATATCGAGAACACAAAGACTGTCTGCCCTTTGTCGTCGGCTTTGTGAGCTCGGCTTTATCTACAAAACGCTATGCAATTGCACAGAACGACTGCAACTTCAGCTAAAGACTTGCATGTAATGATAGGGAGGTGAAATGTTGGAATTGCGTGCCGTGGTCTGTAGGAAGTTTAATTGGTTAATTGGTATGTTGTAATGGCAATCAATATGTATATAGCCTTACTTTTAAAATATCTAATCATATTATTATTAGTTTGAATACTTATTGATTAACAGATTGTTATAATTTAAATACTCTACTTATAGAAAAAAATGTTGAGAACAGATAAGTGGGTGTCTTATCCCAGAAAAATTTAAACTTAACTAGGTATATATTGTGGCAGCGCTTACACTTAATGATTAATTTATACAAATTCGCGTCCAAAAATATAGATCGGTTTTTATAATGTAACAGGCTGCCACTTCAATCCGCGCAACTCTTGAGTGCCAAAATCAACAGTGACGACCAATTGAAAAAACGCGGAGTGAATGAAGCACAAGAAGTCCCGGAGGACCGGCAAAATTGTGTGAAAAAAGAACATCGAAGGAGTGAGTAAAATATAATTTCTACTTCCCAGATTATCGGTGTATGGAAAACCACCATGCCATCTCAATCCACGAAAAAAACCATTCGCCGAAAATAAGCCATCAAAACCCAATGAAACGGATACCGGTTCAAAAAAAGATCCGTACGAGTACTCGTAGGGCGTGCTAACGGGAGGTAGTTACGCGTGTTACGGCTCGTTTCCATGCATTTTTAACAAGAGGGCCGTTGGGCCGGGAGGGACGTACCTTATACTCGTTACGGAGGGAACTGAGTCAAGGGGCGCAGGTTCGTTCTTGAAAATAATTAGGACTGCGTCTAATGTGGGACGGTTTCTTGGTTTTCGGCCGGTTTGTTGTATGTTCACGTTAGCAGCAGAGCACTGTGAAAACTTAAGGCTTGCATTCACGCCAATGATCTTGTGCATTGTGGCGGAGCTAACTAACCCTCTACGCACCACTCCGCTATCCGCATTGTTAATTTGAATAATAGATGTTTTTAAAAAGCAACAAAACCAAATAATTTTCGTTTGTATTGCAAAGCAAATATTTTTGTTATACTCTTGATTAACAAATTAAGGAGTAAAATGGTTTAATCTCAACGATTTGGAGGTTTTTTTTCTTATCATTTGATACCAATAGATAAATTCTGGCTAAATCAAATTACATGTAGATTACTAAATATTTTTTCACATGTAAGTGCCGACGAAAAACTGCTTCATCTGCACGCTGTTTTGAATTTTAAGGGCGCTCTGTCGAAAAAGCTTACAAAAAAAGAGCGTGCAGATGATGCAGTTTTTTGTGGGCATTTACTGAGAAATTACATCTAAAAACATAGTACATGTCAGCCAGAATTTATCTATCTGTATCAAATAATAAGAAAAAAAAGTTTATCCTCAATTTGTTTATCAAAAGAGTATAAAAAATACTGCTTTGCAATACAAACAAAAATTAATTGGTGTTTTTACTTTTTAATAACAAAGCTTTTTTACATGACATGGTGCGTAATTTGGTTTAGCCAGAAATTATGTATAGGTATCACATAATGAGCAAAAAAATCACCAAATCATCTTCAAATCGTTGAGATGAAACCATTTTACTCCTTCTTTTTTTAACAAAAGACTAAAAAAAATATCTAATGCTTTGCAATACAAACGAAAATAATTAAAAACACAGGTAGGTGAGTGGTGCTTAGAGGTGTAGTTAGCTCCGTTTGTATGCACAAGGTCATTGCCATATATAAGCTTTTTTCTAGAGAACAGCCAAGTGAAGTGAACTTGAAGTGAGCTGTCAATCTTTAGCACTTCTTAGCACTTTGATGGAATGACAACTGAGTTTACGTCAGTGGCGTAGCTAGTCAAAGGCGCCCTGTATCAGACATTGTTGAGGGCCCGTTTTAGCGTATGGTTTTTTTTTTTAACAAAATCGGCCCCACTAGCTAAGGATTGTCTTGGCAGGCCACAAAGGACACGTTGTGCCCTTGTAGTTCGGGGCCCTGTATCTTTGATAAGGCTGATACGCCGGTAGCTACGCCCCTGAATCACGGTCACTCTTCCTTAATTTTCACGGTGATTTTCTATTGTTAAGCTGCAAGTCTATTGTTTCAATGTGGAATGACAGTTCACTTTATAGTTTAACAAAATATATAGGCTGATGAGTATAACTTGGAGCGAATTTCACCAATGAAACTGAACGCGATCAGTGCATCTAAACAGCGTTCAAGAGCTGTCAGTGTCAATGCTCCACAGAAAATAATGAAACTGACAGCTCGTGAACGTGCTTTATATGCTGATCGCGTTCAGTGGTAGATCTTTGGCAGTAGTTACGGATAGTCAGAAGCCAGTAAATCTGACTCCAGTCTTGCCATGAAGTACCGTGTTACCCAGTTAATGGGTTGTGGAGGTCTGGTAGGCAGCCGCTCCTCGTAAAATACTGGTATTCAGGTAAAACCGGCTTGACTGGAAGCCGACCCCAATATAGTTGAGAAAAGATTAGGCAGATAACGATGATGATTTTATGTGGAATTTTGATCTCCAATATACAATCTGTGGGCCTCATATATCGGTATTCGGGATAGCAATATAAGACCTTAGAAACCAGCATTAGTCGTCAACTAAATTAAATAATCCAATTAACTGCATCGTTTTTAGGGTTCCGTACCCAAAGGGTTACCAACGGAAACTCCGATGCCTCCGCTGTCCATCCGTCCGTCCGTCCATCCACCTGTCTGCACGCGGGCGTATCTCAAGCACCGTAATAGGTAGATAGTTAAAATTTTCACAGATTGTGTAATTCTATTACCGCAATAACAACAAATAAATAAATTAAAGTTTATGGTTCCGTACCAACTTTGATTTTCTCGTGTGCGAGTCCGACTCGCATTTGGCCGGGTTTCTACTTCATCTATAAATAACTACATAAAAGATGCGTAGGTAGTTATTTATTAATTTTTTCGAGAAGCCAACATAATTACGTTGAAGCAAAATAAATAATAGTTCAATCTGTGACCAACATTATCTAACCCACTTGACTATTACTCGCTAATACTCAAGTGGGTTAGATTATGTTGGTCACAAACCTTCCCTACTCCTTCCTTTGCGAGCCCGTTTATATAAGCTAACGTTGAGACAACACCAACACTTTGAAGATGCGATAATAACCTTTGTGGTATCTACGTGGTTATAAATAGCTTTGTAGAGGCAAGAAATATCAAAATGAGTTTAAGAATCACTATCACTACATATTATAAAAACTTTTTAACAAAAAAATAAAACTGACTTACAAAAACCAAAACACTACAAATTAAAAAATAACTTTAATTTCGGAAGTCAGTGTTCAAAAACGAGAAAACCAAAACACCGACTTCCGAAATTGTAAGTTGTATGCAGGTACCACTAAAAACTGAAACCACAAGCACAGCGTGCCGGCGTGATATTATGTTATGAACTGGTGTAAACAATCAACAGACATGCGATTACAGAAATCCCGATTCTTTTGCTATCGATTATTGAAGAGTTCCGTTGCCTATCTCCGAAGTTCTTCATCAGATCTTCACCAAATTTAAATGGGACGAGTCCGAGAAAATACTCTTCCAATTGGCGAAAATATCGCTGAACAAACATTTTTCATGGGACTTATTCCTTCCATCATCAGCTCAGCAACATGAGATAATGATTACCAGGCACAAATATCTCAATTGCGTTAGAAAGTTTATGAATAATAGTGTATGTGCTTATGAAATTTGAGGGTTTTTCTCGATTTTCATGGGATCTCATCATCAGATTCCAACTTGGTGACAATGGGACCACCTCAGGAGTATAGGCTTTTGAATAAAATAAATTGAATTCGGTCCAGAATTGGCGGAGAAATCGGTGACATACATTAAAAAAAAATACATACAACCGAACATAGAACCTCCTCATTTTTTAAGAAGTCGGTTAAAAACAAAGTCCTCCGCCGTGTCTGTCTATCCGTCTGTTCGCGATCGCGAACTCAAAAACTACTGCACCGATTTCCATGTTGTTTTCGCCTATGGATAGAGTGGTTTTCGAGAAAGGTTTTTGTACATAAGTCTAGAAAAAAAATAGGGATCCGTAAGAGAATTCGAACGCGGACGAAGTCGCGGGCAAAGTGCTAGTAATGAAAAAAAATAATTAATTTGAAAAAGTAGCCTCATATTGAAAAATATGAGTCTAGGAAGTTCATATTGGTACCTATCAACTTCAACTAAATCGCTCTCGCAGATTTGGAGTAAATTGGCTATAACAGACAGACACTCGTGTGATACAATAGGGGTTCCGTTTTTAGGGTTCCGTACCCAAATTGTAACCAAAGAACCCTATTACTAAGCCTCCGCTGTCCGTGCATCCATTCATCTGTCGTTTGAAATAGTAACAAAAACTCATCATCTGCCTTGCCTTTTCCCAACTATATTGGGGTCGGCTTCCAGTCAAGCCTTATTTAGCTAAATACCAGTATTTTACGAGAAGCGGCTGCCTACTAGACCTCCACAACTCATTAACTGGGTAACACGTTACTTCATGGCAAGACTGGAGTCAGATTTACTGGCTTCTGACTATCCGTAACGACTGCCAAAGATCTACAAATGACAGCCAGGACCAACGGCTTAACGTGTATTCCGAGGCACGGAGGAAACTCGGTACGTTAAGATGGTCACCGATCCACAGACCAACCTTGGCAGGCGTTGTTTAACCTTGAAGATCGACCTGTGCGGCTGTTTTTATCTAGCGACGAGCTCTTATACGCTTTTAAACGTATATCCTTAGATTAGCAAACCATTCGTATTGGTAACCGAAAGGCACATGTTTTGATTCTCAAACTAGTGTTTAATTAACACCAAAACCCGGTTTCTAACAATATTCATTCGGCTGTAAACAACGATCTCTTTTCCGTAATTACATTTAAACAGCATAATTACATTACATCGAAGAAACGTAACAACGGCAGTCTTCATTGAAGTCTCCTTTGTGCGTTCCCTTGTGTCAGCAAACGGCCCGCAGTCCACTCCAAGCGATGCGATAACATCTGTCGCGGTACGTGACTAAGTACAGGTACGCTGCTCTTTTGTGATACTTTTTGTTGAGGTAAAAATAGTTTGGGTTGCTTTTCCTCATACCGACGAAATATATGTAAGTAGTTATGTCTGCCAGCGGTTTTGCCCACGTTTAAGTCGAAAATTATACCACGGGAACGCACTCCCGGGATGGGAATAATGCCATGTCCGGTTCTACGAGATGATTTACCTATGTGCCAGTTTTAAGGTGTTTAACTCCCGCGCGACCTACAATTCAGTAGTTTTTTGTAGTTACCTTATTATTCTGAGACTTAAAAAATAGCCGTATATCAAAATGTAGACAGTTAAATTGTCTTTGAGAGAGTGTAAATTTCATTAAAATAAGCCTTGCGCTTTCGGTCCGATCGTCGTTTTTATGACCTTGTTAGATATAACTTTACAAATTAATTACACTCTTTTGAACGAACAAACCTATAAATTTTCATATTACAAATTATTAGAAAAATAGTCTGATGTAACATTTTTTTTTAATTTTAATTCTAATTTTCTTTTTGAAAAAACTTTAGACGTGATTATCATTTTAAAATTATCTACACTCAGTTATCGCCCTAATTCCAATCCGATCCGCCGTTACAAAGTGGAGAGGTATCAAACACACAGATCAACTTATTATAATTTTAAAATAAAAAGTTTATTTTAATTGGGGACTGGGCACACGAGTATACTATGCCCTAAAATAGGACATATGCCTTTTTATCCCAGGAGTATATTCCCTTGACTGGGCGCTTGAAAGCTGCTAGCAGAAGGTAGTGATGATATGAACTAATAGTAAATTTTGAAAATACCTAATACACATATCTCTCGACTTTTTATTGAAAATGCAGGCGTGGAATGAATTTACGAAAAGGCTACCATCGAAACTATGAGTAAGTATTCATACACAAATTGATTCCCAAATATTTTAGCGATAAAATTAGAAACTTAACAAAAATTACTAATGAAACACCATTACACGAAATAAAATCAAATAAACAGTACAAAGAGAAATCTTAGCTCGCTCCTCAACATACGTACCGTAGTCCACTCCAAGCGATGCGGATAACATCTGTCGCGGTACGTGACTAAGTACAGGTACGCTGTTCTTTTGTTTTGATAGGATGTGTAGTGTTTGTTGAGGTAAAAATAGATTTGGTACTGCGTTGTCGTGTCACTTGTCCATGTTCATTTTTAGAGACAGTTGAACAAGAACATGTGAAAGCCATATGAAGGGTACAAGCGAAAAACGAGTATTGTCACAAAAACCAGTATTTTTGTAACATTAAAATGTAAATATATAAATTTTTCAAAGTGTATGGACTTTCTTTAACGTGTCTAATCTTCATCGGACCACAAGACGAACGGCGATGCGCCACCAGTACACAGTGGATATCCCACCCATACGCACAAAACGTTTTGGTAACACATTCATAATGCGTACAGCTAAGGAGTGGAATTCCCTGCCGGAGTCTGTGTTTCTTGATAGCTACAACCTGGGAGTCTTTAAGTCAAGAGTGAATAGGTAATTTCTAGGCAAGCGTGCTCCATCTTCGACCACATCATCACTTACCATCAGGTGAGATGGTGGTCAAACGCGTGCCTATCTATAGTAAAAAAAGGAGCTCAAATTTATCCAACTGAGATTATCTTTAGGTACAAAAGAAGCCTTGGTAATTGTTTAAGCCAAAAAAAACGGTCAAATTAATTTTATGTAACATTCCTTGTTTTTCGCCTGTAGGTACCCTTCATATCGTAGTGGTCGTGTTAATCGTAATATGTCCACAGCCAATGCTGTGACAAAGTCAATGCACATGAGATAGGAAATATTATTGTGGACCATTTAAAATTAATGGGATGCATTCAGCACGTAAAATGAGTGTCAATGATCATGCGATCGTTGCTTTTATACCACTTTCAGTATAACAGTTAGGCCGCAGGCACGAAGTCAGCGGGCGCGGGGTGGCGGCAACGACCCCAGCGCGGGCGGCGGCGTGTTCAAATGCAAATATTTATAAGGAACTGGCCACGAAGACACGGGGGCAGCGCGGCGGCGGCGTTGGAGCTGTACGCGCCAGTTGAGCGTAGCCCGCGCAGGCAGTAACGCAGTGTTGTGTACTATTTTTTGCTTTTTAACGACCAACGATTCAAAATGCGTTTCAGAATTTATTTCAAAAAGATGTTTTCGTACCGTTTAATCATTTTATTCGCAAACAAGGCCGGGTCTGCGCCCCCGCGCCGCCGGTGCCGCTCCTTGCCCGCGGCCTTAGTGGTTTCGTATTCGCGAGTAACGTGCTCTGGAGACACCATTAAGCGGGTACTTTCCTTAAAAATTATACTACTATTAACTCATACATACTTAGTATTATACACACAGAAGTTGGTGAGGATGGATGTTTGTTAGTCTTTCACACAAAAAATCTAAACAGATTTTAATTAAACTTTACAGTAACATAGATCCATAAAGATATTATAGATGTACTAATTCAACGCGGACGGAGACCCGGGAAAAGCTGCCGCCGGCTTTTGATGAATATTAAGAAAAACATATCCTCATGTTTCCCATAAAATAAAACTAATTACAAATACTCTAAGCAACACAATACTTCAAAACCCTCTTTAAAAAAAAAACCTTACACAAGAGAACAAAAGCCATATCTCCGTATATCCAATTGTCTTCACCGTTCGCTACTGGTACACTGCTCAAAGGACTCGGCTTGCGGAAACAATAGAACAAGATGCTTGATAGGACACACGTTACCGTATCGAGAATCTTTAATATTAGTTGTGGTACACAGGGGAGTCTGTGTGAGGGTGTATTGCGATTGCGACCCCTCCTTCGTAACACTGTCAGCATCTGCCTAGCCTTTTCCTAACTATATTGGGGTAGGCTTCCAGTCAAACCGGATTTAGCTGAATACCAGTATTCTACGCGGAGCGGCTGCCTACCAGACCTCCACAACCCAGTAACTGGGTAACACGGTACTTCATGGCAAGACTGGAGTCAGATTAACTGGCTTCTGACTATTCGTAACGGCAAATGACAACCGGGACCAACGGCTTAACGTGCTTTCGGAGGCACGGAGGAAACTCGCTATGTTAAGATGGTTACCCATCCACAGACCAACCTTGGCAAGCGTTGCTTAACCTTGAAGATCGACTCGTGCAGCTGTTATATCCTTCATTACACTGTGTTTATGGAAAACTAGCTTCTCAAGGGCGATTCTCGTATTTTTAGAGTTCCGTACCTCACTGGGAAAAAACGGAACTTATACCTTATAGGATCACTTTGTTGTCCGCCCGTCCATCCGTTTGTCTGTCTGTCAAGACCTAAACGGTCTCGGGAACGCGTGGAGATATCGAGTTCAAACTACAACTATATACTCAGATCTACAGTCCCTTGAAACTGAAAAATATCCATTCTCCCCTTATCTCCGAAACTACTAAGGCAAGGAAAAAATACCTAAATACTGCCGGAAAATCTATAAGAAGTCTAGTGTTAAAGTACCATGTTACAAAATTACAAATTTTTACTCCCTTATGCGTTGGAAGAATCGATTCGTGTGAAAGAGGGAGAGGGGGGATATTTGTTCAAACATCCAAGGTTGGGGTGATTGTATCTGTAATTACTGATGCGAAGTATTTCTTCTGTTTCCAAATTGGATTTGATAGTCATCTTATCTCTAAATCACAATTTTCTCTCACAATTTGGTGCATGAATTTCCCCATGTAATGCAACGCAGCCTTTTATCCAAGGGGCTGTTATGAGTGACTGAATATGATGGGATAATAAAGGTCCCCTAGACTGCAAATGCATAGCTGTGTCATCAAATATTCAGAGGAGAGACTCGGTTGTCAGTTGTCACCAACCAAATTAGTATAACTGTACGTAGTCGATTTTGTGGCGGTTGAATAGGCCCGTAAATAATCTTAAACAATTTAATTTCGTATTTTATTTCAGTCCAGAACAATAGTTAACAAGCAATTAATTGTATTATTTTTACATTTACCGAATAAGATTTAAGTTTCCACATCATTATGGCCTGGCAAAGTTGCGGAATTTATTCGAAAGTGTCACCGAGGCCCTGGAATACACAGGGCACTCGGAGGAACATGGATGGGTTTTAGTTAGTAAAAGTCTGACACTTCCCTTCTGCTTCGCCCAAAGCGGGCAATCATTCGATGATTTCCCACCCTTATAAAACAGGTCTATAGCTAGTAATTGACAATGCAGTTCAAATTACATGGAATTTAAGAAGGCAATTCACAAAAGAGGTTTTTTCAGTGCGCACTGTGTCGGTACAAAGTAATTAGATATATTGCTGCATAGTGGTCGCAGACCACGGAAAAACTAGAGGCGCCGTTACTTATAATATTCGTAGCTGTGTTGTTGACGCTGAGCATAAGTTTCGACTGGCATAGCTATAGCTCTATTTTTCTCTCTTTCTAATATAAATAGCGCAAATGCGCGATCGATAAGATCGTTTATTCGACCAAACTGGAAGCGCCCTCTATCGTCGCGATGTGTCCGTTTTTTTTTTTCTATTGATAGGCATACGTTTGACCACTATCTCACCTGATGGTAAGCGATGATGCGGTCGAAGATGGAGCACGCATGGTTACGCATGGCCTATTAGGGTTATTCAACTTTAGCGATCGCGTTAGCGTAAACGTTGTATGAATTGGGGTGTTTCGTCACCAAAATAAAAACAAATTCAAAACCGATATTTAAAATAGGCCATTTACAAGCACTATTGAATTATTAAGGTCTGACAGTCAATTAGATGAAGCTAGTTCTGCCACGCTAGTGAAAAGTCGCAAGTTATTTTGTGGCAAAACATAGTCACCATATCTCAACTTAACTTAAATAAATTAAATAACTAGTAGGGTATGTGACCAACATTATCTTACCCACTTGACTATTAGCAAATAATAGTGATAATGTTGGTCACAGACTGTACTAAGGCCACAGGACTATCATGGGCCGGCTATTTCTATGACTAAAAGGTGACACTAACTAACACGCTTTAATTTGAAGTTTGTATGGAAAGTGTTGACAATGCTATCTCTAGCCCTGTCTGCAGTTCTGCTAGGGTTGCGAAATTTATTTGAAAGATTCACCGCGGCTCTGGAACGCAAAGTGTATTAGGAGGAACACGGATGGTTTTTCGTCAGTAAGAGTCTGACACTCCATTCCGCCCAGAGCGGAAAGAGTCATCTGATGATTTCCCATACTCAAAAAAAGTACTGTCCGCAGTGGTGTTTTGTTGCACTGTGGTAGTGATGTATAGTGTGTGTGTGTATGTGTGTGAGTATGTGAACAATAACTATCCCAACATAAGGGTGCGTCAGACTTTATCTTCGACTTGTTTCGTCTGATTTATTTCTTTTGCGTCGTGTAAGAAGCTTTTTCTTCAATATGGTGGGAATTAGGAAAATAAATACGAGATTGGGTCTCTGTCCTTAACTGAATTATAACTGAGCCAGATATTGAGCGCAATTAACCTAAATTAAATTAAAATAAACAATTACGATTTTATTTAGTACAGTAATAATACTGTACTACACCGTTAATATCGTAGATGCATTGTAGACACATTGCAGATGCATTGTAGATGGATAAAACATATTTTAGGCAACACAGCCAAAAACTGTGAATTAGTCAGTCACCCATCAGTCATATTGCTAGATTCTAATGAAACAGTTTTATTTCTGGATCCAACAATAGGAAGTTTTTTTTTTTTTTGCTATGGGTTTGCTCTTGACTCTAGTCTATGTCAGAGATATCAGAGACAAAGTCTACGATGGAGCGAGCCTACCCAGAAGGAGTCTGTTCACTCTAACTTTGAAGAGATTAGTGTTGTAAGCTTTCCTCCCATCTTATTGAAATTTCAGTTCACTGGGAATAATTTCAAGTAACTTGAACAGTCTCATGTGTATGTTAGTTATTGCACCAGAATATGTATATCAAACCTGGAGCCATACTCTCTGAGCCAAAGTCCATAATTTCGACCTTAGTTACGGGCGTTTACGACTTCATGTCGCCTAACCACAAAGAATTAATGATAACACAATTTGACAGGAACTCATCATCATCATCATCTGCCTAGCCTTTTCACAACTATATTGCGGTCGGCTTCCAGTCAAACCGGTTTCAGCTGAATACCAGTATTTTACGTGGAGCGGCTACCTACCAGACCTCCACAACCCATTAACTGATGGGTAACACGGTACTTCATGGCAAGACTGGAGTCAGATTTACTGGATTCTGACAATCCGTAACGACTGCCAAAGATCTACAAATGACAGCCGGGAGCAACGGCTTAAGATGCTTTCCGAGGAACGGAGGAAACTCGGTATGTTAAGATGGTCACCCATCTACAGACCAACCTTGGCAAGCGTTGCTTAACCTTGAAGATCGACCCATGCGGCTGTTATTATCTAGCCACGAGCTTCTCAACAATTTGACATTTACTGTCTATTCTATTCTATATTTTTTTATGGCAAGTAAAGCCGATGTCGACTATTCTGCCAATGTCTAAAGTGGATTGAGAAAGCAAGAGTGTTTGGAATAATTAACGGTAGGCACAGGACTATGTTCTTCGATTAGTCGGTGCAGGACATTTACTGTCAATACATATTACTTTATATTTGACAGTTACTATCAAATCGTGATGTCATTCATTTTTAGTTCGGGTTTGGGACTAATTTTAAGTCCGTAAGTATGTGGTACGGAGTAGGAAACGCCCGTAACAAGGGCGAAAAGAAAGAAAGAAAAAGAAAAGACGTTTATTTCCTCAAAAGCGACGCACAAAACACAAAATCATTAGGGAATAAATAAAAACTTAACTAAAAATTAAATAACCTATTGTCGCTAGAGGACTATGTCAGGACCGGGCACAAGTCTTTGTTCACACCACAGACAAACAGAACACAGTTCCACCATACTACGGACTTCGGGTTTAGAGAGCAGGCCCCCTGCTTCATTCCTGGCAGAATCGTAGTACTTCCCCCATACAAGCTCCATCACAAGTACTAAACAACAACAACAAGGAAAACGCAACGTTTTAAAATATTAATTAACCTTTTCAACGCCGACGCCCTTAAAACTTATATATCTTATTCGTGGATCAACACAAACTTATCTACTGTTTCAAAGAGATACCGAGCATACTTCTCCGTAAAGGAGCCTGGAATCTTTCCATGGGGAACTCGTCAGAACTTGAGCCGGTAGTAAACTTTCGTATGGTTTTACAAAAATTGTACCAACTAAGGTTTTATATTACTTTTTTTGACGAATTGGGCTATTGTGTGCGTTTTTCTTTTGTTTTATGTATGTCCTTATAATTATGCTAGGGTTTCCCGCGGTGTGCATTACAAACTTGCATTTCGCCGGGATAAAAAGTAGCCAATAGCTTTCAGTAATGGTGTAGTTTTCTAAGAGTGAAAGAATTTGCCAGTAATTTCGTCCTAAAAACAAACATAAGAAACGATTTTATATCTTTACAATATTTCTTTACATTAAAACGAATTTATGTATTTCTCGCTTCGAAAAGAATCTGTAGAAGTTGAAAGATATTGTTTATAGCATTTTTTGCCAGAGCTTTCCTGAAAAAGTTCCCAAACACCTAAGCTTAAGTTAAATCTTACATCATTACATCTTATAAACCTGATTTTAGAGTTAATTTCGTGTGAAATGAAAATAAACTTTACGTCATCATCATCATTACATCCGAACGACGTCCACTGCTGGACATAGGCCTCCCGCAAGTGTCGCCACAGCAACCGGTCCTGTGCGTCTCGCACCCAGTGGATCCTGCGTCTTTCATCAGGTCCACCGGGAGGCATTCAAACGCTGCATCTTCCGGTACCCGGTCGCCACTCCAGAACTTTTCGGCCCATCGACCATCTTTTTTTACTATTGATAGGCACGCGCTTGACCACCATCTCACCTGATGGTAAGCGATGATGTGGTCGAAGATGGAGCACGCTTGCCCAGAAGTAACCTATTCCATCTGTTCTGCGATCATTGCGTTCTGCACACGTTCATTTAAGGTGGATGCTCCAGGGTAGCCCGCGAAATTCAAATATTTTTATGTTTTTTGCAATTTGCCGGTTAGTGTGAAGCTGTATGTGGACCAAATACGATTCGCGACCGTAACGCGTATTTATCTAAAGAATTATAACCATTTTAATCATCAATATAGCCCTCTAAGTTCATGAAGCTCTAAGCTCTAAGCTCATGTGTCTAAATAATCGTATTTGGTCCACATACAGCTTCACACTGACCGGAAAATTGCAAAAAACATAAAAAATATTTGAATTTCGCGGGCTACCCTGGCGCATTCACCTTAAGTACGGCGATTCTTCAGGAATACTTAAAGTATGTACTCCAATGGCTGCGAAATTATTATAAAGAGTTATCGATGTCCCAGAACAAAGGGCATTTGAAGGAACGCGGGTGCGATTTAGTCAGTAGGAGAGAGTCAGAATTCTCCAAGCGCACTGGACAGAGCGGGAAGAGTCATTTACAGATTTTCGATCCACAAGAATACAATGTACTTAATGGTAACATTAAAAGTTACATTCTTCAACAACCAACACAAAGTTTATTCTAAGTTACGTGTAATAAATAACTTCAACATTTAATTGTAATTAAGTTAAAGCTTTGACATCCGATCTCAAATAGGTAAATAAGTTAAGTTGACTTGTATACGCAAACTCGATGAAAGTCGGTCGCGAACCCCTTTGATAACGTCGTAATTAAATTCAAAATCTATTTTAATAAGGTCAAATGTATTTTTTTAATGTTGCAGTGAGAAACTGAAAGTTGAATCTGTAATCAATGTTATTTGTGTGAGTTATAGTTTAAATAAATTGAGATTGTGTGAAAATAGACATCCCATCTATACGCACAAAACGTTTTGGGAATATTTTAATGTTCGTACAGCTCAGCGGAGAGCTCCCTGACGGAGTTTGTCTTTTCCGATAGCTATATAGAACCTGGGGGTCTTTATGTCTTGTTCTTGTCTTTATAAGGGCGTGGACTAAAAAAATCTAATAAGTCCATCAGATAGATGCGGGCCTGCGGACGGCGAGCAGTGGGTGGCTCGCCGTCTGATCAGAACTAGGCCCGGGTCGGCGGCGCGCTGCGATCCCAGCGCGCCTCAAAGAGATGTCAGCGTGGAAGACGGGGCCCGCTAGGGCAGGTGCCTGCTGGGGCTGCGGAATCTGTTCGAAAGAGGTGCCGTAGCCTTAGAACGCAAAGAAAAAAAAAACAGATAGATTTCCAAAAATATCCGACACGTATTTTTTCGTTTTTCACGTAAAGAAAAAATTAAAAATTATATCCTATTTCTCAACATCCCGCGCGACTTGGTCGGCGTCAAATTTTTCATTAATGCTATATACGTGCTATATAGCCTTCCTCGGTAAATGGGCCATACAAAACTAAAAGAATTTAAAATTTGAATTTTTCTCAGTAGTTCCTGAGATTAGCGCGGGCAACCAAACTCTTCAGCTTGTATTATATTAAGTACAGACAAAGTTTAAATCACATACTTCCCTCATATTTCAGCCTCCCAGACGAACGTCTTCTTAAAAACACGCGTCTTCAATTGCAGCACAAGTTCGCAAAAACCGTATTGCACCTCAGTGAGTGTAATCCACTGAAGCATAAACGAAATGCACATCTGGGGGAACACTTATGTGGCCCAGACGAACAGCTACCGAGGAGTGCTAAGAAAATCCGATAGTTCTTACCAGGTGTAGGTTTTAAAAGAACTTTTAAATTGAGTCGAACACAATAAGATTTCTTTTTAGGGATGTGTGGTGCGAGCATAGTGTGCGCTGTGGACTTGGTGTTGGTAACTTGAGGAACATGAAATGTTATAACAAGGTAAAAGATAAAGAACATCCATTTTCATTCAAATCGAAAGACCGACTTTTTGAACTTAAATAAAAACAAGTAGGCACTGTTGATTTGCCGACTAAGAAATGCGAAGGGAGAAAATTTCTATCAGGGCAGAAAGAAACACTTTGTTTCGTTATGGCCTCAAGTCTGCTATTACAATACTGCTGTTACTTTTATGTCAGAATGGTCTATCATTGATTTCATAATTGTTGATTTTGACAAGTTTGGTAATCTACTAGGTACTATAAAAGCGTCATTATGACTTTCCAATGGTCAACCACTGACACTCCATTGAAAAAAATGTACATAATGACAAATTAATAAAAATAATATGTAAAAATATATAAAAGAAATCTGGCATAACTTAATGTTCTTTAGTAGTAGTTTTTGGAAAATCATTTATACTAACGGGTTTTATAATAATGGTAATACGAAAATGTCTTACTACCACGATTCTATTACGAGACCATTGACCGACCAGTGATCGACCATTACGAACTTTTAGCAAAATGACAATGTAATCGTATTGGAATCACGAATTCATAAAAAATAGCAGACTTGGGGCCCTGGACCAAAATGTAAGAAACCTGGATGATGTCCTTTTCTAATTTGTTTGATTGCAAAATAAATCACGCCAGTTCACGAGTTGCTAAAGATTGCAAGTTAAAAAGTACAAATTTTAGTTTGCTCTACAATACCACTGAACCCAATCATAATATGTATTAGTAAATCTGCTTGTCAACACTAACGCGAGAAACACACCGGTCCTACGTACGCAACGTATGCAACGCTTAGGTTTCGTATCGTATGTTGCGTTGCATACGATAAGTGTGTTTCTTCTGCACAGCTTTTTCATATAAAATCAAGAGTCCAGATATCATAAGCGAGCTAGCTTTAGCATACTGCAAACTAATTATGCAAAGGAATTAAAATGAAACACTGCGAGCAAATTACCACCATATCTTAAAACAATAACGCATACGTAACACCTTAAAACAAAAAATACACAATATGTACTCCTTTAAGAAATTCTTCGACAAAATAAATGGCTCAATATACCTTCTCAAAAAAATAATAAAAACAAAAAATAAGTGTACAATCACACGAGTGACCATCATTTTCTTTTCAACCTTTCAACGAGTAGTGACAAATGAGGTGTAACTCCATACATCAACGTCACAAAAGTAACTGAGGCCATAATATAAAAATAAAATGCGAATATATCGCGACAAGGGTATATTTTTGGCACCTAATTGCAATTTCTTATTTCTCTCACGTGTGATTGACGACCTGGCTAATGATGCACTTTGATATTTGAGTGAGGATTCCATTATACCTTATTTGAGAATTTTTTTAGGAACGTCAAATATGTAGTTCACAATTTTCATTACTGTTCCGCTCCTATCGGTCTTAGCGTGATGATTATATAGCCTATAGCCTTCCTCGATAAATGTGCTATCTAACACTGAAAGAATTTTTCAAATCGGACCAGTAGTTCCTGAGATTAGCGCGTTCAAGCAAACAAATAAACTCTTCAGCTTTATATAATAGTATAGATGTAGATATGTAATATAAACGTGTTAGCATTACTGCTATTGTTACGTTTATATTATTTTCATCGAAATGGAATTGTTAATTTTAAATTTAAACGTCAAAACGTAATTCGAGCCAGGTGCCAAGTAACGCAGACGGGGAGTATAATTTAAAACTCAAAAGACGTACCTAATTGAGAAGTCTTA
Source organism: Lacanobia oleracea (assembly GCA_950371165.1). Taxonomy (NCBI): domain Eukaryota; kingdom Metazoa; phylum Arthropoda; class Insecta; order Lepidoptera; family Noctuidae; genus Lacanobia; species Lacanobia oleracea. The sequence continues at coordinate 4,832,154 of OX493390.1, read as the reverse complement.
CGTAATATGGGGCTCTTCACCATTGGGCACGGGCAATCTAATCCAGGCTTCGAAGTGATCCTAAGAGTTTCCAAATAGGAAAACTTATATCGTTTTGTCCAACACAGGTATCGAGGAGATCAAACTCAATAATCGTGCTTCTGACGACTTAAATACCAAGAATCTTATACTAATATATAAAGCTGAAGAGTTTGTTTGTTTGCTTGAACACGCTAATCTTAATCTCAGGAACTACTGGTCCGATTTGAAAAATGTATTTCAGTGTTAGATATCCAGGCAGAAGGGAAGGCGGAAGAAGAAGGCTATATATAATCACGCTAAGACCAATAGGAGCGGAGCAGTAATGAAAATTGTGACGCAGACGAAGTTCCGCGGGTCAACTAGTTAGTCAATATAATACCAGCTACTTAATTATAACATACACCGTTTATATACCTACATACTTACGTGCTTTCTATGTTGGCCCTCGGATAGTCAAAGAGTAAAATAAATATAATTCAAAAATCTCCAAAATTTTCGGTGCATTTTAATACCCTCATCCAGAACTTTAAAATAGTCCAAAAGCGTCATTATTTCTCGGCAAACAAACAGTAAAACATGAGTGGCATGATTGATGGGAGTTATTCACGATGGGTTCCGCAGGTAACAGAAGTTGTGCGGACTCCTGAAATTAATCATAGGTGTCGTCCTGTGCACACGATAACGGTGTAAGTTGTTGGGGCTGTTAATAAATATGGTGACGTGGGTGGGGACGAGAAGAATGATCTTGGTGTCTTGGTGCAATCGTGAGAGGGTACACTTATTTATCTTTATATTTACAACTAGTTGACCCGCGCAACTTCGTCTGCGTCACAATTTTCATTACTGCTCCGCTCCTATTGGTCTTATAGCCTTGCTCGATAAATGGGCTATCTAACACTGAATTTTTTAAATCGGACTAGTAGTTTCTGAGATTAGCGCGTGCAAGCAAACAAACAAACTCTTCAGCTTTATATATTAGTATAGATAGATTCTTTTGTACATATCACTGAGCTCATCCAAAATGGCTACATCGATTTTAATGATGTTTAGTGTGGGTTCGAGTGGGTCTCTGTATGGCATAGATTTACAATTGCTTTTTGTATTAATTAAATACTTATATTATTAGCGGTTCCCCGACGCCAAGAGGTGGTTCTTAGACAACTAAGAATCACCGCTAGAAAACCTGCTTTCAAATAAAAAAACCGAATCCAAATTGGTCCACCCGTTTAAGAGCTACGGTGCCACAGACACACACACAGCCACACATAGCGGTCAAATTTCTAACACCTCTCTTTTTGGTCGGGCGTTAACAAAAGACAACTAAGTTGCTGCTTAAATCGCTAGAAATTTCTTCCAGCAGACTGTTTTGTTAAGTGTTTTTTTAACGCCTCTTAAATAGAAAATTACGTATCAAACAACTTTGAATCGTGTTACCTACGTACGTAAAACTGGATTACGGAAGTAAGACAGGCAGTCGCTCTATTTACAATAACGGTATATTACATGGAGCGAGTGTCGACCTCAAAGTAGTTATCCAGTTAATAAGATATCGACACATGTTATATCGCTACAACAACCGGTCTTGTGCATCTCGCATCCATCAGCTACCCTCACCAAGTCATCGGTCCACCTTGTAGGAGGCCTTCCAACGCTGCGTCTTCTAGTACGCGGTCGCCACTGCAGAACTTTTCAGCCTCATCTGTTCTGCGATATCAATGTATCGGTAAAAAAATATATGTAAAATCTATTATATATGACTGGCCTGTTGGTCTAGTGGTTAGTGACCCTGACTACTATGCCAGAGGTTGTGGGTTCGATTCCCACCCAGGACAAATGTTTGTGTGATGAGCATGATCATTTGTTCTGTGTCTGGGTGTAGTTTATCTATAATATGTATGTATTTAGAAATATATAAGTATGTTTATCAGTTGTCTAGTACCCATAACACAAGCTCTGCTTAGCTTGGGACTAGATGGCGTTGTGTGATAGTTGTGTGGAATATATATTATATATTATCTTTTTTCATCTGTTATGGGTTTGCTCTTGCCTCTATCTCTATCTCTCTTTACTCTTATCACGAATTTATCGATCATATAAACTGAAATTGCACCTAAAACATTTATTTATAACACATTTATTCTTGGTATATAATTATAAATCATTTTAATTTGAACTCTATCAAACATCGACTGTTTGTTTTACCACGTAATTTTAGCTTACATCAACTATTAATTTAGTGTTAATTGATTGCGGATTAATTCTAAAATTATGTATTACTAGTTGACCCACGCAACTTCGTTTGCGTCACAATTTTCATTTCTGCTCCGCTCCTATTGGTCTCAGCATGATGATATATAGCCTATAGCCTTCCTCGATAAATGGGCTATCTAACACTGAAAGAATTTTTCAAATCGGACTAGTAGTTCCTGAGATTAGCGCGTTCAAGCAAACAAACAAACAAACAAACTCTTCAGCTTTATATATTAGTATAGATTCTTCTGTACATATCACTGAGCTAGAGTATAGATTAATATGCAACAATTTCATGGTCATCTTTCTGCTTTTTCCCATGTTACTTGAGGTCAGCGCAACACGTTTTTTTCTTCCGTCCCGTATCATTACCTTCCTTTTCTTTCATATCACTCCTCACACAATCCATCCATCTATTCATTGGCGTCCCTCTCCATCCATCTAAATTTATATTCCTAACTCTTTTATTTACATGCGTTTCATAGGGAAACGCATGTAACGCCTATTTGCCTATAACCAAGACAAACGGTTCTCTTTCAACTTTTTCGTCACTGGCGCCAATAAAACAAAACATATGCAACAATTTAAACTATCTAATAATTGTATGAAATGAAATATATCATCTTACAACCATCAACACTTGCGTATTTAGGAAAACATGGCTAAAACGACCGCTCGTTGAATTCAACACGCGTTGATTGGCTGGCGCTCGCTTGTCTCAAAATGAACGATGAATTGGATTATTTGGTAGGTATATTCAGTGTGTACAGTAGAAGTGGAACGGTAGAGAATAAAACTAGTTTTCCTTGGTCTTAAGCAACGTCACGAATTTTTCTCGAGGAAGGTTTTAGTATATAGTCTTCACACGTGCGAAGCCGAGGCGAGTCGCTAGTTAACTAATATTTTGTGACATCATACAACCAATATTTCTTATAATTGACCAGTTTTATTGCCCGTGTAATGTAAGTGCTCCTGAACTAAAAATACTCAATTTAAACACCGACGCTCCGCCAAGAACTTTGCCATACTTAATACTAAGTGGATACCTAATTATTCGTACAGAAAGTAACCAGAGGGAGAATTATGTAGCATAATAGTTTGCGTAAGTATCCAGGGTGAACTTAAGCTATTGTGGCGAACCTACCGCTAACACAGACGTAATGAGCTGGTTTGAAAGATATTACGAATGTTAGTAGAACTACTTATCTAATGTTTGTGTTAGCAATATGTTGGTTGTTTTAAAATGTATAAAAAATAACACTCATTAAATTCAAGAATCAGTTAGCCTAGTATTATTGATAGTAAATAACTTATTTCATTGTATGAGTGTAAGATTCAATAAATTATCGACGTAGGGTAAACTTTTTTATTAGTTGACATTTAAAAAAATCAAATTCGAAGTTTAAATTGAATCGTCTTTTTTTTAACTTAACCTTTGACAGTAAAGTTGTGCCATTTGGACAACTGTCAAAATAGTTCTAAAATTGAAATATGTCTAGCAAATTATAATTCGATATTAAATGCTTACTAAGCAAATAATAATTCCGACCGGCCAGTATTGTTTTGTACTTCGAAAATAAATGAAGTTAGAAAAAAAAAATTGTGTGTTCATTGATTGAATTGCGTGTTGTGTTGATATTACAATTGATTAAGTGCGTCTGGTTATAAGACAGAAACGAAAAAAAAAGTTAATTTCTCACAAACAAATGGCATAACACTAAATTATGAAACAATCAATAATCAACTCAGGTGACCAATACTACAATGATTGATTTAAATTAATTGAATATCAAAATATTAGAAGTTCGATTAATCAAGTTAATAATAATCGCACACAAACTATTATTTAAGTCCACTGTACTGTGTAGATCTCTTTTCTTTTTTTTTTTTTTTTTTACTATTGATAGGCACGCGTTGTCGCTGCGTTGTTGTTGTCTCTTCAGAAGTATTTCCAAGAACTCAAGATTTAATTACACTGCACATTAATCGAATCGTTATTTTGACAGCTGTCTACTGAGATGATACAATATTAATTAGAAGAGAAAATTCTGATAATAAATAGTTTATATCGGAATGAGTAACACTTAGCCAGAAAATAATGTTGAGGTCTTGTATAGACAGGCAAATTAAATTTATTTATTTAATACTTTACGCACACAGATGTACAGAGGCGGACTTAATGCCTGAGGCATTTTCTACCAGTCAACAATGAGGGATTAGAATATTTGACTCATTTTGATACGATTGCTTTAATATTGGAGTGAAAGGTTATTTTTTTCTACAAGCTGTGCTTGTTATCCTATCTACCTTATATCTATGTATCCTTTTACGTATAATCTTGTTATTTCATTTTTAAATGTGGCTATCTATTCACTTCTGCCGACCCCAAACAGAACATATGCGACATGACTCATTCACAACCCCCTTGTGATCCTCAGAATGTTTCGAACGATTCCCAAATCCAACTTTTCGTGTGTAAATTAAACTAAAACAATAGCCTACGACTGTCTGTCTCCCGCCCGACTGGATCGAATACTCGTGTAAAGTTAAATGTAGCGTGGAGCGTCTACCAATGATATGTACGGGAATACATTACACGTGGAAAATAAAAAACCGGCTACGTACGAGTCGGACTTTCACATGAAGGGTTCCGTACCATAACAGAATAGAAAGCATGTTTTGTAAGGGAGCACTTTAATTTTTAATTTAATGATTATTTGTTGTTATAGCACCAATAGCAATACACACTTTTCTTGTGAAACAGCCCGCTGACAGACGGATGAACGGATGGACGGATGGCCAGCGGAGGCTTAGTTATAGGGTTCCGTTGGTTACCCTTCGGGTGAGGAACCCTAAAAAATTGCGTGGTAACCTAGAGTATAAAATATAAGTTCATCAGATGATTAGGATGATCAGGGATGATTACAGGATCGTTATTTAATATGAGTTATTAATCATCATCATCATCTGCCTAGCCTTTTCCCAACTATATTGGGGTTGGCTTCCAGTCAAAACGGTTTCAGCTGAATAAAAGTGTTTTACGAGGAGCGGCTGCCTACCAGACCTCCACAACCCATTAACTGGGTAACACGGTACTTCTTGGCAAGACTGGAGTCAGATTTACTGGCTTCTGACAATCCGTAAAGACTGCCAAAGATCTACAAATGACAGCCGGGACCAACGGCTTAACGTGCTTTCCGAGTCACGGAGGAATCTCGGTATATTAAGATGGTCACCCATCCACAGACCAACCTTGGCAAGCGTAGCTTAACCTTAAAGATCGACCAGTGCGGCTGTTACTATTTAGCCACGAGCTCGCAAAGCATAAACGTTGAAAGTTTTTTTATTATTGTGATGACGTGTAATATACTAATATACATACTACTTGTATAATGTATAAAAAAACTGAGAGAACTGTAAAAGTGTGGTATATTTATTTTCCGACCGATATTTTAACTTTTGAATTTATGTAATAGCAAGGGCATTATGTATTAAGTATAATGACTTAACTAGAGTTAAGGTTGCCTCTGGTTTGTGCAGGCGGAACTAATATGAAAAAAAAATTGTTCAAATTTAAATCGTAGCACGACCCTTTGAAAGCTGGCACGTAAAAAGTTTCGTAACCATGCAGCCTCCTGCGTCACACATTAATGTCCTAGTTTGTTCCGAGGAGCATATTTTCTGGATCAAATATTCTGGCCAATCAGCAATAACTTCTACGTGCACCGGTGGAATCAAAAGGTTCCATTTGCGATACAACGGTGGGGCATTGGTGAGCCAAAAGGATAATGTAGCTTTCAGACAGTGCCAAAATCGGATCAGTATAGGAACTTCCAGAAATTAATTTTTACAAGCATGAGCAAACAAAAATATAAAATATTATTTTAATTGTGCATTCAGTCAGGCCTGACAAAATTAAAAGGCAATTAAGACAATAGCCGCCGCCTCACATGTGGGACGGCGGGGCCTGACGGATTAAACCCATTGACGTAGCCTGTTGGTCAAAGATGCTGATGATTTACAACTGGTGTCATTTTCAAGATTCATGATTAAAATGTTCATGTGAAAATTGAAAAATGACTAAGGCATTTTAATACTACCTACGTTTTTTAGTACGTAATTTTAGTACAAACTTTTCAAAAACCTTAAAAAGTGTAGGTATACTAGCTTAAGGACTCTGTACAGGCATAAAATATAATCAGCAGATGACAAAATAAAGACTACCTGAAATAATAAAGAATGAAACCGGCAGAAAAATGCCATTTCTTCATAATTCATCATGATACTCGAAATATTGACATGGATGATCAACAGCCGACATCGTAACAGCCGAAAGACGTCCACTGCTGGACATAGACCTCCCCCAAAGGAGGGGTTTGCCATAATCGCTACGCTTGGCAGACGGGTTGGCATTCACAGTATATGGTGTTGCGTTTTACAGAGACCGCAACATATAAATACCAAAATATTTTCCTAAAATCAAAATCCACCTGACAGAAATATTTAATTAAAAGAAAAAAACTAGCCAAGTGTGAGTCGGACTCGCACACGGAGGGTTCCGTACCATAAACCTTAATTTTTTTTTTTTGGTTTAGCGGCAATAGAAATACACAATCTCGGTTCTTGAGATACAGTCTGCTGACAAACGGACGGACGGACGGACAGACAGCGGAGGCTTAGTAATAGGGTTCCGTTGGTTACCCTTTGGGTACGGAACACTAGAAAAGAAAAAGAGCTTGACTAATACAAAAAAAAAATTTTTATAAAAGTTGGGAAAATATGCGTGACAATCGCGCAAAACGGCCATCGCTCAGCATAATGCTGGTTTTCAGCGATATCGTTGACAGTTTGACGTCGATCAGAGCGGCATAAAAAGAAGGTACCTAATTATAATGAAATAAATAAACAAAAAAAATAAAAATTTTAGTGTATCTACATATCTACTATTCACACCTATATTTTCCTTCAAAAATAAACTTACTATATAACAGCTACTCGTAAATTCAGTATCGCCATTAAAATAACGACATTATTACTGTTTCAAACTCGGCTCGCTTCCCGTAAGCAAAGCGATTTCCTTCCTAAAGCCATTTGCTTACATTTTTTTAGTTAATGGAAAACATTTCATTGAGTTGTTTATTCAATGAAGTCTGTAGCTGTTTATTTATTTAATAGCCGCTTCCAGCGGCTTTGCCTGCATCATCTGCCTAGCCTTTTCCCAAATAGGGATCGGCTTCCAATCAAACCGGATTCAGCTGAAAACTACCCGATTTACCGGCCTACCAGACCTCCACAACCCTTTAACTGGGTAACACGGTACTCCTTGGCAAGACTGGTGTCAGGTTTTATGGTTTCTGACAATCCATAACGAGTGCCAAAAATCTGACAAATGACAGCCGAGACCAACGGCTCAACACGCGAGACTCATAGGAAACTCGGTATGTTACGATAGTCATCCATCCACAGACTAACTTTGGCAAGCGTTGCTTAACCTTGAAGATCGTTTTTTTTTTGCAACTAGCAGGTAGTTAGGAGCCTACCTGCATGATATCTCGGGCCAAAAAAATAGAATGCTCTACTTCAGGACATGTTCTAGTCCCAGTACAGCTCTTAAAACGTGAAAAGGTAACAAATAAACTAAATCTTTAGCATTTAGAACGAAGAGGAAAGAATTAGAAGGAGTTTTTATGAGCCAAACAAGACGCAGACCACAAAAAAAAATACAAAATTACGTAACGTACGTTGGGAAAATATGCGTCATATTCGCGCAAAACGGCCATCGCTCAGCATAATGCTGAGACTTGTGTGCGAGATAGAGTCACAGCGCTGGTTTTCAGTGACAGCCAGCGTTGACAGTTTGATCAGAGCAGCACAAAAAGTAATTACAATTAAATAATAGAATTTCCAATATTAATTAGCTATTAAACCTACACCTACTACAAACCTACTCCAAAAAAAGAGCTGAAGGTTTTATTTATATACAGCGGTGTGCTAGAAACATCAAAGAAATGTTACAAGCAATTAAATTAAACATAATATTTGAACATAATAATGTATGTTTACTATCACATCCCTATTTTAATGGGAGGTACTTTCTAACCAATTTCCAAAATTAAGAATTTGAAGTAGAATATTTTTCGATAATACTTCAGCGGGCTAATTTTACTTATTTCTAAGCAACGTTCGTATTCGCTTGTCAGTGGCAATCTGAAAAAAAAAGTAGTTAAATGTTTGACAGGTTGCAGCTGAGAACGTTATTACAACTTGAAAACTGGTAGAATATTAAATTAATTTGGGTATAATTAAATGTGGTTGGCAAGCGAAAGCCGATCTCAGATGGCGCCACCACTACATGACCCCTTGTGAAAGTGAAGTGAACACTATTGTAGTCTGTGATTGCAGTCTTTGAGATTCATTTGTTCGTTTGGTTGTGTATTATGGGCAGTCTGTTTATTAAATCGGATTCTAATTATCTTACATAATAGGTTATGTGATGCAGGTAGGTTTGGGTTCGTACAAATAAGAGGAAATAGTTTTATACGCTCTAATCAAACTGACAGTAATCATCACCCATCTTTCATAAAAAACTACTGTTATTGGTTTGTGCACTACTAGCGCCACTTTGACTGTTGTTGGCCCCATTGGTAAGAAGATTGGTAGAATAAGCGCCCAGTCTTTTCAGATTTCTGAAAAATTTTTGGCCTGAGTGTAGGTTTTGATGCGTTCTTAACACCAAATTTTCAATTTGAAAAGCCATTCATGAATCCATTCTAATTGACAGCTTTTCATTTGTTTTTCCCTAGAATGACAAAAGAAAGTCGATGACTGCCTCTGTCTCTTTCTGTCTTGTTTCGCTAACTTCTTCTAAACTTTGAATTTTGATACGGTTATCACTAAAAACATAGGTAAACGAGGAACATTTGGATATAGTATAATTTGCAACCGTGCGAAGCCGGGGCGGGTCCATAGTCATTCTTATTTCCAGTTTCGCAGTTTCAAGTAAGCAGTAATGAAGACAAGCAATTATGAAAAACCAGCACTTAGCAGCCCATTAGGGGACCTAAGCATAATGCCGTCAGCATTTGAACCTTTTGCTTCCGGTATTATAGTTGTATGTACTAATATTACTAGCTACTGGAAACAATAAACGTAAATCTATACTAGAAATAACAACTTGATTATTTGCCATAAGACTATCTGCAGATTATAACGTAGATATCTATCTCAGCTTGTTTATTAATAAAAACTACTTATATCAACCACTGATCTGCCTAGCCTTTTCCAACTATATTGGCTTCGGCAACACCAGTATTTTACGTGGAGCGTCTGCCTACCAGTCCTTCACAACCCATTAGCTGGGTAACACGGTAGTTCTTAGCAAGACTGGAGTCAGATTTTCTGGCTTCTGAAAATCCATAACGACTGCCAAAGATCTACAAATGACAGCCGGGACCAACGGATTAGCGTGTTTTTTTTGTGACACACAGGAGTCATCATCATCTGCCTAGCCTTTTCCCAACTATATTGGGGTCGGCTTCCAGTCAAACCGGATTCAGCTGAATACCACTTTACGTGAAACGGCTGCGTACCAGACCTCCACAACCCATTAAATTGGGTAACACGGTATTTGTTGGCAAGACTGGAGTCAGATTTACTGGCTCCTGACAATCCGTAACGACTGCCAAAGTTCCACAAATGACAGCCGGGACCAACGGCTTAACATGCTTTCCGAGGCACGGAGGAAACTCGGTATGTTAAGATGGTCACCCATCCACAGACCAACCTTGGCAAGCGTTGCTTAACCTTGAAGATAGACCTGTGCGGCTGTTATTATCCTTTGTAACACAGAAGAGTCTCGGTATGTAAAGATGGTCACTCATCCACAGACCGCCACAAGCCACGAACTCCTCCAGTACAAGGAATACTACTAGATTTTAATATGTTATACACAATAAACCATATTAGATCCGAATGGGTTTATCATATTAGATAGATGAATATCTATTACTCCCCTCGTCTTATACCGCTAAATGGTCATGAGTAAATATTGCCCCGAACACAATCCTTAGCAAACAGATTAGTGATCGCACTATGTTAGTTATTATGACAACCGAAAACAGCCCTAACACACGTTGAAATTCGATTTCATATAAGGTCTAAAATTCTTTGAACTTTAGTTACTGCTAATTGGGGGGCAATTCTCGTATTTTTTAGGAAACGTTCGCATTCGATTCGTGGCGGCTTACTGTCAAAAACACCACTAATTTATTTACATTTTGACAGGTCTCTGGCATTGATTGGCGTCGAGATAATATTGCTACTGCGGGTCTAAATATGCCTCTTTATCAGAATCTGAAAGAACATCACGCTACCCGTCACTGTCAAATTTTCCCAATCAACCTTGAACCTAATGCGTTAGCGATAAAGATGAAAATGAAATTTTACAGATTGTTCTAATATGATTCTGCTAGAGTTGCCTTTTTAGACCTGCTGGACTTTGAATGTTTTTAAAATACGAACCTTCAGATAACCAGTACTAATTGCAATACAATAATAGTTGTGATCTAGTTTTAAATTTAAACATTCAACAAAATTAATGCCTGACGACATTGCAATATCATTCTGAATTGAGTTAAAAACGTGTTAAACGCTACTTGATTGCCAATGACTGTTTGAGATATGCTCAACTTAAAATGTTTAATTCAGCATTCAAGCGATGGGTACCTACTATTAACGTTGACCATCACAACAATAAATCACGAAAAATATCATCAAATCTGCATTGTTTCACAAAATTGATGCCCTGAAACCGCGAGACGGGGCCACGGCAGACCATGAAGGACAGCTCCCGCCATCTCGGGATCTCAGTCGACTTGGATGTCTTCCTTGAGAAATGGCAAGAATAGGCTCGGACCGGGAACGGTGTAAAGAATGGAGGGAAGCTTTCGCCCAACAGTAGGACAGTTTGCGCTAGATATAAAAATAATAATATACTTATCTGAAAATATTTGTGACGAAAAAATGCTATTATAAGTTCCATCAGAACCCTCGAACCAAAGAAGCATTCTTGATATTTAGTCATCAATTTCCTGCGCTTGTCACAACTTATTTGCGGTCAGAGCAACATTTCTTCTTCTCCGACTCTTCTCTATCAATTGTAATAACAAGCTTTACTGAGCTCGCTATTAGCATTTAATTTAGTTTTACTTCTTCATTAAAATCCGATGGGGAAGTAGGAAGACGTGTTTTGCTGTCCATAAGTGTGTTTCTTTTATTTTGCTTGGTAAATTATTTATATTTTTTTTTTTCGCGTGACCCAAAGGCTGGCTTTTACCTCGGACAGAGGATAAGCATTGCCATACAACGTGGCAATGCCGCCAGTCTTTTGGGCTCACTTCCAGTGGACAGCGATGCGGACGAATTTTTTGACGCCTTACTTTAGTTAAGTTTTCTTATTTCAAGTATATATATTTTGTTTTAATAAAGGATACTTTCGTTTATATTTATTAAGTAAATTTATTAAATGGGAGCGATTTCCTTTTAATTTGATTTAATTAAAATAGTGAAAGAACATTTTTTCATTAGTTGACTTAAATGAGAAATAATTGATTGGCCTTGTTTTTGGAGGATAATGAGTATTCCTTCCTCTTATTTAGCTCCTAGTCTTAAATTCTAAGTCACACGACAAAATTAATGTAGTAAATATCAAGGTAAAAACCTTCTTTCTGATTAATCAGTCTTTAATCAATTAGTACCTATATCCAGTCTTCACAAATAATAATAAATGTAAACCGGTTGGTTTCATTAATATGATACTATGCATGTTTACGATAATCCCTTCAAAACCTTTTTCCTCAATATTTCGATATCAGGAAAATATTTTCCTTTACGAGGGAAATGTATTACGCGAGAAAATTACAGTTCCGAAAATTACACTTATTAATTTCAAAGTTGTTTTTTAAGAAAACGAGCCATCGTCGATCAATTGATTAAAATAAACAAGAGGAAAATATAATCTGATACGAAAAAAATATATTTTGCTAACACAGATTTCATCAATAAAACTTACCTCAGAAAAACTCACAAACACCATAAGACACAACACTAACAACACTAGAACGAATCACAGTTACCGTCACAAATCAAACGAAGGTTCTTTAAATACGTAAACGATGTAACCGCGTCAGATCGCGTCTAGCCGCGACTAGCCGCGACTCGCGAACGTAGCGCTGATCCCGACCGGCGCGAGTATACTGAGGGTAGCTGCGATCCGTGGCCGATCTACGGCGCGCGCATCGTTCTACGAAAACGCTAATTCAAACACATTTATCAGGCTAATTCTGCAAATTGGACTAAATAATGATGTTAGTCTGAACACAGCCTTCCTTCGCCCAGTAACTGTTTGTTGAGCCACTCAATGGTGTTAATAACGTCTTCGATGTTAATAAATTAGTTTAAAGTTGATTCACTGGCTTGTTTGTGAGTTAGAGCGGGCGGCGGCGTTTGGGTTGGGACTCTCGGACATTGTTGGCGAGATACACCAGGAAGCTGATTCGCGGCAGATTGTACGCACACGAGAAGACTTTATTTGCCTTATTTATTTATTATACATAGTTGCTGCTAGTCTTCACCTGCGAGAATGTCGGAAATTATCCCATGGGATGAAAAGTTAGCCTGTGTGCTATTTCAGATTATAATATACCTCTGTCATCACTATCATCTGCCTAGCCTTTTTCCAACTATATTGGGGTCGGCTTCCAGTCAAACCGGATTCAGCTGAATACCAGTGTTTTACGTGAAACGGCTGCCTACCAGACCTCCACAACCCATTAACAGGGTAACACTGTACTTCTTGGCAGGACTGGAGTCAGATTTACTGGTTTCTGACAATCTGTAACGACTGCTAAACATATTCAATTGACAGCCGGGACCAACGGCTTAACGTGCTTTCCAAAGCACAGAGTAAACTCGGTATGTTAAGATGGTCACGCATCCACAGACCAACATTGGCAATCGTTGCTTAACCTTGAAGATCGACCTGTGCGGCTGTTATTATATAACCACGAGCTCCTCATCCTTATAATATACCTCTGTGCTATATATTATTCTGATCCGTTCAGCCGTTCTGTCACTATGTTAGAGGCCCTTGAGGCGGTTTAGAAAATCTGACACTAGGGTGCGTGAGGTCGTAAGACCTTACTGCCCACACGAGACGAAGAAGCCGTTCTGGCGTCCATCCATCCAAACTTTTGCATTGATAATACTTTATTGTACCCTTCATAATAAGTACAGGACAAACATTTATATTGCAGCTATAGCTATAACTTTATCTTTATCGCACAGGGCAATCTCTTATAGATCTTTGGATCAACTGAAAGGAAGAAGATAGATTTAGGGCTGACAGTGTACATACATTATAATTAATAGTAATTAGACATAATAATATAAGCCAGTTCATCTGACTCCAGTCTTGCCATGAAGTGCCGTGTTACCCAGTTGATAGGTTTTGGAGGTCTGGTAGGCAGCCGCTCCTCGTAAAATTCTTGTGTTCAGCTAAATCCGGCATGACAGGAAGCCGACCCCAATATAGTTGGGAAAAGGCTAGGCAGATGATGGTGAGAAATAGGTAATATTAGTCAATCGAAATATAGGTTTGATAAAACCGGTTAGCAATGGAAAATAAACTTAATTAGTGTATAATAATAATAATATAATCCGCAAGGCAGTTTTGTGGCTAACTGTTGGGCACTGGCGACCCCACGGACCTGATCTCCAGGGAGAATTCTTGTTCCTCATTTCCAGCTTGCCTTTATTGGCTGGCCGGGGTGAAAACTGACGAGGAACAGAGCTCCCACCTCCTTCTTGCCTTAATCGGCCGGTCTGAGTGGAAATTCGCAAGAGCAAACGTGCTCGGGAGAAGGATGTATAATCCAGTAAGGTGCTGGTAGGGATCTTGACCGTACTTCCGGGATTGTCCTGATAGCCGTGGTATACCTCTCCACTCCTCTAGCACCTCAGGATATGTTGCCCCCTTGGCGCTACGTTACTTTGTGCTAGCGACCCTTTTCGGGGGGCCCATTTATTGAGTGTGTAAGTCAACCCCTGCTATTTTAAAGCCTTTTTAATTGTCAATGGTCAGACAGGGGCCAATAGTTCTTCCATAGTAAACGATTATTAGTCCACTAAACCAGTCAAAACTAAACCAGTCTAACTAAACCAGTCTTGTTTCCATATTCTGCAATAGTCCTGCTCCAACCGAGGCAATTCCTTGGGTATACTTTCACAGTGCATACAGGGATAATCGTCGGTTGGTGTCCCATTCCATTTGAAATGTCTAAAGAGGCCTCTGCGAGTTGGCTTCGGCCCCTCGTACGCCTACCAAAGGCCCGGTTCTCTAGGAAGAGGGACCCGAGAAAGTAAAAAAAATAAAAAAATATATATAATATAATAAATATTTTTAAATGTATTTTTTTAAGATATATTTAAAAATGTAACATATATATATATATAAATGAATAAACGATAAAATATAATAATATCTTTATTTCGGTCCAAAATCCATATTGTGTTAGTAAAACATACAAAAATAACTTATTGCCGTTAGTAAAAATTAACCTCCGCACAAACTGCTGTACAATCGAAGATCCGAAGCTCTAGGCCACAGTTAGTTATGTATTTAATATAGCAAAATATGAATAAAGTTTCTTTTAATTTGTACTTAATTTGGATGTATTTTTTTCAACTGAAATAATCCGTACTTCATTCCAAAAGTCGTAATTTCACGAAACGATTTTTCAACGAACAGTTTAATTTTAGCTTATTGGCTCTGAACGTATTATTTTTATTGAAATTAAAATTGATGATACTAAGAATAACTGTAGTTCCTGAAATAGCCAACAAATAACTTAAATATTGTTTTTTATGTTGTTTCCAGAATCGTATTAAAAGGTCAATAAATAACATTAATTAGATATTTTGACACTTAAATACCTGCTATTAACTGTATTATACAACGTTGATACGACAGAGGGGCTTTCCTTGAAACTGCCTATACTAGGTACCATTTTCAAGCTCTGTACCAAAAATAAATTAATTAGGAGCAGTAGTTTAGTCGCAAATGATTTTTAAAGTTTTTGCACGGTTTGAACACGATGTATCTTTTCTAACAGCTGAATATCGTCTAAGCATAGGTCATGCACCTTACAACGATGAATCTACGATGCGTTGTTGCCGCTCTGACGCATGTCGAAGGACATTCACTAAAAATTGGCAATGCAAACAAGGAAGCAATCAATACACACACACTTGCACTTTCACTACGAATGCGACGAACGTAGCGCATTTGAATGAAACAGAACTAGGTCAGTTAGTTGCATCCTTGTTTTTTTGCGATCGGTAAGTTGGGCCTGCTCAGTGACGCCGACGCTGTCGTTTCGGAACGTAGGGTTTGTGGAATTCGCGCGCAAAGAATTGTGATTTTATTTTGTTATTGTGAGAGGACACAAGGAAACTTGGGATTATTATTATTTAGTATTTGTGTTTTTTTTTGTGATTGACTGTTTTTTATGGTGATAGGACACGTAACTTGGGATTATTATTATTTAGTATTAGTATCTCCGGACCTCACTCCCATGGATTTCTTTTTGTGGGGGTACATTAAGGGTGAAGTGTATGCCTCAGAGGTAAATACAATTGATGAGTTAAAAAATAGGATTATTTTAGCCTTTCACAAATTAAAGTGCTTAGCGACGGACAGTGATCTAATTAGAAAAATAAATAACAATATTCTCCGTCGGTATAATTTGTGCATCAATGTAAATGGAGGACACATCGAAAATTTTAAAATTTTGTGTGTTTGTTTTTGTGCGCGTACTTCGAAACGTTACCTAACATAAAAGCCAGTGCGAGCGGAGGCCTAAGTCGCCGGCCGCCACCCCGGCCCCCACCGAGCACACGAGATACCGCACACCGCGCTCCGGCGCGCGCGCGACGTTGCCGCTTTGTAACCTAGCGGTATCTAAGGTCAGTGTCTTTTTTTTTACAAAGGGTGGTTGCGTTTTATTCGGATTTGCAAGCTATTTAGTTTGTTTGAAAAAAATATTTTCTCATTTATGGCGCTTTTTGTTTTTTTACCGTATCGAATTAATACTGTACACGTATAGTATACGTAGTTTAATTTAATGCCCCTCTGTCGTATCAACTCTGTATATTAGAGCCTTTTGGAGTTGAGATTCTAAGGACATGTTCATGGGGTCTCCGTTAAAATATTGTCAAGTGGTTGCTCGACATTTTTCGGGCTAAAAAAAGTGCAGAAAAGCCGTTTTGGCACTTTTTAACCGACTTCTTCAAAAAGGAGGATGTTCTTTGTTCGGCTGTATGTTTTTTTTTATGTATGTTCACCGATTTCTCCGGCAATTTGGGACCGATTTTAAAAAATATTATTTTATTCGAAAGCCTACAAACCTGAGGTGGTCTCATTGTCACCAAGTCAGAATCTGATGATGGGATCCCATGAAAATCGAGGGAAACCCGCAAATTTTAGAAGCACACACAATGTTTTTCATAATTTTTTTTATCGCGATTCAGATATTTGTGCCTGGTAATCATCATCTCATGTTGCTGAGCTAATGATGGAAGGTATAAGTCAGGATCTGATGATGGTATCCCATGAAAAATGTTTGTTCAGCGATATTTTCGTCAATTGTTAACCGATTTGGATGATTATTTTTTTGTTTGGAAGAGTATTTTCTCGGTCTGGTCCCATTTAAATTTTGGTGAAGATTTGATGAAGAACTTCGGAGGTAGGCAACGGAACTCTTCAATAAATGATAGCAAATGGATCGGGATTTCTGAAATCGCATGTCTGTTCATTGTTTATACCAGTTCATAACATAACACGCTGGCACGCTGTGTTTGTGTTTTCACATTTTAGTGGTACCTGCGTACCATTAAAAAGAAAAATAAAAAAACCTTTTTTACAAAAAAATAAAAACCGACTTCTAAAATCTTTGCATCATTGTAAGTGTGAAAAATAAAACAGACTTCTAAAAACAAAACACTACAAAGTAAAAAATTACTTTAATTTCGGAAGTCGGTGTTTTTGGTTGTTTCGTTTATGAACACCGAAAGAAATTATCACAACACTTTTGTCCGACCTGGGAATCGAACCAAGGACTCTACACTCGGCAGTCGTGTGTTTTGTTTTTGGAAGTCAATTTTATTTTTCACACTTACAATGATGAGAAGATTTTTAAAATCGTTAAAATACTAATCTAAGATCACCGACATAGCCCGAAGGATCGCCAAACTACAGAGGCAGTGGGCAGGGCACATTGCTCGCAGAACAGATAGTCGATGGGGCCGAAAATTTCTGAAGTGGCGACCGCGTACCGGAAGACGTATCGTAGGAAGGCCTCCCACAAGTTGGACCGATAACCTGGTGAGGGTCGCGGGTAGCCAGTGGATGCGAGACGCGCAGGACCGGTCGTTGTGGTGACGCTTGGGGGAAGCCTATGTCCAGAAGTGGACGTCTTTCGGCTGATATAATGATGATGATAACTGCCTATCTGACCTCCACAACCCAGTACCTGGGTAACACGGTACTTCAGGGCAAGACTGGTACTACTGCGAAAGATCCACAAATGACAGTATTGAACAAGAAGCCAAATATTTTTAACGAAACATGCATATTGAAACATCTAAGCACGTAGTTTTTTTATGAGCTCCATACATAGAGAGAAGGATGCAAATTCCGACTTCTTGTGGCGTTGAAGGCTCTTTTTTTAAAACTTCAACATTTTAAAAACTGTTGTTTTACCCCTCCTGAAAAATGCAGATGTCGTTAAAATTAAACAGAATCTCAACAGATGGCCTACCGCGGAAACCACATTAACAAAACGCGCCAAGTATCTACACCTCAAAGGTGGCGTGGAAACGTGTGCATATTATGACGATGACTATTCTTCCAACTTTTTGAATCGTTATATCTCAGAAACTGTGGCTCTTAGGAAAAAAACCGGCCAAGTGCGAGTCGGACTCTCGCACGTAGGGTTTCGTACCATAAACCATTATTTGTTGTTATAGCGGCAACAGAAATATACAATCAGTGAAAATTTCAACTGTCTACCAATTACGGTTCTTGAGATACAGACAGATAGAATAGCTGACAGACAGACGGACGGACGGACAGCAGAGGCTTAGCAATAGGGTTGCGTGGGGTACTTTTTGGGTACGCAACCCTAAAAAGTATCTAATCGTTTTTTATAGATAATTATCTGGTCTACAATTTTGTCTGAACTAATCTTACTAAATATTATAAATGCGAAAGTAACTCTGTCTTTCTATCTGTCTATCGGTCTGTCTGTCTATCTGTCTGTCGCGCTTTCACGCCAAAACTACTGAACCGATTTAATTGAAGTCTGGTACAGAGATAGTCTAGAGCCTGAGAAAGGACATAGGCTACCTTTTATCCCGAGAGTATGTTCCCTAGGGAGGACCAGGCGGGCAAAGCCGCTGGCAGAAGCTAGTTTTATGATAAAACTTACCGTTTTGCTGAAAATAGCGAAAAACCTTTTGGAACCTGTAATCCCTGGTTTTTTTTCAGGTATCGGATCGATAAGGACTTTTTAGATTTCATTTGTGATAGTGTTTTGAACAATCCTACTCATATCAATTTTAAGTTGGGTGCGAATTATTGTACCCTCGGATGTCTAAATTGACCGTACGAATATGTTACTGACTTGACTGAGTATCCTAAATGCTCGTGCCTTTATGGCAATACCAATAATTGTTCCTTCTATATAAGAATTTGTACTGATCATACTACCAGTCTCAAAAGAAAAAAAATAATGTTCTAAACAAACATATTCGAACTTCACTACTTAATTAGGTCTTTAAAAGTCTACGCGACTCCTATCCATTCCTCACAGCGAACCATATTACAGGCTTACCCACAGCAAAGAGTATACATTTATTAAAGTAGCATACACCTTAATTTAAATACGAAATCCTCGAAGCCTTTAAGCCAGGATTATACCTTCTACCAAGTCTTATACCACCTACTAATTACAAGGAGGTTTTATTTACATTTCACACGTAACCTTTCATTTATTTACCGTCTAGAAAGTCTGGATCTAGGTCTACGTGAATTAAAGCTGTAGTAGGATTAGGCTCTCAGTTGCTTATTTATAAAGTGAGGTTTTGAGAAAGAAATATAATCTATTGCCTGTGAAAAGGGGTATAGGTATTTATTTATAGTGCTTGGCCATTTACTATGTTTACAACAGAATCCAACGAATTAACGTTTAAATGATTCCGACTTGTTGCCGTCCTGATGTTCAGAGGGGAGTGGATGAACCCAGATCCTTATAAATAAATAACATTGAAGGGAAACATTGTAAGGAAAATTCACCTATTCTTTTTAAGAATCCGTACCCAAATGGTATCCAACGGAACCCAATTATTAAGCCTCCGCTGTCCGTCCGTCCGTCCATCTGTCTTTCAGCCGGCTGTATCTCAGGAACAGTAATAGGTAGACAGTTGAAATTTTCACAGATTGTGTATATCTGTTGCCGCTATAACAACAAATAATAAAAACTAAGGTTTATGGTACGGAACCCTTCGTGTGCGAGTCCGACTAGCACTTGGCCGGTTTATCTAACTCTGTTGGGATATGTTTCTAGTCTAACCGAATGGAACTGAATACCAGTATTTGAATTGTCTTTAGTTTAAATTAAGCACTAACATTAATATCATCGTGCCTTAAATGACAAATGACTATAAAAATATAATATTACTAGCTTTTGCCCACGACTTAATACGCATATATCTCGTTTTTTCACGTTCCCGTAAGAAAATTTCTCACTTAGTTCTTCTCTACATAGTGTAAGGAACGTACATGTCAAATTTCAGCTTTCTATGACTAGTAGTTTCGGCTGTATGTCGTCTGTCAGTCACTCAGTAACGGAAAAAAATTATATATAAGGATGATGTTATTATAGTCTACGAGTATTTTAATTTTCCTTCTCTGTCTCTTTTAACACTGTGTTTACGTTTGCTATCTCACTCTGCTATCGCAGGTCTGCTGGAAGAAATTTCTATTTGAAATAAGCAGTACCTTTGTTCTCTTTTCTCTGTATAAAATTATCTCAGTATATTGTGTGTACATAAATTAATAAGAAAAAGGAAATTTAAATATCAAAGTTTATTCTTAAAGGTTTAATTCTAGCTTGTTCCGCCCAAAACCCCAAAACATTTCCTACCAATCTGCAAAACCTAACCACTTATTTAAAAATATCTTCGTAAAATCTGATTACACGTCTTCTTTGTGGACGTACGCAATTTTAAGTGGAAGATCTGACGAACATGTCGCAGTAATTAGAAGGGGATCAAAGTTCACGACAGATTTAATTGAGGTCCCTCTGCTGTAGCTATTTATATCGTGATGTATTTCTATCCTACGTGTGTTTGAGCTTTGGGGTAGGCAGAGTTAGAAGTGATTGTTGGTATAGAGTAGGGAATTAAATTGTAATGCCGCCAGTTTTTTGGGCTCACTCCCAGTGCTATAACTTAAATTAATCCGTCACACACACACACACACAAACACACAATTACATACACATACATACATGCACACACACACTCACATACACAATACCTTGTTATATATATATATACATATATACAAACAGTTATAATATCTAAGATTTTCTTACCGTAATGCAACATATACGATACACTACACTCTAACGTCACCTATTTGCTGCTTTTAAGTACGAGTACCCATACCACAAGTTAAATCTTACTTTGGGTACTAGCGGTCAACAAAATTATTGTACATGTTAAGTTTGTTACAACTCATGTGTTTTACCATTGTATGTATCTTCTTGAGACAATAAAGTTTTATTATTATTTTATTATTATTATTTTTTTCATTTTGACTTTCTCGGGTCCCTAGAGACCCGGTCCTTTGGTAGGCGTACGAGGGGCCGAAGCCAACTCGCAGAGGCCTCTTTAGGCATTTCAAATGGAATGGGACACCAACCGACGATTATCCCTGTATGCACTGTGGAAGTTTACCCAAGGACAATCCCCGGTAGGAGCAGGACTATTGCAGAATATGGAAACAAAAGATGAAAGCTATGGGTTTGACTGGTTTAGTGGACTAATAATCGTTTACTATGGAATAACTATTGGCCCCTGCCTGACCATTGACAATTAAAACGGCTTTAAAATAGCAGGGGGTGACTTGCACACTCAATAAATGGGCCCCCCGAAAAGGGTCGCTAGCACAAAGTGACGTAGCGCCAAGGGGGCAACATATTCCGAGGTGCTAGAGGAGTGGAGAGGTATACCACGGCTATCAGGACAATCCCGGAAGTACGGTCAAGATCCCTACCAGCACCTTACTGGATTATACGTCCTTCTCCCGAGCACGTTTGCTCTTGCGAATCTCCACTCAGACCGGCCGATTAAGGCTAGAAAGAGGTGGGAGCTCTGTTCCTCGTCAGTGTTCACTCCGGCCAGCCAATAAAGGCAAGCCGGAGATGAGGAACAAGAATTCTCCCTGGAGATCAGGTCCGTGGGGTCGCTAGTGCCCAACAGTTCGCCACAAAACTGCCTTGCGGATTTATTATTTATTATTATCTTCTTTATTCATTTAACTATACATATAAATTATATTTTTAAATATTTGAATAAAATAAATAAAAAAACATTTAAAAATATAAAAATAGTAGCCCACCGATATCGGGAACAGGGTCCAAGCTACCGGTGGTCAGGGCTCCAGAGAAAGGAACCTCCTGACAATGCGAGCCGTGTCCAGAAGTACCGCTTTCTGAATCAAGCCCTTGATCCAGCTGCCCAACGAGAGCCTCTTAAGGTGTTGGTCGAGGCTCGTGGCTATTAAGCCATTGGCCGATACGACTATCGGTACAATGATTGCGGAGTCCACTTCCCACATGTCGACAACCTCGCGAGCCAAGTCAATATACTTGATTTGTTTGTCTTTCTCGGCTTTCACGAGGTTCTCGTCATGCGGGACGGTTATGTCTACAATCATTGCACGCCTCACAATTCGGTCCACCACCACTATATCAGGCTTATTGGCAACAATAGTCCTGTCAGTGATGATGGACCGATCCCAGTACAATGTGATATTGCCATTATCGAGAACTGGGTCGGGCGCATACCTATAGTATGGCACCTCCGACTCCACAAGAGAGTATTTCAGAGCAAGTTGCTGATGGATAATCCTGGCTACAAGGTTGTGCCTATGCAAGTATTCTCCGTTAGCTAGACGAGAACAACCAGAGACAATGTGGCGAATTGATTCTCCCGGACGGTGACATGCCCGACATATGTCGACCGTGCCGTCTTTCACAATAAATCTCCGGTAGTTATTCGTCATGATAACTTCGTCCATAATTGCACAAACAAAACCTTCGGTTTCTCCAAAAAGATCACCGAAACGCAGCCAGGCTACGGACGCTAGTTGGTCTACGTCAGGCCCATGTAGGGCCCGGAAAAAGCGTCCGTGAAGCTCCTTACTCTGCCATACCGCCCTGCGATCGTTAGTGTCAAGCACTGCAGGTTTGCGCCAGTTCTCATTTGCCAAGGAGAGCGGGGTGAGTCCCTTGTCCACCGCCACTACATCTCGATGCATACCCACGTCGACAGCTAGGAAATATTCCCTAAGACTGCATATCTCGCGATTGTGGAGAGTCTTAGCATTTAAAAAGCCTCGACCTCCACACTTTCGCGGAATATACAGTCTCATTACCGACGACCGTGGGTGATGCATTCGATACGCAGTAAGCAGTGTACGGACCCGCCTATCCAGGGCGTCAAGTTCCGTTTGAGTCCATTTGAGTACGCCGAAAGAGTACATCAATACTGGCATGACCCAACCGTTGAAGGCGCGCACCTTGTTTCCGCCCGATAGAAAGCTATTGAATACCTTCTTCAGGCGGCCAAAGAAGCGCTCCTTCAACGATTGCTTCATGTCAGTAACATTGATACCTAACGCTTCCGACATACCCAAATACTTGTAAGTTTCAGTTGGAGAGAGGGATCTCAGGTTTATGGAATCCGAGAGTTGAGTTCCCACGGATTCCATAATCTCTCCACGCTTTACATGCATGACCGCACATTTGTCCACACCAAACTCCATCCTGATGGCGTTACTGAATGTTTCAGTTACCTTCAGTAGCTCCATCAGTTGCAGATTAGTGGGGGCAAAGAGTTTCAGATCATCCATGTAAAGGAGGTGAGATATAACCTGACCACCTCTCTTCAACCGATAGCCTAGCCCTGAATTCTCCAGCAGTGTGCTAAGAGGATTCAAGGCTAGACAAAACCAAAGTGGACTCAAACTATCGCCCTGAAATATACCCCGCTCGATCCTTACCGGTTCGCTATTCCTCTGGATATTTCGACATCCTGGATAGCGAAGGACTGTCCTCTATTGCCCCATACACGACATCAGGAAGGTGCGTAGCGTTGCATCAACTTTATACAATTCTAGCACCCTCATGAGCCATGTATGAGGCACCGAGTCATAGGCCTTCTTATAGTCTATCCAGCATGTTGACAGATCCTTTCGGGAACGCCGAACCTGTTGGCTAATGGCCATATCAATAAGGAGTAGCTCCTTAGTACCGCGGGACCCATTCCTACATCCATTTTGAGAGGCAGACAGGATGTTGTTGTTGTTAATATGACTATTAATCTTTGCCCTCAAAATGGATGTAAGAACTTTATAGACCGTCGGTAAACACGTGATCGGTCTATAATTTTTAGGTTCCGCAGTACTACCTGATTTATGGAGCAGGTGGGTTATTCCTGTAGTTAAGAACTGGGGTAGCGACCCAGACTCTAAGGCAGACTGGAATTGAGACGCCAAGCAAGCGTGCGATCTCGTAAACCATTTAATCCAGAAATTGTGCAGCCCGTCCGTTATTATTATTATTATTAGTGGACAGCGAGGTGGACGAATTTTCACGAACATCTTATTTCTTTTCTTTACTATAGATAGGCTCGCGTTTGACCACTATCTCACCTGATGGTAAGTGATGATGTGGTCGAAGATGGAGCGCGCTTGCCTAGAAATAACCTATTCACTCTTGACTTAAAGACTCCCAGGTTGTAGCTATCAGGAAACACAGACTCCGGCAGGGAATTCCACTCCTTAGCTGTACGCATTATGAATGTGTTACCAAAACGTTTTGTGTGTGTGTGTGTTCAGTAAGGTTTTTTTATTTTAATTGTATCTTTTTACTCAAGTGGCCTGTGGGTGAATTATACGCAGCGAGCCTATTGAACCCTGCGCACCCAGTATAACAATGTCTTCAGAATGCTGTTGAGGCTGTCGTGGCGCTGCAGTGCCTCAGGCATGTTTGCGGAGGCACCCGTGGACGGCTTTCAAGCCATTATTTGCAAAAAAAACAGCCTCCCTGATGCAGCGCCTTCGGAGCAGCAGCAACAGCATTCTTAAGGTAATTGCTGCACGTTATGACTGCCCTTTCCAGAATCATTGGATAAGGGTAGTATGTGGTACCATATCATAATTATTATTTTATATGTAAGTAATTTTTTATTAAATAGGTAAAATGCTCTCATTATGGAATTGGTCTGAAATAAAGCATAATTATTATTATATACTTTGTTTAAATAATGATATTTATATTTTGTGTTTAAAAAATGGATAAGACATTAAGGTGAATGCTCCAGGGTAGCCCGCGAAATTCAAATATTTTTATGTTTTTTTGCAATTTGCCGGTCAGTGTGAAGCTGTATGTGGACCAAATGTTATTTTATTATTAAATTATTTCTAAAATATTCATTCTTTCGAACTACATGAACTTAGAGGACTATATTGATGATTTAAATGGTTATAATTCTTTAGATAAATACGCGTTACGGTCGCGGATCGCATTAGGTCCACATACAGCTTCACACTGACCGGCAAATTGCAAAAAAACATAAAAATATTTGAATTTCGCGGGCTACCCTGGAGCATCCACCTTAAACAGAAAATATTCAACAGAAAAAACTTATATAGAAAAAACTTATATATAAATGAACAAATAAAAAGAGCGATGATGATGGTGACGTGAATGATGTCTTTTTAAACCAAAAGATGCCTGTTAGAGAATGCCTAGGAACAGAGTGTACAAGGGTACGAGGGTATTGTACAATTTTAAACAAATAATAAAAAATCGAACGCTAGCATATTTAATTTATTGTATACAGAATGGTAGAGAAAATAGTCGATGGCGTCGAATGATTTTGGAGTGACGACCACGTACCGGACGACGCAGCGAAGGAAGAGAGATAACGTGCCCTTTGTATCTGGAGGCTTACCTATTAAGTTTGTTTACATTGTTTTTATGCTTGAGTTGTCTGCTTATGATGGCGTAATGGAGTGTGCTAGCTTACAAGTGGCAAATGATTCAGTTTTTGGGTTGTATGTGTTACCCACGTTATATTATTTTCTTTGTAACTAAACTTTGCATTCTTTTGTATAAATGCGTGTTCTTCTAACTCAACAGACAGATGTGTTGCTGAGGAGTTGGTTGGTCATTTCTTCTCCTCAGCTAAAACTCAGCCAAATTTGAATAAACGTCTTTTGATTTTGATTTTGATTTTGATAAGGTGGACCTATGACCTGGTGAATGCCGATTGCCGAGGGAATCCTCTGGGTGCGAATTGTAGAGATCGATCGATTTGACGACACGAGAGGGAGGTCTATGAGCAGCAGTGTCCAGCAGTGGACGTCTTTCGGCTGAAATGATGATGATGCTGTATTCAGAAATGTTGTGCTGAATTCTAATCTGTTACCAGAATACGGTAACGAGTTGTGTTCGATGATCCTTCTTCTGGTGATCTTGTATACCTACAGCTATAATAACTTTTGGCCAGCAGTGGGTTTAAGTAGATTAAAATAATAAATAAAATATAATTTTTGAATCGGCGTTTCTCTTCCAAATATAAGGAAACTATATTCCACAATCATAGGTAGATACAGTAAATTTATGACAAAGGAGATCTAAGAGGCAAATCCAAGGAAGGATATCTATGTAAAGTAAAGTACCCTTGGGTGGTATACAACCAAAATGGTGACTGGTTAATAAATAAATTTTGCTACTATGGTCGATGCTAGATAAATTTGCAGTAGCGGTCATTGGCCTTTCTGTTATATTTCTTCGTACAATAAATTATTATAAATCGTTTTTTAGGGTTCCGTACCCATAGGGTAACCAACGGAATTACTAAGCCTCAGCTGTCCGTCTGTCTGTCCGTCTGTCTGTCAGTGGACTATATCTCAAGAACCGTAATAAGTGGATAGACAGTTGAAATTTTCACAGATTGTGTATTGAGGATAAATTGAGGTTTATGGTACGGCACCCTTCGTGGGCGAGTTTGACTCGCACTTGGCCTGTTTTTCATTACTATAAAAAGTAAAGGATCACGATAAATGTCAATTCAGGACAGCTTTATATATTTTTTTTGGTTTTGAAATTAATTATGTCGATAAAAGTAGGTGGGTCATTGACCGTTATTGCAAATTTATTTGGCGCTGACTGTATACGAGAATGTGGAGAGTATATGAAAAGTCCATATTCTCGTATACGGTGTACTGACTCTACAGTATAACAATACAGGATTTCATAAATTCAAGTTCTCCTCCCATGCGACCCAATTCCCACCAAGACAAGCAAGTACGGCCCCATTTATTCAAGCCTACCTGGTCAAGCGAACCCTCTTTAAAGCGGAGGTGTTTCAGCAGGCCGACAAACATCAACAAATTGATCAATGTTGCCATTGCCACTATATTGCGTAGCTCTCGGGTTGTCGCACTCTTTGAATACCAAGTGGCACGGATTTATTTTACTGTAGGCCCAAAGCATACGCGCTGGTTTAGAAGTGATGACGGGAGTTTTGAGGCTGTCTGACGAAAAATGCTGCATCGAATGTTCCTCCGTTTTTGTTGAGTAAAAGCACTTGAGGACACAGTGTTCCTTTTTATAATTTCTATTTAAAATATTAGGTTTAATTATGTATCATCAATTACAGAAATCGTAGAAATATACCGAAATATTGTACGATTCATGAAATGAAAGAAAAATGGTCTGGGAAGAAAAGCACAAGCCATTTTTTATTAAATGAAGTAATTACTTTTACAATACTTTTTAGCTGCATGGGGTCGAACGTATTTAATTAAAAGAAAACTACTGTTTAGTTCACAATGTGGAAATAAATTTCTGGTTTGCATATAGATAACCCGCTTGCATATCTTCACAAAGGCCTATTAAGACCAATCCATGCCGATTGGGTACTTGACACACTAATCTTACAGTAACACTATAGACTTTTTATAGTTTTCCTGTAATCTAAAGTGTAACTATTTTCTGCATTTAAAAAGTTTATTCACAAAAAAATTACGTAAATATCGCTGAACAAAAATTTTTTATGGGATCCCATCATCAGATCCTGACTTATACCTTTCATCATCAGCTCAGCAACATGAGATGATGATTATCAGGCACAAATATCTGAACTGCGTTAGAAATGTAATGAAAAACATTGTATGTGCCTACTAAATTTAAGGGGTTTCCCTCGATTTTCATGGGATCCTATCATCAGATTTAGTGACAATGGGACTACCTCAGAAGTATAGGCTTTCAAATAAAAAATATTTTTTAAAATCGGTCCACAATTGGTGGAGAAATCGGTGAACATACATAAAAAATACATACAGCCGAACATAGAACCTCCTCCTTTATGAAGAAATCGTTTGAAAAGAAGAAGGAACAGGACAATATTTAACAAGAGACGTTCCTATTAAACGATCGTTTCGTTTAATAGGAACGTCTCTTGTTCTAGGGCCTCTTATGCTTTGCGCCACACGCACAACAGCATCGCACAGTCAGCGTGCACGCTTTTATCGCTTTTGTGGTAAAGGCGGCCATATCTTAAGGTTAGGCCTCTAGAACAGCGAGATATTAGGGATTAGAACTCGCGAGTCTGGTCTGGTCTCTATATTGACAATCTGAACGGATTTGGACTGTAACAGAACTACGCTGTCACGTTTGGAGGACGTTGGGTTTTGATTAAGGTGATTTTTCACAAAGAAGGTTGATCCAGACATAATTATGCTGACTAGCATAATCATAACACAACGTGTAACAGAATAAAAGCAACACCTTTTAAGGGGTCATTATATTCATCATTATGGACGATTCTTACTGTGGTTACACGGAAATTGCGAAAAAAAATCGACTGGCCCATATATTTATGTGTGGCTCCAAAAAAAACCCCTTATATTTTGTCGATTCAATTCAATTCATTTATTTATTGCATCAAATATACAGGAGCTTTTTTAACTATTAAGGGGCACACGTTTGACTACAATCTCACCTGATGGTAAGCGATGATGTGGTCGAAGATGGAGCACGCTTGCCTAGAAGTAACCTGTTCACTCTTGTCTATTGAATATTTTATTTTATTTTATACGTTCTCTGCTTTATTAAACAACATCTTTCACGAAATTGTTGCCATTATATCATTTTAAGGGTTCCGTACCCAAAGGGTATCCAACGGAACCCTATTAGTAAGCCTGCGCTGTCCGTCCGTCCGTCCGTCCATCCGTCTGTCTGTCAGCGGGCTGTATTTCAGGAACCGTAATAGATAGACAGTTGAAATTTTCACATAATATTGTGTATTTCTATTGCCACTATAACAACAAATAGTAAATATTAAGGTTTATGGTCCGGAACCCTTCGTGTGCGAGTCCGACTCGCAATTGGCCGGTTTTTTTACTTTGTTGCATTGTCAGTTATTAAACGGGGCCCAGCAGTTTCAGCTGTGCATTGTCTGTCAGTCACTTTTTTCGTCGGCATTTACTGAGAAATTACATTTGAAAAAAATAGGTAGTAATCTACTCGTACATGAGTAACTGAAATAGTCACCAGTAACGGAATATTTTTATCTATTAGGACGTATCATAAGCTAAGTTAACACTTCCGGGACCCAGAACTGAGCATATGGATCGAAGGAAAATTTGTTCGTGTGCAACAATAACTAATCGCTCCGCTTCGCTACAGCGCTCACAACTCGCTGACTCCCTGGCCCATTCCTAGATCTGTTGCATCAAACATTTCCGGGTAGCGTTTACGGCTTAGTAAATGTTCTGTAGTACATTTGTTTATCCACAAAAAGCTGTTTTTTCCACTAAGACTTCAGTAGAAGGTACTCGTCTTCTTGTAAATAAGACCTGAACTCTTGAGAGCTTTCCTTTCTTGTTCTGACATGGATTCCGAGTTTTGATAAGTGGTTTGTCTTATTTATAAGTCATTGTACTTGAAAGCTAAGCGTTTTACTGAGAGTTTTGAAGTACACTTTATTTGGGAATATTTACGTTCGAAGTAAGTTCGGAGAGATGGATATTGTCAATTCAATACTCAATTCTTAATGGCGTACCATAATGTTTTGGTTTAAAAATAATCATATCAATCACAGGACCCTGTCGGGCATAGCATAGTTCAAGTAGGTAAGAGGAGAAAGAGCATTGGGTGTTTTATGGTGTTATTATAACGAATGTAATTTGATAAAAATCTTCGTCAAAATGCCAGCAAGGTTTTAAAAAATCAACATTAAAAGCATGGACTTTTCAGAAAAAAGATAAGCAGTGAATCGAGCGCTATTTTCGTCCCGGGAATTTAAAAAAAGAAATTCCGTAAAAGAAAAGCTGCGGAGCTAGGAAATTAGATTATAGCCAATCCGAGGTGCCGTGGTGTTTCGTAGGCGCGTTTGATTGGCTAACGCCTTCTGACTGGGCCTGTCGGATTTACTGCACCCGCTGAAAAAGTAGAAGAAATACGTTTATAGTTAGTGAAGTAAAAGTAACGGGATGGAAATTGTTTGCGATGGCCCAGTTAGACTCACTCAGATAATAAAGCTATTTTTAGATAAGCGAGATTTTAAAATGTTCTAGATTTCATGGGAGAAAAATCTCCATTTTGAATAAACTTGCGTTTAAATAAAAGTACTCTATTTCATTACTCATTATTTGATTATAAAAAAAATTAGATAAGTAATAGGAATGTTTCCCGAAAAAAATATGATTCTATTTAGTCAGTTAGATTATCGAAAAATATTAGGTACGTTTTTTGTTTTTATCAAATCAATAAAAATTGACAAAGATAAAACGCATCAAAGATCAGGAGTGGGTCGTGTGTCGTCACTTCCCTATAAAAAGTTGCCAGACTGTGACGTCTCACGAGTTTTCAACGCACTGTACTCGTCTTCATTTTTTGTTAACGTGGAAAAAAAAAATACGTGTCTAATATTTATTGTAAATATTTCCGACGGACTAATTAGATTTCCTTAGTCAACATTCCCATTACTGTCATGTATCATACAACAATGTAGAATTAGACAAAAAGCCTTTAAATATTCCAAACGGACATCAAAATTCAACTCGCAAGAATATTTTCACGATCAAAGTAGGAACAAGCACTTCTCACTTGACTACAACATCAAACCCATCCTCCAAAATGTTTTTCTTTTACCCAAAATCAGTTTTAGCCCGATTAAATTAATCCGGATTTAATTATTCCGCTATCACGATTCCCTCTTCAACGTTAAATCCGATCCCGTTAAGTACATTTCTAGTTCCTCGACCTTGTCCTGAACAAACATACAAACAGCCTAATATTGTAAATGACGAAGTATTTCAAGCAGTATCCGATTGAAAAAATATTTTTATTGAGCCCATTTCACTGTAAAGGTCAAACAATTATTGGAGAAACATTTCGGACCGATCGATTTACTGTTTCGTGGATGGTTTTGCGAAAATCGATGTTTCTAGGGAAAGTGCTTACCTACTTTCCCTAGAAACACCGCTTGGTAAAAGCTACATTAGGTACACTTCTAACACATAACACAATGGTTTGCGTTGCGTTATTTGTGACGTAATTCACATTGTGTGTCCGTGTAGAACAACATCGCTGAGCAGATTTCTGCCGGGTGTCATGACAACGTATAACAAATAATGCAATAAATCAGCGTGTTGGCAGTACAACAGTGCCGAGCTTTCTTTTCGTATCGAATTTATTTTTATACAAGCGGATAACATACCTAGACTGCACAACTTTTCACATCTGGGGGGCTACTCTCTAACCACTAAAAATTGACACGATTTGACAGTAACCGTCAAATAGTGTTGTCATTCATACTTAGTTCGGGTTCGGGACTAATCGTAAGTCCGTAGGTGATATGGAGTAGCATACGCCCGCAACTAAGCCCGAAACTACAGATTTAGTTGCGGTTCGGGCTTAGAGAATAGCCCCCCTGATCAGCTATTCAATCAACCAATCCAGGCTTGTTCCAACTATGATGAGGTCTTCCAGGGCTTCCAATCTAACTGGTTGTAACTGAGTACCAGTATTTTACACCTTGTAGGGTTCCTTACCCGAAGGGTAACCAACGGAACCCTATTTCTAAGCCTCCGCTGTCTGTCCGTGCATCTGTCTGTCTGCGTGCTGTTTCTCAAGCACCGTAACATGTAGACAGTTGAAATTTTCACAGAATGTGTATTTTTATTGCTACTGTAACAACAAACAATAACAGTAAAACTAAATATAAAAATACGATTATTGTATGGGATACACAGAAGAATCGTTTTATTTGCGGTTTATGAGACGGAACCCATTTCGCGGTTTTTTATTTAGCCAGGAGCTCCTATCAGCTATTCAATCACGTAAAATATCAATTCTAACTTCCAATCAAATTCGACAGCTAAACAGATCTTCTAAAGCTACTACCGTTCGCCAGTTTAAAACCCAAACACACTCCCAATCCACTTGAAATAATCCCTAACAGCCACTGAAAGGTATGGCACACCCTATTTAAGCCAGCACACTACCGCCTCGACTATTAACACAGATTTCAGTGTATCCTTTACAACGCTCCACCGAACAGGATCCTTTTAAACCAAAGTCAATGGAGGATGTAGTAAAAAGTGGCGATAAACTGTCGTTAATATATTTGTATAGGTCTGTTTACATCGCCGAGGTGCAAGTTCGGAGCTTCCTTTAGTTGTGCCAGTGAAGAGACTTGAAGACTAACCTGTCTACACTTGCTGCCAGCCGCGTGTTTGCTAAATACATTTAAAATATATTTTGTGCTTTTATTTTTCAGAAACGGGAAAAGGTTGGTTGGAAAATTCTGGTTGAAAAAATATAAGGCATCTTAGCGGTCTGTTATGGTAGTTTTAAGAACATGGTAGAAAGTTCCTCGAAATAAGTCTAGCCATTTCTTGAACATTGGCTGACTTGGAAGAGAGATTTTCGATAAATATTGCCAGAAAAAGGCAACAAAATAAAACACACTACACAATTTACCAAGCATTAAAGTAATCTTCTCTTTCTCGCTTCATTAAGAGAATCTCATAACTGTAGATTAAAACAAAAATACAAAAGGGGCCATAATTTTTAAAAACACCCCGCTGTTCCTGTATAAAAACTACTCCCAACGTTAAACAGCAGTAGAAAAATTAACATAAACTATGAGACGAAATGAGTTAAAAAATAAACACAATACTTCATAAAGGTTTTAATTAAAACTGCAATCCTCCTTGGTTCCAGCGCAAGGTATAACCTGACCGAATTGGGAGCGCTTTAGAATTCAGGTGGCGTCGTTTGCGGTGTGAGCTTCCGGCCTTGGTCGGTTTATCTCAGTGTTTTAGCACCAGAGTCCGGATGGGACGGCGGACGTGTCGGGCCTTTTGCTAGTAAAACTAGAGGAAACTTTAACGTACCTGTAAGTATTTATTTTGTAAGCTCTAAGATAAGGTTCGGTTTTAAATGTTAAAGGTAGAATGGTGATTGCGTCATGGTTGAAGAAAGGGCCATTTCTGTGTCGGTACGTCTGTTGTGGGAAACTATTGTTAGTACTCAGCGTTTTCTCTGAAAATTGTCTGGCTTGTTTGTTGTGTTCAAAATAAAGGTACCCATCCTCCTTTTCAATCGTCTCAGTAACATTATTTACTTCCAAAAAACAGGCCAAGTGCGAGTCGGACTCTCACACGAAGGGTTCTGTTAACATAAACCGAAAAAATATTTATAAAATTAATATGTATAAATAAATAAATAAAAAGTTAATAAATATGTATTTTTTTCGGTCCCTTTAATTTTTAATTTTAGTTCTGAAGTGGCGACCGCGTACCGGAAGACGCAACGTTGGAAAGCCTCCCGCAAGGTGAAACGATGACCACCTGGTCACCCTCGCGTCCTTCACCTGAAGGTCGCGGGTAGCCGATGGATGCAAGACGCGCAGGACCGGTCGTTGTGGCGACGCTTGGGGAAGCCTATGTCCAGCAGTGGACGTCTTTCGGCTGATATGATGATGATTTATTTTTATTGTTATAGCGTCAACAGTAATACACACTCTGTGAAAATTTCAACTGTCTACCTATTACGGTTCTTGAGATATAGCCCGCTGACAGACAGAAGGTCAACAGACGGACGGAGGGATAGACTGACGGACGGACCGTGGAGGCTTCGTAATAGGGTTACGTTGGTTACCCATCGGGTACGGAACCCTAAAGAGGGTTTGGCCATTGTGCTCAATTTTACTATCTACTGTACAAATAGGACTGTTAGAAGAAACTATTGTAAGTACTTAGCGTTTTCTCGGAAAATCGTCTGGCTTGTTTGCTGTATCTATATTATAAACCTGAAGAGTTTGTTTGTTTGTTTGGTTGAACGGCCTAATCTCAGGAGCCTTCCTCGATGAATCGAACACTAAAATAATTCAATTCGAACCAGCTAGTCTATTCTGTAAGTAACCATTTCGGTATCGAGCTTCACCTGAGTGAGATAGCTCACAAAGTAAACTTTATTGCACACAACTTAGAGGTGTTACGTTTATACTCACCTCGGATTCCGCTGTCGAGACACGAAAATGTTGTTACAGAATAGCACTACAGTAGTTCCTGAGATTAGCAATTAGCGCGTGCAACCAAAGTAATTCCTCAGCTTTATAATAATAAAAAGAAGTATAGATTCGATCAGTAGAATCTATTAGAATTATTTTAGTGGTCGATAGCCCATTAATCGAGGAACTAGGCTATAGTCTACACAGGGTTATTTGTAAAACACCAGCAACCTCTTAGGCAGTGAAAGTACAGATTCTAAGCAACTTTTACTTTAGAAAAAACCACGAAATCTCGAGAAAAATATCAGCTGTTTCATACATTTTCATTGGCTAAATATTGCATTTTGTATGAAACAGCGGATATTTTTCTCGAGATTTCGGGGTCATCACGCTACGACCGATAGGAGCGGAGCATTAATGAAAAAAGTGACGCAAACAAAGTTGTGCGGGTCAGCTAGTTCTAAATAAAGGTACCTATCGTTCTTTTCAATAATTTCAGTAACATTATTTACTTCTAAAAACAGTGAGGTAGGCGTTCTCAGTATAATTGAATTGCTATTCCTAAAAACAACACCCTGTTACAACAGTGGGTTTAAATAGAGTAAAACATTTCGAGTAAGTGCCTTCAAGTATGTTTGTAACCTAGTTATTCAGTCTCAGTACTGCGACAGTTACAAATGGCTTTGTTACTTTTACAGGTACCTAAAGGTATATGACATACCTACCTCCTATATGTCGACACTATGGGCACGGTAAAGGTCATCTGCCTAGCCTTTTCCCAACTACATTGGGGTCGGCTTCCAGTCAAACCGGATTCAGCTGAATACCAGTGTTTTACGTGGAGCGGCTGCCTACCAGACCTCCACAACACATTAACTGGGTTACACGGTACATCTTGGCAAGACTGGAGTCAGATTTACTGGCTTCTGACAATCCGTAACGACTGCCAAAGATCTACAAATGACAGCCGGGATCAACAGCTTAACGTGCTTTCCGAGGCACGGAGGAAACTCGTTATGTTAAGATGGTCACCCATCCACAGACCGACCTTGGCAACCGTTGCTTAACCTTCAAGATCGATCCGTGCGGCTGTTTTTTTTATTTAGCCACGAGCTCCTCGGGCACGGTAAAGGTATCTACAGTATTATATGTTCATACAAACGGTCGGAATGCGAGTCATACCTATGAGTTTCGAGTTCAGCGTGCTCTTTTTAACCAACTTCATCAAAAAGTAGGAGGTTCTATGTTCGGCTGTATGTTTTTTTTTATGTATTTTCAGCAATTTCTCAGCCAATTGTGGACCGATTTTAAAAAATATTTTTTTATTAATTAGCCTATACTTCTGAAATAGTCCCACTGTCACCAAATTAGAATCTGATGATGGGATCCCATGAAAATCGAGGGAAACCCTCAAATTTTACAATATATTATTTATTTATTTATTTAATACTTTACGCACACTGATGTACAGAGACGGACTTAATGCCTGAGGCATTTTCTACCAGTCAACCTTTGGGTGATGCAGAGAATAATACTAGTAGGTGCAAATTGTGAAAAAAAAAACAGAAACGTGATTATATTATACCTGATAAGGGGTCATTGTACTTATGAACAACTTTTACTAAGGGACCAACCGCGAAATCGAGAAAAATAATCAGCTGTTCAGTACATTTTGTCGAGTTATTTGCACATGTATGGGGCAAGCGATTTTTTTTGCGATTAGTGTTGGCCTCATAGTAAAAATGGTTTATTATGATGAGTACAATAGGGTAAACAACTAAAGAAATCTCATAATTTTGTACTTTTTCATTTTTCACGTAAATGAAAAATTAAGACGATATAGTGCGTTGAAAACTCGTATGACGTCACACTTCAGTACACTTTTTATCTAGTCGTCGTTGTAGTGACGTCACAAACCTCCACGCCTGGTCTTTGATGCTTTTTATCTTCGTCATTTTTTATTTATTTGATAAAGCAAAAAATACGCGTCTAAGATTTTTCGATAATCTAACTGGTGAACTAATTAAATTTTTTTCATGCGATTTCTTTATTTGCAAAATGAAATACATATTAGCTCTAGTAAACAATCTTGTTTTTTAAAAAATATCAATATGAAATACCTTCATTAGCGATGAAGTTATAAAGCTTCAAAGGTTACAATTGGAAATAGAAGTCCGATATGAACTTTGACGTCAAAGTCCATGACGCCTATATACAGTTGCCATAGAAAATAGCATTTTCGCGAGAGGGACAGATATTTTTGTTTAAAATAATTATATCTCGTTTGTTTTTCGAGCAATTTTGATTCTATTTTCACTGTTAGTATTATGTTATTGTATATTTTTAGATAATAGGTATAGAAGACAAATATTTTTTTTTCTTGTATATTCCCTATTTATTCCACACGTCACCGACTTTTGTCTGCGCTTCGAAAATAACTTAGTAAATAATATTTTCCGAGAAATACTACCGATTTACATCATAAATAGTTTCTCTCAGAATTTAATTTTGATCTCGTAGTCATATTGACTGTTACAAAGAGATTAATCTATTTATTTATGTAGAAATTAAAATTGCGTTGTAAATATTTAAATTGGGTAGACCAGGTACGATATGCAACTTGATATAAAAATGTGCACGCATACTTTGAGATCAAAGAAAGATAGAACGACTAAATTAGATTTTCATAGATATTAAATATTATAGGGTTCCATACCTCAAAAGGAAAGAAAACCTTTAAAGGATCACTTCGTTGTCCGTCCGTACGTCCGTCTGTCTATCAAGACCCTTTATCTAAGGAACGCGCGGGGCATCAAGTTGAAATTAATATCTACGGTCCCTTGGAGCTCTATCAAATCAAGTTTCTAAGTGAACTCATTAAAAAATACAGTCACTTATGCGACATATTTTGATACTCTCAAATCTCTCAAAATGAAAACTCTAGGGCCAACAAAAGTGAAATAAATAAAACTATAGTTTTACATACAATACCATACTATAAAATATAAAACCGTGTAGTAACAGCGTGAAGTTACGCGTCCGTGTTTCGGCCACATAATTTAATATTTTCAAATTTCAACAGCATCAGTTCAGTGGATTCGCAGGAAATTTCCACAAAAAAGAGCCAGTTTACAGTTCTGCCAACACACCCAATCAACCTTCTTTCCCAGTACGACTACCTAACAAACACAATAAAACAACGGACACATTCGTCGCGTAGTCACCGTCGTGTCACCATCGTTTTGTATCGGCGAAAGCTTTTAGAAGATGAGACGGTAGGACCTCGCGGGCCCTTAAGGCTGCTCAGACGGTCCGATGACCGGCATTGTTTATTCAGTTGGCAATATTGAGAGGTGAATGGTGATATGTCGTAGGCTGGACTTGTGATATCTTGATCGAATTTCCAGTTGTCTTGTCTTGTTATTTGATTTTTTTCCTTAGGTGACCAGTACGTCTACCACGAGTTTTAACAGTCTATACTCGCTAGCGACTGTAGACTGCGCTGCGCCCGCTCACAGACAGACGGTTGGACGGACGGATGGACGGCCATACGGATGGACAGCGGAGGCTTAGTAATAGAGTTCCGTTGGTAACCCTTTGTGTACGGAACCCTAAAAATTTAGTATGTGTTACCTACACTTCAATAAAAACTCGGTATGTAGCACAATGCCATTCATGAAGAAATAGCACAAAGATGCGTCATATCAAACCTTTTAATTAAAATAAATGCAGATTAAAAAATTCTTGCGCCAACTTTCACAACTATTGTTTTAAAAGTGGTTTGTATTCAACGACTTTTTTTAAACTTGTACTAACGGGTGAACGGGGAAGAATGGGGCAAAAAGGGGTAGAACGGGGCAAAACGGGGGTAAAAAGGGGGTAGAATTCAATTCACCCTGACCGTTGAAAAACAGCTAACCGCGGCTTGAACGATCGATCGCTTGCTATAAAAACGTTACATATAAATACCTTTTTGAGGGTCCTTTTGTACAAAGTTTCAAGCATTTTTGAGAGAAATGTGTTGTTACTAAGAATTGAGTTAAGCGGGGTTGTTGCTATGGTAAAACCGAGATTGTATTTCTAAATAAGTATCTAAAGAAGATGGTTTATATTAAACGTTGCTCTTCTTCATCTTCTTTGAAGTTTGTTTTAATTGGGTTGAAAATAAACATGGGGACGAAGATTTGAAGTTTCAAAATTATTTTTTAGGATTCCGTACCTCAAAAAAAACGGAACCCTTATAGAATCACTTTGTTGTCCGTCCGTCTGTCTGTTAAGACCGTTTATCTCAGGAACGCGATTAGGCATCAAGTTGAAATTGAACTTATACTTGCAGCTGTGAAAAAATCAAATTTTAAGTTAACGTAAAAAAAATACTGTCGTTTATGCCGCAAAAAAAAAGTAATTTCGACACTCTCAAGAGAATTAAAATGTATAGGGTATTTCCCGTTGACTTAGAACTATGAAATTTGGCAAGTAATACCGTCATATATTACAAGTAGGAAAAAGTCTGAAAACTATACATTTGTAATGAAATCATAAAAAATATAGTCTTTATTTAAAGCAGTTTGTAGCTACAAATATGTACGGACTCGGTAGCACTATTTAATTTAATATATTATTTAAATAAAAATCCGTCTATGAGTGACTGACAGACAACGCACAGCCGATACTTCTCGTCGTAGAAAGCTAAATGTTTGCATTGAGGATGCAACCATATTGAGGTAGGCTACTAGTCAAACTGAATTTAACTGAATACCAGTATTTTTCTAACCCACATGACTCAAAAAATATGACTTCCGATTCCATCAGGCATTATTGTGGCCAAGGGCAAGCCCATTACTCAAAAAAAGGCCACCGCCATCTTGATTTTTTTATAAATTTACATAACTTATGTCACTTTATCACTTAAGACGATTCTAATTATACCACATTTGTAAAAATACTACAGCAGGTCTAAAACGTCCACAGTAGTAGAATCTTATTAGAATCAGAATATTGATCACACGACCATTTGTCAACTTTCATTTTCATCTTTGCCGCTCACGCATTAGATTCCAGATTCTTCTTCCACCTGTCGTTAATCCCGGTTATTGCCAGGGTCCGCCTTCCGACTGAGCTTCCTCCACTTTGCCCGATCTTCAAGATCCTTTTCAGTCAGGCCATTGGCTCTCATGTCGAACTTGACGACGTCCATCGAGCGCTTGCGAGGGCGACCACGGGGCCTAGCCCCAAGGACAGCCATATTCATGCATCTCCGACCAACGTACTCCATAGGGCAGCGCATGATGTGGCCATACCATCGCAGACGACACTCTTGCAGTTTTTCCCCCACGTCACGGACACCAAGACTACCTCTGATGAAAGAGTTGCGTATGCGATCGGATCGCGTTACGCCACTCATCCACCTCAGCATCTTCATCTCCGTGACGCGAAGCTCCTGGGTGTGTCTGCTTAGTGCTGGCCAACACTCGCCCCCGTACAGTAGGACAGGCCGAATGATGCATTTATATATCTGCCCCTTGAGCTTCGGAGGCATTTTGCGGTCGCATACAACGCCCGTTACCTTGCGCCACTTCGCCCAAGCCACGCCTATACGTGCTTGGACATTAGATTCAAGATTGATTGGGAAAATTTGGCAGTGACGGGTAGAGAGATTTGCTTTCTGATTGTGCTATAGTGGTATTTTTAGACCCTCTGCGCGTGCCATAGAAATATATACCAACAGTCGAGTAACAATGTTTCTACCATAATTCGTTCTTTGTTTCTTTGACCATCGAAGGGACAAGTTAGTAACAACTTCAAGTCGTCTCCAAGTCACACTACCAAGGAATAAGTTAATTTTAAAATACTTCGGCAGAATACTAAAAGAGTTCTTTGCACTTTTAAGTACAATAGACTATTTTCAAAATTTAATTAAAGATGTATTGCTTCAGTGTTTTTTTTAATGTTGTTTTTTGTCTTGAATTATGTAAGTGACACTTTCATGTCCGATTATCTGCCGTGGTATAACGTAAATGCCATTATCCGATATCTGGTTGATTCTTAACTTTTATTAATGAGACTAAGGGTGCGTAGGTTCGTTAGACCTTACTGCGCATTCATCTATCCCGATGCATCCTACATACATAATCCGCCCAATAAACTTACAATAAACGATAAAGGACCGTAAGGCCCGATTGGGGCCCAATGGTATTGACTTCCAACTGTCTTGTGTGCTCGGTGCCTCACGGGTTAAGGTGCCGTGGGAGGATAATGACACACTGGCTCTCGCAGAAAGAACGGAGGACATAAATGCAAAGGCACTGAGGGCACTTCATAAGTTTAATGTGCACTTGGTTACCAGCACCAAATGTAAACCTTAACAGAACGATACTAGGGGGATGAAAAACTCGTGGCTAGATAATAACAGCCGCACGGGTCGATCTTCAAGGTTTAGCAACGCTTGCCATAGTTGGGCGGTGGATGGGTGACCATTTTAACATACCGAGTTTCCTCCGTGCCTCGGAAAGCATGTTAAGCCGTCGGTCCCGGCTTTCATTTGTAGATCTTTGGCAGTCGTTACGGATAATCAGAAACCAGTAAATCTGACTCCAGTCTTGCCTTGAAGTACCGTGTTACCCAGATGTGGAGGTCTGATAGGCAGCTGCTCCACGGAAAATACTGGTATTCAGCTAAATCCGGCTTGACTGGAAGCCGACTCCAATATCGTAGGGAAAAGGTTACGCAAATGATGAAAATGATGATGAACAGAACGATACCAAGCTTCATCATTAAAATAAGTTCAAAGTCACAAAGACGTGGTAGGCAGAAAGATGTGACCGGGCCGTGGTCCAGCTGAAAAAAATATCGATGTCAGACCACGTTGTAACAGACCATGACCTGCAGTCTTCACCAAGACATCGGAGTCATTTCAACCCTTTTTCCAGCAGCATACGCAGTCACCACTCCTGACTCTTTCGACCCCATCGACTATCACTGCTGCCATCGACTAGCTCTCATTTCGTGTGCCAATTCCCACGTTCTAATGCCAGCCTCATCCAGGTAAAACGTACAATGGCAAGAATATGGTCTGCCCATCTCGCTGCCAGACGACCCCATCTTCTTTTTTCATTCCGCGGAAACCACTCCACCTATCATCACTGCGCCGTACCAGGTTTCCTGCACAGCTCCATTGCAGTTCCGTAGTACATTTTCCGATGTCGAAAACTTTCTTACGTCTTTGGATCTCGACATTTGGAACTCAGTCGATTAGCCGTATGCCAGACTTGGATCCCTATAACCATACTGGACCATAATATCCATTCACATTTTCTACTGCTACGAAGAAGGGAGGACATAAATGCAAAGCAGAGGGCACTTCATAAGCTTAATGTGCACTTGGTTACCGGCACCAAATGTAAACCTTAACAGAACGATACTAGGAGGTTGAGGAGCTCGTGGCTAAATAATAACAGCCGCACGGGTCCATCTTGAAGGTTAAGCAACGCTTGCCAAGGTTGGTCTGTGGATGGATGACCATCTTAACATACCGAGTTTCCTCCGTGCCTCGGAAAGTACGAGTACGTTAAGCCGTTGGTCCCGGCTGTCATTTGTAGATCTTTGGCAGTCGTTACGGATTGTCAGAAGCCAGGAAATCTGACTCCAGTCTTGCCATGAAGTACCGTGTTACCCAGTTAATGGATTGTGGAGGTCTGGTAGGCAGCCGCTCCTCGAAAAATACTGGTATTCAGCTAAATCCGACTTGACTGGAAGCCGACCCCAATATAGTTGGGAAAAGGCTAGGCAGATGATTTTCTACTGCTACAGTTAGTCAGGGACCCGAGATACAATTAGATCTCCGACAGGTATCGACCCGCCAATCCGACTATAATATACCTCCATACTACAGGAGGATTATATCCAGTCTCCTATATCAATATCCAACATGCCTTTACTAGAAACCTTTCCACGTAATAGACAACAGTATCGAGTTTCGCCCACACTCGCCGCCATCGCCTCGTGTTCAGACAATTATAAAACAATATGCCTATATTATCTACTGGAACCAGCAGTAACCAAAGCTTAAGAGAAATGGCAACTCGTGTCGCCATTTCTCGGTACGAGGCCTATGAGGGTAGTACGTAAAGCCATTGTTAGTTATCCTGTGCACGTGCTTAGGTTTATAAACGCAAGGGATAATAACTGGCAAAATGTGTCTAGTAGGCCTAGCTAACTTCTTTTTTTTTATAGCGGGTGCAAGATCCACCCCTACTAACGCTAGGTCAAGCTAGCAAGTTTTATGGGTTAGTATTGGTTTTATGTGTGATCTGTGTAGTTCTATCCCTCCAAATATAACCACAGTATGGGGACAAAAATTATAAAATATTAACCAGATAGAGATCGCAACGAACAACGCCAGAACCTTGCTGTTATACGACTGACGATGAGGTAATTGTGCAATAGATAATGTAATAAATAAAAACTTTCGTAAAATTTTATTTCATTATCAGAGATTATCTCTTACAAACAAACAACGTTTTTTTTTCACTTTTCATTATTACATTGGTTCAGATAAACATATTAAAATTATCAACTCGTTTTTATTTGAATATTTTTGGAAGAGCAAGTCCATTTCGTTTCTTCGACATACCTTCTAAAGTTTAGTAATATGAGCTCATCACTATTTTTCAACAATACCGTCCATTCATACACCCACACTCGGGCCGGATAATTAAAACGAAAGCTCAATGAGGCGTTCAATTAATGACATAATAGTTCACTTAACACGGCGATCATTTACGAGAATGGAGAGCTATTCGTTCGTTCTTTCCGGTGTGGAGAGAATATCAGGGAACTATCTATTTTTAAATAATGATACGTCATCATAAATGTCCGGGGGAAAAACAGGGAAAATCATAATGAATGATTCGGATAAAAGGTCACTTTTCGATGACTGATTGCTGATCTCTGTTTGATGTATTTGGTTGATTGTTCATTTTTTTAAGGATGGGAAATCAATCAAATGACTCCTCCCGCCCTGAGCGGAGCAAAAGGGAGTGTCAGACTCTTACTGACTAAAACCCATCCGTGTTCCTCCTAGTGCCCTGTGCGTTCCAGGGCCGCGGTGACACTTTCAAACAAACTTGGCAACCCTAACAGGCACTATCCCTAGTGAGCCCCGTCTACTATGCTGACAACTCTTATCTCTATATCAAGGAATCCATATATTTAAATAATTATACGTCATCAAAAACTAGGAAAAAAGTCACTTTTCGTTGACGGATTGCTGATCTCAGTATGATGTCTTCAAAGGCACGAAAATTCTGTTGGTTGGTCATAGCATTAACACGTTGGAATGGACTCTGCATCGCCATTTATTTAATTGTATTCATTCATTATTTAGGAGC
This sequence comes from Lacanobia oleracea, assembly GCA_950371165.1. NCBI lineage: Eukaryota > Metazoa > Arthropoda > Insecta > Lepidoptera > Noctuidae > Lacanobia > Lacanobia oleracea. Next base: position 4,788,556 of record OX493390.1, on the reverse strand, counting down.
TCGTGACTAAAATAAGATTAGAATTACCTTCAAGATTGAGCCACGCTTAGCAAGATCGATCCTAGGAAGGGTGATCATCTTAAAATAACGAGATTCTTCCTAGCTTCGGAAAGCGCGTTAGGCATTTGGTCCGGGCTGTCATTACTAAGCTTTGACAGTCGACAAATCGAGCCAATATTTCTGGCAATGATATCGCTAAGGGATTAGGGACAAGCCCGCCACACATTCCCAACTCCTGAAAGCCAGAATCAACAGTGGCGACCACCAGAACCGACCACTTGCCCGGATTTTTTTTGTCGTGTAACATTGTTACCTTTTTTATTGGAAACCGTTAACTATTTTTTAATAAATATAAAATACATTAAGAAATATTCACACCCTCCAATTTCCAAAACTTCCGTTCACATTACGCATCGTTCATTCGCACGCGAATCGTACAATTAAAACAAAGGCCCATTGAGGCGCTCACTTAACGACACAATCATTCAGTTAACGTTCGCTAATTTGCGGGTTAAACCAACATTATAATTGTCTTACGAGCTGTTAGACTTAACGACTCATTCATTGCCGCCATTGTTGTATTATTGCTGATTAACTGATTACTTTTAAAGGGCTTGTTTTGGGTAGACGAAGGGTTTCTGCTGTATACAGATGTTTTTATTGTTTAAATACAAGCATTTTAAATTTTTATTTTAATCATTTTGAGCAAACATACAATATCTACAATATATATCCAATTCTTCCGTTCCTGATACTGACTGCCTGACAGACAACGCACACACGAAACTACTGATCGATTGAGAGCTGAAATTTGGCATGTAGGTTGCTTGGGGAGTGTAAAGGAGCACTAAAAAAGGATTTCCCAAAATTCTTACGGGACCGGGAAAACGACAGGTAATATGCGTACGAAGTCACGGGCTAAAGCTAGTATTGCATAAAACAGACAACTGCGTTATTTAGTTTTTCATGTGGACGTGGTAAATTAACTCTTTAGCTAAACCAAAGCAGCTACAGAGTGGTATTCCCTGCCACAACCTGGGAGTCTTTAAGTCAAGAGTGAATAGGTTACTTCTAGGCAAGCATGCTCCGCTCCATCTTCGACCACATCATCGCTTACCATTAGGTGAGATAGCGGTCAATCAATCGTAAAAAACAAAACTATAAAAGTATTCCCACCATTACCAATGAGCTTTTTGGCTCGTTTTTTAATCGACTCAAACGCATCAAGCTGGTATGTGGCAGATCCGTTCCAGAGATGACACTAGTAATCCATATGTATAAATTGTAAATTACCGAAATTGCGCTTGATTTTTTTGTTCTCTCTTTATTTAACTACTACTACGTTACGTACGTTTACTTATATTATATATTTTATTTCTTATTTCCGAAAAATATTCTATTTTATATTTTATGTATTTGCTGTACGCCTACCACAGTGTGTTTCTTTTTAACCCAAAGGTTGACTGGTAAAGAATGCCTTGTTGCATTAAGTCCGCCTATGTACCACTATTGTACATGAAATTTAAATAAATAAATAATACATTTAATTAAAAACTTTTGTACATAAATACATGACAGTCAGTCAGTCAGATTATCTACCCTCTCTATATCTAAAACTCTAAACCAAACGTAAAAGCAAATCCTATATTGCAATTCCGAAGAAAAATCCTGAAACCAATACCTAATCGGGCTATCGGGCTTGTATTTTCTAATCACGTAAACCCCTTCTTCAGATAACAACAGCAACATTGTTCTTGTTTCATACCTACAACACTGCGCTAGACACAACAACTATCATCATCTGCCTAGCCTTTTCCCAACTATATTGGGGTCGGCTTCCAGTCAAGCCGGATTTAGCTGAATACCAGTGTTTTACGAGGAGCGGCTGCCTACCAGACCTCCACAACCCATTAACTGGGTAACATGGTACTTCATGACAAGACTGGAGTCCGATTTACTGGCTTCTGACTATCCGTAACGACTGCCAAAGATCTACAAATGACAGCCTTGACCAACGGCTTAACGTGCTTTCCGAAGCACGAAGGAAACTAACGCTATGTTAAGATGGTCACCCATCCACAGACCAACCTTGGCAAGTGTTGCTTAACCTTGAAGATCGACCCGTGCGGCTGTTGTTATCTAGCCACAAGCTTCTAGACACAACAACTATACATATAGTTAAACAAGCCAACTGAAAAATCTAGATGAAAAACTACATTAAATAGTTGTATTTTGAAGTTTTTTTTTTATGTGAATCTTTTAAGTTTAGCCAGAAAACTGAGGCATGCATCATGCAACGTCTGAAAAAACAAAACAAAGTATTCTTTAAACTATGCATAAATTTTCCTACGCTCTAACCCAAAACGGAATTGAGAATTTACAAAATAGTCAAATTCAAATGATTTATTTGCAAAACATAGGTATGTGGTTCAATAATAAGATCTAAACAAGATCATCAACATCATTTCAAGATTTTAAATAATACCGCAAACCAGCAAAAATGCCAAAGGAAAATCCTGTAAAGCAATGCGACAGCTTAGAAAAATCCTTAAACCAACTCCTAATACAGTATCGGGCTTGTATTTTCTAATCACGTAAATCCTTCCAACACATAATAACATTGTTGTTGTTTTATACTATAAACATGAGTACAACACTGCAACAGCCACAACAACTTTATAATTAAAACAAACAAGCTGAAAGATTCGACAACTTTGCTCAACTTACCCGTTTTCTAGTTCCTTATCGATTATTTTGATGCACTACTAACTAATATGGACGGGTTAATAAGAATGTATGTTGTTATGAAAATGGTGCCTGATATTCTGAGATAAAAGTTTAAAGTGTGGGACAAATGATAGCGTTTAAAAATTTTGAAATTACTCATGTTGTACGTGGGACCAAAATAAAAAGCGAAGTATTTGAGTCAGGTTTTCAGTGACCACAACCCTATTGACTATCAGTATATTTATCGTGATTCAATTGATTAAAATAACATTAAATTAATTAGTAACAATAAATAAACGCACAAAGATGTTGAAAAGCGTGTATGCGTAAACGTTGTTGCATTTACGCAGATAAAAATATCAGTGCTTCATTATTCCAACCAAAATACTACAGCAATGATTCGAAACATAAAAAGATTAATTTTGACATTTACATATTGAGGGAGAGGAAGGCCAAAGAAAAAATGGATGGATTGTGTGAGGAGCAATATGAAAGAAAAGGGAGTTAGAGAGAATAAAACGTGTTACGCCGACCCCAAGTAACATGGGATAAGGGCAGGAAGATGATGATGACATATTGTAATTTAAAAACACTCAAGTTTAAAAAAGATCCCTGATTTTCTGGTTACCAAATAGCGCAGTAATCTTACTCATTTTGGCTGAAATTAAACGTGTCTGAAAAAAAGCCTGGAATTATGCTAAAAAAAGGTCTGTAGTCTAGACAATGCGCACGGTCCGTCCGATGTCACAGATAAACAGAGAAGTAAAACAACAAAAAAAATTTAATTACGACATTTTATTGTTTTGGACTTTGTTTTCAGTTTTCGCTCAGTCTCTCCTATATCCTATGAAAACTACTTTACGAATCCGAAAGCCGTTCAAGTATTACGTAAGCACCATAGGGGTGGGGCACATTACTATGCTTATTTTTGATGTCATGGGTACGGGGGCGTTTTAATTTTTTGTTTGCAAATCTTAGTAGATTTTGATTTGACATAATCATGGCTAGGTAATTGGTTGTACTTTTACGCGATGTTTCATGGTTAAGTAAAAAATAAAAGAAGTAGGGTAAATACGTCCCGCGCGAGTAAAAACTATATCAATGCTTACATAAGCATATGAGGGAGGTGTACGAGCTTTGATTACTATCGCTGACAAGGGGAGGGGGGGATTGAAAATTACTAAAATTCTGCTTACTTGAACGACCCCAAAAAATTTCAGCAGTTCTAAAAACGCCACTTAAATAGAATCATAACATTAATCAACACAACTGTCCAAAAATTTTTTGATTGTCTCTGTAATCTTTCTTCTTCTTCCTCCTCTCCTTATCCCATTATTTAGGGTCGAGTCTCCTCACTTTCCTGCGCCAAGTCAAGCAATCTTGGGTTGGGTCTCTGTAATCTTTGTATGTCTATAATATAAATAACATGCAACATTGTTAGGGGAAGACACTAGCTCCTGCAATACAGTGTGCACTAGCGCAGGAGCTAGGGAATTCATAAAAATGTATGAATAACTTATATCAATAAAGATTATTAATATTATTTATTTTGTTTCTTCATTTATTACTCTTATCAATAACATTTTTAAATACATGTTAAAAAAAAAAAATGTAAAAAATAGTAGTCCATCGGTGTCGGGAGCAGGGTCCAAGCTACCGGTGGTTAGAGCTCCAGAGAAAGGAACCTCCTCACAATACGAGCTTATCGAGGAGTACTGCCTTCGGTATCAGGCCCTTTATCCAACCGCGTAATGCCAGCTTCGACAGATGGTCATCGAAATTTTTGGCCATTAGGCCATTTGCCGTAACGACTATTATTATTATTATTTTCAGATGTTATTGTTATACAACCCGTGGTGCTTGGCAATTGGACTTAACCCAGTTGTATATATCCCTTGGTGCCTATTGGCCTAGCTCTATTCTGTCTCCTGCTTGAAAGAAGGGAAGTGGAAATTATATTTTTTTCCTACCCCTTTGCTGTACTTTTCTGATTAATTTCGTTGTGGGACCCAAGCAGTTAAATCGTTTCTCCGGGACTCGTCGGGCTTCATTGGTTCGGCAGTTTTCTGGTGGTCGCCACTGTAAATTCTGGCTTTCAGGAGTTGCAGTGGTTGGGAATGTTTGGCAGGTTTGTCCCAAAAAAAAAGGCTTGTCCCTAATAAAAAAAAATAGCGACCTAGCTGTGGGTTACAGCTTTGATCGCGTTAAAGTAGCCTGTAATTAAAAAATGATATACTAAAACCGCGAGAACCACTCTATCCATTGGTGGAAACAGCTGAAAATCGGTGCAGTAGTTTTTGAGTTTATCGCGAACAGACAGACAGACGCGGTGGAGGACTTTCTTTTATAATAATAAAGTGAATTCATAAAAAACGGTTCAGCGACTTCGTATGCACTTCCGTATTTATAGTACTAGTTAGAAATTTACCCAAATCGGTTTAACCGTTGATGCATGATAAACTAACATGCGATCTACATCACATGTTAATAAAACGACCGAATCCAAGTTATTTCATAGAGACAAAAACATATTGCATTACACAGTACAGGGGGTCTAAAAAGGCCACTTTACGGGTACAACAATCTATCAAATTTCATTTTCATCTTTATCCCTTGAACTTTAGGTTCTAGATTGATTGGGAAAATTTGACTCTTTAGACCCGCAGAGGTAACATAGAGCTACGAATGAGTTACTTGTAGGCAAGCATGATATATTATTTATCGATCACATCATCACCACATCACTAAGAAATAACCAGGTGCAAGTCGGACTCGCGTGCATATGTTCAGGTCCGTACGATTATCATATTTTCTCGTGTTTATTTCAACACTTCTTACAATTGCCTAAAAAATATTAATTTCAAAATTATGAAAAAAATATATATCTATATTTAAATCCCACCCACACATTTGATGTATCACACAGTACTGTTTTTTTTTAATTTTCTAATTTGTCCCCTAAAAGTGACCTCCATAGTAAAAATGTATTTATTTACGCGGTCGTTTTTGGGTCACGGAAGTTTAATTTGTATGAAATTTCAACAGAATCTGCCCAGTAGATTCGGAGAAAATTGGCTATGACAGACGCACACCCGAGTGATCCCATAAGGGCTCCGTGTCCGAGAATTCGGAACGACAAAAATATTAAATAGGTATTTCGATATAAACGACCAATAGTTTGAATCCAAAAATGTGAACGCAGCTTGCTCGTTTTGTCTGCTCCACATCAATTTTGAGTTCATCATCTTCCATAACTCATCTAAAAAATTATACGTTCTAAAAATACTCGTGATGCTCCCACAAGTATTTGTTCCCAAGGAAAAACTTCAACAATAAGTCTAGAAATCTACGAAACAGTAATTGTTTGTAAAAAGGCGTGGCCGCCGGTGCAGCCAATCTGTTGACACGCCCGCGGTCTCCACAACTACACGCCACTGGAAAATAAGCTTTTACAACTAACATTTATTTTACTATTCATTCTCTAGAAATAACTTCTTGTGTTGAGGAAGTTGTGTAGTGTAGGATCCGATTTGTTTTTCTTTATTACAAATGTCATAGCCTTCAGTCTTTGTTATAGGTTAATCGGCACTTTTGTAAACAATTTATGTTTATTTTCGTTTATAAAATATGCAATGAATACAGAATCAAAATTGGTCGAAAAATTAACGAGATATAACAATTTGCAGCAAATATTATATCTATCCCTTCTGGGAAAGCTGTTTTTTAAGATAGCTGTATGTACAATAAAAAAAGAGCCAAGTGCGAGTCGGACTCGTCCACCGAGGGTTCCGTACAAATTTGTAGATACGTATTATAAACTAGCTTTTGCTCGCGACTTCGTACGCGCATGTCCCGTTTTTACCCCGTTCCTGTAAAAATCAGCTTCTTACGACGTATTCTATATATAATTACGATTACAATTTGTACCGGTTTCATAGAATCGATTTATGGTGCAAGAATACATAACATATATATTTAGTAGGTACTGAATGAGGAGAATGATTGAATGAGGAGCTCGTAGCTAAGTAATAACAGTCGCCCGGTTCGATCGACCCGTATGTATGTTAAAATGGTCACCCATCCTCAGACCGACCTCGGCATCTGTTGCTTAAGACCTTGAAGATCGACTCGAGTGACTGGCATATTCCGAGGCACGTTGGAATCTCGGTATGTTAAAATGGTCACTCATCCATAAACCAACCTCGCCAAGCGTAGCTTAACCTTGAAGATCGACCCGTGCAATGATTTATCGACTAACGATACAGATTGTAAAAATAATCGTCATCATGATCTTCTTCGTAACACAAATCGTGGTTATTTCAACATGGGCATGGGACGCCATTCTGAAAATCGCGTCGTCAGTATAACGCCATCTATCGACAATGTAGTTCAACTGTCAAATATAAGATCGAACTCAGAAGCTGACAATTGTTACGATAAATTATGATTAGATAATAAATGTTCACTTTTCTTTTACTACATATTAAAAGTATAACAAATAACTCAACAATGTGTTTTTGTGTTCTTTTCACACATTTGTTACTACTATTTATCTCAATAGATGGCATTGCAAGTATCCAGATCTCATTTTTATTTGCATTTTTTTTTAGCACTTGATGAAGTTTCTTCCTAAACTTAAAATTCAATATCTTTTATGATTTTGTGGGTCGATTTTGATGAAACAACGCTAAATGTTACTCGGGATAACACTTATTTTTTTTAAGTACTTATATGTTGAATCCAATCAGTGGTTTATTACGCTCGGTGATTGATTAAGTACTTTAAATGAAGACTATATTTTTCATTATTTAATTACAAATGAATAATTTTTAGACTTTTCCCTATACTCGGTATTACTTGCCAATTTTCATAGTCCTAGGTCAACGGGAAATACCCTATGAATTTTGATTCCCTTAAGAGTGTCGAAATATTTGTTTGTTGCGGCTATATCTCTCTTTTATGTTAACTTATAAAAAATATTTTTTCAGCTTCAAGGGACCGTAGACCTAGAAACTCGAACCAAACCGAAATTCCAACTCGGTAGGTACCTCCACGCGTTCTCGAGATAAAAATTCTTGACAGAAAGATGGATGGAAACAAAGTGATCCTAATAAGGGTTCCGTTTTTTCCTTTTATGGCACGGTACCCTAAAAACATTCATAATTCATCATCATCATCATATCAGCCAAAAGACGTCCACTGCTGGACATAGGCACACCATGGCAATTCATAATTAAATAAAATAGATATTTTATTTTTGTTCTCATCCTTGGTTAGCCAATGAGCATTATTTTGTGGCCGTAGCTAATGCTCCTAATTCGTATTATGTTTGACTAGTTGACCCGTGCAACTTCGTCTGCTCCGCTCCTATTGGTCTTAGCGTGATGATATAGCCTATAGCCTTCCTCGATAAATGGGCTATCTAACACTGAAATAATTTTTCAAATCGGACCAGTAGGTCCTGAGATTAGCGCGTTCAAGCAAACAAACAAACTCTTCAGCTTTATATATTAGTATTATTAGTATAGATATAGAAGTATAGATTGATTTGGTAGGTAAACTAGTAACCTCAAGTTGCCGATGTTTAAGGCGCCAATTAGAATTTATTTTCTGTTACAAAAATTAAGTACATACGTAGAACAATCGAGCTCTCTTGAGTAATATTGTAAGTAGGTAGTAAAAACCAGCCAGAATCACAAAGAATGTCTGATGGGGATTAATTATTTTTTGTGATCATTCCGTCTGACTGGGTCAAATCATAAGGCATCGTGGCTTCCGAATACAATGCGAATACCCGTTCGTCTCGTTAGTTTATTCGGCGAAACAGTTAAGCGCCCTCTGTCGGCGAAACAACGTGATCTGTTTAATTGAATGCATTTTGGGGAACGTGTGTGTGTGTGAATTTAATTCCGCCAAGCCCGTTCCTTCATCGAACCACAAGACGAACGGCGATGCGCTACCGGTACATGGTGGACATCCCACCATGTACATGCACAAAATGTTTTGGGAACACATTCATAGTGCCTACAGCTAAGGAGTGGAATTCCCTGACGGAGACTGTGTTTCCTGATATTTCTAAGCAGGCGTGCTACATTTTCGACCACATCATCGCTTACCGTCAGGTGAGACAGTGTTTAAACGCGTGCTTATCAATAAAAAAAATTGAACGCGACGATCGTGTATTCGCATGATGACCGCTTTATAAAAAGAGTAAAGAGAGAGAAAAAGAGTAAAATGGAATAAATAAGCTAGCTGAAGAAAAACCTAAAAGCACTTACCTTATCTCAGGACCATAGCTCACTATAAAATAACACTCCAATGAACTTCACTCTAACGAAAATAGCTCAGTAAGCCTATAAAGAAATACCAAAAAACTGTACCGTTACATGTTTTAAGTGTTTAACCTAACAATATACTCGAAAAACATTATCACTATACGCTTCCCACATGCTACCACCTTGTAATATTAATATCGAGTGAAATATCAGACGATGTCAGTGGGAAATCAACTGTAAAATGTAAGCTACAAAGTAGAAATTCATGTGATAGGCGGTGGAAATGGTGCAGTATACAAGTAGAAGCGTTTTACCATTATTGAAATCTATAATTTTATACACTCATTCACCTGTAACAGAATTTTACCCAGTTTTTAATAATAATAATAATAATAGATGATGATGTGCAATGATTGTAGACATAACTGTCCCGCATGACGAGAACCTCGTGAAAGCCGAGAAAGATAAACAAATCAAGTATATTGACTTGGCTCGCGAGGTTGTCGACATGTGGGAAGTGGACTCCGCAATCATTGTACCGATAGTCGTGTCGGCCAATGGCTTAATAGCCACGAATCTCGACCAACACCTTAGGAGGCTCTCGTTGGGCAGCTGGATCAAGGGCTTGATTCAGAAAGCGGTACTTCTGGACACGGCTCGCATTGTCAGGAGGTTCCTTTCTCTGGGGCCCTGACCACCGGTAGCTTGGACCTTGTTCCCGATATCGGTGGGCTACTATTTTTATATTTTTAAATGTTTTTTTTATCTATATATTGTATAAAAATATTTAAAAATGTTTAAATAAGTAAAGAATATGAATAAAGGAAATAATAATAAATTTCTTTATTAGGGCACTAAGTCCCAATATTACAATCAAATTAAACTAAAACAAAACAAAACATTAATAAATATAAAATTACAAAATTAAAACTTAAAAAATTACAAAATCTTTAATCCAATTAAAATAATAACAAAATAAAATAATCATTAAATTAAAATCAAAAACACAATCATAATCAAAATTAAAATAAAAATTAAATAAAAATTAAAATACATGCATTAAAAAAAACATAACATCATGTCGTCGGTTGGCACTCCGGTGGACTTCGAGCCAATACCTATGAATCGGACTGCACCAATCCTCACTGACAACCCTTAGTAGCTGATTCACCGATGTTAATAATCTGCTCGAAAACGTTGCAATTCGCGAGTGAATAACAGCGTGAAAGTCCGGTATTCCTGCCTCAGCGAACATGCTCGACGCACTACAGTACCGCGGAAGTCTCATAAGGATACGATATGCCATCGATTCAACCATTCTGAATCTGAGTATTTTTTCAACAACAAAATACGCTTCATCATGTTTTGGCGGCACGGTTGGCGTAGCGATTAGCGATTGATTACCGCGCTTCGTGTCACAAGTTCGACACGCACGGAACGAATATTTGTATGGCTTACCGATACTTGTTACGGGTCTAGATATTTGTGATTGTGCAGACCCGAAACAAAGCAGGAGAGGTAAAAAAAACATCATCCAGCATCATCAGCTTACTTAAGCTCACTACTGGATATAGGTCTCTGCAAACGCACGCCAGTTATTTCGATTCTTGGTAAGTTCCATTTTGCTCAAACACCAGTCAGATATATACCTGACTGAAATAATTCCATATAAACACTACTGGAAGCACTTTGAATGTACGGTGAAGCACTCAGAGAGCATCCCTTCGTTTCACGATGCCTTGTAGTGAAACGAAGGGATGCTTTAATGTCCTTTCCTTCCGAAACCGCTGACACTTCATCACTTACACCACCGCCTTCACCTAAGGAACTAGCCCCCGAGGTGTTCAGTTTCCTGCGGCACCCAGCGCGGTGATACAACAGGTAATGCAGGGTGTATAGCCTTGTATGTTAGAGCTTACACACAAGTTATGCATAATGGCGGCCAGAGATCTATTGGGATGTGTTGCTAATACGCGGAATATGTTCGGCTATGTGGAATTTGCATAGATAGGTAGTCTAAGGATGAATTTATAATGGAACTAGCAGTTCGCCCGCGACTTCGTCTGCGCTATAATTTTCTTAAGGATCCCTATTTTTTTTCTAGTTAAATTATTGTACTAAAATCTTCCTCGAGAACTACTCTATCTATTGGTGAAAACAACATGAAAATCGGTGCAGTAGATTTTTAGTTTATCGCGAACAAACAGACAGATGCGGCGGAGGACTTTGTTTTATAATATGTAGTGATGTAAAGGAAGCCAAGCAAGTTTTCACGCAGTCTCACCTCATACGAGAATTACTTTCCATATCCGAAAGAATCAAAATTGATGTGATAATCTAGATCATGGCCTATTTGAGGAGTTCATGGCTAAAGAATATTAGCCGCACGGGTCGATCTTCTTGGATAAGCAACGCTTGCCTAAGTTGATCTGTGGAAGCGTGACTAGTTTCCTCCGTGCCTCGGATAGCACGTTAAGCTGTTGGTTCCAACTGTCATTTGTAGGTCTTTGGCAGTCTTTACGGATTGTCAGAAGCCAGTAAATCTGACTCCAGTTCTTGCCAAGAACTACCGTGCTATGCAGTTAATGGGTCGTGGAGGTCTGGTAGGTAGCTGCTTCGCGTATAATACTGGTATTCAGCTGAATCCGATTTGACGGACGCCGATCCCAATATAGTTGGGAAAAGGCTAGGCAGATGATGATGGAAAAACGAAAAAATAAAAAAAATAATTACGCCCAGGACCTTCCATAAGAGTCAGGTGATCCATTTTTTTTTTATTTGATAATGGGCTTGCTCTTGACCCCAATCACGCCTGATTGAAAGTGATAGATGAGGTCTATGATGGAGCGAGCGTGCCCAGAAGATGCCTGTTCACTCTTGCTTTAAAGGCAGACGGGTTATATGTGGACGGGAACACAGACGCCGGCAGAGAGTTCCACACCTTAGCTGTGCGCATAATAAATGTGGAAGAGAAGCGCTGGGTACGACTAGACGGGATATCGACCAAGTACGGATGGTACCCAGCCGTACGTCTGGTATTTCGGTTGTAAAAGATAGTATTTTATCACGTCACACATGTAGTATTTTCCTGAAAAAATTTTTTGGTTCATAAATTAACACCAAAAAATATTGGACATGTAGTTTTTCTCTTGACACGTAAACAGTATAGATTGTACATAATTAAAATAAAGCTAGAGACAAACTGGTCCCACGTACGCAACGTATGCAACGCATGATGATGTCTGGACTCTTGATTTTATATGAAAAACTATGCAGTAGAAACACACTTATCGTATGGAACGCAACGTTCGCATTCCCATCTCAATCTGTCAATCTGTCAAACTTTTATAAAACTTAGTTTTTACCCGCCACTTCCTACGCGCATATCCCGTTTTTTCATTCCCGTAGTTTCAGGAAATCGACTCTTAGTGTTCTATATTCTCCAAGGAACCCACATGCTTAAATTTCAGCTTTCTACAACCAGAAGTTTCGGCTTTGCGTTACCTAGTAACATTTTGGTGTCAGTTACAGGCTTTTTTATGACTTTAAGTAATATAACAGGGTTATATTTATCTCAGTTATTACTAAAGACGATATAGAGGAGTTAACAAACAAGTTTTAGTCCCAATCGCAGCACTATAGCGTTAATGGATGATGTAATACAGCTTTGAGAGTTATAATGGCGCTAGTAGCAGCAAGTATACTTAATACGGTATAGCTTTAACCTTTTTGTGACACCCAAGTCTTTATAAAAGTGTTCGCCGACACCTCTTAACACTTATTGTTGTATAGTTATTGCAATGAACTCTTTTATACCACTTAAGGTGCTATATTGACTATTATTGCAGTCACAAGCTATAAAATAGAGTTTATCGAGAGTTTAGTAACACGAGAAACTAAAGGTGTCAAACAACTCCTCTATCTAGGTTTAACCTGTAATAAAGGGTTTAACTAAAGCTTATTGTGTTAGGCAGTCCTCTTTTACAGACGTTCTAAAGGTATTGGTGTCAAACAACGCAAGTATGGGTCGTTATTAACACTAACCTCACTTTTGTAAAGTTCGCCATTGTTTTGGTAACCTAACAATTAATATTATTTCGAGTTATTCAACATTTGACTACAACAAACAAAATTTCTTACATTATTTGAAGCATTCCATGAATGCCACTTAATTTTACATACCACTGCTCAAGAAGCAGGAATGAATAGTAATGTTTAGCTTGAGGTACCTATTTTGTTATCATAATTTTTCTTTTAAATCTTAGGCGCGTTAAAATTGAGATGAGAAACATGGTATACATTTACTGTGAAATCATAAGGGCAGTCATTTTTCACTTCACATACTTAAATAACATAATATTCCATAATATTATTCTGCTGTGTTGAATAATGGATGACATAACACTTCCATTACGAACAGATTTAATTTTAGTAAGGTTACAGTGCTTTTTTATCTTGACGTGCGCTTTTTACCACCTGTAGTGCTCACTATCGCGGTAATACCGGTTAAAGTAGTAGCTGACGATGAATAAGCGCTCTTGTGGAGCTTTAAGATCTTTTTGACACCTTACTATAGGATTTATAGCACCTGTAGCGTTTACCAACTCTATTTTACAACGGTAATACAGATTAAAGTAGTAGCTGACGATGAATAAGCGCTCTTGTGCAGCTTTAATATCTTTGTGACACCGTACTATAGGCTTTCTATAACTTTTATCTGTAAAACTGTGGGCCTCTTTCGTGGTTATAAGTGAGTTAGAGCATGCTCTAACTCAGTTGCACAGGTATGCGTTAACACTTTTATACTCAAATAGAACTGATATACGAGTCTTATATAGGTTTTTTTTAACGCTTTGGTGCTAGTTGGGCTGTGAAAAAAACTAACATTATATATTTTTCATTATTATTAATAAAAGAAATATAATTGATATAATTATATACCTTGCCAAGGTTGGTCTGTGGATGGGTGACCATCTTGACATACCGAGTTTCCTCCGTGCCTTGGAAAGCACGTTAAGCCGTTGGTCCCGGCTGTCATTTGTAGATCTTTGGCAGTCGTTACGGATTGTCAGAAGCCAGTAAATCTGACTCCAGTCTTGCCAAGAAGTACCGTGTTACCCAGTTAATGGGTTGTGGAGGTCTGGTAGGCAGCCGCTCCACGTAAAACACTGGTATTCAGCTGAATCCGGTTTGACTGGAAGCCGACCCCAATGTAGTTGGGAAAAGGCTAGGCAGATGATGATGATGACCTTGTTTGCACTTTGTTACATATTTTATATTAATAAAGACTTTCATAAATCAAATTGACGTGGAAAATTGAAGACTGAAAAATTCTTGGAGGTGCTTAATATTATTAGTGACGTTGAACTATGATATTCGAGACAAATGATAAGTGGCTACACTTTGATATTTCACAGGTATATTAATGATTCAGGGGCCGCTAGCCCTCTATTCGACAACTTGTGACATGTGATATGTAGGACCGCGTTATACTGTAATAGATCATGCACAAAATATAACATTGAGAAAAAGAGTAAACTGTACCTACCTACTAATTATCTTTAAAAACCGGCCAAATGCCAGTCGGACTCGCGAGCAAAGGGTTCCGAACGAAACGAATTTCATTTTTGTAACATGTTATTTTAACACTAAAGACTATTTATAGTGTTCTGTAATCTATAGGTAAAGAAGTGTTATCAGCATTTCTTTCAAAATTTTAGGCTCGGTCTCGTCTAATTTCTTGAATAACTTCAACACTATTTAGTTTACGTAAATATGTTGTAACCTTTTTATTTGATATGCCACAATTTTCTTTTATTTTTGGTTTGTCCCCTAAAAGTAAACCCCCAACTCAAAATGTATTTATTTACGTAAGGCCCACCGAAATGTCAAAGAAATCATGATTCCGCTGTCAAAACGGGATAAGGCCATGCATCTCGTCCGCATCCGTCTGCCTCCCACATCGGAATCATGATTGGTTCACCATAAAAACCGAATGGTAGAGGCATGAAACGCTGATTTTTGAGATTTTGTTGTGCTTAACAAAAAGGCTTCTTAAACTTCTGAACCATAATGCAAGTTATTAAATACAAAAAACACCGTTGATTTTATTCCCTTCCAACAAGTGCCCGTCTGACAGATCGCTAGCCTATCGACTAGCACCTCTCCCCATTTCCCGCTACAGTTAAATTGCACCCGAGAATAAACGACCCACCCGACACCTTTCTTTTTTACTACTTCATTAAGTGAATAAACAATTTTATTGTAGTTTTTCAAGTGCTTTTAAAAGGTTTTTAAAGAAATTGTTTGCATAGGAAGGAGGCATAAAGACCTTGAGAAGGAAGAAGAATTCTGTTTATTCATAATTTTGTGAATTGATGTGTACTTTTGAGTATTAATAACTATCCAAATAAAAGTCAATAGAAAGAAGAAAAAAAACTAATTAATTTGGCATACACGGAACACAACGTAGGTACAATAAAAGGAATAATAAATTAATTTTAAAAACAATAACATTGTGTGCCCCGCGGCTGCGCCTTATTGGTCCAGTTCAGCAAAATGCCAGACAACTAGGAGCTGCCTGACGCTTGTTTCCAACTGCCATATGTATGACGTGACGGAGCATTACTTGAGCAAAGACACGTTTGAATAAAAGATTACTATCTACGATTAACAATTAAATTGCACACTTGCGAAGCCAGAGTGGGTCGCTAGACAAAAAATAAAGAAATGTAACGTTTAAAGTTTTAGTGTCTGACTGTTTATAGGTATGTCACAGCCCTTTTTTCCAACTTTCCTTTTCACATTGAAATATTTTTTTGTATTATATATATCGGCACAACATATTCACAAACCATCAAACTTACAAAGCATAATATTTTGATGGAGCGATAGCATTTACAAAATCATATTTCTACTTAAATCTACTTAGCGACATTATACTTGTAACGCTAATGAATGTAACTTATCGTTATTTTATGTAAAACATTTAACAAGTATTCAACAGAAAATTTAAAAAGTGTGGTATCCCGTACACGACACCTAAATGATTGAAATAATCACATATAAATAAATTAATGTTACCAAAGACTCCAAAATAGTATCCCGTATTTAATATACATTCGATACATAAAATAATATTCCAATGTTATTGCGATGCGATGTTATTATTTGTAATATGAACAGTTCATTTTGTTTAATCATATTTAATTGCTGCGTGTTTATTTTGATTTCATCGTCTGCGATTGAACAAATGGAATGTTTCTTCTTACCTGTGGTTTGTCGTCGGCACACGTATGTGCCATCGGGCGTCAACTGTAATTGACGCTTAAGAAGTTTAAACTGCGTGATTTGGGATGCCATTAAGCGTCAATTTCATTTGACGCCCAATGGCATTCCAAATCATTATTATCATTATTATCCTATCCTTATTATCATTATTATCCTATCATTATTATTCATTACTATACTATGACGCAACAAAAAACATGGCGCCCGCCGATTTCTTTACAATAAAACTATTCAATCGTTGTTGCGTCGCGATGGCTATTGCGACCGGTCGACCACAGGTTAATGTAGTCAAAACTAGATATACGGTATTCAGCTAAACCCGGGTTCACTGGAAGTCAACCCAAATAGAGTTGGGAAAAGGCTAGGCAGATGATGATAAGTCATAACACAAAATAATAGTCGGTTTTTTGGAAATGCACTTAATTAGCTTTCATAGTTATAGCATTAAAGTCAAAGTGAAAAGGTTTATTTCTTTTTGACCTAAAAAAAAATTGTTCCCGATTTCTGAACTATAAATTGAGTATTGTATATGTCAGATTCTTCTTCAGCCCGAGAACCAGTCAAACTACGATGTTAAAGCGAAACGTCCTTAACTTCAAAATTAAACACTCAAATCCGAAACCGGCCCTTAACGGCAACTTAAATGGTCATCATTTGACAATTCGACCGTTAGTTCATAACACCTCAATTCCTACAGCAAACAAACAACTTAATTCTGTACACACTTCACCAATAGACTTTACAATCACTGTCCGTCAGTTTACAGTGGAAACAATTTGTATAAGTCGACTTACGCAAATGTAAGAGCTTGTACGATGTAGTGTAGACTATAGACGATATGTTAATAATCCCTCAATGCCTTGTTGTACCATCTTACTTGTGTTTGGTTAGAAGTATAACACTTTGCGTCTACTCTTGTGTAGGTACACAAGAGTAGACGCAAAGTGTTATACTTGTAGTTCATAAAAATTCTGGAATAGAATAAAAAATGTTGAAGAAAAATGAGGGTCCCAACAGGGTGTCATTCTATCAACGACAGCGATTATCGAAAGTCCATAGCTGTTGGCGATGAATTTAGCTAACAAAATGCCAGGCAACCAAGAGTCAATTGCTCAGATCAAACTAAAAAATATAACCTTGAAAACTTAGGCTCCAATTGGAACTGTTATCGAGTTACCAACTCTACAACAAGCAGGCTTTGACATCGGGAAAACACCACGTGACATCATCCTGGGATGCGAGACTACGGTCTCGCCTATCCAACGGGATTAAATCCTCGGGACGGTGAAGTCCACATGGACCTCACTCATACACACTCTTCCTGAGGGGTTCACAAATAGGACACATGTCCTGTTTGTGAACCCCCAGGAAGCTTCTGGCGCAGCTATGCGGGCTAACGTAACCAAGACACCCACGCACAACGGACCGACTGGAAGTCTAAGCGTGGAAAATGCAGTCCCTATTCTTCTATACTCTACTCTTTAACAAGCAAGGTATACATCAAAAAATGTCTACCCATTCCAAGGGACCCACTCAATTACCCGCCATCCTGTATACGGCTGTTCATCACAAGAATAACTTTTAGCGTAAGCACCTTAACTTAAAAAAATACGCAATGAAATATTGTGGGCAACTTAACAAATTTTACTTCGTGATTTCCCTAGGCAGGCAAATTTAATCTAGACCATAACAAGGAATAAATTAAATAAGACGCTGTAAATATTTACATTTTTCATATCTAAGTGACCTCTGTTTGTGTGTGGTGTTTATTTCAAAGAAAATTCATTTGTTTGTGTTTTTTAGTCTTTATTTCTGAAGGTGGTGGTCTTTAGTTCTGGCGCGTAGACGATGGATGCGGAACGCGCAGGACCGGTCGTTGTGACGACGCTAGGAGGGCTATGTCCTGCAGTGGACGAATTTCGGCTGATATGATGTCGGACTCTCACACGAACGGTTCCGTAGCATAAACCGAAAGAAATCTGTTGTTATAGCGGCAATAGAAATATACACTCTGTGAAAAAAAAATATCTGGCTAGCTACGGATGGACGGACAGTTGAGGCTTAGTACTAGGGTTCTGTTAGTGACCCTTTAAGTACAGAACCCTAAAAAGCTGAGTATTGAGAGTTGTAGAAGAAATTAAGGTCGGTCATAAGAGTTTCAGAGGCAGTCGAGATACTTCTTGTTCTAAAATTAATTTGTCAAGAATTTTTTTTTCTATGAAAAACGTCGACGCTTCGTTGTCGTTTTGTCGCATCGAAACTATCTGCGTCAACCAAAGCCCAGAAGTGGGTGACAAATTTTTATAATCAATAATATGTAGATAATTATTCTCTTGCTTTGATTATTAATATCATCATACCAAAGCCTAAAACATAAAGCCCAATCATAAAATCTTAAGACAAACTCACAAAAATGCGTCACTCGCACATAACCTCATCCCTCAGCGCAAAGGTGTTGAATGTGGAAGGCAACACGGCAAAGCTTTCAACTCATCGGTCATGTGGGCCCTTCCGATGAAAAGTAGCCACTTTACTCGTCAAACGCCAATCCTAGCCGACCCGTGGGGAGGGGACCCGATATACTCCGTTGCACAGAAATAGAGAGTTGGTACATTGGTAGATGCGACAGTGTTGTTTCATTTTATGTCACTGGAAAGGCAAAATTGGTTAACTGCCATCTGTGACAAATATAATAAGTAATTTAATTAATTATTTTATTTATTTTTATTTCGAATTGTAAGAGATCACATGAATGAGATTTATTTAATTTATTTATTTAATATATATTTAGTAATTTTACCTTTCCCATGGCATATACAATTTAGGTCTAGGGCCTATGGCGGTTAAATAATTTTGCCATTCCAGTGATGTGATTTAAGACCATATGAAACAAGACATTGAGTAGGCATTGAGTATAATTTAAGAAACACAACTCGGTCAACACAAGGAGGCATGGTGATTAAAAGTTTAAGATTCCGAACCCAAAGGTTAATGATGAAACGCTATTACTGAGTACTGAAGCGAAATAAAAAATGTTGTCGCATAAAACACGTATATAATTTTGCTTTTTGAAAAATAAAACCAAATGGTAAGTATTAAAAATACAAATACAGTCAAATAAAAAACACACTTAAAAATATTACGTATTGGTGAATAAAATTTAAATTTTGAAGAAATGAAATAAAAAAAATGCAAAAGGAATCGGCCACGGTTTTAATTTTGTTAACGAAACCTTCGTTTAAGTAAACGAGCTACTAAACCTTCTGATAATTATTGCAATCAATGTGGAGATCTAGGAGCATCACAAGTTACAAAATTGAGTTGACTTTGTAACTCCTAGACAATATGCAAATAGGAAATAACAAGGAAAACAAATTAATAATTAGAAAGAAATGATAAACTAATTACATAAACCAAATTTAAATGTCTATGTTAAAATAAACTGTGTGGATATCCCGGAGATCGATGGCAGCAATTATAACGTGTTCAACTGGATCACGTACTCGAATAGAACTCGGAACTATGTTGTAATGCTCACAGTTACAATGCAAGATCTTCTTTTATACGGTAGGTAGACCGTGGAACGGGGACCGTGGACCGTGGACCGATACCGTCGTCTGTTTCGATCGGTATCTACAGCAAATAACGAAATATAAGCGACGTAATTCTCGAACAGAGTTTCTAATAAAGAAAGGAAATATTTACATACCGGTCTTGTGTTTAAATAAATAAACCCTTTTCTTATGATGATTTCATAATTCTGGGACAAGAGACAAATTTTATTAAATACTGAAAAACACCAAATACAAAAAAAAAAAAGAACAAAAGCGAGAAATACATACCTTGAAGAAATTGTACAAAAACTAATACATTATAACTTGTTACTTTATGATCAGTTTACTGAGGAGCTCGTGGCTAGATAGTAACAGCCGCACAGGTCGATCTTCAAGGTTAAGCAACGCTTGCCAAGGTTGGTCTGTGGATGGGTGACCATCTTATCATAGCGAGTTTCCTCCGTGCCTCGGAAAGCACGTTAAACCGTTGGTCCCGGCTATCATCTTTGGCAGTCGTTACGGATTGTCAGAGGCCAGTTAATCTGACTCCAGTCTTGCCATGAAGTACCGTGTTACCCAGTTACTGGGTAGTGGAGGTCTGGTAGGCAGCCGCTCCGCGTAAAATACTGGTATTCAGCTAAATTCGGTTTGACTGGAAGCCGACCCCAATATACTTGGGAAAAGGCTAGGCAGATGAGGATGATGACTTTATGATCAATTTACTATTTTCAATTTACTTGAATCAAGATAATATTTTAATTAAAAATTAAATCCAAACGTTCACCAGATACTGAAAATATTTTTTGTCAAATTTTCCTTTGACATTTTGAAGGAATCGGAATTTGAATTCCTTATGTTCAGAAGAAAAAATACTGTCCACAACAAAAGAGGATAAAATCAAGAAAAAAGAGTTTATATCAGAGAAAAAAGAAGTTCATTGACAAAACTACCATGCAGTATACACAATGCTGCAGCATCTGCTATCCGTCTGTCTGGCAGTGAGCTGTACCTCATGAACCGTCATAGATAGACCGTTGATCTTTTTGGCGGAATTCTGGTGGTTTTACTATGTGCGATTTATTTTTATTATTGATGCCTACCACCACGCGTTTGACTACTATCTCGTGTATATCTGTATCGTAAGCGATTATGTGGTCAAAGATAGAGCACGCTTGCCTAGAAGAAAATATTATACGAAATTCTGTAATATATCGAATCAATAATAGGGTAGGTGTTTACACTCGAATGCTCCTTCCAAATATTGGAGGAAGGGCTCGCTCATGCGTCGAGGAGATGCGGGGTCAGGCTCTGACTCTGGGCATGGCGTCATCCATGGCCCTTTATGGGGCGCAGGTGTGGGCGCTCACTTTGAGGAAGCGACCTGCCCGTTACCTCAACGCGTCCCAGAGGGTCATGACCATCCGGCTGGCCCGGGGATACCGTACGGTCTCTGGCGAGGCGGCGAGCCTCCTTGCTGGACTGCTGCCATGAGATCTGGAGGCAACAGCCCTCGCGCTCATTTACGAGTGGCGCGTGGAGGCGCAACACCGGGACGAGACTCCTCTGCCGCGGCAAATCGCAGCAAGGCAGACGGAGCTTTGGCATCTCATAGTATGGAGACAGCGACTGTCGCAACCCAGCACTGGGCATGCCACAATCCAGGCTATTAGTCATTGAGGAGTGGCTGGAGCGGCGCCACGACGTCCTTACATTCCGCCTGACGCAGGTACTCACCGGACACGGTTGTTTCTGCAGGCCCTGGTTCAATCTATGGTCCGGAGCAAGGAGGCATGGGAAGCGGCCACCTCCTTCTGCGAAGCAGTAATGCTAGCGAAGAAGGATGCCGAACGTGTGAGAGAGAGGGAAACCTCACAACCCAGCCGTCGCAACAGAAAAAGACGCCCCGGGCGTCGGGGGTCGCAGGGTGATTTCCGGCCACCGTAGGCGCAGGCCTGCGGACGGCGAGCATTTTGTGGCTCGCCGTCCGATCAGAACCAGGCCCGAGTTGGCGGCGCGCTGTGTTCCACGCGCCCCTCAATGAGCTGTCAGTATGGGAGACGGGACCCGCTAGGGCCAAAGCCTGCCGGGGTGCGGAATCCGTTTGAAAGAGACGCCGCGGCCCTGGAACGCAAAGGGCATTAGGAGGAACACGGATGGGTTTTAGTCAGTAAGAGTCTGACACTCCCTTCCACTCTGCCCAGAGCGGAAAGAGTCATTAAAAAAAAATAAAGTGTAAGTGTTTGAGTGTAGACCTCTCTTTGTTTGTGCTAATTGCCACTTTCCTGTGGCATCTTCATCCAGGTATTAGTCCCAGGATAGCAACAACATCGTCTGCCTATCTCGCCACCAGATGACCGCATTTTTCTTCCAGAGCGCGGATGCCACTCACTCGATCACGCCTTACTCTTCTTGTCCAGTTCCTTTGAGTTCCGTTTTAATAATTCGTCTTCGGATGTCGAAAATTTACAAAACCTGTATCCTGGTTAGAGATATTCAGAGCCAGACCGGAAGTAAAAATTTGACCACCCACAAAACCTTGACAGACAGATGGATGGACGGACAGACATAAAGTGATCCTATAAGGACTCTGCTTTTCCTTTTGAGGTACGGAACCCTTAAAGGTATCAGAATTCGAAAGGTGGGTGTCGCATCTGCAATTTTACTCTTTGCCTAAAATATAATAGAAGTAATACCATAAGATATTAGAGGGAATTAGTCGTGAGTCGCGAGCCAGTCCATCGAACTCGATAGTTGGAGACGGCATTCAATTGAGCAGATATTATTGCCTTGTAGTTTATGAGAAGCACTTAGGTATTGCAGTTTATAAAGCCTTTTGTTTCGTCTATTTCCCTGAGGAATAGGTATTATTATCCAACTTTCATTGTAGAAACAATTGCAATAAGTTGTTTTGCGATAGCTATTACCAGGGGAATTTTAAATCAAGATTGAATAGTTTCTAGACAGGCGTGTTTCATTGTCATACACACACAATCGCTAACCATCTGGTAAAACAGAAGTCACACACGAACCTCAGGTGGAAAACGTCGACAGCTGGACATAGGCCTCCCCCAAGTGTTGCCACAACAACCGGTCCTGTGCGTCTCGCATTCATCGGCTACCCGCAACGCTCACCAGGTCAGCGCCTTGGGGGAGGCCTTCCAACGCTGCATCTTCCGGTAAGCGGTCGCCACTCCAGAACTTTTCGGCCCCATCGACCGTCCGTTCTGATGTGCCCTGCCCTAAATGGTGAACCTATTTAAATGAATAATGGTTACTCTTCTAGACAAGCGAGCTCCACCTTCGAGGTCTTGCAGTTAAGATGAAAAGGTCTGAAACTCTTCTAGATAAGCGTGCTCCGTATCAACCACATCATCACTTAAATCCTAGAGTCCATATTTCCTGATAGCTGTAACCAAGAGGTCTTTAAGTCTAGAGTGAACGGGTTTCTTTTATACAAGAGTGCTCCATCTTCAACCTCATCATCACTTACCATCGGGAGATATTGCAAAACGAACCTATTACAATTCTGGGAATAGCTACATTACATCAAGGAATTTTTCAGTAAAGAGTGAATACGATATTTTTAGGCAAGCGTGCGCCATCGAGGACCATATCATCGGTTACCATTAAACACCTATCATTAATATAAAAATGAACTCAAAAGAAAACCGATAAGCCTAAAGCCTCCATAAACATGAAACTAATAAAGAAACTACTGCTCACATTCCTTCTCGTAAGCACGGTTGTCGGCTTCTTTGATATCCGCGAAGTGACGTCAGATCTGCTGACGAGGCTGCCAAAGGACTTCTCAATAGCTGTCAAAGATATTGCAGAAGCTTTGCCGACTAAGAGCATTACAATAGTGAGGGGAAACTCTACGAATATCAGGTAAGAGTTTCCAAGAAAATGTAGATCCATTTTCTTGGAACGATACCATATACATATGTGGAGAGTGATAGATAATGGAGTTATTTTATTGGGCATGATGTGTGATCAGTTAATATGAAAGACGATTTGACCATTTTGCAGAATTTCTTACAATGTAACTTTTATTTCGTTTAGAATATTTCAGGGGAGTTAAAGTATTCGTGAAAGAAAACAACTATTACAATGTAAACATTCTTATGCAGTTGGTGGCATTTTTTCCCAGGTTTTATGCTATCAACTGCATCAGATCGCTTGTAAAGTAACTTATATGAAACTTTTATTTCGACCGCAGTCGGAATTTGTTATTAAGATTTTTTTATTCTTCTTTATTAGCGAGTTCACTTTTGGCATCGTCTTCGCCAGCCCTTTATTTTAATTACCCTCATGACTATTACCCCCGGTCCAGGTACCAGCGGTCGCCATCTTGTCAAACTACAGCCATACCCTTGTTCTAGAAGACCCACTTGCAAACACAACTACTTGCAATAGGTAACAAGCTTTTTCCAACTCCGCTGTACTGTTCTGATTAATTTCGTTGCCGGATCCAAGACAGTTGAATTGTTTCTCCGAGACTCGTCGGGCTTCATTGGCTCGGCCTTTTTCTGGTGGTCGCCACCGTTGATTCTGGCTTTTAGAAATTGCAGTGGTTGGGAATGCGTAGCGGGCTTGTCCCAAAAATAAACTTAAGTATCCTACCAGCGTTTGACGTTTCCACTCTTTCCAAAATCGCCTGTTTATCAGTGTGTAGATTTATTAAACCCAATTTGCGTTTACAGATCACAAGACGTATTCGAGCTGTTGTGTATGTTAAGTGAACATAATGTCCTGACTACTAATTTGGACATCACTACAAAGGAAAACAAACAAAAGGTAATATAAAAGTAAATTCTGACGACTTTTCCAAGAAGGCACGAGATATCTGTTTTTCCGGGAAAACATTTTTATGTAAAAGAGGCAAATTGAATGAACTACTCGTAGAAACAAAAACCCGTTATTTCTGTTGAACCTTGTTTCAATAATATTTTCTAAGATTTTCTTGTACTACAAACCTAATCCATCCTGATATTAAAAATGTGATAATAACTCTGTACGTATGAGACCATTTCACATCTAATCGGCTGAATGGATTTGTATGAAATTTGACACAGAGTTAGAGCATGTCCTGGTATAAGACAGAGGATGCTTTCATTCCGGGAATATGTTCTTTCGATTTCCACGCGGTCGAAGCCGCTGGCAGAAGCTAGTCTATACTAATATTATAAAGAGGTAAAGTTTGTGAGGTTGTAGAGGGTTATCTCTGGATCTACAAAATCGATTTTGAAAATTCTTTTACCAATAGAAAGCCACGTTATTTTTGAGTGTCATAGGCTATAAAGTTTTATTTTTCTTGTAATCTTTACATGAACTTCTATCACATAGAAATATATCAGATTTTGTCTCTATGCAAACATCAGAGATAACGGCTAAATGGTATTTTTTTTTTTAATTTTTCGTCAAAAGTCGAGAACCACGAGGCCTAAAAATGTTTGAAAACATGCAAATATCGCTCTTTAATAGAACCCCTTTCAATTGCTGTTTATTTCTTTCTTATTTACAAAATAGTGGAACTAACGTCATCTAATACTATTCCAAACTTTAAGTTGATAGCATTCGTAGTTCTTGAGATATCAAGCTGTGGCAGACGGACAGACTTAGTCATACCATAAGGGTTCCTTTTTTTCGGTACGGAACCCTAAAACCACCCTGTGTGCGGCTGTTTTTATTTTGCCTTGAAATCCTCAGTAACATATTAAAATTTAATTTATTACTAGTTGACCCGCGCAACTTCGTTTGCGTCACAATTTTCATTACTACTCCGCTCCTATTAGTCTTAGCGTGATGATATATAGCCTATAGCCTCGATAAATGGGCTATCTAACACTGAAAGAATTTTTCAAATCGGACCAGAAGTTCCTGAGATTAGCGCGTTCAAGCAAACAACGAATAACGTTTGTTTGTTTACAAACAAACTCTTCAGCTTTATATATTAGTATAGAGGTTCTAAAAACACCACACAAGAAATTCGCATTTTACTTCTATATCTAATAATCTTATTGTTGCGTTCCAGTATTACAAGTTTCTGCGAAATGCTTTGGATGTGTCTGATCAAAGAACCAGCCTCATTCTGTGCGAGCCGTATGAGTGCGAGAATATTCTGTTTGAGGTGACTATATAGATATTACTAGTTCTTCCCATGAGAATACAGATGAGATACGGTGAAGTTCAAAGAAACTGCATCATAGGACCCGGTAGCTTTCAAAGGACATGCTGACGTATTATTTATTAAATATGTGTAAAATAAATGTTTCTCAAAAAACTTAATTTTTAAACAAAAACATTGTGCTTCTCGGTGTGACAAATAGGTCCAGCGGGTCTGAAAAGGCAACTTTAGCAGAATCAGAAAGCAAATCGCGCTACCTGTCACTGTCATTTTTTTCCAATCAACCTTGAACTTAATGCGTTAGTGATAAAGATGAAAATGATTCTTCTAAAGAGGCCTTTTTAGCCCCCCAGTTCATCAAGTGTGAACCTGACGCTGACATTAAACTAAACCTTACGTTAGTTAACTAATTTGTGAGGTGTAAATGAACGGCTTGTGTTTAAACACCGCCCAAAAAAGTACCTATTTTACTACCAAAAAAGTTCTAAACGGTTACCAAAACAGATAAATGGTTACCAAATAATATTCGAGAAGTAGCGCTCGCCGGCCGCTGCCGCGGCACCGCTCGCTTCGCTCGCTCGGCTCTCGCGCGGTTGGTCACAATTCTAACCTAACCTAACCTATTTTATCCAGTTTGTAACCCCAAGCCTACATTTTATGGCAATCACAGTTGAGTTGGATAGAATTTGGTGACCATTGATCCATTTTGGTGCCTAGGCTTAGAGTCTCAAAAATATTATTTTTGGTGACCGTCTAAATTATACCCTAAAATAACACACGGGTATAAAAATATATATATTTAACATGCAACTTTGTTTCCCTAAGATTTTTTTTTGTTGTTTAGGAATGGGCTTGCTCTTGACCACAATCACGCCTGATGGAAAGCAATCCTCTCTTAGCGCTCCTCTACAGAGTGTAGAGAAGCTTCATGCCAAATTTCAGCTTTCTTCGACCAGCAGTTTCAGCTGTGCGTTGTCTGTCAGTGATGGAAGAATTTTATATATTTTATTATAATTTTATATATAGAAAAACATGCCCCACACTCATCAATACACACCGCAGCCCGTTGTTCGTAAGCTACCCTGTAGTTTGATGCAGTTTTTAACGTCGGTGTATTACCATCCCTAATAGAAAGCGATCGTCGCGATCATTTGTTTTGCGTACCCGAACACATCGTCACGCCGACAGAAACCGTTTTCCGGATTTCCGAACAAATTAGTGACAAATGATCCCGACGATTGCGTATTCGTGCGACTATCACATTTGTTAGAACCGATACGAGTTCTCATATATTCCGATTGTGAAACTTTCTCTTTCTTTTTCCTTTTTATAATAAATCGTTACCCCACACTAGGAATCTTCTCTCGTATCGTGGGTGCGTTCACAAACATACAAAGTCACATAAACAAACAGCCAGACCCGGGACAACTATCTGTAGGCCATACAAACATGTGTTCCGTGCGGGAATGGAACCCGCGACACGCAGTGCAGCAGCCAATCGCTCAACCACTGCGCCAACCGTGTCGTCAAACCCTAAATAGCATATTCATTCGCCAGTTCTTTTTAACCTGTATGTAAACCAGCTATTGTCGAACTCAGTAGCAAACGGGTTGGCTGTTCTATTGACGGTCTGTGTGTCAACAGTATAAGATATGAGGATGACATGGTGCTACTGAGTCCGTCAATCAGCGCACTTAGGAAGTTATTGGTGGTTTGCGAGGCTTATGCAGAAACGCATGGACTTGTGTATAACGTGAATAAAAGTAAAGTTCTTGTGTTCCGGGTAGACAGTAAAAAACCAGCTCAAATCCTACCAGTAATGTTAAAAGGTGTGGCCCTTGATAGGGTGCCAGAGTTTAAATATCTAGGGCATATAGTTACTGATGACCAGAAAGATGACGCTGATATGGAGAGAGAACGAAGGGCGTTGGCTGTCCGATGCAATATGTTGGCTCGCAGGTTTGCACGGTGTGCAATAGAAAAGAAAATAACTCTCTTTAAGGCTTTTTGCCAGTCTGTGTACATCTGCACCCTGTGGGTTCGATATACGCAAAGGGCATTCAACGCCCTATGAGTTCAGTACAATAATGCCTTCGTTGTTGGGACTCCCACGTTACTGTAGTGCATCAGGAATTTTCCGAAGCACGCACTGATGGCTTCACCACCATCCTTCGGCACAGCCAATCCATGATGCGCAAGGTGCGTGGGAGCGTTAATGACATACTGAAGGTCATTAGTGAAAAGCCGTGTTGCGCCATCATGGTGCATTGGGTACATACACATGTGCATGTGTCCGGTGCGTCAGGTGAGCGCAACAAATATACGAATTAAAATCTCTTTTGTATTGTCTATTACTTACATAGCTTTTAAGTAGTGTGTTTTACTAACAACATATGGATCAAGGTCTGAAATAAAATTACTTTATTTATTTTTATTCACAATCGAAAGGAATTCCAGTGCTCCATATTTTTATCAATTCATCTCCTCGACAACACCGGTTCACAGTACCATGAACCACATGTGGTCTTCATTGATTGTTTCTCATCATCTGCCTAGCCTTTTCCAACTATATTGGGGTCGGCTTCCAGTCAAACCGGATTTAGCTAAATACCAGTATTTTACGTGGAGCGGCTGCCTACCAGATCTCCACAACCCACTCACTGGGTAACACGGCACTTCATGGCAAGACTGTTCACTGCCTGCAGTGCGGACGTTAATCCGGTGATTGTTGTTGAAATTATACTGAAATTATAATTATACAGTGCATCAAGCTTTTCACAATATCAAAAGAAAAGTTGAATTGTTATTTTCTTTAACATGTAAAAGGACAACATCGGAAACCAGTCCATGTTTTACTCAATCATAGTTTTGTTTATATCAAACAAATAATAAATAAAACACACTGAAATGAACATAAATATCACTACGTACTTCATAATTAATACGTCCACAATTTTCATTAATTAAAAATGTGGCGATGACTGCATTAATAACTCACTTTTTGTATCTATATTTGAATTTATTAACGGCTGGGAATATTAATAAAAGCATGCAGTTGAAACTTTAAGGCCATTTAATACACACACACAATTTTAATTTACAACGCAAACATTATTTATGAATAATAATTTACTTGAATTTTAAGCACATTCAGCTTGGCTTCCGGGCGTGAATAGGCTTTACAGAATCCTCTATTAACTTGGATTTTCAAATGAAACAGGGATACAAGTGTCAAGCATGGTGATAAAACATTTCATGACCATTATATCACTCATTGCATTTGTTCATAATACGCCATATTATACAATTTAACCACCGACATTGTATATATCTATATTATTTAAATTTGACAAGGCCTTAATAGATCACTTTGACATGACAGTACCCTGCTTTCTTGAGAATTTGGATTAAAAACGTTTTAAACCTTATTTTAGTGGCAAAGTCAAACAAATCCTCAAATTCAAATTCGTAATTTAGATACATGCCTCGAAATCTTAGAAAAGCATTTGAGTATAATATCTTTAACTCTATTGAAACCTGTCAACATATTATGGCATAAAACTAAGATTTGACTCGTAATTAACTCAATTCAGAAACCCACCAATAGTTCTGTTTAAAGCTATTAAAATTTCAATCCACTGAGCTTTTAACAAAATTGATTGAGCATCTACGAGGAATTCCATTACTTGATACTGTAATATTTAAATCTCTTCCAGTTGACAGAGAACAACCTGATCCACAGCATGATCCTCTACTTCTTCTACTGGCCATACGGACCCGTGAGTGACACCTTCCTCATGACCATCAAGGAAGCCATGAGAGTCGCCGTCATCACCAACCCGCGGGAGAGCGTGTGAGTTAACAATTCGTACATTATTTCCTGACATACGTTCTTTCGTATCTATATATCCTAAAGATCTAGTCACCCTGTAAAGTCCCGCAAACCTCCGTTGAATACTGAGGGTCCTCTGGCCAGATGGTTGTTGTGTTTAGTGGGCAACTGCCTGATACTTGATATTCGGACTGTTGGATATATTCAAATCGCATGGAAAACTCTGATACCGCAATGCAGGATTTCGTTCAGAAGTTCGCTGCTGGCGAGATAGATGGCGCTGCGGTATTTTTTGTTGCCGTGCAAATTTCACCGCAGAAAACTAATCTCATACACAGCAACTGATTCCGTAACTGCAACTGCCAGGTTTTTACGAAATTTAGAAGTATATAATACTCAAAGGCAGCAGGTAGGCTATATTATCTGCTCCCCGAATATGTAGGTACATTTACTTGCATAATGTTGCCAGCTGAGAATAGTTTTCAGTGATGATGTATTAGCTACCGTATCTTAATTTTTGGAGGAGTCTATTTCCTCAATCTGCATACAAACGAGAATTAGGAGGTACCGAATTCATTTGGAAAAAGTAGTGTGGTTTTTGGGTGAATCCAAACCATAATAATTATTTGACTTGTACACTTTTGTTAACTGTACACATTATCATAATTAACCGATTTAAATCGATAAAACATTCAACAGCAAACAGAGTAAAAATTTTATCACCGCTATAAATACTGCGATAAGGATGGCTAAACTGTAAGCTATGATAGGCCTGTCAGGGCTGCAGAATTGTTCGAAAAAGTTACCGCAGCCCGGGAACGCAAAAGGCAATTGACGGACCATTGATGGGTTTTAGTAAGTAAAAGTCTGACACTCCTTACCGCTCCGTCCAGTACGAGAGGAGTCATTTGACAATTTCCATCTAAAATAAAAAAGGCTATAGGTGAGGAGAAAATATGCTGCAACATAGTAGTTCAATAATTCTAATATAGCCCACTGCAAGTTGGTCTTTCAGGTGCGGTATGTGTATCCTTAGAAGTCTCTTCCTGACTGAAAATAATGATGATTTCAATTTAAAATTCCACTGAGCAAAGTACTCATATAGGGCTCTAATGAACGCTACTAATGCTGCTTTTATGTGGCGACCTACTGGGCCTAAATTTCATACCATCTTGCCAAAAATATAATTACGACAATATCGTAACAACAAACGACGAGGAAGACCCCGAATCACATGGATGTCCGTAGTTAATAAGCAGACCTTAAAGAAGCCCAAGTCATCAATGAGACGACCCAGGACCGAGCTGCCTGGAGACGCATGATACGGAGGGCCGACCCCAAGTAAATGGGAAAAGGCCAGGCAAAAGAAGATCGTAACAACAAACGACATCAACAGATCAGCAGTTGAATATGATGTGTCGCCATTCTCTATTGTGAATGTTCATTGATTTTGATTTAGAGCAAGTGCCGGAAAAAATGTATTTTTTTTTTGTGTTGAAACATGTCATACTTAATAAAAACTTGACAAGAATTTTAAAAGCCCGCCAGCCCTGCGCTAGAACATAATGGAAATACTGATGAAGCGATAATTAATGGATAATGAAATAATTGAATAAGTAGATATGTACCGCGTGTAATTGGGTTACCGATATACGGCGTGCCGACCGATGCGCACCGACAACGGAATGCGGAAAAATTATCGAGAGGAAATATGTAAAATTTTTGAGAAAAATAATGAACTAGTGATTGCTAGTAATTTGGTCAAAAGTGTTATTTTAAACACGCTGTTGGCCTTTAACTCGTGAGGTCATCATCATCACCATATCCGCCGAAAGACATCCACTGCTGGACATAGGCCTCCCCTAAGTGTCGCCACAACAACCGGTCCTGTGCGTCTCGCATCCATCTGCTACCCGCGACCCTCGCCAGATCATCGGTCCACCTTGTGGCAGGCCTACTCATGGGGTAGCTCGTAGCTAAATAACCCAGATCTTCGAGGTCGGTCCGTGGGTGGGTTACCATCCATTGCATATCGGGACTCCTTCTTGCCTCGGATAGCATGTTAAGCTGTTGGTCCCGGCTGTCATTTGTACTCAGATCTTTGGCAGTCGTTACAGGTGGTCAGTTGCCAAATATTCTGATAAGTCTTGCTTAGATGTAACGTGTTACCCAGTTATAAAGCTGAGTTATAAAGTCAGATATGTGTTGGTAAGCCGTATGGTGTCGGTCGGTGCCTTATGGTGCCGTAAAAGAATAATACCATCCTATCACTTCCCGTGGGTGACGTAAGAGACGAAGAGAGAGGGCAGCAGCGTTTTCTGTAAAACGCAACTCCATACACTGCGATCGCTAACCCGCCTGCCAAAGAG
Source organism: Lacanobia oleracea (assembly GCA_950371165.1). NCBI lineage: Eukaryota > Metazoa > Arthropoda > Insecta > Lepidoptera > Noctuidae > Lacanobia > Lacanobia oleracea. The sequence continues at coordinate 4,756,382 of OX493390.1, read as the reverse complement.
TGTCGATTATGGCAACCCCCCCCCCCCCCCCTCTTTGGGGGAGACCTAGTATGTCCAGCAGAGGACGTCTTTCGGCTGTTATGATGAAGCGACTTGATACTAAGACTTTAGACCCGAGGCAATTTAGACTGAGTGTACTTTTTCAGCGAATACTTTGACTACCTCGGCAAGCGTTGCTTAACCTTAAAGATCGACCTGTGCTGCTGTTATTATTTAGCCACGAGCTCCTCAAGAGCCATATTTATTAATTAGTTAAAATGGTATATGTATTGAAATATCAGCCCTTTTCTTCGTTGAGTTTTAAATAATCACTTTTCAGAGTGCAGTACCTTCTGGAATCACTTACTATTGATACAGTTCTTTAAACATATTGCTACCTACACCTTTTCCTTCACTTGTGTGCCCCATTTCTTATAGTAATTTCTGTCTAAATATGTGCTGCAAATTCGTCAATTTTCCATTATTTCTCGCGTCGCAAAAGAGTGTTGTCTTAAAAAGAAGTTTGGAACATAATAATAAACCATTTATTTCAGGCGGTATGGCCCGTAAATAAACCCCTTAAAATAAAAAATAAAAAACATATTTTTAGCTAAACAATGAATAAAACTAATGCACAAAAAGTGATGACCGTGTCGGCGAATATTCTAGTCTAGACCATTTGAAAGGTTTGATTTTTTTTTTTTTTTTTTTTTTTTTTTTGTCGATGGCCACTCGCAGTTTTCAACCCTAGAGGGTTGTCAACTACTAAACCGGACTTGCCTGTGTGGGCCTCTAGAATTTAAGGCCCCCAGCCGAGGCTACAAATATTATATTTATTAGAACTCCGCTCGCTGAGGGCACCCCCTGTGGGGTACGGACCTCGGCTCAGCGGCGTCGTTTTGGGGGGGGCAGCAAGAGACTGGCTGGGTCATGTCATTATTTAGGGAGATATTTGTCACTACTGGCTCAGCTTCGCGGGCTGGCTCGTTTGGCAAAAGACGGGGGGGAGCGTTACTGGGACGTCGCGACGGACCTCGGCGGCGAGGTCGGAATACGGATCGCGGTCTGTATTTGTGTTTCTTGAGAGTGCTGGTTTCCCTACAGCTTTCTTGAAGGACGGTGATTGGGTCGTCAGGGTCGACGAGGGTATGCCGAGGACGGCGAATCTTACTAATCTTGGAGGGAGCGTATCGGGTAGCCGATACGATTAAGGGATTCTGGTGCTTTTCTGCAGATTCGATGAAGTGCTTAGTAAGACGCTTCATGAATTGCTTGATAGTTGGGACTTTGAGGTCGACATGTAGTCGGTCATTCCTAACGAACCACGGAGCGCCCGTGGCCTTTCGGAGAAAACGATTTTGGATGGTCTGCATCCTATGGATATGTCGATCCTTTGTGTGTGCGAAGACGGCACACGCATAGGTCATTATCGGACGTATGCACGTGGTATAGATGCGCAGTTTGCATTTAAGGGATAGCTTGCTGCGTGCATTCAGCATGGGATGAAGCCTACCGAGAGCGAAAGCGGCACGCGAACGTACCGCTTTTATGTGCTCGCCAAAGGTGAGGTTTTGGTCAAGGATCACTCCTAGATATTTGGCTTGCTTTTCCCAAGGGATCGGCTTGTCAAACATGGTGATCGGACTAAGGGGGGGTAGAGCTCTAGTACGCGGCTTGCGAAACAAGACCGCCTGGCTCTTCTCCGGATTTACTTCAATCCTCCATCTCCGAAACCATTCGCCTAGGGCGTTGGCGGATCTTTGGAGGTTGAGGGTGATGGCCTTGGTGCTCGTGCCGGAGCAGTAGATGGCCGTGTCATCGGCAAATAATGCCAACTGCGTCTTGGGGTTTTTGGGGACATCGCTAGTGAATAGCGTGAATATTAGGGGGGAGAGCACACCGCCTTGCGGTACGCCGGCACGTATGGGACGGGGGCTAGAAAGCGCCCCTTCGATACGATAACGAAAGGTACGATTCGACAGATAGTCTCGTAAGATGAGCACGAGACGGTCTGGCACGCCAAGTTTATACAGCTTGTAAATTAAGCCGTTGTGCCAAACTTTGTCGAATGCTTTCGCAATATCGAAGAATAGGGAACCAGACATTCGACCATGCTGGAAGTGGCCATTGATGTGTTCAACGATACGATGTACCTGTTGAACACACGAGTGATTAGCTCTAAAGCCAAACTGCTCGTCTGGAATGAGGCTCTTGCGCTCGACAAAATCCTTGAGACGCTTATAAATAAGTCTCTCGTAGATTTTGCCGAGCACATTGAGCAGACTGATGGGGCGATATGAGGTCGGGGAGGACTTGGGCTTTCCGGGTTTGGGAATACCAATAACGGTAGCCTCTTTCCACTCTTGGGGAAACATGTTGTTGGACAGAGCGCCGTTGAAAATGGCGGTCATCAACACGATCAGAGCTCTAGGGAAAAGTTGTAACACCTTGTTGGTGATACCATCGGACCCAGGTGCTTTCCTGGGTTTGAGTCGCTTAATGATATCCTCTACCTCGTCTGGTGTGACGGGGGGAGGGGATCATCAGGGTCCTCGACAGGGGGGAGAGCAGTCCTACGTTCGACTTCAGCGTCCACCTCAGCGAGATGGGCCGGGTCGACCGGGATTGTGCTCGGGGAGCATTGAGACTCCAGACTGTCAGCCAGGCATTCGGCCTTCTCGTCGTCGTCGAACGCGACGGAATTATCGGGTCGAGTGAGGGGAGGCATAGTGGAAACCTCAGTGGCGCGTAATTTCCTCTGAAGCTCCCAAAATGCTAGGTGGTTTGGCTCGAGATCACCAAGAGTCTTATTCCAGCGCTCTTCACGCAGCTCTTTAACACGTTTACTTAGCTTACGCTGTAAGTAACGCATAAAAGCTTTGTTATTTGCGCAGGGCCAGGAGCTATAAGCTCGGACGGCCGCGTTCTTCTCAGTCACGAGGGCACGCACATCGTCCGGGAGCTTCCAGCGACGATCAATCGTCACTGGGACCTCCCTTGAACAAGTGTTCAGGACCGATTGTACGTGTTCCGTGAGTGAGCTGATCGCGGATCCCGTGTCGGCTGCAGACTCGATCTCGTTTGGAATCTTATCCAAATGATGTGACGTGGTGTCTTTCAGCATTTCGCTTACTTTCTTCCAGTCAGTGATCATTTGGGAAGGGGGGGGTTGGTTGGGATCCATAGGACCATATCTGGGAGCGAGCTCCAGAATTACTGGTCTATGGTCCGAGTTTAACTCGTGCAGTGCCTCCACAGAATGCAACCGTAGGTTAACATTTTTGAGAAGGGTGATGTCGAGTGTATCGGGACGGTGAGTGTGGTCGTGAGGGTAATGCGTGGGATGCATCGGAGCAATAACATCAAAGTTAAGAGAGCAGGAGAGATCAGCAAGAGCTCTGCCTCTGCAGTTGGTGACCTGGCTATTCCAGGCTGGGTGCTTGGCATTGAGGTCGCCTGCCAAAATGACAGAGTCGCTCAAGCCAAGAAGAACTGTAAGATCATCTCTCAGGGAAATGTTGTCCGAAGAGCTAGCGGGGGGAATATAAGCTGAGATGATCGTGATAGGTTGATGGCCTGTCATGCCCAGCCGACAGACAGAGGTCTCAATCAGGGATAAGGTGGGTGGATCCATAGGGATGCAGTACAGGGACAGTTTATAATAAATGAGAGTACCTCCACCATGACACCGGGTCCTGTCGTTGCGAACTAAACGATAGTTGGCAATTTTAGGATCCCGGTGGTGCGGTTTTAGGAGGGTCTCTTGCACCAGAAGAATATCTAAGTGATGGTCGCGGAGGAAAGTGGCGATCTCATCACGTTGGCTCGGAAGGCCGTTAGCATTGAAGTGCCCTATCCGGAGGGCCTTCGGTTTGAGTCTACTATTGATATGGGATCTACCCATTCAACGCATTGAAATTTTCGATGTGGCATTGAACGTCGCCATACTCTTCTATGATGTCCGGCAGACTGCTGGAGCCTTCGGCTACAGCCTTCTGCATTGCTTTTGCCCTGGGCGAACAGAACGCCAGGTACATCAGCTGGGTGTTGTAAATTTTAGCCCCCTCGAGTAGACTAGTGTTACTCTTTGGGGGGGGAGGAGGGGGGGGTGACCTTTGCGCAGACTTTTGCGGAGGCCGTGAGTCCTTTTTAGCGCCTGCCCGGGAAGTTGTTGGCAGGGAAAAGGGGGGGATGGCGACATCCTTATGGGCTGGGACAGCCGGGGGGGACTTGGAAGTCTCGGGGGCCAGAGGGGCCTTTGAGGCTTGGGAGGGCTTTCGAAGCGCTGGGAAGTGCTTCTCGTGATTTTGCGCGTTCCATGGATTGGGGCGCTGGGGATCTGAGGTCTTGGGACGGACTTCCCTTTGCTGGCGAGCGTTACCGCGCTTCGCCAGGTTAGGGGAGGAAGATTTGGGAGCCTTGGGGCAGCCCCGGTAGTTAGCCGGGTGGCCAGACTCCCCACACAGCACACAGCTGGGAGGGTCGACGCAAAGGTTCCGGTCCTTTGGACGGGGGCAGTCTTGGGTGCCATGGTCACCCAGGCACTTAACGCAGCGCGGTTTGCCGTGGCAGTTGCGCTGCGAATGACCATAGAGCTGGCACCTATGGCATTGACCAACGGTGCCACTACGATGTGGTCTCTCAATTCTGAGGCCCTCCAGGTTGCAGATCCTGGCAACCTTGTGTATAGGGTGAAATTTACCCTCGACGGGGTCACAGACGACGAGCACCATGTTGAATGGTGCTCCGCCGCGGCGGTGCATGCGGTGGACCGCATGGACTGGGATGTCCTGGCTCTTCAGGTCATCCTTAATATCTTCCGTGTCAATTCCGGGAGGCATATTCCTCACCACAACACGGACTTGCTTTTCCTCACGGAAAGCGTAGGAATGGAAGGCAACCTTCCGGGCAATAAGGAGCTTGTGGAGCTCCCGGTAGTCGCTGGCCGCGGCTACCGTGACTTTTATGCCCTTCTGAATGGGCCGGGCGTGTGTGTACTGAATTTTGCGTTCAGTACACGCGGATGAGATCCATTTCCACGAGTCACTGTCGTGGAGAAAGAACGGGGGAGGGGTCTTGGTTGCGGGAGGCGCAACCTGCGATGTAGCCATCGGGCTAGGGGGTCTGCTCACCTGCTGGGAGGTGCCAGCAGGTGAAACAGGGCGGGAGGAGGGGGCTGCCGAAGCAGGGACAGAGGAGGAGGCGGCTGTACGCCTCGCTTTTGCGGCGGAGTCCACCGCAAAGCTCTTCTTTTTCCTCTTCCCCTTGCCGACTGAAGTGAAGTCGGCCTGGAGGTCTGACGAGGAATTTGAGCAGTCTGATAAATTCCCTAACTCCATGTCGTTGGAGTCAGGGTTGAGGGGGGAAGCCGGGCTCTCCGTAAAAACCTTACATTTGAGAGGGGGGGCAATGGAGGGGGTGGGGTCCCTTTTGGAACCCGAAGTGGATGCGGGCGTGAGCTCAGAGACTAATTTGCTCTGGAGCTCATCCGCAAGAGAAGGGTTTAGCGCAGTGAACGACTTTAATATGGTCTCAAGGATAGCCTTGAGCCCTGGGGACATTGATTTGTCGGCCTGAAGGGCCTGCATGGTCAATGAGTTGACCATGTTGATGAGAAATAGGGGGGGGGAAGCTACGCTCCTACCTACGCCTCGAGGAGTCACGTAAAAACGCGGCTCCTCGAGCAGACAGTACCCCAAAAACTCCCTTCCCTTGGGCGTTTCCTAAGTGTTATTACCAGCGAGAAGAAAGCCCAAACAAACTCGCTGGCAACACTACTGTCTGTGGGCCTGAGGGGCCAGTAACCTAACTCCCCGGGTGGGAGAGCCCGGGGATGTGTACCCTCCCCGCCGGGTGTAGGCAGGGAGGTGAGTACCTGAGGTGGGCCCTAAGCTTGTACACCCACTGCCAATCTTAATGTGCAGTGGGGCCCTATGGGTCTTTCGACCGATCCGGTGCCGAAGGGGTAGACACACCCAACCGTCACCGGGTGCAGCTGTAAGAGAACGGGGTTAGAGCAGTGGCCGCGACTAGGAGATCCCCCAAGGCCGCAAACCAAAGTCCTTCCGACTTAGCCGGGCCCTGAAGGGGCTAGGCTGGTGCGTCGGGTCAGCACCACCTGGGTTCGTTAGCACCGCAAGGTATCCCCCAAGTACCACCAACTGTGGATTTCACCCAGAAGGGGCCAAGGCCGCGAACGTTGAATCAGCTACAAGTGTTTTCACACTCGTAGCCGACTAAACGGCGTAGCAGCGACACGTGGGCGCGTAGCTGAGTGCGTAGCACTGAGCCAGCAAACACGTAGCACTGCTACGGAGGGGCGGGGCGCGCGACTGTGACGTCGCACCGATGCGCTACGAGACGTAGCGGCGGCGGAGCTCTGCTACGGCGTAGCACGTGGCAGCAAGCAGCGTGGAGTGTGGGAGCGTGCGTCTCGGTCGGGTACCGAGCACGGAATCCGAAAGGTTTGATTACTATTACCTGTATTAAAGCATCTTAGAGCTTGGCGGTGATACCTAGTAACCCACAAAGCCACAAAACTACCGCAAATCGACGTTCGACTATTTAATTGCCATTTCCCGCCATTAAATAACTGGCAACACTCAATATTTCCCTCATTTTAGTGTTCAACATCGGTTTCCGCTCCATTTAAACCGTTAAACAGTTAATGCAATACAGTGACGACACGACCCAGTAAACAAACGCGCGTGTCGAACGTTAGACATATTGACGTTTTAATAATAATATTAATCTATGGACCATTGTTTAGTGTTTTAGCTTGTCAAAACGGTCAATTCAAATATTTTAAGCGAATCAATGGAATTAGAATTAACTATCACAGATAGATAGTTAATGGAATAAGATATGAGAGGAATTCTAAAACTGAAAAATTATAATGAACTCTAACTATGGGATCAACACCGAAATCGCGAACAAAAACGACTGCCCCCTACATTTGTTTGCGCTTAATTCGACAAAATGCACTGAACAGCTGATGAGGAGCTCGTGGCTAGATATAAGAAGAATTATTATTATTATAGCCGATAGAAGTATTATTATAGCCGCACGGGTCGATCTTCTAGGTTAAGCAACGCTTGCCAAAGTTGGTCTGTAGATGGGTGACCATCTTAACATAGAGAGTTTCCTCCGTGCCTCGGAAAGCACGTTAAGCCGTTGGTCCCGGCTGTCATTTGTAGATCTTTGGCAGTCGTTACGGATAGTCAGAAGCCAGTAAATCTGACTCCGGTCTTGCCATGAAGTACCGTGTTACCCAGTTAATGGGTTGTGGAGGTCTGGTAGGCAGCCGCTCCACGTAGAATACTGGTATTCAGCTAAAATCCGGCTTGACTGGAAGCCGACCCCAATACTTATAGTTCGGAAAAGGCTAGGCAGATGATGAGGAATTCTAAAACTGGTTATACTGAACAGGAAATCATGTGGATATCTGTTGTCACACATATTGTGTACCTACGTGATGGGGAAGAATGAAGGTCAATTCATACAAAAAAAAATTGAGTTGTTTGATGGCTATAAGACCTAAGAAAGATCCAATAAGTAATAGGTGGACTGTTGATGTATTTTTTATGAATGGGAATTCATCAAATGACTCCTGCTGCTCTGGCGGAGTGTCAGACTCTTATTGACTAAAACTCATCCGCGTTCCTCCTAGTGCCCTAGTGTAGTGGTCGCGGTGACTCGTTTAAACAAATTGGCAATGTAAATACAAGAGAATACTAACATTAGATAAAAAATAGAGATGCGCCAAGTGCTAACTAAATAGGATGATACAAAAAAGTATTTATTTCACTTTGAGCTCTAATCAAAGCTTCGAACGCAAAATAAACAATTGAAAATCGCGAAAAAAAAACATTTTAAACAAATTTCGATCAGGCCTATCTCCTCTTACCAAGTCGTATGATGGTCGGAAGTGTCCAGGTAGATAACACTTGGTATACCCACTGAAAGAGCAGTCAGTTTTTTTCATAGATGAGAAATCATAAAGCGAAAGAAGTCATCCTTTCGCTCTGGGTAGAGCGGAAGGGAGTATCAGACTTTAACTGCTTAAAACTCATCTTTGTTCCTCCTTTGCGTTCCAGGACCGCGGTGACTCTTTTGAACAAATGCCGTAACCCTGGCAGGCACTGCCCCTAGCGGGCCCCGTCTACTATGCGACTTAGGAAAGTAAACAGGCGACACAATACAGTGTGTCTGAAAGAATACGTGCACCATAATATGAAAGTTGGCGCTCTTGTACTTAGTCTTTAAAGTACAGATTGTCACAGAAGTATTCTTTATAAGTGCTTCTATAAGGTTTGAAAATAAAATATTGATTCAAGTTCCTTAATAATAAAATTAAATATTCTGCAATAATCCTGCTCCAACCGGGGATTGTCCTTGCAGTGCATACAGGGATAATCGTCGGTTGGTGTCCCATTCCCTTTGAAATGTATAACGGGGCCTCTGCAAATTCGCTTCGGAGAAAAGACATACAAATTAAATAAATGGCATCTTAAGCCAAACGTCAATTGAGTCATTTCATTGTTCTTTAGACAACCAAAAAACACTCGAGGCTGAGTTATTTATGTTTTAAGGGGTTTCAGAAATTTTCAACCATATTATTAAAACTCGTTTACCATACACATAAATATAATTATTAATGAGTAGATTCTTTATTCAATTGAATTGTGTAACTTAAATACATGGTTAAATTCATATCTTAATAATCTTTTTACTATGATCTTACCCCTGAACACTCAAAAAGTATAAGAAAAACACACTAATCACAGTTCAATGCAGCCAATACAACAAAACAAAACAAGGCATCCACAACAACAACACTAAATCACTAACTATTGAAATCCCTTCTGTCTCCGCCAGTACTGCCAACCGTCTGATTGCCCCACCACTCCGCCTAGGAGTACGAGTATATCTAAAAATTACATTTCTCCCCCTCACCAAAGTTCAATAGCTCCACAACGAATACAAAGTCTTGGACAATCACGTGCCTTGTAATCCAATTGTGATGCCGATTGGGACTTGGCCCATGCTGGCCCACGAATGCCCACTATCTTTTATAAGTGCCAAAGAAAACATAGACTTATTGTCAGTACTTTATTAGCTTGGCACAACGAAGCTGTCATTCTTCATTTTGGTATGGCTTTACGTGGAATTATTGCTAAATAAGGTTTGTTAGGGTTTCATACCAAAATGGTACAAAGGAAAGGTGTGACAAAAGTCTGTACGTCTGTCACAGCCTGATATCTCAAGTACCACTAATGCTATCAACTTTAAATTTGGAATAGTTTTAGTGAACGTTTATTTAGCTATTTTGCAAATAAGAAAGAAATAAAAATGAATACATTTTCTTTGCAACAGCGACTGGCTGTGGGACTACTAGGGCATGTGGTGTATCATGTGAAACAGCACTATTTGCGAATTTTCAAATATATTTTTTAGGCCTCATGGTTTTCAACTTTTGACAAAAATGTAAAAAACTTGACCCCGCCCCCCTCCCCTCCCTTATCTCTGAAGCTTGCTTAGAGAAAAATTTGAAATAACTGTATGTGATAGAAGTTTATGTAAAATTTACAGAAAAAATAAAACGATGTCTCTACATAGCACAATTTTTCAGAAATCAAGAATTAAAAATATCTTTGCCCCACACTAGGAATTTCTCCTGTATCGTAGGTGCATTTACAAACATACAAATTCACATACACAAAAGTCAGACCCAGAAAAGCTATCTGCACGCCATAGCAATATTTGTTCCGTGCGGGAATCGAACTCACGACACGCAGCGCAGCAGTCAATCGTTCAACCACTGCGCCAACCGATGAATATGAATATTTAAGAATATTTCACCGTTTATACGACGATACGGAACCCCCGGTGCCCGAGTCCGACTTGATCTTGACCAGTTTTTTTTAATTTGATTGTCGTTGGTAATGAGATTAAGGTGTTTTGTTGGAGTTAGTGTCTATTTTGAAATTAATTTCTGATTATTTTTAGTTCGCTTTGAGGGTATCGTATCCAGAGGGAGCAATGACCCTCTGGATACGACAATGGCCGTGTCTGTCTCTCTATCTATCAATTGGTTAAATTATTTCCTCCACAACAATGTAGGTTGCCAATTTTTTTTTTATTTGTTATGGATTTACTCTTGACTCTAGTCTTGGTCAGAGATGGCATAGACAAAGTCTACGATGGAGCGAGCAAAATGAAATAACTCTGAGCACTTGATTGTACAAACATACCATCGTACGGGTAAATCTTGGAAAATGATTGCGACAATCCCGCACTATTATTTCCAACCACTGCAACTCCTGAGAGAAACAGTCAGAATCACCAGTCAACAACCCAACGAGTCTTGGAAAAACGATTCAACTGTCTTGAAACCCGCCAAAAAAAATAAAAGCTTAAGACCACTTCTTAATATCCCTTATCCTCCATAGATTTCGCATCTACTACAACCAGGGCACTTCAGACCGCCTCAACCACTTGACGCTGGTGAACTGGTGGGCCGGCAGCCTGTACAAGTCGCCTGTGCTCCCACCGCCTGATAAGGTCTACACAGACTTTAAAGGAAGGGCCTTTGAAGTTCCAGTGCTGCATGTAAGTTATCAGTGTTTTATTGGAGTAATGATAGATTTGAAGGGTTGGGTGACAAGAGTCTCTAGACAAAATGCCATTCTAACAACGAATGCGAGTGTCGAATGGTCACATGACATATCGACAGCGTTTGTCAATCCTATTAATATTTGACGTTTTTATAATCGCTTTCGCCTCGGTTAGGTACCACTGACAAATTGTTACTTGTCTTGTCTAAGTACTTTCTTTATGTGGTTTTAATGAAATACGGCTTTAGATATACCACATAAAAGTAGAAATTGCAGACAAGAAGACAACGTCATCTGTTCTTTTAACAAATTTCTTGTTTAATTTTTACCGATTACGCCATGTAGGTACAACATACATAGACATCTTACTAGGTCAAAAAAATATGTTCTAAAAAACATAACCTTTTTACGAGATTCAAACATATTCGCAACAACTACTGACAATGTTTCCACAGGCACCACCGTGGCATTTCGTGAAGTACAACAATGATAACACGATCTCAGTGACCGGCGGACGTGACGACAAGCTGCTCGCGCTCATAGCTAAGAAGCTCAATTTCAAGTAAGAGAACATGAATTTGACATCATGCTGTTATCATTGCAAAAGAGGTACTTATTATAGGAACTATTATTATACAAAAGATTTTGCTAAATAGTAGATAAAAACAAAAATAAATTAAATCCGTAGAAAAATATAGAAGTTATGCGTTTTTTAAGTTATTCTTCTATCTTTTTCACGCAAAACGACACTTGTACTAGATACCGCAAATTTGTGATGATGATTCTATGGCGTGTCTGGAAAATAACGTCACACGCAATTAATGCTGTCTCTATTTATCAGTGTTGAGAAATGTTATGAAAAATCCAGCGAAATACTCTAATTACAACTATCAAATTAAGAGCCTATATAGATTATAATAGATTTTATGAAAATTATTCGTTATTGATTGAAAGCCAATTTCTGGTTTAAATGAATATGTATACCCGTCATAGGCTTTCAATCTATTTCAGTTGTACACCTATGTATATAAGTCCTTTTTTAGAACGAACCAGACCTTGATACCTATTTAAAGGTATGAAGAACAGGGAATAAAGTGGCTCGCCCTTCTTAGAAAAGGGAGGGTGTTCCGACCAGTAGGGTGGGTATTGTGTTTGGTGGGCCCGACGGTTATTATTGGGTTTCTGAATAAATGTTAAACTTGCTGATAAAATGATGTAGACTACCTACATCAGTTTTAGCGTGAATAGAGTGGTGTATACAGAGTTTAACGGTATTGTGTAGTCATATTTCAATGACTATTTCTTTCAATGTACTCGTAGATAGACAAATTTCTTCAAAGAAATCATACTAGTACTTCGTACGCGTATCTCGTTTTTTCAGGAATTTTGGGAAATCCTCTCTTAAAGTCAAAGTCAAAAGTCATTTATTCAAATTAGGCTGAGTGCCAGCACTTTCTGAATGTCAACGTTTACATATAGACAGTCCCCCAAAACGCCCACCACTTTCTAGTGTTTTAGCTGTGGAGAAGAAGTGGCGCAGCAAACTCCCCAGCAACACATCTGTCTGTTGAGTTAGAAGAACTCGCATTTATACAATAGTATGCAAAGTTTTATTACAAAGAAAATAATATAACGTGGGCAACACGTACAATAAAAAACTAAATCATTTGACACTTGTAAGCCGCCAGTAGCGTAGCGAGGGGGGGCGGAGGGGGCGGTCCGCACCGGGTGACACCCGACTGCTCGATGACTGATTTTTGTCACTATTGGGTGGCACCTCTCAACGTTTGACGCAATGAAGCCTGTCGGAAGTAGGGTGCATTTTTTTGCATTTTGCACTCTCTAGCTTCCTGAGCTTTTCTGTATAAATCAACAAAAAACTTAAATTCAGTATGAATGATCAAAATACAATAAAACCTTTTCAAGATGTGCAAAAATGTATATAGTTCTTCAGGTTTTCTGCATTTAGACACTAGTTCATTGACTTTTTGTCACGGTCGGGTGTCACCCCTTAACGGACGACGTAATGAAACCTGTCCGTGGTGTGAGTAATTTCGAGCTCATTTCGTTTGGTCTTACATTCTGCACTCTCTTTGCTCTCAAGAGAGAGAGAGAGTTATACAGTATAACTCTACGAAATGACTATATTTATGAAGTTAATTTTTTTTAAAGTTAACTATAATTGAAAAGAAAAGTAATAATTTTTAGGAACAACCTGTATCAATTTAAAAACATAGCAACACAGTTTGTACTAAGGATGGACGACCAGATTGGTAACTGATGACGCTCGTTGGTGTTTTGGATAATGTTTTTATCATACACCCGATGTAATTTTATATTTTTTCTATTGATGTTTTTTTTTCTTTTTTTTCTATCTACCTACATAGGTTGTTATATTTTAGTCGATGATTTTGGTGCATGGTAAAACTCTAATGAGTTTATGTTGGCATCAACTTAAAGGTATCAATATATGTATGTACTTACTTTTGAATAAAATAATAAATAAATGAAATGATCAAAATAAAACAAAACCTTTCCGAGTTGAGATGCATGAATTTTCGGTACTCATAACTATTTTGGTCCCCCCCCCTCCAAATTATGCCCCGGGTGTCACCCATACTAGCTACGCTACTGTAGTAAGCTAGCACGCTCCATTACCCCATCATAATCAGACAACTCAAGCATAAAAACAATGTAAACCAAACTTATAGGTAAGCCTCCAGAAATAAAGGGCGTGCCTGCCTACACGTGCAGGGGTGGAATATAACAATAGATCTGTGACTCGACGCCACAAGTGATAAACTAGGGCCACTAAAATTAACTTCTACGTGCACCGGTGGAATCAAAAGGTTCCATTTGCGATACAACGGTGGGGCATTGGTGAGCCAAAAGGTTAAACAAGAAGCAGCTAATCATTGTAACATTAACAAAAAAAAAATACAAACCATGGCTAACAAGACGACCATTCACCACAAGCAGTATCCGTTCACGAGCATAACACAAAGATCAGCCATTACCCCCTCGCCATATTTGAGGGAAAGAGGTAACCTGATCTCCGACGCTACCGCAAGCAGTGAAAGCAGGGAGCATGACGAACTTGCTACCGGTTGCTCAGGATAAAATAATATTAAACAGTTGTCTAATTCACTTGTTAATCACATGTTGCAATATATTCAATTATAAAAAAAAACATTGTATTGCAAGTATTATGTCAATACAATAAAAAAGAAGAATAAAAACAAATTATTGACCTCTACGGACATGTCATCTACATATCACTGTTGTAATTACATAAATATATTTCTAACGCATTGCATCAACACATGGACAGACTCAGTTCAGAAAAAAAATCTGCCCAAGTGCGAGTCGGACTCGCATGCAAAGGGTTCCGAACGAATATTTGTTTTTTAACATGTTATTTTGACACTATAGACTCCTTATAGGTTTTCCTGTAATTTTTACGTAAAGATCTATTATCTCCATTTTTTTCATAATTTTAGACTTGGTAGTTTCGGAGATAAGGGCGGGGAATGGTCATATTCCGCCTAATTTCTTGAATAACTTCCACACCATTTATTTTAAAATTATGATAAAAATATAATTAAAACCCTCACAGTGAACCCTTTCATTTGATATGTCTCACGATATGGTTCAAAAAACTTTTTTTTATAATTTTCTAGTTTGTCAGTGACCCCCATACTAAAAATTTAATAATTTACGTAACACGTTCGTGTTTGGGTCACAAAAGTCCATATGTGTACCTGAACGGTCAGAATCGGTCCAATGGATCTGGAGAAAAATGCCTGTGACAGATAGACGGTCAGACAGACAGACACCTGAGTGATCTTATAAGGATTCGGTGTTTTGTTCGGAACCCTAAAAATACCCACCAAATTGAGAACCTCCTCATTTTTTGGAAGTCTGTTAATAAAAAATATTTCAAGTAACAAGATTCGTGTAAAAACAAACATAAAAAGATGCAGATATGATAACAAGCACAGACAAAAGCGAACACTCATACGTTAACAACATGTCTGCTGCAGCATTGCCGGATATAAGGGCAGTCCAATCTATGGGCGATCATTGCTAGTACGGTGTTGGCGCTGCCCCGCACTCTGCGCCCCAAAGACGCGTACGGTGCTTGCGCATCGTCGCGTGAAAGCTGTCGGTGCGCGCCTTCACGAACATGCCCGAGGCGCTGCAGTGTCGGGAAACACCCCGAACGCGTTATTGAACTGGACGCGGAAGGCGCTGTATGCCGTACGAGTATACTTTGCCGACAAGTTCGAAACGCATCGGCAAATCTCATTAGTGGATCTATGGATGACGAAAACAACTATCTATGGTAACAGAGATAGCCTAATTTTATTATACAATTACACCTCTGAGTGCACACCCGAACTAGCAATTACAAACGTGACGTTATTTACGATATAAATTAAATTCTTACACGAGTTCACCTTTACACTTTCTCCTTAATTAAAGCTGGTCAGGGCCATTTTAAACTACAACAACTTACTTCAGACCTTATAGTTTAAATTCCAAAGTTCATTTTCCAGGTACAAGTACTACGACCCACCAGACAGGAGCCAGGGGTCAAGTATTTCAAGTAACGGAACTTTCAAGGGTACTCTGGGTCTGATCTGGAAACGTGTAAGTTTAGCTAAAATACTATGAAAATAATTTCTCAAAAGAATAAAGGCTTTACAAACAATACAGAACATTTAATTGCCAATTCTTGGTATGTTTTTATCTTTTTGATAAAATAAGGGTATTAATTTGGAAGGGTCCAAATTAATACCCTTATTTTATCAAAAAGTAAAACTTTCTACTGTTTCTTGGACGCGTAATATTATAGGACCAGAACTTCGGATTGTTAGAGTTCCTGAAGCCCAAGTGAAAAAATGAAACCCTTAAAGGATCTATCGTGTGTATCCGTTTATTTAAAATAACATTTACGAGACTATGATTATACGGAATCCTATACCTATGTACGTGCGTAGTATTATTTACTTAACATTGTTTTTCTTTAATTTTGACCTGTATTGTGGATGCAATTTTAGGGACAAATCTGCCAGAGCGTTTGTGTTCCCTTCCACATATAACCCGCTTGCCTTCAAAGCAAGAGTGAACAGGCACACTGGCTCCATTATAGACCTCATACATCGCTTTCTATCGGGCGTGATCACAGAAAAACAATATCGATCTGTAGGCGTGATCACCAAGTGTCAATAAAAAATGTGCAAACTAGGCTACGTGTTTAGTTACTACAGTAGTGTATAATCTAAATGAGGGTTTACTCGTATTTCTGACTTACGTAGATCAGGGTATCATTGCTTACATCTCATCAGATCTTGACTCTGCAATGTCTGTCCGTCTCAAGAGACGAGCAGAACCACGTCATCTGCCACGTAACGTTTGAACCAAGATAACATCTCTTTCAGCAAGCAGATTTCTTCCTAGGCGATGTGACGATGACTTGGGAGCGGTTGCAGGCTGTGGAGTTCTCGTTCATGACCCTGGCAGACTCTGGTGCTTTCTTGACTCATGCTCCGGCGAAGCTGAGTGAAACTCTGGCTATCATCAGGCCATTTCAGTGGGAGGTAGTATTTCTGAAGACTTTTAACTTTATTTCTCTCTCATAAAAAAATAGATTTAAAAGGAGCTGGAAAGCCTTTGCTACAATAATTTAATTTTTGGGGACTAAGAATTTGACACAAATTTTGCGAAATATGCTTAAGGACGTTTGGACTGTGGTCTCGTTTGTAGTGGTAAACTAGAATCCGCTGGATGCGAAACGCACAAGACGAAAGTCGACGTGACGACACTTGGGGGAAGCCTTCGTCTAACAGTGGACGAAGAGTGGTGGAGGTGAAGTAGGCTGAAACCATGATGATGATGAAAAGCTCCCTAATCTCTTCAAAGTTAGAGTGAACAGGCTTCTTCTGGGTAGGCTCGCTCCATCGTAGACTTTGTCTCTGTCATCTCTGACATAGACTAGAGTCAAGAGCAAACCCATTACATATTTAAAAAAAAAAAGCTCATGGCCTGTACATAATTTCTGAATATTACATTTTTTCCTTTCTCTCCGTGTTTATATTTCTAGGTGTGGCCCTTAGTCTTCGCAACTTTACTGGTAACAGGCCCAGCGCTTTGGATAGTGATAGCAGCGCCGTCGCTATGGCAACGACATAAATGTGACCAGCTGGGACTGTTTAGCAGCTGTTGCTGGTTCACCACTACGCTGTTCTTGAGACAATGTAAGAAACTTTACTAATTATTTCACCTACTAATGAAATTTCTTCCCACAAGGTGGACATATGTGGTGAGGATGAACAGGACCAGTCTAGGTGGCGACACTGGGGGAGGGAGATGTCCAGCAGTGGACAGCAGTGGAGTTTTAAGGAATATTTTCGGAGCCGTTATCAGTTTATCGTAGTAGTTGACTTTCTGTACTTTCATCTTACCACAAGAGAAAAAACGTGAGTTTATGTAGATACCTATGTTCCTATGTATGGTTGTAAGTAGGAACTGTATTTTTTTTAGCATCCAGCAAAGAGCCATCTAGCACTCACAAGGCACGCCTGGTCTCAGTTCTGATCTCCCTCGGAGCGACCTACGTCATCGGAGACATGTACTCTGCCAACCTGACGAGTCTGATAGCCAAGCCTTCGAGGGAACGCCCCATTGGAACCCTACCAGCATTGGAAGAAGCTATGAGGGACTACGGATATGAGCTGGTGGTGGAAAGCCATAGCTCGTCGCTGGCTATTCTGGAAGTACGTTCTTCAAATTGTTTTCAGTACGGTGGATATGCATAATCTTTTTCTACTTAAGTGTTACGTTTTCGGGCATAAAGGTGCCTGTCCATTACAGAGGAACGAGGCAGAAAGGCGGAGAAACTGAGAAATTTTAACAAGTAACTTTTATGCAATTCCATTGGCTCAAATTTCTCCGTTTCTCCGCTCCGCTATAATGGACAGGCAACCTTAAAAGGGCTTCTATTAAAAATTAGGTTTCAATAATTTTTTAAATATTTTTATTGCTTTCTCCAATTTCTCTTTTATTTTTAGGGTTATTTATTAGATGTTTTTTTTAACATATATCCTATAAAAAATCCTAAACCCCGAAAAACAAACTTACATTTTACAGAACGTAGAAATTTGGACAGTTATGTAACTATTCTGGTGTACAATAAAGAATATTGTACTCTACTCTATTTTAAAATTATTATTACCTGGGGGTCTAAAAATACCACTTTAGTAGAATAAGAAAGCACATCACGCTTCCCCTGCGTCACTGTCAAATTTTCCCAATCAACCTTAACAACCAACCTAATGCCTTAGCGATAAAGATGAAAATTAAATTTGACAGATTCTTTTTAAGGCTACTGGCTTTCTAAACCAATATCAATAGGGAACATGCATGAAAAACATATTTATCATCTATACAGTTTATCTAAAAATATAATGCTAACAGTGGAAATACAATCCAAATTATTCAAAAAACGAAGGAGATATGATTATTTTAAACAAATATATCTGTCCCTCTCGCGAAAACGCTGTTTTCTATGGCAGCTTTATAGGCGTCATAGACGATGACGTCAAAGTTTACATCGGACTTCTCTTTCTAATTGTAATCATTGAAGCTTTATTACTTCATCACGGATGAAGATATTTAAAAAATAATTTCATGATTGTTTACTAGAGCTAATAAGTATTTCATTTTTCTAATAAAAAATCGCATGTATATATGCCCTATTATTACGTTCAAAACTCTTCCCTTACTAATAGATAGCCGAAGCTGGGTACTGGTCGTAGAAGTCTAAATTTTAGCACGTAGGTTCCTCGGGAGTCCAGGAGAGCACTAAAAGATGATCTAATTATTATAAATAAACCTCTACAGCTTGTTATCATATCTTAGACAGACCATTACAATAACCATAACCTCCGTGATCAAGTTTGCCTTGTGACCCCGTGATCGTGGGTTCGACTCCCACGGGAAACCATGTTTTGTACAGTTGTTTTCCTGTTTGGCTAGGAAGCCTGCATTAGGCTTGAATCATCTGATTGACTGATATAAAAGATGATTCCGTGTTTCAGAAGGCACGTATTTTGCCGGTCGTCCCGACTGCCAAATGGCGGTCGTCAAATAAACCATGTCAGAGACCCTTGAGGCGGTATAGAAACTCTGACACTAGGGTGTGTGGGTTCGTTACACCTTATTGCCCACACGAGAAGGAAGAAGAAGAACCAGCTGTTAAAAAAAAACAGAATCAGTTTTATAATACTGAAATCTATTGTCCTACATTCAATCCTGCATACTCATACACTCGGTATCAATATATTCATGCGTGTTATCATTTCGTGCAAATTCGAGCGAACGATATGCTTTGTTATTTCAGCTTTACGTTTTTATGCTTCATAACACGATACTAGATCCCATGTAAATAATGCCGGATTAAAACTTCGATGATGTTCGACAAATTTACAAATATTTTCTGTTTGTATTTTCTGGTTTGATGTTCAATTTAGCGTGCAAGTTCTATTGAATGATCTGTCACGCGTTAAATTGTAAACTGTTGTTTATGATTAATGTTTTAATTAAGAGTCCTATTATAATTATACTTCTGATATCTACTTTCTAAATGAATAGACTACTCAGTTTCAAAATGTTTTTTCAGTCATCACAAATAATTGATGAAAATTTACCACCGTCTCTCCGAAACTTTAGCCTTTTCCCAACTATATTGGGGTCGACTTCCAGTCACACCGGATTCAGCTGAATACCAGTGTTTTACGTGGAGCGGCTGCCTACCAGACCTCCACAACCCATTAACTGGGTAACACGGTACTTCTTGGCAAGACTGGAGTCAGATTTACTGGCTTCTGACAATCCATAACGACTGCCAAAGGTCTACAAATGACAGCCGGAACCAACGGCTTAACGTGCTTTCCGAGGCACGGAGGAAACTCGGTATATTAAGATGGTCACCCATCCACAGACCAACCTTGGCAAGCGTAGCTTAACCTTAAAGATCGACCCGTGCGGTTGTTTGACCGTTTCTCCGAAACTACGAAGACAAAAATGTAAAAAAAAATACAAATAATTGTTACCTACACAACATAATAACAGAAAAAAACACAATACCTACAGCTTCGCTGCCAGCTGGTATATGGTGACATCATGGAAAAATCCAAGTTTTTTTTTTTGTAATATATGCATGAGGGATGTGTCAATATTGTTATTTTGGATATATTTAGCTCTTTTTAGGAGTTTTAGTAAAGAAAAAGCAAAAAAAATAAAACCCGCGAATTTGCGGACCTGGCACTGAGATTGAAAGTTTCAACCCCAGTGCCAAGTCCGCAATTATGCGGAGTAGTTTCTTTAATGTATTTTGGTTTATTTAAAACTGTTTATGATATTTGAACACAAGATAATCGTAGTTTGCTTAATTCTAATACCTTTGGTAACATTTACTAAAGTCTTTCATAGGATAACATTACAAAAAATGTGTAAAAAAAAATCTGGAAGTAACTTACAATTACAACAAAAATAGCTGCATTTCTCTCAGTCTAATTAAAAATAAATACAAAAAAAAACTTCTTAAAATAATTACAGTTTCCTAACCATAAAAAATAATGTTTCTTTTTTAATCTTCTATATAATAATTCCGCCCGGCTTCATCATCCATATTTGAACCTTATTTGTAATGCAATAAAAGTCAATATTCAAAAACCATAACTTGTAACGGTATTTTATATTATTCAAGCGCAGGGCCAGCCTCCAAACGTGTTGCCAAGCGCAGAGCCGGGCGAGTACTAATTCATACAAACCGAACGGCGCTACTCCGCATATTAGCGGGGCCGGCACCTGGGGCTCACCCCGCACCCCGCTAATTCGCGGAGCTGGCAGCAAAGCTGTTAAGGGATCATTACTCATCATTATAATGAACTTTAAGTATGGGACCAACACCGAAATCGCGAACAAAAACGACTGCCCCCTACATTTGTTTGCGCTTAATTCGACAAAATGCACTGAACAGCTGATGAGGAGCTCGTGGCTTGATAATAACAGCCGCACGGGTCGATCTTCTAGGTTAAGCGACGCTTGCCAAGGTTGGTCTGTGGGTGGGGACCATCTTAATTTACCGAGTTTCCTCCGTGCCTCGGAAAGCACGTTAAGCCGTTGCTCCCGGCTGTAATTTGTGGATCTTTGGCAGTCCTTACGGATTGTCAGAAGCCAGTAAATCTGACTCCAGTCTTACCATAAAGTACCGCGTTACCTAGTTAATGGGTTGTGGAGGTCTGGTAGGCAGCCGCTTCACGTAAAATACTGGTATTCAACTGAATTCGGTTTGACTGGAAGCCGACCCCAATATAGTTGGGAAAAGGCTAGGTAGATGCACTGAACAGCTGATTTTTTTTCGCGATTTCGTCAGGTCCCTTAGTAAAAGTTATTTATATTGGTGAGTGCAACGACTCCTTAAGTGCTATTGCGTTTATTCTGTTACTCGTGGTAGATTACTGGAAAATTATATGATTCGTTCAAAACCTTCTGTGCGCAAGACTGACTCGAAATTGTATTTTTATTTATTTATTTACAAGGCTCACCAACAATTGTTCATCATCTGCCTAGCCTTTTCCCAACTACATTGTGGTCGGCTTCCAGTCAAACCGGATTCAGCTGAATACCAGTGGTTTACGTGGAGCGGCTGCCTACCAGACCTCGACCACCCAATAACTGGGTAACACGGTACATCTTGGCAAGACTGGAGTCAGATCTACTGGCTTCTTTCTGATAATCCGTAACGACAGCTAAAGATCTAGAAATGACAGCCGAGACCAACAACTTAACGTGCTTTCCGAGGCACGGAGAAAACTCGTTATTTTAAGATGGTCACCCATCCACAGACCAACCTTGGCAAGCATTGCTTAACCTTCAAGATCGACCCGTGCGGCTGTTATTATTTAGCCACGAGCTCCTCGCTCACCAACAATTGTTAACACTAAAAATATATCAGACATACTTAGCTTAAAAACATATGACGTAGTGTCACAATTATTACAGGTAATCACCAAATGATCCAAAATGATATATGTTGGCACGGTTGGCGCAGTGGTTGAGCGGTTGACTGCTGCGCTGCGTGTCGCGGGTTCGATTCCCGCACGGAGCAAATATTTGTATGGCCTACAAATAGTTATTCCGAGTCTACCTGTTTGTGTATGCTTGTAAAGGGTAAACGCACCCACGATACAGGAGACATTCCTAATATGCGACAACGTTATTTAAATAAAAAAAAATAGGGCAAGGTATTTTTCTTTCTGCCTAATACTTGCAGAATTACTTTTTTCACATATTTTTTTCTCAGAACGGCACCGGTGTATATGGCCGCCTTGCGAACCTGATGCGTCGGCAGCGAATACAACGCGTGCGCAACATAGAGGTGGGCGTACGACTAGTGCTGTCCCACAAGAGAGTTGCTGTGCTGGGCGGTAGAGAAACGCTGTATTATGATACTGAGAGATTCGGTATGTACTGTTATCAATCATCAACATATTTAAAATTCTTCCGTTACCGACTGATTAATGGACTTACAAAGCTAAAACTACTGGTCGTAGAGAGGTGAAATTTGGTATGTAGGTTTTTTGGGGATTGTATGGGAGCACTAAGAGAGGATTCCCAAAAATTCCTACGGTAACGGGAGAAACGGGATATGCGCAAACGAAGTCGCGGGCATAAGCTAGTAATGAACAAAGAAAAAATTATACTACTTAACGGGTTGTTATCTGAATTTCGGCTGTTTGAAAATCAATTGGAAATGGTCAAATAAGTGAATTTAAGCCCGGAAAAAAATATATGTGAGGGATGCATGCTTGTACTGTTGCGTAGATATTCTGCGAAGAAAACATTTGGTGGTCATCAGCAGGACATCGTGTAACATCGTCGTGTTGAACATGAGGGGTCGAGGGCGGAGGTGGCATTTTCATTGCTAACAGGCTCGAGTAATCCAGCTTTTTACAAGCTATTTATAAACTTGTCTTGTTCGTATTGTGTGTCAGGTTACAATAGGAATCGATTTTAAAGCACTTTGTTGTACCATATGAAGCTGAAACTTAAGATACATACTTATATAACTTGGAAGACAATACAATAATATGGCACTATGGAACTGTTTTGATAAATGCATTTGAAAGGTTGGTACGAGTATATGAACTCCCCAACCAAACAAAATAGCATCATCATAATTTTGGGCTCGCAAAAATCTATAAGTCTGTGATAAGACCTGTCGTAATGTATGGACCAGAATTTTGGGACGAATGAAAACAGATTGCATGTAGCGGAGATGAGAATGTTTATTCTGGCTTTAAAGACTCTGGTTGGGAATGTAACGAGAATGGATAAAGAGACAAATAATAATATAATAATAGGTAATAATATTCAGTGGCGCCATCAGGATGGAATTTGGTTTGGACAAATTTGCGGTCATGTATGTAAAGCGAGGGGAGATTAGGAATCCGTGGGAACACAACTTTTGGATTCCATAGACCTTAGGTCCCTTTCCTCAACCGAAACTTGCGAGTGTTGGGGTATGTCGGAAACGTTAGACATCAATGCTGTTGATATGAAACAATCCTTGAAGGAGCGCTTCTTTGGCCGCCTAAACAAAGTACTTAACAGTCTTTTATCAGGCGGAAACAAGGTGCGCGCCTTCAACGGTTGGGTCATGCCGGTTTTGATGTATTCTTTCGGCATACTCAAATGGACTCAGACGGAACTTGACGCCCTGGATAGGAGGGTACGTTCACTGCTTACCGCAAATCGGATGCATCACCCACGGTCATCGGTGATGAGGCTGTATATCCCGCGGAAGTGCGGGGGTCGTAGCTTCTTAAATGCTCAGACCCTGCACAACCGCGAGGTATGCAGCCTTAGGGAATACTTCCTAGAGGCCGACGTGGGTATGCATCGAGATGTGGTAGCGGTGGACAAAGGCCTTACCGCGCTCTTCTTGGCTAACGAGAACTGGCGCAAACGTGTGGTATTAGATACTAACGACCGCAGGGAGGTATGGCAGAGCTTCACGGACTCTTTTATCGGGTCCTACGTGGGCCCGATGTAGACTTCTTAGCGTCCGTAGACTGGCTGCGTTTTGGTGACTTCTTCGGGGAAACCGAAGATTTAGTCTGTGCAATTATGGACGAAGTTATGATGACGAACAACTACCGGAAATACATTGTGAAGGACGGTACGGTTGACATATGTCGGGCAAGTCACCGGCCCGGGGAATCCATCCGCCACATTATTTCCGGTTGTTCTAGTCTGGCTAACGGAGACTATTTGCACAGGCACAACCTTGTAGCCAGGATTATCCACCAGCAACTTGCTCTTAAATACAATCTTGTGGAATCTGAAGTACCGTACTATAGGTATGTGCCCGACCCAGTTCTCGAAAATGGCAATTGCACATTGTATTAGGATCGGTCTATCATCATTGACAGGACTATTGTTGCCAATAAGCCCGATATAGTGATGATAGACCGACTAGAGCGTCGCGCAATGATTGTTGACATAGCAATCCCTCATGACGAGAACCTCGTGAAGTCAGAGAAAGATAAACAAACGAAGTATCTTGACTTGACTCGCGAGGTTGTCGACATGTGGGATGTGAACACAGCAGTCATTGTGCCGATAGTCGTGACGGCGAATGATATAATTGCCAAGAGCCTCGACCAACATCTCAAGAGGCTCTTGTTGGGCAGCTGGATCAAGGGCTTGATCCAGAAAGCAGTACTCCTGGACACGGCGCGCATCGTTAGGAGGTTCCTCTCTCAGGAGCCCTGACCCCCGGTAGCTTGGACCCTGTTCCCGATCCCGGTGGGCTACTGTTTTTTATATTTTTAAATTTGTATTTGTATTTTTATATAAATATTTAAAAATGTAAATAATCTATACATATAACAAAATTGTAGACCAACCGTGTCTATATATTGAATGTTTTTGCATTAAAAATTACATAGAAAAGTTAGGAAAAAGATACAAAACACAAATATGCTATTTTCGTCTGTTTGTCTGTGCGTTTGAGGGAGCATCACGCATAAACTACAGGTTGGGTTACAAATCTAGGTACTTACAAATATTAAGTGATAACTCGAGTAACATTTAGCGTTTATTTCATCAAAATCGACCCACATATAAAAAGATAATGAATTTTTAAGTTTAGGTAGAAACTTCATCGAGCGCTAAAATAGGTAGTTTTCATTGAGACTCCAGAGACTTACAATGTCATCTACTGAAAATAATAGTAGTAACAAATGTGTGAAACGAACACCAAAACATATTGTTGAGTTATTTGTTAAACTCTTAATACGAGTATTATGTAGCAAGCAAAAGAAAAGTGAACATGTTATTATCATAATATCATTATTTATCGTAAGATGTGGGCTTTTAAGTTCAAAATCATTTTTGACAGTTCAACTACATTGTCGATAGATGGCGATGTACTGATGACGCGTTTTTCTGAAGGTCTTAAACCTCACAGACCAGATCTCCAGGGAGAAGTCTTTTTCCTCATTTCCGGCTTGCCTTTATTGGCTGGCTGGAGTGAACGCTGACGAGTAATGGAGCTCTCACCTCTTTCTTGCCTTAATCAGCCAGTCGGCCTGCCGTGGTGTGGTGCATCTCCACTCTTCTAGCACCTCAGGATATGTTGACCCTTGGCGCTACGTCACTTTGTGCTAGCGACCCTTTTCGGGGGGACCATTTATTGAGTGTGCTAGTCACCCCCTGCCATTTTGAAGCCGTATTAATTATCAGTGGTCAGACAGGGGCCAATAGTTCTTTCGTAGTAAACTATTATCAGTCCACTAAACCAGCCAAACCCATAGCGTTTCATCTTTTATTCCATATTCTGCAATAGTCCTGCTCCAACCGGGGATTGTCCTTGGGTATACTTTCACAGTGCATACAGGGATAATCGTCGGTTGGTGTCCCATTCCATTTGAAATGTCTAAAGGGGTCTCTGCGATTTGGCTTTGGCCCCTTGTATGCCTACCAAAGGACCGGGTCTCCAAGGACCCGAGAAAATTAAAAACATGTGAAAATAATAATAAATCATTTAATATCTGAATTTTAAAAATGTACGATTGCATATGGATATGCAAACGAACATTTTTAAAACACATGAATAAATTAAAAGATAACAATTGAAGATATTACACAACACAAACATTATATATTAAACAAAAGTCAATAAAAACATTATAAATTACAATTTTACAAAACAAAAAGATTACACACACACTATCAGTATGGTCATCTCAGTCTATATTTAGGTCTGGATCCGGAGTGCTCAACATGTAGCCTAGTCCAGTACCGCATTATTGGGCAATCCAGATCCAGATCCATCTTCGATGCGAACAGAACACCTTAGAACGACGCCACTTAGGAACGCCTTAGAACGACACTTTGGATCGACGCCTTAGAATAACGCCTTTGGAGGACGTATTAGAACGACGCCTTAGGAAGACATTTTAGAACGACTCCTTAGAACGTCGCCTTGGAACGACGTCTTAGAACGATGCCTTTGAACTACGCCTTAGAACGACGTATTAGAACGACGTCTTAGAACGACGCCTTTGAACGACGCCTTAGTACGACGTATTAGAACGACGCCTTGGAATGATAGCTTGCAGCGACGCCTAAAAACGACGGCTTAGAACGACGCCTTAGGAAGACGCTTTAGAACGACGCCTTAGGAAGACGTCTTACAACGACGACTTTGAACGAAGCCTTAGAACGACGCCTTAAAATGATGCCTTATAACGACTACATAGGAAAACGTCTTAGAATGACGACTTAAAATGACGTCGTTAGACCGTCGCCTTTGAACGACACCTTAAGAAGACGTCTTAGAACGACGCCTAAGAACGACGCCTTAGAAAGACGTCTTACAAAGACGTCTTACAACGACGCCTTACAATGACGCCTTAAAACACTCCTTAGGAAGACGTCTTAGAACGACGGCTTAGAATAATGCCTTAGGAAGACGTCTTAGAACGACGCTTTTGAACGACTCTTTAGGAAGACGTCTTATAACGACGCCTTAGAACGACGCTTTACTTAACTTTTATACACAATTAAATGATATAATATCTTTAAGTTCATGGTTTATTGTTGACACTTTTAGATGTTATGAGGAGTTTTTAGTTTTTTATTGATTCTTCATTTTCTATTAAAGATAACATCGTTATGGTTATTGGACTAATTTGTGTACATTAACATTGAAGTTTAGATAAATACAGTACATTTACATTTAAATACGTAAAATTAAAAAGGAGCTGTACACTTTACTTTTTGAGGTGTACCCTCAAGTGAAGGACTTTGTACCATAAACACGTTTCTTGTATGGGAGCTCCCTTTTATTTTAATTACATTTATTCTTATTATTTGTTGTTATAACGGCAATAGAAATACACGCTCTGTGAAATTTCAACTTTCTACCAATTACGGTTCTTGAGATATATAGCCCACTGACAGAGACGGACGGACGGACGGACGGACAGTGGAGGCTTAGTAATAGGGTTCCGTTAGTTACCCAAGCTTCAACTGCTGTGCAGCATCTCTTCTCGAGTTACGATTCACCATAAGCTATAGAAGCTCACTAATATTTTTCTACCTATAAAGACCAATGTAAATGACGTGTATGAATTATTTTTATTTTTTTCTAAATAATCTAATCTAGAAACACTAGGAATAGTTTGAATCTACGTTTATACACACACACAATGATAATCTTAGGTAATTATTTTTTTAAAGCATCAAAATACCTATCTAAAATACATAGCATACACTCGTAAATCCAACCTTCGAATTTTCGTAATTAGCAGTTGACAACGAACCCAAAATTCAGTTGAATGAAAGTTGAGAACAAAATTTTGTTTCAGGATCCCACAACTTTCACTTGAGCGAAAAACTGTACACACGATACTCGGCGATCGCTTTACAAATCGGATGTCCTTATTTGGAAACTTTTAACAATGTGTAAGTAAAAAAAAGTCTTGTAAAGAATGCCTAATATCTTGTTGCATTAAGTCCGCCCATGTACCACTATCGTACATACAACTTCAATAAATAATTAAAAAGTTTTGTCTTGAATTAGATTTTTTTGAGGAAATTGTGAATTTACAACTCTGATGATCTGAAGCATGCCTGATGCATCTCGGAGCATGGCCTATGTTTCAACAGAGCAGGTTGTAGGTAGGTATAGTACAACTGTCGTATTATTCAAAACTGTAATCTTAAGTTTCATTTTTCATCATTCATGCCCTCCGTGTGTCACTGCGAGGTGCTAAGTGAAAACCAGAGGTGGGCGTCCAATACCCAGTGAATGCGGAGATAGAAAACTCTCGACTCAATATGGACACGCCCAGTGCAAAAGTATATTCTTTGCTATCCTAATATACAAAATTATTCCGTTACTGACTGATTGAGTATCTGGAGTGACTGACAGACAACGCACAGCCGAAACTTCTGGTCGTAGAAAGTTGAAATTTGGCATGTAGGTTCCTTGAAGAGGTTGCGGACTTCGTTCGAAAGAGGCACCGTACCCTGGAACACAAAGGGCACTAGGAGGAACACGGATGGGTTTTAGTCAGTAAGAGTCTGACACTCCCTTCTGCTTCACCCAAAGCAGGAGGAGTCATTTGATTATTTCCCATACTTAAAAAAAAAAACAGGTTCCTTGAAGAGTGTAGGGGAGTACTAAGAGAGAATTTCCCAAAATTCCTAGGGGAACGGGAAAACAGGATATGCGCGTACGAAGTCGTAGGCAAAAGCTAGTTATTATCATAAAGTTTGTGATTGGTGATGTTGTGTGTGTCCTTATTGAGGCAACGTTCTGAATTCTGCTGGTTCAGGGTCATGACTCTCTTCGAAGCGGGTATCATAGCTAAGATGACGACGGATGAGTACAAGAATCTTCCGGAACAGGCCAGAAGGTCTGACCCGGTCACCGAGAGTGACAAGCAGGGCGGTGAAGCTATGGGGGACTCTACAGCTACCTCATCGCAAGCCGTACGTACATTTAAATAAACTAGAGCTAAAATAATATAGGGCTGTATGGATACGAGGCGGCGCGGGAAAGTTATAACCATCTTTATGAGTCTATCTGTTTTTTTTTTAATTTGAGACGGATTTGCTTATGACTCTAGTCTAGGTTAGAGGTGACAGAGACAAAGTCGACGATGGAGTGAGCATACCCAAAAGAAACTTATCTGTTTGTTACACTTTCACGCTAAAACCTCTTAATAAATGGAAAATTTTTAGCACAGAGATATATTGAACCCCGGAGAGGGACATAGGAACCTGTTTAGCAAGAGAGTACGTTCTTTTCAGACTTCCACGTGAGTGAGGCCGCTGGCAGAAACTAGTAAACCAATAGAATCACTTGTGCTGAGCGAGGCTAGGTAAATGAAGCGAGTCTATTGGTTTTTAACAAACACATCCCTCGCTACGCATCCTCGCATATGTCTGGTGGAAACGCAGCCTAAGGGACTACTCACACGTCATCATATCAGCCGAAAGACGTCCACTGCTGGACATAAGCCTTCCCCAAGATGCCATAATCGCTACGCTTGGCAGGCGGGTTGGCGTCCGCGGTGTATGGTGTTGAGTTTTACAGAGAACGCTGCTGCCCATTCTCTGCCGAGATGGATGGTATTATTCTTTTACGGCACCATACGGCATTCACACTTATTCAGCTCTATTCAGCTTATGCCCATAGAAAGCAACGACTTTTTATGGTGACGAGTACGCATCCGTTCAGCTTTTCGCGTCATTATCATAAAATAAGGACAAATGTGCTATTATCATGCAAATGCTATAAATAGAGTTCAGCGCTGTTAATACTAGTTTACTTACGACGCTGTACGCCGCTGATAGAAGCAGAACTGTATAAATGTGACCAAAATCGTTCAGCGAAATGCGAATGGAGCTGAATATATATGAGTAGTCCCTTAAAACTGTCACATTGTCTTCTATTCTGTCATTAATTCTTAATTTAAAGGTCATAAAGACCTTTAAATAACCTCCAGGGGTACTAAACAATAAGTTTAGGTTTGTAGTTGATTTATCATCAAAGTTTGTGTTTCCAGCCACAAGGGGAATCCACGAAAGGGTTGCAACCCGTCTCCTTGAGGATGTTGAGGGGCGCTTTCTGTTTGCTTGGCATCGGACATCTGTTAGCAGGTATTATTTGGATGAATGTGAATTTAGTAAGAAGCTTAATAGGTACAACTTGTTCAAAAAAATCAGACATAATTAATTCGTAGATTATAATTAATCGCTTTCAAAATACTTACGCTTATCATTTCTATCTCATACAAATACTGACTATAAACTCATGATAACTGTAAACAACTATCACACAAAAATATAATTATATTCTATACCTTGTAGAAACTTTGAGCTTCAACAAATACCAACATACATGCACGCAACCATTTTCTATAAAAAATATTCCAAAATTTTTAAACCTACGAAATAGTTCTCGGTACCTCCAAGACTTAATAATTTTTGAATATCTACGAGGTACCTATTCTGTGAAAAAGTGCTAATGCTACGGTCACACAACCGTTATATGGAAATAAATTATGGTCATAATTGGTATTGTTTCAGTTGGTTTTGTTTCAACTATGACCATATTCTCTATACTTGAGGATTTGTTATTGGCTTGCTGGTGACTACGGTTTCCTATTTTGTTTGTCTTTATTAGTTGTAAGTTCTCCATGTACTAAATAAATAATTATTGCCATATTACAGTAGTGTGGCCGTAGCATAAAATAAAAAGTGACTTCCAAAAACAAAACACTACAAAGTATGAAATAACTTTAATTTCTTTTGTTTTCGGTATTTTTTGGGTTTGAAACTACAAACACTGCGTATCGGCGTGATGTTATGTTATGAACTGGTGTAAACAATCAACAGACATGCGATTTCAGAAATTCCGATCCATTTGCTTTCATTGATTGAATAGTTCCGTTGCCTACCTCTGAAGTTCTTCATCAGATCTTCACCAAATCAAAATTGGCCCCGTCCGGGAAAATACTCTTCCAAACAATAAAAGAATCATTCAAATCGGTTAACAATTGGCGAAAATACCGCTGAACAAACATTTTTAATGGGATCCCATCATCAGATCCTGACTTATACCTTCCATCATCAGCTCAGCAACACGAGATAATAATTATCAGGCACAAATATCTGAATTGCGTTAGAAATTTCATGAAGAACATTGTATGTTTTGTGTGTTTCCTTCGATTTTCATGGGATCCCATCATCAGATTCTGTCTTGGTGACAATGGGACCACTTCAGGAGGCTTTCGAATAAAAAAGTTTTTTTTTAATCGGTCCACAATTGGCGAAAAAATCGGTGAACATACTTAAAAAATAAAAATACATACAGCCAAACTTAGAACCTCCTCCTTTTTGAAGAAGTCGGTTAAACACTGACATGATGCTAAAAGGTTTTATTTATACTTACATACGAGTATATACACAATTTGCCCTGTACACTCGATAGCTATTTTCAAACCCATGGCACTAACATCAATCTGTTTTCCAGCAATATCATTAGCAGTGGAGATCCAGCTCCACCGCCGTTCCAAGCGCCGTCGCGACCCACCTCCGAACGAGCACAGAAAGGCACAGAAACTGCTGGTGCTCAGCAAGTCGGTCATGCTGTTCAAACGAGGGTGCAGGAGGGTGTGTGATACTGTTTATACCGGCATTGATAAGGCGCTGGGACCGGAGATTAAGGAGTAGTTTGTAATAAATCTTTGTGATGGAACCTTATGTAATTAAGTAGCAGAGTAAGGAGTGTGCTTTGTGAGGTCGTTTGTCCGATTAGAAAGCAATAAAAATAACACAAATAAAGTTGAAATTGAACTTTTATTATTGAAAACATAAGCAATAACTTTTAGGAACAACCTGTATCAATTTAAAAACATACCAGCACTTTTGTACTAAGTGGTAACTGAAGGTGATGACGCTTGTTAGTGTTTTAGATAATGTTTTTCGCATATACCCGATGTCATTTTATATTTTTTCTGTAGTTGTTTTTTTTTTTTTCTTTTGCTCTAACTTCCTAGTTAGGTTACCTAATATATTTTTGTCGAAATATGTAGTCGATGATTATGGTGCACGGTAAAACTCTAATGAGTTTATGTTGGCGTCAACTTAATTGTAAAATGTATGTATGTTCTTACTACTGAATAAATAAATAAATTAGGCGCTGTTCTAATTGGCAACCGATCGTATGAGTTAACGAAGCGATTTCGTCACACAATGAAAATGATCCCTGTGCTCGCGCTACGAGTATTAGGACACTCTAAAGAAATGTTTTTGTTTTGTTTTTTTTTACTATTGATAGGCACGCGCTTGACCACCATCTCACCTGATGGTAAGCGATGATGTGTGAAGTAACCTATTCACTCTTGACTTAAAGACTCCCAGGTTGTAGCTATCGGGAAACACAGACTCCGGCAGGGAATTCCACTCCTTAGCTGTACGCATTATGAATGTGTTCCCAAAACGTTTTGTGCGTGTGGGTGGGATGTCCACCATATACCGGTGGCGCATCGCCGTTCGTCTTGTGGTCCGATGATGGAACGGACTTGGCGGAATTAAATTATGCAATTCCGTCGCACATTCCCCAAAATGCAACCGGCAGAAAACCGACAAGCCAGCAACTCGTCGTCGATGCTTAAGACTTTGGAGCTTCGTCGCGACGAGCCTCTCATTGCCAATGATCCCCTTGGCTCGTTTCTCAATTGAATCAAGGGCATCAAGCTGGTATCTGGCAGATCCGTCCCAAAGATGAGAGCAGTATTCCATACACGATCGAACTTGTGCTTGATAGAGTTTGAGCAGCTGTTCCGGCGTGAAGTACCGTCTCACCTTTGCTAGGATCCCCATCTTCCTTGCAGCCACTTGAGCTTTTGCCTCTATGAAAGGGCCAAAATTGAGAGTAGATGTTAATGAAACCCCAAGAAGCTCAAGTTGGTCGGTTATCGGCACGGTTGCACCTCGGAAAGATGGAGCTGGGTGGAATTGGCTCCTTTTGGCGGAAAATAGACACGCTTGGGTCTTAGCAGCATTGAACTTGACCAGATTGGCATCACCCCATTCAGAGACAGCCTGTAAGGACACATTCAAGCGCTCAATCATAGCCTCCCTGAGAGACCGGATCTGCGACCGACCAGCTCGTGCATCGGACACGTATCTCTCAGCAACAGTGCTGTCGGTTTAAGCAGATCATTAATATGCAGCAAGAACAGTGTTGCCGAAAGCACCGACCCCTGAGGAGCCCCGGCATTAATATCCAGCAGTCCAGACGAGCAGCCATCTATGACCATTCGGATAGACCGATCCCTTAGGAAATCTGCGATCCAATCACACAGACCGGCGGGCAGACCGAAAGAAGGAAGCTTACTAATAAGGCTATCGTGCCAGACCCTGTCGAAGGCCTTCGAGATGTCAAGGGAGACCGCCAGTGCCTCCCCGTGTTTCTCTATGACTTCACTCCAGATGTGAATGGCATACGCTAGAAGATCCCCAGTTGATCGATTTCAGCGGAACCCGTATTGTCGGTCACTAAGTATATCATTCGCTTCTAGGTACGCCAGGAGCTTATGATTCAGCACGCGTTCCATAGTCTTACAGAGTAAGGACGTTACCGAGATGGGTCTATAATTCGACGGGTCAGCTCGACTACCCTTCTTGGGCACGGGTTACACGTTAGCTTGCTTCCAAGCCTTCGGCACTTCTCCAGTCTCAAACGAAAGGCGAAACAGGCGTGTCAAGATCGGAGACAACGCAGGCGCACAAGTTTTTAGAACAATTGCCGGTATCCCGTCGGGGCCACTAGCCTTGTTCACGTCTAGGTTACGCAGTACCCTACGTACGTCCTTCTGATGAATGCGAATGTTCGACATGCTCGACTCGCATCCACCAGGAGAAGCAGGGGGCCTCGCGCAACAAGGAAGCAAACAAGTTCGCTTTCTCCTCAGTGGAGTGGGCCAGTGTTCCATCGGGTCTCAGCAGTGGTGGTAGTGAGCGGCGGCAGAAGTTCGATTCGGCCGACTTAGCCAGGAACCAAAAAGCCTTACTACCTGCTGGGTATGAAGCAAGTTTGTTCCCTATTCGGCTGATGTGGTCAAACCGTGCCCTCCGCAACACCTTCTTGCAGGACTTGGCAGCCCTGTTGAAGGCTCTCTTCTTCCGAATCACGTCATTTGCTTTGCGCGTACGAGCGTCGACCCATGCCAGGTAAGCCGCACGCTTAAGCGCATCAGCGCGATTGCATTTAATCTCGTCATGCGACAAAATGTTAGTCAATTATGACAACACCTTATTTCGGCAAACACAACGCGTCGTCGTCAACTATAGAGGAAGGAGAGGAAGGAGGAAGCTTATGTCACAAAGTGTGAAAGCCTGGGAATAAGTTATTGAAAGACGGTTGAGAAATGAGAGTGAAATCTCACAGAACCAGTTCAGTTTTATGCCTGGTCGGGATACAACGGATGCCATTTTCGCTATCCGCCAGCTGTGCGAGAAATATAGGGTTGCGCATAAAAATCTGCATATGGTATTTGTTGACATATGACCGGGTGCCTCGTGAGGTTTTGTGGTGGGCCCTTAAGGAGAAAGGTGTGCCTGGGGAGTATGTGCAATTGATTCGATGTATAGTCGAAGCAGTACTCAAGTCCGGTCAAGCACTACTGGTCTTGCTGAACACAGTCGTGTCATTTTAATTCTTTCATTTTGTTGACATCTTATTGAATTATCTGACATTTTTAATTTATGTTTTCTTTTTTATTTAAATTGCTGACATTTCTAATTTAATTTTCTGTTTTTTTTTGACATTTCTAATTTAATTTTCTGTTTTTTTTTTAAGTCTAATTAGTTGAGATTTGTATTTTAATTTATTAACATGTGTATTGTATTTTCTTGACATTTTGCTAAAAATTGTAATCTATAATAACAATATAAAAAATCGTTGACAATTGCATGTACATAATTATTAGACATTTGCACACCTGTTGAGGTAAAAATATGGCAGAACTTTTGTTGTTTGTAACATCACATGTATGTACCCATATTTCAGCAAATAAATTATTTGTATTTTGTATTTTGATATATTTGCGCGATGATCTCTTTTTTTTTAGGACCACGCCTGATGCCTGACGGCACGGTTGGCGCAGTGGTCGTGTGCGATTGACTGCTGCTCTGCGGGTTCGATTCCCGCATGCAACTAATCTTTGTAGGTATGGCCTACAGATTGTTTTTCCGGCTGTTTGTGTATGTGGGTTTATGCATTTGTAAACGCACGCAAACAGAAAAAACACATAAGTTAAGATAAGCACATTAGCAGATATTGTAATAAGGTAGAGCAAACACACTAATGCACATTGTTATGTAACAAGTTAGCAGTAAGTTGCAACAGTAAAGTCAGTAACTCACTAATCAGTCCCATAAATTGGTTCAACTAACTGTGTGGAAGTTTGTTCGCAGTATAATCCTGTAATGACATCGCTTAGAATATCATATGTTACGAGGAAGCTAGTCAGTCCGCATAAGCTTTACGTAGTTTATACTTACGCAAATTGTGCACATACATGTTGATATACTTGGTTGGCTTTTAATAACATTCCCGGGAGATTTAGGTGTATAAGCTATGTATGACAAAGATGTACAACATGTTACAGATTAAACGCAATCAATCAATCAATCAAAAGTCGTTTATTCAAATTAGGCTGAGAGTCAGCACTTTTTGAACGTCAAGTTTTACAAAAGACCGTCCCTCAAAATGCCCGCCCGTCACCACTTCCTAGCGTTTTAGCTGTGGAGAAGAAGTGGCCAACAAACTCTACAGCAACACATCTGTCTGATACGTTTTAAGAACCTGAATTTATACAATAAGTATGCAATGTGATCAATATTTATACAATAAGTATGCAACGTGATCAATATTTAAAACGAAAATGAAAGTAATAAGAAGTAAATATTATTTATCACTTTTCAGTACCTAATACCTCTTAAGGGGTCATTGTACTCATCATTAACATCCACTTTTAGGCTGCCTGTCCATTGACGCGGCGCGACGCAGCGGAGTGGAGAAATATTAAACAATTCAAAAATTCAAATTCAAATATCTTATTCAAATATTTTATTTCTTATCTTTTTTTATCTTAATTGGTTTTATGAGTTTGTGTGATGTATCTATTATCCTTGTTTATGTGTATTCAATTGTGGGTGAGCCAAATAAATAAAATATCAGTGACTGTCATTTTTGGCAATCCTATCGATTAATATTTTACTTCTATACTCGCTCCGTGTTTATACGAACCAGCAGGATAGCTAACCAATGAGTCGAGGACCCTGGGCGGCAAAACCTAATTCGTGGGGCCCCTTATCCTGGTTCGCAGAAAGCTTGACCGAATTCAGAATAATAATGAAAATTCTAGTCTGGTTTTTAATCCCTGAGACTAAATAAACACGAGCAAATGTCAAAACTGACTTAAGTTCTGTTGTAATCTATGTCAGTTTGCCATCTGCACTTGTCGATTTAGTCTCAGGGATTAAAAAACACACTTTAGCTCCTCATTATTGATTTTTTTTATAGAAGGAGATGCTTTGTTGACTTTGGTAGCGCCAGATAAATGTGCTATAACGGTCACTGACCCACATACATTCATTGACTTTCTTATATTAAAAACAGAAATAAAGACTTGAGGCTGTCCTGAATCGACTTCTATCATGATCCTTTACGTTCTCTTGTAATGAAAAACGGTTCACAATTTATTTTTCGGATATTATGGAGAGGTCCATGTTATTGCAAGTTCATCTGGCGACTACCATAATGAGATACGTGGTAATGGAGGATGCAAGACTAAGGCTGCTTTTCCACCAGAGATATGCTATGCAACGTTGCTATGGATGCGTATGATTTCATCGGTCCACATAGCGTGGCACTGGTGGAAACTGATTCAACGAAGCTACGTTTTTTTAGATGGTAGGATTGAACTGTATGTACTACTGTTGTCGATGTGTGCGCGCCCGCGCGCCATCTTGTGTTGTAACATTTCGGCAGCATTAAACTAGCTAGCGAGCGAGACGGTTGTTTTACTTCCCTACAAACACACCATTTGGCGACGAGGATGGCGAATTTCTTAGGAAATTTAAATGTATTCGATCACAAAATCCACGAGTGGGACGTGTTTCAAAGTAAATTAAAACAGTTTATCAAGTTAAACAAAATTTCTGACGACAATCAAAGTGCAGTGCTTTTAACTTATTTGTCGGATGAATCCTACCGTCTGATTCGGAACTTAGTGCATCCGAATAAGCTCGAAGGAATCGCCTTTAGTGAGCTAGTGAACGTACTCAACAAACATTTCACGTCAAAAAGATCAACGTTCGCCGACAGGGCGAAGTTCTATGAAGCTATCAAATCCGACGGTGAAAGCATCGAGGAGTGGGCTGCGCGGCTGCGAGGGTTGGCCGTGTACTGCGATTTTGGCTCGGAGTTGGACATACTTTTGCGTGACCGCTTTGTGCTTGGCTTCAAAACGGGCCCGGAGCGTGATAGATTGTTTGAGTGTGACGGCAAAAGCCTGACTTTTGGACAGGCGCTGGAGGTGGCCCAGAAAGCGGCGTGTGCGCGGCAAGCGCGCGCCGAGCTTGTTGTCAAGGAGGAGCCGGTGTTCCACGTGCATGCTGGCAGCCGCCGCGACGCGCGGGGCTCCGCTGCCGCCGGCGGCGCGGGCCGTCGCGGACCCAACGACGGCGATCAAGTGCGTTGCACAGTGTGCGGTTTAAAAAAACATAATGCAGCTCAGTGTAGATTTAAGAACTACAAGTGTCTTATTTGTGGGCAAAAAGGCCATCTAAAAAAGTTATGCGCAGTTAGGAAGTCAAATCTTAATAATATCGGTGCGGAGGATACGGAGGCGGTTCAAGAAAGTGACTGCAAAGAGTGTGAACTTTATAACATGAGGTATGTTGACCAAATGCCTATAAAAATTAACGTAAATGTAAATAAAATTGATTTGTGTATGGAGTTAGATACGGGTTCGGGAACTACTGTGATTTCGGATAAATTGTATCGGCTTCATTTTTCTAGTTTAAGTTTGGATAAGAGTGATCTAACAATGTGTCTGTACAACGGCCATAAAATCACGCCCTTAGGATATTTTGTTGCTAAAATAACATATGATAACTTAACTAAAGATATAAAAATGTATGTCATAGCAAACGGCGGTCCACCTTTACTGGGACGTGATTTCATGACAAAATTTAGTATGTATTTTGCGACAAACAATAACAACCTAGTTTGCGCGAGTAAGAACATTCTCGAAGTACAGCGGTTGTTGAATGAATACCCGGATGTTTGGAAGGATGAACTAGGATGTTTTAATAAGTTCGAAGTCGAATTACAATTAAAAGATAATGCCACACCAAAATTTTTTAAGCCGCGTTCCGTCCCTTTTGCCTTGAAAGACAAAGTCAGCGCAGAACTTGATAGGTTAGTGAGTTTAGGAATACTAGTTCCGGTTAATTATTCTGAATACGCCACACCAATAGTACCGGTATTAAAGGAAAATGGGAAGTTAAAGTTAGCAGGTGATTTTTCATGTACACTAAATAAAGATCTAAAAATAGACAAGTACCCCCTACCTCGTATAGAGGAAGTATTTTCCAAGTTGGGGGGTGGGGAACATTATACGAAGTTAGATTTGAGCAATGCTTATAATCAGTTTAAATTAAGCAAATCATCGCAGAAGTTAACTACAATAAATACACAAAAAGGGTTATTTTCTTACAGCCGGCTCGTCTACGGATTAGCTAACGCTCCAGCTATATTCCAGAAAGCAATGGAAACTCTGTTGTCAGGCTTAGAAGGAGTTAGTATATGGCTTGATGATATCTGTATAACCGGATCAACAAAAGAAATACACTTGTCAAGACTGCGCGAGGTTTTATGTAGGTTGCAAGATTGCGCCTGCAAAAGGAAAAATGTGTGTTTTTCGAAAGTAAGGTTACCTACTTAGGATACGTAATAGAAAAGAACGGGTTAAGGACTTGTCCAACAAAAGTCGAGGCTATCCTATGTGCACCTACTCCCACAAATGTATCAGAGGTTAAAAGGTTTATAGGTGTAGTTAATTACTACAGGAATTTTATTCCGAGCGCGTCCGCTATGCTGAGTCCGCTACATGAACTACTGCGCGCGGGAACGAAATGGCAGTGGGGTGAGCGACAGCAAGCGGCATTCGAGAGCGTGAAGCGCGAGCTGGCCAGTGAACGCGTACTGGCACATTTCGACCCGGAAGCGCCGCTGGTACTAACAGTGGACGCGGGACCGTGCGGGCTCGGCGCCGTTCTCGCGCACGGCCCCGCGAGCGGCCCGGGCCATGAGAGACCGATAGCTTACGCCTCAAGGTCGCTGACGGTTAGTGAAAAGAATTATAGCCAAATTCAGAAAGAGGCAACGGCTATTATCTTTGGTGTAAAACATTTCCACCAATATTTATATGGTCGTCAAACCCCCTTTATCTTGAAAACTGATCACAGGCCTCTTTTATCAATTTTTGGTAAAGCAAATGGTATTTCCTTTACGGCCGCCCTACGTTTACAAAGATATGCAATCATTTTATCCGCGTACAATTATACGGTGCAATACGTAAACGGCAAAAATAATGAGGTCGCGGACTATTTTTCACGGTCACCGTTATCAGTCGTAGCCAGTGATAAGGAAGATGAAAAGAGTTCAAAGTATTTTCTGTTTTTAGAGGCTAACGTAAAAACAGTTTTGTTCGACGATATCAAGCGAGCGGTCTCCGCCGACAGGGTGCTGAAAACTGTAACTAAGTATATGTCTAATGGCTGGCCTAGGAAAATAAAATGTAAATCTATAGTGCCGTATTTTCAATGCAAATCGGATTTAGAATTAATCGATGGTTGTTTGTTTCGCGGCCATAGGGTAGTAATTCCGCCTGTCTACAGAGATAGGATGTTGGAAGAATTGCATTCGGCTCATTTTGGCGTCGTTAAAACTAAAAGCGCCGCACGTAGTAGAATGTGGTGGCCTGGTATTGACAGAGATATATTACGGTGGGTAGGAGCATGCCGCGCGTGCGCTGCGCAGCGAGCCGCGCCGCCGCGAGCGGCCCCCGCGCCATGGCCGCGGCCACCGGGCCCGTGGCACCGCATTCACATAGACTACATGTCCATAGGTCAGGTGGTATATCTTGTCGTCGTAGACGCGTATTCTAAATGGCTGGAATGTGTTCAAATAGACCGTGGTACTTCGAGCAATGCGCTTATTCAAACATTAAAGGGTATGTTTTGTAGGTTCGGTGTGCCTAATGTTATTGTATCGGACAATGATGTGAAAATCAGTTCATCAGAATTTCATAGCTTTTGCCAAGTGAATGGTATTGAATACCTTAACTCGCCTATTTATCACCCAGCCAGCAACGGGCAGGCGGAAAACTCGGTAAAAACATGTAAAAAGATGATTAAATGTATATTAGCAGAGGGTAGAAGTCAAAAAGATATTCATGAAAAACTACAGAGTTTT
Source organism: Lacanobia oleracea (assembly GCA_950371165.1). Taxonomy (NCBI): domain Eukaryota; kingdom Metazoa; phylum Arthropoda; class Insecta; order Lepidoptera; family Noctuidae; genus Lacanobia; species Lacanobia oleracea. The sequence continues at coordinate 4,716,143 of OX493390.1, read as the reverse complement.
TTATTTAATTTTAGGAACACTGTTCACTGCGCCACAGGCGTCACCCCGGCGATGTTAATGTTTGGTCGTAATTTAAGATGCAGATTAGATTTAATTCTACCACAGGCTAAAGCTATTGATAAGGGCACCGAACAATCGGCATTAAAATGTAACAGATGTTTTCAAATAGGTGAGACTGTATGGGCTAAATGGTTTATTGCAAGGAGAAGTATTTGGAGTATAGGTATTGTAAAAAAGATTATAGGCACAAGAATGTATGAAATTTATTTTAACGATTACGGAACTAGTCATAATAGACACATAGATCAGATGAGGAAGTATACTAATTCGAGCAAAGATACTGATGTAGATATTAGTGGAAACACGTCCGGCGTCGACAGTTCGGTATTATGCGAGCGAGTGCCGGCGCGGGGCGCAGCACCGCCGCCGCAGCCCCCGCTCCCTACGTCGGAACCCGATGTACAATCCCCCGCGAGACCGGCGCCACAGCCACCTTTGTCGTTTCCATCAGCTAGTGCTGAGGAGAGAGAGTTGCAGGCCGCGTCTGACACCGTAGAATGTGGCCATGATAAAGTAATGGAACAGAGGGATACCGATAATGACGAGTGGGCGGAGGCTGGCGAGGTGATGGATGAGGAGACTCAACCGGTTGAACAATGTTCCGTTTCAAATGAGCATACTATACCAAGTACTGTAAACACTACCCCGGTTGAGCGCTCTAAGAGACTCCGAAAACCTGTTTGTTATAGGAAATACTTTTAGGTAATTAAGCTAATAAGTGTTTTACTATGGTAAGTAATTGTATTATGTAGTGAGGAGGATTTTGTATTGTTACAGGTTCCCAAATTAATGTTGGAGGGATGAACTGTATGTACTACTGTTGTCTATGTGTGCGCGCCCGCGCGCCATCTTGTGTTGTAACATTTCGGCAGCATTAAACTAGCTAGCGAGCGAGACGGTTGTTTTACTTCCCTACAAACACACCAAGGATGCGTGCTGCGGATGCATGCTATGGATGCGAGCAATGGATGCGTGATATGTGGATAGTCGCGAGGTTTGTGACTTCCCTATTGTCGATACATCGCATACCTCGAGCTGCGCATCTTTCTCGCACAGCTACATAGCTTAGCATCAGTGGAAACGGTTACATGGTTTCGTAGCTTAGCTTTTATACTCTCGCAGCATAGCTGATTAGCTGATTAGCACATCTCTGGTGGCAAAGCACCCTAAGCAAAGCGTGCTCGATTATTCTTGTACCCTGCCTCGGGAAGGCTCGGTTTTAAGCCTGGGATTTTCCAAGAAGACTTCTGAAAAGAAGGTGTTCTGTTCACAAATATCTTAAAACAATTTAAAATTATAAATAGTGCGTAATCAAATTATTGAATTTATAAATAGTGCTTATTAAATTTTTGAATTTATAAATAGTGCTTAATTGTTCACTCTGAATAAATATGCTGCAAATTATTTTGTTTTCTTTAATGTAACTAACCAATTGGGTTGTCAATCCATCCAGACGCCATTTACAGATTTCTACAAATGTTTAAACAACAAAATAATGTATGATAAGAACCGGCCAAGTGCGAATCGGACTCGCACACGAAGGGTTCCTTACCATGAATCTTATTTTATTATTATGTTTTGGTATAGCGGCATTAGAAATACACAATCTGTGAAAATTCCAACTATCTACTTATTACGGTTCTTGAGATACAGCCTGCTGACAGACAGATGGACAGACGGATAGCAGAGGCTTAGTAATAGGGTTCCGTGGGTTACCCTTTGGTACTGAACCCGACAAATTTTATCCACGATAATGCAGTTCAAATATAATAACGCAACAGCCCTGTAACAAAGGCAAAGTTTATTTCCTACCTAAAACACGTCTTTCAGGTAACCATAACACAAACTTCGCCCGAACCCGTGCAAAATATTGCAATTTTGTTGAAATTTTACCTACATACTCATCAAGACGCTCTGTGCCTGCACAAGACAGCTTCCTCATTAAATTAGCGAAGTGAGAGCTTGCTAACGAAGTCATTATGATGGACAAGTAGGAGGGGAGAATGTACAGTCAATTAAATTTTGTAATTGGCTACTTTTTTACCGAATAGGGAAGATGTAAATACAGAATTTATGATAATGTTGTCAATAGAATGATATAAGAGTATAAAATAAAGGCCATTGTTACGTTTTTAGTTTAATTAATATAGGTTTTTAAACAAAAATAATGAGTTAAAGTAACGTGAAACGGAACTTAATTAAAAACAACAATCAGTGTTTAGTGACGTTACTGCTGTTATGACAACGAAAAGGCAACCTTATTTCTTCGAGTTAGGACAGATCATGACAAGTGTCCGACAGGATCACAGGAGTGACTCAAGTTCCTTTTTTGGGCGAAATGTCAAATTGTCAGTTTAAAACCGCAACTTTGAAAAGAAATTAAACTGCTTTATTTTTTTTAATTTATGTATGGTATATTTTACATATAATTCTTTAAAATGGAAGCAATATATTATTATATATAATATTGCATGTTCCCCTTTTTTTAAGGATGGGAAATCATCAAATGACTCCTCCCACTCTGGATGAAGAAGGAGGGAGTGTCAGACTCTTACTGACTAAAACCCATCCGTGTTCCTCCTAGTGCCCTTTGCATTCCAGGGGTACGGTATCTCTTTCGAACAGATTCCGCAGCCCCAGCAGGCACTTGCCCTAGCGGGCCCCATCTTCTGTGCTGACAGCACTATGAGGCGCGCGGTGATCACAACGCGCCGTCGACCCGGGCCTGGTTCTGTTCAGACATCGAGCCACCCAATGCTCGCCGTCTGCAGGCTCGCACCTACGGTAGCCAGGAATCGTCTTGCGACTCACGACGCCTGGGGCATCTTCTTCTGTTGCGGCGGCTGGGGCGTGAGGTTTCCCTCTCTCTCACACGTTCGGCCTCCTCCTTTGCTAGCATCATTGCTTCGCAGAAGGAGGTGACCGCTTCCCATGCCTCCTCGCTCCGGACCATAGATTGAACCAGAGCCGGTCGCGAGAGGTCGCCGCCGCCGATCACCTCGACGAGGAATTGCATGTTCATACTGGCTAGTTTTTCACGGAATTCAATTGAACAGGCTTCTTCTGGGTAAGCTCACTCCATCGTTGACTTTGTCACCTCTGACCTAGACTAGAGTCAATAGCAAAGCCATCTCAAAAAAACAAAATAAAAAAAAGGGTTGCACTCCGGGAGTGCCAGCAGAAGTGAAAACTTGAATACGTGCTTCTCTCCCTCCGTCTTACGAATTTTCGATCAGGGCACGTCTCCTGACGCGAGTTTTTTGTTGTTTTACCCATCACAAAAAGTGCACAACTCCGCTAAAGAAGTTTTCACTTCAAAAATTCAATGATTAAGAAATACCGACCACTTTTAGTTTAAACTGACGAAAATTGAGATGAAAAAGTTGTCTGTGTATAATCTTTTGCAAAATAAATTGAATACCATTAATAAACTCCACTTGGTCCTTGTATTTATCTATATCTGTACTTCTATAAATAAATAATATTATAAAGATTGATTTTTTTTATTATTATTTTTTCGCCTGATTGTATTTGGTTTTGTATATTCATAATGTATATAGTTATTTTATTAGTTATTTTGAAATATATAAATATTACGTTTAAAAATATGTATATAAATATATTATAAAGAGGGAATATTTGTATTTTACCCTGTAAAATACGCCCTAGGGTGGATACTCGGAAACGTATGTTCAAGAATCCACCCTGAGCCACAGTGGATAGATGGAATCTGTGTACAGTGGAGCACACATCAACCGACTACAATAATACCCCCAATTTACGAGCAAGTGTGATGATAATTTATCTTGTAATACCCAGGCTCAGGGTGGATTCTCGGACATATCTACGTTTCCGAGTATCCACCCTAGGGTGGATTCTATGGGGTGTCAAAATGGAAATACCGAAACGAGTTTGGCGGAATTAAACTATGCAAAGATGCTCAAAAATTTGGAGCTTCGACTCGACGAGCCTATCTTTGCGGATGGCCCTCTTGGTTCGTTTCTCAATCGACTCAAGGGCATCAAGCTGGCATCAGGCAGATCCATCCCAAAGATGAGAACAATACTCCATACACGATCGAATTTGCGCTTGAACATGTAACAAGGTGGATAACAAAAAACAGTAAACTAATTAAATTACTTAATTAACTTAATAACTTCCATTGTATGTTTCGCCGTATGGCAGAGAGATGTAATCATGATGGTAAGAGTGAAACAGAGAGATTTCTTTAGGAGGTATACTTTCTGCCTTTTCTGTATTGTGTAGTACTACTAAGGAACAAACGGAGACCTCACGTCTGGCTTACGTCAAATATTACGGTTTTTATTATTTTTAGGGTTCCGAACATCCGTAGAAAAGGAACCCTTGTAGGATCACTTGGTTGTCTGGCTGGCTGTCTATCTGTCCGTCTTTCATAGCTAATTTTCTCCGAATCTACTGGACTGATTATCTTAAAATTTGTTACACAAATAAACTTTAAGCAAGTTTATAAATAAATTTTGAGCAAGGGAGTCATGTTTGGGGAAAACTTAAAATAATAAAGTTTTTCAAACTGTAGGTACCGTATATCAAATGAAAGGGCTTATTGTGTGGATTTTAATTGTGTCTATTTTCATATATATATATATACTACATAGTAGTCGCTTCCCGCATCTGTCCGTCGCTATGTATGTTTAGATCTTTAAAACTAGGTAACGGATTTTGAGGAGGGTTTTAATATATAATTTGTCAAAATTTTGAGTAAATTGGCTGATATATGAAGATTATTATAGTAAAAAATGATCCAAAAAATTCTTTACATCGCGTGCGCTGCGAAAACTATTGATGCTAGAACAAAACAATGTACTACAGTTGTAGATAACACATCAGTACTCACGAAAAAGTCCGCAATAGCATATGTATATCTTTTATGGTTGACTCACAATAACCATTTCTATGATATTCAAATTCCCGAATTGGTAGACACCTGAGAGCAGACGTCGTTGATGGTTGTCTATTGCACTTTTTATTTCTTTCAGCTGAACCACAATATTATTGATTCTGGGAGCTAGTCGCTAGTTTAATATAAATCATAAATAAATAAAAAAAAATAAAAAAAAAAGATAAAAAAAATAAATAAAAAAAATAAAATAAATACATAAAAAAAAAAAAAAAAAAAAAATATAAATAATAATATAAATATATAAATAATATATAAATTTCATCTAGTTTTGAAGTTATTCAAAATTAGATGAAAAAATATTTTTCTTCCCCCCCCCCCCCTTTCCTTATCTACGAAACAACTAAGCCTAAATTTTGAAAAAATGCAGATGCACTACGTAGACAGTTGTCACACAGTTTTTATATCTTGGCTTGAGAACCACCCCCCTCCCCGATCCGCCAATGCTAACACTAACACCACTGCAAAATTGCATAATTATAATAGAGAATCGTGACCCGACCGCTGTGACCCACTTATAGAAAACAAACACCGTGTTTTAAACAAAAAACTTGCTCATACGTAAATCCAGCGCTTTGTTAGCTGCATACAGAAATAAAATCAAAAATTCCTGCAGCACAGTCAGCATTCAAAGGGGCTATAGGTTTCACTTTGTAGGGTGGGAGAACTAGTTCTCGGCCGTAGGATTAAATTATTTTACTTGGAATATGCCAGTTCTCGGCTATGTTTATTATTTCAGCTGGACTCATGAATGATTAAAATGCTTAGCAGTTTACTTATTTGTAGATAGTGGATTATACCTACGTATCTGCATTTAGGTTTTTCAAGGTTTTTTTTTTATTTGTAATGGGTTTGCTCTTGTTTGGTTATGTCAGAGATGACAGAGACAAAGTCTACGATGGAGCGAGCCTACCCAAAAGGAGCATGTTCAATCTAACTTTGAAGAGATTAGGGGTGTAAGCTTTTGGAAACACACACGCAGGCAGACAGTTCCACTCCTTTGCTGTGCGCATTATAAAAGACGTTTGAAAACGCTTAATACGAATTGGTGGAATAGCCACAAGGTAGGGATGGTAAGATGCAGTGCTTCTGGATGTCCGATGGTAGAAGGGGGCCGGTGGGATGGGGACGTGGAGTTATTTTTATACTTTGACCCAAAACTGCCTTTTTTATGGATGAGAAAACATCAAATGCCTAATCCCGCTCTGGGCGGAGCAGAAGGGAGTGTTAGACTTTTACTGACTAAAACCCATCCGTGTTCCTCCTAATGCCCACTAAATACTACCTACAAGGTGGTATTTTGAACCTTAGGTTTAATTAAAGCCGTATTGCTCTCAGAACAGTTAGCGACGGGATCGAAGGGTTCAGTTCAGGCAGACAAGGTGGATCGCATTGGCAAATCTAGAGACCTTGGCATCTCATCTGCCTAGCCTTTTCCCAACTGTATTGGGGTCGGCTTCCAGTCAAACCAGATTCAGCTGAATACCAGTGTTTTACGTGGAGCGGCTGCCTACCAGACCTCCGCAACCCATTAACTGGGTAACACGGTACTTCTTGGCAAGACTGGAGTCAGATTTACTGGCTTCTGACAACCCGTAACGACTGCCAAAGATCTACAAATGACAGCCGGGACCAACGGCTTAACGTGCTTTCCGAGGCACGGAGGAAACTCGTTATGTTAAGATGGTCACCCATCCACAGACCAACCTTGGCAAGCGTTGCTTAGAGACCTTGGCATCTATCGGCTGAAATGATGATGATAATTAGGGTAAGAACAAAATTATGGGATATGAATACTTATATCCCACAATTTTATTTTCTTCACCCAAACACTCAAACTGGACAAAACATTGTAAGTTTATTCTCTAAGTTACCCTGGAAACGTAGCCGTTTAAAAAACGAGCATTCCATTAAGAATTTAAATGTTGACTTAATTGTGCTCATCACAATAATTAACTAAATTACTGGCGCTTTAACTTTAACAGCTTTGTTTTTATTTTAGAACGTTTTATACAATTAGACTTGCGAAAGGTCGTCTGGTTCCAGAATGCGTAGCTTTTTAAGGATGAAATCATCGAAGTATTTCTTCCGCTCTGGGCGGAGCGGAATGGAGTTTCAGACCCTTACTGACTAAAACCTATCCGTGTTCTCCTAATGCTTATTCACTCTAACTTTGAAGAGATTAGGGGTGTAAGCGTTCAGCAACACAAACGCAAGCAGAGAGTTCCACTCCTTTGCTGTGCGGATCATAAGAGACGTTTGGAAACGCTTAGTGCGAATTCGTGGAATAGCAACAAAGTAGGGATGGTAAGTTGCAGTGCGTCTGGATATCCGATGGTAGAAGAGGGACGGTGCGATAAGGTGGTGGTCGTGTGGTCGTTGTGATACAGCTCAATCCTAATATATATAACATTCTGATTCTGATTGAGTGACTGACAGACAACGCACAGCCAAAACTACTGGTCGTAGAAAGCTTAAATTTGGCATTAAGCGAGCACTAAGCGAGGATTTCCCGAAATCTCTACGGGAACGGGAAAAAACGGGATATGCGCGTACGAAGTCGCGAGTAAAAGCTAGTCGAAATATATGTAACATCGATGGCTGCTAACAAGCCGCTTCACCCCACATGTTTTTCATTCAGCTTTGTCTATTGAAGCCCCGAAAACGGGATGTTACGTCAAAAACTTACAAACAAAAACTCGTATTTTATGCATAAAAGACTCCGTTGTTTTAGTAAAAGGCACTATCGGGCTTCAAACCCGGCTATTTTTATGAATAAACGTATCACAGAAACGTACCCATTTAGACGGACTATGTAAATATGAGATCTAATATAACTTTTTCAGGAAACGAGTAGTTTTAATTGCAATTTTAATCTAGTATTCATTTGTTTTTTTTTTCTTGTGGAGTTCATTATTATATTCACTGTGTGGAATGGAAATGTAGTAGGAGTGCCCTCCGGCACAAATGCTGTGAGGTTTTTCTTTTGCGATGTAAAGAACACTACTTACATTTTTTCTAAAGTTTTCTACTTACTCCATTGTGGGTTTTTTATCGAAATCTGTTTGACAGATCATGTTAAATCAACTATTTGACAAAATATCATATATGCTGATATTACTGGCCCAACTCATAAGGCTTATAATTCTGGGCCGGCAGGAAGCAAAACGCGGAACGCGATGCAGCCGGTCGATTCTGTCTACATCTCCGAGTGAGCGCGCAGTGAACTATCATTCCATCTTGTGTGTATGGATTGACCGCTCACTTCAAGTTTACACGATGAGATGTTTGCAGAATAGCATTACTGAAAAGCGAGACTACAACTATGAAGAAGAACTGTAAACGAAAGCTCACATATTAAACAAAAAACCATTTTTTTTTTGTCCCGCACAACTTCGTCTGCGTCACAATTTTCATTACTGCTCCGCTCCTATTGGTCTTAGCGTGATATATAGCCTATAGCCTTCCTCGATAAATGGGCTATCTAACACTGAAATATTTTTTCAAATCGGCCCAGTAGTCCCTGAGATTAGCGCGTTCAAGTAAACAAACAAACAAACTCTTCAGCTTTATATATTAGTATATATAAATAGATATAGATACCCACCACCACACACCACACTCCACCACTACATTTTTCTACAATTTATGACAAATTACTCGAGATAGAAGAACACGAGAAGCTGCTGGCGCTGCAATGGCCACAACGATAAAGAAGTTCATCCTACAGAAGAAGAGATCTTCTATACCATACAATATTTCCTTGATATATTATTGTATCGGTGTAAAATCCAAATATGTTGACGCAAGTGCAGCTGCCGTAGTTAGTTCTCAACTTGTCTGCGGACGTTGTGGTGTGGTACAATACAAACTACTGTACGTGTTACAGAATAACACTACTGTACAAGTACGCGAGAGACACATTGATCCCACGTACGCAACGTATGCAACGCATTATGATATCTGGACTATTGATTTTGTATGAAAAACTATGCAATAGAGACACACTTATCGTATGCAACGCAACATACGATACGATACAAAAGCGTTGCATAGGTTACGTACGTAGGACCAATGTGTCTCCCGCGTACTCGTACAGTAGTGTTATTTTGTAACAACATTTTTGTGTCTCGACAGCGGAATCCGAGGTGAGGTATCAAATTCGTATTAGTATAAGATTTATGTTGTGGGTAATAAAGCTCAATTTGTGAGCTTTGACACTTAGCTCGATATCGAAATAGTTGTGTACAAAATAGATTAGCTGATCATTATCTCCAATAATATACAAATTCAATTCTCTACGACGTCCAGCAAACATTTTTTTAAAGCTCAGTTAGGCAGGTACGACGATTTCAACTGAAGAACAAGTCATTCCTTTACTCAGAATTTCAAAATAATTAGCTTTGTATTAGACCTACAAGTTTAGCAAAAAAAAAGGTGACTGACACAAGTAATGTCTTTACTTGTTTTGTTAGTTCGTATTCCATTTATTTATCTGACTGAGTGACTGACAGATAACGCACAGCTGAAACTACTGGTCGTAAAAAGCTAAAATTTGGCAAAGAGGTTCCTTGGGGAGTGTAGGAGAGCAGCACTTAGAGAGGACTTCCCGACATTATTACAGGAACGGGAAAAATCGGGATATGCGCTTACGAAATCGCGGGCTAAAGCTAGTGTTCTATAAATGTTTCTTAAAAAAATACCAACTCTAAAAAATATCAAAATAGAAGCCCATCGGAATCGGAAACTGGGTCCAAACTACCGGCGGCAGTTAGCGCTCCAGAGAGCACCTTCTAACAATAAGAGCCATATTCAAAACAACTGTTTTCTGAATCAATCTCTCCATCCAGCAGCCTAACGAGAGCCTCCTAAGGTGTTGGCCAAGGCTCGTGGCTATTTAACCATTGGCTGAAACTACTACCTGTATAATGATATCTATACTAATTTATAAAGCTGAAGAGTTTGTTTGCTTGTTTGCTTGAACGCGCTAATCTCAGAAACTACTGGTCCGATTTCAGTGTTAGATAGCCCATTTATCGAGGAAGGCTATAGGCTATATATCACGCTAAGACCAATAGGAGCGGAGCAGTAATGAAAATTGTGACGAAGTTGCGCAGGTCAACTAGTTTTATTATAAACTCGCCACATCTCATAACTTGGACCACGAAGTAACATCTGGACTGTAACGTAGGGCCAAATGTTTGGATATTTAAAGTTTAATAGGGACCCGGCGCTAAAACGACGGGAGGTACGCCAATATCGGTAGGTCACTAATTACTTGAACTAACTGCGCTTACTGTGTCTAGCTGCCAGGGTGCGTGGAGGGCATACGGTGGATTAATGACACTTGCTGACCTCTGCGCACCTTCGTCTGCGTCACATTTTTCATTAAGGTGGATGCGCCAGGGTAGCCCGCGAAATTCAAATATTTTTATGTTTTTTGTAATGCGGTGTCAAGCTGTAGGTATGTTGAACAAATGAAAAAGTCATTCAATAGGGCTTCATGAACTTAGAGGGCTATGTTGATGATTAAAATGGCTATAATTATTTAGATAAATACGCGTTACGGCCGCGAATTGTATTTTGTTCAACATACAGCTTCACAGTGATCGGTAAATTGCAAAAAATATAAAAATAAAAATATTTTAATTTCGCGGGCTACCCTAGCGCTTCCACCTTTATGCTCTACTCCAATTGGTGGTAGCGTGATGTTATAAATGTTTTGCATCCCTCGATAAAAGGATTATCGAACACTAGAAGAAATTTTAAAATTAGTTCCAAAACTAATTTTCGAATTGAAAAATTTGAACGCGCAAATCTCAGGAGATTAGCGCGTTCAACCAAACAAACTCTTCAGTTTTTTAAACGTATAGATTTTATTTCAGATTTGGAATTTGCAGACATACTGCAGTTTTTCGCAGAACGCAATCCTAGCCCAAAGGGCCTGGAATGGACGACACGGCTGTGGCCTCCCACACATTGACCGAGGCCCGAGAGGACCAGCTAGTCTATTCTGTAAGTAACGAATTCGATATTCACCTGAGTGACAAACCTCACAAAGTGAGCTTTATCGCACACAACATAAAGGTCTTAGTTTGACGTAATTTGATATTCACCTCGGATGCTGTCGAGACACGAAAATGTTGTTACAGAATAGGGGTACAGGACCGATCAATTTGCCGCCCTTAGGAGTAGTCTAACTTATCAGTACACGGCTTAATATACCCAAAGGCAAGTCAGAAAGATGAAAATCTTTACTCCCATATTTCGCCAGTAGGTAGGTAATGTTTTTTTTTTTTTTCTTTATTGTTTTTTAGGGGCTTTTACGCATAGCGTATGTTAGCCCCATCGTATCCTAAACATTATTTAACTATTACAAAATGTGGGCCATGAATTGGAACAAACCCTTCGCATCGTCGCCATTTGGTTGGCATAGAATTGAACGGAACATGCCTACATCAGTTCTGTTCAAATTCAGGACCCTACTAAATTATTTCTACTAGACTCATACTGGACACATTCATTTATTTATTTATTTATTTACAACTCCACATTCCTCACAATTGGGTAAAGCAATTTTCTTCATCATGAAGGAGGTAGGTAATGTTATGCAATAGGGGTTAGCAGCTTGGAATCTGCAATATTATCTGGGTAAACAGTTATAGTCAGGGTATAGAGTTAACAGACCCCTCCGTCAGCCCCAAGAAGAGGAAAAACCGGCGAAGTGCGAGTCAGCCTCGCCCTCGAAGGGTTCCGTACCATAAACCTTAATGTTTAGTATGTGTTGTTATAGCGGAAATAGAAACGCACAATCTGTGAAATTTTCAACTGTGTACCTATTACGGTTCCTGAGATATAGCCCGCTGACAGACGGACGGACGGACGGATAGCAGAGGCTTAGAAATATGGTTCCGTTGGTTACCATTTTGGTACGGAACCCTAAAAAGGCTGCTACCCGAAATAGCACTGTTAACGACTCAAGGATCCACAATACCTTTCTAACAAATCGTTAGAGCTTATAATCTGATTCTGAAAGAATAACAGTACTCATGTTCTCTATCACCGAACAGACGTTCGATCCGGACCGGATATGTGTATGTGTAATGACAGCCACAACACGTGAACTCAATGTATGACAATTTCGTCGAACAACGAGCACGCAAATCCATTAATCCTGTTATAATACAGGCAAAATCTATACAGGTTGTGAACGTATCTAATCACCATCTGCCTAGCCTTTTCCCAACTATGTTGGGATTGGCTCCCAGTCAAGCCGGATTTAGCTGAATACCAGTATTTTATGAGGAGCGGCTGCCTACCAGACCTCCACAACCCATTAACTGGGTAACACGGTACTTCATGGCAAGACTGGAGTCAGATTTTTACTGGCTTCTGACCATCCGTAACGACTGCCAAAAAACTACAAATTACAGCCGGGACCAACGGCTTAACGTACTTTCCGAGGCACGGAGGAAACTCGATATGTTAAGATGGTCACCCATCCACAGACCAACCTGGGCAAGCGTTGCTTAACCTTGAAGAACGACCCATGCGGCTGTTATTATCTAGCCACGAGCTCCTCACGGTGAACGTATCCAATATATTTATGAATTGAAAAACTAACGAATTCATTGTGCAACAAATGGGTATCCTATACAAATAATCACGAATACTAGAAAGTGAAAAAAGCCAACTTAGAAAGAAAGAAAAAGCGTTTATTTGCGCCAAGCATGACGCATAGAATAAAAATAAAATAGAAATGAAATAACACGTCTTGATTTTTTTATTTTTATTTATTATACATTCAGTCAAAAAAGTATCGGGAATGGATGATTTGTTTATGGTTCCAAATTCAAATTTTTGTTTTTTTGTAGTTGTTAGATTGGCACAACTCTTTTCCATTTTGGCGCGGAGTTTGAGTTGTATCTGTTATTTATATTAAATACAGTGCTGGTTTTAGTAATATCATATATAGTGTGTATTGCGAATTTCATAATGGACAAAAATATCGAACAAAGAGTTTGTCTTAAATTTTGCATCGCCAATGGAATTTCGTGTTCGGAGTCACTGAAAATGTTACAGAAGGCTTACGGTGAATCGACTTTATCAAAAACTCGTGCTTATGAGTGGTTCAAAGCGTTCAAAAGCGGTCGAGATGTGATGGAAGATTTGCCTCGCTCTGGTAGGCCGTCAACGTCTGCAACTGAAGTTAACATCGCAAAAGTGAAGGAAATAGTGACTGAAAATCCCCATTCAACTCTGAGAGAGATAGCCGCCGAACTTTCTGTATCTCACGAGTCGATCCGTACCATTTTAACTAATCATTTGGGTATGAAACATGTTGCTGCTCGGCTAGTCCCAAAAGAACTGAATTTTCTCCAAAAACTCAATCGCATGAAAGTCGCTGAGGACATGCTAGAACAAGTCAGTTCGGACCCAACATTCATGAAACGCATTGTTACTGGTGACGAGACGTGGGTTTACGAGTTTGACATGCAAACTAGTCAACAAGCTTCGGAGTGGCGCCTTCCAACTGAACTGTTTTCAATCGATAGAAGACATAAAGGAGAATTCGCGGCAAGAACTCAACTCAATTCCGGAAGCAGCGTTTAAAAAATGTTTTAATGAATGGATTATTCGTTGGCGCAAGTGTATCGTTTCTAAAGGAGCATACTTTGAAGGTGATAAAATAAATTTGGATGAATAACAGACATTTTGTGTATTATTGATCTTTTCCCGGTACTTTCTTGACAGAGTAGTACATAGGCACGCGTTTGACCACTATCTCACCTGATGGTAAGTGATGATGTGGTGGAAATTGGGAAGATATGCGACATATTCGCGCATTAAAGCACAATACCTAAACGGAGAGAGGAACCTTATACTTTTATGAATTCGTATCATAGACACCATTATGAACAAAATCTGTCTGTATTGATTTAATATCATTAATTACATCGATCAGAATCATATAAGTAATTGGCAGTTAAGACAAGTTAAACATAAGATTAATTTAATGTAACAAATACACAAAACACTGAAGACAAAAGACAACATTTCTATAGCAACCAACTCCCATTGTATCTTATATAGAATTTTATGAAAATCATGATAAATGGCGCGTCTTACTTAATAACAATTAATTAATTAAACCGTCAATGCGTATTGTAAACCCGATGAGACAAAGGATAGTTGGCTAATTAATGAAATCTGATTTTAGGTAAATTAATACCCCATTCAATTATATTTGGGTGGGGTGAAGTTGGTTGACAAGCGGAGCGGTTACCGACAGACATTTCGAGAAGACTTAATATAAATATAGTATCTGTTCGCGACGTATAGGTGGCGCTTACTTTTAAGTCAATATATCCTCGGTTAATTTTTACATCTGTCTATTGTGTGCGAGTCCCAAATAAACAATTTTTCTTTCTTTCTTCAGTTGTATTTTGTTAGAACTAACTAACCTATACCTATCTCTTTTCAACTGCCCTTAATCTACTGCAGGTCTAAAAAGGCCACTTAAGTAGAATCATATTAAAATCATAATATTACACACATTTTCATCTTATCGCTAACGCATTAGGTTCAAAGTTAATTAAATCCTGAAATCTGTAGCCGAGAGCTTCGGCTCTTCAATTGTACAGCAGTTTGTGCGGAGGTTAATTTTTAGTAACGCTAGACAATAAATTATTTTTGTATGTTTTACTAACACAATATGGATTTTGGTCCGAAATAAAGATATTATTATTATTATTTTCGGATGTTTTCTTTTTCTCAGCTCTTGGCTGGTTTCGACTACATTTACGGGCCAAGGCCAAGTAAATGCAGTAAATATTATTATTATTAATTGGGAAAATTTGACAGTGACAGGTAGCGTGATGTGCTTTCTGATTCTGCTACAGTGGCTTTTTTAGACCCGCTGATTGCCGCTGAGACAGTGGGCTACCGACCGTTGTTGGATACGTTTGACACGCGTCATCAGATTCACCGCTCGTGGAATCAACTGCCTGATCTTCCAGAAACCTAAAATCTACGACCGCTGCGTGATCCTTCCGCTTACCAGTCGTCTGCCATCGAATCCTGTCGCCGCCGGACTTCTCGCCTTCGCCGTGGTCTTCCCTGACAACTATGCCTGACCGCATCCGCCACGTAGTTAACCGCTGTCAGACTTAATTGTACCTACTATGAGCTGAGGAAATGTGCTGCTGAACAAAACTGAATGAGCTTGAAAAAGTCACCTCAGAGATTAGTTCGGAAATGTGTTCTATTCTGCTGACGAAGTTTTAACAAAATAGAAGTTCTTAAAAAACAGTTATGCTCAATCCTATCTTCTATATATATAAAAATCAGGGAAGGTTTAAAAACAAAAAAAAAAGTAGGTAGGGTAGGTAGGGTAGGTAGGGTAGGTAGGGTAGGTAGGGTAGGTAGGGTAGGTAGGGTAGGTAGGGTAGGTAGGGTAGGTAGGGTAGGTAGGGTAGGTAGGGTAGGTAGGGTAGGTAGGGTAGGTAGGGTAGGTAGGGTAGGTAGGGTAGGTAGGGTAGGTAGGGTAGGTAGGGTAGGTTGGGTAGGTAGGGTAGGTGGGGTAGGTAGGGTAGGTAGGGTAGGTAGGGTAGGTAGGGTAGGTAGGGTAGGTAGGGTAGGTAGGGTAGGTAGGGTAGGTAGGGTAGGTAGGGTAGGTAGGGTAGGTAGGGTAGGTAGGGTAGGTAGGGTAGGTAGGGTAGGTAGGGTAGGTAGGGTAGGTAGGGTAGGTAGGGTAGGTAGGGTAGGTAGGGTAGGTAGGGTAGGTAGGGTAGGTAGGGTAGGTAGGGTAGGTAGGGTAGGTAGGGTAGGTAGGGTAGGTAGGGTAGGTAGGGTAGGTAGGGTAGGTAGGGTAGGTAGGGTAGGTAGGGTAGGTAGGGTAGGTAGGGTAGGTAGGGTAGGTAGGGTAGGTAGGGTAGGTAGGGTAGGTAGGGTAGGTAGGGTAGGTAGGGTAGGTAGGGTAGGTAGGGTAGGTAGGGTAGGTACGGTAGGTAGGGTAGGTAGGGTAGGTAGGGTAGGTAGGGTAGGTAGGGTAGGTAGGGTAGGTAGGGTAGGTAGGGTAGGTAGGGTAGGTAGGGTAGGTAGGGTAGGTAGGGTAGGTAGGGTAGGTAGGGTAGGTAGGGTAGGTAGGGTAGGTAGGGTAGGTAGGGTAGGTAGGGTAGGTAGGGTAGGTAGGGTAGCCAGTTGACGGGAGCGAAGCCGCGCGGGTCAGCTAGTAATATATAAAATTCTTCCGATACTAGTGGTTGACAGACAACGCACAGCCAAAACTACTGGTCGTAGATAACTAAGGCATGTAGGTTTCTTGGGGAGCACTAAAAGAGGAGTTACCGAAATTCCTACGGGAACGGGAAAAAACGAATGATAGGCATGAAGTCGCGGGAAAAAGCTACTTAGTGAAATAGATAAAATTTCAAAATTATCCTAATTAGATTGAGGGAAGAACGCTACAATGTCTCAAAGAAAAGTTCACATATGGGACAGGATGTCGCTAAATGAAATTATCCTACAACTCTCTGTCACTCATCATCTGCCTAGCCTTTTCCCAACTAAATTGGGGTCGGCTTCCAGTCAAACCGGATTCAGCTGAATACCAGTGTTTTACGTGGAGCGGCTGCCTACCAGACCTCCACAACCCATTAACGGGTAACACGGTACATCTTGGCAAGACTGGAGTCAGATTTACTGGCTTCTGACAATCCGTAACGACTGCCAAAGATCTACAAATGACACAAGGGACCAACGGCTTAACGTGCTTTCCGAGGCACGGAGGAAACTCGTTACATTAAGATGGTCACCCATCCACAGGCCAACCTTGGCAAGCGTTGCTTAACCTTCAAGATCGACCCGTGCGGCTGTTATTATTTAGCCACGAGCTCCTCACAACTCTCTGTCACTAACACCCCACAATTTATTTAAATATCTCATTTAATAACAAAACGGACAGCGCTGTCAACTAAAATAATTTATTATTACGTCATTATCAATTGATAGGAACCGTAAAATAACAGCTCATTTAAAATTGAACAGCAGCCTGATTCTGTTACTCTGTTTGTAATTGGAATCATTGATTATGTTGTTCAAGTTAATTGCAGAGTGGTGGTGATTTCATTTTATTTTCGATCACTGGGTAATTTTGTTGTGTGGCAACACTGCGCTGGCTCATCAACTGTCTGTGGTTTATGTTTTAGGTTACTGAAGATTTTTGCGTCTGTTATAAGAATCTGATGGAACTTTTGTTTCCTCCGAAAGTAGTATGACTAAAAAGCGATTCTACAAAAAGATATACGGGAACCTTTTTTTTTAAGTATGGGATATCATCAAATGACTCCTCCAACTCTAGGCAGAAAGGAGTGTCGGACTCTTACTGACTAAAACCCATCCGTGTTCCTCCTAGTGCCCTTCGCTTTTTAAGGCCGCAGTGACTCTTTCGAACAAATTCCGCAACGATTATAGGACCCTGGATATAATTATAGGCTACTCCATTGCGAGAAAAGCCGCGGGCACAAGCTAGCTAGTTATATCCTCAACCAAACCCATCTCAACATAAAAATAAATACCGCAACCAAAACACAGAACAGCAAAAAACTAAAAATACAAACAAGAAGATCGGATCAGGGGCCTTATGTTATCCCAAACTAAGTTTACGTTCAGGAAACCCATCCAATAAACTAAATAAGAGTCGATATGTCTTTAGTTATCCTCGCTCCGACCTCCAGGGGGGGGGGGGGGGTTGAGGGACCCTCGAAACTTTATACTTCGTACGACCACAGAACACAGGATTGTTGTGACCATATAGACGTATGGACGGGCAGATTGTTTTTGATCAACGGGTAGGAAAGCGGATGGTTATTAAAGGTTTTGGAATTATTGCAATTGCAATTGAAATATAATATTAGGTCTTTACCTATGAAATTGCCGTTCTGCAGTACTGGCCATTTCAAATCAAAATAATTTTTGTTTGGCTAAGAATTCTAATTTCAACTTAATTTTATTTTAAAAACATGTTTTTTTTCCAAAAGTAGTCATTTGTTTATTGATTAGTGTTACATTTTCATCACATTTCAATATTTTTCGTCATCATGGATACGTTAAAAATTCGAGTAATTATGGAATATGAATACCGTCGTGGCAGCAACGCGGCACAAGCGGCACGCAACATCAACGACGTTTACGGAGCTAACACTACAAACCAACGCACCACCTGTTATTGGTTTGCTCGCTTCCGTTCTGGAAATTTCGACCTGATAAATTAACCTCGCGGTCGTCCGAAGACTTTGGTCGACAATGACGAATTAAAGGCGATTGTGGAAGCTGATGATACACAATCTACGGCTGAATTAGCAGCAGCTTTCGACGTTAGCGTCAAAACAATATTGGTCCATTTGCGTCAAATTGGCAAGGTAAAAAAGCTTGACAAATGGGTACCCCACGAACTCAATGATCGCCAGCGCGAAGTACGCGTCGAGACGTGCCTTGCACTGCTCAACAGACACACAAATGAAGGAATTTTGAACCGCATTGTTACCTGCGATGAAAAATGAATTCTGTTTGATAACCGCAAGCGCTCATCAAGTTGGTTGGATCCTGGTTCAGCACCTAAACCATGCCCTAAACGAAAACTTACCCCTAGAAAAGTGATGGTCACTGTTTGGTGGTCTAGCGCCGGTGTGATTCATCACAGCTTCTTACCAAACGGGGTGAGCATTACTGCAGATGTGTACTATGAAGAACTGAACACAATGATGGAGAAGCTGGCACATCTCCAACCAGCATTGGTCAATCGCTCGTCTCCGCTGCTCCTGCACGACAACGCGCGACCTCATACTGCACAGCAGACGGTCTCCAAGTTGCAAGAACTGGGGTTGGAAGCTCTCCGTCATCCGCCCTACTCACCAGACCTTGCGCCTACAGACTACTACTTTTTCCAGAATTTGGATAACTTCTTGGCGGGAAAAAAATTCAATACCCGAGAGGCAGTACAAAATGCCTTTGAAGAATTTGTTGCCTCCCGTCCAGTTGATTTCTTTAAGAAGGGCATCAATAAACTGCCACTGCGTTGGCAAAGATGCATTGATTGCATGGGTGATTACTTCGATTAATACAAATAAAAACTACATGAAAAAAAAATCGTTTAAATTTTTTCATACAAAACGGCAATTTCATAGGTAAAGACCTATTATTAGTGTAGATATATTGATAACTAGTGAAGTAATAATGATTAATACTTATTCATACTTTACTAGTTCATTCATGATTCAGATTAAGTGTCCTATGGCTATGTGTAGAAGAAATTGTTCCCAACATAAATTTGTATACGCCTATAAAAGGAGCAGTGGTGGCCCGGTGGTACGAGTATCATCATCATCATCATATCAGCCGAAAGACGTCCACTGCTGGACATAGGCCTCCCCCAAGTATCGCCACAACAACCGGTCCTGTGCTCGCATCCATATCGGTTTCCTGCGACCCACACCAGGTCATCGGTCCACTTTGTAGGAGGCCTTACAACAAACTCTTCAGGTTTATAAAATAGATACAGCAAACAAGCCAGACGATTTTCCGAGAAAACGCTAAGTACTAACAATAGTTTCCTCTAACACTCCTATTTGTACAGTAGGTAGTTAAAATTGAGCACAATGACCAAACCCCAGTTAGAGTTCCGTACCCGATGGGAAACCAACGTAACCCTATTACTAAGCCGCCACGGTCCGTCCGTCGTCTGTCTGTCAGCGGGCTGTATCTCAAGAACCGTTGTAAGTAGAAAGTTGAAATTTTCACAGAGTGTATTTCTATTGCTGCTATAACAATACAAATTAAATCTTCATCATTTAAGCCGAACAACGTCCACTGCTGGGCATAGGCCTCCCCCAAGTATCGCCACAACAACCGGTCCTGTACTTGCATCCATATCGGTTTCCCGCGACCCACACCAGGTCATCGGTCCACTTTGTAGGAGGCCTTCCAACGTTGCGTCTTTTCGTCTGCCATACGCGGTCGCCACTCGTGTTCGGTTTATTGTCATTAAATATATTTCTTTCCTTGTGCTCACAGCCTTATCAAAGAAATTTCGAAACGGCTGGTTTGACACTTCCCGTGACCCAAGAGCTGGCTTTTACTTTGGACAGAAACTAAGCATTGCCATTCAACGTGGCAATGCCGCCAGTTAGTGTAAGTTTAGTATATGTATGCATATCTATACTAAAATATAAAGCTGAAGAGTTTGTTTGTTTTTTTACTTGAACGCTCTAATCTCAGGAAGTACTGGTCCGATTTGAAAAATTCTTTCAGTGTTAGATAGCCCATTTATCGAGGAAGGCTATAGGCTCATCATATATATATATCATCACGGTAATACCAACAGGAGCGGAGCAGTAATAGAAATTGTGACGCAGATGAAGTTGCGCGGGTTAACTAGTGTATTGAAATAAAATAAAAATCAACAGTACCGATTTCTTTCCTCTAAATCAACTGGATATAGTGATACGAGTATTAATACCGTAATTAATCTAAGCGTACTAGTAGTATCTATGGAGAAGTTTCGTGCAAGATCAGAAGCAGATAGTTTGTATCTATGAAGCAGTTTCATTCTATATGGGATAGATTGAATAACCAGTTCGTATAATTATTGATATTCTCTATGTTTCTAAGGAATTTGATCCTGTTTAGTTATCGCAAGTTTGTTAATTAAGCACGTCCCAACCACTGCACTGATTTGAACGAAATTTAAAACACAAAGATATTGTCTATATTAGATCATCATCATCTGCCTAGGCTTTTACTTTATTGGGGTCGGCTTTCAGTCAAGCCGGATTTAGCTGAATACCAGTATTTTACGAGGAGCGGCTGCCAACCAGACTTCCACAACCCATTAACTGGGTAACACGGTACTTCATGGCAAGACATACGATAATAAATAAATCACATTTTTTAGACGTGTATTTAAAACCGTACACTTTATACCTATTGGTAAGACCTGACCTGTAAGTAAAGAATTTTTGAGAGGCTCAGTAGTTTCGGAGATAAAACTGATGCAACAGACAGACACACGAAAGATCCTATAGATAAGGGTTCTGTTTTTCTACCCAATCTAAGGACCTTTGCACACGGCGCTTTTTTAACGCACCGACGACGCGCGCTTACGTGCTTTAACCGAAATTTAGACGCACACAGTACTGGTTTTAGGTCATATCGGCAGCGCAGAGAGCGCGCGTTCGCAAAACGTGCATCGTTGGCGCGATTAAATACTTCGTGTGCATTGGCTCTAAAGTAACTCCGTGTTCACTGGCTCTAAGGTAAAAAGCTTCATAAAATTGGTATACCTAAATTTGGAGAGTTTCATAACCCATAACAATACATAAACTCAGTGGCAATGTGTCCTGACCATTGTCACCGACATCAAACTCACAAGTCCGTATTGTGTAACTTTTGGGGAGCGCCAAACTTCTGATATGCGCACATTCACATGTAGATGCGAAAAACGGACGGGGTAGTGAAATTATAACTTTTCCGAACTTTCTTTCATTTGGAATTGAATTAATAAATGTCTGAAATAGTTTTTTTTTTATTCATTTATTACGAATTAGCTGTCTTTTTTCTACAGTTTTGTTTTTCTTCAAATACCTAGATTTGTGTGCTTCCCTCACAAGGCATAGAGGACGACGAAAATAACTATCATTAAAATAACTTAACACTAAAACACACTAAAATTAATCACAAATCATATGACAGGTACACTCAGACAAATTAATTATACAAGCGACTTTGTAATCACGGCGACACATTAGTTACAACTGAGACATTAATTACGCTAGAGATTTTAGTGGCTGACTGTACGTCAAGAGTCGCTGTCTGCTGCAAATGGTTTTCTCATGTTTGTGTATGGGCGGAGAAAAACATATTAATTGATTACGTTTACGCATATACGATGCTCATGCGCCAGCCACCAAAACAAAAGGAGAAGCCCCGGGCGTCGGGAGACGTAGGATGATTCCCGGCCACTGTAGGCGCGGGCGTGCGGACGGCGAACAATAGGTAACTCGCCGTCCGATAAGGATCACCCAGGTCGACGGCGCGTTGTGTTTCACGAGCGCTTCAAAGAGATCTCAGCAAGTAAACGCGGCCCGCTAGGACTGCCAGGGTTGTGGAGTTTGTGTGAAAGAGTGAACGCAGCCCTGGAACTCAAAGGCGCGGCGTTAGGAGGAACACGGATGAGTTTTAGTCAGTAAGAGCCTGACACGCCCATCCGCTCCGCCCAGAGCGGAACGAGTAATTTGAGGATATCCCATCCCGGGTCGATCTTCAAAGATTAATCAACGCTTGCTGAGGTCGGTCCTTGAATGGTTGTCTTCCATCCGAGATCTTTCCATGGCTTGGAAGGTGCCAGCTGTCATTTGTAGATCTTAAAGCCCAATAAAGTCTGACCACCAGTCCAAGGGGTATAACTACAACCCTACACCACATCCTCGCTTTCCATCAGGCGATATTGTGGTCGAAAGAGGGACTGAACAATAATAATAAAAAGAAAGAAATACCCCTTGGCCTATGTAAAATACAGGTAGACATACTGAATTCGGTTAACCTGGAAGGCGTCTCCAACATTCATATTTTGAAAAAAGCTATGCAGATTGATTCATGCATAAAGGCAGAAACCCACCACAACGCACGGAGAGGCTACGCACGAATGTGAGGCTTCGTCTTGCTTGAAAATTCCACTGCAACCCACGGACACGCTACGCATCAATTGACGTCATTGGCACACGACAGGCTTGCTTGAATATGGCACCCACGTAGCTCAATGCTGTCCACGCCAAGTACGCTGTGCACGCGGTACATGCTTTACACGATTTTTTTTTTCTTTTAATTTTAAAACCATATTCTTGCAATGAAACGTGCGTAGCCTCTCCGTGTGCCGCGGTGGGCCACGCTACAGCTGTACGTAGTCGTGGGCATGTAGCGTCTACTGCCGAGGAAACGCAGACCCAAGTTGTCCAGCAAATGAACCCACGCAGCTAAAATGCGCCGCGTGGCCGTGGGTGGTGTGCACCGCGGTGGGATCGCACCTTCATAAATAATAATAATATCTTTAATTTGGACAAAATCCATATAGTGTTAGTAAAACATACAAAAATAACTTATTGCCTAGTGTTAGTAAGAATCAACCTCCGCATAAACTGCTGTACCTACAATCGGAGAGCCGAAGCTCTCGCCTACAGTTTTCAGGATGCTGTTTCAACTATCTCTCACTCTCCTCAATAGCGACGCAGTTTTTTTGCGTATAATTGCAAAGAAGCCGTCGGTACGGGCTTGCGCAAACATTTCCGACGCGCTACAGTAACGAGGTAGCCTCAATAACATCCTGAAAGCATTGTTATATTGGACGCGCTGGACATCCAGCGATCTCTTAACATAATTGCTAAGAATCGCTATGCTTCTTTGTTTAGAGAAGACAAACAACAGAAATCGACCAATAGGATTGAAGTATTATCCCGACACATAAATAAGCGGAGTGAACATCATAATCCTATTGGTCGATCGAGTCTCAGTTTCCTCCGCTTCAGTGAGCAAATTTCAGGATGTTTTGTTACGTAGACGAGATATTTCGATACGTGTAACGGAATATTTAAGAAGAACAAAGCACAAAATATTTCACCTATATCCAATGTGTTGTTATTAATATTACTAGAAATATATATATCCACGATTTTAGAAGGCTTCTTTGTTGTTTTCAAATGGTTTCAGAAAATGTTCTAGGTACTCTGAAATGGATCTTAATAAATCCTGTAGGTACAAATATAATAATATAATAATATTCCACACAACTATCACACAACGCCATCTAGTCCCAAGCTAAGCAGAGCTTGTGTTATGGGTACTAGACAACTGATAAACATACTTATATATTTCTAAATACATACATATTATAGATAAACTACACCCAGACACAGAACAAATGATCATGCTCATCACACAAACATTTGTCCTGGGTGGGAATCGAACCCACAACCTCTGGCATAGCAGTCAGGGTCACTAACCACTAGACCAACAGGTCAGTCTTGCCTTTCAAATATCTTGCCTTTTCCTGCCTCCTAGACTTCTCTTATTTTTAAACACCACGAAACCAACCCTGAACGTGGAACTAAACCTAGAAGAAAAAAATACCTGTAAGTACATTTGATGTTTTCATTTGAAACCGGTGGTCGTGGGTTCGATTCCCACGGGATCACATACTTTGTAAAGTGGTTTCCAGTTTGGCTAGGACATTGCAGGCTTATATCACCTGATTGTCTGATAAAAAGTTGATTCCGTGCTTCGGAAGGCACGTATAAGCCGATGGTCCCGGCCTCCAAATGGCGGTCGTCAAATAAACCATGTCAGAGGCCCTTGAGGTGGTTTAGAAATTCTGACACTAGAGTGTGTGGGGTCCTTAGATCTTACTACCCACACGATAAGAAGAAGAATTTGAAACTGTGTTTAAATGAAAAACACCATATTTACAAACTAAAAATCTGCTGGTAATCAAAATTTATTAATTAAAACCAACCTCCTTCCTTACAGCCGTCCCCTGCTATACATTTCCATATAATTTCAATTTCACATTTACATTATTCCGTATTCAAGTTGGGTCCGTCCTGTAGACATAGAGAATGAACTGAGCAATACGCTCACAAGATTGACCACAGTTGAAAGAGACGAGATCGGCTATGCGACGAATACTTGTCCCTTATCTATAGATGCTTGTGATGAAGATAACATTGCAAGTCTTTAACGTGGCCCAATCATAATTTTTGAAAAATCAGTCTCACTCACGCGCATTTGAGTCACGATGACTAAGGCTGCCTATTCATTATCGCAAAGAGAGGCGGAGAAACGGAGAAATTTTAACTAATTGTATAAAATCTCAGTAGTTCACGTGGTGCGGAGTTTTTATGCAATTCCATTGGTTAATATTTCTGTTTCTCCGCTCCTCTGTCTCGCTCTGCGTTAATGGACAGGCAGGTAGGTCAGTAGGTCGTGGAGGCGATACGCCGGGGCAAGACTCCTCTGCCGCGGCAAATTGCAGCACGGCGGACGGAGCTCCGGCAGGATCTTATGGCAGTATGGAGACAACGACTGTCGCAACCCAGCGCTGGGCACGCCACAATTGCGGCGATAAGTCCCCTCTTTGAGGAGTGGCTAGAGCGGCGCCACGGCGTCCTTACCTTCCGCTTCACGCAAGTACTCACCGGACACGGTTGTTTTGGGAGGTACCTGTTTCGAATAAGGCGGGAGGATACACCCGGGTGTCAACACTGCGAGGATCGCCCGGAGGACACGATGCATACGGTGGAGGTCAGCCCTGCTTGGGCGGAGCACCGCCGTGTCCTCGTCGAGGCGATCGGCGCCGGGGATCTCTCGCGTCCGGCCCTGGTTCAAGCCATTGTTCGGAACGACGAGACATGGGAAGCGGTCACCTGCTTCTGCGAAGCAGTAATGCTAACAAAGGAGGAAGCCGAACGCGTGAGAGAGAGGGAAACCTCACGCCCCAGCCGCCGAAACAGAAGAAGACGCCCCGGGCGTCGGGAGTCGCAGGACAATTCTCGGCCACCGTAGGCGTGGGACTGCGGACGGCGAGCATTGGGTGGCTCGCCGTCTGATCAGAACCAGGCCCGGGTTGGCGGCGCGCTGCGATCCCAACGCGCCTCAAGGACATGTCAGCACGGAAGACGGGGCCCACTAGGGCCAGTGCCTGCTGGGGCTGCGGACTTCGTTCGAAAGAGGCACCGTACCCTGGAACGCAAAGGGCACTAGGAGAAACACGGATAGGTTTTAGTCAGTAAGAGTCTGACACTCCCTCCTGCTGTACCCAGAGCGAGAGGAGTCATTTGATGATTTAGCATGCTAAAAAAAAAAAAAAAAAAGTTAGGTCAGTAGGTCCATATTTGACTTATACGAGTATTTGATGACCAACGTTGACCAACGTGCATGCGTGTAAGTAGGCGTTCAATCGCGTTCATACTCGTGCTCTCCACTGAATGTCGACACTTAGATAATAAAAACTTTTAATATTAGGGCGCCTTCAAATTAGTCGCTAAGTATCGCGCTGCTTTGTTACTACATGCAATCAAAAATAAAAGCATTTAATAAACGTAAAGTGCCGCGCGACAGCAATGCGACAGCAGCGGGACAGCAGCGCGACTGTTATTTCTATGAAAAAAAAACGATTTGTTTATTATTTACTAGCTTTTGTCCGCGACTTCGTTCACTCTGATCCCTTGTTCTCACTCTGTTCGCATTTTCATAAGAATTATACGCAATCCTCTCGTAACCCCTACACTACCTAAGGAACCTACAAGCCTAATTTCAGCCTTCTACGACCAGCAGTTCCGGCTGTGCGTTGTCTGTTAGTCACTCAGTCAGTCAGTCAATACCGGAAGAATTTTATATGTTAGGATTACCACTACTGACAGCACAATCCTTTTATATCTCTTACGTCTTCCTGCCAGTATTCACATCTTACCTGTATGAGGGAACACTCACTCCATCCTCCATATGAACAGCCCATCCTGATCCTAGTTTCGTACGGCACAAGTAATTGCACTGTGGACATGGGCCGTCCTAGTGGACATGTTAGGGTCTAGGAATGTTTAATCTGTTTTAGAACAAGGATTTTTTGTTTTCGACCACGTTGATTTTGTAGTTTTTTGGGACATGTCGTACAACTTGTGCAATATTTAAGACTAATTCTGTCTGTTTAAATGCTTTGCGCTGTAACTACACATTTATTAAGTACCTAACCCTTATTTATTGTTGCGCTGTCCCAGACCCGACAATTTTTTTAAGGAAATATTTTTATTCTTTGAAGGGTTCCGTACCCGAAGGGTAACTAACGAACCCTACAACTAAGCCTCCGCTATCCGTTCGTTTATCCGTCCTTCCATATGTCTGTCAGCGGGCTGGTCAAATATCTAAGAAAAAAAATGGACAGTGTGTATTTTTATTGCTTTAACAACAAATAATTAAAATCAAATTAAATTTAAAATTAAAGAGGGGCCCCATACACAGTGTTAGTTACGGTTTATTATACGGAACCCTTTGTGTAAAAGTACGACTTGGACTTGACCAGTTTTTTTTATGTCATGTATTGGCTAACAACAACATCTTTTATAGCAAGAACAAGTAACTTCTATCACGATCTTGTACAATCCTGGCTCTAAGTATGCAATAAGTTATATCATTATAATAACTTACCCATTCTAATTAATAATGTATTAACTTTATTCATAAATAACGTCACATTTTTGAAACTCACTTCCTCATCGGAAATGATATTTAATACTAAGTTCTACCCTCATCATCATTGTACAAGAAAGTCCAAAAACATTTTCCGAAAAACAACCGCAGCTTTAATAATTACGAACAACTTGGTAAAGTTCGATTCGTCTCGAAGATTAATTGTTCAAATCGCTCCCCATTGTGCGGCCGATGTTGACGCTTTGGGACCCTTTATGAAATTCGCGAGCTATTGTTTATGCCGGATTTGTAAAAAAAGTTTAAAAAAGTTCCGCCCGCGCCCGGCGCCCGCAAAACACCGCAAACTCGACGCTGCGCTCTATCCGTACAGCTCTACAAACTTGAATGGTGCACAACATATTTTTTCAACTGCAAACAAAAAATTGTAATCGTAATAACGAGGTCACTTTTTGTTTTTCGTCGTCCATTTAAAACTTTCATTAGTGAATTCGCGCGCGCTTAAAATTTTTCAATTTATTCCCACTTCAGCGCTGAATCGCTTGTGCATTCTGTTGCATCGCTCGCTGAAGCGTTCAAAACATGATTCTTTACAAGAGAATGTTTTTAACAAAATGCGACAAAAATCAAAAGGTATGAAGTGTCGGCAGGTTAATGGAAAACTTTTAATTGCCTTTTACTGTGTTGTGAAATTCTTCATTCGGTAATGCTGTAATGAATGGGCGTTACCGAAAGTATCATCATCATTTCGGCAGAAAAAAACGGGCCAAAAGGCAGTCCTTTGGTTCTGACATCCCTCGGATTCCCGCGGCCTTCTGATTATCAGTCCACCTTTTGAGAGGCCTTTCGTGAAAAGGCTTCGTCTTCCGATACTTGGAAGACGAAGCGTTTCGACGAACTTTGTTAACGCTTCGTCTTCAGATACTCGGTCGCCACTCTAGAACCTTTCAAGCCATCGAGTATTATTGTTCTGTGAGCAATGTGGCTTGCCCACTACCACATAAGTTTAGTGATTCTTTAGACTCTGTCGGGTAACCTTAATTCTTGTGCGGATCTCCATTGCTAATTCGATCATGCAAGGAAACTCCGAGCATAGCCATCTCCGTGCCCTTTGAAACACAAAAACACTTTCACAGAATGCGTAGGTACCCAACGTTTTACACACAACACAACAACATACCAAGAACAACACACAACAAGAATAAAGAACAGCCAATAAATCTAGTCTATCTTATTAAAACCAATAAATAAATACAAAGTCAGAATGTTGAAAAATCAGCATAGGGGTGCGATGTGCGAAGAACATGGCGGACGGATCAGTTCGCCAATTTGTTATGTTAAAGCTTGCCATGCCGACCCTCGTCCGCTCAACAGATTGAGCCTACGGGAGATGCGATGGATCAAACTAAAAATATACAGCCTTTCTACAAGGAGGTATGAAAATTTTCAGATTTTTGGAGAAGGCTGAAAGAAGAAAAATAGGTTGACGCTTTCTTCATTTGCACGGCGTAGCACTTTTGGTAAAATCTTTACGACACTTGTGCGTTTTTTTTGGTATCTATTTACCAAACAAAACGCGCAAGAGTCGTTATGATTTTTAGCAAGTGCCAATTAGCATGTTTAGTGCTAATATCACAAAAAAAACATCAAATTAAACAAAGAAATCAAAATCCCAAGACGTAAGCAAGCGTAGTAAATATCCTACGGTAGCGTAGCGTAGCGGTTTCGTAGCACTGCTACGTGATTGGTCATATGAGTGCGTTCCTTCTGACGGGATGTTCTGGAGCTCAATGATTTTGGCGCATATAAATTTAACAATTTCCCTAATATTCGTGATAAAAAGCACAGTTAATCAATAGCCTTTTTTACATGTTATCTGTGCTAATAAATCTGGTTAATAAATAAAGTATATTTATTATTTTTCATAGCACTCGGTGATTAAATAGTGTGTTTTAAAACTGACGTTCCGTTTTGACGTGGCGTTCTGGCATTTATAAAAATGGAAGAAGGTAAAACGAATGCCGGAGGCGTCTTGGGTCATCCCAAGACGCCTCCTCCAAATCTTCCCAATTCTTGACCCCATCAAACCTTGGCACACAGAATCCTGGCGCGCTATCCCTCATACATAGTGCCCTCCGGAGGATACCTGCTTTGTTTAGTGCGGTCTGCATTGATCAGTTCACTCCACAGAAACCGTTTTATGGATATTGTAGAACTAGGCTTTTCAGCGCGGTCGCGTAATCTTCATAAAGTTTGATGTGGGCGTAGAAGCTAAGACGGTGTTAAGATTTTGTGGATATTGGATAGACGTCTGTGTTGTAAAAGTAGGTCTTTTAAAATTATCCGGTGAAACGATCAAAGACTCTTAAAGTAAAAACCGTCTCATAATTCCTGGTCTGGTTTAAAGAAAGAAAGAAAGAAAGAAAGAAAGAAAGAAAGAAAGAAAGAAAGAATAGTATTTATTTAGCACATACATGAAACACGCACGGTACATAAAAATAAATAATGGTAAGTAAGCCAAAAACTAAGTGTGTGTCTCACGGCTGCACTAAAAAGGTTCATTTCAGCGATTTGTCAGACAGCTTGAGACTGTCTGACGCTGGTAGATGGTTTAGAAGATGTAAGTGGAGAAACAGACAGCGGCAGTCAGCTACTTTGTTGTCACTACGATATATACTTCTAGAAGAAGGCATAGATTTAAATACTGGTACATCTCTGTCATCGAGACCTAGTTGGTCCCAACCAATTCCCCACTTAACCATTTCAAACAACATTAATCTTCTATCATCATGATAAGTATTAAGTGTTTTTTGTCAAGAAATAATAGTGCAGAATAATGCAATATTAGCCAATGTATTTAACTAGTGATTCAGTTCGTGGAATATGATTAAGTGTATGGAAGTTTACACCCTGTTCCGCACACTTCTGTACTGGTGACTCCGGAGGGCCGTCCCCTGCTCACTGCCACTCCTATCATCAACTACAAACATTTGCCACCCATCATTCCAAAAATTCCTGACATTAAAACAGGGGGCAGATTAATTAGTGTGTCACAAGGTTTACATAGCTGCCGGGTGTCTGCTGGGACGAAATTAATCAAGCTGTGATCCGACACATTATCTCCGTTCAGATGACTTGAACCCTTGCCGGGTGGGGGCGCGGAAACAGCGGGGATATGTTGGAAGATTGGCGTTAATTGCTATGGCCAGAACGGGAGAAAAGTTGCACGGTGAGCTTCAAGAAAGAAAAGAGTCGGTGATAAAATTCTACATGCATAATGAGACCACGTGAACCTACATACATTGGACCGCCATGCGGCGTCGCACCGTCGGCACGCCGCGCTTATGACTTGCGACATGACGCAAGGGAAAAAAAAAACAGCAAACGTAAACAGCGTTCTACTGCGGTGCCGCACCGTCCGTGTGGCACCCTATTGCTCGAATTAATTGCAGTGCGGCGACGCACCGCACCGTTACCGTATCGTCTGGCCTTGCTCTTAGTTTTTCATATATTTTACCTTCCTTCCTAGCCTAGCCTTTCCCAAACTATATTGGGGTCGGCTTCCAGTCAAACCGGATTCAGCTGAATATCAGATCTCTACAATCCATTAACTGGGTAACACAGTACGTCTTGGCAAGACTGTGGTGTTTTTTTTTTGGATTCTGACAATTCGTAACGACTGCCAAAAATCTCCTAATGACTTCCGGGACAACTTTATAACGTGCTTGCCTAGGCACGAAGGATTCTCGGTATTTTAAGATGATCACCCATCCACCGACCAACCTTGGCAAGCGTTGCTTAACCTTGAAGATCTACTGACGGCTGTTTTAATTTAGCCTTATAATTTATTACTGTTATTATTTTATCTTTCCAACTCAAACAAAAAAGAAGGAAATACGAAAGTACCTAATGTGATAACGTCAAACATTGTGTCTGTGAATAATTGGCACACCCACTGGTCTCAACATTTTATCGTTGATCATTCCAACAATCAGCGATTTTGTGTACTTAAAATTCTACCATAGTACATAGAAATTACATGATTTCCATCAAATCCACCAATCCCACGCTAACTCAGTGGCCACATCACAAGATCTCAGTTACAAGAGTTAACGCGCGGGTCGCTCTTAACAAGAATTGAACAGTGAACAGGGTGTCCGACATGTTTGCCGGCCGCCTTCGACACTAATTGAGAGCTCTTCATTAAGTGCTCTTATTGTTATAATTAAACGAAACAAGCCGTCTGGAGTGTGGACAGGCTTGTTCAAACTTCAATGTCAACTGGTGATTGGAGTTGCTGGAACTTAACTGACAAATAAGAACTACATCAGAGGAGAAACGTTCTAAAGCAGCCGGCAAAAATGGATTAGCCTGGAGATGTGTTGCTGGGGAGTTTTTTGTGCCATTTCTACTTCTCAGCTACAACACAAAGAATTGGTGAAGGGTGGGCGTTTTGTGGGATTCATGCAAATTTTTGACGTTCAAGAAGCCCAATTTCAGCCTAGCTTTAATGATTTTTTTATTTGATTTTACATCCCCATTTCACCCGTTATGTTGGATATTCCCTGCCGGAGTCTGTGTTTCCTGATAGCTACAACTTGGTAGTCTTTTAGTCAAGAGTGAATAGGTTACTTCTAGGCTAGCGTGCTCCATATTCGACCACATCATCACTTACCTAAAGGTGAGATAGTGTATAGTCAAAAGCGTGCCTATTGATAAAAAAAAATCCATGGAATAGGTAGGATACGACATTAACATCTCATCATCATCATCTGCCTAGCCTTTTCCTAACTATATTGAGGTCGGCTTCCAGTCAAACCGGATTCAACTGAATACCAATATTTTACGTGAAGCGGCTGCCTACCAGATCTCCAAAACCCATTAAATGGGCAACAACACGGTACGTCTTGGCAAGACTGGAGTCAGATTTACAGGCTTCTGACAATCCGTAACGACTTCCAAAGTTCTACAAATGACAGCCGGGACCAACAGCTTAACGTGCTTTCCGAGGCACGAAGGAAACTTAGTATGTTAAGATGGTCACCCATCCACAGACCAACCTTGGCAAGCGTTGCTTAACCTTAACAGACACGACATTAACAGAAACGTATTCATTAAGTTCTCTTATTGTTATTTAATCAAAGGAACCCAGCTGTCTGAAGTGGACAGGCCTTGGTGTGAGAGGGGTTTGGTGTCGTGATGTGAGAGGTCAGATCCAGAAACACCACTTCCGCAACGCGCAGCTCCCTCAGGCTTTCTGTGAAACGGTATGCCTTACTACAGTTTCTGTCGGTCAGTTTTAGCTACACCGATCACGCATCAACAGCTGCTCGTCCAGTTGACTTTGAAGTTTAAACAGCCCTGTCCACACTCCAGATAGCTGGTTTCCTAAGTAGAACATGCGATGGCTCGTCTAAGTTATAGTGATGATATATGATCCGACCGATTGCGGCCAAAGCGATTGCTTCAGCTCTATGTGGCTTATGTTAACCAATCTTCTTTGTGAAGATCCTCACACATTGCGGGCACGTGGGCACACCGTCTTTGAAATTATAGTTATGTACCTAATTGCCGCAGATAGTCGAGCTTTCAACTGAACTATGCATAACAAATGCTATGCACTGTAATCTATCTACTTCACGAACCGATGGCTGAGCAGCGCGGGGTGGGAGACGAGGTGTTATGCTAGTATATAAAACTAGTCAACCCGCGCAATTTCTTCTGCGTCACAATTTTCATTACTGCTCCGCTCCTATTGGTCTTAGCGTGATGATATATAGCCTAGCCTTCCTCGACAAATGGGCTATCTAATACTGAATTCCTTTTTCAAATCGGACCAGCAGTCCCTGAGACACAAGCATACAAGCAAACAAACAAACTATTCAGCTTTATATATTAGTATAGATTCCTCCGTTACTGAGTGATTGAGTGGCTGAGTGACTGGCAGACCACGCACAGCCAAAACTTCTGGTCGTAGAAAGCTGAAATTTGGCATGTAGGTTCCCTCGGGAGTGTAGAATAGCACTAAGAGAGGATTTCGAAACGTGAAAAAACGGGACATGCGCGTATAAAGTCGCGGGCGTAAGCTAATATGACATTAATAGAACTAAATGAACACCTGTCTGTTAGTGAAGTCGGCCTGTAATTTGATTAAATCAATATGAACGAAAGTCGAGATTAGAATTGGGTAGGTCTTGTAGCTAGCTTATTATTGCAAAGTTTCGGTCCATTCTACCAAGGATTGCTTTCTGGGCAATCAGATAGAAAATTGTGTTACGATTTGCATGACATGACGTATCAAGGCGTTGGTGAAGCGAGCC
This sequence comes from Lacanobia oleracea, assembly GCA_950371165.1. Taxonomy (NCBI): domain Eukaryota; kingdom Metazoa; phylum Arthropoda; class Insecta; order Lepidoptera; family Noctuidae; genus Lacanobia; species Lacanobia oleracea. The sequence continues at coordinate 4,682,576 of OX493390.1, read as the reverse complement.
TTGGGTGACCATTCATTCGTAAAATGAATTGTCTTAATAGTACCTAGAAGAAAAAGAAGCATACTATAAAAACGGACTCTCACACGAAGGGTTCCGTACCATAAACAAAAAAAAACACATTTCTTGTAATTTTTAATTAAATTAAATTAGACTCTTTAATTTTCAATTAAAATGTTTTTTTTTATAGCGGCAATAGAAATACACCCTCTGTAAAAAGTTCAACTGTCTACCTATTACGGTTCCTGAATTACAGCCCGCTGACAGACAGACGGACGGACGGACGAACGGACGGACGGACAACGGAGGCTTAGTAATGGAGTTCCGTTGGTAACCCTTCGGGTACGGGATCCTAAAAAAAAAAAAAAACAAAAAAACCTTACTAACTGCGAGCCGATTCGTCACGAGACAACAAGAATATAAACAGAAAACAATATCTTTTGAAAGTGACACGATCCGTATCGACACTGATCTGTCTTCACATTACGTTCAATAAAATAAAATACTCCGCCGAACGCTGGATATTATTGTTTTTATTTTGTGCGAGCTTGTCATCGGTTTGTTTTGTTGTAATGTAATTGAAGGTATCGGAGTGCTAAAAGATATTGGCAGGCGAGAAGTCAATTTGTAGCTTGCTGCTTGAGTAGAAGTTTTCATCGGTGTAGTGACTATCTTAACACGACTCGAACTCGAACCTCTTTCGGCTGAATCATCATATCAGCCGAAAGACGTCCACCGCTAGACATAGGCCTCCCCCAAGTGTCACCACATCAACCGATCCTGTGCGTCTCGCATCCATCAGCTACCTGCGACCCTGACTAGGTCATCATCCACCACCATCACATCCACCACCCCCACCCCGCGACCCACCCGCCACCTCTAGGGTTACCCTGTTGTGAGAGGCCTTCCAACGCTGCTTCCGGTACGCAGCCACTCCAGAACTTTTCGGTCCCATCAACCACCTGTTTTGCGAACAATGTGTCCTACTCACTGCCACTACAATCTGGCGATTCTTCAGGCTATTTCGGTAACCTTGGTTCTCTAGCGGATATCATCATTCCTGATGATGCAAGGAAACTCCAAGCATAGCCCTCTCTGTTACCCCATATAGACACAACTGCAAAAACGTGAGTGCATCGTAACTAGCGAGTAGTGTTTGGCAACAGACTTGCCCACATACATGGAAGAAAACATAACTAACGAACAAACAAAATCGCTTACTGTAACTACGTCTGCTTCATCTGCGGACCTCTCCATGAATGTTCCAGAAGGGCAGCGATGCGCGACGGGTGGCGAAGGATTGTGAAGCGAGCCACTACCCCTGGAGATAAGACCTGCTTACCCCTTTAGGGAGAACACGGACTAGAGGTTCCGCGACATACATCAGGAACTGCCAACAAACTTCGTAGGTAGTGTTACATGCAGAATTCTTCTGATTGATCGATCGAAACCCAAAAATTATTCGCAGCTTTCGACGAATTTGTCAACGGAACGACACCTTGGGGACTGCGCGACGCGACGTCTTCCCGGTAGTAAAGGTATTTTGGAATTTTATAACTTGGTTTGGGCGTACTTTGTTATTGGTTCCAGTGCTTTCTTAAAGATAAGATAAAATATAAGGTAATTTGGTTTGAATGTTGATAAAATATAATATTACCTGCTTTTGCCGGCAAGTTCGTACGCGCATATCCCGGTAAATCCTCTTAGTGCTCCCCTACACTCCCCAAGGAACCCACATGCCAAATGTCAGCTTTCTACGACCAGTAGTTTTGGCTGTGCATTGTCTGTCTGGCAAGCACTCAGTCACCAGTAACGGAAGAACTTTATATATTAAAATAACAATTCCAGTCAGTCGAGGCAAAAGAATCTTCTTTAATGGAGAAGACACGAGTACCTTCTCTGGGTTAGCAATTACAGCCAAGACGAGGTCTACGACGATTTTTAATAAATTAATAAAAAAAATGTCAACTTGGCTGATGAACCGAACAATAGTTTTATCATGCCATTTAATTTTATTTATTTCATACATATTCATATACAGAACAGAAAAATGAACAATGTCAAATTCCTGCAAATGTAATAAAGAATAAATCTCGAATCCTTGACTTAAATATTCACGTTATCACTAAAAACAACAGCTGTTTGTAAAACCCTCACAAAATACCGATCGCATTTCAATCTCGCCTCAAATCTTTAATGATCCCACCATAATCACGCCAGCCTCGCACCAAATTATCCGACCGCTATAAGAACAAAAGATTCTATTTCTTGTATTAAACCCTATCTGGAATCCGCGCACGTTCGCCCCGTCCCATTGCTTAATTTACAAATGTAATTAAACTCAACTCGCCAAAGAAAAAAAAGGCGAAGGGCGATTTTTCACCCTGTAGGTAAGGTAAGGGTGATTCTTTTGTGCAAAACCCCTGATAAGTTAATCGGATAACGAAAATAAGCGGTTGTATGTGACGTGGTTCAGAAGTAGAGGTGTTGATTCTTACCTTTGGGTTTTATTTGTTTAATTGATGGTGTTTTAATAAAGTAAGCTGGTGTTTATAGATTTTTCGGGGCCTTTGTGCTAACTACTACTACTTTTACTATAACTTTTTGCTAACTGTTTGTTTTTGTATCTCAAGTTTTACTTATAAATAGTTTTCAATCAGTATTTTCAAAAAAGCCGTCAAAGAGCACTATCTCTCTTCTATACTGTAATATATATTATAAATACCTATGTATTATTTTATTATTATTATGTATTTAGGTAAATTTATTTGTGTATATTAGTTAGTATGTTTATTGTATTTTGATTTATATTTATTAATAGTTGTATGTTTAAGTTAAGTTAGCTTAGTCTATTTTAAGTTGCCTTCTTTGTCTCTTTACACACTGTGTCTTCGTATCTTATCCCACTCTCCTGTCGCAGGTCTGCTGGAAGAAATTTCTTATGAAATAAGCAGTACCTTTGTGCTCTTCTTACTGTATAAAATTTTCGTTTTTTTAAGTATATTGTGTGTACATAAACAAATAAATAAATAAGTGACATAATACAGGTTTTTATTCTCTATCAAGAACATGCAAATGAAAACGGCAGATGGCCAAAGTACCAAATAACTAAATTTAGAACCAAAGCACAGATAATCTAATACTAGCAACCAAGGCTATAAAATGCTGGTAAAAAAATATGCAGATTCAAAGATCAAGTATAACGTAAATACATGCACAGATACTATATCCGCCCATAAACATCTACGTCTATATATAGACAAGTATAGAGTAAGCTGTGCCATCAAAGGCCGTATATTGCGCGGTTTCTCAAGAAATAGAGCGGTAAAACAAGTTCATTATCTCAGCGCATGTCACGAAAATAACTTAAAAGAAAACCGAGCATATTTGCATAGTTATTCGTTAAAGACAGGGCCGGATATTGAAAACAAAAGATACGCGTTTAGGGTGTGTTCACACCGATATGCGACGCGACGCGATGATGCGTTCACTTTACGATAGCGATTAGCGATACAATATAGAAGTTTATGTGCTTCAGAAAAGCATTTAAATGTTAGACTTCTAATAATTTTAAATATTAGGTTGTTCTTTAAAGATAACGATACAAATGAAGATAGAAATAAAGAAAACACCCTATGGCCGGCGTCGCACTGCACCACGAGTAACGCGCAGCATCATCTCTAAGAGACGATTTTTAATCGTGCGATTATTTTATCGCAGGAATACAACCTATGCGTTACACAAAACGTATAGTTATGGCAGTGCGCGAACGTTCAAGTAATAAATCGTAGCATTTCTTTACTTGTTCAAAAATTGCATTCCTGAAACAAAAAATCGTGGTGAACGCTAGCTCTAAATTCGAAAAGGTGTAGTTGCTTCTGGTTGCACTTTGCTGCGAAGTGCATTACCATTCCTTCAAGCATACGTTGCGTCGTCGCCGCGTGACGTGTCGTCCTGTGTAAGCTAACCCTAAAGCGGCTAAAGTTACGGAAATTACCATCCCGATCGAACATAGCGTCACAGCGTCACAGTGAATCCTTTGTACTCGGCTCAAGTAATCCATTACCTTATTAATGAAACTCGTTACGAAATTACGAGAGAATACGTCAAGTTTGATGTGGAAGTTGGAGTTACGCGGCCGGATCGATACTAGAGTTGTTTTATTTAAAAGTGCTGATGCTGAGACCTACCCGAGGTGTGTTAGCATTTATTATTTAAAGCTTCAATAGGTTTGTTTGTACCCAGGGCCGTCCTTTACCTATTGGAGGCCCTGGGCACAGGGTAATGTGACCCGTATGATAATGTGACTATTGCAGAGACCGTTTTCCAACAATCATCATCATCGTCATCATTTCAGCCAATATCCGTACACTGCTGAGCCTCTTCCAAAAAGCGCCAACAATCTCGGCCACCTTCTTTAAATCATCGATCCATCGTGCCACAGGGCTTCCTATACTACGTTTACCCATACGCGGTCTCCCTCCACTCTAATACATGTCTGTTCCATCGACCGGCTGTCCGTTTGCAGACATGGCCGATCCACTGCAAAAATGCCTTTAAAAAAATCTGCAGAGACAGAAATCGATAGACATCAAAGCAGGGCCCTGGGCAGTTGCCCTCAGTGCCCAGTAGAAAAGAATTTTATACCCATTCACAATAAAAATGTACATTCAACAAAGCTATTTGGTATGCAGGCAGCTAGCTTGCAACTACTTTTAACTTCTACGTGCGCCGGTGGAACCTGAATACCAGTATTTTACGTGATGCGGCTGCCTACCAGACCTCCACAACCCACGGTATTTCTTGGCAAGACTGAAGTCAGATTTACTGGCTTCTGACAATCCATAACGACTGCCAAAGTTCTAGAAATGACAGCCGGGACCAACAGCTTAACGCGCTTTCCGAGGCACGGAGGAAACTCGGTATGTTAAGATGGTCACCCATCCACAGACCAACCTTGGCAAGCGTTGCTTAACCTTGAAGATCGATCTGTGCGGCTGTTATTCATTAGCCACGAGCTCCTCAAGCTCACCTCACAAAAGCTACCGTTAATAATATTTGATTGAAATACCTAGATACCCCGGACATACAAAGCCACCAAATATATATTTCATGTTTCTTACTAAACCACCAACCGTACTACGTCAACGTTGACAAAACAACGCATTCATTTACAAAGGCAAAGAGCTCTAAGTAAAAAATACGCATATTCCAGCAGCAAAAATAATATCGTCACCGACAAAAGTATGCGTACAGAGTGCAGCGTTTCATAACATCTCAACAAACACACCTGTACGAATGAATAAAATAAGAAAACTCCTCGCGAAAACGTTCCCACACCGAATATTTAAAATTTCACAAGCCCCAGTCGCGAGGAAAGCGTAGCTCTTAATCAAAAATAACGCAGCAACAAAATTCAATAAGAGCGACTCATAAAACACGTTAAAATGAAAAATATTAAATTCCAGAGACAAAAAATATATATTATTCGCTTTGCCGGCGCACATAAATAATTTAATTTTAAGCGCGAAAAGTTTGTGCGAAGACGTCGACTTCAAAATGCGGTCTGTGTGTGGATAAAGTGGAATAAATCAGTTCTTTTATAAAATAATCAGCATTTTATCACGTTTTTCGTGAGATAACTCGCTCGAGTAACCTCTTTATTTCCTCGAGGTGTCTTAACTTGCACCCGTTAAACGAGGAATGTAAATTAAAGTATCTTAACACCTGTATACGTCTACCCAGGTAGATATCACGTAGATAGATGTTAAAAACTCCATATTTCATTTGACGACCGTGTTTTATTACTGTGTTTACATAAAACGGAATAATTGAAACGAAATTAAGCACCACTGCGCTTTTTAGTTAAATGTTTTTATTAACACATCAATAAAAAATTTACGCAATAAAATTGGGATGAAAAATGGTTGCTGTATGTTTGTCATTCAATTATTTTGAAAAAATTGCATGACGAGTAGTAAAAAATGGAACGTAACAAGCCAATTTATTTATTCTTAATAAAAATGGCCCACAGAATAAAAACGAGTAAGTAAACAGAGAGAAGTTGTTGACCGTCCGCTCTTGAGGAGCGCAGTTATAACTCTTTCGTGAGGACTCGCTACGACTGACACTAAGCTCTTGAAACTTGCTCTAGAAGATATCAGCCAGTTTTGTTTTCGAAAGAGTAAACTAAAGAACTAACTGCTGTTATTCTTTGTTTAAATCGTAGAACTTTAGCTAACTTATCAATTTGGCATAGATGGCATCATTAGGAAAGGACGAAAATTTTGAACGAAATTAATGTCAAACTTCTTGCAATTTAAATCTTCTTTTGATAAACCCGGTAGAAACTCCTTTAATCAAACCTCAAGAGAGCCAGAGAGGGAAACAGCTAATCATAACCCGAACGCACTGAATACTAAAAGGGAAGGGCCACTTAAAACCGAAAAATAATTCCAATGGCCATGTTCCCTAAACGGGCCCGAGGCAATGAACATAAATATTTTAATTCCTCACGGCGGCAGTGTTGCAAGCTAATAAAATAACGGATTGTGGCTACACGGAAAAATAAATTATTAGATTTACCGACTTTGTTACGTTTCGCGGTGGGAGTTACATTTTATTTAGCGCAGCGCATACGGTTTTTGAGTTTAGAGGTAGGTGGTTGCTATTTATTTTACTGCGGTCAAGAGTTATAAATAAAACTGAGGTTTAAAGATTTGTAAATCAAATGGGAAATGCAGTAGGTACTGTAAAGTACCAAGGATGGGGACGTAGCGGTAGTCGTGACGTAAAAGAAAAACTGATGGAATTTTTAAAGATAATTATATTTTACGTGTGCTCTCAAGGAATTTCTTAGAGAATCTCATAGAAAAGACTAACACATTCTTATGTCATTATATTTGAATTCAAACCTAGTCTAATTCTTCTTAAATCTTATATCATTGAGGTTGCACATTCTAAGGAGGATGTTCTACAGTACCTACTTATTTAGCAAATTCGAAGTTGTATATTAAATACAATAGTTGTTGTATCTTTATCCTACGATCCATTGAAGCGGCAATGTTGCAATGCAATGTCAGACGAAAAGAAGAGTACCTTTTACATTTTCGTTTTTCTTCTACCTATTTACTAGAAATAAATCATAACCGGTTCATCCGTTTAGAAGTTCTTCTACCTACGATGCCACAAAAAGACTAACAGATTCACACGTTACTTATAGGTAACACCTCCCTTTTTGGTCAGGGTTAAAATCACACATCATCACGAATACAGCTTGGAATCCAAAGGAAAGCTCGTAAACTGCGGAAAAATAATAACTTTTAGTATAACGGTACCAAATCAAAATCGAGTACAGTGGTAACATGTTGCATTAAATACCAGAGCCACACATAGACAGAAGGAACCCAAGTGACTTCATATCGGCTCCCCGCATGTTACGGCTCCCACAGGATTACAAACAAGCTGCTTGTACCGCTTCAGCGCTGTATTAAGCCAGTGATCAGCTGAATACAGCTTTGGCAGAAGTCTTTATGTAATCTGTAGGCACAGGAAAGTATGTTATGGCACGACAAAATGCCAAACACTTATCATGATATTGCGTGGATAATGTAGCATGTTTTTGACGTGATAACGTTTTATAAATCACGCACGAAAAAGTGTCACGTTCTATAAGCGAGAGCGCGGAACAAGCGATAGAGAGGCACCATCGACCTAAGCGTTCGGCTTGTTTGTAAAGAATTCAATTGTTTTCTTATGACGTAATCAACCAATTTTTAGGGTTCCGAACATCCGTAAAAATCAGAACCCTTAGGTATAGGATCACTCGAGTATCTTACGGTCTGTCTGCGCATCTGTTATCTAAATAAATTTTAATCAGTAGGTAGGTAATTTCGTTTTCAGATATCGAACCCAAATATAGGACGAACTAAGGTCAAACGTGTTCGTTCGCTTTGTATATTTTTTGGACAAAAGAGACATATGGCAGGCGGTAGAACGTTTTAAACAATTACGTCAAGAGCAGAGATATCAAAACAAGCTTGCGTTTAGTCGGTATTTAATATTAATGAAAGAGACGAAACCGCTTCTCCTTTGATATTAATTCACTCAATAACAACTTTGCTTTTGATTGAAAATAACCAAAAAGAGCGCCACACTTTCGCTTCTTCACCACTGGCCATCGGGAAATAATCCAATCATTATTTTTTTTTCAGATTTTTAAGCGAGAGATGAATCTTCGACCGATCAATACCCAGTAAAGGATTCCCCTCAACCTTTAACTGACCTATATCTCATCTCTACAGATTGTCAAATACACCTGATCCAAAAAAAAATTAACTCAATTTTTGGGTCATGTCTATTTGCCTATCCCCCATCTCTAGTCACAATTATAGGTCACATACACACACACGAGGAATACATATCCTCCTCCCCCGCTTTTGTGTTTATCCGCTCACTTCTCCTAAAGCACGCAACAGACTTTGATATGGTTTTCACTATTTGAAAGAGCTTTAAATGAGGAAGGTTTGTGTAAGTATATACAGGATACATTAAGGACAAAATTAAAACCAAAAAAACTGGCCAAGTGCTAGTCGGATTAGCGCATGAAGGTATTCGTACCACCGTATTGTTATTATGTTTTGTTATAGCGGCAACAGAAATACACAGTCTGTGAAAATTTGAACTGTCTACCTATTACGGTTCATGAGATATAGCCCGCTGACAGACAAATGGACGCACGGACAGCGGAGGCTTAGTAATAAGATTTCGTTGGTTACCCTTTGGGTACTAAACCCTAAAAAATATTTTTGAAAAATCGGTCACAAAGAACGACTAAAAAGTTCCGAAAAAATCACTAATCAAACGGTTTGATGCAATCGGTGCCTTCAAATCTGTGATTGAACTATAGCATTTGTTCCAAACTGTTCAGTCGTATTTTGTGGCCGATTTTTTTTAATAAAATAGTCACATATTTTTGGTTTGCTGTTTTTTCCTTAATGTATATCAGTTACCCAATGTCATCCTTAAATAAGACCGAGCACTTCTTGAACATCCTGTATAATTTCCAAGCTTAGGTAGCTTACTAGTACCTACATATCTCAGGATGGGAGATGATCAAATAACTAATCCCGCTCTGAGCGGAGAGGCAGAAGGGAGTGTCTCTCTTACTGACTAAAACCCATCCGTGTTCCAGGGCCACGGTGACAATTTCGAAAAAAATTACCAATCGCAACCCTGGCAACCTACTAAATAATATATTTTTTTCTCTGCAAGGGACATAATAACGAAAAAAAAATGGCCTCCATTTAAAATCACTTTCAGCGTCCATGCCTCACATATTTCAAGTTCGAACCCTCATTCAGGGCCCGGTTGGGAATGACTGAAAATGGTTGAATCATACCTACAGCTGTTTATCGGTACTGTAATTGTTTGTTCTTGGTACCTGCTCGATTGGTTGATGGCTCAGTATTCAATTTTGTTTTAGACTAGTTGACCCGCGCTACTTCGTCTGCGTCACAATTTTCATTACTGCTCCGCTCCTATTGGTATTAGCATGATGATATTTAGCCAGGACCAGAAGTTCCTGAGATGAGGAGCTCGTGGGTAAATAATAACAGCCGCACGGGTCGATCTTGAAGGTTAAGCAACGCTTGCCAAGGTTGGTCTGTGGATAGGTGACCGTCTTAACATAACGAGTTTCCTCCGTGCCTCGGAAATCACGTTAAGCCGTTGGTCCCGGCTGTTATTTGTAGATCTTTGACAGTCGTTACGGATTGTCAGAAGCCAGTAAATCTGACTCCAGTCTTGCCAAGATGTACCGTGTTACCACTTACCCAGTTAATGGGTTGTGGAGATCTGGTTGGCAGACGCTCCACGTAAAACACTGGTATTCAGCTGAATCCGGTTTAACTGGAAGCCGACCCCAATATAGTTGGGAAAAGGCTAGGCAGATGATGATAGGTAGAACTTCTAAAAGAAAAAAAATAAAAAAAAAATGAAACAGATGATGAGTAGTTCCTGAGATTAGCGCGTTCAAGCAAAAAAACAAAAAAACTCTTCAGCTTTATATATTAGTACAGATTTAAATATTTTTCATGGAACCATGTTATTGTAGTCAACAAGGTATTTTTTTTTACAGCCGGACCGCATCGATCTTGAAATTATTGCAGCTGTTTCCATTGTTTTTCTTAAAAAATAAAACAATTATCTTGAGAAAATTGAAAGCTCGACAGAACTTGATAATTGTTTGCTAACTAGGTACCTAGTTCACAATATTACTCGCCGAAGTTTAAAAAATTATAAAAACGTAAATGCAGACAGAAATACCGTTTAGGTAGGGTTTTACCTATAATAAGCTCTAAATAACACTCTAGATCTAAGGTTACGTCTCCACCAAAGATTTCCCTTCATTCCCTCGCTACGCATCCTCGAACATTTCTGTTGGAAATGCGTTTCCAACAGAAATGTTTGAGGATCTCGACTCTTTTGAAAATTGTACCGTTGTAGCGTATTGTCATCATCTGCCTAGCCTTTTCCAAATTATATTGGGGTCGGCTGCCAGTCAAGCCGGATTTAGCTGAATACCAGTATTTTACGAGGAGCGGCTGCCTACCAGACCTCCACAACCCAGTAACTGGGTAACACGGTACTTCATGGCAAGACTGGAGTCAGATTAACTGGCTTCTGACTATCCGTAACGACTGCCAAATATCTACAAATGACAACGGCTTAACGTGCTTTCCGAGGCACGGAGGAAACTCGTTATGTTAAGATGGTCACCCATCCACAGACCAACCTTGGCAAGCGTTGCTTAACCTTGAAGATCGACCCGTGCGGCTGTTATTATCTAGCCACGAACTCCTGTGTGATGAATCTTACAGTATTGTAAGGTTAACTAAATTCCCGAAAGTTGTCCATCAGTAAACGTTGGTAGGTATTCGATATACAGCTCCCCGTCCCAGGTTAAGGTCACACTAAAAACATGGCCAAATAACTACCGTAATATTCACCGAAGGTTACCTACACCTAATTAGTCTCCAGGCTTCGAAAGCAGCCTTATACCTCTGATCAGTCCGCTCATATTACCAGAGTAATCAGTGCCTAAGATTTTCATCAGAAACAGGGAAGAAAATTGTAGGTTCGTACCCTTTTTAAATAAACACTTTTACAAACTTTCATACTAAGTATTACGTAAGCTTCGTAGAAAAGTTTAAGAATAGAAGTAAAAAAATTTACACGCATTTATTACAGAAGTTTGTGTGTCCCGGAGGTGTAAGACGAAACATCGGGCTCAGTACTTTTAGGCGAATGCTCCACCCTCCCCTTGTGGGTAGGGTGTTTCATCGAACATCAATCTACAATGCGTTTGACAGATCTGTTCGTGTATCATTTTCTTTAACACATTTGGGATTCTGTATTTGTAGAAAATCTACTTGTCTAGACAGCTGTTTGTTTGATGCTTAAAAATCGTTTTTGTATTCGAAAAAATTATTGAAGAAAGTGCAGAGAGCACTTAAAATATCAGATGAGTTTAGAGCTCTTGAAGTCACTTTTTTGCTTAATGTCAAAAGCACATCATATTTTAGGCAAACGCACATTTCGATAAAGTATCAACAGGGCAGGACCCAATAATTTGTAAAATATACCTATGTACTTTTTTTAACTATTGATAGGCACGCGTTTGACCACTATCTCACCTGATGGGAAGCGATGATGTGGTCGAAGATGGAGCACACTTACCTAGAAGTAACCTATTCACTCTTGAGTTAAAGACTCCCAGGTTGTAGCTATCAGGAAACATAGACTCCGGCAGCGAACTCCACTCCTTAGCCGTACGTACTATGAATGTGTTCCCAAAACGCTTTGTGCGTGTGGGTGTATACTATATAACGGTAAAACGGGGTGAATGGAAACAAAATTTTGAATGATATTTTCACTTGAATGCCACATACTTGTTTTCTAAAAGTTTATCAATCTCTTAAAACTAATATTCATTTAATAAAATTTGGAGTCTTTAATGCTGCAAGCAGAATTTAAATAATGGGAAAATCCTCTTCTAAGTTTGGTTTCATCCCGTTTTACGGCAGTAAAAAATATGAACAGTTGTAAAACCGAACTGTTACGCATCAAACTAAAACATCTGCACCGAATCCGAAAACCCGAAAAAAAAACCAATTCTCGGCTGAATATCGCAATATCGCGGCCACGAAAAAAAAATGGCGCCGCGCGAACCATAAAACAGTTTCAAAATGTCGGTCAGTGAATACGACATATGGTTTACGAGCACGCCAGGTGTCACCCGGGTAACGGTGGCGATATAAAATTGATCTAATCTTCGTAACGCGGTGAAACGTCCGCGTAAAACCTTATATGACGCTAAGGTCATACTTGTTAGTACTTTCCAGACGTGTTAGTTGGAAAATAAATCCCTATTTTTGTGAACGTTTCAAAGGCCAAATTGTAATAAGAAGAGCATGAGCTAGAATACTTCTTGGCAAATCTCTGCCACATCATCGCTTAATATCAGAGGACCTAGCACGAATATTTTGATGTATAGTAACGTAACGTAAAATTTTACCATAGCGACAATAAGTAGGTACCTACTCGTTTCGCACGTAATATTTATTTGTATTATTTAATTAATTCATATTTTTGAATGATACAATTATTGTGTTTGTCCTACAAGGGGTTGTAGTTTTCCACATTCAAAATTCACTTACGTTAACTTTAATACTTATACGTCAAAATATTCATGCTAGGCCATCTGATGATGTTCATGTACTTAGTCAGAAAAAGGTTTTGATTAGATATACCTAACATTATTGTCCTTTTGCCATATTTATAGATAGATTAATCAGCTCTGTGGCAAAAAAAAAACTTAATTCCTTCATTATGTATCTACTAACCAGATGAAAAACAAATATTTGTATGGCCGTTGTTCCGGGTCTGGCTGGTTGTGTATGTGAATTTAAATGTCTGTAAACCACCCCCCGATACAGGAGAAATTTCAAAGTGCAGGTAGCGTTTAAAAAAATGACTCAGAGGACGTCGCTTCTTTCTGAACAGCCTGAAAATACCAAATCTATTTTTTGTTGGTATTTTATCATACTTAATTAGCGTGAGTAGGTATGTTGAATTTGATCCAAAAACCTATACCTACCTAAAAACTAGCTTTCTACTTTTGCTACCTTGGCGGATCTCTATTAACAACTTCGCAAAAACAACAAAATCCCTTACAAAACAGCCAACGATATAAATTAACAGTTCCAACCAAACGTTTTAAGGCCAAATTAATCAAATTACCAAAAAGCTTTAGCACCTATCCTCGTTCCTTAATTAAAATTATGAATGTAACTAGAAAAATACTTGTCCCAATGATTTATTTTACCGTTCCAATTGTTCCGAATAATGTTCGACAACTATTCGGTAGCGCGATAGAGCCGAATTCCTAGAAGAAGAAAACTCTTCGCTAGTCCGGGAGCGTGGAATGGTTTTTCTAAAGTTAGGTTGCTACTTGTTTTTTTTTTCTCTTAATCCTTGTTTTTTGATGGATTATACCTAGTTTATTTATGTAGTTACTGAATTAAGATAGTACTTGTTTGTCCTATTCTACTTCGACTAAGATACTCCTACCTTCTATTTAAGACTAAATAAATATCGCATGAAAAGAAATAAAAAATTGTCGATTGTATGTGTACGTCGACATCTTCATCTCAAGCTGTAAAATGCAAAATTATGCCTCCATAAGAGTTTATTTAGGTAGCTGCACCTCAAAACTGCAAAAATATGCCCTGTAAGCTAAAGGTAAGATGTGAAACTGTAAATATAGGTACATAGCTTGCCTACTGCCTAGTTCCTACGTAGGTACCTACAGTCCTGGCAAATGCCGTAGATACGCACTAGAAAACGTTTATAAAGTAGGTAGTCGTGACTTGTAATGCAGAGCTCTATGTTCGACTCGTCTCTCTCTTTAATTAAAACGTATGTATGTGTAACTATTTCAATAAGAAGCAATATTTTTCCACTGTTTTCGCAATTTTATAGCTACAGTACCTTCCCATCTTGGCTGTAAGTATTTGAAAATATTTTGTGTTTTTCCACATTCGCCGAATGGAACTAGCGACGACCCATGACTTCGCACGGGTTTTCCCATAATGAGGCGTTAACTCGGGGCGAATAAGATAGTTACCTACTAAACAATATTATATCCATTTCTACACTACACGTTGCACAGCAATTAAAAATAATCCACTCTAAATTGTACAGATTGTCTTTTATTAAATAATGAAAGCTCGCAAATAAAATGCTTAATAGGTAAGATCTCACAAAAGCCCTCCCGGTCTAACAATCCAGGTGGCAGGATATCAGTTAAAATACGTGGCAGTTTTAATTACGCCGGTCTATCGGCATTCCGGTCGGCATCCGACACCGGATTGCTTCCGACCTTTATAGGAATCCGTTCCATTAGCCGGCAAACTTGCCGGATTCTTTAGTGAGAGTCTACGGGCTGCGATTCCATGTTGAATTCTGTTCATTTTCTTATTAACGTGTCTGCGTGTCGTTCGTTGATTTCTTTAGTGATTAGCCGTTGGTGTTGTGATTAATTAGCTGTGGTTTTTAGCTGTTAAGATTATGGATATACAACGTGTAACATTATCAACGCAATACCTGAAAAGGGATCATAGTACCTACTCATCATTATGAACAATTTTTCTACCTAAGAGACCAACCCCGAAATCGCGAAAAATAATTGGTTGTCTGTAATGTCGGTTTACGGACGATAATTTTAAAAGTAAGAAGCAATCCTGTCGGTAGGCGCAGAACTTCATTGGTTGGACAGGATTGCATATTTTGAACCGACTTCTTCAAAAAGGAGGAGGTTCTATGTTCGGCTGTATGTATTTTTTTTATGTATGTTCACCGATTTCTCCGCCAATTCTGGGCCGATTATAAAATTATTTTTAATTCGAAAGCCTATACTCCTGAGGTGGTCCCATTGTCACCAAGTCAGAATCTGTTGATGGGATCCCATAAAAATCAAGGGAAACCCTCAAATTTTATAAGCACATACAATGTTTTTCATAAACTTTCTAACGCAATTCAGATATTGTGCCTGGTGCTAAGCTGATGATGGAAGGTATAGATACCTAACGAACAGATTCCCATGAAAATAGTTGTTTACATTTTATCTAGGTACCTGAACGTAACCCGTCAGAATTGAACTGTAAGCCAATTCATTACCGTAGGTATCATGCATTAAAATTGTCTGCTCTGTCGCCGTCTGCCCCTCTGTAGGTACGCTTAGATCTTTTAACTCTTTCAGTCACACTTTTACATAGATAAGAATATCATCAAAGTTTGTTCATAGTGGCAATAGTTATGGTTTGTGTAAAGCTTTCCAAGAAAATGGTGGTCAATAGCGATGACCACCGTGGTTGTAGTAAGTACCTATATAAAGAACTAAAATGCATTCAAACAAGACGCTTATTAAATCGGTTTTTCCACATATTTCCACTAAATCGCAAATAAATATATCTAAATAGGTGGTTAGTGTTCTAACCACCAAGACTGAAATAGATAAACTACATAACTAGGCGGCACTTACCTGTGCGGATCCTAGTGCTTTATCTCAATCTCCTTTGAGGTCAACAATATAAAGTCAGCCCATTAGCACTCTACTACTCGTACTGGACATGGGCTTCTCCCGAACTGCAGCAAAAGTTCTGTAGACTATATTGTATACCTTCGTCTTCTGCATCCAGTCTCTTCAAGACACATTTGATTGCACCTGCTTACCTACTTCTTCGTCGTTCCTCACTGCTGAGGATCGCGACCACGTTCCTACTTACGACGCGTCTCCAAGCCATGCAGTTTTCTGCGCTCCGTGGACCTCTCTGTGCATGCTGACTCTAACAGCCTTCTTTATATATTACACCTACTTAACTACTCGTATTTACCCAAACCCACCAGATGTTTTTCTATCTTGTATTTTCCGTTCCTATCCGTCTTCGTTCTTCAAAAACCGGCTAAGTGCGAGTCAGACCCTCACACGAAGGGTAGTTACCTACCGAAAAAAAAACACGTTTCTTGTATGGAAGCCCCGTTTCATGTTTAATTTAATTTTAATTATTTTTGAAGTACACACTCTGTGTAAATTTCAACTGTGTACCTATTACAATTCTTGAGATACAGGTCGCTGACAGACAGACGAACGGACTGACAACGGAGACTTAGTTATGAGTTCCTGCTGGATAACCTTTGGGTTCGGAACTGTAAAAATGGCCATTATAATCTCATCAATTGTACGATTCTTACAATGTTGGCCTGTGGGGATGTAGGTCAAATATTTTAGGTGATTGCAAGCCACAGTTGCAGCCTCGAAAATTTCTTGCATGGACGTTACATGCACTGTTCAATAACAGCATTTAATCTCGCTAAAAGCTTCATTTATGGCCTTCCGGTCATTTCACAATGTTATTGACTGTGAGTAGGTGGATATACCCGGGTAAGGGTGCCTGTCCATTACAGCTAGCGTTACCAGGCGTGCGGATAACGCCGGACAAAGTTAGGCTTTTTCGTTGTGTTTCCGGCCAAATTAGACGGTGTCCGGCCTGTCCGGCTTTTGTTAGGCTTTTGAATTTGTATAGGTAGTTTTTTTTTTCCTTAGATATTCATATTGTGTAGATTTCCGCTCCGCACGCGTCACCTTGTATCGCTAGTTACGTAGGTTCAACTACTATTGCAATTATAGATAGCATTGAATATTTAATTATTCATAGTAAAGATGAATTTAAGGTAAATTATTAAAAAAAAATTGCTTTATTTTTTTTTAAATGTTGTGTAAAAGGCTAAAAAACTTTTTAACTATAAATAAAACCGACTTCTAAAACAAAACAAGATGTTCAAAAACGAAATAACCAAAAACACCGACTTCCGAAATTAAAGTATTTTTTTACTTTGTAGTGTTTTGTTTTTGGAAGTCCGTTTTATTTTTTTGCTAGTTTTTTTTATTTTTCGCTTTTTAAAAAGTGAAACCACAAGTACAGCGTGCCGATGTGATATTATGTTATGAACTGGTGTAAACAATCAACAGACATGCGATTACAGAAATCCCGATCCATTTGCTATCATTTATTGAAGAGTTCCGTTGCCTACCTCCGAAGTTCTTCGTCACCAAATTTAAATGGGACCAGTCCGAGAAAATATTCTTCCAAACAAAAAAAGAATCATCTATCAATCGGTTAACAATTGGCGAAAATATCTCTGAACAAACATTTTTCGTGACCTGACCTGACAACCCTAATTTAACGGAGAAATTATGAAATGCACAAAATCTCACCATGTGAGTCACTCCTGCCGGGGTTTTGGAATTTGTTTGAAAGAGCCACCGCGCCTTGGAACACAAAGGGCATTAAGAGGAATACGGATGGGTTTTGGTCAGTAAGAGTCTAACACTCCTTTCTGCTTCACCCAGAGCGGGATTGGATGATTTCCCACCGTTAAAAAAAAAATTTGATTCTCTGACATTTTGTCCAATTTCATTAGTTAATATTTCTCCATTTATCCGCTCCGCTGCCTCGCTCCTCTTAAATGGACAGGCCGACTTATGGAAATCGTCGTTCGTCGAAATCGTTCAGAGAAACACATCATAGACAAATGAATTCATTTAATAAAATTCCGAGGGTACACTGATGACAGATCACACAATTTAGAAATTAAATACAAGCTACATACAACCAAACTTTTTAAGTCGAACAAATAAATCTGAAGTTTTAAAACTTATTTGACGTTTTACGCAAATATTGCACCTCTAAAGGTTATTTTCACTTTTCCTTAAATCCATTTAATTATAAGCCATGTCAATTTGCACAGAACAATAAAAGAGCGAAAGAACAATAAAATGCAGTATTTCTAAATACATACATACACAAATGTAAGTAAATAAACTGTGAACAATAAAAACAAAACAAAAATGCTCAAAGCAATCACATTCAATAACAGCCCAAACAATTATATTAACATGAAAAGTAAATTCTCTTTACTCTAAGACCGACCGAGGAGGCTCGAGATCGTCCTGGGAATAATGAGAGCCAAGTTGTACGGAACGCCGCAAGTCAATTATTGGCAGTTAGCACACTTTGTTACACTTCAATTGTAATCTGCCACGTAGGAATACCTTAAGAACTCACACACGGTTGAATGGTATTTTAAGAAGTGTATTTAGTGCTGGGAAATAATTTTGGTTGAATTTGGGAGGGTAATATAATAGAAACAAAAATGCTTTGTTTTAAAATAGGTACAAATGTACAATTGACTAAAAAAACCTAATCGCAAGAGCTAAGCTCAACATAAATAAAGCGGTTGCCGCAATTTTTTTTCTGCAACTTTGTAGAGCACTAAATTGCTTTAGTTAGCCGCGTAATGCTTTATAAACCTCGCAGAAGGATCGGACACCCCGGCGACCCATTTTGGCATCCAATAATACGGAGTAAATACATGCTGGCCGGGGTACGACTTCTCAAACACGTACCGGTAATATTTCGACTCGGCTGTCTTCGGCTGTACTCCTGGATAAACAGCATTTTCTTCTATCGACCTCTCTGCGATAACCTCCCCAATAATAGTAAACAATGACTTCTTTACAGACGCCACTCCGTCACTGAAGGCCTCTTTGTGACGCCACAATATCGTGTCAGGCAGCAATCCACTTTTAGCGAAACTATTCCTAAGCAGATGCTTCTCTATGCCGTTCTGGGGCTGCCTCAGTTTTGGATCAACGCTGAGGTAGTGGTTAGTAAATTGAATATCCAAGAACGGTACACGGAGCTCCAAACTGAATGCACTAGTAGTCCTGTCCGCTCGCAGACCGTCGTACAAGTAAATGTCTGAGAGCAAACGCAAGCTCTCTTCGTGTGCGACGTTCTCTGAAGGAGCATCCCTAAAGTAAATATAGCCCTGCGCCAATTCATCGGCTCCCTCCCCGCTGAACACTACAGTCGTGTTTGTCTTCTGTTTTATATACTTTGATAGCAAATACATAGGCAAACTAGCACGTATCGTAGTTATGTCGTAAGATTCCAAATGATATATCACATTGTCCAGCGCTTCTTTCACGTCGTTCTCGTCAAATTGCACTTCATGATGCTCTGTGCCCAGGTAATCGGCAACCGCTCGAGCCGCGATCAGATCTGGCGAATCGCCCATTCCTATTGCGAATGTTTGTATCTTATATGGCAAGTTATGCTTTTTAGCAAGCTTTACCACCAAAGACGCAATAAGTGAAGAATCTAACCCACCGCTAAGTAAACACCCAATACGTCTGTCTGACATCAGTCTCTTTTCACACGCAGCCTCTAAGAGTAGCGCAGTTTTCTCTTCTATGCTCTTGCCTTCTAAATCTGCCTCCGGAACGTATGGCACGAAGTTCGGTGGCATACCAGGCGACGTGTATCGCTCGATAAAATCAAGTTTTACTTTACCATCGTCTAATATACTCCACTGCGCGTAATGACCCGGCGGGAATTGTCTTAGCGTAGCACTGCCATTGCCGTTCTGTTTTAACTTAATTAGACCTTTGCCTTCCGAAGAGATTCCTAAAACACCTTTTTCTTCATCCCAGTATTCGAAAAGAGGACGGACACCGTAAGGATCACGGGCGACACAGATTTTTTTCTTTTCACCATCCATTAGACAAAATGCGAAGACACCATCAAGGTTCTTCACAGTTTTTTGGAAACCAAAGTTGTGATAAAGATGTGTGATGGCTTCCACATCACACTTTGTTTCATATGGGAACTTGAATTGCGTTTGTAGCCGCTTGCAGTTGTAAATTTCTCCGTTGCAAATGAGGGTTGTGCGAGGATAGAGATGCAATCTCATCGGCTGCATACCGTGAAGACCGTCAACAATCGCCAGTCGTCGGAAGCCGAATATCGCGAATGGTTCCCGAGCGTCGGCCTCGAAGCGCCACGCGTCGGGGCCGCGGTGACGGATTGACACGAAGCTCTCCGTACATAGCGGACATAAGTCTTCGCTGACGCCGAATAACGCCCAAATTCCACACATTTTGGATCTGAAACCAAAACAAACTAATTGTATTGCAATATCAGTGAAACTTTGTTATTCTAACGAAGAAGTAACCTTTATTCGAACATTTATCGAATCACTTGTACGCAAATTGGGTCACTGGTTCTAACCGTACACACAAAAAAAGAACCTGAAGTTTACAAAAGCGACAGTCCGGCCGCCGGCGTCAACTCCTCGCGTTTGCGAACAAATATCATTAAGCAAATTCCCTGTCATTATCCTGTCAACACGAAACAGTGAGACTTTACCTGGTAACGACTATCAAATTACTAAGACAGTGGACAGGAAATTATTCATGGCGATTATCTAGTTTTTAACGTCATACTATGCAGTAGAAAGGCTATAGAAAGTTTTAATGAAGTCTTGTACACTAGCTAATAAACAAACTTCGGTCAAGTTATAAAGAAGCCTGTTTTTTGCTAGTAGAACAAGTTTATGGATTTTAGCGTTAATAGTCTAGTACACAAAAAGTTGGTCGTAAGCTTCCGACTAAGATAAAATATCTGAGCAGATATTTTGGCTTTGCAGTTACAAAACACTAAAATGACTATATGAAAATATGTTCCAGAAATTGACAAACTAGTCAAAGATGAAGTTACCAGCCAAAACCCGAAGATTGCATTAGTTTTACAATGAACCGAGAACCGATAACTTATAGAGTTAATTAAGCAACCGAATTTAACTTGAAACTTGAACCATTAACGAGAACATTAGGATAAGGATGAGTCTGCTAACTCAGACTTACTAAACGTTCACTTTAAAAGCATTGATTCACTTTAACAAAGAGCCCAACTGTGTGTTTTGTTACCGCAAATTGAAAATAGTGTGGGACGTGGATTGTTTGCTATTAATTTCTATCAGGGGTTTGAAGTAAACAGTATTTGAAACTATAAATAAATAGAAACGCTGAACAAACGTTGTGTAAATAGAATACAATGATGTTTCAGACATTGTCCTATACATTTAAGACACAATAAAACAATCCTATTGATATTTAATGTGCCACTCAATTCATCCTTACTGCCGGCGATTCAATCCTTAATAGAATAACTTTATTACCGCGTGAGCTACAATGAAAATCATTATAACCCTTATTATGAAATAAACCAATCCATCAAAAAGCAATTGACAAAGAATAGCACAATAACAAATCTTGTCGGATTCCCGGATAATAAATGTGGAACAACAATAACGTCAAATCTCCATACTAACTTAAATTGCCAATTCTAAATTCATCACGGATTATTATTTAAGCAACAAATCTATTAATCTGAGCCTACGGGAGTGGAATACATAAATCAATTAACCCTGACAAGACGGGCCGTGTTGAGGCCGCCAGCCCATTTCGGGGACCAGTACCCTATTTTGGCGACACTGTTCCCCAGGGGCGTTGAATCGTCTCCGGTTTAATTCAAATATTACTTGTGGAATTGAAGTGTCGGTTGGGCCACTAGATTCGGGAGTTAAATACGTCCAAATTCTATTATCAAATTGGGTTACACTCGGGCAGTGGCGTTGATTTGAATCAGGGATGGGGTGCAAGAAAAGCTCTGTCCGAAGGTCCGATTCACAGACGTATTATCTGGAGTATTATTCAAAACTGCGTTACATAATATAATTAATATTTCAGTCAGCGTCTGTTTGTCAGTTGTTGTTAGGTGATAAATCTCCTTATCAACCAAACGGCTTAGTACTGTCTACAGAAAGTAATCGATTAACGTGTTATCGTCTTCTCAGAAGAGCACCTACCTAATATTTACGGAACAATAAAAAAAAATCACTGTTATCTAAACAGCAAAATAAAAATAATCTCCCTGATCTTCAATAAGTAGGTCATTTATACAATGTTTTTTACCACGAAATTAGGTCGTGTCCCGGATGTCTCTCAAAGACGTTTTTTATTTATGTGGTATAATTCAATTCCTGTCTAAAAATAAATCACATTATAATAATTATTGACAATGAACTTGACTTTACACGCGTGGCGATTACGAATTCGATAAAAAAATAATACCGATCGCGATCTAAATGATGTTGGCCTTGCACTTTTAAATATTCAGAATCAGTCTAAAAGACTTCGATTAAGTAATATTTAAGCACGAACAGTTGACACAGGTGTTATCGTCCATAACCTATAATACTACTCGTGGCTAATATTTTATTATTAGGTATTTTAATTGTGACACGCTTTGTTTTGCCATGGCCAATTTTTATAAGCCACATCACTGTTTAATGGTACTTAACCGTGTTTTTTTTTATAAATAACCATAATTATGCCATGCGCTTAGCATTTATATTTTAATCAATAATAAACTACATCATATATTTTCGTATTAGCAACACCTTAGCTATGCTATCGTCTATTATCTACTGTGATCTCGGGACTTCCCTAGCGCATTATAATTGACCCAAGAATCGCTGATGCAACGACTGTTGCATTCATATCAGACTTGACAATGCAGAGACAGTCAAAATAAAACTTTACTTCACGTGGGAGTTTTGAAGAGACAGGTAGAAATATTAGTTTTCGGAACCCGTAAATTCATTTAACCAAAGCAAAAAAATTAGTATATTGTAAAAAGTCGCGATTTCTTTGCCCAGTGTGCGTGTGCTTAATTCAAATTACACGCGTACCTACATATTTTTTTTACTAGCGAGTATGCTCAGATATATAACGACGAAGCACTTAAAATAAGAAAAGCACATAAACAATAGAAAACTGTCTTGAAAAGGGCCGAACGCATAAAAATTTTCACCAACACGTACCAAAGCACGAACCTAGAAACTAATAAATTAGCCTTAAATTAGCGGTGGAAGCGTGTTTTAACTCATTGTATCGGTCGGGCTGGCTCGTCTGCAAAATCGTAACGAGTGCAAATCTAAACTAGTTTTATCGGACAATTACATTGTATCAGTTGAGAACTATTTGAGTTCATTAATTTATTAAAGAAATTGAGATTTGATGATAGGTTATGTTTCGAAACATCACGATTTGAACCAGGATGTGTTTTTTTATACATCTACCTATTTGGTTGATTAAAAAAACAGCAGGTTTTTTTTTATTACACGGGGCCTAGGGCCTATGCAAACTGCGCAGGAGATGGCCGGATGACCTGGATATGAAGGAAGAGGCAAAAATTCGTGACCGTGGGTTGGAATCATAGAAATATTATATTTATGGTTGGATAGAAGGAGGCGGATTTGCCCAGCAGTGTGACAGTACAGCCGGTTATAGAATAAATAAATATTTTGTTTACGACGAGGGGACCCGATTGATACCAAAGAGGTACCGAATTTATGAATATTATAAAGAGTGCCACAGTTTCCTTTGGCGGTTTTTTTTTTAGATAAGGCGAAGTCGCGATAAGAATTTATTATACCTACAACCAATAGCTGTATTTACCGCAATATTTTTTATTTAAGCGCAGGTGGTAACTAAATGTATACGAAAAACGTCAATGTATTGCATTTTGCATGAAATTAATTCTCGTATGTAAATTGCGATGTGTGAAATCGTGCGATAACGCACTTACAAAAGATAATTTTTACAAGTACCTACCTACCTAGATGTACCTATACCTGGGTATTTTCTGCAATAACGGGAAAAAAAGGAAACAAGATTAGACCTAAAAGTAATGTACCATTGAAGATAATCGACATTTAGTAACAATACCTAATAGTCAATTTATTAGGGGTAGGTACTGAATTTCCTAGGATTTGTAGCAGAGACAAGTTATCGTAAATGCTGACGTCATAAAGAGTTTCCCGCTAAAACTATGACATGCAATTGGCGCCAACTCATATGAATGATAATAGATATATGATGTTTAATGTTTAATTTCACACAAATTAAAACTTTGAATGAAAAGCGCGAGTAAAGGGCGTGAAAATAATTGCGTAGCAAAAACTAATTAACACTTTTCACTATGTGTGTTGGATGTTAATTCAGTTTGCTGACCTAAAAAGCTACCTTGTATGCTACGCTGGTAGTTTAGCGTGCTAGGTACTCGCCTCGCTGTATCTATAGAACACTGCATGATGCAATCTATGCAGCCCGTTTCAAATATTTGCCGCGCCACTCAAAATCAACAAAAATATTTTCACATGTATTTAAGCCACTCATTTTGTACATTTTAAATTGCTATAAATTACTTATTTACAGCTGCACTTTTACAAGTAAGAAAGTGAACGTTTCTATTGAAAAAAAAATGTTTAGTCAGTGGGTCGTCTTAGGAAATGTTTATCTTCGACAACATACCACTTAATCAGTTATATACTAATACTGATTAATTTTTACTTTCAATCGGAGCATATTATAATACGAAAAGTATTTATATTTCTTTTATACAAGCCGAACCGTCGTGAAAACCGCGGAAAACAGTAGTTACGAAAATTTCTAATAGATGCCACCAGTTGTATCAAGTACGACCCAATTTATACAATGGGATAAAATAACGTTAATTATCTTGGCATGAGAATTATCTTATGAATTTAAAAGCATGTTTATTTGGGAAATTTAACAGCAGGCGCGCATTTGTCCAATTTTAACCTAACCTTTGAATGAATACAACCTAAAAGGCAAAACATTGATGTCGTAAATATTATTATTTCATAGCTGTTGGCTCACTTACCAAAATTATATGCTCTGAAAGTTTATTATTTCAGTAAAAAAACACTTAACACGTAGACTAATCGGCTTTTTAGAAACAGCACGGCACGATGCAGTGCTACTTTGACAAATCCAATTTGACGTTGACAACTGTCAACTTACTGCGGTGCGGTAGTTTTCACCGCTTTAGACTCCTGTCTTTTAAGTTCATTCATATTTTTATTAACTTTTCAATCATACGTGATATTTTGTTTAAATAAAATTATAAAATGTTAACAGACGACTTTTCAGATGATGCGTGCTATTGATATATTTACGAACGTATTAATATATCTCCTCTGCCATTGCCACTATTATTGTCACAAGTACCTACAAAGAAGGACTGTTTGATTAGCAAGAGGTAATTTATTGCTTAGCGGTGGCTTAGCCACTTCCCACTGGCACTTTTCCAGTCTCAAACGAAAGGCGAAATAGGCGTGTCAAGATAGGAAACAACTCAGGCGCACAAGTTTTCAGAACAATTGCCAGTATCCCGTCGGGACCACTAGCCGTGTTCACGTCTAGGTTACGCAGTACCTTACGGAAGTCCTTCTGATGAATGCGAATGTTCGACATACTCGACTCGCATCCACCACGAGAAGCAGGGGTCTCACGCCACCAGGATCCAGACGCGAAGATTCCGCAAACAAGGAAGCAAACAAGTTCGCTTTCTCCTCAGTGGAGTGGGCCAGCGTCCCATCGGGTCTCAGCAGTGGTGGTAGTGACGGGCGGCAGAAGTTCGATTGGACCGACTTAGCCAGGGACCAAAAAACCTTACTACCTGCTGGGTATGAAGCAAAGTTCCATATTCGGCTAATGTGGTCAAACCGTGCCCTCCGCAACACCTTCTTGCAGGACTTGGCAGCCCTGTTGAAAGCTCTCTTCTTCTGAGTCACGTCATTTGCTTTGCGCGTACGAGCGTCGACCCATGCTAGGTAAGCCGCATGCGCATCAGCGCGATTACACTCGGCAACAAACCATGGACGAGCTTCGCCAGACATTGTTATGTCAGAGAATGGAACGTAGTACTCCATTCCCCACCGCAACACATCCATCACGGCGTCCGCGCACGACGAAGCATCAGTCGAAGAAAAGCAAGTAGGCTGCCAAGGGTAACATGCGAAGAAAGATCGCATGCCATCCCAATCTGCTGACCTGTACCGCCATACCCGCCGGTTGCCTCTTGGGCTAGGATCGGGCGGGGAGTAAACGGATACAGACTTCACCAGACAATGGTCGGAACTACCGAGTGGAGAAGAAATCGACACCGAGTAGCAGTCTGGATCTGTTGTCAGCTTAAGGTCCAAGCAATTGGCAGTCAACTGTGTGCGAATCAACATCCAGCACCCTCGTTGCCCCCTGGATCAGCTGGGTAAGATTTAGCGCTAGAGCTAGCTATCGCGTCTTTCATCCAGCATGGTCTGTACACTGGTATGGGAAGAGCCACTCCTGATGGTGGGCGATAAAGTCCCCAACAATTGGGCAGAAGGGTACCGCTGCTGAGCCGCATCCGCCGTCTCACTTAGGTGCTGTGTGAGCCCAGTTGTCTCCAAATCACCGCTGTGCGAACGGTAGATACAAGCATAGACAATTTTATCCAGGCCTGTGTCCACTAAAACCCATAGCGTTAAGAACCTGGAGTCCTCAAGATTGCGGAGACGCCGATAGCAGATGTCGTCACGGGCGTACATATACGTTTGAAATGGTGCTCCAGGGTAAACCCTGGGTATGAAAGGTCTGACGAACATCTGATCTGCGTCTAGGAAAGGAACAAGAGTGCTGGTTTCTCAGTCTCCAGGTGGTGATGGACTGCAGCGAGATTTGAGTGCAAACCTCGAATATTGCTGAGGTGCACTTTATGGGAGAGGAAGTGCTGCCGCTGTACAGCTTTTCTTATTTTGTTCCTTTTCATCATGAGTTTGAGTGAAGGATGTTGAGGAGAAGAAAGTGAAATGAGGTTCCATGCTGCTACCCTCAGGCACGCTCTGACAGACAGGACGACATCATTGGGGGACTAGTCTGGAGACTGCGGGGACGCCCGAGCCCCTCCGGGAATGTCCATGGGGTCCTCCCGTCTGGTCGCCACCCAGCACGATGGTGCACCCCGGGATTTAACGACAGTTGACGGGGCAGCCTTTCATGTGTGGCTAGCACACTACTTGGGCCCCCAACTACCTGCGGTCGGCCAGCGGCGCACCCTGCCTCGGATCCCGCTACCCTCCGCGACTAGTCTCCCGGCACGCCACTGTAAACCCGAGCCTGGTCGGTCTGCCTGCATTGGAACAACTATTTCGACCCAACTCCTCTGAATTGGCTACACTGAGCATCGTACCGGAACACGGCTAGGCCGCTTGGCGTCTTTGCCCAGTGGGTGGTTACAAGCCATCGGACGAAGCCTACCACCAGTTAATGTCACCTGATTAGCACAACCCGGGGACCACGTGTAGGGTCTAGCATTGGGTATTCTTCTACGGACGCGGGCGACTCGGCCCTCAAAGGAAATCCAAAATGTTACTGTGGATTTTTTTTAAAAAGAATGTCCCAAAAACTATAATTTAAGAAAAAATTAAAAACGTTTTTGGACTTACCTGTTTGTAATATTGATAATGAAAAATGTTTTTGAAAACACTAGCTACAATAAATTCCGTGGTGTAGGTACAGTTGGTGCCGATCAATTAATCAAATTTTATCTGGTAAAATCCAATACCATGGTGAGGATGATGAAATTAAATTTTCAGCACAAATATATCACAATAAGATAGATAAGATAAGTCTTTATTTGCCTAAAACATGTTATGAAATTGTTACAGTCAGGTATTAATCTTCAGACCTCATGTTTAGCTGTACAGGATATGTATCAATTGCATGCAAAATATTATAAGTTATTGTTGTTCAATGGCAACGATATATATATGTAATTATATAAATTATTACACAATGTTTAAGTTGTATGACTCTGATACCCTGTAA
The DNA here is from genome assembly GCA_950371165.1 of Lacanobia oleracea. Taxonomy (NCBI): domain Eukaryota; kingdom Metazoa; phylum Arthropoda; class Insecta; order Lepidoptera; family Noctuidae; genus Lacanobia; species Lacanobia oleracea. The sequence goes on along the minus strand of OX493390.1, from coordinate 4,654,876 downwards.
TATGTATACTTATTGTAATATTGTTGTGAGAAAATAAATATTATTATTATTGCACAATAAACATAAATGATTATGATTTTTATTTCATTCCAGATTGTCTACCTACTAGGTACTTTCCAACTGTGCATATTATTGTTCTGTAGCATGTCAGTCCTTATGTCCATTATTTTATTACTTATGCAATGATAAATAATTATTTGAAGAATGCTGAATACTAATGATCTGTAGAAAATAATTGTATATTGTACATTTGTTAATGTACAATATACATTGTACATTTTGTACACAAATGTACAAATGTACATTTTGTAGCCACGAACGAACACACTTTAATAATAGAATATCTATAGACAGTGAGTAGTGAGATAAAGGTATGTGGGTGTACCTACTCATAAAGATTAATTTAGGAGGACGATATCAGATAGCGCTTCGAATGACGTTTAGAGGGTTGCAAAAAACCCGCAGTGGGTTCTCTATTCCCAATCTACATTTACCTAGGTACTATACTCTATGGTTTATCGTGTACTAGACAGAGACACAAACGCGGCATGGGGACTATTTTTTATGGAACAACGACCTCATCAGCTGTAGTAGAGAAACTATACGAATTTGTTTCAAGGTTTGGGTAACCAAATACCTACCTACAATTGTTAGTGACAACGGTATGGCTTTCACGTCACAGGATTTTAAACGCTTTTGCTCAGTTAACGGGGTTGAGCACGTGACGTCATCGCCCTATAATCCAGCGAGCAATAGTCAGGCCGAAAGCTATGTAAATATTGCCAAAAGGTATAATTAAGGTGGATGCGCCAGGGCAGCCCGCGAAATTCAAATATTTTTATGGTTTTTGCAATTTGCCGGTCAGTGTGGAGCTGTATGTTGAACAAAATACGACTCGCGGCCGTAACGCGTATTGATATAATAATTATAACCATTTTCTCATAAATATAGCCCTCTAAGTTTATGAAGCCCTGTAGAATGACTTTTTCATGAAATAACCATTCTACATAATAGGGCTTCATGAACATACGCGGCTGCCTACCAGACCACCACAACCTATTAACTGGGTAACACGGGACCAACGGCTTAAAAATATACCTACATGTACAAGTTTAAAAAAAACTAAATAGTCATCATTATCTGCCTAGGCTTTTCCCAACTATATTGGGGTCGGCTTCAAAAAACCTAAATGATAATTTTCGTAAAAGAATATGATATTATGGTATACAAAAACTTTTTTGTACGCTGTACTTTGCAAAAACGTCATTCGAGGCAGTTACCAAGCTAACTCGCCCGAATAGTACGTAGTATTTAATTTTATTGAATGAATTGAATAGCAAACTTTCTAACAGCGCCATCTATTGCCACAAAATGCATGGATTTTAAACGATTCCTTCCAATAATCTTCCATATTTGAGTAAGAAACCCATTATTCCATCATTTAGTGCTTAGGGGAGGTTACTGGGATTCCAATGCCCCACCGTTGAGTCGCAAATGGAACCTTTTGGTTCCACCGGCGTCTATAAGAACATACTATTCTTAAAAAAATATTTTACCCTAACTTCAATAAAAATCGATAATGTCACGCTATCTATTATTATTTGTTTGAACTAAATTTTCTTTCTTCGTGTTAGGACCCCATGGCATACTAAAGACTAGCGATGCGCGGCTTGACAGACCGCCTGCGCAGACGACCACCGCGCATCGCCTCGCACCCCGCACCCCGCACCCGCGCTCTCTCGTGCAAGTGTATTTTTTAACCGACTTCAAAAAAAGGAGGAGGTTCTCAATTCGGTACGTATTTTTTTTTTTTTTATGTTTGTTACCTCATAACTCCGTCAGTTATGAACTGATTTGAAAAAAATTTGTGTCATCTGAAAGGGTATACTTCTCGATTGTTCCCATTGTGACCATGTCAGGTTCTGATGATGGGATCCCACGAAAATCGAGGGCAACCCTCAAATTTTATAGGCACATACAATGTTTTTCATAAACTTTCTAACGCAATTCAGATATTTGTGCCTGGTAATCATCATCTCATGTTGCTGAGCTGATGATGAAAGGTATAAATTAGGATCTGATGGTGAAATCCCATGAAAAATGTTTGTTCAGCGATACTTTAGCCAATTGTCAGCCGATTTGGATGATTCTTTTTTTGTTTGAATGAGTATTTTCCTGGACTGGTCCCGTTTCAATTTGGTGAAGATCTGACGAAGAACTTCGGAGGTAGGCAACGGAACTCTTCAATAAATGATAGCAAAGGGATCGGGATTGCTGAAATCGCATATTTTTTTAGTGTTTACACCAGTACTTAACATAACATTGCGCCGGTACGCTGTTAATGGGTACGCAGGTACCTAGGTACCACTAAAAAGTGAAAAATAAAAAACTTTTTTACAAAAATACAACCGACTTCAACCGGTGTCATAAAACGAAAAAATAACCAAAAACACCGACTTCAGAAATTAAAGGTTTTTTATTTCTTCCGAAGTTATTTTGTACCTTGCAGTGTTTTTTTTTTTTGAAGTGGGTTGTATTTTTGTAAAAAAGTTTTTTTTTTATAAAGAATATAGAGTTAGCAGTGCGTTTCTGTCATAGATATCTAAGTATAAGTACTGACGTTTGGTTTCCGGCTAGCTGTTGTTGTAATCCTATCTGACAGCTAGGTCGGCTAGGTGGCACTTACAGCGCGAATCTACAGAAGGAGACTAGATACCACAGAGTACTTTTTCTATATCTAGATACTTACCTACACATCACCTAACTACACGTCGATACAAAACTAAAAGTTAATGCTTCCTTCTGAGCCCGTATATTCTATCCGAGTTGGGAAGAACAACAAACCCACACGTGTAAAAAACAATCCAAACAACGAAAGTTTGCGAAGTTTACTTTCAGATGGGGGTAGTGATCTGTGAACGACGAAACTGTCCCCACGGGAAGTCCGACTCACAATGCTACAAGACTTGTATAAAAGTCGACTTAGGTAGGTACAATCTTAGGTAAGTAAATGCCCGATACCTATTTATCAAACACACTATAATTATCCAGAGACAAACTGGTCCCACGTACGCAGCGTATGCAACGCTTTTGTAACGTATCGTATGTTGTGTTGCATACGATAAGTATTTCTCTATTGCATAGTTTTTCATACGAAATCAAAATCTAGTCCAGATATCATATCAAATCAAAACAAAATCAAAAGGTAAGTATTTATTAAACTAGGCAGAAAATCAGCACTTTTTGAACTTCAAAATTTACATGAAGACTGTCCCCCAAATCGCCCAGTCCGTCACATTATATGCGTTGCATACGTTGCGTACGTGGGACCAGTTTGTCTTTAGCTTTCTTTACGATTTCCATGCCTCTATTATTTACTCATTGGTCATGTGATGGATATAGGTATCCTTTTTTTTTAAGAATGGGAATTCATCAAATGAATCCTCCCGCGCCTACGGTGGCCGGAAATCGCCTTGCGACTCCCAACGCCCGGGGCGTCTTCTTCTGTTGCGGTGGCAGGTATAGGTACCCTGTGTGAGTTAGTTCGCACCCTTGACTTCGGCCTTCATTGGATCGGCGTTTTTCTGGTGGTCGCCACTTTTGATTCTGGCTTTCAGGAGTTGCAGTGGTTGGGAATGTGTGGCGGGCTTGTCCTTGGCCTTGGAATGAAAGTGCTAGTTTTTGTTTTGTATGATTGTTTGTGTTATTAAAGTTTAATAATTTTTCAATAATATAGGTACCGCATTTGTTTCATTTTTCATTCAGCTAACCCGTTTTCAAATCTACTTACCTATACCTACTCAAAAAAAAAACTGCCTTACTCTGCCTTAGGTGATGAAACTTGGAAACCTAGTTTTAACCAATTTAAAAAAGGAAGAGGTTCTGTATTCCTCTGTATTTTTTTTACCTAATTATTTCAATACAATGCTGGTAGGTAGAGGTACCTAATATCACAGCTTTATGACCGCCGAGTTTTGTCAACGGATCGCATCGCGAAACCACGTATATATACATAGGTAGGTACGAGATAATTAGTTTTATGCAAATAACTGCCGAGGTCCGAGGAGGATGGATTTCTGAGCAGCGGCCTATTGAGCCTAAATAATATAATACTAGTAAAGGTAGGGTTGTGTTACATAGGCCATAGAACCATTGCACATTATAGCATAGGCCCCCGCCGGCATTTTAATATTTTTTCAAAGTTACGGCGCACGATCTAACTTGCATTATATGGGTAGAGGACACAAAAAATGTTAGGAACATGGTGGCCTAAAGTGTCACGTTGCCGAGATACTTCGAGATAGTCACCATGTGAAATCATGACTAACATAACTTATGTTCTTACCATTTTACATTTTACATTCGACCATTAGATTGAATTAAAACTAAAATTACTTAGGTATGTGCTTATATGCATTAGATTAAATTCAAATAATAGTTCCCAACTTGATTTAATATTTTTTTGGAAGAAAGTAAAAACAAAAACACGTGAAAACCACTTTATTAAGAACTTCGTAAATAAATGTTATTGTTAAATCAAGCCTAGAAATATTATTAGAATACAATCTACTGTTTTAAGCGCGTGCAAAGTTCATTTTTAATGATTTTCATTGTTTCATATGGTGACTTTACCTTTAAATATCTCGGCAAAGTGACACTTTAGGCCACCATGTTGCTAACATTCTTTGGTGGTTTAAACGTACCCGTAGGTATATGCTTGCTTGATACACCCCGTGCGCCGCAATTTTAAAAAAATATCAAGATGGCGACTGGTGACTATGCCAGCTTCCATACCAAAAAGTTCGAACCCCTTTCGGATTTGCAGCTAAATAAATAGCCAGAAACTTTGTTGCCTCTTTCTACTTCCTTTAGTCAGACTTTTTCTATTAAGTAGATACCTACATGGACGACAAACATGAATTACCTACTAATTCATCAGCACCTCTCTCCTCGAACTTTCCATTATTTTAATAATCTTTTCTTTACCTTGGCACCTTACCTATAATATCGCGTTGAACCACTTTCTTACGCACAGAATAACTATTCTAAACCAAGACTTGTTGGATATCCGCCCTTGACCGTTCTTATCTCTAAAGAGCACACTTTCCAAATTTTATCACCTATACCTAATTACCAATTTTCCAGTTAACTGAACGGTGAGACTGAATGATTGACCGATAATCAGAGCGAGAGTGAATGAGTCGGTGTGTACCCTAGCTACCCGGGTTAGAAGGGAGGGAAAAAATTGATTACGTCGAATCAATTCATTTGCGGTTCGTTCAGGGTTCTACTTCGACGCGTTTTTGTTGACACTTTTCCCTGGTTTTTTATTTTGCCTACCTTCGGGACCCGGCGCGGAATGAATCGACACGTGACATCGATTTTAATTAATCGCATGTTGCTGAGCAACTCTTTCTTTCGGGCAAATTAGCTGTTTTATTTCAAAGACAAAAACAAACATTATTCTGCAGAAATTTTAAAATTATGAATGTGAAAAAGCTGGATAACATGTTATTAAGTAGGATTTTAATTTATTTCACTTTCATAATTTGCTCAAAAATGATTCCATAAAACGCATAACACGGTAGAACCCCATACCAAATTATGGAGTGAAACTGAGTATGGAAACCAGGAAGCTCGAAATAGAGAGATATTCACAAAAATTTCTATTCGAATCGAAATACGAAAACTATAAAGCGCTCACCTTTTGCGCCGCATTCCACTAAATTCAGTTGTGTATGTGCAAATTTTGGAATCGAATATCTCATTTGAACTTAGCTGCACGGTACAGAAAGCATGTAGAAAGCCGGGGTGTATTTCAAAGCCTTCAATTTGTACCCGTCGTAATTAGACTCCTGTACCGGAGTGCACCCGGGATCTAATGGGGTCTGCATACGGGTCAGATCACAGTGGAGAGGAACGCAGTTAAAAATAGGAATAAATTAACGTAGGACTGTGGGGTGTTAAGTGTCGCATGTGGAGTGTAGACTGCGTGGAGAGGAACTAACTGGGTTCAAGTTTCAAGGGGTAAAGGGCTGTACTCGACATGGCGGTGTAGTGAAGTTGCAGTATTTTTGCACTTCTAAAGAGACAGTCTGTTGAGCCGTCGCGCATCACTGCTAAAAGAGTAAAGACAACTCTGTTTTTGGTCTTATATAAATTTAAAATATTGATTTTAACAACTTATGCAATACCGTCTTTAACGACATAGAAAAATGACCAAATTAACGCTTATTAACGGTACTTATTATCTTTTGAACTATGAACTCCAACAAAATCGAATTCGCTCAGCTTATGTGAACTCACCCTATGAGGATAAAATGTAGTGCCTATGGGTAGTACCTTTCTAACGGCATAAGAACACAAAGGACGATCAAAACAACCCAAAATTATGGGATTACTGGTGTAAAAGAAACAATGATCACGTTACATTCAAATCTCTTTAATTAAACCTCCACATTTCCTTAATTAAAATTAAATCTTAGAAAACAATACGCCTACAAAATAATTCAGTCATTAGTAATAATTATACATGATACATATATTAAAATTCGAAACATAAGTTACAATTCTATTCTACGGTTATTTTTACTTTCTTAAATACCAAATACTTAGAGGGTACGAGAAATTTTTCATTTACAAAAGCAAAGTAAATGTAAAGTTAAATCTAGAAAAACAATTAATGTATCAAAAGTAATCTAAGTTGGTACAATATTTCATACAATAGTAGTAAGTATCGGCAAGAATCGTTTTTCGAAGTGACGTCATTTATCGGAATCTAAAGTATGATATACTTTCGTTTCGATTGCATTGCGGAGCTCCGACGATACTTTAGAAATGAGTTTTTAGAAAGTTCAATGTAATAACAAATACAAAATGTAACACGAAAATAATACTTGTTTGTGTTCAAACAAACTGAAATGGAATTAACAAGTCAGTGGCATGGCACTGCGGATATCTCACGCTAATTAAGTCTTAGCTTAATCAATGGAAATATCAATACCATATTCGAATAATACCAACAAATCACAAAATGCACTTAACGCTAAACGTATTTAAACAAAATTAATCATTCTGTCTCTATCATTTTCAAATGCCAGAAAGATACAGAGCGAAGATTTAAATTCGTTTCGCGCTAGTTGCAATTTTATGATTTGGTGCAAATGGGCTCTTGCTGAGTTCAGTTATTCAAGTCTTCACAAAAATGTCCAATTACATTACAATAAGTTATAAAATCAAAAATCCTATACAATACATTTGATAAACATCAATACATTTACAAAATTAATTATTACAAATATTAAAGCAATATTTTAAAACTAGTGTTAAAACTACACTTAAATATCATAGAAACGAAGTTAATTGAAGACGTCCAGAAAACGAAAGAATACTTAGTAGTATCAGATAGAATGGCTTTTTTCTTTAATTTTAGTCTGATGAAGTGGAAAATTTTAATGACTTAAACCATAATACACAAATCAAATAATGTCTATGACCAAAGAAATCAATTTTATTCAGATTTTTCGTTCATATTATGTAAAGAAGAGGTACCAGTGAAAATACAAATGTGTGGAAAAAACATGCCATGTTTATTTATATGAGCGACTCGTGTAATGTGTAATACTACATTTTTGTGTATAAAAATTAGAATACACATGGAAGCCCTTATAAATAGGACATGTTTGTTTTCAATGTCAATTTTTAAATAATGTTAATACAATATCTACAAATAAGGATACATTATTTTTATGATATTATGTCTTCAAACGTCGAAATGGGAACACTGCTATTTTTTTTTTTTATATTTTTAGAATGTGCCAATACATTCCCACAAAGTGCTAGAAATCCCGCGTGGACAAAATAGAGCGTTTAACACGAACGACCAATCAAAGCGTCGCACAATAATTCTGACGTTGCGTCACAATATCAAAGTTTCGATTTAAATTAAATTTTAGCTCAAACTTCGCGAATGTAGACACGTTCAAGTCTGAGTACATATTGAAAGTCTGATATGTATTATTTCCACTAATATTATTTGAATTTCTAATATTTGCAACTCTGTGAAATTGTTTTGTGTATAATTAACAACAAACTTCAGCTGGTGTATTCATCATTTCTAGAAGTTTCGAAGATTTCGAAGAAATTTTTGTGACAAATTAATTAGTTACCCAGTTAATTTGTGACTGAGACATTCTCAAAGATACTAAACCAGCATTCTCTATTTATAATATAGTACACGTTTTATTTTAATTAAACCAATCCTGAACCGCAGTAAATTAAACATTTTACTTCAATAAAATCTTAATTTATAGAACAACAGGATTAAAATCAATTGGTCTAATGTCTAAAAAATTAGTTTAGTATCAAATAAAATCCTTAATTAAAAAACTCGACGATAGCACAAACCTTTGTGGTCTAGCCTACTTTGTACAGTCCTCTGTGTTGTCGATGGTGTCTTCATTTCCTGGCGACGGGCGGAGGCCTGGAGTAGGGATGCGACTGGAACCTGTCCCGCGCTCGCACTGCTTTGTAACCGACTGATTTTTCAGTGACATTCGTCTTCCCACGAGCCATCGAGTCTATTAGTTTGTTAAACGGCACACGAACACGACATGGAAGGGAATTATTGTTAGTGGGTTAATATTTTGGACATTCACTGTGTTACTACAGGTGCTGTACAGGCTGAACTTTTCTGCTTGGTGTTCATAAAAATAGGGCTCGAGACCCTCGACATCTATACTAAGATATAAAGCTGAAGAGTTTTTTTGTTTGCTTGAACGCGCTAATCTCAGGAACTACTGGTCCGATTTGAAAAATTTCAATGTTAGATAGCCCATTTATCGAGGAAGGCTATAGGCTATATATCATCACGCTATGACCAATAGGAGCGGAGCAGTAATGAAAATTGTGACGCAGACGAAGTTGCGCGGGTCAACTAGTACTTCGATATATCTCTGCAACGTGACACTTTAGGGCACCATGTTTCAATATCACTGCAAGGTGACACTTTAGGGTATCATGTTTAATCTTCTTGTTGTTTGTTGAAGTGTCCTCCACCCCATATAGGTAACGAATGTTGGGTCGAGCGCCGCAATTTAAAAAAAAATAATGTCGGCTACACCACAATATGGTTCTATGCCCTTTAACGTTACTCTTCATAGTTTCAATATCGCCGATCACATCAACTTGAAAAATTCACCCTGTTTATTATAAATTAATGTATGACCAACACAAGCAAGTGTTTTGAAATATTTATAGAATTAATTAGTGAGGAGTACTTTAAGAGCAAAACAATATTGAATTATTAACATTGATGTTATTGCTTAAAAATGATTAAATTCAATTACTGATTCGAGCAAACACGTGTGCAAATAGCGCGAAGCGAAAATAATTCTGATAACACATTTGCTTGGCAACGCGAAATTGTTATGGTATTTTTATGAAACTGTGATATTGTTAGAAAATCTAGGGGACACAACAGTAACTCTACAACGAACACAAAGCCGGGACAAACAAAAAAGTTATGGCCTGTTTCACTACATCCAGACAAGCGACTATCGTATCACGTTTTATGATGTACCTACACTTGTACACTTTGGCATAGAAAATTAAAAAAAAAACAATCACTACATAGTATAAAACAAAGTCGCTTCCCGCTGTCTGTCTGCCTGTTCCTATGTTTGCTTAGATCTTTAAAAATACGCAACAGATTTTACACAAATAAAGGAAAAATTCCAAAAAATAAATAGTTGAAAATTAAGCCATCTTAACTTATAACCATCTTAACATACCGAGATTTATCCTTGTCTCGGAAAACACCTTAAACCGTTGGTACCGGCTGTCATTTGTAGATCTTTAGCAGTCGTAATGGATTGTCAGAAGCCAGAAATGCGAAGGAGTACCGTGTTACTCAGTAAATGGGTTGGGGAGGTCTGATAGGCAGCCGCGGTTTGATTGGAAGCCTACACCAATATAGTTGTATAGTATATTTTCTTACGACAATTCATTAAAAATAGCGAACGTCACTTCATCAGGTCATAATGAAACAGGCCTCTGTTGTAACATTGGCACACATTAACTGGTTGCTATTGACATGTACCTTGCACGTTTCTTTGCGTCTGATCCCGCGGCACGCTGGAACCGAAGCCGAAGCTCCGCGTCGTCGGTGGGTTCGATTGTACCGGCGGCCGACGGAATGGTATCGCTTTGCCGATCACTGGTTTCACTATTTTTGCTGTACAAAATAATTTTCATCATCATCAAAAACTCAAAGAAGTTTTACTACGTCGCAGGAGACTTGTAATACGGCCACTTACAACATTATAAAATGTCGAAATGAAACGACACTGGAGAACGACTCAAGTCGTAAGAGTATCTCTTCAAATTTAGAGTGAACAGGCTCGTTCTGGGTAAGCTCGCTCTGTCGTAGACTTTGTCTCTGTCATCTCTGACATAGACTAGAGTCAAGAGCAAAAACATCACAAAAAAAAAAATCATTGGCGCTATCATATCATCTGTACTAACTCTATTGCAAAACATTAGCAGTGAAGTAACATAATATATGATGTGCTATACATACCTTTATCACCGAAACTTATAGTCCTCGGCGGCATAGTATTCGTCCTATCCGTCAACCCTCTATTCACTGGGACATGTTCCATTTTAAATTCCGTTTTCACAGGGTGCTTCAACGCGGCTTCCATCTTGCCCGTCAACACAAACGTCGAATTTAAGTCCTTAGGGTCAATAACACCATAGTTTTCTACGTCAGCTGCAATGCCATATTCCCTCTTGATCTTCTTTGCGGAGTTCAAGTTTCTAGTTGTGTCCAAGCTTTCAAAAGAGTCATTTATGATTATAGTTTCGTTATTAGGCAGTTTGATAGGTGTTCCTTTGCGTTTTTTTGCTGAGAGTCTAATTGGTTTCTTATTCTCTATGTCAGTAAGGTCTTCACTATCGGTAATGTCTACAGTAGCGTTTACATCATCTTTTTTAGAGAAACTGTATTCTAATGTAGTGGAAGGTTTTTGTAAGTCCAAAGTTGAAATGAATTTGAAGTGCGAGTCGCCTTCGTGACCGTCGTCTGACCACGTTATGCCTTTGGCTAGCTTTGCTTTCTTCATTATTTCCAAGTATTCAGTTGTCAATGCTGGTGGGGCCTTATCATACCCTTTCAGTGTCAAGTACAGCTTTTTTAACATAGAAGGCATATCACTCATGTATTCCGTGAAGGCCTCGATCTCATCATTCAATATGTTCAATAGTTTCTGTCTCAGATTGTCTCTGGCTTCGAGCTGTCGTGATTCGCTTCTCAACTTTACATTGTCAACAAAGTCGGATAACTCGGGGCAGTCGGCAAGAGCCTGCTCGTAGATTATGTTTAGTTTCTTCTTGTTTTCATCATATTTCGTCCAGGTGGTCATCACTTTGGAGTCTAGGTTTACTGATTGTTTCATGTAATTTTCGGCTGCGCGCTCTTGCCGCGGTATTTCTTCTGTGCACATCTAGATTGAAAAGAATTCTATGAGAATATAACTATCAACAAAAACTATTAAATCTTCTTCAGTTTTGCTAAACTTCTCTTACAAAAATAGTACAGTAACATTTGTAAAACGCGTCAAGAACCAGTCCTTTTAGCATCCGTGACATTGCCACTCGGAAGACATACCTTTATAAAGGTCGAAAAGTAATACCCTATCTATAATATTAGCACGCGCTGCCGAGACATCAGGCTCAGGAGCTTGGACTGCAGTACACTGTACACTTATATACCTGTTCCATAGCCTCGGAGGAGGAGCGATGCGCCAGATCAGCGACGTGCGAGAAGGCGCGCGTGCGCAGCCTCTGACGTAGCGCCAGCACGCGCTGCCGAGACATCAGGCTCAGGAGCTTGGACTGCAGTACACTGTACACTTATATACCTGTTCCATAGCCTCGGAGGAGGAGCGATGCGCCAGATCAGCGACGTGCGAGAAGGCGCGCGTGCGCAGCCTCTGACGTAGCGCCAGCACGCGCTGCCGAGACATCAGGCTCAGGAGCTTGGACTGCAGTACACTGTACACTTATATACCTGTTCCATAGCCTCGGAGGAGGAGCGATGCGCCAGATCAGCGACGTGCGAGAAGGCGCGCGTGCGCAGCCTCTGACGTAGCGCCAGCACGCGCTGCCGAGACATCAGGCTCAGGAGCTTGGACTGCAGTACACTGTACACTTATATACCTGTTCCATAGCCTCGGAGGAGGAGCGATGCGCCAGATCAGCGACGTGCGAGAAGGCGCGCGTGCGCAGCCTCTGACGTAGCGCCAGCACGCGCTGCCGAGACATCAGGCTCAGGAGCTTGGACTGCAGTACACTGTACACTTATATACCTGTTCCATAGCCTCGGAGGAGGAGCGATGCGCCAGATCAGCGACGTGCGAGAAGGCGCGCGTGCGCAGCCTCTGACGTAGCGCCAGCACGCGCTGCCGAGACATCAGGCTCAGGAGCTTGGACTGCAGTACACTGTACACTTATATACCTGTTCCATAGCCTCGGAGGAGGAGCGATGCGCCAGATCAGCGACGTGCGAGAAGGCGCGCGTGCGCAGCCTCTGACGTAGCGCCAGCACGCGCTGCCGAGACATCAGGCTCAGGAGCTTGGACTGCAGTACACTGTACACTTATATACCTGTTCCATAGCCTCGGAGGAGGAGCGATGCGCCAGATCAGCGACGTGCGAGAAGGCGCGCGTGCGCAGCCTCTGACGTAGCGCCAGCACGCGCTGCCGAGACATCAGGCTCAGGAGCTTGGACTGCAGTACACTGTACACTTATATACCTGTTCCATAGCCTCGGAGGAGGAGCGATGCGCCAGATCAGCGACGTGCGAGAAGGCGCGCGTGCGCAGCCTCTGACGTAGCGCCAGCACGCGCTGCCGAGACATCAGGCTCAGGAGCTTGGACTGCAGTACACTGTACACTTATATACCTGTTCCATAGCCTCGGAGGAGGAGCGATGCGCCAGATCAGCGACGTGCGAGAAGGCGCGCGTGCGCAGCCTCTGACGTAGCGCCAGCACGCGCTGCCGAGACATCAGGCTCAGGAGCTTGGACTGCAGTACACTGTACACTTATATACCTGTTCCATAGCCTCGGAGGAGGAGCGATGCGCCAGATCAGCGACGTGCGAGAAGGCGCGCGTGCGCAGCCTCTGACGTAGCGCCAGCACGCGCTGCCGAGACATCAGGCTCAGGAGCTTGGACTGCAGTACACTGTACACTTATATACCTGTTCCATAGCCTCGGAGGAGGAGCGATGCGCCAGATCAGCGACGTGCGAGAAGGCGCGCGTGCGCAGCCTCTGACGTAGCGCCAGCACGCGCTGCCGAGACATCAGGCTCAGGAGCTTGGACTGCAGTACACTGTACACTTATATACCTGTTCCATAGCCTCGGAGGAGGAGCGATGCGCCAGATCAGCGACGTGCGAGAAGGCGCGCGTGCGCAGCCTCTGACGTAGCGCCAGCACGCGCTGCCGAGACATCAGGCTCAGGAGCTTGGACTGCAGTACACTGTACACTTATATACCTGTTCCATAGCCTCGGAGGAGGAGCGATGCGCCAGATCAGCGACGTGCGAGAAGGCGCGCGTGCGCAGCCTCTGACGTAGCGCCAGCACGCGCTGCCGAGACATCAGGCTCAGGAGCTTGGACTGCAGTACACTGTACACTTATATACCTGTTCCATAGCCTCGGAGGAGGAGCGATGCGCCAGATCAGCGACGTGCGAGAAGGCGCGCGTGCGCAGCCTCTGACGTAGCGCCAGCACGCGCTGCCGAGACATCAGGCTCAGGAGCTTGGACTGCAGTACACTGTACACTTATATACCTGTTCCATAGCCTCGGAGGAGGAGCGATGCGCCAGATCAGCGACGTGCGAGAAGGCGCGCGTGCGCAGCCTCTGACGTAGCGCCAGCACGCGCTGCCGAGACATCAGGCTCAGGAGCTTGGACTGCAGTACACTGTACACTTATATACCTGTTCCATAGCCTCGGAGGAGGAGCGATGCGCCAGATCAGCGACGTGCGAGAAGGCGCGCGTGCGCAGCCTCTGACGTAGCGCCAGCACGCGCTGCCGAGACATCAGGCTCAGGAGCTTGGACTGCAGTACACTGTACACTTATATACCTGTTCCATAGCCTCGGAGGAGGAGCGATGCGCCAGATCAGCGACGTGCGAGAAGGCGCGCGTGCGCAGCCTCTGACGTAGCGCCAGCACGCGCTGCCGAGACATCAGGCTCAGGAGCTTGGACTGCAGTACACTGTACACTTATATACCTGTTCCATAGCCTCGGAGGAGGAGCGATGCGCCAGATCAGCGACGTGCGAGAAGGCGCGCGTGCGCAGCCTCTGACGTAGCGCCAGCACGCGCTGCCGAGACATCAGGCTCAGGAGCTTGGACTGCAGTACACTGTACACTTATATACCTGTTCCATAGCCTCGGAGGAGGAGCGATGCGCCAGATCAGCGACGTGCGAGAAGGCGCGCGTGCGCAGCCTCTGACGTAGCGCCAGCACGCGCTGCCGAGACATCAGGCTCAGGAGCTTGGACTGCAGTACACTGTACACTTATATACCTGTTCCATAGCCTCGGAGGAGGAGCGATGCGCCAGATCAGCGACGTGCGAGAAGGCGCGCGTGCGCAGCCTCTGACGTAGCGCCAGCACGCGCTGCCGAGACATCAGGCTCAGGAGCTTGGACTGCAGTACACTGTACACTTATATACCTGTTCCATAGCCTCGGAGGAGGAGCGATGCGCCAGATCAGCGACGTGCGAGAAGGCGCGCGTGCGCAGCCTCTGACGTAGCGCCAGCACGCGCTGCCGAGACATCAGGCTCAGGAGCTTGGACTGCAGTACACTGTACACTTATATACCTGTTCCATAGCCTCGGAGGAGGAGCGATGCGCCAGATCAGCGACGTGCGAGAAGGCGCGCGTGCGCAGCCTCTGACGTAGCGCCAGCACGCGCTGCCGAGACATCAGGCTCAGGAGCTTGGACTGCAGTACACTGTACACTTATATACCTGTTCCATAGCCTCGGAGGAGGAGCGATGCGCCAGATCAGCGACGTGCGAGAAGGCGCGCGTGCGCAGCCTCTGACGTAGCGCCAGCACGCGCTGCCGAGACATCAGGCTCAGGAGCTTGGACTCCAGTACACTGTACACTTCGTCTTCTTCTGATATCCGTTTACGCCATTGTTTCTCTAGAAAAAAAAGATTGTTTGTAATGAACATAAAAATATTTAATATATTTTCTGCCGATGTACGGCAGACAAAACCGGAGATGGCGAAAAAAGCTCGACTCCTACCGAAAAGACTGGCCTGAACTAGCAAAAGTCAAAAGAGGCCTTTGGCATTGGAACAAAATGAAATAGATAGATAGATTACATTAGTAATTGAGTATAAATAGGGAATTAGTGGTCGCGCAGTGGGTTCTTTAGGGTTTGAATATTTTTCTGTAGGATGGGGCAAAAAAGAATACTAAGTTAGGAAGTCCTTTCCTAAACCATGAAACAGTATCTGTTCGACTTAGAACATGTGATTATTTTAGTTTAGCAGAAACAATTAATTTGGTAGATATTCTTGCTAGATAGCTAGGGTAATGAATGTTATGTTAAGCAAAGCTGCTGTTTTAAGTTTTTCAAAGATAAAATTACACTATCTAAACTTAAAAGCTCTATGCAGTCTGACCTTTCACCAACATAATTTTGAAAAAATACTTTTACTCCAACATACCTTTCTCCTTAGTCAAATCCGCCTCCTTGGAAACAACCTTAACACTAGACAGCGACAATTTCGCCTCCAATTCCTTGACCTTCTTCCTTAATTCCTCATTAATCTTAACAAACTGCGACAACCTCATATCTGCATCAACAATATTCTTCTTAATACTGAGCTGTATTTTATTGGCTCGGGCTGCATACTTCAGTGTGTTGTATGTATCTTCATAGCTGGCACTTGCCGGGGATACGTTAGCAATCATGACGGTTTTGCAGTTGCCGCCGAGACTGTCTTTCAGGAGCCGGGTCAGTTTGGAGTCTCTAGAGGGGTAGATTGTGGTTATCTTATTTTTTCTAAACAATGAATTGTAAATACAAGAAAACTTTTCATAGTGCACTGATTCTTTTTTATTTAGTCTTGTGTTTACAGGGATAAGTAGGAGTAAGCGCGGGCAGTGGGTGCCTAACTACTGAATGTGCCGGTTTAGTAAGACTACTGTGCATATATATCAGCAAATCCATTGATGCTGGCGTTTCTCGAACCATTACCTAACGCTGACATTAAAAGCTATAGGATATTATTAACAAAATATTACCTGTAAGGGATATAACTGCTGCCATCAGCAAGCCTATTGATACAGTTGCCCAGAGACAATAGACTCTTGTTGATATTCGCGCCCTCCTTGAACCGGTCGCCGACGCAGCCGGTGGCGGAGGCGCGCTCGCTTCCCGCTAAGTCTATCATAGACAGCTTCACTATGCGCAACTGACTGCTCGTCTTGCAACGCATCTTTACGTATACCTATTGGAAAACATGGTAAGTTAGTGGGTTCCAGTCAGTTTAAATAACAAGGGTGTATTAGTAGGTGCTAGATAAACTTGCAATAACGTAAATTGATCTTTCCCTAATGTCCCTTTATAGATACTCAAACAATAAATTATTAACCATTTTTCATTACCCAAGAATGTAAAGGATCATGATAGAAGTTGATTCAGGCCAGCTTTGTCTTTGGAGTTTTGGTGATGTCCCAGTGCACCCGGACATCGCTGAAAGAAGAGGGAGCCTGAACGGGCATAGAAGAGGGAGCACAGAAGTAAGGACACACTGGATGGGTCCCGAATGTCATGCGTAGCAGTCTTCGCGACCCACCCATCAAGGCGAAAGTAGGTGCACAGGCGAAGTTTTTAGTGGGTGCAAGTCCCACATATCCACGTTGTCTCCCCGGGGTGGTGTGGTATGCGTTCGGCATTTTCTTCGCACGGAAAAAGAAAAAAAAAAGGCCAGCTTTGTCTTTGTTTCTGTTTTTGATATTAAGAAAATCAATAAATGTTTGTGATGTGCAACAACATTCATTTAGGTACCAATGTTGTTGCACATCACAAAAACATTATCACAACATCATTCCCCATTATGTCCATAACTGGGTACAAGCTGCGAGAGACGCAAAACACACCAATTCCAACATTTCAAGCAAGCATTCCACACCTCAAACTCAATGTTCTTAATTAAATTGACCTACTAAGTAACCTCCTTATTTGTAAATGACATAATTGCTATTTTCTGCAAAAGTGGTTTATTATAATTTTATACATATAGCCCTCCTGAACGATTTTGCCATAGCGGCCAATCTCAAAGTAGACTATCCATTGGCGCAGGACATAGTATAGCAGACAAGTGTGTGTACAAACAGGTGCACTCCCTCTTCCATCACTTTTAAATTCCGATAGGACAGCAATCCAACACGATTGGAGATAGACCTGATGGCTCAACATGCTGTTGTATACTTAATGTGGGTACTTGTCAACTCTTATTGTAATAATAAGATTAATTAGTGGGTAGGCGAGTTTTCTTTAGCCATGTTTTGTACTGTTTGCCACTCAGCACAATAAAGGTATTTACCAAAATACAGTATTTTAATAGACCTAACAAATCCGAAGAACTCCACATCTGAACAAAGCCCTCCTTATCTTGATAGTTGAGGAGGGTTCTTCTTACAGTGGTATACTATCCTACAAACCTGAAAGACAGCATGACTCCTAGAACTCTCAGCGTTAGCATCAGTAGGGTGCTGTGTCCTGTTTTTATTGCCATCCTCCAGCATGTTGAGGAGCTCCCTTGCAGTCTTGATATTGTGCAGTGTCAGACCGGCGACCATCACACCGTACTTGGAGTCTTCTCGTAGTTGTAGTGGAGTGCTTGACGGTTTAAGTAAGTCATACACATTCTCATTATATACCTGCAATTTAGAAATATTTTATGATTTTAGTTAAAATTGGCCAAGTGTGAGTTTCAATTGCACTAACTAAACATTTAGTAGGGAGAACCCCTTTAGTGCCAAATGGACAATGTCCAAATTTCAAGTCTACCAACCAGGATTTTTTATGGTTCATGGGTTACAGCCCAATGAGATCAAATTATTAGATCTTTCCTAGTAATTTGTATGTATTTTCTTGAAAATAAACATTTTGGTTTAAATGACAGATAGACATCAGAGGCTTAGAAATAGGGTTCCCTGAGTTCCCATTTGGGTATGGAACTCTAAAAATGAGATGGTGACATTTAAGACAGGTGTCTACTAAACCTTTAGGGTGAGTCAAAATTAACAACTTTAGTTAATTATTTCCACAGTAAAGAACAATAAAGTATGTAGTTCAAACTTACAAGCAAACTAATGCATGGTTAATGAAAACAAAACAACAACAAATAGCTCTCAAGTTTAACTAAGAAAAGTTGTTACTTACAAACTAGGTACAGACTGTGTTAATTAGTTTTGAGAAACCATAGATATATCATGAACACCACTTACTTCAATGTAAGAAACTCCAATATCAAACTCCCTCTCCTTTCCAAAATCGTTTATAGTGTAGAAAAGATGTTCCATAGTCAAATATGTGATACCCGGATGCTCTTTGCTACCAATCATTGTGAATGTCTTCCCGGCGCCAGTGGCCCCATACGCAAAAACTGAACAGTTATAGCCTTCCATCAAAGATGCCAGGATGTCTTTCGTGGTCGTCTCGAAAACATCTTGGTTGCTCGCATTATGCCCACAAACATTATCAAAAACGAACTTTAACTCTTTGTTGGCGCGCTTTAAAAAGTTCTTATTAGGCTGCTGTACTCCTTGGTAGAAAAAAGGCCGGATCTCCTCTTTGGGGTCGAACACCAGCATCTTATCGTCTACAACGTCTACAACGACGCGTGTGTTCATTTCCATTTCCTTCTCGTTCAGAGGCCGAACTCTAACAACAACTTTGACGTTTGCAGCCATGTTCTGTGTTGATCCACTCTTTGATGGTGCTAAGGCAGTAGACGAAGTCTTTGGCCTGGCCGTGCCTGGTCGCCCTGGGGCTTTTTCCATTTTAACCATTTTTAGTGACGCACCAACTTTTACTACCTATCTCATTGAACGAATACGCCTGCCGCTGGCAAATCACCAGCACAACTGCCCACCACTTATACTTAACAATAACTGTAACGGTTTCTTCACGTCACATGAATCACAAGGCTAGTTAATTAAATAATAAATAATTAAAACTCCGCAGCGGTGTTTGAAAATCTTTCGCTTAACAGTCAAAGTAACCGTCAAAATTTAAATTGACTTGACAGACGCGTTCGGCGCGTACGTTTCGTTGCACGTAACGGTAAAGACAAATAACAATCGTTTTCTGGTACAGATTTTGCTTTTTCAATCTTTTGATTTGTTTAACAGCAACCTGGCCCATAGCTACCGTCATATTTTACGCTCTCACAAAAATCCATAACGATTCACCTTACAGAGAGCATCACTTACTAAATTACTCCACGCATACTCTTGTAGAATTAAATCGTTTCAAGGTGGAAGGGGCCGTATTTTATCGAAGCCCGCCTGATAAATTGCGCGAAATTCAATTTAAAACGGGTAATGTTTGTGTCCGTATTACAACGTCACTCGACACCGGCCTATAAACTCTGTCGGTCCACTGAGCAATTGAAATATCGTGCCTTCAGGTACCTTCGCCCATAAAAATATTGGAGTAACTGTGCGGGTCGCGCCATTGCCTCGTAAAATCTGTTAGAGTAATAGGTTAGGTTTTGAGAATGTTCAATGATTTGTAGATCGTGCACAGTCGGTTAGTATCTTTCTGGATTGTTTTTGTCTGTGTTTAATCAAGAGAGGAGCAGAAAGTCATTTGCTCTTCAACATAGGTAGCTAATGTCAATGTGGCTCCTTAATCGTCTTGGTCTACCTGGAGCTTGTTTAATTATCTAATTCTCTTAGTAGGTACCTACATACTTTATTAATGTTCCGTACCCAAAGGGTAACCAAACGGAACCCTATTACTAAGCCTCCGCTGTCCGTCCGTCCGTCCATCCGTTCGTCCGTCTGTCCGTCTGTCTGTCAGCGGGTTGTTTCTCGAGAACTGAACCGTGCTCACCCCAGAATTGTCTGAACCCTTAAAACCTTAAAAACGGGTTTAAAATAGAGGGTTTAACAATTCGAAGTTTTGGCGATGGGAAATTATCTTAGTAAAAAAAAATTGAACAACAAAAGGTTTGGTTGGTTTGAGTTTTTTTGATTTCTCTGGAACATATTTGGTAACGCTGTTGCTAGTTTTTCAGCGGTTGCCTCCCCTGGGGGTCTTTTCTTCCAAGCGCGGTGTCGCACGCGGAGGGGTCACTCGTGGTGAAGCTAGCCCCCCGCTTGCGCCACTGCGGGCTTGTTGGCCCCCAACCGGCCACTTTACCGCCTCCGTGACCGTGAAGCGCCTCGGGAGTTTCACTATACCCAGTGAGAGGACGATATTAAGCTGTTAGAACATCTTTAATACCGTAGACAATATTGGAAGTCAATAGGTACGGAAAGACGCCCGAGGCCAACCAGGTCAACCCATATCAGGTGGGCCACGGCCGGTGGGTCGCGCTGGGTGTAAAAATGTTCGAGCTCGCTCCGCTCGCTCTTACATCATTTTTCTCACACTTTTTTAGACATAAGTTCAGAAAAAATCTTTTATAGAACTAGATATGAGTGACTAATAGAAATGCTCTATCTGATCCGAGCCGGCAAAATTTCGAGTTGGCTTAATTTTCCCTTTCCGCATAATCTGCATTTCTGTGCAAATGTTCAAAAAACCTATGGTTCATTAACCTACGAGTTCCTAAAATTTTCAAACTCGCTTCGCTCGCGGTTAAGGATGATTGATTAGGTTATTTTTCTAAAAACACCTTTAAATGCGGAGGGGTAAAAGCTTATTTTTAAGCTGGCGCGAGCCCGGGAGAAAGCTGCACGGGACATTAGCAAATGTCTCTGTGTAAGGGACGCCCAGGGTAAGCTGCTCTACGATGCCCCCTCTGTTAAGGAGAGATGGTGTACATACTTCGCGGAGCTGTCTAACAAACAGCATCCCCATAAACTTCCTCCCGAACCGCCTCCTAACCTTGGACTTATTTCCCTTATTTCCCCCGACGAAACCCGCATTGCTCTTCGCCACATGAAGAACCGGAAAGCGGTCGGGCCTGACAATGTGCCAATTGAGGTGTGGAAGGCGATGGACCCACATGGCGTGGACCTTCTGACGGATCTTTTTAACCGCATCCTGATCACCAAGGAAATGCCGAACCAGTGGCGATTTAGCCTGATTATCCCTGTATACAAAGGCAAAGGTAGCGTACAGGATTGTAGTAGCTACCGCGGTATCAAGATCATGTGCCACACCATGAAGCTCTTCGAGCGCATCATTGACACACGGCTCCGTAGCGAGTGTACTGTCTCTGAGTGTCAATATGGCTTCCGGGCGGGTAACAGCACCATGGACGCAGTATTCGCCTTACGGAATCTGGCTGAGGCTTACAGAGAGAGAAGGAGAGCTTTGCATATGGCCTTTTTAGACCTGCAGAAGGCCTTCGACTGTATACCTCGGCAGTCCATCTGGTGGGCACTGCGCTTCAAAGGCGTTCCCGAGGCCTATATTGACATTATCAGAGACATGTACCGCGATTCCGTGTCCTCTGTCCAGACCGCTGTTGGCGAATCGAATGGCTTCCCAATATCTGTTGGCGTTCACCAAGGCTCGGCTCTTAGCCCGTTCTTGTTTAACGTAGTGCTCGATGTAGTTACGGCAAACATCCAAGATAAGCCCCCATGGCTAATGATGTATGCCGATGACGCCCTCGTTAATCAGAACAAAGCCCATCTTGAGCGCAAAGTCAACATTTGGAAGGACACGCTTGAAAACGGTGGTCTGAGACTAAATGTGGCGAAGACTGAGTACATGTCCTGTGGCGGCACGGATTCAAATAGGTTCATCCGAATAGGTTCGGACCTGATCAGAAAGTCCGATACGTTCAGGTACCTTGGATCCGTGCTGCACGAGTCTGGCAACGTGGACGACGATGTCCAAGCACGTATAGGCGCGGCTTGGGCGAAGTGGCGCGAGGTAACGGGCGTTGTATGCGACCGCAAAATGCCCCCTAAGCTCAAGGGGCAGATATATAAATGCATCATACGGCCTGTCCTACTGTACGGCGGTGAATGTTGGCCAGCACTAAGCAGACACACCCAGGAGCTTCGCGTCACGGAGATGAAGATGCTGAGGTGGATGAGTGGCGTAACGCGATCCGATCGCATAAGCAACTCTTTCATCAGAGGTAGTCTTGGTGTCCGTGACGTGGGGGAAAAACTGCAAGAGTGTCGTCTGCGATGGTATGGCCACATCATGCGCCGCCCTATGGAGTACGTTGGTCGGGGATGCATGAATATGACTGTTCTTGGGGCTAGGTCCCGTGGTCGCCCTCGCAAGCGCTGGTTGGACGTCGTTAAGTCCGACATGAGAGCCAATGGCCTAACTGAGAAGGATGTTCAAGATCGGGCAAAGTGGAGGAAGCTAAGTAGGAAGGCGGACCCTGGCAATAGCCGGGATTAACGCCAGGTAGAAGAGAAAGAAGACCTTTAAACAATTATGAAAGTGTCTGACACGTTGTGACAATGAAATTATTATCCCTTGCACAGACAGATATTTGCCCCCCTCCTTGAGCAAAATCCTAGATCTGCGTCTGAGTTACATTCTATACCTACACTTTGATTTCTGTATGTATAGACTATGGTTGTCCGGAATTAAATTAAATTATAACATACATATATGTATTACCTATTAGTAATAGTTGACCCGCGCAACTTTACAAATTTCATTACTGCTCCGCTCCTATTGGCCTAAGCGTGATGATATATTGCCTATAGCCTTCCTCGATAAAAGGGCTATCTTATACTGAAAGATTTTTTCAAATTGGACCAGTAGTTCCTGAGATTAGCGCGTTCAAGCAAAGAAACAAATGTTGAATTTTCTTAACGTGTTAAAGTGTTGTTTAACTTATTTAGGCACAAAACAAATATCATTTATCATTAGGCGTCGCACCTCAGGTTGGGGGCCAGGCCCCCCTAGAAAAAATCCCTAGATACGCCAATGTGTTCAGAATCTGGATGACATCATAATAGCTCGCCACGTCATACTGCTCAGAATCTGTAGACAGCTACTAACATTATAGATCGACCACAGCGCAAAGTTCGACGACAGCTCTCCACACCGCGCAGGAAAAATAATGTTGTACCTACGATTCCGATTGCTGCTTGTCGCAAAAATAACAAGATGATGTGATGTGTACTTCAACAAATCAATCTTCAGTATAAAACAACATTATTCTCCTGAAAATAACATATAGTTGAAAAAAGCACAGGACCGCACTAGGACGGCAGTGGGACTCTAATTTATAATTATTTAATTATAATTCTAATTTAAATTAAAAGATAAGATAGTGCCATCGAAATACCTAGAGGCACAAGATTAAATTTACCGACAAAAAGTTTATTTGACGAGACACTTAGGTATTCAAATTACCCACCATTTACTATACGAGTGTCCCCTAGACAATCTAATGGATTAATGTTCAAACTTTTGTGGTCTAGCTGGCTTAAATTTCTTCATGACGCGCTATTAAGGTTTATTTATGTTCTCATAAAAATTGTAACCAAGGGACCAATGTACAACAACTGTCATCCAACTTTATATGTAATTTGTCAATATAAATCCTCCTTGTACCGACTAATTTTCGTGCAATACGCAAAGGGATAACAGATTAGAAAATTCCGTTAGTCTAAAAAAGGTTGACCCATTTATTACCACGCGGGACACTTTTTTTCCTGACAAATTGCCTGAAAGTAATTTTAGGCCCAAGACCAGTTATTTATGTACATTACTTTAGCTTTATGTTCGTTCAGCAGCGTGTAGATATTCATTTGTGTTCTCTAACAGATCGTTTGTTTTATATCTGCGGAATGGCATTTGCGGTATGAGTACCTACCTAGGTTAAAAATTTGCGGAGCTCGTGGCTAGATAATAACAGCCGCACGGGTCGATCTTCAAGGTTAAGCAACGCTTGCCAAGGTTGGTCTGTGGATGGGTGACCATCTTAACATACCGAGTTTCCTCCGTGCCTCGGAAAGCACGTTAAGCCGTTGGTCCCGGCTGTCATTTGCAGATCTTTGGCGGTCGTTACGGATAGTCAGAAACCAGTAAATTTGACTCCAATCTTGCCATGAAGTACCGTGTTACCCAGTTAATGGGTTGTGGAGGTCTGGCAGGCAGCCGCTCCTCGTAAAATACTAGTATTCAGCTAAATCCGGCTTGATTGGAAGCCGACCTCAATATAGTTGGGAAAAGGCTAGGCAGATGACTTTAGCCTTATGTTCGTTCAGCAGCGTGTAGATATTCATTTGTGTTCTCTAACAACTCGTTTGTTTTATATCTGCGGAATGGCATTTGCGGTATGAGTACCTACCTAGGTTAAAAATTTGCCTAGGCGTTTTGTGACAATATTAAGTTCGCCTTCCGAGGAGCTCTTGGCTAAGTTATAACGGGTGCACGGAGCTTCAAAGTTAAGAACTCAACATTTGCCGAAATCTGTGGATGGTGACCGTCCATTCCATACCGAGTACGCTAAGCCGTTGGTCTCGGCTGTTATTTGTAGATCTTTGACAGTCGTTATGGAAACTCGCGGAATCCGAGGTGAGGTATCAAATTCGTATTAATGTAAGACTTATTTTGTTAGTAATACAACTCACTTAGTTTTGTCATTCAGGTGAAGTTCGATATCGAAATAGTTAATTACAGAATAGCACTGCGGTCTTACCAAGTGGTCTAGTGTAAACCAATGACTTGGTTCTGGAGGTCACATAGACAGTCGCTCCGTGTAAAATACTGGTATTTAGCTACATCCGGTTAGACTGGAAGTCAACCCCAACAGTTGGGAAATAGATTGGCAGATTGATTTATTGAGGTCGTCTTCCAGTCTCCAATACTCTCCACTTCTGTTCAGTATCAGTATTTTGCAAGGTAGGTAAGTATGAATACGTTCCTGCCAGGGTAACGGAATTTGTTCGAAAGAGCCACTGCGTCCCTGGAATACCAAGGGCAATAGGAGGAACACGGATGGGTTTTAGTCAGTAAGTAAGAATTACCTCTTCAAAGTTAAAGTGAACAGGCTGCTTCTGGGTAAGCTCGCTCCACCTTAGACTATGTCTCTGTCATCTCTGACATAAACTAGAGTCAATAGCTCTTTTTTTATGATGGGTTTCCATCATAAAAAAAAGAAAAGAGTCTGACACTCCTTTCTGCTCCGCTCAGAGCGGGAGGAGTCATTTGAAGATTTCCCATCCTAAAATAAAAGTATGATAATGTTAATTATAGCCTTTATTTAAGAGCTCACTAGTACCCAGTTAGGGTGCCTTTGTGAAATTAATTTCTATTCAAATTATAACAAGGCGAATATTAGTAATTTCGTGAGCTCCTTATTTCTTGTTGATGCCAGAGTAACACAATGAAAATACAGGAATAGCGGTTTAGATAAGTACCTAATTGCTTCTTAGTCTAGCTGGATCAAAACAGAGACGAGCAAAATTAATTTCGGTATTTATTTACCTAAAACTGTTAGGGTATGCAGGCTTAAACGTCACAGAAGAGCGTAGCACTCAGGAAAACAAATACTTGGTACCCATTGGTTTGGGGATAAACCTATCAAGGTTTATCCCCAAACCAATGGGTACCAAGTTATGGGCCCAGAAATAGTTTAACACCAATTATTTTTATCTGAAGCTTCCTGTTCCAAACAACCACTAACCTTAAAATTCCACTCTATAAAGCACACCAAAGTATTTCGCACAGAATTCAAGTATTTAATTTCATCTACGACATTTCTCGTCTCATTACAGTAAATGAAACGACATCGAATGCATGTGGATGATGATTTGACGCAAATTGGACAGGTGTCAGGAATGCTTGGCGGCGCGGAGACGAGTCTGCGATCCTTAGATTCTACTCGTCGTTAGTAGTATACTAGACTTAACGAGTTTGGTTCTCGAGGTGGGTTAGGGTTGCCACGCGAAAATGATTTTACTAGTCGTTTTTTGAAGTAAGGTGTTCAAAAGACCATAGTAGGCATTACGTAGGACTACTCCATAAGTTGAAGTACCAGGGACTCCATCTCATCATCATATCAGCCAAAAGACATCCATTGCTCGACTTAGGCCTCCCCAAAGCAAGGGGGGATAATCGCCACGCTTGGCAAGCGGGTTGGCGATCGCAGTGTATGCATGTTGAGTTTTACAGAGAATGCTGCTGCCCATTTTCTGGCGAGTTTCTTACTTGCCTCTTACAACACCAACGGGGAAACCTACTTATTAATTTAGAAACATTCAAAAACCCTATTTGCGAATCCTCTAAACACAAAAACAAGTCGTAACTACAAACACTACCACGTACACTAAAACTAGTCTTCAAAGTTGATTTCATAATTAAAACATTAACTACGTAGTTCGTTAGCGTATGTGTTTTTTGTATTAAACATACGAAACGTGAAAACGCTCAGCGTTTAACTACTTTAATCCAGACCGCATGCATATTAACTTATAAATGTACGAATACGGACCATACTCGCAGTGCAAATTACTAGCAGGTCAATTCCCAAACTTCACCCGTTGGCGTTAAACCCGTGCGAGGTTCCCCTGTGTTTGAATTGTGAAACAAACCAATCCGAATTGCCAATGGAGTTACAATATTGTGCATGAGTTCCGTTCATTAAAGCTGATATGTAATGGTAGTGCTGGAGCAAATGCACAAGCCAGGGGCTGTTTTGTTTGTGAGAGTTGAGGTTCCTGCTGATTTTGCCTTGTTGGTTGCCTAATTTGGCAGTTGAATTGTTTTCGAGCTGTCCGTAATGGTGGCCAAAACGATCTTATATCCATCGATGCATAGACAAAATGTCCTCGTTGATTATGGTACCATCGAAGGTAAAATGCTAATTTTGAATTCCAAATCGAGATGCTTTTAAAGACGATGCCAGAAGTGATAGGTTTCTTTGAGGAAAAACATGGATTCATTATCATCTGCTTAGCCTTTTCTTCTAGGCTTCCAGTCAAACCAGATTCAGCTGAATACCAGTATTTTATGTGGAGCGACTGCCTAAGTTGTAAGTTAGGATGGATACCACATTTAGATCTCGGCAAGCGTTGCTTAACCGGTTGAAGATCGACACTTGCGGCTGTCGCTATTTAGCCACGAGCTCCTCTAAGGAAAAACATGGAATATTCTTTTAAAAAGTCACCTTCTATATCGGTAACCCTATCGAGAATAGGATGTCAGTAAACCACCTCTAGAGTCGAGTCGACAACGATCGCTCGCTATTGCCTAATAAAGGCCCGCTCGTATGAGATTTCAATTTGGCGGCTCAACTGGGCTTCATTTTGCGAAGCACGACACGTTTCGAATATTATTAATGGGGCGAAAAGAGAAAGTACGAATAAGGGCCGTTAGATAAATTTTGTGTTAACAGAAATGCATGGGCGTGATTGGAATTTTCGGAGTAGTTTCTCACGTTGGCTGTTATCACCATCTGTTGAGCTTGGTTACTTTACGGTTTAGGCTGAGCGGTTGAAATGAGGATGAGCAGTAGTGACGTAGGTTTTAGGTATGTTGAAGATGGAATATATCAAACCAACCGGTTGGTTTGATTCTAGCTTCATCATCAGTGGAAGTGTTGGAGGGCATCACGCTTACTCTTAACTAGCAGACCCTTTTTTTTAAGGATGAGATATCATCATATGACTTCTCCCGCTCTGGGTGAAGCAGGAGAGTGTCAGACTCTTACTGACTAAAACCCATCCGTGTTCTTCCTAGTGCCCATTGCGTTCCAGGGCTACGACACCTCTTTCGAACGGATTCCGCAGCCCCAGCAGGCACTTGCCCTAGCGGGCTTCGTCTTCTGTGCTGACATCTCTTTGAGACGCGCGGGGATCGCAGCGCGCCGCCGACCCGGGCCTGGTTCTGATCAGATGGCCAGCCACTCATCAGACGGCGAGCCACCCAATAGTCGGCGAGCCACCCAATAGTCGGCGAGCCACCCATAGCTAGCAGACCCAGAACCCTTAATCACAAAGGATTGCCGTGAAGTTATTCTTGTAGATTTTTATAACTAGATGAACTTTCCTAAAATTATACGAATTTCAAAGGACCATAAAATTTAAATCGTCTCAATCGTGCATCAATATGTAAAGACGATAAATCTTATTGTCGAGTCTAAAACGAACTGCTGCCATAGTAAAGCCAAGATGAAGTATTGCAAGGATTTTGATTTAGGTAGACTATTTCAATTTCGGCCAAGTTGACTTTTAACCCTCAATAAATCTTCATGTATTACAAAAAGTATCAAGCTATTTTATTTTCTTTATCTTATTTATTGTGCGCATTAGGTATTCTAAGGGACTATTTTATTAAAAAAAATCCATTCAGCCAGCAGCTCCCTCAAAATAAGAGTTTTCAAATCCGATATTTAAAAAAAACAACATTTAAATCTCGAAACGTAAATATATGAATAATTCAAGAACGAATACTAAGCCGCTCATTGAATGAGTCGTGCTTGAAGACAGCACTATTGTCTCGTGTTCACACAAATCCATCGTTGTGAAGTAGGTAATACATCAAAACGCGTCGCTTGACGCTACAGCCCGCGGATTCTAATCAGCAGGAGATAATGAATCCCTAGCAGTGCAGTGTGAGGCATGATGTAATTTATGGCTGTACGTACTTCTGTAGAGATGTAGGGTTTTATTATGTTTTAGAATGAGGTTTCGGAGGTACGTTTTATTTATTTATTTGGATCTAAAACAAAGGATATAGAGTTATAACACAAGTTACAGTGATAAAAGATAAGTGGTTCA
Organism: Lacanobia oleracea; assembly: GCA_950371165.1. NCBI lineage: Eukaryota > Metazoa > Arthropoda > Insecta > Lepidoptera > Noctuidae > Lacanobia > Lacanobia oleracea. Next base: position 4,625,887 of record OX493390.1, on the reverse strand, counting down.
TTTACGTGTGTTCCTTCAGTTATAGGAGACCAAAGAATTTTGGAAACTGCATAAAAGCAACCGTGTTTTAAATGCACATTGTCCACTTATAGCTTGGGGCCGCGACTAAGTACGCGCATATCCCATTTTTTCCCGTTCTTTTAGGAATTTCGGGAAATCCTCTCTTAGTGCTCCCTTTCACTCCCCACGGAACTTACATGCCATATTTCAGCTTTCTACGACCAGTTTTGGCTGTGCGTTGTCACTCAGACACTGAATCAGTCTATAACGGAAGAATTTTATATATATTGTCTAGCTGACCCGCGCGGCTTCGCTCCCGTCAACTGGCTATTCTACCTACCTTTTTGTTTTTAAACCTTCCCTGTATTCTGGCGAAACTAACAAAAAAAGAATTATTTAAATCATCCCCGCCGTTCTCGAGTTTTAGCGAGACTTACGAACAGCAATTCATTTTTATATAAATTTTAATTTATTGATGAGTGATGATGATGAAGACATGCAGACTTTCTGGAATAAGGAAACATGTAAAGTATTGACGATGTGTTCTCTGGTCGAAGTCATCCAGTCATCGCTAGCATTTACTTCGCTGAAAGCTCCCAGCATTATGCTGAGCGATGGCTTATTTTGCGTGGATGTGACGCATATCTTCCCAACTATCATAAGTTTCAATTTTGTTTTGATTCGTTATTTTTATGGTATGCAACATGTTAGGCGCATATAAACTCTCTCTCAATCTTTTTCTTTCTTTCGTCCTCTTTATTAAAATGAGCTTAACCATCCCATCCCCAAAAGATTTGCTACACCGATTTAAAACAGACGTTTTCGCAAACTCAACGAAAAACCTCTCGAATATTCGAATGGCGCGCATTAAAGCACAAATCCTCATTGGAATCGAGCCTAACAGTTCAATTATAGAGATCGGCTCTGAGCTGGGTTCTTGATCGCCTACATCTAGATTTGATTCGTTCTAACTAGACATCACAATCCGTTTACCGCATCCGACTATTGAAAAGTTTTCTACAATGTGCTCACATTTTTATTAGATCCTAGATTTTTTTTAAATTTGTACTTACATGATTATTGCTAAGATAATTCATAACTCATAATATTTATTCAAATAAACAGATTGTAGATTTACAACTTTTTTTTTTATTTGCAATGGGTTTGCTCTTGACTCTAGTCTATGTCAGAGATGACAGAGACAAAGTCTACGATGGAGCGAGCCTACCCAGAAGGAGCCTGTTCAATAAAGTGGATGAAGCTCTGTCCTCCTGGCTAGGCTAACAGTAACAGTAAAAAAAACCGGCCAAGTGCGAGTTGGACTCGCACACGAAGGGTTCCGAACCATAAACCTTAATTTTTATTTGTTGTTATAGCCGCAATAGAAATACACAATCTGTGATTTTCGACTTTCTGCTTCTAACGGTTCTTGAGATACAGCCCTCTGACAGACAGACAGACGGACGGACGGACGGACGAACAGCGGAGGCTTAGTAATAGGGTTTAGTTGGATACCCTTTGGGTACGGTACGGAACCCTAAAAAGCACGTCAGTTGTGCGGCTCGTATCCTTAAAGAAAATTTGCTTTAGAAGTTGAACTTAGAGAATATACAAACAAAAATAATAGAAAAACAAAAATAATGTAAAGCACCCCATATTCTTTTAAACCGCATGCAATTTTTCTACGTCTACTGTAGAGGCGGCTCAGTGGGTTAATTTGGCCGATATCGGTGGTGCGCGGTGCACGGCGTTCAGTGGGCGATCGCACGGAAAATTGGTCTCCTTCGCCATTTGATTATGTACCAAGATCCCTTGCGAGAATTCAGACGATTCCCCGTGAAAAATAAATTGGACAATATGGGAGTCAGGTGGGGAATTTTTTAAAAGCTGTTTTTCAAATCAAAATTCTGTACACGAACCTGTTTTGCGCTACAGTGAGTAGACTCGTTTATAGAGATGATTAAAAAATTGATAGAATCGGGAACCCATTTTATTTTTAGACTTGCTTACCTGTACAGATACATTGGTGTAGGTAGTTGCTCATTGATCGATTGTAGGTAACTAAACAAATGCAGGCATTTTTCCTAATCAACCAGAATTATAAATATTATGGTTAAGTAACTACTAACTTAAATTTAACTTGGTGCACTAACTAAAACCACAATCCACAACACTTATCAAATTCATTAACCATCAATAAATTCAATGTTAACAGTTAAAACATTTATTCCCACCATTTGTACATCACCACACCACCACTACTAAAACACATACCGTTTAATAAACACCCGAAATCCCATTAATTCATCAACTGCCAGATAGTTACGGCGCCGAATGTATTTTTAAACCGGGCTTTAATTAAATGTAACGTCGAACCTTTCCGCGTTGTGAGATCGCGCTCAATCAATTACAGGGCATACCATCAGTTCTGCTCACACGGTCTAGCTGGGACCTGTGGGATAGATCTTGGCAATCAAGGTTTTAAGTACATGTTGCTGCAGTCTACGTGTGTTTGTTGGAGCAAACAAGACTGCGGATTGATTGCGTAGTAGAGCTTAGAGATTTTATCATTGACAGTCAGGGTTGTAAAGGGTTAAATAGTCAAATTAGCTTGTAATTTATAGCCTCTTGTATTGATTAAATTGCATATTAAGTGGTCTTCAGCAAAAATATAGTTGTTTATTTATTGTTGTTAATTTTCTGAAATATTAAGTAACTACCGATAGACCTACTTCCAGGATAAAAATGCAGTCAATCAATTACAGGGCGTGCCATCAGTTCTGCTCACACGGTCTAGCTGGGACCTGTGGGATAGATCTTGGCAATAAAGGTTTTAAGTGCATGTTGCTGCAGTTTACGTGTGTTTGTTGGAGCAAACAAGGCTGCATATTGATTGCGTAGTAGAGCTTAGGGATTTTATCATTGACTGTCAGGGTTGTTAAAGATTAAATAGTCAAATTAGCTTGTAATTTCTAGCCTCTTGTATTGATTAAATTGCATATTAAGTTGTCTTCAGCAAAAATATAGTTGTTTATTTATTGTTGTTAATTTTCTGAAATATTAAGTAACTACCGATAGACCTACTTTCAGGATAAAAATGCAGTCAGTCAATAAAGGGCATGCCATCAGTTCTGCTCACACGCTCTAGCTTGCGTAGTAGAGCTTAAGGATTTTATCATTGACAGGTTGGTGAGGGTTACAAATTTAAAAGTAATAATCTCTAAAAACAGTCTCGTGTGCCAAGCCAGTCAGAGGCACTCATTCGTTGAGGTATATCATATAACTTACTTTCGGATTTTTTTTAGTATCGATGGAAGTTTTTATAATTATTAAAAACTAGTTGACCAGCGCAACTTCGTCTGCGTCACATTTTTATTACTGTTCCGCTCCTATTGGTCTTAGCATGATGATAGCCTGTAGCCTTCCTCGATAAATGAGCTATCTAAAACAAAAATAATTTTTCAAATAGGACCAGTAGTACCTGAGATTAGCTTGTTCAAGCAAAAAAACAAACTCTTTGGCTTTATATATTAGTATAGAGATTTATACTAATTTGATACTCCTCTCACAAAAAAAGAAATCTCACCGATACTATCACTTTGTATGTTTTGTCACTCGGGTGTTCAGAAGTTCCTGAGATTAGCGCGTTCAAGCAAACAAATAAACAAACTCTTAAGCTTTATATATTAGTAAAGATTGATAGTTAAAATTGTTGTACTTTTTTACTGTTGTTAAAATGCACCCTGAACCTTCCTAATTCGGCCCTGGTTAGAATTTAACGCATTATATATCGACGTTAGGCATAGTATATTAATTGAAATTATTTTTATGTAAAATAGATAAATGAGAAAATAATGTAGCAAATAGGTACTTAATGATTTAAACATTCCGTATTCACAGTCACAGTGATTTTGCAAATTGAAAAGGATTTGAAGTGCTGCATAACGAATGCACGGAAGCACCTCTGCCAATTCTATGAACCAATCCGACTCCGAAAAGTGTGAAGAGTGGCTTCAGTTTCAAACGCATCACATAGAAAAATACGTGTTTCATTTTTATGAATCCGTATCTACTCAAAGGGTAACCAATGGAACCTTATTACTAAGCCTCCGCAGTCCGCTGTCTGTCCGTCCGTCTGTCAGCGGGCTATGTCTCAAGAACCGTAATAGGCAGACAGTTGAAATTTTCACAGTGTGTCTTTCTATTGCCGTTATAACACCAAATAATAAAATCACGGCCAAGTGCGAGTCGGACGCTCACACGAAGGGTTCCGTACCATTAACCTTAATATTTATTATTTGTAGTTATAGCGGCAGTAGAAATAGGTACACAATCTGTGAAAATTTCAGCTGTCTACCTATTACGGTTCATGAGGTACAGCCCGCTGACAGACAGACGGACGGACGGCGGAGGCTTAGTAATAGGGTTCCGTTGGTTACCCTAAAAATTAAATTAAATTAAAAAATTAAAGGGGCGGAACTCTTCGTGTGTCAGTCCGACTCGCACTTAGCCGGTTTTTAAAATAGCCTACTCTTGTTTGAGTATCGTGTTCGTGTAGCCTTGTTCCGCAAACTTTTTTCCCATTATTTTATTTCATAACTGCTCGGTTTTCGCTTCTATTCCGTTCCGACAACAATAGTGGGTAGCACAAAGCTAGCTAGGTAACAGACAGGTAACAGGGTAAACAATGACTTTTGGAACTGTTTACAGTAGGGTAAGTTTGCCAATTAGCGGCCGCGTGATTATGACGAGTGCCACGTGATAAATTGTTTTCACTACAATATGTGTCTGTAAGTGAATTTAACTTGTCCGTGGATATGTTTTTGGGATAAATAATGAGAAGTTTTGCTCTATGTTTTGGTTATCTAGGATGAAAATTTCGTTCCTTTGTACTACTTATTTCCTGTGTGACAGGGTTCATAATTGTTTCTACCTGTATGTTTTCATTGGATTGGATTTCATGGATTTCAATTAGGATTTGAGATTGAGTTTTAACGGCTGGGAATCGGCCCCTACTAAATCGGTAGGTTTCTACGGTTTGTTGAAAATGATGGTACGAGGTCGACTCCTACCAAAATGACTAGCCCGTACTAGCAAAATACAGAGTTGAATGGAAAAAGGAGGGAAGGAAAGGGTCTTTGCAGCAGTGGGACAAAATAGGCTAGATGTAAATCACAACTTCCTGAAGGTTTTAGGACCTAGTTTCTCTAACAGTCTAACCCAAGTCGGTTATTTACATGCATTTTGCCATCATGATATTTTTTTTTAGGATGGGAAATCATCAAATGACTCCTCTCGCTCTCGGGTGAAGCAGAAGGGAGTGTCAGACTCTTACTGACTAAAACCCATCCGTGTTCCACCTAATGCCCTTTGCGTCCAGGGCCGCGGTGACTCTTTTGAACAAATTCCGCAACCCCGGCAGGACCTATTTACTCCCTACAATTTTATATCCCAGGATAAGGCTGCCTGTCTATTGACGTGGAGCGAGGCTGCTGCAGCGGAGCGGAGAGAAGGAGTAATGCGAAGCGGAGTTGTGGAAGTGTCTGTCTGTTGAAGCAGAGCGAGGTAGTGCGGAGCACAGTTACGAACTGTGCGGAGTAACGAGTTCACGCAAAGAGGAGGTAACTTGAGCGGGTGGACGGTTTTTGTCCACTTTCCCACTCCGCTACCTCGAACATCTTCCCCGCTCCGCTTCCCGGTTTTTTTTTATGAATTTTTAAGCTATTTCCCAAATCTGTGTCCACTTAAACGGAGCGGGGATTTTATGCAATTCCATTGGTTGGTATTGAAACAGCTCCTCTCCGCTCCACTGGAAAGTCAGCCTTACTTCCGTCTCTTTTTATTTTTTTATATATGTACCTAATATCTCTAAAAATATAACTTACCTATCTATTTTCTTACAGCCCGCAAAGAAACTTAGTCACCAAACTTCTAAGTCCTTCCTCCTTACCTAGTTTCTCTAACAGTCTAACGAACTACTTAGGTTGTTTACATACAAAATCTTATTCAAGCTCAGACGTCGTGTGGAGTACGGAGCCCCGGCTTACCTAATAAAGGACTGCTACTTGGTTCCGGTATGACGTTTCCGGATCACATTATAACGTCGAGATTCCGGCTCGCTTGCAAACAAACTCTCATCTCCTGTTTGTAACTAGAGGCCCTTACTATCGGTGTGGCAGTATGGATTTGGGTTAAGAATGTTACGATCGAGTTTGGATCTCTATCCAAACCCGCAAAAGCCAGCCCGTACAAAGTCAATCTCGAAAGCGCTCAATTGATCAGTAGTGCTTTTCTGTAACAATATTTTCGTGGTCTCGACAGCGGAATCCGAGGTGAGTACCAAATTAGTATAAATATAACTTATACTAGTAGATCTGCGCAACTTCGTCTGCTCCGTATGAACATGGATCGTGTTCGAGATTGACTGTATACGGGCAGCCTTAGGACTTAACGACCGAATGTGGTCGGTAGGCGATCAGTAACTATGTCGAGATTTTCCGCCCTGGCCAAGGTTAACAGATTTCAGAGATAGTCAAAGTCAAAGCGTTTATTCCAATTAGGCCATTAAACGGCACCATGGACGTCATTCACATTTCAAATAATATAAAAATTTTAAAGTGACTCTACTGTCCATTCGGAAACGTAGATTCTTATGGAGAAGAATGGACAAGAAACTCCATAGTTACTCTTTTCAAATAAACCTTTTACAATATTTGGTACTTATACAAAAATTTAGTTATGTGAGGACCATGCACCTGGGGTTTGCAGAGGTAGATTTATTAATGTTCTAAATAAGTACATGATACTCACACATTTACAAATATTGTAATTATCTACTAATTAGCAGTGTGTGAGTAAGCAGATAAACACAAACATAAAAGAAACGGAACATCTATTAAGTTAATACATAAAGCAACCAGTTTGATTTTCATTTATTTAGTTCTAATATTTCACAAGGTATTTTATTGTACCATTTAACACAGTACCCCATGAAAGATGTGTGTACCTACTTTAGCTAATCTATAAAATGGTTGAACCAATTTATCTTTATTTCTAGTATTAAAATTATGTCTATCACTAATTTTACTAAAAAGATGGCGATTTTTCGGTACATACATTATATTTTCATATATGAACTGGCAAGGGACTGTCATAATATTAATATTTTTAAAAAGTTCCCTAAGAGAATCGCGGCGACGCAGATTATAAGGGCGTCTTCATTAAGGTCGTCGATTATTATCCTTTAGTGCAAAAAACTAGTGACTCCTTACAAAATATATAAGTAGTAGTGGTCCTGGCATTTCACATAACATTACAATGCATAGTCTTTTGTCACTTTAGTGGGGAGTTACCCGAGAATTTGTACAAGTCGAGCGAAATATTTGTGCTCGAATGATGCCAGCAACAACAACAAATCTGGTTTTATACTTATATAGACAAAACAATCATTGGAGCAATTGTAAGCACACGAAAATGGGAAGAAGTTTGGGATTATCATATTATTATGATGTCTGATGGCTCCATGTAGAAAGGACATCAGAAAGATTACCTTAGAAATATAAATGGGCATTACCTTATGTTACGTTGACGTACAAACATCAAAAAAAGTTTGCGATCGCTAGCATAAGCTGTTACATTTTTTTAAATTTAACTTTATTAAGAAAAGTTATTTTTGTGTGTTTTCTTTAACTAGAAAAACCCTTTTTGAAATTAAAAATAAAACAATTTTAAGGTTTTATTAACAAAAAATTGAGTAATTAATCAGAATTTAATTGTAACAGGAATTTGATAGAACGAAAAAGACTATTTAACCAAACTTAAACAACAATCTATACATATAATAAAATCGTAGACCAACCGTGTCTGTAAATTGAATATTTTTGCATAAAAATGACATAGAAAAGTTAGGAAAAAGATACAAAACACAAATATGCTATTTTTGAAATTTTTGTCTGTTTATTTTTGTTTGTTTTTGAGGGAGCATCACGCATAAACCACAGATTGGGTTCCAAATCTAGGTACTTAAAAATACTAAGTGATAACCAGAGTAACACTTAGCGTTTATTTCACCAAAATTAATCCACAAAATCAAAAGATATTGAATTTTTAAGTATAGTAAGAAACATGCTAATGTATTCTGATTAGTCATAGCGCCATCTATTGAAAAATATAAAATGCACGCAAGCATGTATAAAACACAAAAAAAAATGTTCAGTTATAGTGACTTTTAAAAATAAAAGTGAACATTTTTATACCTTATCGGTATTTATCGTAAAAACCGATGCACAAAATCAAAATATATTGTATTTTTAAGTTTAGTAAGAAACTTCCTAATGTATTTTGATTAGGCAAAGCGCCATCTATTGAGAAAAAGCATGAATATTGCTCCAAAACACATTGTATTGAGTTATTTGTGAAACTTTCATACGTAGCAAAATAAAACTGAAATTAATACCTTATCGTTGTATACGGGCTTCTTATTTAACGTCTTCCGCTGCTAAACATCTTGTCAGTTTACGACTTTGTCGATAGATGGCGTTGCACTGATAACGCTTATTCTGAATTGCAGTGTTATGATTTTCCTCTCGAGAATGACCCTCACACGTTTTTTGAACACAGTCGAGTTCGTTAGGGGCTTAAGTTCGGTCTCTAAAGGGTCTTGAAAGTCTTTGATAGGGTTCAAATTACCAAAATCGCTATAATCTCTCGATTCGAGGAGACTCGTGGCTAAATAATACCAGCCGCACGGGTCGATCTTAAGGGTTAAGCAACGCTTGCCAAGGTTGGTCTGTGGATGGGTGACCATCTTAGCATACCGAGTTTTCTCCGTGCCTAGGAAAGCACGTTAAGCCGTTGGTCCCGGCTGTCATTTGGAGATCTTTGGCAGTCGTTACGGATTTTCAGAAGCCAGTAAATCTAACTCCAGTTTTGCCAAGAAATACCGTGTTACCCATTTAATGGGTTGCGGAGGTCTGGTAAAACACTGGTATTCAGCTGAATCCGGTTTGACTGGAAGCCGACCCCAATATAGTTGAGAAAAGGCTAGGCAGATGATGATGATGGCAGATGCTATAATCTCTTCTGTTCGCGACGGAGCATTTTGCTTTATATAACTCGCATAGACAGCCTTATGTACCTATAGTCGTAAGCTTATATATTTTGAAGTTAGGAGCTTATATAGTCAAATAGTCATAGAAATGTTCGCGGAGACGCATCTAACATTGTGTAACTCGCATAGATAGTACCCATGTACCTATAGTCGTAAGCCTATGTACTGAACTTAGAAGCTTAGATATGTACTTGCATAGTGATAGTTTGTAAGCTATGTAATCGATTTAAAATCGTATGTTTGTCGTTTTCCCCAAACACGTAAAAGATGTTCTGGGGAAAACATATTTTCAAAGAAAATTATGACCAATAGGTAGGGCTACACAATGTGTAGCCCTACCTATGTGTATGGAAATGTGTATGTATGGGAATGTGTAGGGGAAATGTCATTTCCCCTACACATTCCCGATAGCAGAGAGGGCGAGGGGAGGAAATCAGCCTAATCGAAGGTACATGAAAAATAGATATTTCACATTCAAAATAGTAGGGTGGTTGAAGAAAACCACCATGTACACGCACCTTCAGTGCTAAGTTTTTAGGGCATCTAGGAATTTAGGTCTTAAACCATAGGCACTGGAAACCTGGCACTCAGCCCTATCCAGATATGTACACATCTTCATGGTCAGGCAAGACATAAAGCCGCAAAATAGATAAGGAGATAAACATAGTTTTTTATCCTCTCCCGGGTTCCCGACCTATAGTACCTCCACCCTTGGAGGGGTGGTTTGGTAAGTTGTGTAGCTGGATGGAGGGATGATGCACCTACCCGAATATAGATAGTTTCATAGCCCATGGGGCACAGTTTTCCGGGGAATCAACCCTAAATAGTACGCAAGTTCAAAACTTGTGACATTTTCGATAGTTAAATGCAACAAGCCCACAGGGCAGGGTTGAAGGGTTTGTTTCCACCCCGTTCGACGGGAAATTTCGGGGGATTTGTATACAGGTGCATCAACCCCTATCCAGACCTAGAATAGACCTAGATATAGCCGAAAATGTTATAGAACCATAGTAAAAATTCGCAGTTAAAATAAACTGAAGCAGTTAGTGGTTTTTGGGCCTCGTTACGGTAAGGTAACCTCGTACCTTAGTAAATGGTAGAAAATAGCTAATTCGTAGTCACCGGCAGAATAAACCCTAGAATCTATAAATAGAATCACAGTACTCGCGACTTTGCCCTTAAACCATTAGCTGCAGTGTTGTCAAATTCCTGCCTATTATTTAACCCTGGTAAGCATTCACCCTGCACCCCAATCTACCCCGAAGACAGCAAGTACTTGGCAAGATAGAAGAACGTTGTACGTTAGGTGCGGAAGAGCCTTAGTTTCCGGTACAGGACGTCAGCGCGGCTGGACGCCGTCGGTCGGTCACAGTTCACTTCGGAGGAGAAGAAAAAGGATAGACCTACCCCATCACAACCCCGTTCCAGTCGATCACGCCCGTCCGGTACATCTTCATCGTTTGGTTGGTTCTTCTTTCGTAGTTCTAGACGGTTCGAATAGGATATTTTACTAAAATATGGCTTGGTAAAGTTGGTACAATTTTGACACATGACGTCTCACGTGTCTAACTCGCTGTATCCTCTTAATTTTTTGTTAACGTGATAAAAGAAAAATTACGTGTTCAAATTTTTTTTTGCGGATGACCCCTGTAGGGATCCGTACAAAAAGTGCTGATTTATTTTTTTTGTATGCGTCATGCTTAGCGCAATAAATGCTTTTTCTTTCTTTTTTCTCTTTCTGACGGGACCCTACTGCTAAGCCTACGCGATTAATTCCGTTTAGAGCGAAGCAACCGTTCGATTTGCGAAACAAGGCTAATAATAATAGGGTACTGTACCAAAGGTGGTCACGGTGACCGGGCTCTCGGGAAATCGGCTTGGTTCGCACGAATCAAAATGATACGCGAATGTTAAGTAATAGGTGGGACCCTATTACTTAAACCGATTTTTAGGGTTCCGTACCAAGGTTGCTAATGTAACCCTGTGTATTAACAAGCCACCGCTGTCCGTCTTCCTTCAGTTTATTCGTTTTATTTCTGTCTCGCTAATTTAAAAATACCTTCTAGAAAAAGTTCGAATCTTTCACAATATAGCAAAAATCGTAATAGGTAGGTATATGTATATAACTTAGTCGGGTTAGTTCGAACACTTATTATAACTCAAGAACGGCTGGACCGTATTCATGATTTTTGTGTTTTTGGATTAGTCTTTGTCCGGAATAGCATAATAAGTATTAAAATATTAAAAAAAATAGTGGATAGGTAGGTAGGGAGGTAGGTAGGTAGGGTAGGTAGGTAGGTAGGGTAGGTAGGTAGGGTAGGTAGGTAGGGTAGGTAGGTAGGGTAGGTAGGTAGGGTAGGTAGGTAGGGTAGGTAGGTAGGGTAGGTAGGTAGGTAGGGTAGGTAGGTAGGTAGGGATTTAGGGAGGTAGCCAGTTGACGGGAGCGAAGCCGCGCGGGTCAGCTAGTTTATTAATAAAAGGTTAATATTCAATATAATAACTCCTCGCCTGGCTCGAACACATGTGGAGATCCTCCTGGGCATGCTGAGGATCAAGTTATCCAGCATTTCTTGGGGTAACCTGTCCCATTCTTGAATAGCAGCTTCCCTGAGCTCTGGCACTGTCTGGGGACGTGGCTGACGGTTGCAAATAGCTCGCTTAAGAGCACCCCACTGTTTGGACTGCTGTCCAAAAGCGCTATATTAGATTGCTGGCAGCTCGTGACCCAACAATCAACGCTACTAAAATAAAACAGAAGTTCGGGCCGCCTCTGGGCTTGAAGTTAGCACTTTTTTCACATCATTTTTTTTTAATAAAACATAAAAAATAGCTTTATTTTTAAAATTTAAACAGGGTTTTTCTGTAAAACAAAGAATTTTTCTTGATAATGTTAAATTTAAAAAAATATGACAGCGTATGCTAGTGATCGCAAACTTTTTGTGATGTGTGTATGTATGCAGAGTGAGATCTCTATTCGGTGGTGTCGGATTACGGTCCCACCGGACTATGAGAGTGATGAAAAAGGGAGTGCACCTATGTTACCGATCACACTTGTGCTATGACCCGCGCCTTTGACCTTTGCCTCCGACGAGATCGGCAGCCATGGCCCATGTCGTTCAGGATTACTATTATGAATGCAGGTACTTTTGTGGTAAAGTAAAAAACCGATCCTTCTCAGGTTCAGTATGTACAGAAATAATGTTTTTATATCAAATAAAACTTTGAGAAGTTTCAAGGGAGACGAGGAAATTCATAATAAAAATATATCTTCGCGTTCACGTAAGAAAAGCGATTTACTCACAATTTCATGAAACCTTATTTTCCCGCCACAATCAGATGGACACATGTCTACTATTCGAGGAATTTTGCTTCAGGAAGTTGCTGAGATTTTGTCGAATGCCGCACAATAACAATGGGCTTACAACATTCGGTTTTCTGAAATTACCGTATTCTAAGAATGTCGAAGCAGGAAAACAAAATAAGCCGAAGAATTCAACAGAAAAAGGTCATTTGCATTTCTTCCTTCTATTTGGAAGTCTATAACATCTAAGTATCTGTGCTATAGGCAATGGGCCAGTGGAATTTAAAAAAAAAAACAACACTGAGCCGGACCTTCGTCAGCTGTCACCGGCGTGGACTCCCGTTCGAAATTTAATTTGCCGCCATATTACTTGGAGGAGTTAAATTGCCATCTAGGAGAGGTTATACCTGGTGTGGCAGAAATTCTGTAGGTAAATAAATGTTGTGTAAGACTTTCCTACCCATTTTCGGGCGTATTAAAGTTTAAAGAAAACTTAGATTTTAAGTAAGCCCACATTGTGTATTTAGGAATAATAATTTATCTAAGTACCTACATAAAATACTTCCTGTGCTTAAGTTTCTTCCAGTTAGTTACCAAAAGCAGGTTGAAAGTTACCCCAAGTGCCTAAAAGCCTATTCTAATGAATAATTCAAGACTTTGAAGTTATTCCAAATTACTCGAATTATTTATGAGTTCTGAAAAGTTCAGTATCATACACGTGTTACTTACAACTATGAATAGTAAACATGTTCCTCGTGTATGGTATGATATACCTACAACATTAATCATTAGGATAAATTGCTCAAACAAAATGACTAGTTAACTCAATGTAATCAACATTATTTTGTTCAATAAGGATGATTAAGTTAAGGAAATAAAGAATTTTCAATGTTGAGATGAGGAAAGAAAGAGTTTTATCTACGACGAAGAAAAGCGTAGCGGTCGGTTTTTTTGACAAAGTAATTTTTTTTATTTCCTACATTTTAGTTAGTAAAATTTTTAGAATCATCTCCTCGAGCCCTTTATTTTGATAAACCATTCGATAGGTTTTCAAATATATTTTTTCATTTTCACAATATGGCGTCCAGTAGTCGCCATACCGAATTTTCACTATCACTAACGTCATGTCTTTAGTGACACTAAAGTACTAGCGAACTAGTGAAAATCAGCCCAAGCGTTTGGCTGATAAACACATTACCAGTCCTTTGCGTCGCGCAGTCGGGGAATTACATACAATAGAATTCACGAGTTCCGAGTCCTGTGAGCTACGAAGTAGCCCGTAGCCAATGTCGTCGCTGCTACGCCGGTAAACTCGTAGCAGTTGTAGCTCGTGAACGATGTGCCACACCGGGATGAATAATTTAAAAAAAAAATTGAGTGCCTGTTCTACTAATTTTTAAGCAACTTTCGCATTCACAGCTCAATTGAGACTTTCGACTGAGATGCGAATGCGAACGTTGCTGTGGAATTGGCCCTCTGCTCGGTAGAGCGGGCCAAGACTAGGTAGAGATATTGTTATGGCAACATATTTTATTAATTACTAGTTGTCGCCTGCGGCTCCACTGTCTTATGTGTTATTCTTTATTATTATTATCTACCTGTGTACCAAATCTTTTTATCAAGACATCAAGATCCCTTCAGCTGTTCCGGCGTGAGTGAGTATCAAACGTCCATCCATCCAAACTTTCGCATTTATAATTAGTTAGATTAGTTTAGATTTTACCATATAGTTAAGCCAAGACAAATCTTGAACTGACTTCACCAATAAAATTGAGTAGCGATTTAAAAAAAATCCACCGGGGTTTTTTTTAAAATCACTACAGAAATTCATTGTTACAGGAAGCCGTGAAACTGGTCAGGGTGACACATCAGTTTAACACGTTTACTCAGCACTAATTCGATATATTTTAGCATAATTATCTAGTACTACGCCAAAGGTAGAGTAAATTACGTCAACAGCTAATCCCGAACTAAGCCAATCTAGTCGTTTCCAGGAACTTACAAAATACTCAACTCCATGATTGAATTTGGAATTTTCGAGTGATCTGGGTGCGTAACTTGATGTTTAATAAGCACATAAAATTCTATCGGGGACGAGCGACGTGGGTTAAGGTGGATGCTCCAGGGTAGCCCGCGAATATTGAACTGATTAATGAATATTTCAGAAATAATCATTCTTTCGAACTACATGAACTTAGAGGGCTATATTGATGATTAAAATGGTTATAATTCTTTAGATAAATACGCGTTACGGTCGCGGATTGCATTTGGTCCACATACAGCTTCACACTGACCGGCAAATTGCAAAAAACATAAAAATATTTGAATTTCGCGGGCTACCCTGGAGCATCCACCTTAAGCGATAAGCTGTGTTAGGTAAGGATTTTGAATAATTTTGACGCCTTTTCTTATTTAGGTTTGTGAATAAATACTTAGGTAACGTTTTTTTGGTTCGTTCTTTGACTATCATCAACCAATCAATATGCATAAAATTCTTTCGTTATTGAGTGACTGACAGATAACGCACAGCCAAAACTTCTGGTCGGAGAAAGCTAAAATTAGGCATTTAGGTTCAGTAGGGAGTGTACTAAGAGAGGATTTCCAGATATTCCCACGGGCATGGGAAAAACGGGATATGCGCGCACGAAGTCGCGGGCGAAAGCTAGTATTAATATGATACCTAATGCCTGTTTTTTCATCCCAGAGAGTAAATTGACAACTGCAAATGTCAAAACTGACTTGAATGCTATTTAAATCTATGTCAGTAAGTCTCCGAGATTAAAAAACAGACTATAAATGCCAAAGTGTTACGATTTGACGCCACAATCATAGAATAATTTTGATGAAGTCAGTTTTATGATTATTTAAGTCTTGAGCGATGGCTATAATATAGTTATAAATTAATGTGTTAAATGGAATTTCTAACTCGTCAAAACTCATTTCGTATTGCATTACACGCAAGTAAAGTGCACAGCCAAGTTCAAGATGAATTTATTTATGGCGTCATAAAAGCATTTTTACAAAACTGTTATTTTCTTTTCGTTTTGATTATGTTCCATAACTTTCTGCAATTCATTATTAACTTCACGTTTCATACTTACATAATTCCTGATGTCGAATTCAAAAGTTGTTCAAACTACGAGTGGTAGTGAAGCGAATTTCACGATTTACAAACATAGGTAGAGTAAAATCGATTAAAACCAGTCCACGGAGTTTAATCTAACATTCTACGACTAGTGAAAGTTGTGTTGGCAACCCAGTTGATAGCTCTTTTGGGAGCTGAAGTGTATTAAAGTTTAAATTGTGAGTGTTTTTAGGGTTCCGTAACCGAAAGGGTAACCAACGGAACCCTGTTACTAAGGCTGGAAACAGTGCTCGACCGACGGTACGAGCACTGTTTCCAGCCTAAGCCTCCGCTGTCCATCCGTCCCTTCGACATTTCATCTGTCTGTCAGCTGGCTGTAGGTATCACAGGAACCGTAATAGGTAGACAGTTGACAGAACCCATAAGCACCACTTCCTTTCATCCAGCTACGCACATGGCTGCAAGAACGCAGTCACAAACAAGCGAAACGCTGGTGTGCCTTGGCATCAGGCTGCAAGCAGTCCAAGGAGGCTTGGCACAAGCCTAGACAGCAGACTGACTAGGCACCTTCTGCAACTGGGTAGGGGCAGCCTGCGAATGGTGGCGGGGACCATCAACGGGCACTTCTCATTAAACAAACACTTGTACACTATGGGTATTACGGACAGTCCTCTGTGGAGAGCATGCATGGAGGAGGAGGAAACGGTATCGCACATACTCCTTCACCGAAATACGGAGGCCAACAATAGGGACACGGAATTCGCTCACAGATGTCCTGAACACGCTTAAATTCTTTAACTTTTTTACTAAGACCGAACATTTTAACCCTATGTAGTGACTCAGATATCAGACCTAGAGAAATGACGTAGTAATAAAACATGTTTAGGTAGTCATGTATACTATATATATTTAGGTACTTATCTTGGGCTGCTACTTTGGTTCAAAAATGTATGAAGCTTGTCAGGTCTCCTTTTGTATGTTTCTACTGCCGCTATAACAACAAATTATAAACTAGTCAAGTACGTAAGGACCGATTGGGGCCAAATGGACGATTGTCTTTCAATTGCTTGACAGGTTACTAATTAAAGGGCTGCATTACAAGAAACGTGTTTTATTTTTGGTTTATGATACGGAACCCTTCGTATGAGAGTCCGACTCGCACATGGCCATTTTTGAGTTTTATTTATCTTTTTCTTGGGCTGCCACCATTGAAACGAAAAGTTGTACTCCTTTGGATCAACTAAAGTTTAGATAAAGCAAGTTAAGCGTCAAGTTTAGTTACAAAGTACCTAACAGTTTTAATTGAATCCAAACAATTGCATCAACAAATTTAACGAGTTTGTAAGGAAATGTAAACAAAATGTGAAAGCTGGAAAGCCTTTGTTAATCTTTTTCAGCAGAAATGTATTATGGTTTATTTTATTTATTAAGGTGTAGTATTTCTTCTTCTTCTTCGTCGTTCCCTCACTGCTGAGGATCGCGACCACGTAAGACGCGTGTCTAAGCCATTCGGTCTTCTATAGTATGGACCGCTCTGTACATGCCTCCAACAGCCTTCTTTATGGTGGCGGATCATCTTGCCACTGTACAATTTAGTAGCAGTAAAATGTTGGTGAGTGTGTTTGGTTTGCAAAACGTCTGATTTTTCAAAATATTCTGATTATCATCCTACTTTCAAACGAAAACGTCAAAAAATGCGTCAAAAGCTGCCGAAAAGCTTCAATTAGTGAGCACGATGTTCAATATCCTATATATTATATCTTTGAAATCCGACACCCCCTGTAACTACAAAACAGAATAGGTGTGCGACGACAGGGAGCTGGCTTCAAATGAAATATTCCCAGAATAATTACATTCACGGCGAGGAGTTTCCGAAGTCTGCGTACATTATACGCAGGGCACAGTAAACACAAAATTATGCGCTTAGCGGCCCTTCTGTAACGGCGGTTCTTATAAACACATCAAGCTAATCTGACTAACAGATCTCGAGTCTTAACTCGTTAATTCCACTCAGATTTGTCTAACCGCACAATCAGGAATTCAACAACAAATCTTGAGTTATAGCAATTACCATGTAAATTTGCGAAGTTCGCGAAATAATTTAACGCGGTGTAGTCGTCGGATTCAAAACAATTTATATGTTAATTCTGTAGATATGGACTGGGTTCTGTACACAAACGAATTAGAGCCGAATGCCCCCGAACCACGAACAAGCCGGCACGTTGTCAATCGTAGAATCATCTACTTTATTGAGATGAGTAGGTTAGACACGATCTGTTTATCGCTGTAGAATTTGTATGAACATTTAGTACTAAACCAACAGATCGATGCTGAGGACCAGTCTCGAAAGAAACTACTACAAAAACCACACTTAATCACGCAGAAAATGCACGACTGCGATGACTAAAGATAGCATATACTTACAACCGAAAGTCGTAGTTGCCACTAAAAACAAGTTCAAAAATTATTATTAACTTAGTCACTTGAAAAATAAAACCTATATTTAACCATTTCGAGCCATGCTACAAAAGTGATTAAAGATCGTAACTTCGTAAGTCAGCTCACAAAAAGGAAATTATCCATTTATAATATTCCGCATGAAAATGTTTCCTAGTCGTGTGACAGTGGCTATTTATGTTCAAGTTTGGACTGGCTTGGTAACACAAATTGTACTGGGTCAGCGAAGTTGGAAAATGTAGCAATGCAAGGTGTGTACGTGTGTAAGTCTAGGATTAAATCCAGGCAAAACAATAATGTTGCACTAGACAGGAGAGGAAATTAACTTTAGACGTGTAATACGCTGTTTTTAATCATTTCTTCAGGGTAACTTTATACCTAATAAAATTATTCAAGACTTTCACAGCAATTTTAAGATTAAATCAGAACCAGGTAAAATCAAAACCTAACAAAATTTTGTATCCTGGAAAACTCTACCACATTTAAGTTTAACAATATTGAACAAAGGAATATCGGTTCCGTGTCAACGAAACCGACCTAAATCGACGAACATGAATATTTTCGAGCCATTTGCACACCGATCAGCACAATAGATTAGGTGGAACGTTGCGGGCGTACCAGACTATGCCACCAACGTTATTCGTCTCTGTTCTGTGAAAAGCTTTAGCGAATAAGCTCATCAATTTGGACCGACAAAACCGTGTTGGTAATTGAAAACACAGGCGCCGGGACAGTGATAGCTCATACGAGGAAACACAAATATACTACACAGCATTTAATCGAATTCAAATCTGCAACTGCATTGCAATCGAGAACTCGCTGAATCAGAATCGATTAAGCTCAAAATTTCTCGTTAATCGATTTAGTCGGAATCTTGGGAGTTGTCGAAGTTCGCTGGCGTTAGTTAATATTCGTCTGATTGTATCGTATTGTGGGGAATCCGGTCCAACGCCGATAGATTTCGATGATGACTTGTTCAGAAATGGTTTTTGAGTTTTTAATATGGGCTGGGTGTCAATCAGGGTGCCTTATACCATGATTGAGAAAGGACCAATTTAAATCAAATTCGAGGCTTCGGATTTACTACTGAATTAATAAAACAAGACGCCTTCAACATTGTGGTTTCTTATTCTGATGGTATATGTATGGAAAGTTTTAATTAAGCTCTCTCACTGGCTTGATATAACAAACAATTACAGCATCCGTTCTTCCGCTCCCCGTGGTGTTTTGGCCGTACGCCAGTCAGTCCTATATGCAATACGTCAGGCCAGACACATACAGTGTGCTCCTTGTTCTGGGGATTTAGCGGTCATGTAGTTGTGATAAGCGTACATAATCTTGGGCCAGCTAGTCTATTCTGTAAATAAACATTTCGATATCGAGCTTCACCTGAGTGAAAAACCTCAAAAAGTGAGCTTTATTGCACACAGCAAAAAGGTCTTACGTTTGACGTATTTGATACTCACCTCGGATTCCGCTGTCGAGACACGAAAATGTTGTTACGGAATAGGGTTACAGGTCTGTTAAAGTTTTTTTCTTTTGAATTGAGTAGGTAGGGACACTTTTATTTGAACACTATCCCTGGAAAAGTCAGCTGAAAATCCTCATTAACTTACATTAGAAACTATTAAGGTGGGTGTGGGTCCTGACTGGTGTTACGTGCCGTAATGTAACATTCCCAACGAGCATGTTACGATACACCGTGTCCTAAAATCTGAGTAAAATGCGCAAGCTCGTACTCGTTTTCACGTTCTGACTGCCCGAATGCTCGCTTGTATCATGTTACATTATATGTTACACTAGTTGACCCACGCAACTGCGCGTCTGGGTCACAATTTTCATTGCTGCTCCGCTCCTATTGGTCTTAGCGTGAGGATATATATAGCCTATAGCTTTCCTCGATAAACGTGCTATCTAACACTGAAATTATTTTTCAAATCGGACCAGTAACTCCTGAGATTAGCGCGTTCAAGCAAACAAACAAACAAATTCTTCAGCTTTATATATTAGTATAGAAGTATAGATTACGTCCCGTAACACCGGTCAGTACCCAGCTTAAAGTAACACAATATTGTGAATTGATTAGAATGTGATTTATCAAGTAAGAAATATTATCTTCCGCCTACCGTTTTTTCCTTTGTTTTCGAACCTTTTCTTAGGTTTCCAATTTGTTAAACCCTTTACATAAATCGTTTTATAAATTCCCAAAGAAGGGCTGGTTCCCAGTAATTACATTTATTTTGAATATTAAATGACCCTTTTCAGGTTTTTTTTGTTATTATTTGATTAATATTTTTATCGACGGAATTCCCGAGAGGTTTACGCTATGTCCGTAAATACTTAAGGGCCAAATAACAAAGGATGAGGTAATAAAATTAAAAAATACATTTTTTTTTCAATAAAATCGTTGTGTTGCTTTACTTTATTACTACCGTGAAAGATAAATACCTAATAATAAACATGATAAACTTTACTAGAACTTGGCAGTCCCTCTACCGTGCATGTTTTTTTTTTCTAATTCGTGCTGTTCAATAGGGTGTAGAAGCTGTAGCTGGCTCGTAAGATCTGTAACAAATAGTTATAATTTAACTTTGGAGCTCGTGGTTAAACAACGGGTGATCTTTAAGGTCAAGCAACGCTTGTCGAGGTCGGTCCGTGGGTGGGTGACCATCTTAAGAGAAAATCCGGGTGGATAGACTTTGTATGTAAAAAGTCATTATTCGAGGTTTGGCTCTCGCCTGTTTCCTCCTCCAATTTTGGACCGATGTAAAAAAATGTTTCACAAACTTTATAAGAAGGATGTATACTGTGTCTCTATGTTTTTCTTTTTTCATAAATAGTTGCGTTTGTATATTAGGGCTCTGTTGACAGCGGTTTATCGGACAATTTTAAGTATTTTCCGACCGTTCTAGTGCTTATACGGTTAATATATCATCAAAAGAGAAAACATAGGGACACAGTATGTAATCCTTTTTGTTCAGTTTGTAAAATATCTTTTAAATCGGTCCAATATTGAAAGAGGAAACGGGCGAGAGGCAAACCTCGAATAGGGAATATGCATGAAAAATATATTTATCATCCATACAGTTTTTCTAAAAATATACAAAAATATAGTACTAACAGTGAAGATAGAATCAAAATTACTCAAGAAACGAAGGAGATATAATATTTTAAAACAAATATATCTGTCCCTCTCGCGAAAACGCTGTTTTCTATGGCAGCTGTATAGGCGTCATAGACGATGACGTCAAAGTTTATATCGGACTTCTCTTTCTAATAGTAATCTTTGAAGCTTTATAACTTCATCACTGATGAAGGTATTTAAAAAACAATTTCATGATTGTTTACTAGAGCTGATAAGTATTTCATTTTGCAAATAAAAAAATAGCATGCATATTCCCTACACTGACTTATGACTTTTTACATACAAAGTCGTTCCGCAATCGCTTCGGAAAGCATGTTTCGCTGTTTATTCCGGCTGTCATTTGTTGACATTCGTTACGGTATCGTGTAACCCAATTAGGCAGCGTTTCTATCAGAGATGTTGGAGGATCATCATCTGCTTAGCCTTTTCCCAACTTTATTGAGTAACACGGTCTTCATGGCAGACTGGAGTCAGATTTACTGGCTTCTGACTATCCGTAACGACTACCAAAGATCTACAAATGATAGCCGAGACCAACGGCTTAACGTGCTTTCCGAGGCACGGAGGAAACTCGGTATGTTAAGATGGTCACCCATCCACAGATCAACCTTGGCAAGCATTATTTACCTTGTAGATCGACAAGTGCAGCTGTTATTATCTAGCCGCGAGTTCCAGAGATGTGCGAGGATGTGCTTCAGTAAATGAAGCGATTCTATTGGTTCTTAACAAACACATCCCTCGCTACGCATCCTTGGACATCTGTGGTGGCGGAAACGCAGCCTCATCCTCGCTTACCGCAATGAAAGTGGCCAGAGACATTTGATTGAAAGGTCCGGCTCTCAGGATCAGTATCTTCTCAGTGGTTAGTCCTAGCAGCGCCACTTCTTTTTGTATCTTCTTGTTAGCTTCCGGCCAATTGCTCTCAAATGTACTGTAGCTCACAAAGGTGCTCTGAAATTATAGAGAGAAAGTACAAACTAAGCCTGTCTATTACAGCGGAGCGAGGCAGCGGAGCGGAGAACCGGAGAAATTTTTACCAATCATGTCAGTCAAAATGTCAGGTACTCACGTGGTACGGAGATTTTAGAAAGAAAGGAAAGAACATTTTTTATTTGGGACTCGCACAAAACAGACAGATTTAAATTTAATTAAAACTAACAGTATTACTTAGTCCATTCCATTTTGTTCGATTCCATTGGTTAAAATTTCTCCGTTTCTCCGCTTCGCTACCTCGCTCCGCGACAATGGACAGGCAGCCTAAGGGTGCTTGTTCATTACAGTGGAAGAATTGCTAAAAATCTCCACACCACGTGAGTCACTGATACGATTCCAGCGTCGAGCGTCGGAGTTTTGCGGAGCGGACTTGCGGACTGGTGCAGTGAGGCCGTGACCGAGAATTACATGTAAAGATTTGGGCCTAAAAGTAGAAAGCCAACCTAAACAGTGGCTATCACCAGAAATTGACACTTTTCTGATGATCGCTAATGAAGCTCATCGAGTTCCGAAAAAATTATACTGTCGTAAGAAGAAATTAGTCAGGAACGAATATCGCGGTCAGCAAACAATATTATTAAATTTGGGGAATTACTGTAGGTACAAGAATATAAAAAAACCGGCCAAGTGCGAGTCGGACTCGCACACGAAGAGTTCCGTACCATATAAACCTTATTTTTATTATTTTTTGTTATAACGGCCATAGAAATACACAATCTGTGATAATTTCAAGTGTCTACCTATTACGGTTCTTGAGATACAGCCCGCTGATAAACAGACGGACGGACGGACGGACAGCGAAGGCTTAGTAATAGGGTTCCGTTGGTTACCCTTTGGGTATGGAACCCTAAAAAAAGTTACTTACCTCAATAGTGACTTCGTTGGCGAACCAGTAGAACAGCAGGAGTTGTATCAAACAGGCCACCACGAACAAGATGCTGGACATCAGCGTCGCAATGTCGTCGTGGATCTGCACATCATTCCTAATTTTATCAGTTTAGGGGAAAGATATCCTCTGCTGGACATAAATTCCCTTAAGGCGATTCCCTGACCAAATAACCTTGAGCATTCGTTTCCTCTTTGCCGCACCCCACCGTTTATCATAGAATATACACAATTTTTGGAATTATTTGAATAAAAAAGAAAAGCGAACTTTTGCAATTAAATGTAAAAAACATGTTTAATTTAGATTTTAAATTATCTATCCATTAGTGTAATCCTCAAATGATTAGAGTCGCCTTTAGCAACAGATGCATACAATCAATATATATTTTTTTTAAATAGATTTTAAATGTATTTATAACACTTAAAAAGAAAAATAAAAATAGGAATGTGATGATAAGATATCGAACATTAATAATGTGCTTTGAGATGTAGTTTATTTCTCTTTTCTGATGAGTTAATAGTCTCTGAAAAACGGACTTCTTCTTCTTCTACCTGGCGTTAATCCCGGCTATTGCCAGGGTCCGCCTTCCTACTTAGCTTCCTCCACTTTGCCCGATCTTGAACATCCTTCTCAGTTAGGCCATTGGCTCTCATGTCGGACTTAACGACGTCCAACCAGCGCTTGCGAGGGCGACCACGGGACCTAGCCCCAAGAACAGCCATATCCATGCATCCCCGACCAACGTACTCCATAGGGCGGCGCATGATGTGGCCATACCATCGCAGACGACACTCTTGCAGTTTTTCCCCCACGTCACGGACACCAAGACTACCTCTGATGAAAGAGTTGCGTATGCGATCGGATCGCGTTACGCCACTCATCCACCTCAGCATCTTCATCTCCGTGACGCGAAGCTCCTGGGTGTGTCTGCTTAGTGCTGGCCAACATTCACCGCCGTACAGTAGGACAGGCCGTATGATGCATTTATATATCTGCCCCTTGAGCTTCGGAGGCATTTTGCGGTCGCATACAACGCCCGTTACCTCGCGCCACTTCGCCCAAGCCGCGCCTATACGTGCTTGGACATCGTCGTCCACGTTGCCAGACTCGTGCAGCACGGATCCAAGGTACCTGAACGTATCGGACTTTCTGATCAGGTCCGAACCTATTCGGATGAACCTATTTGAATCCGTGCCGCCACAGGACATGTACTCAGTCTTCGCCACATTTAGTCTCAGACCACCGTTTTCAAGCGTGTCCTTCCAAATGTTGACTTTGCGCTCAAGATGGGCTTTGTTCTGATTAACGAGGGCGATGTCATCGGCATACATCATTAGCCATGGGGGCTTATCTTGGATGTTTGCCGTAACTACATCGAGCACTACGTTAAACAAGAACGGGCTAAGAGCCGAGCCTTGGTGAACGCCAACAGATATTGGGAAGCCATTCAATTCGCCAACAGCAGTCTGGACAGAGGACACGGAATCGCGGTACATGTCTCTGATAATGTCAATATAGGCCTCGGGAACGCGCTTGAAGCGCAGTGCCCACCAGATGGACTGCCGAGGTATACAGTCGAAGGCCTTCTGCAGGTCTAAAAAGGCCATATGCAAAGCTCTCCTTCTCTCTCTGTAAGCCTCAGCCAGATTCCGTAAGGCGAATACTGCGTCCTGTTACCCGCCCGGAAGCCATATTGACACTCAGAGACAGTACACTCGCTACGGAGCCGTGTGTCAATGATGCGCTCGAAGAGCTTCATGGTGTGGCACATGATCTTGATACCGCGGTAGCTACTACAATCCTGTACGCTACCTTTGCCTTTGTATACAGGGATAATCAGGCTAAATCGCCACTGGTTCGGCATTTCCTTGGTGATCAGGATGCGGTTAAAAAGATCCGTCAGAAGGTCCACGCCATGTGGGCCCATCGCCTTCCACACTTCAATTAGCACATTGTCAGGCCCGACCGCTTTCCGGTTCTTCATGTGGCGAAGAGCAATGCGGGTTTCGTCGGGGGAAATAGGGGAAATAAGTCTAAGGTTAGGAGGCGGTTCGGGAGGAAGGTTATGGGGATGCTGTTTGTTAGACAGCTCCGCGAAGTATGTACACCATCTCTCCTTAACAGAGGGGGCATCGTAGAGCAGCTTACCCTGGGCGTCCCTTACACAGAGACATTTGCTAATGTCCCGTGTAGCTTTCTCCCGGGCACGCGCCAGCTTAAAAATAAGCTTTTGCCCCTCCGCAGTTTCCAGCTTGTCGTACAAGGGCGCCAGACTTTTGCTGCGGGCTCTGGCTACAGCTTTTTTGCAAGCGCGCTTAGCCGCTCCATATGCCTCTCTGTCATCCGGAGAGTTGGACCCTTGCCACTGTTTAAATAAAACCTTCTTCTTCCGAGTCGCCTCCTGCACCCCGTCATCCCACCACCACGTCTCCTTTTCTATGGTGCGGCCACCACGAGAAGTGCCAAGGACGCGCTTACCCGCATCGGTGATTGCTGAATTGATCCTACTCCAGATCTCTTGAGCGGACTCATGCGAAGCACTGATCTCGAGATGCTCGACCTCCGCGATGAAGTCCGACTGCCTAGGACCATCAAGCAACCACCACTTTGTGCGGGGTTTGCGTTTTTCGGTCACTTTCTTTTTCGGTACAACCGCAAAGTCCAGGACAAGGAGGCGGTGTTGAGCCGTTAGGCTTTCACCTGGGATGACTTTGCAGTTGGTAACCTTGCCAATGTGGCACCGTCGCACCAGCAGGTAATCTATTTGGGTTGAGTAGGCACCACTACGGTACGTAATAAGATGCTGGGGCTTCTTCTGAAAGAACGTGTTCGCGATGGCTAGGTCAGACAAAGCGCAGGTGCTGAGTATACTGACTCCCTCTGCATTTAGCTGGCCATATCCAAAACCACCGTGAACACGTCCGTATTCTCCAGCAAACTGACCTACGTAACCGTTGAGATCCCCCCCAACCAAAACACCTTCGGAATTCGGAATAGCGCGTAGTACGTCCTCGAACTCATCCCAAAAGGCCTCCTTTTCAGACTCACAGCAACCAGTTTGAGGAGCATAGGCGCTGATTAGGTTCGTTACCGACCCTTCGATCAGCACCCTAACTCGCATCAACCGGTCGCTGCATCGGTCTACTTCAAGGAGTCCATCCTGGAGGTCCTTAGACAGCACCACGGCCACTCCGCCCCTGCCCGTTGGTGATCCGGTGTACACTAGCCGGTACCCCTGCCCGATGTCACGTGACTTATTTCCCTTCCAGCGCGTCTCCTGAAGGAAGGCGCACTGGACCCGACGCTTCGCAAGTACGTCCGCGAGTTCTCGGCAACGTCCGGTTAGGGAGCCAATGTTCCAGGTGGCAAAGCGGAACTTCTTCTTGGGTACTATCCTCTTTAGCCGTGCCCGTACTCGACACGGTAGCCCTAGCCCACTTATCGCAGGTTTAGGGCGATGTGCCTGCGCGTCGTTATGCGGCGACGCCCTAGCCCGAGTACCCGATTTCAACTTCTTGTCCATTTTAATATTTGGCTGAAGTTGGTTTTACGTGGGGCGACCAGCCGTCTGACCCCCACAACCCTACGAGAGGGAAACCAGGTTCGCCAGAGCCTCGTCCGTTGGACAGCAGGGTGCACCGCTAGCAGGTGAGGTTGGCTTGGGTCTTAAGATGGTAACAGACCCCATGCACCCCAACAGACCCCATGCACCCCCACAGACCCCATGCACCCCACAGACCCCATGCACCCCATCTCTGAAAAACGGACTGTCGCAAGGTTTTGGTCGGGGTAGCGCCTTAAGGCTTTTTCTTTTTTTTACTATTGATAGGGACGCGTTTGACCACTATCTCATCTGATGGTAAGCGATGATGTGGTCGAAGATGGAGCACGCTTGCCTAGAAGTAACCTATTCACTCTTGACTTAAAGACTCCCAGGTTGTAGCTATCAGGAAACACAGACTCCGTCAGGGAATTCCACTCCTTAGAAATTTGAGAAAGGGATGTGTTTTTTAAGAACCAATAGAATCGCTTCATTTACCTAGCTGCGCAAGCGATTGTTTTGATTCTTAACAAACACATCCCTCGCTTTGCAACTTGGCTCATCTCTGGTGGAACCGCAGCCAAAGTGCCGCCACATCAAACGGTATTGTGCTGTCGGCCCATGTCAGGTCATCAAGAAAGCATCTTAAGGCAAGTGCTTAAGAGGCTTGAAACTCCAAACCAAGCTTCCAAAGTCCCAAATACATTCCCTTCCGCTCCGCCCAGAGCGAAGGAGTGATTTCATGATTTTCCATCCTTAAAAAATAACAGACGTGTTTAATACGAGTATAGTCTCCAATTCTCACTTTGCTCCTTACCTTAACAATCTGAATGATATTGACTCCCAGATTAACTGAAATAACCACCAGGTACAGGAACATCGCCGGCGATATCAAAGCATTGAATAGACGTGTATAACTGAAAACATATAAAACGTGGTCGACATTTTACAAGCATCGATAAATTTCCGTACACTTACTAATAATTTTAATTTGCGGCATACATTCTTGGGCTGATGATTGCAATTTGCAATCTGAAGAAATTAGTATTAAAACAATTTACGCCAATTTAACATCATCACAAACCATCATAATTAGCGAAAGACGTCCACTGCTGGATATAAGCTCTCCCCCAAGCGTTGACTCCCGCAGCCCTCACCAGGTCAACGGTTCAGCTTTTGGGATTCCTTCTAACACTGCATCTCCCTGAAAGCTACTCCCAACCTTGCGACACCATTAGCATAGGTTTTCATAAATATCCGACATATGTCTATTCCACGAACCACACTTACTCGACCAACGTGGTATGGAACCGATGACATTCCGCGATGTTCAGATGGCTTTTATTCAAATTTGCAGCGTCTATCATCGTTCTACAATAATAACAGGTGATTTTCAACTGCCCAGCGAAGAAAATCATCATAGAAACCACGAGGGTATCCCAGCCAACAACGTAGGCACTGACGATGTGACCCAAGACTGTCTGAATTGCCATCGAGAAGTAGTAACCGGGAGGTTCGTTACTAAATGGCGTGTAGCCGTCAAATATGTTCAAATAGACGCTGGTCCCATTCACAATGATCTGGTTCTTCTGATAAGGCTCAGAGAAAATGCTGAAGTTGGAAAAGAAAGCCAGAGCCCAAAAGAAATAAGACACCTTCCGATTCCTCGTGATATAACCATGAATTATTTCGTCATGCTTCGGGTCGCTTTTGGCTAACTGGCTCCGTTCTACCGAGGATATGTAGTCAATAAGAAGCTGCCACTTCTTGTAGTCCTTCTGAAAGAAACATGACTTTACGATGCCTAAATGAAATGGAGCGTACTGCAGGATCAGTTTTAGGGAGTCAGAGTTGAATTTGATGAAGCACTTGACGTACTGGCTGAAGAAAAACGTTATGGTGACGTAGAAAAGAATTTGTTTAAAACGTCCGGTAACGGAGTTAAGATTTGGGTGCCAAAGACCTGTAAGACCTAGTAGTTTTAGATGTGGTCCTATGGAAGGATATTGAGGGTCTTCGAGAAATTTTAGAAGTTTTAGGATTGAGCTTTCGCTGGACATTTTGGAAACTTCTGATCGCAGTGAACTACTAAAATTAAATGATACTAAAATTCTGTATAATTGGCGTGAGAACTCCAATGTGAAATGCAGTTGTTACGTGTATTTAGTAGCGAATAATAATAGGGTGCTTTTGCTGTTCAGATTTTCTATTAAGAATTCTGGTCGTCGACGTATGTAATTACAATGTATGAAATACGGAATTTAGTTTCGTCGAAGTGTGTATTATTTTATAAATTGTTTTGAATATTACCTATATTCTTATGGGTGTTATTAAGTACAAATACTTACAAAAAAACGAATTCTTGAAAAATGTGGATGTACCTGATAATTAAAATATACACCGCAGGACAAATCTCTCAAACAAAATATATTTAGATCTTCTTTTTTACGTTAACTTAGAAGTTTGGGTTTTTCACAGCTTCAATGGACTGTAGACCTGAGTAGGTTCCTATATGGTTTTAATTTCAAACAAAGTGATCCTTTATGGGATCCGATTTTTCCTTTTGAGGTACGGAACCCTAAAAAGTCGCGGGCAGAAGCTAGTAATAAAATAAAATACATATTATATTCCATAAATCTGTGCCAAAGTAAACACATTGCATATTGTTGCCTTCATACACGTAAAGTACACAATGGGTGGCCATTGCCAGAATAAACAGAAATAAACTAACAGATCGATGTATGGTAATAACTGTGCATGAATGTGACCCAATAATTGTAGCGTTGCGATGATAAAACTGCGGACTGTAACGTAATGTCTGATGCAGATGGTCGACATAAAAACTTTCCTTCCAATTCAAATGTCCGTCAGGATTACAAAACTGCCAAGTTTCCGGAATTTGTTTGAAAGAGTCACTGTGGCCCGAAAAAGGTACCAAGGCCTGAAAATGGGTGGCCCTTTAACGCCGGCCCAGAAAAGGTGGCGATTTTTGAACGAGTACCATGAGCGCTAGTTCGAGAAGAGGCGGGACCAGGATGGCTGGAAAGCCTTTGGATAAAGGCTTTGGTTTCTAGCCGGAATGGAGGAAAGTGTAACAAGCCGCCAGTGACATAGAAGTTGAAAAGAAATCGTTTTCTTGGTATTAACTTGAAGAGGAGGAATGAAACCATGTCACTAAAAGAGTTATGAATGTAGGTGAATGTGGATGGATGAAGAAGAAGAGGAAAACCACAGGAAAGACGGCTGGATTTCCTTAATGATATGAAAGAAAACGTAGTCAGACGTCAGGTCTATTTAGGGTTCCATACGAAAATGCTAAAAAGAAATTCTTGTGGTATGACTAAGGCACTACGGCGAGGAAGCGAGTAGCTATCGACCATTTACTCGCTGAGGAATGGGACAAAATACATAGATCTCGTGTGCACACTGCCGGCGAGCGGCTCTTACCTCAAGTTGATCGCAGCGACAAGAGCTATCAAAGATTTTACTCGCTCAGCGACACTCGCTCGGAGATGCTCGCTTGGCGGTCAGAACAACCGAATGCGGTAATTTCAACCTGTAGTGCGGATCGGAGCGAGTACTTATATTGAGTAAAAACCCGTTGCACAAAAGCACTCGCTGAAAGCCGTGCGTCAAAACTTACTCGCACTCGCTGATAGCCAACTGTTTCGAGTTTGAAGCTTTACTCGCTACTCGCTGATTGCCGGCGGTGAGACAAGTGCCTAAGCCTGTCCGTCTGTCACACCTAGTGCTATCAACTTGAAATTTGGAATACTTTTAGATGACGTACCAAAATAATAGTGTAGGCATTAATCGTTATTAATCGTAACATACGTTCTTTAACGTCTTCCGCTGCCAAATACTTTGTCTTCTCAGTTACGAAATGGTCGATAGATGGCGCTGCACTGATGACGCGTTTTTCTGAATCACGGTGTTAATATTTTCCATTGGAAAACGACTCTCACACGCTTTGTAAAAGTGCAGCGTTGTAGTTCTTGCTTGAAAAGTAACTGCGCTATGGTCCAAAACCGTTAAATATCTGATTTGTTCTGGTTCTTAGCTCGGAAAAAACTGCGAGACTTGATTCCTGAACTATTTAAGTATTATACGTAGGTACAGTCTACCTAATTTGTACGGAGCCCTCGGTGCGCGAGTCCGACTCGCTTTTGACCGGTTTTTTTTTTCTTATCACGGGTATGGTAGTCTATTATCAACAGCTAGTCTATTCTGTAAGTAACCATTTCGATATCGAGCTTCACCTGAGTGACAAAACTCGCAAAGTAAACTTTATAACACACAACATAAAGGTTGTTAAAGAATAGCATTACAGTACAGTAGGTGGTGATAAATTCAGTCTGCCCAGCCTTTTCTCAACATGTGGGGTTCAATTTTTTTTTTTTTTTTTACTATTGATAGGCACGCGTTTGACCACTATCTCACCTGATGGTAAGCGAGGATGTGGTCGAAGATGGAGCACGCTTGCCTAGAAATAACCTATTCACTCTTGATTTAAAGACTCCCAGGTTGTAGCTATCAGGAAACACAGACTCCGGCAGGGAATTCCACTCCTTAGCTGTACGCACTATGAATGTGTTCCCAAAACGTTTTGTGCGTATGGGTGGGATGTCCACCATGTACCGGTGGCGCATCGCCGTTCGTCTTGTGGTCCGATGATGGAACGGGCTTGGCGGAATTAAATTATGCAATTCCGTCGCACATTCCCCAAAATGCAACCGGTAAAAAACCGACAGGCTAGCAACTTCCAGTTCAACTAGATGCTGCTAAATATCAATACATATTTCGAACTCCAAAACTCGGTAACTAGGTACGTAATACCATACCTCATGACAAGACTATCGTAACCAACGGCTTGACGTTCTTCCCGAGACTGGAAGGAGTCCTTATGAACATTCCTAAAGGATAATATAATTGATCTTAAACCATCCTCGGGCTGGCTTTAGAACACGTGATCAGGAACTATATCATGAGCTTTGCGATGCACCATTGACTTTCCCCAACTATATTGGGGTCAGCTTCCTGTCAAACCGGATTTTACCTGAATACCAGTAGGTACTTTACGTGGAGCGGCTGCCTACTAGACCTCCACAACCCATTAACTGGGTAAACATGGTATTTCATGGCAAGACTGGAGTTAGATTTTCTGGTTTCTGACTATCCGTAATGACTGCCAAAAATCAACAAATGATAGCCGGGACCACAGAAATATAAAAAAACAGTTTCTTATATCTATGGCCGGGTCCAACGGCTTAACGTACTTTCCGAGGCACGCAGGAAACTCGGTGTGTTTAGATGGTCACCCATACACAGACCAACCTTGGCAAACGTTGAAGACCGACTCATGCGTTTGTTATTACCTAGCCACGAGCTCATAAATAACATAATCATGGAAACCTTTAAAATATTTTCCACCTACTTTTTCCGTTTTAACGGCCAAACAGTGTCCGCTCTCACAATATTTAATGTGCATGCCATAAAATATTTGTAAGTCCGAGGAATAAAATTAAGCTCCATCGATAAAGTCCGGGCTGTCCGGACGCCATTACGGCGATGACAAAGGGGTATTGAAAGATTGAAATTATGATATTGAACTGACCAGTTATACTCTCAAAAGGGGTGTTAAAATAAAAGGTGGAAAAAGTTAAATTCTGATAATGGTTTTACTCATTACTTTTACTCATTGACGTTTACAAAACAACGAGTTTTGTAAACGTCAATGAGTAAAAGTTTGGGCTGCTTTTTAGACAAGCTTAGATCAAATTAAATATTAAAGAGAGATTAGATTAGAGGTGAGGATTTCTTGCCGTATGATGTCGGCTGGTGCCGTATGGTATCATAAAAGAATAATATCATCCCATCAAAGGGACTCACTACTGGACTCACCAGAGAATGGGCAGCAGCGTTCTCTATAAAACGCAACACGATACACTGCGATCCAACCCGCCTGCCAAGCGTGGCGGTTATGGCAAACCCCCACTTTGGGGAGCCTATGTCCAGCAGTGGACGTCTTTCAGCTGTTATGATGATTTGATGAGATTAGAGCTTCTCAATGACGACTATGGTAGACACATGATAATGTGCAATAACGGTCGTTGACCCACGTACATTTCTGGACTTTCGTATATCAAAAACAGAAATAAAGACATAAAGCTGTTCTGAATCGACTTCTATCGTGAGCCTTTACGTTCTCTAGTTATGAAAAACGGTTCATAATTTAGGTATTATTCGGGTCTCTACGAAGTGATATTAGAGACAGGTCAATCTACTGTATTACAAGTTTGTCTGGCGCCAACCGTAAGTAATCTTTTCTGTGTTTTCTTGCATGTTATCGCCATAGGCACCGGCAGGACTATTTTCTGGGGGTGCAACTTCAAAACCCCGCCCTTTCTCAAGAACTTTGTCGACTCATGAAGAGAAGCTTGAGAACTAAACAAGACGGTTGCAAGGCCGACCAAGGGGAGCTTGAAGTAATAGTAGATTCTCTTTATTACCTACGCTTGATTGATTTATTTCACTAGTTTCTTCATGTTTTCGTACGTTTTATTGAAAGCCAGAGAGATGCAAGTGCACAGGTGCACCCCTTGCACCCCCTCCCAACGCCCATAGTTATCGTTACTATAACTTCTTTTCAAGGCTTATTGCCATTATGATAATGAAACGCTGGATGTCCTGCGCGTCCAATATAACAATGCTTTATGCTTTCAGGATGTTATTGAGGCTACCTCGTTACTGTAGCGCGTCAGAAATGTTTGCGCAAACCCGTACCGACGGCTTCTTTGCAATTATACGCAAAAAAACGGCGCCGCTAGTAAGGAGAGTGAGGGATAGTCGAAACAGTATCCTGAAAACTGTAGCCAAGAGCTTCGGCTCTCCGATTGTACAACACTAAGCAATAAGTTATTTTTGTATGTTTTACTAACACTATATGGATTTTGTCCGATTTAATAAGATAAGAAAAGATCATTTATTTGTCCAAAACATGAGTATAATACACACAAATGGCATGCAAGATGTTACAATTAATTTACATAATATATCAGTCATGTTTTGCCTTAACGGCGTACAAATGTAAGTAGGTAGGTTATACCTACTTATTACATTATACCTACATGAAATAATTACAAATTTTTCCACTATTATAAGCATTAATTAAACAATTCAAAATACAACAGAACAGCATCATTAACACATCGTAGTTAGCAAAATTAAAATAATTCAAGCAGTAATAATTCAATTAAATAAATAAATAATCAAAGTAAAAATTCAATTTAATTAATTTAATTGTAGTCAATTATTGTTTAAATCTTTCGGTGGTCTTCAAATAGGTATTCCCAACGCACTCTTCTATTCGAAAACTGTGTGTTTTTTTATTTTTTACTAGCTGACCCGTGCTCACTTCGTTGGGCGGTATTTTTCAAGTTAATATGAAACTCAAAAAATAAAGTAGCTTTCTAATGGTAAAAGAATTTGTCGATCGTAGGGGGTAATCCCCCTCGCCAGTGTGGGCGCCTACTTTAAGGAAGCGACCTGCCCGTTACCTCAACTCGTCCCAGAGGGTCATGGCCATCCGGCTGGCACGGGGATACCGCACGGTCTTTGGAGAGGCGGCGAGCCTCCTTTCCGGACTGCCGCCATGGGATCTGGAGGCGAGAGCCCTCGCGCTCATTTACGAGCGACTGTCGCAACCCAGTGCTGGGCAAGCCACAATCCAGGCGATTAGTCCCCTCTATGAGGAGTGGCTGGAGCGACGTCAAGGCGTCCTTTCCTTCCGCCTGATGCAGGTACTCACCGGACAGGGTTGTTTCGGGAGATACCTGTTTTCGATTCGGCGGGAGGACACGCCCGGGTGTCGTCACTGCTAGGATCGCCCGGAGGACACGGTGGAGCATACGGTGGAGGTCTGCCCTGCTTGGGTGAAGAACCGCCGGGTCCTCGTTGAGGCGATCGGCGGCGGCGACCTCTCGCGACCGGCCTTAGTTCAATCTATGGTCCGGAGCGAGGATGGGTGAAAGGTGATTTGGAGGAACGCAAATGGCACTGGGAGGAACACGGATGGGTTTAGTCAGTAAGAGTCTGACACTCCCTTCCGCTCCACCCAGAGCGAAAGGAGTCGTTTGATGATTTCCTATCCATAAAAAAGGGGGTAATCCCCCTACAACCTTACAAAATCACAAACTTTACCTCATTACAATATTAGTATAGATTCAATGAGTGGCCTCTCTCAAGTCAACCCGGTCTTATTATAAATGTTAAAGCCTCCAGCCAGGGCTTATTAAAAACTTACCTACAAAAACTAAGTGGCTACATGCTTAGGGCATTCCCTGTGGGGTAGGGATCTCGGCTTAGAGCGCCACTAGGGGGAAGAAAGCTAGGGACAGGCTGAAACGAACGTTCTACTTTTTTCTATTTCTGAACTCGTGCGGAAAAGTGCGGTGGCAAGCTCAATTGATTTAAGTAGGTACCTATGTTTATTTAGCCTCCAATGGCAAAGCTTTACCACTTGCCTCAAAATTGTACTATCAGTTTATATAAATTAATAAAAGACGGTTTCAGCGCCTTGACTACATTAAACAGTTATCTAATATAGAGGAACAATGAAAGTGTGTTTATTTCCGAAGTTTTAGTAAGAATCCCGGTTGAATGTTAAGCCTGTCGTTATGTCCAGATAAGATCGCTGCGGAAATTAAGAGGAAATTGTATTTGTTTCTTATACAGCGACGATGTCACAATAAAGACAATATCCTTGCGACACTGTGTATAAATAAATGTTAATTTTCTATTAAAATTAGTAGTATAGATGAGTAGATAATAGTTTAATCGTAAAAGGTATCGTTGTATTTTACTTTTGATCGTTTATGGGACTTGGTATTTAAGCATATTTTAATTAGAAAACAGATACAATACCTGGGTACAAATACGTATGAATGATTGCAATTTTCCGAGTTTGACAATAATCTTTTTTAACTCAGTCATTATTATGTAATTATCTTTATTACCTATATACCTAGTTGTCATGTAGGGGGTAAAACAAAAAATTATAACTCAACTTTCAGGAAACGTAATATTTCGCGGGTAACCAGCATTGGTCCACTTTTTTGATTGATTGTTTTTGTTGTTATTCAAAATGTTATAGTGTTGTTATAATGTGATAGTGTTTCGCCAGGTGATGTTAATGATTGTAGTTTTTAATATGTCAATTCATGAAGAAATTTATTTGATATTGTTAATTTAACCGTTTTACGTAGTGGCGAGGAATATGCGGCCATTTGATCGCTCATATCAACTGCGCTTTTTGTTTTGTTGTAGGCTAAAACCATTCTTGGTTTGCGAATTACTTTACCCTTTTTAGTTATTTTAGAAAATCCTTTAGAATGTTTTGTGGATAACATCAGCACATCTCTTTTGCCCTTCCACTTTAATACGCATATTCCTCGTTCATTCTCCCTTGCTATTACTTCGCCTGGTTTTAATTTGGAGTCTACTACCTCTTTCGGCAAACCTCTTCTATTTTTTCTCAAAGTACCCACTAAATGGGTGTCCTTATCAAGTAGTTTATTAGCCAGCTCCAAGCTTGTATACCAATTGTCTGTTGCAAGTGTGTGACCACAGCCCAGTATGTGCTCACAAAGAGACATTACCACTCTTGTAGGTGTGGTATTTACTAGTTCATTGTTTTTGCCAGCGTACAGTTCCAATTTGCATGTAAATCCTGGTAATGTACAGAGTTTGAATAACTTCATACCATATTTGTGCCTCTTGCTTTTGTTATACTGTCTAAAAATGATGCGGCCTCTGAAAGGCACTTGGCTTTCATCAATACAGATATCTTCCTTAGGTGCATATATATTTTTAAAAGTTTTGTTTAAACTATCTAAAAGAGGTCGTATTTTGTAAATTCTGTCAGACACATCAGCCGTATCATTATTCGTAAAGTGCAGTTTCTGCAATAGTAATTCAAATCTGTTTCGGCTCATAACAGATGCAGCAAAGGTTTGCCCAAAAACCCTGTCGGTACTCCAATAAAGGTTTATTTTAGGTAGTTTAACTAGTCCCATATACAAGATTAATCCGAAGAACCGTTTTATCTCAACTTTTGTGGTTGGTTTCCAGTTATTTGAGCGAGAGGAAGGCTTTGCACTAGGTCCTTGTTGCTCTGCAAACAAATTGGTTTGAATAGCAATTTCTTCGAAAATTTCATCCGGAACCATCAAGCTAAAATATTCTCCTGGAGCAGCATTTCGAAGTTGCGAAGCAAATGGTTGTCTCATACCTAAAAATGAAACAAAGATACACCTTATCATACGATTTAACATCCAAATATTAACATTAACACAATAATAAAACAGTAACGAAAGAAAAACTGTACATTGAGAATTTTCGAGAAAAAATTAGTGTCTGTTGTTAGAAAAAGTAACTGATTACAAAAAGTGACTTTTTAAAAGGCAAAACTTTGTTACTAACTTGTTTTTCACAGAAATATGTTACCTTTAGTCTAAAGTAGAACAAACAAAAAACAAAACAAACAATAAAATAATATAATATTATAAAAAAAATAATACTTAATAAAAAAATAATAATAATAATAAAATAATATAATATTATACCTGTTAGTTCTGTAAACGCTATAACAGATGGTTGATGTCCTTTTGGTTGAAGCCATTTTTGTGACGTACTCGCTGACAATCTATCGATATTTTCATGCACAAATTTCTCCACATCATCAATTTCACTCTCAGATTCACTAGGAATAACCATACGTTTGCGGTTTTTTGGAGGAAAGATATTATAATTTTCAATCTCTGATTCTTCATTTTCACTCAACTCGTTTTTTCTAGCAATTTCATCAAAAATACTAGCTTCCAATAAGTCAATGTCGCGCAAATCATCTAGTGAAATATCTATAAAATTCACATCGAAATCTTTACTATTCTCCATGTTGAAATCACGCAATTTTACAAATTAAAAAGCACGAGCGTCCGTCACGGGTGCACCGTACAAGCTCCAACAAACGACTGCGGGGTGCGGGTGACCGGAGAAATGCCCGCCCCGGCGCCCCGTAACGGAAATTCACATTTTTACTATCAAGGCGCCACGTAGGTCACCGGTGGCCTCAGTTGGTTTTTTCGAAATAATTATGAAACGCAGCTTCTGATCGAATTCAAAATTAGATATATTTTAAAATATTGATATTGCCCTCCTATTTTCATCAAAAAGTTTTTTATTGATTTTTCTCATTTACACTACGGCAGTCAACGTGTTAATGAATTATGTTTAGCAGCTAGTGTGTTGTTTAAAAATGGCTCAATACTGGAGAATAACGTGAAGATACAGAATTGTTCGAAAATTAAAACCTCAAAGAAGTAGGACATCCACCACGACCATCACCCCGTCCAGGATCATCGTGACGTGACTCCCTTTCACTCACGGAACGGAGGTCCATGTTTAAGCAGTGAAAACTTTATGGACTTTATTAAATAGGTATTACTGACAGAGTTATCGCTGGCTAGCTGTGATTCCACGAATCAACCAGACAGCTAGATTAAACATTACTAGCTTCCACCTAATAGAAATTACTTTAGAAACCACAATCGCGCCGACTTCGTCCGGATCGCAATACGAAACTTCGCGCTGAAGTTCGCGGCAACTTTCAGTAATGCGATTAAAAGTCGACTTGGTCGTCCGACGCCGCGACAATAGATGTTACTTTAACGTTGTTTGTCTTACGACATCCTCGGACTGCGACACTGCGAGTTGCGACATTGAAGCCATTATTATGGCGAAGTTTTCCCCGTGTTTTTGTTTGGGTTGATTAATTAGGATCGTGTAACAGGGTGATAATTTTTGGTTGTGTTTGGATTTGACCTCCGCGAGTTACGGGCTTGAGTTAGGGCGTTTGTTAAGTAGGATCTGCTTAAGTATCTGCTAACAGAATCCACTGAGGGTGGGTTTCTGAAGTGGTTATTTTGAGTCACGAATGTGAAAAACCCTAATCTACTGTTCAAATATTTATAGAAGTTGGAGGACATGCAGCTTTCGCTTTAGCATTTGACGTTATGATCATGGGATACTTAATTAGATAGATTATTCTTGTTACAGACGAATAACATAGAAATATTCTACTTAAATCTTGCAGATTTAATTCTTGAGGTTGATGATTAGTAGGAAAAGTAATTAACCAGGGGCGGATAAAGGATTGTCGTTTGGGGGGCTTGACCCCGTCGAGGGTGGGTTTTAAGTTATTAACAAAGTGAACACTAAGAAAGCAAAGTGCAGTGCGATGCGCGCTCGAATACGGACGTGTTGTCACAGTTGTACGCATAGTGCGCGGTTTTAGCTGCTGCCTGATATTTTGCAATGGGTTCGCAGCAACTTATTGCAAACGAGCTGTTGGCATTCATACAGAATGCCATCGATACTATGGACGAGGTGAGCATCATGCAGATCTGCAAATCGAGCTTCAAAGAAGATGAGGTCAGCAAGGGCAAGATGTTACTTTTCCAGACAAGTGGGAAACTCGATCAAATGCCATCTCGGAGGAGAGATGGTACAGAGAAGAGCGTCCAAGATATCATAACCTTTCTAAAGGTGACCGACCCTGACGACGTGCCAACATTCGTAGCGAAGGAGCTACATAAGTTACCGCCCGTCACATTCGATCACGTAGATGTCACCAGGTTACTGAAGGATATTACATCTCTGAAGTCAAGCCTGGCCGAGGTGCAGTGCAAGTTGGAGAAGTCAGAAAATACCATCCATGAACTACCTACGTGCCGAGGTAGTGTTGCTACGCAGTGCTGTTCCGGAAAGTAGGACAAATGACGAAGTCAACGTAAACACACGTCGTGGGGCGCAAAATACAGCAGTCAGCAGTTTTGCTTCGGTGAAATTGGATTCGTCGTCGATTGCAAATATCGAGGGCGATGCACCGAGCCCCGCCGCCCCGTGCCTCTCTGCTCCGGCAGAGAATACGACACGCGTAGCTACGTCGACCCCCAAACTAGCTTACGCCGCAATTGCTGCCGCAAACAAAACAGCTGCGCCACCACCTACGCAGCAGAAAGGGGGAAAGCAGAACCGTCGCTGTGAAACCCTTCCGGGGAATCCGGTACAGTGCTGTCCAGCGAAGTCAGAGTGTGATGAGGATGGCTTCACCAAAGTGCAGAAGAAGAAGCCTACTTGTCGCAATCAATGCGGTACTGGACTGACAGGACCAAATATGCTGCTACGTCCAGCGGTGCCTACGACGTTGCTGTATGTATCCCGACTACATCACTCCACGAAGGTTGAGGAGATCGTGGAGTACATGAAGGTGAAGACCAACTGGACCTTGAGGGTCGAGAAGCTAGAGCCGCGTCACAACACCAACTTCAAGTCGTTTGTGGTGCGGGTTCCGACACAAAATCTTGACAGATTCTTAATGGAAGAGTTTTGGCCGAAGGGTACCTAGTCTACCGACGTTTTCGTGGTAGGCTACGCGACACCGCGCAGCGTAACACGACGCCGTCACTTCGTGTGTCTTAGTTTATATTTTATATGTATTAGTTTACTTTTATTTTAATGTTTTGTTGTGTATTGTATTTGTATGGGCCACCGTTGCCTGAAATAAAGGAATAATAATAATAATCATCATCATAACAGGCGAAAAACGTCCACTACTGGACATAGGTCTCCCCCAAGCGTCGCCGCAACGACCGGTCCTGCGCGTTTCGCATCCATCGGCGTCCCGCGACCTTCTGTCGGTCATCGGTCCACCTTGTGGGAGGCCAACGTTGGGCCTTCCGGTACGCGGTCGCCACTTCAGAACTTTTCGGTCCCATCGACCATCTGTTCTGCGAGCAATGTGTCCTGCCCACTGCCACTTTAGTTTGGCATTCTCCTTGGATTATTTTTCGTAAATTCCTCAATGACTTCATTAGGTTGTAGACTACCAAAAAAATCTGGGTCTTTTATGAGCCCCTTACCACGCCCAAGCCCCCCTGGTTCCACCTGTGCTTAACAACATTACAGTCTTGTGCACTAGAGTCTTTCGATTTTGTTTTGGGTTTCTGGGCCTCTTGCATTGCCCAAGCGTCGTGACAACTAGGTACTTTTAAAGGGTAACTGCCTGTACAACTGCTGGTGAGTAAGTAGGTAATACTTGTGTTAAAACACAAAATTCTAAACCCCAAATCATGCTTCAATTCAAATTCTTTTCAATCACATCCGTATATCAAACACGTCGTTACGACCCACATTCCATTCCTAGAAGTTGTAGCAACAATTTTCAATTTTTCGATGTTCAAGAACTTATAGCAACAAACTGGCTGGTCTTGGAACTTCCGCAAGTCTAACTTTGATGAGTTCGACACACGACGCCCGCGTAAGCGCCCCAACTTGCACAATGCTTCCTTTACATTCTTTTTATACTTTTGAATAAAACTCTCGCACGAAGTTACTTTGTCATCGCTTTGTTCGTTCGACGTTTATGTTTTAAATTCTGTGTATTTTTTGACAAAGTTTTTTGGGAAATGTTTTAAGTAGGTATGTACCTATTTACAGGTTTTAAGGAAATCAGGAAACACTGGTGCAGCTCTCAAAGAGCTTTAACACAGCAAAGCTATTAATATCGTACCACTATAGGGAACCATTTTTGCTTTAATTTTAAAGAACTCTAGAACATCGAAGATCTAGAATAGATAAGAAATAAGACATAAATAAGAAATGCAAACGCTTTAATTTATTGCCTAAATTGCTTTTTTAAACCGACACTTTCGAAAACGGACTATGACGTCACTCCTGTCTGCCACTGGTCAAGAACTGTCCTAACTCAAAGACATAAGGTTGCCTTTTCACTGTCTTAGAGCGAGGCCCCATTAGTGCGTTGCGCTGCGTTGCGTTGCGTCGCCGCTGCGGCGATGCGATGTGGTGTGCCAATGAGGCAGAGCTCTAATGTCCATGTTTCACGACGCGATACAAACACGATTTGGTCGGACAGTCTGTCCATCCATCTGCCTAGAAATAAATCGAAATATATGCAAATCGACGCAGCGTCACCGCTGCGACGACGCAACGCACTAATGGGGCATCGCTCTTAACAGCAGTGACGCCACTAAGTGCTGATTTTTAACTACGTTCCGTTTCACGTTACTTTAATTCATTATTTTTGTTAAAAATCGATAAACTAAAATAAAATCGTTGCAATGGCCTTTATTTTATACTTTTTTATCATTTTCTCAACAACATTCTCATAAATTTTGTTTTTGCATCGTCCCTATTGAAGAACCAACCACAGGCAAAGGCGTCATGTGTTTAGCCTCAAATTGAAACCCCCAACCTCATCATCCCTGTTGGGTGGAACGATATAACTGGTGGGAACCACAAAGCGGCAAACACAGGTGATCTACACCTTTATTCTGTTTTTTATCTGTGTCACAGATATAGCGTTAGCCATATATATACGTCGCAGAGTAGTTTATAGGAATAAATAACAACCGTACGTACAAATACGTACTTGTGAAATCGATTTAAATAGTCTTTTTTTTTCAGTTAGCAAAAAGCCATTGTTCATTATTTTGGTTTCCGATCTCTTGCGAAGAACCGGTAGAACTGAACGCAGCTAAGCGATGACGATTTGACGTTTGTCATGCCAAGTTGTCAAAAAAATGTCAGCCAACAAGGAGAATAACCTTGTTCAGGCTTATTTAGAATTAAATAAATTCTGCCAAAGTGGTGACTATGATAGAGCGTTAAAAGCAACGGGAAAGGGTAAGGAATCTGTCCCTGTAAGATTTTTAAAAAAACATGCCCTGGTCATTTATAAATGACTAAATAAGATTACCACACTTTCTAGCCCTATTTCCTCACATATCTCTCGATTTCTTGTATATTTCTCATCAAAATGATAGAAACCTTCCATAAATGTACTGTCATATTGGTTTCCAAGTGATATTTGATCGATATTCATGTTGGTATGGTTTGTAAATAATTAAAATTTGGGTGTTTCCAAAAGTTCATGTCATACTTTCAAGTAACTTAATATTCAACAGATAACAGTTCTATCTATACTATGGTTTTGTCTATACTTCCCTCCAACCTTATGCTTCTTTATTTAACTTCTAATTTCCATTCTCACCTACATAATAATGATTATGTGACCTGTTGTACTGGTTTGTCTTCATTTCAAATTAAGTATAATATATGTATATCAACCCATATGTTATCATAAATACATTGTTATTTATTGCTGAACATAACTTGGGTATTGAAATTATTATTTTATTGAGAACAAAACTAGACTAGTTTTGTTACAAATAGATTTATTACACTGTTAATAAATTGGGCTACATTCACTCAGTTTTTCATGTACTTGTTTGTAAGGAACAACTGTCTGAATAACCTCTAATGCCTTTATCAAATAAATATTATAAAACTACCTTTTAATAAATATATAATGAATACTACTATTTCCAATTATTATTTGGAAGTCTAATTTCCAGCTCTCAAAGCAATTAATTTACTCAGTTAAGTTTACAATACTGCATACTGTTGAAATAGGTTTATATTTAAATGTTAGGTAGACATGTATCAGTCTTAAGTAATAGTATAGTAACCATTAAACCTTTTGTAGGATAATTAATAAACATTACTATCTAAAATCACCCTCAACATATAAGTCGTAATTCTTGTTTTGTTCGTTTTTTTTTGTTTTATCTGCTATAATTGAAACCTTCCACCATTTCAGTCCTTCAAATAGCTCCAAATGAGCAGAAGGCTTTTCACTGCAAGATTGTGTGCCTCATCCAACTGCACAACTTCAAAGAGGCCCTTGCAGTACTTAGCAACACTAAGAATGCGGCCTTGGCGTCCGACCTGCACTTTGAGAAGGCGTACGCTCAGTACCGTCTCAACTGCCCCAAGGATGCGCTGCAGACTGTTGATAATGCTCCAGAGTTGACTCCAGCTTTAAAGGAACTGAGGTAAGTTAAAATTTTAATATGGAAATTATTAGATATCAGGGGGCCTACTCTCTAAGTCCGTCAACGATAATACGGGCCCGTCCGAAAGTAGTCCGAAACTAACGAATAAACACTACTCTCTATTGATTTCGGATTCATGAGTTTCGAACGGAATCATAGACAATGTTAGTGAACGAATGACGTATGACGATAGAGTTGGGCTATTTTTCCGGTGGTTTACCGGTTTACATATTTCATAGTTTTCATGCTTAATAAACACAAAATGATAATGTTATAGTTAGAAAATGACCACATTTTTAACAATATACTTTTTATTGTCTTTCAATTATAGAATTGAATCTTTTTTGCCATTATTCTCTTGATTGTGGCTTTATACTGGTAATACCTTTGCGTTTTTTTCTTTATGACGGTTGTTCCCAAAGGAAATGTCATGTGTCATTGGCAGTAACAGTCAGTAAACAAAACAAGAAAGCAAGACTTTTGAATTCGCGATAAATATTTAAATTAAAATGGCACCAGGCGGTCCAGCAGCGACGCACGCTCAAATTGAGGTCCTCCTCAATTTTATGAGCGAGCACACTCAGTTGGCTCGCGGTCTATTGAGGGGTTCCGACGGGAGAATCCGTTCAAAACGGCTGTGGGAGAGCCTGTGCAACTCCCTAAATGCAATGGGAAGTTGCACAAAGACCGTGGAGCAATGGCTAAGGGTAAGTTACATTACTTGTATTAATATGATTGTTTGGTCTTGTCATCAGTGAATAGGTACAATGATTATCCGTTTGAGGACCAAAGAGTGTACTTGTTTTTCATGTAAGTAAAAATTAACAACATTTTAGGTTTAGGCTGATAGAAAACATTTGGCCAAAAAAGCTGCTGGAGCTGCAAGACGGTCGGCAAGTGCTACAGGTGGAGGCCCATCAGTGGCACCAACCCTCTCCGAAGTGGAACTGAAGATCCTATCAATTATGGGAGAAGGTTTTGGTGAGCCGCAAACAGATGCAAGAGTGCCAGCTTTTCCATTGGTAATAATTTAATTCATAATTTATGATAGTAAGTTTGTTCCAATAGTAAAAAACAACAAAAAAACTACGTTGCATGAAGTCTGCTGCTGACATTTAATTATCTAATTATAAATAACAGATACATAAATAAGAGGAGCTCGTGGCTAAATTATAACAGCTGCATGGGTCGATCTTTAAGGTTAAGCAACGCTTGCTAAGGTTGGTCTGTGGATGGGTGACCATCTTAATAAACCGAGTTTCCTCTGTGCCTCGGAAAGCACGTTAAGCCGTTGGTCCGGCTGTCAT
Organism: Lacanobia oleracea; assembly: GCA_950371165.1. NCBI lineage: Eukaryota > Metazoa > Arthropoda > Insecta > Lepidoptera > Noctuidae > Lacanobia > Lacanobia oleracea. The sequence continues at coordinate 4,581,090 of OX493390.1, read as the reverse complement.
TTGTAGATCTTTGGCAGTCGTTACGGATAGTCAGAAGCCAGTAAAACTGACTCCAGTTTTGCCATGAAGTACCGTGTTACCCAGTTAATGGGTTGAGGAGGTCTGGTAGGCAGCCACTCCATGTAAAACACTGGTATTCAGCTGAATCCGGTTTGACTGAAAGCCGCCCCAGTATAGTTGGGAAAAGGCTAGACAGATGAAATAACAGATACATAATTATATATTTGTTGTATCCGTCAATGATATTCAGTTTTTGTTGTATAGAGTCCACCTGAAACACAAGACCCAGCAGCCATCTCAGCCACCCAAACATCCGCTAGTACACCTGCTAACCCACATTCCCCGGAGCAACCCTCAATATCCATTGAGGCACTTGAGTGGGAGTTGCCAAGACATAATCAGCAAGGTAAGCATTACTGATTAGTAGAAAAAAGATTATGTAGGTACATCATTTTTCAGAAATTTAAGTACTTAAAACTGACTAAAATTGATATAAATTATTTACAGAATCAAATCGTCGTGCATGTCCACGAGTTCGGCGACACGTTACCGTCTCAGCAAGAAGCCGAATTTCAGTTGGAAGAGCAAAGACTTCAAGCTGAAGTCAGGAGAAATGAGCTGCTTGGTGATATAAAGGATGCCATGGTGGAGGTCCACAGTAGTATTAGAGAGCTCTCTGCCTTAGTACGGGAACACATCGCCCATCGCTAGACAAGGGCATCATTTATTTCCCAATCTAATTTTTTTGTTGCTAGGAGTTTCTGCTCTTCCAACTCAATAATTTACTGTATGAAAGGAGTGTACATCAGATTGTTTTTTTATTCTGATTATAAAGAATCTTGTTTTGATTGTTGGAGTGTATTGTTAATTATTACTTTTATTCTGATAAGAAAAAATGTATTATGATTTGTATAGTGTATTGTTATTATTTTTATTCTGATTCAATCTATGTTTTGATTGTTATAGTGTATTGTTGATTGTTACTTTTATTCTGATAAGAAAAAATGTATTATGATTTGTATAGTGTATAGTTATTACTTTTATTCTGATTCAATCTATGTTTTGATTGTTATAGTGTATTGTTGATTATTATTTTTATTCAGATTATAAGTATTTGAGACTGAAGTAGACAAGTAAGAGAAACTTAATTCCTAGCAGTTAAATGAAAGACTACAATAGATAGGTAAATGAAAATCTATGTTTTGATTGTTATAGTGTTTTGTTGATTATTATTTTTATTGAGATTATAAGTATTTGAGACTGAAGTAGACAAGTAAGAGAAACTAAGTTCCTAGCAGTTAAATGAAATACTACAATAGATAGGTAAATGAAAATCTATGTTTTGATTGTTATAGTGTATTGTTGATTATTATTTTTATTGAGATTATAAGTATTTGAGACTGAAGTAGACAAGTAAGAGAAACTAAGTTCCTAGCAGTTAAATTAAAGACTACAATAGATAGGTAAAAGAAAATCTATGTTTTGATTGTTATAGTGTATTGTTGATTATTTATTATTTTTATTCTGATTGTAAAGTATTTCAGACTGAAGTAGACAAGTAAGAGAAACTATGTTTTGATTGTTAAGGATTGTGTTTTGTTGATTGATTTTTTTTATTGGTGCTAAATAAAATAAAAAAACAATAATAAAAACAATTGTTTTATTGTAGATGAACAATATTAATTTTATATTAGTCCCAACACCCATTGTAAGATGTTTATTTATTGAAGATCTTATGACCTGTAAGCAAAATAAACAGATTGTTAAATAAATGTCCTAATCAATAATATAAAAACAAGTACCATCTATACATTATATTGTCATGTTTTATTAGTAGAGTAGTTTACTTGTGCAAGTTTACTTGTGCAACTGCTTACCATTTCTTTCCAGCAATTGCACTAATCGGTCTCTCGCTCTTTGCCCTTGCTGAAGAGCTTGATGAGCGGGCATAGTCTCATCTTGCTGTCCTCCCTGTCTACTGAGCTCTGACTGGAGATCTTCCTCGGTGAGGGAAGGTGCTTCTAAGCCTGCCCGATTTCACAGATTGTGTAATACACAGCAGGCAATTACAATTTTACCTGAAAAAAAAAAAATATATATCTGGAATTGATGGAAAAAATACTGTTAACCACTTCAATGACTTATAAGGAAAAATATAGTTATTGTGTGAATTTTGATAAATACCTGCTGTGACGGGTGCATAATGCAGCTCTCTTGCTGCTAAGAGGCATCTCCACCGGCCTTTTAAAATACCAAATGTTCGCTCTATAGTGGAGCGAGCACGTTTCTGGATGTTATTGTAGACTCCTTCTGGAGAATCTTCGACAGCATTGCCTATTGGGGTCATCATGTATTCTCGAAGTGGGTACCCAGAATCCCCTGTAACAATGTTTGTTAACAATTATTGCTGCATAATGAATTTTCCAGCATGTACCTACACCATGAACTAACTATTAAAAAAAGAGAATAAGTATGTTTAACTTTTAAAAACCAAATAAAAGCCAGTAGAAAAACAAAAGATAGTTTTTTTTTTTGGAAATACAACTACATACCCAATAGATAAAGTGTCTCCTGTTGTAGACTCTCCAGATGAGCTTTTATTTTGCGGTGTGACCAAATAAAAGAGTCGTGAGTCGCTCCACCATAGGTTGCATCAGCATTGATTATTGTGCATTCTGCATCACATATCTATAACACATACCAATAAAATTAAATTTCATGAGTTGACTATCAACCAACACTCAAATATATTAATGACATACCTATTCTCATGAACTATGAATGAATTCACAAAGCTATTTAATTATGACATAATAATACTTAATTAAAAAAAAAACTATTTGGTTGTAAGGCTCTTTAACTTTACCTATTTGCCTAAGAACATCTTTTAACATAAAACACTGGTACTTACAACTTGTACATTTAAGGAGTGAAAATGTATCCTGTTTATGAAACGCTCCTCATATGCACTAGGTCTCACTAGTGCTACATGTGTGCAGTCAATGCAGCCAACAACTCCTGGCAGGCAACTCCATATTTTTCATAAAATCTGTAACAATACAGATAATTAAATAATAAATGCTGTGGAAGGTATATGAGATGAAAAGTTACTAAACAACTGCATGGACGCTGCCCTGCTGAGTGAGATTTGATGGATGACCTCTTTCTCTAAGTTAGCCCTACCTAACTGGATCGTTTGTCCTAGGTAGACTATTATAAACTTACTGTCTTTTTATGAGGTTCCTCTCAGCCAAATTCTGTGGAAACCTTATAATTTTTTTTATGATTGAGGGGCTGTTCAGAACATTTGTGACATCCCGCAGACAGCGTGACACTGTCTGTTGTGCCATTGGGACGTCACTGCTCATACCCACTGCTCCTTGGTAGCTCCCGTGGGCATAAAAATTGAGTGCAGCAAGGATCTAAAAGTAAAAAAATAAACAGCAATTAAAACAACTCGTTACTTTGCAAAATCTAAATATATCAATATATTGTATTGTATATCATTAGGCTTAGTCCATCATTATTGGATCAAATCATTACCTTCATTCTTGGATCAACACCATTTCGTCGCATTTGTTGGGGCATAAGAGGTAATATGTCCTCACACAGGTCTTCAAATAATTCCCGGGTGAGTCTATAGTTCCCTATAAACTCAACGTCGGGAATACTCGCCAACCTAAAGTTTTGGCGCAAATATAGTCGGCGTCGCCTCCGCTCTTCTTGTAGAAGTTCTTCTATTATTAAAAAAGCAGCCATATCTTCGAATTTTAAACTTTCGTTTACCGGCACGATAACTATATTGATGTCGTATCAAATGACATAACAATCCGTGAAAACAAATGTCAAATTCAACTTTTCGGACGGACAAAAACACATCGGGAGTAAGGACAACTGTCAAATTGTGTTGTCATTCATTCTTCGTTCGGGTTCGAGACTAATCGTAAATCCGTAGGTGATACGGAGTAGGAAACGCCCGTAACTAAGACCGAAACTACGGACTTCGGGCTTAGAGAGTAGACCCCCAGATGTTTACTGTTATCAAATCAACCAACACCAAAAGTGCTTACTCTCCAAGGTCAAGTCAGCACTTTTGATTTACATTTTTCATACCTTATGGTCACAAGTCATTCACAAACTATATGTCTATCAATTATCCAGTAAACAATGGCAGACTAAACAAAGTAATAATTACTTACTCAATACTCAATAAAAAATAAAGATATTGAGTATTTAGTAATTAATATTTAGTTTTCTAACAGCAAGTAATTTACTTGAGATTTATGTATGCCAGTGATTCCTTTCCTGCAGCTTTGTATTTGAAATTTTATATTAAACCATAAACAGATCTGACACCAGTGTTTCCACAAGTCAAACAGGTAGTTTCTCCATGTAAAATACTGGTAAACAACTCCATCCAGTGAAAATGGAAGACAACCCCAATATAATAATAAAAAAAAGAATATGTAGTTAAAAATATAGTTGGGAAAAAGTTATGCAGATTGAGTATACCACAAACAATTCATATTTATTATCACTTTTAACCTTTTCAGGGCTCAAATCCTGTACCGTCTGGAACAGTACCAAGACTGCTACAACTTGTACAAAGACATCGTGAAGAATACCACCGATGAGTATGAAGATGAGAGGAAGGCCAATATGTCTGCCGTTGTGGCTAACCTAGCTGCACTGAACCCTGTGAGTTTAATTATTATTGTAACCATATTTTGATGATAGTTTGCTTTGTAATCACTACATAGTATACAACAAATTCTTTTTTGCTGTCTGTCCCTGTGTATTAGATCTTTAAAACTACGCAACGGATTTTGATGCGGGTTTTTTTAATAGATAGAGTGATTCTCGAGGAAGGTTTTAGTATATAATTTGCCCCCGTGCGAAGCCGGGGCGGGTCGCTAGTATGTAATAACTTTTTAGGGCTTGTATATGTCTAAAATGAAATTTCTCTAATGTATAATATTAGCATATCGAACTACCAGTGTGGCAATGCTTACTTAATATCTGGTGTCAAACTAACGGTCAGCTCATAACCAGACGCGAAGCTAGAAGTACATTTTAAGAAAGCGGTACAATATAAAACTCTATTTACTACTATCGCAACTCCTCAACCTCAACCGTAAACAACATCGTACACTGTCTTATGTTTGTGTTTGTGCATGTTATGATGCGGCCCGCTGCACGCGCCGCCTCTCCGTAAACGGAAAAATCGTCGGACGCGCCGCTAGACGCAGGCGACGCTCGACGCCCCGCGTCTCCGTAAACGAGTCCATATACTTCGTAAAGAATCGAAACGGTCGAATCCCATCAAACAATTTAATAGAAATTATCAGCTGAAATAATTATCTTCTAAAATAGAAGCCAAAACCACTTCACCAAAACTTTTGATCTAAAACTCCCATCAACCACTCCGTCAAAACTTTTTGAACTAATAACTCCCATCGTATTCCAGTCATCCGAACTCCCTCAGTTCGAGGACAGTACATACGAGCTGTCGTACAACGCGGGCAGCACGCTAGCCATGCGCGGCCGCTACAACGAGGCGCTGCCCGTGCTGAAGAGGGCGGAGCTCGCGTGCGCAGACAGCGTGCTGGAGGACGGAGGGACGGATGAGGAGGCCAAGGAGGAAGCTGCTATTATCAGGTTAGCTTGGAACTTAACTAAATGCAACTTGTTTTCTGAATTGGCGGCTGTACACTCTCGCTCGAGAGCACTCGCTCTGTCTCGCCCGAGAGGCCTCGGTCGAGACGAGTGATTGAGACCGTTTGCCTCGGCCGCAAAATCCGACTCGGGACGGAGAGCTAGCGAGGAACACCGAGCCAGGCTGAGGCATCTACACTGGCACGCTCGCCCTGCCTCGGACTGTTTCGGCGAGACTGGTCAGCTGCTATAAAATACGCTTATACGATTACGCTAAATACGATATCCCACAAAATACGCCTTTTTATGTCAGTCGTTGCAACTTGAGGCAAGTTTTCATACATTTTATCACGCTTAATATTTCATCTTTCCGTTTAGTATGTCGTCTGCAAACGTCTGTTGTCTTACACAGCAAAGATAAAACTTGCAAACTTGCCAGAATGGCAATTAAAGCAAGTAAAGACAAGACTGACGCCCTGGCTTGAGCCAATTCTAAATTTTGATGGGACCCTTTAAAATCGTCTTAACGAGTTTTACTGACAAAATATCGCATTGGCCTTTGTTGTCGTCCTTAGAGAGAGTGGTTATCCAATGAATACACGATCATTTGTTTGGTTCGCGCGTTTGTTCTTTCTATCAGGAGTTAACTTATACTGCAAGACGGAGGCCTTTGGCATTGGAAATCTGTGGAATACCACATAGAATTCAGGTTGAAATTTACACTTTCAATATCAGGTATAAGATATACATTGGTCATGTTTGCTTGCTCATAATTTAAAATCCAGTTTTAGATGCATTCACCGCCATGTTTTTCGACTTGCCATATTTTACTTCTACACTATTCATCTGCCATAGACTAAATCTGTATTTTTCTATACAGGGTTCAACAAGCATACTGCCTTCAACAAATGGGCAAGGAGAAAGAAGCGGTCTCCATCTACCAGAATGTGCTGAAGGACAAGCCGAGCGACCAAGCGCTTGTCGCTATTGCTAGCAACAATATCGTTGTTATCAACAGGTAATAATAGTATTTAAACTATTATTTTAAAGTGGAAAAGAAGTATTTTTTATGGGAAAATTAAATTCGAAAAAAAATGTTTTTAGAACTTAGTAAAAGAGTAGGCAAAATCTCAAAAGCAAAAATTGCTAATAAGATTCAATTAACCTCTCGCGCGTTTCTCGTACAGTTCCCGTCACGCAAGCTTGTCTCCGCGACGTACGCCGCAATCGGCTGCGCAGGACGTCAATTTGACAACAAACATACAACCGCGCATGCGCGGGTAGCTCGCGCATGCGCGGCGCGCGTGTGTAATGGCATCTCACTCGCTCGTATAAGTTCGATGCATAAGCGTGTCCCGCTTGCTCGATGCAATACGACTGTGGATGCGAAAAGTGTTACAGGTTGTCATTGTTTTTAATGATTTATTTTGGTTATTTCTTACAGTTTGATTTGTGTTCTTGTGGTGTATGTGTTTGTTGTGTTACTTTTTGATATTTTATTGTTACTGGTAGTCTTTGTTACTTGTTTATAGTATAATACGTATAAACAAAAAAATATTTTAGGAACGTAACACTTTTTTACGCGATTGCACCTGCGCGGACTTCACTCAAACCTAACTTCCGAGGGGCAAGCCACGCTAACGCGAACTGTACACCCATGTGTACGAGAAACGCGCGAGAGGTAAGGTGGATGCTCCAGGGTAGCCCGCGAAATTCAGATATTTTTATGTTTTTTGCAATTTGCCGGTCAGTGTGAAGCTGTATGTGGACCAAATGCGATCCGCGACCGTAACGCGTATTTATCTACGATTAAAATGGTTATAATTCTTATAACCATTTTAATCGTCTATATTGCCCTCTTTGTTCATGTAGTTCGAAAGAATGATATTCATTCTTTAAATACGCGTTACGGTCGCGGATCGCATTTGGTCCACATACAGCTTCACACTGACCGGCAAATTGCAAAAAACATAAAAATATTTGAATTTCGCAGGCTACCCTGGAGCATTCACCCTTAAGTAAAGTACTTACTGATTTTTCGATATTCGACAACAAATAATATTTGTTTAATTCTTTCTTTAATAACCAGGAGCTTTCCTATCCCATTACCAGTTTAAAAACTGATAATAATGAACAACACCCTTCGTTCCCAGGGACACGAACGTGTTCGAGTCCCGCAAGCGTATGAAGGCGGCCACCGCGGACGGGCTGGAGCACAAACTGAACTCCAGGCAGCGCGCCTCCATCACTTACAACCAGGCCATACTCGCTATTTATTCTAACCAGGTACTTTATTGACAATTTTTATGATATTATAAATATTCATAAAGGTGCCAGTTATTAAACATTGCATTATTAACCGAACCAAAAACTTAGATTACTGCACAGAACTGAACGTTTATATACAGGGTTATTTGTAAAACTCGAAAAAAATATCAGCTGTTTCATACATTTTCATTGGCTAATTTAATAATTTGCATTTTGTATGAAACAGCTGTTTTTTTTTTTTTTGAGTTTTCAGGGTTCAAAGTAAAAGTTGTGTATAATCATGTGTACTTTCACTGCCTAAGAGGTTGTTGGTGTTTTACAAATAACCCTGTTCAGAACAAGATTTCGCATATTTTTATGGAAAATTGCAGTGGCATTCACAATGTTTGTCCGTTTTCAAAGTTTTCAGTGATAAACTAAAAAGGTTATTTATCATGCAATCCAATAAAAAAGACAGTCGACTCTTTTGAGAAACGGAATTGCATAATTTAATTCCGCCAAGCCCGTTCCATCATCGGACCACAAGACGAACGGCGATGCGCCACCGGTACATGGTGGACATCCCACCCATACGCACAAAACGTTTTGGGAACACATTCATAGTGCGTACAGCTAAGGAGTGGAATTCCCTGCCGGAGTCTGTGTTTCCTGATAGCTACAACCTGGGAGTCTTTAAGTCAAGAGTGAATAGGTTACTTCTAGGCAAGCGTGCTCCATCTTCGACCAAATCATCGCTTACCATCAGGTGAGATAGTGGTCAAACGCGTGCCTATCAATAGTAAAAAAAGAGACTCACAACATACAGCCCATGGGCGGCGAGACTTTGTATGTAAAAAGTCATAATTCGAGGTTTGGCTCTCGACTGTTTTCTTCTCCAATCATCATCATCTGCCTAGCTTTTTCCCAACTATATTGGGGTCGGCTTCCAGTCAAACTGGATTTAGCTAAATACCAGTATTTTACGCGGAGCGGCTGCCTACCAGACCTCCACAACCCATTAACTGGGTGACACGGTACTTCATGGCAAGACTGGAGTTAGATTAACTGGCTTCTGACTATCCGTAACGACTGCCAAAGATCTACAAATGACAACCGGGACCAACGGCTTAACGTGCTTTGCGAGGCACGGAGGAAACTCGGTATGTTAAGATGGTCACCCATCCACAGACCAACCTTGGCAAGCGTTGCTTAACCTTGAAGATCGAACCGTGCGGCTGTAATTATTTAGCCACGAGCTCCTCGCCTGTTTTCTTCTCCAATATTGGACCGATTTAAGAGATATTTCACAAACTGAATAAGAAGAATATATTCTGTGTCCCTATGTTTTCTTTTTTGATGATTTATTAACCATATAAAACACAACCGTATCTTCACAAAATGCTCAAAATTGTACGATAAATCGCTGTGATCACAGCCCTAGTGTACAAATTTGGCAACTATTAATCAAAAAAGAAAAACATAGGAACGCAGTATACATCCAGTTATTCTCTTATTCAGTTTGTGCAATATCATTAAATCGGTTCAATATTGGAGGAGAAAACACTCGAGAGCCAAACCTCGAATTATTGTATGTATGTATGTAAATCGGGCTGGTTTCCGCAACTCCACGACTAAGCGCGTATTTTGCGTGTAGGTGGGACAAATGCGTCATTCGATCCACCCCAGCTCCCCAAGGAAGGCCAGCAACGCCTTGGTGTTACTAACTATCTCGCAGAGGGTACCTGGGTTTCCGAAGTACTTTGCCCTGTAATCTGCAACCACCGGGCAGCTTATAAGCAGGTGTGCTGCTGTCTCATTCTCCTCCATGCAGGCTCTGCATAGCGGGCTGTCAGTGACTCCTATGGCATAGAGGTGTTTATTAAAAGACCCATGGCCAGTTGTTACGGCTGTGACTGAACGCAACTGTTGTTTAGTCAGTCTTAGGGCTTGTTTTGTGAAACGGCCATTTATAGAGGGAAGTGCCTCTTTGGCCTGCTTACACTCACTATGGTCAACCCATAGCTTGTGATGTTTATCTCCGGTGCGTTTCCTTACCAGATTGCGTAAGTACCCGAAAGGCAGCGGCACGATGGGCTCAGGTCCCATCGCTGACAAACTCTACCCCCTTCAGGCGAGTTCATCCGCAGCGTCGTTGCCTCGAGATTCACTGTGTCCCTTGATCCATTGAATGGTTACTTTGTTGTGTCTACCAACCTGGTTTAGACGTTCGTGACACTCGAGAATCAACCCAGAGTTCACTGTGTGGCTGTTCAGAGCTTGCAGGACAGCCATGCTGTCCGAGAGTATGCGTATTGAGTGGTCCTTAACTTCCCTGGTTAGGATGGCTGATGCCGCCAGAGAAATGCCCATGCATTCAGCCTGGAACACTGTGTTGTGGACCCCCAATGGTGTGGCTATGTGGATATTGAGATCCTCTGAGAAGATTCCCGCACCAGTACCTGTACCTGTTTTTGATCCATCGGTGAAGATCCGCAGCTCGGCGGGGCAGAGCCCCTCGCACCGATGATCCTCATGCAATTGGATTTTGTATTTTTTATCGAAGATAAATTGCTTGGGTACCCGGTCATTGATTGCTTTTGTTATGGGGAGTTCATTGTTGAGCTCCTCGAGCAGAGCGGTGTGTCGTGTGTCTCTCTTACTCCAGAGACCTAATGTTTTAAGGCGTACTGCTGCCATCGTCGCTTCCTGTTGTATAAACAAGTGTAGCGGAGGGAGCCCCAGCATGGCTTCCAGCGCCGCAGTTGGAGTAGTCCTCATGCAGCCCGTCGTTGCCATGCAGGCCAGCCTTTGCATGTGTTGTAACTTGTTTACGGCTGTAGCTAGCTTTGAGCGTGGCCACCACACCACGGCCCCGTAGGTTACCATGGGCCGAATTACTGCGCTGTACAGCCATAGTATTATTTTGGGAGATAGGCCCCACTTCTTCCCTATCATTTTCCTGCATTGCCAGAAGGTAATGCAGGCCCTGTTTAGTTTGTAGTCTAGGTGATTACTCCAGCTTAACTTACTGTCTAGGATGACGCCTAGATACTTTACCTCGTTAGACAGCTGGAGCTCTGTATTGAAGAGCATAGGTAGCCGTTAGTGGCCTAGTGCTCGCTTTTGAGTGAACATGACTAATTCAGTTTTCGTGGGGTTTACCGACAGATCATATTCGTCGCACCATCTTTCCACGATGCGTAGTGCTTGTTGAGTAAGGTTGCAGATCGTTCCAGTCACTTTCCCTGACACTAGGATTGCGAGGTCGTCAGCATAACCTATTGTGTAGTAACGATGTGCGTTGAGTTTGGTGATCAGGTCATCAATTACCAGATTCCACAGAAGAGGGGAGAGCACACCCCCCTGCGGGCAGCCTCTGGCTATCAGAGCCAACTGCTGCTCTTCCTCAAGGCGAACCACTCGTTTGCTTAACATATTAGTTATCCAGTCAGTTAGTACCTGTTCCACGCCGTGTTTGGAGAGAGCGGCACTAATGCTGGAAAAGTTTGTCTTGTCGAAGGCTCCTTCGATGTCTATGAATGTGCCCAGGCAGGACCCTTTCTGGTGAATCGCTTCCTCAATCTGGTTCACCACCAGATGAAGAGCGGACTCTGTCGACTTACCCGAGCTGTATGCGTGTTGGTTACCATGCAGTGGTATTGTTTTTAAAACGCCATCACGTAGTTCCCTTTCACACAGTCTTTCCATTGTCTTTAGTAAAAACGAGGTCAGACTAATAGGTCGATAGGATTTAGCGTTTGTGTAGTCACTTTTACCTGGCTTCGGAATGAATATGACTTTCACTTCCCTCCATCCTTTAGGAACGTATCTAAAGGCCAGGCACGCTCGCATTAAGAGCACCAGTTTTGTTGCAACAGCGGTACCTCCCCACTGTAGTAAGGCAGGAAACACACCGTCGGGACCTGGTGCCTTGAAAGGTTGGAAGCTTTTGATGGCCCACTGAAGTTTTTCCAGCGTAATCATCTTTTCTGCATAAAGCCAGTCATCATCTGATGGTGTTTGGATAACGTCAAGCCATTCATTTACCTGCGCGAATACGCTGCCTGGGAAGTGAGTTTCTACTAGGAGACGTTGCGCTTCTTCAGGTGTCGTGGTCAACGTGTTATCGGGTTTCCGGAGTGTGGCGATCTCAGGTGTGTTCTGTTGCGCCAGTATTTTCCTTACCCTGTTTGCTTGTTGGCATGATTCAATGTCACCACAGAATTTACGCCACCCTGTAGTTCTTCTGAATCTGATGCATCTCTTGTAGCTCGATTTGGCCGCGTAATAAGCGTCCCAGTCCTCATCACTACATGTGTTCATGGCTCTGTTAAGAGCCTTTCTTACCTTACCGCGTTTGCGCTCCAGGTCTGCACCCCACCAAGGTTGTTTACCCGGTGTGTCGCGCGGAATCGTTTCTGGGCAGGCGACTCGGTAGCTGTTTATCAGCGATTCGGTGAGTAGTGTTACTTGCGCATCGATCTGTGCCGTGTCCGCAAGCAACTCCGAATCGCATGATGGTACAAGCCTTGAGGTAAGGTTGCGTGTGTACACCGATATATCCGTGTTGCGAGGATTACGCCTAGGTTGTTTGGGTGGTATACAGACCTGGATGTCGAAGCGGATCCACCTGTGGTCTGAGCAGGAAGCCTCATTCGAGACTTGCCACCCAGTGATTAGTTCCGCTGCTCCCTCCGTAGCCAGAGTCAGGTCTATGATAGTACGACTGCGTCTGGTCACGAAGGTTGGTTCCGAACCCGTGTTTAGTAGGGATAGGTTAGTAGTGAACAGATAATCAACTAATGTCTTACCCCTTGCGTTTTGCGTCTCCATCCCCCACAGTGGATGGTGTGCGTTTGCGTCGGTCCCAATGACAATCTCATCCCTGCTGTTTTCACAGTGCGTGATGAGGCGGACCAGGTCGTGTGGGGGCGGTTCCTCCGCCTCAGGCATATATACCGAGGCGAAGACGATAGCCAACAGCTAAAAAAGTGGTAAAAGTGGCTCCCCGCTGTATGTTCAGCCTAGCAGCAGAGACATCTCTGCAACAGAAGTCGTTTAATAGCTGTGCTTTAAGGTTACCTGTGACATAGATGCACGATCTAGGGTGATCATGGTCCGCAGTAACAAGGAGCTTACCACCAAGATTGGAGAGTCCTCGTATGTGTGTCCTCGTATGTATGTACCCCTAATCCACGGCTCTTGGATCAGGGCAATGGCCGTGTGTTGAACCTCCAGCCACTTGCGGAGTTGAGCCGTCGCGGTCTGGCTGTGGTGGAGGTTAGCCTGCACGACTATACAGGCCGACAAAGGGACGCCATCGCCGGCAAGACCCTCCTCGTCGCCCTCAAGTCGCAGCCCGGCAAACAGGTCGCCCTCGTCGAAACCGTCCCCTCCCAGGTCTGAAGCCGGGGACAACATTACGTCGTCCGGCTCCCCCCCCGATGAAGGGACGGCACCCACGGTGGCGGCAGGGGCGGCTGAGTCTGCTGCTACAGCAGGTTCGGCCGCAGTTGCTTCCGGGTTGTTTGGCGGAGAATCGGTGTCCTCTGCGTCTTCCAGCGGCTGTTTCGTGATCGGGTCCCAACCCCGAGGGACGTCGACGAACCTGCCGTTCGGACCCTGGAACTTGACGTACACCGCTCCCAAACCAATTGAGAGACGGCGCTTGGCGCTCATCAGGGTCGGAACTTGGTCCTCGGGGATACCCAGCACCACGAACCAGCAAGCCTTCTGCTTCTCGGCGTGCAGCACTACCCACCTCCTTACGTCGATCCAGCGATTCTGGTACCAGAGGGCTCGTCCAATAAAGGTTGAGTCCTCGTAGACTCCCTGGTCGTCGGGGATGGCGATGCCGCAGCGCACCCGCTTCTGGATCTCCGCCTGGCTCTTGACGACTAGCGAGGTGCCAGCCGGGAGAGCCAGGCTGGAGACTGTTATTTTCAGCCAGGCTAAGGTGAAGTCGTTACCGCACCACAGCTTGAGGACTCCACCGGTGAACAGCGGCTTCGCGTTGAAGGTTGGTCCCGGTGTATCCTGCATAGCAGAGCAGGCCTCGCTGATGATCCGCTTGTCGCAGGTTATTGCGACGTTTAGGGACGCACTGGCAGCTTGGGTGTAGCTTCTATTAGCAATCCTCTGGGATTGGTCAAGCCGCGGCCGCTTGTGCTCTCCACGGGGCGAAATCGTCTCGTTGAGAGCCCGCTTGGCCGCAGCCTGGTCACTTCCATCGGATCGCTGCGTTGTGGTTGCCTCCTCGGCCGGACCTCCTGCGGATTTAGATTGCAGTGTGCTAGGCGTTGGTCGGCTAGTGCCGGCCTCAGCCTGCGACCGCTTCCCCTCAGAGAAGTTCAGCTTACCTTGCTTGGTCGGTTTAACCGAGCTGGTGGCAGCAACCTGCTTGTTTTGGGGGGCTTTGCGTCCCCGCCTGCGTTCGTGACGCCGCTCTTTGCGCGTCAGTCTTTCCCTCCTCTTACCCTGGCTTGTAGGAGCTGTAGGACCCGAGGGGCCCGAACAAGAGCAATGGGCTTGTGGAATGGATTTTTTACCCTTGCCCTTGCCTTTACCCTTACGGGTAGGCACCTGCCAGGCGCTGGTAAAAACGTCCTCGGTGTTGCTGATCGCCTCCGTGTGACCGGAGGCGGCCGCGACTTGGGAAGCGGCTTGAGGAGCCACAGGAGGAGCGGGAGGGTGTTTGGGAAGGCTACTTCCGGCAGAGGTGTTAGCCGTCTCCGTTTTCGCCTTTGTGTGTAAAGGATCGGTACTGGTCCCATGCAGCGCCGTTCTCCTTTGCTTGGAGTGGGACTTTTTGGTCTTAGCTGCGGTTTTCGCCACAGCCGGACCAGCGCCCGCGCGGGCGCCCACGGCGTCAGCCGCAGGGCATCCAGGGGCGAGCGAGGCACCAGAGGTACCTCGCTTAGGAGCTTTGCCAGCTTTCGCCGACTCCACTCCTGCGGTATTTTCAGTTGGCTTCAATCCGTCCATACTAAAAATTTTTGAACTTCATCTTCCTGGCTCCCACCCACCATGGAGCCCGCACCTGGGAACGTCGCACTACTGTGAGTGCGAACGTTAGGACTACCAGGAAGATATAGGTGCGCAAGGCTGGTTTACAGCGCGACATCGGGTGCTCGATCGGGTTGGCAACTAATCAACCCTCACTTACACCGTCAGCATGGCCTTTACCTACCGCTTCGGCCGCCCAAGGACGACCTTAGCGGACCCCACGCACCTCGCCTGTGGCCCTCTGACGGGACACTTTGGCCATTTCCCTACCCTTGGCTAGAAGATAGGGCCACCGTTTTGCTTGAAATCCAGACCAAAGGGGGCGTGTTGCCTCACGGACACATTACCGCCAGTGCCGATCGGCTCAACCCCCCAGGACTCCTTCATCCCCGCTTACGGCGCTCGACTGCGCAGGTGACACAATTCTCCTACCCGCCGTCAGCTGAGTTTAGTGACGGCCGAGCCCGCAACCACTTCGTCACAGAAGGGTCACAGTTAGGAGGGGAGTTGGGAGGGGTTATAGAGGGGAAAAGGGGTTTAGTGGGATATGGGATGGGACTGAGTGGAAAGCCCTCCACTCTGCGGGTCGCCCGGTGGTTTCAGCTACGTCTATTTCGTAAGGAACTAGACCAAAAACGGGGTGGCAACCTCGAGAAGGTATATCCACCGGACTTGCCTTGAGGATCTACACGACCGTTGCGCTCCCCCTCAAGACCACGCCACCTTCCCGTCTCTGATGGAGACAGCAAGGTAGGCCTGCATCTATACTACCAAGCAAAGCAAAGCAAAGCGTGTCGTTGTGCAACCGTAAAAGCATACATACAGACCCCCCCCTCTCACCTCGAATTATTACTTTTTACATAGAAAGTCTCGCCGTCCATGTTTCCTCTTCAAACATAGTTTTGTTTTTATAACACTGGAAACCGACATTCTTGCTTGAAAAACTATTAGTTCTCCTCCTCCATTCAACTGACAACTGTATGGTAGATATCTCTATTCCTCTGTCCGTTATGCACTGTTAGTAAATTTATTTCTCCCACATTCCAGCCCGACTTCTGCAAGCAATGCTGCGTGAAGCTCGTGCGCGAGTTCAACGCAGAGCGGCGCGCGGCGCTAGTGGAGGCGTCCTCGCTCGTGAAGGACGGCAAGGCGCAGCTCGCCGTCGCGCTGCTGCTCAGGCAGGCCGGCCCGCTCACGCTGGCCGCCGCGCAAGTGTTGCTGGCGCAGGTGAGATAGCTCGGCATTAAGGACGGCAAGGCGCAGCTCGCCGTCGCGCTGCTGCTCAGGCAGGCCGGCCCGCTCACGCTGGCCGCCGCGCAAGTGTTGCTGGCGCAGGTGAGATAGCTCGGCATTAAGGACGGCAAGGCGCAGCTCGCCGTCGCGCTGCTGCTCAGGCAGGCCGGCCCGCTCACGCTGGCCGCCGCGCAAGTGTTGCTGGCGCAGGTGAGATAGCTCGGCATTAAGGACGGCAAGGCGCAGCTCGCCGTCGCGCTGCTGCTCAGGCAGGCCGGCCCGCTCACGCTGGCCGCCGCGCAAGTGTTGCTGGCGCAGGTGAGATAGCTCGGCATTAAGGACGGCAAGGCGCAGCTCGCCGTCGCGCTGCTGCTCAGGCAGGCCGGCCCGCTCACGCTGGCCGCCGCGCAAGTGTTGCTGGCGCAGGTGAGATAGCTCGGCATTAAGGACGGCAAGGCGCAGCTCGCCGTCGCGCTGCTGCTCAGGCAGGCCGGCCCGCTCACGCTGGCCGCCGCGCAAGTGTTGCTGGCGCAGGTGAGATAGCTCGGCATTAAGGACGGCAAGGCGCAGCTCGCCGTCGCGCTGCTGCTCAGGCAGGCCGGCCCGCTCACGCTGGCCGCCGCGCAAGTGTTGCTGGCGCAGGTGAGATAGCTCGGCATTAAGGACGGCAAGGCGCAGCTCGCCGTCGCGCTGCTGCTCAGGCAGGCCGGCCCGCTCACGCTGGCCGCCGCGCAAGTGTTGCTGGCGCAGGTGAGATAGCTCGGCATTAAGGACGGCAAGGCGCAGCTCGCCGTCGCGCTGCTGCTCAGGCAGGCCGGCCCGCTCACGCTGGCCGCCGCGCAAGTGTTGCTGGCGCAGGTGAGATAGCTCGGCATTAAGGACGGCAAGGCGCAGCTCGCCGTCGCGCTGCTGCTCAGGCAGGCCGGCCCGCTCACGCTGGCCGCCGCGCAAGTGTTGCTGGCGCAGGTGAGATAGCTCGGCATTAAGGACGGCAAGGCGCAGCTCGCCGTCGCGCTGCTGCTCAGGCAGGCCGGCCCGCTCACGCTGGCCGCCGCGCAAGTGTTGCTGGCGCAGGTGAGATAGCTCGGCATTAAGGACGGCAAGGCGCAGCTCGCCGTCGCGCTGCTGCTCAGGCAGGCCGGCCCGCTCACGCTGGCCGCCGCGCAAGTGTTGCTGGCGCAGGTGAGATAGCTCGGCATTAAGGACGGCAAGGCGCAGCTCGCCGTCGCGCTGCTGCTCAGGCAGGCCGGCCCGCTCACGCTGGCCGCCGCGCAAGTGTTGCTGGCGCAGGTGAGATAGCTCGGCATTAAGGACGGCAAGGCGCAGCTCGCCGTCGCGCTGCTGCTCAGGCAGGCCGGCCCGCTCACGCTGGCCGCCGCGCAAGTGTTGCTGGCGCAGGTGAGATAGCTCGGCATTAAGGACGGCAAGGCGCAGCTCGCCGTCGCGCTGCTGCTCAGGCAGGCCGGCCCGCTCACGCTGGCCGCCGCGCAAGTGTTGCTGGCGCAGGTGAGATAGCTCGGCCGGCATTACCAAGTGACGAGGACAGTTTTCGCCGAAGTCGCGAAAGTCGCCGAGGGAGATGTCGATCACTCTCCCGAGCCGTGTCAGGCGCACCGGGCGTCGGACGGCAAGCGCTGCCCTCTCCCCCCCCCCCCTAACTAGGTCCAGGGGCGGCGTGCTCGGGGACGTCCGTCGCAGGACCCGAGGTGGCGGCGCGTGGTGTCCCCCCGCGCCCCTCTCTGACGTCGCGGGGGGAGTCAACCACCTCCCTCCCCCCGCTGACCCGAGGGCGGCACCAAACGAGGATTACAGAAGTCGTAAGTTCCCGCGATCCCTGGCGTAGGTGAGAGATGGAACACCGGGGTGGATTTAGTCAGTGAGAGTCTGACAGACCCCTCCGCCCGCCCCAGGGTGGAAGACATCGATCAGGATTTCCCCTGTTAAAAAAAGGTGAGAGATGGGATGTATAATGTAACTCCCCGCGCCGCCCGACACGCCGCTGAGTTCATGTCCGCGGCCTCAAAGATGAACAAATGGCAGCCTAGACTGCTTAACATGCTTTCCGAGATGAGAACTGTCTTTCCTTATATTATGTTAGTTTTTAAGGCACCTTTGTGTATCAGATAATAATAATTGTCATTATCGTATTATTTTTAGGGTGACCGCAAGGGCGCCGTGAAACTGTTAGAAGAGAGCGAATTCAAGTACCGGGCGGGCGTGATTGGCGTGCTGTGCACGTTGCTATGTGCGGACAACGAAAGAGAGAAGGCCTCGCAGCTCTTCACCGACGTCTATGAGCATTATAACAACGATGAGGTAGGGTACAGGGTAGGAATGACCTCTGTATACGAGAGAGAAAGGCCTCGCATCTCTTCACCGACGTCTACGAGCATTATAACAACGATGAGGTAGGGTACAGGGTAGGAATGACGTCTGTATACGAGAGAGAGAAGGCCTCGCAGCTCTTCACCGACGTCTACGAGCATTATAACAACGATGAGGTAGGGTACAGGGTAGGAATGACGTCTGTATACGAGAGAGAGAAGGCCTCGCAGCTCTTCACCGACGTCTATGAGCATTATAACAACGATGAGGTAGGGTACAGGGTAGGAATGACCTCTGTATACGAGAGAGAAAGGCCTCGCATCTCTTCACCGACGTCTACGAGCATTATAACAACGATGAGGTAGGGTACAGGGTAGGAATGACGTCTGTATACGAGAGAGAGAAGGCCTCGCAGCTCTTCACCGACGTCTACGAGCATTATAACAACGATGAGGTAGGGTACAGGGTAGGACCTCCTGGTAGCTTCGATCGTGCAGGCCTGGGTGTCACCTCCGGCAGGCCTGCTGACATCAACGACGAAATGGAGTGGTTCCGGGAGGCCATGTCCGATATTTGTGATGTGGCAATGCCCCGGGTTAAGCAAGGACGCGCCCGCCGCCAGGTGTACTGGTGGTCGCAAGAGCTGGCGACGCTGCGTTGCCGCACGGCGCCGGTACACCAGGCACCGCAGGCTCCGCATCCGCCCTCCAGTTGCGCAGGTCAGAGAGGCGGAGCTATACGAGGAGTACAAAGTGGCGAAAGCCGCCCTCAAAGCAGGGATCTTGCAGGAAAAGGATCTGGCTCGCAAGGAGATGCTGGAGTCTGTGAACGGGGACCCGTGGGGTAGACCCTACAAAATGGTGCGGAATAAGCTCCGCACCTGCCCCCCCCCCTTGACGCAGAGTCTCCTGCCCCAGCTGGTGGAGGACGTGGTGAGCGCTCTATTCCCCTCGCGAGGGGAGCATACTCCCCCGCCTATGGCTCTGCCACCTGCGGTGACAGATGCGGACTGCATTGATGACGACGATGACGATGCTCCTGAGGTGACAGGTAGACCTGAGAGTGGCGGTTAATAGGCAGAAGGCCAAAAATACCGCCCCAGGACCCGACGGCTTACCTGAAAAAGCCTGGGTCCTGGCCTTGGAGGCTCTTGGGCCTCGACTAAGAGGGTTCCTAAGCGCATGCTTGGAGAGGGGCCAGTTCCCACTTCGTTGGAAGACGGGGAAACTGGTCCTCATTAAGAAGCCGGGGCGCCCTGCGGACTCTCCGTCCGCATACCGGCCCATCGTACTGCTTGATGAGGTGTGCAAGCTCTTTGAAAGAGTAATTGCAAACCGCCTCGTCGAGCACCTAGTGAGGGTGGGGCCGGATCTGGCCGAAAACCAGAGTGACCTGGACCGAAACCACCTGGGAGAGTGGAACCGGCGAGAGATGTCGTGCGGTGTTCCACAGGGTTCCGTTCTGGAGCCGCTTCTGTGGGACATCGGATCAACGATTGGGTGCTGCGCGCCGACCTCCCTGGCGGCGTCAACGTTGTCTGCTATGCTGACGATACGCTGGTCCTGGCGCAGGGGAGGTCGCACCAGGCGGCGACCGACGCTATGACACGCGGGGTTGCGATAGTCGTTGAGAGGATCCGGCAGTTGGGTCTCGAGGTGGCCTTACACAAGTCCGAAGCCATGTGCTTCCATGGTTCTCAGAACAGGCCACCATCGGGATCTCCAATAACGGTGGGAGGGGTTCACATCGGCGTCGGGTCGACGATGACGTATCTGGGTCTCGTCCTTGACAGCCGATGGAACTTTGTCGAACACTTCCGACGTTTCGCTCCCAGACTGGGACGAGCCGGGGCTGCCTTCAAGCGGCTTCTGCCCAATCTAGGGGGTCCAAATGCCTCCTGCCGGAAGCTTTACGCGGGGGTCGTGCGGTCCATGGCCCTTTATGGGGCGCCGGTATAGGCGCCTACTTTGAGGAAGCGACCTGCCCGATACCTCAACGCGTCTCAGAGGGTCATGGCCATCCGGCTGACCCGGGGATACCGCACGGTCTCTGGCGAAGCGGCGAGCCTCCTTGCCGGACTGCCGCCATGGGATCTGGAGGCAAGAGCCCTCGCGCACATTTACGAGTGGCGCGTGGAGGCGCAACGCCGGGGCGAGACACCTCTGCCGCGACAAATCTGATGGCTGTATGGAGACAGCGACTGTCGCAACCCAGCGCTGGGCACGCAACAATCCAAGTCCCCTCTTTGAGGAGTGGCTGGAGCGGCGCCACGGCGTCCTCACCTTCCACCTGACACGTACTCACCGGATACGGTTGTTTCGGGAGATACCTGTTTCGGATTCGGCGGGAGGACGCGCCCGGGTGTCATCACTGCGAGGATCGCCCGGAGGACACGGTGGAGGTCTGCCCTGTCCTGTGGCTTGGGCGGAGCACCGCCGGGTCCTCGTCGAGGCGATCGGCGGCGGCGACATCTCGCGACCAGCCCTGGTTCAATCTTTGGTCCGGAGCGAGAATGCATGTGAAGCGATCATCTCCTTCTGCGAAGCAGTAATGCTAGCAAAGGAGGAGGCCGAACGTGTGAGAGAGAGGGAAACCTCACGTCCCAGTCGCCGCAACAGAAGAAGACGCCCCAGGCGTCCGGAGTCGCAGGACGATTCCCGGCCGCCGTAGGCGCGAGCCTGCGGACGGCGAGCAGTGGGTGGCTCGCCGTCTGATCAGAACTAGGCCCGGGTCGACGGCGCGCTGCGATCCCAGCGCGCCTCAAAGAGATGTCAGAGTGGAAGACGTGGCCCGCTAGGGCAGGTGCCTGCTGGGGCTGCGGAATCTGTTCGAAAGAGGTGCCGTAGCCTTGGAACGCAAAGGGCACTAGGAGGAACACGGATGGGTTTTAGTCAGTAAGAGTCTGACACTCCCTCTTGCTTCACCCAGAGCGGGAGGTGTCATTAGATGATTTCCCATCCTAAAAAAAAAAAAAAAAGGGTACAGGGTAGGAATGACCTCTGTATACGAGAGAGGGCCTCGCAACTCTTCACCGACGTCTACGAACATTATAACAACGGTGAGGTAAGGTACAGGGTAGGAACGACCTCTATATTCATTGTGCGTACAGCTAAAGTCGCTAAAATCTAAGAAGTACGATTTTACAGCTGAGTAGACAAGGATAGAAGATTGCTTTACCACTAAGTGCGAAAGAGATTTATTTTTATGTCTCGTTCATACTTACTAGTAAAGCAATATCGTATCCTGCTGTCAAATCGGACTTCTTAGATTTTGGTGGCTTTATGAAGTGGAATTTCCTGCTAGAGTCTATGTTTCCTGATAGCTTCAACCTGGGAGTCTGAGTCAAGAGTGATTTGGTTACTCCTAGGCAAGTGTGCTCCATCTTTGACCGCATCTTCGCTTACCACCAGGTGAGAGAGTGTTGAGTTTTAAAGATCTAAGCATACATAGGGACAGACAGACAGCAGAAGCGACTTTGTTTTATAGCATGTAGCAGAGGCGGCTCGTTCTAAAGAGCGCTGGTGCAGTGCACTCCCACAAAAATGACAATAAATACACAATAAATTTTATTTATTTAAGACTATACACACTTACTACGTTACTACTGTGCCTATACATACACTCTTAAAAGCAGTACTAGGAACTTATTATCTACGAAGCACAACATTAAAAATGTTCTCTAACATAATGTTTGGAGTCGAGTGGAGCGCCAGCGATTGCGCTCCTTTGAAAAAATGTTTAGTACAATACCTAGCGCTCTATTCAATGAGTGCGAAAGAGAAATATCGACACAGTGCAGCACGTGAGACAGAAGATTTTGTATGAGATATTAGCCGAATCTGGAGCGCCGCTCATGCGCTGCGTTGCCGCTTTGTTTTGGTGACTGAGTGCAATATGCGTTGTTGCCGATCTTATGTAAATAAACATTGTCGATTCGCGCGCCGGGTATTTTACGACAATTACGCAATTTTAATTATAAATATACTTATTAAAAATTAGATAGTGCGTGACATTTGTGTTATAAAATGGAACGATACAGTGTAACTTTTATTAAAAATTGCGAAAAAACTCGAAATGCGTCTCGAACTGAAAGCTAAGGGCCCGCCACGGCCAGTAATTGCACTTAGTCAGAAATGTAGTTCGAAAACTAAAAGTTTTACGCGAGTTTTTAAATCTGAACAATATTCCAAAACACCTTGGTTGTGTGGATGTGAGGACAGCAATAAATTATTTTGTTTCCCGTGTCTACTGTTTGGGGTTGGCGCCAGCGGTGGTGGTGAATCTGCGTGGACGGAAACTGGTGTTGATGATTTAGCGCATCTTTCAATAAAAGTGAAAAAACATTCACAATCTAGATTTCATATGTTGTGTGAGGTGCAATTGGCATCTATTGGCCGACAAGATATTCGTATGGCGTTGGATTCTGCGTATCGGAAATCTATTAGAGAGTTCAATGAACGAGTTGATGAAAATCGATACTTTTTACGGCGTTTAATAGATTGCGTAGTATTTTGTGGTGCATTTCAAGTTGCCTTACGAGGACATGATGAATCTACGACATCCTTGAATCCCGGCATTTATAGAGGTTTGGTTGATTTTGTGTCGGAGATCGATTTGGCTATGAAACAGCGCTTATCCAGCAGCTCGGTTTTTAAAGGTACGTCTAAAACCATTCAGAATGATATTCTAGATGCTATTTATGAAGTTTAAAGATCTGAAATACAGATACAAATAAAAAATGCAGAGTTTGTTGTAATTCAGGCAGACGAATCAACTGATTGTTCTACTATCCAGCAGCTTGTATTGATTATAAGATATATACATGAAGGTAAAATATATGAAAGATTATTTGCTGAAAGCATGAAGCTTTTAAATATTGTTTGCACTATTCCTATGACCTCAGTTGAAAGCGAGCGCTGTTTTTCAACGTTAAATAAAATTAAAACGTTTACGCGCAATACTATGACGCAAGACCGTCTCAATGCGTTGTGTATGATAGGCATAGAGAAACGCTTAATTAATTCCATAATCTGATTTTAACAAGAAAGTGATAGATGTCTTCGCTCGCCAAAAAGACCGGCGAATGGATTTTTTATACAAATAAAATTTTTTTTTTTTTTTTTTTACTATTGATAGGCACGCGTTTGACCACTATCTCACCTGATGGTAAGCGAGGATGTGGTCGAAGATGGAGCACGCTTGCCTAGAAATAACCTATTCACTCTTGATTTAAAGACTCCCAGGTTGTAGCTATCAGGAAACACAGACTCCGGCAGGGAATTCCACTCCTTAGCTGTACGCACTATGAATGTGTTCCCAAAACGTTTTGTGCGTATGGGTGGGATGTCCACCATGTACCGGTGGCGCATCGCCGTTCGTCTTGTGGTCCGATGATGGAACGGGCTTGGCGGAATTAAATTATGCAATTCCGTCGCACATTCCCCAAAATGCAACCGGTAAAAAACCGACAGGCTAGCAACTCGTCGTCGATGTTCAAGACTTTGGAGCTTCGACGCGACGAGCCTCTCATTGCCGATGATCCTCTTGGCTCGTCTCTCAATTGACTCAAGGGCATCAAGCTGGTATCTGGCAGATCCATCCCAAAGATGAGAGCAGTATTCCATACACGATCGAACTTGCGCTTGATAGAGTTTGAGCAGCTGTTCCGGCGTGAAGTACCGTCTCACCTTAGCCAGAATCCCCAACTTCTTTGCAGCCACTTGAGCTTTTGCCTCTATGTAAGGGCCAAAATTGAGAGTAGATGTTAATGTAACCCCAAGAAGCTCAAGATGGTCGGTTATCGGCACGGTTTCACCGCGGAAAGATGGAGCTGGGTGGAATTGGGTCCTTTTGGCGGAAAATAGACACGCTTGGGTCTTAGCAGCATTGAACTTGACCAGATTGGCATCGCCCCAATCAGAGACCGCCTGTAGGGACACGTTCAAGCGCTCAACCATTGCCTCCCGGAGAGACCGGATCTGCGACCCACCAGCTCGTGCGTCGGACACGTATCTTTCAGCAACAGTGCTGTCGTCTGCATACCCAAAGGTACCGGGTTTAAGCAGATCATTAATATGCAGCAAGAACAGTGTTGCCGAAAGCACCGACCCCTGAGGAACCCCGGCATTAATATCCAGCAGTCCAGACGAGCAGCCATCTATGACCACTCGGATAGACCGATCCCTCAGGAAATCTGCGATCCAATCACACAAACCGGCGGGCAGACCGAAGGAAGGAAGCTTACTAATAAGGCCATCGTGCCAGACCCTGTCGAAGGCCTTCGAGATGTCAAGGGAGACCGCCAGTGCCTCCCCGTGCTTCTCTATGGCCTCACTCCAGATGTGAATGGCATACGCTAGAAGATCCCCAGTTGACCGATTTCGGCGAAACCCGTATTGCCGGTCACTAAGGATATCATTCGCTTCTAGGTACGCCAGGAGCTTATGATTCAGCACGCGTTCCATAGTCTTACAGAGTATGGATGTTACCGAGATGGGTCTATAATTCGACGGGTCAGCTCGACTACCCTTCTTGGGCACGGGCTGCACGTTAGCTTGCTTCCAAGCCTTCGGCACTTTTCCAGTCTCAAACGAAAGGCGAAATAGGCGTGTCAAGATCGGAGACAACTCAGGCGCACAAGTCTTCAGAACAATTGCCGGTATCCCGTCGGGACCACTAGCCTTGTTCACGTCTAGGTTACGCAGTACCCTACGGACGTCCTTCTGATGAATGCGAATGTTCGACATACTCGACTCGCATTCACCAGGAGAGGCGGAGGGCGTCGCGCCACCAGGATCCAGACGTGAAGATTCCGCAAACAAAGAAGCAAACAAGTTCGCTTTCTCCTCAGCGGAGTGGGCCAGCGTCCCGTCGGGTCTCAGCAGTGGTGGTAGTGAGGGGCGGCAGAAGTTCAATTCGACCGACTTAGCCAGGGACCAAAAAGCCTTACTACCTGCTGGGTATGAAGCAAGTTTGTTCCCTATTCGGCTAATGTGGTCAAACCGAGCCCTCCGCAACACCTTCTTGCAGGACTTAGCAGCCCTGTTGAAGGCTCTCTTCTTCTGACTCACGTCATTTGCTTTGCGCGTACGAGCGTCGACCCATGCTAGGTACGCCGCGTGCTTAAGCGCATCGGCGCGATTGCACTCGGCACCAAACCAAGGACGAGCTTCGCCAGATATTGCTATGTTAGAGAACGGAATGTAGTACTCCATTCCCCTCCGCAACACATCCGTCACGGCGTCCGCGCACGACGTAGCATCAGTGGAAGAAAAGCAAGTAGGCTGCCAAGGGTAACATGCGAAGAAAGATCGCATGCCATCCCAATCTGCTGACTTGTATCGCCATACCCGCCGGGTGCCTCTTGGGCTAGGATCGGGCGGAGAGTAGACAGACACAGACTTCACCAGACAGTGGTCGGAACTACCCAGTGGTGATGAAATCGACACCGAATAGCGGTCTGGATCTGTTGTCAGCAGAAGGTCCAAGCAATTGGCAGTGTGCGAATCAACATCCGGCACCCTCGTTGCCCCCTGGACCAGCTGGGTAAGATTTAACGCAAGCGCTAGCTTTCGCGTCTCTCGTCCAGCATGGTCTGTGCACTGGTATGGGAAGAGCCACTCCTGATGGTGGGCATTGAAGTCCCCCAGTAACACCAATTGGGCAGAAGGGTACCGCTGCTGAGCCGCATCCGCCGCCTCACTCAGGTGCTGTGTAAGCCCAGTTGTCTCCAAATCACCGCTGTGCGAACGGTAGACGCATGCGTAGACAATTTTGTCTAGACCTGTGTCCACCATAGCCCACAGCGTTGAGAACCTGGAGTCTTCAAGGTAGCGGAGACGCCGATAGCAGATGTCGTCCCGGGCGTACATGCATACGCCCGCGCGGGGTCTAAAGTGGTGCTCCAGGGTAAACCCAGGGTAAGACAGGTATGACACGTCCGACGGACATCCGATCTGCGTCTCCGACAGGAACAAGAGCGCTGGTTTCTCGGTCTCAAGATGGTGATGGACTGCGGCGAGATTTGAGTGCAGACCTCGTATATTAGAGAGGTGCACTTTATGCGAAAGGACGTGCTGCCGCTGTACAGCTTCTCTCTTTTTAGTCCTGTTCATGAAAGTGATGGAGGTTGAGGAGAAGGAAGTGAAATGAGGTTCCAAGCTGCTAACCTTCAGGCACACCCTGACAGGACGACATCTTTGGGGGACTAGTCTGGAGACTGCGGGGACGCCCGAGCCCCCCCGGGAATGTCCATCGGGCCCTTTCATCTGGTCGCCAACCAGCACGATGGTGCATTCCGGGATTTTTCGTCAGATGGCGGGGCAGCCTTTCATGAGTGGCTAGCTCACTACTTGGGCCCCCAACTATCTGCGGTCGGCCAGCGGTGCACCGTGCCTCGGATCCCGCTACCCTCCAAGACTAGTCTCCCGATACGCCCATGCCAGGGCTAGCCTGGCTGGTCTGCCTGCATTGGAACAACTATTTCGACCCAACTCCTCTGAATTGGCTACACTGAGCATCATAACCGGAACACAGCTAAGCCGCTTGGCGGTACGTCTTTGCCCAGTGGGTGGTCACAAGCCATCGGCCGAAGCCTACCACCAGTTAGTGTCACCTGATTAGCACCACCCGGGGACCACGTGTAGGGTCTTACATTGGGTATTCTCCTACGGACGCGGGTGACTCGGCCCCCAAAATGAATGTAAGTTCTAGTTTTTCGTTTTTATTTTTAGTGAACACCCATAAAAAAATATCACGAGCCGCCTCTGGCATGTAGTGATAGTGATTGTGTTCCGGGTTCATACAGGGTGGCCTCTCAGCTTAGAGGTATACAACTTTTTTTTGACGCCATATTTGACAGTTATTTGATAACAATTATTTCGTGTAGATATCTATGGCAAATTCGATATGGAGCGTTTTTCGATTGAACAACTTGTTTTAATTATCAAAACGTTCCACTCAAACCAATCTTCTATTGCGAAAACGCTGACAAAATTGCGAACAATTTTCGGTAGAAATCACCTTTCTTCGCGGCTGTGGTTCCAACAAGACGGGGCCACATGTCATACGGCCAGAGACACAATCTAAATATTGAGAAGAATATTTTCAGGTCAATTAATTTCAAGAAATGGTGACGTTGATTGGCCCCCAAGAACACCGGATTTGACAGCTCCTGCCTTTTTTCTGTGGGGCTATCTAAAGGGACGTGTCTATGCTATCAAGCCGAGAAATATTCAACATTTATAACATAATAAAAAAAAAAAAAAAAAAAAAAAAAAAACCGAGACGCAGTTGGATAGCGCCGGAAATGTTCGAAAATGTGATGAGAAACGCGATAAAAAGAGCTCACATATGTCGCGCAGCTAGAGGTGGACATTTGGCAGATGTATTTTCTATTTTCCATACGTAATTGCCAAGCCTAAAAATAATATTTTTGAAACAATACCTAGTAATTTCCATTTTATGTAATAAAAAAATATGAAATACGTTGTATACCTCTTAACTGGCCACCCTGTAGAATCGATTTACTGTGTAAGATTAATCGAATTTTTTAAATCGATATTTAGTAGGTACTGAATGAGGAGTTAGTAGATAAATAATAACAGTCGCACGTACGGGTCTCGATAGTTCGATACATATCGAGACCAGGTTTTCGCACCCGTGACCACGGGCGCGGTGTTGGGATGGCATAAAGGCGTGGTTGATGACAGCGCGACTGCAGATGAAACTTTCATTATCAGACATGGACCAACGTCATTTAAATTAACAGCGGAGAATCTTAATACCGCCATTCAAAATAAACGCGTCATCATTACATCACCATCTGTCGACAATGTAGTTGAACTGTCAAAATATAAGTTCGAACTTAGAAGCTCACATGTTACGATAAATAAAATGAGAAGATAGCTAAATGTTCATTTCTCGTTTGCTACGTAAAGAGTTTCACAAATAATTAACAATATGTTATGATGTTGTTTAGTAATAAATAGTAGGTACGAGTACTAAACTATCACTTATATAGTAATAGTTTTTATTATGTTTATCTACATTATTTTTGTACTTTTTACGTGATGCCTGAACATCTAAACAGACAACAGAGAAGTAGACAAAAAATATAATAATGATGGAAATGAGTTTTGTTAGTTATCCTTTATCTTTTTGGCATTTTTTAAGTTATTGCATAGCTTCTATCGCGGGCCTTGAGCGTGGAGACCGAATCCAGAAATTCCGTAACGAAAAAAACCTAACACGCCCCCCTCCGACCGGCACAGCGGTGATACTTTTAAGCTATTTTTTTTATTTTTTTATGGATGTATTTTGATTTGTATTTTACTTTTGATTATGATTTTGATTTTAATTTTGATTTTAATTTTAATTTTGATTTTAATTTGAATTTGAATTTTAATGAATATTTTATTTTATTATTATTTTAATTCGATTAAAGATTTTGTAATTTTTTAAGTTTTACTTTTTACTTTGTTTTAGCTCAAAGTGTAACTTGAATTAATATAAAAAAAAAAAACAAAGAAAAAAAAATACTGCATAAATAAAATAAATATATAATTATAATTGCATAAGTTGATAAAAAATGCTATGCAATAGCTTTACCGCGGCAGTCTCCGAGTGCCACACGTCTTTTTTTTTTTAATTATTTTGAATGCACAAAAACGACTCTTCAATAGATTTATTAAATGTATCTAAGTATTAATATAAAAAAAACTGAAGAGTTTGTTTGTTTACTTGAACGCGCTATTCTCAGGAACTACTAGTCCGATTTGAAAAATTTTTTCAGTGTTAGATAGCCCGTTTATCGAGGAAGGCGACGAATTGGTCTTAGCGTGATAAATATATTATCACGCTAAGACCAATAAGAGCGGAGCAGTAATGAAAATTGTGACGCAGATGAAGTTGCACGTGTCAACTTGTATAACCTATAGCCAATAAATGATGCAAGTGTTGTCCTATCCGCAGCGCTTCGCGTCCCTCATCAACGTGTGGCGCGCAGCTGCACAAGTGCACGTCCGCGCGGGCGCCGCAGCAGCCGCAGCGCGCGCGCACGAGGCGGTGGCGCGCGCGGCGCCGCACGACAAGAAGAGCCTCGCGCGCCTGGTGAAGGCGCTGGCGCAGCACGACCCCGCGCGCGCGCGCCAGCTGGCCGACAGCCTGCCGCCGCTGCATCAGCTGGAGGTAAGAGCCTCGCGCGCCTGGTGAAGGCGCTGGCGCAGCACGACCCCGCGCGCGCGCGCCAGCTGGCCGACAGCCTGCCGCCGCTGCATCAGCTGGAGGTAAGAGCCTCGCGCGCCTGGTGAAGGCGCTGGCGCAGCACGACCCCGCGCGCGCGCGCCAGCTGGCCGACAGCCTGCCGCCGCTGCATCAGCTGGAGGTAAGAGCCTCGCGCGCCTGGTGAAGGCGCTGGCGCAGCACGACCCCGCGCGCGCGCGCCAGCTGGCCGACAGCCTGCCGCCGCTGCATCAGCTGGAGGTAAGAGCCTCGCGCGCCTGGTGAAGGCGCTGGCGCAGCACGACCCCGCGCGCGCGCGCCAGCTGGCCGACAGCCTGCCGCCGCTGCATCAGCTGGAGGTAAGAGCCTCGCGCGCCTGGTGAAGGCGCTGGCGCAGCACGACCCCGCGCGCGCGCGCCAGCTGGCCGACAGCCTGCCGCCGCTGCATCAGCTGGAGGTCAGACCTATTGTGTCACCATCATCATCGTAACAGACGAAAGACGTCCACTGCTGGACATAGGCCTCCCCCAAGATGTTGGGGTTTGCCAAAATCGCCACGCTTGGCAGGCGGGTTGGCGATCGCAGTGTATGGTGTCGCGTTTTACAGAGAATGCTGCTGCACATTCTCTGGTGAGTCCCTTAGTCACCTCTTACGATACCCACAGCATGTGATGGGATGGTGTTATTCTTTTACGACACCATACGGCACCGGTCGACACCAAACGGCACCGGCCGACACCATACGATGAAATTGTGTTTTATGTAGAACACTTACACTTCAACAACAAGTCAAAATACTACTGCTTTTATGTATCCAGTTAGGACCAAACTCCACCAAAGTGGAGAAGAGACAAGCAGGGTGGAAACGTTTTCAAAACCAATAAATTTTCTTTAATCACACATCTCGTCTCCACTCAGCTTAAGTGGATACCACTGAGCGAAGATGTAACATATTTGTATGACGCAATGGAAACGGAGATGTCAGCTATCCAGTTAGTAGGGTTGTGGAGGTTTGGTAGGCAGCCGCTCCACGTAAAACACTGCTATTCAGCTGAATCCAGTTTCACTGGAAGCCGACCCCATTATAATTGGGAAAATGATTGGCAAATGATGATGAATGTAAGCGGAGATGTCAGCTTTGCCTCACAAGCTGACCTTAGCGCGCAGCAGAGACCAGATGTGTGCGTAGTAGTCAACGCACATTACCACCCTAGCCAGCACACATCTCCGCTACAGTCTAGCCAGTACGCATCTCCGCACAGTAGGGTTCCAGTAAAAGGATGTCGTTTGATAAATTACAACGATTAGTTAAATAATGAATTTAAAAAAAAGATATTTACAATAAAACAACGAAAAATTACCATTTTTAAAGCTAACTGATTTCCTTAGACTCAGTTTTTGATTTGTTGGTCACAGGAAAG
This sequence comes from Lacanobia oleracea, assembly GCA_950371165.1. Lineage (NCBI taxonomy): Eukaryota > Metazoa > Arthropoda > Insecta > Lepidoptera > Noctuidae > Lacanobia > Lacanobia oleracea. The sequence continues at coordinate 4,549,984 of OX493390.1, read as the reverse complement.
TAATGATAGATTTGAGGAAACAAATTCTTGCCAACAATGCATAAAATGCAATTACTGAGAATCTGAATAAAAGTCACGATATTCATCATTCAGAAAAAAAAATTAGTATTAGATCCTATTGGATCGATTTTATACTGAAAATCGTGAAAGAAAATCCGCTGATCCTATTCCTTACATTTTGTCGAATTACTCGAAAATTAATGAGTAAAACAGCATTTTTTTTGCGAATTTTTGCCTAACAAAAGTTGGCACAATCTAATCCTTCATAATGATTAGTTATTAGGAAACCTTTGAGTACCCAAAACTAACATAATTATGAAACAATTTTGATTTTTCAGACCAAGATCGACATAGACGCTTTAGAATCATCGAAATGGATGATGGGAGCAAAGGTTGTCAAGAAAACCGTTCAAAGCAAACAGGAACAGTCGCCTGGGTAACTATTCTATTTATTTTTAAGATTTTTCGTAGGAGTGGAAGAATTATAGAAGAAATCGACCTTCCAGAAAATATCTCACTGCTTCAACTATCGAAATTAGAAATACATCATCATCGTCCGTTCGTCCGTCCGTCCGTCTGTCAAGACCTTTTATCTCGGGAAGAACTGGAGGTATCGAGTTGAAATTAAACCCAGAAAAACAAATGAATGAAAATGATGGTGAAATTACTCAGGTCTTCGGTCCCTTGAAGCTGTGAAAAAATTAAACTTCCAAGTTAACGTAAATAAAAGATACGGCCGTTTAAGCCGCAAAAAAATTATATTTCGACACTCTCAAGTGAATCAAAATTTATAGGGTAGACTTTTGCCCGCGACTTCGTACGCGCATAACTCATTTTTTCCTGTTCCCGTAGGAATTTTGGGAAATCCTCTTAGTGCGCCCCTACGGAGCGTAAGGAACCTACAAGCCAAATTACAGCTCTCTACGACCAGTAGTTTCGGCTGTGCGAGTCAATCAGTCAGTAACGGAAAATTTTTATATATATGGTTTTCCCGTTGACCTATAACTATGTCAATCACCATGTATGGCAAGCCTATCCCTTGGGAAAAGCAAGCCAAATACTTGGGGGTCATCCTAGACAGACACCTCACCTTCGCTGAGCACATAAGGCAGGCCCGATCACGCGCCGCCTTCGCCCAGGGTAGGCTTCACTTTATCACGACTGCCCGCAGCGAATTGTCACTCAAGTGCAAATTGCGAATGTACACCGCGGTCATCCGTCCCATCATGACGTACGCTTGCGCTGTCTTCGCACACGCAAAGCCTCGTCACCTCCATAGGATGCAGACGCTCCAAAACCGTTTCCTCCGCAAGATCACGGGAGCTCCCTACTATGTCCGCAATGAGACTCTCCACGTAGATCTCAAACTGCCCACCATACAGCAGTTCATGAAACGCATTACAAAGCGTTTCTTCGATACTGCTGTCAAACACCGCAACCCTCTTATCGCATCGGCCGCCCGATACGAACCCTCCCGCATCTCAAAGATCCGCCGTCCGAGGCACACCTTAACCACCCCAGATGACTCTACCACTCTCTTACAGGAAAGTCGTAAAGCAACAAGTACCATTAAAACACAACCGCCGTCCTTCCGCCCTCGCCGCCGAGGCCCGTCGCGATTTTCTCTTCATTGTCCACCCCGACCCTTGCTCGAGCCAGCCCGCGCCGCTGAGCCTGTAGTTTTAAATTCGCCTCTAAATAATCAATGTTCGATCCAGCCCGTCCCTAGCTGTCCTCCCCCAGCGACGCCCTAAGCCGAGGTCCGTACCCCACAGGGGGTGCCCTTAGCGTGTAGTCGCTTAGTTTGTAAGTTTTTTTTAAATAAGCCCTGGCTGTAGGCATTAATATTTATATTAAGGCCACCACAGGAAAGTCCGGTTAAGCAGTCGACAACCTCCTAGGTTGACCTGCGAGAGGCCACACATTAAAAAAAAAACCTATAACTATGTTTGGCAAGTAATACTCGAAAAAACTGCGAGACTCGATTCCTGAACTTTTTATAAATGTACCTACAAAGTACGGCACCCTCGGTGGGCGAGTCCGACTCACACTTGTCCGGTATTTTTTTAACGTTATATCATCAAATATCGTCAGCGAGGTAGAGTTTGAGGCCTCTGCCTTGGGTTTTGCGGGCAGCGGGGCGGCCGCGGAGGTGGCGCGGGCGCGGCTCGATCTAATGCGTATAATCAAATGGAGCGACCCTCGGACAGAGCGGCGCGGGGCGGGCCACGAGCCGTGCGCGCCAGTCCAGCGGTGACGAGCTCGAGCCTCTGCATAGCAGTATTGTGCAATTTATTTTCTTCTTTTGTCCACAATGAATCGAGCGTTAAGAATAAATTTTAATCAAAAAAATATTGTCGCAATTGTTCAGACATTTCGTTCGCGAATAAAAACAAATATCTCGACGACACAACCACGAACACAACACTACACCGCTATAGTGCCTCGTGATCTGCCGCTGGTTTCGAAAACGGGTCTACGTTGCCCGCCCCGCTCCCGCGCCGCCGCCGCCCCGCCCCGCTGCCCACAATATCCGAGGCAGAGGCCTGACAACTCTTACTGACTAAAACCACCCATACACACCCATTTTGTTTTAAATGCCCTTTTTGTTTCAGAGCCGCGGTTACTCCTTCGGACAATTTCGCAAATGCCGTATAACTTTTTATAAAAAAATAATTTGCTTATGTTAATGTATTTTCCAGAACGCCTGGTTCGGAACTGGCTGGCAAGAAGAAACAGAAGCGCAAGCGCAAGACCAAACTGCCGCCCAATGCCGACCTGTCAAGACCTCCGGATCCAGAGAGGTAACATAGTGTTTCTTCAGCCTAGTAGCTTTTTTAAAGATGGGAAATCACCAAATGACTCCTCCCGCTCTGGGCGGAGCTGAAGGGAGTATCAGACTCTTACTGACTAAAACCCGACCGTGTTCTTCCTAATGCGGCGACTCTTTAGAACAAATTCCGCAACCCTGGAGCCTAGTAGCCTAGGTTAAGAAATAGTGTAACAATTGAGTCTCACAACGACACAACACACTTCATAACAACACCAACAACGGACAACAAAACAACACAAACAGACTCCATTGTTTCGGGCATTTTTTATTTGAAGCAGCTACTTTCTGCCATCCGATAATATAATCTTGAAGTTTCCCTAAAAGATGATGAAAATCGCAACAACAATAAAGATTTTCGTCACGAATATTGTTCAATTTCAGACACGTTGGCGATTTTGGAGAAAGAATAATAAAATCAGTGAATGCACACTTACAATTTTTTTTTGCTAGACCGCTGCAACTATGAACAAGCTTCTGAGTTCAATATTTATAGCCAATAATAAAGTAATGGGCAGTATGGTGTCAGCCGTGCCGTATGGTGTCGGCCGGTGCCGTATGGTGCCGTAAAGTGCCGTAAAAGAATAACACTCTTTTCACGGGAAGTGTCCCGTGGGTGTGAATGATGAATCCACATAACTTCGTTATCACCAGATGGCTCCCGAAGTACGAGCGCACGGCGTACCGCAAGCGTCGCGGCGTGCGGCGTGACGTCATCAAGGGCAGCCAGGGCATGTCCACCACGGCTACTGATCAATAGTGAGTATACAGCTATATTATGACAAAACCTGAACTTCTTTCTTCAAGAAAACTTCTTCACTTCGGTAAGTCAAGACTTTCTTCTTTAGAATAGGACATAATGTGGGCTTGGACACCATCTGCCTTGCCTTTTCCCAACTATATTGGGGTCGGCTTCCAATCAAACCGGATTCAGCTGAATACCAGTGTTTTACGTGGAGCGGCTGCCTACCAGACCTCCACGACCCATTAACTGGGTAACACGGTACATCTTGGCAAGACTGGAGTCAGGTTTACTGGCTTCTGACAATCCGTAACGACTGCCAAAGATCTACCAATGACAGCTGGGACCAACGGCTTCACGTGCTTTCCGAGGCACGGAGGAAACTAGGTATGTTAAGACGGTCACCCATCCACAAACCAAAGTTGACAAGCGTTGCTTAACCTTCAAGATCGACCCGTGCGGCTGTTATTATTTAGCCACGAGTGTGGGCTTGGACACTATAATCATGAAATGTCATCACATGTAGCTTGATACACGACGTTTATTAAAACAATCAACTGCCTCCGTGGTCAAGTGGTTTCGGCGTTTTCCTTGTGACCCGGTGGTCGTGGGTTCGATTCCCATGGGAAGCTTACTTTGTGAAGTTGTTTCCGTGCTTTGGAATGCACGTATAAGCCGGTGGTCCCGGCCGTCAAATGGCGGTCGTCAAATAAACTATGTCAGAGGCCCTTGAGGCGGTTTACAAACTGACACTAGGGTGTGTGGGGTCGTTAGAAGTTACTGCCCACACGATAAGAAAAGTTAAAACAATCAAAGTTACATAATGTCAGTAAATATTGCGAGTCGAGTTTAGCTAGAATATGAAAGTATTTGTGACGATAAATGTGGACGAAGTTTCCCTGTAGTAGACAGTCCGCATTCTTGATACCGGTCGTTTATACTTGGCTTCTAGCCCGAAATTCTATGGCCAAGACTTCGTGCGAACAACCAGTTGTTGACAGGGTGTCATTGAGCCACCATGCTGTCTATCAAATACACATGCATGACAGTGCAGCTGTACTGTAAGATTAAAGCTAGAGACTAATTGGTCCAAAGTACAAAACGTATGCAACGCATTATGATATCTGGACTATTGATTTTATATGACAGACTATGCAATAGAAACACACTAATTACAGTATACAACGCAACATAAGATACGATATAAAAGCGTTGCATACGTTGCGTACGTAGGACCAGTGTCAGTTGACTTCTCAATTTTTGTCAAACCAATACGTGGCCACTTGGACCACTCTCTCTTTAACCACGTTCAAGGCGTCTAAAAATACCACTTTAGTAGAATCCGCTACCCGTCACTGTCAAATAATCCCAATCAACCTTGAACCTAATGCTTTAGCAATAAAGATGAAAATTAAATTTGACAGATTGTTGTGTGGTTAATATTATGATTCTGCTAAAGTCGCCTTACCAAACTTGCAGGTTCTGCCTGGAAGGTTCAGGTGGTTGGGCATAAAGGGTAGGAAAGAGGTTGGGGAATATCCTGCAAATGAGACTCCACACTGACACTGGGGTTTTTGGTTAGGTCTATGATACCCCATTTAGCTGGATTGTTTCTACAGCAGCCAACCTGTGTCCAGATGTCCAGTTTGGCCACTGTATTTCGTATCTGCCAGAGTCTGTGTTTCATGATAGCTACAACCTGGGAGTCTTTAAAGTCAAGAGTAAGAGTGAATAGGTCACTTCTAGGCAAGCGTGCTTCATCTTCGACCACATCATCGCTTACCATCAGGTGAAATAATAGTCAATAGTATGCCTATCAAGAGCAAAAAAAAATCCACCTACGGTTTTTAACCTTGTAGTAATATTTTCGTATCAATTCCCCAGCGACATGAGCAAGCAGCAGCCCACGGCCGCGGCCACCGCGTCGGCCGCCAAGTCGCCGCGTGTGGACAAGCAAGCCGACAGCGCCTGGTCGCGCAAGCAGCAGCAGAAGAAGAAGGGCAAGGGACGCAAGTGGTAGAACAAGAGAATACATGTTTTATATATCAGCTGTAAGGTGTTTTATTGAGTGACATAACCTACGTTTTATCCATGTAATGCAAAGATTAAATAGACAGGCATCTACTAGTCAGCGAAGATTGTTGTCGTATGTAGACCGCCATTGCCACTCCTATGCTCTGACCAAAGCCACGAGAAAGACCGATCTAGATAGTAAAGATTAAACAAAAGATAAAAGATCCTAGATAGACTGATTTTGACGGGTTCAGTAAAATAAATCCTTTTAAAAACAGTATAATAAAGCTTTAAGAAAAGTGCTGAGAATGAAACAGCATTGGACATTTGGGAAAGTTGTCTGTTATGCTCTAGAAGAAAGTATTGGGTCTCTCAAAATGGGTGTTCTTCCTCGCCTGGCAATGGCCAATGCTACAATACGGACACGACATATACATCCAAGAATAGGATAGACAAAGTTCTGATAACCTCTTGTAGTTATTATGGGCTAGAAATATTCAGATTTTCGAAATAAAACAATCATTCTTATTATAGCAAAATATTTATTCTAGATCATACACTAACTACTCCTTATCTCTTATTATTCTTCCTTTTAGACTTTCCTGGCCTCTGAGCTTTGCCAGGCTTACCACCCTTCTTGCTGTTGACCTTGAACGATTTAGTTTTGAAGTTCGTCGGTCTTTTTTGAGGAGCAGCGCCATTGAAACCTTCGAAATTGTTCGAAGATTCCCTTGTGTTCAGTTTCCCGCCTTTCTTTTTGCCGCCAAAACCGAATTTCTTGTCTTTGGCAGCTCGTCGTTTATTGACTTTGTTCTGTGGTCCTTTGCCATCTTTGCTTTTGTTGTGGCTTCCCTTGTTGTCATCTAAGAATCCTAAATCTGATGATTTTCCTTTTCTTACGCGCTTTAATTGTTCCAACATTTCTTTTTTGTCTGCTGCTTGTTTTAGCCTCGCGTCGGTCTGAAATCAATAAGTAGAGGATTTTGATAAGAAAACTGAAACTTGAGAATATAGGTTTCATTTCAAAAAGATGTTTCTATAAATTGAATACTGCACTACAAATAATGGACGTCATTGTCATATAACTAAATCTCCATGTTCTGCATTCCAAATTAAGTAACATCGAAATTCTGTCATCTTTTAAAATCCCATTTATGAAACTGTTATTAACATAATTTCTCTTCATACTAAAACTTTGATCTGAAGTTATGTAACAATTCTAATAAATAATGCATTAAAACAATATAAACTTTTTACATATTTTGTGATTACAACTCAACACAATTTCCAATCATAAATAAAATTTTGTAATCAAATCAAATCGATTTTATTTTAATGTTTGATTATGTATGCACATGGTATAATGACGTCAGTATCATGCAGTAGTCGAAATGCACGTGTCGACATAAGATTAAATTTTAACAACTGCATAAATGTATAGTAATAACTAGCTGACCCGCGCAACTTCGTCTGCATTACAATTTTCATGAATGCTCCGCTCCTATTGGTCGTATAGCCCTCCTCGATAAATGGGCTATCTAACACTAAAAGAATTTATCAATTCGAAGCAGTAGTTCGAGATTAGCGCGTTCAACCAAACAAACAAACAAACTCTTCAGCTTTTTAATCTAACTAGCTTAGACCCGCGAATTCGTTCGCGCATATCCCGTTTTATCCCGTTCCCGTAGAAATTTCGGGAAATCCTCTCTTAGTGCTCCCCTACACTCCCCAAAAACCTACATGCCAAATTTCAGCTTTCTACGACCAGTAGGGCTGTGCGTTGTCTGTCAATCACTCACTCAATCAATCAGTAATGGAAGAATTTTATATTAGGATACTAGCTGACCCGCGCGACTTAGCTCCCGTCAACTGGCTACCCTACCTACCCTACCCGACCTACCCTACCCTACCCTATCCTACCTACCCTACCCGACCTACCCTTCCCTACCTACCCTACCCGACCTACCCGACCCTACCTACCCTACAAAAAAAAATAGTAGCCGATTCTCAGACCTACCCGATATGCACACAAAATTTCATAAGAATTGGTCAAGCCGTTTCGGAGGAGTACGGTAGCTAACATTGTGACATGGAAATTTTATATATAAGATATAAAAATCTTGTGTCATAGTGTTTTTTATGTAACTCCTCTGAAACTTGAATTTTTTGTGTACATCTGGTAGGTTTAAGAATAAGATGTAGGCTATTTGTTATTTATAAAGCAAAATGGCCGGTTCAATTAAAGGTTAGGATCTACTGCTCTACCCCATAAAACCAACTGAGAAATAAAAAAATGAACAGCATCATCACATGTGGTTTTAACTTTACCTGAACTCTCTTAGCAATCTTCTTCTGATCCCTGAGCTGTCGAACTTTCTCTGTGCGAGCCTGTGCTGCCTGCTTCGCCATCAGGTTCTTGCGGACCTTCTGCATGTGATCATCTGACTTGGCCATCTCTGCAAAATAGTCATCTGGTCTGGAAAATAGTAAATAAATGTATTAAAGGGCTACCCTTAATAATGGCAGAAGGTAACAGTATATACTAGAAAGGTTTAGGTAGTTAAGGTGGATGCTCCAGGGTAGCCCGAAAAAATTCAAATATTTTTATGTTTTTTGCAATTTGCCGGTCAGTGTGAAGCTGTATGTGGACCAAATACGATCCGCGACCGTAACGCGTATTTATCTAAAGAATTATAAGTTATAACCATTTTAATCATCAATATAGCCCTCTAAGTTCATGTAGCTCGACAGAATGAATATTTCAGAAATAATCATTCTGTCGAGATACTTACCTATTAAACTACCTTAACCTTTCTAGTATAGGTATCAAAATTAGCTTTGAGGACCTGTCATCATCATTTCACCCAAAATACTTCTTTAGCCACACATAGGCAACAAACAGCCTATGTGTGGCTAAAGAAGTATTCTGTTTACCTTCGCTACATTGATCAGTTACGTACATGGAGTGGTTCTGTGTAACAATGCAATGCAAGACGGTAACAAGTCAACAAGTGTATTCCTCAACATTTCTTACCGTCTGAGTGCAATTCTACTAATTTTTAAACAATAATCAGTCAGGCATGTCAGTCGAAAAATCTCAAAAAAATCTTAATACATACTTGTATGTATGAAAATTAAAGCTTCTTTGAGATATTGACAGTTTGCAATAGGGACATGCAATATTTCCACTTTTACTTTAATTTTAAAGAACTCCAGATAGAATAGACCACCACATAAATAGGAAATGAAAATGCTTTAATTTATTGCCAAAATTGCGTTTTTAAACCGATTGTTTAAATTTTCGCGCGAAAACGGACGATGACGTCGCTCCTGTCTGCCACTGGTCAAGAACTGTCCTAGCTCAAAGACATAGGTTGCCTTTTCGTTGCCTGCTGTTATGACAACGAAAGGGCAACCTTATGTCTTTGTTTTTAAATATCTTACGTTTCACGTTATTTTAATACATTATTTTTGATAAAAATAGATTTTAACTAAAATAAAAAACATTGCAATGGCCTTTATTTTATACATTTTTATAATTTTACTAACAACATTCTCATAAATTTTGTATTTGCATCTTCCCTATTGTGAATTTGAATGCGAGATTATAAATACGGGCTGCACTCTCCCCCTTTTCTGCCCATACTTCATACTTGCATAGAGAATATTCAGTCCATTCTGTCTATAATCAACTTATCAAGGCTAACTTTATCTAACGAAACAGAAATGAGGTGAGGAGATGAATCTATCTCCTCACCTCATTTCTGTTTCGTTAGATCAGGCTTCAATATCAGTCAAATAATTACCAAACTAAATATATCATACCTTCTGGTAGGTACTCCGAGTTCTTTCAGTTTCTTAATACCTTCTAACACAGCAGCCTGTGCTTGTCTATGTAAGAGGTTCTCTCTCTTAAACTCATTGAGGACCGGATCTTGAGTTGGGTCATAATTCTGATGACCTTTGCTGTTCTCTTTTAGATTCCTGCAGAAAAAAACGGTCTTAAAAATAATTTACTGACACTAAAATGTGACGCAGACAAAGTTGCGCTCACATTTATCATGAAAACACTGCTCATATTGGTCATAGCGTGATGTTATATAGCTCATAACTTTCCTCGAGAAATGGGCTATCCAACACTAAAGAATTTTTCAAAATAGGATCAGTAGTTCCTGAGCAGACGAAGTTGCGCGTGTCAACTAAGTAATATTATAAACTTATTATTAGTTAGGATAGCCTTGAACATAGGACCAAGGCAATCCTTAGTTACTAATATTATTAATGTGAAAGTAACTCTGTCTGTCACAATTTCACACCAAAACTACTGAACTGATTGAAATTAAATTTGGTACAAAGATAGTTAAGGCTCTAGACTATCTCTGTACCAAATTTAGTTAAGGCTCTAGACTATCTCTGTACCAAATTTCATTTCAATCAGTAAAAACTAGCCTATGTCCTGTAAAAGGCAATTTTTTTTTTTTTGTTTTTCCTTATAATTCCATTTGCAATCGGTCCTCAGACCATAAGCGAATTTGTTCCATGACAAATGGCGTTGTGGTGGAGCAGCCAGTGCTGCGCCTCCCACTTATAGAAGGTGGTTCCTCTTCAGCCTTTTTACCACCGCTGTCGGTTTAAACAGTTCCTTAACCTTCAAGCGGGCGCGTGGGTATTTGTAGCGACAGCGGTCGCGCGTAACCTAAAAGACCTATGTGAGATTTCAGGAATTTAGAATACTGGTAAACTAATAATTATTTATGTTCTATATTCAGACATTATCAATTTTTACCTAGGCAACAATTTTTTGGAATTAAAATTAAAACAACCCACTATCGTTCGATTACAAACCAGCTATGCACGCCAGACCCACCAAACCAAAGTTTTGTTCTCTTGGGAGAATGATTTGTGTTCTCATTTTTATTTAGTTGTTTTTGTTTTTATTATTACTATGCAATCGAATCATTACTATTAAAGTGTTTATTTTAATAACTGAGGTATTTAACTTCGAAATAAGTCTTCTCGTCAAGGTAAAAGAAAGAGCCAGGCGCGTGTAGTCGTTTCGACGCCTGCGCCGCGACCTAAACAAATGCATTCTATTCAACTACAAAGGCTCGGAGAAGAGTGGAATGCATTCATTTTCGTGCATAGTGAATTAATGAAAAGCTACTGGTAAAGAGAAACACTTGTGGCGAGAAATCGCGATGTAATCAGCGAAAACTTATCGAGCGCGGTCGATTCGACGCCGCGCGACCGCTTGAAGGTTAACTAGTGGGTTTGAATGCAAGGCTAGACTTGCCTTGTGTTGCCTTTTGAATCGCTCTATTTCAGAGTTTACTGATGGCATTTGTAGATACTCGTGGATTTCGTAATTCCTAGCAAACCAAGGAGCGTTAGCTATTGATCTTTGGATACCAGTTTGAACTCTTTGCAGGCAGAGTATGTTGGTTTTGCTGGCAACGCTCACATATGTTCATATGGGCTTGAGAACCGAGTTGTAGATGAGGAGTTTGTTGTCTACACAGAGCACAGAGTTTCTTCCCATGAGCCAATACAGGTTTATCTCGTTCCTCTTATTTTTAATGTGATGTTTCCATGTTAGGCGCCTATCTAAATGGAAGCCAAGATACTTTACACAATCTGTGTGTAGTAGGGTGTCAGGACCAAGTCTAACAGATGGTGTGTTTCCCTGCCTAAGCGTGAAGGTGATATGATTAGACTTGGATGCACTGGCATGTATTCGCCACTTACAGAGCCACTTATGAGTTTCGTCTAATTGTTTCTGGAGTCTTTTGCTGGCCATTTCTGTGTTGTCATCAACTTATAGATAGGCTATGTCGTCGGCATATGTTGCTATAGTTATGCTATTCAATGTGGGTAGATCTGATGTAAAGATATTGTACAACACTAGGCCAAGAACAGATCCCTGTGGTACACCAGCTTTCGCTTCAGTCAATCTCGATCTTGCTTCGCCCTGTTTCACTTGGAAGCAACGGTCAGATAAATACGACTGTATGAGCAGGAACATTGAGTGTGGAAGTTTTTCTTTCACTTTAGCCAGCAGTCCTTTGTGCTAGACAAGATCAAAGGCTTACTGAACATCAAGGAATGCCGCTGAGCAGTACTTTTTATGTTCGAAAGCCTGTCTTCCTGTTTGGTAAACTCTGTGAACCTGTTCTATTCGAGTGAGATTTCCAAAAGCCAAACTGGTGAGACGGAACAACATCATTAGCATCCAAGCATGATGTAAGACGGTTGAGGAATATCCTCTCCCACAGTTTGGAGAGCACAGACATTAAGCTTATCGGCGGATAAGACGAGGCCTCATGTTCAGGTTTACCTAATTTATGGATCATGACAACTTCGGAGATTTTCCACAGGTCAGGAAAGTGAGATGTTCGAAAGATTGCATTGAACAAACTAGCTAGGAAATAAATGACATAGGAAGGACATAGGCTACTTTACGTTCCTGGAAGTATGTTCCCTAGGGATGTAGGGACCATGTGGGTAAAGATGCTAGCAGAAGCTAGTAAAGCATAAGTTAACCCTTATTATACAAAATGATGCAGTTGCTCTAAGTATTAGGGTCTCTAGCTACCATAATAGTGTAAAGGCAAGTAATATTCTTGACTTGAGGATTTGTTTTGAGAATACTATGTTAATTTGTGACGGACATAAGAGATAAACCAATATGGTCACTAGGAGAACATTTCTGGGCTTAACCTTAATTATCCGTCAACAAATGCAACTGGATTTAAACAGAACTAAGAAACTCGAAGATGAACAGCTCTAAACTTTATCAACTACTGTGCAATGTTATGAAATTATTTAAATGATTAACGAGGTTTACATACTTTCTTCTCTGTGCTGTCTCCTGCATTTGTAAGGCTACGTCTGGTGCCATCGGTGCTATAGCAGTCACTAGATCTAAGGTCTCGATCCATGGTAATTTTAGCTGAATTTCTTTCAGTTTCACTTTCAAATCAGCCACGTTATTTACATAATTCTTCGCAATCCTTTCTATTTCCTCATTAAGGCCAGGCTTTAGCAAGCCTTTGGCAAACGCTTCTTGCAACTGCAACACAAAAATTAAGTCGAATACACAAATTACTGAAAATATCCTATGCCGGAGCCCACATTGCAAATTCCATGAAAAAATACTTACTTCTTCATCTGAATCTACTTCGGAGTCTGTGTCATTTAATACAAAGTCACTCATTATGAATTAGTAGTGGGAATTGGGTCACAATGGTCAATTTATTTTAACTCCACAACAACATAACCTCAATTAGAAAACGTGTGCTTGACATTTACATTCCGTTTCTCACTATATACAATGTACTCTGTGCTACTAACCAAAGAGTACAGTTACAGTATATATAATGAAACTACTAACATAGTCTGTGGTTTATTCGTTAGAAGTTCCGTTCCATGTGTTCCACAAAGAGCCCACCTTTCACCCACAAGTGTTGTTTAAAAACTAGTTTAGTATACTGTTATATGTTATTCATATCATGACGAATAACATAAAAAAAAATCAAGGAAATTATTTCACAAGTGGCGTCGGGTAATATTGATGTAGTGGTAAAAACTACAAAACTATAATAAATAAATCATCCTCAGGTCTATATTTTTACTGTGCTCAGGTTCATCCAAAGCGACTGGCGAGGCGATTACAAAAAAATATGATGATACTTTCGTATACGTATCATCTTTTGTTTGAAACAGCCTGTGTATGGCCCGCATAAGTTCATACGTTTTCACGCGTGTCTTATGTGTGCTTCCAATTCATAAATATATCTATGTTCCGTCTATGTTCAAATTCCTATGTTCCATTCTATATCTATGGTGCTTCCCATCTTCCCATAACTACACTCACAGAACACTATTACCTAGACTTAGACTACACTCCTACAGTCCTACTAACTTATCTATGAATTGAAAGAGGACGAGGGTACCGTCGATTCAGAGTTGCTAATAGGGAATATGCATGATTTTTTTTTATTTGCAAAATGAAATACTTATTAACTCTAGTAAACAATCATAAAATTATTTTTTAAATACCTTTATCAGCGATGAAGTTATAAAGCTTCAAAGATTACAATTAGAAAGAGAAGTCCGATGAAGACTTTGACGTCATCGTCTATGACGCCTATACAGCTGCCATAGAAAACAGCGTTTTCGCAAGAGGGACAGATATATGTGTTTTATATTATATCTCCTTCGTTTTTCGAGTAATTTTGATTCTATTTTCACTGTTAGTATTATATTTTTGTGTATTTTTAGATAAACTGTATAGATGAAAAATATGTTTTTCATGCATATTCCCTATTAATATAAGGTGCCTAAAATTGAGTGAATTTCAAGAAGTACTCACATTAGCTATTATCATTTAATAAGAATTACAGTTTTTACAAATCAAAAACAAAGATATAAAAATAATAGATAATTTACAGTTACATAGCTACGCTAACAGTTAAGTCTCTCAGGAATAAACAATGGCTTTATCGGAAAGAATTTCCATTATAGTCCGCTACTTTGGAAGTTCGTATTTTTATGTAGATAGTACTCACAAATAGAAAGCTTTTTACAAACTTCAAGATACGGGGTGTCACAATTTACGAGATAAAATTCATTAGTTTCAATAAAAATTGGAAAATAGTGCACCAATTGCAAATTTTTAGATTAGATAAATTGTCATGGTAGACGTCAAAGTTGACCATTTACGTTCCGTTGACGTTAGAAGTATTTTTTATTAAATTTTATGTCATGTGTTTTTCATAAATATAATTTTCTTTTTACATATTCACATACTTTTGGTGTTAATCTTCTTCCACCTGGCGTTAATCTCGGCTATTGCCAGGGTCCGCCTTCCTACTTAGCTTCCTCCACTTTGCCCGATCTTCAACATCCTTCTCAGTCAGGCCATTGGCTCTCATGTCGGACTTGACGACGTCCAGCCAGCGCTTGCGAGGGCGACCACGGGGCCTAGCCCCAAGAACAGCCATATTCATGCATCCCCGACCAACGTACTCCATAGGGCGGCGCATGATGTGGCCATACCATCGCAGACGACACTCTTGCAGTTTTTCCCCCACGTCACGGACACCAAGACTACCTCGGATGTAAGAGTTGCGCATGCGATCGGATCGCGTTACGCCACTCATCCACCTCAGCATCTTCATCTCCGTGACGCGAAGCTCCTGGGTGTGTCTGCTTAGTGCTGGCCAACACTCGCCCCCGTACAGTAGGACAGGCCGAATGATGCATTTATATATCTACCCCTTGAGCTTCGGAGGCATTTTGCGGTCGCATACAACGCCCGTCACCTCGCGCCACTTCGCCCAAGCCGCGCCAATACGTGCTTGGACATCGTCGTCCACGATGCCAGACTCGTGCAGCACGGATCCAAGGTACCTGAACGTATCGGACTTTCTGATCAGGTCCGAACCTATTCGGATGGTGTTTGTATCCGTGCTGCCACAGGACATGTACTCAGTCTTCGCCACATTTAGTCTCAGACCACCGTTTTCAAGCGTGTCCTTCCAAATGTTGACTTTGCGCTCAAGATGGGCTTTGTTCTGATTAACGAGGGCGATGTCATCAGCATACATCATTAGCCATGGAGGCTGATCTTGGATGTTTGCCGTAACTACATCGAGCACTACGTTAAACAAGAACGGGCTAAGAGCCGAGCCTTGGTGAACGCCAACAGATATTGGGAAGCCATTCGATTCGCCAACAGCGGTCTGGACAGAGGACACGGAATCGCGGTACATGTCTCTGATAATGTCAATATAGGCCTCGGGAACGCAACCCAGCGCTGGGCACGCAACAATCCAGGCGATAAGTCCCCTCTTTGAGGAGTGGCTGGAGCGGCGCCACGGCGTCCTCACCTTCCGCCTGACACAGGTACTCACCGGACACGGTTGATTCGGGAGATACCTGTTTCGGATTCGGCGGGAGGACGCGCCCGGGTGTCATCACTGCGAGGATCGCCCGGAGGACACGGGAGCATACGGTGGAGGTCTGCCCTGCTTGGGCGGAGCACCGCCGGGTCCTCGTCGAGGCGATCGGCGGCGGCGACCTCTCGCGACCGGCCTTGGTTCAATCTTTGGTCCGGAGCGAGGAGGCATGGGAAGCGATCACCTCCTTCTGCGAAGCAGTAATGCTAGCAAAGGAGGAGGCCGAACGTGTGAGAGAGAGGGAAACCTCACGTCCCAGTCGCCGCTACAGAAGAAGACGCCCCAGGCGTCGGGAGTCGTAGGACGATTCCCAGCCGCCGTAGGCGCGGGCCTGCGGACGGCGAGCAGTGGGTGGCTCGCCGTCTGATCAGAACTAGGCCCGGGTCGGCGGCGCGCTGCGATCCCAGCGCGCCTCAAAGAGATGTCAGCGTGGAAGACGGGGCCCGCTAGGGCAGGTGCCTGCTGGGGCTGCGGAATCTGTTCGAAAGAGGTGCCGTAGCCTTGGAACACAAAGGGCACCAGGAGGAACACGGATGGGTTTTAGTCAGTAAGAGTCTGACACTCCCTCTTGCTTCACCCAGAGCGGGAGGAGTCATTTGATGATTTCCCATCCTTAAAAAAAAAAAAAAAAAAGGCCTCGGGAACGCACTTGAAGCGCAGTGCCCACCAGATGGACTGCCGAGGTATACAGTCGAAGGCCTTCTGCAGGTCTAAAAAGGCCATATGCAAAGCTCTCCTTCTCTCTCTGTAAGCCTCAGCCAGATTCCGTAAGGCGAACACTGCGTCCATGGTGCTGTTACCCGCCCGGAAGCCATATTGACACTCAGAGACAGTACACTCGCTACGGAGCCTTGTGTCAATGATGCGCTCGAAGAGCTTCATGGTGTGGCACATGATCTTGATACCGCGGTAGCTACCACAATCCTGTACGCTACCTTTGCCTTTGTAAACAGGGATAATCAGGCTAAATCGCCACTGGTTCGGCATTTCCTTGGTGATCAGGATGCGGTTAAAAAGATCCGTCAGAAGGTCCACACCATGTGGGCCCATCGCCTTCCACACTTCAATTGGCACATTGTCAGGCCCGACCGCTTTCCGGTTCTTCATGTGGCGAAGAGCAATGCGGGTTTCGTCGGGGGAAATAGGGGAAATAAGCCCAAGGTTAGGAGGCAGTTCCGGAGGAAGGTTATGGGGATGCTGTTTGTTAGACAGCTCCGCGAAGTATGTACACCATCTCTCCTTAACAGAGGGGGCATCGTAGAGCAGCTTACCCTGGGCGTCCCTTACACAAAGACATTTGCTAATGTCCCGTGTAGCTTTCTCCCGGCCACGCGCCAGCTTAAAAATAAGCTTTTTTTTGGTGTTAATAAATGTGCACAATAGTTGTTGTTGCAGTTACATTGACGTTTTACACAAAAAAATACTGACTACTACTACTGCTAATAGAAGAACTTTGGATGCAAGAGCGAGCGAAGCGAGCTCTGGACTTGAAGGCACCCCGACTCGGACAGGTTAGGTTAGAAGGGGATGGCGGGGTCTTGTGAGCGAGCAAAGTGAGCGTATAGACCCCGCCATCGCCTTCGTGGTTATTTTTTTTTATAAACCATTCATGAACTGTAATAGCGTCAAAAGTTTTTCTAAGTAGGCGGGGAATTTCAGCATTTTTGTGCTCAATATTTACATCGGCAACTTTTATTTTCATTGTGCTCCGTATGAGTTCAATGGGACTGAGATCACAGTGATAATGTGGTAAAGCATTTATGTCTATTGACTTTTGTTTTTTTTTCTTAATTATTTCTATGAGATTTGATTATGAGATTTGTAATTATCATGGTACAGAAAACTTAAGACAGTAAATGAATTTTTTCAGTTACGTTTAGATGTTAAGAGATGTTCATATCGTCCCGGGTCCCAAGACAATATAAGTAACTTATTTGACTGATGCAGGAAAGCTCCAGAATTTTGAGAGGGCAGAACACAAGAGCGAGCGAAGCGAGCTCGAAAATTTTTGTACCTTGTATCGGATAAGTTTGATTTTTATAAGGCAAAAAGATATTGTTGTTACTTTAAAAGTATGTGGATTGACTTTTAATCTACAATGGACCATTTAGAAGTTAAAATTTAAAAATATTGAAAATGATGTTTTCCGAGCACCAAACAGTGCACTCGTACTCTTGTACGCTATTGGCATTTTTTCTAACAATATCCCAAAAAATCAGGATTGTGCAATTTATGACGGGTCTAGATCATAATCTAAAAATAGCTACTCGGAAGTTTTATAATATTATTTATCATTTCTTTGACACTTGCATACCTAAAAAACGCAGAAGTAAATTCGCGAATAAGCGATACCCAGTATGGTTCACTAGTGATATAATCCACGACCTAAGGCTCAAGCTAAAGCTCCATAAAAAGTGGAAGCGAACTAAGTGCGATAGCGCCTGTTTGTTATTTTCGGATCTCAGGTCAAGTTTAAAGGCCCGTATTGCAGATGCGTATTCCTCATACTTGAGAAATATAGAAAACACAATTAAAATCAATCCCCGCCAATTCTGGTCACACATTTCTAGTCTGCGATCCAAAGGTGGGTTTGAACCATACATTACATACAAGGGTGTAACTTTTTCGGGATCTAAGGCAGTAGGGGCATTTGCCGAATTTTTCTCTGATGTTTTTCTTCCTGATGTACTGCGGCTCAATGCTGATCATGTTTGTGTCGCTGATCATACCAGCAACAGCAATTACATAGATATACCCCCCTTGAGCCTTGTAGACATTGTAAAAGGCATAAATAAACTTAAACCTAACAGCTCTATCGGTCCTGACAATATTCCCCCTTTTATCGTTAAGGATTTAAGAAGTATTCTCAGTGAACCTCTTTGCCATATTTTTAATTTAGCCTAGCAAGCTAGTTCATATCCCTCTGAATGGAAAGTTTCCAGAGTCACACTCATTCCTAAATCTCAAAACAAGAAATCTGCTGAAGATTACCGCCCTGCCGAAGGTCTTTGAGAACATCCTTCACAGTGCTATCTTCAAACAAATAAACAAGTACTTATGTAATGAGCAGCACGGCTTCAGAAGCAAGAGATCAGTTGACACTAATCTCCTGACACTGGTTGATTATATCTCCTCCAGCTTGGACCGCGGGCATCAGGTGGACGTACTTTACTTCGACTTCCGAAGGCGTTTGATAGGGTTAACAATGACATGCTGCTGATGAAGCTTAGCAAACTCGGATTCTCCCCGTCTCTTCTCCGTTTTTTCGCAGACTACCTACGTGATCGTCAGCAGTTTGTTAGGCTTGGCATGTACGAATCTAGTACCTATCACACACGTTCTGGCGTGATTCAAAGCTCAATTTTGGGGCCTTTGTTATTTTTAATTATGGTCAATGATCTCCCTCAAGTTCTTCGACATGCAAGATATCTACTGTATGCCGACGACTTGAAACTGTATCTTGAAGTAAGCTCCGAATGTGACTGTTTGGCACTGCAGCAAGACATAGACGCGATATACAAGTGGAGCGTTGACAATAAGATGGAATTCAACTCCTCTAAGTGCTTCGCTATGACCTCCGGTCGATTGCAACTCCCAGTGAATTTCGAATACAATTTAAATAATGACACTATCACAAAATCAACAGCCATGAAAGATCTGGGAGTCACGTTCGACCGAAAGCTCACCTTCCACGACCACATGTCTACGGTAACCAAACAATCCTACCAAAGGTTAGGTTTTGTCCTTCGTAATTGTCGTGATTTTCGCTCCGCACACGCTATCAAAATAATATATAACGCGCTTGTGCGTAGCAAGTTAGAGTCAGGCTCTTGTGTGTGGAATCCACACGAAAGACTTACATGCTTCTTTTAGAAAAAGTACAGAAAGCGTTCCTTAGGTTTTTGTACAAGCGGATACATGGCTATTACCCTTACCTTTATCCGACTAAATTTTTACTGGGTTGACTCGGATATAACTCATTAGAGGTAAGGCGAGCGCGTGATCAGCTCACAATGGCCTGTAAGACGCTCCGTAAAACCATTGACGCGCCGGATCTGCTTACAATGCTGGCTCGCTTCTTGTGCCGGACAATTACTGCAGGGGTAAAAAGCACAGATTGTTCGCTGTGCCTCCGTGTCGCACCGTTGATAAATAAATAATATCGACAGTTACTACATCGACAGTCGCAGTATCGAAAACGTTCCATCGAAGGGTTACTGAAACGACAGTACCCCAAATCGATGGTACGCTACATCGACAGTACGCTACATCGACAGTACACAAAATCGACAGTACCTACTCTAAATCGACGGTACGCTACATTGAAAGTCACAGAAGAGAAAAAACAGTAGAAGTACAAAGTAGGCATGAAACGCGTGCCGGAATTACGCGGAGTTACGCGTACCTCAACCCAGTCGTGTTCTAACATCACGACGAACCGATCGTCTCGCTCACTCTCGATATAAATGTTATATTTTCTGAACCATGCCGTATTGTTCCATTTTAGAGTGCAAAAATTATATTAGGAGAATAAATCTTAAATATGGAGGTGTTTCATACCACGGGTAAGTACGATTTTATTTGTTTTCTAATAAAATCTTAGCAAATTTCATTTTGCTAAAAACTTAAGTTCAGTTCTAGATTAATTAATCCACCTTATCCCATTAGCATAGAGTTTTTTAGTGTTTTTTTTTTCTTCGCTATTCAAATTCTGATGTAGTCGGGTAGGATACTGGATGGATAGATATCGATAAAAACATTTTTTTTGTAGTTCGTCTAGAAATGTTATTGAAATCACTAAACATAACTTTAAAAATATTTTTAGGTTTCCCAAATACGCCAAAGTCAAAGAAAAATGAATAGATGCTCCGAGCATTATTTAGAAAGCGATTTTTTAATTTCAAAAAAAGGATATAGAAACACGAAAACTTTATCTGCGTTAAGATTCTGTACCAAACTATGCAATAAGATAGTATCGTAAGCCACTTGGTATAAAGAGTTCACGGAACTGAAGTGTAAACAACACCCCTTTTTTTGTCGGCAGTCGAGTAAGATATCCGAGGCATGATTTTGTAAGGCTTGTGGTATGAAAAAAAATCTGGCCAAGTGCGAGTCAGACTCGCGTTCGAAGGGTTACGAATCAATTTCATTTTTGTAAGGGTTCCGTTTCTTACGGATGTTCGGAACACTAAAACATGTATGATGTGTGTTATTTTAATTGATTAATGTGTAATAAGGTATATTTTCAATAATAAAATAAAAACCTTTGAAAAAATGTTTTTTTTGTTTCTATCTATTTTTATACAATAAACTGGGAATATTTCGCTTACGCTATTTTGAAAGTAGAACTTTATTAAGAATGTATTACAAAGCAAACCAGAACTTATCCATTTTAAATGTGATAGCTTATTTCATAACGATTCCAACAACAAGTTTCATGTATGGCTCCCATACAAAACTCCAACACCAAGCGAGTCACATTTGGTTTTAATTTCGAAAAAAGTTATCTTGTTTATCGATATCGACAATGTAAGTCAAAGTTCATGTGTCATAGAGTAATGAACCTTATTGCTAGTTTAAGTTTATAATTGCAACCATTGAAAATACCGCTATCTATGGTCGAATAGCGGAATTTACTCGTAAATTCAACTTAGAATGAATTTAGGAAACGAAACGCCGTGAGTACTTTTCGCTTTAAAGCAAAGGTAAGGCCGAAGGTATATTTTCAAATGTAGGTTATTTGACTTATTCTTGATCTGACCAAAATTTAAACGACCAATCAATCGTATCCTTGATTTTTGGTGAATATATGATTATCGTTATAGTTGTGTGAGTGTGGCGACACAGGTTCCCACAGAACAGAAAAAACAGTAGAAGTGCAAAGTAGGCGTGGCACGCGTGCCGGTATTACGCGGTGTTACGCGTACCTCAACCCAGTCGTGTTCTAACATCACGACGAACCGATCGTCTCGACATAAATTTATATTTTGTGAACCATGCCGTATTGTTCCATTTTGGAGTGCAAAAATGATAGTAGGAGAATAAATCTTAAAAATGGAGGTGTTTCATACCATCGGTAACTACGATTTTATTTGTTTTCTAATAAAATCTAAGGAAATTTCATTTTGCAAAATCCTTAAGTTCAAGTCTAGTTAAAATCCACCTTATCCCATTAGTTTAGAGTTTATTTTACATCGATTCAGTTACTGTTTCGTTCTCGAAAGTTCTTCGCTATTCAAATAGTGATGTAGTCGGGTTGGATACTGGATGGATAGATATCGATAAAAACACTTTTTTGTAGTTCGTCTAGAAATTTTATTCAAATCACTTAACATAACTTTAAAAATATTTTTAGGTTTCCCAAAGACGCTATCGTCAAAGTAAAATGGATAGATGCACGGGTAGAGCTGATTGGATGCCAAGCAAGACAAGCACGATATGCTCCGTACATTTTTTAGAAAGCGACTTTTTTATTTCAAAATGAAAGGATATAGATACATGAAAACTTAGTCTGCAAGATTCTGTACCAAACTATGTAATAAGATACTATTGTAAGCCACTTGGCATAAAGAGTTGACGGAACTGAAGTGTAAACAACACCCCTTTTTTTGTCGGCAGTCGAGTAAGATACCCGAGGCATGATTTTGTAAGGCTTGTGGTATGAAAAAAAATCTGGCCAAGTGCGAGTCGGACTCGCGTTCAAAGGGTTCCGAATCAATTTCATTTTTGTAAGGGTTCCGTTTCTTATGGATGTTCGGAACACAAAAAATATATGAGGTGTGTTATTTTTATTGATTTATGTGTAATAAGGTATATTTACATAAATAAAATAAAAACCTTTGAAATAATGTTATTTTTTTTTGTTTCTATCTACTTTTATACAATAAACTGGGAATATTTTGCTTACGCTATTTTGAAAGTAGAACTTTATTAATATTAACAATGTATTACGAAGTAAACCCGAACTTATCAATTTTAAATGTGATAGCTAATTTCATAACGATTCCAACAACAAGTTTCATGTATGGCTCCCATACAAAACTTCAACACCAAGCGAGTCACATTGTTTGGAATTAATTTCGAAATATCTTATTTATCGATATCGACAATGTAAGTCAAAGTTCATGTGCCACAGCCGTAATCGAGTGGCAACTGTTACTATCCAAACATAGAATAATGAACCTTATTACTAAGTCGTTAAAATTTATAATTGCAACCATTGATAATACCGCCATCTATGGTCGGATAGCGGAATTTATTTGTAAATTCAACTTAGAATGATTTTAGAAAACGAAACACCGTGAGTACTTTTTGCCGTAAAGCAAAATAAATACTACGTGTAAGGCCGAAAGTATATTTTCAAATATAGGTTCTTTGACTTATTCTTGTTTTGACCAAAATTTAAACGACCAATCAATCGTATCCTTGATTTGTTGTGACTTTTAGGACTATCGGTATAGTTGTGTGAGTTCGGCGACACAGGTTCCGATACAAATTTCGTCGCATAGCATTTCCACCTGTTTTTTCTGTTCCGTGCAGGTTCCGATACAAATTTCGTCGCATAGCATTTTTACACCTGTTTTTTTCTGTTCCGTGTCGACAGTACACCAAATCGATAGTACGTTGCGTCGACAGTATACTATATCGACAATACGTTGTATTGACAGTACAACATATCGAAGGTAAGCTACATCGACTGCCCGACCCAAGCCTGCGTAGGTAGATTGCGTATGTAGGTAGGGTAGGTAGGATAGGTAGGGTAAGTAGGGTAGGTGGGGAAAGTAGATTAGGTAGGAAAGGTAGGGTAGGTAGGTAGGGTAGGTAGGATAGATAGGTAGGTAGGTACTAGGTAACCCAGTTGACGGGAGTGAAACCGAGGGGGACAGCTAGTTTCAAAAACTATCCAAATCATTCATTCAAAACATTTCGTACTACCCGCTATTTCGTATTACCCGATCTTTCAAATCGGACAGTAGTTCCTGAGATTAGCGCGTTCAAGCAAACAAACTCTTCAGCTTTATATATTAGTTTAAAGATTTATGATTTGTATAAGTTATTTAAAAATAAAATAGTTATAAATGCCAAAGAAGGAAAACTTACCTACATTAATTATTTTAAGTGTGATTAGAGATTTCATTTAGATGCATGCCTCGTCATACAATTTGATTACCATTTGTTTTATTGTTATTAAAATCTGGCTCGAATTGGGCAGTCGATGCAGCGTACTATCGATATGGTGTAGGTACTGTCGATACAAAGTATTTTCGATGTGGTATTCTGTAGATTCAACGTATTGTCAATATGGTATACTGTCAATACAACGTACTGTCGATGTAGCGTACCGACGATTTAGAGTACTGTCGATTTTGTGTACTGTCGATGTAGCGTACCAACGATTTGGGGTACTATCGATTCAGTAACCCTTCGGTGGAACGTTTTCGATACAGCGACTGTCGATTTAGTGACTGTCGATATTATGATCTAGACCCATTTACGACTACCTAATACGGTACCTAAGATGTTTTAAATGTATGGTCTAATGTAATAAGTAGGTAGGTATAAATATGTTTGTAGGTTTCTCAGTAGTACATTGTTTTTATGATTGATGATGACTTTGTAAAGTTAACTAAGATTCACAGACATATAAATACTATTTATATGTCTGTGCTAAGATTCAAACCAAGCCCCGAACATCCTGGGGTGGCCCCAGAACATTCGGGTGTGGGTGATCTAATATACGCCTATGCCCGTCAGTTATTATATTCTTTGAGGTTCCAATGGTGCATGGAGTTGTGAAATGAAAATGGAAAGCTTAAAAATATGAGAAACGAAACGGTATTGTTAGAAATAACTGTTTGAAATTAAGTTTTTTTTTAAAAAAGGTTATTATAAGTTTGTTTACCAAATACCAGAAAAGAAAGAATCGATGGGTAAAGAATGGATAGAACTTAATATTGCCATTGATTGTCTATGGTTCAAATGATCGCTGAAGAAAGGTGCATTGGGAACGTGCCACATTGCCAACGGCAACGACCTCATCTTCGACGCAATGCTTTTGAAATCGCCAACGAGTAGCCGGCGACTAAAGTCATTTCGTGTTGACTAGCGTAAAGTGGGTGATAGACGTACGAACTTATATTACGCGGTTTTTAAGATCGCGAGTTTACTCGGGTTGACGTCGGTGACACTCGTAAAAGCTTGCTCATCACTCTGGTACCAGGGAGACCGTGATTTCGTCAATGAAAGAAACTTTTTGTTATTCATGAATAATATTTTATTAAAGCCAGACATGATACTATCAGATAAGCAAAGAAAAGTATTCTGTTTATTATAGCTTCGAAAATCAGTCATTTTTGCTACACAATAGCACTCAACGTATCACGCGAATTATAATCATAATCACTTGCATGTAATTCATCAAAACCCAAAAGTTTCTTTGGAGTCATTACAATCAATAACTCCATCGAATAGGTAAATCAGTCCGCGAGATAAACTCGCTAAAGTTTCAAAACTATCAAATCAGACTGTGCTTAAAGTCAGCTTGTGCACATAGAATTTGCGTAAAAATAATTTCAAAATAAATGTAATTCCTAAGATTTGGGCTATATGCCCTTTGCTATTACTACAGTGCAGCCACTAGCGGAGCAGCAGCCGCAGCCAGTGTACAGACGCAAGCACATCAACTTACTACAATCTGTCAAACTTGAATTTTCAACTTTATTGCAAAAAAAAATAGGTTCAAGTTTGATTGGGAAAATTTGACAGTTTCGGGTAGCTTGATGTGCTGGCATCCGTACCTGCGAATGAGTTCGTACGTTCGTA
This sequence comes from Lacanobia oleracea, assembly GCA_950371165.1. Lineage (NCBI taxonomy): Eukaryota > Metazoa > Arthropoda > Insecta > Lepidoptera > Noctuidae > Lacanobia > Lacanobia oleracea. Next base: position 4,524,618 of record OX493390.1, on the reverse strand, counting down.
GAATCACGCAGCAAGCGGCTCGCAGTCGCTACCACAGTCGCCGCCTCCCCTACACTAGTAGCGCCCCTCGGTCGCCCTTGACAGTCCAATTCGGGCGTCCGAATAAGATCGGTAACGCATCGTAAACTCACTCGCGCTCCTCGCTGCTCTTAATTTGTTTTTGGTGAAATAAATATTTCGACGTCTTAGAGTGAAAACCTCGTAAGTGTAAAAGAAGTTACTTTTCAGGAGGAAGAAAACAGTGCATGCTGTAATACATTTGTACGTCTACTTTTATGTTTTTTATTTATTCTTCTTCTACCTGGCGTTAATCCCGGCTATTGCCAGGGTCCGCCTTCCTACTTAGCTTCCTCCACTTTGCCCGATCTTGAACATCCTTCTCAGTTAGGCCATTGGCTTTCATGTCGGACTTAACGACGTCCAACCAGCGCTTGTGAGGGCGACCACGGGACCTAGCCCCAAGAACAGCCATATTCATGCATCCCCGACCAACGTACTCCATAGGGCGGCGCATAATGTGGCCATACCATCGCAGACGACACTCTTGCAGTTTTTCCCCCACGTCACGGACACCAAGACTACCTCTGATGAAAGAGTTGCGTATGCGATCGGATCGCGTTACGCCACTCATCCACCTCAGCATCTTCATCTCCGTGACGCGAAGCTCCTGGGTGTGTCTGCTTAGTGCTGGCCAACATTCACCGCCGAGCAGTAGGACAGGCCGTATGATGCATTCATATATCTGCCCCTTGAGCTTCGAAGGCATTTTGCGATCGCATACAACGCCCGTTACCTCGCGCCACTTCGCCCAAGCCACGCCTATACGTGCGTGGACATCGTCGTCCACGTTGCCAGACTCGTGCAGCACGGGTCCAAGGTACCTGAACGTATCGGACTTTCTGATCTGGTCCGAACCTATTCGGATGAACCTATTTGAATCCGTGCCGCCACAGGACATGTACTCTGTCTTCGCCACATTTAGTCTCAGACCACCGTTTTCAAGCGTGTCCTTCCAAATGTTGACTTTGCGCTCAAGATGGGCTTTGTTCTGATTAACGAGGGCGATGTCATCGGCATACATCATTAGCCATGGGGGCTTATCTTGGATGTTTGCCGTAACTATATCGAGCACTACGTTAAACAAGAACGGGCTAAGAGCCGAGCCTTGGTGAACGCCAACAGATATTGGGAAGCCATTTGATTCGCCAACAGCGGTCTGGACAGAGGACACGGAATCGCGGTACATGTCTCTGATAATGTCAATATAGGCCTCGTGAACGCCCTTGAAGCGCAGCGCCCACCAGATGGACTGCCGAGGTATACAGTCGAAGGCCTTCTGCAGGTCTAAAAAGGCCATATGCAAAGCTCTCCTCTCTCTGTAAGCCTCAGCCAGATTCCGTAAGGCGAACACTGCGTCCATGGTGCTGTTACCCGCCCGGAAGCCATATTGACACTCAGAGACAGTACACTCGCTACGGAGCCGTGTGTCAATGATGCGCTCGAAGAGCTTCATGGTGTGGCACATGATCTTGATACCGCGGTAGCTACTACAATCCTGTACGCTACCTTTGCCTTTGTATACAGGGATAATCAGGCTAAATCGCCACTGGTTCGGCATTTCCTTGGTGATCAGCATGCGGTTAAAAAGATCCGTCAGAAGGTCCACGCCATGTGGGCCCATCGCCTTCCACACTTCAATTGGCACATTGTCAGGCCCGACCGCTTTCCGGTTCTTCATGTGGCGAAGAGCAATGCGGGTTTCGTCGGGGGAAATAGGGGAAATAAGTCCAAGGTTAGGAGGCGGTTCGGGAGGAAGGTTATGGGGATGCTGTTTGTTAGACAGCTCCGCGAAGTATGTACACCATCTCTCCTTAACAGAGGGGGCATCGTAGAGCAGCTTACCCTGGGCGTCCCTTACACAGAGACATTTGCTAATGTCCCGTGTAGCTTTCTCCCGGGCACGCGCCAGCTTAAAAATAAGCTTTTGCCCCTCCGCAGTTTCCAGCTTGTCGTACAAGGGCGCCAGACTTTTGCTGCGGGCTCTGGCTACAGCTTTTTTGCAAGCGCGCTTAGCCGCTCCATATGCCTCCCTGTCATCCGGAGAGTTGGACCCTTGCCACTGTTTAAATAAAACCTTCTTCTTCCGAGTCGCCTCCTGCACCCCGTCATCCCACCACCACGTCTCCTTTTTTATGGTGCGGCCACCACGAGAAGTGCCAAGGACGCGCTTACCCGCATCGGTGATTGCTGAATGGATCCTACTCCAGATCTCTTGAGCGGACTCATGCGGAGCACTGATCTCGAGATGCTCGACCTCCGCGATGAAGTCCGACTGCCTAGGACCATCAAGCAACCACCACTTAGTGCGGGGTTTGCGTTTTTCGGTCACTTTCTTTTTCGGTACAACCGCAAAGTCCAGGACAAGGAGGCGGTGTTGAGCCGTTAGGCTTTCACCTGGGATGACTTTGCAGTTGGTAACCTTGCCAATGTGGCACCGTCGCACCAGCAGGTAATCTATTTGGGTTGAGTAGGCACCACTACGGTACGTAATAAGATGCTGGGGCTTCTTCTGAAAGAACGTGTTCGCGATGGCTAGGTCAGACAAAGCGCTGGTGCTGAGTATACTGACTCCCTCTGCATTTAGCTGGCCATATCCAAAACCACCGTGAACACGTCCGTATTCTCCAGCAAACTGACCTACGTGACCGTTGAGATCCCCCCCAACCAAAACACCTTCGGAATTCGGAATAGCGCGTAGTACGTCCTCGAACTCATCCCAGAAGGCCTCCTTTTCAGACTCACAGCAACCAGTTTGAGGAGCATAGGCGCTGATTAGGTTCGTTACCGACCCTTCGATCAGCACCCTAACTCGCATCAACCGGTCGCTGCATCGGTCTACTTCAAGGAGTCCATCCTGAAGGTCCTTAGACAGCACCACGGCCACTCCGCCCCTGCCCGTTGGTGATCCGGTGTACACTAGCCGGTACCCCTGCCCGATGTCACGTGACTTATTTCCCTTCCAGCGCGTCTCCTGAAGGAAGGCGCACTGGACCCGACGCTTCGCAAGTACGTCCGCGAGTTCTCGGCAACGTCCGGTTAGGGAGCCAATGTTCCAGGTGGCAAAGCGGAACTTCTTCTTGGGTACTATCCTCTTTAGCCGTGCCCGTACTCGACACGGTAGCCCTAGCCCACTTATCGCAGGTTTAGGGCGATGTGCCTGCGCGTCGTTATGCGGCGCGGCGACGCCCTAGCCCGAGTACCCGTTTTCAACTTCTTGTCCATTTTAATATTTGACTGAAGTTGGTTTTACGTGGGGCGACCAGCCGTCTGACCCCCACAACCCTACGAGAGGGAAACCAGGTTCGCCAGAGCCTCGTCCATTGGACAGCAGGGTGCACCGCTAGCAGGTGAGGTTGGCTTGGGTCTTAAGATGGTAACAGACCCCATGCACCCCAATATTTATGTTTTTTATTTATTAATGTGGTTTAATCCGCAAATTTAACACTAAATTATACAGTTACAGCTGGATAGACTCGAAACACGTTCGTTGCAAGGTATATTCACGACAAACTGACAGATGCAAGTATTTACGAGGTTCTATTTACTGTCATAGATGGCGCTACGAGTATCGAATGAACAAATTAGTCTGATCAGGATGTGCGTTGCGAAGTTTTCTTTATAGAAACGCAATAAAATAAATTTGAGCAAAAATGCATTCCCGAGGTTTCACTCTAAGGCGACGATTTGGTTATTATTCTCGTAGTGTTTCATTGGTAGATCCACCTAAAGTCCTTAGATACACTCAACAGTTCATGATTAGACATGAACCTGGATAGCGAGTCACCGTCTTTAGAAAATTTTGCTGAGATTGTTGCTTGTAAGACTGATTTTAGTACTCATTCATTTGCCTTGATTGACCCACTGCCACTGTTTCCTGTTGTAATATGTCGTGTCAGAAGCGTATCAGTTTCACACATGAATGTATGGTTAGAGACACATTATTACAATAATTATGTTGTATCGCAGCGCGATTTGTCGAGGCGCCGCGCTGACTGCTCTATCCCGATTGCACCAGAGTGGTTCCGACGAGCCACAACACAAAACACCAATGTGTTTCTAGAATTGTTTTAGCCCGCAAATGGACTCTTATGGTGTGGAGAGTCTTCAAAATGTTTGAAGAATAAATCGAAATGTGCATTAATTAATGCAGAGTATTGTATGATATGAAGTGCAAAAACTATTATGAACCGCAAACGCTGCAGAGATTCAATTAGCAGAGGAAAATGTTACGTCAGAGCACTCAGAGCATGTCCCGAAACGACGCATTAATGTGCACAACCATACGTTAGAGTGCTTGTTCATTTGCGCAGAGCGAGGCAGTGGAGCAGGAAACTTAAGAAATTTTAACCGATGAGATTGCATACAATCTTCTATCACGTGAGTCACTGACATTTTGACTGACTTGATTATTCAATATTTCTCCTTTTCTCCGCTCCACTGCCTCGCTCTGCACAAATGGACAGGTAGCCTTACGCCGCAATGCGCATGACTCGCCACAAGACAATATAATAGTGTTTTTCAACCTTTATTTCAACGACAAGTGGCATAGCAGATGAATGAGGAACTCGTGGCTAAATATTTATAGCCACACGGATCGGTCTTCAAGGTTAAGCAACGCTTATCTAGGTTGGTCTGTGGATGGATGACCATCTAGACATACCGAATTTCCTCTGTGTCTCGGAAAGCACGTTATAAATCGGACTCCAATCTTGCCAAGAACTATAGTGTTACCCATGTAATAATGTGTTGTGGAGGTCTAATAGGCAGCCACTCCACGTAAAATACTGGTATTCAACTGGATCCGGCTTGACTAAAAGCCGACTCCAATTTATGGTTGGAAAAGACAGGCAGATGATGATGAAGTGGCATAGCAGAGTTTATCGAAGGGGTATTAATTTCATTTATAGAGGAGCTCGTGGCTAAATAATAACAGCTGCACGGGTCGATCTTCAAGGTTAAGCAACGCGTGCCAAGGTTGGTCTGTGGATGGGTGACCATCTTAACATAGCGAGTTTCCTCTGTGCCTCGGAAAGCACGTTAAGCCGTTGGTCCCGGCTGTCATTTGTACATCTTTGGCAGTCGTTACGGATAGTCAGAAGCCAGTAAATCTGACTCCAGTCTTGCCATGAAGTACTTACCGTGTTACCCAGTTACTGGGTTGTGGAGGTCTGGTAGGCAGCCTTGTTGTCAAATCCGGTTTGACTGGAAGCCGACCCCAATATAGTTGGGAAAAGGCTAGGCAGATGATGATTAATTTCATTTATAGATGCGAGAAATAAGTATAACAGGATCCGAACAAAAAGGCAAGAAGGCATCGTCATGTTTTTTGCCAATTGGAAAATAAACGAACGTGTGCGCCAGGTCACTGAATCTGAATTTATTTTTATGAAATCGTACGTATGTGGCCAGCCTACGTTTTGCGAGAAGCACTGAAACAGTTCAATAGTTTTTTTGGATTTCATAGACTACTAAGTAAGTTCTTATTTTAGAACGCATTCGTAAATTGAATCTTGTTGTCTATTATGAGGATGGATTAAAAAAAAACTATAAAATGTCTTTTAATTCTATCCATAAACAAAAAAACTACTGAACTGAATTACTTTTAATCGTATAATACTATTATGACTCTTCTTTAGGGATATTTAACCACACAAAAAATTGTTGTATTTAAAAATTGTTCCTTTCCATACAAAAATAGTATTTTCTATCGTTGAAAAATATTTAGAATTTCGTTTTACTCATTTGACCGGAAGTTCTTAGTAGTTCTACATGTTTCATGAAACCCCCGTTGTTTTGTATCAAGAAAATGCAATGGCCGCCATCTTCGAGTCTTGTGAATGTTTTGGTCGTAGTTACGAACTTTGAGGCCTATTCATTACGTGCTATGCAATTATTTGATGGAAATAGTTTCGCTACGTCCTAGGTGTTGTAAATTCGCTCATATACAGGTCAGTACAAGTTTCCTTCAGTATTTTCTCGAAAAGTGTTTACATCTGGATTTCATACTGCCTAACTATTGTGATGTTGTCATTTTCTATAAATATTTAGGTTATTCCATATAATAAACCGCAATTACACATGATATCGCTACAAGTAAGTCATTATTAATTTATTGAGGTGATATAAATATACAAACCTCATTTTCGTATGTACTTATATTTCTCATGTCTTTGTTACTATGGGGATTTAGTGGTGTTAGATAGTTAAATATTTCGATTATATCAATAAACTACAGATATATTTAAGTTACATTTCTCTTATTAGGAGAGTGTTTACTTTTTTTGATGTTTATTACTGAGACATTTCAGTTTCCGTGCTACAATAATGGCGGCAGTGGATTAACCTATTCGCTTATTTTACGCATTTATTTCATTGCTGTTACGTTTATTATCGTTTATTTTAGTGTTTTTCTTTATATTTTCTCATAGGGAACAAAATAAAGTGACTTTCAAATAGATTTGTGGAACAATGACCTCGGCGGTCGTATCCTATTTGTGGACTAAAAATATTTTACCAAGAACATTATGGTGTACATCGCACGTACACCTGATCATTTTGAGGATATATGGGTAAAGGATAGATTTTCGGTTGCAGTCACATGAAATAAAATTTGGGGGCCGAGGTGCACTCCAAGGCGTCATCTCGGGTTTGACCCAAGATGATAGTATATACAGCATGTCTGCTACATCAGAATACGAATCTGCGGCCCGGCAAGTGAGTACAATGTATTTACTAACATAAAACTCACCACCAAGGTCCCTGACCAGTCCTGCTGACATGGACACTCAGCCTGTCACTTAGCACTATATTTGTAAATATTATGATTTTGTTACCAATAACATTATGTTCCTACACTGCTTTCCTACTTCCTTCAGCACTATTATGCTACACTATGTCTAAAATCCTGCTTACACCAACATTAAACCTCACAGTGCACAAGGCTTGTTTCTGAAATTAATATATCAGTGAGAGGTGTAGTTTTTTTACAATCATTGCTAAACTATTTACATAGGTGTGTTTAAAAATAGTCCTAATTAAATATAGGTACTACAAGCTATCCATTTTTAGGACCTTGACACTCTAATAAATAAAGTTTTTAAAAGAAAGGTGTATTCATTGATATCCTTTTAAGTTAACAGATTTTAGGTGAGTTATGTGAGATTGTTTTTAAATATATTTACCAAGAAAGTTATCACGAGTTGTATGATTGAGGGCATTTGATATGATTGACGTTCCATGATTACTGTGGATAACTTGCTAAATATGTTTACTGTGTATATGTTAATAAATTCATTGTTTGCATCAGCTTTCACATACATTATTTATAAAGGAAAAGGTCTAGAGTTTACTCTTCTCTTCAAAACTTGTTTTCAAGTAATAGAAGTGCAGTATCATAACTGCAATGCCTTAGTACTTAGAAAACAAGTCACCAGCAATACAGCTTGTATGTATAATTTCAAATGTTTATTCATGTAAATTATGCAGAAGTGTCACATTTAACTACAAGTTCGAAATGATATGCATCGTCTGCATTAACTGAATTCCACAAAGATTAATTTAATTTTGTATTTTGTTATAGGATTACGGGCCGACCACCTCCAGTGAAAATGTTTACGAACATGTATTGGATCACAAATTAACGAATATGAATGTATCTAGTGTGAGAACTCCTGTATTGAGGGCCCTGCCCTTGTCTCCTACTGAAGGTGATCCTGAACCTGATTCCACACATCCTGAAAGTATCATTCAATCTGTGCACAAAGTAGACAAAGAAGTTGAATACCACATTGCTGAGAAACACTGTGATACAGATATGTCTGTGGACTCCCTCTCTGGCATTGTGAGGCTTGAAGAAGCCATAGATAATGTAGGGCGCATAGCATACCCCATATTACAAGAAACCGAAGATTCAAATGATGGCAATTATGTAGATAACTCCACAACCCTCATACAAGCGCCCCTGAGCACAGCAATTGTTCAAAATGTCACTAAATTGCCTCAGAACTTTACAATTAATGTTGATGCAGCTGTTGGAAACATTACATCTATACAGAATGTACAAGATGTATCTGGAAACCAGACCTTATGGCTGCCTACAATACTTGCTACCAGTGCTGCTACAAATGACCCTAAGATAGATGATGATAGGTCACAAGCTAGTGTGTCACAAATCATTATCACGAGCGAGAGTTATGTTAATGACACAACACAAACAAGAAGAGCAAACATTGTAACAGAGACTAACTTTATGGGCCGACCCAAGACATCTAAAGTTCAGATTTTAAGTAACATATCTATTCCGAAGAATCCAAACTATAGTCAGCAATACTTAACAGGGAAAGAAATGGCTCCGGTATATGGCACACAAAATCATGTTTACAAACTGAGCAATTCAGTTCTTTGCACTAAACCCCAGAAGAGCCAATCTCTGATTGGGTGCTCCACCTTATCACCAAATGTTGTGAACAATAGTCCTATCAAGAATGTGCCCTACAATCATACATTTACCAAAAGCACAAACTTAAATAAATCTTTGAATAAGGTAAACAATGGTGCTAATCTAAATGCTATGGTTGCTGCCACCTCAGGCAACACACAATGCCATATTTTATCTCGTGTTGTCTCTGGACCCAATAAGATGTCTGTACATTCTGGAAGAAAATCCGTCAATACTTTTAAGGGATCAAAGAGCTCTGGACAAGTGTCTAATCAGAAGAATCAGTCAAGGCCAATTAAAATAATACAACAGACTGGGTCAGCTAACAAGTCCGAGGCGAAGTCTTGGCCTGTCGCCAGCGTCACTTACAAGAGTCAGCAGCCAAACTATGGAGTTGTGGACTCTAATACATCGAAAATTATTCAGAAAGTTGGCAGTCCCACACCTAAAAGCCAACCACTGGCTTTGTCAAAGTTCCCTCCTAAAGGGGAGCGTTTAGTATTACAGTCTCCATGTGGCCCTGTTTTGATTTCAACTGCTCCAATCAGTACGAGTTTACCAAAGGGTCCCCACTATGTACAATCAGGGTCTACTCCTCATTTACGTTATGTTCAGACATATGGGCCTGCAGATAATCCAATATCCACAGTATCTCAAGTGTCTGCAAACCAGCAGCTGACCGCCCAAATACTGCAGTCACTATCACAACCCAAGTTGATGTTGCAACCCAGTCCAACACCTATAAATCATATAACAACTCTACCACCTTCACTTGAGGAACCAGTGGAAGTGAAACCTGTAAATCAAAAAAGGATTGTTGTGTGAGTATCTGAAATGAAGAAAATACATTTATTATTAATGAAGATTAGTCTATAATACTATATATATATATATATATATAAAATACTATATTTTGTAAATCATCGATAAACTCAATTTTTGTTTTTTTTTTTGTTTCAGTGGTGACAAAACGACACTACTTACTGAGGACGACATAATCGGCATGGAGGAGAGACCAAACCTTTCAGAAGAACTAAGGAGGTATTCCTTCCAGCCCTTAGCCTTCGTGATGTTGGACCACACATATGCCCAGCCAGCTCAGAAGCAGCCTACAGCCACGCCGCCCACAACGCCTGTATCCACAGGCCCACCTCCCACCATCATATCACCCACATTAACTACATCACCAATGAGTCCTTTAAAACGTAATTCGCCTGTAATTATGTCCACTGCTTCGTACGAAATGCCTTTGCCAGTGCCTACCAGTGTTATTGGAACACCTATACCTGTTTCTTCTATACAAATGGCGCCTATAACTTATAAGCCGCAGCCGCCTCCACCACCGGACGACGATGCTGCCTCTGTGATTTCGTCTATAGACGGAGACAGGAAAGCTGACAGAGGTGGAAGTGACACTGAAACCGCTCCTGAAGGTGAGGAGGAAGGCAAGACCCGGTGCATCTGTGACTTCACACACGACGACGGTTACATGATATGTTGCGACCGCTGTGGCGAGTGGCAGCACGTCGACTGCATGGGCATCGACCGGGGCAACATCCCCGACGCGTACATGTGCGAGCTGTGCATGCCGCGCCCCATCGACCGACGCCACGCTCGAGCCATACAGATGAGAAAGAGGGAGGAACTGAGTGCTCTAGGTGCATCAGATACTGACTCTTCTGAAAGCACTCGACCTCCTGGACAAAGAAGAAAACGGTTACTAACCGTTACCACATATACCAACACCAGTGGCTCATGTGTAACTACTTACAACTCCAACGTCCCAGTGCTTCCGCCGTTGCCGCAACCATCATTGGCGTTACCCAAACGAGGACCCAAAAGACCGAAGAAAGCAGAAGTTGTACGGAAAGGCTCCAAGAGGAAACTTTCAGAAAAACGAGTGAAACGCAAGAAAGAAATGTTGTTGAATAGAAGTAAATATAGCTCTTCATTGTCGAATCAATCGCACTTCCAGGATTCTTACGAATTGGCTGTCACAAACCATTACAGCCCTGAGTTGAGGGCTAAAATAATGAAATACAGTAGTAAACTGGGTAATACTCCTAACATGTCATATGCTATGAACGCGCATTTATGTACCACTGTGCCCCATGCTGGTGGAAAGATTCTGATCGCAACAAAGGACTTGAAAGAAAACACGCCAGTAATAGAATTACGTGGCAAGTACATGTTGTCCAACCAGCACAGGCCACAACTACAAAATTCTGCTAGAGCAGGAAGCCAAAAGCCTGGACCGTTCGTCTTCTTCTACAGACTACCGAAAGACAACACGCAAATATGTATAGACACGAGAACGTACGGGAACGAAGCGAGGTTCGTTCGAAGATCGTGTAAACCCAATGCCGAATTACAACATTGTATTGTAAAAGGCACATTACATGTTTATTTGGTGAGTATTGGCGTTGTCCAGTCTAACACTGAAATAACTGTGGGTCACGATGCTGATGGCAGCAAACAGCCGTGCGCTTGCGGTAACCCGAAGCACTGCAAAGTGAACGGCCTAACTACGTTAGCGTCGAGAAAAAGTGTAGACTACCCGCCGAGGGAAAAGAGGAGTAGGAACAGATGCTTCAGTTCCTCATCTCCAGTGTCACCACCACTCGCGCCTCCCGTCACTACACCAATCAAAGAATTCGTGCCACAAATTGTTGCAATGAAATCTGAAAAGAAATCGCCACTACAGATAAGACATGAGTACCCGCCGCTGTCACCTGTCAAAACAGCTGTGATGACCTTGGACTTTGATGAACCGCCTAATCCTGAACCAATAGAAGATATAAAACCTGAAATAGATCTGATAGCCAAAGAAGAAATGAAGCCTGAAGAAATAGATGAACCTGACTATTGTCCAGCAGAACCTATTGAAGAAAAATACGAAGAAGTTAAACACGAGCTTATTCCCCTTCCAGCTGTTGAGGAACCAAAGCTTATCGACATACCTAAACCAGAAGTAAAGGAGATAAATGAAATAAAAGAAGAGAAAGAGCCTGAATATTCTGATGAGGAGAAACCGGAAAAAGTTGCTGTTGAAGAGAAGAAACCCAAGGAGGAACCGAAAATAGAAGAAGATAGACCAGTGACTAGAGAGTTCATGGCCAAGTCAGCATGCCACGATAGATCCTCGAGATCCAGTCGAACGACTTGCGTGAACCAAGACTCGTTGGATGATAAAACAGATGATTCTCAAGACAAATTACAGAATAATAACAAAGAGAAGAGGAAAGTGGTTAGTTCGAAAAACACAATCGAGACTCAACCTCCTAGCATTGGGACCAGACAAAACTCTAAACCTGTGTCCAAATTACAGACGCGCGAGGAACGTAAGATGGAAGCTATTATGAAGGCGTTTGAACGCATGGAAAAAGCTGAACAGCGCAAACAGGAGGTCAAAGAAAGGCAGAAGAGACGAGAGTCTGATCCGCACCCTAATGCTAATGATAAGGATGATGACGAAGAAGTTCATAACACTTCGAAGAAAAGGAAAAAGTAAGTTCACATTGTCTATAGTTATATGTCCCACTCGCTGTAATTACCACCTTGAAAACTTTTTTTAGTTATTGGCAAAATTTCAAAAAACTAATAGGATTTAAATGTACTGGGATTTCTTTCTGTGTTCAATAAAAGAAAAAGTGCTGTTGCAGGTGCTTGATATAAAAATTTGTAGATTGAAACTTGTTTAGAGTAAATTAGCACTAAGAGTTTCTTTATGATATAATTTGAATGTAGATAGTTGTTTAATAACATAAAAGCTATTAATATTTGCAATGATGATAGGTACATTCCCTCTAATACAGTTTGATAGTCGACATAGCCCTCTTGATTTACTAATTTGTATTCGTTTTTGAATAGTGTTCTTTTAGAAAGAGGAAAATCTCGCGAAATTTTCTAGGCTAGTCTAACTTATCTAACCTGTCAGTACTTAAATACTAGTTAATGCATTTTATACGGCATACATGTATATTACCATACTAGTAACAATAAAATAAATAATAGAATGTTCTGGAAATCTGTCTCACAAACCTGCATTTTTTGCTCGAATCTTTATTAAAAATGTTGAAATACTTATGTACGTTTGTGTGTTAGGCGCAAGGGTCGTGCGCGTACGACATCGCAGTCGAACCGGCGGCGCCTGAACTCTGCTGACAGCGACATGGTGACGTCAGGAGACGAAGCGCCGCCCACGCCGGTGACGCCGCCGCGGGCCGCCCCGGCGCGCAGGGACAGCGCCCCGGCGCGCAGGGACAGCGCCCCGGCGCGCAGGGACGGCGCGCTGCCGCCGCCCAGCCTGGACCACGACAGGGCCAATGATGTGCCGCATGAGGTCTGTCGACAGGTATGTAGCGTTTTTAAGATTCTTTATGTGAACAATATTTCGTCCCCAAATGCCAAATCTCAAAAAAATACTTTTACTAGATAAGTTCTATTTGATTAAATGGTACAGTTACACCAATTTGGAAAACTGAAGTCTCTGTAATAGTGGTCTACATGAAACTTTGTTTTCAGGAACTGGGGTTGAGCTCTGCTTGTCTATTAGTCGAAGCAGCTGTCGGCTCAGTGGAATCCGCCTTCAAATTACCAAAAACAAAGAAAACAATGGCAACAGAATGGATAGGGAGGTCGCCTGAAAGGACGCCATCGCCTTATAGGTCCCCTTACAGACCTACCTTAGTGTCCGCGCCGTCCCTGGAGAGCTTAGTCAGAGTCGCGTCGACGATGATAGGAGATTTAAGTGGAACACATGATTTAGATCATGAAGATGATTCTAGAGCATCTCCCCCTAGAACTCCTGGGAGAGATCGAAATAAGCCTCCGAAGAAAGCCAAGCGAATCACGAGGAGTACACCACCCGAGGTACCTGAGGTAGTGCAGCCAATTATTCCGCAACACAGTGCCAAGAAAAGATGGTTGCGACAAGCCATCAGCGAGGAGAGCGACTCGCCTGTTGCAGGTTTGTATTCAAATCTTAATAAATCGAAAAGCTAGTTTATTTTTTAACATTGTATTACTACGTTGAATGTTAGATGTGTTTGTTTCAGAATCGCCCCCCAACGAAATGGTGACACCATTGAAGAAGAGGCGGTTAGCGAGAGAATCGCTATCATGCGAACAGAATACTATTGTGCCTGTAAGTAGCTTTGCAATTGTCTTCTAGAGATTATTGTCAGTAAAGTTACTAACCCAAAAACTTTATTTACGCAGTGTAATGACGAAACTTCGCCTATTTTAACGTCAGAAGACTCGCCGGTCAAAGATGACAAGCAAGCATTGACGAGGCAATACAAAGTGAGAAATATAATGGATAGTATTTACGGTAGGGATAGAACTCGCTCGGACAGCGGGCAGGGCTCCGACGACCAGTGCAATATAGACAGTGACGTGTTAAACATGAATATTAGGGGCCCTCATGACAGTGAAAACATTAGGAGGATAATAGGAGTACCAACACCTGAAGAGGAACTTCCGCCTGAAATACCTAAACCAGAAGACATCAAAACTAATAATAATAATGTTGAAATAGATGAAAGTAATTACAACAAAGTTGTGCCAATGGAAATAGATACTACGATACCTGCGCAGCCTAAAATACAGGAGTCAGTTGACAGTCATTTAGATGTGAAAGGAATTGAGAGCCCAAACGATAAACTGAACAGCTGCCAGTCAGCTGACACGAGTGGGAACTCATCGCCGCAGCGGGACGAAATGGACGATATACAGAAGAAAATACACTCATTTCATACTGAGAATATACAAATACTAAAAAGCAGAAATAAAAAACCTAAAGAGAAACGGAAGAAAGTGAATTTAAACTTTGATCTAAACATGGTTGATGATCAGATAAGTGTTCAGTTGAGGACTGAAAACGACACATCCAAACCAATAGATATCAACGGTGACATTCACGACGACATAAACGATATTCATGGTGATGTCAAAGTTCATGTTTCACCTGAAAATATACCTTTGCCGCCCGTCGAGTCAATACCTTTGCCCAATCCGGAAAACATACCGCTGCCCGAAGAGCCGAGTCCCATGCCCGTAATACCGCCGCCAGAAACGATACCCCTGCCCCAAGAACCTATGAAACCAGTGAAAGCAACGTGTCCTGCATCGCCCGTAGTTATAGAAAAGCCAGAAAAAATTGACAAGCCCTTTTCAATAGACAGGCCGTCCGTTTTAGAGAACTCAACTCTACCATTCTCGTCGCGTTTTAGTTCAACGGGACTGTTTTCTGGGATCTTCAGCAACATGTCTCAATCGTTCAACATGGACAGGGACAGTTCTATAAACGAGAACGTACCAAATATGTCTATTATAAAGAGTGCAATAGATAGGACTACAAGTTTAGATAGTAGTTTGTTTGACAAGGACAGTATTACGCCTGTGGACGAACTCAAGAGTGTCCAGGAGATATTAACGCGTGTGAACAATATGGACTCAAATAACAGTGTGATATTATCGGGTGTGCTGAGTAGTACAAGTAAAGCGGGCTTGTTGGCGCCGTCGCCGAAGCCGCTCGCCAAGCCGTACTGCCCGCGGACCAACGACCCCAGACTGAACCCTCCGCCTGTAGAAAAGCCTAAACCAGTAAGAAGGAAGGTGAGTTATCTTTTAATATGCATAATTATGTATTTATTTCACTGATTTCTGAAAGACTAGCTCCTATTTGCCTATCACCAATATAGACCAGACTACCAAGGATTATTTGATATCTTCAAAAAACAATCTGCGCGATTGCTGTACAAGGCTAATCGTTTAAATTACTAGAACAGAAAACTGAATGAATCTTTATTTACCTACCTACAAATTAAATGGATAAAACTGTTGTGTCAGAGCACATAAAACCAGATCAAGGTCACAGATTAGATAATAGTAAATTGATGTCCACGTGACATTCGTGTTAATGGGGACTTTTTTATGTTAGTATACATTCAATGTGTTTGTATACAGAGAAATTATATAATTTCATATCTAGTTATTTACTTATTTTAATCGTTGTTATCTGCTGTAAAAGTTAGAGGTTATACTTTCGCTTGTGCGGCGTATCCGAACTTAAAATTTATCTACACGGTCTACACCACAGAGTATACATAATATAGAATCTCCTCTCTAGCCAAGTGACGATCTCGAGTGTTTCAAAACTGCATCGACCGATATGGCGACGGATGTTATGCTAGAGCGTAGTTATCAGGCTCGACGGAGATTCAAAACTTCGCGATGAACCGATATTAGAATTATGCTGGTCACACTTAGAAATATTTTTAAAGGCTGGTAAGTTTTTTATTTGGAACTTAGCCAGGATTTCGTGATTGGCGTTACGGTTTACACCTGAACTGAAATGTACCAGAATAAATAATGAATACAAAATGTTATTACTCAGCATTCTGCAATAATGTACCTACAGAAAATTATATACTGTGGGCGGAATAATAATTCAATCCAACATGGTAGTGGTTAGTCGTGGAACAATGCAGAAAATCCCAATAGAAATTTTGCATTAGGATTTTTAAAGATTGTCTTCCAATCTGTTGGATTTAGCCCGTACTACTATAGGCCTACCGCTTTACTGAGACGGTCTCTGAGGAAGTTGTGCCATGAGGAAGGGATGTTGACTCCTATCTATCAGTGGGCGAATGACAACCCTCCCGCGCATGTGGCTTCGTTGGATACCGTTTTAGTTAAACTGTAAAATTCTGTCAAATAGTAAGGTTGTATATTTTGTGCAGCTCTCTATAACGGAGTACCGCAAGCGGCACAAAGGGGGCTGCCTGGAGGAGGGGGCGGGCTCGTCGTCGGAGGCGGGCGAGCCGGGGGAGGCGGGGGAGGCGGGGTCGGGCGGCGAGGCGGCGCCCGAGTGGTCCAGCGAGTCCTCGGGCGCCGCCTCGCTGTCGCCGCAGCGCCTGGACCTGGCCGCGCAGGCCGCCGCCGACGAACTCGAGCAGCGCTTGCACCGGGAACTCGCCGCATCGCAAACGCCTAAAGGTGAGACACTATTCACGCATTCAGGCCAGTCACTATTGTTATATGTACAGGCAGGATTCTCTACGATAGGTAGCAAGGCTGAGTGTAAGCACCCGAGCTTCGCATCTTGTCAGGGTTGTGGAATCTTTCGAAAGAGTTAGCGCGGCACTGGAACGCAAAAAGTGCATTCGAAGCCACACGGTTATAGTTGTAGTCTGACACTCCCTCCCGCTCCGCCCAGAGCGGAAGTAGTCATTTGATGATTTCCCTACTATAAAAAAAAGGATCTTTTAGTCTACTGACCTACTGAATCTGTAACTAAGCCTGAAATTCAGTTAATTAGAGCAGTACAGTGAGCGCTAGAAATCAGCATGCTCAACAGATTCTCCTGGCGACATAAAACTAAGCTGAGCGAGCTTGACCCATTGGTACTTTTAAGAAGATTATTGCTATACAAGTTTACTTTTTGAGGAGAAAAACTAAGCACAAAAACGTAATTCGTGTCCACACGCATGAATGAAAATATAGATTCCTCACAATATTATAATCAAGTCAATACAAGTCACAATATAATTATGGAACTACATCATCGCATTGTCGACAATCATAGAGTCAAGTGGAGCACACTTGCAATTGATTCAATTGCTTGATTCGCCCGCGCACCGGTTACAATACGTGCTGCCATAGACGATTAGCGTCGTGCTCTCGTGCCTTGTTATGCTTCCCTCGTGAATACGCTTTCGAAAGGAAATGTGGACCGTCGAACACAGAAGTGTAATCTGTCAAAATGTAAGGAAACGTTATGAAGTTTTAGTCCAAAAGTTTTGATGGCGTAACTTAAGCTGCTGAAAGACTTGAGCATTATGAGCATTCTAGCAAAAAACGGGAGCGTTTTAGCGAGCATTCTACCGCTTCAAGCTGTTTACCTAGATGAAACATTTTTTTAAGAACAATTTACTACAGCGTTCGGTGGAGCGGTCGTGAAAATGTTCGAACCTATGTTTGGTTGTATGCTTGACTCTGTTCGTTGTTCAGTTCGACAAAATTAAAAACGGCGAACGCTCGATGTTCTGTTACAAGTGAATGTTCAAGCCTATCAGTTATTACTACCATAATATGGCTTCCATTGTGTGCCCTAAGATGTGAAGAAGGAATTAAATCAAGGGAATTAGCAGCATCAGCCTCCTTTGTACTTCCAACGGGTATCATCAATCAGTTTGCTAATCATACTGTTATTATGACGGTACTCAATGGTCGTTACGAACTATTAATTAAAGCGAACTATAAAGAGGCCTGCTTGGCACTACTTCCTCTTCATCAATAAACTATTTCACTGGCTAGTTTATAATTAATTGTAAGTACATAACTAATCCATTTAATATAGTTTACACATTTGCATATTTATGTGGCAAATACTGGCTTCAGATATGCAGCTGCATTTAAAAATTGAAGCATTTTAGTGCTTCTTAACTTGCCAAAATTCAGTAAGCTTTCACAAATGGATCATTTATGAAACAGGTATACCTATATGCTGGAAACATACTCGTGTTGGCTGCGACTGCGTTATGCAATAATCGACCCCAGTTTATCGATATTTCCAATGTTTTGTGTTAAATTCATTTGATAACAGCATTTCACACAAACAGTGCTGTTGTTATGTCAAGTATTTCCATAGCAACTTGACGCGTGTCAGCCTTATCTATATTATATGCTCGTGTATTATTGGAGAGTAGCAATCTGAAGTGGTATTTGCTGTAAGTTCTGCAGTTGCAATCATAAGCTGTGAAAATTGCGAGAAAAGGTTGTATTCAAAAGCGTTTCCTTCGCGCCGTAGTGTAAAGGAGGCTTATTAGGGTTAGAGCTGTTATTTGTTGGCTTTATGCCGCAGTCTAAAGTCAAAAAGAAGCTGGCAATATAATTAAATCTATTATTTACAAGGCCGAACGATCCGCACCAATAAGTACGCCAAAATAAAAAGAGGCCTTTCAAAAATTATGCGGATATTATCTTGAAACATTATTGCACTCTATGACATAAAAAGTATAAGTACCTAAATGATTCACTTAAAATTGTACATCAACTCAAGCCAAGCATCTCACTAAAACTAACACAAGCTGTATTTAAATGATTAAGACAAAGCAATAACGTTAGTGGCGCATATACGAGCGAGGAGCTCAGCTATAAAGACTAAAATCATTACCGCTCCGACCTTGACTGCGAGTAAACACAATACTGCGCCGCACAGAATTCTAACCAATATTCATACGAGGTTTTTTCTTTCACGCCTACATGCCAGTGCGCTGAGATAATCCGACACCTATATTATATCTACTTATATAATTTACAATTTTACAGCATCATATTGCACTCACTAGGTAATCATTATGGCGGCGGGAAATTGGTTCGTAAAGTGCACCAGCGCATTATTTTTAGCCCACGATCGCGGTAAACGTGACGATGGTAGAATGGGGTTACTGTTTTCATTTTTAGTAATTTTAGAACGTTTAAACTTGGGTTTAGTGGAATATTATGTTGTGATGCAAATGTTCGCTGTTAATCTACTAATGACATGATGACGTCTATAATGTTCTGAGCTGCATACTTATCGTACCATAAAACCCTATTGTGACTGCGAGCTATGGGCCTCTAATGTAAGAGCATGAGTGAATACTCATATATATATGCCTAATCTACGCAGTAAGCTTGATCCGTGATCGCATTATGGAATACTAGCTTCTGCCAGCGGTTTCGCCCGCGTGGTCCCTTATAGGGAACATACATACTCCCAGGATAAAAACAATTTCTCAGGCTCTTGACTATCGGTGTACCAAATTTCATTTAAATCGGTTCAGTAGTTTGGCGCGAAAGCGCGACAAACAGACAGACAGAGTTACTTTCGCATTTATAATACAATTAAGGCTTATTAAAAATCAAATGTAGAATTTTTCAATAATAGGCAGAGCCCACGAGTTTCCTATTAAGTTATTTTATTTCGAAATACAGATGTGTCCTCTAAAAATAGAATTGTTATCCAGTACATTATAATTTTACCTATTGTTTAAAACGTTTTGTTTGTGCAGGTGTGTTCGACGCCCAGCCGACAGCCTCGGAGCGCCAGCGGGAGAACCTCAGCTCGCGGTTACGACGAGAGTTCGGCCTTGCCTTACCTGACGACGAAGAGGCGAGACCGCCTACCGAAAACACCGGTATGTCTACTTGTAGACATAACAGTATGGGATATGGTGCTGGCAGTCTGAACCAACATGTTTATGCAGCCCCAATGGGACCCGATAGACCAATCCTAGCGGCACCAGCTTCTGCTCCTTCAAACTGTCATGAAGACCCTTGGGGACAAAATATAAAAACCTGTGAGCAAATGGGACACCCTGTTGATAACCAATGGAATAACAATATGTATAGTACAGCTTATGGGTATAAAACGGGAGTGAAAGGGCTAAAGTGGGGAAGGAGGGGTGTATAAATTCAATAATATAATGTAATAATTAGGAACTAGATTTTAGGTTCTGGCCAGATCTTCCAACATGTTAAACATAATATGAGTCTTTGAGACAAGGAGTTTGTTTATAGAAAGATGTACTAGTTTTGTGTAATCAACTAATCATACTTAATGTAGTTAAGTTTTGAATGGTATGTTACTAATTATCATGTAGAAATTATGAAATCACTAAACAGTTTCATTAATTTTGTACATAATACTAGATATTATGTTGGCATCTTGAATAAATTTTGTTTTCCAAGTATAGTGTTGTCATTTCTAACCGCTGCTATGCTTTGTCCGGCAGATGGCGCGGGCGGTGCGAAGCGGGGCGACAGGTAGTCGGCTGTGGTGGCTCACAGTAACACATTATTTTTGTAAATCTCAGACGGACTCACACCCGTCGCCTGTATTATATAATAAACTAGCATAAAGAAACTTTTCTATGAGTGTACGTTTGGTGCGACTCGCGCATATTGTATATTTCCGTTTCACTTCTACGTTTTTATTTTCCCAAGGTTTTTCTGCAAGTACAAATTGTTTTTATTTCCCTTTGTACATATTGTATATAGGAGAGTTAAGATAATATAATATAGGGAACCTACTCGGTAACGTATATATGTATAATGGTATGAAAGATTTTTATATATGTACAATGTTTATGTATCTAATTGATATATTTATTTATTATCGATTAATTCGATAGTGCGTTTAGGGAACGATGGCTAGGAATTTTATACGCATAATTTTTAAGTAAATTATAGTTGTTTTTATTATTTGTTTTTTCTAGCATACATAGGGAGTCCGAGGGCTCGTCCTACTTGTAGGTCTCTTGTTAGTGTTAGAGGTTTCACGTGTACTTTAGAGTCGTTTCAATACAGATACGCATTGTCGCATTAGCCATTTCTAGAGGTTAAATCCGGCATTACCATTTTGACATCCTATAAAATACACCCTAGGTTGGATACTCGCAAATGTATGTCCAAGAATCCACCCTGAGCCAGAGTGGACAGATGGAATCTGTGTCGAATCGATATGGTTTTTCCACCCTAGGTACAGTGGAGCACACACCAACCCGAGCAAGTGCGACGGTCATTTTTGTAATACCCTAGCTCAGGGTACATACGTTTCCGAGTATCTACCCTACGGTGGATTCTATGAGGCGTCAAAATGGAAATGCCGGTTAAATCTATGTTATATTTTAAGTGGAGCGTATTGTGCAAAGATTTTTTTCTTTGGTCCATCATCACAAGGACGAATGTTGAGGCAGCTGGGTAATAGTGTTCTGAAACCTCGTCCACGACACCGCTCTACAGATCGCATCTGCAGAGTTCGAAAGTGAATATTTATTGGTTATGTTTCAAGTATAATATGTGAACTGAATTGTTCATAATAAAATAGAAATTGTTTTAATTGCGATTTGTAAAGCGGTGTTGTGGATGACTTAACTAGTTTAGTGTGGCTTTTGCATCCAAATTGGATAAACGAGGTCGTGAATATTGACTGATATGAATTGCAATCACATTAGTACTAATAAAATACCTGTTTGGTTTGACACAACAAAATAATAAAAGCAGATTCTAAATAAGCACTGATTACTTGTTAGTATTTCGTGCGTTTTCTTAATGAGTTATATCTTTGTACTTGAATTTGCAATGTGTTACAAATCAATGTCTGTAGAGGTTCTCATAAGATTTATGTACTGTGTACATTGTTGGTCGGGCAGGTTGCAATTTGCAATGAGTAGTCGTTGAGTGTCGATATTCGAGTTGGTTGTTATTTTTTCCATGGTTTGTAACACATTGTCTACGCAGCATAATGTTAACAAATGTAAAGTTGTTACATAATAAACATTTTTAACTCTGCACTTTAGAGCTTTACAGCTATCAAACTTACATTATTTTGTAAGAGCTAAACTGCAGAATTCAAAATGAAGTTGTGTTATAACATTCTGCTATTTTATTCTGTAATTAAAGTTGTTTATAATAATTACAGTGGTCTTTATAAAGTTGAATGTTATGTACTAATATTTGCAATTGTTAATATATTGCCAACTGTAAATACTTCTATAATAACAACGAATCAATGTTGTGAATAACCTCGGGCTAAAATAGTGTTGTATCACCGAAGCACCCAGTGATCTAAGGAAGCTATATGCAGGCACTTGCAAAATATTCTGTTTGTTATATTTAGGTAGGCTTCCGTAGGGATTCTTAGTTTTAGTTTACAGCTCTACTTATAATATAAGCGACATTTGCACTGAGAGGCGACGGAGGGCCATCTCCGAAGTTGCGGTCAAATATTCGCAGTGCGATTGTTGCCTTAAATCGCTATCACAGATTATGTAGTCTAATTCATTACAAAATAATATCTTCTAGTGTTTTAATGCTCGGCGAGTATTAAACAAGTGTTGCGTGTTGTAGTTTATGTCCAATGATGCGCTTTAGTGAATCATTTTTACTTCCATTATTTTTTGTCTGTGACTTAGATCGCAATAATTAGCTTCTATGCATTTATGCAATAATTCTTTCGAAACGGAACTCATTTTTAAAGTTCTAAAAATAAAATTTTGTGCTTTTCTGTTAAATAAAAGGCGCTGACGTTTTGATAGTGGGCAACTATTCGACCGTTGTCTTTATTATTAGTGGAATATGTCCCAGTTTTGTAGGTAAAATAATCTGGATATTGTTGCAATTTAGAGTAAATCTATGTAGTTAAACTACGTTTATGCCCAGTGTCTGACGTTTCATCCAAGTTATTGCTCAAATTTTCTAACATGGGTTCCAGAAAATTGGTGTTTTATTTGGAACCCCTTTGTAATAAGATTGGTGTGCTTTTGAGGTCTGTAAATGTGAGGATCTGGCAACATTCACTGTTTATTACGTGTCAATTACAGTCTCGATCTCCATTTGTTTCTTCCTTTTTTTCTTGTAATGCAATTTTGACTGAATCATTTATTTCAAAGATACATTTATTATTTTTAATAAAATCCAAGTGAGCTGTGTGGCTAACAAGTACATATCGAAGACTCGTCTCAATTAACTTGTTCTATGATGTCTTGGTTTCCTATTTCGTGCAGCCGTTAATAACGTTTCTATGTAGTTGCGTTAAGCTTCGCTTACCCGCTAGTGAGGGACGTCACTGAGCTAATACTACTTAAAAATTTAAGTGTTTTACGCATAATCTTTAAAACTTAGATTATAGTCAAATACGTTGCAATAATACGCCTTGAAGGCAAATACACATAGTTATTAACACACGAAAGATATATTTTAACAGCTTTATTTAATCCATGATTTTATTATTTTTTTTATTGTATAAAAAGAACTGTTGGAAGATTTTTATGATTTTTTCTATTGAATCAAATGTAGATTAGTATGAAATATTGAGCATATTCGCAGGCCGACTAGAGCGACAGTGTCGGTCTCGTGTCAAATAGATTATGTAAATATTTCGATCTGGTTTTAATAAATTGTAAATTAATTGCTTAATCTTTCTGTTGGAATGCGTTTTGATGTGCATTTTATAGAAAACGATACTTCCAACTAGTCTTCTTCTCACATTACATATTGAAATAGTACCTTAACATAGAATTTGAAATAGTTGTAGATTTAAAATTCACATTATGGCAGCCCAGTAAATGTAAATACTTATAAGGATTTAAAGGACAACAAAACGCACTCCAACACTTTAATGTTTCTGTAGTATATTAGATGAAAATCTTTGTGATAAAAATTTCTTAATTATATCAACCCGTAGAAAAAGCGTCTGTATATATTATAATAGTTAATGTTAAGTGAAAGCTATATTTTGTTATGGTGAACAAAAAGCGCACTCTCTATCGTTTGCCATATTATGAAGCTAGTTGATTGGTACTTCCGACTCCTTGTGATCGCACCCACCTTGGCTTGTCCCGCTCCCCCGTCGGATATGTTTTTATGTAAGGTATTCGATGTAACAATGGAATATTTTGCAATATATATTAATATAATTTTTTAACGCTAAGTGGATCGTAAATAGAAAAGCTGTATATTATCCAGATGTTAAATATTATTATTTCTTCTCAATGTTTGAACTAAGCATGTAAAATTTAAAATAATACTAGAGAATAAAAGATGTTATGATAATTAATTACATAAAATCTTCGTTTGAATGTAGCGCCTTTCCTTTTTTCCTAATCTATCTATACATATAATAAAATCGTAAACCAACCGTGTCTGTACATTGAATATTTTCGCACAAAAATTACACAGAAAAGTTAGGAAAAAGATACAAAACACAAATATGCTATTTTTGAAATTTTTGTCTGATTATCTGTTTGTCTGTGCGTTTGAGGGAGCATCACGCATAAACCACAGATTGGGTTCCAAATCTAGGCACTTAAAAATATTAAGTGATAATCCGAGTAACATTTAGCGTTTATTTCATCAAAATCGACCCACAAAATCAAAATATATTGAATTTTTAAGTTTAGTAAGAAACTTTCTAATGTATTCTGTTCCTCATGTATTCTGATTACAGCGCCATCTATTGAAAAAGATGATATTCACGAACGCATTTATAAAACACCAAAACAAATTGTAGAGTTATGTGTGAAACTAAAGCCTCGTAACCACTAGTCAACATTTGACGCGCGACATGATGCGCAACAGATTGCTCGTCATGTTGAACGGCAGCGAGGAACTTTTTTTCAATAATATTGTCAATGTTGCGCGCCTGCTGGCAACGTCGCGCGTTGTTCTGCAACGTAGCTGATCATGTTGAGCGTCACGTGTTGCGCGACAAATGTTGCCTAGTGGAGACGAGGCTTTAATACCCACATGGCAAAATAAAATTTAACATTTTTACTCCTTATCGGTATTTATCATAACAACCGATCCACAAATCAAAATATATTGAATTTAGTAAGTTTAGTAGGAAACTTCCTAATGTATTGTGATTAGGCAAAGCACCATCTATTGAGAAAAATAAAATGCCTGAAAACACACGTACCCTAAAACACATTGTTGAGCTATTTGTGACACTTTTATACATAGCAAAATAAAAGTGAACATTACCCTAATGTTGTCATACGGGCTCCTTATTGAACGTCTTCCAATGCTAAACATTTTGTCAGGTTACTTACTTGGTCGATAGATGGCGTTGCACTGATGACGCGTTTTTCTGAATTTTCTGCTGGAGAATGACCCTCACACGATTTTCGATCAGACTAGGTGTTTGGGTTCGGTCGGTCTCTAATAGGTCTTGAAAGTCTTTGTTAAGGTCTTAAAAACCAAAATCGCTGTTCTCTGTGTTGTGTTTAATGGATTCGTTAATTGTCCGTAAAACCAGTATTTTTAAAATAGGTACTTATTATGATATAAAAGACTGGCCGTAGAGTTTCTTGCACGTTCTTTTACACAGTGATCTACTTACGTTTAAAAAATCCCAAATAGCTTCATGTTTTTGACAGACTAATCTTAACAATTCAAAAGCCAAACCTGACCTAACCTGTAAATAAATGGTTTGAATCTTGAATATCTCCCAAAGTAGGTACTCCCAAGATAAGAATGCTTATGTGGTATTCCAGACTATTATCTACCTCTGTGCGAAATTTCATCCAGATCCGTTCAGCCGTATTGTCGTAATTGAGTAAAAAACATCCAGCTAGCCAAACTTTCGCATTTATTAGTAAACAAAAATTAGAAGTAAGATAATAGGCTGGCATCGACCTAAGCGCACGCGAACGACGTCACGGGCACAGCTAGTATATTATATAAAGCTTAAGAGTTTGTTTGTTTGTTTACTTGAACGAGCTAATCTCAGGAACTACTGGTCCGATTTGAAAAATTATTTCAGTGTTGGGTAGTCCATTTATCGAGGAAGGCTATAGGCTATATATCATCACGCTAAGACCAATAGGAGCGGAGCAGTAATGAAAATTGTGACGCAAACGAAGTTGCGTGGGTCAACTTGTATCTAAATATGAGAAATAAAACACGCGGCTCCATAAAATATTTAACATTTATTTCTTAAACATGTTTATTTACAAAATATAAAGTACTTAAACATTTAACAGACTATTTTTAAATGGTACCTATCTAGAACTAACTTTACGTAAAATTTGACACTTCTTTGCACATTGAACTCTGACCTGCAGTATATAATATTTAGAGTGAGAATCCAATGTTAAAACAATCATAGAAACAAAACTTTGCCACTAAATAAAAACCTCAGTCTTTATCTTGTCCACAAGTGGACACCACACCTTAAATTTTTCCACCACTACCTCCAAAAACAAATTAAAATTAAAAACAGTTTGAAACAATATTCAGCAGCTCCCTAATATGCGAAATCCGTATTCAAATGAATAAAGCGCATATTAGGGCTGTGGAATTTTGGTGGGAAAAATGTCTTAAAAAATAAAATTTTTGTTTGGCCTTGAATCAGCTTTAAAATAATGTTTCAAATTAGTAATGTCTGATTTCTGAGGGGATTTATCATCAGTTGGTTAGGCTGTTTCTCCACTTGATACTATATCAGCACAATATTAAAACACATACACAAAACAAAAGCTAGAATGATTTTGTAACTTGCTGACACTTACATTTTCGTTTCCTAATTTTCTTTGCCTAATTTTATATTGTACTGTTGTACTAATATAGCAAGTATCAAATGTCGAACCATCCTCCGAAAACTGTAATAAAGCACCGCAGCAGTCAGTTAATCTTGACTATTTTTTACTTATCACAGCCGTAACTAAGAACACTGAAAACATTGTCCACACCATCATAAGTCCTCCAAACAAAATGTTTCACAGTAGGTATGTCATCGCCAAAACTATGGGTATAACGTGTTCCTAGCTAAAATCTTAAGATTAATAATGTCCTTTTCATTAATATTCCCACAGAATAAATTATTTTAACAAAACACGACGATTTATGGTATGATGCAAGTATTCGCATTGCAACGTCCATTGCACTTGAATCTGACTCACATTTGACTAGAACAGCTGAAGATTATGCCAGTTTTAGGTACAATTAAACATTTTAACAGCTGAAATAACTTTCCTTTTACAAGATACCTTTCACGAATATCTTTGTCGGTTTTCTTCTTTGCAGATATGTGAGTAATCTTAACTTTTTAAGCATATTCTGCTCTTGAAATTTTAAATCACGAGCACACATCTACATTCCACAATAGTAGGTATTTAAGTAATCTCAAAAATATTCAGCTGTTTTGTTTATAAAAATATATAATATTTTAGATAGGAAAATAGCTTGGCAATAATCGTAATTTATCAATAATCGCTTCCCTAAAATATTTCAGAAATATTAGCTGTCATGTTCAAATGTTCGCGCCATTATTGTAGCAATATGGCGCCTAGCTCATTAATAGGCACTGGATACGTGTCTTTTTGCTTAAACGGCTCGCCATTGGTCTCGCTCGTTTGGTTCCCTCTTGACGTGGTAGTTGAGACATGGCTGAAAGTTGACGTGGATCGTCACTGGATGCAATGGCGCAGCTAGATGAATAGCCCTTGCGTCTAGCACATCGTAGGGACCCAGGTGCCTTTGCAGGCACGCATAGTCAACACTTAGCGGAACATAGTATTTTCCTGCAAGTAATGTTAAAGGTTATGGTATGGTCTATTGGTAAATCGATTACGATTAAAAAAGACAGCGCACTTATCGCCTTTATCAACTTACCGATAGCATTCAATGCGAAAACGGGGACATACTGCGCTGGAGGAGGTGGTTTGTCATAATGATGGTGATGAGGCGATTCGCTCGACGTGTCCTGCAAAAAGATTACAGATTTGTTTATAAAAAAATATAGATAGAACCTAGAAGAGCTCACTTGTATCAGAAAACAAAACAAAATATATGCAGCATTGGATATGGCAATATGTCGGAGAAAAATAAAATCATACCTGTGGTGAGGTGTCCCTAGCATCTTCAGTAGATCCGGAGTTGGAGGTGGAGGTAGAAGGCGCAGGTTTAGTCGCGCGGCGACGCTTGTGCGAGTACACCTTCCCGTGAGCGTGGGCCGTGCGGGCCAGCATGTCGGCAGCCTGGATGGGGATTGTCTATTCATCTTATTATAGGGTAACTAAAAGATTGATAGAATATAATATGTACTTTATTGTACACCAAAAATACAACTCTTTTATACACACTGATCTAACGGTTAGGTTTCGAAAGAGGCAAAGGCGGACATGTCCTCTTTATATTCGCCTAGCTGACCCGTGCCCACTTCGTTGAGCATTTTCGGGTTAATATATATAGCCTAGGACACTCACAAATTACGTGGCATTGGTAATAGAATTTTCAAAACCGATTCAGTGGATCCAAAGATTACCCTCTTCACTTCACAAACTTGCCTCTCTATAATATGAATACCTATAGATATGCAACAACTTCCAACGTTAACTAAGAAATACGTAGTCTAGGAATATTAGGGGGTAAACATTACGGACTGTTACCGACGGACCACGACTACACGGAGTCATTTGAATTTCAAATTTTTTCTTATCTATACTGCTTAACTTAATCTAGATTCTTTAGTAACGGCATTCTTGTACATGCCTAAGTGCGTGACCTAGATTATAAGTTTTTTGACGGGGCTTGGTTTGCGGTTTTACTTATTCGTCATGATGGCGGAATTTTGAAAACAAGATGGGCGGCAGCGGTTTTTTGTTTGTACCTTTATTAACGTCTTAGATATTCAATAATGTTACAATCTTGACAAAGTAAAATCTGACTACCGATTTTGCCTACTAAAGTTTCATCGACTCATGCACTACATGAACCCTTTCTAAAACCTTTCTTGGCCTCTGTTCAAGGAGAAAAAATGACTTCCGAATGACAAGGAGAGTAACGAATGTCACCTGTTTGACTCTTCCACTCTTGGCTGCCTAGGCTAGATAAGATTTGAGTTCCTATTATTAGATTTATCTAAATTAGAGTAGGTATCTTCTTGTAAGTAATCAAAATGTATTTAGTTACCTCTGTGTCTTGGGATCTAGAGAATCGCCTTTCAATGGAGTTCTTGAACTTGTAGGAATGCAAGTAGTCTTCTGTGTGATCGGGCTTCCTCACTGCTCGCAGTGTAGGCTCCCCCCTCTTGCGACGGCCGTCCAGGGGCAGGGGCTCTGCCTCAGTTAGGCCTTCGCCTTCACCTGCCATGGGGGTCTGCGCCACTGATACTGTAGAGAGGAGAAATCACAGAAACATTAGGATTTGAGATAAAATAATTCGTGGCAAAGGTCATCGAACGCTTGAATTACAAATTGCGACTTTTCGCAATAATACTCTGCCGTGAACTTAGTCCTAGCTATCTTACTTGCAATTCGTCTTGATACTCGACGCTGTCGTACTGTAAACACATCAGATTGTAAAACGGAGATTCTCATCTGTCCATATAGCAAACGCACCTGTCTGAATCTGCGCGGCCTCTGCCTGCTGGCAATAATTCTTGAACCTACAGTAATAAAACTAAAAATATAAATATTTGTGCTTTATCAACACTACAGCGATAAAAAAATAGATTGTCTCGATCGTTACCCCCGTCGGTGCGTCTAGACGATTTGCATGACGATGCTTCTGCTTGGCCGTCACCGGCCTTTATATCACTGATAAAAGAACCGTTTTTTACCTGTACGTATCCAAAGACCCCATCAGAGTTCTCGTTTACCAATTCCTTTTTCCCTGTTTTAAGGTATGTTCTACCTAGAATATCGTCATTATTTACCTCTATCGCATTCCATGGAGTATGGATGTTCCTGCGGTCGCTCCTCATAAGTCTCCGGCGCGAAGGTGGGTGGCGCGGGCGGCGGCGCCTGCGCGATGACGCCCGGCTTCATGCTGTAACCATGGGAACTGCTGGACGAACTCGCCGTCTCGGAGGATGAGCCTGGGTGCGACCGGGGCTTCTCGCGGGGAAGGGACTCGCCTGAAAACGGTAAGAGGATTATAAGTGTCGGTCAGTTTTAGCTCCCCGTATACCTACCTAAAGAATTTTTTAAATTTTGAATTTGATTGTGAGACAATTAGCTTGAAACTGAAACTATTAAGAAGGTATAACCCGCTGTTGGCATGCGTCAGCTACCGTGAGCTCAACATCTCACTCAGAGCTCAACGACCCGACACACAACATCACAACTTGGGACTAAAAAAAAAATTTACCCAAATAAAATCTGCTTCAATTTAACAAAATATCGTGTCGTAAATTTTTTCTTGTTTAGTTTTTATTTTCAAATGTTTTAGTGGAGGAACTGACCCTGATTCTTTTTGTATAAGTAGTCCTTAGATATAAACTCAATACTTGTTAGAGAAATGTCACAACAATAGCAACACATTTACTGTTATTCTAGCCTACAGAAAAGCCTTGGCACAAAATAAATTGATAATGTTTTAAAAACATACCTTTAGCCACAGCCTCGCAGTGCCTCTGCATATGTGCAGCGAGCTGCACGCACAAGCCATCTCCAGGCCCGTAACCGTGCACCTCGACCAGGAACCTCATGACTTCAGCCACCGCGTCCTGGTAGCCGGCGCGGAAGTGCTCCTCGCCCAGACCCCGGTCAGCAGCTACAACAGAACCCCACGCGAAGATGGAACATCTTCCGGCGGGAACTCCCAACAACATTAGCGTTCTTCAGCGGTAATTGTGAGCATGTTTTGTTTTTTTTTTTTGTTTGTAAACCTTTGGTGATGGATGAGATTTTTGTTGGTGATTTTTTTAAAATGAGGTTTTGATATAAAATTGTTTTTTTTTTTTTTTAATGACATGTCTTGAAAAATGTGATGGTGATTTATGTGCGCGGTGGAGGCTCGACCATAAACCATGTGATTTTTGTGGAACCATTTTGTCATTTGGATGGCGATATTAAACTAAGCGATTTTTTTTATTTTGAAATTTTAAAGTTCCTCTTATTTAAATGTAAAATAAATATGATGGTTTATGAGCGATGGTGCAAAGGATATGTGGTTTAGTTTAAAAATAAACAGCAAAAACTGTTTACAGAAGAGATGTTTTCGGTCAGATTTTATAAAATGCTAGAGAACCTTTATTTTTCCTTTGTTTTTGATTTTTTTTACATAATGTGCTTTCAATAATTCTTAATTATTAGAATGTTAGAATTACTAATGATATACCTAGCCAGTGTTTGTTAGCTAGCCTATGACGTAAATCGAATACGATCACGATAATAAATGAGATCTAAGCAGTGATTGAGACCTGCAGAAATGTAAATTTCGTATCAAGAAGCTTATGCCCGCGACTTAGTACTTGCAGTCGCGCATAGAGATTTGGTGAAATCCTCTCTAATTGCTCCCCTAGAGAAATATTAATAATTTGGGTCGCCAGCAAAAAAGTTAAGAACCGCAGTTCTATTTCTAATTCTTAGTTGTTCTCTATTATGCTAATGTTATGTACAATGAAAAAGAATTTTTGGTACTGTATGCTGTATAGTAGACTGTATTTTTTATATTTGAGTGTTTTAATATTAATCTGGTTTTATTATATGAGATAGTTATCTGCGGTACCAGATTGAATTATAAATTATATTATTTTTATTTTATAAACAAACATTGATAATTTTACCGTTGCTTATTCTTATGTGATATTATTTCCACAAAAAGGTTAAGTGATTATTGTATAGGTTACAAAACAGATATTGTCTTTTTGTATCTGTATTTTTGTAAGATCAGGCTTACAAATTGCTCTTGTTAAACAAATGTTGTAACTTTAAACATTCAGAGATTATGCGGGAATACGAATGTAACCTATTTAAAGCAGATTTTGTTCTTAGGTTGCTTTGTTTTCCTTGTATTCTGACATCAATCTTGAAACATTTGAAAGCTTCTGAAGAAAACTATGTCACTAGAAGTTTTACCGGAAACCTAACGGGTAATCGTTTCCTAACAAGATTGAATTTAAAACACTGGAATTTTCCAGAACTAATAAACTTGAGAATTTTAATTTTACTTGTCAGACTTTCTGTAAGTACTGTACAAAAACTAAATAATTGGGTGTGGGCAAAATAACAAATGATTTAAATACTCATTTGCCATTTATCAGTGAAATAAAAAAATAGCCTTTTACTCACTAAGCAGCACCGGGACTCTCCATATTAGGAGAATTATTTTCAACGTCTTGTTTATAGAATTATGCTTAATGCCTGTGCCTTAGTAAATATAAGACTATGTTAGAAATAATTGAAAAAATAAACAACTTGGGCTTGGATCAGCGACTTTTCTGTAGAAATATTTATTTATTCGCCAACTAAATTTACACTGCTACATACTACGGTAACATTTATCGCAAAAACAAGCCCGAATACAATTTGTATTAAATTTCATACACTCCAACCAATTAGATCAAATAATTCCTATCTATGACGTCAAATGTTAGAAAATAGTAGGTAGTAGCAAAACGCCAAATAACCACCAACCTTCTATTCATCCATAGTTGGTACTATTTGGCGATTAGAAAAAACATACATACAACTTTTTCATCATCCACAGAACAGAATCAGCGATCTGACGGGTTGGAGCTTAATGCAAAAGTACCTTCCTCCGTTGTTTTCCAATTATAACTAACGATTTTACCAAATAAGCGCGCTTTCCGTACGAACCGTTCGCGCGTTCCTGCAGGTACTTGAGGTGGCGTATGGCCATCTCGATGATCTCCGTCTTCTCGACTCTGCCGCGCCCTTTCTTCAGGTACTCGGGCGGTATGAGCCGCGAGAGGTCTGCTAGACAGTTATTCATTCGGTCTCGACGACGCTTCTCTATTATTCTGTGCGACATCGGATCTTGCTATAAAAATAATGGACTGTAAGATTATTGGAACTGTGTTTTTGAAGCTGATGTGATGATTTTGGGAGTTCTGATCAACTTTTTAAAGGTACATTATTAGGTAAACTTACCTGTTGGGACATTTATTTTCTCTTTACTGTGTCTAAGTACATCCATGTTTAATAATAATTTAGATCATCACATCAACTTTGATAGTAAGTTAGTTTTTACTTTAGATGTATTACTATTAAAAGATTCATAAAGCTCAAGTATGTAGTTTGTGGATGATCCCTGTGTATAATGCTGCTACTACACTATCGCGATAACGCAAACTTTTCTTCGCGCGCTCTCTCTCGCAAACAGCTCAACGTCTGGCTGTGCAACAGAGAGCTCGCGAAGAATATAGTACGCGTTATCGCGATAGTGTAGCCGTAGCATAATAGCAAAACGTTTTTTTTTTTGTAAAAACATGGTAATAAATATTTTTTTTTTACGAATAAGACAGTAAGAAATTATCCACCAAAAACACAGCATGCATTAATTTTAAAACTGAAACTCTTGAAACACAAACGTCAAAATGGGGTCTGCCCATAACTAGTTCACGTCAAAAAAGTTAAAAAAATCGGGCATATTCAGTATGACTTGCCCTCGAGACCTTCCCCTTTTTCAAGAAGGCGCCTGGCGGGTATTCAGCCTCGTCCTCGGAGGGAGCTGTGAAGTTGAGCTGCTCGCCTCCAACGCGGCCGAAGCCGTCGTTTGAATTATAGCTGTAACAATAATAAAAGGAAGGTTAGTTGATAGTGGGGAAACAGTTATTTAATTAAGATATTTCTTGTGATTGGATTTAGATGTAGCGCTCAACATCTCTCTTGGAAATGAACAACTCGCTTATTCTACTAGATGACTTGTTAACAGATTATGTTTTGGCAACATTTGTTGAGCTATGTCCATTTACCTATTTGATAAGTTACCTAGCGGACGTAGCTCAACAACAGCTTAAAGTTTACAGCTCACTACTAACTACTTTTCTGTTTTAAAGCTTAGAATAGCGCACTGTTTTATAACTTTTAAAATGTTGTAGAAAATGTCGTAGATTATACATTTGTTATTCTGATATATTTATAACTTAGTACAAGATTTTTAATGTATAACTGTATATTTTCCCGAACAAATAAAATAGTGTGATTGGTTTGTGACTCTTGGAGGTGAAGGTCATATAGAAGGATTTTGTCTTGCCAACATTAATTGAGCTATGTCGAGAAACTAGTGGCATTTTGTATGGATTAATTTTATTTATTTTTTCGTTGCAATTTGATCCCAAAAAAGACATACCTAAAAACACAATCATTGGTCTGATTGACGCGTTTTATTTTTATTCGCATATAAATAAAATAACACGGAGATCGAAGTAACAACGTGACTAAAATGCTAGTTGCCGGCACAGAGTTATTCTGAACTGGCAGGATCAAAGTAAATATTAAAAGTCAGATTGTATAAGCTCAAGGCTGTCTTTGGCGACATGTGATCACAAAACGTGGTCACAAGGTCATAGAGGACTATTGAAAACAATTGATACTTTGATCCGAACAATTATTTCGTTAGAAAAGTTGATAAGTTCTGTACCTACCTACTAGGAATAGTTATGTCGCAGACATTGATCCCAACCTGAATGCTGGAATCTACTTGTTAAAGTTGAAAGAACTTTTTCTCTTCTATGGCAGACATGTGAATCAAACTTGCGACATATTTACTGGCATACTATTGAACGCTAATGAACCAAAGTGCCATCGCACTCAGAAATGGCTTCTGGTATTTTTCAAATCAATAGTGACTTTTGGTCTAGGTACTAAAAGTTTTTTGGAATGTTGAGCTTTATACACAAGATACATCTTGTGACTATAGCTCAACATTCCAGAAAGCGGTACCTACCTACGGTACCTATGTTGCCATGGTGATAATAAAACATGGTGTTTTGATGACGTTGGTTACTTCGTCCTATAAATAAGGGTTCCGTGGGATAACAACTGGCACCGTTTTTTGTCCCCTAACTCGTTTTCCAATATAGAGACACGTGCTGATCAGCGGATTGTTTTGAAACTGGACAGAACCCGTCTGAGGTTTAAAGTGAATGATTGCCTAAATTATTGTCTCTAACTTTTCCCTAAAAAAAACAACGGTTTGCACTCCGGGAGTGCCGGCAGAAGTGGAAACTTGAATACGTGCTTCTCTCCCTCCGTCTTACGAATTTTCTTTCAGGTCACGTGTCCTGACGTGAGTTTAATATTTTATACCAATCACAAAAAAGTGCACAACGCCGCTAAAGAAGTTTGCAGGACACATGACCGTCTTATTAATTTTCGATCAGGTCACGTGTCCTGACGCAAGTTTAACATTTTTTACCCATCACAAAAAAGTGCACATCGCCGCTTAAGAAGTTTTCACTTAAAAAAAAAGATCGCTGTACCGAAAACCTCCAACCACATCGTAACTCTGACATAACTCCAAACAAACTTGGAAACGCGATCACAAAACCGTTCTTGCTAAGATTGGCTGAAAAAATACTTGAATATGGAACAGCCGTCACGTGTTCGACCTACAAAACGCATCGATTCAAGGCCGCCGTGTCGCGCTCGCGATTCGCGGTTCAAACGTTCACGTTTTGTTTATTCTCTGAGTCTGTGGCACTGGCAACGGCTTCTTTCTAAAGTCGGCAGATTAGTGGTATTTTTTTATGGAAAAAAGGTCGGCCGATGATGTAAAGTTGGTTTTGGTTTTGAAGTGGCGACACGGGTATTTTGATGTAGGTAATAGCTATTTTTGGGTTCATTCAGAAATTGGGAATAAACTGGAATTGTTTGAGTCACTTTGAGTGGTTGGTTAATGAATGAATGAATGAATGAAGAATGGTGGTTGTTGGTATAAGGTAATACCTAAGTACCCACGTATTACGTGTGATACGATTGGAAGATGATAGCTTGATGAGTTGAATTATATGCGTTTGCGATTTTTATTTATAGGTATTTAGAAAATCTACCCTTTTTAGTTGTAACAAAACCGAAGTACCTAGGTCCTAACCTTCTAGTATTAGGTAAAAGAACTTACCCGGAGCATAAAATTTAAAACTCAAAAACATAGCTAGGTATGTACCTACATGTACCTATAATACATACATAGACAACTAAAATCATAAAACTGTCTAGAATCGAGACGTCTGATGTGTCGGATTTTAAACTGCGTCGTCTATCTGTTTAAATCCAAATCTCTACTACTACTCTAGAATAGGCGTCTGGCCATGAGGAAGTTAAAGTGAATTAAGTAGATTAAAGTTAGGTCTGTCGACTAATAAAGATGGGTTTGTTTACCTATATGTATTTATACACTATTTAGAACTTCAGTTAGTAGTAGGAGAGCTTTTGGCTAAATAATAACAGCCGCACAGGTCGATCTTTTAGGTTAAGCAACGCTTGCCAAGGTTAGTCTGTGGATGGGTGACCATGTTAACATACTGAGTTTCCTTCGTGCCTCGGAAAGCACGTTAAGCCGTTGGTCCCGGCTGTCATTTGTAGATCTTTGGCAGTCGTTACGGATTGTCAGAAGCCAGTAAATCTGACTCCAGTCTTGCCAAGATGTACCGTGTTACCCAGTTATCGGGTTGTGGAGGTCTGGTAGGCAGCCGCTCCACGTAAAATACTGGTACTCAGCTGAATCCGGTTGGAACGGATTGGAAGCCGACCCCAATATAGTTGGGAAAAGGCTAGGCAGATGATGACCTACCTATATACAAATTATGTCCCCTATTTGGCAGTTATTTTGTTTTCGTTTGTGAGTCGTAATCCTGTTATTTTTTTTTGTTTTAAGTAATTATGTTATTGTTGGAAAATCCAACAACAATGCATATTTGATCAATCCCATTATCATGATAAAATCGTTCTGGATCAAGGATAAAATTTATACTTGACCATGAACGACCTTGAGAATAATCCATATTACTTAATTGAATCTCAAACACACGCGGGCTACGTGGACGAGTAGTAATCGAGATCGCGAATACAATGGACAGCGGAAATATTGAGGAAAGTTTTGCGGAACCTGCTGTCTGTAGCAGCATAATAGATGTTTTAGCTTGCTATCTATACTATACAATATATCTATACTAATATAATAAAGTTAAAGAGTTTGAACATTCCTAAAATAAGTAAATATTTTTTTCGTTCGATGGGAAAAGCCCGACAGAATTGCTAGATAACGCTATGGCAAACTGGCAAGGTAAAATCAGGCCCCACTGCCTACTACACGTTATTGATATCAACACAATAAGATGAATATTCTCCATCTCCACAATACCACAGTCCCTAAAACTTATTTTAAAAACATAAAAGTAAACAACGATAAGTGTGGTCACACGATGCTCTGACAGATAAGCACTAAACGCAAGCACGTGAAAATTATAACGTGACGTGAGTCGGTCTACACGTGCCTGAGATATTTTTAGAATCCGCGGCTTCACATACGTTCGCCCGTCACGTAAAAAAATAAGATAGATATTGTGTAGTGTGTTTTCATAGATTTGAGTGGACTGAGTACCTCAAGGAACATAATAATAATGGGTACTTATTATTTCCATGGAGTTTCCTATAAACTATACGAGGGAAAGCCATTTATTTATTTTTATATTGTAGGGCAGTATGTATTTATTTTTTAACTATGACAATTTGGGTGTGTCACTAGTGACTCCAAATTTAAGACAAAACTTGGGACATTTTTTGTTATAATATGATTTATTATTAAATTCTCTATGCAGTTTTATCTGTAGGCATAATTATAATATTCTTATGAATTGTGATTAATGCTTTAATAATTTACAAAGGACACATGTGTATCTATGTTCACATGTTATTAAATAATCCTGTTGCATATATTAAGTATTCATATTACATATATCATATAATGCGGCTATGTCGAAAGATATTATATCAACTATTAGTTACAAAACTACATTGCTCGATTTTTCTCAATGTAAGCTACGTAGGTATGTTTTTAGTTTCAACTTCTTGCATAATATTATTTTAAACCAGGTATAAAGATACTTATCTAATTTTATTTATATCAACATAATTAAGATTTTTGTCTCTTCTAGAAAAACAAAAATTGTTTTAAGAGAGGATAATAATATAATGTTTTAGTAAACCTACCTATGTTTTTTCTAATAAATAAATAAATGAAAATTTATTTCCGAAATAATCCATATCGTATTAGTATTAGGACTCACAAACTATGTTAGTATGTGACAAAAATATATTTTTTATTAATTTCAATATCTTTCCTCAGCACCGGGCCGCAGCTATCTATCGGTCTACGGGTCCAGTGCCTCAGAAATGGACAGTCTGGCCGAATTATTGTTACTTTTAGACTGTCTTAAAAAATGATCCCCTACGCTACGTGACCTACTCTTATCCAAACGTCATACTATGTTCTAGGTAATATGGCAGGGCACTATTGATTCTATTGCCATCTTGCTTTTCTCGAGACTCTCTCCCGCACGGCAGCGTTTCAGGACGGAAGTACTTAAATGTCAAATGTTATAAACTTATAAGTGAGGCGACCAACAGAATGATCAGTTTGATAGGGTTAGGTGAATCCCAACATAGTTATTTTCTAGTGGTTCTTGACTGTAATCAAAATGTTATTTTGGAGTCCTTTCCTTTATCGCTGAGTTCCTGAAATAGGGTACTTCTTTTGTCATGACATTGTAATTATTGTTTCAGCAAGCTTCCAGTCAGTCTGTTACCAAACATCCTCTAAACTAAGGAAAGCCGCAAGTATAATATTTAGGACAAAGTTCACATGCATTTAAACTATTTTTTTTTCACGTGCGGAGTTTTATTTACCTCTCAATACCTATACTTTTCTTGTCTTGTGTAATACTTGAATCACATGCACTAATCTAGTCTGGATACTAGATATGTAATATTATAGGTAGTTATCTCTACATCATTTATAAGCCACGTGATATTTTATTCAAACATTCAAAAGCCCGACCTTCAACCGTCTCTATGTTTATCGTCAGTTTTTGTATATAAAATATTATTTGTTGGTACGTATGACTGTCCAGGTCCAGCCGCTAGAACAGCCAGTTTTTACTAGAGTATTACCTAAAGAACAAACATTATAACTCAACCTAAGGACAATGAACAAGACAGCACTAGCAAGTGCATACCTACGTATCACATTAACATACAGATCACAATAACAGCCTGCAGGACAAACAATGTGACGGAGACGGATAAAAATTGAATAACTCAATCAAACACTCTTTAATCCTTATTAGAAAGCTATTACGATAAAACATAAACCTTGTTTTGGAGATAAAACACACTTATAACTTCTACAAGAAACACTACGACCAAATTCAATGTCAACTTGAGTCAATTAATCGATAAAATACCACCTCTTTCCTGTTCAACGTGACACAGTACAAACACGAATACTATGCCACATTTACATTGTCGAACGACAGTAAAAAAAAATCACTTACGCCAGCAATCCTGGCAGATGGTCGGGCACACGTACGTCGGGCCTCGAAAATGGCGTCAACAAAATATTCATCACAATTATTTAGTAAACACGACAGGTGAGTACATGACCACTCTCACTACTAACACGGTGCAGTAACACGGCGATACAGCACATGTGCTTGTAGGTTCGATATAAGTGCAAGAAATAAGGGACAGTCCAAGATCGTAGAGCGGAGCGGTTGAAGTTGAAACGCTGATAACACGTCCGTCAACTACGCACAAATCGCGATAGTGATGTGCTAAAATGTGCTTTGTACTGGTAGGATGTACATGCGAGAGGAAGTCTGTGGATAGTCTCGATGTTGAACTATTTATTGTGACTTGGTTTATCGTGAGAAAACAAATAAGTCGTAACAAATAATTTTCGATCGTAAAACACCAAGTAAACACTTCTTATTGAAGGTCTATCTCTATACCCACAGGCTCATGTGTTTTCTGGTAATGCAGTAAAAAATAATAATAACTAAAAAGAAAAAATAAAAAACAAAACAGAGTTGGTTTTATCAGAAGTACTTACACATCTCTAAAGACTAAAAACGCGCCACATAAAATTGTGTCTTCAGTGATATTAAATGATGATTGCCAAGACACTCACGTGTGTGAACATTCACATCACGTTTTTCTTTATTTTCATGCAATCTTGCGCGATAGCTGCCGAACAGTAGGTACGAAAATCATCCACACTTGCTTAAACAAGTTAATTAATTATAATAAGTAATTAAGAATGTTTACTATGAACATTTGTTCAATGTTAAAAATACTTCTACACGTGAAAATCTGTCCTGTGGCACGATGATTCAATGATTTGAAGAAGGTGGCAGCAGATGGATGCAGACTGCTCAAGACCGGGATGCCCGGATGGTTGGCGCTCTTTGGTCCCGAGGCTTATGTTCAGCAGTGCACGGCAATTGGCTGATATGATGCTGATTATGACGTGAAATTCTTGATCAAATAGAGCAGAAGAATATTTTTTGAAGAAACTATGATTCAGTTTGAAAAGTCAAACATTTTTCTTGCTTAAGTCAAAACTTGTGAAAACTTGACTGCCAGTATGAAACAAAATCTTAAAAATATAATATGATAAATGATAAAATGATTTTCAGGTCAAAATCGACAAAAACGTTGGCGCCACATAACTTTGACGCATACCTCGAGCTAGTCCGATCGCGCGAGCCGTCATGGTCACTGAATCTAAAGCACGTGTTTTGGCCACCCACACGATACTTGCGAAAGAATAATCCACGTTATGTCCACTATTTATTAGAAATTTATCATAGTTACAAATTTAGAGAATATAAAAGTTTTTTACAAATTCAGTCTCTAGAAAATTTTAAAAATGTTATCTCGTAGCAAAAATAAAAAGAAAAAAGGTCTTTTTAGGTCTTGTATCTTCTCAATGGACTACACATTGCAAGTATGGCAATGGCAACCATAGATTCAGAAAGCTGAACCATACATTCGTTCCTTGAAGAGTGTAAGGGATTACTAAGATAGGATTTCTTGAAATTCCTACTGGAACAGATAAAAACGGGATATGTGCATTTGAAGTCGCGGACTAAAGCTATTTCTTATTATATAAACTAAAACAAAACCATTTTTCATACACTTAAGCCTTAGCTTACTGGTATAAACTGGGTGTCGGCCACGTGTTACATCGTTCTACATACATATAATACATACGTGAATTATAAGCCAAGAGGGACCATACAATTGGCTAAATATTTATATGAAATCGGAGACAACATGCTTTAATATTCTCGTTCAAAGTAAAAACAGACTGTCCCGTATACATAAGCGTCATGGTCACTGTGGTGGAGGCACGTGTTTCGCCGACGCGCTTACATACATACACACTACCTACGTATAATATAGTGTGGCGACTCGAGACGAGACACATACGGCTTGATTTCGAATGGATGTGTGAGGAGTGACGTTCCTTTGAACGTGTCATCATTGGGAATGGGATTGTCCACAACTGTCATAATAGCTGGTCATGTATTTTTTCACTTTTTATTTTTATCATCATTTAAAATTAAAATCATCTGTTACTCTGGTTATTTATGGACTTAAGTAAAGTCTATTTCAGAGTAAAATCTTGATTATTTCGTATATAAATTCGGTTTAATTATGTAACTCCTAATAATATAAATTAAAAATATGTTGTTTTTACTTCTTTATGGGTAACAATCTTGGTATTCAATAAATGGAAACATGCATCTCCACTTTATAATATGGTTCACAATTTAGATTTAAAAAAATGTGAACAACTTAGCACGACAAAATTTTAAAAACAGATTCGTCATAGTTTTTCGCCCTATTTCAACAGAGCAAAAATATTATTCGATAATAGAAAATACATCGATTAGAATCGAGGTTGCCGCGAATGAGTAACAAAACGTATCAGATGTAGTTCAATGCTCCATTTTCGTTCAATCATTATTATCGTTGCAATTGCAGCGCTCTGACGTCACCAGTCACGTGCGTTCACTCTCGTTCACGTGCCGGACGGCGGGTTTGCGATTGGAGAATGTCGATCCAGCGATTAGTTGCAATCCGATACTACTTAGTTATTTTTGTTAACTGGCCGGTCTATTATG
This sequence comes from Lacanobia oleracea, assembly GCA_950371165.1. Classification (NCBI taxonomy): domain Eukaryota; kingdom Metazoa; phylum Arthropoda; class Insecta; order Lepidoptera; family Noctuidae; genus Lacanobia; species Lacanobia oleracea. The sequence goes on along the minus strand of OX493390.1, from coordinate 4,482,691 downwards.
GAAAAATCGCTGTGAAATCTTTGTTAGTTAGCTTGAAGTGAACAGCCGGTCTATTCTATAAACATGTCGAAGTGAAGACTTGGGAGAAGTGATCACGAAGTGAACTGTCATTTCATCTTGATTACATGGATTGACAACTCACTCCGTGTTCACTTCACCCAAGTTTTCACTTCGACATGTTTACAGAATCGACCGCGGCTGTCAACATCTTGAAAACTTAGCTCAAGTGACTATGTAGTGAGGTATGTCTAGTTATGGTGGAATGACCGTTCACTTCAAGTTAACTCTACCTAAGATTCCGTGGTTGAACGCAGAACAAAAAGGCTTATAGGTGACGAGACGTTGGTGGCTCAGCTTCACAGCCTAGTTCATCGGCGTAATGTTGCCTGCCTGTCGGTCTTCTACAGACTGTTCTTTGGTGAAACTCCGCAGGAACTCCACGACCTGATCCACCACCGCCCTTTTACTATCGGAATATCAGACGTACTGCAGGGTACTATCCGTACTTGGTCGATATCCCGACTAGTCGTACCAAGCGCTTCTCTTCCACATTTATTATACGCACGGCTAAAGTGTGGAACTCTCTGCCAGCGTCTGTGTTCCCGTCCACATATAACCCGTCTGCCTTCAAATCAAGAGTGAACAGGCATCTTCTGGGCACGCTCGCTCCATCATACTCGTAGAACTCATCTTTCGCTTTCCATCAGGCGTGATTGTGGTCAAGAGCAAGCTCATTCCTAAATTAAATAAAATAAGAAAATTGCCACTACTCATGTCTCTTTGATTGGATGGATGGAATGGATTGACAGTTCACTTCCAGTCCAGAAAAATATTTATGAAATGATGAAAAATATTAAGCTATGCAAATACTTGTACTTTGAAATAGTAACATTGTACATGTTGGTAACTGCTTTAAGTTACGCATAATTTCTTGTGATTGAGTCAAAGGGGTGTGGCAAGTGATTTACGGAGAAAGTGATGTGCCAACTTAGTATTGGCTGTCATACAAGCGAACACAGTCGCCGTCGTCGTCACCACTTCACCAGAATTATCTTATAATTTTCATTTCGAATCTTTACAGGATGGTTTTTAATTTGTTCCGGGAGGATTTTGGAAATGTAAGTACCTACAGGTGGAATATTAATTATTCCGGTTTTTAGTAATGATAATGTCGCCTAACCTGATAATGTAGCTAATTCTTCCATTACTGAAAGAATTTTTCAAATCGGTCCAGTAGTTTTTAAGTTTATTCGTTACATACAAAAATACAAATCTTTCCTCTGTATAATAATTATTAGTGTTGACATCCTATTATACAACTTAGGCCTCAGTCAAAGACTATTCTCTATGGCCTCAATCAATAAATTTAATTGTGAATTTAAATTTTATTTATTTGAGGAATTTTGTCAGAGTTAAAAATAAATAAGTACATCCCAATGTTTGAAAGTCAAATGGGACAAAATTGGAATGTGTCATACATAAATAATCCCCATTTAAAATTGAACTCACTAGTTTCATTTTTAGAGTCCAAATATTACTGACTATTATGCACGTTTACGTCGTTTCGTAGTTTGCGAACGCGAAGTCACGTGTGGTTACGTAAACAGCACAAAATGGGCGCATTCGCCGTTTGCATGGTAATGGATATGAAATCTTATTGCTTGAGTCATAGATTGCATTGTTGCGGTTACATGATGCGTGGAAATTGCAGCAGTCGCGTGACGTGACGCAGCGCGCAATAGAATAATAACAAGTCTAGGTAGCTACAAATGGAAAACCTATACCTTTTGTAAGTTACAAAGGACCAAATTGGAGCATATTTTAATTTAAAATGTAAAATGTGAATAAATTAATGTATGTATATCAAAAATCTTCTTCCGTTAATAATTATTTCTTCCATGATGGCATGAAAACGTCATAATACGGCTATAATGACGTTTTAATGTCAATATTACTCCAGTTCGAGAAAGAGACAGAGCTACAGATCAGCAATAGCGACAGTACAGTTATTTTTTAATATTAAAAACACAAAAATGAGCACCGCATCTCGCATCGTTTCAACTCGTAGCATAATGAAAAAAATAGCTAGTGGCAGGTATTCGAAATCTGGAACTAAAAAGTGTAATTCCTGGACACGGGACAAGACAGGTAATTCCGGGACAATCCCGGATTTCTCGGCCATCTGGTAACCCTAACCTGGATACTGGCTACTTTATCTCGAGCGAATCCATGGGCAAAGCTAGGCGCTCATATGTCCCCTGGTCGAATCAAATCGTTTACTAGTGCGTATAGTAGAAACAAGCCCCAGAGAACTGACGTCATTGTTTGTAGGTAATCTAATGAATTATTCATAGTCATAGAAATATTTGTCAACGACTTAAACAAGGGTTTTCTTTAAATACTGTATTCACGAGGTTCTTACACGTGGTTGATATTAAATCCACGTGTGTCAATACATTAACCTCGTTGTAAGTTTTAGTTATACATAACTGCCTCCGTGGTCGAGTGTTTTAGGCGTCTGCCTTGTGACCCGTGGGTTCGATTCCCACGAAGAGCATACTTTGTAAAGTTGTTTCCAATTTGGCTAGGACATCTCGGGCTTGAATCACCTGATTGTCTGATAAAAATGATGATTACATGCTTCGGAAGGCACGTATAAGCCGGTGGTTCCGAGGCCGCCAAATGTCGGTCGTCAAATAAACCATGACAGAGGCCCTTGAGGCGGTTTAGAAACTCTGACACTAGGGTGCGTGGGGTCGTTAGCAGCAACAGAAATAGGTAGGTAAACACGCTGAAAAGATCAACTGTCTACCTACTACGGTTCTTGAGATACAGCTCGCTGAGGCGCTGACAGACGGATGGACGGACGGACAGCGCAGGCTTAGTAATAGGGTTCCGTTGGTTAACCTTTGGGTACGGAACCCTAAAAACTACTAATACCTATTAGGTATGTTTGAGACTGCCGGATGTTTGGATGTTTGACAATCAATGACATGACGACAAGTACCTAGATAACTTTTTCCAGGACTGACGTCTCATGGAATATTTTTAGACTTGAACGCGGGCAAAAGCTAGTTGCTACCTAACCTATTACATAGAAAAATAATAAAGTAAAAAAATAAAAGTTTCGAAATCACAAAAGATTTTCGTAATCCATTAGGGAAATCAACCTGTAGCTCAAATCGAATTTCTTTTCGCTAACTTTCAGAGTTCAATGAAGTTCGTTAACGTTCTATTAAGACTTTTGAAATGTAAAAAATTCTTATTTTGAGAACGAGTTTTAAACTAATAGACGAAAACGTACCGTACGTTACTCATTTAAATTAAAAAAAAAATCGAAACTGTAAAAAAAAATACGCGGGAAAAAAATGACATTTTTTATAGATTTTTATGTAAGTTGGCCTACATTTTTTAATGCAAATACGAGGCCTTTCGTCTTTGAGGCCGGACAGAAACGCCTTTGTCTCGTCTAGACAAGAGTGGTGCCTGGCTAGCTGAAAGTTCATTCGCCTCTCGTTTATGATACAGACGCACGTGAGCCGATAAACGTGACCGAATTGAGCGAATAAGAAAATAAATAATTAAATGATTAGGTAACAAACAGGAGTTATATTTGAATTTCTTGGTATTTTTACAACATATTTTAAGGAATGACTAATCAAGGATAATTTGATCGTTGAAACGGAAACAACTAATTCAGCCATTCTGAATGAAATATTTCATGGTGAATTAAAATCTATTGGCCGAGCGAAAAATGGATTTCGTTACAATTGAAGAAGTAAAAGGATCATATCGTAAACCGGGCTACGCCTGGGGGCCAATCTTGAGAATTTTCACTTAATTTTGGCAAATGGCAAAAAATAAATCCAGAAGAATATTGTATTACAAGTACCAACAGATTGTGCTAAGTGAACTTCAGGTAGGCAACGACCTGACCTTATTTTAAAGTGATCCAGGGAGTGCTCCCACTTCATAATCAGTCCCAATTTCAGCTTTTTCCAAATCAAAGCCGATAAAGAAAATCAGGACTAACGGATTTAGAGATATGACGTAATGGAGAAATTCTCGAAAACTGGAAACGTTCAAGTACCGTGCGAATCTAATCTTCACCTCTTCGTCGTGACAGTACTTAATGATTAATCATGATAGTGATACTAAAGAAAAGCCGATAATCCTGACATAGCGGACTTAGTAACTTTCCTAATCGAATTATTGTCGAGCGCCATGTGAAGTGAAGTCTTATGCATGAAGTTTGACTGAAGAAAGAAGGTTACAGACGGATCAAAGAGGACTATCTGAATAAATTGATTCAAAAAAGGACCAGTGCTTGTCTGTAAGGACCCATTATTTTGAGATTACGAGGATGCGACTAAATATGATTAGCAGTGCGATTATGTAAACATGTCGAAGTGAAGCAAACCTTCACTTGTTTAATGGTGAAGTTTAATGGTGAAGTGACCACGAAGTGAGCTGTCGACCCATATAATCAAGACTATTTCCAATTACTAATTTCCACTTAATCAAGACTAGTTGACCTGCGCAACTTTGTCTGCTACGCTCCAATTGGTTTTAGCCTATAGCCAACTTGGTCTTAGCGTGATGATATATGTATAGCCTATAGCCTAATGTTCAAATAGGACCAGTAGTTTTTTATATTAGCGCGTTCAAGCAAACAAACAAACAAACTCTTCAGCTTTAATATTAGGTGTTAGTATTAGTACTAGTTGACCTGCGCAACTTCGTCTGCTCCGCTCCTATTGGTCTTAGCGTGATGATATATAGCTTTTAGCCTTCCTCGATAAATGGGCTATCTATCACCGAAAGAATGTTTCAAATCGGACCAGTAGTTAGTTCTTGAGATTAGCGCGCGTTCAAGCAAATAATCAAACAAACTCTTTAGCTTTATATTAGTGAAAAATACATATTAGATTAGTATAGATATATATGTAACGACAACTCACTTCATGATCACTTCACCTAAGCCTTCACTTCGGCATGTTTACACAATCGATTGGCTGATATAGTACAATAAATTGAGGACAGAGCAGGTAGACTGAATACAGAAAAATATTCAGACACACAACAGCCAGAGGAGCTAAAGCTCAGAAAAAAAATTAAAATAAAGCAAAAAGTTCTGGATGAAACCAGAAAACTCCGTAAAACCTGTAAGGTCTGAAACTTTAACCCACAGGAGAAGGATAAAATAATTTAGAAGAAAAGAAACAATAAGCTCAAAACATATTCAAACAAAGAGTTTACTTTTCTGTTAAATTAATTATAGCACGGTGGTAAAAGCGAGGTAGTGATATAACCGCCACGAAAATAAATCCGAATCTAAAAACAGAAGTATTTAAAAGGCAGTTCTTTCTTTTAAATCTCGTTCATAATCAAGAAAACAAAAGAATAAAACGCTTCATCACTTTTGCGAGGTTTCGCGGAAATACTCATCTAATTTGGTAGAATTTCACCTCCATAATACTTTGAAAGGTCAGGAAAGTTTTTAGGAAATATCCTTGTTCTTAAAATAATGTTTTTAAGTTTTTGGTTACGACTTGAGTTTGTATGAAAAAGCCGAAAGCAGGTTAGTGATTGCATGACGGAGTAAAAGGTCAAAAAGGGTTTATATTTTAAGAAGTCTCTCGTTTAAGACCCCTGTTTCTAAAATTAAGATGTGTCACGCTTACAAAATAGACTGCACGCACGTTTTTATTATCGTGAATCGTAAACGTAGAATTTGCTGTAAAATGTTGATAAGAATTCCAGCCAAGCCCACTTCAATATTCGCATTTATATTTATCATGGATTTTTATCGCATTTTTTGTACTGTTCTAGTTAAAATTGCTAATACATTGATGAGTAGTTCATTACTGGTGGTAGACCTAAGCTCCTCTGTCATTTCTCTAAGTTTAACATTATTATGTTCAGGTTAGGCTGCTTTTCAATTTCTGTCTCTCATTACTCGATAAGCCTTGATCAACCTTCCATCTTTATCTTTTCCACTTCGTCTTTGATAAAAAGTTCGTTGCTCCCTAACTTCACATCCTTGACAACAAAGTCGGTCACAAGGTCTCATCTAGCTTGTGGAGAACTAGGTTAAGGAATCTGTGTACAGTGTGTACACACCCAACTTGTTGTGTATGACTTGCAGATAGCTTCGTCCTTGCAATTTTGTGTAGCATAATGGAAAATTCATAAAACAGCTATGTAGGTAGATGCTATTTTGATTGGGCAGATCAACAATTTTATTTCACTTCCTTTTGATTTTAAGTTCAACATACATACACGTACACGAGCCTTCGCAAGCAGGAAAGGGTATAATTTTTAAATCCTCAAATGTTTTTTTTCCTGTGTCCTCAAAACAACGGCTCTAACTTAAATCATTGTTCATAAAAAATAAGGGGTTCTACACTTTATTACTTTATATCTAGTAGCATTTTAGTTTGTCCTACGTTTAGAAGTCTTAGTTTTACGCCTTCTACGTCTGCACGCGAGTGACTCCGTGTCACAAGTGAGCCTTGGGTAAGGTTATGGTTGAAATAACCTTCGTCAAATGCCTACAGCTAGATCAGCTTCTATAATCTGCGTTTTACCTATGCGGTTTTCCGTTTCAATATTTATAAGAATTCACGACAGTTATTTATGAGAAGTAATTTATGGAGGAGTGCCGTGCAGTGCCAGAGATTCTTCTCATGGCTTGTTTCTATTTTACTTCTATTTGGAAAATTATCGAAATCGGCTTGGTCTGCTGCTTGAACAGCTCTATCGACTTCTTCAAGATTACAGAACTTTTCTTAAAATCTTTAAGCAAAAATAACAAAAGATCTTGCAGGCTGCCGATCTAGCTTATCACTTATTTGAATTCATTTGCATTAATGACCTTTACGTAAAGTCCTTGACTTTGAAATGGTCGCACGTGGACGCGGCACAAGTCTCGAAATCGATTTGTTAATTTTGTTTGCACTAGTTAGGTAACCAACGATCCAGCACGCGTTAGGTGCTATTAACAACTAGGTACATGATACCAATTAAATGGTAAACAGTGCCTCAAAATAAATTATTGGCCTATTTATAAAGGTACCGGCTCGCGTGGGTGCAAACGTGATATGTGAAATGAACGAATGGCACGTAGCTACGATTGTTTTGATATGTATACGAAGATATTTGTTGTTGACTCTTGTCAATCCAAAGTTGTTAGCAATTTCGCCAAAGATATAGAAAAAACCATAGAAATGGCAAAGGAAAAGATGAATAAAAATAATTAATCTTCATTAAAATAGATTAGAAGTAAAGCTAACGTAGAACACGGTCAATGAAAACATTTCAAAAGAAGGTACTCTCGTATGATTGGCTATGGTAGTTCATCATCTGCCTAGCCTTTTTCCAACTATATTGGGGTCGGGTTCCAGTCAAACCGGATTCAGCTGAATACCAGTATTTTACGTCAAGCGACTGCCTACCAGACCTCCACAACCCATTAAATGGGTAACACGGTATTTCTTGGCAAGACTGGAGTCAGATTTACTGGCTTCTGACAATCCGTAACGACTGCCAAAGTTCTACAAATGACAGCCGGGACCAACAGCTTAACGTGCTTTCCGAGGCACGGAGGAAACTCGGTATGTTAAGGTGGTCACCCATCCACAGACCAACCATGGCAAGCGTTGCTTAACCTTGAAGATCGATCTAAGTATGCGGCTGTTATTCTTTAGCCACGAGGTAATCAGTTGGTAGTTATAGGCAATATATTACGAAGAAAGTAGCTATTGAATTGTAAATGACAAAAGTACCTAACAGTGAAAATCAATAAGATAATGATAATGACGCCCGCAATAGTTATACAGTAACGTCATTTACAAAGAAAATAATAAAACAGCGTCGCAGTAAAACGTTAAAAGTCAATGTACAGCAAAATATAAACGAGGCGAAATTTTCCTGTCTGCTCAGTCATGTTTTCCTTCGAAATTTTCATAACGCATTTTGATTAAGGAAATGTAGAACAATGTTCAACATATAAATATCGGATCTGACGGTTATTAATAATCAGTAGGTGTTCAGCACACAGCATGAGTGCACACGTGTGCCCGCCGGTCACGTTGAGCCTCGCGAGGAGCGTTACGCAAACTACAGAACAGACTAACCACCTCCGTGTCGTAACGTAGACGATAACCAAACCACGCTATGAGCAACTAGGAAATCAAACTTTATATCTCTAACAATACATCGTAAAATCGGATCAACGGGAGGCAATGATAAGAATACCTTAACAGATACGACAGTAGGTATCCGAAGAGAATGCATAACAGAACGTGCATGAAAATGTGCTCTTGCTAACATTGCTAAGTCTTTCTGAAAAAGTTATGAATTCATGTACAGGATTATATTTTTTAACCTTGCGATCACGTTTTTCATTGCATTTACTAAGAAGCAGTAAATGTCATGGTTTAACTTTGCAAGTATATTTTTAATATTAGACTCGTAGTTTCCCCTTCAAATATTTAACTCTTATGATGACGTCGAGAGGCCAAGTGATCCATTTTATCGTGACCTTTGTGTATCTTGTCATGTTTATCGAAACAATAATAGTCTTTGATATTGCGCACTTTGCAAGAAAGTTACAACTGTGATGATAATGTAGAGTAACTCTCTTTTCCCTAAAATCATTTACAGTTGAACCTTATTGGGAAGCTGAAATATTAAATTCTTTTATACTGCTACGTATACAAACAACAACACTAACTTACTTACATGTATATAAAACAGATGCATGCATTACCTATCTTATCCTACCAAAACTCGAACAACAAAATGTTATAAGTATTAACATTTTAAGGTTAAAAACTAGTTCAAACAGTTAATAACAAAGTAACTACAGAAGACGACGAGAAAATTACCTAAACAAAGAGTTAGTAAAAGTGAGGCACTCGCCTCGGGGTGTTCCTAGACCTGGCGAGAGCGTCTGACACCCTTTCGCCTAATCTGCTCCTGAAAAAATGGAAATAATTAGGTATCAGAAGCTAACTAAGAAACTTTCGACTAGTTAAATGATTAGTCTCGCTGCGAAAATCTGTAATAGTTTGCTAATTGGGAATAGGTCTAGTTATTTATGCTACTCTGTCATTGGTGTTCCCCAGGGTAGCTTTTTTGGGCCATATCGTTTTTCGCATATCGTGTTTACGACTCTCATATTATTATTTCGCTCTTTATGGTCAAAAGTGTAATTTGTGTGATAAACTGATGAAGATACTGACAGAATACGAATTATATTGGGATTATATTATTGAAATGAGACATGAAGACCTTTAAGTACAAAAGATTCTGTACCTACCCATGTTATGAAAAGCCAACAATTCTAACAATATTTTCGAAATATAATACACATATCAATAATGTAATCTGCAAGCACATCGTTCAGGCTCATGTTAGTTTTGCCTTATCATTATAAACGAAACACGTGCACTAGTTTATTTAAAGCAGACACATGTATTGTTATTCGGTCCGAATGACTTCACCGGTCTATTTTTGGCTTAGTTTATAAAAGTAGCTATTCCAAAACATTCCGTCTAAAAAGGATTCATTGTTTGCACTATGATACTCATGTTCCTTCGCTAGTAGTCACACGAATCACACGCACTACTGTTTCTGGATCTTAGGTACGATTCCCGGATTTGGCAAAGTTTTATTGGGTTTGCGTGTAAAAGAATAAAGCTAGAGACAAACTGGTCCCACGTACGCAACGTATGCAGCGCATTATGATATCTGGACTCTTGATTTTATATGAAAATCTATGCAGTAGAAACACACTTATCGTATGCAACGTAACATACCATACCCTTTGGGGAGGTCTATGTCCAATAGTGGACGTCTTTCGGGTGACATGATGATGACGAAGCCCGCTACCTATTACTTGGGATGCAAAGATAACTGACTAGTCAGTAGAGTATTGCAGGAGGAATAATAGGTGTATTAGTTCTTTGGGTAATAAAGGCGCAATACTACACACGAACAAAACTAGTCGGTCTATGTAGGTGACCGCTCACTTTAGCACAAAATCAATGTTTAACTTGTGATCTTCTTAACATAACACTTGAAAATTAGTCACGCACATTCAACTGATCTCTAAAATAATGATTTTTTTTATGAATTTGTCATTTTTGACAGCTGAATAGATAGCCTAAAAAAGATGTGACAGAAAATTAATTGATTGATAAGATTATTCCGTCAATCAATTTTAATTACTGAGAAAATCTGAATTCTGTGAATTTTGTTGGCAAGGGCCGAAGGACCAATTAATTTAATAATCTGTAGTAAATAACTTCAGTAACTGGGTAGGTTTCGAACATGACTCGTCTAACTGTATAATTTGACTTGGAGTCACAGAGATGGCTCAGTTGAGAGTTTTTTTACGTTAAAGTTCGCTTTAAATGTCAAATTGTATAAAAAAACAAAAAGTTTTCAGTTATTATCACCAGACGGCGCTTATTCAGTTTCAATTCAAATTGACGTTTACGCTAACGCGATCGAGAAAGTTAAAAACGTTTCAATTGAACGATATATCAGATAAATTTCTAGACCGTCAGTTAATAGTCCGATTTGGTAGGATTGTTCAAAACACTATCATAAATGAAATCTAAAAACTCCCCATCGATCCGATACGTGGAAAAAATACTTTGGGTCAAATTAAAAAGTTTATTTATTTATTCACAAAATAAACACACGACGATACTACCTATGAAGATTGCAACTCTTCCAACTTTTTGAATAGTTATATCTCAGAAACGGTGGCTCTTAGGAAAAAAGGATCCCGAATGTTTTTATAGATAATTATCTGATCTATTATTTTTGTCTCGTTTAATTTTGTGATAAAACTTACCGTTTTGCTGAAAGTCGCTATTTTTTGGTCTAATTGACTGGACTATAAAAGGCTTACCAACTGTTCATCACTTTTGTATGAACTTCTAACTTTACCTATGCAAGTAGGTACAAAGTTCCAAAAAAATAACATCCTCGTTCCTTATTACCTATTATTAGTAACTCAACTACTTAATTTTATGATAAAACTTACCGTTTTGTTTAAAATCGCGTTTGTAACCTTTGACCCCAAGAAGATAATTATCTGATCTATAATAGGGTATTTTACAAAAAAAAAATCTAATTAGTCCGTCTGATAGATTTTCAAAAAATATTCGACACGTATTTTTCACGTAAACAAAAAATAAAGGAGATACAGCGAGTTGAAGACACGCGTGACGTCATGTGGCTTGGTAAAAATGTACCAAATTTACGAAGCATCCTTACGTGAAAAAAGAAAAAATACATGTCGAATATTTTTTGAATATCTATCAGACGGACTAATTAGATTTTTTTAGTAAAATACTCCATTTTGTCTCGACTAATTTTGTGAAAAAACTTACCGTTTTGCTGAAAATCGCGTTTGTCCTTGTGCTTGTTGTGTTTGTGTTTGTTAACCTTTGACCCCGAGATTTTTTTTCCCACGTATCGGATCGATGGGGAGTTTTTATATTTTATTTCTGATAATGTTTTGAATAATCCTACCAATTTTAAGCTTATTGCGAATTAATGTAACCTCACCCATATTTTTTTGTTTAATTTGACTGGACTATACTTACTACACTTTTGTATGAATTTCTAACTTTACCTATGCAAATACAAAGTTCCAAAAAAACACATCCTCGTCGCTTATTACCTATTATCCTATTATTAGTACTAAGTATGATAAATGGCAGTTATTATCCGATAACAACGAAGCCGAAAAGGTCACGTTTTCCAATTTTACTTTTATCTGATTTCAGATGATATTCAGAATAGGGTATTTTGCTGAAAAAAATATAATTATTCTCAAATTTCAAATCGTTTATTGCAAAAAATAAAGACGATACAGCGCGTTGCAAGACACGTGTGACGTCACGTGGCTTGGTAAAATTGTACCATCATAGTGACGTCACGCGTATTTTCAACGCACTATATCGTCTTCATCTTTTGTTTACGTTAAAAAAGAAAAAATACGTGTCCAATATTTTTAGGCAAATTATCTGACGGACTAATTAGTTTTTAGTAAAAAAAACTTTTACAAAAAATACAACCGACTTCCAAAAACAAAACATTACAAGGTACAAAATAACTTCGAAAGAAAGAAAAAAACTTTAATTTCTGAAGTCGGTGTTTTTGGTTATTTTTTCGTTTTCTGATTATACAAATTTTATATACTAATACATAAAGCTGAAGAGTTTGTTTGCTTGAACACGCTAATCTCAGAAACTACTGGTCCGATTTGAAAAAATATTTCAGTGTTTGATAGCCCATTTATTGAGAAAGCTATTACCATCACGCTAAGACCAATAGGAGTCCACTCCTATTGGTCTTAGCGTTGAAAATTGTGACGCAAACGAAGATAATAATGAAAGTAGGGATTTCAGTGAAGTGGTACGTGACACGGGGTTCGTGCCATTAAAAACATTTTTTTTTATCGAAGTATTTAGATCCAAAATTTGTATTTCTATCCTCTAACATCTTATTGGAATACTTGAAAGTTTAAATAGCACCTTTCTTATGAAGTTAAGGGCTTCATTTCCATGCCTAATTCACCGTGTACTGAAATTTACATCATAAGAATTGTTATTTCATAACTTTCTATCAGCTGATGATAAAAATCGTGACTCGTGATCAATTTCTTATCCTTATCATTTACAATACATATTATAGAACAAGCAGTCCTCCGCAGCGTCTCTCTGTCTGTTCGCGATAAAATCAAAAACTACTGCACCGACTTTCATGCTGTTTTCACAAATGGATAGAGTGGCTTTCGAGGACGGTTTTAGTATATAATTTGTGTAGAAAAAAATTTGGGATCGTTAAGGAAATTTCAGCGCGGACGAAGTCGCGGGCGAAGTGCTAGTTTACAATACCTATAAAATGATTTGCACTTTTAAAGATAGTTAGTTATCTGTGTTAATTACAGTCATTTCTTGTTGAAATCTTAGCACGCTTTTCGATAAGGGAGAAGGTTCATTTTATTTTCACTTTAGTTTTTAACTGAACCTAAACTTTTTTTTAAGGATGGGATATCATCAAATGACATCCTTCAGCTCTGGTCTGGTCTGGTCAGACTCTTACTGACTAGAACCCATCCGTGTTCCTCCAAACGCCCTTTGCGTTCGACGTTCCAGGGCCGCGGTAACTCTTTCGAACAAACACCTCAACCCATTCAGGTTCCGTAACTCTCGAGCTGAACCCAGGGACGTAGCTCGGTATGAGCCGTATCAAATATAAGGGACCCCTGGAGTACAAGGGCCCCGACGTAGACGTATGTAGACGCAAAACTATAGTCCCGCCGTCGTCTCCTTCGTGGCCTGCTACGGTAGCTAGTAGGGCCTATTTTGTTTTAAAAACATAAGCCCTGAAGACGATCCACCTAAAATGTTATTGATACTGGGCCTCTTCGAGAAAGTCTCGAGAGTTTCTGAGAGCTACGACACTGGCTGAACCTAAACTAGCAGTGCGATTCTGTAAACCTCACCGTAAAGGTTAGGTGAAGTGAGCTGTCAATCCATAGGGCCCTGTATAAAATAAAACATTTTTGAGGGCCCCGTTTTTTAGTGGTGTAGCTAGTTAGCTACGCCACTGACTATAAAGAAGAAATAAATTACATGATGATTTTTTAGTGTTCAGTCTGATCGTGTTAAATGATTGGCAGTTCGTTACGAGTTCAAGTTTACATAAGGTTTCCAAGAAAAACTAATTTTACTACAAAGTTTTCTGGACAAAGTGAAGCCAAATCGTGCGAGCTGCAAATAACTTATTTGAAACTGTTACGTGGTCTCGTGTTTAGTTATAGTTAGAAATTAGACTCAACTTTTTGCTTTATTTAGCAATGCCAAATGTGGATATAGATTTTTTTTATTTCTGAGTTAGCCCGCGACTTTTTTTTGTTTTTGTAGTAATTTCGTCTATTGACGAAAAATCGCTCTGTCTATTGACGAAAACCGCATTAAAATCCGTTGCGAAGTTTTTAAGATAGAAGCGTGCAGACTATACTACGTAAAGACACTATGTATTCTGTATAAGTACATTTAGTACTGTGGACACAGAGATACGCCACGACGGCACCTGTATATTGACGTTATGACGTCATCAGACACGTGTCGCTCCAATTGCATTGTGTGCGAGTCTTGGCGACAATGTGGCTAATTGCAACGATTTCTATTAGTGACGTATTTAGCTGTGTTAATGAATGTTTCATTCATTATTTATTAGATAGGGTTTGGGGTACATTGAAAATTAGGAGTTAGATAGTGAGATTTTGGGTTCTGAAATTAGATTTGTTGGTGGGTACTTAAATGGATAACTATTACCGATGATAGGAGTTACTTTATCTTTTCCAATTATCACGATTATATTCTTAAAAGCAGTTGGCAGAAATGGATTCCTATGTCCCTATTTCTACAATTTTATAGTGAAAACAAATGTACACTAGTTACAAACCAACAAAGAAATAAAAACGTTTCACATTTCAAAGAAACTAATCAAACTCGTTTTCACCCCCACATTTTCCCAAGAATTATTTCCCACTTTTTCTTATCTAATAGTAGCAATTTCAAAAAACGTGCTCTTTAATTGACACGATATTTTCCTGAAATAACTGAAAGTAAAAAAGTTCTTATGTAATCATTGGACGCCCTCTCAGTACCCTGAGAGGAAAACCTTTAATAAATTATTGCACATGTTTTATAAAGGGGAGAACGTGTACGCAAAGATATAAATACTTGTGGCTAAGTTTACCATGATTCCTCTGGAATTTTCCGGAATTTCTCGGAAATGGGACGGGGCACGAGTTGTAGGTATAGGTTAGTGAAATACTACACGTACTTACTACGTTTTTCGGTGAATTTTGTTTTGTGGGAAGTAGGTATTGTTTTTTTTCAAAGGTTTAAATTTGGAATGAATTAGTTGTTGAATCTTTGGGTTCTGGAATTTCTGAAAATTCCTTACCTACTGCTGCAACTCTGTATTGAAACCTATGCAAATGGAGTATAGTGTATATTTTCGGTGATTTGATTTCCGAAATGAATTTCTTGCTATTTTTGTTAAAATCTTAGATATAAAGAAAACTTTTACCAACAACAGAATATTTTGTAAATGTCTTCAATTAGGTATTCATAATGCCAACAAAACTACATAGAAGTACACCCACAAATCGCGTGGGTAGAACTAGAACGCTGCGAGATATCAGAAATTCAATCCGCAGTTTTACTTTATTCCTGGCAACCCTACTTGCAACTATGTTGCGAAGTGCGTTCACAGTGAATAAATGCTATTCACAACACGTGCTCAATGCTCAGTCCCGTCCACGTGTGGCGATGTACTGCATTGAACTGATGATGACTAATGAACGCCTGTTGCGTACAATGACCATTCAGATTCACTCGACGAATTCAATTATTGAGCAGCCGAGGGGTGAAATAACGGTGTCGTGGCTGACCATGAACTTTTGTAGCTATGGCAACATTTTGAAGGTTGGCGGTTTTTTGAATAAAGAGTTAAAAACTCCTTGGATAATAGGTGGGGAAATGAATGGCCTTTTTAGGAGAATCCAATTGGGGTGGGATTATGTTGCCTTATGTAACTTGAAGGTTTAAATTCGAGTGGGAACAGGAAAACCAAATCAGTTTTTACAAAAGTTAGGTAAGTCTAGTTAGTAAGTCATTTAAAAATAGAAATTTGCGTTATATGCGTAACTGCTCATAGACTTAGAGGTTTTTTTTATTATTTTGTTTTCTGCTTGGTGATTTCAGGCTAAGATGCAATAAAATAGAATGGTTAATTAATGGAACACGATGTTGCCTTGCCTTTTATCACTAACCAAGATACATTGTTAATGGTAATGAGGGTTTTCAGGAGAACTAACTCCATCAGTTGGCGCCACATATGCGAGAGGACCTCTTAATTGAAAAATAGACTTTAACATTAACTTGACGTTGACGTCAACTTAACAAATGTCATAAAACGAGCGTTTTGATAGGTGATTGAGACAGACGCCTCAGTGCTGCCACCTTGTGCTCGAAATTTTAGAGAAAAATCATTATTCTACAACTTCTGAGAACAGACGCCTCTGCTACAAACTTAAACTACCCTTAAAATAAAGTACCTATTCCTCATAATGAGACTTTGACGATAATCTCCAGCCTCTGTAGTAAGCAAATAGGTACTCTGAAAAGCTTAGAGGTTATATAAACATAAATACATAATTTAATCACGTCTTACGTAAGGTGTGGTGTGGCCGAAACACGAGTTTGGTACATACGTCATCGTAGTCGTACGGTAGGTACGTGTATGTGAAGCGTCGTTGCACGTGTAACGTACGTTGGTAAGCTTTTCTCGCACACCCTGCATCTGAGTAGTGACATATAAGATTCTTTTAAATCTTGTCGTTTGTAGTGATTTGTCGTTTTAGCTTATCATTAATACCTACATTATCTCGTGATAATTAGTTAGGTATGTTATTAAGAGTAGGTATAATTTACTATTTTATGTACCTATTGACTTTGTTATAAAGATAAATAATTGTTTCTAATTTTTTATAAGACCTTTTTTCGAAAACCTTAACTATTTTCTTTTTCCAACTATATTGGGGTTGGCTTACAGTCAAACCGGATTCAGCTGAATACCAGTATTTTAAGTGGAGCGGCTCCCCACCAGAACTCCACAACCCATTGACTGGGTAACACTGACTGACGACTGGTGACGAAGACTGGTGTCAGATTTACTGGCTTCTAGTCAGAAGCCAAATAGTTAACTTTGGAAGTTTCAGAGTTTCTGCCTATCTTATGTCTACAATAAAGGTCTACCTACTACGTGTGGTATACCTACTACATCTGGTACACCTACTACGTCTGGTACATCTACTACGTCTGGTACACCTACTACGTCTGGTACACCTACTACGTCTGGTACACCTACTACGTCTGGTACACCTACTACGTCTGGTACACCTACTACGTCCGGTACACCTACTACGTCTGGTACACCTACTACGTCTGGTACACCTACTACGTCTGGTACACCTACTACGTCTGGTACACCTACAAAGATTAATTTTGTGAGTTCTATTATTTTAGTTTAAACCGCGACTTCGTACGCGCATATCCAATTCTTCAATAATAAATAAAATCACATTAAAGTAAAGATCTGACCAGACTATTTCGAAAATAGAATTTAATTATTTAATTACATTTATTGATACAACGTAAAACAGAATAAACGCAATACCTAAAAAGATCTCATTGTACTTAAGTATCACAACTTTTAATATGAGACCAACACTAAAATCGCAATAAAAACCGACTGCCTCATACATTTCAATGCGCATCTTATACTAATATATGAAGCTGAAGAGTTTGTTTGTTTGTTTACTTGAAGACGCTAATCTCAGGAACTGCTGGTCCGATTTGAAAAATTCTTTCAGTGTTAGATAGGTCATTTATCGAGGAAGGCCATAGGCTATATATAATCAAGCTAAGACCAATAGGAGCGGAGCAGGAGCAGACGAAGTTGCGCGGGTCAACTAGTAATTCGATAAAATGTACTGAACAGCTGATTTTTTTTATCGATTTTGGGATTGGCTCAGTCCCATAGTAGAAGTAGTTTATAATGATGAGTAGAATGACCCCTTTTCAGGTTATTCTGTTACACGTTGTATAAATAAACAACTTATTTTCTCTAAAGTCAGTTTAAGGAAGATTTAACGTGATAACGTCATAATAAAACAATTGAATTCTTAACAAACAAGCCGAACGCTTAGGTCGATCGTGCCTCTCTATCGCTTGTTCCACGGTCTCACTCTAAGAACGTGACACTTTTTCATTCATCAATTTATAAGACGTTATCATGTCAAAAACAAACGACTTTTATTTATTTATAAAAATAACTTATTCGCTGATTAGCAGTTTATTTTAATTTTACATTGTGAATAGAGCAAAAATTGGTATTTCTAAAAATAGACATATGAAGAGAATTATCATTTGTTTCACACATGTCTGCATTCACAATTAGCGTAGCGGTGACGTTTGTTAACATTAAATTCCTCCGTGCTCATGGTAACAGCTACTTTTATTTAAAAAACGAGTGGTAATAGTATCACCAAAGCGTGATCTAATAAAACGTAAGTGAATATGTTTGTATTCATAATCGTATTTAAATCAGAATTTTTGCTGTGCTTGTTATGAGTTGCACAATAAAGAACATAATACTAAATAAATTCCCAATTATTTATCAAAATTACAAGGATTCCATTTTGAAATTATCGAAGTTCCGGGAATTCCGCCCGGGATTCATACAGTTGGTTACCCTAATAAAAATCAATTTCCTTATATTGTAATAACATTTTCATATTTTTATTTTTATCATAATATTTTTTTATATTTATACGTGACTGACCAGGCCGTAAATAAAAAAAAATAATAATAATAACATCCTGGTAAGTAATAATTAAGTAACTCTAGGTATTTTAATTTTATTTAACTACTCGGTATAGTAAATTTCTTACATCCTACTACGACAATATAAATACCTATACCTAATCACTGCAGGTTCATGAATCACGCGGCAACCACGAAGGTGTAACTATCTTGTCTTTGCCAATACTACGCATTATACAAGCAAGTGGTTCTACATGCAAGGCAAACAGCATACCTGCTCACTTACAAAACCAAACAAACAAAGAAAAAGATAAAAATAAAAAACAAAAATATAACCGAATCCAAAAAAATCAACAAACTCCTTTTTTTCCTAATTCCAATTCCAGCCACAACTCGTAACAACAGAACCCACAAAAATAACAATTACATGTAACTTCCAAAAAATTCCGGAGTCCAAACATAATTCCTTTATGACATAACGCAAGTTAACAAGGTGCCATTCATGAGAAAAACTGCTTAAAATAATAAAATGTTGCTGGTTAAAACAGTCGGGTATACCCGCAAATAGAGTCAGGCGATACGAACGTCGCCTTAGTGTGCGTGAATTACGTGTTGTTACAGTTGTGTGTGTGTGTGTGCGACTCGGTCACGTTTCGCGCGGCGTGTTGAGGACGCGGCCGCGACGCGTGCAGCCCGCGCCCTTCCCCCGCCCCGCGACCCCCCGCACTCCTGTCACGTGTTATCGAGGTGTTATTTTCGCTCCGCTTTCGCCACAAATCACAATATCTATTCAGATGTCGAATTAATCAATTGGGGATGTTCATTTTCAGCCGGTTGCAGCTTTGTTACTAAAATATTGAGAGTATTTTAATAGTTAGCGGATGTATTTTATGTAACACTCGGTATTGTTACGTGAATATATTTATGTAATTAGACTTCTGCGAGTACCTAATTACCTAAAATTGATTTTTTTCGGCTCTGAGTGGCTGAGTCTGTGGGCAGAGCCCTGAGGTGCGTAAAATCGCGCGTCAGTAAAAACAAATGGCAAATTGGCTAGGTTCTCGATACAGAATCTGACGCACTATATCGATGATTAGCTCTGAAACATTTTGTAGCATTGAACTCTGGTCTATAAATAGATTATAAACAAGTTTCTGTGACGTCACCTGGCTGCAAGTGGCACAGATTTACAAGCCCGTGAAGCTGACCATATTGCCGTATCAATAACAAAAGCATAATGTGCTATAACTTCAATAAATATTGAAATACTTTCTCAGAAGCCAGATCATGTCAAAAGTCAAATAAGTACAGGTTGTTTCAGGCCAGAAAACTTCCTCAGATGATGTGAAACCCCTAAAATCTCTCATCCCTAAGGAGGACCAACTTCAATTACCTACGTCAGTGTCATTTACGATCTGACTTGTGTGAACTAGTGAGTTAGTATACATCACCGTTACTACAATTATCACCAATAGGCCTCCAAGGTTCTAAGGTACATAATTTTTCCACTTTACGATAAGATGTATCGACTGTTGCACACAAAT
Organism: Lacanobia oleracea; assembly: GCA_950371165.1. Classification (NCBI taxonomy): domain Eukaryota; kingdom Metazoa; phylum Arthropoda; class Insecta; order Lepidoptera; family Noctuidae; genus Lacanobia; species Lacanobia oleracea. The sequence continues at coordinate 4,462,716 of OX493390.1, read as the reverse complement.
ACAATATCGACGTCGTCAGATATGCACACCTCAAGGCCTGTTGCACCATTCGTCACAAAGTTTGAAACGTAAACAAAGCAGTAAAAACTCCGTACTCAGTCCTCCAATCAGCAAACGTGCAATGGTAAAATATTTACGCAAAGAAACAAGAATGAAAATACATTTTACTCAAGGTTTTTAAAAAATGGCTGCGCACAAATAACTGGCCACTTAATTTATTACAGGATACATAGCATAGCAGAGTTAATCTGCACATGCAAAAAGTGTAAATAAAAAGATTTTTTGATAAAAGCCGGCAGAAGACGGGTTCCCATCAAGACATCCATCAAAAAGCCGTAAAGAAATAATCTAAGTATGAGTAAATGACCCATAATGTAATTAATTAGTGCCATGTAAATTACTTTAAATACAAACCTCCGAGGACACACCATCGCAGAAAGATGCCGAAAGTAACGAAAGAAAATAACGTATTTCGTCTCACTCAAAGGCAGAATAAGCTACCAAAAACGACGATTAACTCCAAAATTCACCAACAAAATTGGTATTGGACAATTCATTTTAGCTAAACCGAAGATTTGCGAAGCTAAAGTAGCGGTGGGCAAGGCACATTACTCGCAGAACAGACGCTCGATTGGATCGGAGTAGCGACTGCGTACTGGAAGATGCAGCGTTGGAAGGCCTCCCACAAGGTGGACCGATGACCGGTGAAGGCCGCGGGAATCATGTACCGGTCGACGAGGCGATACTTGGGGGAGACCTACGCCCTGCAGTGTTTCCCTTTCGGCTAAAACCATGACTGTAGTTGAAGAATAGAAGCATCCACGACTTCGAGAAGCCGTGCTAAAATAATCTAAGGAAGATGATGAATTTGATTCTGTGTGCTTATTATTTTTAAACATATTGCTAAGACTGCTATCAATGGTAGAAGCTGACGTAGAGATCCAGGATATAATTTCTTTGAGGAATCCTTTTGGAAAATTCACTATGCTTGAAGAATTTGCTATGTTCAGCAGTACACAGTCTCAATTACTTATTTATTTTATCTATATGTTACGTCAATCGTGTGATCTGAGAAAGGATATACAATAAATCCTTAATTTCTATCTATCAATATAGTGTGGATTGACGGTAGAATTTCTCAATCTAAACTAGATGTCAGATGATACAGAACAAATCCTTCTCTCGAAGAACAGCCTTTTACAGGTTTATCTCAGGGGTTCTATCAAATCTTAGTGTTTGATTTTAATTTGCCTGTTTGGATGATTTCTTAAACTTTATAAATGCTCAAGTGGTGCGACTTTTCTTTGAACACTTTTAACGTTTTAATATGAAATAATACGTAGTGATATGATGGCACCATGAACAGTTTGGGCAAATGCAATTTATATGGAACTTTCTTCACCTTTGCCTTTACGACCATTTTTTTCGTCATAGGTATTACAACTATGTTTTGAATATTGGTTCATTTCACCTAGACAATCGCACATCGGAACCACATTTTCCAAATAGATTAGGTACCCTAACATCATTTAAACTTTTTGTGGTACTTACCTAACAAGAGTCAATATTTTTGAAAAGGTAGGTACCTAACCGAAACACTTTTATCGATGAAAGCAATGGGCTATTGGTAGGTAGTCAGGCAGGCACTCAATATACCAAGACATTTGAAAGTGAAAATAAGGTCAAAATTCTTGGACTTAGCACTAAAACTACATTATTCATAGATTTTTTGCGCCTATAATCACTGTTAGCAGAATGATTAGGAAGTACCCTCTAGAATTTATACATACTTATGCCAGGAAAATTCATGAAATCTAATCAAACTACTTTTATCCCCATAAACAGCTGTCTAAAAGTCTAGAGCGGAATAATTTAGGCAGTTGGGTACCGAAATTCGCCGAAAATGTTAAACAAGATGAATAATGATTACCGGGTCAAGGTCGGCCTTGCGTCCGTGGGAAAGTTTATCACAGATCAAAGCAACATATAGATCGCTAATGATTACCTGTACAGTTTGATAAAAATTATAAACCATTTACAACAACTGTAAAGAAGGATTTCATATTTCGAACCCACTATCATAGATTCACCAACATTCACTGTGTGAATAACCCGAATGTGTTTTTAGAATTGCTCGTAATCACATCGTAATTTCTCTATGTTACATTCAATGGTTTATTGATACCACTCCCTGTAAACACATTATTCACAACGCGACCGTTTCAGTATCGAACCGTTTCAAGAATCATAATAAAACGTAATTTGAATGAATACACATGGCCACTTACTTGTCATACTTCACGGAATGACCGTTCTCCTCCCAATAATGCCTTGATTCCATATTCATTTGGAACCACAACAAACAACAAACAACAAACCACTGATCACAAAATTGCAGATGATAATATCAAATACAAGTTCTGTTTACATTTTATTCCCGTAACGGGTAGGTCTATTGAGCACTAATCACAAACTATAGCACTTAAGTTAGATCTCCGCAATCCATTTTCATTAAACGATCACAGTTAATATAAATTGTTGTTATCGTATTTAACTGCATGTATGGAGCGTGTGGCAATGGCAACGTCCTCACCCGGGGAGCTTCGCGGCCACTCTGAGCGGATGTACTCCAAACACCGGCCGGTTTGAGTCATGTGACGCGGCGCGGCGTCAAAATATGGACGGGGGCGTCGGAATGCCGGCGCACATTCCGATGCGTGAACTCAAAATTCTAGGGTAAAATGCAGATTTTTAGATGTCTGAAGAAGTTTGGGTGAATTAAGGTTGATGGTCGTTCAGTGCGGCGGTGTGTGGATGGTGTGCATGGGTTTGGCCGGGTTTCCGTCGTGTCTGGTCGACCCGCGGCTGCAGCGCCGGCGGTCGGGCCACGCTCGCTCGCACGTGACCACTATGACGCGGAGACAGCTCCGCCCGGCGCGAAGCGAATCATACTTCGCGCTTCGAGGTATACCCTATCGTTATAAATCATTTTTAATAAAAAAATACGCGATCGCATATGATCTGCATTGTTTACTCGTGATCTTGTCCTGAGTTTTTGACGATTTGGATAAACGCTTAAAATATCAAAGTTGATGGACTTTGATATCTTTAGCGCCCGGCGCGAAGCGAATCATACTTCGCGCTTCGAGGTATACCCACCCTATCGTTATAAATCGTTGTTAATAAAAAAAATCTTGATAGCAAATCTGCATTGTTTTACTCGTGATCTTGTCCTGAGTTTTTGACGATTTGGATAAACGCTTAAAATATCAAAGTTGATGGACTTTGATATCTTTAGCGCCCGGCGCGAAGCGAATCATACTTCGCGCTTCGAGGTATACCCACCCTATCGTTATAAATCGTTGTTAATAAAAAAAATCTTGATCGCATATCTGCATTGTTTTACTCGTGATCTTGTCCTGAGTTTTTGACGATTTGGGTAAACGCTAAAAATATCAAAGTTCGCAACAGTATTGTAAAACCTTAAAAAAATCGAATGACTTGGAAAACCATTTATAAAATGTCAGTTTCTGACGACCTGGAAAAAATAAAAATGAAAACAAGTTCTTGACAACTTGGAATAAATCTGAAAAACATTAAAATACTCACCAGGATTCCTCAGGAATTCCGACTTATTTAACGTTTTTTTTTTTAATCCTTAAAAATTGGAAAACTTTAAAAATAAATAGGGTGACTCGGAAAACCATTAATGTCCGACTTTCTGACGACCTGAAAAAATAAAAAAAAACGAGTTCCTGACGACTTGGGATAAACCCGGAAAATATTATTAAAAAATACCAAAATTCGTCAAGAATTCCGACATTTTTTAAAGCGCTTGGGATTTTTAAATCCGATCTTAGGTTACCTTTACGTTTGACAATTAAAAATTATTATTGAATAGTCAAATTAAATTGACTATTCATTGCATCGTAGTTTAATAAATAATTTAATTTTATTATTTTTTTCAATGTACTCCTGCCTAATTAGTGCAGCACCAAAGCTACAAAAAAAAACCGGCCAAGTGCGAGTTGGACTCGGATAATTTGGGTTTATGGTACGAAACCCTTCGTTCCGTACCATAAACCCTAATTTTAATTATTTGTTGTTATAGCGGCAATAGAAATACACAATCTGTGAAAATTTCAACTGTCTACCTATTACGGTTCTTGAGATACAGCCCGCTTTTTACAGTTCCGTTGGTTAACCTTTGGGTACGGAACCCTAAAAAGGCATTCGCTGACCTGCTACAATACTCCAAGAGCCAGGCATACATCCGGGCGTGTCCCCCGTGGGTGTGGCGTTGACGTAGCGCCCACGCTGCGTGCACGTGGCTTGACAATAACAGACAATACTAGAAAGATAAGAGAATAAAATGATTGTAGGCTTGTTTAGACTTCAGATATACTTGTTACGTGATGCGCTCACGAGGCGTGAACGCTGCTTCGGGCCCGTTCGGGCGTAGGACGGAAATATGCACATTGCACGCTCGGCAGACGTACGTGTTGGCGTGTGATAAAGGCATTATAGCAGAAGGGGAGAGCAGTACCGTGTTAAATATCTATTAGTATGGAAGGTTTATATTAGACCATGGATATCTTTTTCTCGCAATAAATATTTCAATGGCTGCCGTGACCGCTTATTCTTCTAAAGTAAAATATTAAAATAAGAAAGTACTAAACGGACTACATACTTAGTCCTTTTTTTCTTGTAGGTATTTAAATTATTTAAGTTACTGTTTATCTTTTGTTATTTTGTAGATCAAGTGGTACCAAAGTCGCAAGTCGTAGTAAGTCAGGAAGCAAGCAAGGGTACTCGTAAAATATGTTTTGCATATTTCATAAAATGCAGGTACTTATAGGCTTATTGCCTATAAGTACCTGCATTTTATGAAATATAACATTTATTTGCATTAATTATTCAGCCAAGCTATAAAACAAATCAAGGTGCTATCACAGTCCAAGACGAGGAACTAGTGAGACCTAATTTTATTGATATCTCACGACGTCCTTTAATGACACCATTAGCGTTGCATTTGTAAGGTTAGCTTTGCAAATGATTTTTAGGGTTCCGTACTCTAAGGGTAACAAACGGAACCCTATTACTAAGCCTCCGCTGTCCGTCCGTCCGTCTGTCTGTCAATCAGCGTGCTGTATCTCAACAACCGTAATAGGTAGACAGTTAAAATTTTCACAGATTACGTATTTCTATTGCCGCTATAACAACACATAATAAAAATTGAGGTTTATGGTACGGAACCACTCGTGTGCGAGTCCGACTCGCACTTGGCCTGTTTTTCATTGCTTCTAAGTTTTTAGTGCCTGACTCAGACTGCCACAGAAGGAGGGTAATTGTTTCAAACTGCTTACAGAAGCACGTTCAACACAACTAAAAGGGACAATATTTTGTACTGCAATAGATTCCATTGCGGTACAAATACGAGTAATTTAAGCCCCAATATTGATCCCCAAAAGATTCCATTTAATTAAGAAAAAGTATTTTTAGGGTTCCAGTTTAAGGTACAAAATGAAAAAACGGAACCCTTATAGGATCACTTTGTTATCCGTCTGTCAAGAACGTTTATCTCGGGAACGCGTGGAGGTATCGAGTTGAAATTAAAACCATATATTCAGGTCTATCGCCCCTTGCAGCTGTGTTAGATAGCCCATTTATCGAGGAATTCTATAGGCTATATATCATCACGCTAAGACCAATAGGAACAGAGCAGCAGTAGTGAAAATTGTGACGCAATTGAAGTTGCGCGGGTCTACTAGTAAGAAAGTAAAGAATGCGGTTTTAAACTAAATTATTTTTGGACTATTTTCGCATGTCCAGAAAGGAGATGTTTCATAGAAAAGAGAAAAATCCATAGAATTTGGGAAAAATACATTTACTTCATTTAAATGTTAACTGTTGTGGTAGTTCATTGATGTTTATAAATTAGGTACTTTAATCGATCATAGAAAGATAACTGTCAGCTGTCAACAATGCCACTTCAGTCACTTTCGTCTCGTTGCCGGATAATAAATATGTAAGAAATGAATGTCAAACGTCATTAATCAATCAAAATGATAGCTTACCGCCATGACGGGTTTTTGTTGTGTGTTGCAATTTCAAGTGTAATTTCTTGTGTTTTACCAGCAAACAAAGCCATTTTAAAGAAATTGGACAGTTGAAAACTGTTTTAAGTGTATTTCTCTATTTTTAAGTATAGTGTACAAGGACATGACCCAGGCTCCATACATTTTGGAACATCTCCTTTCCAGTTCACTTTTTTACTAATGATAGGCACGCGCTTGACCACCATCTCACCTGATGGTAAGCGATGATGTGGTCGAAGATAGAGCACGCTTGCCTAGAAGCAACCCATTCACTCTTGACTTAAACTCAAATCATTCAGAATCATTGTTTATATTTCGCGAAAGATTGTTTAATTCTGGATACAACTTATCTGTAGGTTCAACTACATATTTTTATTTACAATACATTTGCGGTCAACATTTTTTCATTCATGGTTATATGAAGCGATTTTTAAATAAAGGGTCTAGTAGCTTGTCATAACGCCGTCAATTTTCGCCGTCTTTGACCGTATCTTCGGCAATTTGCGACACTATGGAGCTCATTAGACACCTTTGTCACAATACAGTAATTTTTTTTAGATCTACAGCAATTTGCGACACAAGTATTGTTCGTCACAACAATGCTCAAGTACTTGACCAGGTATACTAGGTCTGATTAGAATCACGCTCTCATACACGAGACGTATTCTTTGAATAGTGACGCAACTCACTCACGTCTGTCTGTCTGTATCTATCTGTGATGATGTCATGACATGAATAGGACGAACTATTCGTTTGAAGAACACATAGATCGGTAAAGACCGTTTATTCCTTGAACGCAGGCATGACATCTCCACCAGGGTTGGGGAGTTGTTTGAAAGAGTTACTGCGGCCCTGGAACAGGGCATTTTAAGCCACACAGGTGGGTTTTATTTAGTCGAACAGGCATGTCTATGTGAGCAGCAACACTGGTGATTAAAAAAAATCACCGTCCTTTTCTTTTTTTTATTCGTAATTACCTATTTATTTTATTTTTTGAACTTTTAACTTGAGTTGATTGAAGATCTTATTCAAAGAACACGTGCGGTTGATAATGATGTCATACATACGATTTGTAATTCTAATTACAATAGGTGATTTTTATTGTCCTATCTTTTTTATGTAATTCTATAAATCAAAACAACGCTTGCAACTTTTTGACGTGACAACGTCTTATAAATTGGTTTGCCGGGTGACACTTCAAGAAACTGCGTTACGCTCCGCTCACGTTATGCGCTCACAATGAGAGCGAGTGAGAGGCACGCGTCCCTTCCACTCGGGCATGGTTAGCCCGCCTAAGAGCGAGAGAGACAGACATAAAAAGTGAAAGGCACGCGTCCCTTCCACTCGAGCACAGTTACTATTATTTCATCCTTCTTCCTACTATACGAATGAATATTCACATTAAAATTATTTTACCACTCAAAGTCGTTGTCACGTAAAACTTTCGCCCGTATACCGACTTTACAGGCAACCAATTTTTTATTTGTGTACCTGGTAAGGACGTTTACATGTTCATTTCAAGTTTCTTAAATTCTTAATGAACTTGCTTGTTTCCTAAAGAAAGCAATAACCTAAAAGTTACCAAAATAATCAGAACCGTTGTGAAACCAATTCAATTGAATTTATATAAGGATACCCAAAAATACATTTAGAAATCGGGGTTGTTAGCGCCTGTTAATAAAACGGATTTTAATGCCCACACGAAAAAATAACAAGGCAAAACTTTTTACGCGGAGGAGGCATCTTTTGTGTAACTAATTTATTCCTGTAACGTTATTCAACTAGTCCAAATATAAATGGTATAAATTCAGCGTTACTTGGAATGAAACCTCGCAACGGTGGTTACGGGGCGGGTTTATTTCCGTTCGAACACGAATATAGGGGATTAGGTACTGCGCTCAAACGTGCACGGGGTTATAATAAGTTAGGTGCAAAACGTGCTCGGTTGGTCGCACGGGTCGCGGACTGCACGGTTATCGTTTTTCAGTTGTTATGAACGGCTCCGGTTACATGAATACTGTGGGGGTTGCACGTTTTGGGGCAGCCGTGTCATATTACCTAATGATTGACGCAGTGTGTAGTGGATCGGTTGTTGGCGATATTTTTAGTTGATAACTTGGTACCTACTTATTAATTATAATTTATAATGTAATAACTTGCTTAAAAGGACATGGATAAAGCTTGTTTATTAGTTAACATGTATCATACAGTAAAACTGGGTAAGTATGAATAATAAGGTAAGTACTTATAGTCATCATTTTGTTGATGTTATTTATTTGACATACCATTTATAACATCACTATTTTTGATGACATTAGGTTACATTTTTGACATTTGTAATGTTGGAAATTTTGAAGTTTAATTGTTTTGATATTCTTTTTTAAAATTTAACATATTATGGCAGGGAACTGCAAATGTTTTACTTTTTAATCAATTTATTTTCCGTTTCCGTTAAAATAGTATTGTAATTTTATTAATTTTTAATATTGTGTAAAATTACGTCACAATTTTAAAATTGTTATAGAAATAAATGAAATGAAATTGAATCATACATATCTCTGCCAGTTCTCTTCTTTCTTTTTTAAATAGTGAGATGTTTATCTTTTCTTTCTACTAGACTGCTTTCTTTTTGGTGATCTGTAGATTCCGGCTTTCAGGAGTTAGAGCGGTTGGGAATATATATTACCTGATAAATATCTCCTGCGTACGGCGTAATCTCTGTTGGGATTGGCCACCATGACTGTAAGCTTGGGGCCTACTTTCTTAGCCCGAAGTCTGTAGTTGTTGTTGTGTTGTCTGTTGTTGTCTTTAACTTATAAAGTCCTATTTAAGGTACAATTATTGTAATTAGGTTTAAGTCTTGAACAAAATAATATTGTTTGTTTGTTTTGTTTGTAGTGTCAGCCTGAGTTTCGGGCGTTTTCTACTCTGTATCATCTACAGACTTACGATTAGTCCCAAACTCGAACTAAAAATGAATGACAACACGATTTGACAGTATCTAACTGAATTTTTTTTAGTGGTATGACATTAAGTCAGGCTATTTTATTAACCTATCATACACTGCACACTCTGTCAATCAGCTTTACAGCAGGGGTTGCCAAAGTGTGCGTCGCAAACCGCCACGGAAATGAAATGCATAACAATTCGCCAGGTTTCAGAAGAATTAGTATAGAAAAGTAAAATACTAATGGAGTAAACAAATACTGTGTTTTGCTGTTTTACTATTAATAGGCACGCGTTTGACCTTAATCAGAAATGCAAGTTCATCCGTCTTACTGATTGTACTAGTATCTATGTATATCCTTCTTGTTTCCCCAAACGGAGCTACACTTTTTACAAGATTTAAAGGGGATCGCAGTATATCAAAACCTAATTACTTACAAACTATGTCACCCGGTATTGGGGGAGGGGGGGGGCACAGACGTGGATTGCTTAGTGCATCAAGTGGTTTTAATCCGGCACTGAGTCTCCACCGTGCGTCTGTTTGTATCTCATGAGCTGAAGAAATACTCGTACACACTCTGTGAAAAGAATCATTAGTGGCGACCGCCAGAAAAGCACCGAGACAATGAAGCTCGAGCCCCGGAGAAACGATGCCGGAGAAACGTTGCCCATACTAACGTTGGCTTTAGCTAACTCATTGTATCCAACGAAACATTTACATAGGTACTGATTTTATTGTAATATCTATTTATTACAGTCATTTAAAAAATTAGAAAAAAAAATTGTTTGGCTGAGAGAGTCGTAGCGTCTGTGCTTTACCTATAATTTTTGTTGCGTCATCGTAGCATTCATGTAGCAGCCTCGAGATATCAACAGCTTCGCGTTGTGGTGTATTTGCAATATTAGCATTGCTTTAGCGGCGTAATCGTAGAGGCGTCGTAGCAACGCCGTAGCGCCATAGCAGCGCTGTAGCGTCGTAGCAGCGCCGTAGGGTCACCGTAGCAGACTCGTAGCATACGTAGCAGCCCCGTAGCTTCGCGTCGCGGTGTAGTCGCAATTTAGCATTGCTAATTGCGGCGTACTCGTAGAGGCGATGTAGCAGCGCCGTAGCGTCGTAGCAGCGCTGTAGCGTCGCAGTAGCAGAGCCGTAGCATTGTCGTTGCGACCTCGTAACGTCATCGTAACTTTTAAGTTCGACACAGCATATAATTCAATAGTTTTATAGTCGTGTAAGACTCAAATGGGATGTATGGGGTCCTGGGGGGCTACTCTCTATGCCAGAAGTCCGTAGTTTCGGGCTTAGTTGCGGGCGTATTATTAGACAGACATTAGACAGTTACTGTCAAATCGTGTAGTCATTCATTCTTACTTCGGGTTCGAGACTAATCCTAAATCCGTAGGTGATACGGAATAGAATACGCCCGCAATTAAGCCCGAAACTACGGATTTCGGGCTTAGAGAGTAGCCCCCCTAGTTTGGATAGTTCGGCCTTGAGATCGATTCTCGAGTTAGCCAAAGTGTAAGACAAAAGAGCCCTCTTCCAATAGGAAATTGTAGTAAGAGAAAGTTACCAACTAGCAAGATGCTATATAACGAGATGACTAAACGTCTAAAGTGACCCCCCTAAACGACGCCGCTGAGCCGAGGTCCGTACCCCACAGGGGGTGCCCTCAGCGAGCGGAGTTCTAATAAATATAAATTTGTAGCCTCGGCTGGGGGCCTTAAATTCTAGAGGCCCACACAGGCAAGTCCGGTTTAGTAGTTGACAACCCTCTAGGGTTGATAACTGCGAGTGGCCATCGACCAAAAAAAAAAAAAAAAACCTCTAAAGTGCTATCGTATTACGATTAAATTAATAGATCACTCACCTACCTACAAATAAAAGGATTTTTAGGTATGTTGATGATTCGCCGTGGATGCTGACGCCACGAACAATACGTCAACTTCACAGATGCGTTGCAAATTCACGAAAGCATATGACTCCTAATCTTGAGTCCGTTTGATCAGCATACCTTCTGCTAAAATCAGTTGGAATGTTTAAGAAATATGTTCTCATGAACTCAAGGCGTTGAGAAGCTTGTGGATAAGTGTAATAAAAGCTGCGGTCGATCTCATGGTTAAGCAACGTTTGTCGAATTTAGTTCATGGATGGGTGGGATATCCATTACATATTGGGACTCCACCATGCCTTAAAAATAACCTTAAGCCTTTGCCTTTGGTTAGCTTTGTTTGCCAGTCATTCATCATCTGCCAAGCCTTTTCGCAACTATATTAGGGTCGGCTTCCAGTCAAACCGGATTTAGCTGAATACCAGTGTTTTACGTGGAGCGGCTGCCTGCTAGACCTCCACAACCCATTAACTGGGTAACACGGTACTTCATGGCAAGACTGGAGTCAGATTTACTGGCTTCTGACAATCCGTAACGACTGCCAAAGATCTACAAATGACAGCCGGGACCAACGGCTTAACGTGCTTTCCGAGGCACGGAGGAAACTCGCTATGTTAAGATGATCACCCATCCACAGACCAACCTTGGCAAGCGTTGCTTAACCTTCAAGACCGACCCGTGCGGGTGTTATTATTTAGCCACGTAAATAAGTAAGGGTCACTGAAGTCCATATGTATACCAAATTTCAATAGAATCGGTCCAATAGATCCGGAGAAAACTATCTGTGACAGGGTTCCGTTTTTTACGTTCGGAACCCTAAAATAAAGTACCTACATAAGCTTAATGTAAGTTACAAAGAAAATAGATGTTCTGGAAGTAACCATGGTGCAAAGATCAAAGAATAAACCGCCGCACGGGCCGCGTCTCAGGCAGCCCTTCTTTTGTTTTTTACATAACACCATTTGTTTCGTAAATCGGTTTTAGACACGGTTTGACATTATCGAAGGGATTGTTGTTAATGTGGTTATCATGAAAACAAGGCGTTTTGTAGGTTATTTATATTTCAAGAAAATCGAGAGGCTTTCATCAGAAAAAAGAATTTTCATACCAAGATAGTGAAGAGGGTACCTACGTACCTACTTACGTATTTATTTGTTGTTTCCGAATTCAGGGCCAGTCGGCGGTCGACGTAGGCACAGTAGGTAGGTAGGTACCTCTTTCAGCTAAAATGATGATGATGACATTAGAAAAATTATTATTACTAACCCTTCCTAACCTAACTGATATTATAACAACGAAGAAGCGCTGAACTGATTTTGTAAAATTTTAGTAAAGCTACAAGTGGCTACTTTGTCAAGTATACGCCACTTGTAGCTTGACCCGATTGGGCCCAAATGGTATTGTCTTTCTTCAATGACGGCTATCGCGTTTGAATTCGTCGCTAGTTGCGCTAGTGTTGCGTGAGGTTTAAATGTCAAATTTCACTGTTGGTTGGCTATTGGCGCGAGTATATTTTGCTGATCTGTATTGTTTTTTTTTTATTTTCCTTCTTAATTTGTTCTTATGCGCTTAATAATAACTTTAATGCTATTGTATGATTATGAACCTTACTCGACAGTGGCGACAACTGGTGAGTACAAAAACGGTAGCCCTCATTGTCTTGCGTGCTCGGTGCCTGACGAGAAATGAAGGCGCGGGCAAAAACTAGCGATTATATACCTAATTATGTATTAGTGATTTGTTTTTTAGTTAACGTTGACTACTTATAGGTATATAGTACCTACCAATATACCTTGTGAAGTTTGCCACCACCACCACTGCAACTGCCAAGAGTGTGACGACGAAGAAGCAGAATTACCTCTAAGTACCTATACAGTTAAATACCTAATTACAACAGTTTGATTGGTTGTTTACTGTCTATACGGAGTGACGCATTATTGGCTAGGTCAGGCATGTGTTGATATCGTGTCATATAGTGAATAGGTACCTAGGTATTTGTCTACCCTTGAAAAGTGCATCTGCGTTTAATTTTAATTCTAAGAATGTTTTAAAGGGAGTCGTTTTAAGAGCGCATTGTGGTCTTATAAGATTGATTTGATTACACCCAATGACGTAGTTTACACTATATTATTGATTTGTTTACTTTACCTCTCCACCTAAAAAAAATCCCCTTTGCCTTTCAATCTGCAAATCGCAATCTATTTTGAACGGTTATCGTATGCGAATAAGTAAAAAAACTACAAATTAAATAATAATAACTTTAATTTCGAAAGTCGGTGTTTTTGGTCGTTTCTTCGTATTTTGACACCGACATCCGAAATTACAATTGTTTGTAGTTTTTTCTATTTGGAAGTCGGTTGTATTGTTTTTGTGATTTTATTTTTACTTTTTAGTGGTACCTACCCCACACCTAACAACACCACTGGAAAATCGCAGGAAAGCAAAATACGCAATTTAGTTGGATGACGGTTTTTTGACATCCAAATAAACGTCAGCTACTTTGATATAAAAGCCAAACTTCCTAATCGATTTTGATAAAAAAAATTATGGGACCAATCTGGAAGTATATTATACTTTCAGATAAACAAATCGGTTCATAAATGACGGAGTTATGAGGTAACAAACATAAAAAATACAACCAAATTGAGAACCTCCTCCTTTTTTTGAAGTCCTTTAAAAAGATTACAAATCACACGTGTTTTTTAGCATGGGAAATAATCAAATGACTCCTCCGTTCTGGGCGGAGCAGAATGGATTGTCAGACTCTTTCTGACTAAAACTCATCCATGTTCCTCCTAATGCCCAGTGCGTTCCAGGGCCGCGGTGACTCTTTCAATCAAATTCCGCAACCCTGGTCCTAATGTGCCATGTATTTCAGATACCTGAAACTACTTTGTTGACAAAAGGAGCAAAAATTTTTATTATTTATTTATTTAAGGGACAAGAAAACAGTTACATGATAAGGTTTAAGTAAAACTATGAGTAAAATAATGAATTGGTAAACATGTAACCCACACCTTTGACCACGGATTAATATGTGCAGAATAGGAAACGGAAGAGTTGACGAGATTGTTCATCGCGTTACTAGTTCTTTGATTATAGTGATAAAGTTTTTATAGCTACATATTTAAATTTTCTACTAGAGAGAGAGAAGTGTGTGTTATAGGTTTCCACAAGCTGTCGAAGAGGCACTCGCGCCCCGGCGTTGGTCCTACATGAATCCACATGGAGCAACCGGGGCACGCGGGCCGCCCGTCTTTTAACATTTCGGGGTACTGTGTAGCGTAACTTGTTTGTGATTTCAATACAATCAAATCTATTGTTACACAGCCCATGCAGCATCATGGCTACCAGAAGTAAGCGTCGAGACTCTAAACTTAAAGCGTTATATTTCTGTAATAATTGTTTGTAAGGAATCTTTGAACGATAACATTTATAGTTGATTGTACGTAGTAACTTTTTTTGCACCAATTCTATATATTTGAGGTAGAACGGTTTCCAGATAGGAATAGCGTATTCTAATTAAGATCTTATTAAAGTTTTATATAATACCAAATAAGTAGAGGGTCGCACAAAGTCTTAAGAGGATCTCATTACAAAACCATACATTTGAAAGGCTATTTATTATGTTTCCAATATGCAAGTCGAAGTGCAGACATGAATCAATAGTTACACCAAGGTCGCGAACGGATTCTACTTTATTCAATTATTGGTCATTCAAAGTATACTTAAAAATTAGTAAACGATATATACTGTGACATTTTGGAAGATTAAGAAAAAGTTTGTTGTCTGTACAGTAGGTATTAAGTCTATAAAGATCTTCTTGAAGCAGTACGCAGTCGTCAATTTTATGGAAATCTTTATAGATTTTCATGTCATCCGCATGCAGTAAGAAATTCGTATTAACAACAATGTTTTATATGATATATAAACAAAATTAAAAGCAAGGGCCCCAAATTAGACCCTTGGGGAACACCGGACTTAACAATCACAATCTCAGATTCAAACCCATTAACCACGACCTTTTGTGTTCTGTTATCATCAATATGACGCAAACCATCGAAGCAAGTTGCCTCAGATTCCGTTGAAAGCGAGCTTATCCAAAAGAATTTTGTGATCCACCTTGTCAAAAACCTTCCGAAAATCAGTGTATACAGCATCCACTTGGACTCTCTTGTCCATATTTTCAAAAATAATGTTGGTAAAAAACATAAGATTGGTCGTAGTAGATCGCCGTTTAACAAACCCATGTTGTTCAGGTATAATATTAAGCCTATGAATTTGGGGATATAGAGCGCCATGCACAAGTCTCTCGAAAAGCTTCGACAAGATGGAAAGAATCGATACGGGGCGGTAATTTTCTACGTTATTTTTATCCCCACTTTTATAAACAGGCGTAATAAATGCTCGCTTCCATACTGTAGGAAATATTCCTTCATGTAAGCATTTATTGAAAACCAGCTGTGCCCGCGACGTCGTTCGATCTAAGCGTGCGCTTAGCCTATTATCTTACTTCTAATTTTTGTTTCTTACTCAATTACGACCATACGGCTGAACGGATCTGGATGAAATTTCGCACAGAGGTAGATTATAGTCTGGAATACCATATAAGCATTCTTATCTCGGGAGTACCTACTTTGGGAGATATTCAAGATTCAAACCATTTATTTACAGGTATTTACTGATCTTAACAATTCATACTTTTGAATTGGTAAGATCAGTCTGTCAAAAACATGAAGCTATTTGCGAGTTTTAAAGCGTAAGTAGATCTTTATGAAAAAGAACGTACAAGAAACTCCACGAACAGTCTTTTATATCATGATATGTACCTATTATAAAAATACTGGTTTTACGGACATTTAACGAATCTAATTAAAGACAACTCAGAGAAAATAGCGATATTGTTAGACCTAACAAAGACCTATTAGAGACCGAACCTGAGCACCCAACGAACTTGACTGTGTTCGAAAATCGTGTGAGGGTCGTTCTCCAGCAGAAAATCTTAACACCACAATTCAGAAAAACGCGCTATCAGTGCAACGCCATCTATCGACCAAGTCAGATAACTGAGAAAATTTAAAAATTGAAAATATAAAATTGGAAGACGTTAAATAAGGAGCCCGTATGACAACATTTAAGGTATTTAAAATGTTCACTTTTATTTTGCTACGTATAAAAGTTTCACAAATAACTCAACAATGTGTTTTAGGGTAATATTCATGTTTTCATGCATTTATTTTTTCTCAATAGATGGTGCTTTGCCTAATCACAATACATTAGGAAGTTTCCTACTAAACTTAAAAATTCAATATATTTTGATTTGTATATAACTCAACAATTTGTTTTGGTGTTTTATACATGCGTTCGTGAATTTCATCTATAATCAGAATACATGAGAAACAGAATACATTAGGAAGTTTCTTGCTAAACTTAAATATTCAATATCTTTTGATTTTGTGGGTCGATTTTGATGAAATAAACGCTAAATGTTACTCGGATTATCACTTAATATTTTTAAGTGCCTAGATTTGGAACCCAATCTGTGGTTTATGCGTGATGCTCCCTCAAACGCACAGACAAATAGACAAACAGATAAACAGATAAAAAAAAAAATTGCATATTTGTGTTTTGTATCTTTTTCCTAACTTTTCTATGTAATTTTTATGCAAAAATATTCAATGTACAGACACGGTTGGTCTACGATTTTATTATATGTATATAATATAGATAGATTAAGTGCAATGCAGAACTGATATTATCGGCCGTTTTTATGAAGAAGGTAGGTGGAATACCGTCGGGGCCAGCGCCCTTAGACAGGTCCAATAATTTAACGGCACTATGTACAGCATCTTTTGTGAGGTAAATATTGGGTATACACGCAGAGCCATCCTGGTATTTGTTTGAAGGTTCCCAACTCTCAGGATCGAAAGTGGAAGATTCATAGACAGAAGGAAAGAAAGTAGAGAACAAATTACAAATATCTATCAGACATCAGGCTATCAGACAAGGCATTTTTAAGATACATTTTATCTGGATAATTAGCCTTGCCCTTTCTATTATAATAGATACGTATGTCCAAAAGTACTTTATATTTTTAGGTATACTGTCTTCGACTGAGTTAATATAATTTTTAAAACCAATAACAGATTTTCGTTGAAATAATTTACGGTAACCCGAGAAGTGATTAAAATCATACAAGTTTTGGTACTTTTTCCACTTAACCCAAGCAAGTTCTTTATTTTTAAATATACGTATTAAAGAAGGTGTAAACCAGACAGGAAATTGTGAATTTTTAATTCGTGGTAATGGAATGTGTTGTCTAATTAACCCATACAAAACACAGCCTGTTCAGCGGACATATGACCGAGAATTTTTTCCCAATTTATAGTACTGAGTTCCGCATTTATGTCAGAATATTTAGCTTTGTGATAGTTACATCTAGGTACAGAATGGCATTTCATAGGAGTAAATTGCATGTTCAGGTCTATGAATACGGAAAAAGGGGGATGGTACAAATCAGCCTGAATTAGTGACGTACAAGGTATACACACATACCTGAACTTGCTACAGCAATTTTGTAATCATCCTAGAATTCTAAATTTGTTTATTTTATTTTTCATTTCCTTTTAATTATGTCTTAACAGTATAAATTATTACCCATGGGAAGTTGCGAGGTAACCCCATCACAAGTATCCTTATAACTTACTGGGGTTGCGTCAATTTTGTGCTGTAGAACAATTGTGTGAGAAACAATAAAAACTTTTTATTTATTTTTATTTTACAAGGTACAGTCTGACAATCTGCGTTCGAGATAAACAAATCAAGAATTCGTCCGAAACGATTCCTACTGTTATTGTATTGAGAACCATTAATGAGTGACATGAAATTTAAAATAAGCTGGCCGCTTGAGTTTGAGCTATCTGCCACTGTATAATTACCCTGATCCAACCACTTTATGTGGGGCAAGTTGAAATCTCCAAAAAAAAAGAATGACTCCTATTTATATCAAATATCAAACCACAAAAAGTATGAGTTTACTGCTTATTACTCACCGATGTTAGTTTACTTCTTACTGGTAACTTCTGACCTTGTTCGTCTTGTCATGATCTAAAAAGCCAATTGTCCAGAAGTGTTAATAAAAAACATTTTATTAAAATGGCAACTCTAAATTTGACAGCTGAAACTACGTTTAGTTACGTATGAAAATGTTATTAACTATGTAGAAATATTTGGCGGTTGTAAAAACGATTTCATGTAAATGATGGACCACAAAAACAAAATTATTTTAGTCCATTGATGTTTCTTCTCATTAATTAATTACTTTGTAAATTCCTTTGACATGAATCATAACACGTCATCACGAAGTGCAAACTAAACGCGAATTGATATCTGTCAATCAAATTGTAGTTGTACAGCAGATTTTCGGAAGAGGCGTTCATTATTTTACGTTTTTTGCATAAAGCACAGTGGTTTTATCATTAAAAATGCTTGCTATAATCAATCGTATCCTTGATTGGATTAAAAGCTTGTTCTGGAAGGAAGAAATGGAGCTAACACTGGTCGGATTGCAGTACTCAGGAAAAACAACTTTTGTTAACGTCATTGCCGTTAGTATTATCTGAAAACAATATTTTTTGTGTTGTATTAATTTCCTTGTGCATTTTATGCCGTCATAATACGGCTTTGTATCATGTATGGATCAAAATAATGGTTCACCGATCAAATTTCACTCGGTTATATGTTTCGTAAATATTTTTTCATATTTTCTAGTGATTGGTAGGTGTATCGCCTGCGTATAATATTATGTGATCCTATTACTCATTGTTCTTAACGTTTGTTTTTCTGTGTCATTCATAACAAAGAGACATATAGGAATCTGATAAGATTACAGTTAAAATAATTTTTCACATTACAAGAGATTTGGTGAAAGTACCATACTTACTTAAATTAACATCAAAAAGCTTTTAACTCGCAAATTATGTTTTACCCAAATAAAATTCTCTTGCTTTGAGCTGTAACATTAGACAATCTTATTCTATTATTTATTTATCAACTGACAGATTATACATTAATAAATTACCATTTTTTATTGCAACCAGATTGCCTAAAAATTTTTTTTATATAGATGGCAGTATAATATAAATTGAATTATTTTCGCATTATTTCAATGCCATGTCTGCATGTCAATATAAAATCAATTGCTTCCTGTCACTTGTGACCTGCATGGCCTTCAATGAGTAGCATGTGTAATGAACTTAAACATCTGTTTTTATTAGTTCTTGTATTTGTCACCGCATAATTGCAGATGCTATAAGATTTTTTTTATTTCCATAACACAATTAAATTGGAAACTGTTAAATTAGAATAATGAAGGATTTATTGTATTCAAAATGATTTGTTCAAAATATGATGATGAGAAATTTAATCTAATTTAGATTTTCTTGTGGAGGTTGCATTTTCCAGTGACATTCGTAAACAATTGGGTACCTAATATTATTTATGCAAAGACAATCTCAGCTCAAAATTTTTAGTCCTTGAATCATTCATTTAAAAGTATTAATATCAGAATTCCATACCCTCACAGTAATATTCATAAAGTTACATAAATAGCAACAAATAAATACCTACTCAACAGGGTCACATTTCACTCAACAGTCATTATCTGTGTAGGATTCCAATGTCAGTATAATCGCACTATTGACTGTAGTTCATTTACCCTTTATCTTATCTCCAACTATAGATTCTAAGCATTCTATATTCTTATAAGCTAGATAGAATGCTTGATTGTTAATCTGCCTATCTATTATCCTAATTTATATAACTCTTCTGTTTCTGACTGAGTGACCGACTGACTATGCACAGCCAAAACTACTGGTTGTAGGTAGCTGAAATTTGGCATGTAAGTTCCTTGGGGAGTGTAGGGGAGCACTAATAGAGAATTTCCCGATATGCCTATGGCAACGGGAAAAAACAGGATGGGCACGGAGGATTTCCTGGGCAAAAGCTATTAAATATAAGCTGAAGAGGATGTTCGATTGTTGGTTGATTTGGTTGAATGCGCTAATCTCAAAAACTACTGGTTCAAATTGAAAAATTCTTTTAGTTATATATTATAGTTATTTATTAGGATAGCCCTCTTATTGAGGAATAAGTTTGACCCCATCGCTGAAATAGTGTTTATAAAATGCAGCCCATGGTCAAAATAATGTGCATAAAAATTACCCCATGGTCGAAATATTGTAGTTAAGAAGATTACTACATACAAACTATTTTACCTGTTTAAAATATTTAGTTTAAATCAAGTTGAGCAGCATTTGTAAACTATCAATATTTTCAGGGTGATTCAGAACAAAAACAAACATTTTCAAGAATGTATTGTCCTATTTTTGTTACATCTTATGCAAGACATTTTATTTGTAAACATATAAAACTGGTAATTAAAGAGAAAAGTCTTTTAGGTGTAGGAATTAAAAAATATAATTTAATTCCATGACTCAATGTATTTCCTGTCATTTTTCATTGGAATGATGAAAACTTAGTAGTAGTTTGTCACTACAGGTTTACCCTTTACCATAATTAAACTTCTTATAGTGTGGGCAGTAAGGTCTAACAACCCCACACACCCTAGTATCTGAGTTTCTAAACTGTCTCAAGGGCCTCTGACATGGTTTATTTGACGACCGCCATTTGGCGGCCGGGACCACCGGCTTACGTGCCTTCCGAAGCACGGAATCTTGTTTTTATCAGAAAATCGGTGATTCAAACCTGTAATGTCCTAGCCAAACTGGAAACACTCGACCGTGGAGTGTATAGTACCTATTAAGATAAATAAGTGTAAACCTATACCAGGACAGATACCTAATCAGATCTACAGTAAATATCATAATATCAAATATCTTGTTTTTAACTTATGCAAATAGGTGGCAAGCTACTGTGGCTTCCAAATGCCTTAAAAATCTTGTATCTACAATGGAAATTCAACTTCTTAGCTTTTGCTCTTTTCAATTTTGTTTTTAGGGTTCCCTACCCAAAGGGTAACCAACGGAACCCTATTACTAAGCTTCCGCTGTCTGTCCGTCCGTCTATCTGTCAGCGGGCTGTATCTCAAGAACTGTTATAGGTAGACAGTTGAAATGTTCACAGATTGTGTATTTTTATTGCCGCTATAACAACAAATAATATGAATTAGGTTTATGGTATGGAAACCTTTATGTGAGAGTCTGACTTGCACTTGGCTGGATTTACTTTTCACTTGGATTTACTTACTATTTACTTTTATTCTAAGGGCTGTTGTGAGGTCATCATCATCATCTTCCTGCCCTTATCCCATGTTACTTGGGGTCGGCGCAACACGTTTTATTCTTCCATTCTGTTCTATCACTAACTCCCTTTTCTTTCATATCACTCCTCACACAATCCATCCATCTTTTCTTTGGCCTTCCTCTCCCTCTCCATCCATTCACATTTATGTTCATAATTCTTCTAGTTATATACGTTTCATCCCTCCTCTTCACATGACCATACCAAGAGGTGAGGTGGTATGGGAAAAAAATATTCGAGGAACTTGAGTAAGGCCTCGGGCCTGGGGCGCTACTCTCTAAGTGCGAAGCCCGTAGTTTCGGGCTCAGTTGCAGGCTTATTCTACTCCGTATCACCGACTGACTTACGATTAGTCCCTAACCCAAACTAAGAATGAATGACAACACGATTTGACAGTAACTTTTAAATCGTGTTGTCATTCATTCTTAGTGGTTAGGTGATACGGAGGAGAATACGCCCGCAACTAAGCCCGAAACTACGGACTTCGGGCTTGGAAAGTAGACCCCCTGATTTGGGGCAGTATGGACTAATAAAGATAGGGTTATTTCATTTAAATTAAAAATATTTTCCCCAATTTAAATATTTTTTTGTTGTTTTGATTTTCCGTCCAACCGTAAATGTAGATAGCGGCTTTATTAAACAAAAAAAAATATTATAAAATCATACATTAGCAATGATCTCTTATCAGCAACATGTGATAACATTTCATGAGTTTTAGTAATAGGAGATGCAACTAATCTGCCTAATGTAAAACAGAATAATAGAATAAAGTCAAGGTCAACACAAATTAAATCTTTGTTAATAATATATTGAAGTGTTAATTACTAATTATAACTTCAATCTCAAGGTTCTAAAACTACACAGCTGGGAAGGAACAAATGGAGCAGCTAATTAGGTTTTTAATTAATAGTATCTGTTCAGCAACTTGATTGGAAATGAAGAATACACCTAAACAGCCTTTTTCTTTTATATTTGAAAGATCAGCTCTCCTACCATGACTTAACATTGTCATTTTGACAGTTGTGAATAAGGGTAGAGCTTGTGAGATATCTGTCTATCTGTCTCTCTCTTTCTCTTTCTCTCGCAGTAGAATCATAAACAGCATTTTTCTTTTATATTTGAAATATCAGCGTACCATGACTTGACATTGTCATCTTGACCCTGTTGTCAAAAAGAATAGAGCTTGTGAGATATCTATCTATCTATCTCTCTTTCTCTCTCAGCAGAATCATAAACAGCTTTTTTCTTTTATATTGGAATGATCAGCTCCGTTACCATGACTTGACACTACTGGCATGACTTGACACTAATGAAACTACTGGCTGTAGAAAGCTGATATTTGGCATGTAGGTTCCTAGGGTAGTGTACGGAAGCATTAAGAGATGGTTGATTGATTGATTTTGTTTTGAATTCTTACGGCAACGGGAAAAACAGGATATGCGCGTACGACGTCGCGGGAAATATATTTAAATTCTCTGTGATCGGCCGAAAAAAAACGCTTCGTTGATCCGAGGCCGATCACCGAGCATTGAAATATATACCTTATTTCGACTGAATAACTATTAAATTCAATTGATAAATTATAAAAATCCTTTGCCATCCTGTCGGCTAGTCTGCACAGGCCATTAGACTATATTCATGTAGAGTAGAGACATTTAGTTGTAACATTGTGATCATTATAATTGAACCTCATACTAGTATTCTGGTGTTCAACAGCAGTTTTTTTGCTTCAAAAATAGTTTTTAAAATTGATCTTTTTCTCCTTCCACAGTCCGGTCAATTCAGTGAAGACATGATCCCTACAGTTGGATTCAACATGCGCAAAATCACCAAAGGAAATGTTACTATCAAGGTAATTGTTATTATTGTTTATATCACTGTTTGTATCGGAAAATAAAACCTGGCGTTGTTTCAAATGAACCACTATTTACATCAGATTTTGTGATAAACCAAATGCAAAAGCAGGATATATTGTGTAGAAACTTTTTAAGTAGTTACATTTTAATGTCCATCCATTATTCACGTTCAATGGGGTCCCACTATGTATAAAATTTAAATATATCATCATCTGCCTAGCCTTTTCCCAACTATATTAGGGTCGGCTTTCAGTCAAACCGGATTCAGCTGAATACCAGGGTTTTAGGTGGAGCAGCTACCTACCAGACCTTATTTTTTTTTTTATAAATTTTGTATATCAACCTATCAAGATTTTTAGATGTACTTGCAAATTGTTAGTAAAAGTACATGTTTATTTACCTGTAGCCAATATTTTGTACTGATAAATAAAGGTCACCTTCATTTATTTGCTGCTTAAATCAGTTCTGCAAGATAACGAACTATAGATACTTTAAATACGTACTTAAAATCAAGCCTAGTCAGGCAGCAACTAGAGAATATCATTTGCTTTATACCTTACGTTTTTATTTTTATATATAAGGTTTATGTGTGTCATTATGTACACGTAAGTTGGGCTGGTTTCCACAACTTCATGCTCATCTAAAATCAAACGTATTTTGCGTACGTATGATCAAGTGGGAGATTCGATCACGCCAGTTCCTCAACAGTGCCAATTGGGTATTTTACTGGAAAAATCTAATTATTTAAAATATTGGACACGTAAATTTTGTTTTTTTCACGTAAGCAAAAAATTAAGACGATACAGTGCGTTGAAGACACGCGTGACTTCATGTCGCTGGCAAAAATTGTACCATCATAGTGACGTCACGCGTGTTTTATTTTATTTTATTAGGGACAACACAGCAGGTCCTTATAAACCTTTTAAAAGCTGTGTTTTCAACGAACTAAATCGTTTTCATCTTGTGTTTAGGTGAAAAAAGAAAAAAATACGTGTCCAAGTAGGTTTTTTTTAGTAAAAAACCCAATTCTACTAATTTTCAAAAATGTGTGGAAATTTAGGCTGTTTTGGCAGCTTGCGAACGTTGCAATTTTTAGATTTGGCCCTAAGGAATGCCAGCAAAACTACTGTTGTTACTGAATATATCACGGAGGGTAATTGGGTTTCCGAAGTACTTTGCCCTGTAATCAGCGACCACTAGGATGCTTCTGATCAGCTTAGGTGCAGATGAGCTGCTGTCTCGTCCTCCTCCAAGCAGGCTCTGCAGCTGTCTGTATCTCCTTTGACAGAGAGGTCTGTGTTTGTAAAGAAATCTTTATTTTCTTTCAGGTTTGGGATATCGGTGGCCAGCCTAGGTTCCGTTCCATGTGGGAGAGGTACTGCCGGGGCGTCAATGCTATTGTGTATGTATTTTTTATTGCCTACTGACTATCTTGACTGTTTTTATTTCGATTTCGTTCTTTGGATTATTCAATGCCCCGCACCATCAGCAAGACGCATGAGTAAGCATAGCAACCCCAACTACTAGGGTGCATTCATTTTAAAGACATATTAGTAAATAGTAGTTTATGGTACATAGTACTCACACACAGGGGCTACTCTTCTTCCACCTGGCGTTAATCCCGGCTATTGCCAGGGTCCGCCTTCCTACTTAGCTTCCTCCACTTTGCCCGATCTTCAACATCCTTCTCAGTCAGGCCATTGGCTCTCATGTCGGACTTGACGACGTCCAGCCAGCGCTTGCGAGGGCGACCACGGGGCCTAGCCCCAAGAACAGCCATATTCATGCATCTCCGACCAACGTACTCCATAGGGCGGCGCATGATGTGGCCATACCATCGCAGACGACACTCTTGCAGTTTTTCCCCCACGTCACGGACACCAAGACTACCTCGGATGTATGAGTTGCGCATGCGATCGGATCGCGTTACGCCACTCATCCACCTCAGCATCTTCATCTCCGTGACGCGAAGCTCCTGGGTGTGTCTGCTTAGTGCTGGCCAACACTCGCCCCCGTACAGTAGGACAGGCCGAATGATGCATTTATATATCTGCCCCTTGAGCTTCGGAGGCATTTTGCGGTCGCATACAACGCCCGTCACCTCGCGCCACTTCGCCCAAGCCGCGCCAATACGTGCTTGGACATCGTCGTCCACGATGCCAGACTCGTGCAGCACGGATCCAAGGTACCTGAACGTATCGGACTTTCTGATCAGGTCCGAACCTATTCGGATGGTGTTTGTATCCGTGCTGCCACAGGACATGTACTCAGTCTTCCACATTTAGTCTCAGACCACCGTTTTCAAGCGTGTCCTTCCAAATGTTGACTTTGCGCTCAAGATGGGCTTTGTTCTGATTAACGAGGGCGATGTCATCGGCATACATCATTAGCCATGGAGGCTGATCTTGGATGTTTGCCGTAACTACATCGAGCACTACGTTAAACAAGAACGGGCTAAGAGCCGAGCCTTGGTGAACGCCAACAGATATTGGGAAGCCATTCGATTCGCCAACAGCGGTCTGGACAGAGGACACGGAATCGCGGTACATATCTCTGATAATGTCAATATAGGCCTCGGGAACGCCCTTGAAGCGCAGTGCCCACCAGATGGACTGCCGAGGTATACAGTCGAAGGCCTTCTGCAGGTCTAAAAAGGCCATATGCAAAGCTCTCCTTCTCTCTCTGTAAGCCTCAGCCAGATTCCGTAGGCGAACACTGCGTCCATGGTGCTGTTACCCGCCCGGAAGCCATATTGACACTCAGAGACAGTACACTCGCTACGGAGCCGTGTGTCAATGATGCGCTCGAAGAGCTTCATGGTGTGGCACATGATCTTGATACCGCGGTAGCTACCACAATCCTGTACGCTACCTTTGCCTTTGTAAACAGGGATAATCAGGCTAAATCGCCACTGGTTCGGCATTTCCTTGGTGATCAGGATGCGGTTAAAAAGATCCGTCAGAAGGTCCACACCATGTGGGCCCATCGCCTTCCACACTTCAATTGGCACATTGTCAGGCCCGACCGCTTTCCGGTTCTTCATGTGGCGAAGAGCAATGCGGGTTTCGTCGGGGGAAATAGGGGAAATAAGCCCAAGGTTAGGAGGCGGTTCCGGAGGAAGGTTATGGGGATGCTGTTTGTTAGACAGCTCCGCGAAGTATGTACACCATCTCTCCTTAACAGAGGGGGCATCGTAGAGCAGCTTACCCTGGGCGTCCCTTACACAAAGACATTTGCTAATGTCCCGTGTAGCTTTCTCCCGGCCACGCGCCAGCTTAAAAATAAGCTTTTGCCCCTCCGCAGTTTCCAGCTTGTCGTATAAGGGCGCCAGACTTTTGCTGCGGGCTCTGGCTACAGCT
The DNA here is from genome assembly GCA_950371165.1 of Lacanobia oleracea. Classification (NCBI taxonomy): domain Eukaryota; kingdom Metazoa; phylum Arthropoda; class Insecta; order Lepidoptera; family Noctuidae; genus Lacanobia; species Lacanobia oleracea. The sequence goes on along the minus strand of OX493390.1, from coordinate 4,436,248 downwards.
TTTTTGCAAGCGCGCTTAGCCGCTCCATATGCCTCCCTGTCATCCGGAGAGTTGGACCCTTGCCACTGTTTAAATAAAACCTTCTTCTTCCGAGTCGCCTCCTGCACCCCGTCATCCCACCACCACGTCTCCTTTCCTATGGTGCGGCCACCACGAGAAGTGCCAAGGACGCGCTTACCCGCACCGGTGATTGCTGAATGGATCCTACTCCAGATCTCTTGAGCGGACTCATGCGGAGCACTGATCTTAAGATGCTCGACCTCCGCAATGAAGTCCGACTGCCTAGGACCATCAAGCAACCACCACTTAGTGCGGGGTTTGCGTTTCTCGTTCACTCTCTTCTTCGGTACAACCGCAAAGTCCAGGACAAGGAGGCGGTGTTGAGCCGTTAGGCTTTCGCCTGGGATGACTTTGCAGTTGGTAACCTTGCCAATGTGGCACCGTCGCACCAGCAGGTAATCTATTTGGGTTGAGTAGGCACCACCACGGTACGTAATAAGATGCTGGGGCTTCTTCTGAAAGAATGTGTTCGCGATGGCTAGGTCAGACACAGCGCAGGTGCTAAGTATATTGACTCCCTCTGCGTTTAGCTGGCCATAACCAAAACCACCGTGAACACGTCCATACTCTCCAGCAAACTGAGCTACGTGACCGTTGAGATCCCCCCCAACCAAAACACCTTCGGAATTCGGGATAGCGCGTAATACGTCCTCGAACTCATCCCAGAAGGCCTCCTTTTCAGACTCACAGCAACCAGTCTGAGGAGCATAGGCGCTGATTAGGTTCGTTACCGACCCTTCGAACAGCACCCTAACTCGCATCAACCGGTCGCTGCATCGGTCTACTTCAAGGAGTCCATCCTGAAGGTCCTTAGACAGCACCACGGCCACTCCGTTCCTACCCGTTGATGATCCGGTGTACACTAGCCGGTACCCCTGCCCGATGTCACGTGACTTATTTCCCTTCCAGCGCGTCTCCTGAAGGAAGGCGCACTGGACCCGACGCTTCGCAAGTACGTCTGCGAGTTCTTGGCAACGTCCGGTTAGGGAGCCAATGTTCCAGGTGGCAAAGCGGAACTTCTTCTTGGGTACTATCCTCTTTAGCCGTGCCCGTACTTGACACGGTAGCCCTAGCCCACTTATCGCAGGTTTAGGGCGATGTGCCTGCGCGTCGTTATGCGGCGACGCCCTAGACCGAGTACCCTTCCCTAACTTGTTTCTTTCCATACATATATGACTGAAGTTGGTTTTACGTGGGGCGACCAGCCGTCTGACCCCCACAACCCTACAAGAGGGAAACCAGGTTCGCCAGAGCCTCGTCCGTTGGACAGCAGGGTGCACCGCTAGCAGGTGAGGTAGGCTTGGGTCTTTAAGATGGCAACGGACCCCATACACCCCACACAGGGGCTACTAATGCGTTAAATTATATAACTTCAGCGGGTTACCAAATACCGAGGAAAGGTATTTTATTATAACACTAGTTGACCCGCGCAACTTCGTCTGCTCCGCTCCTATTGGTCTTAGCTTGATGTTATATAGTCTATAGCCTTCCTCGATAAATAGGCTATCTAACACTGAAATAATTTTTCAAATCTGACCAGTAGTTCCTGGGATAAGCCCGTTATATATATTGTTAAATATATAGATTAGTATAGATTTTAAACAGTAACCCATGAAAAGTGATGCTACCTTTGTCAGTTTGAAGTCATAGTCTCAGTTTTATCGACGAGTTCCAATTGTTCTTTGTTCAACATGATGTCACAAACACTACGTTTGATATTCGTTACGGCAAAGTTTTTAGCAGTGTGCCAATTTTGTACCTGCAGTAAGGATATTTACGTCTTCAAGATTATTACAACGTCTATTTAGCTTAAAAATCAAAGAGATATTATCGACAAACCAGACCATACGAAATTTGTTTTAATGTTTTAATAAACGGAAAGTACATCATTGATATAACTTAACTAAAATAGGAAAGGACCTAAAATTTACCCCTGGGGTACCCCCTTTCTCACTTAAACTCTATGAATAAACGCCGGTTACCTGAATGAATTTCTGTCTATTATTCAAGTAAAAATTTACTAAGTTACGCTGTTTTGCCTTGACCATAATACTCGAGCTTTTGGCGTAATTTTTAGTGATTTACGCAAGCAAACGCCTTAGACAGGTCACAGAAAATGTCAATGGCATCTTGGTGCTCTTTCATAGAGATTCTTTTGTTTCTCATAATAATTGTTCTCTTTCCACGCATCCGTACAACGTGCACCCCTTAGATCATCGGACAATTTGGTCTTGATTTGTTTCATGCTTTTAATACTGTTTTTGTCATAGTTCATATGCTCAAAATTAAAATCAGTAATTTTTTGAAGTTGATGAATTATTCTGATGCCCATAGCTACATGGTAGACGCAGCAGACCCGGATAAGATCGAAGCATCCCGCAACGAGCTCCACAGCCTCCTAGAGAAGCAGCAGCTGACAGGCATCCCGGTGCTGGTGCTGGGCAACAAGCGCGACCTGCCGCACGCGCTCGACGAGCACGGACTCATTGAGAGAATGTAACCACTTTAACCTTACTTAATATTATAAATGCGAAAGTAACTCTGTCTGTCTGTCGCGCTTTCTCGCCAAAACTATTAAACTGATTTAAATGAAATTTGGCACAGAGATAGTCTAGAGACTGAGAAAGGACATAGGCTACTTTTTATCCCACGAGTATGTTCCCTAGGGTCCACGCGGGCGAAGCCGCTGACAGAGGCTATTATTATATACTAGCTCCACAATCTCTTAAAGAAACAGCAGCTGACAGGCATCATCAAGAGTTGTCTAGAAAAGCCTCAACAGTGATGAAATTGACAGCTCTTGAAAGCGGTTTCAACTTACATAACACAACTTAACTGACATGACAGTTAAATTGGCGCTCAGATGCCCAAAAGCTATTAAAACTATTAAAATACTAAAGGAAGCTTCCTTTTGACTTCAAACATTCTACTATTCATATTCAATCTCTCTAAACCCATTTTACGTTCCGTCGCAGGAACCTGTCAGCTATTCAAGACCGCGAGATCTGTTGCTACTCGATCTCGTGCAAAGAGAAGGACAACATCGACATCACGCTACAATGGCTCATCGCGCACAGTAAGTCCGGCAGCGCGCGTTAATCGCACACGATTCTCAATTCTATGTGCAAGACATCTTTCGCACTTAAGGCGCAGTTTTTCCTGAACTTTACATTCGAGTTTTGGTTCTCAATTTTTTTTTAACTTAACAAGAAAATCTTGGCCGTTATCAAAGCTTGAAAATATCTTTTCATGTAAGGCTGTGACAGAAACGAATTTAGAATTTATTTTCTTTTAAATTTTGCGCAAATGGCATAAATTAAATAACGCACACTTTTCACAAGGCGTAGAGGCACAACTTTTACGCCTCGTGTAAAGTCGGAACTGTTTTGGGTATACAAATTGGGCTTAAACAATATGTCATGGGATGGACAATTTCGGTGATTCTGTTGGCTATAAGCATTATGTATACTTGGCTATGAGACTGATGATGACCCCTGGGGAGACGAGAGATTCAAGTATACTCATAATCATAATATTACGTAACACTTTATCAATATAAAATACAAACTGGCTGACCAAAACTTTTCTTTGATAAGACGTTGCATATCACGAGCTCTATGTCAATGATATAAGGTTTGAATTGCAACGATTGCGCGCAAGTGTAATGCAATTAATATTTCTCCAAATTGATTAAAGTTCGAACAAAAATTAACTGCGCCTTAGAGATTGTGTCAAAAGAGATGGTCTTGTTGCATTATTATGTAAGTTACGACTGTAATGGTGTTTACATATTTTATCACAATGAATTACTGGTTGAATAGGACTGCGAGGTAGTTTCAATACCTATCTTAGTATGTTTTGAAGGCTAATTTGTCTCTTTAGCACGCTCTGTCGGTGATTATGATTTCTTGTATACCATTAAATTCTGCCTCGCCTCGAGGTTATGCCTCGCGTTAAGTCTAAGCTTTACATTCTTGCCTAAACATATTCGTACGTAATTTATTGTGAATAAAGTCATTTCCATGCCATTTGAGTCGTGATAAATAAATTTAGCTTGAGTTGTGCACTCTCTAAATCAAATGATGTGGTAAATTATCTTGTCACAATACAACCATTGGCTTCAATTAGTTTTCATTGTTTGAAAATGGTGCCAAGCTGTAATTTCGTTTGTTATGTATTTAATTATTTACATCAAAATATATTTATTAAAACGCAATAAGCATTTTATGTGAAAAGATAATGTTGTCACATTAGAAATGTACACGAACATCTAAAGTATAGGTTCTTTTAGATAAATAGCCCATGATTGTTCGATGGGGCATGCCCTAAAACACATAAGTGATATTCTTTCTACCGTCACATGTAACTCATCAAAAGTAGATACTTCATTAGATTAATGTAAAAATTAAACCTGAACATATCAATTGTATCGAGTTTAATTTTGATAAAATGTCATAAACTTATTTCATCTAAAAGTTACTATATTTTAGATGCAGTACTAACATGTTAGAATATTTAGATTCCTTAATAATATTAGCGTTATATATTATAAATATACTTATCTCATATTGTTAGCTAAAAAAATAAGTTTAAAAGTATCTAATGTGCGAATAATTTTGTTGGTATGTTATGTTAGCATCGTTTACGTTGGCGCAAACTGTATATAACATAAACAATCTATACGTAATGTATGTATAAATTTGTGAAATATGCTATATTGAGGTATGGACACAATATTTTACGAGTATTTTCAATGCCAGGACCAAGAAATCGTACGAAAAAGACTCCTAATTAGGATAATGTGCTTGATAAAAAGTTGTCGAAGAAATAGCAAATATAGAAACAACGCAGCAACGTAGTCAAGTAGGTAATAAAGGACGTTCAATAAAATCTTAGTAGATAGAATCAAGATATTTTTCATACGGTAAAATAGTGTCTTCATGACTCAAACCAATAATCTTTATTTATTTTTTGTCATTCAACAAAATTATTCTTACACTAGCAATGTTTTGTCGAATATAGAAAAGTCACTAGATGTGTAATTAATTGAAATTAAAAACCCGCTTCGACTGCACATTATGTTTATATAAACGTTTATATATAGTTATATCTTGTAATATAAATAGATTTGACAAGTAAAGTGAAGTTTTCATTATACGGCGCTAGTTTGTGTGGAAAACTTTTCAAAACATAACAATAAAATATTATAATTTATAATGAAATTTCTTTTTTACGTTTTAATCAAGGTTAAATCAAACCAGAGTTTGAAATTGATCAGTTTAGGCACAACTACACTAGCGCCATTGATGAGTGATGAGTTCTGTTACTAAAACACGATGAAACCTCTACCGAAACAATGTCGGGGTCTAACGTTAACAGCGTCTTTAGTATTACTTAATTAACAAACGCATTATATTTGGAAGATTATCTCAAATAGTTTCTCCAAACATTTGTTTTAAAGACTTTTTATGAACTTGATTATAAATAACCAACGAAATTGAAAACCTTTGTACGCGATAGGTTAATCAGATTTATAATCGCCTTGAATCTAGATGTAATATAACTGTTCCGTTATCGTATTCTGTCACGGACTTTGCTGAGACAATAACTGAAATATGTTCCTTTGCACGCGAGCAAGAGCATAGTGGTAGCTATACAAGCTCAAGTATGCCGGTCGAGGCAAATTATACTGTGTATGGCACCCTTTGCAGATAATAGAAATGGAAGGTTCATATGTGTTCATTCTTGGCAATACATACAGTACTTTCATTTTAATATTAAAACATTATTATGGTATGGATAGGTCAATTTTGCATAGGCTGTAGCGATATGTAACTCTCTATTTAAATAATGAATTATTTTGTTTTATTTTTAAACACATTTGGCGTTCATGATTTTATTTGTTAGCTCTTGCACACAACGAAAGCTAACATCACTTGAAGAAACTAACATGGATTTCTGTAAATAGTGAGTACCTCGAAATATTGAGAAATATATGCTTGTCATTGTGTGCAACAGCCACCGCCTGAAAAATTAATGATCTTAAAAATGTAGCATTCCACAGTAAAAATTATTTGAGGTATTTGTTCAACTATAATTATATTATTTTTATATAATGGTGCGTTTATATTGTATGGCTGTAACTTATCTTTTTCTATAAAATAATATACCACACGCAAAGATGTAAAATTGTAAGTGTCTTATTTTTTCATAGCCTTTTTTAATACATAGGGATTGTTGGTGGTTTGCTCACAGTACGCAGTATAAAGCTAAATATTTTGCAAGAGTTCCAAATTTTTTTTTTTTTTCCAGCCAATTAATGACGATTTGGCTTAATTTTTCCTTCCTTGGACATAATAAGAGCAATTTCATGTAGAATATACTTATAGAAGGAAATCCCACTGATCCCTATCACTATTATTCAAAGTGAAAAATACTTGAGTTTCCTTAAAATAACTTCGTACAGCCATCAGACATCTAAAGGTTGGTTCATCTCATGTAGTTCGTTAGGACGTTGAATTGTAGACTTGATCCGAACAAATAGTTTAACATAATTTAAGGCCTTTTACAAAATATACAACCAAGTCTGGCTCTGTTGAAGACAGCCTCTAAGTTGTGCCTCGGGTTGAGTTTTATTGCCTCATTATAAATCTTTTCGGATTTAACGCTTTTAGAACGAATATTTATTGTATACGCAGTTTGTGCCTCAACGATACGCAGTTTCTTTCATGAGGCATGTGGCTCGCCTCGAGGCGCCTCGGATTGAGGTGCGCGTCGCTTTGAGGCTGCTGTCAATGGATCGGGCTTTACTGCGACAACACATAATAACAGTTACTGCCGTTTCAGCGGTATATTAATATCATGTTGAATCTTGTAAAACTAAAAGGCATGAAACTAAAGAAAACCCCATAGTTAATGTTTTTGTGTAAACATGTTTTTCAGGTTGCATCATGTTACATGTAAATAAATGGGGTGACATGGGCCTTGTGTATTGAATGTCGTGTGGGTTCGCAATATTTTGTAGGAGCACAATAATAAGTACCTTTTGCTCTTAAACTGTAGTTAATTTCGTCGGCTGATTAAAGCTGACGCATAAACAAAACACCCAGTGTTTTTTTTTTAATTTATTTATTTCTCAAATATGTACACACCTAAATTCTTCACATCGAAGAACAATGAATTGGGTAAATAATTTTTTTTTTTCGGCCTGAACATAAACAGTTTTGTATGATATGAAATACAAGCTTCGATTACCCAAAACGGATCAACATTGTCGAGATATTTCAAAGACAATTAGATATGAAGTTTTTGTAGTTGAAAAATGTAATTTCAATTGTTTTCATGCAAATTATTGTTGAACGATAGCGGAGTACTTGTCGCAATTTTCGGCCTGAACATAAACAGTTTTGTATGATATGAAATACAAGCTTCGATTACCCAAAACGGATCAACATTGTCGAGATATTTCAAAGACAATTAGATATAAAGTTTTTGTAGTTGAAAAATGTAATTCCAAATGTTTTCATGCAAAGTATTGTTAACCGATAGCGGAGTACTTGTCGCAATTTTTTTTTACTATTAATAGGCACGCGCTTGACCACCATCTCACCTGATGGTAAGCGATGATGTGGTCGAAGATGGAGCAAGCTTGCCTAGAAGTAACCTATTCACTCTTGACTTAAAGACTCCCAGGTTGTAGCTATCGGGAAACAGACTCCGGCAGGGAATTCCACTCCTTAGCTGTACGCATTATGAATGTGTTCCCAAAACGTTTTTTGCGTGTGGGTGGAATGTCCACCATGTACCAGTGGCGCATCTCCGTTCGTTATAATAATCATTCCGAAACATATCTACTAATAGCTTTTTGGAAAAATTCCATTCAAAAATGTAGATACTAGCTTTTGCTCGCGACTTCGTACGCGCAATATCCTCTTTTACCCGTTCCCGCAGGAAGTTAGGGAAATCATCTCTTAGTGCCGCCCTACGGAGTGTAGGGAAGCTACATGTCAAATTTCAACTTACTACGACCAGGAGTTTCGGCTGTGCGTTGTCTATCAGTCACTCAGTAACGGAAGAATCTATACTAATATATAAAACTAAAGAGTTTGTTTGCTTGAACCCGCTAATCTCAGGAACTAAGGGTCCGATTTGAAAAAATCTTTCAGTGTTAGATAGCCCATTTATCGAGGAAGGCCATAATCTAAGGCTATATATCACGCTAAGACCAAAAGCGCTAAGGTCAACTAGTTTTAGGATTGGATGGATAAGAGACTTCGAAAGCAGTGACGTATTATAATTATACAACGTGAAACAGAATAAACGCGACAACTGAAGAGGGATCATTGATCTCATCATTACAAAAAACTAACTGGGTATAGAACCAACATTGAAATCGTGAAAAAAAAATATCGACTCCCCCCTAGGTACAATTTATATGCGCATAACTCGAAAAAATGTACAGCTGATTCTTTTTTCGCTGTTTCGTGGTTGATCCTATGTTCATAATCCACGACCTCATCCCACCGACCCCCTTCTACCATCGGACATCCAGACGCACTGCAAGTCACAATCCCTACCTTCTTGCTATTCCATCAATTCGGACTGAGCGATTCCAAACGTCTTTTATAATGCGCACAGCAAAGGAATGTTTCCGAATGCTTACAACCCTCATCTTTTAAAGTCAGAGTGAACAGGCTCCTGGGTAAGCTCGCTCCATCGTAGAATTTGTCTCTGTCAGCTCTGACCTAGACTAGAGTCAAGAGCAAACCCATTTCAAATAAGAATAAATCGTATCTTACAAAAGCTGAAACAAAAGTGTTTTCCATCAAACAAAGTTGCAAGACTAGCAAGAAAATACATGTAACAGGATGCTACATAATGTAATTCTTATGCCGTCAGGTCACGTTATAAGCAACGCGAGGCGCAATCGTTACCTAAATTATCATTTTAAATGTGAATAGAATGAATCACACGCGATATAATTGGACTGACGTCACCGTCAGTCTGATTCTGATTGTGAGTCTAACCAATCTAGTATAAAAACATATTTTGTTACTAGCGGACCCGCGCAACTTCTGTGCGCGTCTGCGTCACATTTTTCATTAATGCTCCACTTCTATTGGTCGTATTGTGATGTTATATAACATTAGTTCCTGAGTTGAGCGCGTTCAAACAAACAAACAAACTCTTCAGCTTTATAATATTAGTACAGCTGTAAGATAAAATAATATCGACATAATATGTTGTAATTTATGATTATGAATAACATTGCAAAATCGCGCTAGTTTAAAAATGTAAAAAAAAAATTGTTTCATGAAATCTCTTTGATTACTGACATTTAGAAGTACTCAAACGAATTATTTTCTTGTATATCTATGCGACAAGTACTGAAAGAGGGTAGTATAGAATACTCTGTATTATGTACACCATATAAGAAGAAGAGAAGAGGGTAGTATTTGAAAATTGTATGTATAATAGGTACGCGTTGTATATTTCCAAGAAGAAGTTTCTCTCGATAGTTTGTACTCTGTTTATAACAAAGAAATAAATATCATAAGGGCTGCATTAGTGTTGTATTTATTTATTTTATCCTACTTCTTTACCTATTATTAGGTACTCCTATCTTCTGTCAGAGTTGCGGAATTTGTTCGAAAGTCACCGCGGCGTTTTAGTCAGTAAGAGTCCGGCCGAAAAGAAAAAAACCGGTCAAGAGCGAGTTGGACTCGCGCACCGAGGATTCCGTACCATCATATAAAACGTGAAATGTTTTTAAATATTCATCGGCGAGGCCCATTATACGTCAGAGAATTTTAACGCTGCGGTAATTTTAACATTGCAGTTTAAGATCAGCGCCATCTCTTGACCGATAGTGGAACAAATGTAATTTTTGTTGATGATTATTGAAAAAGCGTGCTATTTTAATCTTTACGTAAACTTCTATCACAGAATAATTTCAGATTTTTTTTCTATACAAACTTCGGCGATAGGGGGGAGGGGAGGTCAAATGTTTTACATTTTTCATAAAAAAAAATAGTTTTTTGTAAGAATTAATATGATACACATAATGATACCCAATGCTCTAGTAGCTCCACTTCGAATTTTTAAGATTCCCTTGTTGCAAAGAAATATACCTACATCTTAATTTCTTCCTCATTTACAAAATAGTTGGGTAGGTAAACGTCATCTAAAACTAATCCAAATTCTAAGTCGGTAGCATTACTAGTTCTTGAGACATCCAGCTGTAACAGACGGACAGAGTCACCTTAAGGGTTCCTTTTTATTTTTATAATTTTGGAATAGAGATCAGGGTTCCCCTAAAAAGCTTGACCTAGCTGCGAATTCGTCTGAGTGGACTTAAGATCGAATATAAAAATTACTACTATGTTAATTCAGGTTATAAACTAGGTTGGGTATACGTTTGTCAAATTAGCTTTCAGTCAAAACTCAACTTAGATTAGACAATAATGAAATAAAAATCCAAATAATCCGAGACCATGTAAGAACATTCTTGAAAATAAAAACCTGCATCACAAATGAAACAAAGTCAAAGTCAAAACGTTTATTCCAATTAGGCCATTAAACGGCACTTTTCAACGTCATTCACATTTCAAATATATAAGGTGTAACTATTCATACACGAAATATTTTAAGATAATCATCTAACGGTTGTAACGAAGCCATTTCAAAATTTTTATGTAAGTGTTTTTGTTTTTACGAAATTTACATTTTCTTGAGACATCTTGCTTAAAACCTTTACTTCCTATTCTATGAATGAGACGCACCGCGCCGACGACATGGCGACGGGCGATGCCTGTCATGCGCGGGCGTAATGGATGTTGAAAAAATAAGGAGCCAGTATTTATTTTGTGGGTCAACTCAAGTGATTCTAAATTATTTTATTTTTTATAAAATATACTTAGATAAAAAAAATAAACAAAAGTGTTTTCCATCAAACAAAGTTGCAAGACTAGCAAGAAAATACATGTAACAGGATGCTACATAATGTAATTCTTATGCCGTCAGGTCACGTTATAAGCAACGCGAGGCGCAATCGTTACCTAAATTATCATTTTAAATGTGAATAGAATGAATCACACGCGATATAATTGGACTGACGTCACCGTCAGTCTGATTCTGATTGTGAGTCTAACCAATCTAGTATAAAAACATATTTTGTTACTAGCGGACCCGCGCAACTTCTGTGCGCGTCTGCGTCACATTTTTCATTAATGCTCCACTTCTATTGGTCGTATTGTGATGTTATATAACATTAGTTCCTGAGTTGAGCGCGTTCAAACAAACAAACAAACTCTTCAGCTTTATAATATTAGTACAGCTGTAAGATAAAATAATATCGACATAATATGTTGTAATTTATGATTATGAATAACATTGCAAAATCGCGCTAATTTAAAAATGTAAAAAAAAAATTGTTTCATGAAATCTCTTTGATTACTGACATTTAGAAGTACTCAAACGAATTATTTTCTTGTATATCTATGCGACAAGTACTGAAAGAGGGTAGTATAGAATACTCTGTATTATGTACACCATATAAGAAGAAGAGAAGAGGGTAGTATTTGAAAATTGTATGTATAATAGGTACGCGTTGTATATTTCCAAGAAGAAGTTTCTCTCGATAGTTTGTACTCTGTTTATAACAAAGAAATAAATATCATAAGGGCTGCGTTAGTGTTGTATTTATTTATTTTATCCTACTTCTTTACCTATTATTAGGTACTCCTATCTTCTGTCAGAGTTGCGGAATTTGTTCGAAAGTCACCGCGGCGTTTTAGTCAGTAAGAGTCCGGCCGAAAAGAAAAAAACCGGTCAAGAGCGAGTTGGACTCGCGCACCGAGGATTCCGTACCATCATATAAAACGTGAAATGTTTTTAAATATTCATCGGCGAGGCCCATTATACGTCAGAGAATTTTAACGCTGCGGTAATTTTAACATTGCAGTTTAAGATCAGCGCCATCTCTTGACCGATAGTGGAACAAATGTAATTTTTGTTGATGATTATTGAAAAAGCGTGCTATTTTAATCTTTACGTAAACTTCTATCACAGAATAATTTCAGATTTTTTTTCTATACAAACTTCGGCGATCCTTTGAAATGGCTTTGTTATAACCGTTAGATGATTGTCTTAAAATATTTAGTGTATGAATAGTTACACCTTATACAGAGTTGACGACAGTGGGGCATTAAATTAAACTACGTATACTATACGTGTTCAGTATTCATTCGATACGGTACAAAAACGAAAAGCGCCATAAATGAGAAAATATTTTTTTCAAACAAACTAAATAGCTTGCAAATCCGAATAAAACGCAACCACCCTTTGTAAAAAAATTACACTGACCTTAGATACCTAGGCCGCTAGGACAAAGCGGCAACGTCGCGCGCGCGCCGGAGCGCGGTGTGCCGGTGTGCGGTATCTCGTGTGCTCGGCGGGGGCCGGGGCGAGGTGGCGGCCGGCGACTTAGGCCTCCGCTCGCACTGGCTTTTATGTTAGGTGGGCATTTTCGTCAAAATGCCTACCAACCCACTTATGGGATGTCCCATACATATAAGTTGCAAATAACTAACATTTTTATGACATAGAAGTATCGAGTAATTATTGAATAGTTTCAAAAGACTAAAGTTTTCTTTTTTCGCTTAAATTGTTAACAGAAACTTAAATCAAAGTAACAAAATTAAATCCAGAAATGTGGCATTTTAAGTCTTGCAGTACTGTCCTCTTTTAAATATGACCTATGTTAAATTATTTCTTCGCTATTTGCTTCTTATTACATACTCCACATATTTTAGTTTTTGTAAACTATTTGTAGCTTTCAACCATGTTAAACTCTATTATATTATAATACAAGTATTTAAAAACATTTTAAAGTTTATATTCTGTACATGTCCTTGCACCGTGACCGTAAATTGAATCCATTTTAGTACGGATTTTTTCTACTACTCGCCGATTTTTTATTTAAATAACAACACCAAATTAAGTATGTTAACACCAGCAGCCATTTTGAAGTGTCAGTTTTGATCTGTCTTCAGTGGACACTTGAGTTCGACCGGTAACGGACGTTTTTCGGAGATTTCCCTTCACATTGACCGAAGTATTTCACGTTTATAAAATGATTATGTAATGTTAGTGTTAAAGCAAAAATAGTTTCACATGTCAAAATTAATTCTGGTTTTCGGTAAACAAGAGCTATTTAATTATCAAACAATATTTTTAGTAAATGATTAAATAACTGAGAGAAGCTGTCGTACCGTTACGTCCAGACCATTACCAAATGACTGGTAACGTATGAGCCGGACTAAGTGAGCTATTTTCAAAGATAGGTAGCAGTTTAAAAAAAAATGCCCAGACCGGTAACGTTTCGAAGTACGCGCACAAAAACAAACACACAAAATTTTTTAATTTTCGATGTGTCCTCCATTACATTCAGTCAAAAAAGTATCGGGAATGGATGATTTGTTTATGGTTCCAAATACAAATTTTTGTTTTTTTGTAGTTGTTAGATTGGCACAACTGTTTTCCATTTTGGCGCGGAGTTTGAGTTGCATCTGTTATTTATGTTAAATACAGTGCTGGTTTTACATATATAGTGTGTATTGCGAATTTCATAATGGACAAAAATATCGAATAAAGAGTTTGTCTTAAATTTTGCATCGCCAATGGAATTTCGTGTTCGGAGTCACTGAAAATGTTACAGAAGGCTTACGGTGAATCGACTTTATCAAAAACTCGTGCTTATGAGTGGTTCAAAGCGTTCAAAAGCGGTCGAGATGTGATGGAAGATTTTCCTTGCTCTGGTAGGCCGTCAACGTCTGCAACTGAAGTTAACATCGCAAAAGTGAAGGAAATAGTGACTGAAAATCCCCATTCAACTCTGAGAGAGATAGCCGCCGAACTTTCTGTATCTCACGAGTCGATCCGTACCATTTTAACTAACCATTTGGGTATAAAACATATTGCTGCTCGGCTAGTCCCAAAAGATCTGAATTTTCTCCAAAAACTCAATCGCATGAAAGTCGCTGAGAACATGCTAGAACGAGGCAGTTCAGACCCAACATTCATGAAACGCATTGTTACTGGTGACGAGACGTGGGTTTACGAGTTTGACATGCAAACTAGTCAACAAGCTTCGGAGTGGCGCCTTCCAACTGAACCGTTTTCAATCGATAGAAGACATAAAGGAGAATTCGCGGCGAGAACTCAACTCAATTCCGGAGGCAGCGTTTAAAAAATGTTTTGATGAATGGATTATTCGTTGGCGCAAGTGTATCGTTTCTAAAGGAGCATACTTTGAAGGTGATAAAATAAATTTGGATGAATAACAGACAGTTTGTGTATTATTGATCTTTTCCCGGTACTTTATTGACAGAGTAGTACATTGATGCAAAAATTAAGGGAGAATATTGTTATTTATTTTTCTAATTAGATCACTGTCCGTCGCTAAGCACTTTAATTTGGGAATGCTAAAATAATCCTATTTTTTAACTCATCAATTTATTTACCTCTGAGGCATACACTTCACCTTAATGTACCCCCACAAAAAGAAATTCATGGGAGTGAGGTCCCGAGATACTAATACTAAATAATAACTAATAATCCCAAGTTGTGTCCTATCACCATAAAAAAACAGTCAATCACAAAAAAAAACACTAATACTAAATAATAATAATCCCAAGTTACGTGTCCTCTCACAATAAAAGAAAGAAATACTGTCCTAAAGTTATTTAGTGTCCCATCACAATAACAAAATAAAATCACAATTGTTTGCGCGCGAATTCCACAAACCGTACGTTCCGAAAAGATAGCGTCGGCGCATTGAATAGAGGCCCCACTTACCGATCGCAAAAAACAAGGATGCAACCAACTGACTGACCTATTTCTGTTTCTTTCAAACGCGCTGCGTAAGTCGCTTTCGTAGTGAAAGTGCAAGTGTGTGTGTAGTGATTGCTTCCTTGTTTGCATTGTCAATTTTTAGTGAATGTCCTTCGACATGCGTCAGAGCGGCAACAACGCATCGTAGATTTATCGTTGTAAGGTGCATGACCTATGCTTAGACGATAATCAGCTGTTAGAAAAGATACATCGTGTTCAAACGGTGCAAAAACTTTAAAAATCATTTGCGACTAAACTACTGCTCCAATTTAATTTATTTTTGGTACAGAGCTTGGAAATGGTACCTAGTATAGGCCGTTTAAAGGAAAGCCCCTCTGTCGTATCAACGTTGTATAAAAGTTCTGAAGTGACTCTACTGTCCATTCGGAAAGTTAGATTCTTATGGAGAAGAATGGACAAGAAACTCCATAGTTACTCTTTTCAAATAAATCTTTTACAAAATTTGGTAAGTATAAATTTTTTTTTTAATGTGAGGACAATGCACCTAGGGTATGCAGAGGTAGACTTATCAATTTTCTAAATAAGTAGGTACATGATACTCACACATTTACAAATATTGGAATGACTAATTAACAGTGTGTGAGTTAACAGAAAAATACAGAAACAAAAAGAGACAGAACATCTATAAAGTTAATACAGAAAGCAACCAGTTTGATTTTGTCCACAACATTGACTGTCCTATGGAGCAGGACCAGCATGCTTCTAGGCATTCTTATCCTGAATGTAATCCTCTAATTTGTAATAAGCTTGTTTACAAAGTGTGCTTTTGATATACGCTTTAAATTGTCTTTCATTTAGTTCTAATATGTCACAAGGTATTTTATTGTAACAGTATGAAAGATGTGTGTACTTTAGCTAATCTATAAAATGGTTGATCTAATTTATCTTTATTTCTAGTATTAAAATTATGTCTATCACTAATTTTACTAAAAAGATGGCGATTTTTCCGTACATACATTATATTTTCATAAATGAATTGGCAACACCTTCCCCCCTTCCGAAAAATGGCTTGCGACTGCCGACACAATAACGAAAGGCGTAACTTATAATTATTTTTTGGTGGTTCATTTCTGGGGTGACACCATATTATACGCCCCGGGTGTCACCCATGCTAGCTACGCCACTGAGGAAGGAATAAGATGAAAGGATTCTAAACACCAAAGCCAATACAAGATTGGGGTTGGCTTCATTATTTTACCACTAAGTCTTACTAATAGTTAAAACAAATGGTGGTTAGGACTACGAACAAGGTTTTAGAGAAGGTTCTTCTATCTCCACGAGGATTTTACGGCGAAAATAAAAAAAAGTAAAATTAAAAATATGAAAAAATATATAAAACTAAGTGACAGTCATACAAATTCATTGAATTTTTCGATTACATTGGCATTATAATAATATGTTAAAATTCTAAAATAATACCTATCAATTAGAAAACTATTTACATACTCTATTTACAACACAACATGATAAAAGCAAGTCTCAATCATAAATTGACAATTTAATTAATTAATTGAAAAATAAAATTAAATATTCGATCGATTAAAAAACAAATAAAAGGTTCTTGTTTCTTGTTCGGTATGACGGGAGCTAACACTAGCTACCGCCATCCCATTCATATTAGGTTCTTTAAACCCCCTGCAAGCAGAAATGAATGCGCGGGGCTTTTCGTCCCAAAACCTGACTAGGTTTGAGGTGACCCAATAATGTCAGAACCATGGTCTATAAGTACGATATATGTACTTATTTCGCGACGTGGTTGCATCAGTTTTATAAGTCAGAACGCGTCATGGTATTTTTTCATTTCCACAAATTCGCGATGTGGAATTTTGGAACAAGCCCCATTCCGTATTGGGAGGTGTTTTTTGGCTCAATAAGCGTTTTCTCTAATAGATTACCTTAAATAATTTGAGATAAAGGCACGTAAATAATATTGTGATGACTAAGACAAATATACATCGTGACTAAATAATAACAGCCGCACGCACGGGTCGATCTTGAAGGTTAAGCAACGCTTGCCAAGGTTGGTCTGTAGATGGGTGACCATCTTAACTTAACGAGTTTCCTCCGTGCCTCGGAAAGCACGTTAAGCCGTTGGTCCCGGCTGTCATTTGTAGATCTTTGGCAGTCGTTACGGATTATCAGAAGCCAGTAAATCTGACTCTAGTCTTGCCAAGATGTACCGTGTTACCTAGTTAATGGGTTGTAGAGGTTTGGTAGGCAGCCGCCCACGTAAAACACTGGTATTCAGCTGAATCCGGTTTGACTAGAAGCCGACCCCAATGTAGTTGGGAAAAGGCTAGGCAGATGAGATGACTAAGACAAAAATACATATTTAAACACACATAAATGAGTGGAACGTCTAGTGGGTAAACTTCTATTTCATTACGGAATCAGGGTTAAGGCCATTTTCACGATCTACTCCTTAAAAAACACGGTCTTACTATCTGTGCTCATGCTTATAATAAAAATCAGTCCAGCATGACTCTGAATAGCAAGCATTTGCTCCTTCAATCAGTTACTCCATTTGGATCAAATCACCAACGAGTCTGATGGAATTAGTCCCAACGATAATATCAGCTACACTTCTCGCCTGCTCTGCCTTTTCCAACTTCTCCATCTTTAATTCCAACAAACTTACCCTCTCCGCAAGTCTGTTCATTTTATCTTCGAGTTCCTCAAACTTTTCATCCTTTTCGTCCTTGTTCCGCAGCGAATCGAGCTCGTCATTCAACATTTTCACTTGATCGGATAAGGAACTGTCAGTCTGGGAGGATTCAAAAGAAGAGGTCGAGGCGTGGGGCATCAGAACAGGCGGCAACTCCCCCTGCCTCTGATAGAACTCTGACTTCTTAAACTCCCTCAATTCCTCTGTGGTTAACAGCGCAGCCACGACTTTCTCAATATCATTCGCATCGATACTAGCAATGACATCTCTCAACTTGTCACAATAGACCTTCTGGAGAGTCGGCTTCAGTCCGCCGATCAAATTGTGTTCACAGTTCCAGAAGAATGGGATTACTTTCTTCTGGATAGCCAGGTACAGTTCTTCTACCATGGTACGGAACAGCAGGCTGACCTTGTTCTGCCAGTACGTCTTGTCCTGCATGTCGTGAACCTTCTTCAAGAACAGTGACTTGATGTAATAGCTGGCGATGGCCTTCATCTCGAGAGCATCTCGTAGTTTTTTCACCTAGAATAGTGTAGCCATATAGTTGATACAACACAAATGACCTAGAGTTGACTGAAGTCTGAAAAACGTTCAAGTGGTGTAAAAATTTTTGGGAAAATATTTATGCATGACAAATTCCCATAGGCACCAAGATTTTTGCGAAAAAAATATTTTTGTGACAAAATATGATGATGATGTGTGATATAAATGCTATTCTTATAAAATTCTCACCAGTCTGATGGTGGTCTTCAACGCCTTGCAGTCTTTGATGAGCTCCCTCTCCTGCTCCTGGAAGGAGAGGCGCCAGCATCTGTTCTTGAGCGTGTTGTCATTCAGAGCCTTGTTCGGCTTGGGCACCACCAGCCACTCCTTATTTGTGATCCCGTCAATTACCCTGGAAGAATGGCAAGAGAATCCTTGAGATGAAAATGTATGTGTCTTAGATTTGGAAGTAGGTACATTTGTTTTTGTTTTTGTCACAGATGAAGATGAGCTGCTTCATACGTCTTACAGAGATATCAAAAAAACATAACATTCCGCTTGTTCTCCAAAGGGTTAGATTAGGATAGAGGAGTACCTATCTTTTGTCTTGTTTGTAGTTATGTTATTCCCAGGTAGGAGACGAGCCCATTCCACCAACTGGGCACAATATACTCGTGAAATCTAGGACTAAGTATATTGTGACCAGATGGTGAGAGTACATCATGACAGAGAAATTCCTGATAGAAAAATCCTAAATATCTGCTCGACATGGGAGTAGTAGGTACTCAAGACCTCATACACAGTAGGAGCGGACAGCACCACAAGATCAACGAGGGAGTCACAGTAACCTACTTTGACAAATTGCATGTCCTTCTTTTCAAATCGTTGGACAACTCCCTGAATGGTTTGGACTCAGTAGGTGGTGTTTGAGCACTTGGGGCACTCAAAAAATTGCAACTGTACATCTTTAACTGACTTTTTTCGGCTGAAATGGTTATGAAACAGTAAAACTCTTATAGCGTAATCAAAACGTACTAACCTGTAACCATCCGGCGTGCGAGGGTACATGAATTTAATGACAGGCACAAGATCCACGTCCAAAGCATATTTATCAGTGCCCTCGTCGTTCCGAATGTTGAGTGTGTAGGCCGGCCCCGCCTCCTTGTAAGTCACCAAGTAAACGTCTCCTTTCACCGTGACCTTTCCTTCCATAAGATTCAGCGCCTTCTGCACGTTCCTGTGCATCCATTGACGGAACTTGTTCTGCAAGAAGTACTTATCCCCGTCCCTCCACTTCCGCGTCACCTTATGACAGTTCTCCCAGTTCGGCTGATTGACTAAATGATCGAAAGCGGTCGTGATCTTCAGTTTAACAAAGCCTGGCTCTTCGTTCTCGATTGTAATATCCGCGTAGTTGATTGGTAGATGAATGACGATGTCCATGTCGAATTCGTCCATTCTTCCCACCTTGATGCCGTCGGAGACGCTTCCAGCGATCAGGGTCTGTTGGAGGGGAGATGTTGTAATTTTTTCTGACCACAGTGACAGCTACGAGTCTGCGGTCTGTCGCCGTTGTATGAAAAATACTATCGTTCAAATATCAATATGCACATTGTTTCAGAGTGAAAGCTATTTAATCTCTAGGTATTTATGAAAATCGTTGCAGCAATTAAAGAAATAATTTTTAAGCATGCCAAATATGTCCAACGATTTCCAATTTTATATAGAATGAAATTGCTTCCAATCCAAAAATTACAAATGTGTTTGATATTTGACGAATGTTTCGCAATATTGTTTGAGCAGTGGTGGCCCGTTGGTAGGTAATGGCTGCGACTTACGAGTTGTAGGTCGTAGGTTCGAAGTTATTTCATCACCACTACTCTCAAAACGGTGAAGGAAAACATCGTGAGGAAACCGGCATGTCCTAGAACCAAAAAATTCGAAGACATGTGACATCTACCAACCCGCACTGGGCCCGCGTGGTGGATTACGGCCCACTCCTTCTCACCGAGAGGAGGCCTGTGTCCCAGCAGTGGGAACATTACCTATAGGCTATGATTATGCTTATGCTATGAATATTGCTTCGTACCCAGCGACCCAAAAGTATGGAAACTGAATTGGAATACATACCTGGCTGCTGTATCTCTGGAAGTAGTTACATTGTTCACCCATCTTCGTCTTGACTTCTTTGAAGACAGTCTTGAAAACCTCTTGCGACTTCTTGAGGTCGTCATTTTTGATTGAAATGAACTGCTTGAACACTTCTAGCAAGTACAAGTCCAAACTTCTCTTTTTGCTACTCATGATTCACTGAAAAAAGCAAATGATTCGTGTGATTCGTGTCTACACGCGATACTCATAACTAGGTTTTGCCCACTTCCTCATGTGTGGCTATCATACGGAAAGATTTTTCCTGATCCGACTGGTAGTTTCAGATATGAGCGCGTTCAAACAAACTCTCCAGCTTTATTATAGTACTTACTAGTTGATACGCGCAACTTCGTTTGCGTCACAATTTTCATTACTGCTCCGCTCGTATTGGTTTTAGCGTGATGATATATAGCCTATAGCCTTCCTCGATAAATGGGCTATCTAGCACTGAAAGAATTTTTCAAATTGGACCAGAAGTTCCTGATATTAGCGCGTTCAAGCTTTATATATTAGTATAGATAAATGTTGAGTTCACCCAGTGTTGGTTTAAAGTCAGAGCGGGGCCTGTAGGAGGTGCTTGCCTCCTAAACCCAGGATTTGACCACATAGCACTGTATTTGAGAGATAAGAGAGACCTTTTTTGCGATGTATACGTGCCCTAACACTCCGCTTGTCAGTGTTAGGGCAAGTATACATCACAAAAGAAATCCTGGGTGATACTAGCCTTAAGTAGCGCTTATAGGTTTTGCCTACATTAATTTTGCGCTAAAACGGCTAATGCAGAGTATGACTGGAACTTAGGAATCGCGTGAGAAACAAGAGCCATGGTGCTGGATTTTAGCGTTTGCTACTCTTTTATATGGGTAGGTAATCCGGCACTGAGTTTACCTCTAAGTTTGTTTTGGTGTTTATTCTCAGAGTCGTCAGCTAAGAAACACCGGCCTCATCAATAGTAGATTATGAACCGAGGGGATAAAGTAGTGCCTTATGACATGGGCGTCATATTGAATCGCGAACACAATGAATGATTCAAGAGTTAACTCCCGTACGTAACGTAGCGAGTTCACACAAGAATCCTGAATGCAGCGAGGGATTTAAGCCAGCCCAAGGCAAAGACACATTTATCCCTGAGGAGCATACTCTACTTTTCACACCTACTGCGACAAAATTGTGCTCTAGCCATGAAAACGGTGGCGTGCGTCCGCGTCCGCCGTAAGGAGCAGCGAGCGCGTCCAAAGCTGTGGCTCCAGTCCACCGCCGCACATGAGACCCGTCCCCAAATAACAGGATCAGGAAATGAAGATGTGTGAGTAGGTATGTAGACTTACCGATCAGGATTCCTGAGTATTTGTATAAGAAGACACTATTCTAATAGTACTTAGATAATATGAACTCCGAAAACTGTTTCAAGAATCAACTAACAAGGTACCTGCACTTTTTTGCATGTTTTAAAGTTTTTCTTAGACTGGCGTTCTGTTCGCGACGACTAGTGGTTATCGAGAGGAATACTGCACTAAATAAAATTAATTAGTACCTTCACTTATATTGTTATCTAACCGAAAGCTGTTATGTAGCTGATATGACTCAATTTACACAATTATGAAATTCCTGTAAATATTAAATAAAATTTCTATACTCAACAGCAAATTCTCTCCAAAATAAGCAATAGGTAGTGACGATATTCATTGTGAAATTCCCATCATGCAGCGGTCAGATAGTTTGTTCTGCAGGGTTTTCTTATGATGATGCAACTGTGGTAATATTCTAGGACATTATTAAATAACTAGCTTTCGACTTCGTGCGCGCATATACCGTTTTTTCCCATTCCTGTAGGAATTTCGGGAAATTCTCTCTTAGTTCTCACCTTCACTCCCTAAGGAACCTACTTGCCTTTCAGCGTTCTACGACCCAGTTTCGGCGGTGCGTTGTCTGGCAAGGCATTTCTGGCAATCACTCAGTAACGGAGAAATTCTCTCTTAGCGCTTCTTACGGCGTATTTTATGTATTAGGATTACAGTTTTCCAGGTTTCATAGAATCTATTTATTGTGTACGAATAATCGATTTTTTTTAAAGATATTTAGTAGGTACTGAATGAGGAGACTGATTGAATGAGGAGCTCGTAGCTAAGTAATAACAGTCACACGGGTCGATCGACCCGTCATCATCATCTTCCTGCCCTTATCCCATGTTTTTCTTCCATTCTGTCCTATCAGCTATCACGCTATCACTCACTCCCATCTCTTTCATATCGCTCCTCACACAATTCATCCATCTTTTCTTCGGCTTTCCTCTCCTTCTCCATCTATCCACATAATTATACTCGAGTGTCGATCGACCCGTGTGTATGTTAAAATGGTCACCCATCCTCAGACCGACCTCGGCAAGTGTTACTTAACCTTGAAGATCGACCCGTGTGACTGGTATATTCCAAGGCACGCCTGGAATCTCGGAGTCTCACTCTGAATGTTTAAGTTTAAATGATCACCCATCCGTCAGACCAACCTCGGCAAGCTCAGCTTAGCCTTGATCGACCCATGGGATGACTTATCGTCTAACAATCTAACAAATCTGATAGTAAAATTACCGTCATGTTGATCCATATGGGCTGAGGTCATATTCCTGAGAAGAATTTTAACACCGCGATTCAGGAAAACGCGTCATCAGTGCATCACCATCTATCGACAATGTCGTTATCAGTCAAAAATGAGTTTGAACTTAGACCATTTAGACATAGGCGTATATAGGGGGGGGAGGGCCAGGTGGGTCATGCCCACCCCAGAATTGGCTGAGGCCCACACCAGGATGTTTGGGGACCGGTTCTAAATTCTACGCTGGACACTTCTTTAACTGCCCAAAAACATCATCAATCATAATAAACAATCTACCACCAAGAAACCTACCCACACCAGTGTAGGTGTACACTACTTGGTGCTCGGAAAACTTCATAATTTTCTGTATTTTTAGGGTTCCGTACCCGAAGGGTAACCAATGGAACCCTATTACTAAGCTTCGGCTGTCCGTCCGTCCGTCTGTCTGTCAGCGGGCTGTATCTCAAGAACCGTAATAGGTAGTTGAAATTTTCAGATTGTGTATTTCTAATGCCGCTATAACAACAAATAATAAAAAAATAAGGTTTATGGTACGGAGCCCTTCGTGTGCGAGTCCGACTCGCACTTAGCCGGTTTTTAGATTTTGACTTTTAACTTGTAAACGGTGCATTGTAGGTATAAATTAATTCCACATATTTTTAAAGTACCTAAACAAAACTTTCTTCAGTTTCACCATAAATCGTACCTCTGAAGGTAAAATAGGTGTCGAGAAACAGCACTTTAAACATCGTAACTTTTTCCCAAAAAGTTAGTTGCGGGGCAGGCCGCATGTCAGTCTTTCGGTGGGTTTCATCCAGCCTCGGGTTCGGGTCTTATTGAAATACTGTTTGATGTTTACAACCTACATATCATCATCTGCCTAGCCTTTTCCCAACTATATTGGGGTCGGCTTCCAGTCAAACCGGATTATTAATTTTTTTTTCGGACCCGCTTCGCCCGCTCTAGCATCCTTAGCTCTCCAGTTTACGCTTAAATTGACAAAAAAAAAACATCCGTACAATGTGTGATAATAAAAAAATCTAGCGTTTCTGAGTCAAGGAACTTAATATTTTTCGGACTCGCTTCGCTAACCTAGCAACCTAAGCTGTCCGGTTTTCACTTTAGATGACATACAAACATGTGTAGGTGCGGATGCAAGATAAGAAGAAACTTTGCGTTTTTGAGTCAAGGAACTAGAAGTTTCGGGCTCGCTACGCTCGCCCTAGCATCCTTGGCTGTTCGGTTTTCGCTTAAGTTGATATAAAAACATGTGTAAGAAAATTAGCGTTTCTGAGCCATGGAATTAAAATTTTTGGGGCTTGCTTCGTTCGCCCCAGCATCCTTAGCTCTCCGGGTTACGCTTAAGTCGACAAAAAAACATACGTATGGGTGATAAAAAGAAAATGTAACGTATCCGAAGCAAGGTATCGTATTAAAATTTTTCGAGCTCGCTTCGCTCGCTCTAGTATCCGTAATTCTCCGACTTAGGCTTGAACATCTATTTGTGTTATGATAGGAAACAAATCTAAGATATCAGACAAGGTTCTTAAAAATTTTCGAGCTCGCTTCGCTCGCTCAAACATTGTACGTTTTCTTCGGGCTAATGTTTTCTGCAACAGTCACAAAAACAACTTTTTTTGGGTTGGATTCGCGATCGCCCCAGTCGTCTCCCGTTAGTTATATAACTTTATGAGTCTGTAATTTTATTAAGTACCTTTTTTGTGCAAAAATCCCTAAATTTCTCGACTCAGTTAAGGTACTATTCATGTGACCTGACCCCCCCCCCCCAAAGTTTATGGCTGCGACCGCGCCTGATTGTGGGGAGCTGGGACCTGAGCCTTCTGACTATGACTGGCCTATAATTACAATTTTTGATCGTGCACATCGCAACGATTTTTCTTGTCGTGTAAAAGTGTTTAATATTTTTTCAAAACAGTACGACTGCAACGGCGGATTCAGGGGGGGGTCATGGGGGTCATGACCCCCCCCCTGAGCTAGTTCCAGGACTTAGGTGGACCACTAATTGAACATAATGATTTTATTTTTATATTTTGTCACCATACAGATTTTATGTAACTACATACATTCAATATTTAATTAATTTAATATCATAACTTTGTATGATGGCAAACGTTTGTGAACGAACGCATCGAAAATTTGAATTTTACCGCGCCACACTTGCGCGCGCTTGTCGACTACGTAACGTCTAGCTAGACCTAACCTCAATCGGAATCGGAACGACTAAACTTCAACATTTCATAACATAGTTCTAAGTTAAAAAACTAAAATTTCTTTCTACCTATAATGTGCTTATAAAGACATGTCGCATAAAGACCAGGGTCTTTACTGCAAGTACTGTGCTTTGTTTGTCGTAGCTCCTGGAGGTGGTGTACAGACAAAAACACCTTTATGTCGACTCGTAGAAGAACTATTATAAGCTTTCGATAATTTGCTAGCTAAAAATGGTGTTCTGCTAACACACCAGCGAAAAAAATACCACGAATTAACTGTCGAAGCAGGGAAGAACTTTTTATTGAGTTTTCATAAACCGGAAATTAACATAATGAACAAAGTAAATAGTCAAAGACTGAAACAAATAAATGAAAATAGAGAACGTTTGCGACCAATCGTAAAAACTATAATATTTTGTGGCCATCAAAATATATCGTTACGTGGCCATCGCGACGATGGTAAATTGCTGAACTATGACAGCGTAGTAGCCGATGAAGGGAATTTTAGAGCCCTTTTAAAATTCCGTATTGATTCTGGCGATATTGCATTGCAGCAACCTTTAGAATCTTCAAAATCCAACGCCACGTACATGTTGTACAGATGTTTGCGCAGAAATCATCCAGGAAAACATTTTACAGAATGTGCGGGAAGCTACATATTTTTTAATTTTGTTCGATGAAACAACAGATATACTCGTATCACATATCTCACAGCCGAGCCTATCATTCCGATATTTGCATGATGGTATTATTAAGGGACATTTTGTGACTTTTTGTGATACCTACGATGCTCTTAGACGTGAAAACTACAATTCAGGTGACATAGAGCCTCGACTGACAGGTGTAAGTAGTATTGGCGAAAATCGTTGAAAATATGTGTACCAAATTTAACTTAGATTTATCTTGGTGTGTGGGTATTGGAACTGACAGCTGCTCGGTTATGGCATCAGATACAAAAGCTGCAGTGCAAGAATTGATGAAAATAGCCATTCATGCTAAACGTTGCCCGTGCAACAACTATGTGCTCAATAACTCATTGGCAAGATCATCCAAAGTAGTTTCCTGTCGCAATACATCTGGCACAATGAGAAAAGTTGTGGCATTTACCAATGCATCCGCTAAGAGGCATGAAATTTTTAAAATAGAACTCGGAGCTGCCATGCAAGGTATTTGTGAGACACGTTGGGTAGAGAGGCATGATGGGCATCTTCAATTTCAAGGAGACAACCTAGTCAAAATTTGTAGCGCTCTGGAGAAGATTTCTGCTTGGCAAGACAATAAAACTGCCAATGATGCGCATTGCTTGCTGCAAACATTGCGCAGTTCTGACATTATTATATCCTCCATCTGTTTAAGTGATGTATTAGGTGGGTACTTCCCTAAATTATTTTATTTCTTATTGTTTGGCAAATGAACTTATACGAGTATACTATACCTACTTTAAAATTATGTTGTTGTTCTGTTAATATTTTATGCTACGTGTACATACCGTTTATATTAAGTTATAAATTCTTGGTTTATGCACTACAGTCACAGTTACTTACTTTTTATTTTTCAGGTACTACTGTATCTTTAAGCAGAATACTGCAATCGAACTCAGTTGATTTAAAAAAAGCTACGGACGCTATTAATGATACTTTAAGTGTTTTAAAGAGAAAATGTGGACGTAATCTACCGACAGCTTTTTGAAGAGGCTAAAGAAGTAGCTGAGCAGCTAGATGTAGAAATTAAATGCCCCAGAATAGGATCAAAATAGATTCAATAATAAGTGATCTCCAGGACCGCCTGTCTCCTGATGTACTTAATTTGTTTCAGCTAAGCGTTTTCATGCCAAAAAGCGAATGTAGTAATGAAGACATTTAAATGAAACAACTAGCTACCGACTATACAAGTATATTATTACTAGATAACATTCCGCAGTCGATTTCTGATCTTATTTTAAATTGTGACATCGATATGTATCCTAACTAATATAAGAACATTTTTATGTATTATGGCTACACTACCTGTCAGGGTAGCGACAGCAGAAAGGTGTTGCGCAGAATTAAATCGTAGTTAAGATCTTCTAAAGTTGAAGATCACTTAACCGGACTGGCACTTCGCCACGTTCATAAAAACGTACCCATTGACGTAAATGACGTAATAACGCGTTTCGGAGAAGACGTAAAAGAAAAATTGATTTTGTTATTTAAAATATGTATTTTGTCTGTTTCTATTATGTTTGTTGGAAAACCTTGTCGTACCACTTCTTCACTTTTGCGGAGTTTTGCGTCATACCCCTCGACATACCTCTAGCCGTTATGACAAATCATTCACCACGGTTATGGGATATAAATAGGGTGCCTCATTCCGTTCGTGATAGTGCTTCTCTGGATGTCTTCAAGAGAAGATGCCAATATGTACGTGTATATGTACAAGTTATTATTTGTTAAGTTTTTCAATTGTTCAATAAAGAATAAATATTTTTAAGTACAGTACTTACGTACATTAATAAAATACCTACTTTTTACTTGTATCTATTGTTATCAAAATTGAATTATAAGTTCTTGACTTGACCACGACTATGTGACCCCCTCCTGGCGCCAAAGCTGGATCCGCCCTTGAGTACGAGTAAGAGTTCATGCAGTGTCAGAGACGATATTCAGGTCGCCGTGGTAGCAGGAACGGACATTTGAGGCACTCCAGTAAATGGGACAAGGACAGACATTTGGGACATTCCAGCGAATGGGACAAGGACGGACATTTGGGACATTCCAGCAAATGGGACAAGGACGGACATTTGGGACTTTCCACCAAATGGAACAAGGACGGACATTTGGGACATTCCAGCAAATGGGACAAGGACGGTCATTTGGGACATTCCAGAAAATTCGACAAGGACGGACATTTAGGACATTCAAGCAAATTGGACATAGTCTGTAAAAAGAGCACCGCACTCGCACTCGGTGTTCGATCTATTTTTATTAATGCCTTAATTTCACCAAATCTTATTTGCTGCGGCATGAGGTTCGTAATTGATTCAGTCTAAAAAAACCGGCCAAGTGCAAGTCGGAACCGCACACAAAGGGCACCGAGCCTTATTTTTTATTATTTGTTGTTATAGCGGCAATAGAAATACATCTGTAAAAATTCCAACTGTCTACCTATTACGGTTCTAGAGATACAGCCCGCTGACAGACAGACGGACGGACGGACAGCGAAGGCTCAGGTTTCCGTTGGTTACCCTTTGCGTACGGAACCCTATAAATTAAAATGTTCTAAATAATACTTGAGTGAATCAGAAGAAGTCTGAAAGTGCTACCAGGGCCCTGTTTAATATAACTGAGTATGCGACTTTTTCAAAAAGTGACATAATAGGGTAATTTACTAAAAAAATCTAATTAATCCGTCTGATAGATTTTCAAAAAATATTGGACACGTATTTTTTCTTTTTTCGCGTAAACAAAAAATGAAGAGTTGTACAGTAGTACCCAACTTATAAGGCGCGTCGTGAATCTTCGTTCGCGCAGAAAAGAAAGTATGGCCCGAAGACTTACGAAAGAATACTTAAAACTTACAATCAACCTTAGGTCACTATTATAAGGTTCATATTACACTGCAGTTGTTAGTTCCGTCTCACTCGCAAGTCACGTGCATGCCACGCGACGCGCGCTATCATGGCGGCGGCTGCCGACCAATAGCGGTACAGGAAACAGAAGTGCAGTGCAGGGAGCGTGCCGATTGGTCAATAGCATTTCCCGCACTTTGAAAATTCGTCTTCTGCGCAGGTACGTACGGCAGTACATCGGCAAGCCATATCAGTTGGGTACTACTGTACCAAATTTACCGAACCAGATGACTTCACGCGTGTCTTCAACTCGCTGTATCCACTTAATTTTTTGTTTACGTGAGAAAAGAAAAACTACGTGTACAATATTTTTTGAAAATCTATCAGACGGACTAATTAGATTATTTTAGTAAAATACCCTATTTCCACAATTATTCGACAATGTTGTTGTTGTGTTAAATGTATGAAATAAACGTACAAAATATGCAAGACATCTCTTCCAAAATATTTAATTTTTTTTTTGAAAAATTTGTTAATGAATTATGTGTTAGTGAGCATTGTTTGAAGGATTACTAGATGCTAATTAGATAAGAAAGTTATAGTTCGGGCAGTTGTTTAAACAGCAAATCTATGTTGTTGGACGTATGTAGTAAGACTACAAACAAGATTTTCGACATCGTCCAGTAGGATTTTCGGAGAAAATATTAAAAATAAAAAAAAAGTTATAAAAAAAATTTATTAATAAAATACATGCGAGAGTCATAAGAATTCATAGAATTTTTTAGATTACATTGGTATTATAATAATTTCTTAAACTTATAAAATAATAATAATATCGATTTTAATAAAACTACATAATAAATCAACATGATAAAAGCATGTCTCACTCAATCACATATTGTAAATTTAATTAATATTGCATAAGTTACGCCCAAAGATCGAAAACGCTCTGTGAGCGAAAATACAACTCCGTTTTTTCGCGATGTGGGTGCATCAGGTAGGGCTCAGAACGCGACATGGTATTTCTTCATTTCCACAACGCGTTGTGGCCGTTTCCTTAATGCTACAGCTACACTATCGCGATAACGTGAACTTTTCTTCGCGCGCTCTCTCTCTCGCACACAGCTCATGAACAATAATAATAATAAAATAATACAAAATTCCACGACGCGAAATTCGCGATGTGGAATTTTGGAACAAGCTACAATGCGTTGAAAACTGTTTTTTTCGCTCAATGAGCTTTTGCGCTAATAGATAGCCTTAAATAATTGAGATGAAGGCACGTCACAACTGTGATGACTTAGACAAAAACACATATTATAAGACACATAAATGAGTGGAACGTCAAAGAGTTAAACATCTATTTCATTACGGAAGCAGGGTTAAAGCCGTTCCCTAAAAAACACGGTCGTACTATCTGTGCCCATGCTTAAAATAATAATAAAAATCAGTCCAGCATGACTGAATAGCAAGCATTTGCTCCTTCAATCAGTTACTTCATTTGGATCAAATCATCAACGAGTCTGATGGAATTAGTCCCAACGATAATATCAGCTACACTTGGTTGACTTCTCGCCTGCTCTGCCTTTTCCAACTTCTCCATCTTTAATTCCAACAAACTTACCCTCTCCGCAAGTCTGTTCATTTTACCTTCGAGTTCCTCAAACTTTTCATCCTTTTCGTCCTTGTTCCGCAGCGAATCGAGCTCGTCATTCAACATTTTCACTTGATCGGATAAGGAACTGTCAGTCTGGGAGGATTCAAAAGAAGAGGTCGAGGCGTGGGGCATCAGAACAGGCGGCAACTCCCCCTGCCTCTGATAGAACTCTGACTTCTTAAACTCCCTCAATTCCTCTGTGGTTAACAGCGCAGCCACGACTTTCTCAATATCATTCGCATCGATACTAGCAATGACATCTTTCAACTTGTCACAATAGACCTTCTGGAGAGTCGGCTTCAGTCCGCCGATCAAATTGTGTTCACAGTTCCAGAAGAATGGGATGTCTTTCTTCTGGATAGCCAGGTACAGTTCTTCTACCATGGTGCGGAATAGCAGGCTGACCTTGTTCTGCCAGTACGTCTTGTCCTGCATATCGTGGACCTTCTTCAAGAAAAGCGATTTGATGTAATAGCTGGCGATGGCCTTCATTTCGAGAGCATCTCGTAGTTTTTTCACCTGGAATAGTGTAGCCATATAGTTGATACAACAGAAATGACCTAGAGTTGACTGAAGTCCCAAGATTTTTGCGAAAAAAATATTTTAGCGAAAAAATATGATGATGTGTCAAATAAATGTTATTCTTATAAATTTCTCACCAGTCTGATGGTGGTCTTCAACGCCTTGCAGTCTTTGATGAGTTCCCTCTCCTGCTCCTGGAAGGAGAGGCGCCAGCATCTGTTCTTGAGCGTGTTGTCATTCAGAGCCTTGTTCGGCTTGGGCACCACCAGCCACTCCTTATTTGTGATCCCTTCAATTACCCTGGAAGAATGGCAAGAGAATCCTTAAGATGCAAATGCACCACCAGAGCAACGAGGCAGTCACAGTAATCTACTTTGGACAGGTGTATGGGCACTTGGGGCACTCCAACAATTGCAATTGCACGTTAATTTAATACGAGTAGCATAAGTAGAGTGCCCTTCCCACAAAAGATTTTTAATCTATTTTGTTAAACGTTTGGGGACTATCATGCCTATATCCAGCAGTGGACAACATACGGCTGAAATGGTTATGAAGCAGTAAAGCTCTTATAGCGTAATCAAAGTTACTAACCTGTAACCATCCGGCGTGCGAGGATACATGAATCTAATGACAGGCACAAGATCCACGTCCAAGGCATACTTATCAGTGCCCTCGTCGTTCCGAATGTTGAGCGTGTAGGCCGGCCCAGACTCCTTGTAAGTCAGCAAGTAAACGTCTCCGTTCACCTCGACCTTTCCTTCCATGAGATTTAGCGCCTTCTGCACGTTCCTGTGCATCCATTGACGGAACTTGTTCTGCAAGAAATACTTATCCCCGTCCCGCCACTCCCGCGTCACCTTATGACAGTTCTCCCAGTTCGGCTGCTTGTCCAAATGATCGAAAGCGGTCGTGATCTTCAGTTTAACAAAGCCCGGCTCTTCGTTCTCGATTGTAATGTCCGCGTAGTTGATTGGTAGACGAATTACGATGTCCATGTCGAATTCGTCCATTCGGCCCACTTTGATGCCGTCGGAGACGCTTCCAGCGTACATGATCTGTTGAGTAGGGAGATGTCATTTCATCTGACCACGGTGGTAGCTACGGAGTCTGTCGCCATGTCAAATCTCAATACATAACACATTGTTTCAGAATGAAAGCTATTTTATTTTCTATTTAGGAATAAATCGTTCGTTGTCCAATTAATAAATTTTAATTAAATTGCTTTCAATCCAAAAAAGGCGGATGTAATTGATATATGACGCATATTATTTTGTACCATATCCGGCGAGCCAAAAATATGGAAACTAAAGTCCCACTCCCTCTCACAGAGAGGAGGCCTGTGTCCCAGTAGTGGGAACATTATAGGCTGATTAGATTATGCTTATGCTATGAATATTGCTTCGTACCCAGCGACCCAAAAGTATGGAAATTGAATTGAAATACATACCTGGCTGCTGTATCTCTTGAAGTAGTTACATTGTTCACCCATCTTTGTCTTGACTTGCTCGAAGACACTCTTGAAAACCTCTTGCGACTTCTTGAAGTCGTCATCTTTGATTGAAATAAACTGCTTGAACACTTCTTGTAAGTACAAGTCCAAACTTCTCTTTTTGCAGCTCATGATTCACTGAAAGAAAGAAAAAAGAAATTAAGATAGTTATGGTATCAATTGTTGGTTTCCTACCCAGTTAGATTCGTGTCTACACGCGATATCAATAATGTTGAGTTCACTTATAAGTTTGTTTTGATGTTTGTTCTCAGAGTCGTCAGCATAAGCAAAACACCGGCCTCATCTAAAAATGGACCCACATCTGTAGTTGTCAAGTGTTTAAGAAAAAAAAAAAACAACAGCTTAAAAAACAGGTAGATAAATAACTAAATAACGGTTCGGATGACGGAAACTTCTAACGAAACTCAAATATAGCCCACCCAATTAGAAATAATATTATGTTTCAGTCGAGTTCGTACCATTTCAGTAGCGTTTTCCCCAATGGTTATTATTTTCTGCTTTGCTTATTACAGGGAAACCGATTTTTAATATTGCTTTTAATTTAATTAACTAGGAAAGGTAAAATGTTATCAGAATAGGATAATTTAGGAACATGGTGTTCACTACAAACTCCAAACAAATTGAAATATTGTGTAGGTAAGGGTTTAAATTATGGTGTTGATGATAATTATTTTGACACTTATTGTATAATTGGTTCCCATATCCCTAACTTTGTAGGTACTTTAAACAATAAATAAATAATTAAAATAATATTAATCATTAGGAAGGCACTCATGTACATGACCTACCTACACAAAGATATAAGTTAATACATAGTAGGTATTAACCCGGGAGTGGAGTAATATTAGGTATCTACATCCATGGCTGCATAATTTGTTCAAAAGAGTCACCACGGCCCTGGAACGCGAAGGGCAGTAGGGACCGTGCACGGCGTTGACTATGCCATCTAGTGACGCATATTCGAAGTTTTAAGGGTCAGAAAACTTGACATTGACGCTTCTGAGCTGTCACCTGTGGTTCCTGCACGCTCAGTTCAGGGGAACGTGCGCGAAGTAGACTGTGCCATCTAGCGTAGCTATTTCGAATTTCATACTTGCTATATACTTGACAGTAGTTGACAGTGACATTTCTGAGCTGCTACCTATAGTTACTGCACGCACCCTGTAAGAGAAACACGGATCGGTAGGTATTAGTCAGTAAGAGTCTGACACTCCTTCCGCTCCGAGACATTTGATGATGATGATGATAAAAAAAATGTGAATAGTGAAGGAAAGTGAGGAGATCCCAAATAATGAGATAAGGAAATGATGAAGTGTGAGTATGGACTTCACCCATCAGATTCCTGAGTAAGTACCTATTGCTAGTTAACTTGGTCCTATAAATGAAGTAAGTATTCTAATCGTTATAAGAAGTAATATGAACTCCGAAAACTGTTTGTCTCCTATAGTTTTGCTTATGTTTTAAAGTTTTTCTTAGAATCGAGCTTGATTCTGTGTGCGACGACCGCTGGTCATCGAGAGGAAAACTGCACTAAATAAAATTAAGTAGTACCTACCTACACTTACCTATATTGTAAACTAACCGAAAGTTGTGGCTATAGGCGTATGACGCATTTATTATGAAATTCCTGTTAATATTAATTGTATTATTTTGTTAAAATTAACCGCAAATTCTCTCCAAAAGAAGCAATAGGCAGTGATGATTTAATTGTGAAATTCCCATCATGCAGCGGTCAGATAGTTTGTTCTGCAGGGTTTCTGGTTTTCTTATAATGATGCAACTGTGGCAATATTCTAGGACATTATTAAATAATAATTATGGTGAATCTTTCCCTACCTCAACTGTTCGTCACAATTTTAGATGTAAACAGCTTTTTCTCGCGATTTCGTTTACGCATAAGTATAATCCCACTTTTTTCCCGTTTCCGAAGGAATGTCGGGAAATCCTCTCTTCTACACTCCTCAAGGAACCTTCATGCCAAATTTCAGCTTTCTACGACCAGTGGTTTCGGCTGTGCGTTGTCTGACAGTCACTCAGTAACGAAAGCATTTTATATCGATTGATTTTGCTTTGAAAGGAATCATTACTTATTTCTTTCAACTTCTTTTCATGTCTACAGTTAAAAAAATCAAGCTATATTTGGATCCAATAGGTGTCCACGTTTATGCAGCGTCAGAGACGTTATTCAGGTCACCGCGGTAGTAGGTCAACAGACATTTGAGGCACTCCAGCAAATAGGACAAGCACGGACATTTGGCACATTCCAGCAAATGGGACAAGCACGGACATTTGGGACATTCCTGGAAATGGGACAAGCATGGACATTTGGGACATTCCAGCAAAGGAGACAAGCACGGACATTTGGGACATTCCACGGACATTTGGGAAATGGGACATAGTCTGTAACAGGAGCACCGTTTTCGCACTAGGGGTTTGATCTATCGTTATTAGCCGTATTTCACCAAATCTTATTTGCTGCGGGCTACTTAGGTACACAATTGATTAAGTGTTTTCTTTTAACTGAAAATAAAAATGTTCTAAATACTCGTAATACTTGAATGCATAAGAAAAAGTCTGTAAGTGCTACCAGCAAAATTGTGTGGAACTCGGTGGCATGGTATGAGTACGTGATGATGAGGAGGAATGAGGAGAAAATTTATTTTTTTCCAAATAATGATTAAAAATACATGAATTTGAATGGAAAAGCAAAATAACGATGAACAGACTGTGCGAAAGATGATATTTCCAGAAAGGGATTGACTAGTTACTGAGATGAAAATTATCACAGAAATATAAAACAACAGGGTAACTATGAAAAAGAAAACATTTTGCGCCGAGCCCAAATTAATTGGGATAGGTGACAGCACAGAAGTGTCATTGTCAAGTATATTCTATTTATAAGTTTCGAATGTACAACGTTAGATAGCAGTGTATTTCGTGCACGTACTTCTAAATGGAGCGTGCAGGAACTATAGGTGGCAGCACAGAAGCATCTATGTGGTGTTCTTAACGTAAAAGTTTCGAATACGCAACACTAGATGGCATAATCAACGCCACCCACGTTCCTAATAAGGGCAAGAGAATCAAGATGATGTGGTGTTTATATGTCACGTGCCATGCCATCGGTTCACTATGCGCCGCTCTGTTTCTGGGCTGTATTATTTGCATCAATTATAAATTATCGGTAAACAATTAAGTAAATTGAATCATCACAGAAATTTATAACTTAATGACGTAGCTCGCGACTGTGCGAGTCAGCGTGCGTAAGCGCAGGCTTCTAAGCAGGATATCTATTAATTCTTGTCGCGAGACGTAAATAGTTTGTCGTTATTACCTCTGAGCGAGTGTGTGCTTACTTTGATAAAGGATAAAATCAATAATAGGTTTCTCAGACTAAGGCATTGATTGGTTCATGTTTCAGATTTTATTAGAGGACAGATTTAATCGCGCTGGAATACAGTGATAATTTTTCGCTAAAATTATGGAGTATTCCCATCACGTCCCCAAAATGTTTTATCTGCCCCGAAATATTTTTAGACAGACGTTCGGGGACAGATGAGAATACTCCAAAATTATGCAATTTGATTCCTAGTTTATTTGTTTTTTTGCATATTTTCAAAAAAGCTAAAAAGACAGTGAAATTTAAAAGTGCTGTCTCCAAAAACGGTTAATTTGAATTGTCCCAATTTATCTTAGATTGCAAGCCGAAAAATTCTCAATGTCTTTGTCTTTAGCATTATACTACTTAACCACCACGGTACTAGCTTTTGCCAGAGACTTCGTACGCGCATATCACGTTCTTGTAGGAATTTCGGGAAATCCTCTACACTTCCCAAGGAATTTACATGAAATTACATGCCAAACTTTAGCTTTCTACAAACAGTAGTTTCGACTGTGCGTTGTCTATCAGTCACTCAGTAACGGTAGAATTTTATACAAGGTACGACACTTCTTACCTATATAATATTAAAAATTAGGTTTTTATATATGTATCAATAATAATAATAATATTCACACAACTATCACACAACGCCATCTAGTGCCAAGCTAAGCAGAGCTTGTGTTATGGGTACTAGACAACTGATAAACATACTTATATATTTCTAAATACATACATATTATAGATAAACTACACCCAGACACAAAACAAATGATCATGCTCATCACACAAA
Source organism: Lacanobia oleracea (assembly GCA_950371165.1). Taxonomy (NCBI): domain Eukaryota; kingdom Metazoa; phylum Arthropoda; class Insecta; order Lepidoptera; family Noctuidae; genus Lacanobia; species Lacanobia oleracea. The sequence goes on along the minus strand of OX493390.1, from coordinate 4,399,745 downwards.
CATTTGTCCTGGGTGGGAATCGAACCCACAACCTCTGGCATAGCAGTCAGGGTCACTAACCACTAGACCAACAGGCCAGTCAATGGTTTTAGGATATTGATTTCTATAACTTCTCGAACTTATATTTATTATTGTTTAAACTAAGAACTAGGATGGTATTGTTTATTTTGTTTGCTGATAAGGATAACAGTTATCTTTCATATCAATTATTTAATCTTAGGTACTTATCTAGTTTATTGTTTATCATAATGTTCTGAGATCATCATATATGCATACCTTTGTAATAATGGGGAAAGGGGAGTCCCTCAATAATATAAGATATGCTTGACGCTTGGGGAAGAACAACTGGAGCTTTTTGATATTTCAGATTTGAAGTCCTAGGTACTGTTTTTTAAGGATGGGAAATCATCAAATGACTCCTCCCGCTCTGCGCGGAAGCCTCTAACAGACTAAATAATTATAACATTTATATCATTTAATTCAGGTAACAAAACAAAGACCCATATATACCTTACAGACTATCACACATATTTATAAAATCCTTAAAAATAATCCCTAAAACCCGTCCGTGTTCCTCCTAATGCCCTTTGCGTTCCAGTCCCGCGGCGACTCTTTCGAACGAATTCCGCAACCCAGGTGGCTCTTATAATTGTCTAGGATGCCAAACTGAATCAAAGAATTTTGAGTCTTTTAATTTGTTCTGAGTTGATTCAAGTTTAAAAAAAAAACTTTTTAACCCAAAAATAAAACACTACAAAGTTAAAAATACTTTACTTTCGGAAGTCGGTATTTTTGGTTATTTCGTTTTTGAACATCGACTTCCGAAATTAAAGTAATTTTTTTGTTTTTCACTTTTTAGTGGTACACAGGTAGAGTAAGTGCGCCAATTATGGACCACCATAAGGATTTTGTGAAATAAAACTCAGAATAATAAAGATAAATCAGCCTTATATTCTTTGAACAGTTCGATAATTATTTGGTATTGAAAACAATTGTTAGAATTCTTGATAAACATGAACAGCTTAAAAATAATCAACATTTTCTAAAATCTGACATTATTATGTATTTGCAAAAAATGGACAAAATATGGACCACATGGTATCAAATATGGACCATAGCAAAATGGTTTCAAAATTATTAAAAAAGAAATGGACGTGTTGCCTAAAATTGCCAGTTTCGTCCACTTTATATACATTGGTTGCAGAATATTGGAATTTATCAAAAGAGCTCTCCAATAAGTCAAAAAATGCGTTTACATTTTCTTTGTTAAATCCTTTTATTCTAGCAATTGATGTACCCGTTGGAAGGCGAAAGGATAGGTTAGGGTGGCGCTTAATGAATAACCCCAGCCATGACTTTCCTGCAGATTCATTATCTAGCGAAAACGAGTGCTTTAAATCATTCTTTTCCGCTAGATGGTAAGCCAAAGATCTGATGTCCCTGCGCGTAAGACCAAATCCACATTTTTCAATTTCTAGAATATAATCGCATAATTCAGCTTCCAATTCAGTCGGCAAAGTCGATTTTCTTCCAAGTTTCTGGTTCGTAACGTCACTAAGTGGTTGGTCTTCCATTTTTGATAAGCGTATAAGCGTTGTTTTGGGTACTCCGTATGTTTTGCATGCTTTCAAAAAACCCATTTGCTTATCTTTTATTGCTTTAATTGCATTTGCCATTGCGTCTTTATCCCATGTTTGTCTGGTCTTTCCTTTGGTTGTAGAATTTGTAGATGCCATCCTAAAACAATTAAATGAAAATATAGGTAAGTGACTGTTTGGAATATGGACCACTAATCCATATTCAAAACATGCCGGTGGTCCATATTACAATACACATACATTTCTAGGTTAATATTGTTGCTAAGAAAAATTACAAAAAGGATTGGATATGGCAAGTTAATTTGAATAAATGTAAAATAACTCACCTTTCTCCTAGATTAATCCACTTCCTCAAACAGTAATATTCGCTGAAATTATGACCTTACGAAGTTAGGTAAAAAATTACATCGCGACTTGATAAAAATCAAAAATGGCTGCCGTGAATACGTGCGCGCTCTCTGCCGATCAGCAAGCGGCTAGCGGGCCGCGGGAGGGGTGGAGCTAAGCGCGCGGCGACCGATGGCTTAATACGACGGACGGTTTCTGAGAAACGAAGGTAGTCCATATTACGGACCCAGACCCAGTCCATATTTAGCGCACTTACTCTAGCACTAAAAAATACTAATACTACTATAAAAGTAAAACTGTTCGCGACGAAGCGTTTAGTGTTGTATAACTCGCATAGATAAAGTGTATAGTTATAAGCTTATGTACTTAATAATTAGGAGCTTATGTACTTTCATAGTTATAGTTTCATGGCTATGTAATTTATTAAAAACAAATATTTTGTCGTTTTTCCCCGGACACATAAGATGTTCTGGGGAAACTTATTTTCATTAAAGTAAATAGATAGGTAGGGCTACACATTTCCCCTACACATTCCTGGTAACCCCTAAAAGGTATGGTTTTGATGGTTGGTAAAACTCAACGGAAATGAAGGTACACAGGTAATTAACATTTCACACATACCTACACAGGACAGTTACTCAAAGGTAATGGGGTGGATAGCATTAAACCACCATTTACAGACACCTTCATTTACTAGACATACAAAAATCTAGGAATATAGGCTTCAAATAGTAGGCACTGGAAGCCTGGCACGGAGCCCTATCCAGATATATACACATCTTTATGGTCAGGCAAGGCATAAAGCCGCAAATTAGGAAAATATAAAAACACAGATTTTTCCCCTTCCGGGTTCCTGACCCTATAGTACTTCCACCCTTGGGTGGCCTCAAAAGTTGTGTATCTGGATAGAGGGATGATGCACCTACCCTATTACAAATAGTTTGGTAGCCCATGGGGCAGTTTTTCGGGAAATCAACCCTTAATAGTAGGCAAGTTCACACTTGTAGACAGTTACGACAGTCAAATGCAACAAGCCCACTAGTGGGGTTGAAGGGTTGATTTTCACCCCGTTCGACGGAGAATTTCGGGGGATTTACAGAGAGGTGCATCAACCCGTATCCAGACCTAGAATAGACCTAGATATAGCCAGGAATGTAATAGAACCGTAGTTAAAATTAACAGTTAAAATAAACTAAAACAGTTATAGTAGTTTTTGGGTCTCGTTACAGTAAAGTAACCTAGTACGTTAGTAAATAGACAAAAAATAGAAATTTGTAGTCACCGGCAGAAGAAATATAGAATTTATAACTAGAATCAAAGTACTCGCGAATTTTCCCTTAAACCATTAGCTGCAGTGTTGTCAAATTTCTGCATATTATTTAACCCTGGTAAGCATTCATCCCTCACCCCAATCTACCCCGAAGACAGCAAGTAAATGGCAAGATAGAAGAACGCTGCACGCGAGGTACGGGGAACCTCAGTACCCCGGTACAGGACGTCAGCGCGGCTGGACGCAGTCGGGTGGTCATAGTTCACATCGAAGGATTAGAAGAAGGATAGACCTACCCCATCACACCCCCGTTCCCGTCGATCACGCCCGTGCGGTATAGAAACCAAAAACACAGCGTGCCGGCGTGATGTTATGTTATGAACTGGTGTAAACAATCAACAGACATGCGATTTCAGAAATCCCGATCCATTCGCTATAATTTATTGAAGAGGTCCGTTGCCTACCTCCGAAGTTCTTCGATCTTCACCTAATTTAAATGGGACCAGTCCGAGAAAATACTCTACCAAATAAAAAAAAGAATCATCCAAATCGGTTAACAATAATTGGCGAAAATATCGCTGAACAAACATTTTTCATGGGATCCCATCATCAGATCCTGACTTTTACCTTCCATCATCAGCTCAGCAACATGAGATGATGATTACGAGGCACAAATATCTGAATTGCGTTAGAAAGTTTATGAAAAACATTGTATGTGCTAATAAAATTTGAAGGTTTCCCTCGATTTTCATGGGATCCCATTATCTGATTCTAACTTGGTGATGGGACCACCTCAGGAGTATAGGCTTTAAATATTTTTTTAAATCGGTCCAGAATAGGCGGAGGAATCAGCGAATATAAAAAAAATCCTCCTTTTTGAAGAAGACGGCTAAAAAACCGGCCAAGTGCGAATCGGACTCGCACACGAAGGGTTCCGTACCATACATTTTAATTATTTGTTGTTACAGCAGCAATAGATATACACAATCTGTGAAAATTTCAACTGTCTACCTTTTAAGGTTCTTGAGATACAGCCCACTGACATACAGAAGGACGGATGGACGGACAGCGGAGGAATAGGGTTCCGTTTGATTACCCTTTGGGTACGGAACCAACAAAATAAATATTGTGTGATTTGTTTCAAATGTAGAATTTTAAAACACCTACCTACCTGTACAATAATCTTCTGTCACGTGAGTGCAACACAAAATTAATTCAATCTATTAATTTTTAGTAACATTCAATGGCCAAAATAACAAACACATGATAGTTATCGATAGTATGTTTATGAGCAAAGACAATACAAAAATAACTAGCCTAGAATTGAGTAGGTGAATTAATCAAAAATTTAATAATATGTTAAACTATTTTCCTCCTCTACCTTCAAAATTATGAAACTGTATAAAAGATACTAGATTTTGTACGCGCATATCATGTTTTTTCCGGTTCCCGTAGGAATTTCGGGAAATCCTCTCAAGGTGCTCTTTTATGCTCCCCAAGGAACCTACATGCCAAATATCAGCTTCCTACGACCAGTAGTTTCGGCTATGTGTTGTCTGTCAGTTACTCTGTCAGTCAGTAACAAAAGCATTTCATATATATTGAGATCAGGATTATTGGCTACATGTACATCATCGCTTACCATTTAAAGGTGGTCAGACATGAGTCCATCACTAATATAAAATAAATAAGAGGTAGGTAAGTTAAACAAATGATTTACTGCACCATAAAAGTGTACATAGAAAAAGCATTTAAAGTCCCGCTAACCAGAATCAGTAGACTATTAACTAATTAATGTTATTAATGACTAAGATAAGCTAATGTTTCTTAAAAACTGAGATTATTAATTCACTATTGTTTATAAAACAACATCTATACTAATATTTAAAGCTGAAGAGTTTGTTTGTTTGTTTACTTGAACGCGCTAATTTCAGGAACTACTGGTCCGATTTGAAAAATTCTTTCAGAGTTAGATAGCCCATTTATCGAGGAAGGCTAAGACCAATAGGAGCGGAGCAGTAATGAAAATTGTGACACAAACGAAGTTGCGCGGGTCATCTAGTCTTAAATAAAACAAATGATGAAGAATAGAAAAACACCATTAAGAATTTGTAATGCCATAAACGGTGTAATGTGGATGCAGACTGCTCAAGACCGGGATGGTTGGCACTCTCTGGGTGGACGGCAATTGGCTGACATGTATTTTTATTATTTTAATGATGGGAAATCATCAAATGACTCCTCCAGCTCTGGGTGAAGCAGGAGGGAGTGTCAGACTCTTACTGACTAAAACCCATCCGTGTTCCTCCCAGTGCCCTTTGTGTTCCAGGGCTATGGTACCTCTTTCGAACAGATTCCGCAGCGCAGATATGATGATGATGATATGTAATATTGGTGAAACACACTCCACTATTACAGAGAAAAGGATAGTAAAATGTTTTATTAGAAGACTTAAAACAACATAGCTTTGGTATCCATCCTATAATCCTAACAAGGCAAGTAATTGGTTCTAAAAGTGACTAATTGCTCATGGTGCTTGATAGTTCTTGCGGGTAATAGAAAAGTTTACCAAACCATATTATGGCAAGCAGCCAAACTACTTCCAGTGGTCAATTCATAATGTTTGCTTACAAGGTTAGCAACAGTTTTGGGCAGTGAGTTGTCTAAGGGTTAATTGTAGATTATTGTGTTTCAAAAATAAAAATTGAAGGAAATGTTAACGATTTCATCATTGCAACAAGTTAACACTTAGTTGAATGCTATATTTAACTAAGACATGACATGTTATTTTAAACATGTTTTATGCAGAATAAAACACAATTGTCTATGTTTCCAAGTTTGCCGGTTTTTTAACTGGATTTAAACGATGAAATTTACATATTTTCCTACTTCCGTGCAGTAATTAGCATTCAATCATTATTCTCGATTCTAATCAAGCTGAGCTGAGAGCACAGTATAATTGATAATGAGACTCACCAGTGTCGAGGAGAGCGATTACCCTTTTTCAAACAAGTTTGGCGTCACTAAACTTATCACTGAATAGTTGCAAGCCGGTTTCACTGCCACCCGTTTTGTGTTGACGTTGAAAGCAGAATGTTCCATGTTTCCAGGCAATACTACTTTATTTTTACACTTGGAAATAGTTGGGATTTCCGTGATAAGGAATTTTAGTGTTGACGTTCTCAAAGAGAGTGTTACCACGAGTTTGGTTCAAGTCGATTCGAAAATCTTTACTTGTTACCCGATTTTTCATTATTTCGCCTACAGAGAGTAGTTTTAGTTTTACAATTAATTAATTAGCTTTAATTTTATAGGTCTTTAATCTTTTCGCCTTTTTCCATTTCTTCACAGTTCACTATAGTATTCACACCTCTTTGGTACAGATGCCAGCACATCAAGCTACGACAATCTGTAAATTTTCTTCAATATACTTTCAATTTTATGTCTAAAGAATTAGGTTCAAATTTGATTGGGAAAATTTGACAGTTTCGGGTACCTTGATGTGCTGGCGTCTGAACATAAACGAGTTTCTTTGACACTAATTTGCTCATAAAAAGTGACACACGGATAAAACTGCCGATTGTTCATCTTTATTACCGGTTATCCATTTTTCTAGCTGTCCCTCGCTCGCGGCTTCGCTCCCGTCAACTGGCTAACCTACCTACCCTCAAAGTTTCTAAATGTTTTCCTTCATGAAACTCCTGATGTTTTTTTCTAAACGTCCTTATTATTTTATATGTATGTATGTATCTATGTATTTATAATGTATTTCTTTTCCTCTCTATTTGTCTTTCCTGTTGCACCTGCCATGTTGTCTCTGTACCATCCTAAGGTCGACTGGTAGAAAATGCCTAAGGCATTAAGTCCGCCTTTGTACAGTATTTTTACTAGTACATAAAGTTTTAATAAATAAATAAATTTAAAATACAAAAAAAAACTGGCCAAGTGCGAGTCTACATAAACCTTAGTTTTTATTATTTTTTGTTATAGCGGCAATAGATATAGGTACACAATCTGTGAAAATTTCAACTGTCTACCTTATACGGTTCTTGAGATACAGCCCGCTGACACACGGACGGACGGACGGACAGCAGAGGCTTAGTAATAGGGTTCCGTTGGATACACTTTGGGTACGGAACCCTAAAAAAAATTAGCAAAATCGGTCCAGCCGTTCACGCGTAATGCCGTGTCCAAAGAAAATAGGTGTTCATTTTTATAAAAAAAGAAGATACATATTATATACTTTATTGCACACCTCATATCTATCCTTCTTTATTCATAAATCCATAAACACCATATTTTTTGTTTTTTATTTTTTTGTTTCCATCCTTAATTCGTATCAATTTTAACTTTATTTGAGATAACTCTACAAGTCGCGAGAAATGCACATGTAAATAAGTACAGCCAAAATTCGCAAATCAATCAACATTAACACGTAACATAATCAAGAGCAAATCCTCATTTTGGCAACTCTACTTTAATAATGTCAATGTCAAAAACAATTCAAATGACAATACTTTTTTTTTAAGCCGTAACCTGGATACCAAACTTTTTAAGGAAGGCTTATTGGTAAATATTGACAAAAGTAAATCACTGGCGTAATTTAAAAGAAAAATGTTTTGTTTTATTTTTTACTATTGAAAACCGAATCCAAATTCGTTACACAGTTTAGGAGAATTTAGCAGAGAAACGGACATTGGTAGTCAACTTTGTTTTATGAAACACCTATATTGTAATGATTTGAAAAAGCAAAACATATTTACCCACATTCATCCTAAAAAAAAACATCTCTTGATATCGATTTAATTAACCTATGTTTGCCGACTTAACCTATGTAGTTTATAATTTACGAAATAGGTGCGGTTTTTTTTTTGCGTTAAATGGCCTAACTTACCGCATTTTCTCTTATCTATTTGTAAAAAGTCAACATTTCGAAGTAAGCTTCTCATTAAATGCGCGGTGGCACTTTTTTGAGCTCGTGTCAATACACGAGCTCACGAACAATCAACGAAAAAATAAAAAAAATATCATAATATTCCATAAAGTGGTTTAGTTCATAGCGGCTTTATGAAATGGAATATATCCGTCAAAAAAAATCCATTATAATCCATAAAACCAAAAAACGCTCAGTACATTAATAACAAACTACGTACCTACATACATTATTACGTACTTTTACCAAAATAAAACATAGTTCAATGAAAATATAAATGTATTCATTAAATAAATTAATAAAAAACCTAAAAATACACAGCCAAATTTCTACATTAATGCGATGCGTCGGCTGCACGAACGGCGCATATATATATATGGCGCATTTTGTGATAAGCCTCTTCATATTTCAGTCAGAGTGTTTATGTATGTATTCCATCGAATGAAACGAAAGATAATTTACAAAATATATGGATTGGAAGGGGTCAGCATCTTAGTTCGGGAATTTCCCGACTTTTGGACAGTGTTGCCACTTAAACACAAACCTACTATTTAACAGTATTTTTAACTAATAGTTGGCTAAAACTTTCTTTCAAAATCAAATTATATAATTTTTTTCAATTAATATAAATGAGTTTAATTGCAATCGTTCCTTTAAATAATGTGCTCCAAATAGTTATTTCTACGTAATAAAGTTTTCTTATAATTTGTACAACGACACGTCATAGAATTAGAAGAAATTCAAGAAAGAGTATGTTATCACTTCAGATAACACTGATATAAATATCACAAGGACTTTTCATTCTATCAGAATAATTCGAATACAATTTCATGGAGAGTTGTTGGAGTTGGTACAATATTTATGTACAGCCCAAGCGAATTGTGAAATAGTTAACAGTGGAAGTGCAGGACTCGACGAAGACCTAACGTAAAGTAAGCATTCATACCTTTTTACTAAAATTATTTACAAAATCATTACCGAACTATATTGGGGTCGGCTTTCTATAACTACTACTATAATTTATAAAATGTATTAAGTAATTTTATACCTAACTAACGAGAAACAATAACAATTAAATGTTCTTAATTAGGAAAATTTAACTAAATTAAAGATGAAAGTTACAAAACTTCTTTTTGAATAAAGGTTAAAGTACCTTTAGTCAACAATCATTTAAGTTTGTCACTAAATTATTATTTTTATTTTACAGCAATCATGAATAACAACAGGAGGAATAATCCGAACAATAATAACGACAACAATGAAGGAGGAGCTAGTCCTTGGCTAATAGCAGCTGGCGTTGGTCTGGCCGGTGCCCTCATTGGTGGAGCAGCATACCTGATGAGTGGCTCCAGTGAAAAACCGGTAGAACAACAGCAGAGTGCTGCCAAGAAAAAACCAGCCCCACGGATCATGCCTGTAGCTGGTTCCTCAAGTGGAAGTACTTGTGATGATCAGTCCGTGTCATCTTACCTTTCTGACATGTTGAGCAGACTAAACACATCACGGTAAGAATTTCTTGAACATATTGAACTTATAACCTAACATAATATATTTTTGTTCAGATTGAAACACCGCATTAATTCTTAAGCTCCGCCCCTAAGACGACCCACTGACCAACTTTTGATACGGTGTACAATTATCAGGCCTGTTCATAAAAAAAAAACAACCAAATGCATACCTACATACCATACAATTTTAATCAGAAATTATGTATAACAGACAATAACGAATTCGGCCAGCAAGTGCTTAAGCCTCAAATTCATTAATTTACTGTGCTCACACCATAAATTAATATACTATCTCTATACATGAGGATGAGTAATTGGCTTGCTGGTGACTATGTTTTCCTTTTATAATTCCCAACCAAAAAAAGAGGGGTGTTTTAAGTGACTGCTATGTGTCTGACTGTGGCACCGTAGCTCTTAAACGGGTGAACCGATTTGGATATGGTTTTTATTGTTGCTTTTATTAGCTGTAGGTAAGTCCTCCATGAACTAAATAACAATATCATATAGGTAGATAAACAATTATTTATGTGTGTTATTATCTGTGTCTCTTCTCAATTAAGTTAGCTAGGCAACACCGGCCTCATCTAACTTAAAATTACCATAAAAAGATAGACGAGTAAAGGTGTTATGTTTAACCTAAGTACTTACAAATAAAAAAATGGCAAAAAAGAAAAATAAAACAAAATGTTGTCTGTAAGAGATTGCCCTGTGCGATAAGACCATCCATTGTACACTAGTTATTATAAGCGTTTTTCCTGTGCTTGTTATGAGGTGTACAATAAAGTATTTAATAAATAAATATCATTAATGTGTATACTCTGTTTTTAGTGGAGGCTCATCATCAGGTGTGACAATTGAAGAGCTTCCGAACATTCCTGAAAACCCCGTGATATCCAACCTGAACTCACTGTTGGCAGACATTTATGTGAGGTACATTAAAAAGAGGGAGTTCGGTCTGCACTACAAAGTGTTTGACACCATCTTCCAAGATCTGCATAAGAAGATGAAAGAAGTCGATCCTTACTACCGGAAATATTCAAGCACGGTGCGTATCTTGTCACAGCGAACTGCACATCAGTTGTATTTTCCAGAAAAAAACTAAATTATTTACTATGAAAAATACCAAAATTGGACAGTACCTATATTTTTCTTTTGTCTTATAATATAAAATTAAAACAATGTGTTCGCGGGACATCACTCACGCCTTGATATGCTTTTTCACTAGTCCCAACACTTGACCTTAGATGCGTTTCTTTGATCTTTTTAATTTTTTATTGATCTGAAAAAGTAAAAAATAGGTACCAATAGGTATTGTCCAATCATTTTGAAAATTTAACTGATAGACTAAATAGTAGAATATGTACTTAATTATTACTCTATCCAGCAAAATTCTTTATCAATGTCTTTTTTGCTTTTATTTATTATGATTTTTCTATATGTCGTAGCAGCAAGGCCAATTTTTGTAGAAGAACAATACATACATGCTTCAAAAATACGAATTGTACACTCATAAGCATAACCATTGCAAATCAGCAGCGTTGTTAATTTGACTTTAACTTTTATTGCACTTGGTTTAAGGTTTAGATTACAATGACTGACCTACTAAGTTATTTGGGCAGCTGATCTCGTTTAGTAGCCGTATCCCCCAGTTAAATTCTAAGTCAAGTTAAGCTGTTGCCAGCTACATCATCCGTGTAGAACATAGACTTATAGGCCCCAATTTCTGCCTTAAATATGGCCCCGTTTCCCCTAAGGGCTAGGCCGCACTGCACTACGGCTAAACCGCCGCGGTTTTAAAACGTGAGATTTTGTGAGTCAAGGAAATTAATACTAGCGGCCTTACATGCGGTCCCGCAACTGATTTCCGAATATCTCGAGCGGTTTCGTGGTAATGCGATTAACCGCGGCGGGAAAAAACTGTAGTGTGATCTTAGCCTTAAAGATCAACGTTACAAAAATTCTTTCTTAGCGGATGCTTAAGGTGGATGCTCCAGGGTAGCCCGCGAAATTCAAATATTTTTGTTTTTTTGCAATTTGCCGGTCAGTGTGAAGTTGTATGTGGACCAAATGCGATCTGCGACCGTAACGCGTATTTATCTAAAGAATTATAACCATTTTAATCATCAATATAGCCCTCTAAGTTCATGTAGTTCGAAAGAATGATTATTTCTGAAATATTCTGAATAATAGGCTAATTTCAGATCTAGGTACCTCCACATTTTATAAGTAACTATGCATAAAGATTTCAAGATTATTTATGTTTATTTCATATTTTTAGGTGCAATTTGCCGGCAGCCACTACGACAACTTGCGTATCGTAAAACCGGACGAATTCGACATGGACATTGTAATCGGGTTGCCTCTCAACATCAAGACTGACGCCCAGAACCCGCAGGGAAGCGACATCATCATAGACCCGAAGGCGCCAGGTTTCGTTGAGCTCAGAATGGGCGTCCAGTTCCAACGCCTGCCGTTCAGAGACGCTGACGAGTGGCTCGTCAACAAAGCCGCGTTCGAGTGGAAAGACGACAGCAATTATCTTTTGCGTTCCAAGTTCTCTGATTGGTTCAAAAGCGTTGTCAGCAAGGCTCTCAACAAGTTCGAAATGAGTCCTAACGGGCGACCGTTGTACTACGTGGAGGGCGTGGCTTACGTCATCGACAGGTCTGAGTCGGGGCCGGCGATGACCCTACTAATCAGTAACAGGTCGAGGAACTTCAAGATGGATGTAGACCTGGTGCCGTGTTTGAAGTTTCCTGAGGAGCGGTGGCCGATCAGCAAGCAGTACAGGGAGATCCCGCGCGAGTGCAAGAAGGATTACTGGATGGTAGTGGGCAAGCCGAACAAGGCGTCTCCGTCAGTGTTCGACCAGTCGCGCTCGTGGCGTATCGCTCTGCACAACCAAGAGAGAGAGCTGATGCACAACTCCAACAACTTGCGCCAGGCGATCCGATTCGTGAGTACCTGCTACCTAGCTAATTAAATAGTTTCTTATGTTTTCGATGCACTCTGCCGCGACATCTCCTTGTAGATTTCTTAACACATTCCACATACAATAACGGTCAGCAGCAGAAGTACCTTGATAAACACTGTAATTTTATTGCACGAAAGACTTCCACTGCTGGACATCCCCAAGTGTTGCTACAACAACATTTTTACATGTTGTGGTCCAATCGATTTCTTTTAGCATTTCATGTACTAGTCGTAGAATTGGCATCAAACAGTTATGGTTGAATACTATAGAAACTTAAAATCTTTGCATTTTTATTCAATTAGTTACTTTTTTTTTCTGAGCAATTTAATTCCTGAATAAAAAAAAATAACTTAGTTTTAGGAATATCTTAATAATTCAATTCACACCTTTTTCAGATAAAAAAGCTTCGGGACTCGCTTGGCATGAACAAAATAGCGAGTTACTACATCAAGACACTATTCTTCTGGGAGATCGTCGCGGTCAACAATAAGGAGTACTGGCAGAGAAACAACCCAGCCACCCTGTTCAAAACTATGGTGAGGAGGCTGTACGAGGCTCTGGTGATTGGAGACATTCCTTATTTATGGAACAAGAGCAATAACTTGATAGGTGCAGTAGACAGAAAGGTCCTGGATGAGTATAAAACTAAACTTGAACCTCTCTTAATTATATTAGAGCAGCCATCTCAATACAAGTGGGTTGCAAAATATTTGCTGACTCGCGCCGAATTCGAAGATTACAACGCAAAGTTCTTACATATTTAGTTTTCTGGTAGCTAGCACAGGTGCTGCTTTTTTATAAATAGACTAGGCATTATATAAACTTCTGTAACCTTTAAATTATTATTAGTTCAAGTCGCTGGCAGTTATTGTCGCCTTAAGGTGGATGCGCATTTTTATGTTTTTTTTGCAATTTGCCGGTCAGTGTGAAGCTGTATGTTGAAAAAAATACGATTCGTGGCCGTAACGCGTATTTATCTAAAGTATTATAACCATTTTAATCATCAATATAGCCCTCTAAGTTTATGAAGCCCTATAGAATGACTTTTTCATGAAATAACCATTCTTAGATAAATACGCGTTACGGCTGCGAATCGTATTTTGTTCAACAAACTACTTCACACTGGCCGGCAAATTGCAAAAAAAACATAAAAATATTTGAATTTCGCGGGCTACCCTGGCGCATCCACCTTAAGTGGCGTATCTCATAGTCTAGTTCTTGTAATACTTGTAATAAGACGTACTCCTTACAAAGGAATTGTTGGTGCTAAATATGTAGGTAACTAGGTAGATCTACTTGATAAGATAACTACTTGATAGATAGGAACAAAGTGAATTATTATACAAAAGCCTAATGATAATTAATCAGCCTTATTTATGAAAAAATCTAACCATATGATAAGTTTAAATACTGATTAGCAGATTCTTAAGTTCTTTTTTTTAAAACGTTGCTCCATACTAGGAATTTCTCCTGTATCGTGGGAGCATTTACAAACATACAAAGTCACATAAATAAACAGCCAGTCCCGAAACAACTATCTGTAGGTTATAAAAATATTTGTTCCGTGCGGGAATCGAACCCACGACACGCAGCTCAGTAGTCAATCGCTCAACCACTGCGCCAACTGTGTCGTCCAATAATTCAAATCACTACATATTATGATACTAAGTCCCCCGCTGCGTCTGTTTGTCTGTTCGCGATAAACTCAAAAACTACTCAACGGATTTGATCGTGGTTTCCACCAATAGATGTGGTTATTCACGAGAAAAATTATAGGTGTATAATTTGATAAGGTTTTGTGTAAATTGCCAGAAATATGACGCTAATTATTGCCCAAGGTAACATAAATTTGCAACCGTGCGAAACGGGGTCGTTAGTTCCGTATAAAAAAATATGAAGAACCCATTCTCTACCAATCGAAGTTTGGGTTTTTGTTATTCAAATTCGAATGATGAATCTACTTATTAGCATTTAAACTAATAAAATGGTTAGATTTTTTTATTTATAAAATAATACGTTTCATTACCTAACTTTTGTGTAGGTAAATGTTGGTCACTATCAGAATTTATTCATCTAAGCTTAATCTAGATAAAAACTATCCAAGTGCGAGTCGGACTCGCACACGAAGGGTTCCGTAGGGTACCTCAATTTTTATTATTTGTTGTTATAGCGGTAATAGAAATACACATACCTACCATTACGGTTCTTGAGGTATACCTCAAGAACCGGGCTGTAGCCCGCTGACAGACAGACGGACAGACGGATTGACGGACGGACGGACAGCGGAGGCTTAGTAATAGGGTTCCGTTGGTTACTCTTCGGGTACGGAACCCTAAAAATTAAAAACTTGTCTGATTTTTTATAACGTGTTGTATTATTAGCGTAGGTACTATACCTTATTTAGAAGAGGAAAAGACTGAAATTTGCATGACAAATGGTTTTGAATCTTTCTTTGCCCTGAAAAAGGTATAGTGAGATTCCTGTGATAATAATTATATGTTATTAATTGGTGTAACCGTGTATTGTTTAATGACGTTGACGTAGATTAAAAAAAAACTGTTTTTATTAATTTCCTATCGTTTTTTGTGGGACATCAAATAAGTAGGCTGTTAGTACGGTCAGCATTCGAAGTTGATGAGCTTATAGTAAACTTAATAATTATGGATTTTTGATATTCCTTATTTTCTAACTTCAGACTTTTTTTTAAATGATTGCACGAGTATGTCTGAATATAAAATTGTAAGTTTTACGTCCGGTTTCTGAGGTTTTTGTCTGTCCTCCCTATTTGTCATAACCAGAGGTCGAAATAAGGTAGAGTTATAGTACTTGCATCGAAATGTTGATATTAATATGGATCTTCCCGGGATTTCTAATCGGGTTGTACTGTACATTCCGCTATTGTTTTCTTTTGTTCTTACAATCTATGTTGTGCGAACTACAAGTGTGGCAACATCGCGCGTGTGCGCATTGGAACTATGCAACTTCGGACATCCGATGTCGTTAATGTAAATTTGGCTTGAATTGGTCTAAATTGTATGAAAGTAAATAACTTTTTTATTTAATAAATCACGGGATTTTTCTGCTTCGGGATTTGAGGCAAAGGTATCCACTTTATTCTTTCACTATATGAAATCAGTGTATGTGCGTAATTAACTCTACCTAATTCCAAACTCTGATCATAACGCCATTGGTCGGTTAGAGGTTAACGGACAGATAAACGACCGATAAAGTTCCTCTGAAACCGGGCATTAACGTTTTAATCGACTTAAGTTGCCGACTGTACTTCCCACTATCCTTTGGAAGAGTGTGCATAAAAATAATTACTAAATAATATTTTCAATAAATCGTGTCATTTTCAATTATTATTATTGTTTGTATTACTCATACAGTTTGTTACAAATAGCATTTCATATTAGCACTTTAGTCAAGATTAAAAATATATTTTAAAAGTTATATTCACAATTTAGATAGAATAGAAGAACTTATTGACATTTTATTATTAAGCTAAGCGATTTTATTATTATATACCTTTGATAAGAACTGTGTATGTTTTTGTTGAATAAAGATGTATTTAGAAATTACAGCTTTGTTTTAATTAACATTGTTTATAAATAACAGCCATATTCTACCTTTTTAGACTTCCTTGTATGCAAAACGGACCCGTGTCTATGTGACAATTTGAATTGCTCCGAAACAATTAGACCGATGCAATAGGGAATATGCATGAAAAACATATTAATTTATCATCTGTACAGTTTATCTAAAAATATAATACTAACAGTGAAAATAGAATCAAATTACTCGAAAAACGAAGGTGATATAATTATTTTAAACAAATGTATCTGTCCCTCTCGCGAAAACGCGGATTTCTATGGCAGCTGTATAGGCGTCATAGACGATGACGTCAAAGTTTACATCGGACTTTTCTTTCTAATTGTAATCTTTGAAGCATTATAACTTCTTTTAATGAAGACTTCCCAAACAAGGACGCACAACGTAAATGAATAAACATTGAATGGTAAATAGGGTCATTTTTGGGGGACAAAAAAAAACACACAGTATATAGGTATACTGTGAGTTTTTTTCATGTTTTTCAAAGTATTTAAGCAAATTGATGAAAATTGACCATTACATCTATAATATCTGAAATTGGTTAAGGTCTTATGATCCCAAGCTGGGCAGAAGGCGTCCACAGTAGTCCTCCATCGCGAGCGGTCTTGAGCCGCCTCACTTCACGTCATTCCGATACTCGTCGCTTCTGCCAACACGGTACGTCCTCAGGTTTGTCGGGGGTGGCCACGCTTTCTTTTCCTTAGAGGATTCCAGTGTGTGCGTCATCCCAGCGGAACACTGACGTTTTTTAATTTCAGTTTAGCAGATATTTAGTGTATGACGTCCTGTAAATGTGTACTACTCTGTCAAGAAAGTACCGGGAAAAGATCAATAATACACAATATGTCTGTTATTCATCCAAATTTATTTTATCACCTTCAAAGTATGCTCCTTTAGAAACGATACACTTGCGCCAACGAATAATCCATTCATCAAAACATTTTTTAAACGCTGCTTCCGGAATTGAGTTCAGTTCTCGCCGCGAATTCTCCTTTATGTCTTCTATCGATTGAAAACGGGTGCCACGAAGTGGTAATTTGAGTTTAGGAAAAAGAAAAAAGTCAGCTGGAGCCATATCTGGTGAATATGGTGGTTGCTGGATGGTATTTGTTGAATGTTTGGTTAAAAATTCGTTCACAATGATAGCCTTGTGCGAAGGCGCATTGTCGTGGTGCAAAATCCAAGAATTTTCTTTCCACAAATCTGGCCTTTTTCGTCGAATTTGCTCTCTTAAACGCCGCATAACGCTCAAATAATATTCTTTATTTACCGTTAGACCTTCCGGTAAGAATTCAGAGTGCACAACACCGCGATAGTCAAAGAAAACAGTCAACATGACTTTGACTTTTGATCGACTTTGGCGTGGTTTTTTCGGTTTCGGTTCAGTTGGAAGGCGCCACTCCGAAGCTTCTTGAATAGTTTGCATGTCAAACTCGTAAACCCACGTCTCGTCACCAGTAACAATGCGTTTCATGAATGTTGGGTCCGAACTGACTCGTTCTAGCATGTCCTCAGCGACTTTCATGCGATTGAGTTTTTGGAGAAAATTCAGATCTTTTGGGACTAGCCGAGCAGCAACATGTTTCATACCCAAATGATTAGTTAAAATGGTACGGATCGACTCGTGAGATACAGAAAGTTCGGCGGCTATCTCTCCCAGAGTTGAATGGGGATTTTCAGTCACTATTTCCTTCACTTTTGCGATGTTAACTTCAGTTGCAGACGTTGACGGCCTACCAGAGCGAGGCAAATCTTCCATCACATCTCGACCGCTTTTGAACGCTTTGAACCACTCATAAGCACGAGTATTTGATAACGTCGATTTACCGTAAGCCTTCTGTAACATTTTCAGTGACTCCGAACACGAAATTCCATTGGCGATGCAAAATTTAAGACAAACTCTTTGTTTGATATTTTTGTCCATTATGAAATTCGCAATACACACTTTATATGATATTACTAAAACCAGCACTGTATTTAATATAAATAACAGATGCAACTCAAACTCCGCGCCAAAATGGAAAACAGTTGTGCCAATCTAACAACTACAAAAAAACAAAAATTTGAATTTGGAACCATAAACAAATCATCCATTCTCGATACTTTTTTGACTGAATGTATAAAGTTCTGCTTCTATCAGCAGTGAACATTGGCGTATCTAGGGATTTTTTCCAGGGGGGGGCCTGGCCCCCAACCTGAGATTCAACGCCCAATAAGAAAAACCGTTGCAGTGTGTACGATCAAAATTTTAGGTCAATCATAGTCAGAAGGCCCAAGTTGCTCCTCACAATCCCGGGGCCCGGGACGAAATAAGTAACTTTGTTAACTGATGTCAGAAACCTCAAGAATTTAGAGAGCGTAGAATATAAGAGCGAGCTCGAAAATTTTTGTACCCTTTGGTATAGGTTTGATTTTAATGAAGCAAAAAGTTACAACAAAAAGTCAAATTCAGTCAGTTGCAATGGCAATTAACATCCAAATAGAAGTAACTTTTAGCCTCATACAGGCAGGGACGGTTACCGTTACCAAAAAATACCAATTGCTGAGTGTTTCAATAGCTGAGTGGGGTGGTACTTGCCCGCAGCCTCGGAGATTGGGTATTCAATTCCGTGTCTCAACTTTTTTTTTTTAGTTGTAAACAATTTGTGTTATTCATTTCTTTTTGAATAATTAGGGGCCTCCACATCTCTAAATGCGACCCTGTTGACATAGTCGTGGGGTAATATTCGTGTAGGTAGGTTATAGCGTGTACCGCGTGTACAAAGTCACGCGTGTGACTTTGTACACGCAAAAATTTGAATTTGGAACCATAAACAAATCATCCATTCCCGATACTTTTTTGACTGAATGTATGTTAAGTACGAATTTGTGCATCCAACCATTAGGGAGTTATTCAACAAAAAATTTTTCACTAGGATGACGTCATCCTAGCGTAACTTTTTTTTCCTATGGATGTATAAGAAAAAAATTACATACAATAATTAGTGTGTAAATGTGTATATTAAAATGAATTTTGTGTGTCATGAAACTGCGAAGATATTCAAGTTTCCGCTGCGCTGACGTCTGGCTATTTGTTGAAAATCATATCCAACGTTTAGTGCAGAGTTGTATTTTTCCACACAGAATTTGTGTGTAATGTTTGTAAAAACAGAATTTGAAAAAAAACATAGGTACAGTTCAGAAGATATATCCGTGAAAGTAAAATAAGGTTATTAAAACTGTTTTTGTTGTTGTGTACTAAATATCTGCTAAACTGAAATTAAAAAAAAAACGACACTTTTCCGCTGGGATGACGCACACGTTTCCAGTCCAAGCATTGTTTGGGAATATTATCGGGATCCCTCCGAAGTGTGTGACCAATCCACCTCCAATTACGCCGCTCGATCGGGCTCTTGTGGAATTTCTCCAACAGCTACGTTAGAGATTGACTCGGGCCAGTAAATCCCGAGGATGCGACAAAGGCATCGGTTGACGAAGACCTGGATTTGGCGTGAGATGTCCTTGGTTACCTTCCACGTTTCGCAACCTAGACCAGCACGGATTTGACATTGTAAGTAAATTTGTGGAATTAAGCGTTCCACTGCTTCTGTGCCGCTAAGCAACGCAACGGTATAGAGTTCTTCACCATCACGCATTTCCTGAGTCTTACAGGTGTTCTCTCTGAAACTGCTGAACCCAAAATTTTGAAAAAAATACCGGGAAACCTACAAGAAAATCTGTGGTTTAAAAAAATAATGTACAAAAATATTATTCGTACGGAACCCTTTGTGTGCGAGTCCGCCTCGTACAGCCAGGTTTTTCTTCCGGGGCCACAAAGCCTTTTTACTATTATCTTGATGAGCCGCAATGACCTCCAGTTGAATAAAACTAAATATAACAGTATCTTCATGAACGGGATTTTATAATTTGTGACAAATGCTCAGTTTTCGATAAAATTGCTACATGCTACGCATGCTGCCAAGTGCCCCTCCCCAGTGAGTGGGCAAACGTGCGCGTTATAGTGTAGGACCCGCTGTGGTTGCACGATGACTCACTTTGCAACTCCTTGCTCTATAACTTGGAAAAAAATGCCTGTCAGAAAATACGATGATCGAATAATAATCTGTAATAAAAATGACAACTGAACATACCAGGCACAAACATAAATCCAAAATACAAAACAATGCTACAATTCAAAAATAGCAAGTCCTCTGTGGGTGCGGTAAGATGGGCGACCGTAACGCTGGCAACGGCTTTATTCTGCCTTTGGCCGGTGTGGTCATCGGCGCTGGTGTCCTTGCACTGATGTACAAAATGTTCTCCACCACCGGTAGTACAGCAGTTAGGAGTACTCCTAAATTTGTAACTTACAACCAACAAATAGCTGCTCCTTGGTTGTGCACATGCTTGAAGGGAGGGCCGAACCTGGTGAGTTTAACTTATTTTTTTGTATCGATAGTTATCAAACGACTCCTTCCGCTCCACGCGGAGCGGAACAGCAACATCGACCTTGGTAGTAGCGTAGTTCACAAGAATGCTCCATTATAATTTGTGTGCTAAGAGAAGGCGAGGCGAACTCGAAAATTTAATACGCCGAGTCAGGCACCGAGCACGCAAGACAGTTGAAAGACTATTTGGCCCCAATCGGACCTTAGGATCCTTGAGAGGTATCATTCATACTTAAGTCGAAGAAACTTCGTTGGCTGATGCGGGTAAGCTCAGTAAAGTAAGAGCGAGCGGGGAGCGAGCTCGAAATATTTTACACCCCGCGCTGGATGGTTTTGTTTTTCTTTTGAATATTATTCATATTTAAATAGAATTAACTTTATTGACTGATGCAGGTAAACTTAGAATGCCAGAGCGAGCGAAGCGAGCTCGAATATTTTTTGCATTCTACCTCGGATACGTTTTATTTTCTTTTGAATGTTATTTACCTACTCAAATAGAAGCAGCGGCGGATCCAGGATTATCATGTGGGAGTGGGGGCTTGTTCCCGCTGAGTTTAGGTTTTAGTAAAGTAGCACTATAAAAGCCCAAAAAAAAGTTGCTTAACGTATGACAAGCCTTATTCTTATTTACTAAACAGATCTTGTAAAAACCAGAACAGCCGAGTGTTAAGGCACGTATACTCGAATGTCGCAAAAAAATTGTCTTTCAAAAGTTCGAAACAAGTCGCAGTCTGATGCAGTTCAATTACTGATCTGATGCCACCACCTGCATCAGACTGCTTGAAAAGCGACTTGTTTCGAACTTTTTAGTTGTTTTTAGCCATAGATTTAGCGGTCGGGTTTTTTGACAAACTAATTCTTTTTCTCTGGAAAAAGAATTTTCAAAATCTTTTTACCAATAGAAAGCCACGGTATTTGCGAGTGTCATAGGCTATATATCGCACTCGCAAATAACCCGAAAAATACCACCCAACGAAGTGGGCACGGTCAGCTAGTTTTTCATAAACTAGCTACCCTATTATATGTAGTTCTAATCCACCGTGCAGGGTATCCAAGTAAACTTAAATATTTTATTCCGGTCGATACCCTTAATCTATTATCAGATTTTTAGGATAGCCAGCAACAAAACGCCGTTAGATAAACGTACAGAGTTTATTGAAATACACATGTTCGTAATTCTTATTGCAAAGGAAGGAAACAAATAAAAACAAGCAATTTGTACATGATAACTGTTCTTCTCTTGACTGTACATACCTGTTAAAAAAGATTAATGGGATCAGTCTGAAATTACAAAGTTTAGAGTGGTAGTGGGAGATAGGAATTAAAACAAAACAATAACCAGCAGGGGATCCGACCAGAATAACTCCTTTAAACTTATATTTTAAAGCCTGCTGGATACTTTAATCCAGATAAAGGGGGGGGGGGGCAGTGGAAAGGTTTCATGCGCAAGTAGATTACTAATAAATATAAAATGTTTTTTACAGTGCCAACTCCACAAGTATGTCGGGTGATTAGGAACTCATTCCTCTACTGCGTCCGAACAAAGAAGAATTTGAAACGTTATTCCTGCCTGATTCGCCGTGCAGGGTATCAAAAATTAATTTAAAAAAAGAACCGTTCGGATACCCTAGTTATCTTGTAACAGATTTTTGGGTCAGTCAGTAACAATACCGTGCAGGGTTAATTAAACATGTGTATTTCACATGTTTGCTATTCTTACTGTAAAGGAAACAAATAAAAACAAAAAAAAAACTGAAAAAGAAAGGGGATCAGATCGAAGTGACAAAGTTTATAGGTAGTGGATCAGACCAAGAATAACCAGCAGAGGATCAGATCAGGGGATCTGATTGGGATTACTCTTTTAAACCTACTTAGGTACCAACGTGCGAAACGATGTCGCCTCTTTACAATTCTACGACCTACCGGGTACTTTAATCCGGGTAAAGAGGGAGTGAAAAGATTTCATGCGCAAGCGAGTAGATTACTAATAAATCTAAAATGTTTTTTACAGTGCCAACTCCACAAGTATGTCGGGTGATTAGGAACTCATTCCTCTACTGCGTCCGAACAAAGAAGAATTTGAAACGTCAACGGAATGTCAAATTGTTTTATGCGCAAGCAAGCAGATAGCTAAAAAAAATCGCAAATGCTTTTTAGGATGCGATGCTAATTCGTCACGTGAGTTATTTCGACATTGCACATCTTATTCCTAATAAGCCACTTTGTTTGTTTAGTCGCTTTTACTCATCTCATGCGTTATTTCGACTCATTTCCAAGTTCCCAATTCGTCCGACACTTATGTAGGGTCACACATACATACACTTGTGCAATTATTAAAGTAAGAACCTCTCACTTCCGCAGTCGCTTCGCGGTCGTACTCACCATAGACGCGAGAACGCGCCATTTCATTTTCGAGAGTAAAAACTACAGATGAATGAATCTGAATTTTGGTAACATAATTAACTATACTAAAGCCAGTAGCGTAGCTAACATTGCCTGCTGGGGCTGCGGACTTCGTTCGAAACCGTAGGTACCCTGGAACGCAAAGGGCATTAGGAGGAACACGGATGGGTTTTAGTCAGTAAGAGTCTGACACTCCCTCCTGCTGTACTCAGAGCGGGAAGTCATTTGATGATTTCCTAACCTAAAAAAAAAGGCGTAGCTAACATGGGTGTGAAATGGACCCAACCCAGAAATAAGAGGTTTTAAATTCGGTTGCATTTTATTGCCTAAAAATCTATACATTAAGAACGAAGTAATTTTGTTGACTGATGCGGGTAAACCGAGTAGGTACTAAGACAAAAATAAATTTGTAGGAAACGTGCACGGTACCATCTAGGTATAGTGTCAGCTATTCGAAACTTTAAGGTTCAAAATACTTGACATTGACACTGCTGTGCTAGAGGCATGCCTTTTAAGTCTTTTCGTTTGAATAAAAAAACACAACTAGAACCTTGATAGTACTTTTATTGTTTTTCAAAGTATTCACCACGTAGCTTAATACACTTTTAATATTATAACATTTATTCCACTCTAAAGTGGGGGTGTTCAAAATGGCTGACTTGAAAGCGTCGACTGCTTCACCGGACTGGAACCTTTGACCACGAAGACTTTTCTTAATTTTAGGAAATGTAAAGAAATCATTAGGGTTTAGGTCAGGACTGTATGGAGGATGGTTAAGAATTTATACTTTCTCCTGCTTCAAATACTCAATCGTTTGACGAGCGCTGCGTGAGCTTGCGTTGTCGTGGTGCAGGATGATGCATCGCTTTGAGTTAGATTTTCGAAGTTCGGCGATAACTTGTGGTAAGCAAACTGTGGTATACCACTCTGCGTTAACCGTTCTACGATCTTCAAGTGCAATAGTCGCAACATGGCCGGTTTTTCCAACGAACGTGGCCACCATCTTCTTTGAAGTGCATCGAGAACGAACAACTTTAGTCGCCTTTGGCTCGACTTGAAAGACCCAGATTGTAGATTGTTGTTTGGAATAATATACGATCCTGGTAGGCATAGATCCAAGATTGGTCACTACTGATGATGTCGTAGACGTGATTTGACTCCTCGGTTGAACCTCTGCAGAGTTTTCTTACACCATCTGAGGCGGGCCGCCTTGTGATCGTCGGAAAGCAGATGCGGTATCCAACGACAAACTAGCTTTCTCACACCAAGCGCTTCATGCAAGATTCTTCCGAATGGTTGTCCCTGAGATGCCTAATAGAGCTTCTATCTCTTGATACGTCACATGACGATCTTCGAGAATTAGTTGTCTCACAGCAATGATTGGGCGTCCTTCGCAAGATTTGTCACTAACACTAGTATGTCCACGCTGGAATTCTAAATACTTCATCACTGAACACAGATGTTAGCTCTTCAAAACACTGAAGCCGTGTCAGGCCTCTTCTAAAGTTGTAGAAAATTATTGCACGAACATTTTCCTTAGAAAGATTCATTTTCGTACGTAACCTGACAGATTCCAATCGACGCTGTGACTAAACAATAGCAATAATCCTAATACTTTCAACTATTTTGAGATTAAAAATTTAAACAAATTCGAATATAGAACAGTTCCAAATTCAAAATTGCCGGGAAATATGGAAACGACAGAACTTAAAAGGCATGCCTAGTACCGCTAAATTAGGCTGAGTGCCAGCAGTTTTTGAACGTCAACGTTTACATATAGAGAGTCACCACTTCCTAGTGTTTCAGCTGTGGAGAAGAAGTGGACAACAATCTCCCCAGCAACACATCGGTCTGTTGAGTTAGAAGAACTCGCATTTATACAACAGAATCCAAGTTTAGTTACAAAGAAAATAATAAAACGTGGGTAACACATACAACCTAAAAACTAAATCATTTGCCACTTGTAAGCTAGCACACTTCGTTACGCCATCATAAGCAGACAACTCAAGCATAAAAACAATGCAAACCAAACTTAATAGGTAAGCCTCCAGACATAAAGGCGCGCCCTTTATAAACGCCACAAGTTATAAACTAGGGCCACCAAAATTAAACAAGAAGCAGTTAATCGTTAAACAATTGTCTAAGTCTCTGGTTAATCACAAATTGCAATACACTCAATTATAAAAAAAAGCATTGTATTTAGAGTATTACGTCAACATATTAAAAAAAAGTATATTGACCTCTACGGACAAATAAGTAAACAAATACCTATATTATGAACTCACAGAAACGGTCAGAAGCTAACTATGAAGGAACATTAAAACGAAGTATGTCTTGTGTTCAACATTGAGACCAACTATTATTATCGTCTAAATAATCCCTGATTGAATAGTATGCCTTCCAGCAAAGGTTAGATTTGACTTTAGCTTTAAACGAGTTAAAAGGCAACTCAAGATAAGAAAGGGGTAGCTTACTGTAAAAACGCATACCGAGCCCCACAAATGAGCCTTGAACCTTTCGAAGACGGAGGGATGGTGGATGTAGTTTGTGCAAGTAGACTGTGCCATCTAGCATTGCCATTTCGAATTTTATTGGTGAAATATTCTTGGCAGTGACATTTCTGTACTGCCACCTATAGTTTCTGCACGTTCCATAATATAAATTACTGACTCTAAGGCCCTGCACTAGCTCTGCTGACGAAAGTTTTACAGGTACAATGAGTCCATCATTATTGGAATATTAGGGCGAGTATTTATTAATTATTTCGATGCCAGAAAAAATTGTTTTCATTGATCAGTCTGATGGTTTGCCTTGCTCTTTTGATAGTTCTGCACTACTGTCCCTGAAAGTGAAACTAATCCACCTTGAATAAGTCTCTCATTACGCCTGATCAGTTTCGGAAGCCACTAAAAGCAGGTTCAAGAACTGGAAAGAAGACGCTAAGAAAACTAGGTAAAAGTCTTATAACCACGGACACACCTGAAAAAAATGCTATTGCAGAACAGAAGACACCCAAAAGGAAGAATGAAACTAAATCTAAAGGTACAGGAAAAAAAGCTATTCGTCAAGTTCTGCAAAGTCATTCAGAAGGTGAAGATGACATGACATTGAACGATGAAGGGGACTCTGGAGACTGGGTGGAAAGTGAAGAGACCTTTATAACAGAGGATCTAGGTACTAAAAAACACTTGTGCTATTACCAAACGACGGTGAAGAAGACGTTTTACTTATAATTTTGTTCCATAAACCAGAAGATATTTTTTTGTTGGCAAAGTTCTTGATGAACGAGATTTCAATACTTTATACTTATACAACGTGATACAGACTAAACGTAATACCTCTTAAGGGGTCACTGTACTCGTCATTATGAAGAACTTTTACAGTGGAACCAACCGCGAAATCGCGAAAAAGTAATCAGCTGTTAAGTATTATATTTTGTCGAGATATGCGCACATGACCGGGAGAGTCCAAGTGACTTATTGGTGAATGAGACGTATTACGGCGCGATCGCACGGTCACGCGGTGCATTTTAGCTGCGTGGGTTCATTTGTTTAACAACGTGGGTCTACGTTTCCACTGCAATAGACGCTACACACCCACGACTACATACAAATGTAGCGTGGCCCACCGTGGTACACGGAGAGGAGAGCACATTTTATTGCAAGAATATGGTTTTGACATCAGGGTCTGATTTAGGGGAGGGCAACCGGGGCTGCAGCCCCGGTGCCTCCACAAAAGAGGGGCCACCACAATAGAGACTTGGGAATAAAATCATTCTAATTCCAAACGTAAACACCAGTAAACAAGTTTTCCTTTGATATTTTTTTCGATGATTTACCTTTACCTTTGTAGAAACATGATTATTCGTTCTTAAATATTAACAGAAATCATTTATGTATATAATTTGTGTTATTCATTTCTTTTTAATAATTAGGGGCCTCCACTCCGTTGTTGGCCCAGGGCCTCCACATCTCTAAATGCGGTCCTGTTTGACATAGTCCCGGGTTAATATTCGTGTAGATAGGTTATACCGTGTACCGCGAGCACAGCGTCACGCATGTGCCAATTGATACGTAGCATGTCCGTGGGTTGCAGTGGAAACAATCTCATAAATTTTAATGCAAGGCGATGCCTCACTCACGTGCGTAGCCTCTCCGTGCGTTGCGCTGGGTTTCTGCCTTTAGAGATTGCGATGAAATAACTAACATGACGAATTAAGCGAGCCAAACACGTTCAATTGATTTGATCAAACAGGCTGGTTCAAACTGTATGATGAAATAGAAGTAGGAAATTTCGTATTTCTTCATGCCATTTGACGACTCATTTTTTCACCAAATTTTCCCACACACATTCATGTCAGTTTGATAAATTTGTAGGAACCAGCCTGTTTGATCAAATTGGCATGAACGTCTGTGGTAAAATTTTATCATCTCATCCGTTTTTTACAGTGCCAACTTCATACGGCAACGGGGTGTCATGCACCCGTCACCAAGTGACGTCAAGCAAAATAGAGCTCTACAATAATATTACCTATATATAGATCAAATACCTTATCATGCAAGTGAAACTGGAAAACCCACAACTGTAATCTCGGGTATAGACAATTTCATATAAATCATGTGTGATTGGTGAGTACTTTTAAACTTACCGACGTACGAAACGATGTAGCCTCTTTACATTTTACGACCTACAAAACATAGGTTCTCTTCTTCTTAGCGTATCGATGGCAAATACAGTGTTATTAAATATTGTGTTTGGCCCAAGTAGGTCCTCGGCTACGGTAACACCATTCGCTGATGTAGCCATAAGGTCAAATGCGGCACAAGATGACAGGTCAAAGGCCATGAACTACGAAGAGACGCAAACACTGAAGATCGGAGCCGACCGGACCTCCTCAACCAGGGGTTCTCCCAGTCTGAGGTTTGCTGAGGTTTACTGCGGCTGACTTGACTGCGGAGTATTTATAGAATATTCCAGAGATCAGCCACAGATACGCGTACCCTGGTGCAAGGTTGTCTTCTATTCGCCAAGGCGCGCACATTTCCGAGGTGGTGTTGTCATTAAAACTAAAAACCATCTAATGTTGTAATCGGTGTTAGACATAACCTCCTCGAGCGGCGTTATTGTCTTGCTGCCATTTCAATCTATAGCTTGAACCGGTCTCCACTCTCCAGTCACACGGCTATTTTATTTCAGCGACTCACTCGCTTGTGGAGATGGCGTCTTAGAGACTACTCACACTTATTCAGGTCCATTTGCTGAACGATTTTGGTCACACTTACTACTCTGTCAAGAAAGTACCGGGAAAAGATCAATAATACACAAAATGTCTGTTATTCATCCAAATTTATTTTATCACCTTCAAAGTATGCTCCTTTAGAAACGATACACTTGCGCCAACGAATAATCCATTCATCAAAACATTTTTTAAACGCTGCTTCCGGAATTGAGTTCAGTTCTCGCCGCGAATTCTCCTTTATGTCTTCTATCGATTGAAAACGGGTGCCACGAAGTGGTAATTTGAGTTTAGGATAAAGAAAAAAGTCAGCAGGAGCCATATCTGGTGAATATGGTGGTTGCTGGATGGTATTTGTTGAGTGTTTGGTTAAAAATTCGTTCACAATGATAGCCTTGTGCGAAGGCGCATTGTCGTGATGCAAAATCCAAGAATTTTCTTTCCACAAATCTGGCCTTTTTCGTCGAATTTGCTCTCTTAAACGCCGCATAACGCTCAAATAATATTCTTTATTTACCGTTAGACCTTCCGGTAAGAATTCAGAGTGCACAACACCGCGATAGTCAAAGAAAACAGTCAACATGACTTTGACTTTTGATCGACTTTGGCGTGGTTTTTTCGGTTTCGGTTCAGTTGGAAGGCGCCACTCCGAAGCTTGTTGACGAGTTTGCATGTCAAACTCGTAAACCCACGTCTCGTCACCAGTAACAATGCGTTTCATGAATGTTGTGTCCGAACTGACTCGTTCTAGCATGTCCTCAGCGACTTTCATGCGATTGAGTTTTTGGAGAAAATTCAGATCTTTTGGGACTAGCCGAGCAGCAACATGTTTCATACCCAAATGATTAGTTAAAATGGTACGGATCGACTCGTGAGATACAGAAAGTTCGGCGGCTATCTCTCTCAGAGTTGAATGGGGATTTTCAGTCACTATTTCCTTCACTTTTGCGATGTTAACTTCAGTTGCAGACGTTGACGGCCTACCAGAGCGAGGCAAATCTTCCATCACATCTCGACCGCTTTTGAACGCTTTGAACCACTCATAAGCACGAGTTTTTGATAAAGTCGATTCACCGTAAGCCTTTTGTAACATTTTCAGTGACTCCGAACACGAAATTCCATTGGCGATGCAAAATTTAAGACAAACTCTTTGTTCGATATTTTTGTCCATTATGAAATTCGCAATACACACTATATATGACATTACTAAAACCAGCACTGTATTTAATATAAATAACAGATGCAACTCAAACTCCGCGCCAAAATGGAAAACAGTTGTGCCAATCTAACAACTACAAAAAAACAAAAATTTGAATTTGGAACCATAAACAAATCATCCATTCTCGATACTTTTTTGACTGAATGTATAAAGTTCTGCTTCTATCAGCAGTGAACATTGGCGTATCTAGGGATTTTTTCCAGGGGGGGGCCTGGCCCCCAACCTGAGATTCAACGCCCAATAAGAAAAACCGTTGCAGTGTGTACGATCAAAATTTTAGGTCAATCATAGTCAGAAGGCCCAAGTTGCTCCTCACAATCCCGGGGCCCGGGACGAAATAAGTAACTTTGTTAACTGATGTCAGAAACCTCAAGAATTTAGAGAGCGTAGAATATAAGAGCGAGCTCGAAAATTTTTGTACCCTTTGGTATAGGTTTGATTTTAATGAAGCAAAAAGTTACAACAAAAAGTCAAATTCAGTCAGTTGCAATGGCAATTAACATCCAAATAGAAGTAACTTTTAGCCTCATACAGGCAGGGACGGTTACCGTTACCAAAAAATACCAATTGCTGAGTGTTTCAATAGCTGAGTGGGGTGGTACTTGCCCGCAGCCTCGGAGATTGGGTATTCAATTCCGTGTCTCAACTTTTTTTTTTTAGTTGTAAACAATTTGTGTTATTCATTTCTTTTTGAATAATTAGGGGCCTCCACTTCTTTGTTGGTTCAGGGCCTCCACATCTCTAAATGCGACCCTGTTGACATAGTCGTGGGGTAATATTCGTGTAGGTAGGTTATAGCGTGTACCGCGTGTACAAAGTCACGCGTGTGCCAATTGATGCGTAGCATGTCCGTGGGTTGCAGCGGAAACAATATCATACATTTTAATGCAAGGCGATGCCGCACTCACGTGCGCAGGGGCGTAACTACAGAAACTGGCGCCTGGGGCACGCATCATTGTTGCGCCCCTTCGTAAATTATCATAAAATAATATAAAAAAATACACTTAAAATACACTAAAAAACTGTTATAAATCTTACTTACAAAACATTAAATACATATTTATACCTTTTTACAACGAAAGTAAAGTAAGTCCGTAAAACATACTACATTTAAAAAGTTGCATTCGCACCCTATCTCGGATAGTCTAATTTTCTTTTAGCCGTTCATGAAGTTACTTTTTGAGTCATATAGGAAATGTCAAAGGACGAGAAACCGCAGAATTCCAGAGCGAGCGAAGCGAGGTCGAAAAATTATTCACCCCACCTCGGATTGGTTTAATTTTCTAACCATTCATACTTATGTAAATGGAAGAAACAATTTTGACTAACCCAGGACAGCTCAAAAAGCTAGACAGGCGAGCTTGAAAATAGTTACATCCTGCATGAACTATTTTCGGTAAGAGTCGGGCCTTAGGCTGCGCGGGCTCTCTAACCTTACTTACCACCTGACATTCGATAAGCGCCGCAATCCAGGACCGTGGGGGCCTGTGTAGGCTAAGGCCCAGTCTGGCCAAACGCCGCCTCGAATGTATGGCCATTCCGAACTGGCCTAACTAACCGAAAACAGTTACAAGAAGACAGGGTCGGCCCCGTGTCGGCCCAGTCTTCGGAAAACAGTGCTCCGTTAGTTAACATCGCAACCATACTGAATCTCTTCACATCTAGAAGAAATCTAAATAATAAATTTTATATCATTCATCTTTTACAAGAACGAGCAACGAAGGTGAGGTATTTTGCCTTGCTGACAGAAGTTAAAAAAGAAATACCCAAAATTTACAGTTTTATTTACCAATATTACAGGCATCCTTCTAAATTACTATATAAAGAAAACCTTTTGGAGTCAGCAGTCGGTTGTCAACAAGGTGACCCTCTCTCAAGCGGCGCAAATACTGTAACCTAATTGGTAATTACAGTTTTGAGCCGTTTGGGGTCGAAACGATAGGGTCATGGGGTCAGAGTGCGCGTCTCCTTTTTAAGGACATTTCTCGCCGACTAGTTCGACACTTTGCGTGACCAGAGGGCTGGCTCGTGCTTTGCTCAAAGAATTAGCATTGTCATTCAACGTGGCAATGCTGCCAGTCTTCTGGGCACGTTTCCGGATGACGGCGATGCGGAGTAATTTTTCGACGCCTGATTGTATTTGGTTTTGTATATTCATAATGATATACTAATAATGGTTTTATTTTGAAATATATTACAAACTTATGTGTAGTATCTTCCGTCCACTACATTTTAAAAAATTCAAATGCACGACGAATAATAAAATATAATATTACAGTATTGTGGTGGTTTACGGTAAATCTATACTCTATACATTAATATATAAAGCTGACGAGTTTGTTTGTTTGTTTACTTGAACGCGCTAATCTCAGGAACTACTGGTCCGATTTGAAAAATTATATCAGTGTCAGATAGCCCATTTATCGAGGAAGGCTATATATCATCACGCCAAGACCAATAGGAGCGGAGTAGTAATGAAAATTGTGACGCAGACGAAGCTGTGCGGGTCAACTAGTTATGAAAATAAATATGGTAAACTGTCCTCGATAAATGGGCTATCTAACACTGAAATATTTTCAAATCGGACCAGTAGTTCCTGAGATTAGCGCTTTCAAGTAAACAAACAAACTCTTCAGCTTTGTATATTAGTATAGATTTAGATTTTTGAATTAAATAGTTGGCGATTTTGCGCCCCCTTTCGATTGGCGCCCAGGGCTCGTGCCCTACCTCCCACACCCTAGTTACGCCTCTGCACGTGCGTAGCCTCTCCGTGCGTTGCGGGCAGCGTTGCCAACGTGTGGGGAATTCCCCAAACTGCGGGGAATCTCAAGTTGATTGGCGATTTATTGGGGGTTGGCAAGATGTAGGAAAATGCGGGGATTCTAAATATCGATTTTATTTTTCTGAAATTATTCTAAATATCGAATTTTTGGGGAATCAGTAGATTTTTTGTCCCCAAATTGCATTTTCGGGGAATTTGTTAAATTGATGTTGGCAACACTGATTGCGGGTGATTAGGAACTCATTCCTCTACGGCGTCGGAACAAAGAAGAATTTGAAACGTCAACGGGGTGTCATGCACCCGTCACCAAGTAACATCAAGCAAAATGGAGCTCTACAATAATATTACCAAAATATAGATCAAATACCTTATCATGCAAGTGAAACTGGAAAACCCACAACTAAAATCTCGGGTATAGATAATTTCATATAAATCATGTGTGATTGGTGAGTACTTTTAAACTTACCGACCTACGAAACGATGTAGCCTCTTTACATTTTACGACCTACGTTACATAAGTTTTCTTCTTCTTAGCGTATCGATGGCAAATACAGTGTTATTAAATATTGTGTTTGGCCCAAGTAGGTCCTTAGATACGGTAACACCATTCGTTGATACAGCCATAAGGTCCCTACATGTATAGGTGTCAGGGCATGCGGCCCGAGATGACAGGTCAAAGGCCATGGACTGTGAAGAGACGCAAACACTGAAGATCGAAGCCGACGGGACCTCCTCAATAAGGGATTACCCACTTATTCAGGTCCATTTGCTGAACGATTTTGGTCCCACTTATACAGTTCTACTTCTATCAGCCGTGAACATCGTCGTAAGTAAACTAGTGGTACAACTACTAGTTGTAACAGCGCTGAACTCTATCTATGGCACTCATATGATAATAACATATTCGTCTTCATTTTATACTTATTTGCCGCAAAAGCTGAATAGACGCGGAACGCTGAACGGATGCGTACTTAGGTACGCGTCTCCATACAAAATCGTTGTTTTCCGGGGCATAAGCCGAATAAGTGTGAGTGGTCCTTCGAAAGTGAGAATCGACATTCCAAGTTTGATTAATCATTTTAACCAACAGTATGATGAGTATGAATCTTTTCAGCAGTGAAGAAAAAGATCGCCGAGCGCGGGAACAAGCGAGGAAGGAAGCGGCAGCAGCACGCCGCTTAGCTGAGCGGGCCGAAATATCCGACAGCGATTTTTATGACGGTGCCAGTGCACCCCCCCCGCCCCGTTTCAGCCCCGCGCAGATAGCCCTGGGAACTGTCGGCTTCCTATTCGCTCTCATGGCCGCTCTGATGTTCAAGACTGCGGACAAAACTGCGTTATACGCGATTCTCGAGAAATTGGTTGGATTCCTCATTCCTAAGCCGAAAAAGCCGCTCGACGTCGATTCGACAAAACAGGTAACTAAAGCCTGATTAAATAAGTAGAGATATTGCTTTTTGGGTCAATATGATTCGGTCGAACTCTTAATTAACGAAAATCGGTATTGTTCCGCGCAACTGTACTGAAAAAATAAAATCATTTGTTTCAAACGTTCAGTTAGTACCTAAATGTACGGAACAGCAGAATAGCTGTTGACTTATGTTCAATTTCGGTGCAGCAAATATTTTATCTATTCGCAACAGAATTTTTAAGAAGGACCGCGCTAAAGGATGCTCGTCGATGATTTAAAGAAGGTGGCTGACAGCGGATGGATGCGGACTGCTCAAGACCGGGATGGTTGTCGCTCTTTGGGGAGGCTTACGTTCAGCAGTGGACGAATATTGGCTGAAATGATGATGATGAACAAAATTTGATATTCAGCTCTGAATCATATTTTAAATAAATAATCATTTCTCAGTTTCAGAAAATCGAGAGGGCACAACCGCCCCCGCCACCCCCGCCGCCCCCACCGCCATGCAAACCACCGTGTAGGCCAAAAAGATGCTAAGGTCATACACATAATAAATATATGAACTACTAATTCAAATAGTTAATGTTTTGTATCTATCCGTCATGAATAAACATTTACATTGGAAGACAGGTGTAATTATTTTCGCTTATGAGCAGATCACCAGATTCTCAACTCACCAAATGTACAATGAAACGCAAACTTACAAACAACAAACTTTTAAAATTGAAATTTTTCGAAACAATTTAGAACGAAACCATTGGAAAAATCTTCTTGCTTACTTCTACATTATTTATCTTCATTAAATTTTCTATACATTATGTGTTTACATTAAACTGTAGGATCAATACTTTAGAAGATAGAGGGTATCTAAATTCGATCAAATAAAATGTTGCATAAATCATACAAAGTCGAATGGACCCAGTAGATGACAGAGTTGAGACCTATCGTACTTTTTGACATTTAAAGTAGAGCAAGAACGTCTTTTTTCTGATTTCGATGGTGATCGTTTAAATATATACCCTTGAATGTCTTCAGCAGACGAAATCTCGAAAAGTTATTTAATATCCATTCATTCAAGTATGCCGGTCGTGTTTGGACTCATACAAATTATACAGGTGGGTTCTATCCATTGCAGCTAGTAACAATAATCTGATGATGGAAACCATAAAGGTGAGTAGTGGCTCTCTTAGTTGACTTCTACTATACCCATTGTGTTTTGGCTCATTTAAATCCCTTTGAATAGTGGTTGTTGACTTTGATTTTCATCAGCAGATCGTTTTTATCAGCTACAATGAATAGTTCTTCCCTGTACAATTCGGTTTGTATAAGTGTTGGCAAATAAGAGAGCCACTACTCACCTTTATGATTTCTATCAGCCTACAATGAATAGTACCACCTCGTACAATTTATATGATCCCCATCGCAATGGGTGCAGGAGTTGTCAACTAAAAAAAGTCACTACTGATCGTCATGATTTCCATCAGCTGGTCGTTGTTATCAGCTGCTATGAATAGTACCGCCCCGTACAATTTATATGAGCCCAAACACGATGGGCATAGGAGTAGTCAACCAAAAGAGCCACACTCACCTTTATGGTTTCCATTATCAGATTATTGTTACTAGGTGCAATGGATAAATCCCATCTGTACAATTCATTTAAACCCAAACGCTATAGGGATAAGAGCAATCAACTAAGTGAACCACTACTCACTTTTGTGGTTTCCATTATCAGATATTTGTTAACAGGTGCAATAGATTGTGCTCATTGAACCCAAACACGATGCGTATAGGAGTAGTCAACTAAGAGAGCCACTACTCACCTCTATGATTTCCATCATCAGACCCTTTCTTACCAACTCCAGTGAACGGCACTCAAACAGTACGATTCATAGGCAAACTTGTAACAGTGGATAAAGAAGTATTTTTCTATACTTTGTCCAAAGAAATACAATAATAATGATATAATTTTAGAAATACATAATATCTACGTGTTAGCCATCGAACTAAAAAAATACATATTCTTGTTCTATTTCAAATGACGAAAAAAATACGACAGGTCTCAATTCTGTCGGACTCTGAGTAAGAAATGGCCACGAACACGTTTGACCTGTTTCCACGATTCTGCTCTTCATAATCAGACCCTTTTTATCAACTATTTATTAAACCCATTGGGACGATTCTAATGAGCTCAAACACGACCGGCACACTTGTAAGAATGGATGTAAAATAAATTTTCAAGCTTTCGTCTCCTGAAAATATATTCAAGGTTATTTATTTATGCGTTAGCCATCGAAAAAAAATAGATATTCTTGCTCTACTTTAGATGACAAAAAAACTACGATAGGTCTCAACTCTGTCGGCTGCTGGGACAGAAATTACCATTCGTCTTTGTATGATTTATGAAAAAAAATATTTATTCAATTTTAGTAGCCTCTAGTTAAATGTAAAGACAATGTATAGAACATTTAATGTAGATAATTTATGTAGAAGTGAGCAAGAAGATATTTTTAATGGTTTCGGAGAAACAAGCAAAAACCTGTGAAAAGGTACCTTTCCCCCCTCCCCACCGCTCACCTCCCTCACTCGGGTATTTTTAGTATGTTCGTCTGGACACCTCAAAGAACAACTGTAACAACTTTCAAAACTACACGAATTGTTCGCTCTGATCGACGTTAATTTGAGCTATTTTCCTGCACTATTAATTATAAAATTAATCTCTGTCTGTCTAATGTCTGTCTGTCTGTCACGCTTTCACGCCAAAACTACTGAACTGATTTATTATAAAATTAATCTCTGTCTGTCTAATGTCTGTCTGTCTGTCACGCTTTCACGCCAAAACTACTGAACTGATTTCAATGAAATTTGGTACACAGATAGTCTAGAAACTGAAAAAGGACATAGGCTACTTTTTATCCCGGGCGTATGTTCCCTAGGGACCACTAGGGCGAAGCCGCTGGCAGAAGCTAGTTAGTTATAAAACCAAAATAATAAAGACATTTTATATGTTCGCAACATATGTATTCTTATAACGTCAACCCACTTCTTCTATTCAACCACTACTACACATTCGTTAAATAAAAATGATATTTGTTAACAGTTAAATAAATAAATAAATATATATATATATACCCGCGCGGCTTCGCCGACCTACCCTACCCTATCCTACCTACCCTACCCTACCCTATCCTACCTACCCTACCCTACCTACCCTACCTACCCTACCCGACCTACCCTACCTACCTACCCTACCCTACCCTACCTACCCTACCCTACCCCACCCTACCTACCCTACCCTACACTACAAAAAAAAAAAATAGATAGTAGCCGATTCTCAGACCTACTCAATATGCTCACAAAATTTCATGAGAATCGGTCAAGCCGTTTCGGAGGAGTACGGGAACGAACATTGCGACACGAGAATTTTATATATAAGATATTATTAATTATCATGACGCATGACGTAGTTTGAAACATCCAGGAGCGAGCGCAGTGCAGTCCTTGTGTTCCAATGACGGCGCGAAAAACATTATGAACAGGGTGTTTCATATTAATTATTTTTAATGGCAATAAATTATTTTTTTAAACTAATCGCGCCGAGACGTAGTTTATGTCGGGTACATTAAGTGGGCTGCATTTGTAAGACGACTAAAATGGCACCGTGTATATACAGGATGAATATTTTGAGTGTGCCTTCATGGCCAAATCCGAAACTATGAGGAATATCGAAAAACACTGAAAGGAGTCTCGAACCCAATTTTGTTGAAAACTGAAACTGCATCATAGGATTTAAAAAAAAAAAACGTTATTCCTACCCAGGACGCGAACCGGTTGATTTTGAAAAAAAGAACTGCCTGTATTATTACATCATCCGAAAGTATAGCTAATAAGGATCAAATACTAGGAAGTAATAATACATGGCAAACTAAAGGAAAGAGCTCATTTTTGACTGTTTTTCTGTTTTTATGAACATCGGGCCCGAGCATAGGTAGCTTTAGTCACATATTATAAACAAACTAGCTGACCCTCGCGGCTTCGCTCCCGTCATCTGGCTACTCTACCTACCCTACCTACCCTACCTACCCTACCTACCCTACGGGATAAACAGTATCCTATGTCCGTCTCCTGGCTCTAAGCTACCTACCCACCAATTTTCAGCCATATCGGTACAGCCGTTCTTGAGTTATAAATAGTGTAACTAACACGACTTTCTTTCATAATATATAGATAAACAAAAAGCTCAAAATCGGGTCGACCCACCCGGTCTGGGGATGAATCTGGAGAAAACCAAAGTCATGTAAAATGTCCTGCCATTCCGAAACCAGGGCCCCAAGTCTGCTATTACAATAGTGTCAGAATGGTCGATCACTGATCTCATAATTGTTGATTTTGACAAGTTTGGTAATCTACTAACATAATAGTGTCACTATGACTTTCCAATGATCAATCACTGACACTCCACTGAACGAAATGGCATAAAATGGTAATCTCGTACATAATGACAGACGTATGCGGTAATCTGCTAAAATTTTTACAGTTCCATCGATCAGTGACCTACCATTAGAACGTAATTGTGTAGTCATTGCTTTTCCAGTCACTGTGCCATTCTACCGGCGTTTTATATCCAATAATTTTTTGTCAAACTTCGCCCTTCATTGGTGCGGCTGCAGTAGCCAAGCGCCAGGTGTCTGTGGTTTTCGAGAAACCGTAACTCCATAAAAACTTGGGCCTGGCGTTACAGAGCTGGATTTCGCCATAAATTAGAGCAGTTAGGAAGGTTTCACGAGCCCAATTTTGACCCACTGACAATCATTTCTCCAAACGGGTTTAATAATAATGGCAATATCGCACTGTCATTCCACTACGATTTCATTACGAGACCACTGACTTGCAACTGACCGATCAGTGAAGGACCATTATGAATTTAGCAGATTACGAACTTTTAGCAAAATGACAATGGCATCATGTTGGAATGACGAATTTATAAAAATTAGCAGACTAGGGGCCTTGTAATCGTAAATGGCGCTACCCTCGAGGTTGTGCAAGAATACAATATCTAAAGCCAAATTATACAACTGGGGCGGCACAACATTGAGAAGGAGGCGACCAGAAGAATTCGCTTGAGCTGGGCGGCATTCCGGAAGCTGCGTGATATCTTTGAATCGTCGATCCCACAATCACTTGGTCTATAACCAGTGCGTCCTACCCGTAATGACTTACGGAGCGGAAACGTGCTAAGGGCTTCTCTGGTAGATAGAATTAGCAACGAAGTCATTCGCCAGAGAACTAATTTCACCGACATTGCGCGTAGAATCAGCATGCTGAAGTGGAAGCGGGCCGGCCATGTCTGTAGATGGACAGTCGGTCGATGGAGAAGACATGTGTAAGAGTGGAGACCGCGTATGGGCAAACGTAGTGTGGGACGCTCTGTGGCACGATGGATCGATCATTTAAACAAGGGCGCTGCCAGCCGGCAGCGAATGGATGCACACTGCTCAAGACCGGGATGGTTGACGCACTTTAGGGTAGGCTTACGCTCAGCAGTGTACGGCAATCGGCTGATATGATGTAAATGTATGTTTCCGTGAAAAAGTATTTCATTTTTCATTTTTTAGTGGTGATCTTCACAACTCAATTGAAATTAATATGTGCGTACCCCTTCACAGCGTACCAGCATGATGTTATATTATGAACTGGTGTAAACAATAAACAGACATGCGATTTCAGCAATCCAGGTCCATTTGCTATAATTTACTGAGGAATTCCGTTGCTATTTCCGAAGTTCTTCATTAGAACCTTACTAGAATTAAATGGGACCACTCCGAGAAAATACTCTTACAAAAATACACAAATCATTTCAAGTAAGTAGACTGTTGATCCTAAAACTGTTATGCAATATTATAAGATCTTATTGTACACAATTACGCAATAAATAATACTTATTTTTATTCTTGTACCTATAAAATGTGAAGAGTTCCCTCTATTTCTCCTGGATTCCATCATCAGATACTGGCCTGATGACCATGGGGCCACGGGCCTCATCATTATTTTGTAAATAACCCAAGGTACCTCCACAAGTAGGTACACACGACGCATTTACGTACGTTTGCAACTACGGGGGACCAGAGCTGTTCAATACATTCACGTGCAACTCTTGCTGGACAGAAATCGAACGACAGACATGATCTCATCGCTAGAGTGTTCCAAATAAAGGTCCAAAAATAAATGTATTTTCTTACTAAAAGCCAAATATTTGGGAAGGTTCAATGCTTTTTGTACTCGATTGATTGGCAGAAACATACCCTTGCAATGTGGTTAAAAGAAAAAATACGTCCCAACTAAATGAGGACATTATAAGTGAAAAGTTACAAGATCCTTGACCCACGTACAAAGAGTTACATGAAATAATTATGAAAGACATGATTCACGGACCCTACGGCATACAAAACCCATCGTCTCCTTGCATGATGGATGGAAAGTGCACGAAAAAGTACCCCCGGGCACTACTGAAGGATACGCAAACCAAACACAATGGATATCCACTATATAGGCGGAAAGCTCCCAAAAACCCCAGAAATCTATTAAAAACATTATTCGTGGCGGCCCTGTAGAAGTTGAAGTAAACAACAGCTGCAGCTTACCAGGTTCATAGTCTCGTCGATGTTCGTTTGTATCAAGTAGCATAGATTTGTAATCTTATCACTCTCTGTTACTAAGCTTAAATCTACGTTCTTTTTCAAGAGCGACTGTTTTAAACCAGGCGTATTTTGTTTTTTGCGTCAAGCCACGATGATATACTCATCGGCGATCGTTATACGAGCAGACTCTAACTTCAATTTCCCGTCCTCTACTCTGACACCAAACGGAATATCTGTCAGTGCTTCTGAGGATACTGACCAGGATGACGGATCACAACCTCGGTTATTTTCAACTAATGATTTATATGAAGAGTCTCTTTCGATATCAGATTCATATTCGTCTGCATTGTCGTTGTTATCATTGCTTTCTTTACTAATAGGGACTATTTTTGTAAAGTTTTATCGATGAACGGAATTTCGGTTTCTTCATTTTCTGTATTACGCAGGAGAGAAGTCTGCTTACTAACATTAGCAATTAGATTGAGTGATTCTGTTACTGGCTTGAAAACTGATTCCAGTAGTTGCTGATTGTTAGTTTCAACATATCTCATCTTACGCATTTTCTTCTTAACAGCTTCTGCAGCATCAACTATTTGTCTTTTCAGTGATTTTTCCATAATAACAAAATAGAAAGGTCCTGATTGATTAAGCGTTGTTTGATAATAATATCATCACTAGGGTCATGGGCTTAAATATTATTATTTTTAATGAAAAACAACAAAAGTGTCAAATTTATTTCTGTAACATGCTTTATTTTTAGAGCAATCCTTATTAATTACCACATAATTGAAGGGTTCACTCCATATTTTCAAACACAATTCACGAAATTCAATCCAAGTCATATCAGTGTTGACATGTTCTTCATAAATATATCGCAAATTAATTTTGTCTTGTTTATAAAAAGTATGATTAAGTTTGCATTGCCTCTTACCAACAGCTTTGAGATTCCCATCGCAAAATTAGCACGCATGTTACTTTGATTTTCACAAGCAACATCATCAAAAATAATCACGGAGTTTGGTTTTGCATCAAGTGACGGTAAAAGAAATGGCGTGGGAATATTGTTAGATAATAAATTGGAAGAAAGCGTGATGGAAGTAAAAAGGATTAATGATAGATTGATAGTTGTGAAAGTTATGATGGATAGTGTGATGCTGAATGTAGTTAGTGTGTATGCCCCGCAGGTAGGATGTGATGAAAGGTTAAAAGAGAAGTTTTGGGAGGATTTTGATGTTATTATAATGACCATCCCCATGCATGAGGAATTGATAGTTGGAGGTGATTTTAATGGGCATGTAGGTAGAATGAAAAATTGTTATGAAAGAGTACATGGCGGATGGGGTTTTGGAAGTTCCAATAACGAGGGAGAGACGTTGCTGCAATCCGCTACTGCATTTGACCTGGCAGTAGCCAACACTTGGTTTCAGAAAAGAGATGAACACCTTGTCACATACAAAAGTGGTAACCACAAGACCCAAATAGATTATTTTCTTGTTAGGCGCAATAAGATAAATCAAGTCAAAGACTGCAAAGTGCTGCCAGGAGAAGACTTGGTCTCACAACACAGACTCCTGGTTATGGTATTGGCGATAAAAACACAATTTAAGAAAAGCAAAGAGCGTCCTCCCCCAAAAATAAAATGGCATATTATGCTAGAGAAGAATGATTGCGCGAAAGAGTTTAGAGAGCGAGTGGTAGAAAAAATGATACAAATGGCAGACATGAAAGATCGAAGTGTGAATGAAAGCTGGAATGAGATAGCTGGATGTACTTATAAGGCAAGCAGCGAAGAATATTTTGGGAGAGACCAAAGGAAGAGGCACAATAGAGAGGGATACATGTTGGTGGTCGACAGAAATACAGAAAGTGTTGAAAGAAAAAAAGAAGATATTCAAGGAATGGCAGAATGTGTGATTGGAAAGCGTTAGTTTAAAAGCTGAAAAAAAGAGTGAGTATGATGCTTTAAAGAAAAAAGCTAAGAAAGCCGTGGCAATAGCAAGAGCAAAAGCTCTGGACCAATTGTACGACACACTGGACAGTCCAGCTGGCCAAAAAGACCTATACCGGCTTGCTAGAGCCAGAGGAAGGAAGGCGAAGGATGTTAGTCAGATAAGATGTGTAAGGGATGAAGCTGGAATGCTACTATCGGAGGATGAAAAGATTAAGGATAAATGGAAGGGCTATTTTGAAAGACTGATGAATGAGGAAAATATCTGGAGTGGTGTTTTAAAGAATAAACAAGTGAATGAGGGGTTAGTGAGAATGATCAGTGTGGATGAAGTGAGAATAGCAGTGAATGAAATGACGAATGGTAAGGCAATTGGTCCAGACGGAATTCCAATTGATGTGTGGCAGTTATTAAGAGTAGATGGATGGACGTGGTTAGCTTTATTCTTCAATAAGTTGTTGCTGGAAGAAGCCATACCTGATGAATAGTGCAACAGTTCGTTGGTGCCCATCTTCAAGAACAAAGGTGATGTGCTGGAGTGCAACAACTATAGAGGAATAAAGCTTATCTCACATAGTATGAAAGCCTGGGAAAAAGTTATTGAAAGGCGGTTGAGAGAAGAGAGTGAAATCTCACAGAACCAGTTCGGTTTTATGCCTGGTTGCCTAACGGATGCCATTTTCGCTATCCGCCAGCTGTGCGAGAAATATAGAGCTGTGCATAAAAACCTGCATATGATATTATTTTGTTGACCTCGATAAGGCATATGACCGGGTGCCTCGTGAGGTTTTGTGGTGGGCCCTTAAGGAGAAAGGTGTGCCTGGGAAGTACGTGCAGTTGATCCGAGCGATGTACAGTCGAAGCAGTACTCAAGTCCGGTATACAGTGGGCACCACTGACAGCTTCACTGTAGCAGTCGGTTTACACCAGGGCTCGGCCCTCAGCCCTTATCTCTTCCTGATGATAATGGACGCTCTGACGTCGGACATCCAGGAAGAGGCTCCCTGGTGCATGCTGTTTGCTGATGACATTGTGCTGGTTGCAGAAAGCGGCCTAGAGGTCCAGAGCAAATTGGAGACGTGGTGGCAAAGACTGGAGAGTGTTGGCTTGAAATTGAGCAGAACCAAAACAGAGTACCTGTTCTGCGATTTCGGCGGTCTCTCCAGTCCGATACCTATAGCTCTCACCGGAACGCCTATACCGATTTGCTCCGACTTTCGGTATCTCGGGTCGCTTGTCCAGGGAGATGGCGATATAGACCGAGACGTAACGCACCGGATCAACTCAGGATGGTTGAAATGGCAACAGGTCACTGGAACAACTTGTGACCCTCGGATGCCCCTCAAATTAAAAGGGAAAATATATAAGTCCGTGATAAGACCTGTCGTAATGTATGGATCAGAATATTGGGCTGCGAAAAAGACGGATGAAAATAGACTGCATGTAGCGGAGATGAGAATGTTGAGATGTATGTGTGGAGTAACGAGAGTGGATAAAGTGAGAAATGAGTACATTAGAGGCACTTTAAAAGTGGCGCCAGTGACGGAAAAGTTGAAAGGGAATCGCTTGTCTTGGTATGGTCATGTAAAGAGGAGGGATGAAACGCATATAACTAGAAGAGTTATGAACATAAATGTGGATGGATGGAGAGGGAGAGGAAGGCCAAAGAAAAGATGGATGGATTGTGTGAGGAGCGATATGAAAGAAAAGGGAGTTAGTGATAGAGTGACGACTGATAGAACAGAATGGAAGAATAAAACGTGTTGCGCCGACCCCAAGTAACATGGAATAAGGGCAGGAAGATGATGGTTTTGCATCATGAACACTTAGTACATCTTCATTTCCATGATATGGAAAAATACCGGAGGGCTATACCGGGCACCCGTTGCAATTTTTTTCTAAAAATGTACTTGGGTTGGTGTTGGTGCAGAGTTTTTGAAAAAACATAAACATTTTCAAATCTTAATCCATTTTCGTGTAAAAGAACACCAATTAATAAATTGGTTTTTCCACAATTGGACGGACCGCAAATGATACATCGTAATGAGTTAGGTAATAATTCTCCATGACGAAAACTAGTCTTACAAAAATCATCGCAAACTGTAGGTATCGTTTGCGGTTGTTTTACAAATTTCATAATTACTGACGGAAATGAACTGGTTGAAAATGAGTAAACAGTAGGTACGTTAATATGTATATGAAACAAATTTCATTTCCTGGCAGTATCTAGTAGCAATCAATATCTTTTAATGCAGGTAAAACTAACTCATGTGCTGCACCACTCTCCTGGAAGAATAAATCTGCTGTTGCTGTCGATATACTACTTCCAGTTTTT
This sequence comes from Lacanobia oleracea, assembly GCA_950371165.1. Classification (NCBI taxonomy): domain Eukaryota; kingdom Metazoa; phylum Arthropoda; class Insecta; order Lepidoptera; family Noctuidae; genus Lacanobia; species Lacanobia oleracea. The sequence goes on along the minus strand of OX493390.1, from coordinate 4,355,106 downwards.
GACGAATTCACAATAGATTTTTCATGATCAGCCTGTTTGTTGCTAACTTTAACGAACGTGCGAAGATCCTCACTAGGTTCGCTTTTGAGTATATGGTAATGAGTATTTTTTAAGTTAGTTTCCACTGAATCTTCAAACTTCTGGTGAAATGAATCTTCAGTTTGCGATTTATCATTATCCTGATGTTTAAATTTTTGTGTGTTCTATATTTTTCTTTGTCTAGGGTGCATATCATTTACGAATGCCATCTGAATCAGAGTTCGCAGAGTGAAACATAATAGATAATATTAATAAAGGACACGGTCAAAAATGGGCTATTATTCCGAAGAAATTTGAACGCCATTGTGATATACCTTATTAGAAAGCTTATTTATTACGCTACTCGATCATGCCTAAATATGAATTTTTCAGTCTCCTGTTTCTGTAAAAAAGCTGAAAAACGTTTCAGGAAAACAAAACGCAAATTGATTTTATTTATTAGTTTCTATGGAATACAGATATTCAAAATGTGGCTAAAATTGCCATTTCTATATAATGCATTGAACTTAAATTGTGACTACAGCTGCAGCTTTAAGCAATTAAGCCAAAAAAATATAATTTCCTAGATATTGCAATATCAAAACGTGACCTTCCGAGATCCGTAAATTGGTTATTTTAACGTCAAACGTCAAATTGACAAATGTCAATCTGACTGACGTTTGACTTTGACGTTAAAAAAGCCCGTATCATAGAATAACTTGAATAACACTTTTGCTTTAGAAAATAATGTTTTGTCTTTCAGCAAATTAGTATTATCAATTATTATTATTACCACTAAGCGCAAAGTTCAACGTTTGACTTTACTGCCGACCCAGTGTAACGTAGACAAAATTCTTAGTCGACGCCTTCACCAAAAAAATACAATGTTTTGCAGCACAAATCCCTACATATTATTTTTATGTTAAAACCTAGTTGGAATCAGAGATTTTTACAAAATAAGCAAGGTGCAAATGCTGTTGACAATGTGTAGAAGACTCGTGATACACAAGTCTTGCCGGCTAGAATCACAAACCCTAGCCGCTAGTTGACCAATAAAAACATAACATTATGATTTGTCTCAGGAAATACATTTTTCGTGGATACATTTCCTTTCTGTTTGTTCGGAGTAATAACTCCGTGATCAAACACGTGAAGTTGGTATTGGATATTTAATATATTTATTTCCACTGGTCAGGTGGCAGTTGCTACATGTAAAATACTAATATTCAGCCATAGTGACAGAAAGCTGGCCCAAACATATATTGTGAAAAAGGTTGTGAAGATGTCAAGCACATGAAATCTGATAGAAATATTGTTCTTGTCTTCATTTTAATATAAATGCATACTTACAAAGACATGTAAACCATAGTTTGTCATTGAATAAGGACAAAAGTAATAAAAAACAGATTATTAAATATTTATGCTTTATTCTTCTTCATTTTCTATATCATCTCTCACTAAAATACTGTCTAAGAAACTGGCAGGTGGTTGAATGGCAATTTTCTGATGCCGTGCCCATCCCAAATACCAAACAATAGTCATAATATGCGCACAGCTCCCAACGGTACGTTTCCCTATAATACAACTGCAATAATATTCAGCAATTCGCTGACACCAATCTGCACTATTTAAATTCAATAATACATATGTATAATATATTTTGCTACTTTGGTGGCTAGACCTTATTCTTCCCCTTAATAAAAGTGAATTCCTTGAGTGCTCTATTAGATGTGTGTGTGTTAGAATGTGTTCCCCGTAGTATGATCTTGCCTGTTTTATTTGATATATTCCTAAAGCAAATAAAATGAGATCCCTCATTTCCATAACCGGGAACACATTCAAATGGGGTAGCTGGCCATCTATAAAAACAAAATTGACTCTGCGTCTGTTAATAGTCTCTTCAATAATATAATCGGCAAGATTGTTTGGCATATTAAATCTTTCTTGGGCTCTGGCTAAAATTGCCTCTGCATCTGGATGGTTGGTTATAACAGGATGGAAACTGTTAAGAATCGCAGCTGCAATTTTAAAATCCGTCATTAGGTTTCTGGACGCGCAATTAAAATATTCAGTCCTGAATATTTTGAAATCCCGTTTAAACCGACCATTCACTACTTCTACCACCCACCTACACAAAGTAACCATGCGAGATTTGTTTGCTTTTACAGACTGACATGATTTTTTGTTTTTGTTGTTGTTTCTTGTTACGACTAGGGTAAGGATGGCGCTCAGAGATCGATTAATTAGAGAATCGATTTTGTTGGTCAAAAAATCGATTCTATGAATCGATCACATCCTCGAAATCGACTTTTTTCCTTTCGAAATGCATGTGCAAAAATACTATTATATAATATGTTAAAAGCATCCTGGATATTCTTCAAGCAGACTATTACGTGATGTAATATACATTTACTTGTAACATTTCACCTAATGTGAACCCGCTCTTACTTTTCGTGACCTGTCATGAAATACAAATGTGCACTGTGGGAACATCTGCACTGTGCTTTATAAGACTCAGTAACAAAACACCAACTAACGGCTCAATCTTTAGAAGATCGATTTTTTTAAACTCGAATTATTACTGAATCAATTCTTTAAACATTGATTCGAATCGATTAAAAAATCAATTTTATTAGTAAAAATCGTCATCCCTAGTTACCACCATAGATACATAAACCCCACGTTCAGTACCACAGATACTCTGTCACGTCAATTGCCACAGGGTTACCAACCCATTAAAAAAATCTTTTGTAGTGATACAAGTTTATATTTTTTCAACTTAACTTTAAAAACAAACGCTAGACCTAAAAATCAGATTTAATGCACGAAAAAATTGAAAAAAATATGGTCTTTCAGCCTATATAAGTCATATTGCTGTTCAAATTTTTTATTATTTTTAGCCCAAGCCCCATACATTTATTGAACGTCTCCTTTAGTTATTTATTTAAAAAGTACTAATATTAAAATTGAACCTTAGCACTGTAGTGTCCAGAATTAAATTGCTGTGTTGCACGGCGTCTCTATAATATATAAACACTAGTTGACCCCCGCAACTTCGTCTGCGTCACAATTTTCATTACTGCTCCGCTCCTATTGGTCTTAGCGTGATGATATATAGCCATTTCTCGATAAATGGGCTATCTAACGCCGATATAATTTTTCAAATCGGACCAGTAGTTCCTGAGATTAGCGCGTTCAAGCAAACTCTTCAGCTTTATATATTAGTGTATGGATAAGCGCAACGCGTTGCTTTTCATTTCATTTATTTGAAACAATATACATTGTGTAGAATTTTAGGTACATAATAATTAAAAAAACATTAATATAAAATTATTACACACAAAATATGAATTTGAAAGAAAATAAATTAACATGTCAATACTGGGCATTGATCGAGTCAATTGTTCATTATTGAGCATTCTGTACCTACCATCCTGCAGAGCGATAGCGAACTGGCATGATCAGTGGATCGGTTACTGTAATACAACGGAGAGTCGAGTCGAACGTTCAATATTGTGCATTCTATACTACTGTCCGTAACGAAGGCGTACTCGCCGAGCTACTGGAGGAAAGTGATATAATAATAATGAAATTCGTTTATTCAGGTCATTTACACCCATTTCAATAGAATTAAAATCACACACAAAAACAAAAGAAAAATTAAATTAATTAATTACTACTGATAAATTAAATTGGAATCAATAAATTAAAATTCAAAGATAAAATTACGTAACATAGAACAAAACAACACAATGTACAACAATTACCCTACTATTGTGCCTTATTCACCCCTATGGTCGAAAATATTTAACGCACTTTTAAATGTTGAATTCTGTAGTTCTGTTTGCAAATGCGGTTCCAGTGTCCAACAAGGTAACGCCGGTATTAACCCCAGAGATGAAGTGCAAACGTTTAGGGCAGTTCGATAGGTACGTCAGCAGCAACGAAGCAGCGTTGAGGATCTTGACTTACAGCTGCGTGAAAGACACCCCACTGTTACTCGCCTGGCAGTTCACTGTCCACTTACCCAACAGCGAGCGAGAATACTTCACTGAACAGAATTTCCAAGACAGCATTCTTCCAACTATGCGAAAATAGTAAATTTGCAAAAACCCTGCTCTATTCTGAAGTACCGCGGTATTATGCAAGGAATGCCTCTAGGAAGAAATGGAAGCGTCGTGCACATGGAACACCGTTTGAAAACTGGCTAGGCGTGAGTGATGGCTGGAGCCGTTTTGGTTCGGATATACTGTGCACGTCAGCAATTTTGAATGTTATTGCTTTCGAATGTTGCTTAATGAGGTGCGGGGCCCGACCAGTTTCCAGTTGCTTAAAATTGTAGATGGTCAAGAACGACTTCCGTTCAGGAAAGCATGTGAGGCCCGTGAGTTATTAGAAACTGACAACTACTGGTACGCGACTATGGCGGAAGCCAAAGTTAGAGACCTGTTCACAATTTTAGTGAGCACTTGCGGACTATCCAACTCGCTCCAGGTGTAGGTAGAAGGACGCTTTATCAGAAGATAGTGTATAGGGCTTGATGGCGCTCACAATGACCTGAATGTTTTGGTATTGATTGAGTATAAAATTATTTCCATATCTTCAAAATGTCTCACTGATTTCACCTTTCTACACTGCAGCGAAGAGGGGGATTGTCAAGCGATGTTGTAAAGGAGCTAATTTATATACCGCGATTTTAGAAGTGCGTGTCAATGAAATGGCACCACGATTACTTCTCGAGCAGTGTCAAGTCTACGAAACGATTCTGCGCCTTGTTCTTTCTCTTGACGTACCAGGGGGTGCGGGTAAGACATATGTGCTGAAACTTCTGCTGGCCCAACTACGCAAGGGCCGCAATATAGCTCTGGCTGTGGCTTCCTCAGGCATTGCTGCAACCTTGCTTAGTGGTAGATTAATTTGATGCTTAATCTTGCAAGTGAAGATACTCCAACATACAATATTACCGAAAACAGCGGCCTGGGAGTCTTTTTGCAGCAGTGCAAGCCCATAGTATTGGATACCTACACAATGTCGCACAAGTATGCATTAAAGAAGTTGAACCGTAGTCTGCAGGACATCCGCGGCAACCAGGTGCTGATCGGCGGTATTGTTGTTTTGCTCGCAAGCGATTTTAGACAGACACTGCCAGCTATTGAAAGGGGCACACCGGCAGATGAAATATACGCATGCCTCAATGCGTCGCCACTGTGGTCCATGATAGAAAAGCTCCATCCTACGTGCAACGCGTACGTCCAATTGTACAACGACCACGAATCAGGTGACTGCGAAACAGCTGCTGTAAATTGGAGAAGGTCGTCTGGAATCGCTACAGGAGATGTACTTATCATACATGTTTTTCCAAATTTGGAGATTAAAATAAACAATGAAGATTGGTTGTGTGAGAGGGCAGTACAGTCGCCAAAGAACGAGAATTTTGTATGGGAATTCTGCCACATGAATTACAGCGCCCAAAAGAACACCTATCATAGTCATTACCACATTGATCACATTTTGATCAGGCGGTCCATTCTTGCACATTACACATCAAAATTTCCACGCGAACGAAGTCGCGGGCAACAGCTAGTGTGGTGTTCCCCTCGATTTTCATGGGATCCCATATTCATCACCACACATTCCATATTTCATTATAGGCTTCCGAATAAAAAAATATTTTTTTAAATCGGTCCACTGACAATAACGAAGTTATGCATACCTTATGATAATTTTTGCATAACTTTGAAGTTATGATATAGGTACGCATACATACATTTCGGCGATTAATTTTTATAAAGATACCAACAACACCCCGGCACGAAAAAAATACCAACACTTTGAAACAAAATATATTTAATACGATCTTCATTTTACAAATTCTCGTTCAGTAACTGCCTGCTCGGCTTCTACTATAGCTATAATAAGTCTGGGTTTTGTAAATGACACAACCGTATTAGAAAATGTTCTACATTAAACCGTTAGTGCCTTAAAAACAAGGAACATTAGGAGCTATTTACACAAACTTATATACTTAACATGAGGCACGACCGATTATACTTATTTTGAGGGTAGTTGTGAATTGTGCTACCGTCTAGGCGTCAACTAATGAAACGCTAGCATAGCTCAAAGATAACATATGTATGTAACAAAATTATTGTCTGTGTGGAGGTACTGCGTTCAGAGTTCATAATGTTTATAAAAAACAACTATCTGACCCGTACCAACTCCATTGGGTGGTATTGTTCGGGTTAATTTATAGCCTACGACACTCACAAATAACGTGGCTTTCTATTGGTAAAAGAATTTTCAAAATCGGTTCAGTAGATCCAGAGATTACCCCCCTACAACCTCACAAACTTTACCTCTTTATATTATTACAGATATAGACTACAAAACCTTAGTAGGAAAACTCAATAATTAGAATAATTAGTTAAAACTAACAAGCTTTTACTAATGAAATAACTAATATTGACATCACGGTTGGCGCAGTGATTTAGCAATTGGCTGCTGCAATGCGTGTCGCTGGCTGTTTGTGTCTGGGAGTGTGTTTGTACACGCACCCACGATACAGGACAATTCCTAGGATGGGGCAACGTTTTGCTTAAAGTATTCTATTGTGGTCGCACGCTTTAAATAAGTACAAGTACGGCTGCACACACGTGTGACCTTATTTTCTACTAACTGTTTGGGAAATACAATCGTTTCACATTGAATAGTACCAAACTTCAGCCTATATACAGGCATTGAGGCAGGAGTTTCTTCAAAGTGAACATATTATAAATATTTTTTGTTAATAAGAATAATATACTACTGTTTGTATGTTATTTTAGGAAGTGCATCTATGTAAGGCAAAATTATCAAAGATTTCATTATTTATTTCAAGAAAGTTCTAACAACCGAATGCGATAAGAATTTACTGCTTATCGCAAGTCGTGTCTGTTTATGAAGATAATATCGAAACAGAAGGATTATTGTATTCTAAATTATGTAAAGAACCGTGGTTTAGTCATAAAGTTATAAAGGGCCTGTTTTGTAACGACACATTAATGTCATAAGTATACAGAAAGTTCTTTTAATAGGCAAAGGAGATATATAGGGTATTACCCGGGTATTATCAAAGGTTTCAACATAAAAGTGGGTTATCTGAAGAAATACGTTGGGCCTTAAAAGGGTGACTGTTTTTGTGTGAAAAGAATACTTAATTGACTAACAATATGTTGCGATAATACGTAGGTTTAAAACTTACCTAAAAAGTTGCAAAATTAATGTAACAAGGGTAAAGAAGTTAAAATCTGTCTATAGGCCTAACGGTACCTATAAAAACAAGATTATTGTATAACAGCTAGAAAATAACTATAATCGGTCGTGCAGTATTCCTGTTAAAACTTAAATATATAAAAATAACTAACCATTACCTACATTCTGTAACTGATATGCTTATTGCGGTGTAACTTTGTCCCTTCTTCATAAAAAAAATATTACATTTTTAATTCCTTACAAAAAATAACGAACTGGCAACACTGATCCGAATTAGTGCTGAAACATTATCTTTAAATAATATTATCTTGAGAAAAGTTACACCTAAGGTGACAAGATTTAGTTATAATTATATTCGCTTTTACATTAAATAAATATAAATACGTATTGCGTGAAGCTGCTTTTTTAAATTTAGAATAATATCCTTACAGTTTTTTTTTTCTTCTATTGTTGGTTTCTTACCTAGCTTTGTCAAAAATGGTTAAACCATCTTACAATTCATTCGCGCCATAACGACAACATCTCTCTAACTTAAATGTTTAAACGGCGCGGCAGAATTATTCAGAGAACAAGTTCCCAATTAAAACAATACCGATAGTTTGCAATTGCACATAACAGTTTTCGATTGAATAAATTTTACAATTTGTTGAGAAAATCTGAAGATTTGGAACATATTATACATTATGTTGTTCAAATAAAAAGATGTATATCAAAACTATTCATTGCTATATAATCAATATTTTAAAACAGAATTGAAAACGAACATCTATGTAATCGCTACACATGTATGATTTTAAAAATCTTATTCGCGAGCTGAAGACGAAGTTCTGTGAACAGTCTTGATTATATTTGAAGCTTATTTTCACCCATAATTGTTCAGGTTGCAGATATATTAGAAATATACTCAGCCATTATCCAGAGGGCTTAGCACGAATATTTTGACGTATAGTAACGTTAACGTCCGTAACGTAAATTTTGAATGTGAAAAAATACAACCCCATAATATTTTGATTTAATTTTTAGGTACACACACAATTTATATTATTCAAAAATATGAATATAGTATCTAATTCTAATAAATATAATGTGCAGAACGAGTATTGTAGATATGGTAAAAATTTACGTTACGTTGCTATACGTCAAAAATCTTCGTGCTACACCCTCTGGTCCAAGGAACGGACCGTGCTTTTGATTGGTCGCACAAGATCGCGAATAAGAGAAACAAATAGTAATTTTCCATAAATTTACAATTCACTTATTTTATTCACATCACAATGATTTAAATTGAATTGGAATAACGCCAAAATGCGTTATTATCTTACATTATTAGAAGTTAGGTACAATTTGTTCTATATTTCTTGTCTGAATACAAGTACAGATAAACGAATAATTAATCGTCGTAATCAGTATTGATTCATTTATTAACATGACATTGCTAGTAGAGTGAAACAGGACTAACTAATAAAATCAGCTAGGAAAACAATGGTATATATTTACAGCAACGATTTGAATATACAGAACAACAAATAGCTGTGATAAATGCTACAATGAAAGCTGGTACTAGGAAGACACAAGACAGTGTTACGAAATACGTTTTGAGGCCTGTTCAGACTTACGCGGTATTCGCTAACTAGAGCGACGGCGAACAGTATCGTCATACCGCCCAGGTTTATGACATGCCGATTGCAATGCCATTATGATTAAGCTGTGAAAAAGGGATAGTGTTATGCGTATCGTATAACTCCGTTTCCCTCCCCCACCGTTATCATGATGGTTTTAAGATGTCATAATAGGTACCCAGGGCCTGCAATTTCGACATAGTAATCAATCGCCTACCGACCGAATTCGTACTATATAAGTAAGTAAGTTAACGATTTGAAAATACCGATATTGGTAATCTCTTCATTCAAAGTCAGCGACTGGCAAACTGCTAGCAAATGTGAAATGACTGAACTTTGTCGTAAACTTTTGTGAACTTAGCGTCGAATTTTGACAGCTCGCTAAGCGTATCGATATGATTCAATAGGCGGCATGACAACGGTATTTCGGTACTATAATTATATGTATATTCGGTACTAATTACCGAAATCGCTATCAATGTCGAGACTGCAGGCCCAGGTAGGTGGTGAAAACAGGTTCCACCAAAGCGGCGGTGCTTTAAATAGTTTATCTACGTATAATAACGATTTTTGCTTCAGTTTGAACAACAGGATTACCCTCAACTCTGCGTAGCGATACCGCGTAGATCTAACCAAGCTTTTTTATCTGATTTTCTTTCAAATCATCAAACGTAGTGATAGTGGCGCCATCTGTACGTCATAAGTGTTAACTAATGTCTTATGCCTTTCAGTACACTGTCTCGGACAGTTTGGCTGCAAAAAGCTGCTTAGTAGTTCCACTATCAGTCTTAGTGTCCAATTAGAGCCCATTGGTCTCTAAAAGGTACCAACAACTGTACTTCTTGGTACTTTTTAGGACTATCGGTACGTGATGGAGACCAATAGGCGAAGTATCGATAGAAATGCATTCAAATCTAATAGGTATGTTAGCAACATCAGAAATTGTTCCATCTGTCAATTACACACGAATTTCGTCCATCAGTCTATTGAGTAGAGTTTAAAACTGTGTGTGTTGAAAGATGGTCCAGCTACCGCGGATACAAAGCATTTCTTCGCCTAATTATGGACGGACACATAATTGCTCTTTCATATAAAAATTAAGGAGTTTCAACACTAATTCGACATTCCGACGCTCGTGTTAGTCCTGACTGACAATGCCTTTTCGTTCAGGTACTTTTTGAAAAAAAAAAAAAAAGTTCCAACGAATTGAGAACCTTCTCCTTTTTGAAGTCGGTAAAAAATACTGTGTGTTCTTAGTAAGAAACTATTAATAAGTGTACATAATAGACATTAGGGATTGGACCATTTAATTCTGGAACATTTTCTAGCAGATACTGACAACACTAGCATACTACATCACACCAGGGCTAAGCGGAGTCACCTGTATTTTCACCGTCAGCTGTCATATATTTTTCTGAACGAAACGACACAGTGAATCAGGCATGTGAATTTATAATTTGTTTATTGAAATCATATTTTTTTTGGCACTGACATCTAAACCGCAATCGCGGATCAAGTATTTCACAATTTTATCTCAACATTAAATATTTACACCATGTATACCCTGAATTCAACAATATAACCATGATTTTAAAGTAAAATATACTATAAGATGACGATGATATTTATTTAAATACACCATGTTAATACTGTATTTACAAAAATATTACATTACTATAACGTTTTTAGCGTTGCCCGTTATTTTATAAAAAAATAACTTAATATCAGCTGATAATCATGGAAAATCTCGATACGACGTATTTTTTAGAACATTTTCGCCATAAAACCTTTAATCGTCATATCAAATTTCTACCATTTGAATACGCCCTTGTGCGAATATTTCTACCATTTTAGTAATTAAGCAAAACAACGGGCAACACGAAACAATTTTCTATAGTTCGGTCTGATTTTTGACACATATTTGTACATTATATTTTGTTTAGAGGAAACTGGAAGGTGGAATGAACGGTGGTTCATAGATTAACGTCGAGAAAATATGATTATCCATTTGTGACTATTATTGTATCTCCAATACATGTTTGAAATTGAGTCATAAGTACTCATAAGGCAACAGATTTAATATTACTGGAACAGTTTATGGTTTTATCTCACGAAATTGATCTATGAATTTTGTAAAATGCTAAATGTGCGTACATTTGCAGGAGTACTTGTAAACAATATCATTGATTTAATTTTATAAATATTGTTACCATAAGGTATCTTTTTCGAGTTTCGTTCAACTTGCACGCACTTTGAAAATAGGTACGTTCGTTCTTAATTGTATTTATTTTTATATGAATTCGTGTAAGTAGTTTACCATCCTTTTCTATTAATTAATACGACGGATTTCGACAAATGTGGCGCGCTTTAAAAGACTAGCAACGCGCCGATAAGTTTATTTTGTATTTTTTAATATATTTTTAGGACGTATTTTGCCCGTATATTATGAGTATACATAAATTTTATGATGTAAGGTAAATATAAATAAAAAAATGTTTTTTCAAAAGTAAATAATAATTTTAAATAATTATATGACTTTGTCGAAGTTTAACGAAATATAGTAATTGAATCTTTGTAAAGTTAAATTATAAATTAGGTCCTAAACACAATAAGTATTTTACTGCTAACGTAAGATATAAAGTTCAGTACTACCGTAGCCAACGTTTAATTGTTTATTATGACAACTTAACTTTAAATTTAAAATATGTACATACTTAAAGTAGCTGTAAACTGGCAAGTAATATTTAATACTGGAAAAATAAAAATAAATTATAAAGTTATTGAAACATAACCTAAAATTAATAATTATTTACAGGTTGCAACACTGCTTTGATGTATTAGCGAAACCAAAGTTCAGAACGCGATGCCGTCTATAATATTTAGACTAAAAACGACTAAAAGGCCTTCATAATATACGGATAGGCCACGTTATAAAGGACTATTCAACCACACATTGACTATATCACCGATAATTTCGACTAATCTCCTCTACAACCTTCTTTGTAATCTCAATTTCCGCCTTTATTATAAATACGATAAAGTACGAAGTTACGATCAGTCAAACAAATGAATGGTGTCGTCGACTCGCCGCGAACACGGCGCGTCCAAGCAGGCTCCGGCAGCGTCCGGCGGCGTCCGGCAGCGTCCGGCAGCGTCCGGCGGCGTCCGGCAGCGTCCGGCCAGCCACGGAAATACTGAATATATCATTGTGATCAATACTCTTAACACGTGCGGAGAGGAGCGTTCGGCGCGCGACACGACTACAATATTGTCTCGCTATACACTATGGAAGTCAGTCCCACTGGGTCAGAGCGGAGCGGAGCCGCGCCGCCGCCCCCTAGCGCTACGACTTCTTGTCGAACAGCGGCAGCTTGGAGCGTACGGCGCCCTCGCACACCAGCAGGCGCTGCTGCGGACACTTGCGCGCCAGGCGCCAGCGGGACGCCGCCCGCCCGCCCGCGCCCCCCGCGCACGTGAAGTCCGCCCCCTGGCGCTCGAAGTACTCCACGATCTTGCTGATCTGCGCCGAGCGCACGTGGCGCGGCACGCGCTCGTCGCAGTACAGGCTGTCCGAGCCCGCCAGCGACGCCACGTCCTCCGAGCTGTCCGTGTACACGCTGCTGGAGCGCACCGCCGCCGCGCGCCCGCGCAGCCCCCCCGAGCCCGGCCCCGCGCCGCCGCGCTCGCAGCAGCAGCGCGCCAGGATGTGGTACTCGCACAGGCGCTCGGCCGAGCCGGCGCCGCAGTCGGCGTCGGGCCGGCCGCACAGGAAGGGCGACGCCTCGTCGTGCGGCGGCGGCGCGTCGTCGGGCGGCGCGCGGCGCGGCGTGCGCGCGTCCAGGGCGCGGTCGTACTGCGCCAGGCAGGCGGCGCACAGGCGCGCGCGCGCCTCGCCCGGCGCCGCGCCCGCGCCGCCCGCGCCCTCCGCGCGCTCGTCGGGCTCGCGGCGCCACCACCAGCAGCGGTGGCAGCCCACCAGCGAGCAGGGGCACACGGCGGCGCGCGGCCGCCCGGCGGCGCCGCGCTGCGGACACAGCTCCTCGTTGGCCACGGAGAAGATGCCGGACTCGCAGGAGCCGCGGCGGCGCAGCTCGGCGGGCTCGGGCGTGCGCGGCGCCCGCGCGTCCAGCGAGCCGCGCCGCGACAGCGCGGGCGACGACGGCAGCGAGGCGGCGCGCGCGTCGTCGCAGGGGTCGTGCGCGCGGGACGCGGCGCGCGGGGGGGACGCCAGCGACGCGCACGACGCGGAGCCGGGGTGCGGCTCGAGGATCTTCTTGACGCCGCGGAACGTGTCGAGCGCGCGGCGCGCCGGCCCGGGCGCGGCGTGGTGGTCGCGCAGCAGCATGATGTGGGCCAGGCGGTGCAGGCGCTGCAGGCGGGGCGGCGCGGGGGGCGCGGGCGCGGCGCCCAGCGCCCAGGCCGAGCGGTGCGCCGCCCCCCGCCCCGCGCCGCCCGCCCAGCCCGCCGCGCCCCACTCCAGCTCCGACAGCGAGCGCCGGTGCTGCACTGTACACACGACGCATCACATTAGATCACCTTAAGGTACTGCGAGCACAACAAGCCGACAGCAGCAGACTACGTACGCTGGTCGTCCCGGCGCGGCTCGCCCTCGGAGCGCAGGCGCGCGGGGCGGCGCCAGGCGTACAGTCCGGGGCACGAGCGCGGGCCCGACGACTCCGCGTCCTCGCTGCAACACACACACACACACACATGTTAATACTACGCAACTTAATGGACACTCGACGTTAAGGTAGTACTAGTCGGACGCCGCCTGGGGTTGAGGGTGGCGCTGAAAAAGACCGAGGCCGTGTTCTTTCACGGGCCTCGGCAGCGCTGCCCTCCTGCGCCCACATTGTCGTGGACAGGGCATCAGGATAGGGGTCCAGGCTCAGATGAAGTATCTGGGCCTGGTGTTGGACAGCAGGTGGCACTTCGGCCCGCACTTCAGCGGACTGTCGACGCGCCTGCTGAAGGCCGCGGAACGAGCTGTCGTGGCTCCTCCCGAATCTGGGCATCCTGCGGAGCATGGCCCTGTACGGGGCCCCCATTTGGGCGGACTCCCTCCATAGGAAGGAGAACGCTACTGTGATGCGCAGGCCCCAAAGGGCCATTGCACTGCGGGTGGCGAGGGTCTACCGCTCGGTGGGCGTCTCGATGGTGAGAGTGTACGAGTGGACGGCGCGGCGGTGGGTGCTCGCCAGAGTGTACGAGTGGACGGCGCGGCGGTGGGTGCTCGCCAGAGTGTACGAGTGGACGGCGCGGCGGTGGGTGCTCGCCAGAGTGTACGAGTGGACGGCGCGGCGGTGGGTGCTCGCCAGTGTACGAGTGGACGGCGCGGCGGTGGGTGCTCGCCAGAGTGTACGAGTGGACGGCGCGGCGGTGGGTGCTCGCCAGAGTGTACGAGTGGACGGTGCGGCGGTGGGTGCTCGCCAGAGTGTACGAGTGGACGGCGCGGCGGTGGGTGCTCGCCAGAGTGTACGAGTGGACGGCGCGGCGGTGGGTGCTCGCCAGAGTGTACGAGTGGACGGCGCGGCGGTGGGTGCTCGCCAGAGTGTACGAGTGGACGGCGCGGCGGTGGGTGCTCGCCAGAGTGTACGAGTGGACGGCGCGGCGGTGGGTGCTCGCCAGAGTGTACGAGTGGACGGCGCGGCGGTGGGTGCTCGCCAGAGTGTACGAGTGGACGGCGCGGCGGTGGGTGCTCGCCAGAGTGTACGAGTGGACGGCGCGGCGGTGGGTGCTCGCCAGAGTGTACGAGTGGACGGCGCGGCGGTGGGTGCTCGCCAGAGTGTACGAGTGGACGGCGCGGCGGTGGGTGCTCGCCAGAGTGTACGAGTGGACGGCGCGGCGGTGGGTGCTCGCCAGAGTGTACGAGTGGACGGCGCGGCGGTGGGTGCTCGCCAGAGTGTACGAGTGGACGGCGCGGCGGTGGGTGCTCGCCAGAGTGTACGAGTGGACGGCGCGGCGGTGGGTGCTCGCCAGAGTGTACGAGTGGACGGCGCGGCGGTGGGTGCTCGCCAGAGTGTACGAGTGGACGGCGCGGCGGTGGGTGCTCGCCAGAGTGTACGAGTGGACGGCGCGGCGGTGGGTGCTCGCCAGAGTGTACGAGTGGACGGCGCGGCGGTGGGTGCTCGCCAGAGTGTACGAGTGGACGGCGCGGCGGTGGGTGCTCGCCAGAGTGTACGAGTGGACGGCGCGGCGGTGGGTGCTCGCCAGAGTGTACGAGTGGACGGCGCGGCGGTGGGTGCTCGCCAGAGTGTACGAGTGGACGGCGCGGCGGTGGGTGCTCGCCAGAGTGTACGAGTGGACGGCGCGGCGGTGGGTGCTCGCCAGAGTGTACGAGTGGACGGCGCGGCGGTGGGTGCTCGCCAGAGTGTACGAGTGGACGGCGCGGCGAAAGGCTGTAGGCGAGCGACCCGTCGCGGAGGAGCGCGAGGCCGTGCGGCGGGAGGCGAGGGACGCCATTATCGTCCATTGGACGGAGGACCTCGCCACCGCCACCTTTGACCGCCGAACCCTGGACGCGCTCGGTCCGGTCCTGCGAGACTGGCTCGAGCGCTCCCACGGTTCCCTCTCATTCCGTCTGGTGAAGGTGTTATCAGGTCACGGATGTTTCGGCAAGCACCTGCACCGGATCGGGAGGGAGGAAACTACAGCGTGCCATGACTGTGGTGCGGCGACGGACACGGCTAAGCACACCCTCGAGGTGTGCCCGGCTTGGTCTGAGCCGCGCCGCAGTCTGACTGCAGAGATCGGATAGGACCTCTCACTTCCCAGCGTGGTCAACGCCATGCTGGAGAGTGAGGGGTCCTGGGCAGCTGTCGCCTACTTGTGCGAGGACGTCATCTCGCAAAAGGAGGCGGCGGAGTGCGCGCGGGAGGACGACCCTCTCGCTGCGCCGCTCCGAAGGCGAAGAAGACGTCTTCTTCTCCCTCCTCATGGTGGTGAAGGGCGGGCGATAGGCGCGGAGGCGCCTTCGCCCGCATAGCACTCCACACTACCTTCGCCGGTCATTCCCGGCCTTCCCCCTTAACGGGGAGGACGTGAGGGGCCTGCCGTTTTAGGCGGGTTGTCGTCGGAGGAGGACTGGACGCCAAGGCTGCGTCGATCTCCCAGCCCTCCTCCACTCGGACCATGCAGGAATGCCGCTGGGTTATTTTAGTGGGTACACCGGGCCAGCCCGGGGAGTCCCACATATCCCTCCCATTCCCCCGATGGGAGGGGTATGAGGAAGGAATGGGAGTGGGGTATGCGTAATGCATTTTTTCCCAGCGCAAAAAAAAACAACACTAGTCGGAGGAACTGGCGGGGTTCCGGGCCACCTGCGTGGCGGCCAGAAGGGCCTACACGCGGAGCCGACGACGTAGCGCCCGTAGTCAAGCAGACGAGGACCGCCTCTACGTCTCTTACCGAGAAGCGAAGATAGTCCTCAAGTCGGGTATGGGCGCTGCCAAGGCCGCAGCGAGGGCCGAGATGCTGACAGGTCTCGATAGGAATCCGTATGGAAAACTATACAGGGCGGCGCGGAACCAACTGCGGCCCCATGGTCCTCCACTGACGGAGACCCTCGAGCCGGCGTTGCTGGATGGGGTGTGGTCTGGTACCTGTTTCCGCGCAGGACCGACTTCACCCCACTAACGGTGGACCCTTCGCAGGCGGCGGCATCACCGGAGGAGGTACCCCTGGTGACGGCGGAGGAATATAGCCTCCGCGCGAAGAAGATGGCCCCTGGGCCGGACGGCGTCCCCGCACAGGCAGTGGCCATAGTTGCCGCTCAAATGGAGGACAGATTACTGGAACTTTTCAGCGCGTGCCTTACGGCTGGAAGGTTCCCGAAACTGTGGAAGGAGGGGCAGCTATGCCTCCTCCGAAAGGAGGGACACCCGGCGGATTCCCCCTCGGCATACCGGCCCATCGTTCTGCTCGATGAGGTCGGTAAATTGTTCGAGGGGATCATTGCCGGCCGGCTCAACAGCCGCCACACCACCACGCACGCCACGCTGCCGGGCTGGGCATCATCAGGATATGTGCCCGGTAGCGGCGGCGAAAAAGATCGCCGACAACGAGCGTCTTCTGGTGGGATGGGTTGCAGCACGGGTGAAGCTGCTGCAACCCAGGGCTATGCGGTGTTACTGATGCTTTGATGTTGCACGTCAGGGCACGTTGCACCGCCGCAATTGACCGCAGCGAACTATGTTATCGCTGCGGTAAGCCCGGCCACAAAATGGCCCAATGCTCCGCGACGCCAAACTGCAGCCTCTGTACAGTTGCAGGAAGGCCCGCGGAGCACAGTGTGGGTGGAAAGGCCTGTAGCGCGCCCGCCCCCAAGAAGGGCAAGAAGAAGAAGAAAAAGAAGGGAGCAACCAAAGCTGCCGGGGCCTCTATACTCCCCCCGCAGCCTGGTTGCTGTTCGGCCGACTCCCGGCCTGAGAATGGCGCCGAGGGAATGGATTGAGCGTAATGGCACAATTCCATTTCCTCCAGGGCAATATCAACCACTCTGCCAAGGCTCAGGATCTCTTACTTCAGAGCATGGCAGAGTGGTCGATTCATGTGTCTGAGGTCGCCGAACCGTACTACGTTCTGACGACCTGTGACCTGGACGACTCGGTGGCCATTAATGGCGGGGCTCTTGCCGACCCGTCCCGAGGTCACGGCTGTGTGGCCGCCCTCGCGGACGGCATCGGCACTACAGTGTATTTCTCGCCCAACAAGAGCCTCGGCGACTTCGAGAGCTTCCTTGTCGAGTTAAGTGCCGTCGTGAACCGGTACCAGTACGCCCAGTGCTGTTGCTCGGGGATCTCAACGCCAAGTCTGCGGCGTGGGGATCCCCCCCGGTCACCGATGCCAAGGGTGAGGCGCTGACCCAAGCCGGGGATTACAGAAGTCGTAAGTTCCCGCGATCTCCAGCGTAGGTCAGAGATGGAACACCGGGGTGGATTTAGTGTAAGAGATACTGGCTTTCAGGAGTTGCAGTGGTTGGGCATGTGTGGCGGGCTTGTCCCAAAAAGGCTCCTTCTGAGTAGGCTCGCCCCATCGTAGACTTTGTCTCTGTCATCTCTGACATAGACTAAAGTCAAGAGCAACCCATTACAAATAAAAAAAAAAGACCTTTCCGCCCGTCCCAGGGTGAAGGACATCCATGTGGATTTCCCCCCGTAAAAAAAGGTCATACTAGTACACACTCAACGACTCTCAAAGGTATCAAACAGTAGGTGTAGCACAGCCGGATAAGAGTATTTTCAAACTTTCGTTTTACTTTGTTACTTCCTGGGCCCCTCGCATGGCTGTAGAGGATGTTGAACAAGCCTCACAAAAAATAGCAGATGATCAGAGAAACAAGTACCACCCATAGCACAAATATTTTTTTCCTAAAAGAGCTTTAACTTACGTTTTAGTTACATATCCATTATACGTAACTGTTCAGTCATTGTCAAACGACACCTCTGTTTTTGAGTCAAAGTTTAAGCAGCGTTGTTGACAAGCCACTGATGACGAAATCTCAACAATTTACATGGTATCCGAGGCTACTGCGAACTCGAAAGTGAAGACAGACATCAGAGGGCTTAGTGTAAGTTTTTTAACGCACTCGATCGCGTTGACGTAAACGTTCGCTTATGTCAAACTGTATAGAAAAAAAAGGTTGTCTGTGAGTGTCACCAGACGGCGCTTATTCAGTTTCAATACAAATTGACGTTTACGCTAACGCGATCGAGAACGTTAAAAAACTCGCACTAAGGCCACTGTTCTCTTTCTAACACACAGTAGTCATATACCGCCGTCCCTCTTCGCCATACGCACCTCTCATAGTTGTTGGTGCTGAGCGAGCCCCAGGCCGCGTCGTCGAGGCTCTCCTTCACTTCAGCCAGCTTGTTCACTATTTCTGGGAATAGCGGACGCGCTTTTGGCTCATACTGTAATTAAAAAAGCCATTTTGAACTATGTCTGCTTAAACTAGGTTCCTATTAGATATTTGAAGTGATGATTTTAATAGCAAAGGTTCAATATTTATAAAGACTATAGTCGCGGTACATATTATCCGGCTCGAAGTACCATGTTTCAACTTAGACTAAAATCTACAAAAGTATTAGCAGTATGATCCGATTTAACACCGGGATGAGACTGACACAAAAGTGTGGGCATTGGCACAAACAAAGAGCAGCCTATGAGCATAATAATGGTAGATGATAGTGAAGTAACTCACGATGCAACAGTTGAAGGTAAGCCTGAGGAAGTCAGGCACGGTGTCCTCGTCGCAGAGCTCCACAAACGCCATGTAGTTGAGGCCGAAGTTGTCCGTGCGAGGAAGCACGTCCGGGTCGGCGTCCACCTGGAAACCAAACAATAATTATGAAGGAGCTGATAGATAGTCAACTCAAGGGAGGTGGCTGTACCAGTTTACGATCAAGCAGAGTTCGTGTTCCAGTCAGTTGATGAAGCCAGATACCCAACGAATTCCTCCTCTGATTAACCAGTTTCGGAAATAGCCTCAGACACGGAAGATCAACAGTTGGTCACTTAAGGTGGATGCTCCAGGGTAGCCCGCGAAATTCAAATATTTTTATGTAGAGTTCATGTAGTTCGAAAGAATGAATATTTCAGAAATAATCATTCTTTCGAACTACATGAACTTAGAGGGCTATATTGATGATTAAAATGTTTATAATTCTTTAGATAAATACGCGTTACGGTCGCGGATCGCATTTGGTCCACATACAGCTTCACACTGACCGGCAAATTGCAAAAAACATAAAAATATTTGAATTTCGCGGGCTACCCTGGAGCATTCACCTTAAGCTGAACTATTACAAGCGATGAGGAAGTTGATGGAAGTACACCTGCTAACGCCTTGACAAAGCTGATTCTTCTTGCTTAAATTTTTCTTCTACATAAAAAAGGCTATTATTGTTCTCCATGAAAAAGGCTCCTAATCAGAGGTCTAATTCCCGGACTTATTGGACCGGTCCCACTCTAAATTTCTAAATTCAGTCCCAAGCTGTAAAAAAATCTTAATTTTAGGTAAGTTCTGGCCCTTGATTGTCGTTGTAGTTGTGATGAGAATGCGTCTGTATTCTAAACGTTTCAAAAACGAGAATTAGCCTTTGATCTATTTAAAGCTGTTGCTCCAAATTATTGTCTCGTTGTTCTATACAACGTGTAACAGGACAATCGCAATATCTCTTAAGGGGTCACTCAACATTATGAACAACTTATACTACGGGATGGGATCAAACCCGAAATCGCATGAAAGTACTGCGTTTATTATGTCACAGGTTGTATATGTCTAAAACCATTTGCTCCGTCACTCGTCTAAAGGTTCTTTGGAAGACCAGCGTCAGACAGCATCTATCTGGCAACATTGCTGGAATGAACTTTTTCGGTGCAGCCGTGAGGCACTCGGACTGTCGTCAAATAAATGTTTTATTTTCTTTCTCAACTTACCCTGGCGATAAGTTGGCACAGTATGATCCCGTAAGAGAATATGTCGGAGCGATGGTCGTACCAGCGTCCGCGCAGGCATTCGGGGGACATCCACCACGGAGACCCCACGCTCGGCAGCCTGTAGCCGTTCCTGGAAACAATTCATAGTACTTCATACTCTATGTTCTTGTAAATACAATGTTATTTTATTTGCAAGTGGTCAGCGAAAGAAAAGATGTTCCGTTTACTTTGCAGTTCGTTTAGTTATTTGCCTCTGATTTTAAATTTATTTAAGTAATATTTTAAATATTGATACTAAAACTGTTATATTCGATTGTTACGTGATTGTATATGCCACGTATTCCTTACACTTTTCTCATCTGCGAATAAATGTTTTAAAATTTTGAAATTAAATCGTACCTCAATGTCAAAGTCATAGTAATCTTTGCAATAAGGTTGCTGATGGGTTGCTGTAATGCTACGGATACACTACCGTACTATGGCAATAATTTTGGCCATAATTTAAACAAAATCAACTGAAAAAACACTAATTATGGTCATAATTATTGCCATATTATGGTAGTGTGGCCGTAGCATTAGAGATATAATAATTGTAAACGGACTGTAATACCTAGTTTGTTATTCTATGAACCACAGATAATGCAAAATGTTTATAAGGCTCAAAACTTTATGACCTTTGCAACTTACAAGGGGTGCAGGAAGGGAGTGCTGAGCAAATGGCTTTTGTCTCGCCATGCATGAGTCATTCCAAATTAGTATGTAGGAGCAAAAATTAAACCTTGAAATTTTACGGTGAAGATTTGAATGTATTTTTTAGTAGGTACACGACGCTAGAGGGAGGCCTATGTCCAGCAGTGGACGACTTTCGGCTGATATGATAATGATGATGATGGTCAGAATTATAGAAACCCTAGACAAATTTAAAGCCTTCAAGAATTTAATTAATCTTACAAGATACAGTTTAAAAATAACACGTAACTACGACCATACTCAATCACACAAAAAAACCGTAACTATTAATTTAATGAATTTACAAACGTGTCAAGGGGACCACATATCATTTATAACATTGCTCACTTCAAAATTTCGATGGCAAAATGTTATTTAGGTATATACAGGGCGCTTCAGAAATTCGTGGTTATGGTTATATTATGGTGATGCAGTTGATGACATTATATCATCAATCAATCAATATAATTATATAAAATTCTTCCGTTATCACTCAATCAGCCATGATTTGGCATTTAGGTTCCTTAGGGAGAGGGGAGCACTAAGAGAGCATTTCCCAAAATTCCTACGGGATCGGGACAAAACGGGATATGCGTGTACGAAGTCGCGAGCAAAATCTAGCCTGTGATAAAACTAAAAGACTGACACCATCTGCATCAGACTACTATCACACGTCGTGTTTACAGATGTTTTTTTTTTTTGTTAAATGTATTTTTTTTTTCATTATTTATTTACTGTCTGTAAATTAAATGATGGTCAATCATATTTATTTTTGAAAATAATAAGTACTTAACTCTTATACACGTCAATTTTTATAGTTCAGTACCCGAAAGGTAACCAACGAAACCCTATTACTAAGCCTCCACCCTCCCTCCGTCCGTCCGTCTGTCTCTGCCTGTATCTCAAGAACCATAATGGGACTCCCATACAAGAAACGTGTTAATTTTTCGGTTTATGGTACGAAACCTTTCGTGTGACAGTCCGACTCGCCTTTGGCTGGGCTTTTGGGCTTAGTTGTGCGTATTCTACTTCGACTTACGATTAGTCCCGAACCCAATCTAGGAATGAATGACAGCACGATTTGACAGTAACAGACTATCAAATGGTGTTGTCGTTAATTCTTAGTGGTTAGGTGATAGGTCGCGACTAAGCGCGAAACTACGGACTTCGGGCTTAAAGAGTAGCCACCCTGGTACAGAACAAAATCCTTAAATATGACCACCCACTACTGAACCAGCCTGTATAGTTTTCTAGTAAGTAATGAACGTTCGGCGACTATCTGATTCTGCGTGTCTCCACACGCGATATCGTGTGCAATACCGAAGCCTGCACAAGACAGCGTATGACAGCTTAATTGTAAAATATATTGTATTTTTGCCACTTATTTCGTTCAATAGATGTAGTAATTGGTCTTATTTACGTAATCTTTAGGTGTATATCAATGTCATTTCGTTTTAAGTATTCTAATTACGTTTTAGAAATACCAACATAAAGTACGAGGCGCAGTTCATACAATAATCAACACGGATATAGAGGTAGTATATTTATCTATTCTAATATATAAAGCTGAAGAGTTTGTTTGTTTACTTGAACGCGCTAATCTCAGAAACTACTGGTCCGATTTGAAAAATTCTTTCAGTGTTCGATAGCCCATTTATTGAGGAAGGCTATAGGCGTTATATATCATGACGCTGAGATTAATAGGAGCGGAGCAGTAATAAAAATTTAAAGACTAGTTGACCTGCGCAACTTCGTCTGCGTTACAATTTTTATTACTGCTCCGCTCCTTTTGATATCAGCGTGATGATATATAGCCTATACCCTTCCTCGATAAATGGGCTATCGAACACTGAAAGAATTTTTCAAATCGGAGCAGCAGTTCCTGAGATTAGCGCGTTCAAGTAAACAAACAAACTCTTCAGCTTTATATATTAGTATAGATTATTAGCTCTTAGAATACCTGAGGTACATGGTTATCTTAGTTCAGGCTAGATCTAATTATTGTTAAGATACCATTTATTCTACTTGATTTATTCCAATGAACAATTAATCTTAATTATATAAAATCCTTCCGTTCCCGAGTGACTGTCAGACAACGCACAGCCGAAACTACTGGTCGTAGAAAGCTGAAATATGGCATGTAGGTTCCTTGGGGTGTGTAGGGGAACACTTAGAGAGGATTTCCCGAAATTCCCACGGGAACGCGAAAAATCGGGATATGCGCGTACGAAATCGCGGGCAAAAACTAGAAAATCATATAATAAAAAATACCTTAAGTAATGGGTTTATAATTCATCTACGTAATTCGTTTAACGCACTTTAAATAACGTGATATCGAATGGAATCTGAAGTGTATTGGCAAAGCTTTCGATACTAATTACATTGAACGATTCTTAATTAAATCTACTTTTATTTGAGCTGAAAGATTATGAAGTGCCGTAGAAATACTGATCCATTACAAGAATTGAAAGATTTGTTTTAACTTTGAATTTGCTACTAGATAATTTAATACTTTTTTTTTACTATTGATAGGCACGCGTTTGACCACTATCTCATCTGATGGTAAGCGATGATGTGGTCGAAGATGGAGCACGCTTGCATAGAAGTAACCTATTCACTCTTGACTTAAAGACTCCCAGGTTGTAGCTATCAGGAAACACAGACTCCGGCAGGTTCCACTCCTTAGTTTCACTGGATTTTATGCAATTAAGGGAAACTAAGCTAAAGACACAGATGATTTGGGCTCAAACTGAGGATCTCCAATAAATATTAACCCTCAATCAAATACAGGAACTTCGCTTATTCAGTCTACCGCAGAAATACGCACCTCCTACAAAAAAAGTATTTTTTTAAACTCTTAGAAAAATTACCACCGTTTTCGTAAACGTGCATGCCCACACACATTAAAGACTCGTGCGTGTACGCAATCACACGCACACAAGCGATACGTACGACAAGGCATAGTTACACACGAACTATCGCCTTCCTCGATTGGTAGAAACATAACGTCTTTATCTGAGAAAAAAAAATCGCGTGTCTATAGTCTTCACTAATATGCTTCACGGAGATACTCAATAGCTTTTTATAACATAACTATGTACGACAAACATTATCGCGACTTCGTTCCCCGGGAATATCACAGAAAACGTGTAATTTTTTGGGATCAATAGTAGTTAGTCTATAACACTCAGTGGTGTGTTCTATAAAGTCAAACATATCAGAAACGATCAATTTTACCAAATTAGTTTTATCACATACTTGTTTTTGCCCGCGACTTCGTACGCGCATATCTCGTTTATTTTCCGTTCCCGTAGGAATTTCGGGTAATCCACTTAGTGCTTCCCTACACTCTCCAAGGAAGCTACATGCCAAATTTCAGTTTCCTACAACTAGTAGTTTCGGCTGTGCGTTGTCTGTCAGTCACTGTCCGTAATGACTAACAAAGATTTACAAATAACAACCGGGACCAATGGCTTAAAGTGTTTTTCGAGGCACGAAAGAATCTGTCTGTCTGTCACTCAGTTAGTCACTCACCAGTAACGGAAGAATTTTATATATCTACTTGCTGATACGGCAATTAGGCAAAAAAAAAAATAGCTTACGACCTATTCTCAGTACTACCCTAGTCATACCTATACACGAAAAAATCATAAAAATCGGTCGAGCCGTTTCGGAGAAGTTCGATAACAAACACTGTGACACGAGTATTTCATATATTAGATAAGATTAGGATCAGATTAAAAAAAAATAATATCGATTGTATTCACGAAATGGCTAAGAAGAAGCCTTAATACACCCATATTATGCCGTGGCCCGTGTCCCATGTCAAAAGATCGAGCCACTTACCATCAACCACAACAAATCCATACATCAGGTTACCACTGACAAATTACAAAAGGAAAATCCCAAAGTTCTTTTTCCCTTATTGTACAGTCATAGTCTAAAGAATCTCTGGACCTTGGGATCAGTCAATCAAACCAGCTTATCGGGTATAAGCCTCTCCGAATGGGGAGGTAGTCCCCGTAATTGGTGTAATCTTAGGTCAGTATCAGTGAGATCCCCAGTAATTGGTTTGGATACACACGGTATTCGTTCTGTGCGAGTTGATACAGATTTTCTACCAGGTCTGGTTGGATCGGCAAACGGTAATCTTTTGAATATACTGGTAGTTGGGGTCGGTTACGAACGTACCTACTAGAACTGGTGAAGGCTGTAATGTTTGTGTCTCTATTCATGTTATTGGTAAACAACCATTCAATAGCACGTCACAGTCGTCATGGAAATGAAAATAGAGAGACATACAAAGCATAATCTAGCTTGGCTTCTGATCTGGTCAAAATTGAGCTCGGGTCACATTACTGTGCTGTGTATTGGCGTCTTCTGGCGCAGTTGATTGGCTATAAAACTTGTTTTGATACGACGTAGGCCTAAAACGATTCATTTTATTGATGCTAATGTCGTGTGCATGATCATGATCTGGCCGAGGTTAGGTTGCAGGCAATATAAGGCACCCCGACACTGATAGGTTCGAATGGGACGACGGGAACTAGACTCCTTAGACAGACATAGGAGCCAGACGAAGTTACGAGTAGGTTTGAGATGAACAAAATGGCCGGTCAAATCATAACTGTCTGGATTCTACGATATGGCGACGACATTAATATTGTACCTATACAATACACAGTGATGTGTACCTAGCTTTATGTTTGCAGCACCTAGCTACATTCGTTGGTGGCAGAAATAGGTAAAGTGGTAGGACATATCCGGACGTGTACCTCTATAAAGAGCTTCACCATTATTTCGTCATAGATCTCACTAACAACCGGTTTTACAATGTATAGAAGGAACTTAGCAACTGTCCCTCGTACGTTACCATTGATATTGTAATGGCTTCATTCAAAGATCACGTAAGGCAGTACTCTCGCAGTAATAATCAATTATTTACGGCCATCTCAAATATACCGCTAGGCGTTAATGGAGTATGTTGCCGTGACTGCGAACTGAAGTACTGTGACTAATTATAGATCCCATGATTTTCTTAATAACTTTATTTTCGAGTTGGAACCGGCTTTCGAATCAAGATAACGTGATGATATTGATTTGTCCTCAAAAGCATGAAGGTTTGGTCAACCCCTTGAGAATTCCAAGTGTTATTTATTATCTTTTGCTCCCTTGGGTGACGTAAAAGATGATTGGTATAATGTTAAAAGCGTAGCACATAGAGAGTGGACTGAGCTTCCCCTAACCAGGTATGAATAAGTTAATGCACAAACATGTGAGAGAGAAAAGGCTATCGTGCGGCTAGTTGTCTCTTTCTAGTAAAATTCTGGATGGACCACGTCACAATCTTGTAGTGTCACCTTCCACTTTACAACCAAAGGCCTAAGTGATTTTTTAACGTACTCGATTGCGTTACCGTAAAAAGAACAAAAACTGAATAAGCGCTGTCTGACAGCAACTTTAAACGTTTTTCCATACGATTTGACATAAGAAAACGTTTACGTGAACGAGTAAGTTATAAAACTCGCATCAGGCCCGCTACAGAAAAGATATAGGTATTGGCGGCATAATCGTTTGTCTCTTTCTAAAGAGAGATCCATTTTCGAAGGATATTGCTCAGTCCATTCTGTTTGTCTAAGGTTAAGGCTGAGGCTACAGTAGGCAGCGATTTGCGATGCGACTGGAAGGGCGAAACGAGAAAAACATGGTATGGCTACATTACAAGCGAGATTCCGGCGTATTTTCGATCAATTTCGCTGATATGTTGATGTAGCCGATGCCGTGATTACAGTTATGTTGTTCCTATCGCATAAAGAAATCAAAGATCGCTAGTAATATTTGATGTACGGTGTAGCCATATACGTAAGCATTCATTTACTTGTTTTAATCGCTCAAGTGTCGCAGGTCGCGTCGCGGCTTAATGTAGCCTCAGCCTAAGAGATCGCCGTCCTATGAAAAGTAAGCTACTTACACAGGATGAGGTATTCTGGCCGCGAGGCCGAAGTCAGCAACGACGGCCATGTAGTCGCCTTCTCCATACTTTCTTAATAATACATTCTGGAAATAGAAAATTAATTGTTGTGAGTACAAAACTTTTTTAACAGTGACTCGGAATTCCAAGACTAAGTGGTATTTTTTAAGGAGTGGAATTCCCTGCCGGAGTCTGTGTTTCCTGATAGCTACAACCTGGGAGTCTTTAACTTAAAGAGTGAATAGGTTACTTCTAGGCAAGCGTGCTCCATCTTCGACCGCATCATCGCTTACCATCAGGTGAGATAGTGGTCGAACGCGTGCCTTTTAAAAGTAAAAAAATAAAAATTCCAATAATAAAAAGTCTCCATCGCTCAATGTTTATTTAAAGTCAGAAAATATGATTGTTTAATGGCTAACAACACCAATTTGAAATTTTATGGCCATTTCAAAGGAGTGTGCAAGAGCGACAATTGTGATTGTTGAAGTTCGATTCAAGGTAAATTGTTTGTATTAACTCAATTTAATTCATATACATTAGTCAATCCGCCAGTCTTTCCCAACTATATTGGGGTAGGCTTTCAGTTTAAGATAGAGATGGCTACCATTTGTAGCGACAACCCAGAATCTGTTTAAGGCGGAGATACCTGAGACGAGCTGATTTTAAAATGAGAATCACGTCTTAATGGCTGTCATCATTTAAAAAAAATTGAGTTTTATTCGTTCAAAATCGTTCACATTAATTAGTAAAGTTATGTCTAACACGGACATAAAACTGACAATCGGACCAAAACCGCCGAGCGTATTTTAATGGAATTTACACCTCATCTCAAAGACAATTTAACTATCTACATTTTGATATACGGTACTTTTTTAAAGTCTTAGAATAATTTATGGTGAGTGCAAAAAGTACTGAATTTTGGGTCGCGCGGGTGTCAAACGAGTGCACGTTTTGTTCTTCCATTCGCTGGCGTAAGTCGTCGCCCTAACAGGATCCTCCTAGGCAAGACTGGTGTCAGACTTCCGTAACGACTGTCAAAGATCTACAAATGACAGCCAGAACCAACAGCTTAACGTGCTTTCCTAGGCACGGAGATATCTCGGTTTGTTAAGGCGCTGTACTCAGTCAAAATAGGCTTCACAAAACAGTTTTTTAGCCAAATGTATACATTTTAGAGCAGCTAAAAAAATATATGTTAATCTTGATCATATTTATGGGTTCCATTGTGTTCAAAACACGTTTTCGGTAAATTTTCTCGATAAAAAAAGTTCATAAAATTACCATTTAAATTGAAATTGTAGCAATTGTAACTGTATTATTTATAAACTAATCTTGATAAAATTAATAACAGTGATGTAATATATAATAATAAAGGGAACTGTTGTTTTTATTTATCGATTGGAATAAGATATTTGTAAGGATTAATGTATTTAATGATAAATAACTCGAACGAGTCGAACGAAACGCCGCGCCATCGCGGCGTCTTTTTGCTTCGTCTATTCACCGCGCCTTAAGATTGGCATCCATCCACAGACCGACAACGGCAAGCGTCGCTTATTCTAGAAGAATGACAAGTGTGCGTTGGGCTGATATCTTATTATCAAAAACTTACATTAAAGTTAAAAAAAATATGTCTTCAATTCTTTCTAACCTTAGTAGTAAGATCCCTATGGAAGACACCGAGGGAGTGAAGGTACATCATGCCTTCTGCGACGTCAGCTGCGAGGGAGACTCTGAGGGGTTGCGGCAGAGGCTCCGGTGGGACGCTGAGGATCAGCTGCTCGAGGGAACCCCCCTCCATGTACTCCGTAAGCGCGTGTAACTGGCCCTCGTGCACGCAGACACCCATGAAACTGTGGAGGAAGATGAAGAGTTAGAACTATTACATCGACATAGTATATTATCTATATCTATACTAATATATAAAGCTGAAGAGTTTGTTTGTTTGGTTGTTTACTTGAACGCGCTAATCTCAGAATCGGACCAGTAGGGTCCGATTTGAAAAATTATTTCAGTGTTAGATAGCCCATTTATCGAGGAAGGCTATAGGCTATATATCATTACGCTAAGGCCAATAGTAGCGGAGCAGTAAAAAGTGAAAATTGTGACGCTGACGAAGTTGCACGAGTCAACTAGTAAATTAATATACACGGGGAAATGGTACGCAAAGGTGTACGCTATACTGTAGGAAACTCACATTTTGCTTCAGGTAGGTAAAGTTTACTCCCATAAACTTAGGAGGGTACGAGATTTTGATCAACCAGGCATATATCCGGACATCAGGCTGTTACCGAGAAGTTTCTATGCAAAAACTAATTATCAGGTTGCCCGGCTTGGGTGTCGAACCCAGGACACCACAACTTAGCAGTTGCGATTCAGAAAATAAACAGAAAATAAATACACAAATATTGTTGCCGGAGAAAATTTAAATCAGTGCACGTTGTGGCCTAGTCTCACATAATTTCTTAAGCAATAAATCAGCAATTAGAGAGGAAAGATAATATATCAGTAAGTGAGAATACGTATCTAATCCCATTAATTTCAGTATCTACCGCTTAAGTTTCACCGACTTGCTATAGAAAATGAGCGTTATTAATTGTATTGATTTAAATCACTCGATCGACAGAAATGATTATTGGCTAGATATGTGAAAACCACATTCAATGGGGGAAAGTGAAGCCATTCATACAAACACAAAAAGAGCCATGAAAAACTATGGAAAGCGTAGAGAATGTACTACTTAACAGCAGAGTAACACCCATTGAAGTGCACCCGTAATCAACTGACGATTGATTGCACCATTGTTATGTTTACAAATGAGGGCATTACAAAAAATGATCTTGCATTAATTATACAGTTCATTCAAGGCCTCTTGATGAATGCATGACTTGCCTTTTAACCCGATGTGTAATCTAGTTTTAATTTTGTAATCAAAATACGAGATGCATTCCGTTAATACTCTCCCACGCGAAATATCAAGGTCGATGCACACTGCTGATTAGAAATCCGATTATCATAATAAAGTGTGTACACACAGCGTCGCTCGGTATGGTCTCGAAAGTAATTGGGAGAAGATTGGAGATGCCACAATAATGATCCACAGTGCGGCCACAATAGATGGCCTCATTGACGCGACCATCAACCTGCCGTATTCAACTGAACATATAGATGTGATCTCATTTCGAATAGCCGCACAAATATGGTAGATCAGATAGACAATACACTTGAACTTGAAACATTGTTGAAATATATTCATGAGCACGACAGCTACGACTAATTTTTCCTCGGCTCACATGTACACATCATTATTATGCTGATTGTGTGTCACATTAACAGTGACGTGACCGGCGATGATATTTTACCAGACAAAAATACTAATCAAAATGCAGAGCCATGCCCCTCATATGTTGAACTATTCTCTATACAATTTTCCTTGGAAGTAAATTTCGAAACACGAAAGCAGCAAGGCAAAGAAATATAAAAGGCAGTTGCTTAACAAAAACACGAAAATCTCACTGTTACGAAGTGATTATCGTATTGATCACGCAATGAGACAGATGTCAAGGCTTCATCGAGTAATCATCTTTTAATCAATGCAAATTGCCAATTAAAAACATGGCGTGCAGAGATATCAAAGAGGGCTTAATTATAATGAAACTCCCATTGATAATAAGATAAAGTCAAAAAACAGCAACAATCGGGGAGAAAGCTAGCCTATTATTCCTAGGAAGCGGTGTTTACGGGCACGCAATAAGAACGCAAGAGTTAGGGTTAATTGACACTTTTAGTTTGTTTAATGTCGGTTATCGCCGTAAATTACAGATGATCATCGCTGGTGCGGTCGCGGCGCGCGTTGCTCAACCGTTAATCATGTGGCTTTTAATGCTTTTGTATAATTCGACGTTTGGATCTTCTTTACAGATTTCTTCACTCGGGTGCTCGGTTTTGTGAACTATGTTTTAACATGCGTTGGCTTCTGAATGTGTGCTACATCAGCTAATGCGAAACTAAAAAAAAAAGAGTAGCTGAAAACAGCTGCGCTAGATGGATGAGAAAAAAACGTAAGACAAACAATCGGAACAGTGCAAGCATTGTTTTTATTTCCGATGATAAGCGAGCAGGAAATGGGCGAAATGGGGGACAGTGGGTGCCATTGTTTGGTTCATCGTTTCCATTTCGTAACATATTATGCAAACCGAATTCAGGGTACGAAATAATAAGAAATGTCGTTCGCGAAAAGTGATATAAAAGAAACAATGAGACTTAAAAAAAATGCCAGACTTGGTATGTGTGAGATCAGGAAGTGACAAGGTACGTGTGAAATAAATGTATTGTGTGAATTCTGAAAATAAAACGTGTTTCACTTATTAATAGTTGAATCAAGTCATATTACAATCATTATGCGAACTTACGACCATTTACAAAGTGACAATGTTACTCATGATATATTTGTGCACCTAATCAAAAGCATGTCTACTCGTATTACACATATAATAGCAGCATTATTTACCCCAAGAAATTATACATTGAAACCAATCATCAATATCAGCCGAAAGACGTCCACTATGTGCGTGTGTTATGTGTGACCGGTCCTGCGCGTCTCGCATCTACGAGTATCGGCTGTTCATGCTGTATTTCGTTAAGGTTTACAAGTTTCCTCTTGGGAAATAGTTAAATCTCAGTATGTATTTCATTCTCTTGTAAATATAAATCTTTGTCAGCCTTTACATTTACAATTTCACCCTGTTAATTGGATATTTATTTTACCTTTATTACAATCATAAATAAACACGACGGTGTTGATACACGACTATTAGGAATGCCATTTGCAAGATCCGAAACATCAATTTCCCTTATTTTACGACTTGCGCAGGATGTTAAACCGTTGATAGTCATTTTCTGGTTTCATTATTGATAGTCATTTTCTGGTTTCATTAAAGATCGTCCCACGCTGTCGCCACAACAAAACAACATTGAAAATGTTTTTCAATTTTACTTATACCAATAAAAAAGCTTGGGTAAACATAATAAAACTTAGCTCCCTGTACATGACGTAACGTCACCCGGCCGCTGTTGTTTGGTCAACAAACATCGGAACAAAGGGTGGACCAATGAATTTGTGTGCCGATGGCGACCCGCGGCGCGGGGTTTTCGCACCATTCACAAACAAATTGATAATGTGCTTATTTGCGCATTCATGAAAAATGACGATGTTTTTTTTATCAGCAGTACATTCACGGACTTTGAATTGTTTTGAACTTAGTCACGCAAAACTAGTAAGTACCTCAAGCTGTTTCAAGAAGCAGAAGGACATCATGGAATGGTGACAACCGTCACCGAAGTATTTGCATTTTCACAGCAGCAGTGTTGCTAATGGCGTTTGGAGAACTCTTGAAAATTTGGCATGTGGACACATCGACAGTAATGCACAAGGCGCCATCTTTATAACATTCCTCTCAATTCTTAATGGCGTTTGGAGATCTCTTGAAAATTTGGCATGTGGACACATCGACAGTAATGCACAAGGCGCCATCTTTATAACATTCCTCTCAATTCTTAACAGTGTAGTGCAAATACTGCCTGAACATACTTTACACGCATATATTAAAGATACGACCTCAAAGGTTTACAACCTTTCCGTTAATGTTTTCGCCATGATTCATGGTTCACACTTAAGAGGAGAAATTTTTAAACGTGATAATTCTCTCAATAGGCTCTTTAATGCAATTCACACTTGTCTTGTAAGGCTTGAAGACATCTCGATAGTGTGCCAACCGCAATACGGTATCTGACATTAATACCATTTATGTAGGAAAACTGTATATTGCCATTATTAAAATAATGAAAAACAACCATAATTTTTATATTGTTGAAGACTTGGCGGAACCCAAAGAAGACGTAAAGGTGTGCAATAAAGTATATAATAAATAAATAAACGTAAGTAGTTTTCACCGAGATGCTAAAATTGTGGCTGTACAAGTTAGCAATGACTTTAGTAAAGAGAACAACAAAACTGATGGGAATGGCAAGGAAACGGTAGCGAATGCATTTTGTTTGAGTTTCCAGCCAGTATTCAGAGGGGGAATAAAGTTTTGTAATCTCGCTTGAAGGTCGAATAGAGCTACGTAATAAATTGTGGTGAGCTACAAAAACAAATTAAATTAAAGTTCATCATAAAACTAATGAAACAACATTTTACTCACTCACGTTTAGCTATCATAAAATTCAACTTTGTGTAAAACCAAGTAATTAAATGCTGTACCTATACGAATATTTTGGCAAACGAGTTTGTCTTGAGAAAATAATCGTAAACAGTCTTGATTGCTGAGGTTACAAAGTCGTGCATAAAAACAATGATGGGTACAAAAGATTCACACTTATACGTTTTCATTTCCTTGCCAGAATTCTTTAAATCAAGGTAATCTGGCTTTATCTGTCAGGACGTGTGATTCCTTATGATTTTTAAGCCTTCTTGTATTTATGTTATGTTTTTTAAGAT
The DNA here is from genome assembly GCA_950371165.1 of Lacanobia oleracea. NCBI lineage: Eukaryota > Metazoa > Arthropoda > Insecta > Lepidoptera > Noctuidae > Lacanobia > Lacanobia oleracea. Next base: position 4,321,580 of record OX493390.1, on the reverse strand, counting down.
TATCTTGCGTGGCAGGAAAGTGTCCACATTGCATGAGAGTTGTGGGATGCCTTGGTACAATCAAATGGTTAAACCTTGGTGAAATCCATAAAGGGATTGAGATGGAATGATTGTCCAAAAGGAAAACGGCTGTACAGCAATCACCTGCTTCTTCCTTGTGTCTGGCAGACAGTAGCCAACTTACGTAACACAAAATAACTTAAAACGAGAACTTCATTCATGCCTAATAACCTCACAATTCCATTTTAGCAAGCAGAAACAAAATATTACGCTAGCAAGAAATAGTTTCATCGTATTGTGTACAAAACAATTTCCTTATGCATTTCTCAGCTGAATGAAGTTAGACATAACTTGCGCGGTATTATAAACAGATGACGTTCTCACGCATTCCCAGACAGCCGAACTGCTGACACTATGTATGAAAAGTAGTAAGTTTAAATGTATGAAATGGTGCATGAATTACTAAGTTATAGTAGTGGAGTAGTACCTATAATATTTATATTTCACTGCATCTGGTTAGAATGGACCTCAACATGGTTAGGACAGCCTAGTTATAGTGATTATAGTATGAAAAGATGCATAATTGTGTAAGAAGTCGGTAGGAAATTGGGTAGGAATTGTAACCCTAACATTATATTATTAACGCAATAGTGTTTGTTACGCTTTTGACTTTGACATATGATGGTCCAGAGATAGATGGAGCCCTAGAGAAGGTTATAAGCTGCTTTAACGCGAGTGAAGACGCTAAACCTAGTATATTATATTCAAGAGATGCCAGCACGTATTCACATATTTTTATCAATATGTCTGTTGCCAAGTGTGTTCCAGACAAAGACCACAATATAATGGTCCCCAGAGAAATCAGTTAAATATAGCAGCGTCTCAATAATCCTGCAGTCAGACATATGATCGGATGACGTCAAAGATATAATTAGTTACAACGATGTTCCTTGTTCGGTGCATACGTCATGACGCTGGGCTTTGAGGTTCGGGCTCAACCTTGGACCAAGATTGGACTTTTATTTTTTGGAAATTAATGAATATTTGATTGATGATTGTCTTTAATTTGGCATCTCTGCAATTATTTTGTCGATCTTCCATGTATTAGGAGCTAAACGATAACAAGGGATGATGAAGTCCTTAAAAACTAATAAAAGATCAGTTTTAGGACCAGGTCTATTTCTGTCTTTAGCAGAATATTATTCAGTTAGTAAATGTGCTCGCTAGTTTGTAAAAGCGAAGGCTCCTAATAGCGATTTAGTGGAAGCTAATGATGTATTTAATGATTACTGATCTTTACGACCTTGCTCCCTATCTGCATTGTACTTGATGCTATTAACCTTTACTAATAAAGGTAATGTTAGTTGGTATTAAGTCTATTGATGTCTTGCAAGTCACATTCGTAGATTAAGCAAATAGCAAGGTATATCAAGTACTGATGAGCAGCATCTCAGTCTTGAGGATTGAAAACTAAAGTTTAAGGCTTTAAAACTAATTAAGGCTTGGAAACTTTTTTAAAAGCGTCTAAGGTACTTTTGTTCTACTTTAATTACGAACCAAGATTGATGAATCTTTGGGTTTATTTTTACGAAGTTTCTTGATTTTTCAGATACGAGTACTTGGAAAGTATTTGCTGAAACCGAACAGAATACCGAGTTGTGGATAAAGAGAGATTAATTGTTCGGAGAAGCTCTTCAAACTACATGAAGGCTGTACTTACAAACGGGGGTGCCATCTTGATTCAGAGGACAAAAGAGTTTGCTGTCCAAGATATCAAAATCATAACTATTTTGTTTTATATTACCAATCCTTGAAACCACGTGTTACTACTGTGTAGTATAAAATAGGACATTAAAATTAAATAAATTATCTTATGCAAATTACATTTTATACCATTATCATTTTAGCTCGATTTCGTTTAAACTTTAATGTAGCAAATATCATAAATCACTTGAATGCTACACTAGTTTTCTGTTATCTGATTCTGCTCGTACATAGATGTATTTGCAGGTTTAATCGTCCAGGGCAGTATATTGAAGGATGATTTATTAACGGGCTTATACGATTTAGCAGTTGGATAATTTATTGGTGTACAAAATGCTTCTATCAAAGGAGAGTCCTGTGACCTGAAACCTCTTATAATTTGGTTGACTGCACATAGGTTAACAAAAATTACTTTAATCTTCGAATCTTCAAAAATTATAAAGTAGTTTCTGCTTCATGGTTCACATTTGAATAATACTTGAAATTGGAGTAGTGCACTGAGGCAATAACTTCGTTAGACAAAGAAGTCCTCCAACATGTTCCTTTGGCTTCGCTCCGTTGCCTGCCACCCTCCTGACCGTTACATTTATACTCTTTAGAAGCCAAAATATTTGTCATAAGTTTCCCCTCGCTGAGCAAATGTTACCTTTACAAACAGACCAACTTTTTAGTATCAGTGTAGTTTTATAAAATTATATTCTTAATATCTGCGTCTGATTTATGTTCCAAATGTTGTTTCCAGTGACACTCAGTAATTAACATTTGGAATATCATAATCCCAATCGCATTCTTCGTATGAATGGATTTGATCCAAAAAGTGACTTGACGACCTTGAACACAAGAGGCGACGAGTGCAAATTTTTGACAAGATTCATTTTCCTTATTTGGTACCTAATATGGGTTATTAAATCTCGCCCACGTGTTTATATTATTATTCATATTTGTACGTATTGTAAAACCGAAAGGGGAAGCCTATGGGCATGGCATCTTTTTCTAATGGTTATAACGCAAAACGTTATGAGACTGCACCGTGCCTTACGTAAAACGAGCTCAGGTTCCGGTTGGGCCTTTAAGGTTGTTACAATTATCTTTAAGGATGCTTTTACAAGTTTTAACGGAACTGAAAAGACATATTTTCATTTAAAAACTGCTTCTGCCCACAAACTCCCCCGAGGAAGTCATTTGATAAAATTCAAAAATCAAAATCAGTATGGGAGGTACATTTTCTTTGTGTTTTATTATTAATAATATTATTTGTCATGATTTTCCTTAAGGCCAAGCCACCTTCCGATACTCTTGTTTTATCAATCTCAACGGTGAAACCTGTGCAATACATGGAAAAAAACTTCTTGCGACTTTGCAAGTCCTCAGAGGACACCAAATAATATTCCAATAGAGCATTATCACCTAGATATAATAATAATGTCTTATTTTTGATAAGAGGATATATGAGACTTACCCGAGTATGTTAGGATGTTTGAGCTTGTTCATGAGCTGCACTTCTCGCAACATGTTGGGCCTGTTGGCGCGCTGTTGGTTCATCTTGAGCACCATCACTTTGCCGGAGGTCTTGTTCGTCACCTGGAACAAATAAATTACAATAAACATATGACAATATTTCAGAAGACATGTAGAAGGCTTTAAGGATTTAGAAGTCAAAGGCTTCGCACAAAACGATATGGGAACTCATTAACTTACAGACTGGAATTCTCAGATCTCACGAGACTGCGTGTCGTGTTAGCTATAACGTGGGGGACGTTATAGCTAACACGACACGCAGACAATATTTAAGAGAAAATTCAGAAGGCCACTTCTATGCAAGCTTTTCCACCATCATGCACATCAGGTGAGATAATCAAGCGCGAGTCTACCAATCACAATAAAAAAAGGTTCCGTAATATTTCTCTATAATAATCATGTGATATCTGAAAAAATGCCTTCGAAGTATTTGATTTTTCTCTAAGAATAATACTAGTACAAACTATATTATGATTTAACATTAATAACAGTTACAAGCTATCCTAAAAGCAGCACCCACTCCATCTATAGTAACCAGCTTAGTATCTACAAGCAGTAACCATAACTCATCATCAAAACCTCATTCAATACAGTCTGTACCAACAGCCCATAAATCTGGCATCTCCCGTAATCCCAGCAGCACATTTATGACGTCATAACGTCTCGCGCCAATTAACCTGGTAGTCGATACGGTCTGCGTGACATCGTTTGCGAAAACCATCATGTCTTTAAGTGAAATTAGGAGCTGATTAGATTTTATGGAGCTCGTTTAGCTGAATTTAGGAGTATCGATGAGCGAAGATTGTTTTTTAAAGGTAAGGGATATTGATGCTTAGCAACAGGAATCTTGTATCAAAAGACGCTATAAGGATAGCTTCTCCTTTTAATATAAATTTTGAACATACATAATTTGCAGGACACAACCTGTAAGCATTGTCTTTGGTGGAAAAGCGTAATGCGCTTTTAAAGAAATATACTTATTTTTAAAGATTTTTTAAATATAAAATTGGATTACATTTAAAAACGGATATAAGGGTCGATTTGTGAACCTCTGCGTCCCGTTATATTTTTGGTTAAAAATTCAAAGAGCTTTGCTATTGGAAACAGAAAATTAAAGATTTGAAATCCGTCTAGAAAGGTATCCAAATCACAAAAGGAATCTTCTGCTCTCATCAAAGATCTTTTTAGCCAGTACTTCTTGTACTTCCAAAGACTAGGCTGATTGACTTCATCATATCGGGATAAAGGAGGATAATGATGATGATGCTGACACGTCCATAGAAACCAAGAAAATCAATAAAAAATTAATGAGCCACTATCACCATCTTCCAGCTTTTCACACATTATATCAAGACATTCACAGCATCAGTTGCCGTGCGTATAGTAAACAATGCAAGTGTTTGTATGTAGGCTATGCCGCTTCGTGCTCCAGACTAGATTGGATTTCTAGTTTTCTAGACTGCCGTTCGAATTAACCGTAACGTGTGCGTTACGATGCAGTTTAGTTTTAGAATAGGTATCTAATCTTCTTGTAAAACGGCAATGAGAAGAAAACTGCCTTTCTATGGACACCGCAGGCAAACCTATTCACTAGGCTGAAAGAGCGATGGTGGCTATAGAGCTACTAATTCTTGAATATGCTTTATGCTACTGCCATAGTTTGGTGGTTTTAAGCTGATCAGCACTGTTAGTGTGAACCTTATTCATCCATGGTTAATCTATATTAATATATAAAGCTGAAGAGTTTGTTTGTTTGTTTACTTGAACGCGCTTATCTCAGGAACTACTGGTCCGATTTGAAAAAATATTTCAGTGTTAGTTAGCCCATTTATCGAGGAAGGCTATATATATCATCACGCTAAGACCAATAGGTGCGGAGCAGTAATGAAATTAGAAACGCAGACGAAGTTGCGCAGGTCACCTAGTATTATATAAATATACACGATAGTAACTCTGTCTATATGTTTGTTACCTCTTCAAGTCTTATAGGTTGAACGAATTTGGAGCTAACTTGGCAAACGAGTAGTCTATGTCCTAAAAACGATATTATTATTTTTCCTATTGATAGCCCTACTTGCTTGACCACTATCTCACCTGATGTTAAGCGATGATATGGTCGAAGATTGAGCACGCTTGCCTAGAAGTAACCTCACTCTTGACTTGAAGACTCCCAGGTTGTTGCTACCAGGAAACACAGACTCAGGCAGGTTTTTCATCCCGATAGTATACCCGCGTAAATGGTACAGAAGCTAATATATATCATCACTAGCTGACCCACGCGGCTTCGCTCCCGTCAACTGGCTACTATACCTACCTCCTCCTGAATTTTCTTTGCTATAAACCTCACGGAGCCCGAGACCTTTCCAACGAATGCAAAACCGTGGAAATCGGTTCGTGCGTTCTGGAGTTATAGCGTCAGGAAGGAAAACCCGACTTATTTTTATATAGTAGATATAATTTAAGCAGGTCGATGCTTATGGGTTTTCGTTTGTATTCTATCTGTGTCAAGATAAAAAACACGTCCTGACGTGAGGATCCTCTTCGTTAGTGGTTTTCAAGATTCATGAAGCTCAACCAAAGTATTTTATAATTAGTACTTTTTTCTTCATTTAGAATTTTAATTGCAAACATCAAACTTTCTTTACCGAAAGCATACAAAGAATGTAAAAGATCAGTTATCATTACATACGTATGTGTACTTGTACTAATCTAGATGACGGTCACATACAAGTCAACAGCAGATGTTTGTTCTAGCTAATATAGAATTTCAAGGTGAATAATAATTTCATTTACTTCAGAATAATATAAAATGAAAACTAAATAATTAAGGTATTGTACGCCGTAGTCAGCTGTGTCTAAACATGTGAACGGGGACATTTCTTTAGAATTACAAACTTCTCCATTCTGGTCATAGGCCAGCCCCAAGTGTCGCCACAACAACCAGTCCTGAGCGTCTCGCACCCATCGGCTACCCGCGAGCCTCACCAGGTCATCGGTCCACCTTGTGGGAGGCCGCACCAATGCTGCGTCTTTCGGTACGCGGTCACCACTCCAGAACTTTTCGGCCACATCGACCATTTGTTCTGCGAGCAATGTGCCCTGCCTACTGCCACTTCAGTTTTTATTGTGGCCTATGACATATTTTTTTTTGCTAGCTTGCCCACTGCTGGGAAAAGGTCCCCTGTTTGTCCTTCCGAAGCATTTTCTATTGCGATCTCTGTCACCGCCAACTGAAGAAGTCATAGTGAAGATAATTGCTTGCCATTTACTAGAAATAAACCTAGATGTGAACCCAAGCTGACGTGACCGACACGCGGAGGTAATAAGCGAATAATTATGTTTACTGAGAACAAAACATTACTTTTAAATGAAGGAAGATAGCTGACTCACAACTATAATTTGATTCGTTGAAAAAAAAAAATATATATTATACGTTAGAATAAAGGTGCACACTTACAATAAACTCAGACATATTTTATCAGCTAAGAAAAGCAAAAGTTTGCCAAGTTTTGAGCAAAACAAGTCATCCCCTACTATTGAGTAGCTAATAATAAAATGAGACTCCATCGAGACTAGAAAAGGTCGACAATAACATCATCTCACTTGCTTCATCTTTACCACTTTAGCTGAAAGACGTCCACAGCTGGACATAGGCGTCCTTCAAGCGTGGCTACATCGACCGTTTGTGGGCTTCCCATCCAGCGGTTACAATGCTACTCCTTTACGCTCAATATCAAACTGCGATCATCGATCTAGTTATAAATGGTATTAGATTCTGCAATACCATTATTCTCTATTACTCACACAATAAATCTGTGTGTGTGTATGTACCAGAAGTTTTAAACGTGAACAGTTTTGGAACGTTTGTATAATACGTTTATTCACCGGAAAATTGCTAACTCCGCAAGATTGTAAAACATCTATATTAGATTATTATCTCGATATTTTATGAACGAATCACTTTTTGTACGCAATAAATCCAAATCCTATCCAAATACAACAGTTTCCAATTTATTCGTTTCATATGGAGAGAAACGGGCCAAGTGCAAGTCGGACTCGCACACGAAGGGTTCCGTACCATAAACCTTAATTTTTATTATTTGCTGCTATAGCGGCAATAGAGATACACAACCTGTAAAATCTCACGTGTCTATCTATTACGGTTCAAGAGATATAGCCCGCTGACAGACAGACGGACGGACGGACGGACGGACGGACAGCGGAGGCTCAGTGATAGGGTTCCGTTGGTTACCCTTTGGGTACGGAATCCTAAAACTGAGTTTGCTATTTCACACGATATTTTACGATCTTGCACCGATCGCAGCAGCGTGTCCAGTTCAAAGAAAAAAGGAACTGGCGACGCAGCAGCCGTAAGAAATATTACACGAACCATTTCGAGTTACTTTTGACCCCTTCACAACTAGAAACCTATTTAACTTGCATGCATGAAATTTGGCACGATTAATAAAGCTTGTCTAGAATCAGCGAAAAAAGAATTGAGATCTAAATGGGAGTCAAGTTCTGTAGATAACCCTGTTACAAGGTAAATTCATTTATTCATCTGCCTAGCCTTTTCCCAACTATATTGGGGTCGGCTTACGCAAGGTACAGTTTTTCTCTCTCTAATAACTTGATCATGTCTCTTCTAATAATTTGATTTGCTGGTGAAAACTAGCTAAGTCGAATCTTGAACCTTCATTAACCTTATTTCAGAATTATCTACAGAACTTGGCGCCCATTTAGATCTAATTTTTTTTTTTGCTGAAGTCGACAATCTCGGATACAATTAACATTGAACTTTGGCTCCGTTTTTCACATTTGTGTTTTTGATGGGATATAATTTTTGGGTAGCCTTGTAGGATTCTTGTCTCTGACGAATAGTTTTTCAAGCCATCTGTTCCCCCTCACAAGGAAAGCTTCTAACACATTTTCACGTAGCAAGAAAACGCAACATCATTTAACGTCCCCTTCGGTTATGGCGAAGTAACGGTAAGACGCATTAAATAACCATTTATATTGTGTCAACTATACACAGGATATATTATGTGTTTATTTCCTAGTTTCCTATCCATTTAGATATTTATGATTGGAATGGAGGTAGTTTTGGGGAGTCGATATTGGATGTTTTGGTTTGAGTGCTCCGTGATTTGCGGTCGATTTCGGTTTGAACATACATTCTTACGCGTTTGGGTTTCTCTCAGCTTTAGCTTGGGATGATTTGGGTTTGAGCTAAATCAGTCAGCATGGTAAGTGCAAGGAGTGTATTATTCCCATCAAGTCTGACTATCTATACGAGTACATATATTTCTTTCATAATGTAATCACGTCTATCTCATTAGATTGTGTTGTCAATGAAGGTTGTCACTGTATTCTCGTGCTGAGAGCTTCAGTCTACTCAACCGCACCTAGGTATATGGCTAATGTCATGTAATCTGCAAATGTAATTATTCTTTCCATGAATGTAATGTAATCGTTAAATACATAAGTTATAAGGAGCAGAAGCATGTGTCATTGAAAATTTCTAGAAATCTTTGCGTTAATGTAACATCACGCCTCGATAGATACAATAATAAGCCTATAATTGACAGCCTATATTGGATTTTCTGATAAATTGAGGATTAATTAGATCATGGACTGATTTCTTGGAAGTTCTCCTTCAATGACGTCTTTAGCTTGAATTGTTCTTAAAATCCGCCGTATGGTGTCGGCCGGTGCCGTAAAAAAATAATACCATCCCATCACTTCCCGTGGGTGTCGTAAGAGGCGACTAAGGGACTCACCAGATAATGGGCAGCAGCGTTCTCTGTAAAACGCAACACCATACACTGCGATCGCCAACCCGGGCGCCAAGCGTGGGAATTATGGCAAACCCCTTCTTTGGGGGAGGCCTATATCTAGAAGTGGACGTCTTTCAGCTTTTATGTTGCCTAAGACCATAGAAATGTATTTTGTCAATTTCAGTTCATCATCTTCCTGCTCATATCCCATGTTATTTGGGGTCGGCGCAACACGTTTTATTCTTCCATTCTGTTCTATCAGTCGTCACTCTATCACTAACTCCTGTTTCTTTCATATCGCTCCTCACACAATCCACCCACATTTATGTTCATAACTCTTCTTGTTATATGCGTTACATCCCTCCTCTTCACATGACCATTTCAAGACGAGCGATTCCCTTTTCACTTTTCCGTCACTGGCGCCACTTTTAAAGTACCTCTAATGTACTCATTTCTCACTTATTCCACACATCCATCTCAGCTAAATGCAATCTTTTTCATCCGTCATTTTCGCAGCCCTACATTCTGATCCATACATTACGACAGGTCTTATCAGTCAATATCAGTTATTTATCATATATATATCTCTCTGACTCCAGTCTTGCCAAGAAGTACCGTGCTACCCATTAATGGGTTGTGGAGGTCTGGTAGGCAGCCACTCTACGTAAAACACTGGTATTCAGCTGAATCTGGTTTCACTGGAAGCCGACCCCAATATAGCTGGGAAAAGGCTAGGAGGATGATGAGTTATTTATCATATATCACCTTAAAAATTTAATCTTAATCTAACCAGATTATTTTCTCCAAGCAATATTAAACCCAAATGAGTTTACTTTGATGCTAAACATATTTCTTCTTTGAATGGTCGACACGACAGTTAAAGTGACCACAACTGACTCGACCTTTCGCTCTGTCAACACCGCGCCGCGACCAGTTATTAAACAGAACAAATAAAGGTATTGAAGTAGTCTTACAATATGATGATCTGATGCAATTGGTTTCTATGTTGCAGGAATTTGGTTTCTATGTTGCAGGAATAGTGTGAAGGCAGTTTGATTTCTATAAGACCAGTTATCACGATTTTACGGCTATAGTTGCTGCTGAGGCAGCATAAGGTATTGTTAGGAATGTTTAAACCATTTTTAAAAGGACCTATACGACCGTTTGACAATGGGGCTATACCGGTCACTGTCACCTAAGAAATAAAGCCGTCCTAATCGGGTTCCTCAATATTTTTCATTAATAAAAAAGCTACACTCACATACGTGGAATATTATTTTATTGTGCGGTTTCCTGGCAATTGTCATGCTAAATCGAAATAACTTTAGTAAGATTTCTGTTTATAAGTATAACTAGTACAGGTACGCTTATTTGGATTCATTTATATAAAAATATTCTTGTGAATATATATTATCTGCGACATCAGGCTCATTATTTCGTCAGGGTGTCAATGAGAAGTCCTAGTGTCACGGCAATGTGTGTTCACGCTGGTTCATTTCGACATAGTGTTTCTTGTGTCTATAGTCGTATGTAAAGACATACTTATTTGAGTTTTATTGATGGGCCTTATTGGGACTTTGGACTATTCACATCTAAACAAATTGCAGCCATTAGGTAGGTAGGCATATGAATATGATTTGATGATTATAATTTGTTTTACATAAATTAAAGTGCTTTATTTCTACGAGGTTTGCTCTTCAGTCAGACTTACTTGATCATCGCCCTCCTGCCCTTATCCCAATTTATTTGGGTCGGCACATAGTATTTTCTTCATCTAACACATCTCCATTCTCTCTTGGAGCCACATCATCTTTCGCACATTCGTCCATCATTTATTCTAGTCTTCCATTACCCTCGACTAACTTGCCTTCGATTTTTTCAATAGGAATGAAAGTTGAGTTGAGTTTGTCAAACTTTATTTTAGCCTGAAAACTAATAAAACTTTGACACTAAACTATTATTTGCTACGTTAAAACCAAAAATTCTATGTTGTAATTGTATGTTGTTGTGTGAACAACATAGAATAACACACTTATTCTATGTTGTTCTGTGTTTCTATGTTATGTTGTTGTTCTTTGTAAAATTGTGTTGTTTTATGTTGTGTTTGTTGTTTGTGTACCAGATATAAAACTGGTGTATTCAGAAACTACCTTTCCTTACGTTACCCAAAAGGCGACTGACTTGGCTTTCAAATTGGCTTGGCATAAGGAAATGCAGCAGTGTAAGCAACGCTGACGTAGCAAAGTCTCAAACGGAAAGCTCCGAGGAAGGCAGATTCTATTTCCGGATCCGTAAAACGTCTGAGGTGTGCGACGCTGGAAACTCGAAGAGGGAAATAGAGGGTATCCATAAACGATTAAAAATGTAAATTGAAGTGTCTGTCAGAAAAGAAATTGTATGCTAAAAGCTAGCAAGCTGTCTCGGACTGTGTCATCAATGTAGCAGAGAACTTTTTGCAGAATTTTTTAAGGGACCGATTGACTATGTTTTTCAGCTTTAGCGTTTAGTCTTATAAATTACTAGCTTTCGCCCGCAACTTTGTAGGCGTATATCCTGTTTTTTCCCGTTCCCGTAAGAATTTCAGGCTATCCTCTCTTAGTGCTCCCCTACACTCCCCAAGGAACGACCAGTAGTTTCGGCTGTGCGTTATCTGACAGTCACTCATCAGGAACGGAAGAATTTCGTCTACTAGTATTTCAATTTCCAATAACTTTATTAACTTCACCACTCTGGCCGAAAAGCCAAATCTTCCCGTTCTACATCCCTATGCAAACTGACCACTAAGCGATTCCGTAATAAAACCTACCATCAAAAAGATCGCGAAGCAGTAAAAGATTTTATTGATAGCCCCACTTTTTCACGCCCACGGTACCATAAACCAAAGCAAATACCTGTCTAATAAGAAGCATAAACAGTTTTTTTTTCATCCCGAGTGGCATCTACTAACAGTACTCAACACCCACTTATATTGACTCTGATACCGTCAGCAGTAGTTCCTTAAACAATTAAAAAACGAACAGAATTTTCAACTTTGTAGTCTAAGGTCTTAGGGTGAAAGTTGCCTGGATGTTTGAAAGGAATAAGATCAATTTGTGCGGTTGTCCGTCAGGGGTCTCGTCTGGACACTTGACACAGCCTCGCTAACGAACTGATGATGACGCTTTACGAGTAACAACTTTGAGGGGATAACCAGCGTTTTGAGTGAACTTTAAGAATTTTATAATGCGACGACAACAAAAGTGCAGCACAAAGTGGCTGGTTTTAAAGAAAAGCACAGCTGGAAGTGGAATACAGATAGCTATAGGAGCAGATTTGAAAACAGTTGAAGTATTCTTAGAGCAAAAGTCGGTGCAATCTCAACATAAGATTGCATTGAGCTCAACAGGTGTTTGCAGATGTAACCAAACAAGTACTTACAAGATTGAGGGTTGGAGATTTCAGGGTAAGCAAGCTACAATATGGGCTATTAAAGCTAAGGACCACACAGCATACGGTACGTCTGAACGGTAAAGCGTTCATACATCTAAACCAGTAAGCAACATAGGAGGTAGTTGAGACATTGTGACACATGTGTGAGTACGTTGACTATTGCAATAGTGCATAAGCAGGTAATGATACTTAATATAATGGGTGCTTATAAACTGTTCAATCAATTCTAATGAGTACTACACAATAGTCTTAAATGTCGCTGCTAATGCAAGAGATTGCACGTGATATTGACTTGCGCATCTAATTTAACAAAGACGTCAGTGTTAAAGAAATTCCTATGCAAATTCTATTTTATTCTGCAACGAGTAAGAAAATGTTTATGAGTCTGCTAAAGAACCGCGGTGTTCAAACATCGCCCACAATTTTCGAAGAAAGAACAAAAAAAAACTTAATCTCGTCTTTATTACATGACTTGAAGAGATAACACGTAATCCTGGCACGCAAGAATGTTGAAAATTCTTCGTGGAACACGCCCGTTGCATCGCGCAAGTAAAACATGCAATGAAAAAGAAGAAGTAAAGGCAAAGGCATGTGCGTACAGCCGGTTATAAAAATAAAGTTATTATGCCAGTGATATTGAAGCGATGGGAAACGGGATCGGGGCGTCAGTTCGGGCGGTGTTACAAGTAATAACCGTTTTCCGAACATGAACGCAATTTTAATAGCATCAAATAGTGATGATGTGAAAATTGCACAGGAGATTAAATGGTTAAAATAGTTGCGATTATGGTAACCACACCTATTATTTGAAACTGCCTTTGAAACTTATTGATGATTTAATTTGGGCATTTTAAATTTCAGTGAAACTGAGCGCAAATAGTATTGGACTGATGGAAAGTTCTTTCCAAGTAACACTAACAAAATTCAACAAGAGAAGTACAGAATAAGAAGAAAACAACACAAGGGAATAATTCTAAAAGCTATGGTCACAAGTAAACATACGAAGTAAAAACCGGTACACTAAATCAAAATACTGCATGTTTGCTCGTCGGCTTCTTTCCAAGAGCAATGCAGTCGGCAGAGAACGCGACATTAAGCCAATGTTTGCGAGTAACTACGATAAGATAAAAATCCGCAATGCACGACGTCAAACTGTATGACATATGGGCGACTAAAAATAAGCTTATCGGACAATAAGAGAGTGCGCTGATACTGAGGACGAAGTTGTAAAATGTAATGATATTGTTCGAGGACATTATAATGTAGTGGAATTGAATATACAAGTTATTAGAGAGGGGAGTTATTTACCATGATGCGACGTAGAACTAGACAGTCGGCCATGTAGAGGAGAATGTACTGCAGATTGACAAAAAGGCTCTATGATGATGAAATTTTTTTTTTTTTTTTTTTTTTTTTTTACTATTGATAGGCACGCGTTTGACCACTATCTCACCTGATGGTAAGCGAGGATGTGGTCGAAGATGGAGCACACTTGCCTAGAAATAACCTATTCACTCTTGATTTAAAGACTCCCAGGTTGTAGCTATCAGGAAACACAGACTCCGGCAAAAAACAACCAACCAAATCAAATCATGCAACCAGTAACATAAGAGTGGTAACATAAACCAAAAACTTAAGAGAGTATTTGGTTTGCTTTATGAAACCAAACATTATTTTCAAAAAATAACCAGGACTTTTTGAACGCCAAAGTATTACATAAAGACAGTCTCCCAAAACGTACGCATGTCACCACTTCCAAGCGTTCCAGTGATAGCTGGGATCTGTGCATTTCACCAGATCGAGAAAGCTATACTTCCAGGAATTGATTTTTCAAAAGAATTCCAACGAAGCGAACACTTTGACCATATATAAAATCAGAACTGGAGTAGCAATACTATACACATACATACGTGCAAGGTAAACAATAGTTTCTTAGCAGTGTTTACGCATTCCAACACCTAAAAAGGGTTTGGTATTTTTACACCTAACTTGTCGCCAGCGCAAGGTTTCGTTGTAAATTGAAACTCCTTTTTATACTTGTTCGCTTCAGATAAACCCGCCGATGTAGAAGAGTGGAATGCGAATTCATTTGATTTTGGTTACGCAATAACAAAGAATCTGGTAAGACGAGTTCGCAAAGGCTCGAATGAAGAAGAATTGTAAATCGGAACCACGGAATAATTTTTACCAGAAAAGGAAACTAAGGACTTGAAGGAATATTGTTGATCCAACTTTCACATAAAACGATGTAATGAAAATTTACTAGACATAATTCAAACGTCTGAAATCCTCATATACCAAAATGATGTTTGATCGGTCTCAATTTTATGGGAGCTGTGCTAAACGTCTCACAGATTTACGATGCGACGACAACGGTAGTAATTTTGATCTTTGGTAACCGATGAAAATAATACTTGAATTTTAGTACCGTGTTGACAGGTAAGTTTTATAGGTAGAAACACATATAAGCAGCATGCCTCGTTTCGTAAGGACCTAGAGCGTGACCAAGCATTTTACAACATGTTTAGCCTATTTTTTACTCGGCTACAGTGCTTTTCCATCAACATTTTTTAGTGATCCATTAGCGTTATGTGTATCCAGTTCTTCTCGATCTATTTTTTTTCTGAATTGAGAACACAAAGACACAAACTAGTTAACATGTTCACCATAAAAACCATTTTCTCATTTCAAACTTTTCGCATCCGTTCTCATAAAATATGATTGAGTGACTACTAACATTTTCTCTCTTCCAAGCCGACTATCAAAATCAGTAACTTTTTGTGTCGTGAACAATTTCTACAAAAACGAGTTGGATATGTTCCAATAAACTTCATAATGCCACTGCATTTTGTAATGGACGCATCGAGATTTGGAGCCAATAAATAGATATACCGTGCTCCAGTTAGATTCCGCTGTTCCGAATATCTGAACAATTACAGATAGAACTGGTTTGTTTGAGTTAAGATTTAATGGAACACTTAACCCGATTTCAAGCTAATTTAAATAACACTGTTGATTGGGGATTAAATGGAGTACATGAGCTGATCAACATCCCGGGGTTGTGCTAGAAAGAACAGAAACTGATGAAAAATTCAATTCTAATATCGGTTGGCAGAGTGCCAAGTGCCAACACACTGCAATCACGGCTAAAATATTGAAATGTTACTCGTATTGCTGCAAAAACTTGATCTGCAACCGCAAAACTTCATTTGTGGAATCATGAAGCTTTATTTCCTTGAAAAATGTTATGTAAAGCGATGTTAACACATGTAATAAACTGATGAACCCCTTGCAGAGGCACAACAATGTAACATAAAGAACTCCAATTGGCACTCAACTTGCCAACTTAATGCAGCGAGTCTCGGAACATTTCCCACTATCCTAAGCTACGTCCAAAAGCATATATTAATCCGGCCACGTTTCCAGAGAAAATTTCCATAATTGCGACCGCTTGAAAAGCAACAAGCTAGTGCCGTACATAATAAGGGTTCACTTTGACCCCAAACTGGCCGAGCCCTGCACAAATATGGACAATGGAGATTCTATCTTGTGTTTCGCACGGTCGAGTATCAAGCACGGATTTACAGCTGCAATTTGAAGAGTCCTCTCAAATTGGACATGTTGCTAGAAGATTTGTTTTGTAATCGTTTGTTAGCAACGTTCAATTGCATGTGTAAATTTTTCGCGCATAGATATCGAATATTATGAGAAAATATTTAGCAAACGCGTGAAGGTTGTACATGAATTTGTAGATTGTATTATAATTGATCGGAGAAAATGGATTCACGAGCTTGTAATACAATCGGCTTAATTAAGTAATTGGGGTTATGCGGATCCTATGTTGCGAATTTGCCTCGAGCGGTTAGATTTTCAATTTATGATACCGAAGTTTTACGAAAATGGAGGCCTATTTTTGGGAACAATGTGAAGTAATTCAGTTCACGGCGATGGGTAGACACGTTTCGGATGTTTGAACTGCGCAGTCGTGACGGACGTCTTGATAGATACTTTGCATTGTTTTCGTTAGCTTTTAACACTTATCGTTGACTTTTTATAGTTGTATTTTGACGGCAGTGGCACGATAGTGTTATCTTGGTACTTTTTATAGCATTACTGTGAAGTCGATACAAAATGACACATTTGACTAATAAATTTTCTCTGATATTTTCATTTTAGTGATACTGGCAGATTTATTGCACTTCTGCAGAGATTTCTCGAAAAATATTATGTGAGTGAGTCATAGTTTTAACACGAACAGGAAGATATACTCGTATAATAAGTGGTGGTCTTGAATACTCTTATGCACGTTCGTTGCAGGCATGTTTGCTCCATATAAGGAGGAAGATGGACTCCAGATTTGCACGCCTGGATCGTTACCATATATTACCGGACTGATAGGTTCCTATGGAAACTATTTGCATACGTGAACTTTTTATAAGTCTAAACTTAGAAGCGTTGAAAGTTAGTGAGCAAAATTTTGAACGGTCGCGCGGCTTTAGTGATACCATGAAGTTACGCATCGGGCTTGATTTAAATGGGATGGAAATGAATATGTTGAATCTCAAGCTTGTCTTATTTTGGGCAGATCTTAATTGCAGTAAACACATTTTTTTCATTTCTGAACCGAGCATCAATTCCTATGTTTCTAAAATTAGCATAACTTGGAGAAACAACAAACATTTTGAGCAAGCTAACCTTGTGATAACTGCCCAAAAACACAAATGGATTAGACTTAGCTCATAGGACTTTTCAATGTTATTGAATTAAATGAACTGTATCAAGATCCTAAATTCGATTCGAATCGCATTCGCGTATCTTTGAGTCCGATGTTTATAGAAAAAATATAATTTTGCAATAAGAACATGTTCCAAGAAGAATTCACAAGCTATTTCCAGAAAATTAGCATGGTTTACATTTTCTGTATGTATACGTTTAGCATAAATGCGGTAAGGATAAGTTCTCTGTATTGATAAGCAAACACAAACCAAAGTTCCACAAAGACCTAAACCAACTCCAAAATGTACTTGACGGTAAGCGAAAAATTAACAAAAACGAATGAACCTTAAACCTTATCAGTTCACAAATCACCAATAGCATGAAATAACAGGAAAAGTCCATAGCAAAGGTACATTTAGAAGTTAGTTTACTAGCTGCCTTCCGCATCGGACACCAACACCGTCGGTACGAATAACGGACGGCGATGGACGATAAGCCACCCCTCGCAAATTGCGAGAGCGCATTTTTCAAAACCACACCAAGGTGCCAAGTTGAGAAATTACTTTGAACCCCCCATGGGATTAATCTTGGAAACCCTTGCTATAGAAGGATTCGTTCTAATATTTTGAAGGAAATGTTTTGGTTGACAAAGACCTTCGAGGAATACCAACAAATGTCAATGAGTCGTCTTTAGTATATAGATGAATTATTCCAAATCAATACAGAAAATCAAATATTTACTTTATAGAAGAAATCTCTGCAGCACATCTAAAGAATTTGGACATTGTTATAATATTTTGCAACATTTCTCTCTGAGACGCTGATTATATTATCTTAATATAAAATGTAAATATTAACGAATGACGAAATGATAAAAGAGCAGCTGACAAAATACTTAACAAGGACAATGTTACATTTGTAAAAATATTTTAAAATGAAAGGTGACGTTACGGCGATCACGGAGATTTTTACACGCACATTTGGGTTGGAATTTGGTAACGTAAGTTTACGACTTTCTTTACGTTTAAATTATTTTCATCGAAATGACAGCCAAAAAATTAAAAACAAAAACACCATTTTACAAGCAAATTCAAGAACAGTATAGCTACATTGCAATTTATGTGATGCGTGGATTAGTGAATGGTAAGCAATATAAGAAATAGCACATTTTTTATACACCCATAAGTTTTACCACAAGCTGGCAATCATATCAGACTGGTCAACAACTCCGAAATAGAATCTCTTCCCGCTTTTATTTTGAGTGGTACCTTCCGCCGATTATAAAGGCGATACGAATGCGTTGGGCGCGACACACATCTATTTGTGGCCATCTAAAAATAATGGTGGACGGCTTAGCGCCGTCGTGAATGCAGTTTTTATGCACTGTGCTAAACGAGAAGGGATTGTGTGCAGTTTACTACGTACCCTTTGCAGCTTTGTTTCTATGCCGAACCTTTTCAGAGGCACCATCGGCTACTGTCTATTTTCTATATTGTTTTCCATCATGTGTTTTTTGTTCTTTTACTCGTACATTAAGATGTATAAAATCTTTGAAAGGGATTTTGTTTTTAGCGCGTTGTAGATTTTGTCTCTACGATTTGACCATTCCAGACCTTTCGCTTTATCCCAAACCTTTAAACAAATAATCTGTCTAATGAATAAATTCCTTATCACAAAGACATTTTAAGTTTGCAAATCTTTGCAGATTTTCTAAATTTTCTATTCCTAATACTCATTTCGAAACCTCACTCTAACGAAGGCCGTAGAAGAAGTAAACGGCACACATAGCACGCGTTCTTTATCCTACAAAATGGTATTTAAAAATTTGCAATGCTACTTTAGTCTGACCTAGAAATCTCACATTCGACACAACGCTCGAATTTGTGGTTCGTGATCGAAGACTTAATTAACTTGATCATCGGGCTTTCATCACAGTTATACTATTTGGGGTAAGCATTTGTTAATTGAGGGGCATTAATAGTAGGGTATGTTTGGATACAGCAGATAAGCGCTCAGGACTTGATCATCGAGATATTTCGGACAATCGAATTCAGGTAATTTTATCCATTAGTGGCATGACGGAATTTTGTTGGAAGGCCAACGAATAGTCGAATAGTGATCTAGAAGCTAACAGTTCATCGATTAACATCGTTGAACTTTCGACTAATCGTTACAGTATGACCCTCATGTGGAGTCATAGGAACAAAATATGCAAAAGATAATTCGATACATAATTGAAGTGAAGCCTTAATGGGGCGATATCTTGATGCATCTTGTTATGCAAGTCCCGTGCACCATTACATAAAAGAGAAAGAACTATAAATATATTGCCTTGTGAGTTTATTGCATCGGCGATAGTGTTTCTAAATGTTGCGACAGCCCCCGCATTGGGGCGTGTCGTGACATGTTTAATCTTAATAGTCATTACTGAAATAAGCTTAAGATCTACTTCATCACTCAACACGTTCTCTTGATAAATAATGAAACTATTATTCTAAGGCCTGTCTACCGAGCAATGCAAGCCAATGCATAACTTCTGAAAGCAAATGTTAGACAATTGCGTACTAAACCCTCGTTTCTAATAAATAAAACTTGTAAGCCAGGTGCAGTAACTCAATTTTTCTAAATTGCGATACCAAATATTTTAAACCTTTCTCTCAGCTTAATACAAAACTGTCACGGATCATCACGTAAGTCTTTTGCCAAACCCAGAAGGTCAAACAAAAACCAAATGAAAACATTCTCATAGAAATCATTTTGTTAAAAGCTTCTGCTAACACCCAACAATCTTGGCGTAGGAAACAGAACAATTTTAGTACGAATGAGGTAAAATAAACCGTATTGGAGAATCGTTCTCATTCAGATCCCGTTGTACAATCACAATTCAGGTGGCACGCGACCCGCTGTCAATAGACACGCATTCCGTCTTAAGAGGGAAGCGTGTGCGCATCGTACGTAATCCATTCGTCTTGCTGCGAAACTGCGGCTGTAGACTAGTTGAGCTCGCGGTTGCGTTCGAGGATTTTATGATGAGGAAGAGATTTTATTTGAAAATACCGTAGCGACTTAGCTTGAAAAGGTGGTGATGATTGAGATGACTACGAATGTTTGGAAGATGACTACATACTGCGCCGACCCCAAATACAATCTCAATTTATTTGACCGCAGGAGGATGATGAATTTGAATGGGAAAGTACGTGCTTTATCAGTTCCATTTACAGAAATCGTATCTATGATAGAAGTTGTTATTAAAGAACATTCGATTGATAACATAATTATTACTTTTGCGAAAATTTTTAAACCAAGAGTCGAAAAATTTTAAGTTATATTGGCTTGGCTCAGTCCAGATTAGTGAGAGAACTCCATCGTAATTCTCGGCAAGCATTTCCTCTCACACATTCTAAACACACAAAAAGAACAGCCTTAAAGACAGATTTGTGTTTGTTGTTTATTCAGAACAAGTGCTTAAGCCTAGATGCTGAGATTGAATTAAACAAACCGTTTGTCTAGACAAGGAATGCCTTTAATGACATCTTGAAAGTCATACACATCCTCATACAACTATGATAGATGGCCATGTTTATTTGGATAGAGGTATGGATTTCCTGTTTCACATGCAAACAGCAATTCTACGGTTCAACAGAACGTTAAAACTATTATGTAAAGTTCATAACATAAGTGACAGTCGGAATTCAGACTATTCGAGCAACCGCTAGATTTCACCTATCTCTTTCACCCCAAGGTGATCAAGATGGAGAGAAAGAGATAAAGCTATCGAATGAGACTCGGTGAGATATTGATGGCGTTAAACGTAAAATGTGAGAAGTGAAATTATAGGTTCTAATACCGATACACTCGACGGAGAAATGGTTTAACATTTTTCCGGTTGCGTAAACATGATGGTGAGGCAGTTAAAATAAGGATGTTGTGTTGATAGCAGTCACAAGTAAAAACACATTTAAGTCTTAATGATAGATGAAGACATTATGTTAAATAAGTTTGTGGTTAAAAAGTAAACCAGAAGCCAGGACAAGGTGATTACAGCAGAAAAATCAAACAATACTTTTGTTACTTTAAATCAAAATGAAGCAGTATGAAAAAAAAAATAGAAAAACAAATGATTCTACATCAGCGCAATCAGGAACTTAACGCTCTCATAAAACCTTTATTGAATATGAAAGCAATTGACAGAGTGGTAGCTGTGAAATAAACTTACTTTTATGGATTTTAAACTACGAGATATCGCACCTTTACAACCAATAATTCATTCAATCGCACTCGAGTGGAGTGGATTAAAATAGATTTTTTAATATGCGACAGAGATAGTTCAGACACACTTCTGTTACTTGTAATGATATAGTCCTGCCAACGCTGAAATAGGTAGATGGCCGGCTTTCAGCTGAAAACCAGAATACTTGTCAATTTCGCGGTAAGTACTCAATATAAACATTGCTGGGATACTTTCAATATGAAAAATAGTGTTAGCGTTCTGAATTACAGTTTAATGAAGCGCAACGACAATTAGTCGAGTTATTTATGACGTGTCGTGTTATCGCTAGCCGCGTCGAGAAACGCAAAGCGCAATCGTCCAAACGACACAAATGCAGCGTCCGTTACTGGCATCGAGTCGCAAGCGAACATCCGCGGCTAATTTCAGTAGGAACGGTAACACGACAGTTTAATAGAGAACGTGCGGTAACACTAACCGTCCCGGAATCTGTACCAAGGCCGACCGTTTCAAGATAAACGTCGATATACCCGTAAACTTGTGCTCGGAACAGATGGCAAGATGTGTGGGTGTTGAAAGTATCAATGTCGCATCGAATTTGGCGAAACATGTGGAATCAGAAGTGGGCCAGTCACCCTAAAGCGTCTACAAACATTCTTGATGCTGTACGAACGCCGTAAATGGATGAGCACTACATACTGTTAAAACATATTGCAAAGCATTTCCGCATAATTAGCTTGTAAACATAAATCGGAATGTTTAAAACATTGTTGACCATTGTAATGTTTTTAATAACAGAGCGTCGTGGGCGGAACGGCAAAATATGTGCCCTTTGTGCATAACTTCACATCTGCCTCATGACGAAGTAATCAAAATGAAGTGAGCTTGATTAAAACGGAGATACGGTATGGGAACCGAAATCAGTTTCTCATGAGAGCGTTCCAACACAGCATAGAAAGCGAACAAACACACCTTAATGATCTAAACACAATTTTTGGCAACAATATAGTCACGAAAAGTGTCATGACATTTTGAATCATTAAGCATGTCAGCTGGGTCTAAAAGTACATTTTCGAAAGTGGGTTAACAATGACAAATAGATGACAGGGGGATTCTTAAGATGTTTTTAAATGTCTGGTTAAAATAAAACTGTTACATACATTTTTATTTAAGTGGGCGTGAATGTATTGACTTAGACTCACACTAATTTTATGTTTATAGAGACTTGTACTGAATAGCTGAAATCTAAAAACCAAACGCTGATCTAGAATCCTAAGCGAATGGTATATAAAAAAGATTTACTAGACCTGAATGTAATTTCAGCTGCAGTCGGCGCCGACGGAAAGCAAACCAATGGTTCTGATGATTAAACCGGAAAGCACTGTGCATACTCGTTCCTTATTACTTAACAGAGGAAGCTGACAGGTTTCGCCACAACCTATCGATTATTGAAGCATTTGATGACATCACTAGTTTTATAACCGTTCCTATCATTCAATATTAAGCCTTCAAACATAACGTCTGTTGTTTCAAACGAAACGATTTCCTATTGTAAATATTATCATGTTGTTTATTGAGACTCCCGTCGCATTGTACACAATGCCCGCAAACAATATCTGTATTGACTGATTTGAGAATGCTCTCTTGGCTTAGTATATATCATTGATGTCGACTAAGTGCCTATTGATAGCGATGCATTGATTGATTCGTTGCATAAGTATTCTTAGGTAAAAACGAAACTTTTTTGTTTATGTAATGAGTTTAATCAATAGTTTATTTGTTGCTCGCCGTGGGAGATATCATGATTCACAATTTCTAGACATTGACTGTTCCGTGACATTACAATTTTTTTTTGAGTTATCATTGTCTGAGCATTCTCTGCGTTTGTTACTATTATATCATCGTCATCTGTCGGAAGACGTCCATAATTTTCCTTAGTATTACATGTTTAACAACGTTCTCATCGGCGCCGGTACAAAATGTTCTTTATTTTATGGTTGTCTCAGTAGTTTGATTCCTCGAGTGTGCGTTTACAAGCAAGCGCACTGATAGTTTTTTCATTCGTGATAGTTATAGCGGATATCTGGGTTTACGTAAAGCGACTGCCATCTACGTCCGCATGCCTTAAGGAAACCAGTTATCAAACGGTCTGAAAATATGTCGAATCAATCATGTCATTTATTCTAACTAGCAATTTACAATCCCCAAAATCACCGAGGCCGCTTCCTAGTGGGCGGAATTAGCAGGTTCTGCTATTCTTCTCACATAGGCATTTACAAAAGAGGTTCTACAGATTGGTCCGTAAGTAGGTGACAATACATATGTTCATTGTCTAAGGTATACGACATAAAAAAAAAACTAAATTGAACAGTGCGTAAAGCTTCATACGAAGGCTAGTGTACCCGATAAAAAGTTACGTCGAACGAACGAAAGTTAATTATACTCCGCGAAGTGGATTATTCTATGAAAGCGAAGGATTTTACACGTCACACTACCAGGCTTAAAATTGTAGTTTATTGGCAAGGGGACATTTCAAACTGAACTTTTTAAGACTATAATAATTTACTTTTGCAGAACTTGTTTTAATTGTGTGCTTCGAAGGCTGCATTTCCAATGTACCTGATTCAACTGCAGTAAATACTTGCATTATTATACCAAGCGCCATTTCGTCAGTTCATCAGTTGTGAAGGATCTATAAACAGACTTTCATTCAATCCAGCTGAATGAACTAGAAATATAGCTACCACAATGAATGACTCGACTGCAGTGACAAACACAAGAACGAAGAAATTACACACAAATTGCACGTTGAATTGAAAATCTCCAGTGCGAAATAGGCTAGAACAGTTAGAAGATGCGTGTACCAAAATAAATAGGATCAAGTGCCAACTGAATAATTGAATATCACACGTAGTCTAAATACCGGAGGGCTTATGTTATAAATACGGTGCCACATAACCAGGCATGCAGGCGTGTGAAGTGGAACGAATTGAGCTGATGCGTCAGAGGCTCCGCGCCCAGGACTCTCGTCCTTCGCCTGTTAATAGTCGGTTATAATTAGATACGTTTTGTCTTGCTGGAATGCGTAAAGACATTTATCTTGGTTATGGGAGCGTGACAGCGCAAGAGAAAAATGTGCAGTTAGCAATCCTTAATTGGGAGTTTATAAGATTTGAGCAATGGCAAATAGCAGTTAGTAAGAAAACGAAGTTCTTGGTCAGAACAACAAACATGTAGAATCAATTATTAAAATCAGGCAAAAGAAATATTCACTCATTGACACCTCCAACTCTGCAGTATGCATCAGGACTTACCTGAAAGAAAAAAAAAACAATATTAATACTTCGTAAACAACGCAGTATCGGGCTTTTGCGCTCCCAGCTTACGAAAAAGTCAATAGCTGTTGTTTAAACAACATTCGCAAAACGACGTTCTTCTCAAATGGCTTTTTGGCCCAGAACAATAACTTGATAGAACAATAGCACCTGACCTAACAACGTATGAATAAAAAGCACCACTCGATGGCTCGATCCTTTTTGCAATTGAAGCAAAAACTCCACGAAGGGCCAATCGTGGCGTGGACCGAAGTATTCCGAAGTACTCCGAACTGGGACAGTACGTGGGCAATGCTGGCAAGGTGCTGTTGATGCAACTTCCTTTGCGCCTACTTGACGAAAGAATACTTCGGAAACTGTTGTAACTCTTTTGATCGTTATTTGTGCTGGTATGTGGGAAGATATGTGTGGGATTGATAAATCGCTTACAAGAGTTGGTCAGAAAATAATTAAGTTACGGTTCAACAGTAGGATGATACTTGTCTTTATTATGACCACAGAATATGTAATAATTTACCTGCAAACCGTTAAGCAATCCTTTGGTAATCTGAGATTGAAGAAGTCAAATGAAACCGATTACCACTGAAAGTTACGTGATTCACCCTTCTACTGCAATGGACCTACTTTGCGGTATTCAGTATCGCCCTAGAGAACACCAATAACCATATTTTATCCTAGAAGACTAAGTTGCGCAAAATTGGAGGCAGTCCAAGGAACTTTTTTTCGAAGACAGATACAACTCTAGCGAGTCACTTAACAACGAGGAAGCGAATACGAACGATCATTTATAAAAAACACTATCTTCGTCTTCACAGGAAAGTTAATAACGCTCTTCGTATCGACGTGTGCGATTTTACTTTCAACACATGCAATTACAGAGTAATTGAATCTCGGCAATGCTTTTCTCGTTACAAACGATCAATAGAGCATTTCATTAAAGTACCTCGGGGCGGATTAACATTGATACGCGATGAAATTCGAGACGGCTCGTTACGTCAGGACATGAAACTGTTTGACTTACATGGAGCAATCATTTTCTTTGTTTGCTTGTTTAGGAGTGGATCTTACGAATTCGTTAGACGTCGTGAGACGAAAGAATTCGATTCTTCCGCAAATAGTTTCGTAACGTATCAAGGAAAGGAAAAGGAGGAAACATTCAAATCGATATATTGAATTCGTTTGCAAATAGCAGGGAATTTTATTGAAGTGAGGTAATCCTTTTATCAGGAATGGCGGTTATGTTATGTAGAAACGATAGCCGTTAACATGACACATTAAGAATTAGATCACGGTTTACTAGCTGTCACCAGCACCACATGTTTAAAATCTTACAAGTACCCGATAGCGGTAATAGTGTTTATGACACCATAGCCAGCTAAGTGGCTAATAGACAAAATATTCGCTATGCATTTTTATAGGCTAAGGATTAAATTAACAGCTACCTTTTTTTAAAGGATGGGAAATCATCAAATGACCTGCTCTGGCCGGAGCAGAAGGGAGTGTCAGACTCTTACTTACTAAAACCCATCCGAGTGCCCCTAATACCGTTAGAGTTGATTCTTCCGAACAACTTCTGCAACCCTTGCAGAAATTAATAGCTACCTAAATTGTAATCATCACAAAACTTTTTTGCTTGAGAGTTTCAAAACACTAACAAAGAAATTGTCCAACATCATTTCAGTACATTACAGTAGGTACAGTCAGTTTTCTCACAGGTATTACCGAAGAACTTAACGAAATGCTCTAATGATCTGTGTGATTTTTCTCAAGAAATGAGAAGCAACTCGGTGAAGCAATGGCCTATCTTGATGTGTATTCTAAAAAATTATACTCTTATGAAAGGTTCTTGGGAAGTATAATTATGTAGATTTATAATTTATTTAATAAGGAATGGTAAACTATGATTTGTTGTTTGGAACTAACAAATCATAGATTTCGGAATTTGCTCAAAAGAGTCACCACGGCCCTGGAACGCAAAGGGCATTAAGGAACATGAATGGCTTTTAGTCAGTAAGAGACTGGAACTCCCTCCCAAGAAAGATGTTATGAAGATGACAAAACGAAGAGAATTTACCAGAAAACAAAGATTTTGCTTTGGCATGAAATATCTTCAAAACATTGCTCTTAACTGTTATAAAATTTACATTATTACTAAGTTGCTATCGTAGCTATCCAATTCGCGGATAATATTTAAATTAGTAACAAATTTTAGAATCCCAATGAATTTTCCTAGTAAATCTATTACGCTTCCTGACGTGAAGCAGCCGAATCCATTTTCTCACTTCAAACACTTCGAAGAAAAACTTTATTGCTTACCTAAATAAACGATCGGCCTATTTGGATAGACCAAAGTAAATAGCGTCTGGATTATTTTCTAGACGTAGATAATGTCAGTCCTTGGTTTTGGAAACATTACTTGTAACTCCTACGATGTTTACTTCGAAGCCATAGTATCGTTATTAGAGTTCCGTTGGTTACCCTGTGGGTACGGTATTACTAAGTCTTCGCTGTCAGTCCGTTCGTTTTTCCGTCTGTCTGTCAGCGGGCTGAAACGGCTCTCATGAACCGTAATAGGCAGACAGTTGAAATTATCAACAAATAATAAACAATAAATAAAATTAAAAATTAAAGGGGCCGAAATTGGGCGTATGGTACGGAACCCTTTGTGTGCAAGTCCTACTTGCACTTGGCCGGTTTTTCATTAAAAGTCTTCGATACCTTCACATGTTATTTCAGATCTATTTTTGTAAACTAATTTCGCAGTGTCCAACCTTGAACGAGAATCGAATCAATAAGTTTACCGTTTTCATTGAACTTCGGTACTTCTGACGGCAGTAATTAATGAGCTGAAAAAAAATCTGCGCCACAAATTACCTGAGCACGTCTCAATATATTTTGAGGTGTATTGATAAACAAGTCTGCTTACATCACTGTTTCAACTCCTTTATTGGATGTAACAGTAACATTTATTTTGCTATTATAACCATCACTGTCTTTATTAGATACAATTTTATTATTCTAGGTAACATTTATAATATATTTGATTGTATTATCAACATGGTTGTTCTTGAAACGATTTGTATCGATTGAAAAGTAAGGCTGTTAAACGAACTTGAATAAGAGTTATTAAAGATTTCTAATCACGCACCCATATTTTCCAATGGCAATTAATATAAAGGTAAATGTGCATGTAAACGGAAAAGTAACGTCATGATCACAACAGTAAATAATAATTAGGTATTCAAAAAATCTAGGATGTTATACTTCAAGTAATAATTACGATATCAATAAGGATAATTCAAATAATTATTCCAGCTGTTCTCGATGATTCGCTTAGAAATCACGAAGGCATTAAGAACGATATTGGAGCTAGGGTAAATTGACATTTTAACAAGCCCCTCGTCGATTTGAGGAGTGAATTAATCAATCATAGTGTTTGAGTTCAACAAAGCCCACTGTTGAAACTAGGGGTTCTGTTTTTGGGTAGAATAAAGAGAACGATCTAGAATTTCAACAGATCAAATGGAAGATGAATAATCAGATCACGCAAAGTTCAAGTGAGACGATTATTATTGACATTCTGTCTGACTTTAAATAAAAGATATTCCCTTGAATTGACTTTCACAACGCCCGAACAAGTCGAAATTCCGTTTCTACAAATAGTACAAACAGACGTCTTGAAAATATTTACCAAAAAACATAGTAAGATCTACTATCAGCTCATCTAACAAGACCAGAATACATGTAAGACATTGCGACAATGTGATTACAGTGATATAACTGTCTCCTGAGATAAACGCGAGCATTTCACACGACTATCTGGCACGCCGAGGTAATTATGAAATAATACAATGTAGGACGACGAATTATTAAGTGACATATATTTAGAATTTGGAATATCAACAACAGACACAAACTGCCATCTGGATGCTATTCGAAATGGTATTACCATTATAATAAATAGCTTAATTGGTCTAGCAGCTAAATGTCTGGGATGCTTGACATCCTGGACTCATTTTGGGATTTCGTTGTACGCCGTGTCTACGCATAATAACTAGAGACCAAAATGTATGACTGAAAGTAACGATGTTTGAATCACATGAATGAATAAGAACATTCTGGTTAACAACCTAAAGTGAAAATTACGACCTTTAACCGGCACGGCCGAATGGTGCCAATGCTCTCGTATGCAGTTGGAGGTCTGCCCAACTCCACGAGGGAAATTAGCCTGAAGACATGTCCGAATACCCCACGTCGTCTCACGTCTATGTCTCAAATGAAACGTTGATATTGCAAACGAGAGGCAGGTGCGCCAGCGCATTAATTTTCGTTAACATCTGCCACTGAATTAGATGCTCTATATTTATTTGAGAACTTTCCAGGTGCATTTGGGAAGAATTAGAATAAAACGTGGGTTGAAAACTCACTATAAGCGTTTTGGTTTATCGGCAGATGGTCTTTAGAAGGAACGATACGAATTAGATTAACGCAGCTCGGTTACAGCAGTTATAAACAGTTTTATGTGCATGTGAGTATTATCTGATGATCTCTTCGAAGAGAGATTGCAAAGTGCATGGTATGATTAAGAATTAAAGCATATAACTAAGTATGTGTAGATGCAATCCGTCACTGAAATGTTAGTCATTAAGCCAGATGACGATAGAGTTACGTTTAAGTTTACTGCTACTTGTAAAATTACTAAGGAATTTACAAACGCTGCGACCGCGACAGTTTCTATACGGAAAGTATTTTAATTAAACTCAAACAACTCAACCAACTATCCGCTTAAAGATAAGTAAATAGACGTAAGAAAGTAGTAAAAGCCATAACAGAAAATAAACTTACATAGCTTGAAAGATATGTAAATACTTCTGATAAAGCATTCAATTAGAAGGAATCTGGACTGGATCAAAATAGAAAGCTGACTCAAGGTCAAAATAATATAAGACTCACTTGTCAATGTTACTAAAACCAAACGATAGTAATATACATATCTGAGAATCAAAAATAGATTATCTGCAATATCCCGTGGAAAACCCGAAATAACGTCATAAAGTAATGAAAACAATATGATGAACTGTTACGACAGCCGATAACGAAACCCATTAATAAAACCATAATATCCGAACATCAATCGACAATGTTTCCATTGCAGCATACATTGATGATTTCGAATTGAAAGCAACAATAATTTGAGGAACAAAACAATCGATGTATAGGAAACCATTTCGGATAGTCAGTAAAATTGTTTTGATAGTCGGCGGGTAATAAAAAGTAGTAGAAAGTGCCAGAGAAGTCATCGGCACTTGGTGTTGGGCCAAACTGTGGCAAGGTCATTGGCTGTTTGATAATAGACATTATGAAGTAATAGATTGTTTGTTTACTTTTATTTAGTGCTGCACTATTGATCAGCATTACTTGCTTGCTCCGTAGATTTACGACAAGTAAAAGTAAAGTTTCGAATAATACCTGTGTTTTTATCAACCTTAAAATGATGGCTTAAACTTGAATTGGAGCGATATATCCAGTGCTTTATTGAAATTTATCATCATTTAACCACTGGAAGTAAAACAAGAAATATACCCAGACGAAATAACTCGCTTTATCTCAATAAATAACAAGTAACGATACGGCTTTCGAGTGTCTTCGAAGATGTAGGTTTGGGTGGCATGCCAAAACAGTCAAATTCAAGTCTCAAGGAATTCACATTTTCATCGAGATATGATTTCGAGCCTTGGTTGGTAAGAAAGGATGCTTTGTTTTCCAACAATTCATCGGCAAACATATCCTGATAAAATATTTTCCTTTTAGAATAATTCATGGTTATTTCACAAGCAAAATTAACTTCGTTTCCTGCGTTACGAACGATTGATCGAATTACTCCATTTTGTCGATAAAAACATGATAATTGCATGGATCCGCCTTTGTTTTGTTCCGTGATTTGTTCACTTTGATTTTTTAAACCGTCTCTTCCGTCAGTGTTATTATAAATTGACTAGTTGACCCGCGCAACTTCGTCTGCGTCACAATTTTCATTACTGCTCCGCTCTTATTGGTCTTAGCGTGATGATATATAGCCTATAGCCTTCCTCGATAAATGGGCTATCTAACACTGAAAGAATGTTTCAAATCAGACCAGAAGTTCCTGAGATTAGCGCGTTCAAGTAAACAAACAAACAAACTCTTCAGCTTTATATATTAGTATAGATTTATGGATCATCAATCAATTTTGAGTTGATTGAGATATGGGTGAAAAATGGAATCTGTGTGTTTTGGTTTCTGCTGATATTATTGTTTACGATCCTTTCTACCAAGATTTTCGTCAACCATTTCGGAAATTGAAGGCATATTCACCTTCAATTTTCTAAAATATACGTATATTTTTTTTATGTTGGGTCTATTAACCAAACCCACGCCGAGACACTCGTTACACTAAGTACAATTTACAATTGCCTTTACATCTAACCACTGCACCAAGTATATCTAGCATCAAAATCTCAAATTGCTACATTCACTTGTTTACGTGCCGTTTGAATTGCATACGTGTACACGCAACGTACATTCGCATACCGATATCGATACAGATAAGTTAAAGTGTTCGTTACAGATTCCATTGCGTTCGCGATTAGTTCCACACTGAGGACTCGAGGACACTGCGACGATATCCAATGTGGTCATATCTGCCTATTTTGCGTTCACTATCCCCTTTGCATGGAAGTTCTAGCAGCAGTAAGATCTTACAGAGCAATGTACCTGTAGTCATGATTTGTATTGCCTCCTTGAACAATGTATTCTTCAGGAGTACTATAGAGCGGTGTGTTAAAGAACAGAAGTGATTATCATTTATTGTACTCGTATCAATTGAAGTCCTATTGTTATAATGTAAGAATAGTGTCAGTGTGACAAGTGACACTTATTAGGACCTCAATTTCTAATTCATTCGAAGTTATCATTGAGTAGCAAGTGATTTCGGTTTTGATAATCATAATCATTTAATCATTTGCGAACGTGGATAATTGGTACGTGTTTCATTTATAATAAGTCCTCCATATTCTACTGGGCGATTCACATGGGTATGCAAATTACATTTATGTCAAGTAGAATAACAGTAACTTTCAAATTAAAATGTTTTTTTTTTAATGTCAGAGATTTCTTTTAAGCTGATAATAATTTAGCGGAAATTCAAATAACTGTTGAATTCAGTATAAGTTTTATTAAGAACGACTAAGAACAAATTATGATATTCGAGCGGGTCACAATGAAATTTTATATATAAATAGCCACACAGGCAAAACAAAACTTTTGGTTTCGAGTTGTGAACATAAAAGAAAATGTTTAATTCAGATTTTTTAAATAGGATACTGGTAAACAAAGAAGCTGATATTCTGGGGATCGCCATTCGAAAGGAAAGGAATTAAATGTTGCCGAAGGCACAATAAAGAGAAGTACAAACAATGAAAACAAAGAAATTATAAAGTCATGCTGTGTTTTACTAATTTAAATGGTATAAATTCAACTACGTAATATATGAAAGTTATTGTGTACTGTAATGAGGAAATCAACTGAGCATAAATAATGTTCATCTTAAGAACTATGTATTGTATAATGTCAACAGATCTACCATATTTGTGTGAGAATATTGTTTGTTACAACTTCTGTACTTTGGTATCTATCTCTTTGATCCTGAAAGGTTTGTCTTCGTCGTGGCAACAAGCCACTTGAGTAACATATCTCTTTTGATCATAGTGATATATTTTCTGTATAATGTTGGTGGCAAGTCAGTTACTTTCTTTTCTATGCTTTTCATGGCCACGTACAATATTATAATTGACGTAAGCAATTACACCTTGCCAGATCAAAGTCACTGTTGCGATAGTGAAATGCTTATTTAAATCATGATCTTTTCAATTGGTCGACATAATACTTTCACGTTTATGTAATCACGCGCCTCTTGGCTCGCCCATCCGTCATACTGCTTGCTTGTTATCTTGATCTAAACTATGAAAGTGAAATATCTCCTCTTCTTTGTAAGCCGGAGATAAGGGGCCCCTGGCGCAATGAGCTCGCGTTTTCATGTTTTTCTCTTTGATATTTTAATGTCCATAACGCTTCGTGCGAAGGTTATTGTTATCAGGAACACAATAATAATTGTGTGTACAGAATAACAAAACATTATTAGAGTACATCGCACTTGACATTGTAGAAATCAAGAAATAAAGGGCTTCCTCAATGATCATGATCGAGCATGCGGACAGTGAAAGATCACAATTTGCAAGACCTCGGAAGTCAAGAAGTGTACGTGCTTTGAAAACATGTATCACAGATAGAAGACAAATGTAGAAGCTATCAATATGGAACAATCGCGAAATTGTGCGTGTAACCTTGCCAGGGGACAAATCTTAAAACTGTACCAGAATATTTGTATGCAGGAAAACAACAACATAAGACACCGGAAATAGATTCAATGGCAGATATTCGCCATCGTTCGGAGCTTAGGGAGCGATCATCCAAATCCGATACGTACTTCGAGCAATGCGATGTCTTATGGAAACATATCCAATAAAACGATACAGAATCTTGTTCAATCGGATTACACGGTATTGTGAAGCCATAGTATTGCTTGCGACTGGGTCAAAGGCATAGGATTTATTATGTTGAACTTGTCGGGAACACAACGTACTTTATCTATTTTAAGAATTCTTGTTTCCTAAGTCCTCCTAGTTCCTTAACTCTAGAAATATTCGTAAGTGTGTGTGTAAGTATTATTCAGCGAAATAATTAATGGCATTATCTATACGCAAATCAATGAAGTCGAACCAATTTATTGAAATTTTCTTTGACATAAAAGTCAACTGTATTCAAAACTCTGCGTGTCATATCCACTTCCTCGTACATTATGTAGGCTAACATTTCTAATTGGCATTGCAAAACGTCCATTGCCAATTGTCAGACGTGAAAAAATTATGAGATTTTTAACATTTATGTCTTCGGTTAACGTGCATAATAAATTGGTAATATATCTTTATATTGCCGGTTTTGTTACAATCGATTTAATTCATTGGCCGTTGTTTCTATCTTATCTGTCTGTTGACAACTATTTTCTATATCTTTAGTTCCCTTTTCTGCAGCAAATCTGAGGCGCGCTGGGTCTAGTCTTTTACATATTTACAAGTATAACGATAATACATTTTGAGGGCTGAAAGGAATGTGAAAGGTCACGGTCTTTACACTCTGTTTATGTATTTTTGTTAGCTAAAACCGACTGAAGCAACTTTTCTTTATGGAGTAAACTTATATTGAGGAAAATGTTTGCCCGGTAGAAATTCTAATGGCAGTAATTGCAAGGTAAATATAGTTCCAAAATAATAATTTCCATTGTATATTTACGTGCGCATCACTCTAAACTACTGGACGGATTTTTATGGGACTTTCACTGAACAATTTGAGGTTATCGTGATCGAAGAGAATGAAATAATTGTTTGAGCAGCATTAAGAGCAGCCAAAAAAGAAATTGAAGAAACATAGACAAGAGAACAATAGGATGATGAGGGTTTGCATATTATTGCAGTAACTGAATCTGATGTCGGCATTGAACCAAATGATAAAGTTAATTTCATTGATCAATTTATTCAAATAAAACTACAACATTAATATGTCCTTCGGGTTACTTAAAACGACGTAAAGACTGTTGTCAATCAACGTGCAGTGTCATAAATTAGCGTCATTGTCTTTATAAATACGCCGGCGTCGCTTTCATACGTCGACTGAACGGCGCCTGGTGACGTTTTTAATGTTTACTAATGATAGATTCGGTTGTTATGATTAATTAATGTCACTATTGTTTATTCGTGCTTCGATGGGCACGAAGTATCTGTCCCGGTTGTCGTGCGAATATCAATTGTCGTCACAGGCCGCCCTAAGTCCAAAGAGGGCACTGGTTAAGTTGAAGGCCAAGCGGTTATCAGTTCGTTTATTTTTAGCATCACTTGGTTTAAACGAGAACCGAGTTAACTTGGGAAAGCCCTTGAAGGATCATGAATGCGGTTCTTTTTATTGCAAACATCTTGTTGTTTGTTAGTAAATATACAAGGAAAGTCTTTGTTTATGCGTAACTCGGAAAATCTTCTAGCGTCATTAGCTAGTCATATGCGTTACTCACTGTAGTGATGGTCGACAAATATCTTCACGTTATTACCTACTTATGTTAATACAGCAATTGTAATTTCCTCTGCCTTGTTTAACTTCATGTTTGCCAATCGATTGATGGATTCCGCTTGCGTTGTAGTGACTGGAATGCTAACGGCAATCCTGAAACCAACTTTTGAATAAACAATAGCATGTTTATGTTATCATTAGCCTAGCCTTTTCCTCACTCCAGTAGGTTCGGCATCCAACTACGGTCTGACCTTGACTACAGTTGACAAAATAGCAAATTTACGACGTCTCACAACAATAACTTCGTTCCGAAGACCAAATAATGAATGTTCAATGTTAGCGACGTGGAATTCAGTCATGTATTTTTCTATCGATGTTCAAACTCAGTCCCGTAGGTACTTGATAGGCACCTCGCACCAGATTAGGCCTTTTCAAAGCCACGGTTGGTAGCCGCTCAATGTCAATCGCTACTTCCCGACAATACTGTGGCATGAGTCATGCTATGATCAATCGTACTTTAGTTGATAGATAGAATGAGATCTTTTATTTTGACTGATACGGCTTGAGTGGCTCCTCTGTTTGGTTTATCTTCTTGATATGAAAGAAATAGTGCAATGTTTTCTTTTTATCTTGCTCCAATATGAAATGCTCTTCAGTTACATCTTAAATATTTTTATAACGCTATACCGGTTTGGAACGATGTTTTGCATCGAAAACAACTGCAGAAAATTCTTTAATAATCCTGAAACACGTGAAGGTTATACTCTGTTTACTGGGTTTGCCCTTCACAGGCTTTTTATTACGGTTACAGAATAAACATTTTAGAGTATTACCGGTTATTCACTAATTCATAAGCTAGTGTTTAGTATGATTACTGACAGCAACATGCCCTGGCTATCATTTTTAACTATTCAAAGGCCGTCTTTAACTAATTCTACGGCATTTTCAATATTCATGAGATTTATACAAAGCACAGCCAGAACTTGTAGACAAATGTTTGTACTGTCAACTTTTAAATGCTTCTGTATTATATTAAGTCCTAGAACAAAACTAATTATGCATCGATTTTTGCATTAAGGAGCATTGCACGTTGCTTCAAAGGCGATTTGAGTATTCATTTGAATAAGAGTTACTTTTAATAAACGCGCGTTTTTGCACATATTTATTTCTATTTTCGTGCAGCATATTTTCATGGTTCACTGTGCCCCTATCCTAATATACGCTGTCAGTTCAGTGCGCTAATATGTTGATGGATTGGTCTGACGTGCTTCCTAAAGAGTTGCCATATATCTATAAAACATACACCGTTATATTTTGCTAAAAGCGTAACCTCCATTGTATGTTCATATTTTTTAAACGAGAAATGGTTTTTATTACGCTATCCCGAGCTAATTAGATTAGGGCTTAGTTCAGTTAATAAGTAGGTAATGCCTGTGAAACCTGCCACGAACTTTCCTCTCTTCAAAGCGAAACTGAGGAAAATAATGCTAATAAAATCCATATTACAATCTCGAATGATCTGAAACGAGCAAAGCGACAAAATCATAAAATGTCAACGACTTCCGATCTTGGATCCGCAAATAAAAATATCCCGATGAAATTAGATCGGCTTTTATTCCTTGCAGAACTTCCACTCTGAGATCATAACTCATATTTTGAATGAAAACAAAGGGCTGACAATAAGGAATGGAGTTAACACTAAGATAGACACTAAAGTCTCGGGTAAAGCCTTGACATTTGGACGACAGAGGGCTTAGTGTAAATTTTTTAACGCACTCGATCGCGTTAACGTTAACGTTCGCTTATGTCAAATTGTATATAAAAAAAAGGTTATCCGTTACTGTCACCAGACAGCGCTTATCCAGTTTCAATAAAAATTGACATTTACGCTAACGCGATCGAGAACGTTAAAAAACTCGCACTAAAGCCACTGGTCGACGTTGATTTAATTATATACAGAGGAATGATAAAACTTTTTCTGATAAAAACGCTTTGCTAACAATCAGAGGATGAGAGTGCCAAATCACTACAACATAGTATAAAACAAAGTCGATTCCGCTGTCTGTCTGTCCCTATGTATGCTTAGATCTTTAAACCTTCGCATTGGATTATGACGCGGATTTTTTTTAATAGATACAGTGGTTCTCGAGGAAGGTTTTAGTATATAATTTTCACCCGTTCGAAGCTGGGGCGGGTCGCTAGTATGAGATATATCCCAAATCAGTAATACTATTACATTCTAAAGTCTCTACCCATCAATAATAGAAACTAAACCGATAAGGTATTGACCTGGAACATGGTTTTCCTCTATAGGAACAAACAATTGGACGGATCTGTGCACTGGCTTATGGCATTTTAAAGGTTTCCATGTAGATGTATATGAAATACTAGCTTTCGCTCGCGACTACGTACGCGCATATCGTTTTTTCCCGTTCCCGTAGGAATTTCGGAAAATCCTCTCTTAATGCTCCCCTATACTCTCCAAGGAATCTACATGCCAAATTCTAGTTTTCTACAACCAGGAGCTTCGGCTGTGCTTTGTCGATCAGTCACTCACTTAGTCACCAGTAACGGCAAAATTTTATCATTATCTGCCTAGCATTTTCCCAACTACATTAAGGTCGGCTTCCAGTCAAACCGGATTTGGCTGAATACCAGTGTTTTACGTGGAGCGGCTGCCTACCAGACCTCCACAATCCATTAACTGGGTAACACGGTAGGTACATCCTGGCAAGACTGGAGTCAGATTTACTGGCTACAGACAATCCGGAAAGACTGCCAAAGATCTACAAATGACAGCCGGGACCAACGGCTTAACGTGCTTTCCGAGGCACGAAGGAAACTCGGTATGTTAAGATGGTCACCCATCCACAGACCAACGTTAGCAAGCGTTGCTTAACCTTTAAGATCGACCCGATTATTTAGCCACGAGCTCCTCAAACGGCAGAATTTTATATATTAAGATAATATTTTGAAACTGGAACGTCAAACATCAGATACCCTGATTCCCCAAGATCACAACAGCAATATGGCAACTTTTTCGCCCGACTTTAAATAATTTGAGTAATAAAATCAGCCGTGCGAATCCTCTGAGCTTAATGGACTGTGGTTGCAATCGTAATTGATATACTACACTATAAAAATTCAATTTTGTCTTTCATTATGAACATTCATGCGGTCGGAGCAGCCGAAAAGAAATTTTCTTTACGATTCGTTTCCGCTTTGGTGACTTTTATTCTTTACTTTTCAAATCTGGGTTTAGATTTGGCACGAGTATAATATGTAGATTATCAGCTTGATTGAAAATTGCTCAGGTTGTTCTTTGGAAGAATTCTGGAAGAATTCTTGTTTAAGGATCTAGTTTAGCATGTGTTTACATTGCTGAAAGCTTTTTATTGGTTTCTTAAGCTTCGGCAGTCCAAATTCTATTGTCACCACCTGTTTCTTTTAGCAATAAAATACTTATCTTTGCCTGATCTACAACGACTTCATTCACCGTTTCCACAATTTTCTTCGCATTCTTGCCCGTTTAGACGTTCGATGGATTAAAATCCTTTAGTCTCCGTATCGTTATTGAAATTGAATTACGCCCGTTAAAATTCACAAACGAGTGTAAACGATTCGATTTTGTTTGATTGTGAATTCAGGTCGTGGAATCAACAAGTTACAGTATTGTGCTAACTACCAACATTTGCAATTTGTCTATTTTCCATTGACGCAATTGCGTTGAGCTTGGCAAAGATTTTGGGAATACATCATAATTGTAAATTCCATCGTTTTATTTTTTACACAAACATTGTTAATTTCGTGTTAAAGAATTTATTTCTGAAGATAACAACGAATTAGCTCATCATTCAGAAACAACAAGTCACAATGACTATCCCAAGTAATATTATCTCTATAAAAATTTTCTCTAGTGTTAGTTTAGTGTTTATAGGCATCATATCTCCATAAAAATGTTCGCTTACATATTATTTACATCATGTTAACGATATCACTGGGATAAGTGTCAGTAAACAAGTGCATGGCTTTCTCGTTATCAGGTTGTGATAAAGAGACTCTTGTCTCGGTTGCGAAACAGTACAGAATATAAAGAAGCTCGTGCTCGTAAGGACTTTTTCCGATTAGAATCTGAGAAAACGCGCTTCCAGAAAACTTGAATCGAATGTTTTAAGGGAAATCGGAGGTAGATGATGTAGGTAGTGCGCGTAGCGTTATACAAATTGTATAACGTTTTCAATTAGGATCCAGAATAGCTATGCAAGGCATTTGCGTATTTGTTACGTCAGTTGTGGTCTTGGCAGTTAGGGCCTTATCACACTAGTGAGTTGGCAGAGAGTGGATAGCGGGGCGGGTGTGCAGCGAGCTCGCTGCGAGTTCGCAACGTGTGCGCGGTGAACACACCGCGAATACCCACGGGTGCGCAACGAGCTCGCGGCGAACGTCGCTGTCGACGCCATTTTATACACTCGCGTTCAGTCGTATCAAGGACACGAGTGTAAGCGGACGCAGCGTCATTGAGAGGTTAAAATTTTGGTGATAATAATGGATATGGAATTATTTGTAACGGAAATTCAAAATCTTCCCGTTATATGGTACCAAATAAAAAGGGATAACAATGATCGTATTATAAAAAACAAGCATGGAATCCACTCTGGCACTGAATGTACAAAACGCGGACCGCACACCGCGAGCTCTCTGCGCACCCGCGCGCAGTCTGTTCGCCGCACATACGTTGCAATCTCGCGGCGAGTTTGCTGCGCACCCGCCCCGCTTTCCACTCGCTCGCAACGCTCTAGTGTGATACGAACCTTAGTAATGGTGAGGGAGTAACACAATATATCAAGACTTGCGATCAAAATATTGGTGGAGTATCTTAGGTTATTGTTGACACACCTGCAACGTTTGCAAGCGGTAACTTATCAAAATGAAAGACAGTGGAGAACTGTGTCAGTATTTTCTCAGGTGTGTAGTATAGAACGATGGCGTTATGCAGGCAACTGATAAATATGAATAATGGAGCACTAATGGAACTGTTATAAATACATCTTGCGATGAAGCACTTATAGAGCAACATAGTTAATTCCGACTTTCGAATTGAAACGTTATGGACCACAAATGCGCAGGATATTTTACTACGAACCCAAAGAAACACAAGGGCACGAACACTACGGCGAGGTGGGTGCCTTTAGAACTCTTAATTGCTAAACTTACAACATCTATTTTCGAATTATGAAGGTACCCTGAAACTCATTATCTTCGTATATTAATGTAGGCATTAATGTTCCGAAAGATACTTTTGATCCTAATTCCATTACTTCAACAAAAGCTGGCATCAAATCCAATTTGGAGTAAAATCCTCTTTGAATTTATATGATCACTATTGTAAGCGACTCTAAAAGGTTTTTAATGAATTTCGGAGCTTGTTAAAAGAAGCCTTAAATCTGGGTTAGCATCTGCGTAAAACGAATCTAAGTACATGCCTTATTAATTAGGGTTTTTCTGCTTTCAGCTTTGTGGATTCGTTCTTTTCTTTGTAACGTTGATTGAACATGACAGCTTTCTTAAATAGATGTTCATCTTTGTTACGATTCATCTTCATTTTAAGCTTCAGGCAACTAAGGTCAAGTTTACAGATATTTAAACTCAAAGCTTATGTAAAATTAAGGTTCTGTTTTCCTAAGAGAACCATGTGTAGCCTGTTTTACGTGGCACGCCTTCGGGGATTTACGTTATCGTGGAGTTTCAAGTAAATCTGCTAAGTCTTTGAATATTTTAAATGGCTTCAAAGCTGTTATTCTAACTAAATGTAAGATGATGAAAATTCAATGGAAGCGTTGCTTTATATAACTTTAGTTTTAAGCTATTCCAAAATCCAGACATTTGACTCTAAATTAAATCGTTTCATAATTTAATCCATCAGTCTGTTCAAAAACAAGTAGGCTTGTTTTGACGTCTCTTGAAGATTCTAACTTTTACAGATAAATTAACAAAGTTACTTTAAGAATAAATAAAATAAGCATTGAATTGACTTCGAAAATACTAACAGCGTATAATAGGAGAAATGATGAAAATCTTTACGCACTGAAACTATCCCTTGTTGGGTGCCATTAACAAATCATACGCATTGACGTATTTTTGCACTTGTTACAAGCTTCGCTTGGTCAAGGGCCCTTACCAATATCGAAATGTAACAAACCCCTATGTAACATGTCGATAGGGAAGCCTGGACAATGAAACGGTCATACGAGTCTATTCACAATTTGTCCTTATATCCTAATTAATTGAACTGATACGGACAAACGAGTTTCGATTCATCTTTATTACTCGCGCGTGTGCCGTCTTTTGT
Organism: Lacanobia oleracea; assembly: GCA_950371165.1. Classification (NCBI taxonomy): domain Eukaryota; kingdom Metazoa; phylum Arthropoda; class Insecta; order Lepidoptera; family Noctuidae; genus Lacanobia; species Lacanobia oleracea. The sequence continues at coordinate 4,280,309 of OX493390.1, read as the reverse complement.
CGTTTTTTGTAAACAACACCTACCTTTGTAATGTATTAGCCGTCGAATTAAGTAATCGTATACACACGAGTGTTATATATATATATGCAATAGTGAGTGCACACGATCCGAGATGTTTCACGTAGGTATGAACGTAAACAGCCTACACGCGTGAAACCGACACCCGTTGTAAAAACTCGGCCTCGATCGTGCAGTTGAGGTGGGGTCGCTAAGTTAGCGATTATGCAGGTGGAAATATATCTACAAAACGGCAAAATTGTTGGAGGAGAGATAATCTCTGGAAGTACTGATCCGATGACGAAATTCTTGCATTTATAGAAAGCTACATTATCGCTGAGTGTCATTGCTTACTGCTTTCTCCAGACAAAATGCACAATTTTTGTGGAGTAGGCTACAGGAGTGGTATTTCTTTGAAAGACTCACCGTGGCCCTAGAAAGCAAAGGTCATCAGGAGGAACACGGATGGGTTTTAGTCAGTGAGTCTGACACTCCCTTCCGCTCCACCCAGAGCGGAAGGAGTTATTTGATGATTTTCCATCCATAAAAAAAAAATGTTTATAAGAGCGTAGCCGAGCGAAAAATATAGTTAATCGTTTTAAACGTCTTTAAAGCAGACAGGTGACCGATAATAGGCAAGGAAAAGACAACCACTAGGTCAGAAAGATGTCATAATAACGTCTCTAATAAATATTATCTCATAGTAAAGTTAAATGTTTCTATAATTTACGATTATTTTTAATATTGTGAAATCAAAATATTAATATTATCCTGTTTATCATTTAGTTCTCGAATCGGTATTAATATCAAGGAAAAATCAAACAATTAATAACAAGTATAGTTAGAAAAATAAAGTTTATGAAATCAACAGCAGAATAATGAGCCTAACTCAAAATTCTGCAAACATGAAGCAATACATTAAACGCTTAACTATACTTCCTGAAAGTGTTACTTAAATGAGTTTATTACAATGTTGCCAAAACTGTGTTATACAATGTTGTTATCAGGCACGTAAAAACTAAAATCGTGAAGCAGTAATTTTGTGCAAGATATTGATGCAATATTTTGCACAAAAACTTGTCACTTCGAAGAGATGTTACAGCTTGTAGAAACATGACAAGAACTTGACGGGCGATTTCTATAGCAAGTCGAACATTTTATACTGAAATATAGATAGACTTGCTTCTGGCAGCGGATTCGTCCCCATGATGGTCGCGAATTATCCGAAGAGAGTGTACTCCCCGGATATGAAGGTCCTTATCTACAATTTCAGAACATATTTTACCCGTATGCCAAATTTGGGCCTGCTAGGGCCTGTGCCTGCCAGGGGTTGCGGAATTGTAATTTATGTAAGAATTTGTTCGAAAGAGTCACCGCAGCCTTGTATACAACGCAAAGGACATTAAGAGAAACACGGTTGGGTTTTGGTCAGTAAGAGTCTGACACTTCCTTCCGCTTCGCCCAAAGTGGATGGAGTCATTCAAATTTGATATTTCCCATCCACATAAAAATGCCAAGTTTCATCGAAATCTGTTAAGACGTGAACTGATTACAAACAGGCAGACACAGAGTTACTTTCGAGGATATAATATTCTAGTATGAATGTTGTGCGCGTCTCGTGTTTTTCAGCTGCTCAAAGCCTGTTTCTATTTCCATCCATCACGTGTCACATTTTCCTTAACGTGTTTATTTATCATTGATACAAACTTATCAAACTCAAGGACAGCATACAGCTGATATAGGTAGTAGGTAATAGTTTTTCGGCCAGACTATCTTTATTTTCAAAGAATTGACGCAATGTATAGATAGATTGGATGTAGTGTAGGTTTCAGAATTAGACACGGCTCATATCTTTTAAGTCATGATTGCATCGTAATTGGAAATCGATCGTAGATATACTAATTTTGCCCTAGTTAACGATATACACGAGTATGTCCTTATATAGAGAATGAAAATTTTAACGTAACAGTCTTTCATGTCATAATATTCTTTAACTTCAAATTTGATATAAAAGAACTCATTAGTAGCGGCTGTTAAAATCTGTCCGCCGGTCGTAAATCCACTTAAAATAAAGTAGAGGAGCAATGCGAAATAAATTATTAAAGAAGAACAAGCAACACTTGAAACTTATACTCGGAGTCCTTTACATTCTTCCTCGGAGTTTGGCCTCTCGAGAACTTAGCATGTGACTAATACTTAATCTAATATTTTCCTGTTTCTAGCATGTGCTTAATAAGGTACGAAAAACGTCAATCTTTACACAGATCGAGATAGTAACTCTATGAAAGATACAAATGGCTGAAAATATTCGAGTCAGACATAATAAGACGCAATTAAGAAAGCTGTTGGACGCAGTATAAACCGACGGGTCCATACTGCAGAAGACCGCATGACTAGAAGACACGTTCGTATGTGGTCGTGATCCTCACTAGTAACGAAACGTTGAAGAAGAAGACAGCTGAACTATAGAAGAAGCCTGATCTCATAATGACATGTAAACACACCCCCGCTATAAGTGAAGCCTCACAATATAATAGTCGTATTATAAGTACACGCGTGTCGCTGGCGCCGTGTGGGCGACCGAGCCATCTGTCGCGTTGAGAAACTACTGCTTACCTGGCCACGAAACTAGGCGAGCTGGACCAGAGCATCGGTGACGATTCAGACCGAGTATTTAGTAATACATATTAGTATTAATGCTGTAGATTACTGAGAGAGGTAGTACAGACGGTACCATTGAAAATATGACCACATTGAAGTGGTAACTTTACTTAATGAAGATAATAATGAATTGAATGCAGGATGCAACCAGAAATATGTAACTAGACAAGGCATGAACATAAATAAAGTCAGTGAAATAGATAATTTAATCAAGAGTTGTCGATGGTCATACTGTTGGATCAAGAAAAGAAGATTCCGTAACTTACTCGTACCATGGATTAAAAAAAAATAACTAACGCAACGGATACAAAACTGTTCAGATAAAGTAAAATCCAATTAATATGCATGTCACAGTAACAAACAATGAATCGATTAATAAATGTTTATCAAATTTTAAAAAATTAGTTTGGAAAAGGCTAGGCAGATGATAATGCACAACATATCAATCAAAAGGCAACAGCTGATACAAACTTATCTCAAATTCCAATACGGGATGATCATTTTGAGCAGTTTCGAATTCCACGGCAGAGAATGTGAATATCCTTTTAAACAAGAACAAATACGATCGGAATCTCTTCGGAATGAAAACAGAGAACTTCTGAGTTTTGTAGGTCAACTGACTAGAATAAACAGGAATCTAAATGCGTGTTTATGTCGTGAGCTAGAAATACAGACAGGCCGACTATGTTTAAAATAGTAGTCTTTACTTCAAGTAACTTGGGCTTCCATTGTTATCTGATTATTTTGGGAGCGTGCGATGAGTAAACAACTCGTTGGTTGGTCAACACTTACATAATAAGGCCTTGCTTACGTTTGTATTTAAGTATTTGGGTTGGTCCCAAAAATTCTTGCTTAGCTTTTAGAAATCTTTTGAACACTAAATCTTCTTTACAACCAACTTCAAATTAAACATGAGACCTATTGTAATTCACGATGAAAAATTAAATAAAAAAATAGTTAACGAGAGGACAAAACTATAAACAAGAATGCTGTAAGCTTAAAGGAGATTACATGCTTTTTCAAAATGGATCCATCAGTATATCTACTGCAGACGACGAAACAGACGGTTTTTTTAATGCAGAATTGCGAGCTGCAAAACTACTAAAAGATATTGTCCAATATGATGAACAAGAACGCTAAAACATCGCAAGAGGTTTCGAAACATGCAAAAAGATCAGACAACGTATGTTTATCATGCGAGTTGAAATAAAATATGTTGTAGTATCAGCTGTTTACCATCTGTCGCAAGATTTAAGAGCATGCTGAAGAAAACAAGTTGCTAAGGTCGTCTACTACAACTTACAAGTTACTACTATCGGCTTCAGCATCAACTTCACATACAACTTGTCACTGCTACTACAAGAATTACATGGTTTTGTATCTGCTCGAGACTGTCAATCGATTTGAACGGTGAAATTATTGATTGGAAAGGAGGAAAAAGTATATTGAATGCTAATGGTTCGACTGCAACGGCAGTAAAGCGGCACAGACCAACCTTCAAAATACCACGATACTATGTTATTATGGTCATCGATGCTTACCTGAAACAGAAGATAAAACATTTGTTAGACATTTATTTTTGCATTAGTGTGATATTTCAAAAGTGGAACAATAGGAGGTGAAGATTTTGAATTTATGACATACTTGTCGATAACAATGCAAACTTAGTATCTATTGTTAATCCAAATAAGCACATTAGATCTAATTAGTTTTGATACTAAAGAAAAATGTAGAGATATTTTCAAAACATGGCATTCCATTGACCTTGGCGCCTCATCGGTACAGCACAACGGAAGGGCAAGGCAGTGAGGTGACATTGAGAATGCGGCCACTGCTACAAAACCTAGAAAGCGGTTTAACTTCCACGGAACAAACCTGTTCGGTACAGTACCAATGGATTTCGTTTAATTGACTTGTTAGTGATGCCAATTTGCGGCTGTCTAATTAGAATTTATGTTTGATGCCGACATGTTATTAAGTTATCAAGAAGATATTGGATAAATCACAGATATTTATAATATGTCTCTCGTTTTAATGTTTCCGGGTTTCGTTCGTAGAATATACAGTTAAGAAAAATATGTTTCATATTGTGTTTCGGTTGCAGCGAAGTGGTAAGATTTGGGTTGTCGTTATCACTTATCAGGGTACAGATGAATGCACAACAGGAGCCACCTGCGCATTGATAGCAGTATCAATATACATTTCTGTTATATCCGCAGTTAGAAACGAGATGACCTATTTGCAAGTCACAAACAACACATGGTACTTGAAATCAAAGGAAATACAAGAGTTCGAATACAAACATAACTTCCCACATCGCCAAATAAAGTAAAATTCAAGCTCAAAGACACCGAACTTATCCATAATCATAAGGACACTTAGTGGAATGAAATCGACACTGCTGATTATATGTCATACCAGTATGTATCGAGTTTCAGCCTGTCCAGTATACCCTGGCACCGCATGGGGGGGCGCTGTTCGCAAAGGTAGGAAACAATAATGGTTCTAATTCAATACATTTCCATCTAGCTCCCGGTTTCGCCGTCTACCAAGATACAGTGGGCGCCCTATAAAGGCTCTATCGGTACGATACGGGTGATCGCCACGCAATGGGTGGCCCGTTCCCACTATAGTATGAAATTCTTTGGATTTTTGATACACGGTATTCATTAGTCATAGTTTTCTATGTAAAATGCAGAGGATAGATGTATGTAGAAACGTGCCATATTGAGGATTGCATTCTTAGATACCGATTCCATAAAGAGAGGGCTGAAATCTGAGATGATGATCTAAAGCTACTAAGCCTGGTGACTTAAATAAAATAAGTTTCTTTAAACACATTGTCTATAAAAAGGAGTTAAAGGTTACCAATCCAATAGACACTTGTCAAAACATATTACCCCATTAAACTAAAACTGAACAGCCCTTCCTAATATAGCCATTAAAAAGAACGTCACCGCCGAAGCCCTTCGTCTAGTTTGTATAACGCAACTCAATATAGTTCCTAACGATCATTACGTATGGCACGCGACGGCGGCGCTCCCTACACCTGCCCCGCCATATGAAGAGCTCGGCCAATCGGCGCGGCGGCATGGGAGTGTGTCGTGACCTCCAAACTTTTTAATTTATTATGTTCGATAGGGCTTAGTCGTTTACTGTTTGGCTTCTGGGTTTTTGAGATGTGATTCTTCTGTTGGATTTTTCCATGTTCTTGGGATTATGTTGTTGATTTGGTTTTAGACTTTACTTACGAATTACTGCCTCGCCATATGGTGAGCTGGGCCAGAAAGGCGGCAGCATGGGAGTGTGTCGTGACCTTCAAACTTTTTATTCAATATGTTCGATAGGGCATAGTCGTTTACTGTTTGGCTTCTAGGTTTTTGAGATGAAAAGTTAGTGGTTCTATTGGAAGATTTTTCCATATTCTTGGAATTATGTTGTTGATTTGGTTTTAGACTTTACTTACGAAGGACTGCCTCGCCATATGATGAGCTCGGCCAAACGGCGTCGGCATGGGAGTGTGTCACGACACACTCCATCTAAACTTTTTAATTTATTATGTTCGATAGGGCTTAGCCGTTTCCTGTTTGGCTTCTGGGTTTTTTAGATGGTCTTCGAAGTTTCGAGGTTCTTCTGTAAGATTTTCGTGGGATTATGATTCGCCCGTGACTTCGTCCGCGCTGCAATTTTCTTAAGGATCACTATTTTTTTTTATAATAAAAAAGCCCAAATTACTCAAGGATAATGTAGCATTGTAATAGTTAAAGAATTTTTGAACCTGGTCCCTAAGTTTTAGGTTTTGAAATGACGAGGGAGTCGTTCTTGTGGATGATTTTTTCGTGTCTTCGGGTTACGTTTGTGATTTGATTTTGATTTTTTTTTCTTATCGTGTCGATGGTATATCACATAAAATTTTGAGGACCCAATAAGTGGCTACGTTTATGGCATCGATGGAGATGTAACTCAACAAGGGTGCACAGGTGTATAGATATTTGGACATTCAATAGTACACTTTACTTATGAATGCTATAGGTCAATTTTAAATAACTTGATAGGCTGACTTTAATACTGAATTTTAACAGTAAATATTTCTTAGTTGATAGATGAATCGTTTCATGTAGATCAAACAACCAGTCAGTATCTCTTTAATGCTGTTGAAATATTTGGAACCCACAAGACGAAATAACTCTTTTACGAAACTACAAACCGTCTCATTGACCTATTTTCCTAACTTTATTGTTACTGCTTTCGCGTTAAAAAATGGCGTCTAACGTCATAACAAGACTTCGACTTCAACGTGAAATGAGAAAATGCATCTTCTTATGTCATCTTGCGATTTTTAATGGTTCCCGAAGGGTAACAACGGAACCTTAGTAATAAGCGCCCGCTGTCCGTCCGTATGTCTTTCAGCGGGCTGTATCTCAAGAACCGTAATAGGTAGACAGTTGAAATTTTCACACTGTGTATTTCTATTGACGCTTTAATAACAAAAAATGGGGCTCCCAAAGTTCGACTCGCATTTGCCAGTTTTTCCAGAAGCTATCTCGTAGTCCCGCGTATTTCCATGGCAGTATTGTAAATGTATGTTTCACTGTTCAATGTTCACATGATGAACTCAAAATACTAAACTACGTTCGCAAATATTTACATTGAGTAATAACACAATTATCTAAACATTTAACACCTATTACACAACAGTTAATTAATCATAACACGAAACGGTGTTAGTGTGCAATTCGGGGAAATAAAACATACATAAATTGCGTGAATTGGGGGAGTGGGACGCATAATATTAAGAGATCGTTCGGTCTTCCGACTAGTATGAAATGCAAACGACATATGAGAGATATATGAGCTCTGATGAGTGCCATCTGTCATGCTGAATGACCTACTGGTGTAATGATTCGGTTGCTATTAGAGATCAACGCGCGGTGTTCAAAGATCAAATGGTGATATCAAAATACGCTGCCTGAGATCTAGATTTATTTGGCATTTGATTATGAAGTGAAAATACGCTTCTTTGCGCGAAGTGTTTACTTTAGTTAGAATTGTCTGTTAATTTAATTTTAGGATTCTAAGTAAATTCTGCTAAAATAATAACTAAGTGAGCTCACAGACGAATTTAAATAAGCAAGCATGAGAATCTCTAGGGAACCATTAAGCTGCTCGGAACCCACTCTGTAATTAATCTGCAGACATCATTAGTACCTACGCAATATAGTTCATTAATAATGCAAATTACAAACAAGTACAGTCACCTTCGCGAATTACGAAACTACAACACAAAACGGTCACAGTTCAATAACCCCAGATTAGGTCTGTTGACATAATTGTACACTTGTACCCTTTTAAGAAAATCCCTAAAACTATGAATCAAACTTAAGCCAGAACTGGTTCAAAAATACTGCACGACAGTGTAAATAAACACGAGCTTTGACACATTCCACTGTAAAGCCATACACGGACATAAAATCCACACATAGTATACTTCATAGTATACTACTGTCCAAGTGTATCGTGTGACATAATATTTATTATAAAGTATTTCGTACGGCGGAAGCCGGTTCATCGTGCGCGCGTTGACATGAAACTAGGAAACATTGACCTCGCGGCATATTGCACTGTCTTGCAGAATAAGTGGTCGCTAAGTAGGTTTTTTAAATGTCTAGTGTTTGTTTGTGTGTTAGTGTGTCTGATGTTGAGATTGACATCGATATGAGTAATCGAGAAGTGGTTTAGTAGGATTTCGATTGGTCGCGTAGTATAATCATTTTATTGTATTGTGTATTTAATTAACAATCATTTAATTGTGATATGTTTTCGCAATAGGCAAGTGCAGTAGGGGTCATCAGCTAAAACCGCTTTCTATTTAAATAAATAAACTTTTATCAGGATGTTAATCAACAGAAGATAATAATAAACTCTCACATAAATAATACTTTTATTCTAAAACATAACACGATCCGTCATTAAGAAATCATTATGAATGAATATCATTTGCATCGGCAAAGTGAATGTAAAATAATATACTTTTCTTCAGAAACGATCATGACTTGGATAGATTCCAAAGATTACAAAATAAAACTGTGGGAAGCGAGCAATCATAACGTGAGATCGTAATTCAGATTTAATTTAACAGATCTGTATTTGTCAACTGGATATGAGTCAACTGAATGAATCACCCTTATTGCTCACTAGGATTCCCTGTGTCAATTGCGAAAACGAACACGCGTATATTATTTGACCTCGCCAAAATGCCTGTAGGCCATACTAATATTTGTCCTGATGCGATGCGGAAACCGCAAAAAAAACCGGCTTGAGCACATCACAATAGACTAGGCATACAAAATATTTAGCACTAGGCCACACATTCCACAGGCAATCTGTAGAGCAAATTTCTTTTTCTCTTGTTGTTAGGCTTTATCAGTAAAAATAAATTATCCGCTTGACAACCGCATCCAAGTTTTCTCGTTCCCGTCAGCCGGACGGTAGCGACGTTCTATTTTAGCTAGATGTTAACCCACATTCGCGCCAACACTACAAATTAACTAACTGATTAGTCGTTGAAAATTTAAACAAGAATGTTACATGTTAAGCTATTGGGGACAATTGAGGACAGTGCATGTTTCGCTGATTGCGAAGCGGTTGAAATGTGTGACGGATTTACTCGTAAATACGTAAGCCACTAGATTTTTTTGGCAACTGTACTTTTTTCGCAAAATCATGAGACGTTATTTTAGTGATAAATAAACGGATAACTGTTAAATCAGAATTAAGGATGGTTTTTAATCTCATAAAATCAGTTTATGCAAGACTTGGCTTGGACATCAAGAACGTGAATGGTCGAAAGTTTTCAGTCTAAATATAAATAAAGATAAATTATTAACAATAAACCATTACATAAATAATACTTATGCCGCCCGAAGCATTGCTAAATCGCAAATTTCCCTCATCTGACAACAACGCGAGTTTGAAGACTCCGCGTCCATTCAGTACATTCCCACTCTTATCTGCGCCCACTTTCATTTAGGTAATTGTGCTCGAGTCTAAACACCTGACATTTTCGCAGACTATTAGCGTTGAGCATGATATATTTGTTGATTATTTGCGACATCAAACTCACAACACCGACAAACATTTAATATTTTATTGGTGGGTCGTTATTCTGACAAATAAGTGTAATTATTTACGGGGACACTTCCGCGATGGTCTATCAAGTAATTCTGCGTCATAAAGTATACCATAAACAGGCAGATTTGTGTATTGAAATGTCATAAATAACATTATGGCTTACTTACATAAAATATGAGGAACTGTCGTGTTTATGAGTTGATCAATTATTTAGCTGTTTTAGTTCATGTAATATGTATTTCAATATGAAAGTGAGAAAGGGTTTTCCGTTGCATGATGTAAGTTATGTTATGCATTCAGATTTTAAGCAAAACTGGGTAAATGCTGTTTAAGTATGCATTACTTAAATTAAACTATGTCAAGCTGTTGATAGGCAATTTTAATACATAATATCTAAATAACGATCATTATAAGCGTTTTATAGTACTTGTTACATTTTTTCCATATTTTGTGAAGATTTTGGACTCGTAATTTTTAGAGATTGCTAAAGCACAGGTATTTAATCCATCAAGAATAAAAATGCTCGCTAAAAGTTTACGTACTTTCCTTGGCAGCGATCCTTGTTATTTTTGAAAAAAAAAAAAAAAAAAAAACTTTTCCATATTTTTATTGCAAATATCGTCATCTACGTCCATCCACAGGTCAAATCTCAAACAAAATTCGCCAACAACATTCTAATTTAGCAAATTATGACCTAAGTATCGCTAAATCGAGCATAATATTGAAACGGCAACATGAAGCAAAAAGCAATATAATCGTCGGAAACGTTGCATGCATAGCTTCACTATTAACGTGATGATAAAGACAGTTAGTTACACACACACACACACACAAACAAACACTGCTACATCCAGTTCCCGTCTTGCGGAGTTTCCGAGCGTTGCGCAAGCGAGTCCCATCAGAATCTGCGCACGCGACTGCAACACCGGAAATTCTTTTTTTAAACGGTTTTTTTCTTCTTCATTTAATTCTTTGACCGTTAAATTGGAAGCGTCCATAGGCATAGAGAAATGGACTTCTTTATGTGTCGACGGTACTATGCGAACTTAGTAGGTATATATTGCGAGAATGGACGGAGCTTTTCCGATATAGGTGTGATGTGAAAACGGGCAGCAAAGTGTGAGAGGGATAAAGCTATCCCCCGGCTAATAGTAGATCTCTGATAGGTCTACGTGACGGTTCTAGTGAAGAAGGTGACACGCGGCTTGCAGTGTCACCTTCATTATTAGGATCCATTGAAAGGATAAGCAGCAGTCATTTTGTCTCCTAAAGAGTAGTCAACTTTGTGATAGATCAGTCCATACTGAGTATGGACCAAGAATCTGTACTGTTGTCATATTATGATTCCAAAGAGTTTTGTTGCGATTTTTATGAATAGATAATTCGATTGATCTGATTCTATTTGATCGCCTATTGTATTTTTGCGATGACTTCTGAATAGCGAATCTGAGTGTCGATAGAGCAATTGGTTATGCTTTTCACGATGCACTCCAGTCTTTTGTTGCAAAAATAGATTTTTATTAAAGTAGAAAGTGCATTGCCTATTTTGAGAAAGAATAAATGTTTTATTAGAATATCTATTGGTTGTTTCCTTAACTCTGTCGGATTTTTTTTTGGTCTGAGAACTGCAATTTCGTTTCAGTTATGGCCGTTCCTATAATAGTGATATGCATGCGAATTTTTTATTTGCAAAATAATCTACTTATTAGCTCTAGTAAACAATCATGAAATTATTTTTTAAATACCTTCATCAGCGATGAAGTTATAAATCTTCAAAGATTACAATTAGAAAGAGCAGCCCGATGTAAACTTTGACGTCATCGTCTATGACGCCTATACAGCTGCCATAGAAAACAGCGTTTTCGCGAGAGGGACCGATATATTTGTTTAAAATAATAATGTTTCCTTCGTTTTTCGAGTAATTTTGATTCTATTTTCACTGTTAGTATTATATTTTTGTCTATTTTTAGATTAACTGTATAGATGATAAATATGTTTTTCATTCATATTCCCTATTTTTGTCACTGTACGCGTGCCACGGATATCTCGATATACCTGATGCAGGGTTATTTAAAAAAATACCCTTTTAAACAATACTCATTTTGAACGTTTTGTTTTAAATGCAAACCTATAGAATCAGCTTATTAATGTTTTATTTGAAGACTAGCAGTTAGCCCGCGACTTCGTCCGCGCTGCAATTTTCCTATGGATACCTATTTTTTTTTCTAGTAATAAATACATATAGCTTATGTTACTCAGGGATTATGTAGCTTTCTAATGATGAAATAATTTTTAAAGTCAATCGCATAGTTTTTGAGTTAAATCGTAACAAACAAACAAATAAATAAACATATCCTCTTTACAATATTGGTTTACACAACATGACGAGAGACTCTCCACTATCAAGGACAATAATTGCATTGTTCATACAAGTGGAAGAATTAGGAATTGTACCGTAGAGACATCGCCTCCCCATCGAGCACTAATAAAACAATAGTATCATTATGAAAAGAAGAAAATAGAAAACAAATATCAAGTGTTTCCTCATTGCTCTTAACAAGTCCTTTACAAGTTTGGCTTACCCAAGTGGGTCGCTAAACTCAGCCGACTCGAACGCATTACGTTTTTACACTGCCAGCCCAGTTAAAGTCTACACTTTATTAATTTCTTTCTGTTCTTACGACATCAATAACAAATACTAATATCTGGTGCTTTAGAACTGGTCCTCACAGTTTCGTATTTGGAACACTAATTGACTTTTTCTAATTTTATTTATAGCTTCACGTACGAGAACTGCGATACTGATGCTAATTATAATTCGTTACACTCACAGTTACAATTACTGGTGATGCTGATGGGCGAAGATCGACGCAAATAGACACCGGTGCCCCACACGGCACTTTAATGATAGTTTTTCCAACAGAACACGACAAGTTCACGTTTTTGAAATCATTCTAGTCTAAACTTTCTTTAATTCAAAGCGAAGAGACTTTTTTTCACATACTGGCAGGTAAAGTAATTGAAGTTTTACTCGAGTGACAATTCGACGCACCTCATACAGTGATTGTTTTCAATCCGAATCCAGTGTAGCATGATAAAATAAGTACTATGCTACAATATTTTGATAAATATACTTCACTGCAATAATAAATGTACCATCGCTGCGTGCTGCACTTTTTTGTTACAAATGTACTACGTTTGTTATTTATGTGACCGTACGTGTAAAATGACGAGGAAATCGTCAGTAATTGTTACTTCGTTGATCGATTGTTAATTAACTGTTTACCGTTTTACCTTCTGGCGTGTAATATTAAATTTTGCATATATGGGTTCCGATTTTTTTGGCCCGAAGTGGGTTAGTTTTAATTAATTCTTTTTCCTTAGTAGCTCAGTAAGTCAGCGTGTTTTTTTGTTAAGTGGCGATGGCACGGCAACTGACAGACAGTGGTTAGTGCGAAAGTTTATATTCAATTAAGTACGCGTTTTCTATTTGATTAATCAAACAGAACCAACTCTACAGGTGCACTAGCGGGATCTCCTAGTTCTTTATTGAGCAATTGTAGAAGGAAGTAACTTTTAATGAAATTTTATGTTCAGCATCTTATCGCGTGAAGTGAGGTTGAAATTTAATTATATTAGAAAAAACTTCGTTGTATAAGTTATTAGTCCAATTACTGAAACTGAGTTTACCTCTAATAACGTTACGAGAAACTTGTTCTAGGGTAGAATCTAAGACATGAAGTGTGACGGCTTAAATATGCACCTGCTTACTCGTACTAATCTATTTTGTAATATCTCGATTTTAGTTTTGCATTTTTACGTTTTTTGTTCACAACTAGAACTAAGCTGGCTCTAAATATTTTGCATTGGTGTTAATGTATTTGAATGTCAGTTTATTGGTCAATAAAACGCTAAGCCCACGGCACAGTCCAATAATAGATTTGTACTAAAATTTATTTAATTTGAGCTTGTATTCAATTCCATTTGCAGGAGCTCGTGGCTAAAGAATAACAGCCGCAAAAGTCGATCTTAAAGGTTAAGCAACGCTTGCCAAGATTGGTCTGTGGATGGGTGACCATATTAACATACCGAGTTTTCTCCGTGCCTCGGAAAGCACGTTAAGCCGTTGGTCCCGGCTGTCATATTTTGTAGAACTTTGGCAGTCGTTACGGATTGTCAGAAGCCAGTAAATCTAACTCCAGTCTTGCTAAGGAGTACCGTGTTACCCAGTTAATGGGTTGTGGAGGTCTAGTAGGCAGCCGCTCCACGTAAAATACTGGTGTTCAGCTGAATCCGGTTTGACTGGAAGCCGACCCCAAAATAGTTGGGAAAAGGCTAGAGGCAGATGATGATTCAATTCCATTTAGAAGGCGTTTGGATAAGCTGTTAATAGTACAAGATAATTTAATTACCCCTTATCGGACGTAGTTGTCATTAGATGTCGTTAAGTTAATACGTTTTAAGTTTAGGTCAGGATTAATCATTAATCGTCAAACTCATTGCCAGTTAATCACAATTCAAAGTCTATTTGTCACGGAATCTGAACAATCGTTTAAAACCCATCTCAGATCATTGACGCCTTGTTAAACTGCGGTGCAGAATAATTGACCAATTTACTTTTATCTATTTAGAGATATAGCTTGTCTGTCGGTTGCTAGTCGAATGAAGCCAGCCTTATATCTAGCTTGAAGATAAGACAAAAACGATAACCTCTGACCGCTAAGGATGACTAATAAGTATGTTATTGCGAATGTTACGGTTACAATCTACGCCAGATCTCTCCGGAGAGTAAAAATATTCAAGAAATGTCTCATTGGTTTAGACCCTTTTAATCCGTTCGCATTCCGTTGTTCGAAATAACGGCGCATTATTTTACTTTAACATTTTATTCTTGAATAACATGAATCTTTCCTAGCCACATCTGCGTTCAGATCTAGTCAATACTATAAAGGCACTCTTCAAAATCATTTCTAAGTCAATTTTCCTGAATGTTCGCCACGCCAATCTAAACGCTCTCGTAACAAACAGTTGCATAGCGTGTCGCCAAGTTATTACACACTGTATGGGGATTCTATAGTAGAAAGCGCTCGAGTAATTGGTGATTTCAATTAACATACAGTGTTATGGCTGTGCCCGTAAATTTTGTACCGACTTGCACTTTCTACGTGTTTCGAGCACGATACTTCCGAGTTGCTTTCCTTGGTCATTTTAAATTCTTGCGTTACGACCTTGCAGGTTACGAGTTACGACAGATGACGTTTTATTGTGGTCCTTTTCGCGTGGCATGAATTGTAATGTGTGATTCATACGTGAGCGATTAAGTTCTGGTGATTCATTAATTCGATGTTATCTGTGAATATTTAACTTGTCCAGCCTTAGTGGCGTTGT
The DNA here is from genome assembly GCA_950371165.1 of Lacanobia oleracea. Classification (NCBI taxonomy): domain Eukaryota; kingdom Metazoa; phylum Arthropoda; class Insecta; order Lepidoptera; family Noctuidae; genus Lacanobia; species Lacanobia oleracea. Next base: position 4,265,132 of record OX493390.1, on the reverse strand, counting down.
TTTGTTTATGAGTACACATGTGGCACATGTTACGTTTTATTTTACTATAATTTAATTCATAGATTGTTAGTCAGATTTTGAGTCATCTTTCAGAGCTTTTATTTGAAGCTCCTAGGAGTCGAACGATCGAAGCTTTCTAAACATTACCGGCTGAGTAGGTAGATAAATTAGTCACACTATTTTTTGTAGATAAAGCGCCTATTTATAAGCTGCATGGCAGTACAGGGGTTATAATTATGAAGCGTTTAACGACGAGAGAAAATAGAACAAACCTTATACAATATCAGGTCACAGAATCCTCTACTGACCGCAATACACTAACCCCACAACACTGATAAATATTATCGATGAAAATTCCTTCATAATTACAGCATTTCACGTGACGATTTATATAAACAGTGACCAATTCGTGACAAACGAAGAAACAGCGTATCCATTCCGACCAATTAGTGTTAATATATTCAAAGTTAAGCAAACCGATGTCTAATGTATTGGGAAAACGATATTACTAATTGTAATGAGTTTTTTTCTAGAAGATGAAGTGTTTATCGTTAGTTAACTGTGACAGTTTACATTGGGTTTAATGGAAATTAGAAGTTTATTCGATTTTAATGTTAATTTTTGTTGCATTCTTCTTCGTGCATTTTGTTAGCCCATTTAGGTACGAGGCTTAAGAATTTGGATTAAAAAAAAAAATACGAATTGATTGCGATCCTGGCACCCTTTTCGTTTACATGTAGCAACAGCTAAAGAAGAGAAAATGAATACGAGATAGTTCAAGAACATGGGATGGTATTTTTCCCATGTAATCAGAGTAGATAAGAGCTGGAAGCTTAAGATGGCTAAAGGTCAGAGAACAATTATGAAACTAACGAACTTAAGAAGATTTTCATTAAGAAATGTTAACGAAAAGAGCGCTTCATGAAAACGGAAAGTGATAGTTTTTAATCAAAGAGGAAACTTCCCTCTCACCGAGAGGAGGCCTGTGTCCCGGCTGTGGGAACATTATAGGCTGATTATGCTTATGCTTATGAGGAAACTTAATGTTTAGCTTTGGTCTTCAAACGGTTAGTATATAAGCCAACCACAGGCCAATAACACACCAAAGAAAGTAAATTCCAATGACCTATTTAAGGTAGTGAAGAAAGAGCTTCATCATCAAGTCAAAGTATAGAGTACTTACTGTTTTCTTTAATTGCATTAAGGCAATCAAAAGCACGCACTTTCATTTTTTACCAATTCACAAGTTAACTTCTTGCGCACTATCAATCTCTCGGTGAAGGGCCGTTACGTTACCTAATACTACCCACATTTTTAATTTAACATTCTTACTTAAATTTTTATAACTTTTTTTGTGTTACAAAAGCTAATTAAATAAGCATGGTAATATTTCCGCGGTGGTCTGAATTTAAAGATGAATTTATATTCGCAAATTTTTTCATCAATGACGTCTGAAAATGTTTGGTTTGAAAAGCCATCACTATTATTAAAATCGACCGTAATGTGTCAACAACTGAGCCATCATCATACCCTTGCCCTTTTCTCCATTTATTTTAGTTCCATTACTGTTGTTTTCATCCAAACTTCTCCATTAATGGTAGTATCAGAATCACCCTTTTCTAGAATAATTCAACTTTTATAGAGTACTCCATCGTAATGTTGGTTTTTCTCCAATTTTCTTCATTCTCCAGATCAAATCGACGTTCTTTTGTTTTGAAAAGTCATCATTATTATTAAAATAAAAATGAAACGTCATGTCTACAGCTACTGATAGAACTTCATCTATCCAAAACCACTCAGTTCTAAGGTGATTGTTGTCCTCGAGTTTAGCAATAGGTACCTACATATTTATACCTTGGATGAGAAATCACCAAGCGACTCCTCCCGCTCTGGGCGGAGCAGAAGAAAGTCAGACTCTTACTGACTAAAACCCATCCGTGTTCCTCCTAATTTTATTTCTTATTTTGTTACTCTTGATTTTAGTCTAGATCAGAGATAACAGAGACAAAGTCTATGATGGAATGATCTTACCCAGAAGTAGCCTGTTCACGAGATGAGGGTTGTAAGCGTTCGGATACACAGACGCAGGCAGAGAGGTCCACTCCTTTGCTGTGCGCATTTGCGTTCCAGGGCCGCGGTAGTTCTTTCGAAAAAAATCCGCAACACTGGCAGATTTATTTATACCTAGAATTTTCATCATGTGATTCGAACAACGCCATCTAAATACAACCATACAAGTTACATTTTTGCAAGGTCAAACGCGGGAGCCATGTCAGTCCAATTTAGGAAGCACGTGCAAATCTTGTTTGAGTATTAACTTCACGTGACCTATCAGATTAAAGTGGCAAAGCCGATAAATAAATGAAATTAGATTAGGAATCGCCTTAATGTCTTGTTTGGTCAGTGATACCTAACATCGTAGGCATTTTGTATTAGACAAACGACCTTAAGGCTAATAGGATTGCCATAAAACAAATGGATAGGTAATTATAACACAGTATATATTTTTACCGTGATTATAATTAACTAATTAAAAGAAGCTCAATTCATGTTTGTTTAGGAGCAAACATATTTCGGCGAGTCGAAATTAGTTTTAAAACAGGGTAAAATAATTATTAGTTAGGCTATTTAGTATTTGTTTAGGCTTCTGCGCCTATAAAATTATCTAGATTATTTTCAAAGCTATCAATGGCAGACTAAATTCCTTTCATTTTATTGAGCACCTGCAAATGTCAACGTCTGCTAGATTTACTGATAGCCCGAATTTATCGAAACTATTTATTCACCTATCTAGATATAAAAAGATTATCGCCAGTCACAACGACGTGGACGATAAACCAATAATTTTATGCTAATCTATATTATTATATTTTACTACAGAATTGCGATAGATATATGTAAATGTATGGCGAAATCAACTACATTATTATTATAACTAGCTTTTGCCCGCGATTTCGTACGCGCATTCCCGGTTCATTCTCCTCTTAGTGCTCACCTACACTCCCCAAACACGGCTGTGGATTGTCTGGCAGTCAATCACTCAATCAGTCAGTAACGGAAGAATTTTAATATTAGGATTAAGCTCTTGCTTCTCCTTTGCCTGCGTGTAAGCTAGTAATTTTTATAAAATAACATACTCCCGAGATGAAAAGTATTCTGAACATACTCCCGGGATGAAAAGTATTCTGAACATACTCCCAGGATGAATAGTATTCTATTTCCTATTCCAGGACGTGGTGTTCCTGTGTGCTAAGTTTAATCCAAATGTGCGCGCAAGCCGGTAATTTTTATGAAAGAACATACTCCCGAGATGAAAAGTATTCTGAACATACTCCCAGGATGAAAAGTACTCTATTTCCTATTCCAGGACGTGGTATGCCTGTGTGCATAGTTACATCCATCCATACTCCCAGGATGAATAGTATTCTATTTCCTATTGCAGGACGTGGTGTTCCTGTGTGCTAAGTTTCATCCAAATGTGCGCGCAAGCCGGTAATTTTTATGAAAGAACATACTCCCGAGATGAAAAGTATTCTGAACATACTCCCAGGATGAAAAGTACTCTATTTCCTACTCCAGGACGTGGTATGCCTGTGTGCTTAGTTTCATCCATCAGTTAAGCTGTTAAGACCTGAAGAGGTTCAATCAGACAGACAGAAATACTTTCGCATTTATAATATTACTATGGAGCTAGGATATTAATTTCTAAGCAAACATAAACCAACCACAAAACACTCAAACTACGGATATCTTTTTCCGTCTAGCATCGAGAAAATAAATATAGAAAATCATACAACAAGAAATGTTTATGAAAGTACGCATCGACTTGTCGGATAAGACATACTTGTGCCTTCAAGGTAAATGATTTATATCACTTGTTCGTTGGTTTTTACCACGCTCTATTCTCTTGAACTATTTAATCGCAGCGATTAATCGCAACGACTGAACGTCGGATTTAGAGAATTGCGTGTTTTGACAAGTGGATTGTGGATTAATGTTCGTTATAGAATGGCTTCTTCAGCCTTGGCCTAACAGAGAGAAATAGAACGGTTGACCTATTCATTAAATAAAAACTTTCCAACTAATCTTTTGATGCACTGAGTATGTGATGTTTTTTTTTTATTTCAGGGTCAACTGCAACTGCAAAGACACAGGAGGAGGGACAGATTCCAAAAAACCTCAAAAACTTTACAACTGTACAACATCATTTCATTCGATAGACGCCCACAGGTGGACATAGGCCTTCTTTAAGCGTCTGCACATGAACCAGTTCTACGCAGTCTTCACCAGTTACGAAGAAAAAGTAAAAAGAAAACAAAGTTAAAGTATTAGCTCTTGAGTTAAAAGACCATCTTACTTGATGGAAATTGATGATGTAATATAATAATAATAATAATAATAATAATAATAATATATATATAATATCTCCTTTACATGGATGACTTGAAACTCTTTGCTCCTAACAACTTGCAACTGATGAAGCTACTAAAGGTAACAGAAACCTTCAGTAGCGCCATCAGGATGGAATTTGGATTGGACAAATGTGCGGTCATGCATGTAAAGCGAGGGGAGATTATGGAATCCGTGGTAACACAACTCTCGGATTCCATACACCTTAGGTCCCTCTCCTCAACCGAAACTTACAAGTATTTGGGTATGTCGGAAGCGTTAGGCATCAGTGCTGCTGACATGAAACAACCGTTGAAGGAGCGCTTCTTTGGCCGCCTGAACAAAGTACTTAACAGTCTTTTATCAGGCGGAAACAAGGTGCGCGCCTTCAACGGTTGGGTCATGCCGGTTTTGATGTATTCTTTCGGCATACTCAAATGGACTCAGACGGAACTTGACGCCCTGGATAGGAGGGTACGTTCACTGCTTACCGCAAATCGGATGCATCACCCACGGTCATCGGTGATGAGGCTGTATATCCCGCGGAAGTGCGGGGGTCGTGGCTTCTTAAATGCTAAGACCCTGCACAACCGCGAGGTATGCAGCCTTAGGGAATACTTCCTAGAGGCCGACGTGGGTATGCATCGAGATGTGGTAGCGGTGGACAAAGGCCTTACCGCGCTCTCCTTGGCTAACGAGAACTGGCGCAAACCTGTGGTATTAGATACTAATGACCGCAGGGAGGTATGGCAGAGCAAGGAGCTTCACGGACGCTTTTATCGGGTCCTACATGGGCCCGATGTAGACTTCTTAGCGTCCGTAGCCTGGCTTCGTTTTGGTGACCTCTTCGGGGAAACCGAAGGTTTTGTTTGTGCAATTATGGACGAAGTTATGATGACTAATAACTACCGGAAATACATTGTGAAGGATGGTACGGTTGACATATGTCGGGCATGTCACCGGCCCGGGGAATCCATCCGCCACATTATTTCCGGTTGTTCTAGTCTGGCTAACGGAGACTATTTGCACAGGCACAACCTTGTAGCCAGGATTATCCACCAGCAACTTGCTCTTAAATACAATCTTGTGGAATCGGAAGTACCGTACTATAGGTATGTGCCCGACCCAGTTCTCGAAAATGGTAGTTGCACATTGTATTGGGATCGGTCTATCATCACTGACAGGACTATTGTTGCCAATAAGCCTGATATAGTGGTGATAGACCGACTAGAGCGTCGCGCAATGATTGTTGATATAGCAGTCCCTCATGACGAGAACCTCGTGAAGTCAGAGAGAGATAAACAAACGAAGTATCTTGACTTGGCTCGCGAGGTTGTCGACATGTGGGATGTGAACACAGCAGTTATTGTGCCGATAATCGTGACGGCCAATGGCATTATTGCCAAGAGCCTCGACCAACATCTCAAGAGGCTCTCGTTGGGCAGCTGGATCAAGGGCTTGATCCAGAAAGCAGTACTCCTGGACACGGCGCGCATCGTTAGGAGGTTCCTCTCTCAGAAGCCCTGACCACCGGTAGTTTGGACCCTGTTCCCGATACCGGTGGGCTACTATTTTTTATATTTTTAAATGTTTTTTGTATTTTTATAGAAATATTTAAAAATGTAATAAGTAAGTATATATAAATAAATAAATGAAATAATAATAAAACTTTTATTGCATTAAAGGTGTTGCAGTAGATACAATAAAGACAGTTGCACTTCACAAATGAACACTGGTATACAACATAAATGGTTGGGGTACTGTCCTCTTAGATAGGCTACATAATAGCCTGTAGTAAAGAGAAACAGTGCCGTATCCCTCAAGAATGGAGAAATCAATTGCTTAGTGTTTAAAAAAAAATGATTTTAGTTTTAATAACATAAAGCATAATGATAATAATAAAAAAAAAAAAAAAATATGGAATATGCCTGAAAGTATTAGAGTCTATATCAGATATGAGTAAGTGTGCTGTTTGGGTGAGTGTGATGGTGTGTGGGTGTATGTGTGTGTGATGGTGTGTTTGTGAGTGTGTATTTGTGTTTTGAAAGTATGAGTGAAGCGTGTATATTATGATACTGTAAAAAAAAAAAAAAGATTTAGTGTGGAAGAAAAGATTCAGTTTCGTCGTACGTTTTGTCTAGTAGGAAGGAGCGGACTGCTGATTTACATTCTTGAACGGATAAACCGTATACTGAAATATTTGCATTAATTTTATTGTACAAGTAAGGGCCAAGATAAAAGAAAAATTTTTTCGTAAAGGAGTAGCGGGGTTGTGGAAGGGAACAAATTAAATCTTTACGTCGTTTTTTAAGTTTAACAAAGGGAGTTAGGTGATGTTGAGATAAGATTGCATGAAAAATAAACAACTGTCGTACATTAAGAACATTGCATTCCTTATATATGTAATATAGTCAACTATGAAGCACGCTTGCCAAGAAGTAACCTAATTAGCTCTTGACTTAAAGATCCCCAGTTTGTAGCAATCAAGAAGTAGATTCCGGCAGTGAATTCCACTCCTTAGCTGTCATAAACTATGTCCCATCAAATCTACACACATTTCAACGCAGTCCAAAGACCATACAATGAATCACTATTAAGTACCTACAATGAGTAGTCACGCACACCCACGGTTAACATCAAGCATTAAATTTGACACGAAAGTTGAATAAAACGACCTTTCCATTACATAAACTCACATAACGTGAGAGTAATCATTGCAACCTCCGTTTCCAACGTGTTACATACCGGCTAGGAAATGTCAGGAAATTAGTGATCTATTATGTGGTGTAACTCGTAGACTATTATCTATTTGCATGTGGGCGAATAAGGAACAAAGTTTTAATAGGTATAGGTAATCAAAAACTATAAACATTTATCTCTTTCATCATCATTTTCCATTTGTCACATGTTACGTGAGGTCGGCACAAGTTTTCTTCATTCTCTTCTGTAAACGCTAACGGCTGGTTCGAGATGGCTGTAGAAAATGATACAACTCAATTATTACTTTTTTTTTTGGTTGGAAATTATTTTACGAAATTTTCCGCTTTGGGCGGAGCAGAAGGGAGTGTCTGAATGTTACTGACTAAAACGCACCCGTGTCTCTCACTCTCTCCAAATGCCCTTTGCGTTCGAAAAATTCCGCAACTCTGGCAGGAACTGGCCTTAGCCGGCCCCGTCAATTATGCTGATATTTCTTTGAGGCGCGCGTGAAACACAACACGCTGTGGGCCGGGCCTGGTCCTTATCGGGCGGCGAGCCACAAAAGAGAAAACTACCCTGGAAGGATTTGGGGAGGAAGGGGTGGGACAGTACAGGCTGAATAGTAGAAACAAAAACAAAAAAAGAGTCAATGTCTCTTTTCTGACAATCGTAACCTACAATGTTGTAAACCGTCTCAAAGTACACAGTTACTTCCTAAAACTTGGAACATTCTCCTCACTCTAGAGACCACTATGTCTACAACTGACTAAAAGAAAGAAGGAAAAAACACTACAGGGAAACTCTCCACCAAATAGGTAGGGTGTTTCGATTGAAAATAAATATATTGCACTGTTTATCTTTTCTTACAGATACATCCTCTATGTGAGTTCTATGAGATTTTGCCTTGGCAAGTAGCGCCAGTGTGAGCTTTCAATATAAACTGGTCAAATCATATGTAGTTTGTTAGTCACTGTTGTTAATGTCTGCGGAAGTACTCGTCAAAAACGTGATGTACCTACATGATTTTGAGTTTTGTCTGCCCTGAGGTTAGGAGAAGGTCAGGAAATGAAGTGCTACGTCATTATCAGTACGGATGTGGTTTTACAGAGTTGCATGACTAGTAGCAGATAACTCAGTGATGTAAGTACTAATCAGGCAATCAGGTTTAGCCTCAATTCTAAATTATTTACCAGTCAGCAGCAGCTAAAACGGATAATTCATTTTCGGAGGGATTGTCAACTATAAGTACCTCAATGTAATAAAACAGGAAATTTTAAAAATAGAACATCGATGTTATTTTAGAAGGAATTTGGGCACGTATTACGGTGATGAAAAGCACCTGTCACTACGTCTCCCACTCACCAACCGTGGAAAGCAACAGTACAAACGAAATTCAAAACCACTTCCGACAAATTTCTCACACGCTGATTGAGACAGATAACACCGCATCTAACGACTAAATCGTCGGTAAATAACTCCACAGACGTATTCATTTCATCTACATTCTAAAAGCAGGTCATTCATCATTTACTAAGACTCGGAAACTAAGTTTAATAATACCAGGTCGTGTGTGAAAAGTTAAACCTCGTTACGTTGCGGTTACAAAATTTAAACACCTCATTCATACAACGTTTGTTGTTAAAATTTACGTAATTACGTATAAGAATTAACGGCCATTGTGTTAATTGTATAAGAGATGTTGAAAATTTGTATCAAATTATACAATCGGCGTCCCTTCCTTTTTCAGTTGCTGCTTTTAATCAGTCGCAAGTTCCTCAATAATATTGACATTCTTGACATCAATTCAGTGACTTTCATTTCTGATACTCTACTTTTCATTGATCTGGATTGAGGTCGCCTTTAAATCATGATTTAAGAAGAAAATGAAAGGATTATTTTTTTGTATAAAAGATGCAGACGTCTTAAAAACGAGTCTGAGCGAAATATTTCAGCAAAACATGTTGGTGCTGCTTTTGTAAGAAGCATCGAAACGTGAGAGTACAAAAACACACTTCTAAAGAAAAGAAGACGTATTCTCTAATAAGATTTATTTCGATGAGTCTCCAGAAAAATAGCCATTCATCACGATTAGACGTGCAACAGGAGGAATGAATTTGTTACAGCCATCCATCAGATTATGTCAAATGGGGCAAACAAGCTCGTTGGTAAAATGTGCAAAACTTGATCAACCTGTTGTACAGGCATACGTAATATTTAAGTGCATGCATTTCAGGTCATATTATCTTAATATGGTATCATTTAGACTCGAAATTAGGAATAATGGCAGCTAAACATAGGAGTACCTAATGTGTCGTTTATAATAAATTATGACTGTGCTACATACATCATATTAGTCCGTATAAGTCTACTGCTGAACATAGGCCTCGGTCGAATGGCCAAAAGAAGTTGTCCCAGATAAGCCGTATTTACAACGATTGGCAGATGGATATGCGACCGCAGAATCGTTCCATTCTAATCATTCATAATATTAGTACTTAACAAAACACCTGCCGGCTGCATTTATTCGTCTTGCGAAACACTAATGAATGTAACCATCCATGTCTAGACACACGACTGAAGCCTTTATACACCATTCAAATCCGGCCTTTCAATTCACATCGTCAAAGCAGAAATACCGATATGCAAATACATGCCCCCTAAAAGTTAACGGTACATCTCCCACGTTTACACCCAAATCCACAAGGCAGAAGCATTATGTCGGTAGTAAAACTTTATCCATAACTCACGCTGTCCGGACAACTTCCCGATTTCAACACTCATGATATTTCACTTCGGATATGCGTTGGGTATTTGAATGCGTTGGCAAAGTGAATCATTTATAGTCAATTGAAATGAAGGTGACTAAATACTGGATATTGTTTATGGTACAAAGGCGGCACTTGAACAGGGTTAAACAATAGGAAAAGGTGAGCATATGACGGAAGTCAGACAGATCATAATTCAATCAGTGATATGAATGTATCATTCATGGGGTACGAAAGAAAAAAAAAAAAAGAACAGTTACTCTGGATGACAGGTGCCAACCGAAAAACTCTTGGAAGAGAAATATTTGTTTATTTTCAGAATGATCAAAACGAAGCATATACGTTTGCGTTACCAGCAAGTCCTAGAAAATAAACTATAGCAAGCATTGAACTTAAGAATATCTATTTCATACTTAGATAACCAGTTGTTTGTGAATAGACTGGTCCTCGTTTCTCTCCATGCACTTGTCGTCCAAGCTGACAGTTGTCAACTTGGACTCGATAACCACCCGACATATTCATCAATGCTCAGTAGTCATTATCAAATCTATTTTCTTTCTTCGTAGCTGTTGCGTCATCATTGGCGATCGTGACTTCGATGTTGTCAACTTGGAAGACGGATTGGGAGAAGACTTTGTTTAAGCAGGGTATAGCTTTATGACCAGATCTGTTACATTTGTTGACACTGAAGTCTTCGTTTAAAACCTCTTCATGAGATTGTGCTCTATCTTTTAGCAGCAGAATCTAACACGGAATCTAATCAGCCAGTACAGATCCAGACCAGGAAACCTCTACGCCGCCCATTAAGTCGAATCCCACATTCAGCTCATAGTCGCCAACGCGATAGATTCCGGTAATCCCACTCGTTAACGAGTATCGAGTGTCAAGTAACGATTGCGTACGAGTCGACTCTCGATTTCGTCGCGAGAGGAATGTCGCCAGGGGAGTCGACCGACCCGTGTTACCTGACCGAGCTGTTACACGTTGCGATGCAAGTGGTGAGAGATTGCGACGGGATGCTGCGTTTTCGTGCTACATTACATATTACGTCGGTGAAGTTATAGTAGGGTTACGTGAGGATCCACGTCCAAGGTGAACGTTTCGACAGGATGTTGTAGTGGATTGTTCTCGATGCTGATACTCTCATCTAGCCATTCAAATTTTTTCCCATTATTCATTGTTCAAAAATTATATTCGTTATGAAAACATTATCCATATTTGTTATAAAACATTGGCCAGAGAGGACCGTTTAAGAAAGTTAGGAAGTGCAACATAATGAGTATTGTTTGAGCTTACGTTTTTTTATTTTAAAGTTTATGCGTCAGTCAATCAACAATGAAACCTTGTTTCCATTCATAATTTGAAAATATAAAATTAGTTATACGAAAATATAAACTTCCCTTTCTTTCTGTAACAATCAGTCCACAATTCAAACTGATATGCAGTTCAGATATTGTACTGCAGTCGAATAAAATTCTGAAAAAAAAACGCTGTCATCAATTTACGATTATTCTGGCGCAAGGCCAGCCAAAATAAAGGAAAGTTTACATAGTCCACACATACATATGTAAAATGAGAGCCAAGTAATGCTAAATAATGAGTTCAATGCATATGCATGCCTTCGTGTACAAGTATTTCTAGCTCGTATTTTTCAGAATAATTGCCCGCTTTCACAACGATGTCATTTTACTATGAGCTATTGATCAATCTATCACACAATATGTAATAATTTATGAAGGTTGATACAATCTTTCATTATAGTTTTTAATCGGTTCGCAGCCGTTTTAACTGATCGAAGTAAACTGGCAAAAACATTCGATAAAATCACAAATAAACCAAGTTCTGCAGACGTCTGATAAAAACGTTTAAAAATAATTTAAACGTCAAATTTTCTTCGATAGCATCTTTCCATTTCGCTGGTATCTTGAATTGAAGTAGTAAAGAACAAATTACGAACTGGGATAACCTTGTCGTTGAAAGAAAAAATAAAATAAACTCAATAATTACTCTCTGTAATATATCGATATTACATAACGGTGTTTTTAATAGGTTTTTTGCTTCAGAATACTGTTTCTCGAGATAAATATCAATACGTTTCGAGTTGTTGATTGCGCTGCACTTAGTAACACGCAATGAAAGGCTGGGTATCCAATATTGAAACGTATATTTGTTTATTATGTTGTTACACTTGTTACGTATTTGGGTGAAGTAGGGCGTAATGTCAAGATAAAATGTTAATTGTCAGTACTGAAATAATAAACTCCATTTAGTGTCAATTTATGCTGCAGTGTTCGTAGCAAATTGTTATGAAACAATTCTTTTTCGGCTATAGTATATTTTTATAGGCACTTTAGTTTTAATATATTTCAATGCTTATTTTGTAAGCAGGGTAATGTGAGTAAATTCTTATTCCAGCTCATTTTCTCAGACAATTTGAGTGGAATTCCAAACGCTATCAACGACGATTACGTCGGCACCGCAAATAAATACAACATCAATTAACAATCAAACAACTAAAACTGATACCACTGCCACAAACTACTCTAAATTGCTTTTAGTCTTCATAAAGCGTACGGAAACCGAAACGCGGGCCTCTATTCACTATGCTTAAACTAATAGAGGAGTGATGCTCAAAGTGGGAGACCGAACTCCCCTTACGTTTCAAAGAGCTAATCAACTGAGGGAGACCGCAAGCCTCAGCAGTAAGGACGAATACACGATGGGGACAGGCAACTGGAATAGCAATTAACAACAGATTTTCCCATCGCTATCCGCAGTTAGTTTTATTCAAACAACGTTTTAGCTTTTCACTCGAGTTTGTCTACGTCGCTAATTCCATTTCATTTTAAATAATGATTAAAACATTACGTCTGGTAGGTACATCTTGCCAGTTAGAAGACGCATAATTTGCTGATTTCGCACGTCTCTTCGTATTATTTACGTGTGCGTGTTGGTAAATATCTATTTACGCACATTCTAAACTGCGATCGAGATAACACTGCCATAAGTAAGAAATATTCGCATGCGTGACTTAGAAACACTTCCGTCGAAATAATGCTTCTAAGTGAAAATATATTTATCTTATCGAAACTGTTTCCTGTTACTAGGCTAAAGCTTTTAGTGGAGACCATGCAAGAGATTTAGTAGACATATCACTAATATATGCATAGAATTAATGGTAATAATTATTAGTCTTGAGGAAACGATACATTTAGAGAAAGAATTCAGACATTTCCCCGGTTTGGACCATTTCTTCTGCTCAAAGAGGGACATCCAGAAAATTTTGGGAAACACTGAAATCAACAAAGCATTTGATCAAACGATGATAAATCGTTTGTTACCCTCGATTGATTCGTTGTATTAATTCAAGTTGCGTGGGCTTGCGTCCAACTTGCTCAAAAGCCGAGAGCCCGAGACTCCGAGATCAGACCTGTTTGGACGCAGTTCGCCTAACCTGTCGACTTGAAGATGCTACGACTATTGTTCCTTTTGACATTACATTGTTTAGTCGCGAGTTTAGTTTGTTGTTAGAATGATGCTGTAACGGTAAATTGATGTGTTTCTTTAGGAATGTTGGCATAGATGTAACTAGGAAATTAGCATTGATGGGTGTGGTAACCCGGAATCACATTACGGACAAAAAGTTCCTCTTTGTTTGATGTTGCTTGATTTGGATGAAGATAAACACCATCTTAGTGAAAAGAAAACAAGCCGTATTTCTCCCTTTCAAAAGCACATGAGAAATAAACCGCCGTCCCTCCATTTATTCTTCAGCTTATCCCTCACTAAATCCTCAAAAGGCCCGCACATACTAAAGCAAAATTCATCTAATAAATATTCATGTTTCGTTGACTGTAATGCCCATGCTCATGTGCTAAGTATGCAGTAATAAATTATCCACAACGAGGTGTAAGGAATCTGCTGGCGAGGTCACTGAACCTTCCATCTGGATTAGGGACAATGGAACCCAAGGAGGCGTAGAGAAACACCGTGACATTGATTTTAGAACATTTCTCGCTTCAATTTGTGTACTTTCGTGACAAATTTTAAGTATGAAAATGTAAATAAAACTGTCTTTTAGTCTTTTATTATGTTGTACCATTGAATAGGCGTCAATAGGCTCTTCTCTTTCTTCAACTTCTTCTATTTTTCCTTTCTGTAAGTGCATTCGGTCCCTTCAGATTCATAATAGTTATTCAATCAATACAGTTTCTCTCTTTTCAAGTCTCTATAATTTCTAATCCATTTTCTATTCGCGTCTGAAGATTATGGATCGTGCGAAAGATTACAGAGTTCATTGACATAGACACTGTCAGTAAAATCGTTCTTGAAAACACTGACCTTTATAATATTTCTTACGTGTTTCTACGCTACTTTGTTTCGATAACTTTGTACACCTACACCCACTGTTACGCTAGTATGGTAAGATTAAACACGCACTATGCAGGCATTTCAGGGTTACTGATAACTCGTTGCTATGACTCCGGGGTTACTAAGGCCGGGCGATAGCTATAATAAGAATTCTTTTACTGCCTCTAGAGGACGTATAGAGTTCATCTTATCTGGAGATAGTACTTCTATTTAGTGTTTTTGTAATGAACTAACTTCATTTTTCTTCTCATGACCTTTATTTTTTTGCTAGGGCGCATCCTTCGTTTGACTTTACTCATCTTCAGTGATCGGATTCTTGATAATATTTGTTATAAAAAGTTGAAACTTTGAACAGCTCTGTTTAAATTTGAAACTCAAGCGAAGTACGACAAAACAACCCATTGAGCACGGCACGTGCGTTGAAATCTAAGGTCACAAAGTCACTTAAAAATCAACATTCCTGAATGAACCAAAGAAAATCACGTAACTAATATAGAGCGGGTTCACAAAACCAGCTTGCTTCTACAGAATGCCTAATAAGCGGATCGGTTTAAGAAAACTCGCGGTTCCGACCCGTGCAGCGGTCAACGACCCGGGCTAAGCGCCGGCGCAGCCATTGTTGTCTATGGAGTATGGACCATGCTAGTATAAAGATCATGTTTTGTTTCAAGGCCAGATCGCAAAATGACTAACCTAGTACTTTGTGTAACAGCTTACGCAAGAAGCTAAGTCCTAGATGTAACGAACCTTCCGTGTTTTAGACAAATGTAATTAACCATTTTGGTGATTTTCTTTGATCTAAACATTACCACCAAAACCCAATCAAAATAATAATTTTCATTAAAAAAAAAAAACAGAATAATCCAACTTTACACTTCAATGCAAGACATAACAAGCAGATTTAATTATATTAAATCAGGTGCTTTCAGAGGTCGGACCGGTTGGTGCCCGGCCGGACAAAGAGCACTTGTACTGAAGAATATGCATCAATAGAAAGTAGATATAGTAATATGACATTTGATTTTGTTCGGTACGAGACCCAAGACGGTTTTATTGTATGCATAAAGCTATAATAGAAAGAGAATATTAAATGGACGGTCTCGGCTTTAAAAGCAGTGATTTGCATGTGTTATTTTTCTATTAGAATTTTCACCGTTTACAACAAAACGCTTTTAGGAAAGGACTACTTTGAGAGTTTGCGTTCTAGATTGTATATTTAGGCGTTGTATGATTTATGTGAGTGTATTTCGGGACATTTCGAAACAAACCTGGCGTCTACGCTAACGTTGTCACGTACACATATACCATAGATAATCGAGTTACAATGAGATTATACACAATGCGGTTGCACATTGAACAAGCATGTGATACTTACAAGGTATGAACTACCAATAATAACAACTTAAGACCTTTAGTAATGAAACAAGACGCAATACTTCTAGGTTACAATGTAAGAGGGAAAGCAGAAGCATCTTTTGTAAAAGCTGAGGCTGGTTACGGACCTGTATTTAACGACAATTAAAAATTGAACACCCGTCGTCAAAAAGCAAAATAATTCTTCTAGTCTTGAACCTTCAGAAGAGATCGGTACTCGGGACGAAAAAGATAAAAATTATGAATAATTCCACTTTTTATCACCCACTGAATGCGTTCAAGGTATTAACACACTTTTTGCGCAGTAACAAAAACGTTTTAGGCGTAACAACAGCAGGGATAATAAAAACAGTAGTCGCGTTCCTTAGCCTCAGTTTTTACATTGCGGAAGATGCGGATGAAGACGCTCCACATTTTCTTTAATCAAGTACAGATTTAATAACAATGCCGTCTAGAAAGAAAGTGTAAAAAAATACTAACCATGAGTTCAATTAGCAAGTAATGTGGAAATCGGATCAGCTATGCTCGAGGAGATTTCTAACTGAGAGGCCGAGGTAGTTTTGGCTCCATTGTATGATATATTGTGAATGATTTCGCCAAAAACTCAAGGTGTTGGGGCTCCAATCATGCACTATTGCAGTTTCCTGAATTGAATATCCCGTCCATCTTCCCGTTTTATTGCGTAAAATGCGAGAATTGCGAGAAAGAATTTTAAGTATTGGACAGTAGGAACTAAGATCATCAATCAATGAATATCTCCCTCACCTTTAATTCTTACCGTCCAATAAGAGCCCCATGTTTAGGTCTGGCTGTTTATGGCTCGAATTGATATTATGTGAATGTGACCAATTGACCATAATACAGTTTATCTTATTGGTTGACATTATCATAATCCACAATCTCAAGGTCAAAGACGTTAGTGATCGTTTATCTAGCTATTTCCTCCTTCATTTGCGTATCTTTACCGCGATTGCCTGCCGCCAATTTCAATTAGGTCTTCTGATTAGATTAATTACTAGATTCATCCATAATTGACGAACATCTAATGCTATTTCAATGTTAACAAATTACGCTATCTAGACGCTACCATCAAGATTTACTTTGTCGCTATTACAATGATCCTTGTCATCTATTTCAGTCAATCCGGTGGCGTTTTGAGGTGTTCTCGAATTATCGTTTTGGCTGATAGATGTGGCGATAAGGCCTTTTTCAACACCAACGGGAAGTGATACGTAGCAACGGATTCAAGACACATGCCAAACAGATACCTAATTGTAAGTGAAAACGAAATTAATGGCATGGAAACGGCCAATTTGACTTTCGTCAATGGTCTGACGGAAGCAGCATATGAGAAAGTATAAAACTAATACTTATTAATGATTTATTGCAGGCAGTTTAAACAGTGGCAAATTAGTCCGTTTATATTAATTTTATGCTTTTCTTTATACGTATAATTTAGCGAAGTTTGGCATAATGAAGTCACTATGTTTTTTATGTGTCTTTAATCGTATATTTATGACTATTATATGGTATCTTGAGATGACTTAATGGTCAAGCAAATGTGAGGCTGGAGTTAGAATCGGAGACAGGTCAAAAAGATCCGAGGTTAATAAAAATACTAAGAGAAGCATGTTTCCCTTACGTAACTTAGGCTACCTAAAGACTCATCTTGTCGTGTTCAGTATCAATGATTTCGCACGAAATTACATAATCATTAAGATATACTAGCAAGATGTTCAAGATAGTTGCGTATAATAATTAATTGAGTTTAAACATTGCAATTGTACACTCTGACCCATAAACTACTTACTTCTTTACGTTCCATTTGCGTAAGAAACCTCTATTATAATTTACAGCGCATGAAGTATTGCCGATACGATTCATTACCGATAAATATGAAATAAAAATAATTATTTGGCGGTGCGAAATTATGTTACAAAATATTAAATAATTTATGTATTTTTTAGAGATAGCACATATTCAGCAAAGACCCTGAGTATCAGTACAAATGTCACGTAATCTATGGAAGTCTATACGGTTTGATTTATGATCAGTATTCTGTATAACGACCATATTGACTCCCTTGTTCTAATATCTGATATGAGCCACGGAGATATGGAAACGACTCTGTTTATCAACTGTGGGAAAAGAGCACAAATTAATGGACGTTTAAGCTGGTTTTAATCATGCGTGCTGTAGTGTTGATTAGATAATATATTCTTTGTAAGTATCAAGGCTGATAAAATTCATTCGACTATTTGTTTGTATTTAATCATTCGTTGATTTGAATAAAATAAAGTGTTGAGTATGTTTTAGAATGTTTAAATTCTAGAAAATTTCTCTGTTGACGTTTGGAATAGAATGCCTCCACTGGTGGGCAAAATATCGATGCACATTAAATTCGGCACTCGAACATAATAAAATTCAATGAAAAACACAATTCACCAGCTAAATTGGCCATTGTTATCAAACGAGATGCCATAAAGTTAAATCTTTAAGCCGTTCAAACACTTTCTACCGACGAACCTTGGGCAAAAATATTTCCATTGTTACGTACGTGCACGTTGTTCATTCACTTGAGTTTTTAGCATCACCTGCGTTACCATCGTACGCAGTCTCAGTGGCTCATCAATCTCATTTGTTCGTGTCGATCTTACACTGGTTTTAGTTTCTTACAGTGAAAATGTAGTGAGTTTACTTACATGGTACGGTGTTAGAAAGCGTGGGCGATTCGATAGACAATTAATAGCAACATCGGCTGTACGTTAGAGATCTGCTTCTTATACTTGCTATTGTTCTACTGCCAGGTTTAATTACCGGCGAAAGTCTAACGAGAGTGTCGCGTGAAAGTTTCGTACACACGTTGGGTCCCACGTGTGTTGTGAATATTTTTTTATGTAACTTTTGTGGGATGTCGTAATTATTGTTTATATGTATATGAAATTGTTGTGTGCAACTGTTAATGTTATACAACGATTATTTAATGATGCTGTAGACAAAAAGGCGAAACTGTTGCCGGTACACGTTTTTGTTCTAGACGAATCTCGTGCGAAAATGTTTTTAAGACTTCCTTAATTAATATTTGCCATCTTCCTCCGGTCATGAATTAAAGCTCAAAAGTTTAAAAGTCTTCTGTAGTTTGCCACTTTTGCTGAAGCGTACTTTGTCCTTGCAATTGCGAACAAAATTGTCGCTTTTGTTACAACATTTATATCTATTGTGCGTCTCGCAAGCGGTGAGATTAGAGGATTATAAAGATAGCTTGATAACATTTTCTATAGTGAATTCCGCATTATATATATCGAGGTCAATGTATATTTAAAAACAATAGAATTCTTGACCAATTCCTTTTATTGCAATTCTGAATGTTGGACATTTCCAATGGCACCAATCTTCTATGAATTATTGCACAATCGTTTCGTATGCAAAAGAGATGCGCAAAAATGAAACTGGTTTCATGAAAATCCATAAACTATTTCTTCTTCTAAAAAGTTCTTTTTCTTTCCCAAACATCGGTTTCAGTAAGAAAATAATATTACAATCTAGACTGTCTAGAGCTGCGGCTTATGAAAATTCACGCCGTGTTCGTGCAAGGATCTGAAAATTATTTCCTGTTCTATTTTCCTGCAAACATCGAAGTTCTTTGCGGATTTCATCGTTCACTGTCAACTGCAAGAATCACTGGTCTGTGTTTTCGTTGGTGAGTTATCTATATCCCGGCTTACTAAAAACCTGGTGCTCAGTGGTACCAATGTCGCAGAGTAAGTCGCTTCAATATAAATTCCCTTCCTTTTGGCATCGCTTTATCGTAGTAGACTCTAGTAGGAATTCTGATCAACCTCGATTACATAGCCGCCAAATTTCGAGAGGTAAACAGGGGTCATATTGATTGTTCCGGCAGTATCAGACAGTAGTGTTTGAGGAATGTTGGCAGTGCCATCATATTATCGTTTGTTATTGTAGGATTGTGATCCAACATTATGCAGTAAATATTAGATGTTTGTGTGATGAATAGCTACTTAATTGTTTTACGAGAAACGAATGCCAAAGGAGAAACGAATGCCTGCAAATGAATGCGCCTTTACATGCACCATCTTAGATGTCGTCTTGGCTTATAATCAGTTAATACTTAAACATGCTTATTAGTCAATTATATGTCTGGATTGCGTAAGATCATAGTCCTGTACTTTCATTAAATGTTTTTGGAAATAAAGAACTTAATAAAATTAAATAATATGATATATTAGTATTAAGGTTAGATATACCTAACCTACATCTTTATACGGATGATATTTTAGTTCATTCATGTACAAATAACATAGCTATGAAAAAGCCTTAAAATATAACAATTGTTGTTTCGGTTTTATTTGATAAACAAAATAGAAATTGGCAACAGGAATATTTCACAAACAATTTCGTAGCTCCTATTTGACAAACAACTTCAAGATCCAACTTTACCGACGGTCTTTCCTCACGCAAACGCGTCGCGGTTTCATACTTTTGCTAGCATTGTGTAGATTTATTGTCCAAAACTTGTAGAATTTCGTTTGACACCAGTGACTGACGTAACAATTACATTGCTTATTGGATCATACCAATTTGAGTTATGCATCACTTGATTTATTTATGTAGATTGATTTGATTACCGTTGCACTGTTCTTTATAAGGGATCGAAAAGAATAGTTGTTGATGGAAAAACATGTTATTGTTCATTGTGAACTTTATACTTCTTGTGGGTAGGGCATCAGAGATAATTATGTTTGTTTTTCTTTAAGAAATGGAATAATTGCTTGAAAGCAGCAAGAATAATTTAAAGAAATATGACTTCATAATAAACACTCAATAGAACGTCAAAATGATAGTTTGGTACATTAGCAATATCATGTACTAGTTGACCCGTGCAACTTCTCTGCGTCACGGTTTGTTTTCATGAATGAATTGTTTGTTTTCGTGATGATGACGACGTTGCGCGGCTCAACTAGTGCTTGAAGTAATGTGACAGTTACGAAACTCACTGCAGTTTAACTTAATAACATATCATTTAAACCCGTTACAGTAGTAAGTGAGCAATTTAATATTTAGCACTTCTGATATCAATGTTATAGATAATATGATATGGTCGGAGTTGTAAGTACAAAAATATATGTAGAAATTAAAAAAAGTGAAGTCGTCTGGCTATATTGTAAGGTAAAAGGTAGTTTAAGCACAGGATGAGCATGCCTCAATTAGCACTAAAACTAATTGGACTGACGATGCTCCATCAAAGTCACATTTAGCAGTAATTGCCGGCTTACCATCACAATAGCAAGCGACAGGTTACTCAATAAAGGTGTGACGCTTTTCGTAATTTATAAACAAAAAAAAACTTCAAGAGCAAAAAAATTCAATGCCACTGTAACATGAATATTTTAAAAACCATCCTCAAAATTGAATACAACAATTGATTAACAAAAACAAGACCTTTGTAACGTGTTTAAAATTAAAAACAAAAGAACTACGTAAAACTTTGTAAAAACAGACGGAATTATACGTTCTGAAATTGACGAAAAAGCAGTAAAATAAGAAGAATAAGGCATTAATTCAAGCCACGATGAGATAACAAAAAGAGTTAATTTCAGCTTGTCATTTTAAACAGCAATTAGTATTTAATGACGATAGCCATTGTTGTAAGATTCTCACGGATAAGAAGCCGAGATGAGACGAACATGTTTTATGGCGATTCTGCCGAGGTTTACGACGTAATAAGGTTATGACAGTTCCCATTCCGACCATAAAGATGTGTATGTCTAGAACGTACTTGGACAAGAAAATTAAGCGAAACCGAATTGGAATTAAGAGAAAACTTAAGCATACATAAAACTAAATGGCGGCTACAAAAGTAAGAGGTAAATACTAGTTCTCACTCGACATTACAATTGTCTACTTCGGAACAAACTTGATAGATTTCAATAGATGTTATATTGTTAACAGAAATCTAGTGTCTAATTGGATACTTCATAGACTGACTACACATTAAAAGGCTGGAAACGAAATTGGTAGTCAATGCTGAATAAGTAGTTTGCGGAGTGTTTTCATCACTTCGTTTCAAAACACTTCAAATTGAAAAGCAATCAAAATTTAACGATCCCTAAATCAATTTATTGCAGAAATAACAAGAAATTGCTTCCAGAAAGTCTAAAGACCCTTTTCCAAATAGACAATTTCCCTGGGGCGTTTTAGAATCAAAACATAAACTGGTTAGTTCACAATTAAAAGTAAAATACACTCGTGACGTAGAGAGTCGTGGTGAAATTGATTGAATTAAACCGAGGAAGGGCCCCGGGCTCGTTTGACAGGATCTGTGTGCAGCACACATCAATTTAGGTAATTGAACACTGCTGGTAGGGAGCCCAGATTTTTTCGGCAAAGAAAAAAAGCATTTTGTTTGGGAGTTGGGAGCAAAAAGATTTGATTTGCGTGGATTGACTTTTTATTCAACGTTGATATGTTGCTCGGTTGATAAACGAAGGGAAACCCAGTAGCTTAACATGAAGTATAAAACCAAACTAAAACAATATCGTAGGTACTTTGTGTTCACTTCAGGAAGGATCTTCTTGTTAAATGAGGACAAGATATTATCAAAGTTTGAAGTTGCCACCTGACCTGAGCAACTGAGCTTTGTACCCCCCCACCCCTTGCTTACGTCAGAAGTTTGAGGGTTTATTTATTAATTGATAGAAAGTTATACCGTTGGCAGAAACTGCGCTTAACAAGGTATCCGAGAAGATATTAATTAATCATAAAAATTATGAAGCTCTCACTAATGAAGCGTCCGCGAAAATGCATACCGACGGAAATGCTCATCAAAATCATAACTTTTTAAGTATAAATAACGGACTTTTTCAGTAGAAACGTTTGATTAGGAAGTTTTTCAATAAAAACAAAAACTCTGGTTTTATGAGAAAGCGGCGCCAATTTTTTCACCAGAGATAAACCATTGTTATATTATCTTAGAACTTCACGGTGTCGAAGTTACAATTATTCACAAAGTTCTAGAACATAATAAAACTAAGTTTGTAGACAGCAGATCGATTCGCGATGGTTTCTAGCATACTATTAGTAGCCATAATAGTAATTTTAATAGTACATCTACTATCAGGTGCGTCTGAATCTTATCGCATACCAACCGGAGCGGTAAGCAATAAAATAAAACTGGTAGGCATCGTACATGTACACGTAATAGGACATGTAACCTGTGCGTAATTGCGTACGTTGAATAATATACTATATATTCTTGGTGGAATCTAGGTGCGAATCTTAGGGTGGAAACTATGTGATGATGCGGTAGCAAGCGGAGGAGAGAAGACGATCAAGTGCAAGACTTCAGAAGACATTGTTGGCGGATAGTTAAAGGATCAAGCGAAACTTGATACAGCAGGCAACAAGCCAACCGCTGTGGCTGCTCTTCAAGCAGAGAAGGCTTAAGTCGGATTATCCTTTGAGAGTATCAAGAAAACTATATACGCCAATACAACATTTTTAGCCATACAACACAGGAGTTCGAAATGAATCGAGTTAATTTGGCGGACAAAGTTAATCTTCAATTTGTAATTGTTTAGCCACTATTATCAACCCCAACGAAGCGATACAATTTATTTACCATTGTAACGTAATACGTAACACTAGAAACGTTACGAATGCCGATTAGAATCGCTTCAGATTCTCTGAACAATTCTTGGAGCGCACACCTTTACAAACATTGCACACATTCTTAATAGATAACCGCTCCGGTCTTATCTATCCAGTAGCGTTACAGTTTCCGCATATCATATGGGGGAAACTAGGAAAATTAACTACAGTATTTAACATTACTTTCACTGCGAGAGATTTCCATCAATGCTGACAACTTTCCAATATAAATGTGCGGACTATGGCCATTCTTCAGTCGAAACTGAACAAGCCATGTCATGCACAATCATGGTCTTGAGGAAAGTTTTTATGACTTGTTTGTTTGATGTTCAACTTGAATAATGGATGTAACACCTTATGGAGTGAATACGTTTTTAATCGAGATGTGTCAGCTGTTACAATAATAACGTAACCGGTGTGGTCTCTCATAATCGTATGGCAGAGGTGAACTTTTTACAGCTGCGGCTCTTCAATGACATGCAGTAGCAAAAACTACAGTCACTAATGATACTCTTTTCATTTTATTTAAACTCGATATTATGCCTGGTGGTGGTAAATAAAGCAATGGAAATCCACGTGCTTACTAACTACTTCTGTAATCCCAATGACGATAAAGCACTTAGGAAAACTATGGTTTGCTGCCGTAACTAATTTTATACTATGATAAGAAACTGAATTTAGTAATAAGTTTTGTAATAACTATAATATTGAATAGGAAAAAGAACATAAACCGCAATGGTAATTTAAAATTCAAGCGTTACTCCCTCAAACGCCTTAGGCAGATTGGTAATAGGTACCCTACACTGATCTCTTGGGTCTTAGCAACAAAGTTAATTAAGTACCCATGTAAATGTAAAAAACACGTAGAATTTATGGTGTGAACTCATGTTCTTACGTCGTACTTAGTACATGCAGCTAAACAATTGTCGAGCAACACTTTCCATTTCACGAAAAGTAAGAGAAAATCGAGCTCCTTCTTTAACACGAAAGTTATATAATTTCCTAAGAAATATCACACGTGGCTAATTAGGAAATTGTTCTCGCATGAAATTTTAATGACCCTTAACTAATTACAACTAGCTCTTTGTCTTGGAATAATACGAAAAAATCTTAATGGTACACCAAACCACGCGAACGAGATAATGAAAAATCTTAAAATAGAATTTTTAATAGTTCAGCATCACATCTACAGTACAACAAGTGACATACTAAAGAACATAATGAAGATAAAATATAAATTTTATGGACTTGTAAAATATGTGGATGGCAGTGTAATCAAGGAAAATTCACTTCTATTAGAAGCATGTTAATTAGGTGTTTTATAAGGAATAATAATAAAATTTACATTCACATTAAGTAAACAGGTGATTTTCTCGCGAAGATTATCTTGATATAACAAAGCAATCGAAACCGAGACGAGTAACTAAACGAGAGAATTTAAAATAACTGCTCATTTAAATGAATCATGAGGAGCAACAAGTAACAAAAGAATCACGAATTTATGATAGATAATGATTTTAAATAATCTAAATACTTTAAAGTCTAATGATTGGATACCCGACGTGGATACTATCAACTACGGTCAGTTTCCGAATGATTAATTTAAAACTAACTTAAAGCAGCGATCGAGTTTCAAAATATTTCCAGAGCTAATGACAAAAATAGAAATATGTAACTTTCCAACAAAACCGTTGACATTGCTGTTGGACTAATTTATTTTAATTCAGTCCAAAATACACCTTCCAAAAATAAACGAAAACAACAACTATTACGACAATTAGGTAATAACAGATGCTTTCCATCCTTTCGTTGACATCATAAATTAAGAGAATGTTTTATGTTATACCCACAATAAGCCAAGTGGACGATCGCCAGAGTTATAAATATGGATTTTGAATACCTGAATGATTCAGCCCGAGAACGTCGCAACGGTCTAGACTAATCCCCAGTTGGTTTATTCTAGACGTCGAGATTAACAATTAACTATTTATGGGCTGAATGATAAACTGCTAGATTTGTGCGTGATTCATGATGCTGACCAGCATTAGGTCTTCTGAATGTTACGACTTAATCCTGTCTCGTTTTTCATGAGAAAGCTCTCGGGATGTAAACGTTCATGTATTATTATGAGCCGGAATGCTGTATAGTTGTGTACTATTATTAGTAAAAGGTCCATTAAAACTAAAGTTAGAACCGAAGGAACAATTTCTACCTAACTCAACGCAATTTTTGGATTAAAACTGTTTGGTTTGGTCTATTAAAACAGCAGTTAATAGGGAAGGTTATTGAACAGCAAAACTTTTAGCATGATTGCTTCTGGAAAACAAACATCAAACTTATGTGAAATGTCCGGCACTTAATTAGTTCAGTCATAAAGGAAGGCATACGTACTTTATTTACCTAGGAATGGAAGGAAAACTTATGATAGTCGTAAACAGAAAAACCAATTAGGCGAAATGTAAGACTACGTCATTATATTTCTGTGGTTGAAAGACGTTGAATCGTATTCTCAGCATAGTTACTGTAGTTCAGGTTGTCAAATGTTTTTTTCAAAGTCCTGAAAATACAGCTGTTAATAGTACAATTACAATACAATTTGTGTCAACACGTTTATAAAAATTGTTTCAGTCCAAAACTCTGCTGTCGGTAAACAAGATGACTCAATCTTCGATATTGCGACGTTCAAATCCCATAGCGACACAAACAAAAATTTACCTCTATGACGCGCATGAAGGTACACAACGGATACGATGCCTACCACACCTCAATGATAAAAATCAATACGCGAAGCCAACCAGCTGATGTTCCAAGGTAAACTGGTCTTAATGGGTCATTATCCTAGACCAAGTCACCGTAACAGCGGGCGACAGTCAGTCATCGAAAAACGCGATAATACGAACAGCCTTCGTCGCAAGGTTGCCATCCGATATCAACCGGCGCAACAACATTAACCCAAAAGCGGATAGGAACCGGTCAAATACGACGCGGTAGGGAGAAAGGGCGCTGCGGATTTTGGAACTGCTTCTAGAACGATCATTGATGGGCATTTGGTAAAAGGTACTTGGCAACGCAATTGGTTTGTAGTTGGATGTTCAGAAATATTGATTGTTTTTCACAGTGCTGGAAAATTAGATTAACAAGAAGTTTTTAGAACATCAAAACAAATCCTGCAAAACAATTTAGTTGTTCCGCAAAGGATGCTTCTGAGAAATCTCGTGTGGATGATTATATTCATTCATTGGATCATCATCATCATCTGCCTCGGCTTTTCTCAACTATATTGGGGTCGGCTTCCAGTCAGACCGGATTTAGCTGAATACCAGTATTTTACGCGGAGCGGCTGCCTACCAGACTTCCACAACCCAGTAACTGGGTAACACGGTACTTCATGGCAAGACTGGAGTCAGATTAACTGGCTTCTGACTATCCGTAACGACTGCCAAAGATCTACAAATGACAGCCGGGACCAACGGCTTAACGTGCTTTCCGAGACACGGAGGAAACTCGCTATGTTAAGATGGTCACCCATCCACAGACCAACCTTGGCAAGCGTTGCTTAACCTTGGAGATCGAACCGTGCTGCTGTTAATATTTCAGAAATATTGATTGTTGTTCACAGTGCTGGAAAATTAGATTAACAAGAAGTTTTTAAAACATTACAACAAATCCTGCAAAAGAATTTAGTTCCGCAAAGGATACTTCTGAGAAATCTTGTGTGGATGATTATGTTCATTCATTGGATATAATGCCTTAATCACTTACAAAATAGAGAGTAATTTTCTAAATAATTCACTTGTTAAAGTTGATTTAAGATTCAGGTTTCGGTGTGACAGTAGCGTGGCTAATTTAAAATTCACTTCAGACGCTGTTCATAGTAATTAGGTAGTTGTTTTGAGTTGTTTTGTTCGCAGACTTGCATTACTAATTGACAATATTCATTTGTTACAGTGGTAATGCGAATCTTTTTTATCGTTAGAATAAATAATAATGCTTTATAAGAGATCATAAAATGCTTCAGCATTTCATAAAATAAAATGACGGATCCCGTAATATTTCCATAATTGCAAATTGGTATTAATAGTTCTGTTCTGAATAATAGCGGAAACCATATACTATTCGACGATATCAGCTGCTTATTTGTAATTATGCCCTCCTTAACAGATGCCACTGAAGATAACAGTGCCATTAATATCTCGAAAATTAAGATTGCCGATTACCGTAACATCTGAGGGTCTGAATCCTGAATAATGTCCATTACAATTCTTATTCCTTTTTCGCAAGTTCAAATCCTTACAGGGTATACATTAAAAGGGCTGAGTGTAATAAACACATGTTTTAAGCATGGCATGAAATGTCATTGCAATTAGTGACGTCCTCATAACACTGATGATTACTTGTGCATTTAGAACCTGTTCTGTTGCTTGCTCGAAGGTGATACCCTAGACGGAATTTCATTTATATCTTGCCTTGAGCATGGACCAGAAGTTAGAATGCGTAGGAATTTGTTCTTCTTGGTATATAAGGTTTAATTTTGCGTTCAGGTAGAAATATCTTAAATTTTATATAATTGAACTTGTCTTTGCATTACTCGTTACATGATTGATGATATCCGCCATTCTTGACAACAAACGGATTCGAGTCGTTTATTATAAGCTTATTAGGAGCACAATCAAAGATTACGTGTGAAGGGAGCCGACGCGGAAATAAATTTTTTTCGCTTTCAATTTCGTATTCCTGCACAAATAAAAAAATCTATTGAAAGAGGCACAGCACAAAAGTTGAGGTCGTGACGTGACTTAAGCACGTATATTTGTCATAAAAAAGTAAGAGATATACCCAAAACATTTTATTTAATAGTTGACTACTAAAAGGCGTAACTCCTCGTGCTTGACTACCATGATAAATGTTAGAACAAACTAAATTAGAGATTCGCGTGCATCTTCTAAGTACGTACAAATTGTATTTCCTCGAATTAGCACATACGTTGTGTGAATGTTACAACCAAAACACAAATACGTAAGCAATTATGTAGTTCACGTTACATAATATAAAACGCATAGTATTGTTCGGTCACTTTCTTGTATTTCGTATTGAGTAAGCGATTTAAGACCATGATTCGTGTATTTGAATAAACTGGTATTTACTATGCGGATCTAAGGATCTACTTTATTAGGAGAAATTAGTAGAAGTTGGTGAAGTTTCGTAATTTTCATTAAAATGCAGATTCTGGTCTTTGGCTCCGCACAATCTGTTTTGTCATGGAATTAACTCTTGCGACTTGGGGAAGACTGATCTCTTAGCGTTAATTTGTTTTAAATCCTTGTTCCGTGCCAACGAGTTTTTAGTTAATATTTTGCTTTTGTAGATCCTAGGTAAGTTAAGCTTCTTCACTTACTTATGGAAGACTTTTTTAAGGTTTATAACAAAAAAAACGTAAATGCAAAAGAAATGTTAAGCCAACTCCCAGCCTATAAAGATTAGTGCTGTACCCATCGATAGAGCTGCACCACAGGTGGTGAACTATAATTAAGTGATTTATAAACCGCAAGAGTCGCGAACCTTGCGTTTCGCACCAAGGTTATATCCTGACTTTGAATGAATCATTGCTTCCTCGCACACGGGAGGGCACGGCTACTTATTGTTGTAAATAGATGGTAGTCTGAGGTGATTACTTTAAAATTATATGTTGCAAGACCATAATGTGGAAGATGGAAGACAATTGCAGGAGATTAAAGATTGTCTCTTTAGTGCACAGTTAAGGTAAGCATCCAATGATGTTACTGTTCTCTGTCATTTGTTTTTTTTTTTATTTGTAATGGGTTTGCTCTTGACTCTAGTCTATGTCAGAGATGACAGAGACAAAGTCTACGATGGAGCGAGCTTACCCAGAAGGAGCCTGTTCACTAAATGGTGGTTCTGTTTGCTAAATGGTATTTTTGTTCATAAAGCCAGTCTGGGTTTTTATAGCAAAGGGCATTCGGACATCGCAGGCATTACCCTTGGCTTTTGCAATTAAATTAAGAACAGAGATCGCCGTTACGGTGAATTTAATTTCGTATTTGATTAGTTCAGGAGCAATAAACATCAGATAGGTAGAACATAATTATTTATTAGATATTTGTAGGTTTATTAATTTACTAGCTGACCCGCGCAACTTTGTCTGCATCATTTTATTCATTTTTGCTTCGCTCCTATTGGTCGATGAGCGATATACTAAAGCCTTCCTCGATAAATTGGCTATGCAACACTAAAATATTATTTCAATTCGAACCAGTAATTCCAGAGATTAGCGCGTTCAAGCAAAAAAACTCTTCAGCTTTGCAGATTTTGAATCAAAACATTTTTTTTAATTCTGGTGTGTAGCGGTCAAGCAAGTTGCAGTTGATAATATTCTTAAAACTGGTTGTGTTAATTTTGTTGTTACATTATCAAGGTGTCCTTGCTCGATTTTTGTTGCAAAACAACTAATTTGAATGTGTTTATCAACACATTAAAACAAAATGTCAAATAGAATAACAATAATTAAATGAATGACGATTTTGAAACCATTAAAATTTAATTTAAATGCAGTTTTAATTTATTGAAACGCAATTATAGCTTGTATTTTATTAACCTTATAAACTGATTTATGGTTTATCATTAACCTAAACATAGCTTAGTTAATCGATGGATTAAAGAGAAGTTTCAGTAAACGATTCATTCCGTTCGCTAATGACCAAGCAATTGAAGTCAAGAGTAATATGTTATTCTGTGTTAGTAAGTCTAGGTCTAGACCAGAGCTAGAATCTATGGTCTCGATACTCTTTCCCACTTACAGCTTAAATCGATTAAAGCGCTACTGCAGTGCTACTTTAACGGTAAGTAATCAAATAAGAGCCGTTTCCGCCATACATTGGCTTAATTCTTCGTTAGATTGCTGCCTTTCTCGATCTATATTTAGCTGATTTTCTTTTACCAAAGTATTTGCGAAAATAGCGTGTCTAAGTCCCATACAACTTATTGCGGCGACTGCTTGCTCGTCAACAATTTAGGACATATCGTTTATAATACAGTAAAAAAACGGCCAAGTGTGAGTCTCGACTCTCACACGAAGGGTTCCGTATCACCGGAAAATAAACCGGAAAAAACACGTTTTCAGTATGGGAACCCTTTAATTTTTATTACTTATTTGTTGTTATAGAGGCAATAGAATACACTCTGTGAATATTTTAAACTGACTAACTATTACGGATCTTGAAACAGTCTGCTGACAGACAGACGTACGGACCGACGGACAGCGGAGGCTTGGTAATAGTGTTCCTTTGGTTTATACCCTTTGGGTACGGAACCCTAAAAAGGAATTTAAAGTTTATTGTCCGCGTAGAAGTTAACGTTAGAATGAATACTTTGTAACATTGACCGTAGTAAATCGCGCGAACATGTATTCCTATCAAAATGTAATAAAGATTCGACAATGAAGACACCGAAAACAATTTTTGATGCGAATCCGAAAGTCGTTAACTTTTTACTCGAAAAATTTCTTAATAAACAAAAACTAACTTCGGTCCTTGATTACGCAAACGCCGAGTTTTATGATCGATGACCTCAAGTTCGATGTACTGGAAAATTCTCTTGTAAATTATGCGTACATTCGTACAAAATATCTTAAGTAAAATATAACACGAGTGGAGTCAATTTTAGAAAAGAACTCAGGTAATTAACATTGTGAGCGTTTACAGTAATCATTATATTTAAATGTCGCGAACTTGGCCCAGTTTTTTCCTCAACAGATAATTTTTCAAACTTCGCGTGCCTTCAAACTATTTATTTTACCTCTTCTAGCAGCAGAACCGTCATCAATATTCATATTGATTTTAGTGCGAAAGTTCCTTTGACTGTCTGTTTTGTTTGTGGCATCTTCACAGCTAAATAGCTGAACCGAATTTTATGAAAATTAGTTTATTAGCTAGTTTGAACTTTGAATCATAGATACTAAAATTATAAACCTGAGGAATTTTTTTGTTTGGTTGAACGCGCTAATCTCAGGAACTACTGGTTCGAATTGAAAAAAATATTGTGTTGGATAGCCCATTCATCGATGCTATAGGTTCACGCTACAACCAATAGGAGCGGATCATTAACGAATAATCAGTCGCAGACGAAGTTGCTCGAGTCAGCTGGTATATTTAGACCTCATTTTTGTTTTTAATTAAATCCTAAATGGCCTAATTGCGTTAAGGTTGTGTGGGTGAAAAAAATAAAATCTCCGAGGACCAAGTCGCTGAGCGATGGCTTTAGTGCAAGTTTTTAAACGTACCTATTCTCGAAGTTCCGATCGATCAACGTAGATGTGAATTTTTATTGATAGTTTTGAAGTGCACACAGCACTTCAAAACTGTGTGTTAAGTGTGATGTGACACTTAAAGAGTAAACTTATTTTTCGATACAAATGGACGTAAGTGAACATTCAGATCCAGAAACATTAAGGCTTGTATATTTGCCAATGACCTTGTGCATACAAACGGAGCTAACTACACCTCGGCGCGCCACTCCGATACCCGTGTTTTTAATTTTTTATAATAAAACAAATACATATTTAAAAAAAGTAACAAAACCAAGTTATTTTCGTTTGTATTGCACAGCAGTAGATATTATTTTTGTAGTCTTTTGTTAAAAAATGAAGGAGTTAAATGGTTTCATCCCAACGATTTGGAGTTGATTTGGTGATTTTTTTCCCTATTATGTGATACCATTACCTAAATTCTGGCTAAACCAAGTTACATGCAATATCATGTAGATTACTACCTATTTTTTTCAGATGTAATTTCTCAGTAAATGCCGACGAAAAACTGCTTCATCTGCACGCTATTTTTAAGCCTTTTCGAGAGAGCACCCTTAACGCGATCGAGTCCTTTTAAAAATTCGCATTGGCCCTATGGATTTACGAAGCGTGTAAATAAAATAAAAATGCAATTTATCATTGGAACTATCCAGTATCCAGTGACATCAACCTTTGCAGTACAATAGGCTCAAGACTAGTCCATTTCCTGACCACATTTCCTTTTCCGTACGTTTCTAGATTCGTCGTAGTTAAACGCAGGAAATATAAACTAACAAATACGATAACCTACGAGTTATAAAAACAATGAAGGTATATAAAATATGACTTTTATTATGGGCTCAATGCTCGATTAAATTCCTTAGTGAAGTTATGTAGTATTATCATTTATCAAGAATATACTAGGTGATATGATTTATGACTTAACATTGTGTTCTAAGGTAATAGTAGTCTCTGGAACAGATTATAAAACTCTTTCTGACAGAAAGATAAACTATTGCTGACTACCGGGCTTTTTATCCCGATAAAAAAAAACTGCTAGTCTATTCTGTAAGTAACCATTTCGATACCGAGCTTCACCTGAGTGACAAACCTCACAAAGTGAGCTTTATTGCACACAACATAAAGGTCTTACGTTTGACGTATATACTCACCTCGGATTCCGCTGTCGAGACACGAAAATGGTGTTACAGAATAGGGGTACAGTTCTTGTGGAGGAAGCCTCGGACATAAAGCCGCGACGACAAGCTATTAAACGACACCATGAGTACTAAAGAATCAATTATTAATCATAGTTTTCTTTACATATTCGTAGGACCGTTTTCAAGGAATTTTTATTGGCATTCGGAGTTGGTTTGTAAACAGTAGCATTCTCACTCCGCTGTTATTTATTTGCAGGTGTCGCGCGCAGCTAAACCATTGAAGAAGATCTCTCTATTCAATTCAATCTAAAATGTTTATTTTCTAGAATACGGCACACAATGGATATTATTATGTTACAGCACTCAGCTCTTGAAGTCTTGGCTATGCGTAATCGACACGAGCTGAAAACATATCTAGAACTTAAATGGGGAAAGACCAACTGTTTTATAATAACGCGTTTGGTTTTATCGGATCAAACTGGTCTTTATTTTCCCAGAGCTGGGCAAAGGAGTCAGTCCTGCCAGCGTTGCGGAATTTGTTCGAAAGAGTTACCGCGGCACTGGAACGCAAAGGGTATTTAGAGGAACACGGGTTTAGTCAGTAAGAGTCTGACACTGCCGTTCCGCCCAGAGCGGAAGGAGTCTTTTGATGACTTCCCATAAAAAAGGGCAATCCCTCAGGCCTTTCCTCTGAATTCAGTTTTCATCTATTTCGGGCCAGACCAATCAGTAGGACTCGAGCTCGTCGTTCGTCTCTTTGCCCTGCGGGTCTAAAAAGGCCACTTTGGTAGAATCATAATTTAATATTAACCACACAACAATCTGCCAAATTTCATTTTCATCTTTATCGCTAACGCATTAGGTTCAAGTTTGATTGGGAAAATTTAACAGTGAAGGGTAGCGCGATGTACTTTCCGATTCTGCTAATGTGGCTTTTATAGACCCACTGGTCTGCCGCGATATCGTCTGAGGAGCATGTGGCTAGATAATTACACCCGCACGGGTCGATCTTCAAGGTTAAGCAACGCTTGCCAAGGTTGGTCTGTGGATGGGTGACCATGTTAACATACCGAGTTTCCTCCGTGCCTCGGAAAGCACGTTAAGCCGTTGGTCCTGGCTGTCATTTGTAGATCTTTGGCAGTCGTTACGGATAGTCAGAAGCCAGTAAATCTGACTCCAGTCTTGCCATGAATTGTACCGTGTTACCCAGTTAATGGGTTGTGGAGGTTTGATAGGCAGTCGCTCCTCGTAAAATACTGGTATTCAGCTAAATCCGGCTTGACTGGAAGCCGACCCCAATATAGATGGGAAAAGGCAAGGCAGATGATGATGGTCTGCCGCGATATCATGTAGCATTAAATGGGACCCATTTATTTGTTTCATAATCTATTAGCTCAGTTCTTAGTTGACATGCAACATACATGTTTATCTATTCATTCCTATTAGGTTAGACAACACCATTCCAATTAATTATTTCAATTGTACACTATTAAGAAAGTGGCTCACACTAAAGTTACGTACCCGTTTTTACACGGAATTAATTAATTGATAAGAACATTTGAACTTGGCTTACTCTACATTTCAAATCGTATTTTGATGACGAAATTGTGTCGACTGATTAGAACATACCTTGTATTTGTCACGTCTTTGAATATTTACTGAAAAGTTAGCTTATATTAGCAGGTGGACGATGTCAGGTATTCGAACAGTCGTAATATTAGGTTCAAACATGCTAACTCATGATGCAAACATTCTATTTGATTTGGTTGTTTTTTGAAAATTGAAACATCACAACTAAATATAGACTGTTATCATGTATGACGTTACAGAGGACGTTGACATGTAAGACTGAAAAAAATAATATATTGGAATGTGTTAAACAAATATTACTCACACACAGGACACCTAAGTGATATCATATCACCATAACTAAGCAAACAAATATTTTTATATTCTTTTAACAATCCCATGAAATTCCATTCTTCAGACGGTTCCATTAGTTAACAAATGATGTCAGTGCCAGAATATGTGTACTTCACTTAAGGGTGCCAGTTGTGCAAATAATTTCAATGAAGTGTAACCGAGACTTGTATTAAAATTACAAGTTCCATTTGTAACAAAGAGTTTTACATATTCCGTGATATAAGCCTTTTTTTAATTCGAACAGTATGAATATTCATTATTTTCGGCCTCCGTTGTCTGGTTTTGGAAAAACCAAAGAAAACAGTGGCCTATTGTCATTTACTTACCTGATTAAATATTTGCTTGGAGTTAAGACACTTCCACTTACTTTAGATATAGTATTCAATAAATTATTTAATGAAAAAATAATTTTGCCCAGTTGGTACCAGAAGGTAAGAAGTAGCTACCTAATAATTGAAATAATGACGCAATTCTAATTAACTGAAAACAATTTCTCTACACCCTTTTCCCTATAAGATAAGGACATGGCCTAAACCACAACGAAAAAACCCAACTAAAAGATTGAAACACCAATCATTAAAAGGATAATCCACCATACAATTACGGTTCAAGTTATTCAGCATCATGGCACAAAAATCTTTTCAAGGCCATTACCAAGGTTGCAGCCTTCAATTCCCCTAATGCAGACACAGTATAAACATTAAACAGTTTGTTAAATAGATATTCATGTCACAACTTTAATCATTTATTGAATAACAATGAGGTCACTTGTTTGGATTTGATAGGAGCAATCATATTAGTGAATGGTTGTCTGAACTTTTAAATTGCTGTTTGATAGTACTTAACATTCTGCACGCTTTGTATGACGATTTGCTTGTGATACTTTGAGTCATAGACGGATGTCACTTTTCAGTGTTAAATTATTTAAGTTACATTTTAATAGAAACATATTGAGTCATAAAATAAAAATTAGTTATTTCAGATTTCTAAGTACCTACTTGAAAACCATTCAAAAGAAAGGTATTCTACGATTGATTACTATCATATCAGAACTATAAATTCCATTAAGGTAGTTTTGGAGTTCATTAATATATACTAGTGATGGGCGTTGAATCAACGAACTAGTTGAATCAACGTTGATGTCTCTTCAACGGGATTAACGTTGACCGTGTACAAATCAACTCGTTGAATTCGTCAACGAGTTACGAGACAACGACGTTTATGAATTCAACTCGTTTGTCGAAACGAGAAAATGAACCCAACGTTTTGTTATTTTCAACGTACGTAAATTGTATCTATCATCTTTAATTTTGAGAAAGATGATAGTGGGAAAGCTAGTTGTACTCGTAATATATGTAAAGAAAAGATTTCTTATAAATCTTTAATTAGGTAAACTGCATCAAATTGTTCGTAAATTAACATTACAACAGCATACGTTAATAAAAGCGTTAAAGCCGTTTATCGTTCATGCAAGTTGACGTTCGTAACACGTTAACTCGTTGACGAAATTAACTAGTTGATCAACTAGTTGACAAACGCAATTCAACGTTAACGTTTCGTTGACGGAAAAACCTTCAACGACCCATCACTAATATATACTATACAGCAACCAAAGGGTTTTCTCGCATCAATAAATTACACAAAACTTATTTCATTTCCAACAACAGTATTAATGTATCAACATGACAGAAATATTACAGCTATGCAGCATCATAACAGTGTTGAGACTATGTACAAGGGGCAGATATTTAGATGCCCAATAAATTACTATAAAGGGCCATTAAAATGATGGCAAGGTGCCAACGTTGTCGGTGAAATGGTTAGGTATCAAAAGGTGCCAAATGGAATGGCAATATTAATTGAAGATATTTGTGGAATAATTAAGGTTGTGTGATACGTTTTGTTTGTTTATGTTTCAGTAGAGAAAGGAGTACTGAGATAATGTTGAATTATATACGTTTTGTTTGTTTATGTTTCAGTAGAGAAAGGAGTACCGAGATAATGTTGAATTATAATAAATTTTATGTGACAATGTAACAAAACGGATTATTTGATTGCCAAACTTTCCTGATTCATACCTGGAATGTACTATGAAAATACTTATTCTAAATGTAAACTCAATGTCAATTAATGTGTTGTTATGAATTACATCATTCCCTTTAATTTATAGCATTATTTATTCACAGAAATTTGTCTAATGAAGGACATTACTCATTCAATATTATTGTACCTATTTGAGGATTCAAATAGGTACCTATAACGTTATTGAATGAACCACCATAAATTGTGTCATTCTTTAGGTTCTAATAGGATACCAATAAATAAATTTTCCAATTATTTTGTACTTCATATTAGAAATGTATTGGTCAATAATGTGAGCCGATGTTAGAGATATTAAGATTCTTTGGTATTGTTGGTAGACATTTTTCCAGACTATTTACTCTGTTTAACAGTAGGTGATTCTTCAAAGAGATTGTTGAAAGCGTCTAGTCTTCTAATTTATTCAAAGTAACAGCTGGTTGAGTTTTAGATATTTTGAGTGTCTAAATACTTGTTTTGAGATGATCTTTTTTTATTTGACATAAACTAGTGGCAACTTTTTATGTTATGTTTATTGATGACAGAATCAGGTTATCAATGGTTGGTAGAAGATTACAAATCTTGTTATTGTAACAGGTTTTTGCAATTTTTTGCTTTCTATGATGGTTTCGTTGTAAAAAATTAAACTGATCTAATGTTTGTTCACAAAATAAACTACAGTAAGAATAGCAGCACTTATAAACTACAACGAGTATGAAAGCAGCACTTACTTTGAAAACTTCTGAGAAGAATCCCGAGCCAATCTTCTCTAGCAAGAAGTCGTCGAAGGGATAGAGCGCGGCCACAGCAGTCCTGAGGGCCGTGCACGACGAGCCCGTCACCCGGCGGTCACCCAGTCTCTCACAATCCTCACTCACACCAGACTCCTTATCACAATCATCATCACAACACACCGCACGCTTAGTCCGGCTCCCGTTCTCCCCATCCCGGTACTTTCGCCCCAACTTCGAGTGTGGTCCCCGCACATAACGACCCGACTTCGCAGTCTCGTCTAGATTCGTGAAGCTCTCCGCTATCTTCAGCACCTTGCTCGGCTTCCGCCGCTCGTACCTGCTCCTTCCACCCTCCTGCGTACAATCGTGTTGCATTATAGCTGATAGTGCTATAATCGAGTACGCTTATCCCGCTTCGAACATAGTGTTCCCAATCAAGTGTCCTCCACTACACAAGAACTATGCCTCACGCGCAACATCTTTATAAACGCCGATACACTAACTGACGGTACTCGAAAATATGCGAAATAACATTATAATCACACAAAAACTATGTCGATTTTGCTACTGTCACTTTCACATATTTCCCAAATATTCTCTTGTTATTGGCACTGTCCAGGGCTTGTTTCGGTTTTATATTAACAATCGAGTTTGTTGTTACGATTTGTGTGTTATGCGAAAGATGTTTCTACACATAAACAGTCCCATTGACTGACGACGCGCGTACAAGCAAAGTAAAGAAAGCTGAAAGCAAGCAAGCCAAGCAACACCAACACATGACATGACTTATCAGAATGTTGACAGCTTAGATTCTGGCGTTGGGTTTGGTATATTGGTAGCACTGCGTTATGGTCGCGTTCTTGTTTAACGATATATCAGTTATAACGATTATATTGTATGGGTAGCGATTTGAAAACCGTTACGTTATTAGTTTCTGACATTTTTCTTTGCCAGACTCGATACCCGATATTGTGTATTTTGGTTTTATATAAATAGGTAATGAAAATACGTTTGTATAGTTTTGTACTTACGTTGAAATAAATAATGGTCGAAAGGTATACTGTATCGATTCGTAACTCTGCGTTCAGAGAAACTTGTGAGAACTGTATTTTTATGTAGAAATATTAACATATGCATGTTTTGAGTCTTTTGAGATACGTTAAAAAATTTGTCTGGTCGGAACGAATTGGTGAACTGCAGAATTTAATCGAAATAAATATTGTCAAGTTGATTTGTACAGTCTCAATCATTGGTTTTCTATTAACCACACCCATTTCTAACAGCGGGCGAGGAGCATTATATTCTAGTAAGTATAAGCTGTTTATCAAAACGCCATCTATCGGATGCAAAAGAAAAAAAGGTTTTTTTAAGTACCCGAACTATTGCTCAGAGGATGTGAATTTCTGTTTAGCTCACTGATATCAGAAAGTTAGCCTGAAACCAAGTAGAGGGCGTGCAAGGTGCACAAAGTCCGTAACTTAACTTCGATAGTCATTTGCACAGAGTACATTGTACTACTCTGTCAAGAAAGTACCGGGAAAAGATCAATAATACACAAAATGTCTGTTATTCATCCAAATTTATTTTATCACCTTCAAAGTATGCTCCTTTAGAAACGATACACTTGCGCCAACGAATAATCCATTCATCAAAACATTTTTTAAACGCTGCTTCCGGAATTGAGTTCAGTTCTCGCCGCGAATTCTCCTTTATGTCTTCTATCGATTGAAAACGGGTGCCACGAAGTGGTAATTTGAGTTTAGGAAAAAGAAAAAAGTCAGCAGGAGCCATATCTGGTGAATATGGTGGTTGCTGGATGGTATTTGTTGAGTGTTTGGTTAAAAATTCGTTCACAATGATAGCCTTGTGCGAAGGCGCATTGTCGTGGTGCAAAATCCAAGAATTTTCTTTCCACAAATCTGGCCTTTTTGTCAAATGATTAGTTAAAATGGTACGGATCGACTCGTGAGATACAGAAAGTTCGGCGGCTATCTCTCTCAGAGTTGAATGGGGATTTTCAGTCACTAGTTCCTTCACTTTTGCGATGTTAACTTCAGTTGCAGACGTTGACGGCCTACCAGAGCGAGGCAAATCTTCCATCACATCTCGACCGCTTTTGAATGCTTTGAACCACTCATAAGCACGAGTTTTTGATAAAGTCGATTCACCGTAAGCCTTCTGTAACATTTTCAGTGACTCCGAACACGAAATTCCATTGGCGATGCAAAATTTAAGACAAACTCTTTGTTCGATATTTTTGTCCATTATGAAATTCGCAATACACACTCTACATGATATTACTAAAACCAGCACTGTATTTAATATAAATAACAGATGCAACTCAAACTCCGCGCCAAAATGGAAAACAGTTGTGCCAATCTAACAACTACAAAAAAACAAAAATTTGAATTTGGAACCATAAACAAATCATCCATTCCCGATACTTTTTTGACTGAATGTATATAGTGAAGTCATTTGTTCGATGAACGGGAAGTCGACTGAACGATTGTTCGAATGGACTTTGTTGCGAAACAACCTTTTATCGACAAACGTTACTTCGACTGAACCATTCATTGAATGTTTATTAAGTGGTGAACTGGTCTTTAGTATGAGTTTTAGTTATTACTAAGCTTCTGCTAGCGACTTCATCTCATATTCTCATTCACGGAAAGTCGGAAACACTCTGGCATCCTGGTAGTTTGTGAGTTTTGTTGTTTGTTTTGTTTCTTTACTGTTCGTACTTTCAACCCCTGAATTACTTCGATTTTTTCTAGTCTCCTGGTATTAGTGAAACTTTATCGCTTACAATTCCAGCCTCAATGAAGAAAATACTTGACATGTTTCTGGTCTTCTAGTACCTGGGAATTTTTACCTCTCACGATTCCGCCTCGGATATACTTCGTTATGTTCAATCATTAATCGAAACCAGAAATATATCAGAGTGTTTTCGGGGCTGGAATTGTGAGCGGTTAAGATTCACAGGTACCAGGAGACCAGAAACATGTCAAAGTATTTTTTTGGGATGGGATTACGAGCGCTAATGATTTTTAGGAATAAGGAGACTCGAAACATGTTTTTGACTGGAGTAGTGAACCCTAAACATCCACAAGTGTCGAATACCAGAAACATGTTGAAGTATTTCTAGCGGTGGAATTGTGAGCGGTTAGGATTAAAAACTACCAGGAGAACAAAACATGCTGAAGGTTTTTCCAGGCTGATATTGTGAGCGACAAAGTTTCACAAGAATCAGGAGTGCAAAAACACATCGAAATATTTAACTGGAATCATAAGTGATAAAAATTCACAAGTACCAAGGAGAGCAGAAACATCTCGAAGTATATCCGAGGCGGAAACGTGAGAAATTCCCAAGTAGGTTCCTGGAAATCAGATATACCTTGGAGTATTTTCGGGGCTGGTATTGTATGCGGTTAACATTCAAAGGTTTGTACTAGGAGACCA
Source organism: Lacanobia oleracea (assembly GCA_950371165.1). Classification (NCBI taxonomy): domain Eukaryota; kingdom Metazoa; phylum Arthropoda; class Insecta; order Lepidoptera; family Noctuidae; genus Lacanobia; species Lacanobia oleracea. Next base: position 4,224,211 of record OX493390.1, on the reverse strand, counting down.
GAAACATGCCTAAGAATTTTTGAGGCTACAATCGTAAGCGATAAAGTCTCACAAATACCAGGAAACCAGGAAGCATCGAAGTAATTCAGGGGCTGAAAGCTGACTTTTCGTGAATGAGGATATGAGATGAAGTCGCGGACAGAAGCTAGTAATAACCAAAACTCATTCGAAAGAGCAATCCACACTTAATAAACATTCGATGAAACGTTCAGTCGAAGTAGCGTTTGTCGATAAAAGCTTGTTTTGCAATAAAGTCTATTCGAACAATCGTTCCGTCGACTTTCTGTTCATCGAACAAATGACTAGGTATCGATGTTAAGTTACAGATCCCAACTACTGCTATGGTGTGAATGTATAATATTAATAAGGTAAGTATAAAAGTTCTATGACAGATAATATTCAATCAGGAATAAAATCTTAATTCACTTTTGTTTAACCCAAAGAAAGGGTTCATTGTCTCACTGGGAAAATAAAACGAGTCAAGATCAATTTCGCTGTTTATTTAATCCATGCTGACGACTATATACTTAATTAATTTCAATGTACCTATATCACACAATGGAAACATAACGATGATCACCTCGAGGAAACCAGTTTAAAAAGTCTTTTTCTTTATTTAATTTAATTTACACTGATTTCACCTCGAGTTAGCTTCCACAAAGAAATAATCTCTCTGTCACATTATAAAATAACAACGCTAGCTCCATTATCCACAACTGTCTACTAACTATTAAAAATTTAACGCTCAATAGCTATAAATACAAATATATTATTGCTGTTGCGATTTTATTATCTAATAACTTAATTAAATTTTACATTGATCTCAAAATGAGTATTCGTTTTTTACTTATCTAAATTTAGTCTTATCTAATCTTACCTATAGTAGTATTGCTTGATTTGAGAAAACATTGCTTTCTCGTGAAAATGTTGTAACAAATACAATAGTACAAAGTTAGTGAAGCAACCATTATATGGTGCATTGTAACAATCATTTAGACCCCATCTATTTTGAAAATAATTTGCTAGTCTAGACAAGTTTGAGCATTGATATTTGGAAGGTTAACAACACTTCTGACTTAATAGGTAATAAGGTAGGTAACTTAAGTTATTTTAGATTTAAAATTACCATGTAAAAGTAAGTAAGTTAGAGTAAGATTCGTTTTTACGAAGTCCAGATAAAAACTAAACAAATTCACAGCTGCCCAGCAGTGAATCTGTTTAGTTTTTCAGTCAGTCAGTTGAAATACACCATTTTTTTCAGAAGTGTTGGTTTTATGCGTTCAATAAGCAAATATTGAAATATTTAGCCCAAACAATTAGTTCAAATAAGAACTCTTTTAAAAGAGTTACAGAATATAATATTTAGCCAAGATTTTTAGCCCCAGATGAAATATTAGGTATTTTAAACGTTAAAAATAACTGTTATCATAGTAAAATAATCGTTGAACATAGATTAAAATCAAATTGTTTCTGTTTATATTCTAATGCTAACAAAATGGGGCCTTACAAAAATTGTGCTTATTACATTATGTATCTAAGAAACTTATGATTATATTCTAATTTACAAAAATCAAAATGTACAAAATGTAAGGTAAGAAACGATTAGTTTAAATAAGAATAACGTAATAACTATCATAAAATTATTCTAGCTACTCAGTAACATTTTACAATGATTTTGTACATAATTCGAAGCTTCATATTTGTAGGGAACGTACTAGTTTGTAATATGATTAAATGTAAGATATTCACTATATTTTTGTGTTTTAAAATAAATAACGGTTAATCTACGCCATTTTACTTTTGCAGGAGAGTAGCTGAATGAGTTTGCAAATTAAAGCTTGGTCGTGGGTGAACAAATTATATTTATAGTGATTTTCAGCCTCAAAGTACGTATTTAAGCATTATACATTTTTTTAATAAATTAAATGCTAAATAAATGCGTCTTGAATTACCTACGTTATCTACAAGAAAGAGATAAAAACAAACTAATGCCACATTTTGAAAATCACAGTGACAGAAAAGGACTCAAAGCCTTAACAAGTCCAGGCAAAGTAAAGTTGGATAGAAGCTAATTAAGAGAAATAAGGGCAGAGGAAGTCATCATCATTAAAACTGTCGCAACAAGAATTATTTCACAACCATTCTCTTCAAATCTATCAACCATATTTTGTAAACTAATATCCATGTTATCCATGTACAAGTTAGGTAGGTACTGTTTCATTTTACTGATGCTGGTCTCATTTTACAATGTTTTGCAAAAAGTATTACCTTATTTAAGTATATTAGTATTATTCAACAAGTATTTGATTTTTTTAAAAACGAGGTACAGAAACAGCCTTATAACTTTTACTTTAGAGACGATATTGGTTTCTTGGAATAACATAACTTGCCCAAGGATAACATTTTGCTATTATCATAGACGTTCTATACACAAGACACCCAAACTGATGTGCCTCCAAGTTAGTCATTCTAATCTAGTGTAGTAAATAAGGCAGGAGATTTATTTATTTTCAGGGTTTATAAAATAGGTATCTACCAAATTAAGGAATATTCCGTTATGGAGCACTGAAATGCGAATCTAGCTTGGTTAAATTGACATTAACGATTAGCTGGTTTTAAACTGTACTTAACTTAAAGATGATATATATCTAGTAGCTAACGGTATTGCTCTGATCTAGATTTAACACTTTCTTAAATGACTGAATTTACAAACAAAAAGTGTACTTGGAGGCACAAATCACAAAAATAGACAGAAACGAAGAAATATGTGCATATTTGTGCAATCAAGACGACATCTATCATGTCAATTTATTATCTAAAATTGTACATTTAAATATAATGAAATAACAGTTTAAAATAACGGCTAACGTTATTTTAGCTATTTTAATATGTGGCAATATTACGTTTTAGGCGATTGAGTCTATCTATGATTGATAAGTATATCGATTTTAAACGATTTACAATATTAATAATAACAAAAATAACGGGAAAAATAGCTTGATATACGTTTATAAAGTGTCTTAATAACTAAACGTTTGTTTTCTATATAGTTTCTAAGCCTGTCTATTTTGTCGTAGCTATAATTACAAGGGTGAGGGGTCCGAAATGACTTAACTTTGTGAATTTATTAGGAATCATCTCGGGATAATGTAGTGTATGACTGGGAGACATATTACAAAGGTTAGGGTTATTCTCAGCGCCGGTTGGTGGCTCGTCTGATCTTGACATTCACCTGCAAAGAAAAAGCAAAGAGAAAATTACTTAATATAGGACATGTCAATACCTAAATCAATATTTTATTTTATTTTTAAATCAATATTGGATCAAAATTATGCACTATGGTAGAACTTTTACGAGCCGGGATTATGCAAAGTCGAAAAAAAAAAATGGCCAATTTCATAGACATGAACGGTGTCGTTGAAGTTCCTCCAGTTAATTTAATCTGTAATTGATTGTGTTTATTTCTTTACGTCAATTCTCTTAGAGCCAGGGCACCTTATAATTTGGCGCAAATGCCGCTCAATATACAAGCGAGCCCTCGCACTCGTTCCATAAATAACAGCAAAATAATGCTTGTACTCGCGGGTGCTGTTTTGCGCGATAGGAAACAACTCAACGAGCCTTTTCATACTTACTAGTAGCGGTGGCGTCGAACACAAGATCAGGCGTGAGATCGTTCCGGTCGCAGTTGGTGGCAGACCTCGCCAGTGCGAGCGTGGCGCGCGGCGTGTTACGTGACACGAAGCAGTAGCGGCGCGTCATACAACACTACACACTTACCAGTAGCGGTGGCGTCGAACACAAGATCAGGCGTGAGATCGTTCCGGTCGCAGTTGGTGGCAGACCTCGCCAGTGCGAGCGCGGCGCGCGGCGTGTCACGTGACACGAAGCAGTAGCGGCGCGTCATACAATACTACACACTTACCAGTAGCGGTGGCGTCGAACACAAGATCAGGCGTGAGATCGTTCCGGTCGCAGTTGGTGGTAGACCTCGCCAGTGCGAGCGCGGCGCGCGGCGTGTCACGTGACACGAAGCAGTAGCGGCGCGTCATACAATACTACACATTTACCAGTAGCGGTGGCGTCGAACACAAGATCAGGCGTGAGATCGTTCCGGTCGCAGTTGGTGGCAGACCTCGCCAGTGCGAGCGCGGCGCGCGGCGTGTCACGTGACACGAAGCAGTAGCGGCGCGTCATACAATACTACACACTTACCAGTAGCGGTGGCGTCGAACACAAGATCAGGCGTGAGATCGTTCCGGTCGCAGTTGGTGGCAGACCTCGCCAGTGCGAGCGCGGCGCGCGGCGTGTCACGTGACACGAAGCAGTAGCGGCGCGCCGCCGTGCTGTCTCGTGTCACTGGCGTTGTCACCACGAACGACGCGCCGTTCTCGTACCAGCCGCCGTGGCATGTGTACGCTGGAAATTGAAAAAAAAAAAAACGAAAAACTGCATTAGCGAGTGAAAATTGACATTCCTAAAAATATACCGTCTTCAGATTTGTTCTCTGAACGCGATTATCCCGCTCGCAATCGGGTCACGATAGTTGCGTTCGTTTTTTGCTCCGGCGCTGACTCGGCCTGTTTGGTGAAAATCCTATATTGTCGCGTGTTCTTGAATGAACTGTCAAACCCACGGGACAACGAGGTGGTTGAAGTCGATGACAATAGCATTAGTAGTTAAAGATACATTATAGTAGTTGTGGAAGAAACCGCCTCGACGCCTAACATATCGATAACCCGCCTGCATCTTTGGAGAGAGACGGGACACCGGGTTCGCGGGCGCTTAGAGTGGGGATTTGTCCGTCCACCGAGTGACCCCCAGAAAGTCGATGGCACAGTGATCACGTGCAGCCGTACCTACACTGTGTCACTAAGGGGAAACCCCTTTACATTCTTCTCAGGGATGTGTAACATGCAACACATGCACGGAGGCGGTATCGGAGTGATCTTTTAAGAGGTAACAGGGTCCTTTCCATGTGGTGACGGTGATTATCGGGATGATTTTAATAATAATATTAATATGGAATGGAATCCGTGGGAACACAATTCTTGGATTCCATAGATCTTAAGTCCCTCTCCTCAACCGAAACTTACAAGTATTTGGGTATGTCGGAAGCGTTAGGCATCAATGCTGTTGATATGAAACAATCGTTGAGGGAACGCTTCTTTGGCCGCCTGAACAAAGTACTTTACAGTCTTTTATCAGGCGGAAACAAGGTGCGCGCCTTCAACGGTTGTTGTTCATGCTGGTTTTGATGTATTCTTTCGGCTTACTCAAATGGACTCAGACGGAACTTGATGCATCACCCACGGTCACCGGTGATGAGGCTGTATATCCCGTGGAAGTGCGGGGGTCGTGGCTTCTTAAATGCTAAGACCCTGCACAACCGCGAGGTATGCAGCCTTAGGGAATACTACCTAGAGGCCGCCGTGGGTATGCATCGAGATGTGGTAGCAGTGGACAAAGGCATTACCGCGCTCTCCTTGGCTAACGAGAACTGGCGCAAACCTGTGGTATTAGATACTAAAGACCGCAGGGAGGTATGGCACAGCAAGGAGCTTCACGGACGCTTTTATCGGGTCCTACATGGACCCGATGTAGACTTCTTAGCGTCCGTAGCCTGGCTACGTTTTGGTGATCTCCTCGGGGAAACCGAAGGTTTTGTCTGTGCAATTATGGACGAATGTATGATGACGAACAACTACCGGAAATACATTGTGAAGGACGGTACGGTTGACATATGTCGGGCATGTCACCGGCCCGGGGAATCCATCCGCCACATTATTTCCGGTTGTTCTAGTCTGGCTAACGGAGACTATTTGCACAGGCACAACCTTGTAGCCAGGATTATTCACCAGCAACTTGCTCTTAAATACAATCTTGTGGAATCTGAAGTACCGTACTATAGGTATGTGCTCGACCCAGTTCTCGAAAATGGCAATTGCACATTGTATTGGGATCGGCCAATCATCACTGACAGGACTATTGTTGCCAATAAGGCTGATATAGTGGTGATAGACCGATTAGAGCGTCGCGCCATGATTGTTGACTTAGCAGTCCCTTGACGAGAACCTCGTGAAGTCAGAGAAAGATAAACAAACTAAGTATCTTGACTTGGCACGCGAGGTTGTCGACATGTGGGATGAGAACACAGCAGTCATTGTGCCGATAGTCGTGACGGCCAATGGCATAATTGTCAAAAGCCTCGACCAACATCTCAAGTGGCTCTCGTTGGGCAGCTGGATCAAGGGCTTGATCCAGAAAGCAGTTCTCCTGGACACGGTGCTTATATTGAGGAGGTTCCTCTTTCGGGAGCCCTGACCACCGGTAGCTTGGAACCTATTCCCGATACCGTCCGGTGGGCTTATATTTTTAAATGTTTTTGATACAAATATTTAAAAATGTAAATTTTATGTATATTTATGAATAATAAATGGAATAATAATAAATCCCATTTATTTCCAAACTAAAAATAATATTACATGCATGTTCATTGAATATTTAAATTATTAATTAATTATTACAATATTTCACTTTTGTGTGATATGCAATGAATCTAGTAATGATTTTATTTATTTATTAATAAAAAATATTTGTTTTAATCGCTGTCGTTGCTACCTTCATCACCATGGATTGGAACCCCTTCTTGGGTATAGGCCTCCTCCAGCTTGTTCCAGGCCTCTCTGTCCATTGCTGTCTTTCTCCAATCGCTTCCTGCTATCGCTTTTACATCCCCCTGCCGGGATGATTTTAGTGAGGTAAAATCCTACACACGTTTGTATTTTCCCCAAAAGTATAAGCGCCTTTTCAAGGCTCTCAAAAGACAAAAAGAAGGTATAGTAGTAACACTATTACTTCCACAGAAAAAAGTTGTTGTTGCGTTGTTCTTGGGATTTAAGAAAATATAAGGTGTTTTTGCTATGGTGTATTTAATACCTGTAGTGTTACTATATTTTTTGGCAATAGCACAAGACCTTAAGCGTTCAACAACTGGCTGACTGTTAGATATCAATAAAGTTAAAGTTTAACTTGTGATCACCTCGTCGCAATAGCTGTTGCATAAATACATTTAGAACTCTTTAAAGTTACTGAGTGACTGACAGAAAACATAAAACCGAAACTGCTGTTTTTGCTGATCCTTGGGGAGTGTAGAAGAGCACTAAGTAAGGATTTCCCGAAATTCCTACGGGGATGGGAGAAAACGGGTTATGCGCGTACGAATTTGCGGGCAAAAGCTAGTTAATCATATTTAGGAACGCCTTTAGAAATCATTGAAGTCATGTACGAGGCACTTCTGAGTGTGAATTGATTCAATGGGAATCCAATAGGTATCAAGTTTTAAGGCATCTACGCTGCTGTTTTTTACGGTATGTTAGAGACTTCTACACGAACGAAATCACAGACAGAAGCTAGTTATTTAAAAAACAAGTAAAAAATCAACAATTCTCACCTGTAACCACCTCTCTATTTTCACAAGTAGAATAGAACTCCATATTCTTGACAGAGTTGCATCCCACCTCTAGTCTATTGTAGCTGTTGACCACACAAGAGACTTCTCCCTCCGACTCCCTCCTACTCCTCAACATGGGAGCACTGGACATGTTGCTTACGCTAAAATTGAACAACCTACTCCCATTAACCCTACGATTATGTTCAAGCATTGCCTTCTCTCTCTTATTACTAAGTTCTTCGCTAGATCTTATGTCTCTTTTTCGTCGGTTTTGTATTTCGTATTTTCCGGAGTACGGACACTCTTTCGATTCGGGATTGCTTGCTGGAAAAGAAACGAAAAAACAGATTAAAGTCAGTGAATAGCAGTAGACTTCGGCAGGGCTGTGACAGGGTTTTTGGAACTTATTTTCGGGATTTTCTTAGGGCCCGTGAATATGTGTTAATTTCAGCGTGTGGCTTAGGGCAAGGTCACACGTTTTGTTTTGAGCAAATAGGGTTGAGCAAATGTGATGCAAAGGTTACAGTTCTAAATCACTATCAATTCCGGACACTCCCTCCACCTCCCCATTGCCCGACCACTATGTTTTAGGGGCCAAATCGAGGGGCAACTGCGGACAAAACACCCTTTGCAATCATATTTTAGTGTCTGCAGACGCTTCTTGATCCCTTACAAATTAGCCTAAACTAAACGGGCATGTACGAACACACTAAGTACTTCCAATTCCAGACCGTTAAACTGTCAGTGGTAGTGTCTGGATTATGGTATAAAAATAAAAAGGCTTATTGCGATCATCTTAGCCTATCGACCGTTGTAGCCAATAGCTGCCTTTAAGACCTAGCTTCAGCAGAGGATCACGATACTGACCTACTAAGGTAACGTAAGGCGCGGTGACCGCGTTGAAGTGATGCGGCGAGCACGCGTCGTCCGGCCGCGACGTGGGCGCGCCGCGCTGCAGCTCCGCGATGTACGTGTCGCGCCGGTACAGCACCACGCACACGTAGCGGGACACGCTGTGGAACGAAAAAAAATAAATAAATGACTAAACGGGAACCTGTAGGAAAGAGCTGATTCTACAGCAGCCTTCATGTAAACTGTGGGATCTTCTAATCGAACGGGTAACGTTCGATCTAGCTTGTGTCTAGCTGTCATCTCACTAGCGACGCCATAAGCCGAGATCCGTACCCTACAGGGGATGCTCTTGGTTAGGGTGTGCAAGTCTAGATTGGTTGATGGTTTTAATTCCCAAAAAAGCCGCCACAGGGAAGTCCTGTTAAGCAGAGAACCACTTTCTTGGTTGACTTGCGGGAGAACACTCATAAAAAAATAAAACCAAACGGGTGTTGCTACTACCAAGCCCTAATCATCCGCTTTCTGTGTATAATCTGTTAATCGTACATCTCGCTGGCACGTTCCAGGATTTGGAGTCAGTGTTTTTCAGATACAGTGAAAAGTCGTCCATCCAAATAACAGCTAAGTCCCGAGCAACAGGCTGAAAAGCGAATTAGCAATAAATCCAAGAAGTGCTCTACTTTCTATCAACAACAAACTCACCAATGATGCTGCCAATGCGCCACCAACGCCACGGAGTTCCCACTGGGCGAGCTGGCCTTCACGTTGACGCAGTACACCTTGATGTCGGCGCCCGTCTGGTTGGTGATGCGCAGCGTGGCGTTCCGCTGGTAGAACGTGTAGTTGCTGGTGAAGTCCAGCGTGTGCCAAGTGTGGGAGAACGTCATCCACGAGGGGAACTGGCAGTTGAAGCGGACTGATACTGGAAGAAATGAAGGCCTATACTTAGTATGAGTGTGACCTCAAGGATTCAGCTTGACTAACTTAGCTCGAGTCTCTCTCTCAAGGGCATGCCTTTTCTGATGTTAGCTGACTTAATAGAGTATGAGATGAACGCAATTACAACGTTTGCAATGCCAAAGAACACAGCGTTAGCGGATGTGCGTCTGATTTAGATATTTCAGCTTTAGGCCCAATTCGATTTTTTCCATGAAATGAGCCTTCCATCACCGGTCACCCATCCACCAGTCTACAAATAAGTCCACAGCTGGACACCGGCCTCTCCTCATCAAACGAGCTTTGAGCGTAGTAAAATGGTTACAGCACTATGAAGACAATTTACTACTGTCACAGTAAGAATATTGGTTTCAACCACAGTTGAATCTCTATCTCAATGTTTTAAGTTACTTTAGTTTCCTACCACTATCTCTTTACACACTGTTTCTACGTTTCTTATCTTATTCTTCTGCCGCAGGGCTGCTGGAAGAAATTGCTTTTGAAATAAGCAGTATCTTCTCTTCTCTCTGTATATAATTTTCTTTAACAAGCACTGGAAGACCTTCCAAGAGGTGGACCGACAACCTGGTAAAGGCCTCAGGTATCCGCTGGATGATTGTATCCAGCGGATACCTGAGGCCTTCACCAGGTCATTAGTCATCACATCGATGCGTCTTGCCATTGCAAGACGTATCGATGTGATGTCTCTTAGGAGGGTTTATCTCTAGAAGTATCTAATAGCCTATCTCTAGTACTTATTTAGAAAATTAATAAGTCTACCTCTGCATACTCTAGGTTCATGGTCCTCGCATATGTTAACAAAAGTTTTGTATACCACAGCACATGTAAAACATTGATTTTAAAAGGGTAACTATGGAGTTTCTTGTCCGTTCTTCTCCGTAAGAATCTACCCTTCCGAATGGACAGTAGAGACACTATGTTATTTTAAATGTAATGATGACGTTCAAAAGTGCCGTTTAATGGCCTATTTGAAATAAACGTTTTTGATTTTGACTTTTGACTTTAAGAAGTGGATTTCCGGCTGAAATGATGATGATGTATTGTGTGTACAAATAAATATTTCTCACCACGTTTCAAAGCCATAGTCCGGGAGCCCTCGGTGGCGCTGAAGAGCCCGTTGCACGTGGCGTCGCCCGACTGCGCCACGCGGTACTCCACGCCCGCGCCCCCCGCGCCCCCCGCGCCCCCCGCGCCCCCCGCGCCGCCCGGCGCCGCCACCTGCTCCTTCAGCGCGCCGGTGGCTGTAACACGCGGGTGGACTACTAAGTCTAAAAGTGGAGAGGAGAAAGACGTTTGAGGACCACTGTTGGAAGAAAAATGATTGGGCACCGTTTTTCTTCCGTTAATGGTTTGTATAGAAATTAAAAAAATACATGATTCATTGAAGGCACACTGGTGTGATTTCTGGCATAAGTAAAGTTTTGATGATGAAATGTGCCACCGAGACTTCAAAAAGTTTCAAGTTTGTTCCAGATACCTAAAGTGGCAACTTATTAGTTTTATTTAATGTCTAAGGCGTCGTTCTAGAACAAAGTGGTCACCAATGTCATAGATTTTATTTCATTTTTTTTTTTAAATAAAGAAACAATTAAAACATTAGTAGTTACCATTCGTCTTCTCGTAGACGAAGCAGCGGTAGCGATCCTCGTTGCTGGTGGCGTGGTTGTGGTGCAGCTTGCCCACCAAGAAGCGGAGGCTGCCTTCCTTCCACGTGGCCAGGCATTCTAGCTCTTCCACTGGAATTAGAAAGATGATTATTAGATTAATACAAAATACTTAGAGCTTCTAGGCAACATTTGACGCGCAACGCGTGACGCCTAACATTAGGGACCGTGCACAGCGTTGACTATGCCATCTAGTGTCGCATATTTGAAGTTTTAAGGGTCAGAATACTTGAAATTGACGCTTCTGTGCTGCCACCTGTGGTTCCTGCACGTTCAGTTTAGAGAAATGTGCGCGAAGAAGACTGTGCCATCTAGCGAAGCTATTTCGAATTTTATACTTGAAACATATTTGACAGTGACATTTCTATGCTGCCACCTATAGTTTCTGCACGCTCCCTATAACGCGCGACGTTTCCAGCAGGCGCGCAACATTGATAATAATACTAAAAAACATGTTGAGCGGCAAAGAGCAACTCTTACTTAGTACCGTAGCAGCGGCGCAGTTGTGCATCGTTGCCGAATAGGTCGAGCGTCACGTGTTGCGCGTCAAATGTTGCCTTTTGGATACGCGACTTGAGGCGTAGAAATGCCAAAGTCAGTGTTTCCTGGTCGCTATAACCTAGGGGCCTTAAATTCTAGTCCTGATTAGGTTACTTCTAGGCATGCGTGCTCCATCGACGCCCACATTGTCGCTTTCTATCAGATGAGATTGTGGCCAAACTAGAGCCTTATTCATAAGGCAAACATTGCCACCTTATTAAATACATGCGAAACACCCGGCTTCGGCTGGTTATTACTTTTTATATTAACAAACCGTTCTCGTTTATCGCTCCTTCTATTGGTGAAAACGATATCAAAATACCTTGCTTGGTTTAAAGGAGGAAGGGAAGCAGACGGCGACTTTGTTTTCTACAATTTAGAGATGATAGTGTTTTTGCGGATACGATAAAAGATGAAGAATAGGTACAAGAGTACATTTTTGACGTTTTGACAATCGCCTTCGCTTGTATAATAAGTCCATGCCTTCGCCACGCTACCGCTGACAGAATGTCACCTGTCTAGAGCCCCTGGGCGACCTTCATTCATTTAATGATTGAGCGAAAAATTAGGTTCAAGAACTTCACAACCTCATCCCACCGGCCCCCTTCTACCATCGGACATCCAGACGCACTGCAACTTATCATACCTACCTTGTTGCTATTCCTCCAATTCGCACTAAGTGAAAAATGCCTTTTATAATGCGCACAGCAAAGGAGTGGAACTCTCTGCCTGCGTCTGTGTTTCCGAACGCCTACAACCCTAATCTCTTCAAAATTAGAGTGAACAGGCTCCTTCTGGGTAAGCTCGCTCCAACGTATACTTTGTCTCTGTCATCTCTGACCTAGACTAGAGTCAAGAGTAAACCCATCTCAAATAAAATATAAAAAATATTAAAAAAAAGGAACATGGCAATGGTGTAGAGAGCGTTTTGCGCAACGTTGAGCATCCGCTGCATAACACTCAGAGGATCGCGACTGTAGAATCATTTGAAATAAACAAAAGGTTTATTCTAAAACAAACTTAGCGTCCATTTGAATCAGAACAATAAAATAAAGACAAAACTGCTTATTAGCAACTAAACTATCCAAATGACGAACTTGCAACAGACAAGCCCAGTAGTAGATACCTGTACTTATAGGCTGTTAACTTCTTGTTAGAAATCTACATCCAAGAATAGATGCAGTTCGTTGTTGGCGTAGACAATTGTGACAGACGACTGCACAAATAAAGTTTTATATACAGGCTGTTCCAAAAGTAGTTAAGTAGCAATATAAAAATATTTTTTTTTACCGGCGTCCCACATGTGGGACGCTGCGCTTGCGCGGTTTTAGGCTCTATTACTACCTACAATTATGCAAGGTATTTTATGGTGCGCGCGGGGACGGGGCGTTTAAAAAAACGAGCAAAAAATTAATACTTTTCAAGAAGTCTAATGCAGTTGGATTTTTTAGTACAATCATAAGTCGGTTCGAATTTATGATTGTACTAAAATACCAACTGTATTCACTTTTAAAGTGAATATTCTGTTTTGATATTCACTTTTAAAGTGAATATTCTGGAACTTTTTGGTTGTTTTTTGCGGTTGAGATTTTGGAAAATATTTAGTAGGTATTTACTAGCACTTCGCCCTGGACTTCGTCCACGCTATAATTTTATTTAGGATCCTTATTTTTTTCTTGATAAATTATATACTAAAACCTTCCTGGAGGACCACTCTATCCATTGGTGAAAACAGCATGAAAATCGGTGCAGTAGTTTTTGAGTTTATCGCAAACAGAAAGACGTGGCGGAGGACTTTGTTTTATAACATGTAGTGACATGTAGTGTATGTTAGTCGCTGTTGAGGAAAATGTCATGTGGTGAGGGAACCTAACTCTCAAGTGAGGTCTTACTATGGCGTCTTAATCCCATCATGGTTCTGTTGCGAAAAGGGGATAGTTCTATGCGTCCTTTCTCGTCTCTCTCAATAGAGCCGTCATAGTAACAATACATTGGTAACAAAACTGTAATACCTAAATACATGTGAACGCAACCACGGTGTAATTTTATTTTAAACTAACTTGTTACAATTACCAACTCAGTGTTAAGTATCAATAAGATTTTTTTTGTAACAATGGTTAAATTAAATTATTATTTCCTTTATTCATCTTTTTCACTTATTTCTACATTTTAAATATTTTTATACAATATATATATATACAGGGTTATTTGTAAAACACCAGAAACCTCTTAGGCAGTGAAAGTACACATGATTATAAGCAACTTTTACTTTGGGAAAACTCCGAAATCTCGAAAAAAATATCAACTGTTTCATACAAAATGCAATATTTAGCCAATGAAAATGTATGAAACAGCTGATATTTTTCTCGAGCTTTCGGAGTTTTCCCAAAGTAAAAGTCGCTTATAATCATGAGTACTTTCACTGCCTAAGAGGTTTCTGGTATTTTACAAATTACCCTGTATATTAAAAAAACATTTAAAAATATAAAAATAGTAGCCCACCGATATCGGGAACAGGGTCCAAGCTACCGGTCAGGGCTCCAGAGAAAGGAATCTCCTGACAATGCGAGCCGTGTCCAGAAGTACCGCTTTCTGAATCAAGCCCTTGATCCAGCTGCCCATCGAGAGCCTCCTAAGGTGTTGGTCGAGGCTCGTGGCTATTAAGCCATTGGCCGACACGACTATCGGTACAATGATTGCAGAGTCCACTTCCCACTTCCAAATTATTATTTCCTTTATTACAGAAAGTAGTCAGTATTCGTCTCGAGTTCTCGACCTAGCCAAAATACATAAGATTTATTTTGGCTACCCTTTGATGTCTTTTAGTAGCTCAGACATTGCGTGTAGAAGAATCTATTACTTTCGTACTAACTTAGGCACATAAAACTTAAGGCAACTAGCAACTCCAACGTACGAAATCAATACGCTCATCAACTATACGTTTCCATCTATCTGGATTGTCGGCCATTTAGTTAATTGAAATTATCCCAACAAACACGCAGACGGAATTAGTATCTAAGGAATGAGTCACCAATATGTCCTTAACATCGCAGTTATTTCCGATGGGCCGCCGGCTGCGGGCCGCGACTAAAACTAAACAATAGCTGACACCTTTGCTGGAACTCTGCCCGATCCATTTGTAACCCACGTCTAAGAACTAACAAGACAAGCTTGCGTCGAAAATATACTCACAAATAGTTTTAGCTTTACAAATTATATGTCAAGGATAGGAGATGTTGATTTTTTAGCCAGTTTTACGACTTAAGGTGGGTACTGACTGGTTTTACGGGCCGTAATGTACCATTCGCAGCGAACATGTTACATTACGCGTTTTCCTAAAATCCGTGTGAGATGCTCGTTTCGATCTCTGCTCGCTGTGCTCCAGATTCGATAGACACTTAGTGAAGATGTCTGACGACGAGATTGTGTTGGGAACAAATCTTAATCCAATTACAAAGTTTTTTCTCTGTCCGACTCTATTTTTAGGGTTCCGTACCCGAAGGGTAACCAACGGAACCCTATTACTAAGCCTCCGCTGCCGTCCGCGGTCTGTCTGTCAGGGGGCTGTATCTCAAAAACCGAAACAGGTAGAGAGCTGAAATTATCACAGATTGTGTATTTCTATTGCCGCTATAACAAAAAATAATAAAAAATAAGGTTTATGGTTCGTGTGCTAGTCCGACTCGCACTTGACCGGGTTTTTAACAAGAAATAAACACAACGTAGCCAGGAATCGACACTCGTGACGACTTGTCGCGGCGTACCTACTGACTGAACCGCATAGCACTCAAAGGGATTCGCCAAAAAACCGCCACCGAGCAGAAACCGAGCAACGAGCGAGAAGAGTTCGTACTCCCTTTCACGTACTGACTGCACAAATGCTCGCTTTCTAACATGTTATATTACGCCCCGTAACACTGGTCAATACCTGCCTTTGGAGTGTAAAAAATAATTGGAAGTTGACCTAATTAACTTTTATTCGTGTTTGTTGCTATTTCGTTTTACTAACAGCAATGAAAAATAATCTGGCTATAAACCTATTCACCTACTGTAATAACATTTTGCACATAAACGCTAATGATTTTCAGCTGTGTGCTGTGCATTTGTCATGTTATTACGAGTTCTAGCTTCCAGCTGTTTCATGGTACCCATCATCATTTGTGTCCCACAGTATAAAACCATTGGTTATGTAGTTTTAAAATAAAGAGTCTGGTATATAAAACCTGTCTTACCTTCTCACACTTGACCTCATCTACAGAGTGTTCTTCCCGCAGCATAAAACCATTGGTTATGTAGTTTTAAAATAAAGAGTTTGGATTGTAAAGGCCCTCTTGCTTTTTTTAGTACCCTCAGCTACAGGAAGTTCCAACAGTGCATTGTAAACAGCCTGTGTAACTGTTCATGTAATTTTTTTAAGAAAAGAATCGAGAAGATAGGGCTCTTTTATCACCAGACTTAATTTTCGAAAATTTGTCGTAAATAACTGTCGGCAGCTTATCTCAAGGGGCACGATGGATCGAGGTTTAAAGGTGTCTGGCAGCAGATGGATGCGGTCTGCTCAAGGCCGGGATGAGTGGCACTCATTTGGGGAAGGTTTACGTTCAGCAGTAGACGGCAATTGGTTGGTATGATGATTATGAGTATGGAGTATGGATGCGTCATATTTAAATACTCACCCGTGCTTTCAGAGCCATACACATCAGGACACGCCTGGTAGTTGAGGAGTAGCCTCGAATCCTCCGTGCAGCTCTCGATTGAAGACACCGGACTCTTGCAGTCACCATGCCCCCTGAAAATAGTTAGCGTTTCTATTAGCTGGTGTTTTAGCGTTACCAATATAAATCACTTTTGTTTTCGCTCTTGATCGTTGTCTGGCGAAGTAAAAGGACACCTGGTTGTGAGCTTTGCGACAGTAATTTTTGGTGCTGAGTAAGAAGCCAAAGGGATCAGGGTGTATTATTAGTGTTTTTCCAAGTTCATTTTGATTTTATCGGCCTTAAACTCTATAGGCTATACGTAAACCTTCTTCCAAATCCTCGGCCCATGAATGCCCACAAATAGGCGCCATGCAACGTCTATTTTATAGACATCTATACTAATGTAGTAAAGCTGAAGAGTTTGTTTGTTTGTTCGTTTGAACGCGCTAATCTCCATAGATAAGCGCGTTCAAACAAACAAACTCTTTTTGTGTATGATAGAGTAGTGATAGTTTAGTATTTATGAGGAAGGCTATACGGGAACGGAAAAAATGGGACACGCGCGAAGTCACGGAAAAAATCTAGTTTTCTATAAAACAGTCATCATTTTCATGTCTCGTTTTCATTGTCGCGTCTCGCTTATCTGTGGAAACTTTAACCATAAATCCATATATCGACTGCACAAAACCAGTTTAACACAATCGTACTTCCACATTTCAATCTCATTTCATCGGAAATCATGCATCACTCTTCAAATTACTGCTCTGACTGACGCTCGATCGGCAACGCATTACTGACGGTTTTTAATTATACGTCATTACGAACCGTCGCCGTCGTCGGTACTCGCGACCGGCTGACGCGTGTCATGTCTTAATTGCTGGTCAGCTGAACTGTCGTGGCTGATGTGGCGTCAATGCAGGGCTGTTATTGGAACTGGACGGTTATGTGAGCTTGGTTTTGGATGGTTATGTATAAGCAAGCTATTTAGTTGAACTTTAACAGTCAGAAGCTTGTCAGAAGTCTGAAAAATATCAGTCATGGGTTTGTCATTGGATGCAAAGGCTATTTGTGTAAAATACTGGGATCTAGTTGCATTTCGTCGAAAAGCAGGCGATCATATTTAGATCGTTGGAAAAAAGATTCGCAGACGTCTATTTGTAAAAGCAAACAATTTCGGCTTATGGCCAATTTTGGAGTGTTCGTCACCATACATATAAAAGTCAAAATCAACAAGGTACGAAAACTTGGCTGCTTGAAAGGATGTCAATGCAATGACAATGTTCAATATAACACTGCTAGATATCCCTTCATCTGTTTGTGTCCTTAAGAGCGAACTGTCAAATTTCTCGCATATTTACATCGAAAACAATGGCAGCGACCAGTGTCCCTTCAAGGGTGATGTGACAGCTGCGAGAATTTGACAGTTTGTCCTTAAGGACAGTGACACAGATGAAGAGTTTTATAGGGCAAAACTAAGAGGTCCAAAAAAACTGAGTAATATATACAAAAAAAAAAATAAGAATATTAAAAGACCGGTACCAGTAACCAGTAGATCAAACTTTGAGTTCACTTACCTGTTATAAGTAAAAGAAAAGGGCCCTTTCAGCGGGCAGTCGACAGGCTCAGCGTTTTCCCTGAACATTGAGTACAACAACGCGTCTCCCGTTATCAAGGAACACAAGTGGGGTAGCGCGTCTCTTCGGTGGCAGAATGCTGGAAATGAGAGCAAGCATTTAGTACAGATTCAGGGACAGGGCGACGCTTGATGTGCTTACTTGTGTATAGTCCCCGTCACGAGTAACAATACATTTTGTCAATAAAGAATTCTACTAAGTTACGTTGCGACAATTCGATCAACAAGAAATAATCCCAAATTCAACCAACTCAAAGTAACGTACGTGTATTATGAAGCTAACGAGCAATTTCACTTGGCCGGGTTATATTTTAGCGATATAAAATGCTCTCGTCTATGTTTTGTGGTAATGGAACGCGTCTGAATCATGGAACAAATATTTGAACAAATGTGTTTACAAAATTTATAGCTTCTCGTGACAGTGCAAAGTATCAGTATCACGTGTCAGTGGTAAACTGCCAATACTAGTTGACCCTGTATTCTATTGAAACTCCTTAATAAACTCGGCTAGCTGCCACCACCAGACAGTGGTCATTAGAACATTTACTTAGGCTGACTGTCCACTGAAGCGGAGAAGAGAAGAACGGAGAAATATCAACCAATCGAATTGCATAAAATCTCCGCTCCACATTAGACACTGCCGTATGGTGTCGGTCGGTGCCGTAGGGTGCCGTAAAAGATTAATACCATCCCTTCACTATCCGTGGGTGTCATAAGGGGCGACTAAAGGACTCACCAGAGAATGGGCACAGCGTTCTCTGTGAAACGCAACACCATACAATGCGATCGCCAACCCCCCCTGCCAGGCGTGGTGATTATGGCTAATAGGCCTTCCCTAACGGGGAGGCCTATGTCAAGCAGTAGACGTCTTTCAGCTGTTATGATGATGATGATGATAATAAATAATAAAACTTAACCTAGTTTTACAGTTACTGCAAGTTTAAAACATACTGGATAGAGTAGAGATGAGAGGCAAATGATGATGACGATTTTGGTCGACGCCGACGCCATCGAGTTCTTTAGAAAATTCGAACCAGGTCCTCTGGTTACAGATTTGTTTATGTAGCATTGTGATTATTTTTCTGACAAACACCTTGTAAAAGATTGTTCGTTATTACTAGACAGACGTATCACTAGTGAATCTAGACTGGACGAAGTAGAAGTCCAAAATGTCACGACAATATCGCTGTTAGAATGCCACATGGGGCACATGGTCTCTTCATCTAAAGCCCAAGGTATTACAGAAATAGCTTCGTATCTGTTACCAGAACTCATTACTCAAAGTACAGACCTTACAAAATAAAGGCAAATGGTAATGTAATTCATTACGAGGGGCTCCGCGGAAAATTAGGCGTACTGTTTACGAGTCCAGGATATTCCCTTGATAGTCCGTATAGTGTGGGGACACCGTTAACTCATCCAAACTTCATGTAAATGAATGTTTCGAGGTTTTCCATTTTAGGGTAGCCTTTTGGTGGTTTTTTGTCAATTTTGTACTTGAATTTTGATTATGGAGATTTAATGGAGTAAGTATCATTATAATATCATCGTTATCCATAGTTTCGGATAACGATGATGTGGTTGATGTTGCCCCTGGCAAGTCAAGATAGGCGATATTGTAATAATTTATGAGTTCAACTATTTTATGCTGTTCATCAATGAACATTGTAAATAACTAATTTATACTCACTTTCTTTATACTGTAGAACGTTTTTATGTTTTTCATGCATCACAACGCAGCGGTAACAGCCTTTTCTGTAAGGAAAGAAAAAAATGCGTTAGTATTAAATAAAACAGCAATTTTTTTCAAACTGAAATGAGAAAACATGTAAAAATGCATTATACAGAAATTGCGAGGACGCATAGGAATTTTGAGTTTAGTACAAGAAAAATCAGGCTCTGCTTGGTATACTCGTAGAATGTCGAACACCGAAATATTCATAAAAAAACCAAAAGGATCACAATTGATATAAACAGCACAACTATAATCATCTGCCTAGCCTTTTCCCAACTATATTGGGGTCGGCTTCCAGTCAAGCCGGATTTAGCTGAATACCAGTATTTTACGAGGAGCGGCTGCCTACCAGACTTCCACAACCCATTAACTGGGTACATGGTACTTCATGGCAAGACTGGAGTCAGTTTACTGGTTTCTGACTATCCGTAACGACTGCTAAAGATCTACAAATGACAGCCGGGACCAACGGCTTAAGGGTGCTCTCTCGAAAAGGCTTAACAATTGCGTGCAGATGAAGCAGTTTTTCGTCGGCATTTACTGAGAAATTGCACCTAGAAAAATAGGTAGTAATCTACATGATATTGCACGTAACTTGGTTTAGCCAGAATTTATGTATTGGTATCACATAATAGGAAAAAAAATCACCAAATCAACTCCAAATCGTTGAGATGAAACCATTTTACTCCTTCATTTTTTAACAAATGACTAAAAAAATAATATCTACTGCTGTGCAATACAAACGAAAAGAACATGGTTTTGTTACTTTTTTTAAATATGTATTTGTTTTATTATAAAAAAATAAAAACGCGGGTAGCGGAGTGGCGCGCCGAGGTGTAGTTAGCTCCGTTTGTATGCACAAGGTCATTGGCAAATATACAAGCCTTAACGTGCTTTCCGAGGCACGGAAGAAACTCGGTATGTTAAGATGGTCACCCATCCACAGATCAACTTTGGCAAGCGTTGGTTAACCTTGAAGATCGACCCGTGCGGCACTTATTATCTAGCTACAGCACAACTATTAATAAAGAATATCAAACCAGTACCGTTACTAGAAATAGTAAACAAACTGAAAACGATATTAGCAATGTATAAATTTCAAAACCTACAAGAGTCTATAACGCAGATATTAAACCTCATGCAGTCGAGCTGACTGGCCACTCTTAAAAGATATAGGGGCAGCAGGTAACGCTATAGATTGAAGATTTGTTGGCACGCGGCACGAAGTGGCTAGGTATTGCATAGGGGCTGTAACGTTATGCTATAAAAAGTTTCACAAGCACACAAACATTAAAAAAAACAGATTTCACCTCTTAAAAAATCATTAGCAGTATTTAAAACGGTGTTTTGCAAAATTTTTGAAAGGAGAAAAGATGAAAAACTTTTGCAGCATGACAGTGTTCGTAATGATGGGTGTGGGTCAGGTAAAATAGAATATAATTCCTACCCAGATGTGGGAGAAGTCGGTCTATAGAATGACGAACATATAATTATTAATAATATTACCAAAAGGATCTTTCCATTTAACCATAATTGATAATACAGTGCATAACGATAGTAAACATACTCCACCAGTACCGATACATAGAAACTGAAATCGATATTAGCTAAGTATAAAACTGAAAACCTACAAGAGTTTATAAGGTAGATATTAAAACTCTTTGCAGTCGAGCTGACTGGCCACCAGTAAAAGATATAGAGGCAGCAGGTAACGCGATAGATTGAAGATTTGTTGGCACGCGGCACGAACTGGCTAGATATTGCAGAGGGGCTGTAACGTTGTTTTACAATAAGTTTCCTATAAGACTAGAAAAAATGTAGAGTAATTTGTATTGTAGGCTTTTATAAATCAGAAGACGGTAAAAATCAAAGATACTCACTCAGGATGAATTAAAAAAAAATTGTTAAGCTCGGTGTAATTTGATTGATACATTTGTATGGCTTATTTCACCGCCTTCACGCGAGCTCAAGATCTTCTCTTTCGTTTGGTATGATACAAATTTTATTCCACTATTAAAATTATCTGGTAGTCAATGTCTTTTCATGTAAGCTAAGCTTGGAATTCAAAATGTTCATGACTTTTTTAGTAAGGATTTGAGATATCACAGACCCTGGCTTAGTTATGAATTTAAACTGGTTTGAACAGTGACTTATAAATATTTTCGATTTCACTATTATAGAATGTATGCCCTTTTTTATGGATGGGAAATCAGCAAATTACTGGGAGGAGCAGAAGGGATGTCTTTTTATGACGAAAACCCATCCGTGTTCCTCCTAATGCCCTTTGCGTTCCAGCGCCGCGGTAACTCTTTGCGAACAAATTCCGCAACAGAATGTACATGCCTAGAAGTAGTATCTGTGTCTTAGATTACTGATAGTAAGATCTACTACAGTGGTCAGTTAGTAGGAAATATAGGGCGTCAGCAGGTAATGCGGAGGATTTAAGATTTGTTGGCATAAGGCACGGAACAGGTATGCCCCATTGCAGAGGCCACCCCCTGCAGGATAGAATGGATACACATGAATTTAGCTTTTATGTTATGAGATATAGGAGTTATTTTTGGGTTGGAATTTTTCAGTGCTTTTATAGGGGTTTGTTTGTGTGATGTATTAAATTGCCAAAACTGACTATTGGTCTTCCGTACTGAACGAAAAACAAAACCAATACCAATACGCAAAACTGCGATTTATAGTAGCCTATAATGATCCATGACTGGGCCTTCCCATGTGTTAGGGGGCTTCGTGCGAATCTTTGAACGTGCTCGATCGCGTTTATGTAAACGTTCGCTTAAGTTTTTTCATGAAAAAAAGAGTTTTTCCGTTATTGTCACCAGACGGCACTTACCTATTCAGTTTCAATACAAATTGACGTTCACGCTAATGCGACCGAGAACGTTAAAAAAAAAAACAACGGGTTGCACTCCGGGAGTGCCGGCAGAAGTGAAAACTTGAATACGTGCTCTTCCTCCGAGTTATATTTTTTTTCCCATCACATAAAAAGAGCACAACGCCGCTAAAGAAGATTGGAGGACACGTGACCGTCTTACAAATTTTCGATCAGCTCACGTGCCCTGACGCGAGTTTATAATTTTTTATCCATCTCAGAAAATGGCACAGCGCCGCTAAAGAACTTTGCAGGACACGTGACCGTCTTACGAATTTTCGATCAGGGTCACGTGACCTGACGCGAGTTTAAAATTTTATTCCCAACACAAAAAAGTGATCAACGCCGCTAAAGAAGCTTTCACTTCAAAAATACAACCAATTTGAGAACCTCATCCTATTTTGAAGTCGGATTAAAATTCACACTCAGGCCACAGATCCTCTTTCTTCGCACTACGTGTTTCGTTAAAATTTAATTGTAGATAAGAAGTCTGTTTGCAAAATCAACATCTTGATTCAAGAGTAAGTTAAACGCCTACAAAAAACAAAACACAATATTGAACAAGAAACAGTAAAACAAAAGGTGGTACGTAGGTACAGTAAACAGCTGAAAAGTAACCTTACGCAGTCGTAAGATATTAGAACGACGTGGATATGTGCCACCCACCCTTATCACGAGTCGCTAAGCGCTATCGATAACACACAGATTGAGAGATTAAATGAATGCGACGGAAACGAAACGGAAGAGAAAAGATACGAAAAGAGAAATGATCGAGATTTGCACTGAACACGCGTTTAAAAGTTTTATTAAAGAAAGATTCGAAGATGAGAAATAGAAAGTGGAAAAAGTTTGGTGTTCAAAACATGAGGTAAACAAGATTCCCTTTCTTTTTAAAGCGATTCTGTTAATTCTATTTTCTTTAAAAGGATGTAAGGCAACAGTTTTCTGGATTCAACAGAGTTTTGAATTTAAATGAAACGCTTTGAATACCGTTCTAGATTTTTCGTAGTTCCTATTGATGACTGTTTTAACGTTTTTTGTTTAATTACTGAAGAGAGTCCAATCGTTAAGTAGTTACTGCACTTTGTAATCAAATCTAGCGCTTTTCCCGCTCGACGTGGAAGAATTTATTGATATGGCATCAAAAAATTAGTTCTTCCCCTCCCCTTTTTTACTCTGCATAATATTTTTTAATATTTTGATATTATCTTATAAGTTTTTATGTATTTGAAAATATTAACAATAAAGAAGACAATTCGTTTTTTTTAATTTCCATATCTTCACTAAATAAGCACATATATTTAAAGGCCCATTTTTTATAAGTTTTAAAATAAATTTATTTCTGCACTAGCTTCCTGTTACTGTCTTAAACCAATATGAACATTTTTATCTGGATAATCACAATTAGCCTATAATTTCCCCACGTCTGGAACAGCGCTCAACTCTGTGATAGGGAGGGGCAGGCCCAGTCCGGATAGGTAGCGGTCCCATGTTTTCGAATTTTTACGATGTTTTTTTCTTAGTTTAAAAGCCGTGCTGAAGAAATAAATTACACAAAGTATCCAAAGCGCTGTTAGGAACAGTATACTTCATCCCAAAACACAAATCGTTGACGTATGCAACTCAGCCGCCAATCTAAAATAGAACTGAGCTGGCCAAATCTGCCGTATTTCGCACCATAACTGGGTAAAAACGGCCATTGGTAGGTTTTCAAACAATAGGATCCGGTGACGCGGTAGGCTCACGAGGAGATGGCGTGTCCAGTTAGACTCCTACGGTAAGGATTGGCCGAGCCAAAGGACAGAAGGGAAAGGGGAAGAAAGGAAGGTAAACCTTTGCCCTGCAGTGAGACACTGCACGCTCATAATAATTTAAAGCTCCTGACTGGCTTCGAAGCCACGATCTACATAATTATGTTTAATCAATAGTCGAGGCCCGTACCACTTGCCACCACTGCATCTGCAACTCTTTACGTCTTTTAAATGGTAGCAACTTACTCATCAACAATAAGAAACTTGTCTCCCTCTGAGGACAGGCAGCGCCCCTTGTTGGACAGCCTGTCTCCCTCGATGAGGATCGGCTGGATCACGCCCGACTGGAACCAGCGCCCGTGCCACCGAGAGGGAAACGCACAACCTGGGGACAAGGAGAGACTATGTTAGTACGTTATAAAACTACTGGCTGTAAATACAAAAGAACAAGGTTTGGTTGCCCCGTTCATTTGAAGTTACAGTAGACATGCTGATCATCATCTGTAGGCTGTAGTTGAAAAGTCTGGACGCCGACTCTGAACAGTAGAGGCACATTATATGAGCACTGATAAAAAAATTGAACAGCTTCTAGAAGATAAGTAGATTGATTAGATTTGTATTTATTATAAGATTATAATATGTTTAAGTTAAGTTAGTATAGTTTATTTTAAGTTTCCTTCTCTTTTTCTTTACACACTGTGTCTACTTTTCTTATCAAATTCTTCTGTCGTAGGTCTGCTGGAAGAAATTTCTGTTGAAATAAGCAGTACCTTTGTGCTCTTTTCTCTGTACAAAATTTTCTTTTTAAGTATATTGTGTGTACATAAATAAATAATAAGTTTATGTTTTCAAATAAATTCGTTTTGGGTTCTGCAGCGTGATTAGGCAAAGTGAAGGCTTGGGTGAAGTAATCACAAAGTGAGCTGTTAATTCCTGTAACCAAGATGGGACGACCGCTCACTTCGTAATCACTTCGACATGTTAACAGAATCGACCGGCTGGAGTCGATTCTGCAAAATCTAAACATGACCGCTAAGATGGAGAGAATATGAAGTGAGCTCTCAAACCATACAATGATACAAACAAGATGGATGGATGATGATGACGGCTCACTGGTCGTTCACTCCACCTGAGTGTACACGGTGAGACGTCGTCAGAATAGACCGACTGTTGTATTTTGATGAGTTACTCGTACCATCAACTTCTGGATGTAACATACATCTTACTAATATATAAAGCTGAAGAGTTTGTTTGTTTACTTGAACGCGCTAATCTCAGGAATTTTTGATTCCGATTTGAAAAATTCTTTCAGTGTTAGATAGTCCATTTATCGAGGATGGCTATAGGCTATAAATATCATCATGCTAAGACCAATAGGAGCGGAGCAGTAATAAAAAATTGTGATGCAGACGAAGTTGTGCGCGTCAACTAGTATTTTATACACAAACTAGCTTTTGCCCGCGACTTCGTACACGCTTATTCTGTTAATTCCAGTAAGAATTTCGGGAAATCCTCTCTTATTGCTCCCCTACACTTCCCAAGGCACTACGTGCCAAATTTCAGAGTTTTGGCTCTGCGTTATCTGTCAGTCACTCAGTAACGGAAGAATTGTATATGTATATTAGGATTAATTTTGAGTGGCAAATTTTAAAACCGGC
This sequence comes from Lacanobia oleracea, assembly GCA_950371165.1. Taxonomy (NCBI): domain Eukaryota; kingdom Metazoa; phylum Arthropoda; class Insecta; order Lepidoptera; family Noctuidae; genus Lacanobia; species Lacanobia oleracea. Next base: position 4,198,387 of record OX493390.1, on the reverse strand, counting down.
TTACAGATAAAAACATAATATCGAACTTATTTGAACTCAATCGCAAATGGGAATTTCGGTTAACAACTAAAACAGAAACACTAATCCTGCATTCGAATTCAGGTCAATATCTAAAAGCATTTGATTGCTATCTCGCCACAAAGCCATAACGCGATGACATCCACATAACGCCACATGCTAACCGTTGCGACTATATTTTTTAACATAAAGTAATGAAAAACTGTAATATTCATCGCACAGAGCTACGCGACGCCGTGGCGGCCACTGCTTTGCTGATTTTTATATAAATCCTCGTGTCAGTGTGTATATATTTATTTATTTTGTTTTACAGAAAGCTTACAGACTAATAACCTAATTGAAATAACATAATTAAGTAATAAAATTTGCTAATTACAAGCTTTCACATTTAAAAAACTACTTAGTTATAAGGTGCTTGTGTTGACCAATTACAGCGTAGGTAATCAAACATTATACAATGTAGTAAGGGATTTCGAGATACTAGGGTATGTCAAGTCGTGCAATATCAAAATCAAAAGCTAGTTATGGTTGTCACCAAAGCCCGTACCGTTTACTTAAAAGAAATTGACGTTTTATTGACAATTATGAGGATATGACATCCCACAAGGTGGTTACGCTGTATCCGAGACGCCTAGAACCAGTCGTTGTGGTGACACTTGAGGGAGGCCTATGTCCACCAGCTGACGTTGTTTGGCTGAAATGATAATAGGGGAGTGGACTAAAAAAATCTAATTAGTCCGTCTGTAGATTTCCAAAAAATATCCGACACGTATTTTTTCTTTTTTCACATAAACGAAAACCGGCCAAGTGCCAGTTTTACTCACACACGAAGGGTTCCGTACCGTAAACTTTCATTTTCATTAGTTGTTGTTATAGTGGTAATAGAAATACACAATCTGTGAAATTTTCAACTGTCTACCTATTACGGTTCTTCCCGCTGACAGACAGACGGACGGACGGCTTAGTAATATGGTTCCGTTAGTTACCTTTTAGGTATGGAACCCTAAAAATTAAGACGATACAATGCGTTGAAAACTCGTGTGACGTTACATGTCAATTTATTTCAGTACCCTTTTTAATGACAAGTGACGTCACACGAGTTTTCAACACACTGTTTCGTTTTAATATTGTGTTTAACTGAAAAAAGAAAAAATACGTGTCGGATATTTTTTGGAAACCTATCAAACGGACTAATTAGATTTTTTTAGTCCACTCCCCAGTCCTCCAGCCGAAACTTGTACTAAGCGCACTAATTAGTTGGGCGCGTATATTATTCAGTCGCTAGTTTTCGAGGTTTCACTCACGTGGGAGTCGGATATTTCTCCGAAAGATCTAGCGAAATAAAAAGTACGACCTCTAATTGAACTCTATACGGATCACCTTAAAAAAAAACAAACAAATAGAGTTGCTTTCGTATTTATAGGTTTTCCTAGAAGTACTTTTGCAGCAGTCTGATGCGGATGGTTAAATTTAGTTTTAGTTCAATCATAGATAGATTATTATAATGAAACCAACTGCATCTGACTGCTTGTCGTGGACATCGTGACTAGTACAGAATTCTTTAGCCGGTATGCGACCGGGTTTTTTGATAAAAGCCTTTTTAGGGTTCCGTACCCGAAGGTAAACCAACGGTACGTTCCCTATTACTAAGCCTACGCTGTCCGTACGTCCGTCTGTCTGTTTGTGGGAGCAGTATCTTAATAACCGTAATAGTTGAAATTTTCACAGATTGTGTATTTATATATTTTAAACAACATATTTATTAGTTTATTTTTTTTAGCATTATACGTATATGTATTTTTTTTGTATTATATATTAAAATATATATACTTTTTATGTATATTTTTTTTCCCTATAACTAAATTGTATTTAAATCACATTAATTTGCTGTACACCTACCACAGTGAATTTCTTTTTAACCCAAAGGTTGACTGGTAGAGAATGCCCCGTTGCATTAAGTCCGCTTATGTATCACTATTGTACATGAAGTTTAATAAATAAATATTTATTTATTTCCCCCTTACATCTATCATGACAGGTTTTACCCAATGCGATAAATGTGCCTATAATTATAATTAACATCAAATAATCAACATTAAGGAACCCTTCGTGTGAGAGTCCGACTCGCACTTGACCGGATTTTTCAAGTTTTTTAATTTTTCTTAACTGTATATCAGTTATAGAATAGAACCCTTAAATATGACCGCACACTCTAAAACATCTTGTTTAATTTCAGTTACCACGCCGGGTCTAGTCTCAACCGGTTCCGCGCTCTATGTCAATATTCATCACATCATAGACACAAAAGGCTTTCCATACGATCGTTGACGATTGCTAATGAGTTTGCGTTTATTAAGGTCGGCGTCATTAATAACGATTGATTACTTTCTGCCCTTAGTCCGATGGAGCTTTTATGTAGAAAGAGAGGGAGAGAGTATCTTTCCGAAGCGCTGTTTAGTTTGGTTGCATAATACTTAGATTTTGCTGTGGTGTCTGATTTAGGGTCATTTCATTACATTTTGTTCCAGTCAGCGTTTAGAAGTTTAGTAGAAATCTTTCAAAGTATAGTTACTTTAATGCTGGAAAAAGGAATTGGGATCTGCTGTGTATGTGGATATTATAGGGAATACAATTTATTTTTGTGTGTTAATTGAAAATTAAATATACATACTTATTTTTTTTTTTACTATTAATAGGCACGCGCTTGACCACCATCTCACCGGAAGGTAAGCGATGATGTGGTCGAAGATGGAGCACGCTTGCCTAGAAGTAACCTATTCACTCTTGACTTAAAGACTCTCAGGTTGCAGCTATAGGCAAACACAGACTCCGGCAGGGAATTCCACTCCTTAGCTGTACGCATTATGAATGTGTTCCCAAAACGTTTTGCGCGTGTGGGTGGGATGTCCACCATGTACCGGTGGCGCATCGCCGTTCGTCTTGTGGTCCGATGATGGAACGGGCTTGGCGGAATTAAATTATGCAATTCCGTCGCACATTCCCCAAAATGCAGCCGGTAGAAAACCGACAAGCTAGCAACTCGTCGTCGATGCTCAAGACTTTGGAGCTTCGTTGCGACGAGCCTCTCATTGACAATGATCCTCTTGGCTCGTTTCTCAATTGACTCAAGGGCATCAAGCTGGTATCTGGCAGATCCGTCCCAAAGATGAGAGCAGTATTCCATACACCTCGTTGCTCTGTTGCTCCTCGGAAAGATGGAGTTGGGTGAAATTGGCTCCTTTTGGCGGAAAATAAACACGCTTGGGTCTTAGCAGCATTGAACTTGCCCCACCCCATTCAGAGACAGCCTGTAAGGACACATTCAAGCGCTCAACCATAGCCTCCCGGAGAGACCGGATCTGCGACCCACCAGCTCGTGCGTCGGACACGTATCTCTCAGCAACAGTGTTGTCGTCTGCATACCAATTACTAATACATAATTCTGTATTACACTAGTTTAACTAAAAGAGAAAAATGAACGAAATATAAATATTAAAAGAATAACTTTAGGATTAACTGTGCTTATTTGTTTTTTTTATTATTTCCTCGGCACCACCCTCTGTGTCGTCGTCGCACAAACATCAGATGTGAAAAACATTCTTTTTCAACGTGTCAATTTTAAATGTAAACTGATCTTGTACAATATTTTGGCCAATCATAAAATAGATTTTGATTTGATATACCCTAGTTAGGATAGGGAACCACAGGGTTTTTGCTTCATATTGTAGGTAGTTATGGAATATTTTAATGTTTAACATTTTTTTCATCTTTTTTTTTCTTTTTTTTATTTGTGAAGGGTTTGCTCTCGACTCTATCTACTAGTCTGTCAAGAAAGTACCGGGAAAAGATCAATAATACACAAAATGTCTGTTATTCATCCAAATTTATTTTATCACCTTCAAAGTATGCTCCTTTAGAAACGATACACTTGCGCCAACGAATAATCCATTCATCAAAACATTTTTTAAACGCTGCTTCCGGAATTGAGTTCAGTTCTCGCCGCGAATTCTCCTTTATGTCTTCTATCGATTGAAAACGGGTGCCACGAAGTTTTTGTCCATTATGAAATTCGCAATACACACTATATATGATATTACTAAAACCAGCACTGTATATAATATAAATAACAGATGCAACTCAAACTCCGCGCCAAAATGGAAAACAGTTGTGCCAATCTAACAACTACAAAAAAAAAAACAAAAATTTGAATTTGGAACCATAAACAAATCATCCATTCCCGATACTTTTTTGACTGAATGTATGTCAGAGATGACAGAGACAAATTCTAAGTCTAGTCTAGTTTTTTCTTCTTTTAAATGCTTAAGTAACCATAAACACTTATCCTTATCCATCCACGCTTATCCTCTGTCCAAGGTGGTTAAAGCTCGCCCTTTTAAAAGTAACTTTAAAATAAAATCTAGATCTTTTCTACTGATAACGAAGAACTGAAGTCACATGTCGTGATCGTGATAACATCAGTCTAATGCATGACTAAATCCATTAAGAGGGTTAATTCAAACACTGATTTACTTGGTCTGGAAGTATTGCTTAAATAAGTTCAAGAAATTTGTACCTAAACAAAGAGTCATTGATGCGTGACATAAACGTAGGTAATATAAACGCATATCAGGTGGCCTGAAAAGGTCACTTAGCAGAATCAGAAAGCAAATTATGCTACCTGTCACTGTCAAATTTTACCAATCAACCTTGAACCTAATGCGTTAGCGATAAAGATGAAAATTAAATTTGACAGATTTATATTATGATTCTAATTATCATCTGCCTAGCCTTTTCCCAACTATAATGGGGTCGGCTTCCAGTCAAACCGGATTCAGCTGGATACCAGTGTTTTATGTGGAGCCGCTGCCTACCAGACCTCCACAACCCATTAACTGGATAACACGGTATTTCTTGGCAAGACTGGAGTCAGATTTACTGGCTTCTGAAAATCCGTAACGACTGCCAAAGATCTACAAATGACAGTCTTAACGTGCTTTCCGAGGCACGGAGGAAACTCGGTATGTTAAGATGGTCACCCATCCACGGACCAACTTTGGCAAGCATTGCTTAACCTTTAAGATCGACCCGTGCGGCTGTAATTCTTTAGCCACGAGCTCCTCCTATACATTATGATTCTAATTATGATTCTCCTAAAATGGCCTTTTTAGCCCCTCTGAAGGGCAATTTTACTAATGTTTAAGAAACGTTCGTATTTTTTTATTCGTACCAGTTCTATTAATTTTCAGACAGCGTTCTCATTCGCATATCAAAAATGTATGAATAATGATTTTTTTGACAGTTTGCGACTGAGATACAATTGCGAATATTGTCTGAAATTAAGTAGAATTGGCTCTAAGGTTATGCGATTGGCAATTGAAAGTTCTACCAACCAATCCTGGAAGCTATCGCACGTTTGAAAGTTTGTCATAGTAGGTTTGCCATAATTTCGTTGCAAAAACTGTGTCGTAATTCGTTAGATACATACGGTTTCTGGTGTATTTCATGCCTTTAGTAAGTATGTGTTTTGGGATGTTTATGATGATTATTATAAACAACAGAGATATTATAGCCGCTTTTCTCAAGAGGTCAGAAAAGCTAAACGAGCTAACATTCACGCTTTATATCTATTTTGATAATCATTTCCATTCGCCAAATTGAAAAAAGTCGAGACAATTTTTCCCCAACCTATTTATCCTCACAAAAATGATTACACCTGAACCACACCTACAAAATCACAACATTTAACAACACCATAATTCTAGCTAACTGGTATATTGTAAAGTACAGCAATATCGCTCGAATGGTGTTTATAAACGCGATCGTATGCTCCTTAACTGCAACGCGACCATGTTAAAAAGCCCTCTCGACGTGAGCTCGCGCAAACATTTGCGGGGGATATTTAATTTTGTCGGGTAAAGTTAATTACTTAATTTCGGTTAAGGGGCATTCCGCTTTTGATTTATTAGCATAATTCTGTAATTAAGTAAGCGTGACATCGGGCCCGTTGATCTAGATAGCGTGCGTCGTATGCAAATGTGAAAGGGTGTTTTAATGTTGTATTATCTTTTGAATTAGCTATTTCTCAATTAATCTGATGTGCGTTAAGTGTTGCCACTGGAACAATTTATTAAACGAAATATTCATTGATAAAAGTCCAAGAGAAAATACCCAGACTCGATCTATCCGCTCTTTTTCTCACTCAAAGTTCACTCCTTAGTTTGGCATTTTGCTTTCTCCTTCAACTACCATTCTATATATACTAACACTAATCTAAACTAATATTATAAAAAGAAAAGATCTGATTTTTTTTTGGTTGTTTCGGTTTAACTCAAAATATCCTGGACTGATTTAAAAATTCTTTCACTATTAAAATGCTACATTATTCTTGCTTAACATAGGGTATAATTTATTTTCGAAAAATAGAGATCACTACGAAAATTGCAATACTAAACCCGCGCGAAGTTACGGGTGAATTGCTAGTCAAACTAAACTGTAACTATATAAACTGTAACTATGTAAATTGTAACTATATTAACTTAAAACTAAATAATATTATAAATGCGAAAGTGAGTTTGTTACGCTTTCACGCCTAAATTGCTAAACTAGGTAAATTTTGAAACAGACCTAGGTCGGACCCTGAAGACTGCGGGCAGAAGCTAATTATCCATAAACAAAACCGAAACCTCATCAGTCAGTCAGTTACGATTATCGCCCATCTTGTAACAGTTACACGAAATCAAAAGCCATCAAAATGGCATCCTTCAACCTCAACGGATACATCATTATTACCATAAGACGTGTACGACAAATGAGTGACTTGTAAAGGACCATATAACAGTCATAATGGAAGAAAGAAAGAAAAATTGTTTATTTGGCACACACAGATATACTCAATGTCAACACTTCTACACTAATATTATAAAGAGGAAACATTTGTTTGTTTGTTGGTTTGAATTTATTAGGCTCCGAAACTACTAGGTCGATTTGAAAAATTCTTTCATCATTAGAATTTTACATTATCCCTGATGAACATAGGGTATAAAATATTTCAAAAAAGTTAGGGATCCGTATGAAAACTTAATAAGATCCTTATATCGCGAACGCTGCGGAAACTATTGACAACAGAGCAAAGTTATGTACTACAGTTTTATAGAAGACATCAATATGTATAAAAAAGTCCGTAAGAGTATGTATCTAACTATTATGGTTAAGTCACAATGACCGCTTTTTGTCGAAGTCGCGGGCGAAGTGCTAGTAACAAAGAAAATGAAACTTGACGCAATAATCTGTTCTTTAGTTCAAAAGTTACACTATGGTATCAAATTAGAAAAAAAAACCCTTTTTTTTATTTACGTCATAACACGTTCGTGTTTACATAATAAAACTTCAATAAACCAAACAACTAAATCGATCCAGTAGATTCGAACAGACAAACACACAGACGAACCGAACGACTGAATCTATAAGGGTTCCGTTTCTATTTCTACAAGAAATCGAAAGCCCATCTAACTGGCATCCTTCAACCTCTATGGATACATTTAAAAAGCTGACATTATTACCATAAGCTGTGTACGACAAACGAGCGACTTGTTAAGGCCCATTGTGACGATATTACAGCCATAATGAACGCAATAATCTTCCGATTAGAATACAATGGTTCGTGTGAACGTACTCTTATTATGCTGATTCGTTGGGTGTGAGAGGCCTTTAGATGCACTTACAGTATTGGTGGGTGCATTGTTGTTCTTTTCGTTGAGTTGAGTTGGTGCGGGGAGCTTAAGGAAATTGAAAAGTGGATGTAATTTATTTAGTGCTTGCTTGTTACTTTCTTTGATTAGCCTGTTAAATAATATAACACTGGTTTTTATTTTTGTTTATAAGAAACCTCTATAATAAAATGAAACAACCGTTTTCAGTTGGGATATAAAATCGTGTAAAAAACTAGTGTAATGGGTGGTTCATTGCACACATGTTTGGCCAATGCTTATTTTGGGTTTATGTAGTTGTAGTATAATAACAATCAGTCTTACTTGACGGACTTACAATAAGTCCCAAACCCGAACTAAGAATGAATCACAACACGATTTGACAGTAACTATCAAATCATATTGTCATTAATTCTTAGTGGTTATGTGACACGGAGTAGAAAACGCCAGCAACTAAGCCCAAAACTACGGACTTCGGGCTTAAAGAGTAGCCCCCCTGACCCGTGCCCATTTCGCTGGGCGTAGCCTATGTCACTCGTTCCTCAAAATTGGACTCGAGCCTTCTTTCAGTGTTTTTTTGCGATTCCTCATAGTTTCGAATTTGGCTAATCACGCATGCTTGAAAAGTTCACCTTGTATAATGGCCAATCACGCACACTTGAAAAGTTCACTTGTATAATAGGGAAATTTGGCCAATCTCGCACACTTGAAAAGTTCACCTTGTATAATAGGGAAATTTGGCCAATCACGCACACTTGAAAAGTTCACCTTATATAATAGGGAAATTTTGCCAATCACGCACACTTGAAAAGTTCACCTTGTATAATAGGGAAATTTGGCCAATTACGCACACTTGAAAAGTTCACCTTGTATAATAGGGAAATTTGCCCAATCACGCACAATTGAAAAGTTCACCTTGTATAATAGGGAAATTGACTGACTGATATCAATGCACAACCGAACCTACTGGGACTAGGCATATAAGGGCGCGGACGCATTGCTTGTTAAAAATATTTCTTTTAAATTGTTGTTTTATTTATTGCTCGACGTTTCCTAGTATTTTGTCTGCATCTGCAATGAATTTTAATATTACACGTACAAAAATGAATGGAAATAACAATGCAAAGTCGTAAGGGTCAAACACACATCACAGTTACAAAACATTATTTTGCATCACTACCATTATTATCACTAATGATAGTTTACAATCTCATGATTGACTCTGTGTTGATGTTTTATCTATTTTTCTTTTACTAAAATATAAAGCTAAAGAGTTTGTTTATTTGCTTGAATGCGCTAATTCAGGAACTACTGGTTCGATTTGAAAAAATCTTTCGTGTTAGATAGCATATTTACCGAGGAAGGCTATAGGCTATATACATAACATAACGTAACATAGTCAGTCTCTATTGTTCTCTTTCCTCTTTCGAGCGGGAGTGGATAGGCTATATATCATCACGCTAAGACCAATAAGAGAGGAGCAGTAAAGAAAATTGTGAGGCAGACTAAAAATCCCGGAATGCACCATAGTGCTGGTTGGCGACCAGATGAAAGGGCCCGATGGACATTCCCGGGGGGGCTCGGGCGTCCCCGCAGTCTCCAGACTAGTCCCCCAAAGATGTCGTCCTTTCAGGGCGTGCCTGAAGGTTAGCAGCTTGGAACCTCATTTCACTTCCTTCTCCTCAACCTCCATCACTCAAGTTTATTAATGAACAGGAATAAAAGAGACGAAGTTGCGCGGGTCAACTAGTTAAATTGTATATTAATTATCACTTCACGTTAATCTTCACAACAAGCATATTCGACCTACTTCCACACTACTCCCCAACCAAATTTAAACCGACACCGCAAAAAACAACAACTACATTATTTTGAAAATCTGACCCGGTTCGCGATTCATTGTGTATGCTATTCCGGTACATTCCCGTCGTCATACAAATGAAGTTGTTATGCTGCGGTCAGTAACAACCTTTACAATAATAAATGAATCATCGCGACCGACACACAACACAGGACGCTTTTTTTTTCAACAGCCGACATTCGTATGAATACAATTGGCTTTATTTGCGTTGAAGTTGCTCGCTAAAAAAGTTTTATATTGTGACAGTGTGCATAGTTTTAACATCATTATTATTCCAGGAGCTCGTGACTAAATAATAATATTTGTATGATTCGATCCTCGAGGTTAAGCAACGCTTGCCGAGATCAGTCCGTGGGTGGGTGACCATCCACTACATACTGAGACTCCTCCGTGCCTCGCAAAGGTTGCTCCTTTGGTCCTAAAACTAGAAAGCTGAACGACCAGCTAATTTAGCTGGACTTTTAGGTAAAATTTAATGAATATTTAGTAGCATTATTGTAGTAAATCTAGAATACTGGTATTCAGCTAAATTCGGCTTGACTGGAACCCGACACCAATATAGGGAAAAGGCTAGGCAGATGATGATTGTACGTAAATCTAGACTTTTTGACTCGGAAATAAAATCTAGATATAAAAACTTTTTAACTAATACTGTAATACAAAATTGGATGCATCAATCTTATATTATGCAATTTTCATTGAAAATTGGGCAAAGTATTAATAGCCTAAGAAAAGCTGGACAGGCCAGCGGTCACACGGTCTAATTTGGCCGGACACGCATCCTATAAAGCCTGACTATGTCCGGCTTTATCCGGACGCCTGGCAACCCTACTAAGAAAGGACGTTAAGCCGCTAGTCTCGGCTGTCATTTGTAGGTTCCTGGCTTCTGGTAGAAGTCTTCCCAGGCGGTACTGTGTGTCACCCAGTTTCTGGGTTGTAGAGGTCAGGTAGGCAAGGAGGAGGTTTTCAATTCGTCGGAAACAGTTCCCCGATTACTCGAAGATGGCTGGACCGATTTGGATTTGTTTTTTCGTTTGAAAGGGTATATTTCCCAGGTGGTCTCATGATCATCAAGTCAGGATCTGATGAAGGGATCCTGGAGAAATAGAGGGAACTCTTGAAATATACTTTATACGCACACTTGAAGCGATTTATTATACTACTTTTTCGGAGTGACCTCATTTCAATTTGGTGAAGATCTGATTAAAAACTCAGGCAGCGGACCTCCTCAATTTTTAGCAAATGGACCGGGATTGCTGAAATCTCATGTCTGTCTATTGTTTGCACCAGTTCATAACATAACATCACGCCGGTACGCTGTGAAGGGGTAGGTAAGGACATGTGAACCACTAAAAAGTAAAAATCAAATAGTTTTTAACAAAAAAATATTTCGGGAGTAAAAACACTGACTTTCGAAATTAAAGTTAGTTTATACTTTGCAGTGTTTTATTTTTTGGAAGTCGGTTGTATTTTTTTTTGTAAAAACCTTTTTAATATGCAGTCACTGCAGATAGACATTCTGGCTTTAGACTATTCGTGACGACTGGTAAAGATTTACAAATAACAGTCGGTAACAATAGCTTAACGAGCTTTTCGAGGCACAGAGGCGTCTCGGTATTTATAAATGGTCATCCATCCAAAGAACAACCTCGGCAAGTGTTGCTTCACCTTGACGATCGAATCGTGCGCCTGTTATTAATTCATAGTTTATTCTTGACATATTCTCTTAGCAGTGTTCTATTGCTTATGCATAGTGACGTCACGTCTATAGGCATGTCCCGAAGGGGGACTTTTGTGCTACTTTAGAAAGCAGGGCAGAGGCGCATTGTTATTGTTTAGAACCCACACTGTGCATTGACGGTAAGTATCTACTTCCTAGTTTCTTGGTAGGTATCATTGAGAATTTCAATAAGCTTAGGATTTGAAATCCCATGTCTGTGTTGAGTAAGTTGATGTCAAGATAAAAAAAAAGACGTTTCCGTAACTGGATAAAATTACTTTTTAGTTTTTAGGATTCTATCCTTGAAGGGTAACCAACGGAAACCTATTACTAAGCCTCCGCTGTCCATCTATCCGTCCATCCATCTATCTATCAGCGGGCTGTAGGTATTTCAAGAACCTATAATATACATATAACCCATACAAGAACCGTCTTTTTTTCGGTTTATGCTACGGAGCCCTAAACGTAAAAATGATTTTATCATCATCATCATTATATCAGCCTAAAGACGTCCACTGTTGGACATAGGCCTAATCAAAGGGGGGGCGGGGGGTTTTTCATAATCGCCACGCTTAGCAGGTGGCTTGGCAATCGCAGTGTATGGTATTGCGTTTCACAGAGAACGCTGCTGCCCATTCTCTGGTGAGTCCCACGGGAAGTGATATACTTTGATTTGATATACTTTGTTAAAAAAAAGCGGGCTTGTACTCGATTATCTCCTTTTCAATTACCTACATGAATCTTATTGAGAGTAAGCCGTTATTTCGGCAATGGAAACAAACATTTCTGCTGAAAAACTTTTCCATTCTCCGTCCCCATGTATTTTCATGTCCACAAAAAAGTAATTTTTATTTTTTAAATTTTAATGAAACGAATAAATAACGTGAATGAGCAGCAATTATTTTATTCGATATCATTCGATCTGAATGAACTTCATTAAAATGGGAACAAAATTATTGAAACAAATTGGACCACTGTGGTCCAATCAATCGTGTAATATGAAAGTTGGTATTCAATATCAAGATACTAATTAACGGTTGGTCCGAATTAAATATATTTACAATATTTAATATAGCTCCAAAGTTAAATTACCTAGTTATGAAAATTGGAAGGACTGACAATGATGGCCGGTTTTTTTCTAGTTTCTTAGTCCTGAATTGCGTGCGTAGCATTTTCCCAACTATATTGTGGTCGGGTTCCAGTCAAACCGAACTCAGCTAAAATACCAGTATTTTATTTACCTTGAGCGACTGCCCATATGACTTGTAAACCCGAGTAACTTGGTAACATGGTACTACTTGGCAAGACCGGTGTTAGATTTTCTGGCTTCTGAGAATCCGTAACGACTGAAAATTACAAATGACAGCCGAGAACAACGACTTAACGTGGTTTCAAAGACGTCTCGGTATGTTAAGATGGTCACATACTCACAGATCGACCTGGGCAAACTTTGCTTAACCTTGAAGATTAACCCATGCGGCTGTTCATCATCATTATTATCATTTCAGCCGAAAGACGTCTACTACTGGACATAGGCCTCCCCAGAGATGGGGGTTTTGCCATAATCTCCACGCTTGGCGGGTTGGCGATCGCAGTGTATGGTGTTGCGGTTGTTAGTAATATTATAAAAATCAAGAAAACCAAACGATCTTTTACGATACATTTTCGCCAAAATAATAAACAACCAACAAAGATTTCGAGCACGAAACACAAAACACTCCACCTACTTATTACTTATGACGCCCCAAAACTGTCACTGAACGGAGCTCCGCAAAATTCTTTATCCAAAAAATAGCGTGAAAAAATCTATGCAATAACCTTGTTCGGCGGTAAATCAGTGTTTCAGCCGACAATACCTCCATACAAGGCTACGGCAGATAATAAGCCTACATCAATATAACACGCAACAAGCGCGCGTTGCCGACGAAATTGCCCCGACACCCGGCAACTTGGCTAATTTCTCATGAAGAGGTTCGCTAGACTTGTTTATGGTCTACGATTGGGTCGGATCGTGATCGTGTTGATAGATTGTACCTAATTGTTTTCCTTAGTTTTTTCTATGTTCACTCTTATATGCTTTTCTTCATTCCAATCAAGTGGGCATGAGACCTTGCAAGATGGACAAACCAATACAAATAATAGTAACAACAAATAAATATTGTCAGGAGATCCGCAATGTAGGATTGCAGATATTCTCAAAATTTATTGTAAACACTCTCCTTTTGGGACATTATCTGGGATACATCGGAAAATGACCAAGCTTAGAAGAATTAAGTTCACCACCACACACCGTTACCGTCAACTGTAAATTCAGGGACATAGAGCTGATAAATGATGGATTGCTTTGCATGAAAGTTCACATTCACTACACACTCCATTGAATAATTGATAATATTTTTTAATTCTTAACAATCCTCCAAAAAACGCTAATCCAAACGGACATGTGCCAAGTACGTAGGAGTTATTGTAGCGTATGCAAAAACAAAAACACAGGTGCACTCTCTGTTTCGTTACTATCATTGTTCGATGAGATAGCAATCCGATACGACCGGGGAGATGTCAGGTGCAAGATCAATGATTTTACATGCTTTTTGAGGTACGGTATCACACCACCAACTTCCACTGCCGGCCAAAAAGACCCAAAAAGGGTGAGAGCTGTTACAAAAGTATCAATCAGAGCGAATAGAGCGAGTAGCAACATCTGATCGGAATCGTATCGACTTCAATAAAAGCCCCCAAACTCACCGCCCTGGGCTTAATTTGTTTAAATCAAGCCTTAAGACGCAACATTTTGTTGCTCGCTCGTGAACATAGTAGTAATAACGTTAATATTGTACCATCTTTACGACTTCAATGACTGAACTGTTTCATTTCGTCTCATTTACTTATGCTAGTCATTAGTTAGATTGGTAGCGATGCCATCTTTTGTTATTGTGATAGGTTGAGTGACGTTGGGCAAGTAACAGGGACCATTAAATTGATTGCTCACTGTGCAATAAGTCAAAACTGACTTAAATGCTCTTGAAATCTATAACAGTTTGCCGTTTGCACTTGTCAATTTAGTCTCCGAGATTAAAAAAAAACAGACTTTAGTTGATTAAGGAGATTTTTATAATTTTAAGTTTACTCATAACTGCCTCCGTCGAGTGGTTAAGGCGTTTGCCTTGTGACCTGGTGGTCCTGGGTTCGATTCCCACGGGAAGCATACTTTGTAAAGTTGTTTCCAGTTTCGTTAGCACATTGCGGGCTTGAATAACCTGATTGTCTGATGAAAAGATGATTCCGTGCTTCGGAAGGCACGTATAACGGTGGTCCCGGACGCCAAATGGCGGTTGTCAAATAAACCATGTCAGAGGCCCTTGAGGCGGTTTAGAAACTCTGACACCAGGGTGTGTGGGGTCGTTAGACCTTGCTGCCCACACGATAAGAAGAAGAAGAAGAAGTTAACTCATAAAAAATCTCAAGAACATACTTCCGGGATACAAAGATTGTAATGTGCTTAAAGGATATAGTCTTCGCGTGTGCCAAGTTTGATCCAAATAATAATAATAATAAAAAAAATGGTCCGACGTTAAAACTTGATGAGGTAACATTCAGACATTATTTTATTTTTTTAGGGATGGTAAATCATCAAATGACTCTTCCCGCTCTGGACGGAGCAAAAGGGAGTGTCAGACTGTTTTACTGACTAGTGTCCTGTGCGCTCCAGGTTGAGGAGCTCGTGGCTAGATAATAATAGCCGCACGGGTCAATCTTCAAGGTTAAGCTACACTTGCCAAGGTTGGTCCGTGGATGGGTGACCATCTTAACATACCGAGTTTCCTCCGTGCCTCGGAAAGCACGTTAAGCCGTTGGTCCCGGCTGTCATTTGTAGATCTTTGGCAGTCGTGACGGATAGTCAGAAGCCAGTTAATCTGACTCCAGTCTTGCCATGAAGTACCGTGTTACCCAGTTACTGGGTTGTGGAGGTCTGGTAGGCAGCCGCTCCGTGTAAAATACTGGTATTTAGCTAAATCCGGTTTGACTGGAAGCCGACCCCAATATAGTTGGGAAAAGGCTAGGCAGATGATGTCCTTTGCGTTCCAGGGCCGCGGTGACTCTTGAAAGGAACAGACATATACATAGTTAATTCGCAAATGTAGCAAAACGTTTTGTGATGTCCACCTCGTACCGCGCATAGCCACCGCATGGCTTGTATGTAGTTCAATGATGGGCTATATCAAGAACCCCGAAGTGTAACCGATAGAAAAACTCTAGTCCAGGATCCCTCACGATGTGTCAAAGACCTACTCCCAAGTCCCAAGTAATAAGATCCGTTTACAAGGCGACAACTTGTCTGTCTTCAATGATTAATGGCTCACACCCTTTGCCCTTTGGCGCGAAGAATTCGGAAAGTTCCCAAAGGCTGCAAGGTCAGCCGAAACGTTTATTTTCCTAAACTAATTGCTTGTATTTTTTGACACTTTAATTTGATGATGAGTTGATCATTTATAATTAAGGAAGGAAGATGGGTCTTAATTTGAAGACAATTTTATTGATATTTTATTTGGGTGATTTTTTAGACTAAGTCTGGCCGGGTAATTGAATGAAATTTAAAATAAATGTCACTGCTTCTCATTTTCACAGTTCTACAACCATCGTTGCGTTCTTTACGTTCTGAGCAGATGATAGAGAAACGGATCAGGAATTATCTCCAAAATTCTGCGGATTTTTCTGAGCCACAAGAGAACTCTAAAAACTATTCCGTGAATTAGAAATAAACTTTTATTTTTAAAAGTTCTTCTAGCATTTTTAAGGCTTCAGAATCAAGCTAGCGTATAACTCCACACAGTTCCGTGACCGTTCAACCAAGCGACTGCTATACATAGTACCAGTATAAAATCAATTGCCAACTTAAAATAAAGAACGGTGCCGTACTCAAGACTAAGTGTGTTCTTACCTTGGAAGCGATTCCGCCACGATATATTCCGGCTATTCGGCACTGAATGGAAATTAATGATGGCTGCTGCGGACCACCTGACTTTGCGAAAGAGGGCAGCCATTTTTCTATTTTTTTTTTTTATAGAGGGGCCGTTTGGTTTATGGCGTTCTGCTGAAATGCCATCTTTGTTTTTATAAACTGCGACCTTTTTTTTTTGTTTGGTGTAATTGAATGTTACTGGCTGGTTTAAATACTTGTTTGTGTTTACAAATTAGAATTTATCCTCTATCTATTCGTAGAGATGGTCAAATCAGAAACTATGAGGAATAACTTCGTAGTATTTGATCCCTATTAGCGACACTTTTGAATTGTGTGATCACTGATCATACAGGGCGTGTGTAATTTTTTTTCGATCAAAACGGGCTCGTGACTCCTTTTTAAGTCATCGTCATTTGCCTAGCCTTTTCCCAACTATATTGGGGTCGGCTTCCAGTCAAACTGGATTCAGCTGAATACCAGTATTTTACGTGAAGCGGCTGCCTACCAGACCTCCACAACACACTAAATGGGTGACACGGTATTTCTTGGCAAGACTGGAGTCAGATTTACTGGCTTCTGTCAATCCGTAACGATTGCCAAAGTTCTACGAATGACAGCCGGGACCAACAGCTTAACGTGCTTTCGAGGCACGGAGGAAACTCGGTATGTTAAGATGGTCACCCATCCACAGACCAACCTTGGCAAGCGTTGCTTAACTTTGAACATCGATCTGTGCGGCTGTTATTCTTTAGCCACGAGCTCCTTTAAGTGTTTTTCGCTATTCCTCATAATTTCGGACTTGGCCATCCATCCACGCACACATTAAAATTACATTATTCCGTTTATTGGATTTCAACACTTAGAACGTGTGACTGTTATTTGTAGTTATCTGGCAGTCGTTGTCAGAAGTTGTCAGAAGCAAGAAAATTGGACACCAATCTTGCCAAGAAGAACCGTCTTATTCTTGGGTTGTAGAGACCAGATAGGTAGCTAACTCCACGTAAAATACTAGTTATTAGCTAAATCCAGTTTGACTGGAAGCCGACCCCAATGTAGTTGGTAAAAGGCTAGGAAGATGATGAAGAGTGCTGGGCAATGACTCCTCCCGCTCTGGACGGAACAGAAGGAAGTGTCTGACTTATCCGTGTTCTTCCTTATGCCCTTTTCGTTCCAGGGCCGCGGTGACTGTTTCGAACAAATTTCGCAACCCAGGCAAAGAGTGGGCTACTGCAGTTACATAAGCGTCGGAGCAGATAACATAATCCTGTCTACGGTACTTAACACGGACTAGAACGACGTAATTATTATACTTAAGGTGGATGCTCCAGGGTAGCCCGCGAATTTAAATATTTTTATGTTTTTTTGCAATTTGCCGGTCAGTGTGAAGCTGTATGTGGACCAAATGCGATCTGCGACCGTAACGCGTATTTATCTAAAGAATTATAACCATTTTAATCATCAATATAGCCCTCTAAGTTCATGTAGTTCGAAAGAATGAATATTTCATAATCATTAACGAAAAATACTTAAAGGAGTCACGTCTTTGAGGAGCTCGTGGCTAAAGAATAAAAGCCACACAGATCGATCTTCAAGGTTAAGTAACGCTTGCCAAGGTTGGTCTGTGGATGGGTGACCATCTTAACATACCAAATTTCCTCCGGGCCTCGGAAAGAATGATTATGAAATATTCATTCTTTCGAACTACATGAACTTAAAGGGCTATATTGATGATTAAAATGGTTGTAATTCTTTAGATAAATACGCGTTACGGTCGCAGATCGCATTTGGTCCACATACAGCTTCACACTGACCGGCAAATTGCAAAAAAACATAAAAATATTTGAATTTCGCGGGCTACCCTGGAGCATTCACCTTAAATGGATACAACGTTCGTAGTCGAATGTCGGAAGTCGTTATTTTTTATGTGTTAATTGTTTAGGACAATAGTCGATTGTTCGTAGCATTTATGATAATACTATTAACACTCCTTTCTACACATTGACTCGAAATTGAGAAAAAAAATTGTTTTTCTTCTTGTTTGATGTGCAATCAGTCGTTGACTATGCGGATGTGGTGGGGTGACCTGACATGACCTGGAGTGGTGTGTACGTCTTCCAGGGAAGATCGCTACTATAATTATGAAAAGTAAGCTTGTGAATTTGAAAATGTTCAAGATTAATGAAAATCCACAAAACGTGGATAAAGAATTGTTCAGTCGTAGACTTAAGGTTTTTTTTTTTTAAACCGTTTTATTTCATTTGAATTATGAAGAGTAAGCTTGTAAAGCCTATTCATTTGAAAATGTTCAAGATTATTGAAAATCCACAAAACGTGGATACAGAATTGTTCAGTCGTAGACTTAAGTTTTTTTTTTTTTATAAAATCGTTTTATTCAATTTCCATGCGTATGTAACTATGAATGAATGTTAGTGTATTTGGAAGTAAATCTATCGAGTGGGTCTTCTTGGTAAGCTTCGCTGAGGTAGTCGATACTACAGAAAAATTATCTGCTAGACTTTAACCAAGATAACGCCTATTTCAATGACTCCATATTGTTCAATTGCGTGGACACATTAGACCTAAAAACTACCCCAATTTTACTTCACAATATCCACTAGGATTTCATTTACGAATAATAAAAACAGCCGCTGCACTTCGCTCGAAAAAGTCCCGCCAAAACCTCTCAACCAACAATGATTATAACAACAAATGTTGCCATCTTCCATCTAACTCAAAAAAAGTGTTTCCATAAAGTGTTGCCATATTTCACACATATCTTTATCGAGTAGAACTCTTTAGTATCAACCTTTTTAGCCACCTCCCGCTAAGACCCAGGGGATCACTTGATGTATTCACACAGTTCTCATAAAAAATCGTCACGCATTAGTCGTAAGTGATACTTAGGCTGTTCCTACCCATTTTACTGTTAAACATGATTTAAGCACAAATATTTGAGTGGAAATTTTTCTGTTGGCAACATTGTTGTGTGGATTAATTTTGCGTGTTATTTTGTTGGTTTAACGTGCACATTCTAAGCCCTGCCGATCCCAAAAAATTGGGAAAAGGTGGGAAAAGATTAGGCAGGTGATTATGATTGTTGCCTATATTAATTCAGTTAAGTTATTTTGAAAGATGAGAAACATATCATGGAACAAAAAGACCAACCCCGTAACTCGTAAGTCTCGCTTTGGGCTAAATTTTATCGAAAATAACTCGTCTAAAATCATACTTCAATTGAATAAAACAACAACCAAAACGATCCAAAAACATTGCACCTGCCGCGCGATTGCAAATCTCGACCCGACATTTAAACTTTTTTTTGCCCCCGATCAACAGGCAAAGGCCATTCATTACACAGCCATAACTCAGCCGCGACAACATAATTTTAAATTACGAACATTTCAAATCTCCATGTATTTAATTTTTCAACGAACGAATACCACCAACGCAGCGGAATAAATATTCCATAACGTATACTTAACCCTGGTATGCTCGTAAATAAATAGTGGTATTGAATCGTAGGGTAGTCTAGAACGAACGAATGATGGATTTTCGTTCGGCCATCAAAATTATGGGGCTCTGTAATTGGTCTTTAGAACCGTTTAGTCAATAGTTAGATAAAGAATAAAATGATTTTCAAAGGAAACTTTGATAGAGTTTTAGTTATTTATGAAAGTCGATTTAGTGAGTAGAGATTTATTGGGCAGGGTTATTTAAAGTTTAATCATATAATTTAAGTGATTACCTACCGTCAAGTATATGGGAGTAGACAAGAGCTTCTAATTATAGCGATAAATTGAGCGAAATTTTATCGACTCTATTGATTGTATAGCGCTTATGCATTCCTAGTAAATAAATCTATTGAAATTGCAATAGTGACAGACTATTGACAGCGTCATAAGAACATACGCAGATGTTCTGCATCAAAATAGCGACATCAAACCTGTTGCAATAAAACTGACATTATGACAGGGTTGAGGTGCGGCATATTCTTAGGAAGATGAATGCGGTTATGATGACAGCACTTTCTGGCAAAAAATGCAACCGTTTTTCTTGAGTCGATCATAAGAAGAGTCCTGAGAGGGGAGAGGAGAGGAGGGCATAGAGTCATAGTGACCGGTTCTGGCTATGGCTGCCAATATCAAAGGACACTAGCCATAGGCGCGCGGTATATTTTAGTGCACAAGAGTTCGCATAGTCCGATGGGACGGTTATTCGCGTCACTTTAACAAGTGCGCCTTAGAACCGTCCCGGTGGGGGCAGCAAGCCGCCCAAAGACTTGAGTGGAGGTCTTTGGTTAAAACCAAAGATCGTGAATTTGAATAATGGCGGCGTCTTGAGCTTGATGCCAAGCGTGACTTGAAAGCCTGGCTACCTGCGGCAATTAATTATAATTTCATAGATGGTGTGGTCACATGCCCGCAATGTGCGCGGATCTTCACAGAGAAGGTTGGTTACTTAGGCCACATGCGAGCTCACAAACGACAACTACAGCGGAGTTTAAACCTTGGCCGAAATCGGAAAGATCTGGCTACGCCTGTTTTCTGAACGACAGGCTGTCACAAACTTCGCGCATAGCAGTCCTGCTAGACTGACGGAGTAGGCAGAGAATAGCAAGACAACAAAGATATTTAGTTTGCAATAACGTCCAACTATTATGAAGCACGTCGCAAAGAATAAGACGTCAGAATTTTCTAAAAGAATACGTACCCTAGACATGTCAAAAAGCACTTAGCTCCTGAAACTAAGAATACGGGTATAAATAGTTGAAATTGCAGTAACCCTACTTGAGCATCGAATATTAATATTTTCGGCTCGCTGCAGAAACGTGACGGGCGAGCGAACTAGAATGTAAAGCATTTCTTGACCGTTCATGTGTACAGTCAAGGGCAAAAATATGAGTGCAATTTGTAAAATTCAATAGGTACAGATTTTCTCGTTGAGTATCGATTGAAATGTTGTAATTTTTAAAAAAAAGCTAAGCAAGTCTCTTTGCTGCAAATCTCTAAACTTTTTTTTTTCTTCTACTAATCATATCATTTCAGGATTGTTAGTTTTTGTAAAATAATAAATGGCATCGGCGTCATAAAGAGTCTTACCGTACTCGTCTTGGTGGTTGTTAGGGAGGGAAATGTGCCAGGGTTGCGGAATTCGATCGAAAGAGTCACCGTGACCTTGGAACGCAAAGGGCATTAGGAGTAAGGCGGATAGGGTTTTAATCAGTAAGAGTCTGACACTCCCTTCCGCTCCGCCCAGAGCGGAAGGAGTCATTTGATGTTTTCCCATCCTTAAAAAAAAGGGAGAGAAATGTACTCTACTGCAGCTTAAAATACCCTGTGATATGCTTTTGACGTTTAAAATGACCATAGATGTCAATAACTATAAATGTCCACCAGAGATGTCATCATGCTAGCCCAGTCTAAATGTGCATTGAAGTATAAGCCCAACCTATAGGTAACCCACAGGTCTCACTACTGGGATACAGTTGTCTTTGTAAGAGGGCTTAGGCTGAAATCTGTTGCGGATTCGTAGATATCACGCTAATTTTTAATTCCAGTTTCCTCACGATGTTTTCCTGCTCCGTCTTAAGAGCAGTAGTGATGAATGACAATAATGTCGAATAAGTCCGAACCCACGCAAAGAATTCTTGCATTTTCTCCTCCTTCCTGCTGTCGAAATGTACTCTTGTGTTAATCTTTATAACATGCTATGACGCGATCAACTTCTTAAACCTTGAAAAATGTTAAGATGCTTTACAGTACATATTTTAGCCCTTGACTGTACACTATGCTGATGTCCAGTATTGGATTCTAAGGCACTATTTATGTGATATGTATCGATCGGATTCATTGTACAGTTTTATGGACAGCTCGTTTTATTTCTCTCTGGAACGTGTTTACTTGTGTCATCAGCGTTCCCGTGTTTTTTTGTTTGTTGAGGTAAGCTGACCATACTTTCTACTTACAATCTGTTGTCCGTCTTTCCATCTATCCGTCCGTCTGTCAAAAACCGTAAAAGGTAGACAGTTGAAATTTTCATAGAGTGTATTTCTATTGCCGCTATCATCATCATCAGCCTAGCCTTTTCGCAACTATATTGGGTTCGGCTTCCAGTCAAACCGGATTCAGCTGACCACCAGTATTTTACGTGAAGTGGTCGCCTACCAGACCTCCACAACCCACAAGACTGGAGTCAGATTTACTGGCTTCTGACAATCCGTAACGACTGCCAAAGATCTACAAATTACAGCCGGACCAACAGCTTAACGTGCTTTCCGAGGCACGGAGGAAACTCGGTATGTTAAGATGGTCACCCATCCACAGACCAACCTTGGCAAGCGTTGCTTAACCTTGAAGATCGACCTGTGCGGCTGTTATTCATTAGCCACGAGCTCCTACATTTTTATTGCCGCTATAACAACAAATAAAAAAAAAAAAAGGTGGCTCTAATAAAAGAAACGTGTTTTTTTTCAGTTTATCGTACGGAACTAACGTTCAACGGAGAGTTCAACTTGTACTAGGCTGGTTTTGCTTTGGATTGGAAATCATCAAAAGACTACTCCGGTTCAAGACGGAGCGGGAGGGAGTGCTAGACTGTAACTGACTAAAATAAAACCCAACGGTTTCAAATGCCTGTTGCAGGGCCGCGGTAGCTCTTTCAAAGAATTAAGCCGCAGCCTTAGCTGACCTGTCTTTTTTTTTTTTTAAGTATGGGAAATCATCAAATGACTCCTCCCGCTCTGGGTAAAGCAAGAGGGAGTGTCAGACTCTTACTGACTAAAACCCATCCGTGTTCCTTCTGGTGCCCTTTGCGTTCCAAGGCTACGGTACCTCTTTCGAACAGATTCCGCAGCCCCAGCAGGCACCTGCCCTAGCGGGCCCCGTCTTCCACGCTGACTAGCTGACCTGTCTGGCTACACAATATCAGTATATATGAAATTCTTCCGTTACTAAGTGATCGAGTGACTGACAGACAACGTACAGCCGAAACTACAACTCTTAGAAAGCTGAAGTTTGGCATGTAGGTTCCTTAGGGAGTATAGGGGAGCACTAAGAGTGGAGTTCCCGAAATTACACGGGATATGCACGTACGAAGTCGCGGGCAAAAGTTAGTCTATCTACATTTTTTACCAGTCACCTTGATGTGACTATGATTCAGGAGAAAAGAAATGGCGAGTACTAGTACTTCTAAGTACTAAAGTCTAACTGAATTAAAATTCATTCATAAAAAATCAATTCAATTCAATTTATAAATTTTTTAAAATTTATTCTTCGACCACATCTTCGCTTACCATCAGGTGAAATAGTGGTCAAACGCGTGCCTATCAATAGTTAAAAAAAAACCTAGAAAAGTCCTTAGCAGCTTTAAAGCGTATCACAACTGTCACGAAACAAGTAAAATTCTAATAATTCATACGCACGTCATACCCACTAAAACAAAATTAAATTGTAAAATGGTTTGCTTTCATGAGGTATTTTTATAGTGATCCTATTAGCGTTTTTTTTGTAAGGATGTTATGATGATGTGGATAGGATCACTTGTGTGTCCGTCTGTAACAGTCAATTTCCTCCTAATCCACTGGTTTAATTCATTTAAAATGTGGCACTTATAAATTACTAGCTGACCTGCGCGGCTTCGCTCCCGTCAACTGGCTACCCTACCTACCTACCTCCTTACCTCCCTAAATACCCAACCTACCTCCCTCCCTACCTACCTTCCCTATCTACCTAACTACTTACTGTTTTTTTAAATATTTCAATACTTATTATGCTATTCCGGACAAAGACTAATCCAAAAACATAAACATCATGAAAATCGGTCCAGCCGTTCTTGAGTTTAAGTGTTCGAACAAACCCGACTTTGTTTTATATATTAAGATGAGTTTCGGTGACCCTAAACTCAGACGCGCACGGTAAATAAATAATAATCGATCATGGGAACACTTTTGGGGACACAATAGAACTTTAAAAAAAAAATAACAATTAAACAAAATAAATAGTTTGCCGTGTAAATTAAAAAAATATACACCCTCACAAAAGCCCTTGAATTTGAAATGTTTAATTTATATTTTGAGGGTGTACTTTTTTAATTTGATGTGAATAATGTTGAAGTTATTGTGCATGTATTTGTGTGGTTGTACTCTAGACATTAGGTACCATTGCGTCTGTTATAAAGTAGATTACTAGACTATAACGCAGGATCACCGAGCTAGCGAAACAGCGATCCCGCTCGTATCTCACCGATTTATGACTGCATTCATCTGAGTTAATTTCTGTTTATTACGTGTTTCGTTCGCCGTTCTGTTGCGGTATCGTGTTACGTAGCAAAATCTAGAAATGTAATGTAAGTTGTGATAATGCTATCTAAAATTTCTTGTTGTATCAATTCATCTGATTTAGTTTCTGTGTTACGTAATTCGATCGCAGATCTGGGGGCTAAAAAGGCCATTTTAGGAGAATCATAATATCAATCATACAGGAGCTCGTGGCTAGATAATAACAGCCGCATGGGTCGATCTTCAAGGTTAAGCCACGCTTGCCAAGGTTTGTCTGTCGATGGGTGACCATCTTAACATAGCGAGTTTCCTCCGTGCCTCGGAAAGCACGTTACTCCGTTGGTCCCGGCTGTCATTTGTAGATCTTTGGCAGTCGTTACGGATAGTCAGAAGCCAGTTAATCTGACTCCAGTCTTGCCATGAAGTACCGTGTTATCCATTTAATGGGTTGTGGAGGTCTGGTAGGCAGCCGCACCGCGTATTTACTGGTATTCAGCTGAATCCGGTTTGACTGGAAGCCGACCCCAATATAGCTGGGAAAAGGCTAGGCAGATGATGTTTATATCAATCATGCAATAATCTGTTAAATTTCATTTTCATCTTTATCGCTTACGCATTAGGTTCTAAGTTGATTAGGAAAATTTGACAGTGACGGGTAGAGTTATGTGCTTTCTGATTCTGCTAAAGCGGCCTTTTTAGACCCACTGTGTGCCAATTCTATTAATTTACAAACAACGATCGCATTCGCATCTTAGTCGCAGTCTGTCAAAATGTATGAAAATTAAGGCTTTTTTAGATAGATAGTCAATCAACTTTGAACCTAATGCGTTAGCGATAAAGATGAAAATTAAATTTGACAGATATTTGTGTGATAATAATTATGATTCTCTTAAAGTGGCCTTTATAGCCCCCCTGCAAACGAATTACCAGTAATGTAATGTAAGTTCGAGTATTCCCTAGAATGATAACTTTCACAAGAAGCTGTAATACTAGTGAACTGCTAAGATAATCTCTTTACGCAACCACAACTTTATACGCAGTTCGTCTGATTCCGCGTATTACGCGCTAATACTACGTGTTTGTTCGCTGATCCGTTGCAGTATCGTGTTACGTAGCAAAATCAAGGTAGGTATCCGTTGCTGTAAGTTGGTGTAACTACCTATTTCCCCAAAAGATATCTGTCAAAGCAAGTTCTGTTAAAATGCTAGGAAAATCACTCATAAAGAGATCTCCTATATATAATAATCGAAATATATTCAGTATTGTCGAAACTAATATTATAAACAAGTACTTAAAGTTTGTTTGCTCTAAAATAGCTGCTATGCCCGCTATGCCGTTATGGGCAAGTGAACTTGCTACCACCATTATAGTTTAGGTAGGTTCTGTGTAGAATATGACCAAAAGACAAATACGATCAAACTGTCTTTCATATGACTTGTATAATATTAGCCAGGATAATAAATAGCATTAGACTTCAAAACTCAAAGGAACGACCACTAAGGAATAGGTGTTACCATAATAAAATATTGTATTTGCGTCGTATAAACGATTCAAAACTGTAAGTGCCTACGTGGGTGTTGCCAGTATACAGGCTTAAAATATTGCCTTTAAACGCTTTAAACATGGCAGTACTGCGTAAACCGAAGAGTTGTTAATGCAAGTTTTGCTGGATACGTTAGATAATCTAGTTTAATTGATTTTAGGGGATGGTCAGTTTGTAAATTAATTTTGATTAGCAATAATTTTCTGCTTGGAAATGTCCGTCATTTTGCAGTGGGTTGCGTTTTAGAACGACTATGTAGTGTCAATTGCTACAGTAATAATTTAACGACGTTTAGATAAGAAGGTAATTTATGTTTCTTGCTCTCACAAAACCTAACAAAAGCAAAGTTAAACTGAACATGAAGAGATACTTAACAAAGTTTTGTAGAGAAAATAAATAGGCAGAATAGGCATTATCACAACAAAACCTAAGTAACACGAAAACCTGAAAACAACCGCATAAATATCCCTTCACAACGGAACATAATACTAAACACCTCAGCCCTCACAATCCGATACAAAACAACCCTTCTACCAATACAAACTCGCTCAAACGACTCCTTCGCATATAAACACTACAATGGATCCATTACCGCATCTAAAAAGCCCGGACAACGGCTGACCGCCACAAAATCGGCAATAGTTTATGTTAACCGTGTCTCGTCGACGGCCAGGTGACAACAGTGACGGGCGGAACATGGAAAACATTTTAACCCTCTGGCTGGAGCCGTGCGGTCGCATCGACCCGTTGGCAAATTGCGGAGAAAGAATGAGTGCCAATTGACTGTTTGAGCGTTTGCGGTGAATGGATGTTATGATTTTCGTGTTTGGTTTTATTAAGTTGTGGTGGTTTCTAGTTCAGTAATTTCTTAAATAGAGAATTTAGAAATACTGGGACAGCAACGAGAACTGTCTTGAATAAGAATAAAAATATTTTATTTAAATGAAAAAACATGGTTTCATTTAATGTCTTATCTTATTGGCATTTTAGTTGATCATTTTGTCACAAATTCGCAACAAGAACTTTCAAAAACAAAGGATTAAAAAGTCATATTCCATTTTCATAGAGGTCACAAATGTCATAACCCATTCATAGGGTCACATTTTATGTCACTCAAATCCCAGACAGATTGTAAAATATGCATAAATTTCTAATAATAAATCTGTATGAGAGTTTGTATTTATAATTTTGAAAATACAGCGGATTATAATGTTTATGCTGAATTTGTGTAAACAAGGAGGGCTCGGAATACGAGATGAATATAATTGTTTGTCCAGGGTTGAATATAATTATTTTGTCAACAGTTGAGTGTAGCAATTAATTTGGGTGTGCTGAACTGTTTTGATATTGCAAGCTAAAAATAAGTCCGGAGAAGGAAGCGTCAATCTTACTTTATGATACCCTATCTGACTTCAATAGATTATAAACGTAGCATACAGTACACTCAATGTTTCTACTCACTCTAAACATTTATAACCATTTACTCTATCCTATAAATATTTATTTTACCAAACAGTTCCTTTCACCTCTACCAAAAACAAGCAAACGATACCGAAATTGACTGTCAAAAGCGCCCAAACCGAGAAAATCCGGCCCACCTTGTAAACACAAACGAAATAGTTTTAAAATAAATAGCACCGAACACCAACCACGTCTGTCTGTCTGTTCACTTAAAACCACACGTTGACGTAAACGAATGCACTCGGGTACTGGTATAACTCGGATACAAATCACTTGACAACCCCGAATTAACCGCGAGACACCGACTGTTTATTTAGACTGACTTCGATTCGGATCAGCTTCTTGAGAGGCTTTGAAGACAGCGATACAGGATTGGTTTGAGGGAGCGATTTTGGTATAGGAATAGGGGGCTAAAGTAATGGATTAAAAAGATTCGCCGCAAAACAGTTATTTCAATGATGAATTTATAAATTTAACTAACAAATTAGGGGAAACTAAATAACATACTTTTTTGGGCACAACAGTTTATTTATTGCATTATAATAAGCTGATTGTGAGGTGATCTCACTGCTCTGCTGAAGGCAAAATTACATTGACTTCAACCGGAAGAAAAAAAAGACAAAGTAGAGATGATATTCTATTGCTTCTAGTGATCACCTCCAATTTAGATGAAGATTAAAAGATCCCATTTTCATTACAGAAGCATGCGGTAATAAGCGGAACCGCTAATGGTCGATACCTTTAAAAGCTTTGCATGGTCCATAAAGGTAAAACCAGTAATCAAAGGCATGCCTAGATAATGTTTTATAAAAAAGTCTTCAGTGTAAGTCCGAGCTGGTGGAACTGGTTTTAATACTCTTGTTAGCTTATTTGTTACGATAATTTAGGTGTTACTATTGAATGAAATGAAATAAGGATTGATTATTACAACAGCTTCGGAGTTAAGATTGAAACACATGTACTTCGTAAATTCAAGTTTATAATCTTAATAGAACCATTTCCGGAACTGGAGTCTGCGTTTCCTGATACGAGTATCTACAACCATTCAATCAAGTATCTGACAAACATGCTTCAACGTTGACTGTTGTTATCGATTTCCATCAGGTGAGATTGTGGTCAAACGCGTGTCTATCAATAATAATAAAACCTATTGTAAGAAATGCAATGTTGACAATTTATTTTGGCATGCAAACCAATTTGACAGAAAATTCACAGATCACTGGCTTAAGGATTAAAAGTGAGAACATAAAACGGATCGACGACGATGTAGCTAATCTATTTGACTAAATCCTTAGTCTGCTTTACGAAACCGACGACAAAAGAATATTTGTTGCTTTGCTTATAACACAACAAAAACGAAAATAACAAAAACGGCTGTTTTAATTTTATTCAAAGCAACTCGATGTAATAGTATGTGTGTTTGTTCTTTTGGGTTAATTTTCACCTTCTTCGCGGAAGAAGTCGATAGGAGAAGCTAGTATGTGAAATTTATTAAGAAATGTATACCGTCTAATAGATTGTCATTGAATAAAACCCAACTTGTATAATACTATTTACAATATTCTTAAAAGGACTTTCAGTTCCTATAACTAAAGGAGTACACGTAATTAAACACTTGTATCACTGTGACTTACATTATAACTGTATATAATTTGTTGGAGATCCAAATAAATAATTAAAAAGTAAATCCTTCATTGTGTTGACAGTGACACACAAGATAAAACTAGGATGAAAAGATCTACTTACATTTTGTAAGTGATATCATCAGAAGCTTAAAGACAGTCAGTAAAACTGAACAAAATGACAAAAGCACAAATGTTAAAGTATTAATACAACGGCAGTTAGTGGGAAGATGAAGATTGACAGCAGCATCTGCGATGAAGCAATTTGGCTGACAGGCGCAGTGATTATAGAACGAGTATATGACCCCTGGATTGGTATAACGATCTACAAGGGGCAATGTTCGCGAGTGATCTTGAAAAAGATACTTAAAGTTTTTACAACTAAGGTTTGGTACCTCGTACCTTGTGTTCCAGTTCTAAGAAATGTGTTGCCAGTGATGGCAGTTATTACTGTGTGTTACTATTTTTTCGCCAGAATTGTACACAATTTTTTTTTATAAAAGCTTGTGCAACTATTAAGATCAACGAGACTACTGAGATAAGTATTTTTATTTTGAACGACTAATTTGAACTACGAATTAATTTGAAAGATGAATTTTGTTAAAAGTTCAGTTGAAGAAAACTTTTTCATAGTACCAAACTAGTACTTCGCCCGCGACTTCGTCGGCGCTGCAATTTTTTTAAGGATCCCTAATTTTTTTCTTGACAAATTATAAACTAAAACCTTCCTCAAGAACCACTCTATCTGTTGGTGAAAATAGCATGAAAATCGGTGCAGCAGTTTTTGAGTTTATGGCAAACAGACAGACAGACGCGGTGGAGATCTTTGTTTTATATGTAACCATTTCAACAGGATTGGTCCAGCAGATTTGGTACAAATAGGCTGTGACAGGCGTTTTTTTCCTACAGAGGTTCGGCACCCTGAAAACCAGTAATAATTTTGTATTTTACGATGTGGTAAATAGATAGATAGACTCGTGGTGTCTCGCGCATTTCCAAATGACATCGTCATTTCTTAATGTGCTTTGTTCCATTTTCAATTTGATTTTGACAATGCGTAACGGTTGCATGTTGCAACCGACACCGCTGTCTGCGGAGCCACATACCAACAAATATAGACTTCCGTAAATACAAACTATAAACACGTGTTAACGAATTCAAACGCTTTAAGCTTCGCGCCCATTAACAATAATCCTTTTTATTTCCCTGTGAAAATATTCCGCTTGGGTCAAAATAACCCTAACTAACACAATTTGAGGGTTGATTTTTCTTTGTCTCATGATGACGGTAAGAAGTGTGGTGTCGTTTATTAAGATCTCAAGCTGGTTAGCCTCTGTGTATTAAAAACACATGTGCCATTATTCAACTTATAATCTTAAGGGGAAAAAACTAAGTATGGTAAGTGCTTAAGGGGTTGTTTAGATGTGCCTTTTTTGTGAAATTTTGAGGGGTTGTTTTTGCTGCTACTGGGTTCTGGCGGTGAGATATTTATAAACATTCTTAATGACCCAGTTCTTTGAGAAAATTTTAACATCTATTTCTTCTACATGGATTGATATACATATATAAGGTTATATATGAAAATCAGGGTGATGACATGGAATGAATAAAACTAATGACGAAAACATAAGCAAAAAATCAAAACTTTTAATTAAAAATTGTGTTGTTATTTGTATTGTTTATTTTTTCTTTTATCATCATTATGATTTTCGTAATAAACTAGCTGTCCTCCACGGCTTCGCCCCCGTCAACTGGCTACCTATCTACCTACTTAGCTACTCTATCCTACCGTACCGAAGAACCATCTCCTGACAATAACAAACACAACCAAAAAAGAATTAGCAAAATCGGTCCAGCCGTTCACGCTTGACCAATTGAAATAGGGATTCATTTTTAAATATAAGTATAGAAAGATCACCCAGTATTTCAGGCGAAGTACGCACACAACATTCAATAAAAACCCGAAGGGTCCCGTACCATAAACCTTAATTTTTTATTTACATTTGAGTTGAATGAAAGGTAAATTGCGTTCTACGATTTATGATGTAT
The DNA here is from genome assembly GCA_950371165.1 of Lacanobia oleracea. Taxonomy (NCBI): domain Eukaryota; kingdom Metazoa; phylum Arthropoda; class Insecta; order Lepidoptera; family Noctuidae; genus Lacanobia; species Lacanobia oleracea. The sequence goes on along the minus strand of OX493390.1, from coordinate 4,167,172 downwards.
TAAAAAAAACTACTTACTACATCTCGTTCAAACTAATTTTCCGTGGAAGTTTGCATAGTAATGTACATCATATATTTGTTTTTAGTTCTATCATTCTCTTATGTTAGAAGTTACAGGGGCACACTTTGGAGGTGTCTCTCGCGCTAACTATTCAATTTAGAAAAAAAAACAAAATTAGAAACCTCAATATCAATTTCAAAGACCTATCCAAAGATACGCCACAAATATGGGTTTGATTGAAAAAAAAAAAAATTGAGTTACAATTTTAAGTATGGGGAACCTCCAAATATTATAGTTTTTTTTTTTTCTATTTTTGTGTAAAAATCTTAATTCGGTTAACATATTAATACATCTAATTACCAACTTTTAACAGTATAGTTCAAATCGTTTAGTAAAAAGTGACTGTGACATACGGACGGACAGACAAACAGACATGACGAATCCATAAGGATTCCGTTTTTTGCCATTTGGCTACGGAACCCTAAAAATGCATAATTATAATTGTTTAGACATACCTATAGTTTAAACTAGGAAAAAATAAATTCAATTCACCCAAAGTACGTCCATGTCCTACATTTTTCTTTGGCTTTACAAACCCAACTTACATTCTCCCCTTAACAGTAGCTTCAAGTTAAATCCGAAGATAGATTAAGTATTAGGAACTGCACTTAAACTTATAACTGTGGCGCACCAACAGAACAATTAATTTCTAACAATTAAATATGTCGCCTTGATATTACGAGTAGCTATAAATAACGCTTTGAGCTTGAGAACGTAATGTATCGGGGGCTATTCTTGTGGAGAATGAGGAATGAAATGAGTCCATTCAAAGTTGTGTATTTATAATGGGTGACGTCAGTTTTTGGTAAAAAGTACAACGCGTGACGTCACGCGCAACTTCAACGCACAGTATCGTTTTAATTTTTTGAAAAATGAAACAAAAATCGTGTCGATATTTTTTTGGAAATCTATCTGATGGACTAATTCGATTTTTTTAATAAATGTGTCGCTTTGAAAATACTTTACTTGCCAATATTTTATTAGAAAAGGCAAAAAAACACGTGACTTTTCTAATAAAATATTGGCAAGTAATTTGAAACTTCACTAAAAATTCAAAGATGTTACATAAATAAGTAGAGCTTTTAGTTTTTTGTGTTGTGCAAATGACATTCAATCTTGAGGTAATAAACAATTTATTATTTCCTCGACATTACTTAACTACATAAAATGCAGTTTATTGCATTTGGGGGAACGGCGCTTTAGACAACCTTAATCACTTTGTGCAATACGGTTGAGATGTAGACAGGAGTTGTCAACTATTTCTTAATAGCGGGTTTTTATTTGTAAAAAGTCTATAAATTCTTAAGCGTTCAGTTTCGATTCTGATAATTATCAGAATCGAAATTGCAGACTAGCTTGCTACTGAAGTCAGTAGGTAACCTAAATCTCAATACTTACACCGTTTATATTCTAAGTGGTTTCAGTTCATCGAAATTTCTTTGTTTGGAGATATCGCTGTCAGCGATAAGACCACCTCCATAGAACTATGTTTGCGTTAAATTATGCAACTATTTTTGGTGTAAGCATATTCTATCTATATATATATAGAGTATTAGACTGCTAAGTTCAAACATATTCAAACATCATTTCACTACTTTATTCCAACACCTGACCCGAGTCTTAGCGATTAAAACAGCAAATTTTTCCCGAGCAAGTAACAGCTCGCGTGCGAACAGGCTTCGTTCACGAGCGACACGAAATTCTTCGTTCAGTCATGTTCACTCAAATTATTTTCCAAACTTAGGTACCTACTTAAGCTTATAGAAGTTTGCACCGTAATTGGTCGATGTGTGCTGAGATAATTGATTTTTTGAAGGCCTTTTAAAAGGTTGTTAACCCCTGAAAACAGTAGGTGAGAGAAATGAGGAGTGTTTTTTTTACTACTCATATAGGTACGACAGGATCATGATTATTCAGTACTTACATAAAAATCTCATTGTAAAAATAACCTGAGTTGATTTAATAGTTTTAGAAAAAGTAAAAAATACGTTGGTTCGCATGAGCACCGCTGCTAGCTACCGTCGAAGACGTTATCTGAACTTTTATTACGATATCGCAGTATTTGCTTAAAGCTTTAAAATAATATGTATGGGAAGTTGTGAATGGAACTATGTGTATTTGTATCGTAGCTAAAGCGAGCATACCCAGTCTTACAGAGAAATTTTACACTTATCTGTCTATACTAATATACATATAAAGCTGAAGAGTTTGTTTGTTTGTTTACTTGAACGCAATAATCTTAGGAACTACTGGTCCGATTTGAAAAAATATTTCAGTGTTAGATAGCCCATTTATCGAGGAAGGCTATATATAGGCTATATATCATCACGTTAAGACCAATAGAAGCGGAGCAGTAATGGAAATTGTGATGCAGACGAAATTGCGCGGGTCAACTAGTCCTAATATACTATTGTTTTCCGTTACTGACTGATTGAGTGACTGACAGACAACACACAGCCGAAACTACTGTTCGTACAAAGCTGAAATTTGGCATGTAGGTTCCTTGGGGAGTGTAAGGGAGCACTAAGGTTGGATTCGTACGGGAACAGGAAAAAACGGGATATGCGTGTCTGAAGTCGCTGGCAAAAGCTAGTTATCACTAAATATTGTAAAACTAAGTCCCTCCGCCGCGTCTGTCTTGTATTTGTCTATAAATTCACAAACTGAGTGATTAGTAAGGAAGATCATCATCATCATCATCAGCCTAGCCTTTTCCCAACTACATTGGGGTCGGCGTCCAGTCAAACCGGATTCAGCTGAATACCAGTGTTTTACGTGGAGCGGCTGCCTACCAGATCTCCACAACTCATTAACTGGGTAAAACGGTACTTCTTGGCAAGACTGGAGTCAGATTTACTGGCTTCTGACAATCCGTAACGACTGCCAAAGATCTACAAATGACAGCCGGGACCAACGGCTTAACGTGCTTTCCGAGGCACGGAAGAAACTCGTTATGTTGAGACGGTCACCCATCCACAGAACAACCTTGGCAAGCGTTGCTTAACCTTCAAGATCGGTCCGTGAGGCTGTTATTATTAAGCCACGAGCTCCTCGAGTGATTAGTAAGGCAGATGTTGGTGTATAAATCATTAAAGTTTTGTGTGAATTGAATAAAATATACCGATTGTTGAAAATGTCGCAAATAATCATGTTGGAATTAAACTCTGCTTCTTGTAGCTAGTAAAATATATAAAAAAAAAAAAAAATATTTTAAAACTGACTAAAAATAAAACAAACAGAAGTCACACACTCGTTAATAGATAATGTAGAGAACACGTGTAATGGTTCAGGAATGGCGCCACGTGTCTCTTGGCTACCAAGAAATTAACGAGGAGAAGTAAAAGCGAACGATTAAAGAGATTAATGATGATTGTACAAACGTGTGGTGGTTTGGTGAGGAGCTATTGGTTGACCAGCGAGTCTAAAAAGGCCACTGTAGGAGAATCAGCCAGCACATCAAGCTAACCGGAACTGTCAAATTTTCCCAATCAAACTTGAACTTAATGCTTTAGTGATAAGGATGAAAATGAAATTTGACAGATTGTTGTATGATACATTCATATTATGATTCTACTAAAACGGCCATTTTAGACCCGCTGGAGCTTTAGATACGAGCCCGTAGACCAAGGGCCAGTTTATCAGCGAATGCGATTGTCTAAACGCCAAAATATAGGAATTGATTAGATACGTGACATTTTGACAGCATTTGGCAGCATTTTTTTAGAAGTTAAATTCTTTAGACTTTGTTTTTGAATTTTAACATTTTGGTTATCATTAGGTTTGGGATAAAACCTGTCGCAATTAATTATTACATAAGGTGACGAACTGCTTAGATTTTTTAAAAACTTTTTATTTCTTTGGCATTGTTTGCAATGTTTATAATTTGTTCCACAGTACATTTACACCAGACAAGCTCTAGGCGTGAAGACCTGTAATTGGATGTCAGATTATCATTCTGTTATTTATTACCATTGTATTTGGAGGAGCTCGTGGCTAAATAATAACAGCCGCACGGGTCGATCTTCAAGGTTAAGCAACGCTTTCCAAGGTTGGTCTGTGGATGGGTGACCATCTTAACATACCGAGTTTCCTCCGTGCCTCGGAAAGCACGTTAAGCCGTTGGTCCCGGCTGTCATTTGTACATCTTTAGCAGTCGTTACGGATGGTCTGACTCCAGTCTTGCCATGAAGTACCATGTTACCCAGTTAATGGGTTGTGGAGGTCTGGTAGGCAGCCGCTCCTTGTAAAATACTGGTATTCAGCTAAATCCGGCTTGACTGGAAGCCGACCCCAATATAGTTGGGAAAAGGCTAGGCAGATGATGATGATGATGATGATCACCATTGTATTTAGCTATTAGTCTTCCAAAGTCTTTAAATAAATAAATTGGTCAATTCTGCACATTTTTGAAATTTTGACAATCGCTTTCGCCACGCAACCGCTGTCAGAATGTCACTTGTCAAGCCTCAAGGCCTCTAGATACTTGTCTAAAGCCTCAAGGCCTCTGAACAAGGTAAGACTCCATAACGTTTTGGAATGTGCAAATCTATCGCGCGGGCGATAAGAGGGGAAGTGAGTGAGTGTTTTATTGCAGAACATACTTGCTGCTCTTGTCGCTAGCGTGCAGAATCAGCTTCATCATTTTGAGTGACCAATTCTAAAGTGCCTGTAAATGGTCTTTTTTAAATAAATGTTTTGATTTGATTTTGGTGCCTTCTTTTGGCAAAGTTGGTTGCTAGAATGCTTACATTTAAGGACTTAATTCTTCTGGCTAAGGTGAGACGGTACTTAACGCCGGAACAGCTGCTCAAACTCTATCAAGCGCAAGTTCGGTCGTGTATGGAATACTGCTCTCATCTTTAGGATGGATCTTCCAGATACCAGCTTGATGCCCTTGAGTCAATTGAGAAACGAGCCAAGAGGATCATCGGCAATGAGAGGCTCGTCGCTTCGAAGCTCCAAAGTCTTGAACATCGACGACGAGTTGCTAGCCTGTCGGTTTTTTACCGGTTGCATTTTGGGGAATGTGCGACGGAATTGCATAATTTAATTCCGCCAAGCCCGTTCCATCATCGGACCACAAGATGAACGGCGATGCGCCACCGGTACATGGTGGACATCCCACCCATACGCACAAAACGTTTTGGGAACACATTCATAGTGAGTATAGCTAAGGAGTGGAACTCCCTGCCGGAGTCTGTGTTTCCTGATAGCTACAACCTGAGAGTCTTTAAATCAAGAGTGAATAGGTTATTTCTAGGCAAGCGTGCTCCATCTTCGACCACATCCTCGCTTACCATCAGGTGAGATAGTGGTCAAAGGCGTGCCTATCAAAAGTAAAAAAAAAAAGACTTTATTACGCTCCTACAGCTCTGGGCGGAGCAGAAGGGAGTGTCAGACTCTTACTGACTAAAACCCATCCATGTTCCTCCTAATACCCGCCGCGTTCCAGGCCCGCGCTGACACTTTCGAAGAAATTCCGCAACCCATATCGGTGGCCTTATCTATCTCCCACATTAAAATAAATAAATAAAATAAGACTGGCACTTTGAAAAATAAAATAATCCGCCTTAGCAATAAAAACAAAAAACGTGTGTCCCTGAGTTCAATATACATATTATATTGCCTACGCTCTAACATTTAGAAGAAAATGTCACTTGTATACAGTACCTACGTAAAGTTGTAGTAAAAAAACTCGCTGAAAATGGCGGTCCTTTTTTAATTTCGTTTCCAAAAACATTTATAACTTAAATAACTACATTACCTTATACCTAACATCCTTAACAAATTTTCTTTTATTTCATCCGTATCAGGTACACCAGAGTGTCCATAAGAAAAACTTATCATCATTTTCGGACGAAAGTGACCATAAATTCGCCGATACACAGATATTCCTAATAAAAATTATCTATATTACTGCTACCCATAAAAGCAACGTCACACGAAACACCATAGAGCGATATCGCTAATATGACGGTCGAATCAAGTTAAAAGAATCATTCATTGTGACTAATTTTATTTATGGACGGCCACCCCTAAAGCATTTATTACCGCGAAACGGTCGAGCCAATAAAACCACTGAATCAAAGAGAAAAAGTGCTCTCAGTTCTATAAATATTTTATTTCGGATAGTGAGAAGTAGGGTGGCCACGAGTAAGTGCCGATGGGAAGTTTACTTTCCGTCCTTCGGGATTGACGATGCTGAGTAAAGTTGGTTTCGCGCTCTTGAACTAGTAATTTGATGTGGCGTGTGGATTGGTTTATACGGTTCGTATGTTTCTTATGTAAATAAACTCCTGGTTTTAACAAAGTTTGGAATGTAAATCGGAATTTGTGAAACTACTAAGTGATAATCTATGTAAATCATCTTAATATAATTCAAAATCTAGGCTAATATATGTAAATTCATTAAAATTATCAGAATACTTATCCTAGTGCTGTAAAAATAGCAACTTTTCTGATTAATAAAAGCTTCCAACTCCCCGCGTATATTAAGCGTCTAGTGTATTTACTTTCCCAACACCACAGAAACTGAGAGAGTCCTTGAAATTTCTCCCTCATGGCCACCGTACGCTGGGAGCCCGGGGAACTTTTACTAATGTGTGCTAGTCAAATGGACTCTCGAGAATTCAACCGTCGAATAAAGCACCTTACGCCAATGATGTAGAGTGCAAAATATGATAACGAGTCGAATATATAAATAACAGGACTGGCTTGTTCCTCTGCCAGTCATGCATATGGAAATGGGGACTTAGGTCATAGAATAAAATGGGTACGTTTCTCTGTTTTGATAGTTTTATTTGCGTACCTTTTCGGATTTGTGGTGTAAAGTGGTCGTAAATAGCTGTAGTCTGTGGTCCCTACTGAGTGAGTGTTGGGTGTAAATACTTTATGGATGGTATGACACACCGTATGTGTGTGTTGGTCCCCCTTCAAGGGATAAGCCGATTGGAGTGGGTCCGTGTTGTTGATGAATAGCAATCGTGTTTTGAGGTTTAATTGAAATTATGGATGGGGCAATATGGTATTAGAATGTACTGTAAAGCTTTATGTTGTACAAACAGTGGTTATGTAGTCTAGTATTACTGTTTAGTACATATAAAAGATGTTGGCAGTTTAAGTTAGATATATAAGCTTTAAACATAGAGGAGCTCGTGGCTAAATAATAACAGCCGCACAGGTTGATCTTGAAGGTTAAGCAACGTTTGCCATGGTTGGTCTGTGGATGAGTGACCATCTTAACATACCGAGTTTCCTCTGTGCCTCGGAAAGCACGTTAAGCCGTTGGATCCGATCACTCGTTACGGATAGTCAGAAGCCAGTAAATGACTCCAGTCTTGCCAAGATGTACCGTGTTACCCAGTTAATGGGCTGTGGAGGTCTGGTAGGCAGCCGCTCCACGTAAAACACTGGTATTCAGCTGAATCCGGTTTGACTGGAAGCCGACCCCAATGTAGTTGGGAAAAGGCTAGGCAGATGATATAGGCTTTAAACATAAATGTTGATTATCTATGAGATTTCAGCGGCTTCAAACAGGTTTTATACTACCATAATGGTTTTGGAAGTACGATCTACGCATCACTCGACTGGGCATAGTTTCGAGGATCATCTTTTATTCGTGCTCAAACTTACCTGGAACAAACAGAATAAAAATAATTAGTTTACAATCTTAATGTATCTAGTAGTGTAGGTATGGAACCTAGATTAATTGACATTTTAAATACAAACAATCAAGAGATAAATTTTTTGAAATTCTGATGGTAACTTATGCCACTGAATTGCCACTTTATTTCAGTTGCATTCCAGATTGCGATGTACGTAGATACCTGACATTAGTGGAGGAACTTTTCGATTCCTTTTTTTTCTCGTTCGTATTTTTTATTTCCTGTGTTTGACCGCCCGTTTTGCAATCTGGTTTTTATAAGGACAAACATTTGTCCTGTGATTATTATGAGGTTTAAAATATAGAATATAAGAAATAAATATATCTACTGTGCAATTTAATAGTCTCTATTTATCTGAGAGTAACCCTTAACCTAATTTCAGCTTTAATTGCTGACGACATACAGGTATTAAAATATCTTCTAATTGATTGAAATTGATGAATGAAAAAAAAACGGGTTGCACGCCGGGAGTACCGGCAGAAGTGAAAACTTGAATACGTGCTTCTCTCCCTCAGTTTTATGAATTGACCGTCTCATGCATTTTCGATCAGGGTCACGTGTCCTGACGCGAGTTTAACATTTTTTACCCATCACAAAAAAGTGCACAACGCCGCTTAGGAAGGTTACACTTAAAAAAAAATGCAAGTTATATTGTAGCGGCGACTGTTAAAACCTAACCTAATCTTTGTTATTTAAAACATAATTGAAATCATTTACGAATTGAGCTTTAACCCTAATCACAGTGCTCATCAGTCCTCATCAACTTAGACACACACATCCCCTGAAAACAATAACATGACCTCAAGCTTTTATTACTTCAAAGTGATGAACAACTCTTTGTATGAACATAGTGGGTATAGATAAATAGGTGTACGTCAGACTTCGACCGATAATTACCGAGGCGCGTGCAAATTTAACCTTCAAGCGGGCGCGTGGGTATTTGTAGCGACAGCGGTCGCGCGTAACCTAAAAGACCTATGTGAGATTTCAGGAATTTAGAATACTGGTAAAATAATAATTATTTATGTTCTATATTCAGACATTATCAATTTTTACCTAGGCAACAATTTTTTGGAATTAAAATTAACCACAACCCACTATCGTTCGATTACAAACCAGCTATGCACGCCAGACCCGCCAAACCAAAGTTTTTTCTCTTGGGAGAATGATTTGTGTTCTCATTTTTATTTAGATGTTTTTATTTTTTATTAGTTCTATGCAATCGAGTAATTACTATCAAAGTGTTTATTTTATCAACTCAGGTATTTTACTTCGAAATTAGTCATCTCGTCAAGGTAAAAGAAACAGCCAGGCGCGTGTAGTCGTTTCGACGCCTGCGCCGCGACTTAAACAAATGCATTCTATTCAACTACAAAGGCTCGGAGAAGAGTGGTATGCATTCAATTTCATGCATAGTGAATTAATGAAAAGCTACTGGTAAAGAGAAATACTTGTGGCGAGAAATCTCGATGTAATCAGCGAAAACTTATCGAGCGCGGTCGATTCGACGCCGCGCGACCGCTTGAAGGTTAATATCTCGCGTGTTCAAACGGGTTAAGGGTGTTTAGATGTGGCAGTTAGGACGCGATTCGACGGTCGTACGATGTGTCGGGACTAAAATATGGTCCTTCAGCCCTTTGCTGTAGTTAGGTAAAGATTACTCGTCTGCGAGCTGCGGTCTGGATTCAGATATTGCTGTAGATTAGAAAAGTTAATCTTTGGGATTGGTTCCATCGATCTCTACTACTGCAAACAAATTGTCAACTAAGGGCTGATTTTTGCATAGATACTTTTCATGCATCAGCTGTTAAATTGCCAGTTTTATTCCTCAGATGAAGTTATCTGACCTTTGCAAAATTGGCTATTCATAAAAGCCTCATATCCTCAATAAAAGCAAAATCCCCTTCGTTCCATCTTTAAAAAATGCATTTTCGCCTAAACTGCACTTGTAAATTGTCAATCAATCGACACAAAGAGAAACACACCAGTTATATAAACTAGTCAAAAAAAAAAAAAAAACATATTTTTTGTACACCGCCGTTCAATATTCCCGACCAAGCAAACCACTAACTCAATAACATATCGTTACACAGTCGTACATTATAAACGCACGCACCGTATTTGCTTACCGCTGCCGCTCGTCAATCACGGCGGGCTGACTGTGCATTTCAATTTAAAGTATGTGCTGCACTGACAGATGTTCGTTCGTTATCGCTTCGCTTAGCATTGGAGAATGTGGTATTCGTCTGTTTGAGTGGACGTTAATAAGGTGATGTGTGATACTGTATTTTCGTTTTATGTACAGAATGAGTGAGATAGCACAGTACCATAATGAAATTAAAAGTTGGGGTCTGATTCTGTCAGAATAACTACTATAATACAGCCACACTATAATCACGCAACTAAAATGTTTGGAGCTCCGCAGTTGTCATCCAGCCCAGAGTGGTAACTAAAGAAAATAGACGAAGACCAACAAACAATGTTTGCTGGATGGAATGAACAGACAAGAGGGGGCAACGCACTTGTGTTACTCCTGGTATTGTAGATGTCCATAAGCAAAAGTACTAATGAACTATTAGCTAATTAAGAGTCTTTTTAGACGCCTAGCATCAGGTGATATCTCTTTGACATAAGGAACTGATGGAGAAATGCACGACAAATCGCAGCTATTGACTCAATACGGGTCTGAGAATGATAGAGATAGCAGTCTGTACAAGCTACATAGTCTCACATATCATCGCACACAGTGTGCACAAGCGTCACCCATCAGCCAACTCAAATTAAGACTAACGATTCGGGCCTTAATGCGGTCGGTTTTAATTTTAATTTGAAAACAAAATTCGACTTAACGACAACCAGCGGCTCACCAATGTTTTACTTTTCAACTGAAATTATGATCCAGTTATCGTTACTTTTGGGTAGTATTTACTTTTCAGTAAAGGTTTTGTGGAAAGAGTCGAGCATGAAATGAATTGGACATGTCCAATATTTTCTCGCGATGGTTTAAAAGTAACTGTAATACGGGAGGATTCTTTTAAAAATGTATGAAAATTGAGGGTTTTTTTGTCAGATTGCGACTGACATGCGAATGAGACGTTGCTTAGTATTTAGAATTGGCGCCCAAACTTTAGTAGGTAGGTAGTAAGTACCAACCTTGACTGACGAATGAACTGAATTATGCCGTGTAGTGTCGGCCGGTGCCGTAAAAGAATAATACCATCCCATCACTTCTCGTGGGTGTTGTAAGAGGCGACTGAGGGACTCGCTGGAGAATGGGCAGCGTTCTCTGTTAAACTCAACACCATGCTCTGCGATCGCCAACCCGCCTGCCAAGCGTGGCGATTATGGCAACCCCCCCATCTTGGGAGAGGTCTATGTCCAGCAGTGGACGCCTTTCGGCTGATATGATGATGAAGAATTACTATATTTTTTTTTATCTATAACCATATACTAATATATTATTATAAAGCTGAAGAGTTTGTTTTGTTTGCTTGAACGCGCTTATCTCAGGAACTACTAGTCCGATTTGAAAAATTCTTTCAGTGTTAGATAGCCCATTTATCGAGGAATGCTATAGGCTCTAATATTATCATCACGCTAAGACTAATAGGAGCGGAGCAGACGAAGTTGCGCGGGTCCACTAGTTGATCAATAATGTTAAATAAAACATATTGGTCATGGGTTATACTAGCTAATATCATAACATGACGAAATGAAATTAGCGTCAAAATCAGCCCTTGATGCTAATTCCTAAAAATAGCAATGCTTTATTTTTTATTTTGGACAGACTTGGTGTAAAAATAATTTGGGTTATTCAATTTTGATTTTCCGCACCTCTTTTATAAGGATTGACATCGCTGTTCAAAACAACCTGTCTAAAAGTAAAGGTTTTCGGAAAATTATATTTAATCATTTCAATTTTCTTTTGGTACTGATTTTTATTTGAAATTTTTTGAGGTTTTCAAGGATAAACACCTCTTATAATAAAGTAATTTTTCTGAGTGTCCAGCGTCTTTTTTTTTTCCTTTTTTCTACTATTAATAGGCACGCGTTTGACCACTATCTCACCTGATGGTAAGCCATGATGTAGTCGAAGATGGAGCACGCTTGCCTAGAAGTAACCTATTCACTCTTGACTTAAAGACTCCCAGGTTGTAGCTATCGGGAAACAGACTCCGGCAGGGAATTCCACTCCTTAGTTGTACGCACTAAATATGTGTTCCAAAAATGTTTTGGGAAAACAATCAAGGAATGGAATTCTCTGCCAGAGTATCTTTAAGTCAAGAGTAAATAGATTAATAAATTCTAGGCAAGCCTGTCACCCATAACATGGGTTACCATTTGGTGAGGCAGAATAATAAAAATACCTCCAAATGTAATTAAGGTTACATTTAGGAAGATTATTTAGGAAGATTTATTTAAATCAATTGCTGTTTGATATTTCTGCCTTTCTTTCTTTTATCTATGATGAAAATAATTGTTACTGCCACATCTTTACCGTCTCGTAACAAGTAAGTATCAAATGCCCATTATCACTTATCTAGACTTTTTACCATTCACACCAACATAAACTAACAAAAAGAAAACAAAAAGAAAAAGCTCTTGAAATAACCTCCTACCATAACCAAACACAAAGTAGTATATTAAAAGAAAAATAGGAGCTCGTACTGCTCGTAGTCTCATAAGTGCCAGGATATCAAATAAATAGCCGTTCGGGCCGCGCCAGTAATGAGAACTGGCCTAACAGTTACCGTCATTTAGGATACGGAGGAGAAAGTGTAGCTACCAACCCTTTTAAGAATGGCGTTAGGAAGGAAGAAGGGGAAACAGAGTTTGAAGTTGAGATTAATGATTCGATTACCGAAAAAAAACCTGAAACTTAAATCTAGCGGTCTCCAAGATGTTTTCTTGAATGTTGGCTTTTCGTAAGAAAAAACTCTAGAAGCCGATTGCAGCTCGTCGTACTGAGCCCCATTGTGAATCTAAACCATCCAGTGACTATAGCACACACGGAAAATTGGTGCAGCTTAGTGAGAAGTTCAGTGACATACACACTGACAGAAGAATTTTTGTAAAGACACTAGCGATCCGACTCGGCTTCGCACTGGCAGTTTAATTTTCTAAAAAGGAATATTTCATAGAAATGTTGTACTGGCAATAACGAACAGAACAAGAAAGAATTTTCCCACTGCTGGGATACAGGCTTCCTCTCTATGAAAAATGGAGTATTATGTAATCGCAGATTGGCTGTATTTCTTCAAATTTGTTTCAAGACATTTTCCTTCACCATTTTGAGTGCAATTGTGAAGAGATTCCACAAAGTAAAGCCCTTGCCTGGGTTACCACTATGCCACTACTCCTCTGAATCTACTACTTGATACTACAATATTGTTCAACTGTTTTATTAATTCTGATTCATTTACCATCCTCAACCCACATTGTACAATCTTCAAGCCCTGTTTCACCATTAATTGTAGTTCTGTTAAACCCGTTATAGATTATGAGTGTTATGTTGTTACATTTGAAAGGGAAAAGGGTCATTTGAGTGTAGGCGTTGGGTTGGCATTGATCAATGAACATGGCAGTCTTGTATATGTTGCGGCGTCGAGGGATGATGTGATACACCTTGTGGGACTCTCAAATCTTGTTGCTTGGAGAGAGGACCGTGAAAGTGATCCTAATTTAGTAATTCCTGAGGGTTTTATTGGGATGTTCAATGAAATATTCCACATCTATACTAATATATGAAGCTGAAGAGTTTGTTTGTTTGCTTAAACGCGCTAATCTCAGTAACTAATATTCCGATTTCTTTCAGTGTTAGATAGCCAATTTACCGAGGAAAGCTATAGGCTATATATCATCACGCTAAGACCAATAGGAGCGGAGCAGTAATGAAAATTGTGACGCAAACGAAGTTGCGCGGGTCAACTAGTTTAGTATACAAATGGATAGATAGAATGTATAGATTAAGTAAACACTGAAGTTGTTGCATAGCTTTAATATTAAATTACTGATTGTATGAGTACAATGGCGGTCTTATCACTGACAGAGCCTAAATGTGTTTGTCCATTTGTGCGAGAAATATTAACCAATCATGTCAGTGAATTATGTGGTGCCAAGATTTTACGCAATTCTATTGGTTAAATTTTCTCCGGTTCTCTGCTCCGCTGCCTCGACGCTCCGCTGGAATAGACTTAGAATAGGCACCCTTTGGATCTTAAAACCAAACGAAGAAGCGAATAGTTGAGGGTAGCCAAATTACAAGCACGTTCAATGAAAGTTCCTGAATTATGCATTAGTTAGTTAAATAAGAAAGCGACAAACATAAAAATTAATTATTGAAATTAAAAATGTTCTTTTGCCATTATATTCTAGAAAACGTTGGGTTAAGAATTTCCTGTGATCCCGAAAACAGCGCCACCAACTGTAACATTAAAATACATCAGAGAAATAACAACAAAAGACTAATCATACGAAGAACACCCAAATAAAAGTTTTCCAATTTAAAACACGAACATCGAACTAATTTTTCACAGAAGATACAAGAGACAGGTAGGGAAATAGAAAAGGTACGAAGTAGAAAAGCAACGGAAACAAAACAGTCCAATCGGGGCTCGCTAATCAAGCAGCTATAATGCAATCACGAGCTAGTTGGGCCATAGAGCACGGAAGCACCTCAGTGGCCACTGTTAGATGTCTGGTGAAGGTCTGGTAGACAGCCGCTTCACGTAAAATATTGGTATTCATTTGAATCCGGTTTGACTGGAAGCCAATCTCAATATAGTTGGAACCAAAGCTAAGCAGATAATGAAAGATTTCATGTCTATATGGCTGTGATAGCCGAAACTTTTCTCAGTGTATCTGCGGGGTCAGAAGCAGATACAGCAGCTCATAACCGTTGGCGCAGACTGGTGGCGTCATTGAGTTGCGATAACGAATCTGCTTATTTGTAACTGGACGTCCTCAGACTGGGTGGAGCGTTAATCTTCGTAGCAGCAGAATGAAAGTTGCCGAGAATCAAGATAAATGGAGAGGCCTATTATGTCCAGCAGTGGACGCTGAAGAGTGATGACAAAAATTAGCAATGGCGTATCTAGTGACTACCGTTGTCCCATGCTCTGTGAGACGGACGAACAAACTGGATTATATGAGTAACGGCTTCGACCAACAATGATTAATTCCTTAATGATTACTGTCATTTTAAAATCGATAGCAAAAGTTTTGAGGGGGATGTATGGGGTCATTTGTTTGTTTTGGGTATGTTCCGTAGTTGGGCGTTTATAAATTGACTGATGGAAATATGAAAAGGTACGGTATTTCTGTTATTCCATGTTGATATCTAGAATTGAACGTCAACGTAGGTAGAAAGGGTTTAGAAGATAAAGGTGATATTTCCATACTTCATACATGATTGCGGAATAGTCTTCTGAAAAGAGTGATCGTCAAGATTGAGATAATTTGATTTCACACTCATTACTTCGAAAAAGTTTACGAAGCAAAATCAATTTGGCCAAGTTGTGTAGATCTTTCAGGCGCTCAGTATGAACGCGGTCGACTAGATCTTGGCTGACTTGCTGAAGTGCTTTAGTATCCATTGTTATGATTTATCATAAAATGACTTCTCCCACTTTGGGCGGAGCGAGAATGAGTATTAGACTCATACTGACTAAAACCCAAGCGTGTTTCTCCAGATGCCCTTTGCGTTCCAGGGCCACGGAAACTCTATTGAGCAATTTCGCAACCCTGGTAGGCGCTGGCCCTGGCGGGCACTGTCAATTATGTTGACACCTTACTAGATGTCATGTGATGAGTGTAGGGATACTTCACTAAGACGGGGCCCGCTAGGGCCAGTGCCTGCTGGGGCTGCGGAATCGGTTCGAAAGAGGCACCGTAGCCCTGGAAGGCAAAGGGCACTAGGAACACGGATGGCTTTTAGTCAGTAAGAGTCTGACACTCCCTCCTGCTTCACCCAGAAAGGGAAGAGTCATTTGATAATTTCCCATACTTAAAAAAAAAAGGGATACTACTTTACTACATCACCAATTTAGAGGAAATAAATCGACTCTAATACCCGATTGACCTAGCCACCTACTGGGCTGAAATAATAATCTGACAAGACAAGGACGAGACGAAGAAGTCTTGAAGATCAATATGTAGACAACGACGCAGACGTATGCATAAATGACGCTCGAAGTAACACCAATAACCAAAGAGACGTAACAATTGAAAGCCAGAAAGACAGACAGAAACAAAAAGCTGTTCCAAAAACTCCTTTCAGCGACATCTTAAGTGAAAAGCTTTTAAACATGACACACGCTACAAGGCTTTCCATTTACAATCAAACATCTCACATATTGTATAATAGAAATGGGAGGTATGAATTTGTACCCACCCATCTCAGTAAATACAAATAAACTGTTGGCCCTTATACAGCCCTATATTGTTCGTAACCCTTAACGATGACATTTGCTGAAATTCCGAATGACAGCAGAAAGCGGCTGAGGCATGCCAATCGAATTTTACTTACACAAAGCAATATTGAGGTATAAGGTGTGAGAGGGGAGCGGAGAAGTTTAACGTTAAGGAAAGCGGTGAATTATTTAAAATAACTCCTAAAAAACCGGCCAAGTGCGAGTTGGACTCGCATACGAAGGGTTCCGTACCATAAACCTTATTTTTTATTATTTGTTGTTATAGAGGCAATAGAAAAACATACCTATTACGGTTCTTGAGACGGACGGACTGAGTGTGGGTCTTAGTAATAGGGTTCCGTTTGTCACCCTTCGGGTACGGTACCCTAAAAGTAGACCAATAAATTGTGTCAAAAATTTGTCCGTATAGCTCGCCTGGGAGTGTGCTCAAAAAACTAGCGGCATTGCTACGTTGTTTCCCAATGCGTATCCTCTGTTCAAGGTAAAAGTCAGCCCATGGGTTGCGCGAGGTGTCAACTAGGCGTTTCGATAGTTCTTTAAATAGTGGATGAGCACTAGGACCCCACGGTCCAAGAGCTTCAACCCCAAACGGCTCGTAAATATAACTGCCACCTAAGTTATTTTATCCAACAATGAGCTTGTATAAATTGCTTGCTTGAGCAACTGGCCGCTATAAAATCACTATGTGAACAGTCATCATTACAACATACAAAAAAAATTGTATCCTTACTATTCCATTGCAAAAGTACTTAGGTAATAATTTTGAAGAACTGTTTAGCAAAGGGTGTGATAGTTTAAACCATCTTAGTTTTAAAGTCGAAACATGCAACATTTCTGAACAAACACACCAGTTTTATTCTCCCAACTAAAGAGCACCAAGCTATTCCATGAAGAATTAAAGAAAAATCTTGAATCTCGCTATCGTCTATCCCTTGCACCACAACATCAAACGTCTCACGTTGATATGACGGCTTTTATCAGGTATTGTTTGGCTTTTACGATTGATGCCGGGGTGGGGCGGGGGCAGGGTTGCTTGACAGACATCGATATATCATATACAGAGCTATATAGGGATATGTTTATGATGCGTTTGGGGATTTCAAGTTTTTAATAGAATGTCCGAGTATATGTCCTTTGGCCTAGCTCTGTTCTGCCTCCTGCTTGATAAGGAGGCCGCTGTACTTTTCTGATTAATTTCGTTGCGGGATCCAACACAGTTGAATCGTTTCTACGGGACTCGACGAGCTTCATTTTCTTGGCGTTTTTCTGGTTGTTGCCACTATTGGTTCTGGCTTTCAGGAATTACAGTGGTTGGAACGTGTGGCAGGCAGGGTTGTCCCAAAAAAAATGTAGAAGGTCCGTCAACACGCACTGGATTGACGTGGTGGACTAAGGCCCAATCTCTCGCAGACCCTCAGAAACATAAAAAAGGCATGTGTTCGAGTAGTGAGAAAGTTATTAGCTAATTATTTGACACAAATATGGATATGGTATGGTAATATCTCGTGGGACACATAGATATACCTATTTCAATAATACTATCGTTAAGGAATTTATACTTTCGTTTATAATTTGTATCTATTATACTATAATATGCATATTTCCTTTCTTTCTTTTTATCTTTCTTCTTTCACACATTAAGTCGACGTTGCTCTAGATCTTTTTTGAATTGTAATTTGTAAATCTAGGTTAGACCAAGATTTAAATTGAGTTTTTCAGTTAGATACATTTTTTTTCTGGAAAAATTGAAATTGAATAGGTATTGGCACTCCTACGCTATCTCGGTTTTCATGTTGTGACCTAAAAACTGCTGTTTGCATTTCTTATTCAATTTTTTTATTAATTACTGTTTGCCTGCTTGCATTGAATTATTATAAACTCTGGTAAAGCTATGTAGAGATTAAAATCTTTTATTTATTATTTTCACATTTGGCATTACTAAAAGATGGTTGGCAATGATAACTCGCTCAATAGCCCAAAAAATACCAAAAAATGACAACAACACCGAATATATTTTTCCCATTCAGTTCACCTTGTATTATCCCCATATTAATAAAGGAAACCATAAAGGCTAACAAAAGGTTTATGAAAATAATTTTATGAATAGCCCTCTTTACAAAAAAAAAAAAATGTTATTCACAGCTTTTTGGCATTTATATGAAGAGGCTTTTATGCACTTTTAAATATTCAAGGTTTTGTATTTATTTACTAAGTAAAGAGCAGGCTTTATAAATAAATATTTTCCTCTATTTTTACTTTTAGTCTTTTAAGAGGTATGTAATAGTAATAATTGAATTCAGATTTTTCCATATAAATTGTTAGTAACACGAGAATACTAAGTTTTAAATAGTGTTTTTTTTTAAATTTATTATATATTTGCGCGTTATTTAAAATGTGTACAAGAGCCAAGTGTGAGACTCTAAAATTACAGATTATGAGTTTTAATAAAAAAAAAAAATAATCTTGCTTTACGAAAACAACTGTTTATTTTCAAATAAATTGGTTTTATGTTCTGCAGTGTGATTTGTCCAAGTGAAGGCTTGGGTGAAGCGGCCACGAAGTGAGCTGTCAATCCAAGTACCTAATCAAGATGGATTGACAGCTCACTTCGTCATCACTTAACCTAGCCTTCACTTCGATATGTTTTCAGAATTGCACGCCTGTACTATCAGAATCAGTGATTCCTCCTATCAAAACAAAAGGTCAACAACGATTAGGTAGTATAAAGAGATGTCAGCACGGAAGACGGGGCCCGCTAGGGCAAGTGCCTGCTGGGGCTGCGGAATCTGTTCGAAAGAGGTACCGTAGCCTTGGAACGCAAAGGGCATTAGGAGGAACGCGGATGGGTTTTAGTCAGTAAGAGTCTGACACTCCCTTCTGCTTCACCCAAACCTACAACCTCACAAAACCACAAACTTTACCTCTTTATAATATTAGTATAGAAGTAAAGTAAAATCGTAGACCAAAGAAAGTGCTTAGTGAATACTTAGCTCTTTATTGCACCATTTTTAATACAGACGAGGAAGTTACGGATACGACCTCAACAACAATTAACTAACAGTGAAAATACAGCACATGCTTTAGAAAATCGAAAAGGATTTTGGATTTAAATAAATCATCATCTGCCTACCAGACCTCCACAACCCATTAACTGGGTAACACGGTACTTCTTGGCGAGACTGGAGTCAGATTTACTGGCTTCTGACAATCCGTAACGACTGCCAAAGATCTACAAATGACAGCCGGGACCAACGGCTTAACGTGCTTTCCGAGGCACGAAGGAAACTCGGTATATTAAGATGGTCACCCATCCACAGACAAACCTTGGCAAGCGTTGCTTAACCTTAAAGATCGACCCGTGCGGCTGTTATTATTTAGCCACGAGCTCCTCTTGGATTTAAATAAATGAATTTAGAATAAATCAATTAGCTAGTCGATTATTTTTTCAATCTTAGGCCAAAATCTTTAGATCGTGTTGATTGACTACTCACTCACAAACATTATTTAGCTAAATATACCATTTTGGCTTCATTTTAATTCTGGAAAAGTAGACGCTAATCAACACGTACTATAAGCAAGCGTATCTGTAAGCAGTGTTTTTAAATAAACCACGATTAGGTGATTCACCATTAGGGGATAACGGTTTGTTATTTTTAGGGTTCCGTACCCAAAGAGTAAACAACGGAACCCTATTACTAAGCAAATAAATGGTTTATTTACTTACTTACTTACTTACTTACTTATGCTGTCAGTCCGTCCATCCGTCCGTCCATTCGTCTGTTCGTCTGTCTGTCAGCGGGCTATATCTCATGAACCGTAATAGGTAGAGAGTTGAAATTTTCACAGATTGTGTATTTCTATTGCCGCTATAACAACAATTAATAAAAGTTAAGGTTTATAGTACGTACCCTTTCGTGTGCGAGTCCGACTCGCACATGGCCGGTTTATGTGCCACAGTGTGTATTTCTATTGCCGCTTTCACAACGAAATATAAAAATAAGATGGTGCGAAACCCTTTATGCGTGAGTCCGACTCGCACTTGACTGGTTTTTATAATCTCGTGTCGTACCCGTATCGTCGCTACTAAAGCGGCACCCGTCTGTTTGCGTCGTTAACGAGCGAGTACTAATTGACGTTGAATCTTTGCTGTCACTTCATGCAGTTCACTATCATCTGCCATTCGAAGTGCAGTAGTGCTATTCTGTAACAACATTTTCGTGTCTCGACAGCGGAATCCGAGGTGAGTATAAACGTAACACCCTTATAATAATAATAATAATAAATTTATTTCAGACTTAGTCCATAACGTTTGTTAGTAACAATATTCTTAGCCTAGTGTTAGTAAGTACAAATAGTTAGGCGCTTGCTCTCGCGTGTAGGCCTATCCAATGCGCCATCAGTACCGAGTCCCACCGGCCGGCGCACGCGGCCAGAATGGCTTATGCTGTGTGTAATAAAGTTCACTTTGTGAGCTATCTCACTCAGGTGAAGCTCGATATCGAAATGGTTACTTACAGAATAGACTAGCTGAGCTTTCATATTCACGTGACACCTTTTGATAGGGAAAATGATTGATTTTATTGATCGTGGTTGAGCTGTGGAGGTGCTTTGATCTGCTGTATGAGTTTTTAGAAAACTATAAAGGAAAATTAACTACCACTTACTATCTTGTCATAGGTATCCCTCTATTCATTTGTAAGCCTTGTATGTGAATACTGTTATTGAGCTTATGGCAGGTCTGATAAATAACTTCACTTAGATATTGATCAAAGTTGAACCAATTATGTAACTGTAGATTGTTTGGCTAAGTTGTGGTCTTGTGGATATTCAAATAATTGCGGTAAGGTACAAAGCTTAAAAAATCAAAGCTGCATCAATGTTGCTACAAGAAAAACCATCACAGTATCGTATCGTCATCTACATCGCAATGAAAAGAACTGCAACGCCATCTATCCAACAAGCAGCGAACTACTTCTACGAAATAAGTGTCCCTGTAAATTCTATACAATAAAGCACAGACATATTTAATTGTTTAGTAGATATATTTACATAAATTGACGAAATGTTAACTAACCTAGTAATTAATATGTTAAGTAAAAACTTGTAATATTGCATGCTATATATTGGCCAAATGTGTGTTACTTAATATTGATAACAACTTATACCTACCATATTTATTTATTATTTATTTATTATACGCTTTATTGTACATACACCAAAAGTAATACAAAAGGAAACTTAAAACTAAAACACATACAATGGGCGGTCTTATCGCATTCCGCGATCTCTTCCAGACAACCTAGGATGGAAAGTATTTGTCCGGACATGAAATGGTGTAAAAAAAAGAAAAACAAACTAAATTAAAACAAACAATAAATTATAATATAATATGATAGATACATACATATATACATAAAACGCTATTGCCATATTTGATGTTATAAATAAATAAATTGAATTGAATTCGTGATATCAGAGTTTACCGTACAATTTGAACATACACAACAGTCTGAATATCAACTATCGGGCAGTTATCCACCAGGCAAAACAACCGCCTGGTCGGAGGATCCTCCTTTTTCAATGGAGGTTTGTGGGACTTTACCCTCTGCTCCGCATACCTTCTTACGATAATCACGATTTAAAAACGTCGTTATAAACATTTCAGTTACAATTAATCATAAACAAAATGACGAATGGACATTCACAAATATACAGGGGCATACATGCCGACAAACTTTAAAAAAATAATCTGAAAAACTACTTTCACATTCGAAACCTCCGAACTCGCCTCGAATCTACGAACTTTTCACCTAAAACCTGGCCATTCAAATATTTCGCAAGCATAGTTATGCAGGTGCGCTGAAATGTAGGGCATCCGCGCCAATGACCGGGAAGATCTAAACCTAGGTGGTCAGATACCGACCGGGTCGCTGCCTACAGGCTTATGTCAAAATTTGGAACAATAAACCGCTGGATATCTGTCGTCGTGTGGCTGTGTGTGCTGATATTGAATTTGTTTGTGTGTTTGTTTGAAATGTTTAATGTACTTTTTGACGATCTGTTTGTAACGGGTTCGAACTTTTTTCTATAGCTGGCATAGTCCCCGCGCCGCCATTTTTTCAAAGTAGCGGCGTACGATCTAACATATTGTATATACCTACGGGTTAAAGGGTCCTCCCATTTAACAACACAAAAAAAATGGTTGTCTGGAAAGTCGGTCTACGGACGATAATTTTACGTGATAACGACGTAAGAAAATAATTGAACGTGCGAAACGTGACCGTGACACTTTATCGTGCGTGCAGCCGGTTTTCATCAATGTACTATAAATCGGATATTATCACGTCAAAATTTTTGCAACATGGTGCCCTAAAGTGTCTCAAGATATTTGAAGGTAAAGTCGCCATGAGTCGGCGTGATGTAAATGTAATGTGAGGATAGTTTACAAAATAAAAACATTCAAAATTAAAACAAGTACATTACTGTTATCAGAAAACAAAAAATAGCGTGTATTCTGTGTATCAAGACCAGTTTTTCAGTAATCAACACCTCGAACCAATTACTTTTTATGATCACAACTTAATCACCGAACTTAAAACGAACAATGACGATAATTTCGCCCAAGTATATTTCTACAAGAACAATAATTTCGGGTGAAGTTATTTTTATTTTACGAGAACTTTTGGCAGGAATCATAGAACACGGAATTGTAGACCGGGCACCGGGAAGAGACGCCATATTCTTTGATAAATAAAAACGAAAAACTGTTCGTTGTTTAGAGCTTTTATAATGTCTAACGTCTGTCTTTTGTAATGTCAAACGTCTTTTATAATGCGCACAGCCAAGGAGTGGAACTCTCTGCCTGCGTCTGTGTTTCCAAAAGCTTACAACCCTAATCTCTTCAAACTTAGAGTGAACAGGCTCCTTCTGGGTAGACTCGCTCCATCGTAGACTTTGTCTCTGTCATCTCTGACATAGACTAGAGTCAAGAGCAAACCCATTGAAAACAAAAAAAAAAAAAAACAAAAATTCATAGGTCCTTATTCTTGGAACTGGAAGAACTGATTTTTATTAAACTTGATACCTGGGCGTAAAAAGCGCTTTTTAAGAAATAAGAGTGATTTATATAGAAAATAAAAATTTATCTCTGTTTCTCTTAACATTTTCTCTGATTTCAATGCAAAGAGCAACGTCTACAGGGTCAGCTAGTTACCTTAATAAGCTATTAAATAAGCTAATAAGCTAGCTAATTTGCTTTTTGGATTAATATAATATAGCCTATGACACTTAGAAATAACGTGGCTTTCTATTGGTAAAAGTATTTTCAAAATAGGTTCAGTAGATCCAGAGATTACCCCCTACAACCTTCCCTCCCTCCTCCTCTCTTTATATTATTACCAGCACTTTCGCCCGCGATTTCGTCCGCGCTGCAATTTTCTCTTAAGGATCCCTTATTTTTTTTCTAGACAAAGTATATACCAAAACCTTCCTAGAGAACCACTCTATCCATTGGTGAAAACAGCATTAAAACCGGTGCAGTAATTTTTGAGTTTATCGGGATCAAACAGACAGACGTGGCTTTGCGACTGATTGATTTTGTTTTATGATATGTAGTGATAGTGATAAGTATAGATTATCACGGGCCGTCAACTTTACTATTTATTATTATTACTAGTTGACCCGCGCAACTTCGTTTGCGTCACAATTTTCATCATTGCTCCGCTCCTATTGGTCTTAGCGTGATGATATATAGCCTTCCTCAATAAATGGGCTATCTAACACTGAAAGAATTTTTTAAATCGGACCAGTAGTTCCTAAGATTAGCGCGTTCAAGCAAACAAACAAACAAACAAACTCTTCAGCTTTATATATTAGTATATATAATATATATATAAGTATAAGATAAGATAAGGCTTTGTTATGAATAAACGGTGACACTCACTGGCACGCTTTATTTGTATGGACAGTGGCCACCTCTGCGTTTCATAGCTCTGTCGCAGGAATGCTTGTGCTCTCGGCAATCCGAGTTTGCTCCGTTAACGAGCATCGGACTAATTAATGCTAAATCTTTTCTGTCTATATAATCAAGTGGCCCAGCCTCCCTCACCCTAACTCTTCAGATTTTTGGTTTTTTTTTCAAGAGCCTTTAATTGAGCGTTTTTCCAATTTGTAAATTAAAAGCTATTATGTCTGGGTCTGGGGAGTGTATGAAGGTAGCTAGATGTTTGAATATGCATTGCACTGTGTTAACGAAGCTTGTTAAATGTAGAATGGCTTGTCAAATTCTTTTACAAGTTGTAAGGATGAGGTTGTAGTAGTTACTTCACCGGCAAGCATATTCAGGATTTTTGCGACCGCGTTCCTCTTTTGTGATATATTGTAATGCATGATGGACCCGAATTTTGGATTTGTCTGTACTTAACAGTAGTTTTGACAGGTCTTATATGTTAATACATATTATGTAGATGGATTAAAGATGACCATATGACTCCTATGAACCTCAGTACATCATTCTACTTCTACAGAGGAACAGAAAGCATGAATGGCAATAGTCTCGCCCACTTTATAAAATATCTGACTTGACTGGAGTCAAGAGCAAACCCATAATAAATAAAAGAAACGACTTATATAAACGGAATTATATGTATAAGTCGGATACGTGGATGTGCTGCATACTTCCAGCCTTTTTGGGAAAACAGACAATTTCTTGTGATGTATTGTTTCAAACTGATAAATATTTATTATTCTGTCAGGGTTCTGACTAACCCTATATTTCACTGCATAAAAAGCCTCAAATTCAAACAAACAATTAATTCAAACCCCATTTAAAAATAGAACGTAATAAAAAAAGAACTTAACAAACACAATAACTGTCAAACTAACCAGACAGACACGCGAAGGGTGTGTTTAAATCTATCTATCTATATTTATATAAATGAATCCCTGTTTCCCTTGGTCACGCCATTACTTGAGAACGATTTCAACGATTTAAATAATCGGCACGTGACGATGACAAAAGACCGGACGGCTTGTCTTTGTTTCTATGGAAGATGGGTAGGCCTTTAGTGTGAGGCGGAACTTGCGATACTCTTGCGCCATCCCATCTTCCTAGTTCATCATGTTGTGCTGGCGCTTCCGCTGCGATTGCGGAAAACCTCAAGTGGCTTAAATATAGTAGTCTTATTGGTAACTATATTTTTGGCCTTTGTGTTCAGTCTTTTCAAAGAGATTTTGAAACGGCTGGTTGACACTTATCGTGACCCAAGAGCTGGCTTTTACTTTGGCCAGAGGCTAAGCATTACCATTCAACGTGGCAATGCCGCCAGTCTCTTGGGCACATTACCAGTTGATAGCGTTGAGGACAAATTTTTTAATGCTATGTTTTAGTTTGTTGTAAGTTTTGTGTATTTGTTCATTTAATTACTATTAGCTTTCGCCCGCGACTTCGTACGCGCATATCTCGTTTTTCCCCGTTCACGGGGAAACTTCGGGAAATCCTCTCTTAGTGCTCCCCTACACTCCCCAAGGAACTTGCCAAATTTCAGCTTGTTACCACTAGTAGTTTCAGCTGTGCCACTGTACCACTAGTAGTTGTCTGTCATTGATTAAATCGGTCAGTAACGGAAGAATCTATACATAAAGCTGAAGAGTTTGTTTGTTTACTTGAACGCGCTAATCTCAGAAACTTCTGGTTCGATTTGAAAAATTCTTTCAGTGTTAGATAGCCCATTTATCGAGGAAGGCTATAGGCTTTATATCATCACGCTAAGGCCAATAGGAGCGGAGCAATAATGAAAATTGTGACGCAGACGAAGTTGCGCGGGTCAACTAGTTTTATATAATATATTGATAATTGGTTGTATGTAATTATTTTTTGTTATGTTTGTAATTTTCAGGGCGAGGTTTATATGAAAGAAAATTTTGAAAAAAATTACATCCGGGCGAAGCCATGGCGGGCCACGAGTTAGTAATATTAATAAATCCGTGGCTATAAACTGTGCTTTTATAGTCTTATCCCCTAATGGCAGAGTCGTGATAGAATGGCCTCTTCTGCAGTCGTTAATGGTGATACAAATGCTGTAAACACATTAACGTTTGTGTTTTAAATAATTAGTTTGCGAGATTGAGCTTTTTAATTTAGTGGATTAGGGACTTTTTTTAAATTCTGTTTTAGCTTTATGGATATTGGAATTCATACCGAGTTTCCTTCGTGCCTCGGAAAGCACGTCGATCCGTTGGTTCCGCGCTGTCATATGTAGATCTTTGGCAGTCGTTAGGAGTATGGTACTACCGTATTGCAAGTTGATCTGGTGCCGATCAACTTGCAATAAAGTACAGTAACCTTTTCCTCCTTCCTGACCCCTTAAGAGGTACTGTGTTTATTATGTTAGACGCTGTATGTAAGTTTAATGTTATTGGCTGACTCGGTAGACACTCATAGTATTGCAACTTTTGGCGAGAGTCCCCGCTATTCCCCTCGAACTTTCGTGTCATTTAGGATTGGCGTTGTGTGAGTGAGCTTACCACAAAATGTAGGAAGTGCATTGTGCATTTACTAAGTAAGCGATCTGGGAATAAAGCAATTTGTTTCCCTCAATTGAGTGATGTGACTTCCGTTGAACAAACACTTGATAAGTGACTAAAGCTTTTGTTTGTTTTTCTCACATTTAGCTGTAAATTAAGTTTGAAAGCGACAAATTGGGAAATAAAATGTTTACTACTTAAAGATCAAAAGAAAGTTCCACGTCATAGACAAAGTATAAGTAGTGAGCTGTTTACTTAATAAGACTTCTTTAGTTTATTTCAATTTTAAATAAAATAATCTGCACTGGGATTCCAAGAAACTGCATCAAAGTACACGGTACCTGACATTTTACAAAAATGTATGTTCCAAATTAGTGTTTTTAAATTACCTTGTAGGAATTTTGATGCAGTTTCTATGAATCCCAGTGTAATTTTGTTTTCAGCATTATCCTCCCAATAACGTAAAGCACTATTGTATTATAGACTTAACAAACACAAATCCTCTTATTGTTCTTACATAGCTACTGGTGTACCTATTTTGTACACCCATGTGAAAAAACAAAATACTCTTCTAAACAAAAAAGAAACATCCAAATCGGCTGACAATTGGCGAAAATATCGCTGAACAATCATATTTCATCGGACCTCATCATCAGATCCTAATTTATACCTTCCATCATCAGCTCAGTAATATGCGATGATGATTACCAGGCACAAATATCTGAATTGCGTTAGAAAGTTAATGAAAAACATTGTATGTGCCTATAAAATTTGAGGGTTGCCCTCGATTTTCATGGGATCCCATCATCAGATTCTGACTTGGTGACAATGGGGACTAATCGAAAAGTATACTCTTTCAGATGAAACAAGAATTTTACAAATCGGTTCATAAATGACGGAGTTATGAGGTAACAAAAAAATACAACTGAATTGAGAATCTCCTCCTTTTTGGGAAGTCGGTTAATAATAATGAAGTCGACCAAAATCTATTATTAACTTTTACGAAATCAAAATGTATCTTCCATTGTTTCTAGTTCACTAAACTCAATAAACTGTGTATCTTATGTGTATTATCAGTGCATAGTTTCGTTATAAATGTGTCACATTCCCCGATAGTCTAATGAAATAGCTGAGCCCAAAGATAGGCAGATGTCACGTCTAAAAGAATTTATTACACACGTTTTAACAAGTTAGAATCGCTTTTTGGGCTTATTAATACGACATGTTCGTTAGGAAAACGGCGTTTTATACTATACGACTCAAAAATAATGAGTGAGATTTGTAGGGAGGTAAGTACCTAGTTTCTATGAGAAATGGAAACTTTTGTATTTGCAATTCATTAAAAGATATCCAGAGTTTTTTAAATTGCTGAAAAACTAATGCTTATTAGCAATGTGTTTAACTCAAATGTTTTTACTTGAGATTTTGCATTTCCACAATTTTACACTGTCCTACTTTATTCTACAAAGACTGCGAAAATTCAAACAGCAATCATTATGGTGGTATGGGCTTTGAACGTTATCGACACGTACCTATAGTGCGCATGTGAACCTACATAATATGTCCCAACATCTCATCGATTAACTGATCGGTTCATTAGGCATCACATCTACCATATAATATTCTGCCTCATTAAACGCATTACAGATTTAAAGCGCCCTTATTTTAACCACAAATGAACTCCACCAATTATATTATGGGTATTGTAGATCCTGTCTTGGGTATGAATTGTTAAGCAATTATTATGGGTCGTAATAGTGACACATATGCTTGTAACTTGCACAAAAGTATGCTACTATCTTGCATGCCATTTTGCTATAACAAGTTCTGATTGGTGTTAACTTGCATACTTTTTTTGCAAGTCACAGGCATATTAACCTATTACGGCCTTATCGTTTGAAATTGACCGAATATGTCAAGTCATAATGAAAAGGTATGGTATAGGTATGCTTAAAAAACAGTGCGCCGAACTGCTAAATAAAATACCTCTAAATGTGTACTTGCTCGTACATTGGTCGTCGGACGCAATTTTCTGATCGTATCGACAAATCGTATCGGAAGTTGTAAATAACCCTTCACGCGGTCGTCTATCTTTCTTTTCGATCAAACGCAAGAAATGTCGTTAGCTAATGAGCCAATGGCACTTATATTATTTACACTTAGCCATGCACAATAACAATCTTATTCCCAAAGGGCAGAGTTTAAATTCGGCTGTTCTAGAAAAGTAAATTGGGCATGTGAAATATATTGCTTTATAAACAGCCTGTCAGTTTTATTTTACTTCTAAAATGGTGCAACGTATTTTTGATGGTTGATAAAGAGCGTTTATGAGATGGAAATCTTTTTGTATTAGGGTTACGTAACAATGTGGATGAACCACATAGTTACGGTAAGGTAAATGAAGAAAGAAAAAACTGTTTATTAGTCACAGAAGCGAAAAAATGCAGCGTTCATGTTTCCCTAAACAAGTTTATAATATTTCCTATATAAAACAAACTCGTCCTAATATCTCGAAAGTTTTTGTTAACTACACTTCGTTTTCGCCTTTAATAAATAAATAAAGGAAAAATAAGTGTATAACTGACGGATTAAATAGGATCTACATTTTTAGCGCAAATTACGCACTCACGAATATTACCAGTAATGCCAATTCAGAGCTACGGTGTTCTATGCTCTATGGGTTTCACTAACACTACGTAATCATAGCTATTTAAGTACAATTTTCCACTTTGTTATAAAAAGGCACGAAAATAGAACAACGCCTTGAACTAGGCCTGTTTTTGCACCACAATAACCGGATCCCTGAGGCCGGTAACTGGATTATAAGGATGCTAGAGTATTAGTTATTAGCGAGCTTTTTAAAACGGGTCTTATTAGCTCTGCGAAAAGGTTACTCTGTATAAACAATGTGATAACGCAAGACCTGAAAAGGGATTAATGAACTCATTATTATGAACAACTTTTATTAAAAATAATAATAATAATAAATTTATTCAAATAAAAATGTTTACAAAAAAGTTTACATTTAGCCAACAGTGATAAGATTTCCATACAATTATAGTGCTTGAAAATAAACTAAATCTAATGTATTATTATTATAGGTGCAAGTTATAGTGGTTCGGAATTGCAATGTTACTCGTATGTAGCCAGCATTATGATGATGAATCTTATATATACTCTAATTTAGAAAGCTGAAGAGTTTGTTTGTTTGCTTGAAAAATTCTTTCAGTGTTAGTTAGCCCGTACTCGTATATCGAGGAAGGCTATAGGCTATAAATAAAGGTTAAGACCAATAGGAGCGGAGCAGTAATGAAAATTGTGACGCAGACGAAGTTGCGCGAGTCGATTGGTCTAATATATGAATACCTTTAAACGAGCAATTCTTGTACAAATGTATATCCATCTAATATATAAAGCTGAAGAGTTTGTTTGTTTGTTTGAACGGAACTTCTGGTCCGATTTGAAAAATTCTTTCAGTGTTAGATAGCCCACTTTTATCGAGGAAGGCTATTGGTTGGTTATATAATATATCATCACGCTAAGACTAATAGGAGCGGAGCAGTAATGAAAGTTGTGACGCAAACGAAGTTGCGCGGGTCAACTTGTATTGTATATAATCTGAATCTCGAAAACGGCTTTAACGATTTTCATGAAATTTAGTATGCAGCGGGTTTCGGGGGCGATAAATCGATCTAGCTAGGTTTCATTTTAGGAAACGTCGAAAAACACCAAAAAAGAACACCGAGCTAAGCTCGGTCATCCAGGTACTGATATTTATTTTGCAAATAGGTTACAAGTAACTCTTTAACACATCAATTTTTTTTTTGTTTAACCTAGATGACGCTAAAAAATTTGAATGCTCTCATACATTTATGTGCAGTTGTTTTTTGTATAATGAAAAGGACCTGTCCGAGGAAATAAAAGTCTGGCTTTTGACGGGAGGAGATAGAGACAAATGGAAAAAAGTGAGTGAACAGGCTCCTTCTGTTGTCTATGTCATCTCTGACCTAGACTAGAGTCAAGTCAAGAGCAAACCCATCTCAAATAAGAAAAAATGGAAAGAGGAAGAGCTTTTTTTAGCAGTGATAGAAGAATAAATAAAATTAATACACAACATAGTTTGTGGGGTAACCTAGAATACAACGGTCTGCTTTAGAAAATAATGTAGTGATCGAAATCGAAGAGTAAGTTTAGAAGTGGTCATGATGAGAAGATGAATAAAAAGTGACTAACAAAAGGTATTTACAAGGTAGTGCTTTGACTCTTGCTCTGCAGGCGCAGTCATCATCTGCCTAGCCTTTTCCCAATTACATTGGGGTCGGCTTCCAGTCAAACCAGATTCAGTTGAATACCAGTGTTTTACGTGGAGCTGCTGCCTACCAGACCTCCACAACCCAGTAACTGGGTAACACGGTACATCTTGGCAAGACTGGAGTCAGATTTACTGGCTTCTGACAATCCGTAACGACTGCCAAAG
Organism: Lacanobia oleracea; assembly: GCA_950371165.1. NCBI lineage: Eukaryota > Metazoa > Arthropoda > Insecta > Lepidoptera > Noctuidae > Lacanobia > Lacanobia oleracea. Next base: position 4,136,015 of record OX493390.1, on the reverse strand, counting down.
ATCGACAAATGACAGCCGGGATCAACGGCTTAACGTGTTTTCCGAGGCACGGAGGAAACTCGTTATGTTAAGATGGTCACCCATCCACAGACCAACCTTAGCAAGCGTTGCTTAACCTTTAAGATCGACCCGTGCAGCTGTCATTATTTAGCCACGAGCTCCTCACTTCTTTCAGAAACTACTGAACCCTAAACTTTGACAATGTTTAGGTTAGTAGCCGCAGTAAACCCTCTCAAAAACATTATAATTATGAAAAAGCCATATAATGTTTAAGTTAGTTAGTTTTTATGAAAAAGCCATAAAAACTAACATAAGCTTATTTTAAACTAGTTTTAATATGATTATATAGCCTATATAGCCTTCCTCAATTAATGGGCCAACTAACACTGCAATATTTTTTCAAATCGGACCAGTAGTTCCTGAAATTATCACGTTCAAGCAAACAATCAAACAAACTCTTCAGCTTTATATATTAGTATAGATAGATACTGATAAGGTGGACCGATGACCTGGTGAAGGTCGCGGGTAGCCGATGGATGCGAAACGCGGAGGACCGGTCATTGTGGCGTCGCTTGGGGGAGGGCTAGGTATGTCCTGCAGTGGACGTTTGGCTGATATGATGATGATTCTTTATAAATAGGACTTTTTCTTATCGTGTGGGCAGTAAGGTCTAACGACCCCACACACCCTAGTGTCAGTGTATCTAAACCGCCACAAGGTCCTCTGACACAGTTTGGATTAATAAATAGGACTGAATATTCCTAACAGTTTTCTATCTTCGTCGCGTAGACTGCGTATTTTCATCAGCCAGAAACTAATTCTGGTTAATAACAATATTCAATCTGGTCAAAATCATGAAAGGTTTTTGTATGTGAAAAATTGAAAATGCAGCCTCTTTTATTAAAGCAGATCCGCGCAATATTAACAATATAAAGTAAAAAATAATGGAATCCAGTAATTCAATTATCTGATACACCGACGTAACGAGTTCGGGACCGCTCCCAAAGGTTATTATTTTATTATTGTGCAAGTTAAGCAACTGCATTAATTTTATATGCGATACAGAAAACATATTATAAGGTAAATTAATAATAAATGAAAATACTGGCCAGCTAATTAATTTGTATGTTAAGTGGTTTCATCGTCATCATAACAGCCGAAAGACGTCCACTGCTGGACATAGGCCTCCCCCAAAGGGGTGGGGGGCTGCCATAATCGTTGGCGATGGTGTTGCGTTTTACAGAGAACGCTGCTGCCCATTCTCTAGTCTTAGTCGCCTATTACGACACCCACGGGAAGTGATGGGATGGTATTATTCTTTTACGGCACCATACGGTACCGGCCGACACCATACGGCAAGCACCGGCCGACACCATACGGCAAAGTGGTTTAATCAGACGTATTCTCAAATTACACTGAACTTCTTGTTCATATTATTCCCAGTGTCAAATGAGTTAGGAAACAAAAAACTAAATTAAAATGAAAATAAAAAAAATGATAACCTGGACTTTTCTATCGTCACCTTATCACCGCTTTTTATCAGGTTAGAAACTACCAACAGTAACAAGTATATGCAACTAACTAGTCTATCGTCAGCAAGCGCGGCTGCTGATCAAGGAATCCAGGTTTCAGTCAGAGACTTGTCTCCCTATAACATGGGACATAAAATCACTATACAGGGCGTCCCACGGCTACGCCACATGGAGGGAAAGTACCTTGAATATTGTAGAAGGAACATTTTATTGAAAGAAGACATTATTTTAATTTAAAAAACAATTTTAACTGCATTCATAGTTTTTTAAAATAATTATATGGTTGAACCGGGAATCGAAACCGCTAGTTTTTTTATTTTAAATCCAGTCTTGCCATGAAGTACCATGTTACCCATTTAATGAGTTGAGGAGGTCTGGTAGACAGCCTTCCTTCGGCAAATACTGGTATTCAGTTAAATCTAGCTTGACTGGAAGCCGACCCCAATATAGTTGGGCAAAGGCTAGGCAGATGATGATGATGAGTTGTGATTTCCCATAACTAAATTGTAAACATCCACATGTGCGTACACCTTCACAGCGTACCGCCGTGATGTCAGGTTATGAACTGCGGGTCTAAAAAAGCCACTCTAGTAGAATCATAATATTAATCTCACAACAATCTGTCAAATTTAATTTCCATCTTTATCGTTCACGCATTAGGTTCAAAGTTGATTGGGAAGATTCAACAGTGACGGGTAACGTGATGTGCTTTCTGATTCTGCTAAAGTCGCCTTTTTAGACTCTCTGATGTAACCAATAGACCGACATGAGATTTCAGCAATCCCGGTCCATTTGCTATTATTTATTGAGGAGTTCTGTTGCCTATCTCTTCCACCAAAGTTCTTCATCAAATTGTAATGGGACTACTCCGAGAAAGTACTCTTGCAAAAACTACTCAAATCGCTTCAAGTGTGTCTATAAAATTTGAAGTTCCCTCTAGTTCTCCAGGATCCCATCATCAGATCCTGAATTGATGATCATGGAACCACCTAGAAAGTCTACCCTTCCAAACAAAAAAAGAATTTTTCAAATCGGTTCAGGCATCTTCGAGTAATCGGGGAACATACATAAAAGAAAAGGTTCCGATCAATTGAGAGCCTCCTCCTTTTTGAAGTCGGATAAATATAGAATGCGTTTAAGTTTGATGTATCTTCTGCTTTCCTCTTTTCAAGATTCAGGTCTGAAGTTATTAATACCTATTTACATCGATGTGTAACTGACTGGTATGTAGTGTGTAGGTATTCAGATGCGGTTGCATCCGGTCAGATTGAAAGCCAGCCTCGATATGCTTAGAAGCATGAGGATTATGTGTGGCGGCGAACTTGTGGTAAATATCATACTTATGCAAGTAAAATTATTTTATTTAACAGTATGTTATATTAATTAAAGATTTTGATTATTACAATTATTTGCGATTCGCATAAAGCAAAATAAAATAAAAAGTTTTCCTTGCTAGTTTAGCAACGAAAACTATGTAGATAGTAAAACCTAGCAACAGTAGCACGTGTGCGGGGTCAAATAAGCTCTCAGCATATTTGTTAAAAATAACTTTTTCTTAGAGAATAAGTACCTGTAGGTTAACAAACATTAATTTTATTAGCTAGAATGCTATATTCCTTTAAGTTTAATTAAAGCGTTAATTGTAATTTATAATTAGGATAAGTCATTAATATAAGGTACGATGGGATTGTCATCGTCATTTTTATGTACAAAAATCCCTTAAAATCAATAAAGACTAAAGAAAAAAAAAAAAATATTAAAGACTAGCGGACGTCACGCGGTTTCACCCGCATAGTTACCGTTCCCCGATAATGTAGCTATCCATTGCTGAAAGAATTTTTCAAATCGGTCTAGTAGACACACAAAAATACAAATTTTTCCTTCTAAAAATTAATTATAGATATCGAAGAGCCACAGCTGAACGAAGGAAACTGTTTTTCAAAGGTTTGATTCTGTCGAAAAACATCAAAATTTTTCGTGTCAGGATATTAAAAAAAGATTCACGCAAACAACACCAAAGATAATCATAGAAGTACAGGAACAACTTTTCCAAACAAACTTACATAAAGATAAACCTCCCAATAATACAACTCAAACAATTAAAAAAAGTTACTATGATAATAAAGAACGTCAAACAAGGCTGTATGTTAACGGTGGCAATGTTGAATCGATTTAAAAAGTTAACGCCACCTCACCCATCTGCGGGTGGGAAGTTATTTAATAAAAATATATTTCCCGCGACAATCCCGGGATTCCTGCTCATTCCGGGGCCCGGGATTTGATGCCTCTTAGCTGGCTGCTTTAATTTTTTGCTCAATTTTTATGTAATTTTCGAAAGTGGGTATTTACTTTTATCAGAAAGGATGTCGCAGTGAATGGGTTGTCTGGATTTGAATTTATTTGTCTGGGATTTAAAAGGCTACGGTTTCCGATTGACTTTTGGTACCGAACCGTAACTGTAACCGTAGAACCGTATAGTCGTGGATATATGGCAAATTTCTTTATGCCAGATCTTTTCCTCTCTTTTTGGCACGTGGTGTAATGAAATAGTAGGGAAGACGGTGGAAGATCGAACTTCACCCACGTGATAAATAAATAAACATACCTATGATAGCTTGCCATTCGAAAATTGTTCATGTAGCCATTAACAATTTTTAACTAACTCAACATTTAATAAAAAATATGTGTCATTTGGATACCATGTGGGTGAAGGTCGATCTTCCACTGTCTTCCCTACAAAACAGATTAAGGCCTGATTCTGTTTGGGGTCATTAACTGCTTCAGCCCTGAGGTTTTAGACAAGTGCCATTCTGCCAGCGGTAGCGTGGCGAAGGTGATTGTAAAACGTCAAAAAGTGGGATTGAGAAATGCCGTCAAAATGTCACGTTATCAATCCCATAGTTTGGGACTAGCTTTTGCCCGCGAATTCGTACGCGCATATCCCGTTCCTGTAAGAATTTCGGGAAATCCTCTCTTGGTGCTCCCTTACATAGTGCAGGGAAGCTACATACCAAATTTCAGGTTACTACGATCAGAAATTTCGGCTGTGCGTTCTCTGTCAGTCACCCAATCAGTCAATTAGAATTTCATAAATATATTAGGATTTCATCAGTTGCATTTTCGATAACATGATGGGATAGCCCGAAGGATCGCCAAACTAAAGTAGCAGTGGACAGGGCACATTGCTCGCAGAACAGATGGTCGATGGGGCTGAAAAAATCTGGAGTGGCGACACAGCGTTGGAAGGCCTCTCACAACGTGGACCAAATTACCTGGTGAGGGTCGCGGGTAGTCGATGGATGCGAGACGCACAGGACCGGTTGTTGTGGCATACTTGGGGAAAGCCTATGTCCAGCAGTGGACGTCTTTCAGCTAATAAGGTGATAATGAATGGCACTTTGTCTAGCAGAAAGTACTCGAAAGGTTATTCCAGGTGTACTTGCTACTAAGCTTTTTTAACCCAGCATTTTTTATTTGCTCTTAAACTAGACGTCATTGCAAATGTTTTCTAAGCTTAAAACATCGACTTTAGATTATAGAGACAATTTTAAAGCTAAGATCAGATGACAAGCCCTAGACGCGCATAACATGAATACTTAAAGAGGGACGCGTCTCAAATGCTTCCAGTCTTGTACGTGAATTAGTTTTAAACAAAACTGTAACATTATACGTTCGTACAAAGTCATGTAATGTTGTTTCTGTCGGAGGTAGCGTCAGCATACGTTTGCATTGTCTGCCAAACTGCTCGCGAATAAGTGCCGGCGTTTTACTGCGGGTGGCTAAAATGATGCATGGCAACGATCGGAATAAAGTAAACAGTATTATTTTGTTGGTTGTAAGAAGATGGTGGTGTATTGAAGATTGTACACCTTTTTAAGGATGAAAGTAAGCTCGGTAGTGGTGCATCGTCTTTATATGACGATGATCGCACGATGAGCCTCCAGCGAAATTTAAAGACAGCGAATTTAGCCCATAGCAACCTCTGTCTGTATATACGAATTCACCTCATATGCTAGCTAGCCTAATACATTTGTGACCACAGGAAGAGCAATGAAATAATTTTTACTTGAGACAACTATGATGTATCCCATCAAAAAGAAACAAAATGATTGAAGAAGAAGATTAAGAGTAATTATTTACAATCCATGAAATTAAGAAGAATTACAATTACTTTTTTGAAATTAGTTTTAACATTAAGTTTCACAACCAAACTCACATGTGAGTAATGATTTCGAGGACATAAATCAAATAGTAGATACCAAAGCAAATTCAATTCAAAACACACAAAAATGTAGCAGCATCTTAGTACCCCACAACTAACTCGACAACTCATTTTAATAGCTCAACGAGAGGAGCCTCTAATTGATAGATGTGCTCCTCCAAATTATTGAGTCTACTCCCTCGGGCGCGTGTAATTTGTGCTAAATAGTTCCCGACGCGTCTGTTAAATGAAGGTGTTTTTGTAAGAGGGAGATCTTTACTTTATGTATGGGAGTTCGGCTGATTAATTACCGGAGAATTTTCTGAGGGGGATGGGAAAATGTCGTGGTGATGGAAACATTGAAATTATGCATGTTCCTAAGGTGAAGTAAGTAAAGTAAATGTTTAGGATGAATAATTATTTTGTATGAGTTGTAAGCTGTTGGATGTCCCAATAAATAAAAATTAATCCAAATGATATCAATAACTTGTTTCATAAAACATAACTTGACGGGCAGCACTTAATTGATAGTAGAATTTGACTGCTTATGAAGGGATTGATACTTCCAGTTTGAGGTACAGTTTCGACCATTTTATATCTATTTTCCTATTTATTCATTGTAACTTCTATTATGAATGAATTAGTTATTTTGTATAATTTATGTTTCACAATCTAGACAGATTGTGAAACATACCATCTACATGTCGTGTCTGCATCACTCATTCTGATAGAACATCTGGATTTCTTTTAAAATAATAAGCTCATTTTGTTTCTGTATCTGCTCTTTTCTGTTTAAACAATAGTGATCTGCGTACACATTAATTAATAAATATATCATATTCACAAGAATTACCAACCTATTCGAACTAAGTACCATATAGGAAGTCACATGCTAGCCACACCGGTCCTTGATAAGCGCCCATAAAGGTAAAGCGTTTGACTGCTCAAATTCGAGGAACCAGCTTTAATTAGAGTTACTCAGCTCGGAATGGAAGACACAATATTCCCTTTATGACGAGCAGTACTGTTGCCTGCAACTTACTTGTAAATTATTCATAGAACTTGGACTTGACCGCATAGCTACCACGTCTTGGCGCAGCCATTTAAGTAACAATGTCTTCAACTTAGACTTCGATCATCTACGGCGACCTAGATAGGAGATTCGGAGGATTAAATAGATTGCAGGTTGAAGGGGACGTGATTTGAATATTTTGGACGAAAATTTTAGGATTTTTGGTCTTAATTTGAGTGGGTTGAGGTTGTAATAATTTTGTTGAAATACTGCAGATAGGTATCAGTAAGTGGATACTTTTTAAAGTAAAATATTACATGATACTGACTGGTGACATGGATTTTTTCAGGATTGTGATGTCTTTTGGTTAGGTAAGAATAACTGGACTTTTTACATACATTTTGATCTAGAACAGCTCGAATTATGTGCAAAAATTCAGTTTTGTTTATGTAAATGAGTATCAAGCATGCGGCCTTTTATACTGGTTTTCTTACCATTGCTCTTGCAGTCTACTGCACCTATGATGAATCCAGAATAGGTAACATAAACTTCGACTTTGCTGCTTTGGTGAACAAAAGCTCTACCAAAAAAGAACAAGTGCGAGTCGGACTTACGCTAAAAGGGTCTGAAGAAATCGTGATTTTTTAACATGATGCTTTAAAACTATAGGATTCTCATAGGTTCTCAAGTAATATACAGCTATAGTATATAAACATATCCTATGTACCTACATATCTATCTAAAGAACTACTGCACTTTTCTACTAACCTAAACATTGACAAAGTTTATGGTTCAGTAGTTTCTCAAAGAAGTGAGGAACTCGTGGCTAAATAATGACAGCCGCACGGGTCGATCTTTAAGGTTAAGCAACGCATGCCCAAATTGGTCTCTGGATGGGTGACCATCATAACATACCGAGTTTCCTCCTTGCTTCGGAAAGCACGTTAAGCCGTTGGTCCCGGCTGTAATTTGTAGAACTTTAGCAATCGTTATGGATTGTCAGAAGGCAGTGAATCTGAGTCCAGTCTTGCCAAGAAATACCGTGTTACCCAGTTAATGGGTTGTGGAGGTCTGAGAGGCAGCCGCTCCACGTAAAACACTGGTATTCAGCTAAATCCGGTTTGACTGGAAGCCAACCCCAATGTAGTTAGGAAAAGGCTAGGCAGATGATGATAACTCATTTCGTGAATCATCATCTACTGTCTTAGACAAGTTATAAATGGTTTTCCCTTAATAAAGCTACACCACACCGTATTACAAGTAGACATGACACTATAAGCTTTTACGATAACACTACAATATCCAACTCAATATTTCTAGCAATCATTATGACTTGTCAACTTAACTCATTTGTCAATATGTCAACGCATTCATGATTGTTTTCACCTTGCCGTCTGTCGATCGACTAATGTAGTAAAAATTGCCCCCATTAGTAATAATATATACGTTTGTTATTATTTTGATGTTTTACTGAAGTTCTTTGACTGTGTGTGCGTAGCTTAATGATGGAGTAGCGAGTGAAAAGGTGTAAGGAAAATAAACATTGGATGTTTGATGAACCTAGAAGTCGTTTTTATTTGAGTGTTTACTCCTCAAATAAAAAGTCATTAATATTATCGCGTATTTTTCCAGACATTCACGTTAATTGGATAATAAAAAGTCTTAAGGACAAAGTTATCTTTTTAACGAATAAGAATGGCCAATATTTGGACAAAAACGCCAAGTGAAGTGCCATCATTGTATTTTATAAAAATTAGCAGTTCTTTAATTGAAATGAAAGAAACGATCAGTAAAACTAAACACGCATACGCAAGCAATAAAACTTTTATTCAAGCTCAGACTCTAGACAATGACTTAAAATTACGGTTAAAAATAAATTACGTTGTCAAAACGTTCAAAGAGGCAAGCTTTGCCGCAATTAAAATTAAAATTCATTTATTTCAGGCTATCAAATCCATTTAAAACAATTGATAATGTGACGTGGTTATTTCCAAATCTCTTGACAACGTCATATTTTATTTATAATCGTAGGTATTTCGTCTAGAGTCCAAGCTCGACGAATATTTTTTCAAATTTGTTAGAATGCACATTAGAACACTCCCATTTATGTTATACTAGTTGACCCGCGCAATTTCGTCTGCGTCACAAATTTCATTACTGCTCCGCTCCTATTGGTCTTAGCGTGATGATATATAGCCTATAGCCTTCCTCGATAAATGGGCTATCTAATACTGAAATAATTTTTCAAAACCGATCAGTAGTTCCTGAGATTAGCGCGTTCAAGCAAACAAACAAACTCTTCAGCTTTATATATTAGTATTGTAAGCTTATCATCAATCTTAATATATAAAAAATCTTCCGTAACTGAGTGGCTGCCAGACAACGCACAGCTGAAACTACTGGTTGTAGAAAGCTGAAATTTGGCAGGTAGTTTCCTTGATGAGTGAAAAATAGAAAATGTGCGAATGAAGTCGCGGGCGTGAGCTAGTCACTCCATAAAGACCATTACTTGGAAAACAAAAAAAGTATGTGCGGTTTCCTAGAGTCCTCATTTCTTACCCTACACATAGAAGTTTTATCTGCAATCTGAGCAGGTTGTCAATTACCAAGTGACATAATATGGCAATCGTAATTTCAATCGATACTTCAAAAGAAAGCAGAGTCTGGAGCAAAAACATGTTTTGCAGTAGACACTTTCAATTAAGGATAATATATACTGCTTTTCCCAATTATTAGGAATTATAAAGAAACAATTAAATGAAGTGATTTTGTAAAAATGCTTTAAGGTGAATCCTCCAGGGTAGCCCGCGAAATTCAAATATTTTTATGTTTTTTGCAATTTGCCGGTCAGTGTGAAGCTGTATGTGGACCAAATACGATCCGCGACCGTAACGCGTATTTATCTAAAGAATTATAACCATTTTAATCATCATTATAGCCCTCTAAGTTCATGTAGCTCGACAGAATGATTATTTCAGAAATAATCATTCTGTCGAGCTAAGTACATGAACAACGTACAGCCGAAACTACTGATCTTTCTACGAAGTTGAAATTTGCCATGTAGCTTCCCTAAACTCCGTAGAGGAGCGCTAAGAGAGGATTTCCCGAAATTTCCCTGCCGGAGTCTGTGTTTCCTGATAGCTACAACCTGGGAGTCTTTAAGTCAAGAGTGAATAGGTTACTTCTAGGCCAGCGTGCTCCATCTTCGACCACATCACCGCTTTCCATTAGGTGAGATGAAGATCAAGCGTGTGACTATAAAAAAAAAAAAACTGGAACGGGAAAAAAGGGATATGCGCGTATGAAGTCACTGGCAAAAGCGCAAAAGTTAGTTTAAATTTAAAATTCACAGTAGCCCGAAAAAAAAAACAAAACATTTCATGGGTGCACAAGGTGCAGTTGTATGTTAGTATTTTACATAAAGCTATAATCCCTGATGGTCTCCATAATCCTCCTTGATAAGATTGGTTTTCAAATTGTCAAACTACTAACCATAACGACTGTAAATTACCTACAAACGAAAGCCTTTAACTTATAGCTATTCCATTAAGAGTCATATAATTCGCTTGAATTAAAAAAAAACTTTTATATTTCAAATTCGTCTCGGAAAACCATCATTTGGTACCCATACCATGAGGATGCAAAATAAAAACAATCGGTCCGCCATATTTGGGAGCCATATTGGATTTGGGTCCTTGTTATACATATAACAGCCAGCCGTACCAAACGTGTATACAAAAATTTCAGCTCAAACACTCTTTTAAAGGAACTTAAATATATGTATTTTTCTTTTGCATGTCCGCGACAGAATCATCACGAAACGTACCCATAAATGTGTCTATGATTGTTACAATGTTCCCGAAAGGTTCCTCATATTGCTATTATGTATAATTTATGGCGCAGTCGTCAGTTGGGAGCTATCCTACTGCAGCTACATTTAAACGGGGTTAAGATTTCCAAATAATAGCGATACAATACGCTTCTGATTTTGATTTAGATGCGTTTTGATCTAGTCGATTTCTGTTTAATTTTTTAGTATGTTGTCAACTCTTTATTCTGAACCATAGCTCATGGTTCGCTCTTTAATATAAAAAATATTATTCCATAGAAGTCAGTGGGACTTGTATTTTATGTTTTGTTCCCGTGGCGTCTTGTATCATAGAGACCGTGCACGGCGTTGACCATCTAGTGTCGCATATTTGAAGTTTTAAGGGTCAGAATACTTGTAATTGAAGCTTCTGTGCTGCCACCTGTGGTTCCTGCACGTTCAGTTTAGGGGAACGTGCGCGAAGAAGACTGTGCCATCTAGCGTAGCTATTTTGAATTTTATACTTGAAACATACTTGACAGTGACATTTCTGTGCTGCCACCTATAGTTTCTGCACGCTCCCTATAGGACGACTTTCTATGACGTTGGGGAGTTTGAAAGGACACCTGGCAGTCGGAGATGGCCGCTGGCACATGGTTTTGAGCGACTGGTAGCCAAGGAAACCAGGGGAGTCCAGAAACGCTTTGGGTCGGCGACGATCACTCATAGAACCAGGACATATGGGGGAAAGAAAAGAAAAATTAAACCCAGTAGGTCCAGGCTAATATTATGAAGACCAACCGCTCAGTTTTATTTGATTACTTTTGAATTATATCGACCTTTGCTTCTAATTTTAACGGGATCATTACTAGGAAAACCATAAAAATGTTATGATACAACTACTGCTAAAAATTTCTCCTTTCATAATGCAGTGGTTGGTAGCACTCAGGAATTAAAATACGTAAACTTTTGTTGCCTTGCGGAAAAAACGACTTCAGTTCCTTTAATGTGAAGTGGTCTTGTGCAGGTAGGATTTAATAGCTTTTAAATTTTTTATGCATATGAAATAAAAGAAAAAAAAAACGGGTTGCTCTCCGGGAGTGCCGGCAGATGTGAAAACTTGAATACGTGCTTCTCCCCCGTCTTACGAATTTTCGATCAGGTCACGTGTCTTGACACGTTACCGTCTCACGCATTTTCGATCAGGGTCACGTGTCCTGACGCGAGTTTAACATTTTTTTCCCATCACAAAAACGTGCACAACGCCGCTAAAGAAGTTTTCACTTCAAAAGCGTGCAGTGCTGAAACTAAGTAACATGAGACAGGGACAGAAAGATGATGATATGATGAGGAACAACTGTAGTTGTGACCGGAATCATGGGCTAGCAGTTCCTTTACGTCATACAGTTGTTCAGACCCAATCACCTACTTTGGACACTCTCTGACCTAAACTGGTCAGCGGGTCTTAAAAGGCCACCTTAGCAAAATCATATTAGAATCATAATATTAACCACACAGCAATCTGTCAAACGTTTTCATCTTTATCGCTAACGCATTAGGTTCAAGATTGATTGGAAAAAATTGATAGTGATGGATCCTTTTTAGACCCCCAAACCAGCCCTAAATTCCTCTGGTACCGCGACCTTTGAGTTTCGCTTATGAGCGTCGTACTGTTGACAAGTTTTTATATTTTTCTGTCAGTGTCCACACCTGAAAAATATTATCTACCATACAGTTTAATTGTTTAGAAACGAAAAAAAAAAGCTCAAGACTCATACAAATAAAGTTTCAATCAGTTTCGCTTGTGGGACCAATGGTCCCATAAGGAGTCTACCCGGTTGCTATCTCGGACAAGAACACAGATTTTGATGTTTGTGAAGGAATGGAAGACGATAATCTCAGAATGTTTATTTATTTCATGAGAATAAGTAAATTACTGTTTTGTTTGTGTTTTTTGGGGTTCCGTACCCAAAGGGTAATCAACGGACGGAAACCTATTACTAAGCCTCCGCTGTCTGTCCGTCCGTCCATCTGTCTGTCAGCGAGCTGTATCTCAAGAACCGTAATAGGTAAACAGTTGAAGTTTTCACAAATTGTGTATTTCTATTGCCGTTTATGGTACAGTACCCTTCGTGTGCGAGTCCGACTCGCACTTGGCCGGTTTTTTTTATATATATATCACTCTATTTTGCTGTGTAATGTTATATGATAAGTTTTAATAGTAAAAGTAGCTTCGGATGTTATGTTTAAGTTAAATAAGTAAGTAAATGATGATGAAAGTTCTTTTAGGTAATTCATACATCTTAAAAATACATACAGCCGAACATAGAACCTCCTCCTTTTCGAAGAAGTTGGTTGAAAACTGGCATCTTTTAACCAGTATTGTCACTTACAAAAGGTTAAAGGTAAATAGCTCAAGATTTTCTAGGTAGAACCAAATACTGAGTAACAAAAGTACTTTCTTACGAAGTATAAGAAACTTGTACTTTGAGATAATTATCTCCCTTCTATGAACGAAGTATTACTGATTCTAGGAAAGGCTCGTATTGGATGAGATGGTTTACGGAGCGTTCCAATTGTTTGTAATGAAAGGTTCCCGAGCATTGTTGAAAGTTCTACTCTTGGTAAAGGATAATGAGGAAAATGCCTATTTATTGTGGTTCGGATATTCAATATTGATGTTGATGATGACCGATTTCGGAGTTATCCTTTGTGACCTCGCATTTAACACAATAATACTACTTCTGGCAACGGCTTCTCCCGCGTGAAAGTCGAAAGTTATCTCAAGTGAACCAGGAATGGTGATAATTCCCGCAAGAGAACCAAGGTTATCGACGTAACCCGAAGGATCGCCAAACTGAAGTGGCAGTGGGCAGATGGTCGATGGGGCCGAAAAGTTCTAGAGCGCCGGAAGACGCGGCTTTGGAAGACCTCCCACAAGGTGAACCAATGACCTGTTCCCTATTCTGTAACAACATTTTCGTGTCTCGACAGCGGAATCCGAGGTAAGTTTCAAATTACGTCAAACGTAAGACCTTTAATTTGTGTGCAATAAAGCTCACTTTGTGAAGTTGGTCACGCAGATGAAATATCCTATTAGGACATGAGACCGTAGTCTCGGAATAAAAAGTTATCCCGAGACTACGATCTCTTCCATAACATAGCTTAAACATGTGCCAAACTTCATCCAAATCCTTACAGTTGTTAAATCGTTATAAGGTTACAGACAGTTAGACAGAGCAAGTTACTTTTGCATTTATAATATTAAAGTATTGATGATGTATTTGTTGATTAAAATCCTCTTTTCAGAGAATTCACCTTTAGCCTTTGATGAATATTAACTAGATTAGTGAAATCGATCGTATTGTACCTATATTCATTAATTTTATGTTACGTACTACACTTTTTGATTTAGTAACAATTTTTTTTTAGTGTAGTACTTGTAAATATCATTAAATTTTCAGTAAGCCTTAAGTTTTACAAACAAAATTATTTATTGATAATAATTGCTAAGATATTTATTTGGAAATTAAAAAAACCTTTATTAAAACAAAATATATACACTTAAAATAAGAAATCCTTACTAAATAAGGCGTCAAAAAATTCGTCCCGTCCGCATCGCTCCCCACTGGAAGTGAGCCCAAAAGACTGGCGGCATTGCCACGTTGTATGGCAATGTTTATCGTCTGTCCGAGGTAAAAGCCAGCCTTTGGGTCACGCGAAGTGTCAACTAAGCGTTTAGAAAGATCTTTAAATAAGGCATGAGCACTCGGACCCCACGGTCCAAAAGTTTCAACCCCAAACGGCTCAAAAATATAATCGCCAACAAGGTAGTTATGTTTTCGCCGCTTGAGGTTCTCAGCAGCCGCAGCGGCAGTACCAGCACAGCACGACGAGCTAGGAAGATGGGATGGCGCAAACTAAATAAATTAAATAGATCTAAGCTCAGTTCCAACAGATACCTACACATTAAACGTCAAGGCGATCACTAGGCAGACATCATATATTTTAAGAACCATAATGCTTAGGATGGGCCTTCCATTTTCAAAGATCAAACAACAAGATCCATAGAGGATAATACCTTATTAACAATGCTTGGAAACCAAACTGGTAACCGCACTATTATTCACTCATAGAGTTGCCCCAACTTGATTAAATCCTTTGTCGTCTTTTACGGGGTTACGTTTAGGTGGCTTGGAGCTCTAAAACCTAAAGCATTTTCTAGATTGGCCTTAGGAGCTCCAACCGTATGAGGTGGTTATGGCAAATCGACGGGACTGTGAAGGTAGCTAAGCAGATTATGCTTAATCGAATGTCGATCATGCTCAAAGGACGTTGGTGAGGTGATCATGCAGAACGGTACAATTAACGCCACATTGCATTTCAGAATACAAATACGCATCTTCAAATTCAATTTTGTTGTTTTCAGAAATTATTTGTATTTTTGTTTTTGTTTTTCTGTCTTCTTCTCTGATTGTTCCGGTAATTTGGAATCCAATGAACTAATTTAAAAAGGAAGCTCGTGGCTAGAAAATAACAGCCGCATAGGTCGATCTTCAAGTTTAAGGTTGGTCTGTGGATGGGTGGCCATCTTAACATACCGAGTTTCCTCTGTGCCTGCAGCACGTTAAGCCGTTGGTCCCGGCTGTCATTTGTAGATCTTTGGCAGTCGGATACGGATTACGGATAGTCAGAAAACCAGTAAATCTGACTCCAGTCTTGCCATGAAGTACCGTCTTACCCAGTTAATGGGTTGTGGAAGTCTGGTAGACAGCCGCTCCTCGTAAAATACTGGTATTCAGCTAAATCCAGCTTGACTGGAAGCCGACCCCAATATAGTTGGGAAAAGACTAGGCAGATGATGATGAATGAACTAATTTGAAAAGTGTGTGTTCGAATAAAATGAGTACATTTCTTTCTAATTACTTTTTAGATATTTTGCAACTAAGTTTTCTAGAGCAAACGTTTCCAGCTTTGTCATGCTTTTTAGTCTCCTAATTTTAATATTTGAAAGGTGTTAGTTAGACTAAAAGTCTAAGGATACATAATAAAAGCCGAATATCCACTACACACTGAGACTCCATAGTTCGTGCCTTAGAAAGCACGTTAAACCATTGGATTGGTTGTTGAATTGGATGGGTTTTAGTCAGTAAAAGTCTGACACTCTCTTCCGCGCCGCTCAGAGCTGAAGGAGTCATTTGATAATTTCCCATCCTTAAAAAAAGCCGTTGGTATCAGCTGTCTTTTGAAGACACCAATCTTGCCAATGGTATCATGTTAGTCCAAGTTTGTCTGCTCAGTGAAGATGCTGCATCTGGTTGAACTTTAAGCCGACCCCAATATAGTAGGGAACTTCCACATCTGTCTTTGTTACGCTACCGTTACTTCCCTATTCTTCAATATAGTAGTCTGGTAAGTCAAGGTGTAAGTTGATAAATGTTAAAATTAATTGTATGATTTGTTCGATCCATCTGCTTTGGTCTCCGGAGTGTTCGCGGCGCTAACTTCACAGTTCCAAGTCAGGCTACACTAAGACTGTGGGTTGAGTGTATGGGCGTTAGCGTGTTGTAATCTATGGTGTTTGATAGCTAGGGTTGCAGAATTTGTTCGAAAGAGTCATCGCGGCCTGCAACGCAAAGGGCATAAGGAGGAACACGGATGGGTTTTAGTCAGTAAGAGTCTCCCCTCCCTTCCGCTCGGCCCAGAGCGGAAGAAGTCGTTTGAAAAGGTGTTTGATAGACGCGAATTCTTCGAGAGTTGATTTGTTATCATCAGAGGGAAAATTCTCGTATTTAAATACAAGCCTTCGCATTGGTATCGCAGTCGTAACTTGTCGAAAATACTTCCAATTTCTCTATATTTCGATACTCACTGTTGTTGAAATGATTTTGTTTTTGTATGTAAACGTTTCTAGTCTTGTTCGACTTCTACGACACATGGCATCTTTCTACGAAATCTACTTTTATAGTTGCAGTAATACTAAATTACTACAGGCTACCTCTTAAAATACAGGTATAATCTAGCTTACGAGGTAGAGTATTATTCTTGTACAGAACTTGCAACACAAACTATAAATGTATTTTTAATTCTAATATCGAACTGTTATTTCAAACTCTGTATATTTTTTGTATAAATAAAGATTTTTATTGTTTATTTTTTATTATTGCATTTGACGAGATTGAGATATGCATAAAAACTGAATTTCAATGTACTCTTAAATTGTCAGTGTAATCGGTTCATGATGTAACGGTTACGAAAGTTTTTAACAGTTTTACAACTTCGCATTTATCAGTATATATACGGTACCTTTGAAAAAAATATTTTATAGTTAAGCCCATATTTACTAACTCAACATTTAATAAATCAATCAAAAGACGTTTAACAGCTGGTAATGAACGAGCGACAGCAATAGACAAGATGCAAATACCATTAAAACCTACAAAAGCAAACGATTGGTTGACTGCTTAGTTTCACACAAAAAATATTAGTTTATATCTTTCGAACGATCGTAAACCGTTCGTTTTTACGACCAACACTTCATCTCTTTCTAACATATTCAATTAAACAGAGATGGGTTGGTCTACTAGCCTAATTGTTTATTCAAGTGTTGGTATAGCAATTAAATAAAGTTCGACTATTACTTCTGCCTGTATTGTTAATTCTAGACACGTTTTGACCCGATGCTTTTTAATTAATATGTCCCCGACAGCTTCTGAAAGTTTCACTATTTCTAAATAGGACACGTAGAGGTTGACAATTAGGGATATGTGATTTTGTATTCTGGACTTGTTTGGTCTATAACGTTATCAAGGTCAATACGTCTAATGGCATTTGGTATTGGTCATAGTTTAACGGTGACATAATTTCTTTGTTTACCCCAAATGCCTAAAGCTCACTCCTTTTCAATGCATTTATTGATTACCGATCTATTGTGAAAGTCCTTTTTTACCAAAACCATCATGTGAAGAATTATCGGGCAGTAGCCCTCCGTGATGAGCTTGTGGCTATATAATAATAACCGCACGGGTCGATCTTCAAGGTTAAGCGACGCTTGCCACGGTTGATCTGTGGATAGGCGACCATCTTAACATACCGAGTTTCCTCCGTGCCTCGGAAAGCATGTTAAGCCGTTGGTCTCAGCTGTCATTTGTAGATCTTTGGCAGTCGTTACGGATAGTCAGAAGCCAGTAAATCTGACTTCAGTCTTGCCATGAAGTACCGTGTTACCCAGTAAATGGGTTGTGGAGGTCTGGTAGGCAGCCGCTCCTCGTAAATACTGGCATTCAGCTAAATCCGACTTGACTGGAAGCCGACCCCAATATAGATGGGAAAAGGCTAGGCAGATGATGATGATGATCATGTAAAGAATCTCTACATTTTCTTCATGATCGCTCAGTACTTATTTACCCCAGTTTTATAATAATCGGCACGAGTCGTGAGCACACTCTCCATTCGTCAGTCAATGCTCATCGACTATTCGGCTGTAAGTTTCCTAAACTTTTAGATTCACTTATATTTCACCACCAACGCTTTTGCCATGGGCCGTACTTGTCCCTCCAAATAATAAAGTGACAACAGCTCCACGGGTTTCTGTAGTAGCAGGACGTAATTGATCGCTCCAACCGATCACTTGAACCACAAACATCACAGTTGGTATTCGAGCTCCATCCGGGGATCGATTCTACCCGCCACCGCGTTTTATTCCGATCCTTTGTACTTTTTCATCTCGCGGGGATTAACTAAACTTCAGCGGTCCACAGTTCGGTGCCGAGTCGACTTCCATCGATTTCTTATTAGTTTCCTCTTTTGTTTACTCGACTTTAATTTTTTTTTAATATAGATTTTTCGGATGATTGTGGGTGGGTTTATGAAGGATCGGGGAGGCGATAACTTTGTTGGTAGGTGCCGCGCGGAATTTGAATTGGCTGGTATTTTTCTGTTTGAATTGTAACTAACTTTGTTGGTCGGTATATAAGGGCTGTAAAGTTTAATCACACGTACAAATACCCACAGAGTCATCTGCCTAGCCTTTTCCCAACTATATTGGGGTCGGCTTCCAGTCAAGCAGGATTCAGATGAATACCAGTCTTTTACGAGGAGCGGCTGCTTATCAAACCTCCACAACCCATTAACTGGTTAACACGGTATTTCTTGGCAAGACTGGAGTCAGATTAACTGGCTTCTGACAATCCGTAACGACTGCCAAAGTTCTACAAATGACAGCCGGGACCAACTGCTTAACGTGCTTTCCGAGGCATGGAGGAAACTCGGTACGTTAAGATGGTCACCCATCCACAGACCAACCTTGGCAATCGTTGCTTAACCTTGAAAATCGATCCGTGCGGCTGTTATTATCTTACCACGGGCTCCTCAACAAATACCCACAGAGTACCTTTGCTAATTGTTAGGGATTGACTACATTGCATTTTAATATGAAAGGCGTCAGATAAATGTGCAATAACGGTCATAGACCCACATACATTTCTTAATATACAAAACAGTAATAAGGACGTAAAGCTGTCCTGAATCGACTGACTTCTGTCGTTCTTTATTAATGAAAATCTGTTCTTAATTGTTTGGGCATCTGCGAAGGGATATTAAGCACTTTATTGCAAGCTTATCTGGCACCTGCCATAGCACATATCAATCCCATACATTTTAGACTTTTGACAATTGTTACCTATTGCTGCCCCGTTCGAATTAAACTTCAAGGACGTAAGTGCAGTCAGTAAGGATTTAATTAATAAGAAAAAAGATCCATAATAATACACGGATTTGTCATCAAACCTCAAAACTCTCTCAAGCATTGAAGACAGAATCCCGATAAATCCACTAACCGTATAAAATGCAAATGCATCATAGAGGTCAGTCTTTGTATATCGAAATGTTACCATTACCGTATCCCCCGAGTATAGCGTTGCCAGGTGTCCGGATAACGCCGGACACAGTCAGGCTTTTTGTTTGTGTGTCCAGCCTGGTCAGACGGTGTCCGGCCTGTCCAGCTTTTGAGCATTTTTTTTACATTTGTCATGTGTTGATTTCCGCTCCGCCTACTTCACCTAGAATCGGTAGCTATGTACTACTACTATTGCAATTATAGTAATTAATGGTTATAAAATCTATACTAATATATAATGCTGAAGAGTTTGTTTGTTTGCTTGAACGCGGTAATCTCAGGAACTGCTCCAATTTGAAAAATTCTTTCAGTGTTAGATAGCCCATTTATCGAGGAAGGCAGGCTAAGACCAATAGGAGCCGAGCAGTAATGAAAATAGTAACGCAGACGAAGTTTCGCGGGTCAACTAGTGAATAATGCAAACGAAAAAAAATATTCATTTATTGTTGTTTTATGAAGGTAAATCTTATAGTAAAAAAGCCTTGTTATACTGTATAAAAATATTGTGTTATACTAAGACTAAATAATAAAGGCTGTCCGGTCTTTTTGCCCAAATGTCCGGATTAACTGGCTTGTCTGTCCGGCTTTTCGGTTTGTAGACCTGGCAACCCTACTCGAGTAACCGGGATTGAACGAGATTTTGTTATGCAGATGCTCGCAGATATCGACAGCGACCGCCGGACGACGCCAATTGAAGCCATTGTTGCGATGTGTAACGATGTAAATGATATTGTTGGCATTTTCGAGGAGGATCGGATTATCGAGTGCTGGGATTGTTAAACTGTTAGTGGTGGTGGTTATGAATAAAAATGTGGAGGGGTATTTGAGTGGAGTGGGGTTGGTGCAGCTGCATGCAGGTAAGAGCCATTGCGGTTGTAATAAGAAATGTCGAATTAGATTCTTCTAAGAATCGAACAGTGGTACTTCGGAGCTTAGAAATGAAGGCAGGTATAATGGGGAAAATTCTTATAACAATCTATTTGGTTTATCAGCTACCTAACCAAATACTATTACACTTGTATTTTTTCTTTAATCACGTATATTTTTTTTTTCAGGAAACATTTTTTTCTGTCATATCCTCTTTTGTAAACTCATCATCAAATTTATCTTCAGATATTTGTATGACGTGCCTAAATCATTAATGAATGATGCTGTATCAAACATAAGCATCTCAAACATTTAGACGTACTCAAACTGCCAGCTACATTGGAAATGTGCAGTGAAGCCAACTTACTGGCAGATATTATTGTGTTAAATTTGAATAGCTGTCGCAACTAACTTCAGGCTAGTCGCAGTAGTGCCGTCAAAAGTAATGACTGTAGGCTGTTTTGGAGTTTCGGCCTAAATACTGAAAGGAGGGCATTCCGAGAAGGGAATATCGAAAATAAAACAGATGTCTAAAGTATAGTTTAAAGCGAAAAGTAAGTAGAGAATAGTAACTGCAGCAAAGAAAAATTAATAAGATATTTTAATTATTTAAGAGAGCACACACGGTCAATACTCTTGACTACTTCAGGAACTCTTGGCTAGATAATAATAGCCGCACGGGTCGATCTTCAAGGTTAAGCAACGCTTGCCAAGGTTGGTCTGTGGATGGGTGACCATCTTAACATAGCGAATTTCCTCCGTGCCTCGGAAAGCACGTTAAGCCGTTGGTCCCGGCTGTCATTTGTAGATCTTTAGCAGTCGTTACGGATAGTCAGAAGCCAGTTAATCTGACTCCAGTCTTGCCAAGAAATACCGTGTTACCCATTTAATGGGTTGTGGAGGTCTGGTAGGCAGCCGCTTCACGTAAAATACTGATGAACAGCTGAATCCGGTTTGACTGGAAGCCGACCCCAATATAGTTGGGAAAGTCTAGGCAGATGATGATGATGATGACACGGTCAATACTCAGCACTAGTGAACGAAACTCTATGTTATCTGATCTTATTGAGAAAATCAAGTTGTTATTTACGATACCAATATTTATTTTACAAAATAAAACATAGAGCTCTAATTGATAATGTCCTTTGTAAATTATAACGAATGTTTTGTACCTTAACCTAGATATTGTTTTATATCAACACACGCTGAAACCCATTAGTGATAGTATAATATTAGAGTAATGGGTTAGCTATTTCATTTATTTATTACATTTAATTACAGAGAGTAACTACGTTATAAAATAATGGGCGTTGAAATAGATCAAAACGTAAAGTGATGACTTTAAGCCCTGTTACGCAAATGCCAAAAATATCATTTAATACGCTAGACATTTACCCAATGGCATTTTACTCGCACTTATAGTCCATTCCAGTATAGGTCACGGTTGTGAATTGTATTGTTTAAAATTGATGATATATTTCGCAGTATTTCAATATATGAAATGACGACCTGAAAGGGCAGTTCTTTTTAAGGTTTTAATTGGTTATTCTTGGTACCATTGTTGGAATGTATTACAAAAAGGTTTTATTTTTATTTGTCATTCTATGTTTACATTTGTCGATTCACACTATCACCAACTTGTCGATTTTGCTGTTGCTAAGTCTGTGTGCTAAGTGTTGTATTCTGCGTTAGTATGTCTATATTGTCAGTTTACTATTCAGTTATACTGATACTGTATCAGTTTAACTCATTGACACATTGGCCATCTTTACGTTCATACAGATTCACCGTTTCTGCTCGATTTTGCTTTTGAATCATGTCTATATCTATGTTTATACATACGTCTATATTGCCAGTCTTCTTCCCAGTTATACTGACATCGTAGACCGTTCAACCCACTGACACAAATAAAAAACTGCAATCACCCGTCCACTAACCAATCTTCCACATCAAATACCACAACCGTTGTGTTCACATCGTAAACGCGTCACAAACTCCAGTCAAAAGGATTACACCGAATGCTGCCATTGTTCCCAAAGCCATGTGGATTCTGACACCAGATCCTAAGCTGTTAGCATTGTTTTAGTGCAGGGAAATTTACTTAGCCAGAAATGTAGGGTTTGAATTTCTAGCACGTATTCTAGTAGAGCGTTTAAAAATGCATGAGGACATGGACTGGATATATTTCGTAAAATGCTGTTGGGTATACTTATGAGCGTAAGTAAATAAAATATAGCTTGAGTACTAGAAACGATATTTCTACAAGCTTTGTGAATGATGAAATGGTGATGAGTAGGTATATTCGAAATTGGAATAGATTAAAACAACTCTAGTGATAATGATAATCAATTCAAAAAGAAAAATGGATCACAATGTATACTGTTAGGTCATGAACAATTCATTTCGATTAATTAAGTGCTCCAACATCAATTCGATGATTATGACTTTGTCGTTAATCTAAGAATAGTCTATCGTTACTTTTGACATCATGATATATAGTACATTTTCAAGTAATTATATACTTAATCGCCTTTTTTTTTTAGGATGGGATATCATCAAATGACTCCTCCCGCTCTGGGTAAAGCAGGAGGGAGTGTCAGACTCTTACTGACTAAAACCCATCCGTGTTCCTCCTAGTGACATTTGCGTTCCAGGGTACCTACGGTGCCTCTTTCGAACGAAGTCCGCAGCCCCAGCAGGCACTGTCCCTAGCGGGCCCCGTCTGATACTTAATCGCCTATTCTCTCGATTATGTAAACTTCGATAGCCAGAGTTTGTTGACCTACGTCGTCTTAGCTTGCGAAAAGTTGTCTAGTTTACTTTGGGAGAAGATTAAGGGCTAAAGCGAAGTGTGGTCGGCACTGTTCTACTTTTGGTTTTGGGTCAACAGTCTTATCTGCAATTTCAAATCTAAATTCTAGAATAGCGTATTTTGAACAGGGATTTATTACCTATGTAGAAAAAAAACCGGCCAAGTGCGATTCATACTCGCACACGAAATGTTCCGTACCATAAACAGAAAAAAAAAGGTTTTATGTCTGAGAACCCCTGTTATAATTAATTTTAGTTTGATTATTTATTGTTATGACGACAATGGTAATACACAGTCTGTAAAAAAATTAACTGTACCTATCGTCGGTTCTTGTGATACAGCCCGCTACAGACAAACGGGTGAACAGACGGAAAGACGGACAGACTGCGGAGGCTTAGTAATATGGTTCCTTTGGTTACCCTACGAGTACGGGTAACCCTCAACAAGTTTTAAGTTCAATTATTTATTTTTGGCAACGAGTGGGTTTATAAGCAAGTAGAAAATATTCTGATAGTATTTAAAACATAAACGGGGATGGTTATATAAGAATAGAAAAAGACTAAAGCAATAATGGCTGATTTAAGAAATGATGGGACGATTGCTAACAGAGATATATAGGAGCAAACATACTGTTAAATCTATATACTGATTTATAAAGCTGAAGAGTTTGTTTGTTTACTTGAACGCGCTAATCTCAGGAACTACTGGTCCGATTTTAAAAATTATTTCTGTTTTAGATAGCCCATTTATCGAGGAAGGCTATAGGCTATATATATATCATCACGCTAAGACCATCAGGAGCGGAGCAGTAATGAAAATTGTGACGCAGACAAAGTTGCGCGGGTCAACTAGTAAAATAATAGATAAAATAGAAGTAATAAATCTTAAAGTAGATCTTTAGATTGACTTAGTAACAGGCATCCTACTTCCTATTCTATCCTATCCCACCAATATCATTAACAGGCATCCTACTTCCTATTCAATCCTATTCCACCAATATTATTAACAGGCATCCTACTTCCTATTCTATCCTATCCCACCAATATTATTAACAGGCATCCTACTTCCTATTCTAGTCTATCCTACCAATATTATTAACAGCCATCCTACTTCCTATACTATCCTATCCCACCAATATTATGAACAGGCATCCTACTTCCTATTCTATCCTATCCCACCAATATTATTAACAGGCATCCTACTACCTATTCTATCCTATCCTACCAATATTATTAACAGGCATCCTACTTCCTATTCTATCCTATCCTACCAATATTATTAACAGGCATCCTACTTCCTATTCTATCCTATCCTACCAATATTATTAACAGGCATCCTACTTCCTATTCCATCCTATCCTACCAATATTATTAATGCGTAAGTTTATGAGGATGGATAAACGCATGGATGTTTGTTTCTCTTTCACGTCAGAACGCCAGAAAGGATCTGGATCTTCATGAAATTTTGCACAGAGGTAGATTACACATGAAGATCTTTTCACGCGTTCTGACGTGAAAGAGAAACAAACATCCATGCGTTTATCCATCCTCATAAACTTAGCGGAGCCACGGGCGACAGCGAGTTTTATTATAAGTAGCGAAGAATTACACTGACGAAAAATGACCCAAAACCATTGTACATAAAATATTTAACAAAAAAAAAATATATCCTTGAACCGCAAAATACTCAAGAAACATTCTGAGAATAAATATAAAATAATCAACAGCCTGAAATCCCTCTTCACCGACTAGAGGCAACGGTTGAGTCACGTTCAGCCCGTTAGGACTTGTTCCCTCGTACTCGTACATAAGACATTGGCGTGGGCGCTAGAACGCTAAATTGTTCGGGTGAGGCCTTTAAGAGTTGATTACCTGTTCTCGATTGGTTGGGTGGCTTGAGCGAGGAGGTGTTATAGAATGTATGGATTTGTGTTTAGTTGTAGATTTTGTTGGAGTTAACAGTTTGTTTGATCAAATGTTTAATCATTATTCATGATCTGACGAAGCACCCTTTTTGTTTTTTAGGGTTCCGTACCGAATAAGGAAAAAACGGAACCCTTATAGGATAACTTTCTTGTCCGTCCGTCTATCTGTCAAGACCCTTTATCTCGGGAACGCGTTTAGGTATCGAGTTCAAATTAAAATCATAGGTATATTTTAAGTCTACGGTTTCTTGAAGCTGTTAAAAATCAAAGTTCTAAGTTTCCGTAAAGAAAAGATACGGTCGTTTATGCCGCATAAAACGTATATTTCGACAGTCTTCAAAAAAAATCAAAATTTATAGGGTATTTCCCGTTGACCTAGAGCTATGAAATTTGGCAATTAATACCGTCTTATAGTTACTACGAGTATACTAAAAATACTGAAACTATACATTTGTAATTAAATCTTAAAAAATATAGTCTTTATTTCAAGTAATATCACAGGTAATATGTACCTACAAATTTGTACGGAGGGGCGTGTCCGACTCGCACTTGGCCGGTTTTTTTTATTTGAGATGAGTTTGCCTAGGTTAGTTAGGTAGGATAGCAGTGGTGGCCCGGTGATAATGGCTGCGACTTACGAGTTGTAGGTCGTAGGTTCGAAATAAGTAAATTATTTCGCGTCATTAGCCAGTCAACAGTGAAATTTGACATTTAAAACGAATTTAAATGGAAAATTCTCACGCTACACTACCGCCTCTAGCGGCGAATTCAAACGCGATATATTCATTGGTGCTTAGATATGATTGTGGTCAAATAATAATAAAAAAAAGACATGTGGCACTCGGAGACTGCCGCGGTAAAGCTATTGCATAGCATTTTTTATCAACTTATGCAATTAAATTTAAATATTTATTTTATTTATGCAGTATTTTTTTTTTCTTTGATATTAATTCAAGTTACACTTTGAGCTAAAAAAAAGTAAAAAGTAAAACTAAAAAGTATCACCGCTGTGCCGGTCGGAGTGGGGGTGTTAGGTTTTTTTCGTTACGGAATTTCTGGATTTGGTCTCCACGCTCAAGGCCCGCGATAGAAGCTATGCACTAGCTTAAAAACAAATGCCTCCTGTTTTTTTATCAGGCATTTCTTTGTCAACTTAATAAATAAAAACGCTATTTCTAACTTTGTCAAATCAGGTTATCACCCTTAACAAAATGTGGTTTCATAAGCTTTATTCACAAATAATGTTGGTACAGTGACAAGATTGCAAAGGGAAGATTACAAGCAAGCGAGCGAAGCTACGGGAGG
Source organism: Lacanobia oleracea (assembly GCA_950371165.1). Lineage (NCBI taxonomy): Eukaryota > Metazoa > Arthropoda > Insecta > Lepidoptera > Noctuidae > Lacanobia > Lacanobia oleracea. The sequence continues at coordinate 4,109,658 of OX493390.1, read as the reverse complement.
TTACAAGTGTAATACAAATGACACGTCTGTAAGCCGCTGAGGATCTCGCCAAAAAGTAGGGCAAGGTATACCTTCCTTACATCGCAAGAGTAATTGGTCCGAAGCTTATAGCAGTAAGCCTTTCATCGTTAATAAGGAATAGTTTGAATCGGTACGCCATAATTTCTGAATTAGTTTCGAACCATTTTTTTTTTTATTTCAGACACAGTCCATTCTAAGTTTGTTAGTATCTAACGCACACTATTCAATATTATGTAAAATTATTAATTGCATAATTTAATTCCGCCAAGCCCGTTCCATCACCGGATCACAAGAAAAACGGCGATGCGCCAACGGTACATGGTGGACATCCCACCCACACACACAAAACGTGATTGTCTGTGTTTCCTGATAGCTACAACCTGGGAGTCTTTAAGTCAAGAGTGAATAGGTTACTTCTAGGCAAGCGTGCTCCATCTTCGACCACATCATCGCTTACCATCAGATGAGATAGTGGTCAAACGCGTGCCTATCAATAGCACAAAAAAATAATGTATATATACAACTTTTCCGATACTGATGAATGACTGAATGACGGACAGACAATGCAGCCAACACTACTGATCTTTTTACTGGTCGTAATTGCCATGTAGCATCCCTACATTCCGTAGGGGGAATTTAAGAGAGGATTTCGGGAACAAAAAAAAAAACGGGATATGCGGGTACAAAGTCCAAGACCTAACCGAAAATTAAAGTACAGTGAATTGGTGTTAGATGTTTGTTAGTATTTAAAAACTAAGGATTGTATACATACAATCTTCTCACGGTCTTTACACAATGTTAACTCAAAATATCTCAATCCAGAAACGCGCCCATAGCGTTCCAATCGTTCCTTTACTTGACTTGAGTACGTAAGGAGGGAGTGTTAGCACCAGAACTTTACTAACAAGGCTTCAGTCAGACCGCGAAGGAGAAAAATTGCTTAAAAGTAAGTACCGACCTACAAAACTTGTTACTCCAAATAGAAGAAATATCTTGGCTTTTTAGAGGTTCTAGTAAAAATTCTAAGACATAAACGTGTTTTAGTATTTATGGAAACTTTAGAATGCTCAATATTAGTAAATTAATTTGGAAAATTTTGGATTAATTATGCCTTGAAATTAATTGAAGTGAAACTACGTTTGCTTTCTAGTATTCATTAATTAAATAGAGTGATAGGTTTACCGTTCGGTATAGTTTTGTACAAATTCTGTCGAATGTTTCGTATATAGTAATTATTATAATGTCTTTCAAGGTGAATGGGGACAAATTAAATCATATCAACATAAGTATGGTGAAGGATGATTCAGGTAAAGTATTTTTTTGAACAATATGTATGTTCGAAAGTCCTTAAAAACTGTTTCTTCTCACTTCGCTTAAACCGAGTACCTACTCGTATATGCAGATTGTATTTGTAACTAAGCGTGATTGCTTCTGCTTGGGCAAGTCGACTGTCATCACAAAGCGTACGTACATTTAAAAAAAATTATACACGTCGACTTGAGAACCTCCTCCGTTTATTCGTTGGTTAAAATCTGTTCCGTAATTTCAAGCCAAATATCGTCGGTATAGCATCGGTCCGGTTTTCTATGACTGGAAACTAAATCAATGAGTAACAATTTATGAGATAAATCCAAAAGCGCTTATCCAACAAACAATACAGTTATATCTTAACTGTTCACCAATTCCATATTCCCACACAATGCCAGAAAAAAACACAAAATTGTATAAAAAACCGTTGAATCATTTCAAATGAAATTCCATTCTAATTTCACAGTATCTAATAAAAGTAGTGAAAAACTTCGTTGCTCTTAGCTGCTCGACAAATTCATCTGATCCATAGATTCCTAATAACGACAAAGATTAAGAAAATCGGGCAGAAGCGAACTAGGACTTTCTTTTGTAAGTCAAGGCGATGCAGGTGTAGCGGAGTTTGTTCGAAAGAGTCACCGCGGCCCTGGAACGCAAAGGGCCTTTGAAGAAACACGGATGGGTCAGTGAGAGTCTGACACTCCCTTCCGCTCCGCCTAGAGCGAAAGGAACATTTGATAATATTCCATAAAAAATGAGCGAAATAATTTGCATTCCACAATGTAAAGAAAAGATGATTCAGCTGAATCCGGTTTCACTGGAAGCCGACCCCAATGTAGTTGGGAAAAGGCTTGGCAGATAATGTAAAGAAAAGATGATACTTAACAAAATGCTTAAAGCATGGAAACAATAATTGTAGACCCTGTTAGTACATAATATGATAAACAGGCAACATAATATTATGAAATAAATTGTTTAAAATAAATTAAAATTTGCACTCAAAACATAAAATTTTTATACAAAACAAAAATAATATTCAAATCGTGAACATAGGAGCAAACTTGGCATCAACAGTGTGTTCACACCTAGATACGGTATTTATTTTTATTTTATTGGGACAAGCCAACCACACATTCCCAACCACGCAACTCCTGGAAAGCCAGATTCAACAGTGGCGACCACCAGAAAAACGCTGAACCAATGAAGCCCAACGAGTCTCGGAGAAACGATTCAAGTCTTGAATCCCGCAATGAAATTAATCAGAAAAGTACAGCAGAGTAGGAAATAGATCTACATTCAGTCAAAAAAGTATCGGGAATGGATGATTTGTTTATGGTTCCAAATTCAAATTTTTGTTTTTTTGTAGTTGTTAGATTGGCACAACTGTTTTAAATTTTGCATCGCCAATGGAATTTCGTGTTCGGAGTCACTGAAAATGTTACAGAAGGCTTACGGTGAATCGACTTTATCAAAAACTCGTGCTTATGAGTGGTTCAAAGCGTTCAAAAGCGGTCGAGATGTGATGGAAGATTTGCCTCGCTCTGGTAGGTCGTCAACGTCTGCAACTGAAGTTAACATCGCAAAAGTGAAGGAAATAGTGACTGAAAATCCCCATTCAACTCTGAGAGAGATAGCCGCCGAACTTTCTGTATCTCACGAGTCGATCCGTACCATTTTAACTAATCATTTGGGTATGAAACATGTTGCTGCTCGGCTAGTCCCAAAAGATCTGAATTTTCTCCAAAAACTCAATTTCATGAAAGTCGCTGAGGACATGCTAGAACGAGTCAGTTCGGACCCAACATTCATGAAACGCATTGTTACTGGTGACGAGACGTGGGTTTACGAGTTTGACATGCAAACTAGTCAACAAGCTTCGGAGTGGCGCCTTCCAACTGAACCGAAACCGAAAAAACCACGCCAAAGTCGATCAAAAGTCAAAGTCATGTTGACTGTTTTCTTTGACTATCGCGGTGTTGTGCACTCTGAATTCTTACCGGAAGGTCTAACGGTAAATAAAGAATATTATTTGAGCGTTATGCGGCGTTTAAGAGAGCAAATTCGACGAAAAAGGCCAGATTTGTGGAAAGAAAATTCTTGGATTTTGCACCACGACAATGCGCCTTCGTACAAGGCTATCATTGTGAACGAATTTTTAACCAAACATTCAACAAATACCATCCAGTAACCACTATATTCACCAGATATGGCTCCTGCTGACGTTTTTATTTTTCCTAAACTCAAATTACCACTTCGTGGCACCCGTTTTCAATCGATAGAAGACATAAAGGAGAATTCGCGGCGAGAACTGAACTCAATTCCGGAAGCAGCGTTTAAAAAATGTTTTGATGAATGGATTATTCGTTGGCGCAAGTGTATCGTTTCTAAAGGAGCATACTTTGAAGGTGATAAAATAAATTTGGATGAATAACAGACATTTTGTGTATTATTGATCTTTTCCCGGTACTTTCTTGACAGGATAGTACTTCCCTCAAACAGGTGCTAGGCCAATAGTAAACGTGTCTACGGCTGTCGCGAACCATAAAACCATAAAGGTTTTCGCTTCTACACATCCTTACTCTATGTCCATGGAGATCGGGACTCGATAGCCCAGAACCGGTCGCTCCCGGTCCGATATTAGTCCAGACACCTACGCACACAGACACCGTCGCGGTTCCGTTGATATACGATATCTATGTTACAAGTACTATGGGAGATCCTCATGGATGATTGCGTATAAGTATTGTTGGGGTACAATGGAAGATATTAAACTATCAGTTTTTTTTTTGTTATGGTTTTTTGATAGATATGAGAGGAATGGTGTTACCGAAGTGGTTGTGGTAAGAGTAGTTTTACACTTTTACTAGGTGTTATTAACTTAAGTTAACTTCAATGATCATCAAGGTTAAGCAACGCTTGCCAAGGTTGGTCTGTGGATGGGTGACCATCTTGACATTCCGAGTTTCCTCCATGCCTCGGAAAGCACGTTAAGCCGTTGGTCCCGGCTGTCGTTTGTAGATCTTTAGCAGTCGTTACGGATAGTCAGAAGCCAGTAAAGCTGACTCCAGTCTTGCCATGAAGTACCGTGTTACCCAGTTAACGGGTTGTGGAGGTCTGGTAGGCAGCCGCTCCTCGTAAAATACTGGTATTCAGCTAAATCCGGCTTGACAGATGATGATAATGATGATTAACTTAAGTTAACTAGTTTTTGCCCATGGATTCGCTCCCGTAAAACTTAAGTTTCGATAAAAATGATGACTGTAAGGTCTTTAAGGTTTTATACATCTCTGTACTAAATCGGTTCATTGTTTAGGTCTGAAAGTGTAAGATAAAAATACTTTCGCAATAAAAATATCATTTTAGCAACGAGGTGTTTCCCTCCCTCTTTTAGTAAAAAAAACATCACTATTTTGAAATGAAATTGATGTATGCCCTAAAGTGTCACGAAATATTGAAACAACAACAATGAAGATCATTAAAAACTTTGAAAAAAAAAAAAAAACAATATGGCGGCGGGGGTTTATGCCACAATGGTTATATGCCACAATGGTTATATGCCACAATGGTTATATGCCACAATGGTTATATGCCACAATGGTTATATGCCACAATGGTTATATGCCACAATGGTTATATGCCACAATGGTTATATGCCACAATGGTTATATGCCACAATGGTTATATGCCAAAATGGTTATATGCCACAATGGTTATATGCCACAATGGTTATATGCCACAATGGTTATATGCCACAATGGTTATATGCCACAATGGTTATATGCCACAATGGTTATATGCCACAATGGTTATATGCCACAATGGTTATATGCCACAATGGTTATATGCCTTTTATTTCAATTAAAACTAAAACAATATAATATCGTCATAAATGTCTAATTTAATCGCCGTCAGGAAGAATGGAAACACGCCATTTACTCGTAAGCCCCAGTATCGCTCTCGTCAAATGTTTTCTTGCGTTCGCCGTATAGAGTATATTGTTATTGTTTTCCTAACAAGTTATTATATGAGAAAATTTCACATATAAACAGAAAATTAATTAAGTAAGATGTTATTTATCCTCTGATTATGTTAGTATGCAAGGTTTAAGGTATATTCATTGGTTTTTTTTTGGAAGGAACTTTAATGTTTTTTTCGGTTGTCTATTGTTTACCCGAAGATTATATACCATAATCATCATATTCCCGAATTTCATTAAACCGAATTTCATTTGCCCGAATGTTTTGTTTGCCCTAAAAGACATATGACATACTGTTAATTGCCCGAAACTTAGATACCATAAGATACGAGTGCCATACGTATTGTTTTTCATATTTTTAAGTGCCATAATAATTATCAAACATAATATTTAAACGCCATAATGATTATTAGACATAACATTTAAATGCCAAGCCAAACCTTAAAATATTCTATGCATGGTTGATGGTGGGCTTGGTCAACGGAGCCCCGCTTCGCGGGGCTCCTACTTCTGTGTGGTTTACAAAAAAAAAAAATTCTAAGATACCTAATTGTAGTAAGTTTCTCCTTATAACAAATCTATCTGCTATTGAAAGTCCCGTCAATATTAGTCGAGTTGTTTCGGAGATAAATCGCAACAGTCAGTTAGACAGAGTTGAGTTGTTTTTCAGTAAAAAGCTGTTGAATGATATTTCAAAACAACAACATTTAGACTATAATAATTATCGTCTAGATTTACCGTCAACCATAGACTATGAACACTGAAATTTGTTAAGGTTTGGTAATTAATTTCAGCTTTGAGAAAATAAGGTGTCAGTAGATTGAAATTTAATTGGTCTAGTACAGTCATACTTGGCCTGGGTAATGAACTTAATTATAGTAACGCTCTGGGAACGAGTTAAAAACGTAATGATGCGATGATTCTCACGTATGTGAGGGAATTAAAATTGATCGATCCGAGAACTAGCGGTAAAAAGCCAACACAAAAGAAAATATCCGGCTATGCTAAAGCTATAGGAACCCTAAAAATCAAATTGATTTTTAGGGTCCGTACTCAAAGGATAACCAACGGAACTAAGCCTCCGCTGTCCATCCGTCCGTCCGTCCTAATTTTGACAGACGTCTGTCAAAATTATCGCTATCTATACTAATATATAAAGCTGAAGAGTTTGTTAGTTTGCTCATATTTCAGAAACTTCTGGTCCGATTCGAAAAAGTTAGATAGCCCATTTATTGAGGAAGCCTATATATTATCACGCTAAGGCCAATAGGAGCGGAGCAGACGAAGTTGCGCGGGTCAACTAGTATGTATATATTGCCGCTATAACAACAAATAATATGAATATGATGGTACGAGACCCTTTATGCGCGAGTCCGACTGGCACTTGTCTGGATTTTACAATATTTCCGTAACACAGTACTAATCGGTATGAGAGGACAGAGTACATCAGTCAACTATAAAGATAGTATATTGACCAAACAAAGATCCAACAGAGAAAACACTATACCTTTTAATACCGAATTTATCACCTCGTTTACGCCTCATATCGGAACTCGACTACATAATCTCAATGTAGAAGTGTAGTAAAATTCAAAATCACCCAGAATCTCCTCGCAAATAACTCGTAGGGCCGTCATCAAACAGTACTGGGATATGGTGGCCGCCTCGGGCTGCTACGGAACGATAACTTAATCCCGGCTTTTTATCTTGGCTGTGGTGTCCCTACTAGGGTTACTTGACTCCGATGTGCCTGTTTGTAATGCATTGATTAGAATTTCTGCGCCATTGTGTTGAAAGAGTTAAGAGGGTCGTACGGAGAGGGTATTATGAATGTAAATATTGCTTATACCTACTTACATTGTCTGTCAAACAACCCCTGCTTTACTATACAAGAAGAACCAATTTCGTTTGAACAGGTTTGTGTTCTATACAAGGTTAGGTGGTTAAAGCTACACACAGGATTAACACTTTGGCTTTAATTTGCCAATCCAACGCCCACGAATGTCGCAGTAATTCATTTCTCTTAGTTAACTCTAATGAAATATGTAGCGAGGTAAGCAACTGATGTGTTATTTCCGTCTATTTCTGAATCAGTATGTAAATCGGTTGAAGACCAAAATTTTGATCATGTTTGACAGCAAACTTTATATTTATGAGAAACTAGATTCCTTGTCGGAAACCATTCCAAAAGAACAAGCTCCCAGGATAACAATATCCTATGTCATAATCCAGGACACATTCTACTCGCATGTCAAGTATCACTTACATTTGTTTAGCAGTTTTGACGTTAAAAGGTAATAAATAGACAGACAGTGTTACTTTTGCATTTAAAACATCAGTTTGGATGGGAACGCATTTGAAGTAAATGATTTAAAGTAAATCATGTCAAAAAAGCCGGCATTCGATTGATGACCGGGATAAAGGAAACAAAGCATTTGTTTGTAATCCAGTCATGGAGATGGCAACGGGATATCTCCAAATACCCGTGTAAAAGAAAAAGTATTTTTTTCTTTCGTATTAATTTTTTGTATTCCATTTGGAATTTGATATAGAGAGAACAGAAACGGCTACACTTTTTACTATTAAAACACATATTAGTAAAAGGGTTAACGTTTTTCATAAAACCATTTAATATTTTAAACATGGATGATAGTATATGACGATCCAGAACGATCCAGAAACAGTTTAAAATAATTTATTTTGAATGTGCTCTATTTATGAACAGGAAAATGTACTACAATTTTATTATTATTATGTTGTAAGTATAGATCATTGGAGCAGACATAAAAGGCGTATCATGACGACACTCCTTCGTTTTGGGGATGAAAAGGAAAAAAATGAGAAAATATTCCGTAGTGACCCACATCGTAGGAGGAAAAATAAAGCAAAGCAGGAAAAAAGCATTCCAGATTTCAAATTGATTGGGCCAAAAATTGGCACAATAAAGAGCAAATATCTGTACAATTTTTGTTACAAATTGGTATGAGATTTCTTGTGATACGGATGCGTAAGTACTTCTAATAGGTCTCCGTATCTACTGTTGTTTAAAAAGAACAGTTTACTTTGGCTCAACATCATGAAATAAAATGACAACCTCAATATATTTATTCAAATTGTCTTCAGCCTACTTCTTCCAAAAGATCATTCCTTGATTTCAGCAAGTATATAGAAAGAGTAATAAAAGCAAAAGGAATGAACAAGCCACTGAGATACGGACCATTTATTTCTGTCTAAGGAACCCTTATCCAAAAGTTCTAAGTTTAAATATTACAAAACTTTCTGAACATAAAAGAATTTTAAAGCATTAGAGAGTCCAGTATCCACTTCCAGCTGAAACAGCGAGCATTACCCCAAAAGCTTTAGAAATAAAAAGAGAACTTTACAACCAAATAGAAGCAACTACGTTTTCAATTTACCTATTTTGCACTATTTTCCTGAGTCTTAAGGAAAAGTCAAATACAATTTCACAGACGGTCAACTCTCCTGTTTATAGCAATCTAGTGTGAGCCGGGACACGTCCGATACAGGTTCTCGTTTAATTATCACCGGGTTCCGTCCGTTAGTCACTAGCGAACGCGATTAAACCAATCAATTCGTCACGGCACTTTCGACTGACAATTTGGGACGTTTAGCTTCACGATTCGAGTGCGATCCGATTTTAGGGTTTGTTTGTGTTATGCGAATTTGTTGATGAGCGTTTGTAAGGCTAATCTCGGGGTTTTTTCTCTCACGGAGTATATAGATACGCAGTGATCTCATAACTGGATATTTTCTTAAAACTCTTTAAGACCATCCTTTATTTCAGTAGAAGTATGATTAAGCTCCATCAAGTGGTTGTTGCGTGATATGAGTACACTTACTCCACATATTAACTGTTTTATTACGAAGGAGGATTTTCTTGGTTTGAAAACCACAACAACATTGAGTTCCAAAAATGTTGAGCTCACAAAAGCTGTATCTTTATCCAGTTATCATAAATTAAAAAATACAGTCAGTATTTCAAAATACGCTGTGTCAGTTGCCATATCAGATGAACATGACAGCAAAATAATTTAAACAAAAAGTAACGTTAGTCGAATGGACAGCTTCGTTACATACGAAACACAATCTACGCTTGACAATCATAAAATTTATTTCAATGGAATTGATCCCCTGCAGAAGACTTACAATATTTACGATCACAATAAAACTATTAAGAGCGCAAATAAATCATACCGTGGTTTGGTCAACTACAAATTGTTACTGAAAGCAAACCCCAATAATTGGAAAGGTCTTAGGTAGACAGGTACGAATGTGTACGGGTGATGCGGTTCCTAATTTATTGCAAAAATAAGGGGCCTGCCCCGGGGCGATCCGGATATAAGCAGGTGTTACATCGCCCTCAGTTTTAAACCCTCTGAGGCTCATTGTGTTCACTGAAATATTATAAAATGGCTCTCTTTGGTTTTTTGGAAAAGGGTGAGATTGGAATCTTGTATGACATGTGATATGGGACTTAGTAGGGGCAGAGGTTATACCTTTGTTTCCGCTAATAATTTTGCTTTCGATGTGTTATCGATCCTGCTCAGCTGGGGAGTGAGGGAATTTAAAGAAGGCGACATTATGTTGTGAACGAATGTAGAGGAGAGGAGTAATTTAATGCGAGTTTCTCTTTTGAATCTAGAAAACTGCAACGTAGAATTTATTAAGTTAGACTTTTAAAATTATAATTCAGCTTATAACGATGTCTACATTAAAAGGACTGTAAAAAATATGGGCCATTTATCAAATAAAATAAGCCAAGCTAACAAAAATCCTGTGATTCAGCGGGCACTTAAGGAATATTGAAACTTGTGATGAAATCATCTTTGGACAGATTCCCAAATCAAGTGAATCATATTTGCCCTTTGTGAATTTGGCACCAGTTTGATCTTGTTCATTTCCGTTATTTTTGAGATGGTTTGTGCGTCGTGCCAAGGGATCGTGGTAAGATTGTCTGGAAAAAACGATACATTGTTCTGTCTAGTGGGAAGTTCCGGAGTGACGTCATGAAACAGAATGAAAACGCTCAAATTGCGAATTTTGGCACAATTATCACCGGTTTGAAATTCCGCTACATTTTTAAGGGTGGCATCAAAGCATCGTGTAACATTCGCATTTTTATTAAAAAGCTTTTCAATATATTGAGTTTCGTTACAATGGACTCATAAAAAATATTTGAAAGGGACCCTAAACTCAAGAAGGTTTCAGATACTCGTTTCAAGAGTTAGGCAAGACAGAACGCACGAACAAAACGTAACACACAAATCAGTGGGACAACGATTGGGAAACAAAAAACAGTCGATTCTGAGCTTTACCGCCAACATTTTAAAAGCAAACACTCGTAACCAATCTGCAAATATAACCTTGCATTGTCAAAATTTGTGTTGGAGTTGAGATGGTGGAATTTTGTTGAGATTTGGATCTTATTTTGTAGGTGATAAGATTGAGGGGTGTTGTTTTGTGTGTGCAAATGTAGCGTGGTGTGGGTAAACACTCGAACCACCAGAGACGCCCTAGAGCAGACGTCAAAAAAGTGCCGTGGAGTTTTCTAACGAGGGAGGGGAAACAATGTGTTTTCCGCTTACAACTTTTGTGTACGCCTGCTTCAGGCTTTAATAGAAATTGATCGCGGGATTTGTCTCAATGAAAGTTAGGCTGAGATTGATTGCTTTGTTAAATAAAAGTAGAAACAATTAATAAGTGTCGATTAAATTTAATTTGTTGATAAAATCGCAAGGAATGGTTTTGATTCTCTTTATAAGTTTTGCATTTACCAAAAAGCTTGCTCTATCCGAGAAATAAAAGATAAATTACACGAAAACGTCAAATTTACTAAATTTTTGATTTACCAAAAGCCCTAACTGCATTTATCTACTATGTACCATCCATTCACTCTTTCCAACCGAACTGTTGTTCCACCCCACCATGTTCAGCTATCAGACAAATCACCAATTCGCACCACCGGCAAACGCGATCCAATCAGCACACACCATCTATCCGGTGCTATTCCAAGTACCAAAACGGAGCATAGCAAACGATAACAATCCGCGCACATTCGACCCGGGGCTCGAATACTAATGCGAGCACTCCATACAACACCACTCGTTATACAACCAACTTTATTCAAGATTCGTTTATTTCAGCGACAAAATAATTTTCAAGTAATATAAGGATTCATAATGTGTGACGTAAACACTTCCAGAGTTTCATAATGGGAGAAGTTCTTAGCTCGAAGTAGACTTATTTGGAGAGAAAATTAACAAGGCAATACTTTTGATACGTACTTCGTAGATGTTCAACAAGGTACGTTGAGTTAATGAGTGGAAATTGGTTTAAGTTAAACAGGGAATTGTCTGTAGCCGGAGTTTGTGAGCAAATTCATACATATGCTTTTGATAAAGTAACATGATCAGTAAGTTCTTGTGACAGTGTAATTGGCTCTGCAGTTGTTTAAGCGTATGTTCAGAAGGATTCTCTTGTTCGTTCAGTGCAGAGTGCGGTATTGTTTTTTTTAAGTAGGTCATCGTGAGAGCTCTGATCGAGCTTGTTTCAACAAGGGTGCATATTAGGACCACAAATGCTTTGCTGTGAGACTGGTTTTTTGTTCACTATTCATTTGATCTGTGTGTGTGTTTTTTTAAAGAAAGCATTTAGAGCTAATCTTTCATATTAAGAGGACCGATTAATTTTCCCTTCTCTCTGTTATCTGTCTAAATAATTTCCGACATACCTCATTCGGATTACACAAAGACATTTTAAAGAATATTTTTTTGTTCTCTATTAATAATCTTCCAAAAAATATAGTCCATTAAAATGTAGCGATATCTCATCCTCAAGAAGCTGTCAAACTGATAATAACAGAAAGGGAGGGAGCTATGTGCGAGCGAGCAAACAAAACGCGATCCGTCTTAATATTAATGTAGTTGTTAGGTCGGATGATGAATGGTGACACAGCAAAGCACTTTGCGGTAAACTGGCCCATTATTATTCTTAGCGGGGTGTTTAGTTACCAATTTAGTTAATTTAGATACATTTCCATAACGTCTTAGCTAAATTTTCGTTTCACGTATTTGAAAAAGTATTGAATAAAAAAGTTGAAAAGCTACTACTTAAACCATTTTAAACTTAACTTTTTTTTTTACATTCCTCGTTTCGAAAAAAAAAAAACGATAATCACTCAATATTTTTTATATGTTTCGTTTTTAGAATAAGAGATTTAGGAAAAGGGCAATGACCGCTGTCTCCATTATAAAACGATACAACCATAGTTTAGAATTCAACGCCGAGCACACCAATTCAATTACGTTCACGCAGTTTTTAAAATGGATGTACACACGGAGTATCAGTCTGGTCAAAGGTTGTTTATTTTGCTTTTACAGAGGCATTCGATGCGAATAATATGATCCATCGAGTTCAGTTTTTGTCCTGTGTCACTTAACTTGGCCTATATTTATCATCTATCGGCCTTTTCTTCGATATATATCGGCTTTCAGTCTAACCGGGTGCAGCTGACTATCAACCCATTAGCTGTGTTACACCGACGTCCACTATTGAACGTAAACCACCCCCAAAGAGTGCCAACCATCCCGGTCTTGAGTGGTCCGCATCTATTTGATGCCAGCCTCCTTCTTCAAATCATCAATCCATCGTGCCGCAGCGCGTTCCACACTACGTTTGCCCATACGCGGACTCCACTCTAACACATGTCTGTTCCACCAACCGTCTGTCTGTCGAAAGTTATCAACAGAGAAACCCCGTGCATTGTTTTCTCCATTGCACACTGAGCAACCTTGACTTTTCGTAACGCCAACGGCTGTAATGTATGGTAACCATGGACCGACTGGAGCAAGCACGTCGAAGATCGTAACGAGTTGTTTTTATTATTTAGCCACGAGCTTCTCTTTAACTTGACCTACAATATTATACGTTAAAATTACGATGCTCCATTATCACTTTAGTGTCAACCGTTACAGGACCAACTTATGTTTAACTCAGTTTTAGGTTACAAAGACGATGTGAAATGTTATAAGACGTACACATTTAAGACGTTTGCCATCAATCGATCGATCTTTGAGACACATGTTTGTTTTTTGAAATAATGTTTGTTCATTACCAATGCATGTTCGAAGCACAGGTGGTCGAAATGGTCCAAAATCAATGGCTCAACATTCGATCGGTCAGTAAAACTTTAAATCTCTTTTCATATTCTCAAAATTAAAATTTTCCTCCAGCAAAAGAACTGCACGAACCTTTTCCAGAGCAAGAATATGGTGTTTTTCAAAAACCTTCTGACTTCGAGTGTACCCCAGGAGTGTGCTAACTTAATTTATCGAACTTTTAGACGGTAGCCTAGGTTCTGTAAGCGGTTTCACACTTGGGTTAACTTAAACTTTGCTTTCGGTAAATTCTAGATTTGTTTAGCTTAACGATTTGTGAAGCCGTTTAGGAATTGGGTAACTTAACATTATTGTTCTTTATCATTACAGAGATATAAAACTAAGCTTAGCGTAGGCGTTACGAGATTATCCGAGACATGGCCTTTGACACGATTCAATCCATGTTTTCTATCGTGAGTCAATTTCACAGCTTTGAGCGGTTTTGTAATACATTTTAGATAGTTGGGTTAGGTTTTATATATTTTTTTTTTCTTTGAGGATTATTTTAAATATTATTTTGAAAACACCTTCTTGTTATTATTATAATTTCTGGAAATCACACTTTTCATTTTGTGTACTAAGTACTGTAGCTATCCTCAAAAATGTCATAATGGTTTTCTCGGAAACAAAAGATTCCCACATTATTTTACACCATTTCACACCTTAATCAGATTAGCATCACTTTAAGAAAAAAATCTTTTACATTCATAGCTAAAAAACCCATATCGATGCAAAAATTGCCTTTTATTCTAAATTAATCTTCCTCATTCTCCCAATTCAGATTTTGTTTCATATACTTCTATTACGAAATTCATTTCGTCGGTGTCTCTCATTTCATTTATCTTCAAATTCTCCGATTCATTTATATCTACGGCTACATTAATACAAGTATTTACTTTCCCAACAATGGCGTTGCTTGCCGATCTATCTTCGTGCACATTTCTTAGATAAAACATGCAATAGTTGCCCGTACATTGTCGAGCACCATTAAGGGCCCCCTCTGAAAACTTCCCGACAAAAACCAAGTTGCACCTGACATTGGTAATTGATATACGATACCATTAATCACTTTGTATTTTGCTGTATAAACTTTATGCTGCTGTTTTGTAGCTCCAGTGGAGGTTTAGGGCGGTAATTTTGCACAATGTCGGCGAGAATAGTTTTTTAGTCGATACCTGTAATCGTGCACTAATTTGGCTTTTAGGTCTTCAACCCGTTGATTATTCCTGAAAGGCTTATCTCAGAACGTAATCTGCATAGTCTTCCCATGATCGATCTTATCAAGATGATGTTGGACTTGAAATGATAGTCTTACGTTGTTTCTGTTTCTTTTCAGAGTAGTCTAATAGGAAACTCGAATCTCGTCGTGTTTAATATTTTCTTAAAATGTAATAGAGTTTGTACCGACGAATATGCAAAATAAATATTATTCATTATTTACTCTCTCTTACATTTCTACTGGTTTGTACAAAAATCTGAATCAAGGATAGATTTAATAAGCAGAGTACGCCATGTTCTCCGTACGAAGCTTTTAATAATATAAATGTATCGTCCGTGGTTTCGTTCATGTGACATTTTTGATACTCTCCACCAGAAACGGGTAAAGGGTTACCGCAAAGGTTACGAAAGGGTCTAAGCTCCCTTTGATTTGTCTTGTATACTTTATATTTAGTAATATTGTTTTTCTTTCTTTTTACTCTAAAGTAAATGTCAGATTTGGAATACCACTAAAGAATATTATGATAAAGCAACACTTTCAAGAATTTTGAACCTGTATTTTTTATCGAAGTAGCTACCCTAAAAATACCAAATAAACCTAACAAAAATCTAACTCACAATTCAGAAACCAACCATAAATTTCTTTCCATAGGAACTTTGCGTATCCTCATAACAAATATCAAGTCGAACTTGAACAACATAATATAGTTATGATATAGTAAGTTTCGACTGCTAATATCAATGAATGGTGCCCCGGGGAGGCGAGCTCACTTAGAAATATCATTGAGGTTAGAGTCGGGATAGGCATGCCGAAATCCCTGATGTATTTAGTATAGATGTAGAGGAATATGATGGAAATAAATAAAGCTGTTCTGGTAAATAGGCAGCTGGGATAGATTTTTGTGTTGAATTAGAAATTAAGGATAAATGTTTTGAAATTGCTATCTTTGAAGCTTTAATAAAATAATTCTTGGCTAAATTTAATACACTACCGTATACAAATATTTGACTTTAACTCGATTACATTCGAGCAAGCACAGTGTCTACACCAGGATGCCAATGCTACCACCACAAACGGTAAGTGGTTTCACTTCCTAGCTTTGAATGTCTTCGAGTCCACAGCACTTCTTCCACTTAAAACCATCTATAGTTACGGCTTAAAGTTCCTTACTACCAATTCTGTCAACCTACATAGAGAGGAAAGCATGAATGATACATATTAACAATTTGGGGTCATAGTTTAAATGTGTCTGTCCGTAATTGTGGTAAGTAATTAGAAGATGGTCCTCGTTTGATATTTGACCCTTCCTCTGGGCTTGTTAAGATTACTGCTAAAGTTACTACACATTGTCCTTCTGAAGATTCTGAGCGTGTATCGTTAACCCTACTTACTTATGAGGTAAACAGGGCTGCCTAAGTAAACGACTTACATTAGAACTTAGAAGCTGAAGTAGCTTATGTTATGGTGCAGCAAGATCCTCATTTTAAGCTTGGAATAATTAAGAACCTCTTTTGAAAGAGCCTTGAACATTTTTTTGTTCGACAGCATCATAAATGATCAAATACACTTTTTCAGATCGTAGTACTAACGATATGAGTCGAATAAATAATTGATGGTTAGTTGGCTTAAAAGCTTTGGTCAATTTCATGTATTCATCCAAGTGTTTTGGCAGCAAATTCTGCACTGATACAGGTATTGTTTCAGAAATTCTCTCTACCGTCCGGCATAGTATTCTTCCTTTTAGATTTTGCAAACAACTGGAACATTGATTGCGACAGATGAACTACAAAGACCTGCAAAGGAAAGTACTAGTGTTGTCCAATCCCGACACGAAATACCTGCCGAGGTTGGGTCCTTTGTGGCCGAATACAGATGTGGGCGTCCAGAGATATTGACTGACAAATGTTTTGGGAGTTCATTCGAGATTTTTGTGACGATAGCTGTGTTTGTATCTTTAGGTTCCCTTTTAGAAGTATGTGTCTGAGTTAGTGTAATTATGAGAATATAGAATGTTTATAAAATTTTGTCTGTTTTGTGCGATCCCAAATAAATATTTTTCTTCTTCTTCTTCATTCTTTAATACTACTATCAACAACTATACTACTAAGAAGATGGTCCTTATTTGAAACTCCAATATAAATATGAGTGAAGAGCGAATGTGCGTCTGTTTGGGCCGAATAAACTGTTTTTCATCTTTCTAAGATTTGTGTAACTAATTTGGTGTACAAACTAAATTCTTACCATTGTTCTTATTGACACTAAAACGGCTACATTTTTATGCTTATTTGGTTACTAGCGTCCTGTTCTCGCATAGTATTTCCTCTTTCAAGGTTTAAAATCTAAACAAACTCGAGTCACATCTGCGTACTTTGGCAAAGAAAATTGTAAGTTATTTCGCCTATAACTCAAATGTTAGCGATTGTACAGAACACAAGTTAGGAGAACAAAGAATAAAGTTTTCTTGGATACTTCATGCTCTGTTCCTTTTGCTTTGACTGTGATACTCGTTGGTGAAGCTTTTATTTTTTAACAATGTCTGAATATATTTGAATATACGTGAGTTATTTTATAATTATGTTGGTCCATATTGCGGAAATTAAGGATGTGACTGACTGATTTTTTATTGAATAAAATTTGGCTATACGTGATGTAGTTGGGAAAAATGAATACATTAATATGCAAATATACAACGTGTAACAGAATAAGCGCAATACCTCTTAAGGAGTCATTGTATTCATCATTATGAACAACTTTTACAACGGGACCAATCGCGAAAAAAAATCAGCTGTTCAGTACATTTTGTCAAGCTATGCGCACATGTATGGAGCAGTCGACTTTTTTCCGGCTTTTTCAGTGTTGGTCCCATAGTGAAAGTTGTTCATAATGATGAGTTCAGTGACCCCTTAAGAGGTATTGCCTTTATTCTATTACTTTTTGTATATAAGTATATTGCAACTACAACTACGTATAATATACAAATATCTTGACATTGTTAATGCGGGACTGTGTGCGTTTTTTACATAATGATTGTTTCCCTAACGTGGTATTTTTTTAATCGAATTTAAAATATTTGAATTTGTTAAAAATTACTCATCATCTGCCTAGCCCTTTTCCAACTATATTAGGGTCAGCTTCCAGTCAAACCAGATTCAGCTGAATACCAGTGTTTTACGTGGAGCGGCTGCCTACCAGACCTCCACAACCCATTAAGTAGGTAACACGGTACTTCTTGGCAAGACTGGAGTCAGATTTACTGGCTTTTGACAACCCGTAACGACTGCCAAAGATCTACAAATGACAGCCGGGACCAACGGCTTAACGTGCTTTCCGAGGCACGGAGGAAACTCGTTATGTTAAGATGGTCACCCATCCACAGACCAACCTTGGCAAGCGTTGCTTAACCTTAAAGATCGACCCGTGCGGCTGTTATTATTTAGCCACGAGCTCCTCGTGAAGTTTTTTACATAATGATTGTTTCCCTAACATGGTATTTTTATAAACGAATCTAAAATATTTGAATTTGTTAAAAATTACAAAAAAAAAAAATATAAAGTTTTTTTCATTCTCGTGTCTTTAATCTTCATAGAAAATGTTTACCTAGCAACACTTAGCATCTAGTGATCTAGTCGAGTATCATCATCCGGTATTACAACGTTAAATAACAAATTACGACCTAAAGTTCACAATCTTTCATAATGATATTCATAGCTTTACAGTTTGTTGCATGAAATCTTCATAAAAAAAATATTCTTCAGGGAGGCTACATACAATAAAGAAACATAATTGCAGACATCCTCGCTATAAAAACGACCTAAATCTTAACAAAGGCAGACGTCTGCAAAAATCTAAACTTTATTTGGAAAATCTATAAAAAACTGAAGAAGTAAAGTTTGTTTTGTAAGAAGTACGTAAATAAGAAATGCTACATTATGGCTTTCTTGACTATTTGAAGTTAATTGCTTGAAGTTTTGCCTCAGAGACCACCCTGAGTAACTATATTATTGCTCTATAAATTGATCGAATAGATATTTCTTTTAAATTATAAAATAACCTCCTTTTTGAAGTCGATTATTAATACTTGTTTGGCAAACGAGAACCTGATAATAATCATATAATGAACATGAGTTTAATTCAAAAAGAATAATCAACACATACAGTGGCTGTTACCTAAAGCTCCAAAAAAAGTTTTAATTGTAACATCCCCATTAAAGCCAATAATCTTATTTCAGAAAACGCAAGCTCATTCATACGTCACACACAATCCACAAATATTAACAGAGTCATCAAAGCAGATGCAACACAAAAAAAACACAAAAAGTTCATTAGCTCACAATTACCGGCACGAGCCAACGGAAATGATAATGAAACGGGGCGTGCCACACAATTAAAAATGAATTTCCTCTGTTTTTATACAACGATATTCAAACTATCCTATTTTAGGGTTCCGCTTGACGGCAGGTGGTAACCGCACTCGTTACGTCTCTATCAGCAAGTAAAATGGATAACAGAAAAAAAGTTAAATGCAAAATTAAAGGGGAAATTGATTATAATATTGAAGAGTGGTTAATTTGAAGAGTTTGAACCAATAAGCCAGATGATGTTGAACGGAAAGTAAGATTAGTGACAAGATGGATAATACGTTCAATATAAGTAGGAGCTAGTAAGGGTGACTACTTGAAGTTGGCTATGAACAAGCCTGTGAAATGGAAAATGAAAAAATTACGGAGTGTACAGTAAGCAGTGTCATCATCATCATCATCATCTGCCTAGCCTTTTCCCAACTATATTAGGGTCGGCTTCCAGACAAACCGGATTCAGCCGAATACCAGTGTTTTACGTGGAGCGGCTGCCTACCAGACCTCCACAACCCATTAACTGGGTAACACGGTACTTCTTGGCAAGACGAGTCAGATTTACTGGCTTCTGACTATCCGTAACGACTGCCAAAGATCCACAAATGACAGCCGGGACTAACGGCTTAACGTGCTTTCCGAGGCACGGAGGAAACTCAGTATGTTAAGATAGACCAACCTTGGCAAGCGTTGCTTAACCTTAAAGATCGACCCGTGCGGCTGTTATTATTTAGCTACGAGCTCTCCAATACAGTAAGCAGTGTGGTTTAGCATATTACTAAGGCTCCGCAAGTTCCACTGACAGGCACCGGCAAGATGCTCAGGGGGGCTGCTCTAAGCCCGAAGTCCCTAGTTTCGGGCTTAGTTGCGGGCATATTCTACTCCGTATCACCTACGAACTAACGATTAGTCCCGAACTCGAACTAAGAATAAATGACAACACGATTTGACAGTAACTGTCAAATCGAGTTGTCATTCATTCTTAGTGGTTAGGTGATACTGAATCAAATAAGAGGCCTTTTGGGCAGCATGAACAGAACGGTCCACATTGCAGGTAACCACAAACATTGCAGACGTATGGTTGCAATTCTCAGCATTAAGAGAACGACAAAGAAGATGAACAAAATTAATGAAAATAAAAACAAGCCAAAATAAAAAATCCGAGCAAATCATGGCTGAAACTACTATATAAGCCATATAATGCATTTTTAAACCAAAATCTCACTATTAACCTTAAGCCTCTTTCACTAATTGGTTCTGCTGTAGATACTCCGTATTAAACACAAGATTTATGAGGTAACTCGTACAGTATCTTAATTGCGGCTTAAAAGGTATTAATAGCTCACACTTTTTCTTTACATAAGGAAGCTGTGTGTGGCGATAAAGGATTTTGAAGTAGGTATTAACTTTGGTATACAGTTAACAGCAAGTATTCAATCAATTATACAGATTTTATAGGTTTTTTAGAATATTGTGCCAAATACGATATTATGAAAAAATCTGTGATTACTGTGGGTATTTATTTGTTCAATATTTTAATTGCTTTTTCAGTAAAACTAACAAATATGTTCGAAGTCCAAGTGGTTTTTTATATATTCTAAGGTTACCTAATGACCTTTTTAAACAATATGTTATGTCAAATCAATCAATATGACTATTGTCGAGATATTTTTTATCTGATTATATTGTAGATTAATATTTATAAGAAGTTGATTTTTATACTAAACTAGCTTTTGCTTTTTCCCGTTCCCGTAAGAATTCCGGAAAATTAGGTATAGTTGGGTTTAGGTTATTTCTAAGCAAGCGTGCGCCATCTTCGACCGCATCATCGCTTACCATCAGGTGAGATGGTGGTCAAACGTGTGCCTGTCAATAGTGAACAAAAACATCTTTTGGTGCTCCCCTACGGATAGTAAGGAAGCTACATGCCAAATTTAAGCTTTCTACGACCAGTAGTTTTGGCTGTGCGTTGTTTTTCATTATCATCAGTCACCAGTATCGGAAGAATTGCCTTTGCACGAAGTAAAAAGGCCGTAGGATACATAAGCTTAGTGATTCTGAAGTAAATAAGGTCGATTAAGGTTTCTTAATAAAAACTTATCTCCGTAAGTAACAACTAGTATTGATTGACTTATTAATTTGGCACTATAAATACCCATTTAGCATAATCAGCCTATAATGTTCCCACTACTGGGACTCAGGCCTCCTCTCAGTGAGAGAGAGTGGGCCGTAATCCACCACGCGGACCCAGTGCGGGTTGGTAGATGTCACATGTCTTCGAATTTTTGATTCTAGGACATGCCGGTTTCCTCACGATGTTTTCCTTCACCGTTTTGAGAGCAGTGGTTATGAAATAATTTACACAAAGTAAAGCGCCTGCCTGGGTTCGAATCTACGACCTACAACTCTTAAGTCGCAGCCTCGATAATACCCATTTATCTAATGTGAATACAAACGTTATAATATCAGTGTACAATGTCCATGACAGTTGCGCATTCAATATTATTTAGGTGCCTACTACATAATTTAATTGCAAATCTTGATTCATCATTATCATTTCAAGACGTGATTTGTTTGAAATTCAAACAAATCACGTCAATTGCTGGACAGAGGCCTTCGCAAGCGTCGTCTGTGTTTTTCGCATTCAGCTAACTCGATTTGGGAACACATTCATGGTGCGTACAGCTCATCATCTGCCAAGCCTTTTCCCAACTATATTGGGGTCGGCTTCCAGTCAAACCGGATTCAGCTGAATACCAGTGTTTTACGTGGAGCGGCTGCCTACCACTCCACAACCCATTAACTGGGTAACACGGTACTTCTTGGCAAGACTGGAGTCAGATTTACTGACTTCTGATAATCCGTAACGACTGCCAAAGATCTACGAATGACAGCCGGGACCAACGGCTTAACGTGCTTTCCGAGGCACAGAGGAAACTTGGTATGTCAAGATGATCACCCATCCACAGACCAACCTCATTTAGCCACGAGCTCCTCATGGTGCGTACAGCTAAGGAGTGTAATTCCCTACCTGAGTCCGTGTTTCCTGATAGCTACAACCCGGGAGTCTTCAAGTCAAGAGTGAGGTTACTTCTAGGCAAGCGTGCTCCATCTTCGACCGCATCATTGCTTACCATCAGGTGAGATATTGGTCAAACGTATGTATCAATAGTAAAAACAATAACTCTCACAGCCCATACTATAGTAACAATAACATTTCAAGTATCATTTCGACGAAACCTACAGGTTCGTTTTGGTTTAATGTCAAGTGAACTCAAGTGCAAGGTAAACAGACATGCATAACGTAACGGTTCATACAATCTTAGACGTCATTGTTTGTTATGCTGAGTGCATAATAATGCAAGTAAGTGGAACGTACAGTAATGTACTGTTTAGAAGTAAACGAAGTTATCAATCAATAGTATAAAAATCTTCCGTTACTGGCTGATTGGTGACTGACAGGCAACGCACAGCTGAAACTGCTGGTCGTTGAAATTTGAAATTTGGCACGTAGCGTAGGAGAGAGGAGATTTCCGGAAATTCCTACGGGTATGGAAAAAACGGGATATGCGCGTACGAAGTCGTGGGAAAAAGCTGGTCTACGGATAATAGGTCTCCGTAAATAGAATACGAGGTAACGACATCATAGTGGGAGAAACAAAGGCTTATATTGACTTACTAGTTAACCCGCGCAACTCCGTCTGCTCCGCTCCTATTGGTCTTAGCGTGATGATATATAGCTTTTAGCCTTCTTCGATAAATGGGCTATGTAACACTGAAATATTTTTTCAAATTGGATCAGTAGTTCCTGAGATTAGCGCGTTCAAGTAAACAAACAAACAAATAAACTCTTCAGCTTTATACTCGTATATTAGTATAGAACTGTAGATAGATACAAACTGACCCGCGCAATTTAGTCTGCGTCACATTTTCATTAACGCGATTTTAGTCGTAGCGTGATGTTGCCTGTAGCCTTCCTCGGTAAATGGGCTATCCAACACTAAAGTCTTTTTTCAATTTGGACCAGTAGTTCCTGAGATTCGCCCAATCAATCAAACAAAGAAACAAACTCTTCAGCTTTATTAGATTATAAAACTCGTAAATAGTGTAGATTCACTCAATCAATCCGCCTAGCCTTTTCCCAACTATATCTGGGTCGGCTTCCAGTCTAACCTGAGGATACAGCTGAGTATCAATATATTACGTGGAGCGCAATCCTATCCGATCACCACAACCAAGCTGGAAAACACGATACCCCGTGGCGAAACTGGTGTTAGATTTTCTGCCTTGTGCCCGCGACCTCTGCCTAAGATCTACTACTACCGTCTACATTTGAGTATTGAGTATTAATGATAGCCAAGACCAACGGCTTAACGTGCTTTGCGAGGCACGGAACAGTCTCGGTATAGGCCTATCCTTGGATTTACCTTGGCAAGCGTTGCTTAACTTGGGAGATCGATCCAACGGAAAAGAGTACATGAAAACCCGATGAGCTGAGTATGTATTGTGGTGTCTTCGCCGTTAAATTTAATTATTCTGAATTCTTTGACTAGAATTTAATAGCCCGTTAACTACTTCGACATTTCTCCCCCAATTTGCACTACAAAGAATGACCTTCCTAATAAATTCTTTATTGAATTTAATTGATTGTTGGCAACACCACACGTCGCGGTTCCATTAAACCGCGATGTTTCGTATATTCCGTTGCTCGGCTGTGTACAAAGGTGAAATAAAACATTAATTGCTGTCAGGCGGCGAGGGGCGAGACAAAAGGTTCGTTTTTTCGTAACTATTGTACGTACGGGACCCTCCGTTACGGTTGGGAGGCAACCCTGTTTCGACGCAATGAAAAAGCAATGTAGATCGATATTTTTCTTTTTTCTAAGGTTTGCGGCTGTGGAAAATTTTGGAGTTTTTAACGTGTTATGAAATGTTATTTGTATCAACTCATTTTAGGTTTTGTAATTAACTGCCTAGCCTTTTCCTAAAGATATTAGGGTCAGCTAGTTTATACTAAAAAATGACTAGGCAGTGCTGTCTGGTGACACTAATATTAAACCTCTTTTTTCGTGCTATTTGACATAACCGAACGTTAACATAAATGCGATGGAGTAAGCACGCTCAAAAACTGTCACTAGGCTCACTGCAAGTGCAAAAACTGGGAATACAAAACAAACAAACAGATAAATGAATTAGATGAACATATGCATCATATTCGTCAGTATCTTCATTTATTGACTTCTATTCCAAACGAAGACCTTCTTACTTTATTAAGAGAAAGTTATCGACGCAATCACCAGAGTTCATAAAGTCAGCCCACATAAATATTTATATCATATAAAACATAATATTTATAGACGGTTTTATATCAGTAAGTGCTGTTTAATTAGTGAGCATAATAAAATGTAAATGTTGCTATCTCAAAAACCAATTAAAGTTCGTTGAAAAGTGGTTTTTATTGTGGCCTAGTAAAAGTTCTTTATAGTGTACAGAGTAGTACCTACTTTCCACTAGTGATGTGAAAACAATGGGAACGTTGAGTGATTTGAGCCAACATGAGTGTTTGAAGTTTAGCTTTTTAGTTTACTTTACAGTACGTATCGGGTTGTGTTCTTGGCATAGTAACACCG
Organism: Lacanobia oleracea; assembly: GCA_950371165.1. NCBI lineage: Eukaryota > Metazoa > Arthropoda > Insecta > Lepidoptera > Noctuidae > Lacanobia > Lacanobia oleracea. Next base: position 4,084,975 of record OX493390.1, on the reverse strand, counting down.
AACTGTCATACTTGAATGTGCTGTGATGAAATAGGTCATTCTGCGTTTGCCGGTTTCCTGTTCTTGATGTTGCAAGAAACCAAAGGTTTGCTGTTTTAAGTAGTAGCACAATGTTATTCTTATTTAATTTCAGAATGAAATATGAGATAGTATTGAGTAACGTCTAATAAAGAAGAAGACATATTGATTCGATCTCATATAAATCGAAGAGAAGGAAAGGGTTAAAGAATGTTGAAATTGATACAAAATAGAGAAAAGATATGACTTTAATGAGATAACTAAAGTAGGTAGTGGAGATGGCACAGACGTATACATGTAGTATTGTTACAAAAAGAGGCTTTTACGATTATAAGTTTGATAATTTTAGGGAAATAAAGATTTTTCGTTAAAATGGTAACATTTATGTAGACCAGATATGTAAATAAATAAGCTAGTATACACTACATTGTTCCCTCTAATGTGATCTTTCCATTGCTAAAAAGATGCTGGTAGAAAACTCAACTTTGAGTTAAGCTGGCAACATAAATTTTTTAATTACTCATCATCATCTTCATCTGCCTAGCCTTTTCCCAATTACACTAGGGTCGGCTTCCTGTCAATCCGGATTCAGCTGAATACCAGTGTTTTACGTGGAACGGCTGCTTACCAGACCTCCACAACCCATTAACTGGGTAACACGGTACGTCTTGGTAAGACTGGAGTCAGATTTACTGGCTTCTGACAATCCGTAACGACTGCCAAAGATCTACAAATGACAGCCGGGACCAACGGCTTAACGTGCTTTCCGAGGCACGGAGGAAACTCGGTATGTTCAGATGGCCACCCATCCACAGACCAACCTTGTCAAGCGTTGCTTAACCTTGAAGATTACCCGTGCGGCTGTTATTATTTAGCCACGAGCTATTCGTGAAGTTTTTAATAACTGTGTACTATATTATGTTTAATGAACAACAAATAATGAAAGTTGTCTAAGTATCACTGACCAAAGATTTAATCATAGAACATAAGAATACCGTGTTGCATGTCTGTAGAGATAAAGAGAATCACACAGAACTATAAGTGTGCTTGTTATTGTTATGTTCGTTCTGGCGAACTGTAACCTGTTGCTACGAACTCTGTTCACTTGTAATCTTTTAATCCTTCCCGTTTTACCTACATACCTATGTGGATTGAGGTCGGGTGGGAGAGATGCTAGGTGCCATCGAAAAACAGCTGAGCATGCATTACGAGCGGGGTGATTACGTCATACATCATCAATGACTATACCTGTTATTTAGACAGTTGAATAATATTCATTGCATTATTTACGTCGTCGAGCAAATAAATTTTTCAAACATATGAAGGAATTTTCTTGAAAATTCTTCGAATCGTGATGCAGAATGTGTTTAACGCTGTGCATTCTTTGTAAAACTGTTTAAATTGAGTAAGGAAATGACATGGTCAATAAAGCTTTTTGCTTTATGAAATAGTCTTAGAAGTGTATATTATGTATGTACGTCAAAACTTCAGAAGTGAAGTGTGTGTGTTAGGATCATTCACACTACGTTTTAAGTCAGCATCCATTAATATCTTACAGGAAACACAGCAGTGTTCGACTATCCGTATTATTCACCCAGATACTCTGTCTCTATTCGTATAAAAAAATAAGACATCAAAAAGGAACGATACGTGAGACAAACGGAAACTTCCAAATTCCGGAACACTCAAGTAAAAATACGCGAACTAATACTTAAATCCCATCACTAGAGAGTTTGACAACGGCGGCGCTAGCGCTGTTCCTGACGTGTTTACGACTACTAGTGAATTTACAGCCTTTTTGTGACTGTCAGATTGGCCGTCCGATACTTTTACTATAAGTATTTACTTATGGTTTATGTATTTGGTAAGTATAATAGTGGTGAAGTATGGTTTGCTTTTAGTAAGACCTAGTTTTTGATGATTTTGAGGAATCAAATTATGATGGTTAACAATGCGATAGTGCTAAGATGGTTATATGTATTATACAATAAATCAAATATTTTATTATTGTTTAAATAAAATGTTTAAAGTGAGCTGAGAAAAAGGCACGAGTAAAATAATATAGAACTTTATTCTTTCGTTTCAATAAAAATAGTAACAGAACAGTATTTAAAAGCAACCTTAATCAAGGAACTAGCAAAGCTACTGCTTCGACTTCTAAGATAAAAATAAGTAAGGCAAGGTTAAAAAAACCGGCCAAGTGCGAGTCGGACTCGCACATGAAAGACACTAGAAATATACAATCTGTGACAATTTCAACTGTCTACCTATAATATCCCTATAATATAACTGTCTTCAAGGCGTGAGATAAATGACAAAACTTTATTCTATCGTTTCAAAAAATAAATGAAATGCAAGCAATAAAAATAGTAACAAAACAGTATTTAAAAGCAATCATAATCAAGGTACTTGCAAAGCTGTTGTTTCGACTTCTAAGATAAAAATAAGTAAGGCATAGTCAAACAAACAATATAATTATTACACAGAAAGTTGTATAAAGGCAATTATAGAGTTCCTATTAATAAGCAGCAATTCCTCTTATCTTTACAATGTGTACAGAATAATTACTCTCCACACCTAATTAATACCTAGGCGTTCATTAAATCTTGTTATTAGAATTTTCTGACCTAGTGATTGCAAGAATAGCTCAGTTCTCCGTACTATAATCAATATGTTCCTTACAAAAGAATTTTTTATTGACGTCGCACAGCGGGCTAAACATAGCCATTCAAAGACATGGAGACTTGAATTTTAAAGGGTCCTTTTTCCTTTGAAATGTTTTCTACTGGTCATCATTATCATCTGCCTAGCCTTTTTTTCCAACTATAATTATTTGGGTCGGCGTTGGCCGGATTCAGCTGAATACCAGTGCTTTACGTGGAGCGGCTACCTACCAGACTTCCACAACCCATTAACTTAGTAACACGGTATTTCTTGGCAAGACTGGAGTCAGATTTACTGGCTTCTGATAATCCGTAACGACTGCCAAAATTCTACAAATGACAGCCCAGACCAACGGCTTAACGTGCTTCTCGAGGCACGGAGGAAACTCGGCATGTTAAGATGGTCACCCATCCACAGTTTAACCTTGGCAAGCGTTGCTTAACCTTAATGATTGACCCGTGCGGCTGTTATTATTTAGCCACGAGCTCCTCCTGGTCATTATCATCAATATGTATAAAATTCTTCCCTTACTAATTGATTACGTGACTGAGTGACCGAAACTACTGATCGTAGAAAGCTGTTTGGCATGTAGGTCCCATCTTTACACTCCGTCCGTAGGCGAGCACTAAGAAAGATTCCCGAAACTCCTATGGGAACTAAGAAATCTCAAAAGTTGCATTAGTTCAGCAGAAATCGTTCTAAGCAAAAAAAAAAATACCGGCCAAGTGTGAGTTGGACTCGCACACGAAGGGTTCCGTACCATAAACCTTGATTTTTATTATTTGTTGTTATAGCGGCAATGGAAATACACAATCTGTGAAAATTTCAACTGTCTACCTATAACGGTTCTTGAGATACAGCCCTCTGACAGACAGACGGACGGACGGACGGACGAACTTGGGGTTCCGTTGGTTACCCTTTGGGTACGGAACCCTAAAAAGGGCCGTATAAAAAAACAAGTAGGTACCTCGTTTCTTCTAGTCGTTTAAAGGAGATTTTCCGCCCACCGTCGTGCGCCGTTGCGATTGCATAATGGTTCATGGTTTCCGGGAAATCAAATGAAATAAGAATCTAAGTATAACAATTTCTAGGAAAAAGGTCAATGTTTCTGCAAAAGATCTTTTAAATGGTATATTTTAAGTGCTGATCAATACTTCTGTCACGTGGCCATTAAAAATTCATACTGCCTGTCGTCTCGATAAAAATAGCTTCTCCAAGTTTGCAACCAGGCAAATATCAGGCACTAAAGCATCAGGTTTCTAAAAGTGACGAAGTTCTTAGTTCTTATTTATGTCGTTGATTAAGCAAACGTAGATATGGACGCCCTGTGGCATGATGAATTGATGATTTGAATAAAATGGCAGGGAGCAGTTTTTTTTTTTTTACTGTTGATAGGCACGCGCTTGACCACCATCTCACCTGATGGTAAGCGATGATGTGGTCGAAGATGGAGCACGCTTGCCTAGAAGTAACCTATTCACTCTTGGCTTAAAGACTCCTAGATGGATGCAGACTGCTCAAAACTGGGATAGATGGCGCTCTTTAGGCTTAAGTTAAGTTATGTTCAGCAGTAGATGGCAATTGGCTGATATTGCGATTTCACATAATCGACCAAAGCGACAATCAACCAGAATTTAATTACCACAATTCATAAATAGACACACAATACTGCAAGCTTCCTCATTCCCGGAATTAGGATTAGATAGCAGCTGTAAACAGGCGAACATCGTTGCAGGGCTGTCAAATAAATGTCGAATGGTTCTCAACATTTTTACAGCGGCAGATATAAAACGCTAAACGCTATTTTACGGCGCAATTATGTCTCTTGCGAAAGCCCTGATCCAGATACGTGCTTTTAAATATTTTGATTAGGTTTTTATTATGGGAAGTCGTTGGGATGTTTTGTATGTTGAATAGTTTGAATGTTTTCGTTAATTTCTTAGGTTGGTATTTTAGATTTTATGTTGGCGATTATTTGGTTGAGACAGCTTATTTGTTAAAGCTATTTTGTTAATTCTTCAGCAATGAATTTGCGTCCTCATTATTTGACTAATAAAAACACACTTTACTTAATTAACTCCTAAATAGTAGCCTTTGTACTAACTCGCTCTGTCTCTTTCTGTTTTACGCTGAACTGTATTATTTGTCGCTGTGTCTCTTTTTTTTATTGAGGTCTTTTATGAAAAGTTATCACAAAATTTAATATATGCTGTTGAGAGAGAACTTCGAACAGAATCCATGTAATTTTATGAGAACTTTTAATCAAACCTTTAACTAAGATCTTTTTAGGAAATTCACAATTGTGTTCCTAAATCTAAAATCACATTAAAGCTTCTCCACCATTCTACAATTCAATTCCACCAGCTTAACCATCACTGACACTGTTTGAAACCATTCAACAGATAAGCACCTACTTCAGATACCTTTGGTCAACAGAGCAAATCTACATCGCAACAAAAAAGTTCCGCGACGCCATCGATCCAACTAGCAGCAAATGACTGCGACTAAATCCTGCATCGCGCAAGCGTTTACCGTGCGATTTGAACATCAGCCAGCATGACAACAACTGCCAGGTCGGACAATCCTCCCTTTACAATGGAGTTGTGCGGGACTACTCTCTGCTACGCAACCTCTTAAGTTCTACTAATTTTCAAGCAACGTCCGCATTCGCATCTCAGTCGCAAACTGTCAATAAAACCTCCAAAAACTCCACAAACTCATCTTATCGGCCCCTTTTTACTATCAGACTTCCAGACGCACTGCAAGTTACCATCCCTATCTCGTTACCATTCCACCAGTTCGCACTAAGCGTTACCAAGCTTCTTTATAATGCGCACAGCAAAGGAGTGAAACTCTCAGCCTGTGTCTGTGTTTCCAAACGCTTTCAACCCTCATCTCTTCAAAATTAGAGTGAACAGGCTCCTTCTGGGTAAGCTCGCTCCATCGTAGACTTTGTCTCTGTCATCTCTGACCTAGACTAGAGTCAAGAGCAAACCCATCTAAAATAATAAAAAAAACTAAATTTTTCATACATTTTTTATAGAGATGCGTATGCGAACGTTGCTCAAAATTTTGCACTCTGATATAAGGTGCAGGACACACGTCCGCTTAAACGCGGCTGCACCGCGCACGTGTGCCTAACAAGACCGCAACTGATGGCTGGTTTGCACTGTAAGTGGACGTATCGGTAATGTCGTTACTTGTTTTCGGATCTGTGAATCTGCAGGTTGGGCTGTGGTCAGAGACAAAAGCTGAATGGATAAATACATACGACAGAATTTGAGGTTGGAACACAATGTTTTTATTTTATTTTTTAGTTGGCACCGGTTTGCTCTTGACTGTGGGTGACAGAGTCAAAGTCGTCGATGGAGAGAACTTATCCTGAAGAAACCTGTTCACTCTAACGTTGAAGTGTTCGGAAACACAGACGCAGGTAGAGTGTTCCAGTCCTTTGCCGTGCGCATTATAAAGGACGTTTGGAAACTCTTAGTGCGAATTGGTGGAAAAGCAACAAAGTAGGGATGGTAACTTGCAGTGCGTCTAGATATTCGATGGTAGAAGTTATTAATAATTTATTTAATTAACTTGACAACAATGGTCCAATGGTGTGTACAAAAATAACTTATCAATTATTAAGGGTTAGTAACATTGACTTGTTATTACTTGGACATGCCAAAAGTTTTGATCCAATGTTGTGTCGAATGAGGTGCATTGACTAACAGAACCAACAATAGGATAGGTTTCCGGCCTGGTCTTAGGAACATACACATTTTTTGTTGGTCTCGTAAGGAAATCAGGAGAAATAAGAGTTGAAATTAGAAAGAACAATGGATTGTAGCACGACATAGAAGATAAGCTCAATTTAAAGGTTTCCTTCTTGAATTACTAAGAAAGAAACCGAAGATTGTTTGAGAACACCATTTCATATCATCACAGTGCCATTCTATAAGTCCCTTGCCTTCAACTCCTGTCCAGTATTCGTTATGAGGCTTAAATCAGGCCCTATTGGTGTCCTACAATCATTTGTATCACACCTATTCATTGTGGTTGTAATTGTCATCGCCATGACGTAAAAGCTTTTTGATTGTAGCAACAGCAAATATGGATCGTGAACGAGATTCCGAGTTTAAATGCGTTTTCGTATGCCCCACTATTTTGGAACGGAGCAAAAGTGTGTCAATTGTTTGTTGTGCAGATTGTCAGCGAGGCAAATTATGGAAATATTGGACGAATGTTTGTCCTGTTGTTTTATCACAAACTGTTTAAGCTGGATTGGAGTTTGTCTATTTCATTGCATTCTGCTGCAAGCAAGTTGCAACTTTCCCAGAAATACTCGTATGTATCTCATCCCATTGATAAGTTGTGAACTGTTTCCACGTAGTGGTTTGGAACGTTAATGAAACGTACCTATGTTATATAGACATGTATAAACAATATGCTAGATTAAAGAGTGTGTAGTTACAAAATAGTTTAAAGTGTTCCAAGCAATCTCAAATTTCAGATAGCCGTCGAAATGGTACAGTGCAGACTGTGCAACAATTTTTTTTTTAAACGAATTTTCCATATTATCCGAAGTACACAGGTTAATATTGTATATTCTTTTTGATATCTAAGGACACCACAGATAACAAGAATGATCGAAAAAAGAACGACGCCAATAGCCAACCAAATTCAAGATACAAGAGGACTTCAAAGCACAACTCACCATCTTGCTTCACAGTGTTCCCCAGTGGTCCGCAGCTGGCGACCCAGACGAGCAGTATCCACCGTAGCATGAGCCCAGCCCTGCTCCTCTGCAGCTCCGGCTGGTTGTGGAAGTGACGCGCCGTCGGCCGAGCCTGCCCTGCCATGGTCGCATCAAACGAGGGACCATTGGTGAAGGGGAGTCACATTGTTTGGGGACCTGAGGAAGAAAGGTTTGAATGAAGACTTATGTAGTTTTTTTTAATAAAATCTTCACAATGTTTGCAAAAAACAAGATGTCAATTACACTATCAAGTCAAGGGGTTGTGACCGCATGTGAGCGTGGAAAGTTCTGGTTGTATTTAATAACTTTGCACCAATCTGTGTCAAACTGGGGCAATGGAGTGTCCAACTTGTTTTTTTGTCAGCACAGTACTGCCCACTGCCTCTTAAGCTTGGCAAATCTTTGGGCTGTATGAAGCATTGAAAGGCCTTCCACAGGTACCGGTCGATGTGGAGACACTCCCCGTTCAACTGTGAAATTAGTGTTCTGGATAATGATGATGACGTAACTTGACGATGGCCAGTCAAAACGTTGTTGCTATAGAAAGAAACGACTGCAAGGTAACCATTAAAAAAAACTTAGCTATAAAAGTTCAAAGCTATTTAGCTTCGCTTATAAAACCACTATATTTCTCCAAGGTCAAAGTTAAAAGCCAATCCGTATTTTTTATTGGACAGCCATAATTTCCTGTCACCCTAACACTAATAAGTGTGGTTACGCATTAGCGTTTAATAGCGGAATTATCTGACCTTAAGCAAATGGCGGAGGTAAGCTAAACGTGCGCTATCGTGGCCACGGCCTTCATAAATCAGAAAGCTACAGATGTAAGATAAGGGAGCTTTTAAGTCATCAGGAGTAGCTTCGATTGGTATGAAGATCGACATTTAAGGCTTGTATATTTGCCAATGACCTTGTGCATACAAACGGAGCTAACTACACCTCGGCGCGCCACTCCGCTACCCGTGTTTTTATTTTTTTTATAATAAAACAAATACATATTTTAAAAAAGCAACAAAACCAAGTTCTCTTCGTTTGTATTGCACAGCAGTAGATATTATATTTTTAGTCTTTTGTTAAAAAATGAAGGAGTAAAATGGTTTCATCTCAACGATTTGGAGTTGATTTGGAGATTTTTTTTCCTATTATGTGATACCAATACATAAATTCTGGCTAAACCAAGTTACGTGCAATATTATGTAGATTACTACCTATTTTTTTCAGATGTAATTTCTCAGTAAATGCCGACGAAAAACTGCTTCATCTGCACGCTATTTTTAAGCCTTTTCGAGAGAGCACCCTTAAATGGCTGCGGTGTTAACTGCTTTTTTTTTACTGTCACTTCTTTATTTTATTATGTGCGTATCTGAGGGCCTCATCATCATCATCTTTATCATATCAGCCGAAAGACTGCTGGACTTAGGCCTTCAACAAGATGGGGGGTTTGCCATGATCGCCACGCTTGGCAGGCGGGTTGGCATTCGCAGTGCATGGTGTTGAGTTTTACAGAGAACGCTGCTGCCCCTTGTCTAGCGAGTCCCTTAATCGCTTCTTACGACGCCCACGGGAATTGATGGGATGGTATTATTCTTTTACGGTACCAAACGGCACCGGCTGACACCATACGGCATAGCACGAATATTTTTACGTATTGTATCGATATGATGGTCTTTCGTCAAGTTAATGTTTTTACTTTCTTTTAGGGTTTAGGAATGGTCTGCTGTGTATTATTTGAGAACAGGGAAGACACTGTGGTATCCCCAGATTCTCGAAAGGTAAAAATTAAAAAAAAGAAAAAAAAAAAATTAAACGCATGTGTCATTCGTGTGTCAAATCTCGCTGTCTCAATTAATCAAAACAGCTATGTTGTGATTGGTTGAAACAATGAAATTATGAAAACCACTTGACTTGGGTTCTATTTGTATTTCGAAATCTTTCCAGAAACATTCAAGTAATGCAACTGTAGCGGCATCAATGCCGCCACAAGAAAAACCAACGGAGCAAATCTACATCGCAACAAAAATAACCGCGACGCCATCTATCCAACTAGCGGCGAACTACCTCGTCAAAATCCTGCATCGCGCAAAGCAAAGTTTACCGTGTGATTTGGACATGTACATCAGCCCGAATATCAACTATCGGGCAGTAGCCCGCCAGGCACAACATCCGCCTGGTCGGAGGATCCTCCTTTTCACTTGAGGTGAGCGGGACTTTACTCTCTGTTCCGCATCCCTTCAAACAACAGTAAGCAGTAAACAAAATTTATACAAATGAAATGGCGAAATGTTGGATGGAATGGATAGTCAGAGGAGCTGGTAAATAATAGTAACAAAATACGAAGTAATAACCTTTCATCCTATTTCATGCAATAGAATGGATGCTTGAAATGGCAAAATAAAGTTTTTTTTTGAGTTAAGTAATTTTTATATTCGTAAATAGTTGACCCGCGCAACTTCGTCTGCGTCACAATTTTCATTACTACTCCGCTCCTATTGGTCTTAGCGTGATGATATATAACGTATAGCCTTTCTCGATAAATGGGCTATGTAACAGTGAAAGAATTTTTAAAATCGGACCAGCAGTTCCTGAGATAAACGCGTTCAAGTTAATAAACAAACTCTTCAGCTTTATAGATTAGTATATAGATTCAAAAATCCAATTAAATCAAAGATTCTAGTCCAATCTCGCGGCCCATAGTGATCACAGATATTCTTAGATCAAGTCCCAAGTCCAAAGAGTTCAGTCAATAAATCGGTAGTTTTTCTCTAGATCTTGATATAGTTTATAGCGACACAGTTTCATTATTGATGTTTTCACGCTGATCTTATCCAGTGAGATAAGAATCTTTCTCGTAGGCTTACCGGCTGTAGCCAGGCAACTTGCCAAATGCTTGTGTATTGCAGTTTTTGGTTCCGCTTACTCGGTAAAAAGAGACGATATATCATTTCCATGAATTTGTCGGCTGGACTGTTCGTTTTGAAGATGTTGTCAATAAAAATAATAATAAGTTATGGTTGTGTTGTAATAAGTTATGGTTTTGGTAAAATTATGAATTCTAAGTTTGTTTCAGTGTTTCTTCTCAGGGTAGTCAGCCTCACCTGGATTAATACAAAATAATATTGAAGTGTAAAAGAGATACTTGTAATCTACTTGCAAAATAAATATCATTAATCATTTATCGATGGTTGGGTTAGTTAGATTTTGTTCGTGGCTTCACCTGGGAATAAAAGTGGCTTAGATTCTAACCTAATCCAGGTTATGGTATTATCTATGTACCATTCCCAATCAATTCAGCTCTTGATGCGAGATTAATAAACACACATCCAAACAAACGAACTTTTCATTTATAACAGTAACAGTCGAGAAAAGGAAAAAAACGGGATCGTTTTTAGGGTTCCGTACCCAAAGGGTAACCAACGGAACCCTATTACTAAGCCTCCGCTGTCCGTCCGTCCGTCCGTCTGTCTGTCAGCGGGCTGTATCTCAAGAACCGTAACAGGTAGACACTTGAAATTTTCACAGATTGTGTATAAAAATAATCAAAGTTAAGGTTTATAGTACGGAACCCTTCGTGTACGAGTCCGACTCGCACTTGGCCGTTTTTTTTTCCGTTCTCGTAAGAATTTCGGTAGATTCACTTAGTGCTCCCCTACAGACAGTAAGGAACCTACATGCCAAATTTAAGCTTCCTACGACCAGTAGTTTCGGCTGTGGGTAGTCTGTCACTCACTCACTTACTCACTCACTCAATCAGTCAGTAACGGTATTTTGTATATTAGGATTGCTAAGCTCGAATTAGAATTAATATTAAGTCAATCTGTCCGATTATAAAACGCTCTTAAGCCAAACATTAATTTCTAATTCAGATGATAATAATGAACTTATATTAAATTAGCGAACTATCTTATCATTGTCGCACAAGAGCAAGCAAAGCGTAGAGCACTCGCGAATATTGGCGTTAGGCCAAATGAACAATGAGAAGAAGAAGAATTTAACGAACTGTTACAGTACTTGGAAATAGCCGAGAACACAGTACTTACTAAGATAGAGATTGTTAACATGAGAAAGATGGTAAACCGCGCGAAGAAAATCTGTTTTAACTGATCACGCTATGATTGTATTTTATAATGCGCACAGCACAGGAGTGGCACTACTCTCTGCGACTGTGTTTCCGAAAGCGTACAAACCGAATCTTTTTAAAGTAAGAGTGAACAGGCCTCTTCATGGTAAGCTCGCTCCATCGTTGAATTTGTCTCTGTCACCGCCGACCAATCTCAAATAAAAAATGTGACGAAAACTTTTAATATTCCAAGTCAGCTTAAAGAACCTCCATTCTCACTCACTCAGTTGCCATGACAACGGAAATACCTCAATAACTGTCACAAACAAGCTGTATCTGTCAAATTGATGATTCAAGGTGGAGTCAAGAGAGGACGTGACTTGAAATATAGCCTAAACATGAATAAGTCTACGGTACCTACGCAAATGATCAGACTATTTGAAATGATATGAAGCAAACACATAAATAACATTATATCTGAATACTCTGAAGGATAAATAAGAGGTGTACATATAATTAACCCATATTTCTCCAGGTATGTTTAAGGTGGGAGCCAGCCAGTCCACTGGAGTGAAGAAGAGAGGCGCTGAGAAATATTAACCAATGGAATTGCATAAAATCTCAGTGACTGACGCGGAGTGGAGATTTTATGCAATTCTATTGATTCATATTTCTCCGGTCCTCTCTTTTCCGCTTCAGTACACAGTCAGCCTTAGACCCGCTGAACTGAGCAGCTCTATTTATTTTTACCACGGTAACTTTAAAGTCGCTAAGCTTGTTTTACAATAGCAACGGAACAACACTTTACTGTCCGGAAATCGACCTGCAGATTTTGTTTCCGCCCCGTTCCGTGTTTCTTTAGAGAGGGCGAAGAATGTTTTTGTAGTATATTTATTGTTTATACGAGTATATTCTCCATAATATTTTAAGATTTAATGTTGCAAAATGTCTGAAACAAGTGACTAAACAAAAAATAGTATAAACAGTTAAGTCATTGATTGGACTTCCTGGTTTTTGCATCACATTGACATTAATTATAAATCAATTTATAAAGTAACTTAAAAATAAATTTACATGCTTATTCAAACAATCAAATAAAAAAAAAAATACATTGAAAAAAATAAAACTTAATTTTAATATGTAACTCTTTTGACTTATTAATCAAAAAGTTAAAAGTTTTAACGCAAAGTGGAACGCAAAGTGCGTTAGGAAGAACATGAATGGATTTTAGTCAGTAAGAGTATTCCGCACCGCCCGGAGAGGAAAATGAATCCTTCATTTGATGATTTACAATAAAAAAAAAAAAAATTTAAAAAAATCCTTATTCACCCAGTAAGCCCTTAGTTTTATCCAGCACGAACTATTGTAAAAGCCTATGTGGGAAATGTGAGCTTTTTAGCAGATTTACGGACATTTATGCAATTATCTCTTTGTGACTAATAATTGTCACAGAGCTTATCAAGTCAGGGATCATTAACATTGAAACGGATTTTTGTGTTCGTGCGTAAATGGATTTTATTCGTACTGGTTGTAAATGTACTGTGACGTCAAATTAAAAAAAAACACAACCTGATGACAATAATGTACAAGCAGGTATAACATGGTGGTTTGGCGAACTCATAGGACATCAAAATTAAAAAAAAACAATGGGTGAAGTACCCGAAATGCTGGCACCATTAGGTACTTCACACACATAGCATAGGTAAGGAAAGGTACTAGGTAAGCGTTCTCTATCGTCGACCACATTACCGCATTCCATCAGGTGAGATTGGTGCGCAAGCCTATCAGTAATAAAAAGTATTATTATTATGTTATTATACTTTGGTTGAAAAAAAGCCAGCCCGAGTGAAAAAATCACGTGTAGAATTAGCTATCTTGTGGATGTCTCGGCAAATTCGACTAGCGCTCGGCTTCCATTGCCATAGTGTTCCAAGTGTTCCAACCTCCTGGCTGACTCATGGCTAACAGCAGTTGTAAAATTAAAAAAAAAACAGAATGTTTACGACAGCTGCTGTCATATTACATACTTTTTTGAACATCTCTGAGGATTATTTAAAAAAGGATGTTATGAATGGCCTGTATTTCTGTAAATTGTATGACTTACAACCTGTAATTTACTTGATAGGGCTACAAAACGAGAAGTGTTTTGTCGTTTTGTGTAAGTCTTCAATAATTACGCCGTTTTCTATGTAATTATGGCCTAAAATGTATATTAAATGGGACATACGTTTGAGTTCTGAGGCAAGAATATGTCGAACTTCATCGCAATAATGTAACTGACATGGAAGTACTTATGACTGTAATGGAAATGTACGACTGGATGGAAATATAAATATGAATAGTCGATACGCAAGATATTTTTCTGGTGCAGTGTGTTACTACTATCATTTTAAACGGAAACGGAATTAACTGTTGGGTAATATTGCCCTATGGTTACAGAAACAGTTTAAGTGCACAGCTGGTTAGAAGATTGAATACATACTTATTTTGTAAAACTGATTAATAGTTCTAAATCCTACAAATTATGAATGCGAAAGTTTGTGAGGATGGATGGATGTTTTTTTTACTCTTTCACGTCAGAACGCCTGAAAGGATCTTCATGAAATTTGGCGCAAGAGGTAGATTATAGCCTGGAATAACACATAGGCTATATTTATATCCCGGGAGTAGGTTCCCTCGAAGCCGCTGGCAGAAGGTATTAAGGTAGTTTTATTTATCAGTATTTTAGTTGACCATGTTGTACATTCATAAGAACCTATATATGATATTTTCATTCCGGGTATGTGTTATTATGTTTTTGTATCTGAAGCTCAGGAGCTATCCAAAGTCTGGATTGTTGCTTGTTTTATGGCAATTGGCTCGCCCCTGTTGGGAAAAAAATAACTAGTGAAACGTGGTGCACTTGATGTATAGGGACACTTCTGCCTTTTGTTTTTGAGAATACTTTGATATCCATTTCGATATCACATTCAAGCAGCATCATCTGCCTAGCCTTTCTCCAACTATATTGGGGACGGCTTCCAGCCATACCGGATTAAACTGAATAACAGTATTTTACTTGGGGCTGCTGCCTACCAGACCTCCAAAACCGGGTAACACGGTACTTCTTGGCAAGACTGGAGTCAGATTTACTGGCTTCTGATAATCTGTATCGACTACCAAAGATCTACAAATCGGCTGTCATTTCCGTCATGACCATTCATGTCAGGACCATGGGCTTAACGTGCTTTCCGAGGCACGGAGGATTCTCGGCATGTTAAGATGGTCACCCATCCACAGACCGACCTTGGCAAGCGTTACTTAACCTTGAAGATCGACCCTTACGGCTGTTATTACTTAGCCACGAGCTCCTCCGATATCAAATTCATGCATACACCCATCCCAATCAGGATTTAAAAAGAATCGCGTCAGCGGGACCCATCACCGCTAAAGCCTCCAGAATGACCTACAAACGCTCACGCACACCCTAAAATTTATTATCCTAATAGTAATATGATTGAACACATCGTGATCGTAATTTCGAGCGTGGTTCCATGTCTAATAATGTTATTTTTGTTCCACCAATCAGGTGATCGCGTGCCGGGGGAATAATCCTCACCAATTTCAGTTTGCGGTTACTGTGAACCTTAACTCGGTAACATAAAGTTGCAATTCAAATGGTTCCTGGATGTAGAAATTGGTTCTTTTATCACAAAACTTGGTTGTATAGTGAGTTATCGTGTTGCCATTGTCTCGAAATGTCGCACTGATCGAGTGTTTTATTCTTTACTGGAATTTTAGTGGATCGAAATAGATGTCGTTTAGCTGGGCGTAGGGAGAGTAACAAAAGTGCATGGCGGATTTAATTGAAGATGCGTTTAAGGGCGTCCGTAACTTGGAATATGCTTGTCATAGTCTCTTCGCAGTTTATTTAGTTTCCTTAAAGAACAATATCAGTTACGCTGACGACATGGTGCTGCTGAGCGCCTCTGTCTGTGGTGTGTCAAGGCTGATTGGCATTTGTGAAAAGTATGCTGAAGAACATGGTTAGTTGTATAACACGAATAAGAGCGAGTGCATGGTCTTTCGGGCCAGGGGGGGGTGTCCAGATTACTTACCAGAAATTAAGCTCAACGGATGCCCACTCAATACAGTTGACACGTTTAAGTATCTTGGGCATTTATTAACCGCTGACCTGAAAGACGATGCAGACATTGAAAGGGAACGTAGGGCGCTGTCTGTTCGTGCGAATATATAGATAGCTCGCAGATTTTCTCGGTGTTCGAGGGCCGTCAAAATAACCCTATTTAGGGCATTTGTACGTCCTTTAATACTGGCAGTCTGTGGGTGGATTACACGCAGAAACATTACAGCGCTCTACGTGTCCAATACAACAACGCGTTCAGAATGCTCATCTGCTTCGCTTCTGTAGCGCGTCGGGGATGTTTGCCGAGGCGCGTGTGGATTGTTTCCACGCAATCATGCGCAAGCGGTGCACATCCTTATTGCATAGGGTGCGGGGCAGCCGCAATAGTATCCTGAGCGCTTTAGCTGATTGCTTTGACTGTCAGTACGTGAACCACTGTTGCATGGTTCATGTACGGACTGATATTGCCATATTATTTTAATCTAAATCTATTGACATTAATCAATTGAAGTTGGGTAGGCCTTTGGTGTGGGATGCGACATGTGTCGACACCCTTGCGCCATCCCATCTTTTTAGCACGGCGGGCTGCGCTGGGGCGGCCGCTGCAGGTGCAGAAAACCTCAAACGGCGCAAATATAACAACTTAATTGGGAGTATGGAACTCCCAATTAAGTTGTTATATTTGAGCTGTTTGGGGTTGAAACATTAGGGCCATGGGGTCCAAGTGCGCATCCAGTCTTTCGGGATATCAGTAAACAACTTGTCGACTGTTCACGTGACCAGAGGGCTGGACTTTTCTTCGGCCAAAGAATCAGCATTGCGATTCAACGCGGCAATGCTGCCAGTGTTCTGGGCACTTTTGCCATTGACAGCGATGTGGATTATTTTTCTGATGCCCAATGATTAATTTTATTTTTTTTATACGCGTTTGTACATAATTTCTTGTTAATTAGTGTAGTTTTTTAAGTCTATAAAAATGTTCAATTTTATTTTGCCACGTATTAAAAATTGAATAATATAGGTAATGTTTCTAAAATTTAAATGTAATTTCATAATAATTAATGTGAGCTATTGTTATTTATCAAAATTATTGTATTAATTGTCTATGGGTTTCATGGCCTGAAATAAATGAATTTTAATTTAATTTAATTTTTAATTTAAAGTTTTTCATCGTATCATCTCTAATACCGGCCGCAAAAATGCAAGGCCGGTGCCGTATGGTGCCGTAAAAGAATAATACCATCCCATCGCTTCCCGTGGGTGTCGAAAGAGGGACTAAGGGAGTCACCAGAGAATGAGCAGCAGTGTTCTCTGTAAAACGCAACTCCATACACTGCGATCGTCAACCCGCCTGCCGAGCGTGGTGATTATGGCAAACACGGGGGGTGTTTTCCATAATCGCCACGGCCTTCTGAAACACCCTGTATATGGATAAAGGATGTTCACTTTGGTCACCCCATCAATTGCGCAACAGGACTGGCTCAGCTGTAAAGCGCTTATTACACTACACGGTATTCAGGACTCTAAGTACCGATTTAGGGCGGTGTAATAAGAGTTAGGTATCCTTATTAGGATAATCGGAGCGGCCCGGTCTAGTTAGCTCCCTAACTCCCTTACTACCGGGCAGTGTAATAGTGTTTAGGGAGTTAGAGACCACTTTACAACTGAGTTAGGTTAGGGCCGAATCGACCAGCTAGTGTAATAAGCGGCTCCCTAGTTAGGGGCCACGCCCACCCTTGCCACCGGGCCCTGAATACCGTGAAGTGTTATAAGCGCTTTAGCACTATGCTTCAGAGCACTATGCGTCAGAGCACTATGCGTCAAAGCACTATGCGTCAGAGCATTATACGTCAGTGCACTATGCGTCTAAGATACATTTTCCTGCAAGATAATTTCCAAGACCATCTCCTACCTTTCGACATAATTCCAATCTATCTGAACTCTGCAAAGGGCCACCAATAGGTCAAGAGTGGGAAGAAAAAATTACTTTGAGGAAGCCGCAGTGGGCGTTAATGACTGTATAATACACCTTTTTTTCCCATTTTACAGGTACGGGAGGAAAAGAAAATGTCGTAAAATATTTATTTAATACGATCTTATAAATTTTAATGCGTAAGTTGATGGATTAGTACCTCGTTACAAAGTACTTTATGATTTTCGTTTCAGCTTAACAGATTTTTAGAGGTATCAAAGTACTTAAAATTGTTATTACCTCGTAAAATAATATTTACGTCGATACGGTATTAGGATTTTGTAAGGTAAAACTTTTTGTATAAAAGATACAACAGGATTTTTAAAGGTTGTGCTACCGAGAATGCGTTTTTCAATGTGAACTAAAAGAACATTGCGTTTTTGCCACCTTTAACTAGCGAACCAAACATGATGTTTAAATCGGTACCCGAAAAAAAAACTGACAAAAAACGAAACCACATTTCTATACAGACCGAAACACCTTTACAACATAATTGGTTTTTAAAAACATGTCTGTACCTCTTAATAAAAGGTGCAATCACACTTAAAAAAAAAAACTGATCAAGAGCGAGTCGGGCTCGAGCAACGAGGGCTCTGTACAAATTAGGTACAAATTACTTTAAATAAAGGCTACATTTTTATGATTTTATTACAAATGTATGGTTTTCAGATTTTTCCTTATACTTGTAGTTTAAAGACGGTGTTAATTGCCAAATTTCAAAGTTCTTGGTCAACGGAAAATACCCTATAGATTTTGATTCCCTTGAGAGTGTCGAAGTTTACGTTTCTTGCCATAAACGGCCGTATTTTTTTTTAAAGCTGACTTGAGAAGTTTGATTTTTTCACAGCTTTAAGGGAGTGAAGAATTGAGTATATGGTTTTTCAATTCCAACTTGATACCTCCACGCGTTTTCGAGATAAAGGGTCTGGACAGACAGACAACAAAGTGATCCTATAAGGATAACGTTTTTTCTTTTTGAGCTACGGAATCCTAAAACGAGTAAGTAACGAGAATACGCCAACATCAGATGGCCAAACAACATCGCCCAATGCTGCATACACAAACAAGACATCTAAAGAAGCACCCACGAAACCATCAATGTAGATTACAAATATACCAACATTGGTGCTGGGATTCCTTCCATTGAAGTTCAAGGCAGGTAGTTGGCCCTGCTTTACAATGGTTCAACCAAAGATGTTGCATATCTTCCCATAGCCATTGACACGTCAAAATACTCGAGTGCCGATGATTTGGAGTAATGCTTTCCTATTGAGCTTGTTTAGTGAGTATTGTTACTGGGAATTTATGTGGGAGTCTGGGCACACATACCAAAAGAATATTTGAGCTTGATTTTTTTTTCTTTTTATTATATCAACTGTTTTTCTTTATTGAGATCAAGCTTCGTTACTGATAATTTATTTTTTCATGTTTGGTGTGCGGTTCTGGTGTAGCTCATCTGAGATTCTGATATTTCTTAAATGATGGTAATTATTATTGATGCCTATGTCCAGAAACAGTTTCTGTTTTTATTTCAGGTTTTTTATTAACTTCTAAGCCTAATTCAGAAGTGTAGTCTGTGTCCCAGTGGTCTTTGTTACTATCAGACAATTACTGACATACCGAAATACTTTCATCAATAATTTCATTTATTTCTTGGACTTTGAAAATGTAGTTACGTAACAATTTATTTATCTTCAGATAAAGCCTGTTAATAAAGACTATTTTTAGAATGTATCAGAAAAGAAAGAAAAATCTCTGATACCATCATATTTCGTGATCTGATTCCAAAAATAATTGTTGTTAATTGTTGATGTATTTATTGTTATTAATCTAATCTGTATTTTTTTCTATTTTTACTTTGTATCCTGTTATTTGTACACCAGTGATGGTCAAACATGTTGAGTCATAAAAATATGTAACACCTATAATAAGCATGTATTATCTACTGAATCGTAATTTACTGATAAAATTTATATCTATGACTGATAAACACTATTCTTTTACCTATCGTTTACCAGCTTCAGCAAGCAGTTTGGTTCACGTGATCCCCAAAGAACATGGTGGATTATGTAGTCTGGAATAACACCAATCCACCTCTGTGCGAAACATTAAGATCCTTTCAGGCGTTCTGACGTGATAGAGTAACACACATTCATCCATCCATCCTTACAACTTTCACATTTACAATATTAGTAAGATTTACTTCCTATCCCCGGAAATGCAACAAGAGCTCAGACGCAGCAAAAACCGAGTCTTCTTTTAAAATACAGAATAAAAATTTCAGTTCGATTCTGAGGGTGCTACCAATCCACGTTTACGATGACCATAATGTAATGATGTCATGCCGAATGGTGATAAATATTCCCATCACGATTATTGCTGGCTAATTTTATTGATCTATAGCTTCCGGCGTTATGTGAAAAAACTTGGGTGTAGTTTTATTAGTACGTAACGTATAGGTATAAAAAATGTCATAGAATATCCACTTATAAGTTTTTTATACTGTTATAAAGATGTTTTGGCCTATATTTCTGCTAGCGTCTTCGACGCGTTCGTTCTACCGGGATGAAGAGTATTGTAGGTACTTTCTGTACGTCTTTTTTTTTTAAGGATGAGAAATCATCAAATGACTTCTCCCGTTCTGGGTGAAGCAGGAGGAAGTGTCAGACTCTTACTGACTAAAACCCATCCGTGTTCCTCCTAGTGCCCTTTGCGTTCCAGGGCTACGGTACCTCTTTAGAACAGATTCCGTAGCCCCAGCAGATACTTGCCCTAGCGGGCCCCGTCTTCAGTGCTGATATATCTCTTAGAGGCGTGCTGGGATTGCCGCCGATCCGGGCCTAGTTCTGATCAGACGGCGAGCCACCCACTGCTCGCCGTCCGGAGGTCCACGACTATCTGTACGTCTACCAGTAGTTTTATCAAACTATATTCGCTAGCGACTGTATATAAATATGAAAACTTCAATAAAACTAGTTTCTAATTTTGTTTCTTTAGTTGTTAACTAAAGTTTTACTTACAACTTGCTTGTTTGTTAGTGAACAACTTAAAAAAAAAAATTAGAAACATGTTTCTCAGAAGTTTTCATATTTATTTTTAACTACAGTCGCTAGCAAGTATAGATTGATAAAATTCATGGTAGAGGATGCTGAACATGGTCTACTTATTTGCCAAGTTTCATTCGTAGCGGTTTTGCAATTAAGACGATTTTTTTAAATAATTTCTATAAATTAGACACTTGTGATAGAGACAAAGTCGACGTTGGAGTGAGTTTACTTAGAAGAAGTCTGCTCACTGTAAGTTTGAAGAAATTAGGATTTTGTACAACACTCAATTTTTATGGATTGGATTGGATTGAATTATTAACATTTTTTATTTATAAGTATATTGTACAAACCTCAATTTTAATAGATTGGTTTGAATTATTATTTTTTATTTATAAAGATTTTGTAAAACACTCAATTTTTATGAATTGGATTGGATTGAATTATTAACATTTTTTATTTATAAGTATATTGTACAAACCTCAATTTTAATAGATTGGTTTGAATTATTATTTTTTATTTATAAAGATTTTGTACAACACTCAATTTTTATGGATTGGATTGGATTGAATTATTAACATTTTTTATTTATAGGTATATTGTACAAAACTTAATTTTAATAGATTGGTTTGAATTATTATTTTTTATTTATAAAGATTTTGTACAATACTCATTTTTTATGAATTGGATTGGATTGAATTATTAACATTTTTTATTTATAAGTATATTGTACAAACCTCAATTTTAATAGATTGGTTTGAATTATTATTTTTTATTTATAAAGATTTTGTACAACACTCAATTTTTATGGATTGGATTGGATTGAATTATTAACATTTTTTATTTATAAGTATATTGTACAAACCTCAATTTTAATAGATTGGTTTGAATTATTATTTTTTATTTATAAAGATTTTGTAAAACACTCAATTTTTATGAATTGGATTGGATTGAATTATTAACATTTTTTATTTATAAGTATATTGTACAAACCTCAATTTTAATAGATTGGTTTGAATTATTATTTTTTATTTATAAAGATTTTGTAAAACACTCAATTTTTATGAATTGGATTGGATTGAATTATTAACATTTTTTATTTATAAGTATATTGTACAAACCTCAATTTTAATAGATTGGTTTGAATTATTATTTTTTATTTATAAAGATTTTGTACAACACTCAATTTTTATGGATTGGATTGGATTGAATTATTAACATTTTTTATTTATAGGTATATTGTACAAAACTTAATTTTAATAGATTGGTTTGAATTATTATTTTTTATTTATAAAGATTTTGTACAATACTCATTTTTTATGAATTGGATTGGATTGAATTATTAACATTTTTTATTTATAAGTATATTGTACAAACCTCAATTTTAATAGATTGGTTTGAATTATTATTTTTTATTTATAAAGATTTTGTACAACACTCAATTTTTATGGATTGGATTGGATTGAATTATTAACATTTTTTATTTATAGGTATATTGTACAAAACTTAATTTTAATAGATTGGTTTGAATTATTATTTTTTATTTATAAAGATTTTGTACAATACTCAATTTTTATGAATTGGATTGGATTGAATTATTAACATTTTTTATTTATAAGTATATTGTACAAACCTCAATTTTAATGGATTGGATTGAATTATTAACATTTTTTATTTATAAGTATATTGTACAAACCTCAATTTTAATAGATTGGTTTGAATTATTATTTTTTATTTATAAAGATTTTGTACAACACTCAATTTTTATGGATTGGATTGGATTGAATTATTAACATTTTTTATTTATAAGTATATTGTACAAAACTCAATTTTAATGGATTGGATTAAATTATTATTATTTTTTATTTAAAAGGATTTTGTACAAAACTCAATTTTTATGGATTGGATTGGATTTCTTGCTTATTTTTTATTTATTTATATGAATTTTGTATAACACTCAATTTTAATGGATTGGATTTTTTTTTGGTTTTTTGTTTGGTTTTATGCAAAGTAATCAAAGGATTTGTCGAGCAAAACGGATAATATTTCTGGCACAAATAATAGGTAAAATTATTAGATACCTACTATGTAAGTTTACTTGAGCTACTAAGTAATAAAATATTCCAGTATTAGTAGGAACGATGTCACGGTTTTTTGTCAGCCAGTAACCAGCTTTGTTTTCATATCCTTTAAGTCCTTATTCGTGTAATTTGCCCTGTGGTTCTTTAGATATATTAGCTCTAAGCATGTCTCTTTGCTTTACCTACACCTTTTCAATAATCAACTAATCCACCGTATATCATTCTTAATCAGCTTACAAATTAACATACAAACTGTTAATAAGATACAAATAAATATAAATAAACTATAAAGCTGCCCACTAAACTGAGTGATTCATGTCGGACCGGTTCGAATGCACCTTTAGTCGCAGCATTAGTTAAAGTTAGGCAGGTGTTTGTGTCTAACCGCGGTTTTTAACTTTTTGGTTATTGATTTACGGTTAAATTGTGTGTCTGGGTTTAAATATTTGGACGGTTTATGATAGAAAGTATCTTGTTTAAAATTTAATTAAAATACCGGGCAAGTGCGAGTCGGACTAGCACACGAAGGGTTCCGTATCATAAACCTTAATTTTTATTATTTGTTATAGCGGCCATAGAAATACACAATCTGTGAAAATTTCAGCTCTCTTCTTATTACGGTTCTTGAGATACAGCCCGCTGATAGACAGACGGACGGACGGATGGACGGACGGACAGCAGAGGCTTAGTAATAGGGTTCCGTTGGTTACCCTTCGGGTACGGAACCCTAAAATGATAAAAACAACTTTCAGAAATCATTCAGACTACCAAAATACGTACAATGGTAAAAAAAATACGAAACGCATTAAAAACTTATAAGAAAAATCTTCAGCTAACGAAAATACCTACACATACCAAAAATGGCTTAGTAGGCTTTTCGGCCGCTGAGTTTCATTCGATCCAGTCAAAACAGGAATTTCATTATTATTATTATTTTTGAGTTTTGGCATTATTATTTTAGGTCAAAGTAATCAGTATTTTTTTTGCTTGGATATCTTTGGTTAGACGTACTGAATGCTGTGGTTTGGTCCATCTATTTTAATGTGAGCTTATATTATTGGTAATATATGAAAATCAGTTAATAACCAGCACATTCATCGAATTGACTAAGAGAGTTCTCTAAAGTAAAGAAATTATGATAAATTGTATAGATAAAAAAAGATTGAAAATGCTTGCTGCTCTTGTCGCTAGCGCGGTAGAATATTTTTTTGACAGACCGACCTCGACAATCCAACAGTGCCTGTAAATGGTCTATATCCTTACTAATATTATAAATGTAAAAGTAGCTCCGTCTGTCTGTCGCGCTTTCACACCAAAACTTCTGAACCGATTTAAATTAAATTTGGTACACAAATAGTCATAGGCTATTTATCCCGGGAGTATGCTCCCTAGGGACCATGCAGGCGAAGCCGCTGGCAGTAGCTAGTACCCCATAAGTATAACTGACCAATTTTTACAGCTACTCCCATATGACATTAACAATACAGTCCAACTCAAAACAAAAGGACACCTCCAAGTTTACACGTACCTAAAGTCATGACTATGAATACATCGTTACAAGAACCACCTATCTGCCTACACATACGGCACAAAGCCTAGCACGACACGACTATAGATACTACTTAGTACCTATGTCCACTTACTATTCCCAAGACATGGCTCACGTTGAATATCAAGCAAGATACAAATCTCGTCACGACAGCTTGCCGTCAAGTCAGTATTTTTAGCTGACAATAAATTAAAATGATTAACGTATAGAGTATGTATGTGTAAATCTGATAGCTAATGAGCAAGTAAAGGCTCTGCGCGAAATGCTTTTAAGTGTAAGAGAGAATGTAAAGAAAATAATAGTATCGTGGAACCAATGAACAGAAATGTATCGTCTACAATATGGCTGTATCATTGTATGTTACAATCAGCTCAGTCTGACAATCTGAATGACAAACAAACAATCTTTCAAATTAGGAGTTGGTCCAAACACTAAGAATGAATGGCAACACGATTTGTCAGTTATCATTCATTCGTAGTTCGGGTTCGAGACTAATCGTAAGTTCGTAGGTGATATGGATTAGGGCCTTAGTTACGGACACTAAAAATTAAGACAACACGATTTGTCAGTTATTGCCAATTCGTGTTATCATTCACTCTTAGTTTGGGTTTGAGACTAGTCGTAAATCTTCGGCTTTCGGCTTAGAGAGTAGGCCCCCTGGCTCTAGACGTATTCGTGAGTGTAGGTATACTAAGAATCAGCGATCGTAAAGCACTCCCTTATATTAGACGAGTGATGTTATTTGCGGTAAAGATTATAAGCTAGTGCACCTTATAATCGGACAATCAGAAGGTCTCACAATCTTTCAATTTAGGAATTGGTCAGGCTTCAAACGTATTCATAAGTGGAAACCATGTTGACGAGCGTAAGGTAGAACGCCTTCAGGCCAAAAGGCGTGGCACAAACAAAATTTTACTAAAACGAATTAATACTTTGTTTCTTTTAAATTAATTAATAGGATACTATATTCATATTTTTGTATGATACAAATTGTGTATGTCGCACAAAATTAAACAAAAATACTAAGGGGTTGTAGTTTTAATGTTGTAAATAAAATTACGGCCCTCTCTGGTCGAGTGACGAGAGTTGCCGAGAATCAACAAACTGGACTAAAGTTGACTGCTGTTAGCTGATGGTGATGATGAAGGCTTTATTGATGTTAATACTCGTACACTGATCCAGTCAGGCGATTTTTTTTTCATTTGAAATGGATTTGCTCTTGACTCTAGTCTAGGTCAGAGATGACAGAGACAAGGTCTACGATGGAGCAAGCTTACCAGAAGGAGCCTGTTCACTCTGACTTTAAAGCGATGAGGGTTGTAAGCATTCGGAAACACAGACGCAGGCAGAGAGTTCTACTCTTTTGCTGTGCGCATTATAAAACACGTTTGGAAACGCTTAGTGCGGTATGGTGGAATAGCAACAAGGTAGGGAATGATAACTTGTAGTGCATCTGGATGTCCGATGGTAGAAGGGGGCCGATGAGATGAGGTCGTGGAGTTTTTGGGCAATCTCACTGAAGTACACGTAAGTAGAGGATCGACAAGCAGGCAACCTTGCGGCGATGAGCCAAGTCGTGTAGCTTGGCATCCACCAGTTTTACATGATAATGATATAATAATAATAATAATATTTCTATTCAGTAACTTTACGGTTTTTACAACATATCTTACACAGGGGTCTCTTTTTAAATATAAGAAATAACTGTGCTAGGAGACCCTTCTAAAACTAGTACAATAATATGTAGGAGTGTGCTTACATGGTATTGAATGAGCCACTTGATGTAATTAAAGACAATTCCTGAACATTGCATATAAAACAACACAACACAACATTGCATTGCGAGATGGACGTATGACATTATTGCCATCACAGGAAGAACCTGGATGAGGCTGGCACAGGAGCGTGAGGGTTGGCACAAGAAAAGAGAGGCCTATGCTCAGCAGTGGGCGAAGTCAGGCTGTGGATGATGATGGATGTATGATGACAAAACATTGCAACCGATTTAATAGTCCCTTCACTTGCAATGTTTCCTACGACACAGTAGTGAAGAGATAACTATAGCACACATAAAGACCGAAGATAGGTAATTATATCACCCTCACCCACATGACCCTCAACTGACTACATAATATACGTGGGAAGATGAACAAGTGACACCAACTAGTTCATCTTTAAGTAGCTGTTAATCGAAGATACGCTGTTTTGGGGAACGGCGATGGGAATAATATATTTTTTTTTTTACTATAGATAGGCACGCGTTTGACCACTATCTCACCTGATGGTAAGCGATGATGTGGTCGAAGATGGAGCACGATTGCCTAGAAATAACCTATTCACTCTTTACTTAAATACTCCCAGGTTGTATGTAGCTATCAGGAAACACAGACTCCGGCAGGGAATTCCACTCCTTAGCTGTACGCATTATGAATGTCTTACCAAAACGTTTTGAGCGTATGGGTGGTATATCCACCATGTACCGGTGGCGCATCGCCGTTCGTCTTGTGGTCCGATGATGGAACGGGCTTGGCGGAATTAAATCATGCAATTCCGTCGCACATTCCCCAAAATGCAACCGGTAAAAAACCGACAGGCTAGCAACTCGTCGTCGATTATCTTATAAATACACTGAATCTTGGTTTATTGCAAGCTGTATTGATAGTTAATTTAGTAGAAAATTACAGAAAGATGAAAGATTTATTTAAGGAGAAACTGTTGTTTTTTTTGTAGGATGGTAGAAATCGTAGTGGAGTGAAGACCTAACGAGAAAGATGTTCATATTTGACCAGTACAGTTTGAATGGACTTTGAAAGAGACTTTGACCTTTGAGTTTGTTTCGGTTCGGTTACTCAGGGTAGTCAGCTAGGAAACACCGGCTTTATCTAGCTTAAAATAACATGACAATGGCAATGAAAAAAGATTGACGTGTGTGTGTGTGTGTGTGTGTGTGTGTGCGATGTTTTTGTTTTTATAATAAATTTTGCATTTCCTTTTGTTGTTACAAACATTGTGTGATTTCGTGTGTGCCAAATAAATTAGTTTTGTTTCTTTCTTTAAGTGTTATGTTTAACCCACTTACAAAATAAATATCATATGAATAATTTTCTTTTCAATCACCATCTGCCTGGCCTTTACCCGACTATATTGGGGTCGGTTTCCAGTCAAGCCGGATTTAGCTGAATACCTGTACTTTACAAGGACCATGACCGTCTGACCGACTTATTTCCAAACGGATTGAGACCCCTCCATGCGCTCCGATGTGCAATAAAATATTATTTTTTACCCTGTAATGAATTTCTTTATTGGCCTTTTTGTGTGGATGCGTTTTTCGATTTAGTTGTGGGTTGTGGCTGCAAGACATGTACGTCGTTTTGTTTTGAATTTTAGTTTAATTGAAATAAGGGTTTGAGCAAGGGTGTTATTATACAAAATTTAATGTAGCATAATGTTACATACTAGCTGACCCGCGCAACTTCGTCTGCGTCACAATTTTCATTGCTGCTCGGCTCCTATTGGTCTCAGCGTGACCTTACTCGATAAATGGCTATCTAACACTGAAAGATTTTTTTAAATCAGAGTAGTTTCTAAGATCAGCGCGTTCAGCAAACAAATAAACAAACTCTTCAGCTTTTCAGCTTTATATATTAGTATAGATTGTCGTGTATTTATTTAGTTTACTACTAGCTATTACTATATGTATACACACTTAAATAAAAAAACTTAACTAATAACTTGTTTAAAAATATTACACTATTCAACACTTCAACACTTCGTGTGACCCAAGGGTTGGCTTCTACCTCGGGCAAAAGATAAGCATTGCCATAGAATGTGGCAATAATGCCAGCCTTTTCGGCACATTACTAGTGCGATGCAGAGGAATTACCGATGCAGTTACCGATGCAGAGGAATTTTTCGACGGCATAAAATAGTTCTTTTTTTACTATTTACAGGCATATGTCGAAAATACACGCTTGCCACCTATTTTATTTTTAGATTTAGTTATTTATACAAATTATTAAGACTTGTTCTGTTTTAATCTAGTCACGACAAAATGCATGAAACCAGGAAATTGTTGAAATCGAAAATGTGATAAGACTTGTCCTATCGCAAAATTGATGCGAGTATTCTCTTTGATCTTCCATGAATACTTAATACCGCACTATCATGTCACAGCGTTCAAAGTATTACTTGAACCTTTATAATAGATCAATTTCAAATAGGCAGACTCGGCCAAGTGCGAATCGAACTCTCACACGGAGGGTTTGTACTATAAACCGAAAAATAAAACAGGTTTATTTTACGGGAGCCCCTTTGATTTTTTATTTGATTAAATTTTAATTATTTGTTGTGATAATGGCAATATAAATACACAAACTGAAAGTTTTAACTGTCTATTTACTACGGTTCTTGACATACAGCCCACTGCCAGACATACGGACGTACGGACGACGGAGGCTAAGTACCTAATAGGGTTCCGTTCCCTTCGGGTATGGAACCCTAAAACTCATATCCGAAATGCCTTTACATAGGTAATTATTTTATCATTAGCTACGGCATAGCTCAACAAGTCAATACCCGATTTAGGAATAAAGTAGTAATTCTAACAATCGATTAGTTCTGAATACTCGATTCTTTTTACTGGAACCAAGACTAATAGAACACGCGATCCGAAATGTTATTTTCAAAAGACGGTTAAAGGTCATATTTTTGAAACGTGGGGGGGGGGGTATTAGATAATTTCATTGTTGTTGTGAACTGTATGATAGATCGATTGAGTATTTATTTTGTTTTTTTTTGTTAATAGAGATTAATTTCCGAGCACGCAAGCCAATTGAAAGACATTTGGGGCTTATGGTCCTTAAGAAGTTGGAGCAGCTTTGTGATTTTTGGTTTGGAGGGATAAGTTAGTACTATAATATACATTTACATTCAAATACATTCACAACTCAAAGGGAAGGAAGATGTAGGTACACAATTTAAAAAATACCAAATAATTTTATACATAGGGACATAGTCAAAAGGCGAACTGTTGTCTCTTAAACAAGGCCAAGAGCCTGTGTTTTAGGAGTTGATGTTCCACCAGAAAAGAGTCAAACAACAAGAAATGACAATATCGCAAGTACACATATTTAAAGGGACGGTCATGACCATGTCTATAAAAACCACCAACTTTCAAAAAACGTTTCTGATGTCTTTGAATTTGATGATGATGATGATGAGGTATATACGTAATATCATAAATTGAACAATATCCATTTTACATTTAAATAAACACTTCCAATTCAGCCTAAACAAGGTCTACTGAAATAAATCAAGCATACTGGAGAACTATTCTTTTGTAAAACTTCTAACGATGTCAGCCAATAATTTACTCCTTGCCGACACTGACACGCCAAAACCGGTACGAAAAACCGAAAACCCAATACTGCCAACATATTAAAACCAAAACTATGTAAACGTCGGGTAGCGTTTAATTTTAGAAAATGAAACGCACATTGTAGTGGAGGGGATGACGTCACATGCCAGTGACAGCTCAGCTTAGACGCAACTGGGACCGCATCCGAACTCCGCACGTCAATCAAGAGGGACGGAGGGACAAATAAGAGGAATTGTATTGAGAGAGACGTTCTGCGGAATTATTAAAGGTTTTCGGGCTAAAAATTGCTGGGAGTTTGAGAGTTACGTTTTTTGTGTCTGGTGGGTGAGATTTTTATGTTTTGAGGGTTGGTGAGGATGTGGAGCGTGTTTATTATAAACTAGCTGACCCGCGCGGCTTCGCTCCCGTCCATCAACCTACCCTACCTACCCTACCTACCCTACCTACCCTACCTACCCTACCTACCCTACCTACCCTACCTACCCTACCTACCCTACCTACCCTACCTACCCTACCTACCCTACCTACCCTACCTACCCTACCTACCCTACCTACCCTACCTACCCTACCTACCCTACCTACCCTACCTACCCTACCTACCCTACCTACCCTACCTACCCTACCTACCCTACCTACCCTACCTACCCTACCTACCCTACCTACCCTACCTACCCTACCTACCCTACCTACCCTACCTACCCTACCTACCCTACCTACCCTACCTACCCTACCTACCCTACCTACCCTACCTACCCTACCTACCCTACCTACCCTACCTACCCTACCTACCCTACCTACCCTACCTACCCTACCTACCCTACCTACCCTACCTACCCTACCTACCCTACCTACCCTACCTACCCTACCTACCCTACCTACCCTACCTACCCTACCTACCCTACCTACCCTACCTACCCTACCTACCCTACCTACCCTACCTACCCTACCTACCCTACCTACCCTACCTACCCTACCTACCCTACCTACCCTACGGGATAAAAAGTATCCTATGTCCTTCTCCTGGCTCTAAACTACCTCCCTGCCAATTTTCAGCTAAATCGGTTCAGCCGTTCTTGAGTTATAAGTGAAGTAACTAACACGACTTTCTTTTATATATATAGATTTAGGAAATACTGATGAAGCTGAATGATGGAAATACTGATGAAGTTTTTGAGTCAGCTGTTCTCATCATTCATCGTCAAACGTGTCTGTGCTGGGTTAATGAGACATCTATGTTTCTGCTTGCAGGGTTTTATTCGTTGTGTACAATGGATATCTGAGGCTGATTCTCTTTTCATGTTAGTCGTTTGTTCGTGTTGTGGTCTGCTAGGGTTGCGAAGCTGTTCGGTTGCGGAATTTGTTCGAAAAAGTCACCACGGCCATGGAACACAAAGGGCATTAGGAGGAACATGGATGGGTTTTAGTCAGTAAGAGTCCGACACTTCCTTCCGCTCCGCCTAGAGCGGAGTCATGGAAGGTGTCATTTGATGATTTATCATCCTTAAAAAAAAGAGAATACAAAACACTTTTACTGTAAACAAAAGCTTGTAATAGAGTATTTTACAAAAAAAATCTGCCTTGGTGAATTTGGTACATTTTAACCAAGCCATATGACGTCACGCGTGTCTTCAACTCGCTGTATCCTCCTTATTACTTGTTTACGAGAAAAAAGAAAAAATACGTGTCTAATATTTTTTGAAAATCTATCAGACGGACTAATTAGATTTTTTTGGTAAAATACCCCATTATTTCAGCTTGCTAGAGGTCTGTTTTCTTTTTTTTTATGTATAGAAAACACAAAATTTCGTGGAATTACCAGTCACTAACCAACTAAACTCAAGCCGTTTTCGAGGTCGTGGTTGAGGCTCGTTTGAGCGGCCCCTAAACATGGGCGTTTTTATCGCCCATCAGGGAATATAACTATCATTCCCCAGTAGTCGTAATAATACGGTTTTAACACGAGCAATTTTGCGCCATCGTTAAAAATGTTCCACTAAAACCATTGATAGAGACAACAAACATTACCCCACGATAAGTATAACGGAGAGTCCTCTGTGTATGCATGGAGGAGGAGAAACCGGTATCGAACGTACTCCTTGAGTGCACGGGCATCACAGATATCCTGAGCACACTAGGAGGACTGATCTGCTTCTGGAAGTTGGCTGCTTGAAGTGATGGCCGCCATGGCTCATGTAGAATGGTCCAACATATGAACAAAGCTCTAAAACCAAACCAAATTGATAGATAGATAGATATACCATTGATAGAGACACTATCGACCTAATTAAGACTTAGGGACCCGTTTCCTTAGAAATGAGACCATTATTCAATCGTGATCCAACTATAACAAGCTAAACAGACAATAGCTCGCAAAGGAATACAGATCGATCTACAGATACAATAACAGAGGCCGCAAAGCTTTTTACAGAAAAAAAAAAAATGTTAATAGACTCTTCAGAATATTTATCTACTCCTAATATATAGAAAAAAAATACAGTAACAAGATAGGCAATTTATTTTGCTATTTATCTAGAAGAGTACCTAATTGACTCCGTATTTCTTATTACCAAGTCTATAATACGGAGTCATCCGTATTATAGACTTGGTAATAAGAAATATTCTGCTTTGGTATTACAAAAGGAATACTCTATATTATGTGTATGTAATAAAGGTCTCTGTGTGTTTAGGGAGCCTAGGGTGCTTGTCCATTTCAGCGGAGCGAGGCAGCGGAGCGCAGAAACGGAGAAAATGGTTTTGCATTGGTTAAAACCAATGGAATTGTATAAAATCTCCGCACCACAGACTCACTGACATTTTGACTGACATTATTGGTTAAAACTTCTCCGTTTCTCCGATCCGCCGCCTCGCTTCGCTGTAATGGACAGGCACCCTTAATCTTGGCTTAAAAACTGAGGTTAATAAACCTATTTGGATTGGAGTGTTTGGAAGAGATTTAATCTAGACTGCAATGCCAATATTGAAAGGTTTATTAATGTTATAGCTTTATTGGTAAGCAGGTCGACGGCCTCTAGTGGTGGAAAGTGCAGTTATTGCGTTCAGACACCTGAAAGAAGGTTGCAAAGTTCAAAAGTATCAAATGCCTTTGCGAGACTAATGAAATGCTATTTTTTAGAAATATGGGGTAGTTGAGTTGCTTTTAGCTATAAGTTAAGCTACACGATATTTGAAAAATGCCTGCACTGTCTGGACAGGCCCATTTAAATTTGTGTGGTGCTTTCTTTATAAGACCACGTAGACTTTAACTTGCATGTGACCTGATCAAAAGAGCTGTCAGCATAAAAGACGGGCCCTCTAGGGTCAGTGCCTGCTGGGGCTGCGGAATCTGTTCGAAAGAGGCACCGTACCCTGGAACGCAAAGTGCACTAGGAGGAACACGGATGGGTTTTAGTCAGTAAGAGTCTGACACTCCCTTCTGCTTCACTCAAAGCGGGAGGAGTCATTTGATGATTTCCCATTCTTAAAAAAAGAATCCATTACTTTATAAAATATTTGGGTAACCACTGATAAAAACTCATTGGGAGCTTATTCCAGTGGTTTTTCTCTGAGTAATTAGGTCTCGCCACCTCGCGTAGTTTAAAATGAGCAAGAAAATATATTCAAAACTAAATCATGCTTAAAAGGTTTTAAATTACGGCAATAATTTGAATGAAGGTGTTATTCTCTTTTTTCCCATCATTTGTCCTGAGTCAGCTCTCCTCATCATTGTTCACCAAACATGTTTGTGTTTGTTAGAAGTGATATCTTAGTTTTTTGCCATATCTTGGTTGTCCTCCAGTCGTGGTTAACGATGGACATACGAGGCTGATTCTCATGTCAGGTCATGTGATCTTCCGGTCTTCTTATAATATGCCTTATTATCTCCGGCTTGTTTCACTGTTAATTTTTGTTAACCCAGCCTGTGTAGTAATAGGGTTGATGTCAGTTTGTGCGGCATTTCCATCAAACTAATGGTGCTGTAACAATAGTTAAACACATCTATTGTGTGGTAGTATCAGTGTTTATGTTTGTTTGTCGTCTATTTGTTTTAGGGATCTCTTCTGAATGTTTGGTTTTATTGCCACTAAATACCCTTGCTATAGGGGAACATGTAACTTATGGGGTAAGCGTTGCCCGGTCTGCGGTTTTTTCTCATCATTTTTTTTCCTCTCGTTAAGAATATCGCTGTTTGCACATATTATCACGACCACTGTTCCTGTTCATAGTGTAGTATTATATTTTTTTCGAGTTTTATAATATTGTTTTAATCAAGATGGGTTTGCTCTTGACTCTAGTCTGGGTTAGAGGTGACAGAGACAAAGTCAACGATGGAGTGAGCTTACCCAGAAGAAGTCTGTCTACTCTACTTTGATGATAGAATTGCTTTTTTTAACATATTTTGTTATCCTATCCTGTCTGCATGATCCATATGTATGGGATTTTACCGACATGTTTTAATTTTATGTTTTTTTTTTTGTTTGCACTTAGGTATACATTACACAATCCTATATTGCAAATCTCTTTATAACTCTGAGGTTTGCTGTAAGAAAACCAAATTGTAGGTTAAGCTAGCCTTTTCACATAATCTGTGCAATTATTTGTATCTGTAACCTTTGTGTGCTATAAATAATTGTTTTGAATTGAAATTTCAAACAAAATTATATTATTTTACAATAACACTTATGGCGTTTCGATCTTTAGTTGAACATGGAGCCTCCATGTTCAGTTTCTACCTTAAAAAAGATGTTGAACTATCCCATTCTTTCGTAGTCCTCATATCTAAGTTTATTTGTCAGTGTAACATTGCGATCACGGTTATTAGACCCTGCTGAGCGCAATGATTGGAAATTTGGTCCCTATCCGTTAGTAGCCAAAACTGTTTGTTACTATGTTGATGGTAGTCATCAAAGGTTTTTCTTTAGTGTATCTTTAAAAATAAACGTCTTTGTATTGGTATCCTTGTGACAGGTGGTATTAAAACGGTTTTGTATTATAAGTACAGGTTATTCTGAACAGCTGGCTTATCTCGGTAGGTACACTATTCTATTTATAAATATAATAACCCTCCTTCTGGGTATAAGGAGACATCACAGTTTTTTTTTGGAGGCTAGCAATACTTATGTAATCACTCTTCCAGTTGGCTAATTATATATGAGTAAGTGCCTGCACAGGTGGTCGTTTATGTTGGAAATATAAATAGTGGTTGAAATAGCTTGATTCTGGCTAAAATTAAATCAAATGAAAAACTCAACCATGAAAATATGAAATGCGTGTTGGTGAAAAGGAGTTAGGAACTGCCTGGGTTGCGGAATATGTTTGAAAGAGTTACCGCGGCCCCGAAACGCAAAGGGCATTGGAAGGAACACGGATGGATTTTAGTCAGTAAGAGTCTGACACTCCCTTCTGCTCCGCCCAGAGCGGGAGAAGTCATTTGATGATTTCCCACCCTTACAAAAATAAAAGCAACATAACTTAACTTTTTGGTACTAAAAAATAAAAGGTTTAGAAAGAAAATTTTAATTATTACATAATGAAATCTGCTTCCTTTCATGATCGCAATTTCATCATATAGTTAGGTTAGTATTTAAAATATAATATTTACTTATTTTTTTAGCAAATAAACATAAAATAACCTCGAAAATCATCTAAGTTTTATTTTTCTCATATTTCTTTATCATCTTATTGAACCAGTCTCTCCTCTATTAAATCAGTGTATTCCATTCTTCCGTCCTTCAACTGCAGTAAATATTGAGGCCTCCCTAAAAACGTTCCGTATTACGGTAACCCATCAAAATACTATACCCTGTAACATTTTTAGAGGCGGTAATATAAGTAACAGATATTTATTGTGTATCTCCCATGGCGAGCGGTGTTATAAATTTTTATTGTTACTCTAATACCCCATATAATTATCATGGGAAGCTGGTATCAAATCATTTGATGGTGGAATACATTTATATTGTGGTTGTAAATCTCAATTGCGTGAGATGCAATAAATTTTGTATCTGTATTATTTATTATATTCTTTTATTTGAAGCAGCTCTCTTGTGTACTTTGTTTATAATATATACGTTTCATCCTAAATCTCCGAATTCTACAGATTATTTAAGTATTATAATCTTACACTGTTGGACTACATATTATTAATAAATGTTTTAAAATAAAATATAAATTACAGAGCAGATTAAACTTGGTTTTCTAAAAAGCAAAACTGTTTTTTTTAATATCAATTATCCAATAAAATTTAAGACCGTAAATGCTGCAAACAAG
Source organism: Lacanobia oleracea (assembly GCA_950371165.1). Classification (NCBI taxonomy): domain Eukaryota; kingdom Metazoa; phylum Arthropoda; class Insecta; order Lepidoptera; family Noctuidae; genus Lacanobia; species Lacanobia oleracea. The sequence goes on along the minus strand of OX493390.1, from coordinate 4,049,073 downwards.
ATTTAAATAACTTGAAAATCTCCTACAAAGCTTTGTGTCAATTCACCCCTGTATTCCTATTCACCCCGTTTGTGGGTCCCCGTTCATTGCAACAATATATGGCGGAGAGAGCCGATATTCAACGTTCAAGAGAGTACTCTGTCCAGCCGCAACGATTTTATGGCAGAACACTAAACAATACTTAGTGAAAACCAGGGAAGCAACCATTATTGCTAATTAATTCGCCAATGAGAAGGAAAAGCAATTAGCTGAACTGATTACTTCGTTGTTTATTGATATTTTTGTTTTTACAGATGCTTCACAGGTTGTTTTTGGTGTGATAAGATTGTTTAATAATTAGTAGGAATATTATTAATTTGGTATTTAAAATTCTTCTGTCTAGACAGAATTCTGCGGCCTAAATTATTTTTGGATCGTTATTGTTAAAACAAAACGGGATTTTAAGGCAGTAGTATTTCTTTAAAAACTTCATGTAACAGAACGGTACAAAGGCAGAACTGATGCTTTAGGCATTCTCTTCTAGTCAACCTAGATAATTAGAGAGAAAGAAAGGTTTTTGCATAAAACGAAAAGAATTTTATTTTACTTTCTAAAATAAAATTATAAGAGAGAAGAAAATGTCAATGTTTATGCAGAGGCGAGAGAAACTTGAAGAAAATATGATCCTAATCAAAAGACAACTTAATTGATTCAACGAATTACAAAGGCAAAAACACACAATAAATCCCAAATGTTTCTTTTATTTCACACTACTCCTCTCATGCCAGTTAATAGAAATAATGCCATCACTAATTGAATACAACGCTCCGCGCATCGTTTACTCCAAACATTTTTTATCTTTGAGGGTTTGACGTGACACGTGCTGTGTTAGTTCATCTGTGTCCCCACAACCAAATTTAAAATAACCTTTGAAATCAAGGCAATAGGGTCGCAAATAAACAGCTCGATACATTAACCGTTTAGTAAGGAAATGACTACCAGACGTAGGTCGTTTTTTCGCATGATTGGGTTTTTTTAGGGTTAAACATTTGGCTATGAATGATTGATTTCGGGCCCCGAATTTTGGGGAGCAGAATATTTGTTTAGTGAGCTTGCATGTTTCGATGGGAAATAAATGCCTACACAATATATCCAACCAACGATGGGCCCCTGTAGTGAATTATGGTCTCTCAGCAGTGGGAAAGTTATAGGCTTATGATTATGCTATGCTGTGCTTTATAATCACCCATCTGTGTTCCTCCAAATTCCCTTTGCGTTTCAGGGCCGCAGTGATTCTTTTGAACAAATTCCACAACCCTGGATATAATCATAGCCCTGTTGTCAGCAAAAGTTGACAACAATACTAAGATTGAAACTCAAATCGTTATTTCACTCGTTTCTCTTTCACACAAAAATAAAAGCAATGTCCAATTTCCCGCTACACAAAACCTCAACTCAATGGGGTTTACTCGATAGCTTGTTGATCGAGACCAAACAAATGCTAACCTGAATAAAAAATGCACCGTACACGCGAACACCGGACCAGACTCATCGTGCTCTCAATCAACTCTTACGCATACACGATACGAATGATTGTAAAGAACTGGTTCTATTGTTGTAAGGCCAATTGTTAAAACATTGATGGAGATTAAAAATCATGTCATGTTGGAGACGGTAGTGTAAAACAAGATATCAAGTTGAATTGCTAAGGAATTTAGGACCGTTAAAGGCATCAAAAATGTAAACAGATTATGAAGTAATTAATAAATAAGGAACGAGCAGAAAGGAATGAAGGAGTAGGAAGGGGTAAGGAAATAAACAGATGACATAAATAAGAATAACTGGAAGGAAATAGATGAACCCAATTCACTAAATCATGAAGTATCTGCAATAATCCAAGACTATAAACAACTTCTTACTCCAATTTCAAACAACACAAAACCAACCGATAAATAAATAAACATTGCTCCAATAAAAACGCCACAACATCGCCGCATACGCATACACGATCCAAATAAAGATAGTCGAGAACAAAATGAGAACAGAAAATCCAGTATCTCAATCTCAAGGCATAACAAAGATTTTTAAAAAGTGAAGTCAGTAAAAATAAATGACAATTACAAAAAATAAAATTTGATTGGAACATTCTATAACTAAACTTCTTCTCTGATTAAAGTAGATGGTACTTTCATCTAGTTTTCAAATATAGTTAAGAGTGTTTCTTCTGCATCACATTGATTGCTACGAATAAGAACCGGCCTCATTGTTGTAGAATAACCGGTCGTTCTGATAACTTCCGGACGAGAAATAAGTCGTCGGGATAGCTGCTCTTGTATGCTTTTATTTTTAAGCGTGTTTTATTCTATTTTGGCACCGAAGATGTGTTGGACTTTCTTTTGTTCTACGTACTCCTGCTTCCTTTTTTCTTCTAATCCTAATATTATACTGAACCACGGTATAGATGGAACTTTTGTTTGCTCTCTAGTGAGCTAAAAATAACTACTTCGATTGATTCGGCTCCAAATTCTGAATCTTCTGTCTGGGAGCCTATTGTTTTGAAAGCTCGAAACGTTAATCAATTTATCAGTCAAAGGTTAATAAGGTTGATATTATGTCGTACAACTTAGTATCTGTACTATCAGTGCTATATTTAAACGCTCCAATTATTCTGTGTATGGATGATATAGTTAAATCTGAACCAAAATTGATTCGTTTTCGTTTGTTGCCATGTTGTTTCACGCAGTAAAGCTAAAATAGACACTAATAGACTTTCTATTGTGTTCATAGGGTCCCTTGAAGTGCTCACATTCGATGTTGCAGTTTTCTTCCACAGCTTGCTCTAACAACTTAAAATGGCACTCAAACGGTGTCAATGTGAGTTTCGTGAGAACCTTTAAAGCTATACATGACAATAACAAAGCCGTTCTACAAAAAGGTTACATTAATAGCTGTATAATAATAGGAAGAAGGATAGTAGTTACTTATTCTAAGGGCTACATTAAATAACTTTAAACATACTCATATCTGTCGTAGAATTCAACAAATGTGTGAGATCTATAGTCTTCAATAAAGTATCTAAAGGAATATGAGAAACTGTGTACTCAGAAATTAGACTATTTACTAATTGGATTCACAAATTACTGGTTAATAAACTTAAGAAACTGGGCGTATATGGACCTAGAATAGGTCCTTGTGCAAACCCTCAGAAAAATAGACAAAATTCCGAATCGACGAAATCAAACATCAATGAAAAATGGGGCAGACTTATTCAGAGAGATTGCCATGGCAACAATAGACTGGCCTTACGTTAGGAAGAAAGGAAACCGATTTGTATATCTTTTGCGAGTAAAAACCCTCAGAAAATGCAAAGTGATTATTGTGACGGTTTGATGATTCTAATGATCGTATTTGAAGATTTTGATGATGGCATTTAGTAGCTGCAACTTCCGAAGTAGAAGTGCAAGTTATTTGAAGAACAGATAAATAATTATTTCTCGTTCGTTATTTTATGACGTGCCAGACGGTGCTGGCTTATAAATTACAATGGTAAAGCGTGTCCAATCAAAAGTTTTTCTAAAAAACCCCGCCAAGTCCGCCTCTGTACATTTGTGTGCATGAAGTATTAATAAATAAATAAATGAATAAAGTATAAACTATCGAAAAACTATTCGTAATCCACTCTTCAAAAAATGTAAAGCTTCGTTAAATACCTTGTGTTGTATTGAAATATTTCTGAACTCCAATTTAAATACCGTTCGAATTCCAATTGGTTATCAATTTCATATCGATTTGGTTTTACTGCTGAGGTCTAGGTCACGGAGTATATAATGGCTTCAATGGAATTTTGATCTGATCTTTATTGTCTTTCTTATCTTGTCTTCTTCCATCTTGAATAACAGTGTCTAATGTGCTCTTATGAGGCATGTGTATCACAATCATTTTTACAGCTCATTTCTACAGGGACGTAAGCATTCACTACTAGGACAAATAAAAATCTAAAGATCTTTGTTATTAAATCTAAGATTTCAAGGTCCATAATCGTTGGAAGATTACTTTATATCAAATGCAATCTTCTCAATCTCTTCCAAGCCACAAAGAATATTGTTGCGGTTTTTAGTTCGAACAAACTTAGAACTATAAAGTTGTATGTAGCCATTATTGTTCATCGGTTATCTAAAGTAGCTAAAAGCATTGTTTTAGGACTGTAGCTTTTATTCCCACTACAACAGTAATGTATATTGTTAGTAGTAATGTGTCTTATTTATTATACAAGGCTTACGTCTCGCATCTACATAATGTCCATGCTAGTCAAATATTTAACCAACGGTACCGGCTTTTTGCTTCACAGCCTTTTGTGTGACGTCATCTGAATTGCTACCCTCACGACAAAAAGCTCAAGTAACCTCTCTTTTAATTTCATCGGTTATTGATGTAACTGCTGCATTGATCAATTCCATTAAAACAGAGAAGTTATTCACCGCCTTTTAGAATAATCACAGCGTGTTTACTAAAAGACAATCAATTTATGGAAGCAAAACAAATAACCGATTGATTTGAATTTCAAATTGAAGTACGAATCAATCGAATCTAATAGACCGATTGAGCTCGACAAATCTAAACCTGGATCTGATGCAGACACGTTAATAACTAGCAAAGCAGGAAATTAGAGCAAATAGACTATTGCACAAAGGAAATGACACTACCCGTTCCTATTATGAAGTGAAAATTGTTTATAATCGAATTTCTTACTGCGAATTCGTCAACTTTGTAGAATTTTGTTTCGAAATTCGACGAACCAATTAAATGAGACACAGTTGAAACAATTTTAGGTTTGATTATAACAGAGTTCGAAACAAAAAATCCAAATTGGATTAGTGGTCCCTGAATAAGTCACAGAAACAGTGCAAAACAGTGAGTTTGTTAATGAAAATAGATAAAATAGTACGTACAGACGGAAAAGATATAAATTCTGTTAAATTTGCAACACAAATCGCACTGCAGTGTCTAGTGCAGAGCTTTTTGTGTGCGGGTTAAAAGAAACCAACTTATTAGCATATTCCATAGATTTACACCCCCACACTGCGGTCGACGAACATAATACATTTAATATATAACACAAATAATCCTCAAAGACTTCACATTACCGATTATAACACAGAAACAAGCGATTTATCGTAGAAAATGTTTTATATCATTATGGTTGGACGCTGAGCGATGTTCTGTTGCGATTTTCACTGAGTCACCGGTTGTTATCACTGTTATAGTTGAAAAATAACACTTTGTGGTACACTATAGCACTAATGTTATTCACGTTGGGTTGATTGTTAAGGTTTTGTGGTTTTTTGTTGTGTGTGTGAGAGGAGCGGGGACGCGGCGCGCGTGCGTGCGCGACTACAACGCGCACTCGACTGAGTTAAGGTACCTACCCCTGGCTAGGGTTTTCGTCCCGGCCGGCGAAGTGACGTTCCGTTTTACGGGATGTATTGATTGCTTTGTAGAGGAAAGGTCCCTTTGGTAGAGCGCTTATGACGGAATAATTTACTCGGTACATTTATTCATATTTGTTGTTATTTATTATTTGAGTTATCATCTTTTTGTTTTGAGTGAACGTTTATTATTAAATGTTTGTGCACATCAATCGTAACAAAACATATAAATTGCAAACAGCACCAATACAATACCTTTACTTACTAAAATTGTTTACACTTAGTTTGTATTAGTTGATTTAAAAACTTTTATTATTTGTTAAATTTATCACTTTCTGATATATTTGAACATAATATAAAAGTGTGATTAGAGTAATGCTTAAAAGTAAGTCGTTATTTATTTACTGGTTATAACTTTAACAGCAAAAGCAATAAAGCTCATTTTTAATTAATAATGAATTCAGTGACTTCGTTTGCATCAAAAATCATTTGAGAATGACTCTGTTACTTACATAAATCAATAAATTGCACTTTAAATATTTACAAGCCGTTTAATTATTTTTAGAATTGCACGTTTATTTTTAGAACTCAAAACGTCAAACCCACCCTCGTGTTCCGTGAAACGTAACGTCAACATACAAGGACAGAGCTATTTCTATCTCGCTCCCTCCATCATTTACAAAAGGTGACAGAGTAGTGCGTGTCTCAACCCCGTATCTACCCTTCTCAATACACGTTACATAACCAACGTAAAAAGATCTATATGGCGTAAAAGTTTGTAGGACTTTAAAGGCAGGGTTATATTGGTTGAGTAGGGTTACGATTTTAGGGCTAACAAATTAGAAAGGGGAAGAAAAAATGTTCCAATGCCAGGTTTATTGACATTTTGCAGGGCTATAATTAAGGTTTAGCGAGGGTCCAAGTTGTTATCGACACACCGTTAAATTTTAAAAGCTCGATTTTCTTTGCAATTAATTCTATCAATTGGCTATTAACGGTAATGCGTGTTTCGTTATTTTTAGGAAAGCAACCATTTTTTACGATTAAAAATACTGTTGTTAATAATTAATTCATTATTGGTTTTCATTTTTTTAATTACCAGTTGTGATTTTTTATAGACTACAGCCGAAAATTCTCTACTTATTGGCGCCAAAAGTTATAAATTTCCCCAAAGATATAATATCCCCATGACTTCGCACTTAAGTATATTTGGAAAGGATCTCCACTACTCACACAATTCGGAATTCATCTCGAAACGAAAGTTCAAACCACAACAATAATCACAAACACCGACTAGCAACAAGAACCGTTAAAAGAAATAAAAAGTAATCTACCCGTAGCGACATCTGTATCCCTCCCTAAACAACTCACAATACGTAGCGAAAGTGAGCGCACAACTTCTGTAGCGTAGCGCAACATACGATACGGACAACTACTACTGTTAGTGGGTAACTTTGTACTTAGCTGTTTCTAAGTTAAGCCGACAGATGTCGCTGCTGGCCGAGAGCAAAGAAGTAAACTATAGAGAATCCTTGCGACGATACGTAATATCCCGACAGTTTAAAAAAAATAGTTGTTTTTTTATTGAGGAATAGGCTAAAAATAGTTGTTTTTTTATTAAGCAACGGATGAGGTCTGTGATAGAGTGAGCGTACCCAGAAGATGCCTCTGCGCTCCTGCTTTGAAGACAAACGGGTTCTATGTGGAAGAGATGAGACAAACGCTGGTAGAGAGTTCTACACTTTGATGTTCTTAATAAATATGGAGGAGAAGCGCTGAGTTCGACTTGTCTACTAGTAGACTAGTCGCTGTTTAGCACATTGACGGTCGCTTAACTCGTATAATTGCTTCATATAAAAATGATCCTTTTTTTAATACTTCGAGAATCTGTCTATGGAAACGGAAGGCTATAGCCATACCATGGAAAAAAAACTGTCACAAAAAGGATCTGCAGAGCTAAAATTAAAAGGAACCTTTGAGTGCAATTATGGTGTTCGCTTCTTTTTTAGTCTCTTTTTGGTAAAGGGTTTTTAAAAACATAATTTTATGATGTGGCAGGCAAATTGCGACCGGGCAGTAAAAGTCTTATTTTTTGCCCTGTCACAATTAGTGCGTTTTTACACTGAGCCGATCCGAATGCTTATTTGAGTTCAGGGGTACCATAAAAGTCACTAGCAGAATCAACACATCACGCTACCCGTTGCTGTCAAATTTTCCCAATCAACCTTGTACCGTTAGCGATAAAGAAGAAAATTAAATTTAACAGATTTTTTTGTGGTTTAAGTATGGATTCTAATATACGATTATGATAAATAATATGATGATCTGTTAAAGTGGCCTTTTCAGACTCGTAAATTTTTATCTATCCGAATAAGGTACTTATTGAATTGGAATATTATTATTAAACAGTATTGACTACTGCTGAACATGCATTACTTATATTCTGAGGGGACGGCGCGTACGCAGTCCCCACTACCAAAAATTACGCATCCGAGTTATCCACATTAGGGATAATCGCAGGGGTCAACCTAACCGCAGTGCAATGGTAGGCCTCGCCCTGGGGGAACCGCCTTCTTGATCACGGTATCCCCTATGCCAGGTAAGTATGAATTCACTACAGTACCGCGCGAGGGTCGTTCGACGGCGGAGAATCTTAACACCGCGATTCAGAAACGTGACGTAAATGTAAAGCTCCATCTAGTGAGCGTATAGAAAAATAATCTCATTCGCGTGACTACACCGTCATACTGTGTTATTGCTCTTTAGTATATACCATGGTCCTAAAGATTTTTATCATAACAACTTTTTCACAAAATCAAACGACGGTGTCAAATGAAATAAAAAAATAATATTGAATTTGGTTGACTTAACGATACAGGACAGTAAAAAAGACAGATAATTTCAGATATTTTATTTTCGAAACTTATCGTACAAAAGGGTATATAAGTTTTACTACGTATCACTTATAGTAATTAAGTTTATATAAGTATAAAACACCTATTTATATTATCATTATAATTTCGCTAAAACTGACTGGTTTTCTTAGTTTATTTAGCAATTATACAAAATATATTTTTAAGGGAGCTTTCTCCCATTCACCCACCGAGAATGATAATATACAAAAATATAATAAACATTAATTATTATTTTGTAAAAATAATCAAAATCACACCCATCACGCACATAAGTTGTAATTATTAATCTCAATCAATTCAATTATATTTACATTTTTTAATAATAATACTTATTTTATCAATCACTGTACTTGATTTTATAATTTTTCGCAATAAAAACAAAACAAAAATTGAGAAAATAAATAAAAACTTAATATTTTATGAACTTGTGAAAAGTACACGTACCTAAATGATTACTTGTACTTTCATAAACAAAAAATAATTTAAAACTTTATTTACAGCTATTGTTACTTATAACTAAATAAAGCTTAGTATGGACGGAAGTACTGGAACTAATGCCTTGTAAAGGCAAGTCTTTTAGTATAAAGTATTTTAGTGAGCAAAAATTTTCATTAAAAAGATAAAAAAGGATAAAAATTTACATTATTTGAGCAACACTGGCCTCATTTTGCGGATTTAATATTTTTTTGCAAATTCGAGGCTAAAATCTTACAAGTAAAATATGAATAAGTCCACTCATGAGGTAGTTTTAATGTTAAACTGTTAATAGAAAGAAAAAAGTAAACATGAAAATTATTTGACAATTTTCGAAAATGGGACAATCGCTGCCAAAGATTATTTACATAAAACGCAAAATTTTAAAATATAGACGCACCATAATAATTAGAGTCAAAGATAGCTCACATGAAATAATTGTTTATACACTCATTCTAACTGTACAAAGTTCGTATAGAGTACAGGAATATACCTTTGAGTCTGTGTAGGAAGATGAAATAGTTGTTTCTAAATGTCAACTTTCAAAATAGTTATTTCCAGTGGCAACTAAAAACCATCGTACATCTGGTTTTAGGTACTTATCTATCATCAATCAATTCACAAGAATGACAGTGTCGACCACATTATAATTACATAAAACGTGATGTTGATCCAGTTGGTTGAAAGCGCTGCGCTAACTCATAGAAATTATACTTTCTACAGCCATCTAGTTCCTTTTTCCTCAATAAGTATGAAGGGACCAACAAAAACTCAAGTAACTCCAACTCTCTATACAAACGGAATATATAAAAAGTTTACAATCTAACCTAACAATACATTGTAGGTTATTGCACTTTTTCTTTATCTGTTATGTCATGTATCACTTGACCGTTCGTGTAGCCATTTAGTAAATGGCCGTTGGTTTTCACGAGACCATTAGCTTCATGTCTTAAAAAACCGTTAAGTTCTCCATTTTTAACATATCCATTGAGGTCTCCATTTTTAAGATGACCATTTAATTCACCATTTTTGATATGTCCATTTAAGTCTCCGTTTTTGATAATATGTCCGTTTAAGTCACCATTTTTAAGGTGTCCATTCAGGTCACCGTTTCTGAGGTGTCCATTGAGTTCTCCGTTTTTAAGATGTCCATTGAGATCACCGTTCTTGATGTGTCCATTAGCCTTGATCACTCCATTGGTGATATGAGTTTCATCGTTGTTGTTATTGTTGGCGGGTACTGGTGCAGCCTTCTTCTTTGGCCTATCTTTGTATGCTTGCATGTAGAAGTTCATGAACAGAACGATGAAGATCGTGGAATGCAGGATCAAACCAGCGGCGATGAATCTGAAACAAAAAATAAACATAGGGCTTTTTAGTAAACAGATGGTTATGATGTATAGGTAGTATTTGGGAGGCTCATGACACAATTTTAATCTTCTGATAGAAGAAGCAAAACAAACGTCTATTTAAATTTACAAGATTCGTGATATATTATTCTGCAGTGGTTGGACGATATCGCATCCAAACATTACCGCGTATTTCTAAATCCGAGTACATTTCCTGATGCACGTCGTGCAACATACTTTGAAACAACAGAAACACACCCAGTAAAAACACTATATCCGCATCAAAGTTGCCGACGTGCACTTAGATGACTTAATCCGAAGGTATGGTGATGGAATAAAACAGATATGACTCCATCGTTCCTGTTTATTGCACACGATTCGATGTTGTGTAGCTAGCTAGTAACATATTACTGTTAGGGCATTACTTAGGCAACTCCTATGCTTTTGTCTCGACTAGAATTTTGCAAGATGGAGCTTAGCAATCTCTTTTTTGTTTTGTTCAATAGAAGCTGCATAATATATGCTGCTGAAATTCTTATCTGCAACACATTTACAACTACCCCATTAAATTGAAATATATTTCCAACATGTTACAACAGGTTTATATTTCTTGGTCTTAATTCTAACTATAAAATCCTAGTTTATCTTCAGCTTGATGTCAGCCAGTAAATCAATACGTCAGATGAAAAAAGAGATTTTAAACAGTTAAAAGTGAAGGTATTGTAAAGTACTTACTTGGGATATCCACAGTCGTAGACCAAGGCACTGATCGAATGGAAGAGCACCATGAAGAATTGGACCTGAAAATAAGATACAATGTTTTGAGTGTTCATACGAATAATAATACCTTTAGTCTTCAAAGTGTATCAACCTGAATCACCTCTATTGCACTATGTTTTTTAGTGGAGATTCTTACAAATTGGTTTATTCTTCATCATCATATCAGCTGATAGACGTTCACTGCTGGACATAGGCTTTCCCCAAGTGTCACCACAACAACTGGTCCTGTGCGTCTCGCATCAATCGGTTATTCGCAACTCTCACCAGGTCATCGGTCTACCATATTCTTCATTAAGTAACTTAAATGTGTGGCTGTAGAGAATGATGGTATACTCTTTGTATTTTTTCCTTTTTGTAGTACACTTTCTGAGGTCGTTTTGCTAGATGACGCGCTACAATTTAATTTTAGGAAAGTCAAGATGTTACCGTCACGGTCTTGCCCTTACTGGTCCAGTAGTACTCAAGCGCGTTATGTTAATAGACTTATTAAATTAACTATATTATACACCAAGAGGGCTCTAATTAATTTAAAAAATGGAGAAAGTTCTCGAACTTTCTCTGTTAAAATCTCGAATGGATTTTATGATTCACAGGTGGATTGAAGCAAGAACAAATTTCATATTAAGGGCTTCCAAGAAAATGATGATGCCAAATATTATTTCGTTTCGCAATAAGCATCATTTTTGGGTTTTAATAAAGCTATGGGAATGAATGGAAACTTAATGCCTTTCCGTTACAAATTGTATGACTGCAAAATATGTATGTAATTTTCAATGAAACGCCAAGGGTGTTATTGTACTTTTTATTGCAAATTACTTTGATGATCAAATCAAGATGAGCGTATTACTGAGAAACGAAAAGTATAATTCAATTAAGAATGAAAATCTGCTATGTTGCATCTTTTAATCGAGTAACTATTTCGTTGCCACCTAAACCAGCAACCGTCAATCTATCATCACGTGGTATCGTATAATATGATTATATAACGTATGTAAATATAAATACTATAGATCGTGACAATGATTAACAACTCAATAATCCACCCACGAACGCCGCAGGCGAAAATTATTAGAAGAATAAGGAATTTAGCATCTGCAACCGTCACGCATGCTCACAAGATCCTGTTTCCAAAATACTTCATGCGATTTTATTGGTAAAGAAAAAGTTTAAGCCATAATCCTAATCCATGAAGGAACATTAGTAATCTAAATAGATGGATGATCGGGAATCCGTTTGAACAGACGATAGAAGATTGTACAGACGAGGGCTCAGCATACCGCCAGAGATATTGATAATGATAAGGGCAAAAAACGCAACAGAAAAATAACAGTAATAGTTCAAAATAATAAAAGTAGCACTACAAGAACACTAACTGCACCAACCTGCAAGGGGAATTATGATGAACAAATAAAAAGCCGATACTTTTTTGAAATTGTCATATTGTCGTATGTAAACCTCAATTGACTAACAAGATGCTTCTTAAAGATCGTGAAAAATATACAAAAAATAGGATTAACCATTTTGCTACACGTAGATCTATATGGATCACCGGTTATTGTGGCGACACTTTGGGAGGTCTATGTTAGGCAGTGGTCTTTCGACTGATATAAGATGATGATACGAATCCATTATACTAATTTTAATTATGGCACTCAACCAATGATCCAAACCCTTTAGATGATTCAATTTAGCAGTAAGCCAAGATGGCCGGTAGTTCAAGTACCCAAGTTAATTTAAGTGTAAAACATTTTATAGAACGTGTGTTTGCTAACGGAGAAAGGATACGCGTTCCGCTGGCTGGTGTTGCAACTGTGGCTAAATGTTGCCCCCGCACGATCGACTAGGACTGCGCATGTGGAAATACTTGGAATGGACATAGGATTTCATATGATATTTATTTTGCAATTTAGTTATTTACAATAACACTTTTACACGTCATTTTCTTTTCGTCTATTTAAACTAGATGAGACTCGTGTTTCCTAGCTGACTACCCTGAGAAGAATCACTGAAATAAACTCATTCATTTTCATGACTATTTTGTTTTTTATATATACGCGTTTGTACATAATTTCTTGTTAATTAGCTAAGCATTTATTATAGCAGCTGTAAAAATCTATAAAAATTAAATGTTAATGGAAACCTAAAAAAATGCCATTCCGCGTCATTGTTGCCAGTGTTCTGGACACTTTTGCCAATGATAGCGATGTGGACTATTTGATTGGAAAATATGATATATTTATTGCTGTATTCATGTACCATACCTGTATTTATGTGAATACACTATTTTTCTTTCTTTCTTTTACAGTTTTTGTGTATGTGTATCGGATATTTTTATACCCAAGCAAGATTTTTCATAAAACCGTTATCTGCTTCTCTAAACATTCCAATCTACATATTCGCCCTTTTTGTAGATATATAAAAGATTACAGATTTTTCTTTTGATTTTTTTTTTGTTGTAGATCTGTCTTCCTTATATCTCGATACTATTACTAAATTCCAAATCCCATTCTGAAAAAAAAAGAGCTGATGATAAGTTTTCTTTTTACAGCAAGTTTTTTCAATACAATATCATTTTACTCAGTAACCGCAGTACTACTTTGCCGTGCGCGGTATATCCTACCCGCTTGCGCAAGAGCAGCTCCGACTCAAGGAATGCTAGGCGCGGTGCGCTATCCTTATTGGTGGTTCCACGTTGGTGACGGAAGTATTCGCGGTAACACCTTTAGGTACTGTGCTGTTGAGTTTAATGACTTTTGTCTTTTTTAGTCGAAAGGACAAATACAAAGTGTAGTCTTCAGTCTCGTATTTTGCGTTTATTTCTTTGGGTAAAACCTTCCATTCCATCGTCCATCTCCCCGATGCTACTCTTCTCCTTGACCTTATCATCCATATTATCTTTCTTAGACTGTTGTTTGGATGCCACTAAGTACAAACTGATCTTTTACTACATTTCTTCTTCCCTCTTAGCAAATTTTACCTTTGATATTGTTAAAGTTTGGTTTAGGGTGGTTTAGGGTATTTTAGAGGTTTTTGAAGAAAGTTTGCTTTAAATTTATATTACTCGATTTTTTTAAATTAACCTCATAAATATGTAGGTACTGACATTCATGAACAACAGTTTTAATTACTTTTTTGAGAAGATAAGTACATACAATTACAAGCCATGAAAATTTTGACTGCTTTTTAGTTTATAAACCGTCACTTAGTAGTTTAAATTGTATTAATTTCGTGTACTGTTATAACTACCAATTATGAGTTATGTGCCATTAAGATTTTTATTTTAGTAAATTAACTAGGCAGTTTATAAACCGCGATATATGTATATTTATATCATTCTCAGCTGCCTACTTTAGTAAATGAAAAATGCCGTTGAATACGTCGACTAGGGTGTGCTTATAATTTATTTTATGCTACCGTAAAAAGTTATGTACTCACAATCACATATATTAAGATTAATAGTTTAAACATTCACTTCTACCCGCGTAATGTAAAGTCAAGGACCGTAAAGAAACACGGAAATGTTAAAAGACTAGGAAACACGCAAGCTGAGTCTTAGGCAATAAATTTCTTCCGATGTCAGAACCCATAGAAACCAATTCAACATTTTCATCTACGCAATCCTAACATACAAAATGTTACAGAATAAACGCAATAACTCTTAAAGGGTACTCGTCATTATGAAAAACTTTTATTATGGGATCAACACTGAAATCGCGAAAAAATCGACTGCTCCATACATTTTTGTGCGCATGAACGTAGAAAGCTGGAATTTGGCATGTAGGTTCCTAGGGAAGTGTAGGGGAGCACTAAGAGAGGATTTCCCAAAATTCCTACGGGAACGAGAAAAACGGGGATATGCGCGCACGAAGTCGCGGGCAAAAGATAGTTTTGTATGAAATTCTTCCGTGACTGACTGAGTGATTGACAGACAACGCACAGCCGAAACTACTGGTCGTAGAAAGCCGGAATTTGGGATGTAGGTTCCTAGGGGAGTGTAGGGGAGCACTTAGAGAGGATTTCCCAAAATTCCTACGGGAACGAGATAAACCGGGATATGCGCGTACGAAGTCGTGGGCAAAAGCTAGTGTTTTGTATGAAATTTTTCCGTTACTGACTGAGTGACTGACAGACAACGCACAGCAAAACTACTGGTCGTAGAAAGCCGGAATTCGGGATGTAGGCTCTTTGGGGAGGGAGAGAGGATTTCCTGAAATTACTACAGAAACGAGAAAAAACGGGACATGCGCGTACGAAGTCGCTGGCAAAAGGTAGTAATTAAATAGTTAGTTTGTGAAATATTCTAAGAGAGTTATGTTCGTGTCGCTAATTGTTGAGGTTACCGCTAAGTAGACCGTGCTTGTGGCGACGCCGACGGATAATCTAGATAACTGACTGTTGGTCTGTACGTCGAGTTGTCGGAATTAAGTGTCGGTTCTGCTAAACTGTTGCGAAAAGTAAAGGAAAATTGATGTTCTAGCGTACTAGAATTGCTGGCGAGCCTGCATTGGAAGAGGCATTAAAAGTCTTAGAAATTCGTTACTGTCTCGCTTTGACTTCGTCTTCCTGAACAAAATAGCTTCGTATCGTATACAATGTGAAAAATGGGGGCTATAAGGTCACTTTAGGAGAATCATAATATAATCACGCAACAATCTGTCAAATATCATTTTCATCTTTATCGCAAACTCATTAGGTTCAAGGTTGATTGTGAAAATTTGACAGTGACGGGTAGCGTGACTTGCTTTCTGATTGTGCTAAAGTGGCCTTTTTAGACCCGCAAAATAAAAGCAAGAAAAACTGAGAAGGAGTCATTTGTACTCGGTCATTAATACTCATTAAACACAACTTTTACTGTGGGTACAATACCCAAATTGCAAAAAAAATTGTTTGCCCCATACTCATACACAATTACACATAGCTCGATAAAATGTGCTGATATTTTTTTTTCTTTTTGTGTTTTTCAATGTCGGTAATCAAATCTCATTTCAAGGCAAAGCCACTCTTTTATTGACTGTTCAAAGTCGCCAGTATTTTTAAGGGGTCAAGCATGGTCCCCTATTTCCGCCTTTACCATCTAATGTCAGTTTTTTAACCTCGGAGACTAAATTGAACTGCAAATGTTAAAACTGACTTAAATGCTATTGAAATTTATGTCAGTTTGCCATTTACACAGTTTGTCAATTTAGTCTCCGAGATTAAAAAACAGACTATAGTTCCTACTATATCTAACCTGACCTCTTCCACAGCTGGGCAAAAGCCTCCGTTCATTCCTTCCACTGTTCCCGGTTCTGTGCCACTTCTTGCAAATTCCTAATGAAGACATCCAAGTCGTCCCGCCATCTCCTTTGTGGTCTCATAATCTTCCTGACCTTATCCCATATTATGTGGGGTCGGCGTAACACGTTTTTTTCTTCCATTCTGTCATATCAACCGTCACGCTATCACGAATTCCCTCTTCTTTCATATCACTTCTCACACAATCACGTAAAAATATAAGTGGAAATTAAATATATATTTTTTTCCTACTCCTCCGCTGTACTTTTCTGATCAATGTCGTTGCAGGATCCTAGACAGTTCAATCGTTTCTCCGGGACTCGTCGGGTTTCATTGGCTCGGCGTTTTTCTGGTGGTCGCCACTAATGATTCTGGCTTTCAGGAGTTGCAGTGGTTGGCAATGTATGGCGGGCTTATCCCAAAAAAAAAAACTTTGGCCTCCCTCTCCCTCTCCCTCACCATCCATCCACATTAATATTTATAATTATTTTAGTTACCTACATGCGTTTCATCTCTCCTCTTCACATGACCATTCCAAAACAATAAACAAAATCGATCTAAATCAATACTTACTAGTTGCAGTGTGGTGAGGTGCTTCTTCCACCACAAGTACTTCTGGTACTGAGGCCCCATCGCCGCCAGCATGTAGTAGCTGTACATTATCACATGCACTAGGTTGTTCACGATGTTCGAGAAGGTTCCATGGCCACCTAGAATATGAAATAAAAGGTATTTGTTAATTTACAGTTTTTTTTTTGAGACCAGTGGTGCTATTCAGTAACTACATTTTCGTGTCTCGACTGCGTAATCCGAGTTTTTTTTATAGTTGATAGGCACGCGTTTGACCACTATCTCACCTGTGGTACGACCCAAAGGGTAACCAACAAACCCTATTACTAAGCTTCCACTGTCCGTCCGTCCGTCCGTCCGTCCGTCTGTCTGTCAGCGGGCTGTATCTCAAGAACCTTAATAGGTGGTCAGCTGAAATTTTCATGAATTGTGTATTTCTATTGCCGCTATAACAACAAATAACAAAAAATAAGGTTTATCTTACGGAACCCTTTGTATGCGAGTCCGACTCGCAATTGGCCGGTTTTGTTGAAAACATCTTTAGTTCAGTTTAGCTTGCAAAAAATGGCTAAAAGATAAATAAACAGATTCACTTCCTCATAAATTATTAATATTAGTGTGAATTTTTAAGAACCTTTTTTCATTCGGAAAAGGCTAATTGGTCTAGTCACCATGTTTAAAAATAATTGAATGCCATTTTGTGATAAAGTGTGCGCAGACAGAGCCGTGGGAAACGCTAGTATATGAATAAAGAAAATAAAACACGATCATTAACATTGCTTTTTCTGATTGTTGCAAGATAATGGTTAACGGAGTCTTTTCCTGTAACCTTTGTCAAGGAAAAATTAGATGCAACTACTTTAAATTATCAAGATAACAATGTTGTAGATTTATCAACATAGTAATAGGTTACTCGGCATCTACAATGAATGAGTTTCGTGTAATATTGCCGTTTGTTTTTTACCCATATCTATCCTAAAGAACTGTTCATTTTTCAGAGATGGAAAACTCAGATTATAATTTGTATAAATGTATAATAACAATTTAGGATCGTCAGTGAAATCAATCTAAACTTCGAAGAGCTCGATAATAACAGCCGCACGGGTCGATCTTCAAGGTTAAGCAACGCTTGCCAAGGTTGGTCTGTGGATGGGTGACCATCATAACATACCGAGTTTCCTCCGTGCCTCGGAAAGCACGTTAAGCCGTTGGTCCCGGCTGTCATTTGTAGATCTTTGGCTGTCGTTACGGATTGTCAGAAGCCAGGAAATCTTACTCCAGTCTTGCCATGAAGTACCGTGTTACCCAGTTAATGGGTTGCGGAGGTCTGGTAGGCAGCCGCTCCTCGTATAATACTGGTATTCAGCTAAATCCGGCTTGACTGGAAGCCGACCCCAATATAGATGGGAAAAGGCTAGGCAGATGAGTGAAATCAATCTAAACTAATTTTAATAAGAGGAAAGATTCGATTTTTTGTTTGTTTGTTTGTTACGATTTAACTCAAAAGCTACTAGATACCACCATTAGAATCCACCATTAGAATGATACATTATCCCTAAGTAACATAGGCAATATTTATTACAAGAAAAAAATAGGGATCCTTAAGAAAATTGCAGTGCGAACGAAGTCGCGGGCAAAGTGCTGGTATTTTATATTAGTAAAAAAAAAAACTACTACAAGTAATATTCCTTAATCTGCTGTTTATATCTATACTATCTTTACTGATATTATAAAGCTGAAAAGTTTGTTTATTTGGGTGGTTTAACGCGCTAATCTCAAGAACTGCTGGTTCGAATTGAAAAAAAACATTTTAGTGTTGGATAGCCCATTTATCGAGGAAAGCTATTGGCTATATAACATCACGCTATGATCAATAGGAGCGGAGCATTAATGAAAAATGTGACTCGGACGAAGTTGTGTGGGTCGGCTAGTTTCCAATATTTGTAAGTAGGCATAGGCCACAATCTCTATCTTGTGCGATAAAAAACATTGTAGTGCTTTGTCAAAGAAAGAGGGAGGGACCTTTCCGGTGAAACCTCTCACTGACTGACGGTACCTATTCATCAAACTCTGACCTTTTCGAATCACCAATTTGTTTTAGCTGGTCTGACGACCATGGTTGAACTTGATTTATTAGTCACCCACTGGCGTTGAAGATATTTTCACTTTCAATTTGTTTTACTACTTAATTAAAATGTTTCAACGATCGACAATTAAAAAAACCGGCCAAGTGCGAGTCGGACTGCGCGTAAAGGGTTGCAAACGAATCTAATTTTAAGGGTTCCGTACCTAATGGGTATCTAACGGAACCCTATTACTAAGCCTCCGCTGTCCGCCCGCCAACCCGTCTGTCTGTCAGCAGGCTGTATCTCAAGAACCGTAATGGGTACACAGTTGATATTTTCACAGATTGTTTATTTCTATTGTCGCTATAACAACAAATAATAAAAATTAAGGATTTTGGTACGAAACTCACGAAATGTGGTTGATTTTTTTATTGCTTGTAACTATTTGACGCATTCTTGCTAATCGAAATCTTGTTGTAGTTGCAATCATTCGTATTTATTTTGCATTTCTTTTGTGACAACTTGAGAGACTACAGATTACCGGATGCCGAAATTGGTGGAGTCCAAAGGTCACTGACGTTTGAAAACGAAACCTATGGCACTGGACCGGTTCTATTTCTAAGCGTCGTCACAATCAAACCGTGGCCAACTGTGTCAAGCATAATCATCTAACTGTTCATCGACAGATTCATGGTAAAACCATGGAGCGTTGAAGCCTGCAACCCCCTCTTCTTCTTCTTCCCACACGCCCTACTGTAGCTCACGCCCTAGTGTCAATGTTTCTAAACCGCAAGATATAACTGCTATCACATATCTATTCTACCATCGGTATAATTCTGATCTGTATCTATATTCGGCCAGATAGTGATCCACAATGTCTTCGATCTATGAAGATTCTTCGATGACGAGCTCGTGGCTAAATAATAACAGCCGCACGGGTCGATCTTTAAGGTTAAGCTACGCTTGCCAGGGTTGGTCTGTGGATGGGTGACCATCTTTACATAACGTTAAGCCAATGGTCCCGGCTGTCATTTGTAGATCTTTGGCAGTCGTTACGGATAGTCAGAAGCCAGTAAATCTGACTCCAGTCTTGCCAAGAAATACTGTGTTACCCAGTTAATGGGTTGCGGAGGTCTGGTAGGCAGCCGCTCCACGTAAAACACTGGTATTCAGCTGAATCTGGTTTGACTGGAAGCCGACCCCAATATAGTTGGGAAAAGGCTAGGCAGATGATGAATGTCTTCGATCTAAAATGTGATCTACAATGTTTATGATCTTACTACCGGTATCCGACTGGATGAGTGATCCACTATCCTGTATTCTCCCGAACCATCATCTTCCCAACTACAATGGGGTCGGCTTCCAGTCAAACCGGATTCAGCTGAATACCAGTGTTTTACTTGGAGCGGCTGCCTACCAGACCTCCACAACCCATTAATTGGGTAACACGGTACTTCTTGGCAAGACTGGAGTCAAATTTACTAGCTTCTGACAATCCGTAATGACTGCCAAAGATCTACAAATGATAGCACGATCTGTATTCTCCCAAATACTGATCTACTGTCTATATCCAATGACGTAAGCCTAATCTACTCTCAGCCTGCGTCTGTGTTTCCGAACGCTTACAACCCTCATCTCTTTAAAGTCAGAGTGAACAGGCTCCTTCTGGGTAAACTCGCTCTATCGTAGACTTTGTCTCTGTCATCTCTGACCTAGACTATAGGCAAGAGCAAACCCATTTCAAATAAAAAGTCATTCTATTCTATATCGACGAAAAAAATTTATGTATAAAGGTGTTGTTCATAACCAATTTGGATAATAAATCTTTTATCATAGTAATTAGGAAACTTTTATTCATTTTATCTGTATAATCACCTCATCCGTTGCCGTGAGTGTCGTAAGAGGTGACTAAGGGACTCACCAGCAGCGTTCTCTGTAAAACGCAACACCATACACGGCGATTGCCAACCCGCCTGCCAAGCGTGGCTATTATGGCAAACCCCCTTTAGGGGAGGCCTATGTCTAGCAGTGGACGTCTTTCAGCTGTTATGATGATGATGAACGACCTCATCAACTATTAATAGGCATAGTAAACTTACCAGCAATGAACTTCACAAGCAGCCAAGCCTCGAAAGGCGTCAGGGAGTGGTGGTACAGATGCAGCCACGTGATCTGACTCTTCTTTTTACGCAGCACGAAGAACACGGTGTCTGCGAACTCCGACAGCTTCGAGAAGTAGTACACCCAGCATAGGTGTAACATCTGAGAAAGAAAAAGACAGGTAAGTTGGAGGAAAATACCGGACAGGCTTTCTAAATTATTTTTTAGGGTTTTAAACTTCTGTAAGAAACGGAACGCTTATAGGATTACTCGGTTGTCAAAGTCAAAGCGTTTATTCCAATTAGGCCATTAAACGACACTTTTGAACGTCATTCACATTTTAAATAATATTAAAAAATTAAATTGACTCTACTGTCCATTTGGAAACGTAGATTTTTATGGAGAAGAATGATCAAGAAACTCCAACTCCTTAATGTCTGTCTGTCCGTCTGTCACAGCCAATTTTTTTTACTGTAGTTTTTTTCAAGGTTTGTTAGATGACTGATTTATGTAGTAAGGTACAAGGTACGAATACAACAATCACTAAAAATATTTCCATAAATTAATTAGAATTATTCCATCGCCCACAGTTGCAAGCCAAATAATAGTCTTCTGGGGAATTGCAGTATTTGAAAATAAAAATAAATAAAACGACGGAAAGGATTTCGAAGATCTGACATGTATACATAATTAAAGAATACAATAGGCGCTCATCTTAAGCCCGGTTTCTGCAGTGCTTTATTGGGCATTTATCTGTCCGGCATCGGTTTTGTCGTAATGCCATTGGTTGGTTTATGACCATTTGTAGTCATACACCCGCCATTCTGATGCACATCAGAAACCGGGCAACAGACAACTTGCTTTGATTTAAAATAGATTTTAGCAAATATGTCACAAAATCTAGGTTATTGCTACTGAATCATTATAGCGATCTGCCATTAATTACTTTGTATTATATTTTCGTTTCATTACAATAAGCAGGCCTCTCTAAATTCTTGATTATAGTCACATTCGGAACTGATAATTCGAAGGCATGCGCCTGAACCGGAATTTCTTGTTCATTGATTGCTTTTCTTATAATCACGAGCTTTCTTTTTGTAATCTGCGAGACGATACGTATTTAGTTCAAATGCATGAGAAATTTTGGCTGCAGTTTCTTAAAGTCACTCGCTTACCCGCGCAACTTTGTATACGTCACATTTTTCATTAATGCTCTGCTCCTATTGGCCTTGACGTGATATTATAAACGCTCTTTGAATGGCCCATCAAACAAATAAAAAAAACCAATTCGGAACAGTAGTTCTTGAGATTAGTGCGTTCAATCAAACAAACAATCTTCATCTTTATTATATTAGTATACTAGCTGATCCGCGCAACTTCGTCTGCGTCACAATTTTCATGACTGCTCCTCTCCAATTGATCTTAACGTGATGATACGAGTCGCTCAATCGTCTCTGCTTTAAAAACTTTTTAACAAAAAAATAAAACTGACTTCCAAAAACAAAACACAAACAAAGTAAAAAATAGCTGTACGTTTTGATTGTCCCTTTCAAAATCAGTGGGTCATGTGTTGTGTGGGTGTGGTGACTCAGGGCAAATAAAAATTTGTATGAACTCGGCTAAGGTGGCAAAGACTCATAAAAATGAGTCTTTGCCACCCGAAATAAAGTCATTATTTTTAAAATCTGCTCCAAATCCCTCTAAGCATTCATTTCCCAAGCCACAACGAACCAACTCTTGCAATAGGCGTTTAGGTTCACCTTTTACAAAGCCATAGCTGAATGTAGTAACTATGAATGGAGTCACAGGAAATATGGTGCCTAAGACATCACGAGATGCCTTTTTGGAAGTTGAAAAAATGGTCGACAGCCCACCTGATGGAAAGCAGTTCTCATCGCGATTGTATTGAGTTGATGTTATCAGCCTCGAGATAAAGTATAACGGCCTCATGAATATTAATTAACTGAAGTAGAAATAGTAGTTGGAGGTAGAACACTGTATGAGATTTGTACTATTAACATTACTCTCGGCAGAGCACATGATTTTTGTGACTGTATTTTCCCTCATTTCCAATTATGTATGTTCCTTTTTTTCTCATGTTGTCGGTGTTTCTATTGTGAACCAAATTTGTCCCTTTGTAATCCAACTTTTTAATCTAGATAGGCGTTTGTCCATAATTTGGTTACTAAATAACCAGTTTACATTCTGACTTAAAGTCCCCATGTTGTAGCTATCAAAAAATACAGATTCCGGCAATCATCAGCCAAGAGAGTACACGTCAAACACTTATCGCTTCCCTTTCGACAGACTTCGTTAACTCCAATATTGCTTAAACCCATATTTCTCCGTAAGTCCGTACTGATCTTCATTCCGTAGCAAAGGTACAAGACCACAAGCCTTACGCCACCATCGCACTTGACCGTCGGAATGAACTTGCTTCCACACAGTTCAGTGAAAGCCCACCGCTCAGCTGCGCTTACGTCAGCGACTCCATTTGAAAGTGAAACTGACATTGCGAGTTGAGCTCGTTTTTTTATAAGTTTTATTGATGACAAAATATTGGTGTTAAAGGAAATGTTTGTGTTGTACAGTTTACGTTTCATTTGGAGAATTTTTGGTGGCTGTTAAGGTGAAGGTCTTGAATTTCTATTCTGGTTATTACAGGTCAAGAGTATCAGAGAACTGTGTGTTCTAGTGCCCGGTAAGAACAGTCTATACACAGAAGTGGACTTGATGGTCTATGTTGTCGGTATGGCCAACCATACCTACAACCTCTTTCACCGAATGACATCACGCATATCTAAATCTGCGCGTTGTCATGCGGTGCAAGATGTGCTATAAAGATAGTTAGTATAGATAGTTAAAGTCAATATATATCCCAATTTGTCAACATCATGACGTTTGGACATTTTGATATTACCGTAATGTCACATCAGAGGACCTAGCACGAATAGTAACGTTAACGTAAGTGAATTTTGAATGTAAAAAACTACAATTTTGGTTTAATTTTATGGGATATATATAGGTACACAATTTATATCACTCAAAAATAAGAATGTAGTATCTAATTCAAATAAATATTATGTGCGAAGTAGCGATGTAGCGAGTATTGTAGTTACGTTACTATACGTCAAAAATATTCGTACTAGGCCCTCTGATGTCCCTGTGTAGCTTCAAATCGTCAGTGCAGTATTTCCTATGTATCTCCAAAGAACATAATTTTACTCGTCGATGAGCCCATAACACATCTTTAGCATTAAACCTCACCCTTTCCTACTTCTGCGCAATAGGTTACTTGAATACGAAGAAGAGACCTATAAGGCCCTATTATTTCCTAACAAACAGTGGTAGGTAAATAAGAGATCTGAATAAGGAAAATGGCCAGTTTTTGCTTTGTCTCGTTATCAGACGGAAGGATGCTGGTCACAAAAACAAACTACGTAAGAAGATTATTTGCAGAATGACGTCAGAACATGAAACAAAAGGTTTGAAGATTTTTGTTTGGACATCTCCGTTCTGATCATTTTTCGTTTGTGGCAAAAATGTATAATTATCTAAGTTTACATGGGACTGGGAAGCTATTAACGTATGGTCTTTGTGAGGTTCAGCTGTACAATCGGACCTGTACCTAACTGATATTGAAAATAGAGTAGAATACTCTTTATAATTTACACCATTTTATTTTTGGTTTAGGTTTACAAAGAAAGAGTTTAATTTCCCTTGAAAATTTACCTATCTAAATCAAGCAATATAAAATGTGCTCAAGCTTCGAATGTCTGTTCGACACAGTTAAAGATGACGGCATCTGTGCTTTCAATCCTTACTCCTTACTAATAAGTATTATAAATGCGAAAGTAACTCTGTCTGTCTGTCTCTCTGTTGCGTTTTCACGGCAAAACTTCTAAAACTATTTAATTAAATTTGGTACACAGATAGTCTAGAGCCTGATTAAGGACATTGGCTACTTTTTATCCCGGGAGTATGTTCCCTAGGGATCACGCGGGCGAAGCCGCTGCGCTGGCAGGAGCTACTACAAAATAATGTCTTTGTTCACAAGTCACAAGCGTAATGATGTTTATAGTTTTCCTTTTCAACATTCATAGTGTTCATTGATTTACTTTGAGTATACAATTATTTTTAGGGTGAATTAATCAGAGTTAAAAACCTAGAAGCAGCATACTGCTAAAGAGATTACCACGGACGAGGAATCTCGATAAAATCCTTCCAACTCTTGCGCCATCCCATCTTCCTAGCTCGTAGTGCTGTGCTGGTACTGCCGCTGCGGCTGCTGAGAACCTCAAGCGGCGAAAATATAACAACCTTGTTGGCAATCTTATTTTTGAGCCGTTGGGGATTGAAGCTCTTGGACCGTGGGGTCCGAGTGCTCATGCCTTATTTAAAGATCTTTCGCTTAGTTTACACTTCGCGTGACCCAAGGGCTGGCTTTTACCTCGGACAGAGGATAAGCATTGCCATACAACGTGGCAATGCCGCCAGTCTTTTGGGCTCACTTCCGGTGGACAGCGATGCGGACGAATTTTTTGACGCCTTACTTTAGTTAGGTTTTCTTATTATAAGTGTATATATTTTGTTTGAATAAAGATTTATTTATTATAATGATTAGATACTAAAATGTTGGCTTTTCTTTTACTACATATTAAAAGTATAACATTAGTATGATATCTATACCTACTACTAATATATAAAGCTGAATAGTTTGTTTGTTTGTTTGTTTGTTTGTTTACTTGAACGCGCTAATCTCAGGAACTTCTGGTCCGATTTGAAAAATTATTTCAGTGTTAGATAGCCCATTTATCAAGGAATGCATATAGAAGCGGAGCAGTAATGACAATTGTGACGCAGACGAAGTTGCGCGGGTCAACTAGTCATTCATAATCAGTACCCCTATTCTGTAACAACATTTTCGAGTCTCGACAGCGGAATCCGAGGTGAGTATAAAGATAAGACCTTTATGCTGTGTGCAATAAAGTTCACTTTGTGAGCTATCTCACTCAGGTGAAGCTCGATATCAAAATGGTTACTTACAGAATAGACTAGCAGGATTTAACATCCAAGTGAGATTTGTAAAGCTTCATTGTCCAAACTAGCTGACATATGAGGAACACACTTAGCAAGAGTTAAAAAAAAACTCATTAGCATTTTTGAAACGCGCGTTTCTCTTACAAATTAAACCACAGACAATCGTTTTTGATTATCCGTTTTGAAAATATTTATGTGGGTTTGTACGCACTTTCTAAATTTTTATAGTTTTTTTCACACTTTACTTTGTGAGAGTTCGAAGAACTTGGACAATTGAACACGTATTCAATACACACATTCTTGGTTAAGCTATTACGTAAAATTATAGTCAGTGGAATCTTTAGAAAAAAGAGACCAAACGCTGTGATCGTTGATATTAAAAAAAAAATGGCCTGTGTCATTCCACGATAGGAAAATGCAGATTTTTGAGATCATCTGCCTAGCCTTTTCCCAACTACATTGGGATCGGCTTTCAGTCAAACTGGATTTTGCTAAATACCAATATTTTACGTCGAGCTGTCAACCAGGTCTTCACAACCCATTAACTGGGTAACACGGAATTTATTAACAAGACCAAAGTCTTTTGCTAGCTTCTGATAATCCGTAACGACTGCCAAAGATCTACAAATGACAGCCGGCTTCAACGGCTTTACGTGCTTTACAAGGCACGAAAGAAACTCGGGATGTTTTTTAATAAGACCATAATAATATGTAATAGGGTTCCAGTTTAGTTAAGTTTAGCTTGCATTTCCGTATTAATTCACTCGTTGATATTATACACTAGTTGACCCACGCAACTTCGTCTGCGTCACAATTTATAGTGCTCTGCTCCTATTGGTCTCAGCGTGCCTTTAGCCTATAGCCTTCCTCGATAAATGGGCTATCTAACACTGAAATAATTTTTTAAATCGGAGCAGTAGTTCCTGAGATTAGCGCGTTCAAGTAAACAAACAAACTCTTCAGCTTTATATATTAGTATAGATTCGGAAGGAAGTATTAGTCTATCTATACATTTGATAAGCTAAATAACACGAATGAAGTTCGGACTTTATATTTTCGTGGCTAGAATTATGATTTATAGTTGTTGAATTTTAAGTGTCAAATTTGCCAATATTCTGTCACTTTATAAATGCAATGCAAGGTCTTTTCCTATGTAATTAGTGGGTTTTGTTAGTTACAAAATGAGAGTTTAATTAATGTAACTGTGGAACTTGTAGGTATTAATTAGTTGTTGTAATATGTTGTTTAGTTTCCTGCAGTCTACGTCCGTAGTTCCGTTATTGGAGTTTAAATTATCAGGTTCTCTAACTTCGTTATCATAATGGTTATTAATTTGACTTAACTTAAGTCATTGTACAGATCGTTTAGAGGCAACTAGAAAAAAAGACAGTCTATACGATAGTGATAGTTTTAAAGTTCAAAATGGCGGTGTCCTATTGAAACGTCACATGGTCAGTCTTTTTTGAATATTATATCAGCATGACTGATATTAATGTCGCATCACAAAACTTCTGAGGGGCAATTTTTCAAAATTTTCTTACACTTTTCACAAGTTTTTGACATTGATCGTTACCGAGGTGATATTGTGATCAGTTTGTTGAACGCTTTTTATGTACGAGAATTGACCTTCTAATGGAGTTTATTACAAACTACTCATAATCTTATAATATCTTATTTCTTATATTAATATATAAAGCTGAAGAGTTTGTTTGTTTATTTGAACGCGCTAATCTCAGGAACTACTGGTCCGATTTGAAAAATACTTTCGGTGTTAGATAGCCCATTTATCGAGGAAGGCTATAGGCTATATATCATCACGCTAAGACCAATAAGAGCGGAGCAGTAATGGAAAGTTGGGCGGGTTTACTAGTCTTAATATATAATTATTCCGTTACTGATGAGTGACAGACAGACAACCCACAGCCGAAACTAAACTCCTTGGGGAGTGTAGGGGAGCACTAAGAGAGAATTTTCCGAATTTCCTACGGTAACGGGAAAAATCGGGATATGCGTGTACAAGTTCACGGTCAAAAGCTATTACCTACAACATTTAATAAATACATAGTTTCTTTTTTTTGTTTTGAATCTGACCTCATCAAAACTCAGTCGCTAGCACTTCATAAAACAGCGTTTGATCAAAATCCGCAATAGAATAGATAGCAAACACTATAACACGTTCAAAACAAATATTTTAACTGCACTTCAGTCCGATTCAAACAACGACATTCTCGATTCAATCAAGTATCTAGTTAATCACGTAAGTGTAATCTATCGAACGAATGAATGGCCTAAGTAAGCAATAACATCTTCAAAAATAATATTTTTATTGGACTTGAAATCATACTCTTCAAATGTATTTTATACAACTTGATTTGGATAAAAGGTCACGAAACTAAAATAGAAACATCATCTGCCCATTCTTTTCCCAAGTTTATTGGAGTCGGTTTCCAGTCATACCAGATTCAGCTAAATACCAGTATTTTATGTGGAGCGGTTAACTACCAGACCTCCACAACTCATTAACTGGGTAACACGGTACTCTTTACAAAGACTAAGAGTCAGATTTTCTGGTTTCCGAATGACAGCTAAGGATCTACAAATGATAGCCAGGATGAACGGCTTAACGTGATTTCGGAGGCACGGAGGAATCTCCATGTATTAAGATGGTCACCCACCCACAGACCAACCTTGGCTAGCATTGCTTAATCTTGAAGATCAACCCGTGCGGCTGTTATTATTTAACCACGAGCCAACGTAGAAACCAAAATAGAATATCTATAAATAGTAATTATCCTCAAAATGGCCATGACATTGCTATTGAAATTCGTAAACAAATCATAAAATATCCGGTGCGAAACGTGTTATATTATATAATAGATTTGCCATAGCAGAGGTCATTGATTTTAGAATTTTATTAACATACAAAGTTATATGAAAAATGATGATTAATTGACATATACGGATTGTTGACATATTTCGGTACCTATTTATTTATTTTATTATTTATGTGACTGTGTGAAGGTTACTTCATTCTCAGGTGTAATGCCTTGTTCGAAAAAGATTTGCATTTTGATATACTCGTATATTTTTATGAATGTTTTACCATATACGTTAGTACTTTGCTTTGGCATTGACATAGAGATTTAAAAAACGCAGTGACATTGGATTCGAATACGACAGTTAGTAAATAAATGTTTTATTGATCATATTGTGTTTATGAATATTTTGAAAATGCCTAAATGTTCAGTGGAAGTAGGTATGTAAGAGGGATACTGAAAATATTGGATTTAAAAACTTCGATGGATATAAAAGAGCTATGACTTATTTCTTGTCAGTGTCCTCTGACTTTACTATTTGCATTTGTTTTTCAATAGGTAGAACATGAGACACTTAGAGTGCCTTAAGTGACACTCTATACTTTGGGAGACTTAATGAATGCCAACGACGCTGCAGTTAATTCGCTACCCCGACGAAAACCTTGCGACAGTCCGTTTTTCAGAGACTATTAAGGCTTGTATATTTGCCAATGACCTTGTGCATACAAACGGAGCTAACTACACCTCGGCGCGCCACTCCGCTACCCGTGTTTTTATTTTTTTATAATAAAACAAATACATATTTAAAAAAAGTAACAAAACCAAGTTCTCTTCGTTTGTATTGCACAGCAGTAGATATTATTTTTTTAGTCTTTTGTTAAAAAATGAAGGAGTAAAATGGTTTCATCTCAACGATTTG
Source organism: Lacanobia oleracea (assembly GCA_950371165.1). Taxonomy (NCBI): domain Eukaryota; kingdom Metazoa; phylum Arthropoda; class Insecta; order Lepidoptera; family Noctuidae; genus Lacanobia; species Lacanobia oleracea. Next base: position 4,019,365 of record OX493390.1, on the reverse strand, counting down.
GAGTTGATTTGGTGATTTTTTTTCCTATTATGTGATACCAATACATAAATTCTGGCTAAACCAAGTTACGTGCAATATTATGTAGATTACTACCTATTTTTTTCAGATGTAATTTCTCAGTAAATGCCGACGAAAAACTGCTTCATCTGCACGCTATTTTTAAGCCTTTTCGAGAGAGCACCCTTAACTCATCAGATAAGAGAAATAAACTACATCTGAAAACACATTATTAATGTTCGATATCTTATCATCACATTCCATGTTCTATTTTTTTTTAATTGTTATAAATACTTTTAAAATCGAATTTAAAAATACCGGCCAAGTGCGAGTCGGATTCCTTTCAACACGAAGGTTTCCGTACCATAAACCTTAATTTTTATTATTTTTTGTTATAGAGGCAATAGAAATACACAATCTGTGAAAATTTCAACTCTCTATCTATTCGGTTCTTGAGATACAGCCCGCTTACAGACCGACGGACGGACGGAAGGACAGCGGAGGCTTAGTAATAGGGTTCCGTTGGTTACCCTTCGGGTATGGAACCCTAAAATGATTGATTGTATGTTGCTAAAGGCGACCCTCTAATCATTTTTGGATTACACTAATGGATAGATAATTTAAAAATCTAAATTATACACGTTTTATTTAATTTTAAAAGTTCGAAATTTTTTTTTTATAATTTCAAAAATTGTGTGAATTCTATGATAAACGGTGGGGTGCTGCAAAGAGGAAACGAGTGCTCAAGGTTGTTTGGTCAGGGAAACGCCTTAACGTAGCCTCCCTCTGGGCCCAAAGGATTTGAGTAGTTTACCAACGACTCGAAAAGAAGAAGAATAGGTACAAGGTGACTAGATTAATTTTATTTATTTATTTATTTATTTAATTGTCTATTTATGGAGTTGAATCATGAATAAGAACAACTATCACTTTGGGACACTGCTGTTTCAACACAGAAATAAAAATAAAAATATTTTTTGAAAAGTTTGCTATAGTAAATAGTTCGTAACATCCTGCATGAGTCTGTGTTTCCTGATAGCTACAACCTGGGAGTCTTTAAGTCTAGAGTGAATAGGTTACTTCTAGGCAAGCGTGCTCCATCTTCGACCACATCATCGCTTACTATCAGGTGAGATGGTGGTCAAGCGCGTGCCTATTAATAGTAAAAAAAAAAGCTTTGAAAACTTTTTTTTAAACGTGAAATCATCAAATGTCTGGTACCGTCCTTGGTAGAGCGGGTTGAAGTGTCAGACTATTACTGACTAAAACCCATAAGTGTTCTTCCAAATCTTTGCGTTCCAGGGCCGCGGTCCAGTACCTAATATCCTTCCAGGCTTTATATGTTCCTTGGTGCCTATTGGCCTAGTTCTTTTCTGTCTCCTGCTTGATACGGAGGGAAGTACAAATTATATATGTATTTTTTTCCTGTACTTTTCTAATAAATTTCGTTGCAGGATCCAAGGCAGTTGAATCGTTTCTCCGGGACTCGTCAGCTTTTATTGGCTCGGCGTTTCTCTGGTGGTCGCCATTGTTGATTCTGGCTTTCAGGAGTTGCAATAGTTGGACATGTGTGGCGGGATTGTCAAAAAAAAAACCTACCAGGCTGTTCCAGATCATCGAAGAAAGGAAAAAACACTTGCGTTAAATATATGTGTCATATTTATCATTCTGTGCTGGAAACTGTTTCCAAAAATGACTATAAAGGCATAAAAGGCAATTAATTATTTTAATAGATGATGCATGACCAAAGGCGATAAATAAATCTTTTGATTTCGCTTCTGAATTCCATGATTTATTGATTCGTTTTTGGCAAAAAGATTAAGTGATTTGTCTAAATTGATTTAATGGTTACCTACTCAAATCATTTTAAGGAAAAATACTTTTACTTTTATATCTATCGAGCTAGAAGGCATGTCCAAATATATTTAGTAGTCTTTTGGAAAAATTTATATTTGCAATAGGTCTTGATTATTCATGCTTCCTTTATTTGAACTTCACGTAGGTAATATGATTAAAATTTAAATATATAATTATATTTGTAATGATTAGAATATGACACTGAATATATCACGTTCTCCTGCTTCCTACACTTATCTTAATCCAAATTCACATTGAAAGTTTTTTACCTCGGACAGAGGATAAACATTGCCATACAACGTGGCAATGCCGCCAGTCTTTTGGGCTCACTTCCAGTAGACAGCGATGCGGACGAATTTTTTGACGCCATATTATAGTTAGTTATTGTCGTGTTGTTGTTGTTTGTTGTTGCTCTTAGTTATTTTATACTTTAAGTGTAAGTATATAGTTTGTTATTTCAATATATTTTTTTAAGAATGTGTTCTTCTGATTAATATAAATGTAAAGAATATCACCACACTATAGTTCCTTTTCTTATCTACAGATATCAGTGTCATGTCAGTAACACTGGCTGTCAGTATTGAGGTAATTTTTATGAAAAAAGTTAGAGTGAACTGGCTCCTTCTTGGTAGGCTCGCTCCATCGTAGACTTTGTCTCTGTCATCTCTGACATAGACTAGCATCAAGAGCAAACCCATAACAAATATTAAAAAAGTGGGACACTATTATTATTCTGTATGAATAAAAGGAAGTATATAAACTAAACAGAAATAAAAGCTTTAAATGTTGTTTTTTGTTATTTTAGGTAAATTACTCTGTTTCGAATGGGTAAATTGTATTAAACTTTGTATTTAATTGTGGTGTGTATAAAAGTAATTTTGTTATTTCAGAAAACGCAATTGTGTCTTTATTTCATCAAAGCATATTACTATTGTATAAATATAATTGAAAGCACATTTTTAAACTAAAAATAAGCCACAAACATTTGAGGTATTTCGTTTCCTTAGTAGCAAAATACCTTTGACATTTCAAATCTATCAGCGATACATGTTCGCACACCCAAAGCATTTTCCTTTCCACTAAATAAACACAATAAAGAACGAACTATGCAATTTCACTTTTGTATATAAACAAAATATTCGAAAGCCATGTGTCGAGAAGTCGGTACCGTTCGACGGTCTTGACGCCTCTAGGCATAGACTAAATAATTTGGCAGAACGGACAACGGTCAAAGCTTATCTAATATCTAAGTGTAGGAAGACTTATGCTATTTTAAAAAAAAATCTGTCCCAACTTAAAGACAAAAGGTTGCTTTTTCATTGTCATAACAGCAGTGACGTCACTTAACGCTGATTGTTGTTTTTAACCACGTTCCGTTTCACGTTACTTTAATTCATTATTTTAGATAAAATTCGATTTTAACTAAAATAAAAACATTGCAATGGCCTTTATTTTATCATTTCATTAACAGCATTCTCACAAATTCTACATTTGCATCTTCCCTATTATTGCGGCATCGGCATATCAACTCGAAGCAACTTGCTAATCAGTGGCAAATACTGTCATCGGATACGTATAACGTGTGAAAACTGTGTCTAGATTTTTTTTTTTCTGTAACATCCTCGCTCATAACTGAGTATCGTGACTCCCTTTCCTCCTGTAAGCTACAGGTCTTCAGAACGGGGTCAAACTTAATTCTAATTGAAGTTGCAGCGTGCAGTGCCACTGACATAAAAGTCCTCTTGACAGACTCACGTGAATCTCACCAAAATTTATAGACATTACCGCGAATTTCCTATCGACTTTGTCTCACTGACTAGAGTCACGAGAAATCCCATCTCATTAAAAAAAGGCCTGTAGTAATAATCACCTGGAACATTTCCGTTTTGGAAAAAAAAAACGTAACACATTACTATACATATAAAATAGTATTTTAATGACAGCACTATTTAATGCCCCAGCTACGAGCAGGCTTGTTTTCAATTCGTCATTAGCGTGTTCAAAAATAGTTTATTAGAATGTAAGTTAACGCATGTTAAATCACTGATTCGCATTCAAATAAAAAGCGAAGAATGTGTGCACATTACATAAATATTACATAACATTTTTGACGTTACCATAATCAGTCTCTTATTTAACAAATGTGTGGTGAATGTAGGAAAAAAATCAAAAACACGAAGTCATTATAAACTGCTTAGCAATAAGAACCATCTTTGCGGATCTGCACATGCGGATGGCTTTACCATCAGATAAATCATTAATTACTCGTTTGTAATTAGTAGATAGTTCACAAGATGTTGGAAGAATCACTACATCGCTAATTCGTTGGTTTCGTGTTTTCTTAATAACGTTGTTAGTTTTGTTTATTAGTATGTATGTATCTATGTATTTATTATAGATTGTATTTATTTTTCTTCTCTTTATTTGTCTTTTCTTTATGTTGCACCTGCCATGCTGTCTCTGCACCACCCTAAGGTCGACTGGTAGAAAATGCCTACGGCATTAAGTCCGACTTTGTACAGTGTTTCACTTGTGCATAAAGTTTTAATAAATAAATAACATCACGCTTATTTGCCCCGCAGGCTTAGGCAGAGATATACATGCTTATTATACACTCACATTTCGATATGTTATAAATAGGAGGCAAGAATCAAGAAAGAAGAAAGAAGAGATAATCTCAATGGGAACCATATAACATTTTATGCGACCTAGGATTGCAACCCAGGAACTCATGGTCAGCAGTTGTGCTAGCAACTACTAAGTAGATAGATAGATAAAAGATTTATTGGAACAAGGAAAGAAACACAACTACACCACTTTTCCCTCCCTGAGATTAGAAACAAGGATCGTATCTGGCAGAAATAACGTACCAATAAACTGCATCAATGTAGTTGTCATGACTTATATGTACGAAAAATATCTTAACAGATTTTTCGCGGCATATCTCGCAAAAGCCTGTGACATTCAGTAATAGTGTAGCTTTATTTGCTTTTGAAAATACATAAATGGAAAAAAAGAGAGAGTACATTCAGATAATAAATACCACCTACCTTGTAATTTACAGGTACCTATTTACACCAAAGACATATTATTGTCTGTCCTTCTCTTTAAATCTATCCAAAAATAGTCTTTCAAATATCTTTTTTAGCGATAAAGCCGCGAAGTGTGTCACCATCACTCGCATATTATAAACCAAAGTCCTCCGCTGCGTCTGTCTGTTCGCGATAAACTCAAAAACTGCTGTACCGATTTTCATGCTGTTTTATACCTTACCTTACCTCTTTTACTCACCAATAGATAGAGTGGTTCTCGAGGAAGGTTTTAGTTATAATTTTTCTCGAAAAAAATTTGGGATCCTTAAGAAAATTGCAACGCGGACGAAGTGCTCGTTTATTATACTTTTCAATCTGTATTTTCTTTAACTTATAAATTATATTATAGGGTTTATAATAAAGGGTATTTTATTCTGTTTTCGTCTACATCCAAACTTTACCTGTTTATAATATAAGTGTCAAATGTACCTTCTGCGTCATAATTCATACTCTACGCTAAGTTATAATGGTAGTCGTACTTCTACTTTCTACACCTTAAGATGCGTGGAGAGTATCTCGTTAGCCGTTGATACTTTAATATAAGTACATATACGTAGAAAGTTTATTGATTTTGCGTAACAGGTGACGTTTGTTGCGAGAATTTCGGCATGCGAATTTTGAGATGAAGTGGAACATCTGTCATGGTGATAATTAATGGGAGTTTTGTGGTGAATGGATTTGGTTTCTCTAAATATTTGTTTTGTGAGTGAGGCCTATGAGAAGTTACTATTGAATGCATATTACATAACTGACTAACCGAGTCTACATTCATAAAATCAAATTGAAACGAGTCTCCTTCTATAACGTGACAATTCGACCATGATTCCGATGTAAGAGAGGGATGGAACTATACAGGTGGAGTTACACAACCTTATTTTTTATTCTTTCTAATTAAAATGCTGGTTCCGCTGTTAACCTGTGTTCACCTGGACGCAATAGCCGTTGCGACGCCATACCAATTGAATAGTTTTATTGTAAAAAAAATCGGCGGTCGCCATGTTTTTTGGTTCATCGGAGGCCATAAGACATTAAACACTACGTTTAAGAAAAAAAGTTTAAACTGCATGATTTGGTATGGCATGTGGAATGCCATTAAGCGTCCATTTCTGTTGACTCCCAATGACACACACGTGTGCCGACTACGACTGACAGGTATATCGATTCCGGTAGCGCTACTACAACGTCAGTACTTACTGAGTTGTATGACACACTTGGACTTTAATAATAGCAATTATTTAATAGTAAAAAGGTTTTATTATTACTCACCCGTCTCGCTTTCTCACTATCGCTGTAGTCCACCGGCTGGCACGATAAGCTGTAGTCGCCCCACCACCCTGACGCCAAATGCTGGAGACAAGGAAACAAGATTAGTACACAGAATATATTTTATTTTATTAGAAATGAGCCAAGAGGATCATCGGCAATGTGAGGCTTGTCGCGACGAAGCTCCAAAGTCTTGAGCATCGACGATGTGTTGCTAGCCTGTCGGTTTTCTACCGGTTGCATTTTGGGGAATGTGCGACGGAATTGCATAATTTGATTCCGCCAAGCCCGTTCCGTCATCGGACCACAAGACGAACGGCGATGCGTCACCGGTACATGGTGGACATACCACCCATACGCACACAACGTTTTGGGAACACATTCATAGTGCGTACAGCTAAGGAGTGGAATTCCCTGCGGAGTCTGTGTTTCTGTACAAAGTTATCATCAACTGGTCAAAATTATTATGGCGTGGATCATATTTTTTGGGGTAGTTTTGTATGACTTCCTTGTTCATTTATACAGGCATAGCAGTTTTTGAAATATGGTACTAGTCCCACCTCTTCACTTCCCCATATCTTATCCTAAGCGGTTATCCCTACAAAATTTTTCCATCGTTTCTCTCTGCTATAAATCATTAAAAAAAATTAAGATTTTGTTGTTAAAACTACACTCTCAAAAAAATCTCCTGTACCTAATATGTTAATTATTGTGAATGTACGCAGACTGTATATTTTTAAATTCCTGTTAAAACTAATACCAAGAATATTTTTTTTGTTAAATTATTAATATTTATATTAATTTTACTGTTTGAGTTTTTAGTTTCGTCAGTGACTGTACCGTTGAGTGATTTATGCCAAGGGGAAAAAAATTTTGGTATAAACCCATAGGGTAAGAGATGGGAAGGCGAAGAGATGGGACTAAACCAAAATAAGACAACACCTTATCGTCACAGCCAAGATACATGGACGCAATAAACAACAACAAAGGATACATAACACAACTTTATTACAGAATAGCGTGATAGAATCTAAAATAACCTAGACCACATTTAGTTCAGATCTAGCTCTTGTTAACGATCCATAACACAATAAAGTTACCGCTAGTAATTATTCGGTAACTTTTATTTAGCGTTATGTCTATTGTACGCGTATATTGTAAACCTATATCGCCTTGACCGGTTTAGCTGGAATTCTGCACCGTCTATTCGTACCGTCTAAGATTGCGCAAATTTTGTAATGAATATACCTCCCGGTGTTAATAGATTTAATGTGGTCGATGGCTGATAGACAGGTCATTTTGGAGCTTGTGTCTTTAAAGCATATTGAATTCCTGGCACTACAAAATGCTAATGCCATAATGAATCCATCGTCTTTTTCCTCTCATCGTGTGGGCAGTAAGGTCTAACGACCCCACACACCCTACTGTCAGAGTTTCTAAACCGCCTCAAGGGCCTCTGACATGGTTTAATTGACAACCGCCATTTGGCGGCTGGACCATCGGCTTATACCTGTCTTCTGAAGCACAGAATCATCTTTTTATCAAACAATCAGGTGATTCAAGCCTGCAATATCCTAGCCAAACTGGAAAATAACTTTGCAAAGTATGTTATTCCCGTGGGAATCGAATCCACGACCACCGGGTCACAAGACAAATGCCTAAAACACTCGACCACGGAGGCAGTTAAAAATTCCGACGTGAAAAAGGGATAGTGGTATTCGACATTAGCTTCTTCTCTCTTTCACACTGGAGTCACGATGCTTTTAAAACGTCATATTAGGAGTTAGTAGACTTAAAAGTCTGTATGAAGTCCTATCCCGCGATGGTTTTGTTTCGCTTTTTATAGGTGTTTTGCAGATAGCACTTGAAAATATGGGCGTTTTCAATGATAAGTTTTGCAGAGTTTTAATTGGAAAGATGTTAAGATTGAGCAGTGTCCAACATTTTTGGTGTTACTCTCAATTATGACGAAGTAGAGTAATATAAGTACGATATTTCAAGTAGCCTATTATCATAGCAAAAGTAATCAACTCCTGAAATAAGTTATGCATCTTCTCAACCACACTATTTCACAGCTTCAAGGGATCGTAGACTTGGTTTTAATTTCAACTCGATACCTCCACGCATTTCCAAGGTAAAGGGTCTTGACAACCAAACGGACGGACAACAAAGTTATCTGATAAAGGTTCCGTTTTTTGCTTTGAAGGTACGGCACCCTAAAAAAATATTCATGCCTGTGAGTGTGGGTTCATTTGTACCAGCAATAACAATGTCGCTAACCTGTCGTACTATTGTTGTAAGACATCTACAGTTAACATCTCACTGAAGAAACGCAACAATGCCAAAAAAACAAGCAATTTCGCACAAAAAGAAAAACAAAACAATTTCTAGATCAGTAACCTGCAATCGCCTTGACCCTATTACTGACTGACCACTTTGCAGCAGTGATACTGTCACACTGTCAGCTGGTTGCGTCAGTCTGACCAATGGACCGTGCTCTTCACGCAGCGTGGTTCCGTGTGCTCATAGGTACAATCTTATTTGAGCATTGGGAGTCTTTGGACGAAGATTGTATTAAAAATACTGCAGTGCGAGAATGGATAAAGTGAGAAATGAGTACATTAGAGGTAGTTTAAAAGTGGCGCCAGTGACGGAAACGTTAAAAGGGAATTGCTTGTCTTCGTATGGTCATGTGAAGAGGAGGGATGAAACGCATGTAACTAGAAGAGTTATGAACATAAATTTGGATGGATGGAGAGGGAGAGAAAGGCCAAAAAAAAGATGGATGGATTCTGTGAGGAGCGATATGAAAGAAAAGGGAGTTAGTGATAGAGTGACGACTTATAGAACAGAATGGTTTTTTTTCCTCCGCTGTACTTTTCTGATTAATTTCGTTGCAGGATCCAAGACAGTTGAACCGTTTTTCCAGGACTTGTCGGGTTTCATGGCTCAGCGTTTTTCTGGTGGTCGCCACTGTTGATTCAGGAGTTGCAGTGGTGGGGAATTTGTGGCGGGCTTGTCCCAAAAAAAAAGAACAGAGTGGAACAAAAAATACATGTTGCGCTGACCCCAAGTAACATGGGACAAGAACAGCAAGATGATGATGATTGCAGTGCGATTAAAAAAAAAACACAAACATCTCACCGTGTCAGCTAACGTGAAGTGAACATGGTGAACTGTCAATCTCTACAAATAAGATAGAATGAATGAAATGTTATTTACTAGAAATACTGCAGTGCAAATTTGTAAACACGAGGGAGTGATCAACTTTATGAAACCTATCGCAGCCGCATACTTGTTGGATCTGGTGATATTGTTAGCTACTTATTGATTTGAACATCGACATCAATATGGATAAAGAAAAGATGATTCTCTATTTTAATCAAGGATGATCAAAAGATGATTCCGTGCTTCGGAAGGCACGTACAAGCCGGTGGTCCCGGCCGCCAAATGACGGTCGTCAAATAAACCATGTCAGAGACCCTTGAGGTGGTTTAGAAACTCTGACACTAGGGCATGTGGGGTCGTTTAGACCTTACTGCCCACACGATAAGAAGAATATCAAGGATAAAATGTAGGCATGATACATGCTGCCGAAAATTTCGAATTTTTCTCAACTTCTGACGACTACAGAAAGAGAGGCCTTTCTTATAATTATCTAGTTACCATTTAAAGCCGTTACAGTGCAAAAAACACGCCAATATATCATTACATCGATGGAGGTATTAGCTTTCTCCAAAGACTCTGGCCGAGTGTATTATTTTAATTTGTAGCAACATGCCGTCAACATGTCTTCAATAACAGTGACACACTCATAAATAATACTATTCCAACCGTCTGTTTGTAAGATTAAAGATAGCATACTCGTATATTCAAATGAATTTATGTATTTCAAGTACAGCATAACAGAAATAATTGCAAAAGATGAGTGGAAAATTGTGTTTAACAAATCTGCGTAAACTGAAATGAGTCTCAACAACTTACTGAAAATATATTTCACACTCAACATTTTAAAACCGTAAAATTACACACGTTTTTCTCAACTATTTCTAATCCGACCTAATTTCAATTCTAACTTCCTGAACATAAGATCCAAGGTTGCATGTAACACATCGTCACAGGTCCATGAAATTGCCAAGCCGCCTTGACATGTCATGTTGCTAAACCGTGCGATTCTTTTGCGATTGTGTGGAACAATCGATTTGTTAATTATTTCGCTTTGTTTGTGTAGTAGCGAAGCTTGGAGTACAAATGAGACAAGCTGTCGAGCTTTTAAATCCAATTTCAATATCATTTCGTGTGTTAGCGATGAGTCTCCAACTAAGTGCCAGTGCTGTCATGACGAGTATGTTTTGAAAATGGGATAGTGCTATGCGTCTAGTATGTAATTTGTGGTAAGAAAACAAATAAATTATTATAATCATGAAGGTTTTAAGTCGTCGAAGTGGAGCCCCTGATATTGTAATATGCAAATATGAACCGACTTTTCTTATAAGGTTTGTGCAAACTGTACTGTGTGTGTGTAATACGAATCCAAATAGGCAAAATAAAATATCTCAATATATTGTGCAGTAAGTAAAAATCAGTTCTTTATTATGATTGATGAACAAAACCTGCAATTACCATTCAGTCTGCTAAGAGTCGCTAATAAGTATTGGCAAGTCTAATGTTTAGCAGGTGACATTTGCCTTGACTCATACCTAAATAAAAATAGTCACCAAGCATGGTTTTGAATCCACGCAAATAAACATTTTCTAGTGAAAGCGATTTTCAATTTACCTAACTTGGTTTCAGTAGTTTAATAAAAATTATCTAGCTTACGTGCCAATGACTGCTAAGCGCTCTATACCTAATTCATACTTTACAAGCCAAACTTTTTGTATGAACGCGAACGATTATATTATTATTGTACGAGCTTTAATCAAATTAGCAATTCTTTTGTTAATAAATGTAATTTTAATTGGGCAGTTAACGCGGATAAAAAGTTTGCATATCAAATTAATTTATTGGTTGTTATATATGGAAGTTAATATCTTTATCAATACACATGGTGCTATTTTAGTCTTACAAAGCCGGCCCACATAATGTACCCGATATAAACTACCTCTTGGCGCGGTAAGTTTTTTTTTTTTTTACTATTGATAGGCATGCGTTTGACCACTATCTCACCTGATGGTAAGCGATGATGTGGTCGAAGAAGGAGCACGCTTGCCTAGAAGTAACCTATTCACTCTTGCCTTAAAGACTCCCAGGTTGTAGCTATCAGGAAACACAGACTACGGTAGGGAATTCTACTCCTTAGATTTTTAAATAATTAATTAAGATGATAGGTACAATAAAAATAAATCATGCATTAGAATTATGAAAAATCCTGTTAATAATGTTTACGTATCAAATCAATATCGTCGTTCCATTTCGCGCCTTCCTTGGAATACAAAACTGGGACTGCGCTCGCTCCTGGATATTTTAAACTACGTCAAGCACCACTATTTACTTAAATAAAGTCCATGTCACATGTTTTGATGACAACGAGATTGTATTTATAATAGGAAACAGTAGATATTTGAATAGGGATCGAAGAGTTTTTAGCATTGAAGCCTACATGTAACCTTCTGAAGGTACTACTACCTAACCGTTTGATATAAAATCAGAAGTTTCGGTAATCATCATAATGAAACTGACTCACCTCATAAAACATGTACGACGACAGCAACACCTGTAGCGCGTTGTACGCCACTAAGGTGTTTTGAATCTGGAACGCTTTCCTGTTGGCCATCCATAGTGGGCCAGCCACCATCACGAAGGCCAGGTAGACACACACCATAGCCACGGTGGGCAGTGGTGTGTCGAAGAGAAACCATCCTTGTACTCGAGGATCTGGAAAAATAAGGCAGGTTGTAAATTACCCAGCTTTTATATTTGATTTCTGTAAATTTTGACTGTGGAATTCATCAGCAAAACATTGTATTTTTATGTGTTTTTTATTTTGATGGGTTTGTTCTTGACTCAAGTCTAGGTCAAAGATGACAGAGACAAAGTCGACGATAGAGCGAGCTTACCCGGAAGAAGCTTTTTCACTTTAACTTTAAAGAGATTAGTTTTTAGGGTTCCGTAGCCAAATGGCAAAAAAACGGAACCCTTATGGATTCGTCATGTCTGTCTGTCGTTTTGTCCGTCCGTATGTCACAGCCAATTTTTTCCGAAACCATAAGAACTATACTGTTGAAACTTGGTAAGTAGATGTATTCTGTGAACCGTATTATGATTTTAACACAAAAATAGAAAAAAAAAACAATAAATTTTGAGGGTTCCCCCTACTTAGAAAAGAAACTCATTTTTTTTTATCGAACCCATGCGTGTGGTTATATCATATTAATGGCTAGGTCTTCAAAAATGATATTGAGGTTTCTAATCTAAATTCTAATCTAAATTGAATAGTTTGCGCGACAGACACTTCCAAAGTGGTAAAATGTGTCCCCCCCTGTAATTTCTAAAATAAGAGAATGATAAAACTAAAAAGATATATTATGATGTACATTACCATGCAAACTTCCACCGAAAATTAGTTTGAACAAGATCTAGTAAGTAGTTTTTTTTTAATACGTCATAAATCGTAAACCGCAATTTACCAATTTACCTTTCATTCAATCAGCTCGAATAAAAAAAAAAATAAGATTTATGGTACGGAACCCTTCGTGCATGTGTGTCCGACTCGCACTTGGCCGGTTTTTTGTATGGAAACACAGACGCAGGCAGAGAGTTCCACTCCTCTGCTGTGCGCATTATAAAAGACGTTTGGGAACGTTTAGTGCGAATTAGTGGGTTGGATTGGGTTTCTTCTAAACGGGATTTATATACTAAAAACATAAATAATATATGTATGTAAATGTGTGATGTGAGTAAACGACTTTTGACCGGCCTTACCTCCTGCCCTCTCGTTTTGTTTTTTCTTAAACTTTTAAAATATATTGCTTTTAACTTTAAACGTTATCGTTTCCTTTTAAATCCAGCCATACAGATAAAAAGGAACGTGACAATAGATAAGTGCAAGATTTGTGTGAGGTGATTTTAACGTTGCTAATAGTGTAAGATAAACTTTATATTATAGTAAAGACAGATAGATTTAGTATTTTCTGCCAGAAAGATCGTGCAGCGCATGCACGTATTAAAAGGATACTGATTTAAGTTATTCAACGAAATGTGGAATTTTCATTTCTTGAGATACAGATATATAGTTTAGAGTGTCTTTTTGTTTGGCAATAATATATAAATATTTATCAAGAGTTAATTGGTTTTATATACAATAAGTTACTAAAACTAACAAATACACTAAACTAAAAAAAAACTAAAATATAGCATCAAAAAATTCATCCTCAACGCTGTCAGCTGGTAAAGTGCCCAAGAGACTGGCGGCATTGCCACGTTGAATGAAATTCAAATTCAAAGCATTTTATTTCAAATAAACCATTCACAGGCACTTTTGAAACGTCAAGGTCGGTCAGTCAAAAATATGGAAGCTATTTGCACGTTCCAAAGCGTAGATCTCTATGGAGAAGAACGTGCAAGAAACTCCACGGACACTCTTTTAAATCATGTTCTGTTTTACAACATTCCAAGTTACATATACTTGTTGCTTCTGCATGTGAGGACAATGCAAAGGAAAAAAAAAAAGGGCTTATTATAAGAATTTTAAATATAAAGATTAAAATAAGCCAATGGCAGTTAAGAGATGACCAGTCTCAACCGACGGCGCCTGTTCACGAACATGACGCGTGAATCGGCACCTTTCAGCTCAACCATTTCGAAGGGAACCGAATGATCAAACCCACGCGCCGCCATCAGCGAGACATTTGAGTGAGCATGACATGCTCTCAACCACCATTCTCGTTCATGTCCAACAAGTAAAACTATAACTACTCACATAAAATGTAAATGGTTTCATGGTACTCACATTTACAAAATTTGAAAAATATGCTTCTACTTTACACAAAACTATGGTAGTCAATGACCAAATAATGAAAAATAAATTAATAAAGAGAACGATTAAGTTCTTACATCAAAAATAATAAATAAGTAATTAATATAATAATATAATTTGTATGTATATAAGAATAAATAAACGAAATAATGTAAGAACCTCTAAAAGGAGCGAGCATCTCTTCCAAATATAAAAACATAAAAACCTAAAAAGTGGACCTAAGCAGCTGTGACTGTGGAGCAGGACCAGCATTTAGCCAAGCGTTTTTATCGAGGATATAATCTTCCAGTTTATAATACGCTTGTCTACATAGTGTGCGTTTTATGCATGCTTTAAATGCATAATGGTAATGTTTAATGTTTAATCTTTGCCCAAAGTAAAAACCAGCTCTTGGGTCACGGGAAGTGTCAACCAGCCGTTTCGAAATTTCTTTGAAAAGGCTGTGAGCACAAGGCCCCACGGCCCGAGGGTTTCAACCCCAAACGGCTCGAAAATATAATATATAATCGTTTATTTTGTCATCAAAATATTTAGGGATTAGATAGATATATTGTTTAGCAATACTAGGATATTGTTTAGGAGGAGCTCGTGACTAAATAATAACAGCCGCACGGGTCGATCTTTAAGGTTAAGCAACGCTTTCCAAGGTTGGTCTGTAGATGGGTGACCATCTTAATATACTGAGTTTCTCCGTGCCTCGGAAAGCACGTTAATCCGTTGGTCCCGGCTGTCATTTGTAGATCTTTGGCAGTCGTTACGGATTGTCAGAAGCCAGTAAATCTGACTCCAGTCTTGCCAAGAAGTACCGTGTTACCCAGTTAATGGGTTGTGGAGGTCTGGTAGGCAGCCGCTCCACGTAAAACACTGGTATTTAGCTGAATCCGGTTTGACTGGAAGCCGACCCCAATATAGTTGGGAGAAGGCTAGGCAGATGATGATGATGATTGTTTAGCAATACTATTAAAATATCTTCAACATTGTGGGAGACTGGTGCCTAAGCCAGGCTAATAACCTGTGTTATTGGACACCAGGACCCCACCCCGAGTAACAGTGTCAAGAAAAATCATGAAGTTTAAATTAAAGTCTAAAATAAAAGTTTGTAAAATCTCCATTTGTCATACTTAATGAGAAAGTCACTCATATTAGAGCCCAAGTTACTTAATGAGATGGTTACTCAAAAACTAAATTGAAAGCTTCACAGGCCTACGTATACAATTACTATTAAAAATAAATTAGACTATTTTCCTCCTTTTACTTCCGACGTTTCTTCCTATTCAAAAAGTAGAAAAGAAACGAGGAAAAAACATCAGCATTATTTTTATATGAAGCACCATGTATGTTAATGTTCATCGCAATAAAACGAACTCATTCATTATGATTACCATTCATATCTTCAAACTGGTTATTACACTTGTACGTTCATTCATTAACTTTGGCATTTTAATTTCTTTATTAACTTGTTAACCATATTTTGCAAAACAGTGTGTTTTTGCCTTATTTGTCTAGTGATTACAAGGGTTGCTATTGAGCGAGTGGTCGTGGGTTCCGTAACCGAATCTATTAATTCAGACTTGCTAAAGTAGCTACATCTATCATGGGATATTGTTTAAAGTGTTATAATAAAATACAGCCACATAATATTTTAAAACTGAATGAAACCAAATTTTAAAAGTTGTATAAAACGCACGCTATGCAGTCAAGCATAATATATATAAAGTAAGGGAGTATATCTATCTATACTAATATATAAAGCTGAAGAGTTTGTTTGTTTACTTGAACGCGCTAATCTCAGGAACTACTGGTCCGATTTGAAAAATTCTTTGAGTGTTCGATATCCCATTTAACGAGAAAAGCTATAGGCTATATATCATCACGCTAAGATCAATAGGAGCGAAGCAATAATGAAAATTGTGACGCAGACGAAGTTGCGCGGGTCAACTAATAAAAATGATTGGACCACAACAACCCAACAATGCACTGAAGCAACGACTAAAGTGCCCAAACTTTGATTAAGATGTGAAAACATTGTAAGACCTGCTGAAGATTGTACGATTATCTTTGCATTGTATAGACTCAATCTCGTATACATTGTATAATTTCAGTCATTGATTTATTTCATAACGATTGTAATGATGATTTCGTTCAATTTAAAAGAGTGTCCTTGCAGTTTCTTGCACATTCTTCTCCATAGGATCTACTCTTTGGAACGAGCAACTGCCGCGCTGGAGATAGAGTCTTGCTGCTCTTGTTGAATGAAGCTTCATCTATTTGACTGACAGACCTTGACTATTCAAAACTGCTTGTAACTGGTCTATTTGAAATAAATGATTTTGTTATATACAACGCGTTTAAAACAATACGAATCATTGGGCATCAAAAAAGTCATCCACGTTGCTGCCAGCGGCATGTTTAGGAGTTACTGTAGGGTTTTCTATTTGGAATATCTCAGTAGCATTATGGAGTTTGGATTAGTGGTCAGTTGATAGAAATTAGATGATATTAGTAGATAGTCATTAATTATTAATTATTATGGAGGAAGCTAAGTAGGAAGGTGGACCCTGGCAATAGCCGGGATTAACGCCAGGTGGAAGAAGAGCAGATAGTAATTAGTAATTATACAATAAAGTGTTAGAAAATTACATATAATTTTTATGACAAGCAACACGCTTGCTAACCTTGCATCTAATAGTAATGTCAAGGAAGAAATAAGACGATGTAATTATAATAAATTATGAGTATCATGTTTTTAAATGATAAATGTATTTATTTATAACCATCTTTAAGGAGGAGGAGCTCGTGGCTAAATAATAACAGCCGCACGGGTCGATCTTGAAGGTTAAGCAACGCTTGCCAAGGTTGGTCTGTGGATGGGTGACCATCTTAACATACCGAGTTTCCTTCGTGCCTCGGAAAGCACGTTAAGCCGTTGGTCCCGGCTGTCATTTGTAGATCTTTGGCAGTCGTTAGGGATTGTCAGAAGCCAGTAAATCTGACTCCAGTCTTGCCAAGATGTACCGTGATACCCAGTTAATGGGTTGTGGAGGTCTGGTAGGCAGCCGCTCCACGTAAAACACTGGTATTCAGCTGAATCCGGTTTGACTGGAAGCCGACCCCAATGTAGTTGGGAAAAGGCTAGGCAGATGCTTATTTCTTAAGGATGGGAAATCATCAAATGACTCTTTCCGCTCTGGAGTGGAAGAGAGTGTCAGACTCTTACTGACTTAATTGTTTCCGTGTTCCTACTAATGCCCTTTGCGTTCCAGGGCCGCATTGACTTCCAACAATTCCGCAACCTGTTCCCAACTATACTGGAAACTGGTATTCAGTTGAATATCAGTACTATACATGGAGCGATTTGATATCTGACATCCTCAACCTAGTTTCTGGGTAGCTCCGCTTGGTAAGGCAAAATTGACAGATTTTCAGGGCACTCCAGCCAATATTTTTGCAAACTTTTTCCTCAAAAATACACATTAATTAACAAATAAGTCAAGCCTAATCTCTTGCATTTTTATTTAATTTAGAAACCCACAGTTATAACAATTAATCCAAAATAGAAAGTGGCTACTGTTGTATGAATACCCAAGTAAAGAGAGAATGCAATTACAGTAAGCAATGATGTAGTGGTTTAAGCAATTACAATTACATTATACAATTTACAACTTTACTACGACAAAGCCCTTGAAAAGGTGAAAGTGCTTTACTGGGCGATGCATTGGTTACTCGACGAAGTTGCTCAGTTTTTCTCACTTGAATAAAATATGTATACATTTAACAGGAAAAGAAAAGAATATAATTGACTTGTCAAAACTGTTTAAAGAATTTCGGTTTTAAATTTTTACCCTTTAATTTTAATTCTCGGCTCCATTCCTTTCTGTTATGATGTTTTAACATGTTTTTTTTTACTTAAAAGGACTTATGAATAAAAGGTTATCATGTGATTTTATACTCAATGTACTTAAAGACTAAGCGATAAGCTAGTGATAATTGAATAAAACGAATCTTGTAAAAATATAATAATTATTTTAACATTTGTTAATAAAACGCAATTAAGTGATAGCATCGTATTCTAAAAAATTACATGACAATAGTAATAAACCTAATAATTTAGATTTAACCATTGGAATTTTATGATAACGAGCTTTTTTAGTAAGAAAGACTTCAACGCGTTATATACCGGTATCGATTTTCCATAATATCATAATTAGGATTACTATAATGATAATTTACTATTGTACTTAAAATATGTGTTATATAATATTTCCTTTATTCTTCTTTACTTATTTATACATTTAAAAAAATTTTATATAATATTATTATAAGTGATTCTGTCTCCTAACATAAATCATAAACACGTTATAAAATGAATGAAAAGAAACAAAAGTTGAAAATGCTTCGTTTTCCTCAATTTTTGCGCAATCATAAATATTATGCGAAGTAAATAATTATGATAACAGCCATCATAATGATCGAGTGTAACCTGTGGTCACAACGGCGTGGTCAGCGTAGCTTACCGCGTGAAATCAGAATGTGAAAGTGGCGTATCATTGTCCCGTGGATGCTCTAAGATGATGTATTGCTTTCTATTGTTTAGGCTATCTGTACATTTATTTTTAAATCTAAACATCATACCCATTAATAGACATTTAATTAAGTAACTATTACTGTATAGTTATTTTTTTTTTAATTATTCTTTTATAATTAATTTTTAAATTAGAACTGAAAGCTTCTTTGTTGTTTTTACAAAGACATTATTAAAGATTATTATTAGTATGAAGTGTTTGTATTTAATTATTTAAATTTATTTTACAAATAATTGTTATATAAAAAACCCTAAAATGAACACACTATACTTGATTTGCAGTTCGATGCATATTTGAAACTTGTTCAAATAATTATTTTACTGATTTAGTCCTTGACATCATTATTTCAAAGCTATTGCGTACAATTTGCACAATCACTATTTATAATTAATTTATACAAGTTTAATTGTACTTATAACGGAAGGACATATGTATCATGAGCCTCTTTATATTTTAACAAAATTAATACATAGATACCAATCAGTGTCGTCCTATTTCAAATGCTTAATATTAATTACTTTACGTTTTCTGTAATTTTTGTATTAGCTAAGAGTAATCTTGGAAAGTAATTTCTGCCATTACATATTATTAGTTATTCAAAATATACTTCCTTTATTATTATAATTACGTTAACATCGACCAGTTGATGTGACAACCCTTAAGGGAGACCAATATCCAGCATTGCATGTTTTTTGGTTGGGATCATGCTGATATAAGTATCACTTAGATAAGCCCATATTTCTTATTCCTTGTTTACTGATTCTATCTTATATTTTATTCCTAAATGAAAATAATTTAACAAGAAAATATAATTCCACAAAAATCGATAAAAAGACTCAATGTTGAATTACGCTAGCTGTTTACATGTACCGCAATATTATATTCGCAAACAAGTTTTTCTAACTCGTGAGGTAATGACATTGAAAACGAAAAACTCAAGACTGACATTGACACTAAAACCTAGAATTTTTTGATGTTACGATTATTTTTATGGTTCTAGATTTGGTGCTTTCGTTACGTTTTTTATATTCGTTGCATTTTGCATTATAGAATATTAATTTAGTTGAGCTTTGACGAATGTTAACTAAATGTTAGTAATTAGTTCATTGTTGGTTAGCCTATGTTCAACAGTGAACTAATTAAATTTTCTGACTGCTCATTGATGAAGCAAAGTCATAATTATGACTTATTTAACATATGTCATTTTCTATTTTTGTTTTAAAGCGCGGACAAGAGAACGGGTCGCTTTATTTAAGATAAGAAAAAAATGTTTGATGCTTTAACACATTTTTTTCTTTCCTCATATTTTATCCCAATTAAATAATTTATAGATATTCATTTCGTTCGAGATCTTACGGTGCCAGTTAAACCAGTAACCGTCTTGTTAACCCATCGTAGAGACCGTACTACGAGTAACACACTTTGACTTGTTACTAGTTATTCCGGTTTCACGGGAAGTACCTACTGCATTTTCTTTCACTCTCGATTTGCATAGCATAGATTTAATAATTTATACAAATTCGTTTTATCAGTTTCGTGGTTTCAAGGCTGTTTTTGATTAAGTTAATTTTAAATTTTGATTTATTCGTGTGTTTCAATTAAGATTTCATTGAATATTTATAACCCTTTCTTTTTCTGCTTTTAGATACAGTTGCCTAAGATTCTTTGGCCTTCGAGAGAATCCTTTCCACTGATGTTCTATTTTTAATCCGTATATTTAAATTGTTTCCACATTAGTGATTCATGCTATCCAGCCCGCCTCACTGCCACATTTTTAATTGACTAAAAATTTTTCCAAGGCATCTAATTTCAATGATCATCTAGAAGTCCTTGAAAGTCCATGTCCCTAGCAAGAATCTAGATTTATTAGCCTTAGCATGACCTGAATAACCCCATTTTATTATTTTACCACCGACACCTGTCTAAGCTAAAGCAAATACTAATAGCAGGTCTTTATGATACAATAAAACCTGTCGGAAGCAATTTGCCATTGTTATACCATTATATAACATAACAGGTTTATTATATATCGCGTGACATGGTACAGGTATTGTAGATTATACTCTTTGTTGGTACAGAGACCTTGTTCAGTGCCAAAGGAAGATGGGTGTAGGATTCTATGGTGTTGTCTCACTTGAGTAGTGAAAGGGCTTGGTTTGTTCAATACCTTTTAAGTGTGAATAGACATTTTTTTCTAAAATATATTTTTTTAATTGAATGTTAAATGTCAGAATTTTTGTTCAGACTTAATTTTAGAGCTCATGGCTAAAGAATAACAGCCACACGGATCGATCTTCAAGGTTAAGCAACGCTTGCCATGGTTGGTCACTGGATGGGTAACCATATTAACATACCGAGTATCCTCCGTGCCTTGGGAACCACGTTAATCTGTTGGTCCCGGCTGTCAATTGTAGATCTTTGACAGTCGTTACGTGTTGTAAGAAGCTAGTATCTGGCTCCAGTCATACCAAGGAGTGCGCACCACGAAAAATACTGGTATTCAGCTGAATCTGGTTTAACTAGAAGCCAGCCCCAATATAGTTGGGAAAAAGCTAGGCAGATGATGATGATTAAATTTTATTTTGGAGCCAGGTAATTAATACGAAGCTGTTAATTTTGAAAGAAAAGAAATAGTAAATTAGACCATTGTAATTTGTAAAAAGGCTCTAAGTGTTTCAGACCTGTTTAAGTAAATATTGAACTTATTATAGCATTAAAATATCGTTAAATACTGGAATTCAGCTTTAAAATATTATAAGTGCATTAAAATATCGATTGATACGTAGTCAGATTTTATCTTATTCTCCACATAGACGTTCAATCCATCGAGAAAGTTATCCTAGTGCTTACTAAGGAATTCTATAAACTTTCTTCAATGACTTTTATGATTTGTGATCTCAGATAAAACGTTTTAGGCAATGTATCATCTTATTGTTAACGCTTGTCAATGTAATTGAATAGTATTGTGTATTGAAATATGAGATGGACGTAGTTACCTATCGTCTTTAGTAAGGAGAGATTTTGACGTTATTTATACATACAATTATTTGCATCAAAGTGCTAGTTATTTTATTCTATTTTAGGCATTTGTAGATTTTGTTCCACGAAAATAAATTAGGGATTTTTTTTTACTATTGATAGGCATACGTTTGACCACTATCTCACCTGATAGTATTTAATTGTATAGCTGTGTAGTAGCAAGATTAAAGTAAGAAATAATAATGTAAAAAATAAATACCTGATACTCTTTCTGCTAGCATCCAATATTTGTTGATAATCGTCGTCCAATTGTTGTCTGAATAGTAGTCATCTATGGCAATTTTCACAAAACCCGTCATTTTTACTAATTATTATTTTTAGTCACACAGCTTTAAATATTTAATAATTATTATTGTTTCAGTCTCACTTCTCACTAGTCACTGCCACTTCACTTTAATGAAGTCTTTTCTTTTTCTTGTTGACTGTCCTGGTAACAATTTGCGCTGAGCAAGCTGTCACCTGAAACGAAAAAAGCACAATTTAAATAATGAAATATAGTGAAAGCATAATAATTAAATGATCTATTATTATTTTTTTTAAACAATAGTGTCTGAATGGGGTATTAATAAATAAAATTTCTGATGAAAAATTTTAAACAGTTTTTTAAATTAAATAATTTATTGTTAAAAAATTAGTCGAATACTTGATTTTTTTTAAATCCTAACCAACAATGATCATTTAATCTGAATTCAAACTGATTTGTTTATGTCACCATTGAATATTTTTTTTTTAATAAATATTATCACTAGATATTATTTTAAAATAATAAAATAAATTAATTTAATATTAGAACAAAATATTTTAAAAATAATTTTTAATTCACAGAATATTGTTACCGATGATATTTCGTCGCCAGCATTTCGTCAATAGATTTATTAATGGCTGCAATACTCAACACGTGCGCATATCATCTCAGCGGATGAAAGCGAAAACTTAACTGAAGTTTTGCGAAAGTGTGCGCACGCCGATATCCGAGCCACAATTGAATAGCCCGCGCTTACTCCACCAATCACAAGCCTTCCTACTCCCACGCAAACACAAGGACACAAGTCACACGACACCGCTAAACAATATTGAATCTACTGACGTAAACCAAAAGCTGGTTTTGCTTTGCGTTTAAGTACGGTCAGATTTCTTGTGGAGTTCAAAGTGCGACTGTATTTTCCAACTACGTAGCACAGTGTTTTGATTTTATTTTACTGTTTTTTGTCAATTAGCTGAAATTGCTTAATACAAAGGACTCATCATTTAAGTGTTTCTCATATTAAAAGCCTGATTATTAAAAAAAAAGTCAATGCGTGTATTTCTGAGTATTATGCAAAATGTTTTACTACTAAACTGGAATTTGCCATGTGTTTACAATATAATTAATATTGTACTACATTTTTAAAATTATTTTTTAATATAAACAATCTTGCTTGTCTAGTACATAGCCTTCACAAAAATACTAGGTTAATTGGACAAGAATTACGCGTAAAAACGTGAGAAATTGTCACTAAAACAAAGAACGAAATATGCCCATGACACCACATTATTATGTATTTGGTGACAAAAACATTGTCTTAAATATTTGAATTACATGCATACTTGGTTTGGATATTTTGATTGATATTATTTTCTTTTAAATCCATTCTAAGGTTCCCTATAAAAGATAACTTTTAGCGATAAGTCCGTTCATTATGGTACCCTATATAAAGTTATTTGCATCTATCTTTTCTACTTTTATGGTGTTCGTAGTAGTGGTTGAGGAGCTCGTGTCTAGATAATAACAGCCGCATGGGTCGATCTTCAAGGTTAAGCAACGCTTGCCAAGGTTGATCTGTGGATGGGTGACCATCTTAACATACCCAGTTTTCTCCGTGCCTCGGAAAGCACGTTATGCCGTTTGTCCCGGCTGTCATTTGAAGATCTCCGAATATCAGAAACTGACACCAGTCTTGCCAAGAAGTACCGTGTTACCCAGTTAATAGGTTGTGGAGGTCTGGTAGACAGCCGCTCCTCGTTAAATACCGGTATTTAGCTAAATCCGGCTTGACTGAAAGCCGACCCCAATATAGTTGGGAAAAGGCTTGTAGTAGTAGTTAAGAGCTTTTTTTTTTCTGTTCTATTAAATAATTGATTTATAATAGAAGTATTTAAGGTTGAAATGGAAATCTTAGAACCAATAGAAAACTAAAACACGTCATCTATACTAATGTTATAAAGCTGATGAAGAGTTCGTTAATTTGTTTGTTAGAACGCGCTAATCTCAGGAACTACTGGTACGAATTGAAAAAATCTTTTACTGTTGAATAGCCCATTTATCGATCAAGAATATAGGCTTAAAACATCATGTTATGACCAATCGAAGCGGAGTATTAATGAAAAACATGATGCAGACGAAGTTGCGCGGGTTAGCTAGTCCGGGGGTCTAAACGGGTCACTTTAGCAGAATCGTGTTAAACTTATATATATGTCTGAAACAAAGATATTTTTTTTTTATAAAAATGAATTGCTGTTCGTTAGTCTCGCTAAAACTCGACAACCGCGTGGCCGATTTGAATAATTATTTTTTTGTTAGTTTCGCCAGAATACAGGGAAGGTTTAAAAACATAAAAATGGGTAAGTAGGTTGGGGTAGACGGGAGCGAAGCCGCGGGGGACAGCCAGTATATTATATATTTGTTGATAATCTAACTGACGGTCTAATTAGACTCTTTCGGTGGACAAGCCTATTCTGGGGGTGCATTGAAAGTCTCCATGAATACTATTTGACAGCTCTGTTCTGCTTTTTTATTCCTTCCTGGTTTATAAATCTGCCACGGCAATATAATAGCTATATGACAGGAGATTATAAGAATGACTGTTTTAGTTGATTGCTGAGGAGCTCGTGGCTAGATAATAACAGCCGCACGGGTCGATTTTCAGCGTTAAGCAACGCTTGCCAAGGTTGGTCTGTGGATGGGTGACCATCTTAATATAGCGAGTTTCTTCCGTGCCTCCGAAAGCACGTTAAGCCGTTGGACCCGGCTGTCATTTGTAGATCTTTGGCAGTCGTTACGGATAGCCAGAAGCCAGTTAATCTGACTCCAGTCTTGCCATGAAGTACCGTGTTACCCAGTTTCTGGGTTGTGTAGGTCTGGTAGGCAGCTAAATTCGGTCTGACTGGAAGCCGACCCCAATATAGTTGGGAAAAGGCTAGGCACATGATGACTATTGTAGTTGATTGCTAAGTGAAAATTCACTTTCCTATATCCTTCAGCAAAGGCAAGAAGCGGATATGTGTGTTACTTATTATACAAAGTAAACAAAAACTCGTGGAAAGTTACTAAATGTTTAATTCGCCTGCGCATTGGTTTAAAAAACTGCAAACAAAAAATTTCAAAAGTTCAAAGGAACTTTGTGAAAATAATAAAAAAGACAGATTGTACCCTGCAAAAAGTGCAGGGGTCATTTACTTTATCGAATTAAGCTTTTTCTGTATTGTGCGCATGTACAGTTGTCATGATCATCAAATAATAAAAATAAAACAAAAATAGAGTGTATTAATTTTTAAGGTTCCCAACCTCTGTGGAAATAAGGAAGACTTATAGGATCGCTCGGTTATCTGTCTATCTGTTCGTCTGCCAAAGCCGATTTTGTCTGCATCTACTGGCAGGATTCAGTACAACATGTTACAAAAATGAGATTCGTTTGGAACCCTTTGCACGTGAGTCCGACTCGAACTTGACCAGTTTTTTTTTATATAAGGTAGTTATTTTAAAATCATTACCATCCGGTTAGTCACAAGTCTTTCGGAAACATGATTGGATGTAATTTTAAGTTCATCGAACTTTGCAATCCATTTTATTCATTTAGAATGTTAAAGAATTTTTGAATCATAGACGATTCAAAATATATGTTTAAAAAAATATAAGCCGATTTTAAGTTCATAATTTCTGAAGAAAAGATTTGTTAAAAAGTATATAAACTTAGCATATCGCTTTTCTATGAATAAGGCTAATGGTTTTATAAAAAAATTAGACAGAAAATATTATTTGATCACGTAAATGTAATCTATGTGTCTTCCCATATTTTCTCGCCTTTCACCCGTTATAAAGATAACCATAATTTACAATAAGGATAACAATATTTTATTGTACTGTTCAACATTGAACTTCAAAAACTTTTAGCACAGTCATCGCCGCGGGATAAGCTAGTGAAAATATAAAATATCCGGTCGTAAATTCGCGCTCGCTTCACATCAAACGTTAAATACCTATTGTGCAACGTGCACTTGGACGCACAAGTGATTGCGATTTAGCAATATATCTCCGGACCGACCTTCGGATATTCTGTAATGTTTACCCTTTACAATAATGTGGAGTTGTGGACAGTCATTATGATTATGTACTGTATGCACCGTAGCCTCGGGATAAAAATAAGTAAAACACAAAATTGTTTAAGTATTGATCATGTTTTATAAAAATAATTTAATTTAAATATACATGTAAAATACCAAATCCAATACAATCACTTTGATTTTCGAACCGAGTTTGAAAATCTATGAGATAATATTGAAAGTTTTAATTTTTTTATAAATAATAATAAACAGCCTGTTACTGTAGAGCAAAAATGTTCACAGACAAGTACCTACATATCCCAACTGTCAATTTTATTAAAGATTGAATGATTACGTTTATATACGCCTGTCATTCATACGTCAATAAATAATTGTATTGTTTATTACGTTTTATAATGACATAATCATGGGCAAAGGGTAAAGAACCTTTCGAACATAAAGTTAAAGACATTGCTAACGTCATTGGTTAATTCCATAGGTCTAACGTAGTGTTCTATTTAAATTATAATTACGAATAATATGCTCTGTGAAAAATATGCTCTTTTAGCGATAATAATGATTAACTGTAGCAGTATTCATTAAAATAAACCTTTCATGTTGATTGATCACTGTAACTCAATGAAAAAAAAATTACAATATTTAACATTTGCGAGGCCAACGTCAATGCTGTCAATATGACATAATTCTGGACAAAACTTATGTAATTTTTAATCATCGATACGACGAGGAAGAAGTAAACACACAAAGGGGTCATGAATCATGACATTATGGTATAAATACGCACAAACTAAAATGTATAAACCTTTTTTTCCATAGAAAACTGTTTTTGCATGTGTTCCATTATAGTAATTAACGATTATTCAATTGACAAGCAAAAACTTTGAGTTCCTGACAAACAAACCTAAACCTTGACCATTTGCCATGGAAAAATGTTCGTACGTCACTATTTTGACAATAACAACATGAAATGCTAAAAGTAATGTCATATTAATTGGACAGCACACAACCTGTGCCCGGGCTACAGGTGCAAAAATGTTTTGACGAAAATAACATATAAAATGTAGACAGTGAGGGTTTTCTGAAATGGCGAGCATCAGGTGGCAGCACTAAGGCGTCAGGCCCAAAAACACCTGTCAAAACGCATTTTTTTTTGAACAATTGTTAAATTGACATCAACGTCATGTTTACGTTAGTGTAATTTTTTGAAGAATGAGGAGCTCGTGGCTAGATAATAACAGCCGCACGGGTCGATCTTCAAGGTTAAGCAACGCTTGCCAAGGTTGGTCTGTGGATGGGTGACCATCTTAACATACCGAGATTCCTCCGTGCCTCGGAAAGCACGTTAAGCCTTTGGTCCCGGCTGTCATTTGTAGATCTTTGGCAGTCGTTACGGATAGTCAGAAGCCAATAAATCTGACTCCAGTCTTGCCATGAAGTACCGTGTTACCCAGTTAATGAGTTGTGGAGGTCTGGTAGGCAGCCGCTCCTCGTAAAATACTGGTATTCAGCTAAATTCGGCTTGACTGGAAGCCGACCCTAATAGAGTTGGGAAAAGGCTAGGCAGATGATGATTTTTTTGAAGAATGATGATCTCTCGCCTATGTGGCGCGAACTGGTGCCGTAAATATTCCTGGCAACCCTTATTGATACCTGATAATTTTATTAATAGTCCTTTTTTATTTATTGCTTAATTGTGGCATATTTTTGAATAATCGCCCATCACCTATTTATTATTTACGTTCACAATTAAAACGTGATGAAATAATTTTATTTATAACTTGCCATAAGCTATTTTAGGCCTATAAAAAGCTATAAATATCATCATGTTTACCAACACATCATAATTCCATATTTTAATATTTATTGCTACGGATTTGAATATCGAGACCTTCGTTCATAAAATGTCTTAAATATTAAATTTTCTAGGCTTTCTGCACCGATGTATCTCCAGACATATCCTAAGTATTAACTCATCGTGTGAATAATTTGTAGTTCGTCATAGCTCAGCTAGAGGCGCCACTGGTCGCTTTCACCACAACTATACATATTTGTGTGAACTTGTAACACTTTTCTCACAGTCAATGTCAGACCGCTCGGTTTTGTAATAGAAAACGTACAGTCGTGTGTAGTCAGTGGTTAAATATTATTATTTATATAGAGTTATCCTTGTACTTTGAATATGTTAATGCACTTTTGAAAAACAAAAAAATAAGTAAGAGGAATGATCCAATAAACTACGAAATGGATTCATAAAGTATGTTGTAAAAAAATTAAAGTTAATTATTTTATTTTGTATCCTTTATTTATATGAGGTTTTTATCCAGACGGATTCGTCAACCCCATATTTTAATCTATACTAATATATAAAGCTGAAGAGTTTGTTTGTTTGTTTTGTGTGTTTGTTTGTTTACTTGAACGTGCTAATCTCAGGAACTTCGTGTCCGATTTCAAAAATTCTTTCAGTGTAGATAGCCCATTTATAGAGGAAGGCTACAGGCTATAAATCATTACGCTAAGACCAGTGGGACCGGAGCATTAATGAAAATCGTGACGCAGACGAAGTTGCGCGGGTTAACTATGACGCGTGCAACTTTCTTCTGCGTCACAATTTTTATTTTTACTTAATAAAAATATAAAAAATTAAGATATCAAAAATGGTCCTTCGATACAAAGAATATTTTACAAAATTAATTTAGCAATGTGAATGTTTGCTCCCATCGGTTCACAATAACAAAATAATTACTAACGTCGTCGTTTGAGGAAAATTCGAACTTAATATTATAAGTGCGAAACTGCTTTAGTTTGTTACGCTTTCACGTTGTAATTGCTGAACTTATTTTGATGATTTTGGTTCACATATAGAAGGGAACCGGTGGTTATAGCCTGCTATTTTGCGAAAATATATAATATAAACGCTGGCGAAGTCGCGGGTCAAAGCTAGTTTTGACGTTCAAAAGTGCCGTTTAATGGCCTAATAGGAATAAACGTTTTGATTTTGACTTTTACATACTTTAACTGGACGTGAGTGACTATTCCACTTACCAATGAGCAGTTTCTGTGATAGGAAACATTAGTTCAACACAAAATGATTACAGGTCGATAAAAGGATTGATCGCTTCGATGAAATGGATTTATCAAAATCATTATCGATTTGTATGCATCCATTAATTCTGAACTTAATAAGTCTCTTCCTTTGCTTGATTTCCTTCCAGAACATTATTTCAATGATTTATTCATAATTTTTGTTACGTTTTCATATAATTTGCATAACGAACGTTAGATCAAGGTTTCAATAAATATTTATATTATTGCATTTTCTATTTTTGAATTTTGTTGCTAATTTAGTTTTTAGATATTTTATTGAGAAATTGAATCGACATTGAAAAAATTTTAGTTAGCATTTGACCAAAAAATTAAAATGATAATTTTAATACTTATAATTATGGAACATTAAATTGACCAAATGCATTGTTTAATTTGCTACTTCGTTTAATTTTGTGATGTCTATAAACATATTTTCCCATGTCTTTAAAATAATACTGTAGGTTTATAAAACATAATCATACTTATGATTATGTTTCCTGCCTGTATTCTCATAATAATAAAACTGAAATGTGAATGAACTCTCGTGCTTTTATTTACAATTAAAAGATTGAAGAAAATTATTTGTTTATTTTATTTGGTTTTTCCTTAGCTTCCTGTCTTGATGTAGCGCTTTGACATTCAAAAGTGCTGGAACTCAGCCTAACTTGAAATAACATTTGATTTAATTTGATTGATTTTTGATTTGACTTCCTCAACTGGAGATAAACTGAAATTCAAAATAAAATAAGCAATTAGTGTATGTAGCTTAGATACAAACAAACATTTTTATCAATATTATTTTAGCTAATAGTAATACTCGATCTATCAAAATCTTGGAATCGTACCAGTATGGTCTGTAATGGTTGCAATTAATCTTTTTAACAAGATATTAATCTTCTGCCGTAGAACAAAGAGTTGCATGCTAATGCACACGGGTAGCAATTATGTTTTGTACATAATCATGTTTTCTGTTTATTACGTTACAAGACAGGAAATAAAATACAAGTTAAGCTCTCGTATTTCTTTTTACTGTTGATGGGCATACGTTTGAATCACTTGATGGTAAGCGATGATGCGGGCGAAGATGGAGCACGCTTGCTTAGAAGTAACCTATTCACTCTTGACTTGAAGACTCCCAGGTTGTGGCTATCAGGAAACACAGACTCCGGCAGATGATGATGATACAAATATGTGTAGAAAATGTTTTATATCACTATCCTGTTTTTTATCACTATCCGCCTTTTCAAGCATTAGGTATTTATCAAAGACACCATTTATGTATAAGTTAACTCTGATAATATAAAGAATCAGCATAACATTCTGTCGAGAGAGACTGACTAAGTGCACGTCGGACTCTTACACGAAGAGTTCCGTACTTTTCATTTTTAATTTAATTTAAGTTTTTTTTATTTGTTGTTATCATCAATGGAAATACACTTTCTGTGAAAATTTCAACTGTCCGCTGACAGGCGTACGAATGAACGGACGGACAGCGAAAGCTTAGTAATAGGGTTTCGTTGGTTACTCTTTGGGTACGGAACCCAAATAACGAGAATGTATTGAATAGCTGATTGCTTTTAGATTGGTCGCATTCTCATTGCTTTGTTATCTCGCATCTGTACGTACAAGCTTTTAACCGAACTACATAACAGTCAAGTTTATCAACCCTCAAGGTTATTTCTTAAACTATCGACAGATGAAGAAATTATTTGTCTTCAGCAAAACCACGCCACTACAGAACGTATCAGCGCGGAACCTTCACCCACTTGACCAGCTAAACAGTATGACATTCAAATTATTTGTCATTTCATCATTGTGTAGGAAAATGCAAGTAAAGGTGTGTTCGGAGAATAATGAGTCGTTTAATTGATGAACTCTGACGTATAGTACACGCCTTGCTGACGTGACCTTAAATAATGTAACCGGAGTTTGCGTTTCTAAGGTCATTTCATAAAGTTCATTTGCGATTTGGCTCATACAACATGTAACTCAACAATACCTTTAAAGGGGCATTGTACTTATCACTATGAGCAACTATTAGGGTGGACTACTGTCACCACTGTACTGTCTGTCCAGTGGAGTGAGGCAGCGGAGAGGAGAATCGGAGACATTTTAAGTAATCATGTCAGTCAAAATGTCAGTGACTTATGTGGTACGGAGATTTTATGCAATTCCATTGGTTCAAATTTCTCCGTTTCTCCGCTCCGTTGTAATAGACAGGCACCCTAATGCTGGGTACTGACTGGTGTTACAGGCCGTAATGTACCATTCGTAGCCAGCATGTTACGATACGCAGTTCTAACAGGCGTATGTTCCTGCTAGTTTTCACTTACTGACTGTACGAAAGCTCGCTTTGCATCACGTTACATTACGCCCCGTAACACAGGATAGTTCCCACCTTAAGATTTAGTATTTTCAGAGGTCGACTGACCATGAATCTACAATAGTAATCATCTGCCTAGCCTTTTCCCAACTAAATTGGGGTCGGCTTCCAGTCAAGCCGGATTTAGCTGAGGAGCTACCAGACCTCCACAACCTATTAACTGGGTAACACGGTACTTCATGGTAAGACTGGAGTCAAATTTACTGGCTTCTGACTATCCGTAACGACTACCAAAGATCTACAAATGACAGCCGGGACCAATTTATTCCTAACTTAACTAATAAATAACTGTAAATCCATTTCATAAATTTTGACAGCTGCATCAAATTATTATATGCTATTTTTTAATGAGAAGAACTGTCATAATTATCTATCAAAGTTTTGGCAGATATTTAAATACCTAACTCAACTCATCATTATGATAAAAAGATGATTTGTAAACGAAACGTTTTGGGAATATATTCATTGTGAGTACAGATAAAGAGTGGAATTCCCTGCCGGAGTCTGTCTCCGGATAGCTACAACCTGGGAGAGTGAATAGGTTACTTCTAGGCACGCGTGCTCCACCTTCAACCACATCATTGCATACCATCAGGTGAGATAGTGGTCAAACTGTGCTTATCAGTAATTTTGAACAGTTTTAAGAGCTGGTGATTAATTTGAGTGACCCCAATATTTCTTTGAGGAGTTATGTGTGAAAAAATATCTTGTGATTAATATAAGGAAAACGTTGTTACAAATTCTTTAGTTCTTTAGCGGAAGTACTTAAGAATTTTGAACAACGTTTTCAAGTCATCGTTACAATTATGTTTTTTGGAGATCCGCAGTATGGAGCTCCTTGACATTGTCTAAAATTAGTTTATTTAATGGGGTTTCAGGAAAAAGAAGCATTAGGGTATCAACCTTATAAGGAAAATAGAACTTTAAGAGGCTTAATTGAGATAGGAATTTTCCGAATCAAAAAGAAACCTAGCAGTCGATCAATCATCAAATTGTTTAAAATTCTTACTAACGTAAGAATCCTGACTGACTGAGTGACTGCAGTCAACGCACAGTCAAACTACTGCTCGTAGAAAGCTGAAAGGTATGTAGGTTCCTCGGGGAGTGTAAGGGAGCACTAAGAGTGAATTTTCCGAGATCCGTACGGGAATGGGAAAATACAGGATATGCGTGCACGAAATCGCGGGCTAAATATATAAAATATATTTATTAAACTGTAAATATTAAAAATTAAAATAACATTTTATTTAAAAAATAAAAATAATGTTTAAAATTATTTTATGCGATTTTTAATAATAGATAAATATTAAAAGATGTTTTAATTTAATCAAATCCAGAAAGTAAAAAATACCACTACAAACTATGCAAAGATGCATGCTTTTAATTAAGAGCTTTATCAGTCGATCCAAAATATTTCATTTAATTGTGTGTGAATTTTGGACAATACATGAATTTCTGCAAAAAAACTACTGCGAGTTGCATCCGGGTCCGTTGATTTAAAAAAATAGTTTATACTACACTAGTTGACCCACGCAGCTTCGTCTGCATCACAATTTTCATTACTGCTCCGCTCCTATTAGTCTTAGCGTGATGATATATAGCTTATAGCTTTTCTCGATAAATGGGCTATACAACACTGAAAGATTTTTTCTAATCAGACCAGTAGTTCCTGAGATTAGCGCGTTCAAGTAAACAAACAAACAAACTCTTCACATTTATATATTAGTATAGATATACATAGATATAAATTATAGTCTTGACTTGTCTTGCTACGTTGTGGGAAGGTTTTGAGCTAAGTAATTATTCAGGCTGACTTCATAGTTAGTCACTTGAGGAAGCTGCAGGATATTTAATTACAGAGGTGGCTAGATCACAGGACGAAACTACAAAAAAATCAGTCAAGAGCGAGTCCGACTCGCGCACCGAGGGTTCCGTACCACTATATAAGTCCCTATTAGCGTTTGTTCTTTAGGTTATTAGAAGTAGCGTCTTAGTTCGACTCTAGCTTGGTTTAGCTTTTAAACGCATCTGCAAGATCATAAATTCTCGTACCAATATTTTAAATAGTAATTATTATTGGCATTTAATACCCATTATTCATAGCTTGGCTGCATAGTACAGCCGAATAATTACAACAAACTGGACATAAAGTAGCAACACTGATTGATGAATAATAGGTACTTGTAATGCTCCAACTACACTATGGTCGAACTTAGTCTAATATTAGCGTACTGTTTGTAAGAAGTTGTGAAATCATGAAATGTCAGGACC
This sequence comes from Lacanobia oleracea, assembly GCA_950371165.1. NCBI lineage: Eukaryota > Metazoa > Arthropoda > Insecta > Lepidoptera > Noctuidae > Lacanobia > Lacanobia oleracea. The sequence continues at coordinate 3,985,498 of OX493390.1, read as the reverse complement.
GAAGAGCCACTCCTGCAGTTCAAAAAATGCATCTATAATTAACTTGACCTTTCACTTCTAGTTAAAAAAAAGGTTAAATTTAAAACGTGTTGAATTTGCAGTTTAAAATTGCATAGATGCAGTTTTAACTTTGAGCAAATTATACATAAACAAACGGTGTAAAAAACTCTGACATTGATTTATTTTCAAACATCATTTATTTAAATTTTAGCTGACTTGTGTACCTAATAATTGGATCCTTAGATTCAGTCTAAATTTATACGAGGACAAACAAATATTTTTTCTTTCTTTAACAATGCTTTTTAACATCAAAGAAACAGAACAGGGTGCGTTCAGTACCTGTTTGCGCACATACTACTCTGTCAAGAAAGTACCGGGAAAAGATCAATAATACACAAAATGTCTGTTATTCATCCAAATTTATTTTATCACCTTCAAAGTATGCTCCTTTAGAAACGATACACTTGCGCCAACGAATAATCCATTCATCAAAACATTTTTTAAACGCTGCTTCCGGAATTGAGTTCAGTTCTCGCCGCGAATTCTCCTTTATGTCTTCTATCGATTGAAAACGGGTGGCACGAAGTGGTAATTTGAGTTTAGGAAAAAGAAAAAAGTCAGCAGGAGCCATATCTGGTGAATATGGTGGTTGCTGGATGGTATTTGTTGAGTGTTTGGTTAAAAATTCGTTCACAATGATAACCTTGTGCGAAGGCGCATTGTCGTGGTGCAAAATCCAAGAATTTTCTTTCCACAAATCTGGCCTTTTTCGTCGAATTTGCTCTCTTAAACGCCGCATAACGCTCAAATAATATTCTTTATTTACCGTTAGACCTTCCGGTAAGAATTCAGAGTGCACAACACCGCGATAGTCAAAGAAAACAGTCAACATGACTTTGACTTTTGATCGACTTTGGCGTGGTTTTTTCGGTTTCGGTTCAGTTGGAAGGCGCCACTCCGAAGCTTGTTGACTAGTTTGCATGTCAAACTCGTAAACCCACGTCTCTTCACCAGTAACAATGCGTTTCATGAATGTTGGGTCCGAACTGATTCGTTCTAGCATGTCCTCAGCGACTTTCATGCGATTGAGTTTTTGGAGAAAATTCAGATCTTTTGGGACTAGCCGAGCAGCAACATGTTTCGTACCCAAATGATTAGTTAAAATGGTACGGATCGACTCGTGAGATACAGAAAGTTCGGCGCCTATCTCTCTCAGAGTTGAATGGGGATTTTCAGTCAGTATTTCCTTCACTTTTGCGATGTTAACTTCAGTTGCAGACGTTGACGGCCTACCAGAGCGAAGCAAATCTTCCATCACATCTCGACCGCTTTTGAACGCTTTGAACCACTCATAAGCACGAGTTTTTGATAAAGTCGATTCACCGTAAGCCTTCTGTAACATTTTCAGTGACTCCGAACACGAAATTCCATTGGCGATGCAAAATTTAAGACAAACTCTTTGTTCGATATTTTTGTCCATTATGAAATTCGCAATACACACTATATATGATATTACTAAAACCAGCACTGTATTTAATATAAATAACAGATGCAACTCAAACTCCGCGCCAAAATGGAAAACAGTTGTGCCAATCTAACAACTACAAAAAAACAAAAATTTGAATTTGGAACCATAAACAAATCATCCATTCCCGATACTTTTTTGACTGAATGTACATTACTTGTATACTATCATATCTACATCGTACTTGCCCGACCTCCGTTGAAATGGGTTCTCGTGATCGAAAGGGATTAGAACTTTTTTCTATGAGAGCTGGCATGGCACTTTAGGGCAGCTCCCCCGTGGCACTTTAGGGCATCATGTTCCAAACATTTTTTTGTTTTTGTTTAAGTATTTTCCTCTACAAATAAAAGCATGCGTGTGTCGCAATTTTGAAAAAATAGCCCTTTGGTCGGGAGACTAACATTCCCGCGGGACGCAATATTATTAATCATAAGCACGGGTTCTATTTCGCAAAATTATTAATATAAAATAATGAGTAGAATAATAATTTAACAGCGCATTTGCAATGCATTTATTTCACAAGTTGTTGCATTCAAGCAGCCGTTATCTCGACTTGATTTATTCATTTAGTTTTGCAGAGACGTGAGAAGTTTTGCATTTAACTAATTATATGGTTGGTACATACACCTGTATTTTACGGTATCTCTTCCAATCAAATCAAACTTAACTCAACGTTCCTCAATCAAATTGACAGTTATAGCCCGTTCCCACTTGTCGGCTGTCGGGCTCGGATTTTAGGGTGCCCTTCCATTTGCGCGGAACGAGGCAATAGAGCGGAGAAGCGGAGTAATATTAACCAATCATGTTAATCAAAATGTCAGTGACTCACGTGGTGTGAAGATTTTATGCAATTACATTGGTTAAAATTTCTCCGTTTCTCCGCTCCACCGCCACTCTCCGCTGTAATGGATAGGCACCCTTAATTGGATGTTGCAGTGGTAGAGCATTTTATATAAAGCTATTCACACTTATATGTCTGAGGCGCCGACACCCGATTAAAATCCGGGCTCGACAACTGACAAGTGGGAACGAGTTGTTTCAGCTTGTTATTTAGTTTAACGTCCTCGACAAGGGAATTCAATTTCAGTATTAATTTCAATCTTTATTGCAAAACACAGTGCATAATTATACATTCCAGCTGTTAGGTGAATGCGCAGTACACTGTATTTTACCAATTTAGGCGTGCAAAATTCCAGGGTTGCAGAATTTGTTCGAATGAGTCACCGCGGCCCTGGGGGGCTACTCTTTAATCCCGAAGTCCGTAGTTTCGGGCTTATCACTCCGTATCACCTACGGACTTACGATTAGTGCCGAACCTGAACTAAGTATGAAAGAAAACACGATTCTACACACGTTCACAATAACTATCAAATCAAGTTGTCATTAATTCTTAGTGGTTAGGTAATACGGAGTAGAATATGCCCGCAACTAAGCCTTCGTGCTTAGAAAGTACTCCCTGGAACGCAAATGGTATGTGGAAGAAAACGGATGGGTTTTCGCCAGTTCGACACTCCCTTCGTTCGTTTTATGGCGTAGCTTAGAAGAGGCTTATTATATCCAGCAGTTGATTAACATTGGCAAAGATAACGTTTGCAATAATGATGAATTTACAGAAAATGCACGAAACGTAATTATTTATCCATACTTAAAAGTTTTCTAGCCATTCATCAGGAACTGGTCGAAGGTCTCGCGTGCATTTAATTACTCGTATGTGTGTGATTGATTGAGATTCGCTGTGATTCGGTGTTACACTTCAGTGCGCACATAGCCTAATGTTAGACGTTTGTTATTCATGTGAACTTATCACGATTGTTCAGGAAATTGGAATTGGTAGTTTTTTCGGATTGGGTGAACAATTCAATGGTTAATGGTTGGTGGTTGGCGTGTATATTAATGAACAAAAAAAGCAGAATTGAGAGATGTTTTTAATAAAACCTGGTTATTCTATCGGTGGATTATCATTGTTTTACAAACACATTAGATTGTATTTTCTGTAATGTTGTATTTGGATTTCATAGTTTAACAAAAAGACGAAAAATCTGCCTCTGTCTATTTGTCGCCTAACTTTTCTAGGGTTCCTTACCCAAAGGGTAACCAACGGAACCCTATTTTTCCGCCTCCGATGTGCGTCAGTCTGTCTGTAACCGTGCTTTATCTCAAGAACCGTAATTTTCTCCGTTTTTCCGTTCCGCTGCCTCGCTCCTCTGTAATGGACAGGTAAGAGTGTATGCCATAAACGTAGAAAAATAGCATAAACGGAGAAGTTTTATCCAATGCATAAAATATCCGCACCACGTGAGTCACTGACATTTTGTCTGACATGAATTATTAATATTTCTCCGTTTCTCTGCTACGCTGCTTCGCTCCTTGCAAATGGACAGGCACCTTAAAAGGCCTTTTTGAACGTTAAATTAACAGTTTGCAAATAAAACATTACAATGACTCTAGTTTTCCATTCGCAAAAAGTAGATTCTTATGGTTCTCCATAAGAATCTACTTTTAAAAAGAATAACTATGGAGTTGAGAAACTCCATAGTTATTCTTTTAAATTTAAAACCATTTTTCATCTATTTTTTCCATCCTAATAGCTCTGACCTGATCGACATTCACGAATTATATCATAAGCATTTTATTTCTCTCAATTGGGTATTCGGGGTTAACATTAGATGTCTACATCGATCTCGACATTTTAGTCAACTGAATAATGCTCTTTCAGCGTACATAGTGTGTCTTGCAAAATTCCTTCGATGCATTTGTAAAACATTCTGCATCAACAATAGAATTGGCCAAGTTCAAGTGAATGTTGCACAACGTCACGCTCTAAATAGTTTTGTTTCAGGCAAACAAAACAAATATTGTAATAGTTGAAAACCACGAAATGTTATAACTTTTCTCAATCTTTCTTCTCATGAAATCTAACTATCAGTGTTTATGAAATACATAGTGGTTAAAAAAACACGTTTATGTTTGCAATTTGGCAATCAATATTATTACAAATTCTTTCGATACAGAGTGACTGACAGACAATGCACAGCCGAAACTACTGATCGTAGAAAGCTGAAATTTTAGGTTCCTTAGGGAGTGGAGGGGAGCACTAAGACCGAGAGAATTCTATAATTTCCTATGGGAACGGAAAAAAACGGGATAATAATGCAAGTACGAAGTCGCGAGCAAATGTTAATCTATACTTACTAATATATAAAGCTGAAGAGTTTGTTTGTTTGTTTGTTTGCTTGAACGCGCTAATCTCAGGAACTACTGGTCCGATTTGAAAAATTCTTTCAGTGTTAGATAGCCCAACTAGTAGAGGTATAAAATTTTTTCGTTACTAATGAGTTAGTGACAAATAACGTACAACTGAAACTACTTGTCGTAGAAAGCTGAAATTTAGCATAAAGGTATCTTGAAGAGTGAAAGAGAGCACTAATAGAGGATTTCCCGAATTTTTTACGGGAACGTGGAAAAACGACCACTCGAAGTTCAACCTGCTGTGGTTGGTTATTTCTCATCCTGACTTTCATGTGGTGACCTCAAACGAATTTAAGGCCTCCAGGCTGGTAAATGAAGCGATTTTCATGGTTCTTGAAAATATATCCTTCACTAGGCCTAGGAGTTCCTGTCCATTACAGTGGAGCGAGGCAGCGGAGTGGAAAAGCGGAGAAATATTAACCAATCATGTCAGTCAAAATGTCAGTGAATCACGTGGTGCGGATATTTTATGAAATTCCATTAGTTAAAATTTCTCCGTTTCTCCGCTCCGCTGCCTCGCTCCGCTGTTATGGATAAGTACCCTAAAGGAATGAACCGCGAGAAAAATACAGTTTGTGATAGAATACATATCATAAACTATGTAAAATGTATGCTCCATTAAACTGTTCTTTTTAACAAGCTACACAAAGAAGAATAAATCATTAGGGCATGAAAAAAAAAAAAAGAATTTCAATGTCATACCACATCTAGAGCATAACATAATAAATATTAATACATATTTGACAGGCAGCCTTCTATAGTTAACCCGAGCATAATAAGTACACAAAAGGTACATTTCTTCATACGTGTGGATCTTGAGCTTCATATAAATTACAAAAGAAGTTTTGTAACGTGACCATCACGATGACTGGACCGGTCTGCCTCGAGTGGCCCTATGTCAGTGGTCAGTGTCAAAGTGGCCCAGATTGGGGTCTTAGATCCCGTAATTGAACGAATTAATTTTTCGAGATAATCTTAGGAAAAGGATTCTGGAGTATTTTTGTGTTTGCTTTTTGTTGAGATAAGGAACTTGGGCTTGTTTTTATGTATCAGGGTTCAGTTTTAATAACATTTTTGGAAATTATGTTCGAACTTTAGCATTTAACAAAAAGCGTGCATATCTCGTTTTTCCCGTTCCATTAGGAATTTCGGAGACTTTCTACGCACATATCTCGTTTTACCCGTTCCCGAAGTAATTTCAGGAAATCGTTCCGTAGTGCCTCCCACTCACACTCCCCAAGGAAACTACATGCCAAATTTCAGCTCTCTACGATCAGTGGTTTTGGCCGTGCGTTGTCTGTCAGACAGACACTCAATCACTTAATAACGGAAGAATTTTAGATTTAAATTAATTGATGCGCTCGCGTTTGACCACGATCTCACCTGATGGTAAGCTATGATGCGGTCAACGTTGGTACACATTCGCTTTGAAGTAACTTCACTCATGACTATAAAGATAACCAGGTTGTAGCTTTCAGAAAACATAGACTTCCGCGGGGAATAGCTCCCTGAAGTAGACATAAGTAAAAACGATTTTATTTGCAATTTCGATTTTCTACAAGTCTTAGGGTGCCTGTCCATTACGAGCGAGCAAGGCAGCGGAGCGGAGAAACGGAGAAATTTTAATCAATCATGTCAGTCAAAATATCAGTGACTCCCTGGTACGGAGATTTTATGCAATCCCATTGGTTAAAAGCTGGGTACTAACCGGTGTTATCTCATGCAGTCAGTACGTGCAAACGAGCGCAAATACGCGCTTGTTACTCGGACACGGCGTATGCTTATGCTCGCTGCAAATGCCCGAACACCGGTTAATACTCACCTTTATACGTTTATTAGCAGTTCGCCCGCGTCTTCACCTTTTATCTAGTTAAATTATATACTAGAACCTTTCTCGAAAACCACTCTATCCATTGGTGAAAACTGCATGCAAATCGGTGCAGCAGTTTTTGAATTTATTGCAAACAGACAGACAGACGCGGCGGAGGACTTTGTTTTATAATAATATGTAGCGATATTTTCAAGAGATATAAAAATAATTCTGGTTTTGCTCTAAAAATATTCACGTATTTAGCAATCAACTGCAGCGTGCACAATATTTTGCAACAAGTCCGTCTGAACCACTTGGATGGTCATTTATAACGTTACAAGTCACTGTGCAAGTCTGGTCTAGACTAGCTAGAGTTAGGTCTTGAATACTTGCAACATATCCATGTATTACATTATTTGTATTTGTAAAGTAATAAATAATTAGCCTCAGAATTTCGGTTACCGTTTTTTGTTTTTGTTAAGTGGGTGGTGAAAGGATTAGTCAGCTAGACTCTGCGGTACTGATTGCTAGCTGTCCAGGATGCGCCGGGCATTTGGATTTTTTTTTTGGAATTACAGCACGAATTATTTTAACGCTCGGGGAACCTCCTCTCATGAACCGTTACGGTCAATTTTAATGGAGAATAGCCAAGTTTGCAGGATATAATTAAAAAGTGAGCGCGCGTTCGTAAAACGTGCGTCGTTGTCGCGTTAAAATACGCCGTGTGTATAGGCCCTTACGTATTTTCGAAGCAAGGGGCTGTCATACTACCAACTTCCGAACGCCGGGGCTGTTAATGAGATATTCCCATCGGAATATCCGAATAAGGCGTATGAATGTACTAAAAGGCAAGTAAATTTAAAAAAATCATCACTGGCAAATCAAATCATAGAAAATAAATATTTTATTATTAAAAGACTACTATATACAAAAAAAAAACTAATAATATATTTTATAAGACTAAAAAAATATTTAGACAGCTAAATCCAAAAAAAATCTTAACTTATTAATTTGACATATTTTTTCGTCATTTAAAACTTGACAACACAAAGTTATAAGATGATATCGTAGGCTTGACAGATTTTTTCGTGTACAGTTTTTGTTGGAATCATTGTTTCAATTGTACAGATTATGTAACACATAATTTAAACCATTCCATAGATTAAATATTTTTTGTTATCATGAGAAACGGTACATTCTAGAATAGTCAATGGGAATTTGACCCAGGCGTATTTTACTATAGACTTCCCAGACGTTTTTTGTACGTTCTAAAAATAAATGAATATTAAACGGGTTTTTGTTTTTATTTAATAACGGTTAATTTTCGATTCGTGATTAGAACCAGTCGCAAACGATTCAGTTTTTTTTTTCTAAAGCTGAGTCGTTACGATTATTATAATAGGCCTTGTTTTAATTTAGAAGAATAAACGTCGACTTTGTTTATTTTTCTTTTTTATAGTTTTATCAATGATTTTTCTAAGTGATTGTGCTACTGAACTTTACGTTCTAGATTTTTTTTTCACATTAAAATTATTAAGTACATTTGTTTCCGCTTGACGGTGTGTTTGTTTATTCATCATAAATGAATGTATATTTGCACCAATTAAAATAAAGTAACTATTTTTTGTAGCTCGTCTGAGGGAGCTACCATCATGGCAAGATTCCCTGATAAGTTGTGCGTGACAAATGGGCCTGTAGTCTCGACATAGATAAAGATCGCGTAGCGACCGAATTTGGTTAAATCCTCGAACACAATAAATTTCGAACGCGATTCACGGATCATACCATTGATTTTGACTGTGGAATGCGTTCGAAATTGACTGTGTACGGGTGAGTTTATCGAATTCGGTTGCTAGGCGATCGGTAAGTATGTCACACCCACATTTCTTTATATTTTTGTTTACGTTCCATTTCACAGGGTGCTATTGCCATCAACAGGGCTAAACCAACGTCGCAGTAACCAAGGGCCTATTCCTAAAAATCTCCAACGAAATCACAATGCATTAAAAAGAGCGTGCATTACTGAGCATTGTGCAATAGGATCGCACAGTGGCTGCACACGCAACTAGCCGGATATTGCAACCGGCACATTCAAGGATACAGGCGAAAACCGAGTGAGTTCCGACTGACGGAAGCCTAGTGTTAAGGATAGTCAGGCGGATTGGTGCGGTAATAAGTGTAATATTTGTGAGCACCAGAATAGAGATGTGGCGTTTAGTTGATTCTGTTTTTGAAAGGTTTGACTGAACCTATAGGTACTTACTTTTAAGAAAGGAGGTTGGAAATTAGTTTTTTTTGTATAAAAAAAGTCTTATCGTTTTAGTGGATCTATAAAATATTTTATATTTTGACTTTGTCCCTAGCTGGGGCAAAGGGCGTCCGCAGTAGTCCTCCATCGCGAGCGTTCTTGATTGATATTTTACGTAGGTCGAATAATATATATTCATTCGTTCATTCATACAATGTACATTACCAGCGATATCAGACATGTCATATCTATGGTTAATTTGAATCGTTTCTAGATGCTTGTTATTTTTTATTGTAATTGCGTTTCCCCTGTTCAAAACACATGTGGGCCATGTTTGAATGCTTCAAGTGTCCTTACACCTGTGCCATTAAGTAGGTACCTTATGAATGTCCCTGTGGCCACGTTTATGGTGCCTCAAACTATTTTAGCGTAGATTCGAATATAAGAAAAAGAACTGCTTATTAAGCTAAATATATATAAACAAAAGACTTTGTTGTATAATAAAGTTAATAGTAAATAAATATATTCGTAATACAGCCCTGTATTCCCACATGTAGGTATTTTAGTTTCAACTATCAAGTACAACGGATTCAGGAACCGGCATTAGTTGTGTGTGTTCCGCAAAGGATGGAGGAAGCCAATTACCACATATTGACCAACTTCACGTCCAACGATGAATCAATGTTATTGTTGTTATGATAATCTGTTTAATTAAGCACCAATTTTTTTAATATTACCTACTGGAACTAGCTTTTGCCCGCAACTTCGTACGCGCATATCCCGTTTTTTCCCATTCCGCTAAAAATTTCAGGGAAATTCTCTCTAAGTGCTCCCCAAAATTCTTCAAGGAACTTTATTCTTCTTTGGTTGTACGTTGTTTGTCAGTCACCAGTAACGGAAGAAATTTATATATTAGGTTGAACAAAAACTTAATGTTGCCCAAGATATATTATAGGCTGTAGATTGGGAAAGTTTTTTTCCTCCAATATATCCTATCAACCAAATGAACCTCCATATTATAAATGTTGAAACTAAATAAAGGAGATGATTTAAAATTATGAAGTCTTGAGATAACTGACATAATTTATTAATATTGTGGTACTATCATCATCCTTATCATGAGCATATAGAAGTCAAGCGAGAAAAGGCTCGGGAGAGCCTAGTGCACGCCATTCAACTCGATTTCCGGTAACTCTCATCCAGTTGCAGTACTGTACTTGGACGTATTTTTTTAGATATTCTCGCTTCCCTAGAGTCCCGGTCCTTTGATAGGCGTACGAGGGGCCGAAGCCAACTCGCAAGGGCCCCGTTAAACATAATTATTATTACATTTTAGTGATCGCTTAGTTTGTTAAGACAAAATAAATTTAATTTTAAGTTTCAATTTAAACTTCAGAAATGATGTAAAAAGTGTTAAGTCTAAAATACACCGTTCATATTATCTATTATTATATTGAGAAGTTACATTTAGACAATACGTCCAGTATTTGTTTAGACATTCTCGCTTCCCTAGAGACCTGGTTCTTAGATAGGCGTACGAGGGGCCGAAGCCAACTCGCAAGGGCCCCGTTAAACATAATTATAAGGCCGCCAATTGTATTTGTTTTAGTTTAAAGTTTCCTTCATATGTTTTAATTTGGTGTGCAATAAAGTATATATAAATAAATAAATAAATAATTATTATTACGTTTTAGTGATCGCTTAGTTTGTTAAGACAAAATACATTTAATTTTAAGTTTCAATTTAAACTTCAGAAATGATGTAAAAAGTGTTAAGTCTAAAATACACCGTTATCTATCGTTATATTGAGAAACGACATTTAGAACCTGCTAGTTGACTTTAAGAATTCATAATTCGAAGGTGTATCTTTTTTTGTATGTATACCAACAATTTATGGTGATAAGAATATTCTAGCATATTTCGATCTACTCGTATATCAGTAAGCTGAAGAGTTTATTTTATTGATTGAACGCGCTAATTTCAGGAACTACTACTGGTTCGAATTGTAAAAATTATTTTAATGTTGTATACCTTAGTTATCGAGAAAGGCTGTAGGCTGTATAACATTACGCTACGACCAATAGGAGCGGAGCATTCATGGAAAATCTGACGCAAACGAAGTTGCGTGGGTCAGTTAGACTAATATCATCATTATCTGCCTAGCCTTTTCCCAGCTATATTGGGGTCGGTGGGTCGGTTTCCAGTCAAACTGGATTCAGCTGAATACCGGTATTTTACGTAGAGTGGCTGGACCCATTATCTGGGTGACACGGTACTTCTTGGCAAGACCTGGAGTCAGTTTACTGTCTTCTAAAAATCCGTAACGACTGCCAAAGATCTACAAATAACAGCTAGCTTGATATATTATTGCAATATAATTATGTATAATAACTAATCTAGTATTCATAACTAAATGCTAATTGATCTATAATTTTAACCGAACTTGAAAATAACTAAGTGGATTTCGATACCACTTTTGATTTACATGAATTAATTATTAGTTACTGGTGATTTTATGGCTGGTTTTATGATCATATTCTGGTTATGGTTTCAAAATAATATTGCAATAATTAAATCACCTTGCCAAAATATTTAATCAGCATTGGGGGTACGTTATTACTCTCACACTGATTTGCTTCAGTTTCATGAAACAAAGACTGCTGTCTAACATTTCTATTTCATAAGCAGTAACCTACCTTTATACTATTAATGGAACTGAAACCTTTTGGAACAGAATAAACTAAAAACCTTTTAAGGGTCCACTCTACTCCTCATTATGAACAACTTTCACTATGGGAACAACACTGAAATTGCGAAAAAAAAATTGACTGCCCCATACATTTTATGTGCACATACATAACTCGATAAAAATGTACTGAACAGCTGGTTTTTTTTCGTGATTTCGGGGTTGGTCACGTAGCAAAAGTATTATACCCCCAGGTACTGCGTTTATTGTTACATATCGTATAAGGTTATAATATCTATATTGTATATAAAAGAAAGTCGTGTTAGTTACACTATTTATAACTCAAGAACGGCTGTACCGATATGGCTGAAATTGGTGGGTTAGGTAGCTTAGAGCCAGGAGACGGACATAGGATACTGTTTATCCCGTAGGGTAGGTAGGGTAGGTAGGGTAGGTAGGGTAGGTAGGGTAGGTAGGGTAGGTAGGGTAGGTAGGGTAGGTAGGGTAGGTAGGGTAGGTAGGGTAGGTAGGGTAGGTAGGGTAGGTAGGGTAGGTAGGGTAGGTAGGGTAGGTAGGGTAGGTAGGGTAGGTAGGGTAGGTAGGGTAGGTAGGGTAGGTAGGGTAGGTAGGGTAGGTAGGGTAGGTAGGGTAGGTAGGGTAGGTAGGGTAGGTAGGGTAGGTAGGGTAGGTAGGGTAGGTAGGGTAGGTAGGGTAGGTAGGGTAGGTAGGGTAGGTAGGGTAGGTAGGGTAGGTAGGGTAGGTAGGGTAGGTAGGGTAGGTAGGGTAGGTAGGGTAGGTAGGGTAGGTAGGGTAGGTAGGGTAGGTAGGGTAGGTAGGGTAGGTAGGGTAGGTAGGGTAGGTAGGGTAGGTAGGGTAGGTAGGGTAGGTAGGGTAGGTAGGGTAGGTAGGGTAGGTAGGGTAGGTAGGGTAGGTAGGGTAGGTAGGGTAGGTAGGGTAGGTAGGGTAGGTAGGGTAGGTAGGGTAGGTAGGGTAGGTAGGGTAGGTAGGGTAGGTAGGGTAGGTAGGGTAGGTAGGGTAGGTAGGGTAGGTAGGGTAGGTAGGGTAGGTAGGGTAGGTAGGGTAGGTAGGGTAGGTAGGGTAGGTAGGGTAGGTAGGGTAGGTAGGGTAGGTAGGGTAGGTAGGGTAGGTAGGGTAGGTAGGGTAGGTAGGGTAGGTAGGGTAGCCAGATGACGGGAGCGAAGCCGCGCGGGTAAGCAAGTATAATAATAAATCTTTATTTTCGGATAACAATGATCCAGCGTGTTAGTAATTATTATATCTGTACTGTTTTTCTAAAATAAGTAAACAAAGACTACTTATTCGTCTATTAAATCATTATGTCCACCAAATTATTTGTGTTTTATGTGCCACTGCACATACGTAGATGAATTATATGCAACAAGGCATTCTCTACCTCTCAACCTTTGGATTAAAAAGTCTACTGTGGTAGATGAGCAACAAATACATAAATAATATTTAATACCGAAATTATTTTCGTAAAGGTTGGTTTCGTTATTGTTCAGTTTTATTTTAGTTCCATATGCGTGTCTAACCCTTATTATGTCTAAACGTAAATTATTATTTTAAACTTTACATTTTTTTAAACTTTAATTAAGTGTGTTTATTTTTGTATTATAATAACACCTCTTATAAAACAATTTAATATTAACAGCTATTTTTATCTAACAGAAAAAGAGAATCACCACCAAATAATAGATAGGTATAATATTTATTAATAATTTTAATTATTTCCGCAGTTGTTTTTATTTAGAAGGCACAATCCAAAATTAAATCTACCTACTTGTCAGACAATTTTGATACCAGATTTTTTTATTTGTACGTCTGTTTGAGCAAAAGTGTCCATTTTACGTCAAGATTTTTTGTCATTTGACGTGGTTATGTTGACTCTTGTTCAGACTACCCCAAACTTGACTTTTATTTGACATTTTGTGAATAATAATTTTAAAATAACAAAACAGTAGGTAGGTAATAATAAAGTTAGTACGTTAAAACTTTTATTTTTGTCTTTAAATTTTCTCGTATGATGGCAATAGGGTATAAACATGGTTATTTGTTACACACTAACAAACTCTTTGGGAGTGAAAGTACACATGATTATAAAAACTTTTACTTTGAAACCAACCCTGAAAAAAATATATTAGCTGTTTCATGCAATGTACAATATTTAGATGCAAAAGTATGAAATACCTGAATTTTTTTAGACACGTTTTTTTAATATGGTAGTTTGTGAGTCTTTACTGCTCACAATTTCAGTCCCGGAATACTTCAGGACGTTTCTAGTACCGGGAAACATGTCGAAATATTTCCGATTTTACTTGTGAGTCTCTATCACTCAGTCAGCAGTGGTTCTGAATTACTACTTACTCCTTGGTCTCCACTATGCCCTGTTTTTTATCGGGATAAAAAGTATGCAAATATGTAACCCAGATTATGAGCTATATACTACTCTGTCAAGAAAGTACCGGGAAAAGATCAATAATACACAAAATGTCTGTTATTCATCCAAATTTATTTTATCACCTTCAAAGTATGCTCCTTTAGAAACGATACACTTGCGCCAACAAATAATCCATTCATCAAAACATTTTTTAAACGATGCTTCCGGAATTGAGTTCAGTTCTCGCCGCGAATTTTCCTTTATGTCTTCTATCGATTGAAAACGGGTGCCACACACACAGCTTGTTGACCAGTTTGCATGTCAAACTCGTAAACCCACGTCTCGTCACTAGTAACAATGCGTTTCATGAATGTTGGGTCCGAACTGACTCGTTCTAGCATGTCCTCAGCGACTTTCATGCGATTGAGTTTTTGGAGAAAATTCAGATCTTTTGGGACTAGCCGAGCAGCAACATGTTTCATACCCAAATGATTAGTTAAAATGGTACGGATCGACTCGTGAGATACAGAAAGTTCGGCGGCTATCTCTCTCAGAGTTGAATGGGGATTTTCAGTCACTATTTCCTTCACTTTTGCGATGTTAACTTCAGTTGCAGACGTTGACGGCCTACCAGAGCGAGGCAAATCTTCTATCACATCTCGACCGCTTTTGAACGCTTTGAACCACTGATAAGCACGAGTTTTTGATAAAGTCGATTCACCGTAAGCCTTCTGTAACATTTTCAGTGACTCCGAACACGAAATTCCACGGGCGATGCAAAATTTAAGACAAACTCTTTGTTCGATATTTTTGTCCATTATAAAATTCGCAAAACACACTATATATGATATTACTAAAACCAGCACTGTATTTAATATAAATAACAGATGCAACTCAAACTCCGCGCCAAAATGGAAAACAGTTGTGCCAATCTAACAACTACAAAAAAACAAAGATTTGAATTTGGAACCATACACAAATCATCCATTCCCGATACTTTTTTGACTGAATGTATGTGCCAATTTTCATCGAAATCCGTTGAGCCGTTTTTAAGATTAGCGCATACAAACGCACAGAAAGTTACAGTTTTATTATGTATAAATTATAATATGTAGATATAGAAGATATTGATAAATTATTTACACGTGCAAATCGATAATTCATCGCAAATTATAGATAATCTCAGATCTATTTCATCTCGCTAGGGTCAACAGAGCGAGAACAAGATAACAACGCAATAAACTCACTAACGACAAATAAATTTCCATGCACAGGGGAAACCCCATCAAAAAGGATGTATTATTATCATTACATGACCTGCGGGCGGGTAATTTGATTTTAGTTCGTCATGATGGCAAAAAGTGGAAATACGTTGCTGAGTAACGTCTCCGGATTAATTTTGTTGTAAGATTTAGTTATCCAAATAGGCATATAGATAAGGGGAGAATATAAAAATCGTTAAGTTGCGACAAATCCGTGACAATAATGGTCGATGTCATTTGTTAAATTATAGGAAATCAAAGAATATTTTCGGCCGATGAAATCTGAGATTAGAATGCGTATGTTCTTAATTAAATATTATGGGAATCGTCCCCTCACTCAAAAGCTCTTTTGCACGCTGCTAATACGATTACGTTTTTACAGAATAACCCGCCTGCCAGCCATCTCTAACAATCTCAGATTCACAAATGCAATAATTTACTCAATTTTAATAACCAACAGACTACCCAAGATTTAATAACTCAAAACTACACACATCAATTAAATACTACACATTTATCTTTCACAATAATTGACGTGGAGAATCAATTGGCTAAACGGCGCTCAAAAAAGAATTCCACGGCTATATTTTTAGCATTCACATGTGCAAGTTATTTTTAGCATAAAAACGTTAGAATTAATAGACTGTGTGTGCAATCAAATTTATGCAATGTCTTCTAGTGTATGAAGACTAGAAGGTCAAGCAAAGTCGGGGCACTGGTTAATATAATAAGTTCGGTTGCCTTGAGGTAGAACAAACATTCAGGATTGGCACTATCAATTTTATTCGTGGGTTGCGCAGTATTTGCGTAATTTTCGAATACGTTTACTTTGGCTAACTAAACTTTAGACTACCTTGATTATAAGTCTAAAGTCTAATGACGAAAAAAATATGCCTAAAGCAGCTAACATTGAGTGAGTTCAAAGGTTCACCTTCTCTTTTTAAGTCTCTTTTATTTCAGACGCTAGGGATAGTTGAATCGTTGCTGTGCCATTTCCCATGGAATGGTGCAGCCTCGTTGAAGCGTCGGATAGTGTTAACGGTGTGTATATGTACTGTAGTATATATACTATAATTTTTTGTTGATAAAATTATTATTACTGACATAGGATAAGTTTTTACTAACAAAAGAGTCACGGTTACTTGATTATAAAAAAATAATTGAATTATATTCATAACAAGACGCATTTTCCTTAGGAAAAATGCTATGAGAACTGAAAAACGTGTAATTTTATAAATTTAATATTTTTCGTAAATTTGGTTAATTATTTTTTATTGTAAGCTGAATGAAATTGTTAAATCTGAAGCAGACAGCTGTTTACAATATTATTTGGCTAGGAATATAATATTAGGTGTTGTTGTTTTCACGATGCTCATGGAAAATTTACTTTTGATATTAATGCATAAAAAAATATTCGTATAATATACATATACATAATGTTTTTTTTTTCAAATATGTTTTTCCTTTTAAAGTTATTTATATTTTCACACTTCCTGTCACATTTTTTCCTCCCTTAGAATATTTTTTGTGTCTCTATATATGTAAATTTTGACCCTAACATAAGTTCAAAATACATAAGGATGAGGAAGTGTCATTCAAGATATTATTTTTTTGTTGAACTTGTACTTTTTTCTTTACTTCATATACAATTAATTATATTATACTAGCTGCACGGACAAAAGTTGTTTCACGATTTAAAAAAATAGCCTGTAACCTATCTCAAACCTACCAAATATACACAAAATATTTCATAAAAATCGGTCAAGCCGTTTCGGAGGAGTTCGCAAACATCGTGACACGAGATTTTTGTATTTATATTAGTTTAATGAAAGAAAAACTGACTGACTGACACATCCATGTACAGCCGAAACTTAATGGACTAGGAACTTGAAATTTTGCACATAAATTGCTTTAATGATGTAGGTGAGCACCAAAAATTTTTGGAAATTCAGCCTGTGGAAAAGGTTGGAACCACTAAATATGCGAAAACGAAGTGCTACGCGTTCTATTTAATTATAAGACGTCGTTAATTCTTGTTAACATGATGGCCTTCACAGTCAAACTGCAGCAACAGTACATACTAACTATCACCAGTGCATTTCACAATATTAGTTAACTAGCCAAATTAACAGTCACGAAAATAATAATTATGACCAGAGAAAAGATTCAAGGAAAAAATAACTGTTTTAAAAATATGAAATACCCTTGCCTGTCTGTATAAACTTGACATATTATCATATTTTATCTCTACGTAGACTCATAAATTTTTCACACCAAAGTGATTGCAAGGCTTATAATAATGGCCAATGACATTGTTAACATTGACAATCTGTCCATCTATCATAGTTATTTCTTCATTTACTGTATGGGATATAAACAAAATTATAATTTATTGTTGTGTTTGTATTATTACTATACCAAATAATATAAGTGGTATTCTTTTAGTTGACAAAATAATACATGTCCCTCTATTTTTTTACGACAAATAGTTATTCAAGAAAGTATTTAAAACATCCTTGACTTGATATGGTATAATCGGTAACCCACCATGCATAAATGCTACAGCTCGTGCTTTCTTTAAGAGAAGAAGCTTTTGCCCAGCCGTGGGGTGTAACGACGGCCTAGCTGGTAATCCTAACTGATAGACAACGCACAACAGAAACTACTGGTCTGGTACTGGTTGGGGAGTGTAGGACAGCACTAAAAGAGGATTTCCCTTAATTCCTACGGGAACGGGAATACCCGCGTATGAAGTCGTGGGCAAAAGCTAATTTAATGATAAGATTAAAATAATTAGAGCAAAACAAATTCTTATATGAATAAATGTTATAGATTTTATTAGGTAGTGTGTGACTTAACTTGTAAAATCTTTCTGGCCAATAATTATTTGCAGCTTTGTCGTTGATGTCTTTTCCTCGCCGCCAAAATTACAAAAAAAAAACATTGCCTTGTATTGAATAGATTGCGTAACAAAGTTTCTGTAGTGGTTTATGATGTACTTAGATCACGAAGGTACACCGACATAATGTTATTTAACTGGATGTAATAATATTATTTAGTTGAAGGTTTTGAAGTGGTTAACGTGGAAATAATTGGAGATTTTTCCCGGCTTGTAAAGATTTTATTAATTTATTACATACAGAAAAACAGTAACAAAACGTTTACTGTTTGCTGTGAACTCAAAATTGATTTGACTAAATTTTATAAATTGCTATGGTTACATTATATTTTTTGTTTTAGTATGTTGTTTTTTAGTGAATTTACTTTACACGAATAATATATTTTTGGTCGATTATTAAAATAAAATCTATAATTATTTTAAACAAAAGGATACATCCCTAAAATATACGTAATAGAAAAATAAAAAAAGCTACATACCAATAGCACTTCGAAGTCATAATCACTCACTAATCTCTTGCCAATTTACTCATAACACAAATCAGAAGAGCACTTCACTATAAACCACTATAAAGTATGAAACATTCTGAAGTCTCATAAAAGGCTTGCTGCGAACTAAAGATTGTACTACGTCGTATATTTCTATTTATTCAAATAGAAGCCCGGCTCTGTGTGACGGCGGCCTATTACTGCATGACATAGACCACTGAACGGACAGAAGCGGCATGTCGGTAACGAGATCAAGAGAGGGGGGAACCTTGACGTTTCTAGAAAAAATATATTTTCTACTCCGTAATTATTCCAAGGTGGATATATGCATCCTTGTTCAAGAATTTAGTTGGCTAAATTGTGTTTTTAGTTCAATCATATTCTTATTATTGAATTTTCATACGGAATATAATTATGTTACCGTTCTTGTGAAATTGTGGATAGTTTCGTCGTATTTTTTCGTGCAAAGAGCAATTCTTACGCAGCCGGGTTACGCGAAGCTGCATAAGACTGTGTACATGCGTCATCCGCGTCTATGAATTAAACTGAGGAAACTTCTTTTATAGATCACATTTTTTACAAAATAAACGTATTACTTAATCTATCTGTTTACAAAATTTGAAATAGTCTGATGTATCTTTTTATTTATTTTAATTGTTAAAAAACTTAATTATTCGGTTTACTTATTTAAGAAATACACACTTCTACAACAACAAAACAAGTGCAAAAAAGGTGCTTTCTAAAATCACATTCCCGTGTATTAAAAATCAACGGTGCTTCTACTACATTCTTTGCTCTGCGATGTCTCTATTCATAATAATATTTTGTAGTTACACGACGTATAACTTGACGTAAACAGCGTCTTTTTAGTAAATAGTCAACTGAATTTGAGTCATGGGGGGTCGGTAAAAAGGTGGTATTTTCTATGACGATGGTAGTACGTTTTTAAGATAGCTTTAATTTGTGATGTTGGGGCCTTTGATTGGGGTTAACCCATGATTTTTATTTTGCCGATTATTTGTTTACAAAAAACATGTACAGTCAACATTTGAAATAATACGTATGTATAGAAAATACTATTAAACGATGACCCCATTTCTAAAATGCACCTTTAAAGTATCTTTTTTCTGTTAATGTAAATGTTTTCCAACTGAATCGTTTTTGCGAACTTTTTCGAGACGAAAATCAGGAAAAAGACAAGTCGAATTAAACAAATTTACTAAAAATACATTGGATTTGCTAAGTATATGACTAATTGCTAAATGTTACTTTTTTCGGATTTGGCTTTAATAATTAATTAGAGCGTCAAACCAAGTAACGCTATCTCTGGTCTCCACGAGTGAAGAATCATAAAAACCGGCCAAGTGCGAGTCCCGATAAACCTTAGTTTTTATTATTTGTTTTTATAGCAGCAACAGATATACACTAATCTGTGAAAATTTCAGCTGTCTACCTATTAAGGTTCTTGAGATACAGCCCGCTGACAGATAGACGGACGGACGGACGGACGGACAGCGGAGGCTTATTAATAGGGTTTCGATGGTTACCCTTTGGGTGCGGAACCCTAAAAAGTACATCTGACGTTCTCTGGTTAGTAAGTCCCTCTTACAACTTTGTTTCCTGGCAAAAACGCTCGCAATCTGTACACGAGCAAAAAATACTGTTTTATTTCTTACAAAGCTAAATAACAACAAAATTACTTATGAAATAGGTATTTTACGTCACAGCCACACTAAACTGGATACAACTATGACGCATTTCATAAAGAGATCTTAATTATTTTGTCTCATAATTACAGCTTTGATTACACTACATTAAGTCGTTACTGTGTCATTTAATGTAAGTTTATGTTTTTTTAGGGTTCTGTATCCAAAGGGTAACCGGTACCCTATTACTAAGCCTCCGCTGTCCTTCCGTACATCAATACCTTCGATCGGTCAGCCAGCGTGGTGTATGTCAAGAACCGTAAGAGTTAAAATTTTCACTGATTGTGTATTTCTATTGCCGCTATAACGATTACGGTTTTGATACGAAACTTCGTGTGTGAGTCCGGCTCGCACTTGGCCCGTTTTTTGTTTTTATACGCTGAGTGTCTAATGGCTTTAAAGTGGACTTAGTGTTATTAGGGAAAACCAGTCAACTAGATTGGTTTATAAAGAAAATGGTATATATGGATAATGGTATGTCCGCCAATTTTGATTCTTAATCAGCAATCTCGCTGCCAGAGTCTGTGCTCCTTGATAGCTACAACTGGGGATCTTTTTCCTTTTTTTCTACTTTTTATTTTTTCTTTTTACTTTTTTTTCTCTCTTTATTTAATTAGGAACTTTTGTACATAAATACATGGCAGTCCCATTGTACCTTATATCTGAAATTTATACAAACAAAATAATCTTAATATCCATTTAACAAAACGAAGACCTGCAAAGCTATACAACTTTTTGGCCGCATCAGATAAAGGAACAAATAAAATTTCATTAAATAATCCTATATTGTTTTTAATTAAACATAATTCATTAATCAATAAGTCTCTCTCAGCCTGAAACTGGCCACATCCACCTTCTTTTTACTTTTTTTTTAGTTTTCTTGTCTTGAGAATAAAGAGTAAATAGGTTACGTCAAGGTATAGGTGCTCCATAGTTGACCGCATCATGGCTTTTCATCAGATGAAGTTGTGGTCAAATGCAAGCATAATTTATTAAAAAAAAAAACAGAGTTTCGATAGATACTGATTCATTCGGTTTTAAGAAAATCGCGGACGTAAAATGGGTCGAATACATGACATCCGTTTTAAAGTTGGTTAAATATAAAGACAAAGAGCCAGATCATGGAACAAAAGCATCTTCTTGAACATATCCTACTAATATTATAAATGCTAAAGTTTGCGAAGATGGATGGATGGATGGATGGACGGAGCCTAACAGGATCTTCATGAAATTTGGCACAGACGTAGATATAGTCTAGAATAACACATAAGTTACATAAATCCCGCGAGAATGTTCCCTAGGGATCATGTTGGTGAAGCCGCTGGCAAAAGATAGTATTATAAATGCGAAAGTTGGTGAGAATGAATGGATGGATGGATGTTTGTTACTCTTTCACGTCAGAACACCTGGAAGAATCTTCATGAAATTTGCCACAGAGGTAGATTGTATTCTGGAATAACACATAAGCTATGTATTGTATCGCTAGCAATAGCTACTCATACATAATTTCTTTTAATCTCTGGTCGATTCTGTAAATCTCTCACCGCGAAAAATCAGAGCGAGTGAGCTCGAAGTCAACTGGCTTTCCATCTTGAATACAAGGATTGACAGCTCACTTCGAGATCACTTCACTTAAGCCTTCACCTCGACGTGTTTACAGAACCGCACTATAGTGCTCTTCTTTTGAGGAGCTCGTGGCTAAATAATAACAGCCGCACGGGTCGATCTTTAAGGTTAAGCAACGCTTGCCAAGGTTGTTCTGTGGATGGGTGACCACCTTAACATACCGAGTTTCCTCCGTGCCTCGGAAAGCACGTTAAGCCGTTGGTCCCGGCTGTCATTTGTAGATCTTTGGCAGTCGTTAAGGATTGTCAAAAGCCAGTAAATCTGTCTCCAGTCTTGCCAAGAAGTACCATGTTACCCAGTTAATGGGCTGTGGAGGTCTGGTAGGCAGCCGCTCCACGTAAAACACTGGTTTTCAGCTGAATCCGGTTTGACTGGAAGCCGACCCCAATATAGTTGGGAAAAGGCTAGGCAGATGATGATGATGACTATAGTGCTCTTCTTCTCTGTTTAACTCTATAACTGTATCTGTATTATGTTTGTATCATTTATAAGTGCATTGAGTATACATTTATTTATTTACTTATTTATTAAAACTTGATGCACTAGTAAAAACACTGTACAAAGGCGGACTTAATGCCTTAGGCATTTTCTACCAGTCGACCTTAGGATGGTGCAGAGACAACATGGCAGGTGCAACTAAAAGGAAAGACAAACGGAGTGGAAAAGAAATACAATCATACATACATAGATACATACATACATATAAAAAAAAAAAATAACGACGTTTAGAAAAACCAATTAAACGAATTAACGCTGTGATGATTCCACCAACTTCTTGCGAATGTTTGATTTGCTTTTTATTTATGTCAATAAATAATAAGCAAATCGATAGAAAAGATGGTTTTATCGCTCTAGTGCCATTTTATTTGTGGTTAAGCAAAATCATCTCGTGTTTTATACTCAGATTTAATAACATACTTATGCTAATACAATTCGTCTTAATTTCATAGTTAATAACCGATTAAATATAAATTGATTTCAATAACTGCATTTATGAATTGTATTAGTATTATTTTGTTCATCAATATTACTGAAATTGTATGTAGTTAACTAATGAACTCAGTTTTTCATGGCTCAAGTTTACACGCTAATATTTAGATGCATGCAAAGTTTAGATAAACTATTAATGATTGATTTTACAATAGTATTTTTTTTACTGACGAATAAAACTTACTGTTTGGCATAGGCGAAAGTTGTCAAACCGCCATCGCCAGTCTTAATTCTCGAAAAAAATATATTTATTATTATTTATTTATTCATTATTTAAAATATCTGACTACTAGGAAGTTTGGCATTAAACAAATAAAAAAACCCGGTTTACTGTGTACCTTATGCGGCACGCATAGCACAGTCCTGCCAATGTGTACTCTGTGCAGTACACGAACTCAGTGCAACTCAATGGGGACTGGGGTTACGGACTAGTGAAATTAGTAATTAGTGTATTATTTCTGAGGGGACTTCTTCGTATCGTCTGGGCAGTAAGGTCTAACGACCCTACACACCCTAGTGTCAGAGTTTCTAAACCGCCTCACAAGGGCCTCTGACATGGTTTATTTGACGACTGCCTTGTTTCGGCCGGGACCACCGGCATATACGTGTCTTGCGAAGCACGGAATCATCTTTTTATCAGACAATTAGGTAATTCAAGCCTGCAATGTACTAGCCAAACTGGAAACAACTTTATAAAGTATGCTTCCCGTGGGAATCGAACCCACGACCACCGGGTCACAAGGCAAACGCCTAAACCACTCGACCACGGAGAGGACTGTTAACGTCTTCAAAAAATACTTTGTGTTAGATTGGTCACGTACACAAAGCGCGGGTTCGCCAAATTGCAGATCTCTTTTGTTCCAATGCATCTGCGTTTTGGACGTGAGAATTTGGCATTGGTATGGCATTTGTATTTTGGCTTTGTGAGCGGTCACCGACAGTATAAACGGTGAATAAAGAGTGGGCCATTATTCAGCAGTATTCTCATGATTAAATTAGGTACTCATGAATAGGTGCATACTGAATTTACAATAGAAACAATTTAAACGATATTATAAAAAAATTAATAACTAAGTATAAAATAACTTTATTTCAGTAGTCGATGGTTTTGGTGGTCTCTTCGTATTTTTACACCGACTTCTGAAATTAAAGCTATTCCTTACTGTGAAGTGTTTTTTTTTATTTGGAAGTCGGTTAAAAATTTCTTGAAAAAAGAAATTTTTTTTTTTTAATAGTTTTTTTTACAAATTGAAATAGACTGATTAAAATTAGATTTTTGTTTCACAGACTGAATCTTGTTTAATCCACACACACTTTGAACCCGGAACGTATAACTATAATACATTTGACTAATCATTGTTACTGATTGATGATAGATTAATTATTTTGATACTTTTTGCTCATTTTGATGTAAATATCTATTAATTATGTTTTCAAATGGTTTTTACTAACTGTTTATTCTATAGCTGTTTTCTTGTGCTTGAAGCATACATTTGTTTTTACATGAAGAGTCCATTTAAGGTCAAAGCACCCTAACAATGTTTGATCAAAAAGCGCTAAATGCTGCGTATTAAAAATAATTTATTTTTGTGTAGGTATGTAATCCTTTAGCTGAAGGGAATTAAAAGAAATATATAAGAATAAATTTGCCATGTGGCTTCATTGGGAAGTGTAGGGAAGCATTAAGAGAATTTCCGGAAATTCCTTCGGGAATCGGAAAAAGCGGAGTTTGTGCGCACGGAGTCGCGGTAAAATGCTAGTAATAGAATAAAACATTTTGTAAATTGATAAAAAATGAATGAAAAGAAAATTTACAAAGAAAAGAAAACCGTAATTTTAAAGGAAATTACAAATCTACTTCCATTTTTTTATTGATGCAATTGTGGATAAAGAAGCGTTTAAAATAATATAATTGAAGGGTTACCGCATATTATTAACATAAGTATTAAAATTAACCTTCTTACATAACATTGTTTTTGTCTATACAATTTGAATGAATTATAATTACTGTTTGAATCATGAGTAATGCATAACGCAATTGTTGATATTATTGATCATCTGAGTACAGCAAATATGTTATATGTTATGACCCTTTTTAAACAACTTCAAAAAAAAAGAACCGGCCAAGTGCGAGTCGGACTCGCACACGAAGGGTTCAGTACCAAAATCCTTAATTTTTATTATTTGTTGTTATAGCGGCAATAGAAACACATAATCTGTGAAAATTTCAACTGTTTACCTATTACGGTTTTTGAGGTACAGCTCTCTGACAGACAGATGGACGTGCGGACAGCGGAGGCTTAATAATAGGGTTCCGTTGGATACCCTTTGGGTACGAAACCCTAAAAAGGACATGCTACTTGGGGTCGGCGCAACACGTTTTTTCTTCCATTCTGTCCTATCTGCCGTCACGCTATCACTAACTCCCTCTTCATTCATTTCACTCCTTACACAGTCCATCCAGCTCTTCTTTGGCTTACCTCTGCCTCTCCATCCATCCATATTATATTCATAACTCTTTTAGTTACATGTCTTTCATCTCTCTTCTTCACATGATCATACCAGTAGTGCTATTTTGTTACAACATTTCCGTGCCTCGGAAAGCACGTTTTAAGCCGTTGGTCCCGGCTGTCATTTGTAGAACTTTAGCAGTCGTTACGGATTGTCAGAAGCCAGTAAATCTGACTCCAGTCTTGCCAAGAAATACCGTGTTACCCATTTAATGGGTAACACGGTATTTCTTGTGAAGGTCTGGTAGGCAGCCGCTTCACGTAAAATACTGGTGTTCAGCTGAATCCGGTTTGACTGGAAGCCGACCCCAATTTAGTTGGGAAAAGGCTAGGCAGATGATGATTTTCGTGTCTCGACAGCGGAATCAGAGGTGAGTATCTTTGTATAAACACAAGACCTTTATGTTGTGAGTAATAAAGCTCACTTTGTGAGCTATGTCACTCAGGTGAAGCTCGATATCAAAGTAGTTATTTACAAAATAGACTAGCTGGACAGGCGGTTCCTTTTCAGCTTTTCCGTCACTGGCGCCACTTTTAAACTACTTCTAATGTACTAATTTCTCACTTTATCCATAATCTCAACATTCTATTCTGCAAAACATTCTCATCTCCGCTACATGCAATCTTTTTTCATCCGCCTATATGTGTTTTTAAATGAAATTTAACTAATTGTTACAATGAAAGTCCAATTGTTTGTTTGTAAAAAGTAATCTCTGGTACCGATTTAAATATTACTAGTACAGCATCCCGTTTATTTTCATTCATTCATAATCATGCGCTCTCTATGATTAAGCTTTACTAAAGCTGAGTTTCATAGAAAATAAGTAGTATTTCTAGGAAAATATGTGTGCTATAATAGCCGGTACAAGTCATGAGCACAGACCTTTGGCATAACTAGGGCTTTTCTCCAGGAGCCGTTCTTTTTTTTAAGGATTGGAAATCATCAAATGACTCCTCCTGCTTTGGGTGAAGCAGAAGGGAGTGTCAGACTCTTACTGACTAAAGCGCATCCATGTTCCTCCTAGTGCCCTTTGCGTTCCAGGGTACGGTGCCTCTTTCGAACGAAGTCCACAACCCTAGCAGGCACTGGCCCTAGCGGGCCCCGTCTTTTGTGCTGACAGCTCTTTGAGGCGCGCGTGGAACACAGCGCGCCGTCGACCCGAGCCTGGTTCTGATCAGAAGGCAAGCCACCCAAAGCTCGCCGTCTGCAGGCCCGCGGCGTCTTCTTCTGTAGCGGCGGCTGGGGCGTGAGGTTTCCCTCTCTCTCACACGTTCGGCTTCCTCCTTTGCTAGCAATACTGCTTCGCAGAAGGAGGTGACCGCTTCCCATCTCTCCTCGCTTCAGACCATGGTCTGAACCAGGGCCGGACGTGAGAGATCGCTGCCGCCGATCGCCTCGACGAGGACACGGTGGTGCTCCGCCCAAGCAGGGCAGACCTCCACCGTATGCTCCACCGTGTCCTCTGGGCGATCCTCGCAGTGTTGATACCCGGGCGACCAGCAGGGGCCTAGCCCCCAACCTGGGCTACGACGCCCAATAAGAAATATCGTTGCTCTTGCCGTACCGACTCCCTTTTGTCGCCAAGATTAGCATATTTATTTTGCCATAATATTGTGTTAGTTTAATTCGTCTAAGATTGTTTAAAACCTAAAATACAAAACGTTACTTAGTTTTTACTCGTGTGAGGTTTACCAATAGATTTGTATGCAAAAAATCATCTACGTGATTACTAAAACCCTTGTAGGTAGTTACTGCAGGGGATTTCCGACATTGATTAATTTACTAGAGAACACATTGTATTAATGCGATTTTATTTGAAAACAAAAACGTGGAAATACCTCATTTCTTTAACATATTTTCAAATATTAAACGAAATCTCTTTCCGTGACGGTTATTGATTTTATACAGCACAATAGAATAGAATACTCTTTATTCAATACTCTACTTCTCTCTCCACTCTACTCTCTTCTTCTTCTACTCTTTAGAATACTCTTTATTTTTTTTTCAATGGATTTTGATAAGCTTTTCCATCATTTAGAAATATTTTCAGAAGGGTTTTAAGCGCCATAACTCATTTTACGATTCTAGACAATATTATTGCTAGTTCAATAGGTTAACTTGTAATTAATAAAAAGCTATCAATTTCATGCCAAAATACAAGTTCAAAAAACTTCTAAATAATCGAGGTAGTGAATACATTTTTAATATAAATATTTCCACAGTAAATATTTCCAAAAAAAGTCGACCCCAAATTGATTAAGGAGTGATGTACGCTTTTTTATGTAGATAGGATCCCCATCATGCACACGCTTCTTCTCCTAATAAACCTATGAATAATAGTTTTTTTCTCAAGCATCACACAAACGTAACAATAACGTACTCACAAGTATATCAATAAGGCATCGCCCGATGCTGGTGGTAGAACTCGTACTCCTCGTCTTCCGTCAGGGCACACTCCTCGAAGCACCACAGACCGGCGATGGCTAGCAGGATCATGTACGTCGTGTAGTAGAACAGGTAGACCAGTATGCTGAACCACATCGTTGAGAGCAGGAGAATGGAGAACTGGAACAAGGGAATTAAATTTCGTTAGTTAATCATTTAACGAGGAGCTTGTTGGCCGTATGGTGTCGGCTGGTGCCTTATGGTGTCGTGAAAGTATTATACCATACCATCACTTCCCGTGGATGTCGTAAGAGATGACTAAAGGACTCACCAGAGAATGAGCAGCATTCTCTGTAAAACGCAACACCAAACACTGCGATCGCCAATCCGCCTGCTAAGCGTGGCGATTATGGCAAACCCCTCCCTTTGGAGGAGGTCTATGTCCAGCGGTGGACGTCTATCGACTGTTATGATCATAATGATAATTGTGGCTAAATAATAACAGCCACACGGGTCGATCTTGAAGGTTAAGCAATGCTTGCCGAAGTTAGTCTGTAGATGGGTGACTATCTTAACATACCAAGACACCAAGACAACTCAGTGCCTCGGAAAGCACGTCCCAGCTGTCATTTGTTGATTTTTGCCAGTCGTTACAGATAGTATTGAAAATCTGACACCAGTCTTGCCAAGGAGTACCGTGTTACCCAGTTAATGAGTTATATGGAGGTCTGGCAGACAACCGTTTCATTTGATATACCGGTTTGACTGGAACCCGACCCCAATACAGTTGGGAAAAGGCTAGGCACATGATTATTTATTTGATTATTTTATGAGAACTGTACTTTATTAAAGTAAACATGATTTTACTATAATCATTTTTGATAAGATTCTCTTTTACCGTCCACTGGTACTCTTTGGCACAACGTGGGGATTGACACCAGAAAAGGGAGACCTTAGCAGTGGGCGAAGTCGAACTGTGAATGACGATGCTACTCTGTTATTCCACATGAAGCGACTGTCTATCTGATCTCCACATCCCAGTCAAGTTAAGGAAACTTTACTTTCTGGTAAGACTGGTTGATTTTCGGCCTTCTGTCTACCTGAGACGCCTATTTTTTTGAGACAAGCCCGCCACTCATTTACAACCACTGCAACTCTTAAAAGCCAGAATCAACAGTGGTGACTACTAGAAAAAAACACCGAGCCAATGAAGCCCGACAAGTCCTGGAGAAACGATTTAACTATCTTGGATCCCGCAACGAAATTAATCAGAAAAGTACAGCGGAGTAGGAAAAAAATGTAAATGTGACACCTTTCTACAGAATAAATACTAAAACCAACTATTTAATTTGTTTTCAAAAGCAGACAGATGAAGATCAACCCGTGCGGCTGTTATTAATTACCTACGGCCCACATTTGGCCTGCGGACGGCGAGCGTTGGGTGGCTCTCCGTCCGATCAGGATCAGGCCCGGGTCGACGGCACGTTGAGTTCCATGCGCGCCTCAAAGAGATGTTAGCATAGTAGACAGGGCCCGCTAGGGCCAGAGCCTGCCAGGGTTCCGATTTTTTTGAAAGGGTCACCGCGGCCCCGGAACGTAAAGAGCATTAGGAGGAGGAGAAGGAGGAGGAGGAGGAGGTTTTATTCAGTAATAGACTGATACTCCCTTCTGCTTCACCCAAAGCGGGAGGAGTCATTTGATGATATCCCATCGTTAAAAAAAGAGTCCTACATTTCATTACTCTAATAAAAAAACGTACTTCCTACGTTTTCGAATGTTACCCAAACCCAATTGACCGATCTAGTCACTGCTAAGCACATGATCACCAAGTTTTCCACAGCTATCGGATAAACCACTCAGTAATCATGTGTGAAAATTAGCACGTTTAGCAAATATATTAGAATTGTGGCCTCCAACTTTGTTGCTATATGGATTAATCCTCAAAAATGACTCGAAAATAAAACCCAACTGGCCTCTTTAGGAAACTGCAGAGATATGTTTTGGCTGTAAAATCTAAAGAACATCATTATATTCAGACATTCTTGTGTCATGTGCTTGTAAATTGGCTAATTGCTTCCAAACATCTCTGTCAGGTATGATTTCAGTATTCACTACCTTTTCGTCCAAACATTTAATATTTCGTTATTATTGTTAGTTCATCATCATCATCATATCAGCCGAAAGACGTCACTGCTGGACATAAGCCTCCCCAAGCGTCGCCACAACGACCGGCTTGCGCGTCTTGCATCCATCGGCTACCCGCTACTTTCACCAGGTCATCGGTCTATCTAGTGGGAGGCCTTCCAACGTTGCGTCTTCCGGTACGCGGTCACCACTCCGTAACTTTTCGGTCCCATCGACCATCTGTTCCGCGAGCAATGTGCTCTGCACACAGCCACTTTAGTTTGGCGAACTTTCGGGCTATGTTGAAAACCTTGGTTCTCCAGCGGATATAATCATTTCTTATTCGATCACGCAAGGAAACTCAAAGCATTGCCCTTTGAGTGACTTTGAATCTTCTGATGAGGCCCATTGTGGGCGACCACGTTTCAGTTCCATATGTCATCACCGCCAACACGCACTGGTCATAGACTTTCGTCTTGATTATTGTTAGTTGCTTATTATTATTATTTCGTCATTATTTTTAGCTGTTTTTAGCTTGCCATGTATATCCTCATCAAAACATGAACAAAAAACTCTTAAAAATTCTTAAACACAATGGCTTCGCTCTGAAAAAGAATACAATTTTTACGCTTCCTTAGTTGTTTCTTACATAAAACATGAATTGTTTTGTACTAAGCAATAGGTACGTTGATAACAGTTACATAGATAAGTGATATTTAATGACGGCTGAATAGGCTGAAATTATAATAAAAATCGCTAATCATTGCTTAGTAAACGTTAGTCTTACCTAAGGAAGACAGGCAGAAAAATATAATACCTGCATTACATAATACTTAATTTCTTTGTGATGAGACTCAATGTTTTTGAGTTGGTGTATAAAATCATGGGCAATAGAACCGTACACCTCTGGACCACATTTATTTAGAAAAAACTAGCCAATGGCGAGCCGGACTCTCACACAAATGGTTCCTTACTATAAACTGAACGAACACATTTCTTTTATGGGCTCGCCCCCTTTAATTTTTGATTTTATTAATTTTGTATTATTTTTAGTTATTGCGCCTTTTGCGGTTCTTGAACTTTGATGCGCTTTATCTTTATCATTTTTGTTCGACGGACGGACTAAATAGATTTTTTTTTTATCTAAGAAAGTACCCAACTGTTGGAATTCTAAACACTGCCTTAAATTATGATTTTCTGCACTCGTCATCGTTGGTACTCAGACACTCTGTTTGGAGCCTCTGAGTGAAATATTATTGCTTCAAACTACTACAGTTAAAAGATTACTAGGAAAACTCTAACAACATGATTAATGAAGGAAAACACTAATGCATATCGCCTCATCATTAGTAATCATGATGATCACTTTGATCAAGATATCACGTGTCGACAGCCATTCTCTGTGCGTGTCTATGCAACACGTGATTTTGAAAGGTCGATAATATTAAAAATAATAATTATAACATGATGAGATTTGTTTTTTTTTTCTAATATATAATTGTTGTAGTGGTAATTGAATTTTTTAGTGTGAGAAAAAGTTTGTTCAAATGCATTAGTGTGATTAGATGTGAATAATCGTCTGGACAGTGCTGACAGTTGGCTTTAGGTATTTTTCTCGTGAACGCACGTGCATTGGATACCTACTCAAGATTGTTTTGGGTTTGGATCTAGTATCGTTAATTGCATATTTATTTGGTGTCTACAGTAGACAGTTTGTTATAAGAAAGTTAGTGTACTCTCACTGATAGTATGTGAGTATAACAGACAATGTTACTAAGAGAACTTAGATTGAAGAGCGAGCGAAGCGAGCTCAATACTTTGGGTAACCTGTCCGAGAGGTTAGGTTAGAAGGGGATGACAGGTTCTAGTGAGCGTGCGATACGTGGTTATTTTTCGACGACTATTCCTTTTAGGCAACTTAAAAGTGTTTTGAGGTTGGGTTACAATTATTGCATGTTGAGCACTCCGGATCCAGACCTAAATATAGACTGAGATGACCATAGTGATAGTGTGTGTGTATTCTTTTTGTTTTGTAAAATTGTAATTTATAATGTTTTTACTGACTTTTGTTAAATGAATAATGTTTGTGTTGTGTAATATTTTTAATTGTTATCTTTTAATTTATTCTTGTGTTTTAAAAATGTACTTAATGCATATGGACTGGTTCTGAAATTAAATGATTTAGGTATTAGGTTACCTTTTTATGGAAATGGTATCATGGCCAAACGAGACGAAATTTTTACCCGAAAGTTACCACTGAGTAAGGATTTTTGAAAATGCTGTCCCTACATAGGGTTTGAAATATTTTAAAATTTAAAACTCCTTGATTCTACTGGCTGAGCCTTGACAATTGATCAAATAATAGCTAAGGCAGCAAAGTAGGTACGAAAAGAATGGTGAACTTGTAACTAAGTGGTGAATTTTCGGGACCAACATAAATTTTTTGTTCTGCTTCGCTCATCACATTGTTGCTATGTTGCGTATTAATGGCATACCCATTTAACATACCATTTTAATGACTCAAAACCGCAGTCCTTGTACCATACTTCTGACCCTCGCAAACCACAAGCACCTTTGTTTTTACATCATAAAATAAAAATGACATTGTTACGGTCATAGCGGACCTGACCGCTCTAAAAGCGATATCTCGTATAATTACTGGCTTTTTTTAGAAAAGGCCAAATCCAATTACGGTTTTTACATAATGTATCGCAAATTGATGTGAACTTGACATTTTTTTTGTGTGTGACCAATGTCCAAAGTTTGGTGGAAACATGGTATCATTAACGTTATGATGATGACAAAGTTCAGAAATGATTTGACAGTAAAACTGTTGTTTCATATGGGTTTGTGATTGGGTTAGAGCTTATGCACTCGGTGCCGACGATGCACGTTTTACGAACGCGCGCTCAGTGCGCTGTAGGTGCCCAAAAAGCAGCTAGTCTATTCTGTTAATAACCATTTCGATATCGAGCTTCACCTGAGTGACAAATTGAGCTTTATTGCAGACAACATAAAGGTCTTACGTTTGACGTAATTTAATAATCACCTCGGATTCTGCTGTCAAGACACGAAAATGTTGTTACAGAATAGCACTACAGTACTCTCTGCGTTTGAATTTCGTTTTAAAGCGCGTCAGCGCGCGTCATCTGCACGACGTCGGCGTGTTCAAAAAATGCCGTGTGCAAAAGCCCTTACGGTACTCTTATACCTTTGATACAATTTCACCTTAATATAGTCATTAACTTTCAATAAAGATTTATTTTAGGCCATAAACCGTTTGAAAAAACTTATTCGTCGAATATCGTATTAAAAAAGCATTTAAAAAATAATGTGTTCTTATTGCCCCTCTTTTGTTATGTTACAGGTGATATTTTTATATTATTGTGTAATATATATCTTTATTAGACAGATAAGTGTTATCCAAGGATTGGAAAATCAGCCTTTACTAAAAATTAAATAAAAACAAGCGGTTAAAATCTCTACATTTGTATTGCATAAATTCGTAATTGACAGTTCTAAAAAAAATCCTAAATATAGCGTTGTCTGATCAATGAACTCATCTTGGTAAAAACATACGAAACAAAGAACGTGAGTACTAATAAAAAGTGATGACGTCAATGTTAAGAAATAATGCACATTCATACAGGCTGGCTTATAATTCTTTGGAAATCTTTCAGAGATCATTATTCTTATGAATTCCAACTTTTATAATAGAAGACCAATCCTAAAAATAATTAACACGGAACCCTCAAAACA
Source organism: Lacanobia oleracea (assembly GCA_950371165.1). Classification (NCBI taxonomy): domain Eukaryota; kingdom Metazoa; phylum Arthropoda; class Insecta; order Lepidoptera; family Noctuidae; genus Lacanobia; species Lacanobia oleracea. Next base: position 3,951,832 of record OX493390.1, on the reverse strand, counting down.
GCTGCGCATTTTTTTTAATTCGTTTAACTTTACAATTTGTAGGGTTTCATAATTTCAGAGTAAATCCTACCTCAAAGTGTTTTTTTATGAGTACCTACTTTAAACCCCTGAAATCTGTAAATAGTATAAAAGAAAATCATTTTTGCAGATAATAAAGTTTGTATACATAATTTGCGTTCGTAAGAGTCGCCGCGCCCCTGGAACGCAAAGGGCACCAGGAGGAACACGGATGGGTTTTAGTCAGTAAGAGTCTGACACTCCCTTCTGCTCCACCTACAGCGGGAGTCATTTCGTGATGTACGCTGCTAAAAAAGAATATCTCTAGGTTTGCCAATATATTATAAGCCACCCTGTATAAGCGGATAATCTTTCGTTTTTTATCAGAATGTTTAACTGAAATTGCGGTTTCACTGAGACATAATCTAATAAATTTTAATCGGTGAATCTACAAAGAGACTATGCAGACAGTTTCTTTGCAGATGTATAGATAGGTAGTTATGTTTTTATTTTATGATAAACTGTTCTATTTTGTGTTTTTAGAGTTCCGTACCCAAAGGATAATCAACAGAACCCTATCACTAAGCCTCCGATATCCGTCCGTCTGTTCTTCCATCCGTCCGTCCGTCTGTCTGACAGCAGGCTGTAGAAATTTTCACAGGTATATTTCAATTGCCACCATACCAATAAATGACCAATTAAATTAAATTTTAAAAAAAGCTGTCTCATTCAAGAAACGTACTTTTTTCGGTTTGTGTTGCGGAACCCTTCGTGTGCGTCACTTCAGAAACTGGCCAAGTGTGAGTCTGACTCACACTTTGCTAGTTTCTAAAGTGACTTTTTGTCCACGAATAATTCTACCGCAACCCAGCATTTCATAAACACACACGAGATTTAAATCCTTAACACCTATCGAACAATTATGGCATCGTCGATAGATTACATAGGTACTTAACGATAATCATAATTATGATTTCATAATTACAAGCCAGTAAGATTCCACATGAAAAACAACGGTGATCTCGGACTATGGGATTCCCTAGACAATTCGTCATTAATGATGGGAATTGCGTCTTAATTTAATGATGATATTGTTACACACAAACTGGTTATGATATAAAATGACTGTTCGGTTTTAAACGCAGTGATGGGACAAAAAATTCAAAGAGTTTTAACGTTGATGTTTTAGAAAAAACTTACTTTGTTCCCGGAAATGTGTTTCGCAGTTCCGTATTTCTTTAGGAAAATGATATTTTCCTGATGGAAACGCCATCATGAATGGTGATTTACGACTTTATAAAATACTAGCACTTCGCCCGCGACTTTGTTCGCGCGGGTTTAGTTAGTGCTTCACAAACTCAATCTCCCCGTGTAAAATTACTTATTAACAGACTGTACGTTCGACGACGGCAGTTCGCGCAAACGGCAATATTTTTCTTATTTAGAGTATTTTATAACCATCATCACTTTTAAACGAAAGATCCGATTTGAATAATTTAAAGTGTAATTTATTTGAACGTTTTAATGTAATTATTATACTAAAATCACCACTTTTCCGTTTCACCCGGGTTTTGATTGAATAATTTGAATAAAAAGCGGTCATTGTGACTAACTATAATAGTTAGATATATACGTTTGCAGAATTTTTTGTAGATATTAATGTCCTCTATAAAACTGTAGTAATTAACTTTGCTCTATTGTCAATATTTTCTGCAGTATACGCGATATAATCATAATCATCTTTTTTGGTATTTTTCACACCTTGAGTTATACTCGTATTATCGATGTTTTCATACGGATCAATAACTTTTTTGAAAATATTCCGTAGCCTGAAAGAATTTTTAAAGTCGGTTCAGTAGATCCAGAGATTACCCCCTACAAACTCACAAACTTACAACATCGCAAAATCAAAAACTTTATAATTTTAGAATAGATTCTTCAGTTAAGAACTACAACTATATCACAACGAAAAGTGTTTCTACATACAAGATATAACAATAAACTATGGTTTATAGTTAGATTTAGTAGATATAAATAGGTTTAAGTTAGTTACGTACCTACATTTATGAAAAATTGGAGTTCATAAATAAATTTTATGATTGAGCATTTGTACATCATTAATTGTTTTTTTTTTTTTTTCATTTAATTGATCTCGAAAAACGTGAAACAAGCCGATATAGTTACTACGAGGCTACGCATTTTTTCGTAGCTCGTCGTAGCCGATTGACTACGGGTGCTACGAGGCCCATTTTTGGTAGATGCCTACGGATTTAAAATTGGAAATTAAATTCCTTACTAAAAGTTATCCTTATTTTCTTGTATCTAGATTGAACAAAATATAAATACAACAACAATGTTAATGCCATGTTGAGCTTTTTGAAAAAAAAAAAAAAATACCTAGAATCTTGAAGTTTTATGGAATGTTATAACTTCCTTACCTGGAAATATATGTACAACTTTGTTTTCGTTGTTAGCTATATGACGTGTTTTTATTTAAGTACACAGTGTTTTTCCCATGGAAAGCAATTATTTAAACAAACAACAAACCGGTAGTTTTTCCGGGCAATTATATTATTTTATTAGGTAAAACAAACACAGAACAATTTTATTAATAATAACTGTTAACTTAGTTGCACAATATGTTTACAGTGAAAATGCACACATAGGTACATAAAACGTGTAAACGTACCCGAAACTGTAAAATTTTCCCAATCAACCTTGAACCTAATTGCGTTTATGATGAAGTTGAAAAGTAATATAAATTGATGTGCTGGCGTCTGTACATAGCGGGAAAATTAATGCTAGGTCCGTTTTTCCAGAAGTTGAATAAGAAAAAAGCAAATAAGTGAGTATCTTCTAAACTCCCTTGTCAAAACATCCTCCAATGACTGACTTTTCCAGAGACCACGTTTTCTTTGGGTAAAATCGTCCATGTTTTTGTAGGGTTTCGTACACAACGGGAACCAACGGAACCCTTTTACTAAGCCTCCGCTGTCCGTTCATCTGTATGTGCGTCTGTCTTTCAGCGGGCTGTATCTCAAAAACCGTAAAAGGTAGACAGTTTAAATTTTCAGTGTGTATTTATATTACATTTAATTCAATTCGATTATTTAATAAACATTAAATTCAATTAAAAATTAAGCGGGGCTCCCATACGAAAAACATGTTTTCTTTGGTTTATGGTACAGAATCCTTCGGGTGAGAGTCCGGCTGGCAATTGGCCGGTTTTTTAAATGTTGAATGGTTATGTAAGCGACTACTTTACTTTATCAAAGTTTTGTATTCCTGTCTCAAAGAAACATTAACATCCATGTATTTATGTAGATGAACACTTTTCTTATGGCATTTTCTTATAACTATACATGAATACGACCATCCACTGCATTGGATGATGACGTCCATCAAATAACAGATATGCCAGACCAAGTAACAGTACTAAAAGATTAATTGCAGTTCTAGTTTTAACAAACTGTATTTTAAATCTTTCTACGGTACACTTTTTTGTGATTTTTCTAAATTTCTGTGACGTCATGGCACCGTTAGAATGAGCCTAACGGTGTTATGTACATAATTACAGGATTTTTTGTTGCAAGGATTTAGTTTAATTAGCTACACAAGTCATATGACTTCTTGCTAGTGTTCATCTTCAAAATACTCAAACGGTACCTAAACGACAGCAAAAACTTTAATCTATCCAAACCGGTACTTCCTTAGATTGACGCATTCAACCAACAAACAAACCAACTCTTAGAAAAAGCTGGCCAATTGCGATTCGAACACGCGTGCTGAGGGTTCCGAACGAGTTAAAAGTTACATGTTATTTTAACACAGATGTGTCACATGGTACAGTTTGAGAAACTTTTCTTTGTTATTTTCTAGTTGGTCCCTCACATAGAGCAACACGGGCCACCGGCGGGCGTGTGACTCTATGGTTCTCATCTTCAAAATTTATTTTTATTTACGTAACGCGTTCGTGGTTTCCCTTATAATTTGGTGTTTTGTGCGTCGCTTTTGGGAAAATAAACGTCTTTTCTTTCTGTTTTTTCTTTACCAAACGGAATAAGCCCAGTGGACAAAGAAAATTGGCTGTCACGTTACTACGAGTATACGTCAAAAATATTCCTGCTAGACCCTCAGAAAACACATCACGCTACCTGTCAGTGTCAAATTTTCCAATTTAACCTAGAACCTATTGCTTTAGCGATAAAGGTGAAAATGAAATTTGACAGATTGTTGTGATTGTTGTTGTTGTTTGATATTATGATTCTAATATGATTCTACTAATGTGGCCTTTTTAGACCCGCAGTATTTACATGAAGTGACTGCCTATATGACCACCACCACGCAGTCATCATCTGCCTAGCCTTTTCCCAACTACATTGGGGTCGGCTTACAGTCAAATTGGATTTAGCTGAATACCAGTATTTTACGTGGAGCGGCTGCCTACCAGACCTCCACAACCATTTAACTGGGTAACACGCTACTTATGGCAAGACTGGAGTCAGATTAACTGGCTTCTGACTATCCGTAACGACTGCCAAAGGTCTACAAGTGACAGCCGGGACCAACGGCTTAACGTACTTTCCGAGGCACGGAGGAAACTCGATATGTTAAGATGGTCACTCATCCACAGACCAACCTTGGCAGCGTTGCTTAACCTTGAAGATCGACCCGTGCGGCTGTTATTATCTAGCCACGAGCTCTTCCACCACGCAGTATCTGGGTAATATGCTACCTCTTGGTAATGGTTTTGCCTACTGAACATCCGGGACTGTGCGGCCTACAGTCTTGCCGTGCACGCGCTTACCTACGCAAACTGGTTTCAAGTGCAGGCATGCTCGCAAGCATAACGGAGCGTGTAGCTAGGGGCATTAGACTGGAGTCGGATGTTCTAGCTTTTGACAGTCTGTAACGACTGTCAAATATCTACAAACACAGCAGCAGAGACAAACGGTGAACATAGAAAATAAATTAGTAATAAGAAGCTGTTTTCTTTTCATTTTTAAACTTGATCCCATACAAATTACCAGGTGAACAGGTTTCTTCTGGGTAAGCTCACTTCATCGTCGACTTTGGCTCTGCCACCTCTGACCTAGACTAGAATAAAGAGCAAACCCATTTATTTATTTTATTTTGGCTCTTCAACAATGAGTACACTATATTATGAGTATACATTTACAATAAATCATTCTAGACTTCACCCATCCCTAATAAAAAACAACGGGTTGCACTCCGGGAGTGCCGGCAGAAGTGAAAACTTGAATACGTGCTTATCTCCCTCCGTCTTACGAATTTTTGATCAGGTTACGTGTCCTGATGTCCTGACGCGAGTTTTACATTTTTTACCCATCACAAAAAAGTGCTCAACACCGCTAAAGAAGTTTGCAGGACACGTGACCGTCTTACGAATTTTCGATCAGGTCACGTGTCCTGACACGAGTTTAACATTTTTACCCATCACAAATAAGTGCACAACGCCGCTAAAGAAGTTTTCACTTCTAAAGTAACGAGCAATCATTTCAAGAAACTGAACCGTATAAGTGTACCTATAACACCCCACTTAAGATGCACTGCGCAAATCCGTTGTGAGATTGAAGAACGATAAACTGATAGATTAAAATACCGGTTTTAGGGGCAGAGGTTCCAAGACCTGACCTTTTAAATGAGTACGTATAATAATCCTTACTAATATTATAAATGCGAAAGTAACTCTGTCTGTCTGTCTGCCGCGCTTTCACGCCAAAACTATTGAACCGATTTAAGTGTTTGGTACACATATATTCTAGAGCCTGAAAAAGGACATAGGCTACTTTTTATGCCAGGAGTATGTTCCCTAGGGACCACGCGAGTGAGGCCGCTGGCAGAAGCTAGTATTATAAATGCGAAAGTAACTCTGTCTGTCTGTCGCGCTTTCACGCCAAAACTATTGAACCGATTTAAATGAAATTTGGTACACATATAGTCTAGAGCCTGAGAAAGGACATAGGCTACTTTTTATCCCGAGAGTATGTTCCCTGGGGGTCACGCGGGCGAAGCCGCTGGCAGAAGCTAGTGAGATACCGTCACCGTCATGGAATAAGCAGAAAATCCTATTGAATTAAACCGGTCGGTCAATTTTCTATAGTAAAAAACTTTTTACAAAAAAATGCAACCAACTTCCAAAAAAACACTACGAAGTCGGTGTCCAAAAACAAAGAAATCACACCGGAAACATCGACTTCCAATTGTACTTTGTGGTATTTTTTGGAAGTTGGCTGTATATTATGTAAAAAAGTTTTATTTTTCACTTTTTAGTGCTGATACTCCCGAAAAAATTAAACTAAATAGTAAGCAAATACTGTAATAAGAATTATCGGGTGGTTGCCCACCAGACACAACAACCGGCCGGTTGTAGGATCCTCCCTTTTCAATGGAGGTTTACGGGACTTCACTCTTTGTATCACATTCATCTATACAGCCACCTTCTGGGGTCACTCGTCCCATCATTATTCCATCCATTGCTTTCTAAAAGGTCGTAGTTAAAAACTTCATCACGAAATAAAAAATGAACTCAATTTAGTTTTTGTTTTAATTTGTTTAATTTTATCAATTTTCTTCTTTGTTTTACAGCTGGTTTCCCCACCTACATTACGTGTGACGACAAAAGCATTTGGTATGATTAACCACACATTTCGCAAGTACGTCAACCTCGGACGGAAGGACACTCAGATCTCATATCGAGATAAAAGTAATCACGAAAATTCGTATTATACATGAATGGACGAGATTTGCACGTGTGATTAGATGGGTCCATTGAGTATGTAGTAATGGAGTGATCATTTGCAGGCAAAGGGTTAAGGGGCAAAATGTAATGTTTGTGATAGAATTCCTCTATACAATCGTCACACCAGAAAAAATATTGTAAAGTATTGCGGGGTCATTGTAAGACATTGTCACCTCACTGGTCTTTCATTTTTATAAATTAACTAGTTGACCCACGCAACTTTTTCTGCGCCACAATTTACATTACTGCTCCGCTCCTATTACTCTTAGCGTGTATATATAGCCTTTCTCGATAAATAGGATATCTAACACTGAAATTATTTTTCAAATCGGACCAGTAGTTACTGAGATTAGTGCGTTCAAGCAAACAAACAAACAAACTCTTCAGCTTTATATATTAGTATAGAAGTATAGATAACATGTTCGACTTATTTTCTTTCTCAAACCAAGCAACTATTTAAACAAGTAAAGCGACCAATTCGGAATTTAATTTTAAAATTCTTCACGTTCTGTTGGAGTGTGTATACCTGTAAATCCATAAGTGAACCTCTAATTATCTAACCCGTAAGGGCGGCAAGCTCACAATTAATCTTGAGCAAGCCTGAAAGTTTATTGTGCTGTTGTAACTGGCGCGGATTTGATGCATCCTTCATTTAATTAAGTCAATGAGCCAACAAGCCAAGTCAATGAGCCGTTAGAATGCCTCCCACAAGGACCGATGACCTGGTGAGAGTCGTGGGAAGCCGACGAGTGGACGCGAGACGCACAGGACCGGTTTTTGTGACGACACTGTGAGGAGGTCTATGTCCAGCAGTGGACGTTTTTCAGATGATATGATGATGAATGAGCCTAGGAATCAGGAGAATTTCGATCGAGGTCCTAGATAAGTTTTAATATTCTTGCATTTTCTTTACAATTTTCGACCCTTAAAGCTCAGCCCTGTATGCGGTGTATCACTCCATTTACTCATTACTCCGCAAAGGCGGCTCAACTTTATTTGGATCTTAATAATATAATTAAACGTGTTTTGACAATCTTTTGTTTCTGGTCCTTTGAGAGCTGAAGAGTCGTAGTAGCTTCTTCATCAAATTATTTTGCTTTTGGTACTTTGTTACCTTCCTATTACATGAAACATTCAAGTCAATTTAAAAACAAAAAATAAGTTTAAAGGAAGTCATAAAAAATTTTCTGAACTCTAAACATCAAACAAAGACCAATCTACCTAATGATGATGAGAAGTTTTGTACAGGTAGTTAGGTTTTTCAGGTTAAAAACTTAACTGATAGTTACAGTAAGACAATAAAAACCGGCCAAGTGCGAGTGAGACTCTCACACGAAGGGTTCTGCATAATAAATTGAAAAAAAACACACGTTTCTTGTATGGGAACCCCTTTAATTTTTCCTGAATTAAAAAAAATGTGACCCAGACGAAGTTGCGTGGCTCAGCTGGTTTCATATAGTTTTTTTTTTTACTATTGATAGGCACGCGTATAGTTATACTGAATACTATTTTTTCTTTGAATACTGTCTCTTTTAAGGCGAACAGTGTTTGAAAGAGGCACCGTAGTCCTGGAACGCAAAGGGCGCTAGGAGGAACACGGATGGGTTTTAGTCAGTAAGAGTCTGACACTCGCTCCTGCTTCACCCAGAGCGGAAGGAGTCATTTGACGATTTCCCATCCTTAAAAAAAAGCCACCCCCATTCGAACTACTTAAGTAAGAGACATGAAAAGACCCGTAAATGTAACAAGGTAAATTAAATGACCTCCAAAGTATTTAAACAAAGCACGATAATACTCAAACTACTAATAGCTGCAATAAAGTAAACGTAAGTGCGTAATTAAGTTACATTAATTAAAACATTAGGTACACTACTACCTATTAATAAAAATAATTAATTCATAGAAATTACTATTTTAACACCTTAGTCACGTGGGTTAAAGGTCATTCATTTGTAAAAAAAAACGCAAAGTTGTAAAAAGAGGTTCAATAAAATAGTTGTTAATTGGGAGTCCAAATGTTTCATCAATGAAAAACTTGTTAAGCAAGTTTTATGCATCAGAAAATTATACATCTTTTTAGTAGCAATGAAAGGGAAATTAAGAAACATGTTAATACTAAATTGTATGTTTGTTGGTACTTAGCAGTCGATTTTATACTTAAAATACGATTGGCCTTTTATTAATCGCTTCTTTGGACTATCAATTCCCTCAACTCGAATTATTTACGTTTATTATGCACGTTTGTAACGCTCATAAACATGCAATAAAAATAATATCTCAATGATTATCAAATTAGTAATAAAAATATTTTTTTCCATACTTATTAAAAATGCGAATTCTCTGTATTCTTTTACTGTATCTAGACTAATATGTAAAGCTGAAGAGTTTGTTTGTTTGCTTGAACGCGCTAATTTCAGAAACTACTGGTCCGATTTGAAAAAATCTTTCAGTATTTGATAGCCCATTTATCGAGGAAGGCTAGGCTATATATCATCACGCTAAGACCAATAGAAGTGGAGCAGACGAAGTTGCGTGGGTCAACTAGTCCCATATAAACGGGCAAGTCCTTATTGTTGGGAGTGAATGAACCGATTTGAACAAAACTTAATATTCTAAAGCAAAATGTTTACAGAAAACTATTTCGATACGTGCTTTGAGTGGCAGGAAGAACAATTTTAAATTTTCTATAGAAAATGACAAATCGCTCTCTTTCTGAATACGTTAATAATGATCCACCTTTTAAAAAACTAGCTTTTTCCCGCGACTTCGGTCGCGAATATCCCGTTTTTTCCCGTTCCCGTAAGAATTTTGGGAAATCCTCTCTTATTGCCCTTACTCAAGAAACCTACAAGCTAAATTTCAGCTTACTACATGCTAAATTTCAGCTTACTACGACCAGTCGTTTCGGCTGTACGTTGTCTGTCAGCCACTCAGGCAGTCACTACATTGATTGCAATCAGGTGGACTATTATCAAGATTAGGAATTAGAGTATTTTTTATATAGCTGTAGTTTCCGACTAACCTTCGAGCGTCGGGGCTGGACTATAAATTGCAAAAGAAAAAAAAAAAATCTCAAAATTCAAAACTATTCCAAGGATAAAACGATAAATTGTATTTATTTATACGGTCGGAAGCGATCGTCACGCGTCGCGGTCATTCGGATCTCGTTCCCTATCGCCACAATTCAGTTAGCCAGTGGATATCTCTAGAAAGGTAATGTTGCAATAGACGCTTGCAACACGACCGATTCCGATGTCGTGTTGCCGGTTCCAGGCTCGTGGAATGCCGTGAGATAGATTTTAGTTACGGATCGAGTTGATATTTTATTGTTTTCGGATGTTTTGTATGTTGAGAAATGCCATGTTATCTAGGAAAAGGCTAGACAGATAGGATCTTACAAACAGGGTGAATCGAAACAAAACGTTGAAGGGTATTTTGCAGTTATTTCTATTTAGATTCTTATTTAAATTGAATTGACAGGTATTTAAAAGAAAACTTTGCTTTCCTAGAAAACCAATAATACTCGTATGATATTAAGAGGAAACGCAGGCGGAGAGGCTTTGTATGTAAAAAGTCATAATTTGAGGCTTGGCTCCGATTTAAAAGATATTTCACAAACTGAATAAGAACGATAAATATACTGTGTTCCTATAGGACAAAACATGTGGCAAAGTCTTGGGACACCTTTTATAGCTAAAGAGAAGCGAGTAAAATTTGAAACTCGAAACGAGTGGGCGAGCAGCGAGTAGCGAGTGAGTAGTTTGATAGTTTTGACGGCTTTAAGCGAGTGCTTTTTTGTGACGGTCGATTACTCGCACCACTCGCTTCGGCCCGCACTATAGGTAGAAATTACTGCTGGTTGGTTGGTTCTGACCGCCGAGCGAGCATCACCATGCGAGTATTGCTAAGCGAGTATTATCTTTGATGGCTTCTGTCGCTGCGACCAACTAGTGGTTAGAACCTGCTGTGTGAACAGCCAGCTATCGACTATGAATGTATGTGTCTCTTTCACTCACACGAGATATATATCTTTTGTCCCTTTTCTCAGCGAGCAAATAGTCGATAACTACTCGCTTCCTCGCCGGCGATGAGACAAGTGCCTAAATCTGAATTCCATACAAATTCAAAACAAACTAACGCATCTGACAGCTGACGTCCAAAATTAAAGATAATCTATTCAAATTATTTTCGAACCGCAAATTACAATTTTTAATTTTGAACTTTTATTTTTGGACTCACGATTTTGAATATTTTGAAAAGTAGTTACCCTTGATGGAAATAGGCTGTAACCGGTGGGCTTTGAAGCTATTTTAAAATATCGATTTGAATAATGAAATCAGCAGATTAATATGCCTACGCAAAAATAAAATATGTTGCACATCGATTTTATTTGAAACTAACACTTCGCCCGCGTTTTTGTCCGCGCTGCAATTTTCTTAAGGTACCCTATTTTTTTTTAGAGAAATTATACACTTAAACCTTCCTCGAGAACCGTTGTATCCATTGGTGAAAACAGCATGAAAATCAGTGCAGTTGTTTTTGAGTTTATCGCGAACATACAGACAGACACGGTGGAGGACTTTGTTTTATAATATGTAGTGATAATATGTAGTGATAAAAGTTAAGTTATGTTGCTTTTGTTTTTGTAAGGCTGGGAAATCATAAAATGACTCCTCCCGCTCTGGATGGTGCAGAAGGAAGTGTCAGACTCTTACTGACTAAAACAAATCCGCGTTCCTCCTGGTGGCCTTTACGTTCCAGGGCTACGGTGACTCTTTTGGTCACATTCCGCAACTCTGGCAGGCACTTTCCCTAGCAGGCCCCGTCTACAAGTTTTGTTGACTGCACACTGTACAGACGCCAGCACTTCAAGCTACTCGAAACTGTCAAATTTTCCCAATCAACCTTGAGCCTAATACTTTAACGATTAGGTTGAAATTCTATAAAAGAAATTTGACCGATTGTTGTAGCTTGATGTGTTGACGTCTGTACCTAATATACATAGCATTGATAGCAGAATATTGTAGAATGCATTAAAATGCTTGATGGGCACGAAAGAAGACAATTGGACGTTCAGATAACTCCCTTATCAGCGCGCACGTTTTACAATTTTTACTGACGAAGAAAGACCTACAAGGGTTAGTATTTTTTATTTATTTTAAATAGATAAGAGAATCCTCAGAAAAAAACTACTATCCAAAAACAACCGCAAAAACCAGTCAAAGTTGTATCGTGTTTTGCTTACAACATAGCTTTCAAAAAAATTGACGCAAAAAATGTTTCTAGCATGTTAACGTCATGCCAAGTGATGTCATGGGTTAGCCCCATTTAAATTTTCCTAGAAGTCGAAGATTAAAAAAAACAAAAATACATTAGATAAAAATCGTGAATGCACTTTGGGTTAGACACAGTGAAAAAATGAACTAGATTTAAGTTTAAGCAACGCTTGCCAAGGTTAGTCTGTGGATGGGTGACCATTTTAAAAAACCGAGTTTCCTCCGGGCTTCGGAAAGCATGTCAAGCCGTTGGTCCCGGCTGTCATTTGTAGATCTTTGGTAGTCGTTACGGATAGTCAGAAGCCGTGTTACCCAGTTAATGGGTTGTGGAGGCCTGGTAGGCAGCCGCTTCGCGTAAAATACTGGTATCCAGCTAAATCCGGTTTGGATGTTAGCCGACCCCAATATAGTTCGGAACAGGCTAGGCGGATGATGGTAAGACACCGTTATCATCATCATCATCATATCCGCCGAATGACGTCCACTGCTGGACATAGGCCGCTTGGGGGACCAAGCTTCGCCACAACGACCGGTCCTGCGCGTCTCGCATCCATCGGCTACCCGCGACCTTCACCATGTCTAATTTTCGGCCCCATCGACCATCTATTCTACGAGCTATGTGCCCTGCCCACTGTCATTTGTTTAGTTTGAGGTTCCTTCGGGCTATGTCAGTAATCTTGGTTCTCTTGATCTCATCATTCTTGATTCGATCACGCAAGGGAATTCTAAGTATCGCCCTCTCCATTGCCCTTCATTTGCGTAAGATACCAAAGACGACCAAAAAATAGGCAAATGTAGAGCGGAATGCCTCTGTAAGCGAAGAAGGTTGGACTGAAACCTAGTTAATAATACCAAAAACATACAAATATGAGCGTAATAAAGGCCACTAGAATATTTGACCATCAAAGGACTTAGAGCGAGTTAAAAAAAAAACTTGATTGCCTTAAAGCAAGCTTTATGTCAATTTGTATAGAAAAAGACCGGCCAAGTGCGAGTCGGAATCGCACACGAAGGGTTCTATACCATAAGCATTTTTATTTGTTGTTGTTATAGCGGCAATAGAAATACTCAATCTGAATATTTCAACAGTCTGCCTGTTACGGCACTTGGGATACAGCCCGCTGACAGAAAGATGGGCAGACGGATGGACGGACAGCCGAGGCTTACTAATAAGGTTCTGTTGGTTACCCTTTGCGTACGGAACCTTTAAAATAGGTTCTTCGTTATTGTAACCAAACGGCGCTTATCCAGTTTTGAGTATGGTTAAAAACTGATGCGGATTAATTCGGAAGGAGACCGAATATTTTTGTTTCCGAAATTACATATTTTCAGCAAAGGACTGCAATAGGCTGGGTTTATCAATTGATGAACCCTATAGACGCTTGCAAATATTAAATCAGTGCAGTACAAGTGTCAGAAATTAATCTGTAAAACCACAACTCAGTAAGCAATTTCACACTACTCAAAAGACTACATCGAAAAGAACGCAAAGGTCAAAACCAAATAGAAACAATAAATTCATGAGAGAATATACTGTCTATTTTGGTAGATTCCGTTACACAACCATAATGGCTATGGGTCTATTTTGAAAAGCAAGGCCAGAGTATATTTTTAGAACAAGAATTTAGTTTGCTGGTATAGAAAGATTGCAACAGAGATATTAGAAACAGGTATTTTTTACGCCCACGAATGTGTGGATACCTGAGACTGGTTTTCGTCCTTCATACAACCTTTACGACTAGAAGATTGGTAAAGTTAAGTTTACATCGTTCGTCTGAGAACCAACAGAGACGTGAATTTACTTTCTGTGTTCTAAATAATGTATATATTCGACTGAAACTATATTAAAATCACAGACATTTCTGAGATTCGTAAAAAAATTAAATCAGAAATATAATCTAATATTTAAAAAATAATATTTAAAAACGAGTAGAAAAACAAAATAAATCAGCGGGCATCAAAATATCATCCATTTTGCTGCCAATAGCAAAAATGCCCAGAATACTCGCAGCATTCCCGCGCAGTACACACACACACTGACTAACATGATGATTGTGACAGAAGTGACTCTATATTCTTCTAATAACCATGACAATATGACAGCTAATTGCATTAATCTACGAAATAATATACCAAAGTACTGGATTAACCAATGAAAATACGAGAAAAAGTATGAATCAGCTACATCTCACGCGGGTTGCATCAGTGAGCGAGGAAAACTGGTCGTTTTTGCACTGTTCGCGACTTGCAACCTCCACCGGTGCACTGGGTATCGCAATATTACTATTAAGATAGTACTTGAAACTGGATGGCTTAAATGACTCACTTATTGCAAATATACTGAGCTGTTTGTACTGATTGGATGAGTAACGGATAAGTGACCTAAATTGAAAGACGATGAAACTACGAACTGAAGAGAAAACTTCAACATTTTTTGTTTTCATGCAGCAATTGCTGTCCCATTGCGGGGTAAAGGCCTCCCCCAAATCCTTGCAGGTATTTTTTTTTTGTAACCAGCCAGCTATTGATAATGAACGCGTCATTTTCAATTTGATGAAGAGAATTTATAAATCTCTATTTTGTTAGGTTTATTTCATTTCAACCATTTACAGGGATTTTCAGTCAAAAATATGAATGTACTTGTATGTTCCTAAAGGTATCTCTATAGAGAAGAATAAAAGGAAATTCAATATTGCAAACAACATTGTCACTTATACGGAAGCTTGAAAATTCTCAGAATTTCAAAATAATCATGTTTTTTTATTCATTTGGTTTTGGTATTGTGTCTTTAAATTTGGGCCAAATAAACGTATTTTCTTGCTTTTTTCTCCCTTGCTTCTTCCCCATCATTGAACAAATGCTTTTCTTAGAAACTTCAAACATATCAAACATAAGTAGATTTAAAATCGGAACCACCCATTATGCATCTTTCTCCACAATTCCAAGAACGACCACAGCCTACCGAAGATGTTCACTAAACAGTTATCGCATTAATTGCACGCAGCATACCCATCTGGTAGTACTGGGTCAAGGTTGAGTGTACACGCCAACATAATTCTCCGCTGTGTCCGTCCGTCCGTTTCGTCACGGTGACGGAGTTCAGCACGCATGATGACAAGACATGTGTCACGAAGTTTGTTAGAATATTGAATGATTTTTCTTCGCATATTTGCGCAATTATTCGCCTTACTTAGTTCATAAAAATTAACTTTATTTCTATGACGTTAGGGTATTTTCTGACAAATAGCCATTAGAGTTTCTATAGGTCCTTTTTTAAGGATGGGAAATCATCAAATGACTCCTCCCAATCTGGGTGAAGCAGAAGGGAGTGTCAGACTCCTAATGCCCTTTATTTTCCAAGGGCGCGGTGACTCTTACGAACAAATTCCGCAACTCTGGCAGGCACTGGCCCTAGCGGGCCCCGTTTTCTATGCTGACAGCTCTTTGAGGCGCGCTTGGAACATAGCGCGCCGTCGACCCGGACCTGGTTCTGATCGGACGGGGCGAGCCACCCAATGCTCGCCGTTGGCAGGCCCGCCTACTGTGACCGGGAGTCACCTTGCGACTACCGAGTCCTATAAGCCCTACGGTACTAAAATAATTTTGATAACGTTTTGTTCAAAATTATGTACTTTTACCCACACATAGAGCGTCTGCTTGTTAGACCAAGCTTTTAGATAACATAATACAAAACGGTAAGAGAGACTTCCGGTCTCCAGACCGAAAGTCTTTTCGGAATCCCGATTGTCTGTAACGACTGTGAAAGATCTGTCAATAACAGCCAGGAACAACGACTGAATTTGCCTTTCGTAGCATGGAGGGTCTTCGATAAGTTCCCACATACGGGGAAAATGGAGATACAGGGGTGAATCGAAACAAATTTTTATAGGGATTTGACCAAATTAAATGTACTAACACTAGTTTGTAAGTTATTTATGTCCTTACGAACAATATTGGATTGTACTGATCTGAAAAATAAAGGAATTATTATTATTATCGAAATTTTGTTTCAATTCACCCCTCCGTTCTTATTCACCCCGTTTGACGGTGATCGATGATCATCGATCCACGAACCCGCGAGTGCATAACCTTGAAGATCAACACTTTTAGCGTGGACTTGTCAGTAATATATCACTAGTGTAGGCCTATCATCATTAATCTACTTTACAAGCATAATGATGATGAATGGCACTACTGATTTTCCCATAGACTGACCTTTGGGTCATTGTTCAGCAATAGACCTACCCCAACAGTGTTTTTATTACACGCCTAATTTACATCGTCAAGAAGGCTATAATTAGGCTTATTATAGTTCGAAGAATTTCAAGGTTCAAGACATGTTTAAATTTTTCTATGAATAGATTACAAATTTCTTAATCAAATCACGATACTGTTATTAATTTGCAAATGATGTTGCATACTATATCACGACTTCAAAGGGTAAAGTGAAATGTCAAGCGCTCAAAGTCTTCACAACTCATTGGAAAGGGATATTTGGTTGAGAAATTAATGGTATGCATCCAGGATAAAGGTTGGAGCTATTAGATAGAATCTAACTTCTGTTAGTTGTGTAAATCTGACTTGATATTAGTAGCTAAGGTGAAGAACTGAAATAGCTGAACCAATATTGATATGGCTACAGGTATTAATCATCATAGGAAAATCAATAAATTAACAGGTAAATTAATACAATTTTGATCAGTTAGGTGACTGAAAGTTTTCTGAAAGACTGACACATTGAAATTTAAACAACATCGCGACAGGTAATGTTTAATAAAGCAGAGAATGTATTAATTAAGTCGCAAATTAGAAAAAGATAAAAAACCCGACGACAGAAAATTCAACTGGGACACTTATGAACGAAAACTGTTTCCTTGAATTTAAGCATAAAACTAACCTCATTTAATTTCAATTTATTTTGATACCCTACTCGACAGGTTTGGTTTAATAAAATATATTAACGACTTACAATGTAGCGCCCAAAATCCGCCATTTTCTTTTTTTTAAACACCTATCTAAGGACACATGGGTTTTTGAAATGAAGCTAGCCGTGTGGAAGGTACGAGGTAATAAAGAAATTTACAAACAAACAAACATACGTACAAGACACGCGCGAAAAACATAACCCTTTCTTGGCAGTCGGGTAATAATCATCACCTGCCTAGCCAATTCCCAACTATATTGGGGTCTTTTTCCAGTCAAACCGGATTTAGCTGAATACCAGTATTTTACGCGGAGCGGGCAGCTACCAGACCTCCACAATCCATTAGCTGGATAACACGGTACTTCATGGTGAGACTGGAGTCAGATGAACTGGCTTCTGACTATCCGTAACGACTGCCAAAGATCTACAAATGACAGCCGGGACCAACGGCTTAACGTGCTTTCCGAGGCATTGAGGAAACTCGGTATGTTAAGATGGTCACCCATCCACAGACCAACCTTGGCAAGCGTTGCTTAACCTTGAAGATCGACCCGTGAAGCTGTTATTATCTAGTCGGGTAATAATAAATGTACAGAATTGTAGAATTATCAGATTGTCGCTTGTGAGTTTTAATAAATAGGTAGGCTTCAGAATGCTGGTCTTGTTTTCGTCCTAAGAATTAGCATTGCTATCCAGCATGGCTGTTCTGCCAGAGTTTTGGACTTTTATCTAACTGACAGGGAGGCGGAAAATTAAAAAAAAACATTCGCCTCGCTGTCCCTGCAATGCCCTGTCCCTGCATGTCGCCAGCATGCCCAATGACTGCATCTCCTGTCTCTTATTTATCCCGTTTGTGCATACATAATACATGTTTTGTTACTATGTATAGTCTGTTTTCCAAAGTGATCTTAGATCCAATTTTACTCATTTTAAAGCAAAGTTTGCACTTGCATATTAGTCGCAATCTGTAAATTAGTACAATTATTGGCCCCCTTATGTTTTCTTTCCGAAATGACGCTTTGCGTGGCTGTGGTTCTGACTGTCAATATCATCAAAGTAAGACAAGAACCAGTGCTATTATAGGATTTCGTAGGTTCTTAACCAAATCTCACCAGCCTTAGTCTCTTGTGAAAATCATGCTCCATTTAAAGAATATTTCCAAATACCGTTGCAAAATCGAACAAGACATAATTCAGATAAAATCAAAGCAACGTTAATACGAGTCCTAAAATACAATCTATTGTTAATTTATATGTCTTAATTAGAAGTCGTGGGACCTTACGCAATTAAAAAAAGTCTTAAGTTCATTGTTCAAGTTTACACTCGATCTTGTGGAGTCAAAACTTGGTTGACAATGCCGATTCTGTGGGCACTGGCTAACTGCGACTGGAAATATTGGTTTTGCTAACTCTGATAGATTTGCATCAATGATGCAAAAGGAGTATACATGGATTGAAGCATGTGGCCGTATGCGAAAAAAGGCGTATTTTTATGCATGTGATGTTTTGCTGTTTCAGTTATATACCCGTACACCTATAACTCGAGAAATGTAGAAAACTGCATAATTGTTAAATCAATCAAAGAGTTTATTTCGGACGGCAAAAATCCACAGAAAGACGTAACAACTAGAAAATCATATCAAAATAAAAACACAGTAAAAATTAAATTCTAATCATATTAAATTAAACTAAAATTAAATTAAATTAAAATCATATTTCATAATTATATCATATTACGAGCTTTTTGCCCGCGACTTCGTACGCGCATATCCCGTTTTTTCCCGTTCCTGTAAGAATTTCGGGAAATTCACTTTTTGTGCTCCCTTACACTGCCCAAGGAACCATTCACTCAGTAACGGTACAACTTTATATACCAGCTTTTGCGCGTAACTTCGTTCGCGCATATTCTGGTTTCTCCCGTTCCCTTTGGAATTTCGGGAAATCCTCTCTTAGTGCTCCCCCCTATGGAGTGCAGAGAAAGTTTCAGTACGTTGTCTGTCAGGAACTCAATTAGACAGTAACGGAAGAATTACTTATATTAGTAATCACAGTACATCGTGGTTTTAGATTTGAACAAAACACAAGAGCTTCATCATATTACTTTCCCTTTGGATGGGTTGCCCTCTGATCAGAACCAGGCCCGGGTCGACCGGCGCGCTTTGGTCCCCGCGCGTTTCAGGGAGCTGAGAGCACAAAAGACAGGGCCTGCTAGGGCAAGTGCCTGCTGGGGCTGCGGAATCTGTTCGAAAGGTGTACCGTAGCTCTGGAACGCAAAGGGCACTAGGAGGAACACGGATAGGTTTTAGTCAGTAAGAGTCTGACACTCCCTCCTGCTTCACTCACAGTGGGAAGTCATTTGATGATTTCCCATCCTTAAAAAAAAAGGTTTCTTTCCCTTCTTTGGTTTTAAAATAATTCAATTATTAAACCTTTTAGTGTTATTACTTCCATTACCTATAGTTTCTATTCTAATAGTTAGCTACATAAACCACTGCTATTAATATGTTTAAGCATGTACTTAGCTCAAAGTAACCATTAAGTACCATCTGCCTTCATTCACACAAAATCATATGAACAATAACGTTAATTGTAGTACCGTTAACAAGTAGGCAATACATATACTACTTACCAGTCGTTTGATTAATAAATAAAACTATGCATTTATGGAATCTAATCATGAAATAATTCCTTCCAAAGACGTAGACAAGCTTGGTGGCCAATGAAACTTCAGTGTTAAAAGAAAACCTTAACTTTTAAAGTAGGTCACAGACAATTAGAAGATACTGGTGTAGGTTTCGGTGTTTCTTACCCTTAAAAAAATAATTAAATCTTCACGAAGATGAAGTGAAAGTACATCAGAGCAATGCAAAAACTATCAACCAATCAATATATAAAAAAGACTGTTACTGAGTGAATGACAGACAACGCACAGCCGAAACTGCTGGACGTAGAAATCTGCAATTCGGCATGTAGGTTCCTTGAGGAGTGTAAAGGAGCACTAAGAGATGATTTCCCGAAATTCCTACGGGAACAGGAAAAAACGGGATATACGCGTACGCAGTCGTCGAAGAAATCTAGTTAAATTGCTAGCTAAATTGTTATTGGGGTAAAGTTGTAGCATTGTCCGTAAACTCACGTTACACACGCTTGTGATAGCCATGATGAAAGTAATGTCTCTCCTTTCGCAAATCCCACCACACCAAAGATAAAGATAACATCCAGTTTTGGTCAATTCAACCGAAACAAATTACCCATTCACCTTTCCAAATTTGAAGCTCACGAGAAGCCAATAAATCACAAGCACACTATAAACATTTATTTTTAGAGAAGAGTACGCAATTTCCAACATTGACCCCGCCCTGTCCAAGGTCCAACAGACCAAACATTGCAGGTCAGCTTCAACGCTGGACCATCTTGCGAAAAAGTGATGACATAGTTTGATTTGACGTGTTTAATGACTGTCTCGGTTGAAGAAGGCTGACACCCGTAATTAAAGACGTTCAAAATGAAATTACGGTTGCAAGTTCATGTAGTTCGAAAGAATGAATATTTCAGAAATAATCATTCTTTCGAACTACATGAATAAAGAGGGCAATATAGACGATGAAAATGGTTATAATTCTTTAGATAAATACGCGTTACGGTCGCGAATCGCATTTGGTCCACATACAGCTTCACACTGACCGGCAAATTGCAAAAAAACATAAAAATATTTGAATTTCGCGGGCTACCCTGGAGCATTCACCTTAATGTGACATTCTATCAAACGTGTAACTGAATAAATGAAAAAATACCTCTTAAAAAGTCGGTGTACTCTTAATTATGAACCTTTTTCACTATAGGACCAACACTGAATCGCGAGGAGCTCGTGGCTAAATAATAACAGCCTCACGGATCGATCTTCAAGGTTAAGCAACGCTTGCCAAGGTTGGTCTGTGGATGGGTGACCATCTTAACATAGCGAGTTTCCTCCGTGCCTCGGAAAGCACGTTAAGCCGTTGGTCCCGGCTGTCATTTGTAGATCTTTGGCAGTCGTTACGGATAGTCAGAAGCCAGTATATCTGACTCCAGTCTTGCCATGAAGTACCGTGTTACCCAGTTACTGGGTTGTGGAGGTCTGGTAGGCAGCCGCTCCGCGTAAAATACTGGTATTCAGCTAAATCCGGTTTGACTGGAAGCCGACCCCAATATAGATGGGAAAAGGCTAGGCAGATGATGATAACCAACACTGAATCGCGAAAAATAAAAATCGACTGCCCCTTAAGTGCACAAAACTCGAAAAACATTACTGAACAGCTGATTTTTTTTATATTGCGTTTATTCTATTACGCATTGTTTTTAAGCCTCCGAAAAAACTATAACCATATATGATTGTTCGTGTATCTGTCTGCCTGTAATTCTTCCTACATGAACGTTATAGAACTGCAGTCGTTTCGAGATAGAATCAAATGGGAATAGCTAAGCTGGTCTGAGCACCGTTCCTAACCTGGAAAGAAAGAATGAAAGCAAAAAACAGGCTAAAGTAAAATACATTAAAACCAATAGTACCTAATAAATAATTATTAATAGCTTACAACATTAATTTAGTCGGTGCAAGGCCAAAAAAATCCCTATCTCAGCATCTGCTGCGAGGATGGGAAAGAAATACATACATATCGATGAATTTTTCCCTTTAGGGAGATCGGCGGATCATTAATGTATTGCGATCGAATTAAATATTCATCTGCCTAGCCTTTTCCCAACTATATTGGGGTCGGCTTCCAGTCAAGCCGGATTTAGCTGAATACAAGTATTTTACGAGGAGTGGCTGCCTACCAGACCTCCACAACCCATTAACTGGTACACGGTACTTCATGGCAAGACTGGAATCAGATTTACTGGCTTCTGGCTATCCGTAAAGACTGCCAAAGATCTACAAATAACAGCCGTGACCAACGGCTTAACGTGCTTTCCGAAGCACGGAGGAAACTCGTTATGTTAAGATGGTCACCCATCCACAGACCAACCTTGGCAAGCGTTGCTTAACCTTGAAGATCGAACCGTGTGGCTGTTACTATCTAGCTGCGAGCTCCTCATCGATCGAATTAAATATTAATGAACCATATTTTAGCTTTTTAATTATTTCTTAATAGACGCATAAATGTTTTTAGGGGTCCGTACCCAAAGGGCCAATGTAACCCTATTAACAAGCCTACGCTGTCCGTCCATCCGTCCGTCCGTCCGTCCGACTTTATCTCAAGAACCATAATATATTATCGAACTATCCGATCATATTAATTATCGAAAAAAAGTATGAGCAGATCAAGGTGCTAGATCAATAATTTTTTTCAGTAGGTAAATTATATTTTTTAAACTCTTTAGCAAGCTAGTTCTAATATACTACTTACATAACTTTTGTTGATTCTGGTTATCCTAAATTAGTTTTTCAGGGCCTCCAAGCTTTCGGTTTGGCCAATGTGATGTCAAAAAAACCGGTGGGTATTTCGACAGATTAAGGTTTCACACCAAAATACAGTAATACAATATCACGTCACTACTTTTCTCTACTATTCCGGTCTTTGTGGCGACGCTTGGGGGAGGTCTGTGTATGATGATGATGAACTGGCTTCTGGGGCTTATAAACAGCGGTTTCTTTTTTTATTATAAGGTTCAATCGCTAAAAACTTTCCATTTAATTTGTAAGTCAACCTGTAGTTCGGATACAGGAAACACTAACGATTCAAAATCTTAACTATGAAAATTAACTATACAACCGAAGGCAAAGAATCGAAATAAATAATGACCAAAATTCGTACAGCTCACAAAATTCAATACCAAAAATATATCACTCAACACTCAAACATACTAAGCATATTTTAGAATTCAAATTTCTTAGAACACGAAATCTATTTTTTTTCCTTTTTTATTAATTATGGGTTGGCTCTTGTCTGTGTCATCTCGAAAAAATCATATTTTTAGAAGCAACGGATTTGTAGTAACCAATCATAGCTTACAAAATCTGTTTCCTATGACACAAACGAATGTATTTGTTGACCCAACACGAGTGATTGATGAAATGCAATTAAATAAACATGCAGTAAACAAATTGGTGAGGTATATTGTCCAAGAATTAAGTGATTTATTGATAATCTTAAGAAACTGTGCATGTATTTTTATCTCGATGTACAAACAACTAAGTTAGCAAACCAAGATTTTTTTATTTATTTTTTATTATTTTTATTTAGGAATGGGCTAGCTCTTGACCACAATCACGCCTGTTGTAACGACACTTTTTGTTATAGTTGTAAGCCGTGCGGCGTGCGCGTGTTTCTCTGTCTGTCTCTCTCTCTCTCATAGAAAGCAAGCCAGTTACAGAATGGAATGGAATTGAATAGAATGGAATGGAATGGAATGGAATGGAATGGAATGGAATGGAATGGAATGGAATGGAATGGAATGGAATGGAAAAAACAGATCCGATCCTGCATGGAGTATTTAATCCCGATATGGTAGGGACTAACCATTCAGATGCCAAACAGCGGGTTTCCAACGACACGATACCATCTTAGGGAAAAGGATAAAGTCGTAAAACACAGTCATGTTTCTAGTTTTATTACAATTCCTTCACTAATTAATCGAAACGATCTTCGTTCTATCCGGGTGTCCCTTGACACCTCTCAAGTTTTTTTTTGACAGTTTTTGATTGACATATGAATGCGAACGGTGTTTAAAAAAAAAAATTAGCTCTCTGGTAAACTAATCTTGTCACCTACGACAGGACTAAAAAACTCAACAGATATTATTTATGATGTATTGTTTTAATGATTCCATTTTAACACAAATTATCACATTGCAACATAATACTCAAATATTTATTTAACCTTCAATATTAGCCAAGTGACAAGTGTCTGCTAAGGCTTGCGAAACACTTGCAACACGCGATCCAACATTAGACCGGATATCTTTGTATACCAGTTCTTTACAGTTTATAGTCTAGACTTAGTACTATGTGGACTTGTAGAGGAAAAATATTTTGTTGAAAGTTGATTGGATATTAGAGGTTGGGTTGCCGTCGTTTCAATCTTGTTCAAACAAAATCTGAGTACAAGACTTGTCTACTAGACCTAGTTTTTGTTTTAAACGTAGATCTCATTATTGTAGTTACTTTTGTAGATTTTCTTCTATTCACTTTTAAATAAGATCTGTCAGACCCGCGCATCTTAAACCATTGTTATTTATTAATCTGACACTGACGTTTCGTTTTACCGTAGGTATATCCATTACGTTCATAAAAAAAATCTCAGTATTTTTTTTTACGGTCTGATTATATGGTTATTTCTTATCATCATTTTATATGTTTTGTTTGCAGAATATTTAACAACTTTTGACAAGATGTATGAGTTAAAAGAAGGAAACTCGCTAAGCGAAAACGAACTTCTGTCTTTTATCTAATCATTAGTGTAGATAGGAATGTATAAGTTGCGTTTGGATATTGCACGATGATTATTTTTTATTAAATTGAAATCAATAACAACTTTTGATTCCAATCTTTTAATAACTCCAGATTTTTTGTGTAGAAAACTTATAAACTTGTCATTATAATTGATATAAATTAGAACGTGAACGGCGCTCCGTTAATTTTTAGTTTCTCTGGGTCCAATCTCGCCATCCTTCTTTCAAATCTTGCCAATCCTTGCTTTTCGCAATCTTTAGTCAGGTGTTTTACACGAACTACTACGGAATTTAAATGATGAAGATAATTTGTCTTTAAGAATCCTACGCTTATTGTAGGCAGGGCTAAGATACGACATGAATTATCGATTATTCATCATTTTAATACTAGAATAATTTGTATTGAACTAAAAAATTAACGTTGTTTTATGAGGTAATCAAGACATTTGCACTTTATTGGAAGAGTAGTCTAGGTTTTTTTTTAGCGTCTTTATCTATCTATACTAATATATAAACCTGAAGAGTTTGTTTGTTTGATTGTTTGTTTGTTTACTTGAACGCGCTAATCTCAGGAACTACTGGTCCGATTTGAAAATTTTTTCAGTGTTAGATAGCCCATTTATCGAGGAAGGCTATAGGCTATATATCATCACGCTAAGACCAATAGGAGCGGAGCAGTAATGAACATTGTGACGCAGACGAAGTTGCGCGGGAAAGCTAGTACTAGTATATAAAGCTGAAGAGTTTGTTTGTTTGTTTGCTTGAACGCGCTAATCTCAGGAACTACTGGTCCGATTTGAAAAATTCTTTCAGTGTTAGATAGCCCATGTATCGAGGAAGGCTTTAGGCTATATATCATTACGCTAAGAGCAGTAATGTAAATTGTGACGCAGACGAAGTTGCGCGGGTCAACTAGTAACCCAATAATGACTGACTTTAGTTTGACTATTTCTAATCTAACGTTTTTCGTGCAGGTGGTGTGAAATTATATTTTTAATTCATAGATTACAAATAATACATTTTAGACTCCATAATAATTCATTTTAGATACAAGATAAACACAAATTATTTTTACTTATAATTTTGCATACTGCATGCACGTAGAAATTGTTGATCGAACAAAGTCCTACACCTAGAGATACTAGCATTCTGTTTTATACAAAGTTACACCAAATTACATTCTGATTTTGAGATGCAGTAGGTAATTGCTCAACTGGTGGCGTGAAAGTCCGTCTGGCTGCAACCTCTGTTTAAATTCGAAATTGTGCCATCATTCGGATGTTGTAGTAGTCCATTTTTAGGGTTCCGTACCCATTGGGTAACCAACGGAACTTTATTACTAAACCTCCCTTGTCCGTCCGTCTATCCGTCTGTCAGCAGGCTGTATCTCAAGAACCGTAATAGGCACACTGTTGAAAATTTCACAGAGTGTGTATTTCTATTTCCGCTATAACAAAAAATAAATTAAATTAAAAATTAAAGGAGTCTCCAATTCAAGAAACGTTTTTTATTCGGTTTACGGTACGGAACCCTTCGTGTCTCGCTCTTGGCCGATTTTTATTTTTAAAGTTGCACCAATTACAGTCTGATATGCAGATGCAGTCATTGCGAAACTGGTGGCGCGATAGTCCGCCTGCAGTGCTGCAAAAAATTATGTCATCACTTCGATTTGAAGGAGATCATGTCTAAACAATAACAGCCGGTAGGTACTGTTCGACTCTCGTGGTTAATCAGCGCTTGCTGAGTTCGAGAATGGGTGACCGTCCACGAAATACGACTCATCCATGCCTTGGGATAAACTTGAAACCATTGGTCCCGGCTGTTATTTGTCGAACTATGAGAGTTGTTATGGATCATCAGAAGCCAGATAATCTAGCCAAGGGGTACTGTATACTGTACCCAGTGACCAACGGGTCTTAAAATACCACTTTAGTGGAATCAGAAAGCACATAACGCTACCCGTCACTGTCAATTTTTTCCAATCAACCTTGAACCTAATGCGTTAGCGATAAAGATGAAAATGAAATGATAAATTGGTCAAATATGTTTTGATAATCTAACTGACGGACTATCTATCTGGACGTTTTTATCTAAGGAATGTGAATTACTCCTGTGGGTTATTCCATGAAAGTGAAACCACGTGATAGAACTAGTATACAACATTGACTTCATTGACTTCAAGTTCAATCATCTGGCAAAATAAATATCTACTTTAATAACAATACATTCTCTGACATACATATCGAGTTCATTGACTGAAGTTTACTCCGTCAAATGCACTCAAATTGGCCATTGTCCTTTCTAAAGTAGCTCCGTTTCTTTATTCCGTACAAGGTTGCCTACTCCATTTGCTACGTTATAGTAAATTTTACTACGTTTGTTGGAAGGTGAATTGTATTTTCCTTTTAGGCCTTGTACAACAGTCGGTAAAAGCACAAACTCGTTTTTTTTTTAATGATGATTAAAAATTTGACGAATAATCGGCGACTTGCTTTTTAGAAAGAAAGAAAGAAATCATTTATTTGCTGATAATGTAGGTCTACATATACGTTGGAATATTTATAAATTTTCCCGATACATTTTACCTTACGGCATGCAAAAATATTGGATATGAATTTAATATCTAATAATATAACTAAAACAATGATTAACTATTCACAATATTTAAAAGGTAATTACAAATCAGTCCAAGAACAAATTGAATATAATATAAATCACTCACATATCGTACATTACAAAATATAAATGTCATAATGTGTAATGTCAAAAAAAACTCAATGTCAAGATGTTTAATGTCAAAATATTCAAAAACATTGACAACAATCACAATTATTATTATAGATAATGTCACAATTTAAGAAGCCAAGTTGCAGGTACTCCCATATAATTCAATAGACGAATCTGTCGTTGTTGTTGTCATGAAGACATTACACGTATTTGTGAACAGGCTAGTAGAGCGACCCATTCTGAGGTTGCTGGCATACATTATCGAGCTCGCTTCGCTCGAACTTGTGTTTTGCCCTATCTTAGTTAATGAGCTGTCTATAAATCACGACGAATCTGTCTGTTATATAAATATAACCTTTGTTGATTGATGCACAATCAACAAAGGTTGATGAACATGAATGATTTAAAATGAAAATAAAAATCGGTCAAGAGCGAGCCCGACTCTCACACGAAGGGTTCCGTACAATAAACTTTTTTTATTAGTTATTGTTATGGCGGCAATAGAAATACACAACCTGTGAAAATTTCAACTGTTCGACTATTATGGTTCTCGAGATACAGCCCTCTGACAGACGGACGGACGGACAGCGGAGGCTTAGTAATAGGGTTCCGTTGGTTACCCTTTGGGTACGGAACGATAAAAACTATCCAAGGTCGGATTTAAACATTTTCGCGCTCGCTTTGCTCACTCCTACATTCATATCTGTCGTAGTACCCAGCTTACTCACATCAGTCAAAAACGAAAGTCAAACCTTATTTATAAGGACATTCCTTAAAAAAAATTAGCGACAGAAATGGAGTATCTAAACTTCTCTATAAAATGTTGCCCAAAACTAAACATTTTACAGCGATGAACGGTAAGGTCGTTAATCTAATCTTAAACAACAATTTCATCGACATAGTATTTCTTAACGTACAACAACCGTCTGGCCAATCGAACTAAAACCTGTTTGGTTGCATTTTTCCAAAACCAAAATAGCGCAGACATAAATAAAAATGATTTATGGTTTTCGAAAACGATAATGGAGTCATTTAAATTCAAATTTCGATTACCGAATATAGCAAGGGCACGCCAATAGCCGTTATCGAATCAGCTGTAGGTTATTTTTGGAAAATCTATTAATAAGATACTTATTGTTTTCATTGCCATAAGGTTAACAACTTTTGAGTTTGCCTTCGTAGGGTCTAGTGACCCCAATGTTTGTGGCATGTTATGGTGTGATGAAATGGCATTGAAATAGATCTTATCAAGAGAGGAATATTTATTTGTTTAAATGATAGCTGCCAAACCGGACTGTTCCTTACAGGAACACTGGGTGGGGACAGTCCTAGGTATAATTAAATAAATAAATCTTTTATATAAACTAACAATACTAACCTACTTACGTAAGCACCATTGTTACTAACTAAATTATGGACTGAAGTCTGAAAATAAAGTTTAGAAATATTAAGGACTAGCGGACGACACGCGGATTCACCCGCGTAGTTCCCGTTCCCGTGGGAGATCGGGAATAAAATATAGCCTATGTTACTCCCTGATAATGTAGCTATCCACTGCTTAAAGAATTTTTCAAATCGTTTCAGTGGTTTTTGAGTTTATTCATTACAAACAAAAAGCCAAATACTTTCGATTAAGTACTTTTACAAGCCACCCCTTTCATTATAAAGTGGGTTTACTAAAGGTAAATAGATGAGTTAAAGATTAAGATGGAAGGATTAGTTAACAGTAAAATTCCCTGCCGGACCCCATCTTCCCTAATGGCTACAATCTGGGGTCTTTAAGTCAAGAGTGAATAGGTTACTTCCAGGGATGCGTGCTCCATCTTCGACTACATCATCGCTTACCATCAGGTGAGGTTGTGGTCGAGATATTTATAAATTGGTTAAGGAATGTCGAATCAAGATAATTTCAACACCTAACAGTGGAATGTCGCCCTTAATTATTACTTCTGGACAGCAACTGCCAAGCAACTTTGATTTACCACTGAGGTACTAAATATGTCTACTTTTAAAACATTATTAGCAAAAAAATGGTCGTATTGTTTTATGTTTTTTACAGTTTTAAAAATAATAAATTTGCTGCTATTTTTATGAACAAGATTCCATTATTGCTCGTCTTCGCAGTGGTCGTATTTAGGAAAGAACCATCGTGCATCAAAATCAAAGTAAGGGTTTTTCAACATGGCCATCATGACTAAAAAAAGCTATGAATAAGTTATTTAAATTCCAAAACGTCAACCTTGAACATTTCAAACAAAATAAATAAACATTTACTCACACACACTTAACACAATTTCAACACTTGCAAACTTTTTCAATACACACGTTAATATAAGTTTACTAAGTATAGAACACGCCCTTAATTATCACTTGCGACTGGTAAGTCCGCGTTAGCACTAACTTACCAAAACGTTACTGAAACGCGACGTGTTACGTAACGTTAGGAGGCAAGAAAGAGGTTACGAAAGGCGACCGCGAAAAACTTGCAATTATTTGCAACATTGCAAACGTTTTAGTGATTTTTATCTCAGATTACTGCATTGTTTGATTACGTGCGTTTTCGTAGTTTATTTTTCGTTTATTGATAGATATTATGCAGCCATTGACCAGACGTCCTTATACTGACCGATAAATTATCAGTCATTTGAAGGATTCTTTCTATCTATAACTATTCGAGTAATGATGGGAAATGATGCTACGTATGCTAATGCATAAATTAGATAGATATGATGATGTATGATCATCATCTGCCTAGCCTTTTCTCAACTACATATATTGGGGTCGGCTTCCAATCAAACCGGATTTAGCTGAATACTAGTATTTTACGAGGAGCGGCTGCCTACCTGACCTCCACAACCCATTATCTGGGTAACACGGTAGATACTTCATGGCAAGACTGGAGTCAGATTTACAGGCTTCTGACTATCCGTAACGACTATCAAAGATCTTCAAATGATAGACGGGACCAACGGCTAAACGTGCTTTCCGAGGCACGGAGGAAACTCGGTATGTAAAGATGGTCACCCATCCTCAGACCAACCTTGGCAAGCGTTGCTTAACCTTGTAGATCGACCCGTGTGGCTGTTTTTATCTAGCCACGAGCTTCTCCTTCATATGATGATGAATGATGCCGTTTTAAAACAATTGAAAGCATGTATTTAATAATAATAATAATAATATTCCACACAACTATCACACAACGCCATCTAGTCCCAAACTAAGCAGAGCTTGTGTTATGGGTACTAGACAACTGATAAACATACTTATATATTTCTAAATACATACATATTATAGATAAACTACACCCAGACACAGAACAAATGATCATGCAAATCACACAAACATTTGTCCTGGGTGGGAATCGAACCCACAACCTCTGGCATAGCAGTCAGGGTCACTAACCACTAGACCAACAGGCCAGTCAAAAGTACGCAGTTACTCTAATGTCAGTCATGTTACTAACTCATAAATAATAAAAAGTTCCATCACTTTTACTTATCACAAAACAGTTTTAAAACAAAAAAAAAAATATCACTACCCACTAGATTGGATCATGTATCTGATGGAATCAAAAAAGGAACAAATTGACCACCACGCGGCTGTGCGAAAATGTAACACAAAGGAAAAAAAAAGGAATGTCTGAGACAAAACTGATGCAAACTGTTGCAATTCTATCAACAAAATAGTCATTTTGTAACGTTCAAGTAACATTTTGGTTAATGTTACATTGTAACTGAAATTCGTAACTGAAGTTCAATTTCGTCAGTTAATTTCTTACTCCTCTCTTTTGCTGCCTCGGTAACACAAAGGAAATATTGTAGCAATAAGAATGGTTGTAAATTATGATTCGTAATACGTATGTTGCATTCGTTATTGCATATTGATTACAAGTTATCAACAATTAATTAATTTTATTAATTTATTTCATCAATCAGTTCTGATGATTATCAAGTCCGATTGTAGATTGTCCCGGATAAAGAACAATCTATACATAATTAAAATATCTACCTATTTTTTAGGGTTTCGTACATAAAGAGTAACCAACGGAACCCCATTACTAAGCCTCAACTATGGAAAAAAGAAAGCCTCCGCTTTCTTTATGTATTTACTTTATAGCTGTACCTACTGTTTCGTTTTGGGTTTTTATTTTTCTGTTCACTCACACTGCTAATTGATGGTTCCAATATTTTTAAATATGCGAGTACCATGTACTTATTTAGAAAATTAATAAGTCTACCTCTGCATACATCATGGATGATTCATAGTCCTCACATAGATTAACAAAAGTTTTGTATACCACAGCACATGTAAAACATTGATTCGAAAAGAGTAACTATGAAGTTTCTTGTCCGTTCTTCTCCATAAGAATCTACCCTTCCGAATGGACAGTAGAGTCACTATGTTATTTTAAATGTTATGATGAAGTTCAAAAGTGCCTAATTGAAATAAACGTTTTGACTTTGCCTTTGGGTACAGAACCCCAAAACAGAAGACGTATAAGTTATGTTGTCAACTCCTGACAAAACTATGAGCTAGTGATGCAACAAGCTTAAACACGAGACACATAAATAAGAATACCTGTGAGTGAGTGTAACGCACTTGACTGAGGCACTTGTCTCACCGCCCGCGCCGCGCCGGCGAGGAAACTAATAGCTATCGACTATTTGCTCGCTGAGAAAAAGGACAAAAGATATAGATCTCATGTGAGTAAAAGAGACACATACATTCATAGTCGATAGCTGGTTGTTCACACTGCCGATGCCGGCGAGCGGCTCTTCGTCCTTTAGTTGATTGCGGTTACAAGAGCTATCATAGATTGTACTCGCTTAGCTACACTCGCTCGGCGATGCTCGCTTGGCGGTCAGAACTCACCAAACAGCAATAATTTCTACCTATAGAGTGGACCGGAGCGCGAAGCTCGTGGCTAGATAATAACAGCCGCACGGATCGATTTTCAAGGTTAAGCAACGCTTGCCAAGGTTGGTCTGTGGATGGGTGACCATCTTAACATACCGAGTTTCCTCCGTGCCTCGGAAAGCACGTTAAGCAGTTGGTCCCGGCTGTCATTTGTAAACCTTTGACAGTCGTTACGGATAGTCAGAAGCCAGTATATCTGACTCCAGTCTTGCCATGAAGTACCGTGTTACCCTGTTAATGGGTTGTGGAGGTCTGGTAGGCAGCCGCTCCTCGTAAAATACTGGTATTCAGCTAAATCCGGCTTGACTGGAAGCCGACCCCAATATAGTTGGGAAAAGGCTAGGCAGATGATGAGTGTGGGCCGGAGCTAGTATTGCGAGTAACAGCCCGTCGCACAAAAGCACTCGCTGAAAGCCGAGCGACAAAACTATCCTAATTTTTCACTCGCTACTCGCTGCTCGCCAACTCGTTTCGAGTTTGAAGCTTTACTCGCTACTCGCTGATCGCCGGCGGTGAGACAAGTGCCTGAAGTCAACAACTAATTGTATTCACCCTATTCATTATAGTAAAGCTGACCTTGGAGCAACTTACTCCTACTACAGTGGTGACTTGAATCTCTCTGTGTATTGCCACACTAAAGTACACAACAAGGTTTTCTTTCAATATTTTTTGTTTCATCAATGCGTTTTAATGGTATTACTTACTGTGTTCGTATTTGTTAATATATTGGGACAGTATTCTTTGCACTTTAAAACAGACGAAAAATCATAACATACCCAATATAATGCAGTCTTGTTGCTCTTATACATATCTATACTTACTTTACTTAATAAAGATAATTTTATAAAGAGGGAAAATTTGTATTTTTGTATGAAACGAATAAACGTAAAAACTACTGGACCGATTTGAAAAATTTATGAAGTTTAAAATACCTTATTAGATAATTTCTGTAGGAATGTTTGAGAAACGTCAGGATGCAGTATTCCAGTTCCTACCCGGAAGTTTAACATAAACATGCATATGTTTATGTTAACAACAAGTCATCTAATGACAATGACGCTAATCAAAGACATTACTAATAACATGTTACATTCAATTGTTAAGGTATTATGTATTGAGATCGTTACCAATCAATTTTCTTATTATACTTGACCTCTCCATACAATAGACTTATTTATTAATCAAGGATTTGTTTAGTATTTTATAAACGACTAGCGCCCCGTGGTTTCGTCTATCCTACAGGAACTTTACATGTTCCTAAATAAAAAGGAGTGTATGGCGCTTTATTTTAGCTCACTATCAGTTTAGAACTTAGGTTACCGATATAGCACGAAGGATCGCCAAACTGAAGTGGCAGTGGGCAGGACACATTGCTCGCAGAACAGATGGTCGATGGGGCCGAAAAGTTCTGGAGTTGCGACTGCGTACCGGAACACGTGCGTCAGAAAGTCTCACTAGGTGGACCGATACCCTGCTAGTCTATTCTGTAAATAACTATTTCAATACCGAGCTCTGAGGGACAAAACTCACAAAGTGAACTTTATTACACACAACATAAAGATTTTATATTTATTCGAATTTGATACTCACCTCGGATTTCGCTGTCGAGACACGAAAATGTTACAGAATAGCATTATAGCTAGTCAATTCTGTAAATAACTATTTCAATATCGAGATTCATTTGAGTGACAAAACTCAGAAAGTGAACTTTATAACACACTAAATAAAGGTCTCATAATACGAATTTGATAATCACCTCGGATTCCGCTGTCGAGTCACGAAAATGTTACAGAATAGCACTACTAGTGAGGGTCGTGAGTAGCCGATGCATGCAACACTTGGGGGTTTCTGAAGCAACACTTGAGGGAGGCCTATGTCCAGCGGTCGACGTCTTTCGGCTGATACGAAGATGATGATTATTATGGTAAAAAAAAATCTAAATCAAGATCTTTTAGAGAACACGTCCTAATTATATTAGTATTTGTTGTTGAAACAACTCTTTGTCAATTCATAGACTGCAAGCAATTCAACCAGCGACATTCAATTGAACTCGCAGCTTGATTGAATGTCGCAAGATACTAAGAATCAAATACTTCAAAGACCAAATATGGGGAATACCTACAACTGGTCTTTTTCTTCACGTCGGTCGTCCAGCTCAAAAACCAAATCAAGATTCTTTTCTGTTACAATCAACAATATAATGAAAGGATTAAATGAAAGACAAGTCCGGTTGAACTGTCGACAACCTACTAGGTTGAACTGTGAGCCAAGTGGAAACCGCAGGCGAGAGAAAACGAAAAGGCATTTCATTTCCTTAACCTGTTGACTTAATTATAGTGCCAAAAAGCGAGCAAAAACACACACTTTAATAACTAGCTGACCCGCATCACTTCGTCTGCGTCACATGTTTCATTGATGGTTCACTCCAATTATTGGTCGTAGCGGACTATTTAATCGACTTCCAAAAAAGGAGGAGGTTCTCGATTTGGTGGTTTTTTTTTTTTATTTGTTTCATGTATGTACACCGATTACTTCGAGGTTTCTCAACCGATTTGTGTGATTCTTAGTACGATGCGGCTGCATACTTGCCATTTGGTCCCGTAAAAATTTGGTTCAGTTTAGTTCAGTAGTTTTTATTTTGTGAGCATTTTTGCTTGTTTCAATTTCTGCGTAGATGAAAACGTCGTCCAAGTATCACCACTTAAAAGTGGAAAATAAAAACCTGTTTTATTTTTCGGTGTTAAAAAACGAAGATACAAAACTAAAAACACTTCCGAAATTAAGGTTATTTTATACTTTGTAGTGTATTTTTTTCGAAGTCTGTTACCTGTACTAATTTGTAAAAAAGTTTTTTTGAATAGTCAGCCTTCCACGATAAATGGGCTATCCACAAGAAGTTTCTGAGATTAGCGCATTCAACCAAACAAACAAAGAAACAAACAAACTCTTCGGATTTATAATCTTCTTGTAATAAATATAAAAAATCTCGTGTCACAGTGTTTGCTATCGAACTTCTCCAAAACGGCTTGACCGATTTTTATAATTTTTTTTGTGAGTCTGAGAATAGATCGTGTACTATTACTAGCTAGTAGACTACCTGTTAGCTAGGTGGCTAGTAATAGTAGATTTTTCTACTCGAAACACTTCAAAACTATTCGTTGCATTAATCTCTAAGTACATTCACATCTCGCCACATCCACCAGAAGTGCGTGAGGCAACCACTTCCAGATATAGCTCGGAGGTTTTATATTGCAATAGCATACATTAGTCAGGTCACTGACTATCGATGTAAATGTTAAATATACTGAACTTGCATTTTTATTACTGTTGGTTGCGAAATAGGTTCGGGTTTTAAGCAAATGAGGTATACTAGAAAGGTTAAGGTACCTAGTTAAATCATCATCATCATCTGCCTAGGCAGATCCAGTCAAGCCGGATTTAGCTGAATACCAGAATTTTACGAGGAGCGGCTGCCTACCAGACCTCCACAACCCATTGACTGGGTAACACGGTACTTCATGGCAAGACGAGTCAGATTAACTGGATTCTGACTATCCGTAACGACTGCCAAAGATCTACAAATGACAGCCGGGACCAACGGCTTAACGTGCTTTTTGAGGCACGGAGGAAACTCGGTATGTTAAGATGGTCACCCATCCACAGACCAACCTGGGCAAGCGTTGCTTAACCTTGAAGATCGACCCGTGCGGCTGTTATTATCTAGCCACCAGCTCCTCGGTGGTGGTTTAGGTAGTTAAATAATAATGAATTTTTTTTAAAGATATATTTGAAAATTTAACATAAGTATATGTATATAAAAATGAATTACCGAAATAATAATAATAAAATAATAATAAAATTGTTTATTTCTCACCACAAGCCAAAAAATACAAACAAAATTTACACACGAACAAAAGCTATATAGTAATTTTTGGTGCCTGTGGTAGGTAGTAACACCTGTAAATAACTTAAATGTGTCTATTTACATAAAAACTCAGTTTAAAAATAAAATGCAACTAAAAACCAATGTAATGATTAAAAATATTACTAAATCAATTGAACCATTAGTTTATGCAGTCGTTTTTTGTTTCTTATGTGTTTGTGTAAAGACACATCAAGATTGTTTACCTTTTTAACTGCCTAAAACTTTCTAGTATAGCTTGGGTGTAAAAATATATCTTTTTGTAATTAGGTTTAAAATGCTTGATTAAAAAATTATATTTTTACAAAATCAAATCTTACATTTTAAACGCATTATCAAATCAACGTATTCTATAACGAAATTTTAACGATCTTGTAAATGGCGTAATGGAAACTGGTATAAATAAAAAAAATAAAAGCAAATTTGTTTTTTGGACTCTTAAGCAATAGAATGCAAAAAATAATAATTTCAAGGCAATGCCTTAAAGTATTTTTGTATTAAAACGAAAAGTAATTTCATTACAAAAAAAAAAGTTCAATAAACTCAATTATGAACAAAATCCAGTACTTGATATTTTTTACGTGAAATATTTTATAAAAAAAAAGTTAAAATGCAACCACATTCATTTGTTTTAAAAATAAAACACATTAGCAGTAACCCTTCACAGCAGCTAAAATGCTGTCTTGTAGCTGGATTTGTAAGTTATAACATCGCCTTGGAGGTATTTGTTTAGAGGTTATAATTGTTCATGAGTAATTAAATTTTAAATCTATAAACTCATAATTTTTCTTTAACTCACAATTTACGTACAGGACCTTGTAAAAGAGCTCAATGAGACCATATTATTACAAAGAGACCCGTGTCACTGTCGCATTGTTTGTGTTTGTGACGAGAACTCATTAACTGTACCATAATTGAGTCTGTAAAACCATTATGCTATGCTGTGACCCCCATAGTACGTAGTCAACAGTAGTAGAAGTTTAAATGATCCATGAGTTGTGTGACTCAGGCTTGGGAAAATATAATTATATTGTTGTACTAGTTTTTATTGGCTTATTATTTTACCTGATGTCAACAGTTTTACGAATCGTTCCATCTATAATAGAGGTGTATATGCGAACGTTTGGATGAATGGATGTTTGTAACTATCTCACGTCAAAACGGCTGTACAAATCTTTATTAAATTTGACTAAAAGGTAGATCGTAGTCTAGAACAACACGTACAATACTTTTTATACCGGTTGTATGTTCTTTTGGGATAATTCACGACATTAAAGCGGGTGGGCCCGCAGACGCCAGATAGTAGTCTATACAATAAAAAATTCTAGGCAGTTTTTCTTTAAATATCACATGTAGGTATTAATTTTACCGTAGCTAAAAATATCACCATTTAATAAATCACTTGAAGCAGTTAATTAATAAAATAACAATGCTATGTTAGATAGCCTTCAAAATTTAACAAAATTCGCTCAGAAAAAAAAACTGTGATCGTGTGATTTCTTGGCCAGAATCTTATTAGCAAAGTATCTACAAACTGTTAAATAAACAGCCAGTGATCCAAGTTTTAATAAATAGACCTTTTTTTAAAGGATGGGAAATCATCAAAAGACTCCTCCCGATCTGGGTGAAGCAAGAGGGTCAGATTCTTACTCAATAAAACCCGGGTTCCTCCTAGTGCCCTTTGCGTGCCAGGGCCACGGTGACTCTTTCGACCAAAGTCAGCAAGTGCCTTTAAATCATTCCTATTTAACTTAATGAAGAGATCAAAAGGAAATCCAACTACACTACTATTAAATAAAAATCCAATTCTTCCATGGGGTTATTTAACTACCAAATTAATAGTTAGTGCAACCCATCTACTATTTTATAATTATTGAAATAATTTCATACCTGAAAAATTAAATATTAAATCCATACTAATATTAGAAACAGGAAAGTAACTCTGTTCGTCTGTTACTTCATTACGTCTTAACGGCTGAAGGGATTCGGATGAAATTTGGAGCAGAGATAGTTTAGACTTTGTGAAAATAACAAGCTCCTTTGTTTTCAAACGAGTTTTCTTTGTCCCGACACACGAGCGAAGCCGCTGGGAGAAGCTAGTCTATCATTATTTTTATTTTATATATTTTTTTTTTTATTTCTCAGAAAGCTCATCAATTTCGTCTATCTTGTTTTACTGCTCAGCATGTACTGTGTGTCAACCACGTTAGTTGATAGGTGGGTATGTTTGTTCAACCTTGACCCTTCCCATCGCATGTTATGACATGTCTTTACGTGCATGAGAATATTATTATGTTTAAAGAAAATGCTAGATTCTTGAAGAGATATTTTTAAGTTAGTTGTCAACATCTTAAAGATGTAAGAGCGTTTGTGCACTTAGGTACTTGAATTTTATTTGTATTTCTAACATTCGCAATTTTTCGCTAACTAATTAATTAAAAAGCGGATTCAAATTAATTTTTATGGTTATTACACGAATACGAACGAGTAGGTACATAAACCGTATTAGACGTGAAATTTTAAAATTACTTGAAACCAAAAATAGGAGATATTTCAAAGTTTTATCGAAGCCTCTTTTTAAAGATATTACAATCTTATTTTTTATGACTTCTGATTTGAATTTTGTAAACCCGAGTACAAAAAGGCAATGTTTAAAACACATATCCTGTAGATTTAATTATGTAAAAAACTTTATTCATTTAACTAACATGAACATAAAACTTAATATATTTATGATTTTTTATGATGCTGCTACTATAAAACAACATTGTACGTGTTGATTAATCGACCGATTATCCTAACAATAATCTCAGCAGTTATTTTTTTTATGATGAACATAAATTGCAATGAAATAAAATCTAAATAAAAGTGGATTTAAAGAAGTAAGTAAGGATTTTTAACTAATTTAGAAACCTAGGATGCGTCCTACTCTAAACCATCCCTTACGAAAATATTAAGGTGAGTAAACAAAGACGTCTCAATCAACGAAAAGCTAGAAATTATGAAAAGCGAAAGTCAAAATGTTTCCACTTTAAACCATCATTCAATTCTGATCTACCCCAAAAATGATCAGATTGTAACTGCATCGAACTGAATATAATTTTTATTAATTTTTACATTGTATTTTTTTTAATACAGAAACCTTGAATAGAACGCCCCAATAAATAAGACTAAAGGCCTTTTAAACCCACCCCAAAATTATCCCTTCAAAATTGCATTCCAAATTCAAAACAATCGAAAATCAAAAACAAAGTCACGGCCCTCCAAAAATAACCGTCGATCCATCATTCAAAAATAGAATATAAAATTATCCAAGGTCAAGTTCAGTTGCGCCACTCACCCAAGGCCGTTGCGAAGGTCGCGTGCGCAGGAGTTGCACAAATGTTACCGTGGCTCGTTCACTACTGAGAGTCTGAACGCCACGACCGGCGTGTTTCACAACCCCGGCTATGTCTTAACCAGTGACTGTGGCAAAGGGATTGTATTAGAACATGTTTCTATTTTTTTCTATTTTTCGTGTTAGAAAGTTGGGGTTGGATTTTGGTTATATTTTTGGGATGGGTACAGACGCTATCAAGGGTGATCAAGAACATTTTCTTTTTAAATTTTACATGCCAAGGTCATTTGCAAAACATAAATAGCATGCTCCGGTATATTTTAGGAGGGGCTCTAATTTAAGGGGTATTTCTTTAAAATCCTTAATCTCTGAGGCAGATTTTAGAACTGTAAACATTAATTCTATACGAAAAATGTATTACTATAATTTTATAAAAAAAGATCGATAGTGTAGTTTTATAAAAAGGGAACAATAAGAAGATTTTAAAAACAAAGATGGTGGTGGTCGAGCTTAGGAATCGCTCTTAAGAGCAAGCTTTTTACCTGTACTTGGCTTTACTGAGTAAAAATCACCTACGAAGTAAAACCAATTCTAGAATAAAGCAGATTCAGGAATTGGTTTTACTTCTTCATTCGGTCAACTTTTCTGAATTTTGAAGGCTTTTTGAGTATATTTGAGAAATTAAACCTCTCCAGCAATGATACCATTGATTCACTGCTGAGAATGCTTTCTATTAGAAAGAATCCTACTTCCTACTAAATAAAAATGCGAACGTTTGTGAGGATGGATGGATATTTGTTACTCTTTCATCTCTCTCTCTGTCTGAGAACGCCTGAAAGGATCTTCATAAAATTTGGCACAGAGGTAGAATAGTCTAGAATAACACATTGGCTATATAAATCCCGGGAGTATGTTCCCTAGGGCTCACGCAGGCAAAGCCGCTGGCAAAAGCTATTATACCATAATCTAACATGTTTTCAAAGATGGAAATTCATCAAATGACCAAGTCACTTACTGACTAAAATCCATCCGAGTTCCTCCAAATGCTCTTTGCGTTTGAGGACCGCGGTGACTCTAAAAAAAACCATAAATTATCAAACGGGTCCATTACCGTTCAACTAAAGTTATATCCACATAACGTTTGTGTCTCAAAATTAATTAGATGCTTCACTACTTCACAGCCATAAAGAATAATAAAATTGCGTGATTTCCTTCACCTACTAAAACCATTTTATATGCATGTCAAATTATGTGCATTCGTTAAAATACGAGTATCATTGAGGTAGGTTTAGGCTTTAGGCCTTTGCAACATTGTCATTGACAGTTGATTTGCCAACATAGCAGAGGACAAAGGTTTTAAAGCGTTATAAAGATTATTATTTTTACATAACGTGCATCTTGATAATTTCTTAGACATGTGGCATCTCCTACCAGGGTTGTGGAATTTGTTCGAAAGAGTCACCGCGGCCCTGGAACGCAAAGGGCTTAATGAGGAACTCGGATGGGTTTTAGTCAGTAAGAGTCTGATACCTTCTTCTGCTTCACTGAACTGCACTGCTGAGCGGGAGGTGTCATTTGATGATTTTCCATCCTTAAAATGATGGAATGGAATGTCCACTATGTACCGGTGGGGCATTGCTGTACGTCTTGTGGTCCCATGATGGAAATGCCACCGATAGAAAACCGACAGGCTTGCAACTCGTCGTCGATGCTTAAGACTTTGGACCTTCGACTCGACTAGCCTTGCCGATGATCCTCTAATTGACTCGTATCTCAAGGGCATCAAGCTGGTGTAAGAGCGAGAACAGTGGTGGCTCGGTGGTGAGCAGTGGTGGCCCGGTGGTAATGGCTGCGACTTACGAGTTGTAGGTCGAGGGTCAAACTCAGGCAGGCGCTTTACTTTGTATAAATTATTTCATCACCACTGCTCTCAAAACGGTGAAGGAAAATATCGTGAGGAAACCGGTATGTCCTAGAACCAAAAATTCGAAGACATGTGACATCTACCAACCCGCACTGGGTCCGCGTGGTAGATTACGACCTACTTCCTCTCACCGGGAGGAGGCCTGTGTCCCAGCATTGGGAACATTATAGGCTGATTATGATATGCTATGCTTATGTATCAAGCTGGTATCTGGCAGATCTGTCCCAAAGATTAGAGCAGTAATCCATACACGTTCGAACTTACACTTGATAGAATTTAAGCAGCTGTTACGGCATGAAGTACTGTCTCACCATTGCTAGAATCTCCGACTTTTAGGAACCACTTGAGTCTTTACCTTTGGTTTTATAAAATGACCAAAATGAAGGTAGAAGAAATGAAATTGAAAGTAGATGTTAACGTAACACCAAGAAGCACAAATCGGTCAGTTATCGGCACGGTTACATCTCAGAAAGAAGGTTCAAATATTAAATTTATAGTCCAGGTAGTTCATTCAGGTGATTTGCAACACAATTCCTAGAAAAACGTTATTCTTTTTTGTAATTTCCTGTGTCAGTTAGTCAAGTTATATAAGCTGCAATCTTTATTTGAAACAGAATGAAGATTTCTGTAGAACTAATTCAGCATTTAAAAACAATTCGTTACTGTTAATAGTGCCGCTACTGTGTCATAACCTCTTTAAATAAGTACATTTATAGCTTCTCAATATTGATTAAAGTTTTATTATGAACATTGGAACAAAAACAGAAACTGAGAGTTTGTTCCTACTCGTAGATTACGTAATGGTAAACAACACTTCTTTAGTGGATTCCAGAAGATGTAAATGAAATCCCAGGCTTTGTTGGAAAATGATGAACTACTCCGCTGCAGATTGTCCTAAAAATACCGTTTAGAAAAAGGGCAATAACGATCACTGACTCACATTTTTTTTTTCTATTATAAGTATTTATTTCTCTGTATATGGTATATTGTCTTTCTTAATATCAAAAACAGAAAGATTTTAAGCTGTCCTGAATCGTCTTCTATCTAAAATTTATTGCTCGGGTATCTATGAAGGGATATTTGGGAAATATCAATGTACGTTATCGCATATTATCTAGCACCTTTTTTTTGTTTTTGTTATTCTTAATATCAAAAATAGAAAGATATTAAGCTGTCCTGAATCGGCTTCTATCGTGATCAAACGTTCTATAGTAATGAAAAACTGTTAAAAATTTATTGTCCGGGTATCTATGAAGGGATATTTGGGAAATATCAATGTGCCTTATTGCATGTTATCTAGCGCCTACATTAAGGTATAACATGATAAGTATTTAGGTCGCGGGTAACCGATGGATGCGAGACGCGCAGGACCGGTCGTTGTGACTAAGCTTGGGGGAGGCCTATGTCCAGAAGTGGACGTCTTTCAGCTGATATGATGATGATGAGTACAGCCTCGTCCTTGGAAAATATCCGTTTTCGAGTAGCAGCACAATGTATCGTAAAATTATGAGAGTAGCTGCATCATGTTTTGACAACCAGCTGTTGCATGTTGGTATTCTTTAATTTTCAAATTGTTGCATCGCACAAATATATGAAGCACTCAACAGCTGATACTTTACATATTTCTGAGTTTAAAATATTTAGCCGGTGGTCCCGGCCGTCAAATGGCGGTCGTCAAATAAACCATGTCAGAGGCCCTTGAGGCAGTTTAGAAACTTTGATACTAGGGTGTGCGGGGTCGTTAGACCTTACTGCCCACACGATAAAGAGAAGAACATTGATTATTTAATTAATAAAGTCCACCACATCACCACATCATCGCTTACCATCAAGAGAGATAGTGGTCAAACGCGTGCCTACCAATAGTAAAAAAATAAAAAAATTGGTCAACAATTTCACCCCTCGTCTGTTTGTGTTATCCAGCTCACGTAATGACATATTTATCTGCCAAGGCATACGAAACAAGCCTACCGTTGATCGTCAGTCTCATCTACACTAATTGATACAGCAAAGTACGATTGCCATGCCCTCAAGCAAACAATGGTATTCTCGACAAAATTAGTCACACCATTCATTGTAGCATCTGTAATCTGTATGTCCGCTCAGAAAACCTTTAGTGACTGACACATAATAAATTGTACAAAGAAATGATTTTGTAAGATGTGCGCACCATATCGCAAGTCAGGGCACCCATGTTGAAACTGTCCAATGCAATTTATTGTGATATCTCTCCACTCTTGCTAAATCCTTGTTTGCAATTTGTTACACTTGCATTTAATGTCCCTTTACAGGGTTTTTGTTCTTTGTCTTTCCAGTGATACAATTTTGTAGAGGCTAACGATTTCATTTGCGCTGTGACAGGCACATAAACTCTTTCGACTTTGTCTTTCTCAATACCGTATGTAGTCTTCATGTTTTGCTATTTTTCTTCTTCTTTTCGAGTCGATGGTTTACTCCTTAGATTGTCTTATAACTCCAACAGCATCCTGGACATGATTGTTAACAGGCTGGACTGCTGTATTGTGAGTCGTTGCTGCAGTATCTCAGCTGGGATGCTGAAGCAGTGATTTTTTGTCGTGTGTGTTCATATAGTTGTTGTTGTAATTTTGTCAGTAACATAGTTGTTAATTTATTTATTGTTAATAACACTATATGAGTCATTGTTTATTTTTTATATTTAATAATAATAATAATAAACGTCCTGCTCCAACCGGGGATTGTCCTTGGGTATACTTTCACAGTACATACAGGGATAATCGTCGGTTGGTGTCCCATTCCATTTGAAATGTCTAAAGAGGCCTCTGCGAGTTGGTTTCGGCCCTTTGTACGCCTACCAAAGGACCGGGTCTCTAGGGACCCGAGAAAGTTAAAAATAATTATAATGTTTTTTTTTTATATTGTTTTTTTTTAAATTATATTATTAAAATTAAAATTTGTTCATACTGATGAGTAAAAGGTAATGCGTTTATTTTGTAACACTTTTTATTTGGATAATTCGAGAAATGATAGCATTGCATTGATACAAATCTGTCGCAAGCTTGCAATGAGCAACAAAAACAACGAACTTCGTTTTCTCATTTGTACTGCATTTAAACCCCACTTCACACAGAATAGTTTCGGTTTAATATTTACTCTCAAACCATTGAAGCACATCGGTACCTCTAAAATACTTAGAAGTAAGTAGGTCATTACTGAGATGAGTTGAATTAGCGGTAGCATGGCCTTCTGTTCCGACTGTGATAGTTACCTTGGTCTGTCGTATAAGAACGACATCTAGCAAGTCATATAGTATTGACAAATTCTGAGAGCTATTGATATAAGCCGCCAAGTCTCTTGTTATAAAAAGGTCTCATTGACGTGTCGAGGTGTTCGTACACCATAAATTAAGTTTTTAATTTCGACATAGGTGTTTTTTGGGCTCGTGTGAACATTTTTAAGGTTCCGTACCAGAAGGGTATGTAACCAACGGAACCCTATTACTAAGCTTCTACTATCCGTTCAGTCGTCCGTCTGTCTGTCAGTATCTTAGGAACCGTAATAGGTAGACAATTGAAATATTCACGGATTGTGTATTTTT
The DNA here is from genome assembly GCA_950371165.1 of Lacanobia oleracea. NCBI lineage: Eukaryota > Metazoa > Arthropoda > Insecta > Lepidoptera > Noctuidae > Lacanobia > Lacanobia oleracea. The sequence goes on along the minus strand of OX493390.1, from coordinate 3,907,038 downwards.
ATTGCCGAAATAACAAAAAAAAAAAAAATTACAAATAAATGAACTTTCATACAAGAAACGTGTTTTTTAGGGTTCCGTACCCGAAGGCTAACCAACGGAACCCTATTACTAAGCCTCCGCTGTCCGTCCGTCCGTCTGTCTGTCAGCGGGATGTATCTCAAGAACCGTAATAGGTAGAGAGCTGAAATTTTCACAGATTGTGTATTTCTATTGCCACTATAACAACAAATAATAAAAATTAAGGTTTATGGTACGAAACCCTACGTGTGCGAGTCCGACTTACACTTGGCGGGTTTTTTCGGTTTACGGACCCCTTCATGTAAAAGTCCAAGTCGCACTTGGTCGGTTCTTAAACACTTGGCTTATTGCTGCTAATAACGGAAATTTGTTAATCCCATGTAATAATCTGCGAATAGTTGACCAGCTGTGCCTTAGGCAGTCCAGCATAAATTATACTTAGCGGAACCAATCTATTCGAGAAGAACCGCAACACCGCCTTCTGCAGAATGACGTGAAAGAAAGAAAAATGTTTATTTGGGACTCGCACAAAACAGACAGATTTAGATTTAATTAAAACTAACAGTATTACTAAGTCTATAAACATTTTAGTCTGTGTGTCTGTGTGTGTGATTTAGATTTTTAATGATGTCCTTAGCTTAAAAGTTTGTTCTGGTAGATAAGAACCCTTGAAGATTAAGCTTTGTCTGTCATCTGATAGATATAAATCAATGTTGGTTCCGTACTGCACCAGCCAGAAGGATTCTGCAACATTTGCGGTATTCTTCTGGCGGGTGGAATCGTTTTAGTAGTTGAAGCTCTTTTCCCTATGCCTTTTGCCTAATATTACTTGGGGTTAATACGAAACGTTTTGTTCTCCCTTTTACCCTTTTATTTGTTTTTAATTTCCTCGTGTGTTCCTTCTATCAAGGATATGTTATGTCTAAACGTCTACAGACTACGCCAAAATTCGCTTATACACGTATTATTTCTCCCTTATCATCTGCCTAGCCTTTTCTCAACTATATTGGGGTCGGCTTCCAGTCAAACCGGATTTAGCTGAATACCAGTATTTTACGCGAAACGGTTGCCTACCAGACCTCCACAATCTATTCAACATGGTACTTCATGGCAAGACTAGAGTCAGATTAACCGGCTTCTGACTATCCGTAACGGCTACCAAAAATCTATAAATGACAGCCGGGACCAATGGCTTAACGTGCTTTCCGAGGCACGGAGGAAACTCGGTATGTTAAGATGGTCACCCATCCACAGACCAACCTTGGCAAGCGATGCTTAACCTTGAAGATCGACCCGTGCAGCTGTTATTATCTAGTCACGAGTTATTTCTACCTTATGTGGACTACTAAAACTGAACTTCACGACGTTAAATTCTTACGGTCGCTTGAGTACTTACCGCAACTACATAAGTCATTTACAAACCGTTATGCTCTTGTAGGTCATTACTAAGATGCTTGATACAGCGGTTATGCGACCTTGAGTTATATGGTTGTGTGGCCTTGAGTCGTCAAAGCATGTCATGTGGTGTCAGATGGTTGTAAAACGTGTTTGTTGACAAAACTTGTGGACACGTAAAAGGTGGAGATTTGTGCAAATGATTTGTGATATCTGTGTGTTAGAAAGAAGTGTTTTTAATTTTTACTGTTTGAAACTTACCCAGGTCTCTAGACTAGAGTCACGAGCAAACCCATCACAAAAAAAAAAACATTCACACGTTACCTTAATTAAAACTAAAAACAAACCCTGACAAAAAACAAATACAAGTAAATAATGAAACTTGCAAATGTAACTGTTCCTAAGTTCTTCTTATCGTGTAGGCAGTAAGGTCTAACGACCCCACACACCCTAGTGTCCGAGTTTCTGGACTGCCTCAAGGGCCTCTGACATGGTTTATTTGACGGCCGCCATTTGGCGGCCGGGACCACTGGCTTATACGTGCCTTCCGAAGCACGGAATCATCTTTTTATCAGACAATTAGGTGATTCAAGCCTGCAATTTCCTTTTTTATTATCCGGGGAGACGACGTAGATATGTGGGACTTGCTCCCACTAAAAACTTCGCCTGTGCACCTACTTTCGCCTTGATGGGTGGGTCGCGAGGACTGCTACGCATGACATTCGCGACCCATCCAGCGTGGCTTACTTCTGGGCTCCCTCTTCTACGCCCATTCGGGCTCCCTCTTCTTTCAGCGATGTCCGAGTGCACTGGGACATCACCACGACTCCAGAGACCTTACAGCGTGGACGATAGAGTCCCCGATCTATCGTCTTCAGGCCCCTCCTATGGCGGCATCAAGTCGGCATATCGCCGCCTGCGCCGTCCTGTCCTTCTGCGGCGAATCGGGTCAGCGAGAGAGTCTTCCTCCCTGACCCGTTCCGCCGCTTCCTTCTGCAAAATTACGTCCTCGCAAGCCTGCAATGTCCTAGCCAAACTGTTCCTAAGTTACCCTAGGCTGATAAAATTTTCGTTTTACCTAAATTATCCTAATCGGTAAAGTCGGTGTCCCCCCTGTATGTTTGATCCATTTAGTTTATTAATAAAGCATATTTTGGCCCAAGGATTGTCGCCTCGGGAGACCGCAACGTTTTGTATTTTTTGTTATTAGCGGTCTCCCGACATGATGAAGCTTGGGCCAAAGTATGAGTACCTATATAATATGCTTTCTGCTCCGCCCAGAGCGGGAGGAGTCATCATCTGCCTAGCCTTTTCCCAACTATATTGGGGTCGGCTTCCAGTTAAAACGGATTCAGCTGAATACCAGTGTTCTACGTGGAGCGGCTGCCTACCAGACCTCCACAATCCATTAACTGGGTAACACGGTATTTCTTGGCAAGACTGGAGTCAGATTTACTAGCTTTTGACAATCCGTAACGCCTGCCAAAGATCTACAAATGACAGTCGGGACCAACGGCTTAACGTACTTTCCGAGGCACGGAGGAAACTCGGTATGTTAAGATGGTCACCCATCCACATACCAACCTAGGCAAGCGTTGCTTAACCTTGAAGATCGACCCGTGCGGCTGTTATTATTTAGCCACGAGCTCCGGGAGGAGTTATTTGATGATTTCCTATCCATAAAAGACTTAAATGCGGGTATTCACGTGCACCCGTGAAGAGTGATATCCGATCACAAAATATTATCAGTAAAGGCTAGACAGCTGATGACACATCCAGCAGGATAGAACTAAATGGATCAAAACACTTTTTACTTTTAGTGGCTTTTTAAGCGGGGGTTGTTTTTAGTTATAAATTTTAATTAAGGTAACGTGTGAATGTTTGATGAATTATTCCCAAGATCATTAACGTGGTAAAAGTGCCACAGGCAGACACATACAGACACACTTAGCGGTCAAACTTATATGAAGATGGACTAATTTATTTTTAATATTAATTTCTTAGAAGAAATTCAAGCTTGTTCAAGTGGAAATTATACAAATGTGTATTTTTCCTACTCTTCCGCTGTACTTTTCTGATTATTTTCGTAGCGGGACCCAAGACAGTTGAATCGCTTCTCCGGGACTCGTCGGACTTCATTGACGTTTTTCTGGTGGTCGGTTTGGCTTTCAGGAGTTGCAGTGGTTGGAAATGTGTGGCGGGCTTGTCCCAAGCTCAAGCATACTTGTAATAAAAGTTAGGCATAAAAAACCTCCAAAAAATTAGTTCATTAGATAGGTGTTTTAAAAATATTGAAGAAATCTTTCGTAGCCATTGCAAGCTATTGAATCACCAACTAAGAATAATACATACCATTACTAAGGGTACTTTCAATGAATAAATATAAAACTTGTGACTGGTGACTGACTAAGTGACTAACAGACAATGCACAGCCGAAACTACAACTCGTAGAAATCTGAAATTTGGCAAGGAACCTATCCTTGAGGAGTGGAAGGCAGCACCAAGAGAGGATCTTCCGAAATTCTCACGGGAACGAAAATGCTCGTTCGAAATAGCGGGCAATAGTAGTATCCAATCATACAATAGTCATCAGTTTATGAAACTTAAAAGTCGTTAATCACACGTACAAACAGAAATACGTAATAAAACTGTCGAAATTTTTCTAACCAACATGACAATGTTCGGTCAAGGTTCGTTTAAGTCAACTCTTGTTTTTTTGGAGAATGATAATTTCTTTGTGACTTCAGACAATAATTAATTAAATAAATTATGAAATATCAATGGACATGTCTGCTCTATCGACCGTCTGTCCGTCTACCGACATGATCGGCCCATTTCCACTTCAGCATGCTGATTTTACGCGCAATGTCAGTGACTGTAGTTCTCTGGCGAGACTTCGTTGCGAATTCTATCCACCAGAGAAACCCCGAGCATTGTTCTCTCCATTGCTTGCTAGAGAGAATAATGCTCACTTGCTCAGTTACTAATACAGTTTAGGAAAACAGGCGTCACATCGAGAAAAATAATTGCGGAATTTACTTACTTGCCTTGACATTTTACGTTTGACTTAAAAAATAGAAATAATATTCATTGAAAGATTGGCATTAGCACGTGTTCATTGTTGTTCACAGCCTCGTAACGCCCTCTTTCGGCAGTGGTGAGGTGTTCAATTACAACAAACGTAACCATGGTCGGCGCCAGATAAACGTGTAATAAAGTACATTGATTTTTCCCTAATATCCCTTCGTAGATACTCGAACAATAAATTAGGAACCGGAAGAAACAGTACCTAAACTTAGTGTTATTACACAGATTTGAATTTTTTTAACGATGGGAAATCATCAAATGACCCCATCCGGTCTGGGCAGAGCGGAAGAGAGTGTCAGACTCTTACTGACTAAAATCCATCTGTATTCCCCTCAGGGCCGTGGTGACTCTTTCAAACAAATTCCGCAACTTCATAGCTTAATAACGAGTATCATAAAAGTACATGGCCTAGGCACTACGCGCACATATATTGAGACACGTATGAGGAAACTAGTCTCAGTAGCAAACCGAGTAAGGCACCACTATCCTTTCGTCCAAATTATCTCAGGCATCTAAATCGGCGTCTCGCACGGAATACTGAGCACACTACGCAGTTGCTCAAGCGAGAATATTGAGCATGGAATTTAAACATGGACACGCTCGTTTCTTGGTGAAATTCTCAGAAAATAGACATCGGCTATCAACAAAGATATTATTGTATAACTGACCGGTGTTAAGGGCCGTAATGTAACATTCGCAGCAAGCATGTTACGATACGCCTTGTAACATCGGTCAGTGTCCTTTTTTAGAATGTTGATAAGACTTCGTCTTTCAAGGAACGTTCACATTAACATCGCGGTATAAACGGAACAGAACACTTAAAATTATGTCATATAATAATAGTAATGCCATATTATAATACGCCAACGCTTTTTTCTAGAATAGAATAGAATATCTTTATTATGTACACCATATAAGTTACAGAAAAGATAGATAAACAAAACATTACATAGGGTGACACAATGGGCGGCCTTATCGCTAAAAGAGATCTTTTCAAGATAACCTTTGGATGGATTGCAAAGATAATGAATAGACAGTACTGCAGGTAGTCTTAGGTGTACGATTTACATAAATAAATACATAATAGATAAATATATACAATTATAATTATGTCACAAATAAAAAAATTAATAAAAAGCATAGGAACCAAGTGAAAACGATCAAACAGAAAGGTAGTTATATGATTATGAAAGACCGCTATTTAAACATTCACAAAAAAAATCTTCTTTTTTAGGCCGCATTTTCGACTTTTGACGAAAAATGTAAAAAACACCGTTTTCCCTTATTCTCCAATGTTTGCATAGAGGTAAATTTGAAACTATTCTTTGTGATAGAAGTTTGTGTAAAGATTACAGGAAAAACAAAAGAAATACTTTTTCAGAAATCATCAACAAAAAATACATTAGTTCCACTGTCGGTCAAGAGATGGCACTGATCTAAAACTACAACAACAAAAATACCGCAGTGTTAAAATTCTCTGACGAATATAGGCCTCGCAGATGACAATTTAAAAATTTTTCACGTTTTATATGATGGTACGCGAGTTCGACTCGCTCTTTACCGTTTTTTTTTCTTATGATAACAAATTTGGTCCCAGCTATCATTCGCAGATTTTTGATAGCAGTTGCAGGCAGTCAGAAGCCTAGGTAGGTTGCAACGCAAAGGGCATTAGGAGGAACACAGATGTTTTTTTTTTGCTTTCCCATCCTTAAAAAAAAAGTTACGTTGCATGATTATGATACCCTTTCTATCGTGATCCTGCTAACGGGCTTTTGAAAGTCAGATAGTAGTCTAAAATGCAGAAATCCGTGAAGAGTGGTAGCCAACCCCAAAATATTATTAGTATTGGCTAGACAGATGATGACACATCCAGCAGGAAATATCTGCAAAATGAAAGGAAGAAACCAGTCAAACTGTTACAAAATAAATTTCAAGGTTGTAGTCAAATTGAAACTACTATTTATGGCTAAAGATGTAGATAAACTTATTGGAGCTTGTTTTGATGAATATTTATTGATATGGATTTTTCTACATTTGTGTTTGTTGCAATATCTATGTCTATTCATGAGTAGTTAAGGTGAATGCTCCAGGGTAGTTTATCTATTATTCTATTATTTCTGAAATATTCATTCTTTCGAACTACATGAACTTAGAGGGCTATATTGATGATTAAAATGGTTATAATTCTTTAGATAAATACGCGTTACGGTCGCGGATCGCATTTGGTCCACATACAGCTTCACACTGACCGGCAAATTGCAAAAAACATAAAAATATTTGAATTTCGCGGGCTACCCTGGAGCATCCACCTTAATAGCTGATTTCTTGACCTTTTGGAAATTCCTATTTCAGACAATATTACTTGATGAGCAAATGAGTTCAAAGTCAAGGAAAATGACTTGTATTTTTCCGCAGATCTTTACACGTGGCCACATAAATATAAAAGAAGTTTATAAATTCGTAATCGTCTAATAGAGTAAAATTACCTGCCGGAGTCTGTGTTTCCTGATAGCATAACCTGGGAGTTTTTAAGTCCAGAGTGAATAGGTTACTTCTAGGCAGGCGTGCTACATCTTCGAGCACATCATCGCTTACCAACAGGTGAGATAGTGGTTAAACGCGTGCCTATCCATAGTAAAAAAAAAACACTAATTAAAAAAAAACAGGTCAAGTGCGAGTCGGACTCTCACACGAAGAGTTCCGTACCATAAACCGAAATAACACGTTTCTTGTATGAAAGCCCCCTTTCATTTTTAATTTAGTTTATTTGCTGTTATAGCGGCATTAGAAATACACACTTTGTGAAAATTTCAACTGTCTATCTATCACGGTTATTAACAAACAGCCCGCTAACAGACAGACGGACGGATGGATGGACAGACGGATTGGCGGGCAGACGGATGAAAGTACGGACTGCTGAGGCTTATTAATAGGGTTCCGTTATTTTACCCTTTAGGAACAGAACCTTAAAAAGAAATCGTTTTAATAGAATCAAATAACATGTCTGGGTCATGCGGCTCGCCGTCTGATCAAAACCCTGGTCAGGTCTACGTCACGTTGTGTTCCACGCGCGCCTCCAAGAAATGTCAGTGGAGTAGATGGGGCCCGCTAGTGCCAGAGCCAAAGTTGCGGAATTTGTTTGAAAGAGTTACCGCGGCCCTGTAACGCAAAAGGCATTAGGAGGAACACGGATAGGTTTTAGTCAGTAAGAGTCCGACACTCCATTCTGTTCCACCCAGAGCAAGAATTTGAACGTGACGTACGTTGCGCCTCTGTCCATCATCTGATCATCATTATCATATATAAGCCGAAAGACGTCTACTGCTGGACATAGTTCTTCCCCTAGCGTCGCCAGAACAGCCAGTCTTGTGCGTCTCGCATCAATCGGCTACCCGCGACCGTCACCTGGTCATCGGTCTAGCTTGTGGAAGGCCTTTCAACACACCGGTTTCCGGTACGCGGTCACCCAGAACTTTTCAGTCCCATAGACCATCTGTTCTGTGAGCAATGTGCCCTGTCCACTGCCACTTTAGTTTGATCAATCTTTCGGGCTATGTCGGTGACCTCTGACGATGCAAGGACGAAAGGAATCATACCCGCTAAAATTTAATTATGCCTTCGACACGACGACGGAGGATGCAGTGAAAGATAGATGAACTAGTTCTGGTGAGGCCGATGATTAGCATCGTTCCATATTTGCTATTAAACAGTGATGACTTCGACACTTCATACAACGGAAGTACTTCATCAAACCAGTTCTTTTCAGATCCAATGACTCCAATACATCCGAATATATTATGTAGATCTCAGAATGTGGCCAGTGCAGGGGTAAAATACCTTGCCAGGGTTGCAGTATTTGTTCAAAAGAGTCACCGCGGTCCTGAAACGCCAAGGGCATTAGGAGGAACACGGATGGGTTTTTGTCAGTAAGAGTCTCTTCTGCTCCGCCCAGAGCAGGAGGAGACATTCAAATTTAATGAATTTATTTTCTTAAAAAACTGAGGTAAAATACCCGACTCTGTAGATTGCGTCAAACCGATGATCACCTTCAGTTTCGCACAACTAATCTAACATTTGCGAAACTTCCAGTTATCTAGAGGTATACTTTCTATATCGTCCAGCCGTTTTGTGACTTTATTTGAATTCATTATATTCTATTTCCGTCCGACCGTGACATGAGTGATTTCTTCACTTTGTTACTGTATTTGTAATTTTCCGTTGTTTTGTTGATATAAGAGTTTTTTTTAAGAAATTTACAACCTGTATGTCAACTGTCTGCCTTGTCAGCGGACTCTATCTAAAGTTCTTGAGCTAGAGTCCGCTGACAGACAGACAGACGGACGGGCAGATGGATAGCGGAGGTTTAGTAATAGGGTTCCGTTGGTTACCCTTTGGGTACGGAACCCTACAAACTATTAAACTGTGTCATTGTTGTTTTATGACGTAGAAGTGACATTAACAACAATGGAAAACTTAATTCCTGACTGAGCCTCTTCAGTGCACAGACTGGACACGTAAAGCTAGTTGAAGCCGTGTCGAAACATTACGTTCACTTAAAACTAGTAGTACTACTTTGTGGTCAAACGTGTGCCTATCAATAGAAAAAGAAAACTACAATTAAAATTGTGACGAAAATAAATATACAGCCAGGTTGACGCTTTTGTTATTACTTGGATCTGCAATGTGGGGCAAAAAGAATTATTCCAGATTTATGATTTTTAAAAATTGTTATGAGAAAAAGGAGATCGTTAAAGGTATTCAATGTTACGCCATTTTTTTTTGGATAACAAATACGAGTACTTTGTTATGTTAGTTCCTAGAGATAAAATCATTGAGCTGTTAGTTTATCTTTTGACTTCCTCAAACTTTAGTCTTTTCCAAAACACAAAACAACGTCGTTTATCTTAATGATGCTTATCAACGTGCTCTTCTAAACTGTACATATTTTTTTGTTTGGCTAGCATTTACAAATTGGTTTGACAAGGTAAGATGACGAAGACCATACGGAACCTTTGGGCTTACAACTAAGGCTGCATTTACATAGAAGATTATTGTGATAAAGAAAATGATACGCGGAATGATTTATCTACTACTCAACCAAAAGAGGTGGAGACATAGCACGGCAGGCGACGGCGGCCTCTCGCGTCCGGCCCTGGTTCAATTCATAGTCTGGAGCGAGGGTTTGGGAAACAGACCTTCTGTGAAGCAGTAATGCTAGCAAAGGAGGAAGCGGGACGCGTGAGAGAGAGGCAAACCTCACGCCCCAGCTGCCGCAACAAAAGAAGACATCCCGGGCGTTAAGAGACCGTAGGCGCGGGCTTGCGGACAGCGAGCGATGGGTGGCTTGCCCTCCGATAAGGACCAGGCAAGGGTCGACGGCGCGTTGTGTTCTCTTCTCTCTTTTGTGTGGAACACAACGCGCCTAATAGGTCCCCTTACTATGCTGACATAGTAACGGGACCCACTAGGGCATGGGCTGCGTTTTTTCGAAAGAGACACCGCAGTCCTGGACCGCAAAGGGCATTAGGAGGAAGACAGGTGGGTTAAGTTGGTTTTAGTCAGTAAGAGTCTGATACTTCCACCTACAGCGGAAGGAGTCATTTGATAATTTCCCATCATTTAAAAAAAAACGTCCAGTCATTGACGCAAGCATTGCTACTATTCTTCTTTTTTAGATTTGTTTTGATAATTAAAATTGTGTTATCTAAAAAAACCTTTTTACAAAAAAAAAAAAAAATCGGAACTTTAATTTCGGAAGTCGGTGTTTTGGTTATTTCGTTTTTGAACACAGACTTCCGAAATAGAAGTTATTTTTACCTTTATAGTGTTTTGTTTTTGGAAGTCGGTTTAATTTTTTTTGTAAATTTTTATTTTTCCCTTTTTAGTCGTACGCAGGTACCACTAAAAAGTGAAACCACTATCTCAGCGTACCGGCGTGATGTTATGTTATGAACTGGTGTAAACAATCAACAGACATGCGATTTCAGCAATCCCGATCCATTTGCTATCATTTATTGAAGAGTTCCGTTGCCTACCTCCGAAGTTCTTCATCAGATCTTCACCAAATTTAAATGAAACTAATCCAAGAAAATATTCTTCCAAACAAATAAAGAATCACCCAAATCGGTTAATAATTGGCGAAAATATCGCTAAACAAACATTTTTCATGGGATCCCACCATCAGATCCTGACTTATACCTTCCATTATCAGCTCAGCAACATGAGATGATGATTACCAGATACAAATATCTGAAATGCGTTAGAAATTTTATGAAAAACATTGTGTGTGCTTATAAAATTTGAGGATTTCCCTCGATTTTTATGGAATCCCATCATCAGATTCTAACTTAGTGACAATGGGACCACATCAGGAGTGTAGGCTTTCGAACAAAAAATAATTTTTAAAATCGGTCCAGAATTGGCGGAGAAATCAGTGAACATTTATTTTTATTTATTTTTTATTTATTTAACAATTTATGTACCTACACACATTTTATAGGATAAGAAGAAAGAAACAGAAAAATAAGTACAAAGGTGATGCTTATTTCAAAAGAAATCTCTTCCAGCATACCTGCGAAAGGAGAGTAGAGTAAAAAGAGATGTAGACATAGTGTGTAACAGTAAGAAGCTAAAATAAAAACTATACATATTAAATATAACATACAATACATAATTAACATACTAATACATACTATATGATATAAAAGATAAATAATAATACATACCTATTTGCAACTATGACGAGAAGGAAAGATAGTCACCTCTTCTTTTGAAAACTGCAAGAGTTTGGCAAGCCCTAATGTCAGGCGGTAGTAAATTCCACAACCGTACCGCATGTGCAGTAAAGGAGTAGGAGTAAAAATCGGTAGAGTGGGGAGGGGATTTAAGAAGATTTCTAAGATGCGACCTGCAAGGCGCATCCGAAGGACGGGAATAGGAGAAACGTTCTCGCAGGTAGGAAGGCGTTTTAGGATTGTGAAGTATGTTAAATAGCAAACACAATATCCGAGAGTTCCTGCGAAGTCGAATAGGGAGCCACTTGAGAACCTTGCGAAATCCTGAAACATGATCATATTTTTTAAGATTGAACACAAAACGAATACAGATATTTTGCAAACGCTCAAGTTTATTTAAAAGCTCCTCGGTGGCATCCAAATAACAGGCATCAGCGTAGTCAATGATGGGCTGAATGAGAGTTTGAGCAAGGGAAATTTTGGTTTTCAAGGGCAAAAAGCTCTGGAGACACTTCAGCGAATGAAACGTGTAATGGACCTTACGACTGACTTCAGCGATATGGTTAGTCCACGATAAATAGGAGTCCATGATCACCCCCAGGTTTCTAGCTGTCTTTGCGTATTCAATCTGTACTCCATTCAGCCAGAGTGGAGACAGCGTTGCAATATCTAGCCTGTTCCGCATATACCTGCCGCCGATAACCAAGGCCTGAGACTTCTTGGGATTGATTTGCAGCCCAAAGGACTGCGACCACTCCTCAATTAACCTCAGGTCACGGTTCACGGAGGACACAGCAGCTTCTGCATCTTGCCTTAGAAAGTGATGGTAAAGCTGCAGATCGTCGGCATAGAGATGGAAGTTAGAGGAGATGACTTTAGTGACAGAGTTTATAAAAATAGAAAAAAGAAGAGGAGAGAGAACGCCACCCTGAGGAACACCCGCAGTAAGGGCACACCAATCCGAAAAATATTCATCAAGGCGCACCCGCTGCGAGCGACCTCGAAGATAGGAGTCAAACCATTTAATTATGGAAGAGGAGATATTGAGAGTTTTGAGTATCCCAAGAAGGATATCAAAGTCAACAGAGTTGAAGGCGCTGCTAAAATCCAGAAGAACAAGTAACGTCAAAGATTTGTGGTCCATAGCCCAGCGGATGTCATCAGTAACCTTTAAAAGAGCTGTAACAGTGCTATGGCCAGGCCGAAAGCCGGATTGGAAAGGACTAAGAAGGTCATTGCTGGAAAGAAACAAAGAAAGTTGCTGATGAACAATATGCTCAAGAACTTTGGATAGATAAGGAAGGATGGAAATTGGTCTAAAATCGGTCGGAGAGACCGGGTTAGAGCTTTTAGGTAACGGAATGATATGGGCTTGTTTCCAAGCATCGGGAAAAGAACAAGAGAACAAGGAAAAGTTAAAAATGTGGGTCAAAACAGGAAGGATAGTGGACAGAATAGGAGAGATCATTCTAGAGCAAAGGTTGTCATTGCCAGCAGCGGAAGAGGAGATAGCAGAAATTGCTTTTTTGACGTCACTTTCACTCACAGGACTGAAATCGAAAGAGGAACACTGTGGCCTTGGCAAACAGGAAAGCTTAGTTAATGTTGCTGATTTGACGTGTGGATCTAAAGTAACAGGAGGGAGAGAGAAATATTGATTCAGAGCGCACACGTCAATGTCTTTACTAGAAACTGCCGGAGATTTGCCAATGCCAACAGTTTTCAGAAACTTCCAGACCTCAGAGGAGTTCCGGTTGTCAAGAGAATTATGAAAATAGCGTCTCTTTGCATCTCTACACATACGACTGCAGCGATTACGCAGCTCTCTATAAAAACTCAGATTGTGCTCTGAAGGACAACGCTTGAGCCTCCTTTTGGCTCGGTCTCTGCTGGCCATCGCATCCTTAATGGCAGGAGTGAGCCAGGGAGCTGGAACATATTTAACTTTAACTCGACGTAAAGGGGCGTGTTGGTCATATAAACTAAGTATTTTACTGTTAAACATGTTAACCATATCGTTAATAGAGGAACTCTCAAAAACTGCCGTCCAATCAATGCTACCAGCATCACGCAGCAATGCCTCGAGGTCTATGCCCTTGTAGTTCCGAAGGAAAATATATTGCGGTTTGCGCTTGGGAGAGCGAATCTTATATGACATAAAAATTAGATCGTGATACGAAAAACAAGCAGTAAGCTGACCGTGAAGAGCCACATTATTAGGTTTTGAAACGATCATAACATCCAAAAGAGAAGGAGTGCAATTAGGGAAATGATGAGTAGCGGAGAGAGGTAGAATACTGAGGTTAAAAGAAGATAAGAGAGACTGAAGCTTGTGAGTACGACAGTCATTCTTAAGAAGGCATGTATTGAAATCACCCATCAAGACTACGTGGTCATAAGTAGGACAGAGATCGCTTAGGAGCGAATCAAAAGAATCAAAGTAATCGATACTAAGGTTGGGACTATACATCACCCCAAGAAGCATTTTAACATGATGTAAGGATATTTCAAGAAATAGATGCTCAGCTGATCCCGAGTAGGATGATGGTGATGCACTGATAATCCTGAAGGGTATACCAGCACGCAAATAAATGGCAACACCACCACCACCCTTCCCCGTTCTATCATTACGAATAAGGACAAAGCCAGGGAGGGCATAATGAACCGATAATAAAGAAGGTTTCAGAAACGACTCAGAGATCAGTAAAGCATCTAAATGGGCACTGTTAATGGACGCCAGAAGATCAGAGTAATGGGAAGGAACACTCTGGGCATTGATGTGGGCTATGTTAAGGTTATTAGGGTAGTGGGAAAGCAAAGAGGAAATCTGATCGCCAAGTACCAAAGGAGTGGAAGAACCACTTGCTACACTATGGAAGCTGCTAGAAGAGGAAGAACAGGATAAAAAGTCATCATCAAAATTACCATCGATCATGGTTGCAAAATATAAGAAATAAAGTATATATATATAAATAAATAACTATGTTTATAATATAATATAATAAAAAACACCAAAAAACAAAACGGAAAAACTAAATATGCTTAAGTAATAAAACCACCTGATCGCTGTAGATGGAAGAGATTTTAACAACAATATATACTAAGAAAGTTTCAAACATAATATAAAATAAAAGTGCGAAAGTAAGCTAGCGAGAATATCAAACCACAACAAGCGGATACCGATTAAGACAAGCACAAAGTGTAACGAAACGTTATTATTTTGAAGTTGACAGACGTCAGATGTTATAAAAATAAATATTAACATCTACCACCAGAACATTCATCGTGTTAAAAGTTATAAAATTTACTGAAACAGTAGAAACTATGGGTAGATTACAAAGAGAAAAAATAAAAACAAGTATATAAAAGTTCATAAGAGTACCGACATTACTAATTACTACATTAGAACAAAATGGATGATATAAAACATGCAAAGTATCACCAGGTCAACAAACTCAGCGACGAGCCTTCCTCACAGCTTTGCCTTTAGGGGTACCGGCTTTAGGCAAAGTAGCCGTGATCGCTGGTGAGGTTGACGTAGCAGGTCCGGGAACGTTAGACGTACCAGCGTTGGATGCCATTGGAAATAGCGCGACTAGCTTATTAAGCTCACCCATCGACGATATCTTCCGACGAGACTTGTCAGGCGTCAAGACAACAACCTTTCCCTCAGCAGACCAGCAGCTGTTGATGCCAAAGTACTTGCGGGCAGCCATAAAAACCTGATGCCGCGTTTGGGTCAAGAACTCTGAAATGGTAACACCGCTACCTTTGAGTGATGTCTTTGTATCCCAAACCAGTCGACGATGCTCCATCATCTTGAACCGCACCAGTATGGGTCTAGTTTTACCCTTGGGGGCTCCAAGCCTGTGACAAACATTCAAATAATCCGATTTGAAGTCTTCAATCTGCAGTTGTTTTGAGATGAGATCAACGATTGACTCACTCAACTTTTCCCCGGGCTTCTCAGTGATACCGTGAAATAGTAAAACCTTCCGCCTCATTGAAGTCTCATGGCTGTCCAAAGTTAGTGACAAGATCTCAATTTGGGTTTTAAAGTGAGCAAGCGTTTTACAAACAAAGGACTTGAAGTCTGAGAAATCCCTTGAAAGCGAAGCGAGGTCCACGTGAGAGGTGTCAGCTCCAGCTGTAGCTTTCTGCAGCTTATCTTCGTACTCACGCATGCGGGAGCTAAACAGTTTTTCGAGTTCCTCCATACTGTGTACCAGCTTGCTGTCCATGTTGAGTAAAAGAAATAGTCCAAGTGTTGTGGTAGTGATAGAGAGAAAATGAAAGGAGAAAACGAAGTAAAGGTGGGTTTATATGTTACTTAGCACATAAATACTGATGTAAATAATAAATAACTATTTAAAAATTAATTTTAAATACGGAGCTATAAAAGATTGTTTAACTGTCAAGCCTACCCACGTAGGAAAAAAGATATGAACATGCATTATGAACATACATGTATGAACATACATTAAAACAAGAAAAATAAAATACATACAGCCGAACATAGAACCTCCTCCTTTTTGAAGAAGTCGGTTAAAAAGAGCTGAGTGATCTACAACTCCATCCTATTTCAGACACCTTTCGCTTTCTAAGATCAAACAGATCTAAGATTAGAACAATGTCTGTAATGATTATGTAATTGAGAAAAATAAGATTATTTGTGCTGTTTCCTTTTACTGAAATTTCTTAATTTCGTGTTTGTGTCTTCATTTTGTCTACAAACCAGACTAGCTTCCTTGTCTGCGAATTGAATAAGGTTATTGGTAATTGAAATGGTTAATTCCATAAGTGGTACCTACAAACTCAAGAACTCAAAATTTTGACTGAAAATGAAAATCAGTACAGCAGTGCTCACTAAGTACATTTAAGTTTTAACGGTTGACATAGAACAGACCGGCTTAACATATTCACATCATTAAATGATGGGTTCTGCTACTCTTTTCTCCGGTTTGCGCATCTTTGCCGGTGTAAAAACACATACTAAGATTGCCTGCCCCCCTCCATTTGAGCGGAGAAACGGAGAAATCATATCAAAAAGAAAGAAAAGAAAAGAAGAAAAGAAAAGACGTTTATTTTCCCAAAAGCGACGCACAAAACACAAAATAAAAAGGGAATAAATAAAAACTTAACTAAAAACTAAACTAAATAACCTATTGTCACTAGGACTATGTCAGGACCGGGCACAAGTCTTTGTTCACACCATAGACAAACAGAACACAGTTCCATCATCAAAAGTTCGACAGATTGTCTATGGTGCGACCGCGGCGTCCGGTGCTGCCCGTCATTGACAAGTTGACATTAAACACAAAAACAAAATAAACAATAATTTACAATAGGTACAAAAATAAAATCGAAAACATAAATTAACAAGTAAGTTGTGCGCCGCATCCGAGCAAAAAACGGTCGTTGCTCAGCGTATGCCGCGACTCTGGACAAGCCCAGAAATCACAGCGCTGGTTTTCAGCAACCACCGGTTGAGTGGCATCCTGGCGTCCCTCCGCGAGTACTTATATAAATAACAATACAATGCAGGTAAACACTTTAAATAATTAAATGAGTCAAATTAAATTTGTAATACTAATAAATAAAATTTTTCTTCTTTGCAGGAAACATAATGCATAGATGTTCGACAATACACCATACATATCCCATCATTTCCAACACAGTATGATGGCGGCCATTTGCATATTTGCTTATCTAAGTGGTGAAATTGTCATATTCCCTATATCAGTCAAATGTATGCAATTCCATTGGTTAAAATTTCTCCGTTTCTCTGCTCCGCTGCCTCGCTCCCCTGTAAAGGTGCCTGTCTATTGCGAGTGAGGAAGGCAGAGAGCGGAAAACGGAGAAATATCAACCAATCATGTCAATCAAAATGTCAGTGACGAGCTCTTCAAATTGTTTTCATAAAACGAGCTAAAATATTTCTACTCTTAAATGCTTCTTCTTGCTAAGCTCGCCCCATCGCTGATTTTGTCACTGTCACCTCTGACCTAAACTAGAGTCAAGAGTCTTCCTACTCCTTGCGTCGTATTGCTCAGAGCTGAGGGTAGTGACTTTCCTTCTGTATCACTTTCACACGTATAAAGTTTCTCCATCTGTTTCTGTTCCTGCCGGTGTGGAGGGCATTGTGAATGGTAGTGTCAAGGGCGGTGCAAATCTGGTCAGACCAACACTTTGGACTGCGTCCACGAGGTCTTTTTCCATCTACTTTGCCGATCACGATGAGCTTTTCAAGATTGTCACCTTATTTCCTTGCAATATGACTGAAGTATTCTAGGACTCTGCGTAGACACTCAGATGAGATTACTCAAACAAAAAAAAAATATCGGGCCAAGTGGCAAGTATCGCATCGATCTAAAAAAGAATCACAGGAATCGGATGAGAAACCTCGGAGTAATCGGTTTCCATACATAAAAAATACTAACCGAATTGAGAACCTCCTCCTTTTTTGTAAGTCGGTTAAAAAAATCATGCCTGCTAAAATTCTTGTAGCAAGTCACATAAAATGGAACAATAGAATGTTGTCAGGCGTTCAATGTTAGGTAACTATTAATTTCACTGTCTGACTACTAGATAATGAGCCTCTAATGACCCTGTACTAAAAGCTAGGCTTGTGAGGAAAAAAAATAAGTACTGAAAACATTTAACAAAGTTGACTGAAAAGGCAGGATATCTGTGCAATACATGTAATTACGTAAGTAAACTTACAAATAATGTGAGCAATGAGTTGTGCGTTCGCTTAAATCAAATAAATTAATATCAGGCTAAGGTTCCACGTTGTATAAATTATATATTGAGAAGTTCGTTGATCAATAGACTACTGTCAAGAAAAAATGGTCCTGCCTGCCATTCTGACAGAATTTACTCTATCGAACCCTGTTGATCCCAGTGGTCACTGAAGTTTGATAAACTGTTTCATACTGTTCGGAGTCAGTGCAGAAATTCGCAACATCTTATTATCACCCATAGGATGGCTCACTATAACAATATTTAAGTTTATCTCTGTGTTGAAATAAGAAATTAAGAGATCCGCAGGGTAATCATGGCGGTTGGAGAATTGTTGAAGGAGTTATCACTGCTCTGGAACCAGAAAATGACCTCAGATGTGTTTTAGTCAGAAAGAGTCTGACACTCTCTTCCACTCCAACCCAGAGTGGCAGAAGACATTTGATGATTTCCCATACATAAAAATGGGAATGATGGTGGTAGTACGCTGCACACTCTTCGCAGAACGGATAGCCGATGGATTCGAAGGGTTCTGAAGTGGTGATCGCCTCGTCGGCCTTTCACAAGGTGAACTGATGATCTCTTGCAGGTTGCAACAATCTTTCTGATGCAAGAAGCAGAATACTGTCAATGAGGTGACTCTCTGGGGAGTATTATGTCCAATAGTGAACGTTTTTCGCCAAGAATAATGTCATCTTCATCAAGATGACAAGTATATTCTCTTCTTCTGTAGTTTATTCTTCTATTGTGTTTATTCTTTTCTTTTCATGACATCATTGTACAGTAAAAAAATAAATCGTCATTTTTTTTTTAATAATCGGAACAACACCAGGAATTCAATTCTCCATTACCAAATAGGAACAGTGACTTCATGCATGTGTAATCTACGATTGCGTTCCCGAAACTGTTTGTCATATCATTTACATACGCACTGATTTACTTGTACTTGATACATACTTTCATTGGAATTACCATTTTATTTGTTACTAGAGATTTCCTGTGGAAGTTTTCGCTTGTCTTTAGTATTATTTGATTCTTATAATTTGCTTTTCCTCCATGTTTGTTTTAGGAAACAAATCACACCGATAATATTGTGTAGATTTACACAATTATGCAATGAGCCTAAAATTTAAGCACGTAAGTTTTAGTGACTTAAGTCATAATTATCTTCCTGCCCTTCTCCCGTATTACTCGAGGTGCGCAAGATAGTTCTTCCATTGGCTTATTTTAACCGCCATGCATTATAATTATTTTGATACCAACTTTTGTTCGCAACTTCGAACGTGCATATCCCATTTTCCCATACTCTCCAAGAAAGCTCGATGGCAAATTTCAGCTTTCTACAACGAGTAGTTTCGGCTGTGCGTTTTCTGTCAGTCACTTAGTAATGAAACAGTTTGATATAGAGGTATTTTGATGATGATATAAAAGGCAGGATTGTCGAGGAGCTCGTGGCTAAAGAATAACAGCCGCACAAATCGATCTTCAAGATTAAGCAACGCTTGCCAAGGTTGGTCTGTGGATGGGTGACCATCTTAACATACCGAGTTTCCTCCGTACCTTGGAAAGCACGTTAAGCCGTTGGTCCCGACTGTCATTTGTAGAACTTTGGCAGTCGTTACGGATTGTCAGAAGCCAGTAAATCTGATTCCAGTCTTGCCAAAAATACCATGTTACCCATTTGATGGGTTGTGGAGGTCTGGTAGGCAGCCGCTCCACGTAAAACACTGGTACTCAGCTGAATCCGGTTTAACTGGAAGCCGACCCCAATAATAATAATAATATAATAATAAATATTTTATTTACATCAAAATAGGTACACACTTTCTTAATCTAATAACAATGTAAGTCTTAAGTTTAGAGGTTGTACACTGTCGCATAGGGTTTTTGGGGTTCTCTAACTCCTAAACTAAGCCAAGCTTGTATTATAGGAGTTAGCGAGTTGTTGACTTGGACACAACCTGAACTATGCAACTGTAACTATTCAATAAACTTAATAAACTTAATACTAGTCAATAAAATTTATCATTTACATGAACAAAGCAATACTAACTACACACTTTAGTTTACCTTCTAATGCTTATTGTACCTATTTCACCTATTATATCACTTACTTTTTAACCATTAAGAGTAGTTCAGTCTGATCATAAGTCAAAGTTAATAACCAATTGTTCAACTTATGCTTAACTTCACATTTGGTTAAATTGTATATTGCCAGTGTTTTATTTATCTTATTATACAATCTAGAGCTAGCGACCTCATATTGGCGACTTGCAAAAGCTGTTCTGCAGCTAACGCCGGGACATACAACTGCACCGGAGCGCTTTTTATTTGTTATTTCATTTAGAGGTAGCCCAAGGTGTCTGCGGAGAATGGCTTTTTGTATGTATAGCTGTCTCACGGTCAGTACGCGGGATTCAGCATATAGTTTGGTGGTTGGATACAATCGAGGCTTGTGATGTATCACCTTCAAAAATGCTCTCTGCGATCTTTCCAACATAAGTAAAAGGGTTTTATAGGTACCACCAAACAGCAGAACAGGAGCAGGCTAAGGAGCAGGTATGCAGAAGGTTAGTACAGTTGGGAAAAGGCTAGGCAGATGATGATGATAAAAGGAAGGATTGTTAAAGAAATTCCTAAAACAAGACTTCCATCTTTTCTTTTGCTTCATTTTTCTCATCAAGTCATAAGTGACGCATCTAATTCTCGTCTCTATTAAGAAATATTTCCACTACATTAATGTTACATAAACATGTGTATTTTTTTACTACTATATGTCAAGCAGTCATCATGGGACCTCTTCGGTATTTGTAAATTTACTCAACTTGAAACCGCCTGGTATTGGTGTCATGAGTTGATCGTGAAGTATCTAAGATGAATTAATACATTGAAATAAAGGCAATGACACAAGAATGAACCTGCGTAGAAATAATAGCAGTGGTAGGGATTTTGCAGGATTGTTCGAAAGAGTTACACACGGATGAGTTTTAGTCAGTAAATGTGTGCTACTCCCTCCCACTCCACCCAGAGCAGGAATAGTCATTTGATGTTTCCCCAAATCTATATCTATAATATATAAAGCTGAAGAGTTTGTTTGTTTACTTGAACGCGCTAATCTCGGGAACTACTGGTCCGATTTGAAAGAATGTTTCATTGTTAGATAGCCCATTTATCGAGGAAGGCTATAGATATTATATCACGCTAAGACTAACAGGAGCGGAGCAGTAATGAAAATTGTGACGCAGACGAAGTTGCGTGGGTCAACTAGTGGGAGATATGTTTATCGACTTGGTGTGATAATTATATTGCTGTGCCGAGAACTCAAAAGATAGGCCTAAGTCTCTTCGAAAACAATAGATTTCCCGAGGTATAGATTATTATTGAACTATTAAAAGTAATCATAACAAACTGATTGTGATTAACAAAGGTTATGAAAATTAAACAATTTCAGTAAACATCGATATGGGAATATTACCTTTATGGTATCATAATCATTATCATCTATTGATCAAGTGTGAGTGTTCCACGGGAGTTCGTTAGGTCCTCTTTAATACAAATGTTTCATCAAAAGGAAGACTCGGTACGATATCGTTTATAATAACCGTTATCTAATTATTATTTGGTTTATTTTAACTTAGAGTGAATCTGGCTGTTTTGTTACATTTATTCGTTGTGAATATTTTTGCACTTTCTTCTCCATTGAGATCAACGCTTTGAAAATTTGCATTCATGTTTTACTCTGATCGGCTCCTTGAAAATTCAGAAGCACCTGTTTGAAATATAATCCTTTAAGTTTATTCTAGTGATATTCTGAGGGACAGTACAATCAGTTTTATATACTGAAAATAAAGTAGAACGCATTCTATTTGAATACAATAGAGAACTACATTGCACTCGTTTATAACTGAATACATGTTATTGTCATCGATTTCATTATTTCCGCTTCCTTTGATACCTTCACTTGCAGTGTTAATCGTGAAACAGCTATACGTGATATGAAGTAAGCTGAAGTAGTAAATAAAACAAGTGAAAATCGTTCTGTTATCAAAATGGATGCAGGATTGAAACATATTGTGGAAGATCACGGCATAAATGACGCAAATTGTAAGTGATTTATTTGTTGTAAATCGTAATAAGTTACAACACCGCGACACTCTAAGAAATACAACATTCTTAAAATTTTTATTGTCCTTGAAACGCTCATACGATTATCCATCCGGTAATTTCTTTACTCAATATTAATATTTTTACACAAGACAGCTCTGTCAAAAAGAAAACTGTTATTATTTGCTATTATAAAATTAATTAAAATATATTAGCTACTGTATCACCCTGTATCTCATGACTTTTGGTTCTATGCAAATTGATTTTTCAGTTCAAGTTGTATAGCAATGCTGGTATTATTGAAACCAGTCACCTTTTTTTTTTTTTTTTTACAGTTATTATTTTCATTTCTGATTCTGGCTAAAACCCGGGGATAGATTTAATTGGTTAAAATAGACTAGATATATAAATTAAATTATATCGAAAAACTTAAAAAGATACTGGACAATAACACCTGTATTCACAAACAATACTTTTCTCAGTAAAATAGCAACGCTATGCGAAGTAAGACATTTCTCACTGCGTTGCATATGGCAAGCCTTTTAATTCATAAACAATATTCAAACGACCCTTGACTTAGCAAACGCACAGCGTTGAATAGAGCTCTGTGATTGGTTCGTTTGTGTTGCGTAGTTCACTTCGCTGCTTGACGTTCATTTCTAGGTCTTGATTTATCACTGTCAAGAGTATAAAAAGTACCACATCTTTGGAAAATCTGTAGCGTCGTCTAAATTCATCCGAATAAAAATAATCAAAAGGATTTTGGAAATCCCGTATCAGTTTTCTGGTATTTATTGTGCTTCTTACATTGATATAGTTATCAAATTCTTCTTCACTCCTATAGTCCATTGTAAAAGGATGCTATTAAAATGGAAAGTTATCACAAAGAGTAAAATCCAATCCCGAAAAATATTTCTCGTAACACATAATAGACCACAGAGAATCGAGAGACACTAGCTATGCGTTGCTTAAAACAGCTAGCATACTTGCTTGTTGCTTAGGTGGTTACCTTAGCTGTGCGTTCATTTTAAGGGACGCATAGTGCTAGCCACCACTCACGTATTATCTATGAGTAAGTTTTAGGGGCCCTGTGCGCTCGCGCGCACTGTGTGACCTCATAGTAACTTTTGTGAATACGGCTGTTACTCTTCTCTTGTACACTATTCAAGTTCCAATAGCCGATTTTACAATGTGTGTCCCACAAGGTTGTATTGTGAATGCAACTGGTCGAAATTAGTTGCAATTGTCTGGTCTTTTGACAAATTGTTAGTGAAAATGTCTCGGATACCTCCAAGAATAGATCTATTTAATTTCTATGTAAACATATTTAAATTCCAGTGTCAGTACCAACATGGACTTTACAAGAGACCTCAATTGGGTTAGCAATAGTTCTCGGACTCTACCTGTTACTAGTCGTGAAGGTGTTGCCAACATTCATGAAGAACAGAGAGCCTTACCAACTGAAGAATATAATGTTGGCGTACAACGCGTTTCAAGTCGCCTTTTCTGTTTACCTAGTGTTCATCGTAAGTGTTACTTGTTGCTATTATATTTTTGGTAGGCGTGTTTTGATCGACTGGCTTTAAGACACTATATTCTCATTTTTAGGGTTCCGTACCCAAAAGTTAACCAACGAAACCCTATTACTAAGCCTCCACTGTCCATCCGTCCGTCCGTCCGTCCGACCGTCTGTCTGTCTGTCTGTCAGCGGGCTGTATCTCGAGAACCGTTATAGGTAGACAGTTGAAATTTTCACAGATTGTGCATTTCTATTGCCGCTATAACAACAAATAATTAAATAATTAAATTATTAATTATTATTATCCAAATAATAAAAATTGAGGTTTATGGTACGTAACCCTTCGTATGCGAGTCCGACTCGCACTTGGCCGGTTTTTTCTCTTTTCCTCGATCCAATTTAGGTCCATTTTTTATTACAGCCACCCAGTTTTTGGTTTGACGAATTGTCGCTTTGTAATCAAGATTGGGCTTTAAATCACGTTGATCAACCGGTCAATTCCGAAAACATGTCAAAGTGTTGTTTGGGTGAAGTGAGCTGTAATTCCATCTTGACGACATGGATTGACAGCTCACCCAAACTTTCACTTGTTCACAGCCGGTCATGTTTACAGCCGGTCGATTCTGTAAACATGTCGAACTGAAGGCTTGTGTGAAGTTATCACGAAGTGAGTTGTCATTCCATCTTGACGACATGGATTGACAGTTCACCCAGACCTTCACTTCGGCATGTTTACAGCCGGTCGATTCTGTAAACATGTCGAAGTGAAGGCTTGTGTGAAGGATCACGAAGTGAGCTATTATTCCATCTTGACGACATGGATTGACAGCTCACCCTTACCTTCACTTCGGCATGTTTACAGCCGGTCGATTCTGTAAACATGTCGAAGTGAAGGCTTGTGTGAAGTGATCACGAAATGAGTTGTCATTCCATCTTGATTACTTTGATTGACAGCTCATTCTATGATTACTTCACTCAAGCTTTCACTATTATGTTTTCAGAATTGCAATGAACCACTTGAACCGATTTAAGAGATATTTCACAAACTGAATAAGAAGGATGTATACTGTGTCTTTATGTTTTCTTTTTTTGATTGATAGTTGCCAAATTTGTACACTAGGGCTCTGTTGACAGTAATTTATCGGACAATTTTGAGCATTTTGTTAGAGTTCTAGTGCATATACAGTTAATAAATCATTAAAAATGAAAACATAAGGATACAGTATATTATATACTTCTTATTCCGCTTCTGAATCAATCTAATATTGGAGGAAAAAACAGGCGAGAGCCAAACCTCGAATTATTACTTTTTACATGCAAAGTCTCGCCACCAGCATTTCCTCTTACACTCTTTTATGTTAAAAATCCTTTTTGTTTTGATTGTGTACGACGTTAATTTAACTACCAACTGTTATTAAAACGAACAAAGAAGTGAGACCATCGTTATTGTAAGGTAAAATTACTCTTGATACGGCAGGAATAATAACTAATTAACTTTATTCTAATTAGATCATTAGTATACAAGGGCCATGTCACTAAGGACGTTACAAGTAATTTTATACTAGTTTAAAATATAAAACGCATCTTCTTTCATTACCGAGACTCGTGGTAGCTAAATTAATCGATGACATAATATCTGTATCGAACTCAGGAGATCCAATCATATCCTTTACTAGAGTAGTAGTTAATCATGTCTGTACTGAACCTGTACCTACATAAAGAAGAAAGATTGTAATATCCACACAAGAAAACATGACATGTTTATAACGATGCGCACCGCACAACGCAATGTTAATAGCGATGAGCAACTATGGGTCCTTAACATTGTTAAACTGAAATAGTCACCAAAAGAAACAGGGACGAAAGGAGCTTGTGGCGAAATAATAACAGCCGCTTGGGTCGATCTTCAAGATTAAGCAACACTCGCCGAGGTCAGTCTGTGGATGGGTGACACTTATCTTAACACACCGAGACTCCTCCGTGCTTCGGAAAGCACGCTAAGCCGATAGTTCTGGCTGTCCTTTGCACATCTTTGGCAGTCGTTACGGACTGCCAGAATCCAATCTGACTCCAGTCTTGCCGAGCAGTACGGAGTTACCGAGTTCTTGGATAATGGAGGTCAGATAGGTAGTCGCTCCACGTAAAATACTGGTGTTCAGCTGAATTCGGTCTGACCGGAAGCCGTCCCCAAATTTAGTAAGTAAAAACTAGGCAGATGACGAGAAACAATAAAGTTAACACAAAAATACAAAAAATCGGCGTGTGAAGGCACTTAGTGGTACTTTTTGTTGGTTTATTTATTTAAGATCAACCCTGGTACGTGTACAAGATCTGGTTTGAAGCGTTAATAACTAAATCAAATAACCATAACCACGATTAAAAATAACTAGGAATTTCAGAACAACTATAGGAACAGATCGAAGATCTCAGTTTGTAAGTCTTGAATAGACTTACCAATTGAGATCATCGATCTGTTTATTGATTTTTCAGTCTTTAATTCTTTTTTTCATCATATCAGCCAAAAAACGTCTACTTCTGTACATAGGCCGTCCCCAAGTGTCGCCGCTACAACTGGTCCTGTGGGTTTGCATCCATCGGCTACAAGCGACCCTCACCAAGTCATCGGTTCACCTTGTGGGAAGCCTTCCTATTCTCTTTATTTAAGTATAACTGATGTTAAATTGTATTTTATTGTTTCAGTATTTGAGATACATCTACAGGTTTAACATTATAACAACAAGGTGTCCAAAAGGCGACGATTTACAAGGGGTAGGTATCTATATTTCTATACTATAATATTACGAGTATAAACCTAAAAAGTTGTTTGGCTGAACACACAAATCTCAAGAACTACTGGTTTCTCTTGGTGTTAGAAAACCCATTTATTAAGGAAGGCTATAGGCTATAAAACATCGCGCTACGACCAATCACTTAGACAAAATTGCACGGGCAGCGGGACATACATTATAGCTTTCCAGCAAAACATAGTAAAGATAGTTAGTTCAGTTGTTTAATTTCAAACACGCAATTAAAATATTTCATCGTAAATTTCCAGGTTGTCAACGAAATCTATCCATACTTCATAGCAAAGCACTTGGACTTAATGGACACAATATTCTTCGTCCTCCGCAAGAAAGACAACCAGATCACCTTCCTGCACCTCTACCACCACACATCCATGGTCACCTGGACCTGGTTGCACTTGATGTACCATCCCACGGATAACTTCGTGGTGGTTGGCATGTTGAACAGTCTGGTCCATGTGCTGATGTATGCGTACTATGGAATATCGTCGCTTGGTCCGAAGTACGCGAAGTATATTTGGTGGAAGAAGCATTTGACTAAAGTGCAGTTGGTGAGTGTGCTTATTCTTTCTTCTTTCTAACTGTTTAATAAGTAAATAATAGATTCGCAACGAACTATTACTTATATAAATAACGCTTAACTAATTAAAACTAAAGATAAACTAAAATATGGATGGAGTTGAAAAATTCGTCCACTTCGCTGGAAAAATCTGGAAGCACGTTGTTTGGCAATGCTTATCCTTTGTCCAGCCCTTGAGTCACGCGAGGTAAGCGTCTTTCTCCAGATTCCAGATGGAAACACAAGACACGAGATTTCTGTGTATTAGTCCTTTTAGTGGCTAAAATAATAAAAGAGAGGCTCTCCTATTGGAACATATTATGAATTTGTGACTCAAACAACAGAAACATGAGGTCAATTTTGGTACACAAATTAGAAAAAGAAAAATGAAATATCAAGCTTCTTCTTCTTCTTCTTCTCAAACGTATTTTATGTAAATTAAATATACTTAAATAATTTTTCAGTTTTAAAAGAAAGTTGATGGAAATTGACGATATATCTCCCAAACTATTATCTATTTTGTATTTCACAAACATTGCGGACGTAAAACGAAATCGACGGGAAAAAATCAATTAAAGAACATAGTGAGCCATCAATTGTTTGTTTAGCAATATGGTTTTTCTCACAGTAGATATTACAGTCATTTAGTAATAGTATGACATCTTCAAAGCTCATAGAGTAACAAATCTAATAGTATATGACCGTATCAAATACCAGCGTTAAATGATTGGTTGTAGTTCGTTAGTCAAGATATATTTCACTTGCATGACAGACTGATAGATTTCATTCAGCTTGGTGTTATGTAGTTAACAGAGGGTTTAGTTTTTTTTCTATATTGAAAATATTATACAGATTCGGAGCAATCTACTTCCTTCTACTTCATTATCATTTTAACAGAGTGTAATTTAAAACTAATAGTAAGTAAATCAATGATTTTAAATGTAACAAGTCAGACTTGGCCAATTAGCAAAAACTACCATTTTACATTAGTTTCTCCCAACCTGCGCCACATCACCCGGTCCTCTGCCTTCCTTAACCAGCCTGCAACAAACAACTTAAAAAAAAAAACATTTATTTCAGGCTATCAGACCCATATAAAACCAATACATACATTTAAAACAATAGCAACTATTTCACATTAATTAAGGTCATTAGTTCACCTAGCTTTTAAGGATGGAAAATCATCAAATGAGTCCTTTCCTCTGGGTGGAGTGGAAGGGAGTGTCAGGTTCTTACTGACTAAAACCCATCCGTGTTGCTTCTAGTGTCCTTTGCGTTCCATGGCGGCGGTGACTCTTTCAAACAGATTCCGCAACCCTGGCAGGTTCTCCTAGCTAGGAGGCGTCATAAGCTTGCCAATCTGCGGTGTCAACTCTCGGACTCGTCTGCTCTAATTCATTTTATTGAATAATCGAGTAACTATGATTTATTTGTTAGTAAAAGACTTATCCTATGTTAGTAATTTAAAACAGCTGTATTCGCAAAGATTACTTACACACACCCAATAACAACTGACGTATACAGTAAAACATACACAATACAACATACATAACACAACATACACAGCGGCAGTGTACTGCCCGACACTTCACCGAAGCTGCACTATTCCATGAGAAATGGCGCAACAGCGATTCACGTACGGACAGTCCAGCCTGCTGGAAATCAGAGAGAGGGTACTGTTGTTGCTCCACCTGTCCGACTTTGACTTCAAAAACTCACAATATGTTTCAAAGTCGTTTTCTTTATCTTTCAGATCCAGTTCATCCTTGTAGTCTCCCACCTCCATTACCAACAGAAGCTGTCTCCGTGCCCCATCCCCAACTTCTTTCACAACTTCTGCATGTTTCTCATCTGTTCCTTCTTCGCTCTCTTTATGAACTTCTACATCAGCAGCTACAAGAGCAAATCTAAGAAGAACAAGAAGAAGAATGGCACTGCGGAGGTGGTTGTTGACGAGAGATTACTGAAAACACTATAATAAGTTAAAATATCTTAGTGATAATAAGTGTGTGAAATAAACTTAAGTAGTTTTAAGAATAATTAAATAATATTACGATATCGTTCTTTTGCTGGACTGAATACCTGTACAATTATGTCACTGGGAAACAGGAAAAATAATTCTAAACTATAAAGAAAAACCTTGTAGGCTTTAGCATATATTTTTTTAAAGGTACGCTCGCTCCATCATAGACCTCATCTATCGCTTTCCATCAGGCGTGATTGTGGTCAAGAGCAAGCCCATTCTGAAATAAAATAAATAAATAAAAAAAGGTTCTGTAACAAAATAATATCTGAATGTACTTAGGATTATGACTTAGTGGTCAGTCAAATTCCTAAGTCCTAAGAATGGCTTCTCAATTTGCTTGGTTGTCTAATTTATAAAGACGAATGAAAATAGACTGCATGTAGTGGAGATGGGAATGTTGAGATGGATGTGTGGAGTAACGAGAATGGATAAAGTGAAAAAACTGGCCAAGTGCGAGTCGGACTCGCGTGCAAAGGGTTCCGAACAAATTTCTTTTTTTAGCATGTTGTTTTAACACTATAGAATTCTTATAGATATTTCCATATTCTATAAATAGATACCTATTATCTCTTTTTTCAAAGTTTTATGCTCAGTAGTTTCGGAGATACGGGAAAGGAAATGGTTTTCGTCTAATTTCTTGTATAACTTCAAAACCATTTATTTTTAAAAAATTAAAAAAAATATATATAATTATAACCTTCACAGCAAGCCCTTTTATTTGATATGTTCACAATATTGTTCAAAAACTTTAAACTTTTTTTTTTGAAATTTTCTGGGTTGGCCCCGAAAAAAGACACCCACC
Organism: Lacanobia oleracea; assembly: GCA_950371165.1. Taxonomy (NCBI): domain Eukaryota; kingdom Metazoa; phylum Arthropoda; class Insecta; order Lepidoptera; family Noctuidae; genus Lacanobia; species Lacanobia oleracea. Next base: position 3,877,249 of record OX493390.1, on the reverse strand, counting down.
CATTCTAAAAATTTAATAATTTACGTAACGCTTCCGTGTTTGGGTCACAGAAGTCCGTATGTGTACCAAATTTCCCGGAGACAACTGGCTGTGACAGATGAACAGACACCCGAGTGATCCTATAAGGGTTCCATTTTTTGTTCGGAACCCTAAAAATGACGCCACACCACCATACCAGTGACGAAAAATTTAAAAAGGATTCGCTGTTTTGGTATTGCAGATGCAGAGCATATGAGAGAGCATATGCAGAGGAGGAATGAAAAGTAACTAAAAGAATTCCGAATATAAATGTGGATGGAGAGGGAGAGGAATGAAAAAGAAAAAATGCATGGATCATAAGAGGAGCGATATGAAAAAAAGGGATTTGCGATACCGTGACGGCTGATAGGACAGAATGGAAGAAAAAATCCTTATGCGCCGACTCCAAGTAGCATGGGATAAGGGCAGGAAGGTAATGTCTAAATTTCTACTTACCAAAGTAATGCTCATGACATGTTCAGGATGATTTTCGAGTTAATAAAGACCAACGACAATGGAGCAATAAAGATATTGAGTATTGAGATTGGCACAAGAACATGGGGTTTGGCACAATAAAAGACAAAAACAATATCGGGTTGTGGATACAACCCGATTTTGCCCACTGCTAATCAAAGGACTGTGAAATGGTGATGACTAATGATCGAACACGATGATGATAGTCATCATCATTGAGTTCGTCATCGATTTTGACATTCATAAAATTCTTAGGTGTTGAAACTAGTAGTACCTAATGTGAAATCCTTCTAGCGAGACAGTACACAGTGTACCTAAGTAATTACAAAATCAAACAAAGTCAGCAACAATGACCTCATTTTCACTAAGCCGTACTTAAAATACTACTAACATTAGTGCACTAGGTATATTTAGCTGCACTGCACACGCTGCTTTTATGAATAAAATGTTTGCCATGCATAAAAGCGTCATGGTGTGAAAGACTCCTATTCTATGAGAATGTGGTTTCCAACCAGTGGTCCGCAGACCACTAGTGGTCGGTGGTTTGCACGGTCACAATATGGTCCGCAAAAGGTGTAGGTCAATCTTTTTACCGCAAAATTAATGTCAGTGATGCAAACTGATTTTAAGTTTCTACCAGAAATTTTGTGTTTTCCATGACAATGCCCTTTACTTTTGATTACAAAAAATAGTTATGCTACTAGTTTTGATATTATCTTTTTGATGCAAATTTTTAATTTTCTCGAGACCCTGGAGACCCGGTCCTTTGATAAGCGTACGAGGGTCCGAAGCCCCTTTAAAATGGCAGGGGCAATGATTTAAACACTCAATAAATTACCCCCCGAAAACGGTCGCTAGCACAAAGTGACGTACATTTTCATTAGGTTTTTATTCTTGATTTTTTGCCCTTACTAGCAGCAAAAATATTAACGTGGTATCAGGTTTTAGATAAAGCACTAAACCAACTAGGCGCATTTTATCTTGTAGAAGGCCATGTATGTCACAAAACTAACTGCCACAGAGATTCAATACAAGAATAGTAGACCTATTATTGTATTGGAACTCTGTATTATAGAGAGTAAACACGATATAGATCAAGCGTAATCGTCGTAAGTGGAAATACACCGAGCGCAAACCAAAACACTACAAAGTACAAAATAACTTTAATTTCGGAAGTCGGTGTTTTTGATTGTTTCGTTTTTGAACACCGAAAGTCGATTTTATTTTTTTGTAAAAATGTTTTTATTTTTCACTTTTTTGTGGTACCTACGCAGGTACCACTAAAAAGAGAAATAAACACAGCGTGCCGGAGTGCTGTTATGTTATGAACTGGTGTAAACAATCAACAGACATGCGATTTCGGAAATCCCGATCCATTTGCTATCATTTATTGAAGAGTTCCGTTGCCTACCTCGGAAGTTTTTCATTAGATCTTCTCCAAGTTTAAATGGGACCAGTCTGGGAAAATGCGCTTCCAAACAAAAAAAAAAACGTCCAAATCAGTTAACAATTAGCGAAAATATCGCTGAACAAACATTTTTCATGGGATCCCATTATCAGATCCTGACTTATACATCAGCTCAGCAACATGAGATGATGATTACCAGGCGCAAATATCTGAATTGCTATAGAAAGTTAATGAAAAACATTGTATGTGCTTACAAAATTTGAGGGTTTCCCTCGATTGTCATGGCATCCCATCACCGTATTCTAACTTGGTGACAATGGGAACACAGACAAAAAAAAATCGGTCCAGAATGGGCGGAGAAATCGGTGAACATACATAAAAAAATACATTCAGCCGAACATAGAACCTCCTCCTTTTTGAAGAAACCGGTTAAGAATAAGCCTAAATAGAGCGTGGTTTTGCCGTCAAACCTGGCGACTCACCGTGTTGGAAGAAGCGACGAACGTTGGAATGACGGTGCGAGGTGAAGATGATGACTGCTCAGGATGGAGGACCTGTGAATATCCCTATTAAAAACACTCCGCTATTCATCTGTATATTCTTTTGTCTGTCAACGGGTTACAATGAGTCGAACAGACAGGCAGTATAAATAGTACACCCAAGACTGTCTTTCATTTTTTCTTTAAAATCTATCCAAAGGTTGTCTTGAAAGATCGCTTTAAGCGACAAGGCCGCCCATTGTAATATTTTCTTCATCTATGTACCGGACGGGCGTGATCGACTGGAACGGGGGTGTGAGGTCTATCCTTCTTCTAATCCTTCGATGTGAACTGTGACCACCCGACTGCGTCCAGCCGCGCTGACGTCCTGTACCGGGGGTACTGAGGTTCTCCGTACCACGCGTGCAACGTTAACCTTTCTTGCTATTTACTTGCTGTCTTCGGGGTAGATTGGGGTGAGAGATGTATGCTTACCAGGGATAAATAAAGTCGATGCAGTATTTCTGATAACACTGCAGCTAGCGGTTTAAGGGAAAATTTCGCGACTATTTTGCTATCTAGTTAAAAATTATATATTTCTTCTGCCGGTGACTACGCTTTTCTATTTTCTATGTGTTTACTAACGTACTCGTACTATGTTGCTTTACCGTAACGAGGCCCAAAAACCACCAACTGTTTGAGTTTATTTTTAACTGTTGGGTTTACTATAACTGTAGTACATTTGTGGTTATATCTAGGTCTATTCTATGTCCGGGTAGGGGTTGATGCACCTCTCTGTAATGTCGAATGGGGTGAAAATCAACCCTTCAACCCTGCCTACTGAGGGGCTTGTTGCATTTGACTATCGAATCTGTCTACAAGTATGAACTTGTTTACTATTTAGGGATGACTTTCCGAAAAACTGTACCTTAAGGGCTGTTGTGCATCATCCCTCTATCCAGATACACAACTTTCGTAGCCACCCCTCTAAGGGGGGAAGTACTATAAGGTCAGGAACCCGGAAGGGGAAAAAATGTTTTTACATTTTCCTAAATTATGGCTTTATGACTCATTTGACCATAAAGATGTGTACATATCTGAATAGAGCTCAGTGCCTGGCTTCTAGTGACTACTATTTTAAGTCTAAATACCTTTCTTTATGTTTAGTAAACGAAGGTGTCTGTAAATGGTGGTTTTTTGCTGTCCACCCTATTACCTTTGAGTAACTGTCCCGTGTCGGTATGTGTGAAATTTTCAATACCTGTGTAACTTCTTTACCATAGACATTTACCAGCTATCAGATACCAGATAAGGATTTACCAGGAATGTGTAGGAGAAATGTGTAACCCTACCTATCCATCCATTTAAAGAAATAATTTCCCCAAGAACATCTTATGTGTCCGGGGGAAAATGACAACAAAATATGATTTGAATTCTGTTACATAGCTATCAAACTATAACTATTCTAATAGATAAGCTCTTGAATATTTAACTCTATTACATAGGCTCTTAAATATTCAATTTCATTACATAAGCTCTGATGTACGCGGGTTATACAAAACTATTATGATGGTTCGTCGCGAACAATCTTTTCTGTGACTTATATAATATGGAGTACATAATAAAGAGTATCCTGAACTTCAGTTCAGGACAAAAAATAGAAATAAACAGAGGAGTTAGACAGGGCGATCCCCTGTCACCTAAATTATTCATATCAGTCCTCCAAAACGCTATGAAAAATTTATCTTGGGACAAAATAGGATTAAAAATCGGCAATGAGCGTCTTCACCATCTATGCTTTGCAGACGATATTGTGCTGTTCTTAGAGAGCCTTGCAGAGCTCCAATCCATGATGTCAGAACTTGATAACGCAAGCACAAACGTCGGCTTGGAAATGAACATCTCAAAAACGAAGGTCATGTCAAACCACCATAGAACTCAAATAAATAATAACATCATAGATTACGTTGATGAATATATCTACTTAGGCAAACAGGTATCCTTTCGTAAAAGTAACAACATATTATAAGAACGAACGCAGTTCACTAAAATTAAAATTGTCGGACAGAGTCCGTCACAGGGCAATAAGAAAGCAGACTGGCGTGATGGATGCCTTGTCCTTTGCACGAGGTCTGAAATGGAGATGGGCAGGTCACGTGGCACGCTACATTGACAGCAGGAGGACGAAGACCGTGACTATGTGGAGAGGACCTCATGACTACAGAAGCAGAGGGAGACCAAAGGCAAGGTGGAAGGATGAGATAGAGACCTTGGGAACACATAATTGGTCTAACTTCGCAAGCAATCGCGACGAGTGGCAATCCCTGGAGGAGGCCTTCACCCGAAGAGGGGTCCCGACAGCATGCATATCAGAGTAACTAATATAATTCATAGTAACCCATTACAATTCATACGAATGTACATGCAGATGGATAAATAAAGGCTTTTTTATTTTTATTTTATTTCTTAATAAAGAGTATTCCTATAATGGGTTGTGGAGGTCTGGTAGGCAGCTGCTCCTCGTAAAAATACTGGTATTCAGCTAAATCCAGCTTGACTGGAAGCCGACCCCAATATAGTTGGGAAAAGGCTAGGCAGATGATAATAAAGAGTATTTTACTCTATTCTATTTCTACTCTGTATTTCTATTGCCTGCATAAATAAAAGTAGTAAAAATTGCTAAATAAAACATTAAAGGGTCTTCAGGTCTTTAGGTGTGAACATTTTAGGCCAGTTTTCGGAAAAAGCGTTCTTCAATTTTGTATGTAAAGAATGCCCAAAGAAGAATCTATTCCTTTCTCAGAATCGGCTAGGAACTGGAATACTAAAACAGTGATAACCTTACTCATCAAATATTACAATATTCATCGTAATATTATAATGACTGAAACTCATGCATCGAACAACAACGATATACATATAACCGTCACCTAACTAAACCTTGACTTGAATAAAACTACTGTGGACAACCATCTACTTAAAATCGATTGATATAAATTTATTTTGTTCTAGTACAAACATTATTAACATTTGAATTTTTAATAAGCCTAGCTTTATAATCATTTTGACCTTTCGAACCTGCGACATATGTCCGTATTTTGTGTTCAGCGTGTTTTGTATTTAATTATTGGTAAATTCCGTGCACTTTTTCGATCAGAACTGTATTTTTTCTAATCTTGAGAATACATAAAGACTTTTCAAGAGAGCTTAGACAACCAAGGTTAACGACATAGCCCGGAGGATCGCCAGACCAGAGAAAGTGGTAGTGGGCAAGGCACAAAGCTCGCAGAAAAGATGGTCGATGGGGCTGAAAATTTCTGGAGCGGCGGCCACCTACCGGAAGACACCGGCCTCCTTCAACCGATCGTCATCGGTTGAGGGAGGCTGGTCATAATAAGGTTACAGGTAGCCGATGGATGCGAAACGCACAGGCCCGTTTATTGTGGTGACAATTGGGAGGGCCAATGTCCAGCAGTGGATAACTTTTGGCTGATAAGCTGATGATGATAATTATTGAACTAATAAAACAATAATCTAGCACAAATAAACCGACTTCAAAACTTTTCCCCATAAGTGGTAATTGTACTCATTATTACATACACTTTTATCATAGGACTTTCTTCATTGCTACAACGCCTTGTTGCTGTTTATTTAAGTGACACCAGCTTCGGATCTATGATTTTTCCGAACCGGAGGAGGAACTTGATAGTCCCTTCTGTTTCCAGTTTTGCGATAAATCTATATCTAATTAATTAATATGTATATAAAGCTGAAGAGTTTGTTTGGTTGCTTGAACGCGGTAATCTCAGGAATGAAAATTCTTTCAGTGTTAGATATCACATTTATCGAGGCTATATAGAGCGTTCCACGGCTATGCCATATGGGGGGAAGTACCTTGAATATTGTAGATGGAACATTTTACCGAAAAAAGACATTTTAATTTAAAAAAAAACAATTTAAACTGCAATCATAGATTTTGAACCGGGAATCAAACACGTAACACGAGAAAAAAAAATACCCTGTAGCTTTATCATACCGATCGAAAGACTTTTCATCACAAGGATTATTTTTTAATTAACATACTGTCAGAAATAAAATGAAGACCATGAATTTTAACATTTTTAATACAAAATTAATCAGTTTATCAAATGCTCAAAATGAGTCCTATACTATTGAAAACAAAGTCGCACTCTTTTGATTATTTCACTCCCTGCGATTTTTTGATCTTGTTGTGGTGAATATTTAGAATAATACGTCTAAGTTCTGTATGTAACTCGTGGACATTTTCATACTGGTCCTTGTAAACTAAATTTTTTACATAAACCTATAAAAAAATATAACAGGGTTAGATCTGGGGATCTCGGCGGCCATCTTATTTGTCCATTTGTCCCGATCTAGGGACGAAAGTGTTCATTGAGATAGTCCCTTGTTCTGTGACTGTTATGAGCCGGAGCCCCATCTTGCTGAAAAGTAAGGTTTTGTCGTTCTGCAACCGGAAGATTATTTATATCATTTCTTAAAATCTCAAGTTTTTCTAAATACCTTTCCGTATTCAAATGCCCTTCGTAAAAGTGTACTAAGAGTTGGAGTGGTTTTTTACAATCCCACACCAACAGTTGAACGAAAAACGCACTTGATTATTAGTCTCGCGGATACGTTAGGGATTCTCCCTGGACCAAATGCGATCATTGTGTCGGTTGTACATATCATTATTGTTGAAGTTTGTCTCGTCTGACCAGATAATATTATTTAGGAAATACTGATCATCTAGGATGAGCCTCTCCATTTCATGGCAGAAAATAAGTCGTCTTTCAGCATCACCCGGCAGTTATTTTTGTACTAATCGCTCTGCAACGTAACTTTTGAATTTGTATTTTTTCAGTACACGGTGTATTTTGCTTTTCGAACTTCCGATCACTTCTTCATCTTCCTTCACTGATCTTTTAGGATTTGCCTCAAAGTATATCAAAATGTCGAGTTCATCGTCAGTGTTTATCATTTGGTGCCGCGGTTGTGGTAAGCGATGATCGAAACGTCCCAAATTTAGCAGATTATCCATTCTTACATAACGAGGAGCTCGTGGCTAAAGAATAACAGCCGCACAGGTCGATCTTCAAGGTTAAGCAACGCTTGCCAAGGTTGGTCTGTGGATGAGTGACCATCTTAACATAACGAGTTTCCTCCGTGCCTCGAAAAGCACGTTAAGCTGTTGGTCCCGGCTGTCATTAGTAGAACTTTGGCAGTCGTTACGGATTGTCAGAAGCCAGTAAATCTGACTCCAGTCTAGCCAAGAAGTACCGTGTTACCCAGTTAATGGGTTGTAGAGGTCTGGTAGGCAGCCGCTCCACGTAAAACACTGGTATCCAGCTGAATCCGGTTTGACTGGAAGCCGACCCCAATATAGTTGGGAAAGGCTAGGCAGATGAGATGATGATGATCCATTCTTACATAATAATCGAGATAGTGTATTTCCATCAAGCTATTTTTCGCGGTGCCATTGTAAGGCTGATGTTATTTTTTTTTTTTTTTTTTTAATTATTAAACATAGATAGGTACACCATTTTGTTTCACACACAATTATACTCGCCAAACTTATGAGTTTGATGGCGCAATACAATGCAAAAATCCTACAGTGAAAATCACAGAAACAAAACAATAAATAGTGCAGGAAAATTAGCTCAATTAACGTCGATCAGAGCGAATAATTCGTTTAGTTTTGAAAATTAGTACAGTTGTTCTTTGAGGTGTCCAGATGAACATACGAAAAGTCTCCGAGGGTGGGAGGTGAGCATAGTCGGTTGGGGAGGGGTGGACAGGTAACATTTTTCGGGTTTTTGCTTGTTTCTCCAAAAACCACTAAAAATAACTCCTTCCTCACTTATTATTTATTTATCTATATTACATTAATTATCTACATTAAATTTTCTGTACGTTATGTCATTTTCATTTAACTGTAGGATCAATACTATAATAAAAAATTTCATAAATCATACAAAGACGAATTTTAATTTCTATCCGACGTCTATCCGAGTGGTCATAGATGGCTGCTCGTCTGGACTGCTGGATACTAATGCCGGGGTTCCTCAGGGGTCGGTGCTTTCGGCAACACTATTCTTGCTGCATATTAATGATCTGCTTAAACCCGGTACCTTTGGGTATGCAGACGACAGCACTGTTGCTGAGAGATACGTGTCCGACGCACGAGCTGGTGGGTCGCAGATCCGGTCTCTCCGGGAGGCAATGGTTGAGCGCTTGAACGTGTCCTTACAGGCTGTCTCTGAATGGGGCGATGCCAATCTGGTTAAGTTCAATGCTGCTAAGACCCAAGCGTGTCTTTTTTCCGCCAATAGGAGCCAATTCCGCCCAGCTTCATCTTTCCGTGGTGAAACCGTGCCGATAACCGACCATCTTGAGCTTCTTGGGGTTACATTAACTTCTACTCTCAATTTTGGCCCTTACATAGAGGCAAAAGCTCAAGTGGCTGCAAAGAAGTTGGGGATTCTGGCTAAGGTGAGACGGTACTTCACGCCGGAACAGCTGCTCAAACTCTATCAAGCGCAAGTTCGATCGTGTATGGAATACTGCTCTCATCTTTGGGACGGATCTGCCAGATACCAGCTTGATACCCTTGAGTCAATTGAGAAACGAGCCAAGAGGATCATCGGCAATGAGAGGCTCGTCGCGTCGAAGCTCCAAAGTCTTGAACATCGACGACGAGTTGCTAGCCTGTCGGTTTTTTACCGGTTGCATTTTGGGGAATGTGCGACGGAATTGCATAATTTAATTCCGCCAAGCCCGTTCCATCATCGGACCACAAGACGAACGGCGATGCGCCACCGGTACGTGGTGGACATCCCACCCATACGCACGAAACGTTTTGGGAACACATTCATAGTGCGTACAGCTAAGGAGTGGAATTCCCTGCCGGAGTCTGTGTTTCCTGATAGCTACAACCTGGGAGTCTTTAAATTAAAATTCAAAATTCAAAAATTCAAAGCATTTTATTTCAAATAAACCATTCACAGGCACTTTTGAAACGTCAAGGTCGGTCAGTCAAAAACATGGAAGCTATTTGCACGTTCCAAAGCGTAGATCTCTATGGAGAAGAACGTGCAAGAAACTCCACGGACACTCTTTTAAATCATGTTCTGGTTTTACAAAATTTCAAGTTACATATACTTGTTGCTTCTCCATGTGAGGACAATGCAAAGGAAAAAAAAAAGGGCTTATTATAAGAATTTTAAATATAAAGATTAAAATAAGCCAATGGCAGTTAAGAGATGACCAGTCTCAACCGACGGCGCCTGTTCACGAACATGACGCGTGTATCGGCACCCTTCAGCTCAACCATTTCGAAGGGAACCGAATGATCAAACCCACGCGCCGCCATCAGCGAGACATTTGAGTGAGCATGACATGCTCTCAACCACCATGCTCGTTCATGTCCAACAAGTAAAACTATAACTACTCACATAAAATGTAAATGGTTTCATGGTACTCACATTTACAAAATTTGAAAAATATGCTTCTACTTTACACAAAACTATGGTTGTCAATGACCAAATAATGAAAAAAGAGTGAATAGGTTATTTCTAGGCAAGCGTGCTCCATCTTCGACCACATTCTCGCTTACCATCAGGTGAGATAGTGGTCAAACGCGTGCCTATCAATAGTAAAAAAAAAAAAAAAAAATATTAATAGTAAAAAAAAAAAAAAAATATTAGTAGTAAAAAAAAAATCGAATTGTTTCATCATTTGAAATAGAATATGTATTTTTTTTTTCGATTTCGATGGCTAACACATAGATATTACTCGTATTATGTGAACTTGAGTATTTCTTTAGACAAAGTATAGAAAAGTAATTATTTATCCACTCTTACAAGTATGCCTGTGAATCGTACTTGAGTGAATGGTACCCAAACCATTCACTCAAGTTGGTAACAAGGTTCTGATGATGGAAATCATAAAGTTGAGTAGTGGCTCTCTTAGTTGACTACTCCTGTACCCATCGTGTTTGGGTTCATTGAAATTCTTTTAATGAGCAATATCCATTGCACTTTGTAACAACGATCTGATGATGGAAACCATAAAGGTGAGTAGTGGCTCACTTAGTTGACTGCTCTTATACCCATCGTGTTTGAGATCAAATTAATTCTAGAGATGGGTTCTATCCATAGCAACTAGTAATAATAATCTGATAATGGAAATCATTAAGGTGAGTAGTGACTTTTTTAGGTGACTGAAATTGTGTTGCCCTAGGCACCCAATTTTGCACAGACTGTTTATATAAGGTGTATTATATGTATTATATAAATAATAATATGTATTCATACACTAAATATTTTAAGACAATCATCTAACGGTTATAACGAAGCCATTTCAAAGGATTTTTTTTTATCTAAGTAGATATAATTTATAATAAAATAATAATTTAAAATCACATGACCCACTAAATAAATACTGGCTCCTTATTTTTTCAACATCCATTACGTCCGCGCATGACGGGCATCGCCCGTCGCCGTGTCGTCGGCGCGGTGCGTCTCATTCATAGAATCCGTAAAGGTTTTATGCCAGATGTCTCAAGAAAATGTAGAATTATTATAATTTCGTAAAAACAAAAACACTTACATAAAAATTTTTTTTTCGTTGAAATGGCTTCGTTATAACCGTTAGATGATTGTCTTAAAATATTTCGTGTAATAGTTACACCTTATATAGACGGAAGCCGACCCCAATACAGTTGGGAAAAGGCTAGGCTGATGATGTTTATATAGACTGTTTACTTAGTGAACTCTTGACTTTTGACGTCAATCGAAATTTTTGAGTTTTATTGCTGACTTAAATGGTTATAATTCTGAAAATACATAATTCTTACGCCCGCGAATCATACTTTAATCAACATAAAACCTAATACTGACTTGCAAATTGCAAAAAAAGTAAGAAAATTTGAATTTCGCGGGCTACCCTGGGATGCGTCACCTTAACTAAATTAAAAACGGAACATCCTAAATTACTAATGCTAATTCATTTTACTTAAGTATTTTGAAGATCAGCTTTAAAAATAGAATATTAGCAAAATAATAAAAGATAACGGTTAATAAGCTGATCGAGCCTCTTTAGAAGCGCTCTTGATCAATACGTTTGTGAGTCGAGACGTGATGTAGTTGTTGCTGTTGTTGTGTTAAATTTTAAAGCAAATTCGAGCCACTTTTGTATTACAAAGATTGTTGCGAATTTCCGACTGACAAAAAAAGTTGTATGATATACGTGCGGATATTGGTATTTACAAACTCGTGACTGTGGTAAGCCTGTGGTATATTCGTCTACTCGTTTGTAAAAACCATCTTATTGAACTAATATCATAAATAACTATTTTCTATACCTACGATACTACTACGGTATTTTTATTTATAAATATTCGCAATCAGATCGATCCCTAACACCTATGGAATGTGGACTCGACTTTCATTGTACCGATTGTAGTTACGAACAAAGGCAAAAAGTTTCGACGACTCCTGTCAAAGCTAAAAGTGGCACTATTTTTTTTTTTGTTTTTGAGAAATATTTAAAAATGTGATCACGATTGACTTGATGTGATCACTATTTAAAAATGTGATCATGATTGAATGATTGAGATTTTTGTCTGTAAGGTCTGTTTACGGACGATAATTTTACGTGATAACATCAAAAGAAAATAGAGGAGCTCGTGGCTAGATAATAACGGCCGTACGGGTCGATCTTCAAGATTAAGCAACCCTTGCCAAGGTAGGTCTGTGGATGGGTGACTATCTTAACATACCGAGTTTCCTCCGTGCCCCGGAAAGCACGTTAAGCCGTTGGTCCCGGCTGCCATTTGTAGATCTTTGGCAGTCGTTACGGATAGTCAGAAGCCAGTTAATCTGACTCCAGTCTTGCCATAAAGTACCGGGTTACCCAGTTAATGGGTTGTAGAGTGGTAGGCAGCCCGCAGCTCTGCGTAAAACACTGGTATTCAGCTAAATCCGGTTTGACCGGAAGCCGACCCCAATATAGTTGGGAAAAGGCTAGACAGATGGTGATGAAAGCCATAAGAAAATAATTGAATTCTTAACAAACAAGCCGAACGCTTAGGCCGATCGTGACACTTTTTCGTGCGTGCAGTCGACGTTTATCGATTTATATGACGTTATCACGTCGCAATAATAATAACAAGATAATACATATAGCGTGAACTTTCAAAGTACTAATCTGTACTTTACTAATGTAATAAAGCTGAAGAGTTTGTTTGAACGAATTGGACTTGAATTTTTCTTTTTAATATTTTTTTTTTACTATAGATAGGCACGCGTTTGACCACTATCTCACCTGATGGTGATTGAGGTTAACTTTCATGATGAAGGGTAGGCTATATGGGAACGGGAAAGAACGGGATATGCGCGTACGAAGTAGCAGGCAAAAGCTAGCTTTAATAACATACAATAGTAGGCTTTTTTTAGTTTACGCAGTGTGATTAAAAATGTTGTGTTGTAAAGAAAAGCAACTTCTATAATTCGACATATTTTTTTTATGAAACCATCTTCTCGAGAGGGCAATGCTTGGAGTTTCCTTGCGTGATCGAATCATGAATGATGATATCCGCAAGAGAACCAAGTTTACCGACATAGCCCGAAGGATCGCCAAACTAAAGTGGCAGTGGGCAAGGCACAATGCTCGCGGAACAGATGGTCGATGGGACCGAAAAGTTCTGGAGTGGCGACCCGTGCCGGAAGACGCGACGTTGGAAGGCCACAAGGTGGACCGAAGACCTGGTGAAGTTCGCGGGTAGCCGATGGATGCGAGATGCACAGGACCGGTTGTTGTGGTACTTGGGGAAGGCCTATGTCCAGCAGTGGACGACGATGATGATGATGATGACCTCTTTCTTTTTATTTACCTTCCCATTTTATCACAGTTTTGTTGAAAGATGAAAGATTGAGCTGCCTGTAACCTCAGGTATTGCGCTGGACACCTGTACTGTACTAAAAAATAATTTTGATACAAACAGACTTTCAACTCAAGTTTACCCTTATAAATATGCGAATATATTAAATTAGGTGCACAAAAACATTTAGAAAAAAATCTAGAAGTATTACACATTAATATTAATGTTTGTTATATAAAGATTACTCAATGTTTTGAGAAAGCATGTCAAGCCTAGACTAGAATATGATATTTTGGGGGCAAAACTTGTCATGGTTAGAAGATTTCGTGAAATTCACTGTGTGATCTTTAGTTTACCTTGGATGACGTACTTGTATTATAACAGTTTTACTTTGCTTCCGGGTTAGGTAATAAAACGGTCTTAGGATGCTTTTCCACCAGTGATGTGCTATGCAGCTATGTTGCGATAATGTAAAAGCTAAACTACGAAACTATGTGACCATTTCCACTGATGCTAAGCTGTGTAGCAGAACGAGTAAGATGTGCTATGAAAATATGCCGCCGTAAGGAACGAGGAAGATGCGTAGCTCGAGCTATGCGACGTAACCTAAAATAGGGAAGGCATGTACTGCTCTGTATGTAGCTATACCACTTGCGACCATTTATAGCTCGCATCCACAGCACGCATCCAGAGCACGCATCCTTCCATATAAATAACGTAGCTTAGTTGAATTAGTTTCCACTAGTGACATGCTATGTAGATTAATGAATATGATTGGCGGGTATCAAACGCATCCATAGCACGCATCTACACCACCCATTCACACCACGCATCACACCACACATCCTTCCATATAAATAACGTAGCTTAGTTGAATTAGTTTCCACTAGTGACATGCTATGTGGATTAATGAATATGATTGGCGGGTATCAAACGCATCCATAGCACGCATCTACACCACCCATTCACACCACGCATCACACCACACATCCTTCCATATAAATAACGTAGCTTAGTTAAATTAATTTCCACTATTACTATGCTATGTGGACCAATGAATATGATTGGCGGGTATCAAACGCATCCATAGCACGCATCTACACCACCTATTCACACCACGCATCTACACAACGCATCTTTCCATATAAATAACGTAGCTTAATCGAATCAGTTTCCACCAGTACTATACATGTCTGGTAGAAAAGCAGTCTTATACCTAGGGTGATAGGTAATTAAGTGCGTTCCTTCAAATGGGAAGTTCTATAGCTAATTTGCAACGATTTTGACCCCGACAACTTACGGTCCTTATTACCGAATTCCGAACCCCACGAACCGAATACCACCCGTATTCGGTTCGTGGGGTCGGCAGTACAGTTCGGAAAAGGCTAGGTAGAGCAGTCAAGCCTACCAGAACTCCACAACCCATTAACTGGGTAACACGGTACTTCATGGCAAGTCTGGAGTCAGATTTACTGGCTTCTGACTATCCGTAACGACTGCGTGCGACGTCAAAGTTCTTAACAGACTTCTCTTTCTAATTGTAATCTCACTTGATGAAGTTATAAAGCTTCAAAGATGCGATGGCTGATGAAGGTATTTAATGGCACATTGTTATCTTAGGGTTGAAAGCAACTGATTTAGTCCCGAGAGACGGCGCTTGGCATCCGAACGTAGCAAGGGCGCCAATAGTTCGAGAGACTAAATAAATCTTTCACCCGAGGTAAACACTGTGCTTTTCATTACGAATACAAGGAAAGTAAAAATAAAAACACGAATAAGCTAAAGAAAAAATCCATATCTGAATCTGAAGAACTCATCGTCTTTGTTATATGTAAAAAAGATGAACAAAACTTTACAATTCAATAAACAAATAAAGATCGCACTGCCACTTTCCCGCCTTTTTTGTTTTCTTTCTGTGACCGGCTCTATTCAGACATTATTTTACATTTTCATCATTGAAAAAATGGTAAATATTTTGCCAAAACCTATGTTATTTTAAAATAGTTGAAAATAAATAAAATTAAGATAAAGTCATTTATAAATATAATCTTTACTAAATACTCATCTTTTTGTTATTTTAATTGGCTGGCTGTTTAGAAAGTTGGGACATAGTTCAATAGAAATGTTCAACATTTTTTTTATAATTTGACTACAGTCAGTTGAAAACGATTCTCCCTAGGGCTGAAAAGTAATACTTTCAACCTGCTCCTCAGGTAACTTTAGGGCTACTTTCCGAATATGAGTACTAAAATATATAATTTCATGTTTGTTTTTTAGAGCTGATCAGTATTTCATTTTGCAAATAAAAAAGTCGCATGCAATTTTCCCTATAATTATATAGATACCGTCACTTCGGGACCTACCAACTAACACTGGACTACCCCTGCTCTTAAAATCCAAAATTTGAAACCTATTTTTTGATAGGTCGATTTTGGCAGTCAATGTAACTGTAAATCTTGCCACGTTTTCCGTGTCAATTAACTCAAACAATATTTTACGTCAAACATGCGTGATTACAATTTAAAATTGGACAGGATGACTTACGATTATCAATTTAATGCCTATAAGAATTTGAAATTGAGTATTTTGAAAACTCGACTTTAGCCCGAAAAGCTGCCAAATGTGGGCTCTATCTACCTAGAGACATTTTTTTTTTAAACTCCACGCATCTGACTCTTCTGAGTACACCGCAAGCCAGGCTAAAATTTTGTCATACATTTCCTCCCGGGCGATAACTTGTAACATGGTTAAGAGAGTTTTATTATTGAGCTCTGTGAACGTCAGCTGCGATACGGTGGGGGGGTTAAGTAGCGACAGCCTCCCAAGCACGTTAAACAAAATTTGGTTTTGTTATTTCCTCCCGATTAAAAATTGAGTCAACAACAACAAAACGTGAGCCGGTTGTTTCTCGGTGGGAAGATCGTCAGCTAACGCCCAAAAACAATAAATAAAGGCTTCAACAATTAAAATTTCAGTCAGAGTATGAAGCATACAGTCGAATAAATTTAGACTCTTGTGTTCGGTAGACTGCTGCTGCTTAACCAACTCAATCGCAGCTGACGTTCACAGAGCTCCATAATAAAGCTCTCTTAACCATTTTACAAGTTATCGCCCGGGAGGAACTTGGTCATGGAAATCTGTTGCTGGTTCGCGAACCAGAAGTGGTTGCCCATACGCCAGTGCAGAGGGTGGAGGGGGCTACCTACCTTGTTCTCATTTCTTAACTCTCCCAATTCCCCTAGTTATCTAGCCCCGCACTTTTAATACTCCAACCACAATAAAAACCTGTGCTCATTGCATATCCGTCTTCTTCAATATCCCTCTCACCTTACTGACTTCATTCACTGTTTTTTATTCATTCAATCAATAAAATTTATCTGTAGAATGTGCTACCCTAGGAAATCAGGATAGTAACCAACCGATTGACCTTCAAAGTCAAGGTTCGCGAGCACATTCATAAGAAGTTGGCAGTAGTATCGTCACAGCGCTAAGGGCCCCAGTGACTCTTTCGAATAAATTTCGCAACCCTGGCCCGCCTTTGTACCTACATTTGAAGTTGCCAGAAGTTAAAAGTCATAAATAATATCAAACAAACATTCTAATTGTTCATATAAACGTATGTACGATGTTTACTACAACGATTACCAATACACAGTGTGGAAATTATAATGAGTTAACAAGCAAATAAAGAATGGTTCACAACTGAGTCGAAAAAATTGATTCGTTTGTATCCGCGTTTACTTGTGTGTACTTCGAATATGAAATTACCACATGAAATTTCTTATGAAATAAGCAGTACCTTTGTACTCTTCTCACTGTTTAAAATTTTTGTTTTTTAAGTATATTGTGTGTACATAAATAAATAAATAATAAATGATCTTCAAACATTTATATTTTACTTTGAATATGAAATTACAAAATAATCTAAAAATAAATGTATAGGTTGACAAGCCCTTGCGTAAAAGGGTTGATTTTCGAAATGTTCATTCGATATTATATAAATTTTTTTTAAATTTATCGATTTTAAATTGATTCTTAAATTTTAAATCAATCCAAAGGTTGTCTTGAAAAGATTGCTTTTAGCGACATGTAATTTTTTGTAACTTATATGGTGTACATAATATAAAGTATTATATTCTATTCAATTGTTTATAATTTACTACCGGGGCTGTGGTTAGTCAACCAACTTTTTTAAAATCATATTAATTTAATGAAATGAATGAATATTTAATATGTTTTCTGAAATTAAAAAAAAAAACATTTTTTTATATAATCGTACACTACAACTAACTAAACATAAAAAAAAACTAGAACACGGCGTCTAAAAACTCTTCGCATCGCTGTCCACTACCAAAATGCCTAAAACTCTGGCGGCATTATCACTTCGTATGACAACATGTGATAAAGATAAAGTTTAAATAAATAGATAAATGCTTATTCTATGTCCAAAGTAAAAGCTAGTCCTTGGATCAAAGGACTTGCCACCCAATCTTTCATCTCTCGAAAGATGACAAAAACTTAAATCTTTTGTACGTCAAAAGATTAAAATTATTTTACATGAAAAAACCCTATAATAAATTATTCTACACAACAACAGTTCTGTTTTTATAATTTACAAAAATCATCTAATTTGTTCAATGAAAACTGAAATAAAAAATAGTTACATTTATTTATTTTTACACTTAACACTTTGCCAGTTACACCAAAATACCACTTAACCGGAACGCATATTGTTTTTATTCAAAACCAATTAGTACGTCATAATTTATTTAACCGCTAATATGGCTTAGCATAGCATATGGAAGTCATTTGCTGCCGGTTAGATAATATAATAATACATGTATCATATGTAACGAACTAGTTCTTCAAAATCTAGTGAGCTCTACACCTACTTCTTGTAGGCTTCATTCATCCGGAGGTTTAAACCGGCCGTTGCGTGTGCGCAAGCTTGCAATAACAGCCTCAGTTGCCTTCCAATCACCGCGCTGTTCGCTCGTCCAACCCGGAGCGACTCGAAAATCGCGAGTGATTTTGAAATTTTATAAAACCGCTTTTTTTATAAATTTTCATTTTTTAAGTTTTGCACCATTTTCGTCGATCGTATCAAAAAGCGAAGGTTAGTTTTGTTTTCTTTTTTTTTTTGTTATAAAATGTGTGCGTTTGCGTTTTCCATTAGAAAGTATAATTTGACTGAATGTGTGACATCGATAACCTAGATTAGTAATTTTATGCTGAAAGTAAAATTTATTGTGAGGCCAAAGTTATAATTTCTGTGACATAGAATCTTTATGTCGAGCTGTCTTTTTGAATGTTTATTTATTTATTTATTTATATATGAATGTTGGGAAATTGTGCTGCACCAGTGTTTATTAATGCGTTTAAAAATGGATAATAACCTTCACTGAATGTTAGAAAGGATTATCAAGATTATAATTTTATACTAAAGTGCCAATTCTTCTAACTTTAACGCAACATTCGCATTCGCATCTCATTCACAATCGAAATGAGTAAAATTTTCATTGATAGTCCCTGTTGAAGATTCCTTACCTAGTCTTATTGAAATTAGGTATGTCAAATTAACTTAATTTTAGAGTTTTCTTCTAATCATATGCATTTGCGGCATCAGACTAGCATATTATGTAGAAAAATGCTAATTTCTCCCGCCAACTGTACTATTAGGTACAAATTAAAAAGCTCAATAACATTGTTTAAGTGAAACTTTGATTCCTTGGTTGCAAGGAAATAAACCAAAGTGACGGTAGTCTTACGCTTCGAGTCTATCGGTCATTAAGGGGAATTCTTGAAAATTGCCTGAAAACTCCTAATTATTTTCCATAGATTTTTCAGGTGCTGAGTTAACATAGAAAACCAATTCCTATAGTATTCCTATTTAATCTTGTTTTTATTTTATAGATTTTATATCTCCTCTCTTCTCCTCAATTCCTAAACTCCTCATAATCTAGCCATTTTGTAAACAAAAAGTCCAACCGAATGCAGTTTTAGTATACTTTCATGAAGCGATTTTCGCTGAATACAAGAGAAAAGAATTGGATACTCTTATTATGTTCAGTGAAATTTAGAAAATTTAGTTATTTTAGTAACTAAAATACCATCACCATATCATCCAAGTACCATCATACCATCATCTTCCTGTCTTTTTCTTTGATCTTAGGGGTTGCCCTAAGATTCAAGAAAAAAACAGGAAGATAATGGTACTTTAAACAACCAAAAAATGACATAAAATCTCAATAACTCGTACGTAACTAAACTATAGAAAGAAAAATGATCAACAATTTATCTCGACAAAAGTTTCCTTGAAAGGAAAATGCACGCATGATGCGTAACTTGTCGCCGTTTGTTATTGCAATCTTTAAGCTGATCGTTTTATTGCCACTACCGACAAACTGGTATCGTATGGCATGTTGAGCAATGGAGTATTATACTCAATGCTCAATGGTGCTAGCAATAACGTTTTAAGCTTATGTGGTTGAGTATGTTTGCTTATAACGCCAACGATGTATTGAAGCGGGAAATTATCGTATGTTGGATAGTTCATCATAATTTTGCCAGAAGCAGTTTGGCTTCTTCCTTGACGGCTGATAGGGCTGGCAAAGACGTGCTGTGCCGAACTTAATTTAGTTGGAATATGGCATCTTTCTTTCTAATAACATCAATACGTACAGTTAGCCACAACCTTTCGTTAGCTTGCACTTCAGTAATATTTTGGTTCTATTTTTTACCCTATTTAACATATTTCTCTTCTTTAGTCTACATTTCGCTTACATTACTACCATCTAAACTTAACTTCATCCACGATAAGATTTTTTTTTACTATTTATCTGATGGTAAGCGATGATGTTGTCGAAGATAGAACACGCTTGCCTAGAAGTAACCTATTCACTATTGACTTAAAGAGTCCCAGGTTGACAAATGATAGAATTTCTCTTTATTCCAGTATTCATGACTCAAAAACTGTTAATGAAACTACGTTAGTAAGCACTAACATTATGCAAAATAAAAACAAACAACGAAACAAATAACAGTGGATCACTGCTGCGACAACCCATGAGTACTACTGCTCAACAGCGAGTCACATAAACACGGCCCAGGTCACTTGCAATCATGTTCAGGATACTGTTGCTACTACTCCACACCTTACGCCCCAGGGAAGCGCACCTTTTAAAAATGGTTGTGTAAAAACAATCCATTGTTATTATACTGAACGCATGAGCACTGTACGATCTTTGCGTATATCTAACCCAAGGTTGCACGTTACGTTAAAAACGAAGTACGGCACGATTAAAAAAAAAACTCAAGTCTTGATTTTATTGAATACAATTATAAACGTAGCTAAGACATCATCTTAATGCATGCCATACCTGATGATATAAAACAATGATTCAATTTTCTAACACTGTTTGGACTTTGACACTGTAACTTGAGAAGTTAATTGCAGGATTTAATGTTTTGTCTGACCCTAGGTTATGATTGTACTCATGAATATGTACGTCTAAATCTTGATTGTGATACGGATTCAGATAGCGCAATTTATCATGGGATTACAGTTCACAATTTCGAAAATACTGTACCGACACTATAATGTTATATGGGGGGATGTTGACTAAGGGTTTTTTTTATTAGTACTTTTTCAGGTGGTGTATAATTCTCTGAACAAACATAGTCGGATAAACCCTGTGTAAGCCATAAATATAATTGTTGATCTCTTCAAGTTTCATCACTGTTCTTTCTAACCCATCATCCTTTTATTGATCTTTCCCTATTTTCAAAGCTATTTAGTTTTTGTTTTTTCGTGACATGACTTCCATCTTCTGTATAGCTTCATTTAAATGACTTTTTTTACAAAAACGAGGAGACTTTGAACTTCGTTATATAAGAAGAAACCTACGCGAGTACCTAAAGTATTTAATTGTTTTGTGTAACTATGAACGTAATCTTTGACATTTAGTTCAAAAGGGTGATGAATAATAATCACATATTGTTGATGTTAGTTTTCTTTTCAAAATCGTAACAATTAGTAACTACAATGCAAAATAGTTTCCGTAGTGCGTCATTTCGGTGGTCATCCAAATTGTCAAAATATTTTTAGTACAAGTGCTAAGTAATTCTCAAATGTAAATAAGCGTGTTACTATATGCGCAATTTATTTAACTATTTGCGAAAATACAGTACCTACTAGAGATAGGTATGTTTTTCTAATTCTAAAATTCTGCCCACTCATAACTGTTAGAATGTAACATATGAATTCCCATGAGACTTTTATTCGTTAATTTTCCTAGTAGACCCTGCTAGGGCCAGTGCCTGCCAGGGTTGCAAAATTGGTTCAATATAGTATCCCTAGAACGCAAAGGGCATTAGGAGGAACACGGGTGGGTTTTAGTCAGTAAAAGTCTAACGCTGCCTTCTGCTCCGCCCAGAGCGGGAGGAGTTATTTGATGATTTCCCATTCTTAAAAAAAATTGTAACGAGTTCTTTTCCCAGGTCTTTCAGTGATTAGTCTCTTATTGAGGGTTTGTTTGTTACCAAATCTTCTAAACTATTTTTATAAACAGGTATTATTTGTTTGTTTTAGGAACTATTTCATAGACTATACATTAGTATAGTCTAGGAAATAGGATGAATTTTTGTTATCGGTTCAAAAAAAAATTGGTTTTGACTCATTCAAAACCAATATTTCACTGACCCTTTTATGCCAGGGTTTGCGGGATAGGCCATGGGCTTGAAGCTTCGTTGAAAACTTTTGTGATCTCTTTGAATCGTTATTTAAATTCAAATATTTGGAGTCACTCACAGTGACATAATATCTTCTGTCAAATTCTGTTTATTTATTTCGCAATAATGTTCTAACTTCATGTAAGACGGGTAGGTCATTAGTGTGGGACGCTACTTGTGTGAATACTCTTGCGCCATCACATCTTCCTAGGTCTTCATGCTGTGCTGGCACTCCCGGTGTGGCTGCGGAGAACCTCAAGTGGCTAAATATAATAACCTCGTTGGTAATATTTTAGTTAGGAGTTTCAACTCTCAGGTCGTAGCGTCCGAGTGCTCATTACTTGTTTTAAGATCTGTCAAGACGCTTAGCTGTCACTTCGCCTGACCCAAGGGCTGGCTTAAAGGATAAACGTAGCCATACAACTTGGCAATTCCGCCAGCCTTTTGGGCTCACTTCCAGTCGACAGCGATGCAAATTAAATAATATAAAATATAAAAAAAAAAAATTGACGCCGTATTTTAGGGCAATTTTTTTTAAGTTTTTATTTTTATTACTAAAGTTGTAACATCCTTCCTATCAACCATTTACATCCTTTGCAGTCACACTGTAACTTTTTACTTAAAACATCGTCAATTTTTGATATGAAAAGATCAGCAAAGATTCGGTAAGATCCGTTCTAGTTTTACCATAGACATGTTTCGATCACTGATCAGTACTT
Organism: Lacanobia oleracea; assembly: GCA_950371165.1. Lineage (NCBI taxonomy): Eukaryota > Metazoa > Arthropoda > Insecta > Lepidoptera > Noctuidae > Lacanobia > Lacanobia oleracea. The sequence continues at coordinate 3,854,521 of OX493390.1, read as the reverse complement.
TCTCTGTACCAGGTGGATTCAATCACATCGCCAAGTTATGCCATGAGTTATCAACTTTCTAATTAGACTGTTATAGTTTATTTATAACACTAAAATAACTTGAGCTACTAGGTCTTTTAGGGAGGGTTCCTCAGGGAGCTGTTATGGGACCACGTTAAACGTGATTTTGGATAGGACTGTGCATTCTCATCATTGATAGTCTTTAGCTGATCTCCTACCATTAACAGAATGGTGTATATGGTGTCCATGATGTTATTAAAATCTGTACCATGGAATTACGGAAATGAGAAATATTACGTAAGTACCTTAGAAGTATCTGTCTCTAGGTCTGTAGGGCGAGAGTCGACGAGACTTTAAACTTGAAAACTGTTGCGTAACTACAGCATTCCGAACGGTGCCATGCTTGAATGTATGTGTGTCATTCAAATGATAGCGGTAATTATTTGTAAGTTTTTAATCAAATTTCTTGTTGATTCTTTTTTGACTATTTGTTTTGAGATAAGCTTGCTAACATTTTCTTATATCACTAAATGTGCTTGTTGTAATTAGGAATAATTATCTAAAAGTTACGCGAATTTATTGTTCAGATATAAGAAAATGTACAAAATAATCGTAAAATGAGTTTGTACACCATCACTAAGATACTCGTGCCATCAATTTAACTAAATCTATCAAGTGATTAGTGCCACTTAATTCATATATATATAAATAGTTAACTATTTTTAAAAATTTTTTTTTGATAGTTATTTTGAAATTTGTTCTAACTAATAAAGTACAAAAAAATAACTTTTCTGCTAAGAAAACATTACAAAAGTGACGTAAAACTTTATTGCAATATTAATTATGTATGTAACACCCTACTTAGTGTTACTTAAATCACCAAGTCCAATCTAAGTTCGCTTGGAATTATAATTCTTTTATCGTCTCTCGTTCGTTGCCTCTAAAAAATAATCACCACAATAAATTATACAGGTTCTATTAATTAGTGATAAAAAATATTAATCTTCTGTTTAAAACTAATACTCGGCGGGGTTTTTATTGGCAATTTCAATGGTTGCAACTAAATTGAATTATAAATCAACAGTAACTGTCTTCGAAGTAAAAGAAACATTGAAAAACTTGATGTAATTTGCAATCCATTAATTTTTATTTCAGAGTCGTTGCTATTAACTGGGTTAGTAATGTAAGTGTTATCAGTTGTTTTATTACTTGTTGATACTATGTAAAAAAGATTATTTAATCACTTCATTCCAGCGTGTTTAAGCCATTTTTTGAGTTCGGCACTTGTCTCACACTGTACAATCTTTGATAGCTCTTGTCGCTGCGATCAACGTATGTCGGTAGTAAGACAAGTGCCTTTGAGCTATGAAAATTAATCTTATTTTCCCGATCACTTAAGGGTCTGAAAATAAAATTTTCTAGCATCTTTTGAACTGACTCAAAAATGTCCAATTACCTACCATTTTTATTAATGTGAGTTAACTATTGTCTGACAGACATGTCATTTTATATTCTGAATCGCGGAAGTTGTTATTTTTTTTACTAAGGTTTTCTATTTCTGGTATAATTCCAAATGCATCGGTGTTACAGGTGTCGACTTATATAAAAGTGATGGGGTCAAGCAAATCACCTCCATGTATAGACGCACGCAATGCGGCCAACATAACAATATCTATAACATCCGCCATAGGAATCTCATATCAATAAATTTTAATATTAGCCAATACGCCTATGAATCTTTTGACTATAAATCTATAACTTTTACTAGTTTGAAAACATCCGTAAATAATGTAAGGCGTTTGAGGCCTATTGGTGTTATATCTGTTTCATAATTAAATTTGCATTTTCGTGATATTAAAAATGAAAGTGGAATCCAAACACCGTCCTAGCTGTTACATAGATCCTTTTTAGATAATCATCGAACTAACTGATGAGATCGTTGAATAGAGTAAGGCAATAAAAAGTGAAACCAGTTCTGGTGAGAATATAGTGGAAACAGTGGTAATATGACATCTTTTACAACTAACATATAAAAATGCTTAACGCTATATTCATGAAGCTAAGTTTTCCCTCGACTTTTATAACGTACTAGCTTTTGCTCGAGTCTTCATACGCCCAGATCACGGTTTTGCCCGTTGCCGTAGGAGTTTTAGAAAATTATAAGTCTCCAAGGAACCTTCATGCCAAATTTCAGCTTTCTACGGCCAGTAGTTTCGGCTGTGCCTTTCAGTCACTCACTATTATAAGAGTTTTATTAATATTTACATTGATGGCACCAGCTTCTAAATTGGATTTATCCACGTTCCCATTTATATTCCACCATCTCTCAGTTCACAATGAAAGTACGTCCTCCAACAGTGCATACAGTATTTTTGCCAAATCACCATGTCTCGTAAAATTTCTAGCACTTTAGTCAATAATTCGCAAAATGACCATTAACATAGTTGTGTGGGAATGAGAAAATGCAAGTGTTAGCAACATGCACGTTTTTGCTGCGCCTGAGAATAATAATAGTGTCTCGTTAGCCATGGTGAATCGGCATTATTTTGTTATGCGTGTAATTTAAATGCATCTTCATAATGATCTTCATGCATAAACTTTTTGCATGATGTAACTTATGTAACGTCTTCATCCTATTCAAATTCTTAATTAATATTAGTCTAGTCTCTGTTATGTAAAACTAGTTTTGCCCTTTAAGATGGTGAATCTGAATTTCTTTCATCATCTGCTTAGCTTTTTCTCAAGTTTATTATGGTCGTCGCCAGTATAATCGGATGCAGTTTCAAACTGTAATTTTACAATACCTTTAGCTTTTTGAGACGATGCATTTCGGTTAATTGATTGTTGTCAGACTTTTGGACTTCAGTCGTATGGCATGCCTGAACAGCACGCTCAGCTTGTTTAGCGTGTCTTCTGAGACACAGAGGGCAACGAATGGTAATGACCAGCCAAATGGATATGAAAATCTGACGGTTTCTTACCCTGACTATATATAATTAGATGCTTAAATTTTCAAGGGAAATCGACTCCGGAAAAGTGTAATAATTGTTTACGTTCTAAGGGGTCACGCATATGACACCTAATGTTGGCATGACATTATAGAATCGTATATACAATTAACATAATTATGAGCCATTTTCCGGGTTTTACACAATTACAATACTTAGTGCCTTTCTTTATATTTTAAGTAGAGGTTAAGGATGCATGGCCTACGGTAATAATAATGTTATTTTTTTAAGTCGTACACAACTTTGATGAATAATTAGAACTTTGAGTAATGGAAGTGAATAGTACTATCGATGATGGATTTTTTTGAGATTTTTTTAAAAAGAGAAATATTTGGCAGGCTAATATTTATGTATATAGCTATAGTACACAAGACAATTTATATTTTTTAACTGAACTTTTCATAACAATACAGCAGTAGGTAAACAAAATGATACGATATTATTGTAAGACGGCAAAATGTAAATGAAGGTCGAATCAAAAATCCAAAAGCGATGATCTAACTATGATATGATAACTTTGATGTTTGTTATGTGAAGCTAATTTGAAATATCTAAGTGCTAATTGACAAAGTCTGGGTTACGTTACCTCACGGATTTTTGTCTAGCCATAAAAGACAATGTCACATGCTTTGCAGACACAAGATGTCTCGTAGACGGTTTTTATTTTGTTGTTAAAACTGCAGCTGTAGTACTATCATATTATAGGAAACATTGTTGTGAATTTACAATGTTTGAGTCATTAATATGTTTAACACACTCACTCAGAAAAGAAATCCAAAATATTTCATAGGAATGTCAAAGTATAAGCCCAAATATGTCTTAGTGAAGAGGAGGCTTTATGATTTCTAAGCCGTATTTGACAAATTCATTATCTGTATCAATATAGGTACGTTCGTTTAGAGTAACCTACTCATCCACACACCAAGCCAAGTCATAATGGACCTGTTTCTTGTATTCTCTTAAAGCAACTGGAAATGAAGCAGCCCATTTTAGGTTGCATTCATTATACAAGCTAAAATGATAAAGGTTGTTGCGAAAAACAACATGATATACACATATCCAGTACGAATTTGTGAAAACTAACACAAGTGCAGGTTTCTCAACGGTCCAGTGCATCGGTTTCAAAACATCCCGTACTTGCACATTCGGTATCCGGCTGTTGAAAACGTAACCCTTTGGTTTCGTTTATTCAGTTATGTGTAACGATAATGTTTTGTTTTTATTGCAATGGTTCATTTACTGAAGAGTATTTGTAATGGATCTAAATAATGATGATTATTTTGTTCATAAATGTTAGATCTACTTAATTTGAAATGTCTTTCTTAATCGTTAATTGTTTCCAATTTTGTATGTTATTCCTTCCCAACTAATAATTCCAAATGCAGAATTATTCCTCACTGCACCTACCCTTATAAATTATTTTCATCAACTGTCCCAATCTACTTGTCCTCAAAAAAAAGGTTCTGATGTTCTAGCGGCTTCATAAAAATCCTTTGTGTTCTGTGTATATTTAAATCTTCATTACCACCTTGGTTAGTGTTGACACTACTAATAATTTGTTCATATGTTCCCACTTTTATTTTACAAAGCTCAAAGATACTAATCAACAAGTCAATCAAATCAAGAGGTGAATGTTGACTATGTTTGTGGTATTACTGACATGGTGAATGTTGGACTCACTGAACTAATTACACAGATGGTCCAACAGACAGATGACATACATTTTATTATGATTAATTATAGCATAGTGTTACGTGTGTATGTTTCAAAGCGACCAGTTTCGATAGCAGAAAATGAAGTTGGTATAGAAAGAATTTTAAGTAATACCCAATGGGTGTGTAGGTATACTATGTTTGACACACATAGTGAATTTTGAATGTTAATTTTGGAGAAACTATGATTTATGGTTAAGTGTGCAAAAACTTTATAGCTGTGTGAAAAATTTGACACATTCGAAATTATTCAGTCTTTTATAATATAAAAAAAATAATAATGAAGCTATTACAATACCACAGTTTGAGAAAGTAATAACAGGACTGAAAAATGATAGAGACAAAATCATTTTTTTTTTTTGCCAATAGTTGAAACAGGTAAAATTGTTTCTACTTTCATTGTAACAGTAGCTCACAAGTATTTCTTTGATTCCATAAAGTTAACAAATAAGGTGCTCGGTCAAAAATTCGTCCTGAATTTCTTTAGCTGACTGTGTCAAAAGATTAACATCGACGACATCAAACCTGACGTACTTACCTATGTTTATAAAAATGTGACCGAGATTTTACTCACTTTTAGCGCATTTGGCTGAATGGAACGGGGTCACAGTACATTTTCTTGTGTTTTATTTCGCCGTTCTGTTGCCATTTTTATTTGTGAAGCTGTATTTTTGGGAGTATCAATTTACTGACGTTTTTTAGGTTGTAATAATAATACTTTTTCAGTCACTAGCATTCTTGCTCTCAATATCAACTGCTCGTATGGCACTAATACCTTGATAATCTGTATATTAGTAACTGATAACAACTACGACAATACTACTATTTTGGTTTGCAATGTATTCTTTCTTTTTCTCATATTTGTCACCATTATCATCTTCTACAATAATCCAATAGGTTTCTTTTATTGAGTCATCCCCACAATCCATCGCCATCTTCATCAATGCCCTACAACTATTGCCTTGAAAATCATATAAATTATCCTTTGCTGAAACGAATAACCTTAAGAAGTGACATTGCCGTGTTCCCATAAACATCTACATTGCGTGCAATGTAGTTACACCTCCGTAATTACAGAATTATGGTGACCGCAGTTATGGCGATTCAAAATGAAAGTTGATGGATGACGGTACAGCGTTTACTAAGTTATGATTGAGGAAAATAGGGTACAATACAGGTATATGGGTTGTGAAACCTTACACTCTTGTGCATCTAGTCATAGTATCATAAAAGCTAAGAAAAGTATTCTAAGATTGGAACCTAAAACCGACCAAATGCGTGACCTTCGTGTTCCGTACCATAACCTTATTAAACCTTAACCCTTTACCTTATTAACCCATAATTTCAACGGTCTACATATTACGGTTCTTAAGATACAGCCCGCTGACAGATAGACGGGTGACGGACGGACAGCGGAGGCTTAGTAATATTGTTCTGTTGGTTACCCTTTGGGTACGGAACCCTAAAAGAGAAGACACACAATACCCATGCCAAATAAATTAGGAAGCAAATCGGAAGATGATTCTCTTACTGGTAATTTTTATAAGTCTGTTAAAGCTAAAGTTTTGCATAACATTGATGAAGACTAATGGCTTTAAACTTCCTAACATTTAAGCAAAGTGCTTCTATATAAAATGAGTCATACTAACGTTGAATACCAGTCGTGAGGTACGATTGAGGGCAACACATTATAAATGCAGACGATAGACTTATGGCTTTTAAAAGCACTTTTGCTGCAGAACCTCTGACCCCCATTGCAAAGTTGTTTCATTCAGCAAATCCTTTTGTGCTGTTTGTTTTCTTGTTTGTCCTATTTTTGTAATGATTGAGGAACCTGGGAAAAGAGAAACAATTTGTACATTAGGATTTGGAAGCACTTATCGTAAGCCACTATTATCAAAAGATTTCAAATATTCCTTTTTGACTTTAAGACAATTTTATATCTTTGCTTACGATTGAAATCTGCCTGCCCATAACCAATCATCACTTTTTGTTACTCTTAATACGTACGCGTTTGACCATTATCGTTTGCACTTGGAGACGTCCCGGTAGGTTTTCTGCTTCCGGACTCCTACTATAATATAAAAAACCGTAGAGTTGATATGATTAAAAGCTTTCTTATTACATTTTAGTTGACTTTTAGAAATCAAATAATGTTTACATGCGTGAACCTCGCAAGCTTCAAAAACTTAGGTACTGTTTTCTTTAATCAACGTCAATTAACTACTGTTACCAATTTACGAAACTATTAAAGGTACTTCTACACCAATCGAAGACAGCTCCCAAAACGACAATATAACAGTACATAACTTTGAATAATCACCAAATAAGTTACGGTATAACTTCAAAGCTTGTCTTTGTCATAATAGCTTCGTCCATATGTATGTAATTTTGCTGCCATCAAGTTGTGTTCGACTTTCACTCTTGCGTGTCTAACTAAAAATGATCGCACGCAAAAATATTAAGTGGTTGCGTATTACCTAATCGACATAGGCACAGGTGAATGGTTTAGCAAAGTATGCTGGAGAAGTTAGATGATAGATAAAAGGAAGCTTGTCAAATCTTACAGACTACCTCCTTCCTGCGGCTCCGTACGCGCATGTCCCGGTTTTCCTCGTTGGATTTTAGAGAAATCCTCTCTTAGTGCTCTAAAAAACCTACATGCCAAATTTCAGCTTCCTATGATCAGTAGTTTCGGCTGTGTGTTGTTTGTCAGTCGGTCACTCACTCAATCAGTCTGAAACGGAAGATTTTTTCACATATTGATTTATTACTATTTTATTACATGTAACGATTTATACTGTATTGGTATATTGAAAAGCCTATTAGTATTCCTGATCTAATTTTAGTCATAGCAGCTAACAGACCTTAGCTAGGGTTAGCGAAGATTTGCAATAGAGGTGAGATGTGTGCAAGTACACAATCGTGCGCAATCGTGTTTCATCCCTTAGATCACTATCATAGTCCGATGGAACGACCGGAGGGTTAGGAGCGGGACCAAAGACTTAGCGTCCTTTTCAAAGCACAGGGTGTATTACCGGTCTTCACTTGACCTGAAAGTCGTTCGCAAGACCCAGGCGAGCCTACACTCCCTGTCAGGGTCTTGCATTCGTGGATGCCAAATTTGTTCGAAAGGGTCACCGCGGCCCTGGAACGCAAAAGGCATTAGTGGACACGGATAGGTTTTAGTCAGTAGGAGTCTGACAATCCCTTCCGCTCCGCCTAGGGCAGAAGGAGTAATTTCATGTTTTCCCCCTACGCTTAGTAGTTTTAGTAAACTTGTTTTCTTTCTTGCTCCCATTGACATCACCATTTCACTCGAAATACGTCCATTGGTGAGCCTACCCCAAGTGTGGTCCGGCCAGACTGGCTTTGTGTGTCTCGCATCCGGCGTATTCCCCCCGCAGTAACCTTTGCCAAGTCATCGGTCCACCTGCACTCTCGCCGAAACGTCAAACGCAGACACCAGGGATGTACGAGGTTTAGTAGCAAGGGCGTGTTGGTTAACCAATGGAGTCGCTTCATTTACCAGGCCTCGTTCAGCGCAAGCGATTCTATTGATTCTTAACAAACACATCCCTCGCTACGCATTCTCGCACATCTCTGGTGGAAACGCAGCCTGTATGGCCGCGGACACAAACTCAGTGGCGCGGCGGACGGTGCGGGCTGTTACATATACACATTATTTTGTTATATATACATTTTATTACATTTCTGCATTTGACGCGACCAGTGCTGCAGCGCCGTGTTCAAATGTAGAGATGCAGTAACTGCCCGCACTGCCGGCCACGCCGCAATGTCCGCGGCCTATGTGTTGGCAGTATCAAAGCCCGTAGAAGGCATACAAAATGTTGTAATAACACCTGCTACGTTATGTCACATTTAATATGCGTATATTTGCCACACCCTACACTTGTCAATCATCTCGAAATATTGCATTGTCATGGTACTTGTAGTTTTTGGATCCGTGGTAACATGTTATGTTCTATTATGCAGTCAAATGGTTCAGTGGCAGTGAAAGTCAGTCTACTGTTTTGTTTTTTTTTACGTGGGTCGATACAATAGTGGTCCATATTTGTTTTGTAAAATTTTGCTGCTCGCAACAACAACAAGTAAACCAAAATAATTAAAAAAAAACTGTGCTGTAGTGCACCACAGTTTTTTTTATTGTTTTCGGTTTGCTTGTGATTTTAACGTTTTTTTTGTCTTTTATGTTGCATGTCGTTCTTTCTGTAATTTTTTTAGTGAGTCAGTGGTTTACAGTTTAAATTCGTCCTTTAAGTGTGCGGAAATATGGTTTTATATCAGTTACTGTAAAAGTGATAGCAGAAAAATCCGGAATAACTTTGATTTGATATTTTACGAGTATATTGTAGTATTTATGTGATTGAGCTAAAATATTTGCGCATCTTTTGCTGAGCCGTACACAAAATACTAGGATGTCATAAACGTCAAGTAATTACCAGTTTACTGACAACCACTAGCGAACAAACACAAGCTCAATGACGCAGCGACACGCGAATTTTAAACCACGCTAACTGCATTTAAAATTAAAAGATTTCCATCCCTATGTCTGGTTCTACAAGGTTCTGCTGAAGTGAATGAGTTTGGTGTTATTCTTGTACAAATTGCATTGCAGTGATTAGGATGTAAATAATATTGGTAATGCTCTACTTAATGACCTGTTTTGTGGGTCATTGTCACTTGTCTGCGAGTAATAGTAAATACGTACTTTTTATCCTAGGTTTAGTGTCCTATAACGTGTAACAGAATAAACGAAATATGATTTTGAAAAGGGTTCATTTTACTCATAAGTATGAACAAACACTATTTATTTAAAACAGTGATACAAGGTTGTCTTGAAAAGATCGCTTTTAGAGATAAGGCCGCCCATTGTGTCACCCTATGTAATGTTTTCTTCATCTATCTTTTCTGTAACTTATATGGTGTACATAATATAGAGTATTCTATTCTATTCTATACATTTTCATATTATATTTATATCCCCTAGGTCCTTTTTCTCCTGCCAGGGTTGCGATATTTGTTCGAAAGAGTCCCCGCAACTCTGGAACGTAAAGGGTAGTAGGAAGAACACGGATGCGTTTTAGTCAGTAGAAGCCTGACACTCCTTTCTGCTCCACCTAGAGCGAGAGGAGTCATTTGATGATTAACCATCCCAAAAAAGAAAGCTCCTCCTTCTGATTATCCAGGCTTTGTCCTTTGATTATTCCGTGAGATATTTTTTTTGAAAGATTTGAGATGGGTGCGGGAGTCGCAAGGCGATTCTCGGCCACCGTAGGCGCGGGACTGTGGACTTAGTTAGAAAGAGTCACCGTGGCCCTGGAACGCAAAGGGCGCTAGGAGGAACACGGATGGGTTTAAGTCAGCAAGAGTCTGGCACTCCTTCCTGCTTCACCCATAGCGGCAGGAGTCATTTGATGGTCTGATGGTCCTTAAAAAAAAAGGGTTGGGGAGGGGAGTTATATTTTCATTTTTCAAACTATGTAGCCATCAGTTTTATTAAATCGGGGCACAGTTTTGTAGTCCTAGACAGAATTTCTCCTGGCATTTGACCTAAGAAAATTACAAACTAATACGATTTGAAAAGACTTGAGAGTGTTTATCGTATGTATTACCTATTATAAAATGAGGAGCTGGCGAACAAAAGCGGACTTGTCCGATTAATGATTTTTTACAGGAGGGGCAAAGTTTTGAAACAAGCAAAAAGAAACTTGCCAGATTTCTGATTTTTAGTGCAAGCGAGTGTCATTAAAACACAAAAACGTATCCGTTGTATGTTTATCAAAAATCTGAATAGATATTTTTTTTTTTTTTTTTTTGTGTCAAAATTTTATCTAACTTTAAACACGACAAGTCCGTTTTTGAATAGAAAAGCAAATTTAAAAGTGGTTTTCCTATGAGAAAAAGCTGGAATTGATTAAAAATATTTTGGCAGTGCAAAGATGTTTACTTTCTAAGGTATAAAATACAAAAAAAAAAAACTGATTGAATGGACAAGTCCGCATTTGTTCGCCTGCTCCTCAAATATTTTTACAGCATATTATGTACTGACACGTAACGTTTCTCTATGACTTCATGTTTTTAAGTGACTCTGGTCTAAGTGCACTTTTAATGGCACCCAATGAATGGGCAATGCTCAGTTAGAAAATAATAATAACTACGATACCGCGACTTCGTACGCGTATGCGCGTTCCCGTAGGAATTTCGGCAATCCTCTCTTAGTGCTCCCCTATACTCCCCAAAGAACATACATGCCAAATTACGGCTTTCTACGACCAGTAGTTCCAACGGCTTTGTCTGTCAGTCACTAAAAATTTTTATACATTGGGATTGCAAAAATGAACCTTAATAGCTGCTCAAAGAAAAAAAAATAAAACACTCTTAATTTTAATTATATAAGTTATCTAATAAACAGACCCACTTTGGGTACCCCTGACAAGTTCACGTTACACAATTGCCAGTTCACATCGTAAATCTTAACGCCTCTACGAATAGGAACTGGGCTGCGAAAGTAGCCCTCTTTACATAACACTCTGTAAGAAAAATATATTCAACCCAAATACATAGTATTATGTATAAAATAATTTTATTCTACGGAAAACTTTATTGTTGCACAAAATTTAGTTTTGCACATCTTTTGGCATGGTCATTATTATGATAGTATTCAGCGAACATTATGTTTTGCGAAATCGCATTTTTATTTTGTTGCTCTTCTTTAAATCTGTCGATTCAACTGAATCTTCGACTGAACGCTATCTGCACAGCTCATTATTACGGTATCGGAGCAAAATGCAGTGTATTTCTGAGATATACAAATGTGTTACAGAATAATCGCAATAGGTATCTACCTGAAAAGAGGTCATGGTACCGGTCAAATGTGGCATCTTTACTTTCTGTAGGTATCTTTACCTTATTTTATCGTTGTTATAGCGGCAATTGAAAAACATAATCTGTAAAAAATTCAACTGTCTACCTATTACGGTTCTTGAGATACAGCCCGCTGACAGACAGACGGACGGACAGATAGCGGAGGCTTAGTAATAGGGTTCCGTTGGTTACCCTTCGGGTACGGAACCCTAAAAACGTACGCGGCATCATCGTGTACAGGCAACTTTACCTATGAATTGGTAGTGCTTATTCAAACGAAGATAGTTACTTCATAATCAAATACATCACTTGTTTATCGCCAGAACTATTACCAACTTTCATCGCCTGTACTTTGGGACACGAATTAATGGAAACTATAGGCTAGGTAAAGTTGTCAATTTTACCCAGCTCATACTTTTGGCTTTTGTAGCAATTATATGTGAGATTTAGTAGAATCCATTGGTTCAACCAAAAGATACGCATCTTTTTTGTAAAATAAATCATTTAAAATTTAAATAACTAGCTCCATTTTGGAATAAAACGGAAAATTAAAAAAAAAATACGGTATTGTTGCCACGTTTGACGTACTCATAATTATGTTCACGATTTCGGGGTTGGTTCCATAATAAAAGTGGTTCAATGTTCATAATGATGAGAACAATGCTCTCTTTCAAGTACCTAACTAATGCGTTGATTCTGTTACACATTGTATAGTTGGCCAATATTCTTTCGGCCAGCTGTAGTTAATGTACTCGTAATGTATCCTTTATCTGTCCAGCGTAGAGATACAATTTATTCCACGTAGGACTTCAGACTTCAACAAAACATCACATAAACATTTATTTTACTTCCACAAAGGTGCCTTACAAACTCACATTATCTTAATAAAGAGATACAATACTCCTTTGTTAGAAACTGGTATCTGCACTAGGAAACCTGTCACATAGATTACCAGCCCCCCCCCTCCCCCGTAAATAGTATTCTAGCTACAAAAAATAAGACCTTTGGTAAGGCAACGATTGCCAAAGATCAACAAATGACAGCCGAGACCATTGGCTTAAATACACCAATTTATACCTAGTAGCATATAAAGTGTAAATATTTCAGCATTTACTCGTAACACACAAAATTAAGCGATCACTGACTTCAAGAGCCGAATTTGTAACCTTAACCGAGTTGTATAACTTATAAAATAAAATATAACTGTTCTACGTAACCCGAAGAATAAAAAATATGTCTAACTGTATTCATCAAAATTACAGTGAAAGTCTCGAACCGATGCAACAGTATCAAACTGGTTTATACAAATTCATAGACAAACGAAAACAGACAGTATTCTATTCTGGGAAGAGTGCTAAATCGAATTATTAGTACTTTTATAGTTCAAAATCTTCTGGTAGTGGGTTACGATTTTTGTAAACAAATTGTCTATTTGACCGGATTTAGAAATAGAACACACAATATGGTTGGACTAAAGATGATTATGTGGGCAACCACTAGAACCAAACCGCAGAATACCCCTTTTTCAGGGTTGCAGACTAATTCTGCAACCCTGGAAAAAGGGATATTCGAAAGAGTCACCGGGGCCATGGAACGCAAAGGGCAATAAGAGGAATACGGATGGATTTTAGTCGGTGGTAGGAGTCTGACACTCTTTTCCGCTCTGCCCAGAGCAGGAGTCATTTGATGATTTCCCATTCTTAAAAAAAAAAACTTTAGTTTTTTCAGTCCACCTAAAGTCTGTCTGGTAGATTATCTCTAATAGCTATAAAACATATAGAAGAGCAATCCGTTTTGCAAATCGTTATTATTGAGGCGGTTTTATTAAGCTACTTTATTCATACAATCATTTGGAGATTTGTCTTCTATTTGTTTTTGAAGCTAAACCAATAAATATTTAGGTATTTTAAAAACAGAAATTCATTTATTTGTTTAAGTTTCGAGATTTTAATCACGAAGTAAAATGACGAGACAATAGTGTTAAACTAATTTGTAAAATAACAGAACAACGTGCTATTGTAATTGGTGAGTCGTTTATATTGTAATGGTTGGGTTTCCGTAAAATGTTTTTTTTACTATTGATAGGCACGCGTTTGACCACTATTTCGTATACGGACCACAACAAGACGAACGACGATGCGCCACCGGCACATGGTGGATATCCCACCCAAACGCAAAACGTTTTGGGAACACATTCATAGTACGTAAAGCTAAAAAGTGCAATTCCCTGCCAGAGTTTGTGTTTCCTGATAGCTACAAACTGGGAGTCTTAAAGTCAAGAGTACTATAGTAGACTTCTAGGCAAGCGTGTTCTATCTTCGACCACATCGTCGCTTACCATCAGGTGAGATAGTTGACAAACGCGTGCTTTCAATAATAAAAAAATAAATAAAAAGAATACGTAGTATTCACACCTTCTTGCTGTCTGTTAATAAGCACTAATTTAGCGTAACATCCATGATACTTTGTTAACACAAAACTACGTTATCAATCGACAACAGTTATGTACCTCAATCATCTCACTACCTTTACTCCAACACGTAACATAGCGGTAGTTAACAATAGTGAAGAAAACTATACCCAAAAAACCGGCCAAGTGCGAGTTGGACACGCACACGAAGGGTTGCGTACCATAAACCTTAATTTTTGTTGTTGTAGCGGCAATAGAAATACACAACCTGTGAAAATTTCAACTGTCTACCTATTACGGTTTTTGAGATACAGCCCGCTGACAGACAGACGGACGGACGGACAGCGGAGGCTTAGTAATAGGGTTCCGTTTGTAATCGTTTGGGTACGGAACCCTAAGCTAAAGCTAAAGCAATCGTCGCGTCTTCAAGTACTCAATCAGAAGGCTTGTACACTAGCTGACCCGCTCAGCTTCGTCTGCGTCAGTTTTTCATTAATGCTCCGCTCCTATTGGTTGTAGTGTGATGTTATAGTCTTCCTTGTTAATGGGCTATCTAACACTGAAAGAATTGTACAATTCTAACTAGGAGTTTCTGAGATTAGCGCATTCAACCAAACAAACTCTTTAGCTTTGTAATATTACTAGCTGTTGCCTGCGACATATTCCAGTTTTTCTTATACCCGCAGGATTTTCGGGAAATACTCTCTTAGTGCTTCCCCTACGCTTCCCGAAAAGCTTACGTGCTAAATTTCAACTTTCTACAACCAGTAATTTCGGCTATGCGTTGTCTGTCATTCACCCCGTGATGTTAGAATTTTATATGTATTGATTGATAAGTATTTAAGTCATCTGCCTAGCCTTTTCCTAACTATATTGGGGTCGGCTTCCAGTCAAACCGGATTCAGCTGAATAATTGTGTTTTACGTGGAGCGGCTGCCTACCAGACCTCCACAACCCAATTGATATGTATTTAAGTATAGATATTTAATTTCAACCTATGTTTTCCCACTGCAAGGTAAAGACCTGGCTTTCTTCCTTCCATTCCTCCCAGCTTTGGCATAGTGTGGTCCGTTTCTGGCCACAGGCTTCAAACTCGTTCCACCATATTCGCCTGGAAACACACACTGCAAAATATTCATGTAAAATATTTTCGCATCTCTATTTAAAAAAAAAAAAACCGGCCAAGTGCGAGTTGGACTCACACACGAAGGGTTTCGTACCTCAATCATCTCACTACCTTTACTCCAACACGTAACACAGCGGTAGTTAACAATAGTGAAGAAAACTATACCCAAAAAACCGTCCAAGTGCGAGTTGGACACGCACACGAAGGGTTCCGTACCATAAACCTTAATTTTTGTTGTTGTAGCGGCAATAGAACTACACAATTTGTGAAAATTTCAACTATCTACCTATCACGGTTTATGAGATACAGCTCGCTA
Organism: Lacanobia oleracea; assembly: GCA_950371165.1. NCBI lineage: Eukaryota > Metazoa > Arthropoda > Insecta > Lepidoptera > Noctuidae > Lacanobia > Lacanobia oleracea. Next base: position 3,839,061 of record OX493390.1, on the reverse strand, counting down.
ACAGACATACGGACGAACGGACGGACGGACAGCGGAGGCTTAATAATAGGGTTCCGTAAGTTACCCTTTGGGTAGGGAACCCTAAAAATGTTATGTAGTTAGTACCAAATTACTAGTGTACTTTCGAGTCACTTAACTGTAACAGTAGCGAGGCGTTCTTTTTTCTGTGTGTCCAATAACATGGTTGATAGTGAAAGAAAAGGTGAAAGTGTGAGTAAGGAGCGTTTCCACTGGATGGATGAGGTAATAGGAATCCACGAGGCCTTGAAAGCCTCGTATAACTAATGCACATTAATTGAGTTAGTTCTTACATAATTTTAATGTGTTTTCTAATGTTATTGGTACTATCTTATAGTATATTTCAGTTTAGGAATGCTTGATTTCTTTTTTCCAGTCATCACATTAATTTAATTTTAAATAAATATTTTTGTTTATTGGTAAGTGTATTAGTTGAGAATGGCCGTGTATCAAATTGTGTGTGATCAAATTTTTATGATTTTTTACTTGTGTTGTCCTTCTTTTTTAAGGAAAGTAAAAGACAGTACGAATAATTGAAAAATTCGGAAAAAAACTGAAAGTGCTTCACTTGTTGGGACTTTTCAACGAATTAAAAAAAAATAGAATAACATCTGTCGGACAAAATATTTACCAATTTAAAGATGATCACAAAATATTCGCACTCTTTTAACACGCAATCAACAAACTGTTATGTCTATTGACCGACATATTAAACCAATATCGACGTTGGTCAATAAAGCGTTGGAGTATGTTGTAGTGGATAAATTTGTAAATACTTAAGATGATTTTATTCATAGTAAATGGCAGTAATATTCTATGATAAAGTTTAACAGGTGCTAATTATTTTTATAATTAATAATAATGCCTTATATAGACAGGGAGGTATGGAAAGAGAAAGCGAAGGTAGTGAGACCCAAAATAGGCTATAAAATAAAGCTTTAAAGAATAAAATTAGCAAATTGTTCAATTGAGTATTTTACTAAAAAAATCTAATTAGTCCGTCTGATAGATTTTCAAAAAATATTCGACACGTATTTTTTCTTTTTTCACGTAAACTTAAATTAAAGGAGATACAGCGAGTTGAAGACACGCGTGACGTCATTTCGCTTGGTAAATTTGGTACATTTCTACCAAGCCAGATGACGTCACGCGTGTCTTCAACTCGCTGTATCCTCTTTATTATTTGTTTACGTGAAAAAAGAAAAAATATAAGTCCAATATTTTTTGAAAATCTATCAGACGGACTAATTAGTTTTTTTTAGTAAAATACCCCATTATGTTTTAAGCGACTTCCTCTTAATTGTGTAGGTACTAGTAGACCCGCGCAACTTCGTCTGCGTCACAATTTTCATTACTGCTCCGCTTCTATTGGTCATAGCGTGATGATATATAGCTTATAGCCTTCCTCGATAAATGGGCTATCCAACGCTGAAAGAATTTTTTAAATCGGACCAGGAGTTCCTGAGATTATCGCGTTCAAGTAGACAAACAAACAAACTCTTCAGCTTTATATATTAGTATATAAAGTATAGATGTATACCGATTATTCCAAGGTTTCTGATCCGATTACTGTGATTTCTTTTGATTCGATTAGTTGCTTAGTTCTTGCTATTTGGTCCCGTCAAAAAGAATTAAGTTTGACTAAGTAGTTTTTGTTTTTTTGACATTCTTTTTGATAGAGAATTTGTATTTAGTTAGATTCCAGTTTTCAATCTCACAATTTTATTTTCTATGAATAATTAAGGCAAATAATGAAGACAAGTGATTTTCTCTTTTGATTCAATTTGCCTATTTGAAAAACAGATAAAAAACTTACGTAACAGAATGAGATTTCGCATTCATGATTTCGCATTCATTAACATTACGTAACGTGAATCAAGTGCGTAATGTTAATGTTGTTTTGTCTTGATAAAATGTTCTTTTAGGTATTTAGTTCTAAAAATAACTTAGGTACTATTTTTTTTTTTAACTTTATTGGTCATGTATCATCATCTGCCTAGCCTTTTCCCAACTATATTGGGGTCGGCTTCCAGTCAAACCGGATTCAGCTGAATACCCGTGTTTTACGTAGAGCGGCTGCCTACCAGACCTCCACAACCCATTAACTGGGTAACACGGTACTTCTTGGCAAGACTGGAGTCAGATTTACTGGCTTCTGACAATCCGTAACGACTGCCAAAGATCTACAAATGACAGCCGGGACCAACGGCTTAACGTGCTTTCCGAGGCACGGAGGAAACTCGGTATATTAAGATGGTCACCCATCCACAGACCGACCTTGGCAAGCGTTGCTTAACCTTAAAGATCGACCCGTGCGGCTGTTATTATTTAGCCACGAGCTCCTCTCCTATTGGGCATGTATAACACTCGTTAAAATAATTATTTACCGAAACATTTATCGTTAAAACCATTACATCATTTTACTTTTGTTTTGTTACCAATTTTGACTTACCGCGTCCGGTGAAAACGGACCCTAATGATATTTTGATAGAAGACAATTTTTTTACAAAATTTCTATCGTTTTATTACGTGGTAGTCTCTGGTTCATCCATTATGTTTGTTATGTCTTGGGTTCACTAACAAAAAATATACTGTTTTGTGGTTAAGTTTTAGGAACGAAAGTTACCACAGTGGCATTGATCGATAAAATGAATTTGCAACACCCAGTCACATCATTTGACTTACGTTTTATTTAAGGTGGATGCTCCAGGGTGGCCCGCGAAATTCAAATATTTTTATGTTTTTTGCAATTTGCCGGTCAGTGTGAAGCTGTATGTGGACCAAATGCGATCTGCGACCGTAACGCGCATTTATCTAAAGAATTATAACCATTTTAATCATCAATATAGCCCTCTAAGTTCATGTAGTTCGAAAGAATGAATATTTCAGAAATAATCATTATGTAGTTCGAAAGAATGAATATTTCAGAAATAATCATTCTTTCGAACTACATGAACTTAGAGGGCTATATTGATGATTAAAATGGTTATAATTCTTTAGATAAATACGCGTTACGGTCGCAGATCGCATTTGGTCCAAATACAGCTTCACACTGACCGGCAAATTGCAAAAAACATAAAAATATTTGAATTTCGCGGGCCACCCTGGAGCATCCACCTTAAGACGTATCGATAATTTATTTGCGTAATTTGCGCATAAGGTCCAGAGTAAGCCCAGCTGTAATAGGACGAGCAAAAGCATAAAGTATCTTAATAATACAAATGCCAGCAACATTGTTGTTTTCCTACTTCACACATAACCACTTATTAGAATAACCGGTATTGCTTCATCAATTTATTGCAAAATTATAATATTATGAATTAATTAATTTGCTCAATCACATATTATGTACATATATGCAGGAGAAAGAGGCAATAATGTGTATGAGTTATTGGATGGGATTGCCAGATACAGGAATTTTTAAGGTGAGGATATTTTTATTAAGTTTTGCTAGAAATCCACTTTATGACTGGGTTATTTGTTGGACTAAATAATATACTACTTGTTGCGGATTTTTTTCGAGTCTCACCGCGGTCCTGGAACGCAAAGGGCATTGACATTTTTTTTTTTTTTTTTTTTTTAATTTGACATGTAATTTTCCAATTATAAAAAAAAAATGTTTTTTAAGTTCTTTTGATTAATATTTGATATGTATGTAAATTGTTAGCGTGGAAGCGTATTGGTTTAAAACTGTAAGCTTTTATTGTGTTTTTTTGAATAAATAAATAAATAAATAAATAAATAAATTAGGAGGAACACGGATGGGTTTTTGTCAGTAAGAGACACTGCATTCTGCTCCACCAAGAGCGAAAGGAGTCATTTCATGTACTACTTGTAATAGAGTATTTGGAGTTAAAAAGGTGTCGAGCCCTATTATAATTTTAAATTTAACGTAACGTAACGAAAATAAAATTAGTCTAAATTGTGAGTAGTGTATTTGTCATCTCTATTGTTAAGTTTTAACCTATTATGTTTACTTTTTATTACACTGCTGTTTTTTGTCCCTAAATAAATAATGTTTGACAAGTTTCCGGGCAAAAGTTAAGTTAGGAAAATATTCAATTTCAAATTCTCGCACGGCCCAATCCGTTATATCTAAAAGCATGATATTATGTTGAACAAGAGTTCCTTTAATAGCAAAAGAAAAGTTTTTTTTTAAAAAACCCGTATTTGTAGGGGATATAATTATTTCATAGAAACTCGTAATATTTACCCTTGGGAACTTCAAATATCTCTTGTGCCTAAATCCTTAAATGCCCACGTTCAGACTGATACGAGAAATATTTTTTGTTAAAACAATACAGTAATCATTTCTTAACACATCTCGAACCGCACAGTAAACAATCTTAGTACATTTCGTTGCATTTAAAGTAGGGCATTAGGTTGTCTAGAAATGCCTACCAGTGCGATTACTGCCACCAAATGGTATTTGCTTACTTCGTAACCGTGGTCACAAGTAGGTACTCATGTTGCGTGAAATATGCATGCTAATTTAGATCTTATTGCGATACCTAAAAGGTATATATTGGCTTTAGTTATGTGTGACGTAGTGTACGGAATACAGTAGGTCAATGATGTGGAATTTGTTTGGTCGTTGAAATGAAAAGTGAATTTGTACATAGTGATTTATTTTTGCGAAAATTGCGTCAACACGTTTAGCATTTTTTGCAAAAGTAAACTGGTGTTTTCTTTACTATATGAATAGTAAAAGTACATTAACATGCATATAATTATAACCTAAATATTTGCAACTGGAGTTTTAGGTTTTATTTACATTTTATTTGAATTAACAAATAGTAATACTATCTAGTAGCATGGTCAAATACTTTTTATTTAATAAATTTTATCATTTATTAATGTTTAGCATATTCACCCATATCAGTGTTATTCATAAAAAAGTTGATTATGCATTGAAAAGTAATATTTGATGTCAATATTAGGTTAAGTTAAATTAATCATTAGTAACTTAATCGATATTAATAGCTTGCTAAAACTGTCGCCAGTTACTTTGTTTTCTTGCAATTAGAAATCATATTACAAATAGTGTGTTAAAATATAAACTTAACTTAATAAGCAAGTGTTTTAGTAGCTCGTGTCTTAAAAACTTATTTGTAAACTCCATGCTAATACGTACTACCATAAGAGCTAACATAAAAATATAAAATACACGGCAAAAACCAGTTAAATAATGACAAGCAATCTCAAATCACGTAACGTCCGTAATACATAAATCTTCAATTACAAAAGAATTCGGGGACAGCCTGCAATTGACCTACTGGCGTATATCTATTGCACTGTGGCTGCTTCCCATCAAGATTTATTGACCATTGGAACATTGAGCTGTGCGGAAACCTGTTTTTGGTTGGGTTTTAGGTATTAGGAAACCGCGTGACCTAAAATATTGATACCTACACTACGAGGTTTGGCTTAGCTTGGTCGGTTCGTTTCCAAAAAAACATGTTTCAGTAATAGTTTGGGAAAAATTTAAAATTTGTTCAGAAATAGTAACAGATATAAATAATACAGAATACTTTTGCTGAACTGATTAATGATGTTACAGATATCGAATAAAAATATACCTGAAATGATTCCTATTTTGGCAGAATATAAAGTTGTTAATGGTATATTTATTTGTAGGTTAAGCGAATTAGCTAATTATAGAAAAGAATTTATGAAAAAATTATTAAAAAGTCTTTAAAATCTTAACTTAGAAAACAGAAAACATAAACAGCTCAATTTAATCACTTTATTTACTTAAACGTAAGCAATTAACATACACTGCTGATGGTACGTCATGGAATCAGTTGCATACTATTTAACCGACTTCTTCAAAAAGGAGGAGGTTCTATGTTCGGCTGTATGTATTGTTTTTTTTTTATGTATGTTCGCCGATTTCACCGCCAATTCTGGACCGACTTTAAAAAATAATTTGTTATTCGAAAGCCTATACTCCTGAGGTGGTCCCATTCTCACCATGTCAGAATCTGATGATGGGATCCCATGAAAACCGAGGGAAACCCTCAAATTTTATAGGCACATACAATGTTTTTCATGAAATTTCTAACGCAATTCAGGTATTTATGCCTGGTAATCATCATCTCATGTTGCTGAGCTGATGATGGAAGGTTTTGATGATGGGATCCTATGAAAAATGTTTGTTCAGCGATATTTTCGCCAATTGTTAACCGATTTGGATGATTCTTTGGAAGGAAGGGTTGTTTGGAAGATTATTTTCTCGGACTGGTCCCATTTAAATTTGGTGAAGATCTGATGAAGAACTTTGGAGGTAGGCATCAGAACTCTTCAATAAATGATAGCAAATGGATCGGGCTTGCTGAAATCGCATGTCTGTTGATTGTTTACACAGTTCATAATATAACATCCCGCCGGCACGCTGTGTTTCAAAAACAAAAAGAACAAAAATACCGACTTCCGAAATTAAAGTTATTTTTTTCTTTGTAGTGTTTTGTTTTTGGAAGTCGGTTTTAATTTTTTGTTAAAAAGTTTTTTTTTTAATGATGAGGGATACTGCAATCTACATCCTTATGGTTTTTGACGGATTTAAAAGCAAAAATTGTTCCTGCTGAATATCTCATTTACATTTTTTTTAAATCTGCGATGGGTTTGCTCTTGACTCTAGTCTAGGTCAGAGATGACAGAGATTAAGTCTACGGTAGAGCGATGCGAGCGATGGATTTATTTTAATTAAAAGCAGACTCCATTTAGAATGTTATAATCAGCGTAATCTATTCGCGATCTCCACAAAATAATTCAAAACCTTGTGTCTGCAAATTCTTTTCACGCAAAGCCGCCTCTAGTTCAAAATTCACGTTTCGTTTTACGTAACACCAACAAACGCGTCTAATCTACGTCATATAATACATATAAAAATATCATAAACTAGTTACTTCTTTACGGAAGTGGTGACATAAGCAAGGGTTTACCAAATTTCGGCACGGTTGCACACTTATAGTGAAAACATAGAATAATTGTGAGAAAGCTACGCGCCTGAGATATTTCACTTTAGATTTTAAGTGTTTGGCGTATGTAGGAGTTATCGTGATTTGAATATTTTTTGGTTGTACCAAGTGAATTTTGAGAAGCTTTAACATTTAGATACTTAATAGTTTTTGCCTGCGACTGCGTACGCGCTCTTTCCGTTCCCATGGGAATTTTGGGAATCCTCTCTTAGCTCCCAAGGAACCTACATGCCAAATAGCAACTTTTTGCGACCACTAGTTTCTTCAGACACTCAGTCACTCAATAAAGGAAGAATTTTATATAGTATGATTTGCACAAACAGCTGTACCTTTTTTAGCAGGGGAAAACATTTTAAAGATGCTTTGACTTTTTCGGAAAAGACCAGGGTCTGTGAGAATTTTTACCTTAATTTACCATCAGCACTTGGAACACCTCGTTACTCTTACATACCTCTTAACCCTGTGGAAAGTCTGATGGAGTACCTCCCAGAGGAGACTCCAGTGGGGTCTCCCCTGGCTTCGCTGTACTCGGCTGATTCATTATATAGCTCTGTATTTGAGAGATAAAAGATAAAAAAGAAGAAAAGATTTTATTGCGATGTACGCGTGTGTAATCATTGTACCATCGTCTTTCCTAGGGACATACGCTGCCTTTATAAAAAAAGGACGTATCGACCAAAAACCAAGTAACCGATTTCCAACCTCCAGTTATTTTCTTAATGTCGGAAATCTGTTACTTCGGTTTGTGTCAGTTTGTTCTTTTTTATGACGGCAGAAAGCTGAGAAGCCGCGTAGGTACCTAAGTTACTAATTTTGTAATACCAACCTACACATCCTACATCGGGGTAATGAGCATATATTGCTTTGTACCTACATAGGTACAAAGCAATATATGTTCATTACCCCGATGTAAACTTCGGTTCGGTTGAAAAAGCACTAAGCTCTAAATAGCAACGTCAAGGTGACAAGATTTCGGTATTTACAGTTGTCATTAGAACTGTAGTTTGCCAATGCCTAATGTTTAGTCAAAGTTTCAGGTCAATAACGCACCTAGTTTAAGTGTTGCAAATTATTTAAACCACTAAACGTTTCAAACTAGGATCTAAGCGACCACAGATATGTTTGAGCCTCGCCACAATTCTAGGTAGCCTGGAAAACTAAACCACATGCATTTGACCGAAATGTGTAAAACAATATTTGTGTTTAAGTACGCAGCTGACAATTTTTAAATGACTGTTGAAATAAGTGTGCTTGTCATACCTACCCAATAAACATATTGTAGTGCCTCGCGCAATAGTACCGCTGGCTTGTTTAAGCAATATTATTGGTCTGTTGTTGGCTGTCATCCGGCTCGAAGGACCACTTTCAGATATTACCTACTTCTTTAGCTTTTAGTTTCTTTAGCAATAATTGTAATAAATGCTTGTTTTTGTCGTAATGTACAGACGCCAGCACGTCAAGCTACCCGAAACTATATTTTCTTCCAATCAACCTTGAACCTAATCGCTTCAACGATAAAGTTGAAAATCTATTAAAGCAATTTGACAGATTGCTTAAACTTGATATCTGCACGTCATTATGACTAATCAATCATTTTATTTAACTTTGTATATTGCTTAATAAAATAACATTTTGTCCAGAAAAGTAAAAGACTCTGTTTTTCGTAACTGACAATAACTGACAATTCAGTATATTCCCAATCGCAGTTACATAAGTAATACTCCGACTAGTACATAATAAATTAGAATACTTAATCAACTAGGTACTCACACTATTACTAGGCTACATATTGGATCGATACTTGGAGCTCTGCCAACTAAGATAAAGGCACAACGGGTAACAACAACTCGATGATAAATTTTGATGTAGGTTTCCAGAATATTTCCATTCTTTTAGTAGATTGCCTTAATGTCCATCATCGTCCAATCCCATTGGAATCCGTAGGAGGCCTGCTTCCCAGTTGTGGGAATAATAAAGCTGATCATGCTTATGGTACAACCCGGATCTCTTTAAAGTCAGAGTGAACAGGCTACTTCTGGGTAAGTTAGCTCCATCGTAGACTTTGTCTCTGTCATTTGACCTAGACTAGAGTCAAGAGCAAAACCATCTCAAATATAAAAAAACACAACAAACAATCCATTAAATGGGAAACACGGTACTTCATGGCAAGACTGGAGTCAGATTTACTGGATTCTGACTATCCGTAACGACTGCCAAAGATCTACAAATGACAGCCGGGACCAACGGCTTCACGTGCTTTCCGACGCACGGAGGAAACTCGGTATGTTAAGATGTTCACCCATCCACAGACCAACCTTGGCAAGCGTTGCTTAACCTTGAAGATAGACCCGTGAGGCTGTCATTATCCAGCCACGAGCTCCTCACAAATCATCACATGTTTACAGAATCGCACTGCCATAAATCCTTTTGAAACTAGGAATGGACAACTCATATAACCAAATTATTCACGCGAAAATTTCAAAGAATAGCACTACAGGCTTCTTTTGGGTACACTTTTACAACTCAAAACCTTATCTATCACGTCAAATCAGACAAGATTAAGATCCTTTTGGTCTTCAAAAATCCGTTTGTCTACCCTTTACGGAATCTAGTAATATAGTTATATTATGTATTCTATCTAAATATTCATTTCATTCATAGACATAAAAGTTTCTCGTAATAACCGCTCCTAGGATTAGATCCTCATTACAAATTCAGACCTCTCACTTTCGCTTGAATCTTACATTTGTTCCGATTATTAGTTGTATTCTCACAGTGAACTTGTGTGTAGTTTCCGAGGTATGGTAACGCTTCTTCAATATTTTTATTAAGCTGAAATGTTAATAGTACTTTTTAGTAATAAAAAGAATGCCACAGTAACAAGCAGCTGGTTAACATATTTTAGAAATTTTTTTGTTGTTGTTTAACTGTATGAAATTAACTGTGGTTCAGTTTCCATTCGAATCAGAAAATCTCTTGTAAGCTACAATGATATTATAATTTTATCAATTAGACAAATAATTGTAAGTAAATTATTTTTTACTTTCCCGTAATAGAATATTAACCAATTTAAACTTTTGTTGAGTACCTGAAACTTGATATGAAACTTAATGTTCACAATTATTTAAATGCTAATTGAAAATAATTGAGCATTTTATTAAATTTTTTTTGCTGTAGACGAATGCAATTATTAGGTATGGTAAAAATACCTTAGAAAAAATTGAAATATTTTAATTAAACTTTACCGGTCGAATACGAAGAACTGCAATCTATTAAAAATGCAATAGAAGCACCACAGAGAATTAAAACTTAGGTAAAGAAACTAGACATGAAATTAGAGTATAAGTTACGTCCTAGATACGCCATTTTTCCACTGAATAGAACGACGCCACAAGAGTATTAAGTATTTCATAATTTATGGTGATGATTTCATAGCAAACTATATTATTACAATAATGCGGTAAAAAAAGAAATAAAGTCATATCTCAAAATTTCTCGTGCACCTAATGAGGTTACGCTGAAAAAGAAAGCTGTATGCATTTCCAAAATACTAGTAATTTGCTTGTGAAGCAGTTTTTTTTTGAAAAATGATTTACAAATTTCGTTCGTCTAGTCTTGACGAGTAGAAGTCTGTAAAATTACTTTTTTTTTGTTTACACTGGTAATTTTTTGTACTTAAGTTATTTATTATAATAATACCGCATTACTAGTTTGTTTTTATAAAATAACGGTGAATCAAATTCACATTAAAGTAAATACCGACAAAAGTTTTCGAAAAACTTTTTTACTCACCCGTTTTCATTCATTTCTTATTGTATCCTAAATCTGTTTACAGTAATTGATATATAAGTTAATTAACTTTAAATAAAGCAGTGACTATAGATATGGTTAGAGGCAGGTTACAAAATAAAACACCTATGTAATTAAATTGAGGTTTGTCCAATTCAAATTAAATCCGTGAAAATTTTATAATTGAGTAGAACTAAAATACTTTAGCGTGAAGACTAATAGTGGGTTCAAATGACACCGATTTTTGTGTACGCAGACTTTGAACTTTGAACAAAAAATGTCTGCAAAGACTCAGACTTGCAACTAAGTCTGCGCAGACAAGATATGTCGGTGTGATATATTTTTTTTAATTCAACATTCACAATTGTCAATTAAAAAATAGATAGGTATTAGGTACCTTAATAAATAAGTAATATTTAATATGTGTTGGAAGTCACGTAGTACGCAAAAGATACTTTCTCATTGTGACAATTATGATGATATCAGGAGATAATGGTTTAGTTAAATTAAATTTCATCATATCAGCCAATTGCCGTCCTCTGCTGAACGTAAACCGATTATATTACATTAATAATAATTATTATTATTTATAAATAATTATAAATAATAATTATATTGTAGCAGTCCGCATCCATCTGCTGGCAGCCACCTTCTTCAAATCATCGATCCATTGTGCCGCAGGGCGTCCCACATAGCGTTTCCCCGTACGTGGTCTCTACTCCTAACACATGTCTACATCAGCAGCCATCTGTCCGCCTACAGACATGGCCGGCCCATACATTTAGCCTGATCAAACTGCTATGAAATTATTTTGAGATCCAACGAAAATTATATGCTTATAATATCTAAATACATCACATGGGAGTAATACATCACATGGTTTAAAAGAGTGTCCGTGGAGTTTCTTGCACGGTCTTCTCCATAGAGATCTAGGCTTTGGAACGTGCAGATGGCTTCCATGTTTTTGGCTGACCGACCTTGACGTTTCAAAAGTGCCTGTAAATAGTTTATTTGAAATAAAATGCATTTAAATTTAAAACTAGGGCATGACACATAACCAGTAGCTTATGAATTTGTGGTCACTTCCACGAACTTATAGTAAAAATTAAGTCAGTGGTCCTGTGCATTTTACATCCATTGGCTACCCGCGACCCTCACCAGGTCATCGGTCTACCTTGTCCAGGTCCTCCGACGCTGCGTCTTCCGGTCCATTAACCATCTGTTCTGCGAGCAATGTGCTTTGCCCACTGCCACTTCAGTTTGGCAATCTTTCGGGCTATTTTGGTAACCTTGGGTCTCTTGCGGATCTCATAATCTCATCATCATCTGCCTAGCCTTTTCCCAACTATATTAGGGTCGGCTTCCAGTCAAGCCGGATTTAGCTAAATACCAGTATTTTACGAGGAGCGGCTGCCTACCAGACCTCCACAACCCATTACCTGGGTAACACGGTACTTCATGGCAAGACTGGAGTCAGATTTACTGGTTTCTGACTATCCGTAACGACTGCCAAAAATCTACAAATGACAGCCGGGACCAACGGCTTAACGTGCTTTCCGAGGCATGGAAGAAACTCGGTATGTTTAGATGGTCACCCATCCACAGACCAACCTTAGCAAGCCTTGCTTAACCTTTGAAGATCGACCCGTGCGGCTGTTTTCACCTAGCCACGAGCTCCTCGGATTGCGGATCTCATCATTCCTGATTATGTCCCAAACTTAAAGCCGGACAAAAATTTGAAAAGGTCAAAAAAGATGGACGTCTAATTCACAAAAGAAAGCACCGATTGCGTTTAATTGAATAAGAACTCCATTATCTCCTGACATTAGAATCAAAATCGCATGTCAAAGCTGACCTTTTTACGCGTGTTAAATTATCTAGAACGGAGTCTGTTAATTATGTTATGTACTAGAATAGAATATGCATACTTTACAGTATGTATATAGTATTTTATTCTGGTTATATAATGGCTTTTTATTGTGTTTTGATTGAGAGGAGTATTTTTATGGCCGATCAGGTTATGTATCTATTAAATAACTATTCGGAACGGATATGAATGAAGATCAAATGTCAAATGAGTGCGTAATTTCCTCTCGGCGGTAGATTTACAAAATTGCATGACAGTTTTTTAATTGATATTATTCATATGCTTCCTATAATGTTATAATATTAAACTAGCTTCTTCCAGCAGCTTCACCCGCGTGATTTCTAGGGAACACACTACCGGGAAAAAAATGGAATAGCTTATGTGATATTTCAGACTATAATCTATCTCTGTTCCAAATTTCATCCACATCTGTTCAGCCGTTCTGGCGTGATTGAGTAACAAACATCCATTCAAACTTTCACATTTATAATATTAAGTTAGATACTTATATTTCCGTCACGAGAAGCTATACATTTTGTAAATAAAGAACTTCTACTAGTATAAGTTACAAAGCGACATCAAATAATCTCAAATTAAATCAACTCAAAGAAACATACGTGTAATACGAAACAAACGAGCAATCCCACTTGGACGATTTATATTTTATCGGTATAAAGCGCTGTTGTGTAATGTTTTGTGGTAATGGAACTCGTCTAACTCATGGAACAAAGTTTTTGAAACAATTGAATGTATGTTTACAAAATTTATAGCTTCTCGTGGCGGGGACTATAACTTTAGTGTTTTCTTTTGCAATTTTTTACGCCAAAGTACTTGTTGTCCCATGTTACTTACAAATGAGTTTGACTTTAAAAATAATATTTGTCAATAGCACATGTCTACCTACACAAAAGCACAATAATTTAACGTCAGATTAAAAACATTACCTCATAAAAATATTCTTCAGAGATGAAGAATATTTTTATGAGGTAATGAAGATGTGCGTTGACAAAGTCCGTGTCGGTACACGGACTTTGTCAACGCACATCTTTGTAGGTAATAGTCGGCTTAGAACATCAAATAATATTCAACTCAGCAAATATTTATGTAACTAAACCTAATATTATTATTGCTGTTTAAGTTATAATGGATGGTTCTGTTATCGTAATGATACGGAAAAGTGACAAGCGGATTTTATTTTTAGACAACTAGCTTCTGCCAGGCTTTGCCTATATGAAAGTCAGGAAAAGTCTAAATCAATACCAAAAACCATCACCACCATTGGTTTAGCGGTTTGGCGTATCAGACAGAGAGACTTACATACAAAATGCACACACTGTACATTTTTAGTATTAGTAAGAATGGACTTTATTTATTATGGACAAAACAATACAGTTACTTGCTTAAAATAAACAATAAATCCTTAAATATATATAGGATATAGATAGATATAGATATTATACTCCGAAATCTACTTGTCTAAGCCATAAAAAAGAGTGGATGGTCACTGGGGTAACCAGTATAAGTACTGGTCCATCCATTCCTGTTTTAGGGTTCCGTACCCAAAGGATATCCAACGGAACCCTATTACTAAGACTCCACTGTCCGTCCGTTCGTCCGTCCGTCTGTCCGTCTGTCTGTCAGCGGGCTGTATCTCAAGAACCGTAATAGGTAGACAGTTGAAATTGATTGTGTATTTCTATTGCCGCTATAATAACAAATAATACAAATTAAAGTTTATGGTACAGAGCCATTCACAGAGCGCTTCGTGTGCGAGTCAGACTCGAATTTGCCGGTTTTTATACTTGATCTAATATATCAATCTACATTCATAAATGAATTAAATATGGATCAATAAATCCTTTACGTATGATGCAATACCAATACACGAAATGCCACAAGCAACATAAAACAACGACTAGACATCAATATCATCATAGATTTGCAACAACGATTTTCTTATCATAGTACATTATCAGTATCATAATGTTATCTAATCTCACAGATTTACACACTCATCGTTAATAACCATGTCATAGGACGAATCGATAACCGCGATTGTCTTTTACTTTGAATTTCACAGAATAACACTATCTAATCGAACATGACCTAAAGATGCGTCCACACTGCGAAAAATCGATCTTAGTGAGGACTATCCAATGAACACGACTTTCTTTAGTTTCGATTATTTTTATATTTATTTTTCAAATTGGTTATAAATAAATAATACTTTTACAGTATTTCGTCAATTTAAACTAAATAGCCCGTGTACGATATCTAAGGGCCATTTTCACCAATTCAAACTAATCGCGATCAAGCCAAGCTGAACTCATACAAGAGCTGTTAGTGTCAATATTCCACAGAAAATAACGACACTGACAGCTCGTAGACCTAGTTTGTGATCGCGATCAACGTTGATCGCGATCAGTTTCTTTGGTGAAATTCGCCCTAAGACAGCTAAAGAGTAGAATTCCCTGCCAGTGTCTGTGTTTTCTGATAACTACAACCTGGGAGTCTATAAGCCAAGAGTAATTAGGTTACTTCTAGGCAAGCGATCTCCATCTTCAACCGCATCATCGCTTACCATCAAGTGAGATAGTGGTTAAACATATGTCTATCAACAGAAAAAAAAACCTGAGAAAAAAAATCGAAACAAACCGAAGCAAAAAAAAGAAGTTAAAGAAATCCTTAGCGTCCTCACATACACAATACTCGATGATCATAATGAAACAGCTGGTTAATTCTGTTGTCATCTCACCGTGAACACTTGTAGAGTGAACGACAAGTGAGCTGTCATTCCATCTTGTTGGTACGGTTTGACAGCTTGTCGTTCACTTCGCCTAAGTTTTCACTTTGACATGTTTATGGAATCGCACTGCTGTCATTCCTTCTTGTGTTCATGGTTTGATAGCTCACTGCAATACAATGATGACTTAACAATTTTTTTTGTGACTAAGAATTAGAGTGATCACCACTTTATTTTAGCGTTGAATTACAACATACCTTTATCTGGTTATCAGTTAATTTGATAAATTTTACCCGATTACAGACGAGCTAATGGGTAGTAATGTACGTAACAAAAGCTATTTTAGGATATTGTAATCCTAGACCGGTATTCAAAACCGCTGTATAGGTATTACTCAGCAAATATCGTGACGGCTACTTCCCAACTCGTTTTTTCTTAAACTTTTCTATAGTAAAGAATATTTAGTTGAATCACTAGAAGATATTTTGCACTTTTTCAAGTAAAATTAAATTAAATTAATTTTTTTTAAGTAATTTTGGCCCTAACATTGAGGCAAAAGCTCAAGTGGCTGCAAAGAAGTTGGGGATTCTGGCTAAGGTGAGACGGTACTTCACGCCGGAACAGCTGCTCAAACTCTATCAAGCGCAAGTTCGATCGTGTATGGAATACTGCTCTCATCTTTGGGACGGATCTGCCAGATACCAGCTTGATGCCCTTGAGTCAATTGAGAAACGAGCCAAGAGGATCATCGGCAATGAGAGGCTCGTCGCGTCGAAGCTCCAAAGTCTTGAACATCGACGACGAGATGCTAGCCTGTCGGTTTTTTACCGGTTGCATTTTTGGGGAATGTGCGTCGGAATTGCATAATTTAATTCCGCCAAGCCCGTTCCATCATCGGACCACAAGACGAACGGCGATGCGCCACCGGTACATGGTGGACATCCCACCCATACGCACAAAACGTTTTGGGAACACATTCATAGTGCGTACAGCTAAGGAGTGGAATTCCCTGCCGAAGTCTGTGTTTCCTGATAGCTACAACCTGGGAGTCTTTAAATCAAGAGTGAATAGGTTATTTCTAGGCAAGCGTGCTCCATCTTCGACCACATCCTCGCTTACCATCAGGTGAGATAGTGGTCAAACGCGTGCCTATCAATAGTAAAAAAAATAAAAAAAATACTCTAAAAATATTTTGGCATATATAGATTTTATTTATAATCATTAATTTTAAAAAAAGTTGATGCTTGTATGTAATTAAGTAACGTCCCTAATTATGCATGATATTTGAGTTTGTTATTAGTGCAAGCTTCCTTTATAATAAAATAAATAAACAATAAATCAATAAATATCACGAGTTGAGAAGCAGCCTAATCACACCGAAAATAATTGATAAGAAATGAGTATAAATATAATATGTACTAACAGTTCTATTTATAAACATACCGCAGATAAAAAGCCGAGAGCTCAGTGCTGTTTATTATTCTACACAGACAACTCACGTTTTATAACTCAAAATGTTTCTACCAATAATTTTAATAGCAGTCGTCGCATTTTTATTGTTTTTCTACCAAATAGGAAGACACAATGAAAATTACTGGAAGAAACGTGGCGTGAAGTTCTATAACAAAAACAAAGTGATTGGACCCTATTGGAAATTCTTCACTTCAAAACGTGCCTTATTTGAGGTCTTTGGTGAGCTGTATGAAGAATATAGAGACCAACCAGCTGTTGGTGTGGGACAACTGTTCACACCAGCATTGTTTGTTATACACCCGAAGAACGTACAACAAGTTCTACATACAGACTTCCAATCTTTTCATCATAGAGGAATGGAAAGCGTCGAAGGTGATCAGTTGTCTGAAAATATTCTCTTTATGAATGGACCCAAGTGGAAGCTGATGAGAAAAAGCATGAGCCCATTGTTCACAGCAGCAAAACTAAAGAACATGTACTACATCATGGACAGAAGCGCGCAAGACTTTATAGAATACTTGAAAAACAATCCAAAGAAATGGGAAGGTGATTTATACAACACATTGTTAACTTTCTGCAATGCCGCTGTTTGTGGTGCAATTTTCGGTATTGGATCGCAATCAACCTTTGAATCACCATTCTTAAAACTCGGCGAAGAACTGTCAGCAACGAAATTCAAGAATACGTTAAGATTTGTTATGGTCGGTATCAGCCCGAAAATATCTAAATGGTTGGGAATAACGTTGTTCACAGAACATGAAGACTTCTTCGTTGATGCAATACAACAAGTTATTAATAAAAGAGAGCAGGAGAATGTCAAGAGGCACGACTTTGCTGATTTATGTATTAGTCTTCAGAGGAACGGGACTATGAAAGATGAGAGCACAGGTTGTGACATGGAACCAACGACCGGTTTACTATCCGCACAAGCTTTATTCTTCTTTGCTGCTGGTGTTGAACCTTGCGCCACTGTTATCTTCTCAACTTTGACCATACTCTGCCAACACCCAGACATATTAGAGCGAGTTCACCAAGAAATCGACGAACATTTTGAGAAGTACAACAACAAAATAACATACGATGTTATTAGTGAAATGGATTATGTAGACAAGGTACTAAGTGAATCGATGAGAATACTTCCTCCAAATGGATATCTGAGCAGACAATGCGTTCAAGATACTGTACTGGAAGTTGGTAATATCAAAGTAGAGAAAGGAACGAAAATGTTTACTCCAATCTACCAAATACATCATGATCCGAAATTTTATCCAAATCCAGAAGTGTTTGATCCAGAGCGATTTTCGAAAGACAGGAAACCCAGTGATGATATTTATATGCCCTTTGGGATG
This sequence comes from Lacanobia oleracea, assembly GCA_950371165.1. Lineage (NCBI taxonomy): Eukaryota > Metazoa > Arthropoda > Insecta > Lepidoptera > Noctuidae > Lacanobia > Lacanobia oleracea. The sequence goes on along the minus strand of OX493390.1, from coordinate 3,820,842 downwards.
GGTAACAGGATGTGCATAGGTGCTAGATATGCCAAATTACAAGTGCTGGCTGGGTTAGTGCACGTTCTAAGACACTTTACTGTTAAATCCAAGCAAAATGGAAAGTTAACCTTTACTAAACATATACTTAATGTAAGACCGGATAATGTCGATATTCACCTTATCCGCAGAGTGGTCAACTAGTTTTTATTTATTATATTTGTAACAGGAAAGTATTGATAACCATATTTTTGTAAAATCGTCTTTGTTGTATCATCATCCATGATTATTTTATCATTGTGATTAAATCAGGTTTAACCTTAAAATTATGTATTTTTCAAAATAAATAAATATTTTTTAGCAAAAATGATTGTTTTCCTTTAAAAAATAAGTATTCACAGTATTGTAAAAGTTTCGTTCGGCAGTCATAGCGGTTATTTCCATCTTTGTAAGTTGCCTTTTTTTTGCTTTGTTTGTGATCTGTTCCAGAAGTAACTAAGACTGGTCTACACACATCACTTATTATATAATACAAATCAGCGCTAAATAAGGAAGCTAGGTTTACATAGACATGTCCGGGAAGCTAACGATACGATACTAGTTTATGACCTCAGAGGAGAAAGGGCACTTGCGGTCGTTATGGTTTTGCTAATGTTCGAATAAGATGTCTAAGAAACGAATTCAAAGCTAAATTATGTTTGCAATGAATTTAGTAATTTAACAATGGAAGCTATTTTACAATTATGATCATCATCATCATCATATCAGCTGGAAATCCCCACTTAGGCTTCCCCCAAGTGTCACCACAACAACCGGTCCTGTGCGTCTCGCATCTATAGGCTGCCCGCGACCCTCACCATGTCCACTTGATGGGAGGCCTTCTAACGCTGCGTTTTCCGGTACGCGATCGCCGCTCCAGAACTTTTCAGTCCCGTCGACCATCTGTTCACTGCATCCACTGCCACTTCAGTTTGGCAATCCTTCGGGTACAATATTGTGGTATTACCATATTTTGATCCAACCAATATGGACAATATTAGTTGGCCACAGTCTTCCACTCTTCCCGGTGAAATGCCTTTTCTAATTAATCTCTCGTATACAGAGACATTATAGGCAGTGTACTTTTATCTTTACGAAAGTAATAAATAAACATTCCACAAAGAAATTAGAAATTAAAAAACAAACACGTTTAGGTTAAAGACAAAAAAATCCGTTTCGGCAATACTGCTTCCGTGAAAAGAGCGCAAAGAGCTAACCTACGCAAATACGGAATCGTTTAGCCTGACCGTGCAAAATTTCTATGCCATGAATAATCACAATAGTTCAATAGGTGAACTTAGAATTGTCACGTAGGCGTAGTAGTACAATATAATTTACGAGTAAAATCGTTCGATGATGATCGATTGCCAAATGTCTTTCATAATGCGTACAACAAAGGAGTGGAACTCTCTACGTGCGTCTGTGTTTCCGAAGGCATACAACTCTATAATCTCTTCAAAGTTAGAGTGAACTGGCTTCTTTTGGGTAAGTTTACTCCATCGTTGACTTTGTCTCTGTCACCTCCGACCTAGTCTGGAGTGAAGAGCAAACCTGTCTAAAGTAAAAAATAAATCCAGCAGTAATTTCTCACTGATTCATTGTTCATGTCATCATCACCATCAACATCCACAGCCTGAATTTACCCACAGGTGGGCGAAGTTCTGTCTCTTCCAGTACCATCATCCCCACGGTCCTGTGCCAATATAATCCAGAATCTTCTTGCGTTGCCAATAATGTAGACTACCCTTCTCGCATTCTCTGTCTGCCCTTATTCATAACAGTTGTAAAAACTACAAAGAAATAAAGACATTCTGAAACGGATATTCAGCGCTACCATAAAACGAGACAATTGAGGCTTCTAATGTCACGTCAAATGCGATATCAAAATCACATTACAAACGCATAAAACTGGCACTTATCACTCCACCAGTGAGAGCAAGGGATTTCCGAACGGCAATCTTCGGACCGAAGTATTTAGGACAACCAGCGGAGCGAAACACTTGCGACACAGTCTGGACAACACTAATGTGGCCATCACATTAAATTTTCACCTTTATGTTTACCGTGTTAAAGTCTTTTGCAACCGCACGTGTTAACCCTGTTTGTAATGTAAAGACCAGTTTCAAAGAGCTATGCAAATAGATGCGACTCCCTGCTGTGTCCTGCGTAAGTGGGTATCAAGTTACTGTGGACGTTGCCTGCAAGGCGTTTTACGATGTTGAGTATGAATGACTTGTTCCGTTGCGAAAATTATATATGTGTAGTATGACGCAAAAGTATGTTTTTGTTGTAACTATTGGTTTCGGTTTCATCGGAAAAGCGTACGGAGATATTTTCGTGTCTTTGTCCCTTTTAAAAACATTTTTTTTTTAACGCTGCCAGTAAAAATGCGTTGCGGTATTTTTTTTGGAGAGTTTTAGACTTATCATCATCATCATCTGCCTAGCCTTTTCCCAACTATATTGGGGTCGGCTTCCAGTCAAACGGGATTCGGCTGAATACCAGTGTTTTACGTGGAGCGGCTGCCTACCAGACCTCCACAACCCATTAACTGGGTAACACGGTACTTCATGGCAAGACTGGAGTCAGATTTACTGGCTTCTGAATCCGTAACGACTACCAAAGATCTATAAATGACAGCCGGGCTCAACGACTTAACGTGCTTTCCGAGGCACGGAGGAAACTTGGTATGTTAAGATGGTCACCCATCCACAGACCAACCTTGGCAAGCGTTGCTTAGCCTTGAAGATTAACCCGTGCGGCTATTATTGTCTAGCCACGAGCTCCTCAGAGTTTATACTTACTATAGGTAAGTTATTTTTTACTGCCAACTGTCCTTAGCTTATGCCCATAGGGATCAAGTAACGTGAAGTCAAAGTGACTATTTCAGTATTCTAGCTTGAAAATCTGTAATCCGAGATCCACAAAAAGTGTACGTTAAGATTATAACTCTACGGCTCATCTTCATGTGAGGGATCGTGTACATCATACAGTGAACAATGCAGGGAGGATTATGCCGTAATCCATACTTGGCATCTACCAAGTGAGGATTACTTGTTCTTCCACCAGGCGTTAATCCCGGCTATTGCCAGGGTCCGCCAGTAATACCCACACCTAGTATCAACAGTAAATGCTCTTAGGTGCATCTAACTTGTATAAACCTGTAACTATTTTTTATCATTAAAGAAAGAAAATATTTATCAACGATTTTTATATATTAATTCGGAAAAAAGCAACAGTTTAGCAAAGTAAATCGGTTTTTTGGTACATATATGGAATACCCCCATCTATACTAGAAGTATGACAAAAGAATGGAACATTACATTTTATTTGTGAGTTTGTGAGGTTGTAGGGGGTAATCTCTGGATCTGCTGGACCGATTTTGAAAATTATTTTACCAATAGAAAGCCACGTTATTTGTGAGTGTCATAGGCTAAAGAAGTGGGTACGGCTCAGCATTCATGTGCAAAAATACGATTTATTTTATACCGCGGCAGACCACGAAGGAGATAGCGGGACGCTCTAGATGACTTGCTCAAGAATTGGAAGGAAGAGGCAAAACATCGAGGACGCTGGAAAGAATGGAGGGAGGCTTTTGCCCAACAGTGGGACAATGTGGACTAGAACTAATAATAATGTAGGATTCCGTCTACCTACGTACTTATCTTTAACGAAATCGAATAAAACTCTTTTTTGAAATTTGCTGAAAAAAGGTTATACGGTATCGTGTCGTTGTGGATCATTTTGGTCTATGATTTTGGAAGTATTTCGTTGCCAAAAAAAAAAAACTCTCCTTATTATTAACTAGCGGCCCGACCCGGCTTTGCCCGGATATTCTTTTTTTTCATACAAATCTCGCCCTGACAATAACGGCCACAATAAAAAATAATTAGGTATTTAAATCGTTCGTATTATTATTGACTAAGTAATAGACTACTGTTAGTTTTGATTAACATCTGTCTGTTTTGTGTAAGTTACATTTTTCTTAATTCAAGTCGTTCCAAGTTATGCGCGTACACACATTTCGGCGATTCATTTTTATTTACATATAGTACATTGCGAGTATGCTTGGCGTATGTTGACTCATTTTCTTTATTATTTTTAGCCTGTTCTGTCGCACTGTAGCGCAAAGCTTACCCCTATTCGCTTCGCTGTAAATTCTATCAATTATTAGAATTGCATTTTTAGGGTTTCGTTCCCAAAGGGTAACCAACGGAACCCTATTGCTCAGCCTCCGTTGTCCGTCTGTCTGTTAGCGGGCTGTATCTCAAGAACTGTAATAGTTAGATAGTGGAAATTTTCACAGTTTGAGTATTTCTATTGCCGCTATAACAACAAATAATAAAAATTAAGGTTTATGGTGCGGAACCCTTCGTGTGCGAGTCCGACTCGCACTTGGCCGGTTTTTATAATCAGTATCAAAAAACCTTGCAAACATTTCTGACTAACAAATGAGCAAATTTTTAACCTTGTAAATCAAATACAACAATTAAAATTAAACACACGAATGTATGCAATGTAGATGTTTTCACAATAATTCCATCGTTACTCGCAATCAAAGGATGTGACTACTTATTGATTGCAAATTATCCGTTTTCAGCGCTGCGTGTTCATTACTTATTGTATTTGTTAACGAATTGTTTGTTAATGGACTTTGCTGTTGTTAATTTAGGTAAAGTAGGTGTGTGTGTGTATTGGTCAATAGATAGCAGTCGTACTACAATGTACGAGTAAGCTTTAACATTCAATCTCTATCAGTTTGAAAATTTTCATCATTAACGGCCAATATGAGAAAGTTTTCTGCATCACAGGCCAGTCATCATCGAACACAGTCAAAGACCGTTTGTTGGTGTAAAACGTCTGTTAGCGCGTCTTAATAACAGTCAAATCAACTCGTATGAGGAGCTGTGGCTAGATAATAACAGCCGCACGGGTCAATCTTCAAGGTCAAGCAACGCTTGCCAAGGTTGGTCTGTGGATGGGTGACCATCTTAACATACCGAGTTTCCTCCGTGCCTCGGAAAGCATGCTAAGCCGTTGGTCCTGGATGTCATTTGTAGATCTTTGGCAGTCGTTACGGATAGTCAGAAGCCAGTAAATCTGATTCCAGTTAGCCATGAAGTACCGTGTTGCCCAGTTAATGGGTTGTGGAGGTCTGGTAGGCAGCCGCTCCGCGTAAAATACCGGTATTCAGCTGAATCCGGTTTGACTGGAAGCCGACCCCAATATAGTTGGGAAAACGGCTAGACAGATGATGATGACTGGTCTTAGAAAGCTGAAATTTGGTATGTCGGTTTTTTGAAGAATGTAAAGGATTTCCCGAAATTCCTACGGGAATGGGAAAAAATGGGATATGAAGTCGGGGGCTAGTTATACTTACAACTAAAAAACTTTTTTACAAAAAATACAACCGACTTCCAAAAACAAAACACTACAGGGCTGCAAGGTACAAAATAACTTTGGAAGAAAGAAAAATTTTAATTTCGGAAGTCGGTGTCAAAAACGAAAAAATAACCAAAAACACTGACCTCATAAATTAAAGTTTTTTTCTTTATTAACAGGCACAAATAACTGAATTGCGTTAGAAAGTTTATGAAAAACATTGTATGTGCCTATAAAATTTGAGGGTTGCCCTCGATTTTCGTGGGGTCCCATCATCAGATTCTGACATGGTGACAATGGGACCAATTGAGAAGTATACCCTTTCAGATGACAAAATTTTTTCAAATCAGTTCATAAATGACGGAGTTATGAGATAAAAAACATAAAAAAAATACGTACCGAATTGAGAACCTCCTCCTTTTTTTGAAGTCGGTTAAAAAACATCGTTAAAGTCTAACCATTACATATTCGGGAATCACACAAACTAATGAGACTCACTACAGCACACTCAAATTAAAAATATTCAAAACACATATTGAGATAAAAAGGCAAAGGGTGGCTGAATGGCTGCAGGGTGGTGCCCGGTAGCACCGTAGGCTGTAGGCAGTTACAGCCGTATACAGGGGTGACTACATCTACAAAATATTTGTTTGAATGGGGAGAGACAATCGCCTGGTTGTTGGGGTGATGTTGAAATGTAGACTTGATATTGACGTGATATTTCAAGGTTAGGTATTGGTTTCCTAAATTTTCGAAACCAGGGTACGCATGCATTTGTAGATAGATCAAATTACAATAATTATTCTTTGTTTTCCCATATTCAAAATCACAGTACAAAATCAAAGCAAGGCATTAAGTCCCCCTTTGTACAGTATTTTTACTAGTGGATCAAGTTTTAATAAATAAATAAAACGTGAACATTAAAAACAATATATCGTAAGGGATAATTGTACTCATAATTATGACAACTTTTACCACGGGACCAACACTGAAATCCCGTAGGTAAATATTTTAAAAATCATGAGTACAATGACTCCTTAAGTGGTATTGCGTTTATTCTATAACACGTTGTTTTATAATAATATCCTTGTTCTATGGAGATAATATTTAGCCAACCCCAGTAACGAAGCTTTTCATTGAACAGTAAAACCAAACCACCAACCGCTAGCTTATTCTTTAACGCAAGCATATTTACGGCAACACAATAATAGACATCTATCTACATTCCACTTTCTCCCTCAACATTACCGACACCAGACAAAACGAGCTTTTCTGTTCGCAAAAATTAACTACTCAAACAAAACCTGCCAACAATTTGGAAAACACCCTGTTTTCCAACCACCCCTCGAAAATTCACCCCTCCTTTTAACACAGTCACTCCCACACCGGGTGGAGGGGGGATAAAAGCTCAGTCGCGCTAACGATTTTGGAGCGAGCAGACGTGTGTGACGCGTGCGTGTATAAAACAAATATAAATTAAAATGTCAATGATGATGTGAAGTGAACTGCAGATATAGTGCTTCCTACAATGTCTTCCTATAGTGCTTCTTGGAAATATGCAGATGTTTTAATGTAGTACGAGTATGTATCGGCGTTTTAGTCAAGTGTCGGAACAAATTGGGCTATTGGTCCGCAGTGAGCGTTAAACTTCAATTTGCCGATATGGACGATATTTTGAGCTGCTATTTATTGCTGTTAAATCTATTTTTACTAGTAAAACGTAGGCAAATAGTTTCTCAAGCATTTTTCATCCATAATGTCAGTGTGAGTTTAAATTTTTATTCATTTTTGGCTTTGCTGACACTAATAAACCGTTTGACCAATAAACAATGACATAATTTATGCTGAAAGAAATACTATCATAAAATAATGATGACGTTTAATTAAACATGTAGAGCAAATATGAAGAAACATTGCCAAATAAATTAGTATCAGGCAACTGGGATTGGCACCATTATGATGATGAAAGACGATGCTTCTTCTTAATGTGTGGGCAGTAAGGTCTAACGACCCCACACACCCTAGTGTCAGAGGTTCTAAACCGCCTTAAAGGCCAGGGATTATGATAGTCGTTTAAGTAGATATATTGAAAAATCTAAATCAGAAACCTATCATTTCCTATAACGTGATGAGAGGTATTCTTGTTAGAGCGCCTGTTCAAAGTATTGGGGCGAGCGAACAAAAGGCCAAAGGTCATCGCATCACGTAAGCGAAAGTAGGTAGATAGGTTTTACGTCAGAGCCTGTCTAGATATTTGGTTAACTTCTATTTTATTACAAAAATATTATAATAATAATATGTGTGTAGTGGTGACAGCATTATTTTATCATAATTATAATCGTATTCTAGTTACAGAATCGCTATCGAAGGTTTAAAACGAAAAATATGACACAGTTTTGCGACCATCGATTTCATCATTTACTTTTAACCATATTTTTGTTAAGGGTTAAACTAAAAATGCATATTAAATTATGTACTCTGTTTTTTAATCTCGAAGACTAAATTGAAAAGGGAAAACTGACATAGATTATAATAGGATTTAAGTCAGTTTTAACATTTGCACTTGACAATTTAGTCTCCGGGATTATAAAACAGACTTTAGTTCAACCAGAAATAAAATTTTCTCAGCTGTCGCTGAGAACAAGGTTTTATATCTATTTTTTATTTTGGAAGTTGTCTATGGTACGAAAAAAGTTTACCTTACTACTGCACAATTAATATAATCATGACTAAATGCCTAGATAAAACAAATAGATCATATTGTTATATGGCCATATTTATCATATATAATCTAAGGTAGACAAGGGTTTTCCTTTATTCTAGTCTAATATTATGTATTTTGTTTGGAGCCTATAATCTGTCTATTTCTGATTTGGTAATTATTTTTGGAGTGATCTGTTTCTATTCATTTTTTTTCTACTGTGAGTAATCTGTACTTACAGCATCCCTACTATTATTTTTTTTAATTTCTACAGCAGCTTAAAAAAAATGGTTACTTGGACCATTTTGTCCCATCCTCCTTTAACAATATTTATTTCAGTGAGAAATAAGCACTGTCTATTTTGGATTTTTCTCGAAAGAAAACTCTTGTTTGAAAATTGAACAGAATAATATTTTCTTTTATCTTGTCTATGAAATCATGTAGAAGAAATGACATAAAATAAAATTTTTGTCTCCATTACATTCACGGATTACATTCCACTTTTTGTTTTATTATTTGCTTATAATCTTTTCTCTGTTGTTCCAGGAAAATATAGGATCAGCAATTTATCCAAAAAATGTGCGGGAGCCTTTCATGACAAACGAGTAGAAATCAACTCTGCAGCTAGAACCTAGAAACCTGAAGATGGCGCTATTCAATAATTCATTTTCAAGAACTTACCATCACTTATTTACCGAATTAGCTGGTGAGTACCTTTTCATTCTTATCTCGTATTCGTACGAGCGATCATCATCATCATTTCGGCCAGAAGACGTCCGCTTCTGGACTTAGGCCTCCCTCAAGCGTTACCACATCGCATCGTCTCACATTCAGTGGATTCCGGAGGCTTTCACCTGGTCAGAGGTTCTCTTTGTGGGAGGCATTCAGACGTAATGCCTGCCTATAAAACGCGGTCACCACTAGGCTCTATTGAACGGCGCTAGGAGTGTGGTGGACTCTGTCCGCCAATCCAGCGATCCTAGGAAAGGCGGTGACACAGTAATCACGTGCTGTTGTGCACAGTGAGGCTAAGGGGAGACCCCTGTACAGTCTCCCCAGGCTCCAATAATCCAGGCGCCTTTGAAGGTTTGTCAAAAAAAAAGGCTCTATCATCTATTCTGCGAGCAATGTGGCATGTACATTACCATTTATGTTTACCAATATTTCGGGCTGTGTTGAAATAAAAAATAGCCTGCGACTATACCCTACCAAATATACACAAAAAAAGCATAAAAGTCGGTCTGGTTTCCTTTTTTACAATATATAACGACGACCCATGTAGTAGAAATTTTTCAAGGCTGGTAGTGGAACTAATTACCCAAGTGCTTCTACGTGGTATACCGGACGTAGATACTTAAAAATGAATCTCGAAATGGCTCAATATTGGGTGTTAATGACTATTTCTATGAATGAGGATGTTTAAAAAAAGATAACATCTTACATTCACTCTTCAGAGTACTCATCTGACACATTGAAAGTGAAAGAACAATTATTTCGAGACTTTGAGGAAAACTGCTGCATGAAATAGCACTAGATGATTAATGATAGAAACTTAGATTGTTCTGAAAGACTTTGATATAGATACAATTAATTTTAATATTAACCTAACCTGTGTTGTGTGATGACTGTGGATTGTGGAAGCGATACTTGCTCGGCGATGCTCGCTTGGCGGTCAGGACTCACCAACCAGCGGTAATTTCTACCTATAGTGCGAGCTGGAGAGTGAGTGGTGCGAGTAAACGACCGACGGTTGGTGAGTTCTGACCGCCAAACGAGCATCGCCGTGCGAGTGTCGCTCAGGGAGTACAATCTTTGAAAGCTATAGTCGCGATCAACTTATGGTAAAAGCCAGCTCGCCGGCAGTGTGACCAGCCGCAGTTATCAAACATAGAATGTATCTGTCCTTTTACTCGTACGAGATCGTTATATGTTTTCCCTTTCCTCAGCGAGCAAATAGTCGATAGTTAATCGCTTCCTCGCCGGCGGTGAGACAAGTGCCTAAATAATAATGTTAATTTATGGACATGCCCCGTGATTGTCAGTAACATTTATCTGAGAACTTCTATGTACTATAGAAAATTAATGAGTATGCGCGAAAACATATCGAACTACTCATATCCGGTATAAGCTTGTCCCGCACGGTATTTTTTTCAGAAGTCATATCCATGTTAAGATAACTATCACTAAATTCTTCCGGGAATAGCACTGCCCATGCCGATCGAAGTTTGACTAATTGCTAATATTTTGATCTGCTAATTAATACGCAATGGGTCTCAAAATGTAATATCACGATTTACCTGTTTTCGACGATACTTCGTCGAGGCCATTGCTTCATTATTTTTTACACATGTCTGACATAAATTTTTATTTTGGTTACTAAACATATTATATGATTGGCATACATTCATATTATTTGCACTGCATGCTTCAATAGCAGTGCAAATAATGTGAATTTAGAAATACACAGACTGGCGTTTGACATGTGTTTTTCCTATTATGTAGTTAAAATATTAAAGAGCAGGGTGCTTACTCTCGAATATAATTCCGATAGATTGACATTAGAATTGTCAGTCAAACGTTAGGGATTGGCTAGACTCAGTGAGTCCAGCCAATCCCTGACCATTAAATCAACCAACTGACGTTTGAACAATGTCGATCTATTGGAATTATATTCCAGAGTAAGCACCCTGGTCAGAGTGATATTATTATGTTTTTTAGGGTTCCGAACATCCATAAAAAACGGAACCCTTATAGGATGTGTCTGTCTATCTGTTTAACTGTCTGTCTGTCTGTCTGTCTGTCTGTCTGTATGTCTATCTGTCCGTCCGTCCGTCCGTCCGTCTGTCACAGCCAGTTTTCTCCGGATCTACAGAACCGATTCTGTTGAAAATATGGTATACATATGGACTTTTGTAACCAAAATATGGTCCCCTTACGTAAATAAATATATTTTTAGTAAGGGGTCACTTTCGGGGGGGCCGAATAGAAAAAAAAGAGTTATTCAAAGTGTATCGTTTGACATATCAAATGAAAGCGCTTACTGTGAGGGATTTATTTATAATTTTAAAAGAAATAATTTTGAAGTCATTCAAGAAATTAGATAAAAAATGAACGCTGAACTTATATCTTCGAAACTATTGAGCTGAAAATTAAAAAAAAAAAACAAATAATAGTTCTTTACATAAATATTACAGGAAAACCTATAAGAAGTCTGTAGTGTTAAATTAAAATGTAAAAAATTGGTTCGGAACCTTTTGTACGCGAGTCCAACTCGCACTTGGTCAGTTTAATAGTTTTCAAAGCGCCTGTTATAATTAATATCAACATAATGTTTTCTACCAAAATAAAAGTAAGCGTGTGATCATGTATATTAGCTAGTTAACAAATGGCTATTTTATAGTTCACTAGTTGACCCGCGCAACTTCATCTGCGTCAGTTTTTTCATTACTGCTCCGCCCCTATTAGTCTTAGCGTAATGATATATATATATATATATAGCTTTCCTCGATAAATGGGCTATCTAACACTGAAAGAATTTTTCAAATCGGACCAGTAGTTCCTGAGATTAGCGCGTTCAAAGCAAACAAACAAATAAACTCTCCAGATTTATATATTAGTATAGATAGATATCTGACACTACAAAAGAAAAAGGAAGAGTCATTATGTATAATTATATGGTTTATACCTTTACGCAGTTGTTTTTCAGAAGATTAAACTAAAAATGATAATCATCATTATGACTATGTAACATCATGTTACGCAAAATCATAATGACTGTCCGACATGCTCTGAATTTCACTTTCATTTCAAATTGGTCTTGAAAAATCCTAGATTTAATTAAAAAAAAAAATATATGTTTGGTACAAACATCGCTTATTTGTGCCGCTACCTTAACAGCCTGCCTTACCTAATACATAGTAATTAAAGAGGAAATTAAGATCATGAATACAAATAAATTTTTTGGAGCGGACGCTATTTCCGTCATATGTTTTATTTTTGTGTGTAGCTTACCTAGAGCTATCTACCGGAGTAGCGGAATTTGTTCGTAAGAGTCACCGCGGCCCTGAAACGCAAAGGGCATTAGGAGGATCACGGATGGGTTTTTAGTCAGTAAGTGTCGAAGTTACGCGAACGATGTTCAGCACAATTACGCCTGCAATGCTATTTGAATTACTGACGACACACTATCCCGAAATTAGCCTAAGCCTTGTTCTGTGAGCACACATTATACGCGACTGAAGTTCGGTTCGATTGCCGGGAGACCCTGTGCCCCGCGTGTCCGCCTGTAGTGTTCATTTCGTTTCTGTCAGCGCATGACGCACGTGCTTTGTTGTGTCATTAAAACATAGGTACAGACACTGAATACACACACAAAGTTGCGGAACTGAATTTCTGCCGCGTAAGTTCGGCACTTATGGTGTGTCATATCAGCCGAATACGTCAGAACGTAAAATCAGCCGCCGAATTTCGGTCGCGTAACTTTGGTATAGTGTGCTTAGACACTAAGAGTCTAACACTTTCTTTCGTTTTTTTTCTGAGTTTTGACTATTTGTCTGGATGGTTTAGATTCACAATTAGACTCAGCAGGTAGCGTAACGTTCTTCGGGCAGGACATCGTCTGTCGGGGCTGTTAGCTTTTCTACTATAAACTTTTTTATTTATAACGAGTTATTAATACACTTTATTCTCTCATTTTCCAGATCCCAGAACAAACGACTGGTTCCTGATATCAGACCCAATGCCCGGTCTTACTATCATCGGCCTGTACCTGTACTTCTCGCTGAAATGGGGACCGAGGTACATGGCAGACAAGAAACCATTCCAACTGCAGAAGACTTTAGTCGTTTATAATTTTATCCAAGTCGTCGTCAGCGTCTGGTTGTTCCATGAGGTTGGTAGCTCTTTAATACAATAGTATAGTTAAGCCCATACGTGATGCTTTGATCATCGGCAACTTGCGGTTTGGCAGCTGGATCGTTCAGTTACCCTTGCTTAGTGGTTCTGCACCAGATCCTTGCCGTCAAAAGAATAGAGGACGTATCAACATAAAACGATGTAACTCAATTCCGACTTTAACAAAGTAACTTAAGGTCAGAAATATGTTACTTTGTTTCGTGTCGATATGTCTGTCTTCTCTTATGACGGCAGATCCTACTCGGTCGTTGTTAGATTGCCGTCCCATCTGATTATGGGAGTAACGGCAGAGGGAATGCTTCTGGGGTGTGCACACACTGTGCTCTATAATATCCTCAGCGCCGTTCGCGATGGCTAGTCTCCTGCGAGACTGGCCAACATGGCTGAACTTGGTCCGGAGGACTAGTTCATGACACATCTTTTATGATTCCATTATATTCTTCATATGGATAACATTGGCTTTTTTTAATTGTTAGCTCTTACAAAGCTACAATCTCTAGGTATTTTTACTGATATCTGGCTAGATTTAATCATAACATCAACGGTCAGTATTGAATGACCTTTGATGTTATGATTAAATCTAACTTTGTAAAAAATTGATTTTCTCGGTCAATTAATGCATTTTATCTTTTATTGCGATACGATAGCAAAAAAATGAAAATATTCGAAAAAAATGCTTCTCTTCAAGACGAATTCTAACAGAATGTTAAAGCAGCAGCTTCTGTCTGTACATATTTTGTTCATCTAAGTTTCACAAACGAATGTTCTTGAAAAAGTATGTTTATTACTATACACAGATCTTCCATCTGTGAACTCATACCACAGTCCTGCACTTTTACTAAATACGCGGACATTGGTGTGGGTGGTGTTTGTTATTATTATTTTAAAGGATTTCTTGTTTATTTGAAGCATGTAACTGATTTTTGTCCCTAATAAATAAGTAATAAATATACACAGTATTCTCACTTCTTCAATATATTCAAATGTTTCTTATTTATGTTTCCAGGGCCTCGACGCAGGCTGGTTGAGGACTTACAGTTGGAAATGTCAACCGGTTGACTTCTCAAGATCGCCGCAGGGTATGAGAGTAAGTACTTCTAGTATTTGTGTCGTGGCTTCAATTCTATGTAGTTGGCCTACCAGAATTCAGTGTATTTAGACAAGAATTTATATTTTCGATTTAAGTTTTTCTTCAATTTTGTCCTTTGCCAAAACCCCCTTTGATATAATTGGGAGCAAATCACGAAAGATTACAATAATAATATCACAAGTTCCAAAGATACTATTGATCGGATATTTACCTACATCTTAAAGTCTTTCCCAAAATTTCTTTAACAACCGAAAGTCGTCTACTGCTGAACATATTCGTCTCTCAATGTCTCCACATAAATCTGTACTGTCAGTATTTCTCGCATCCAGCAGACAAGGATCTCACATATTACAGTAAAAACCAAGGTGATCGAATGCTAACTTTTTTATTATCTGATATCATCAACATTACACGTAATTTAAGGTGAATGCTCCAGGGTAGCCCGCGAAATTCAAATATTTTTATGTTTTCTAATAAATATTTCAGAAATAATCATTCTTTCGAACTACATGAACTTAGAGGGCTATATTGATGATTAAAATGGTTATAATTCTTTAGATAAATACGCGTTACGATCGCAGATCGCATTTGGTCCACATACAGCTTCACACTGACCGGCAAATTGCAAAAAACATAAAAATATTTAAATTTCGCGGGCTACCCTGGAGCATCCACCTTAAATGATTTCTTTTGATTTATCTTGTCTTTATTGACCTTTAGTGTCGGGAAATCCCCTAAGGCAGTGGGCACGAAGTCAGCGGCGTGGCGGCAGTGCGGGCAGTTACAATATACACTCTGCATTTGACGCGACCAGCGCTGCAGCAACTCGTTCAAATGCAGAGACGTATAATGGAACTGCCCGCGCCGCCCACCGCGCCGCTGACTTCGTTTCCGCTGCCTCATGGTAATATAAAAAGCAAACTAGATGGTTACACAAAATAATTGTACGATGTGAGGTCTTTTATAATGATTTTGTTAGAGTGTCAATATGTTATTGTAACTGTATACCTACGTATACCTCACCTGTAGTATGATCGGTTGGTTTGGATATGTTAAAAGTCATCATCATCATAACAACCGAAAGACGACCACTGCTGGACATAGGCCTTCCCCAAAAGGGGGGGTTTCATAATCGCCACGCTTGGAAGGCGGGTTGGCGATCGCTGTGTATGGTATTGCGTCCCTTAGTCGTGTCTTACGACAGCCATGGGATGTGATGGGAAATTGAAAGTGGGCGGTTGAAAATGCTAAATATAAAATGAGGATGAATAACGTTTGAGAGCGAGTCCAAAGAAGAGATGTGAAAAAATAGTGTTAGAAGTTAAATTATGAAAATGGGTGTGAATCATAACAGAGGAGAATGGAAGAAGAAAATGGGTTGCCCCAAGCACTAGTAACATGAAACAAAGGCAGAAACGTGAAGGAAACTAAATCAAAATATTTGTTTGTCGCAGATTTAAAAGTAATTCTTATCAAAATAATATGTAGACCGCTGTAACGTAGTAAGGCATACAATATCCATGATCTATAATTTTCAATTAATTAATATAATTCAAATCTATTTTATCTTGCCAAAAATCATTATCATTTTAATCATTACCTATCGCTTATGTGAAAATAAATTAAAATTCGTCATTATTATTATTACTCATGTCAACTATATTATTAAATAATTAAATTATACATAGTCAAAATTATTTCAAATACACAAATAATTAAAACAATAAAATGAATTAAACTAAAATACATATTAAATTATCATTCGTAATTTAAGAACTCCGTAATATTATAGAACCTCTTATTAATTAGCATTCTTTTTAATTCTCTCTTGAATGAATTAATATTCATTACCCATAGATAATTAGGCAGTTTATTGTTTATTATTGGGCCATGCATATTACACTTTTTCTCAGAAATGCTGTTTTTTGCGGAGAGCGATTGCACCCAAAGTCTGTACTTCTCACGTCTATTTCTATTGAATCAGGGGGAAACAAATATTATTATTATTCCACATATTATTCCACACAACTATCACACAACGCCATCTAGTCCCAAGCTAAGCAGAGCTTATGTTATGGGTACTAGACAACTGATAAACATACTTATATATTTCTAAATACATACATATTATAGATAAACTACACCCAGACACAGAACAAATGATCATGCTCATCACACAAACATTTGTCCTGGGTGGGAATCGAACTCGCAACCTCTGGCATAGCAGTCAGGGTCACTAACCACTAGACCAACAGGCCAGTCGAAATGAGGATTGGTTTTTACAAAGAACGATATTTCCAATATGTAAAGCGACAGAAGTGTTAGAAATTAAGTACTTTATGATCATTGGTTTGCAACTGTCAGTAGTTTCTACTAAGACACTGAATTAATTTCTTTTTTAGAAATAAAATAATGCACCCAATCGTATCCATATTATTAAAAGTAAAAGCATTAACAATAACCGTACAAAACTGCGTCAAGTCAAATACAATTACACAATCTTGATAACCGAAGTAACACGGAAACACACGAACATCAATCACATTAACAACGGACTGTTTCATACATAATGTTGTCGTGTTGATCAGCGGCCGTTCCATCCGTAACGTCGTGTTAACTTCTATCAAGATGCATGCCTGATTATGAGTAATCTGTTCACTGAGTAACGTTTTGCAGTAAACAGCTTTATGTTAGGCGAGTTAAGGCTTTCTTTAGTCTTCAATGTGATAAGAAATGCGCTGATCAATTTTGCTCCATGAAGTTCATGAACACTAGCACAGAAAACTTAAAGTAGAAACGCAAAATTGCTGTAGTGGTTTTGATCTCATCATAAGGTTATTATTATTTACCAGATTGCCTTCGAGAACACATTTGTCAATCGCGTTGGTCCAGATTAATTATTACAATAAGTACACATACTTCAAATTAACTTCATCTTCGGATATCCGTAGAAGAAAAGAATCTGTAAAGTTTTACACAAATTTAAAGCAAAGTAAGGAACGCCTAAAAACACCCATAAAATATCTTTCACCGAGGTAATAAAAACAGTAGGTACAGTAATCTGGGAAGTACTGTTATTAACCGTCGTTACGGCACCATTCATTATGACGGCCGTTCTACTAAACCACCTTCTGTTTAATTAACGTAACTAGAAAATACCTTCAAAGTATGCAATTTTAGGTTTAATGTTGATTACGGCCGTGGATCTTAGCAATTATATATAGAATAGTTTTAATGTATAGTAGTTTATAAGCAAGAGATTGTTACTTGTTCAATAATTGTTATTGTATTTTAAATATAGATTCCCTTAATGAGACTGCTTTTAAAGTTCTCCCAGAAAGTCCATGAATAACGTCGACATATATTTCGCTGATCGATTACTCGATTTTTTTATAAACCTTCAACCTTATTATCTACCTTCTCACAAAAAAACAGCTTTGTTAACAGCGTCTTTTCCAATTTCCAGGTTGCAATAGGCGTCTATATATACTTCCTGGCAAAAATGTCTGAGCTCCTCGACACGGTTTTCTTCGTCATCAGGAAAAAGGATAGGCAGATCACCTTCCTCCACATGTACCATCATACAGTGATGCCCATGATATCATGGGGAGCCACGAAGTATTACCCAGGAGGTCATGGGACTCTCATAGGAGTGATAAACTCCTTCGTTCACATTATCATGTACACGTATTACATGTTCTCAGCTATGGGACCTCAGTTCCAGAGGTATCTGTTCTGGAAGAAGTATATCACTACATTGCAAATGGTAAGTTTTTGTGAGGTAACAATTTTATTTATGTGATGAAGTTAATGAAAAAATTGAGAACCTTAATGTTGATCATAGCAAGTCGACTGATCTTTTGGTGCTTTTGCAATTCTATCAGGTGTTTAATCATTGAAGAGAAATCTACGTGTGTTGATTATAGTGTAAAATAAATAGATTGATTTGCATCTCAATTTACTAGCTACTTTGCTACTGATACCATTTTAATTTTAACTTTATTATCTCATTTCAGCTCCAGTTCTGCATTGCCTTCCTCCACTCCGCTCAGCTCCTCTTCTATGACTGCGGCTACCCTCGCTGGTCCGTCGTCTTCACTCTCCCTAACTCCATCTTCTTTTACTACCTCTTCTACGACTTCTATTACAAGGCATATGGAAAACCAACCAAGAAAGGAGCTGATGATAAGAAAAAAGACGCTAAAGAAATAACGAGCAATGGTCACATGAATGGCAAAGTCACTACCAATGGCATCGCAAATGGTACTGCGAATGGTACAGCTAATGGTATAGCCAATGGCAAAGCTAATGGCATAGCCAATGGCACACCCAACGGTAAAAAGGTCGATTAAACAATGTGATCATAACGTGTAAATATTTTTGTTGTTTAACACCAATACCAATTTTAGTTCTAGCTAATTTTGAATATTGATTATTTTTAACAAGTCCAAGTAACGAATGCTGAACAAATTCTAACTTAATTTCACTTTCTTGTACCGTTACTGGATTAGTAAGTACTTTTTCATCATCTAACATCTTGTAGATGTTATCCAATGCTGTCTTCAGTACTTCTAATTTGTTGGATTTTTTTATTGTTTAAGTTATGTCTTCAGTTATTATTAAGAATGTTACGGTGTATATACTATAGATTGTTATATCATATATTTAAGACATAATTGTTTAAAGTAAGATTATACAATGAGTATATTGCCATGAAACTCGAAATACCGTGCTTTGATACGTTTGCTCCATTAAAAATATTACTCGATCGTAATGTAAGTGTTAAAATGTTTGGTCGTAATACTTCATGCTATGTGGGTGGTAAAGCTTACTAAAAAGTGGTCAAGATATAAAAAAGTATCCATTTACTTATTTAGGAGCTGAAAATGCATAATAAACTTACTACTGTGAGGATGTTAGATAACTAGAAATTTAATTTCTCCCTAGTTGCAGAATATCTTAAATCTTTGCATTCTTTGCAAAGTGTTATTGCGGATTCTTGTCTTTATTTAGAATACACAAAATACTGTCAATTTATCTACTGTTAATAAAGTCGTGATAATTACATTGTCTTCCAATGAGTTAGAATATTTCTTCCATGTAAAATTTAATTCCTGTTTAGACAATACTTTCTTTAGTTGTGTCGTGATCTAAATAGGTACTCGAATAATTGAATAATATCTGCCCCAAAACGTTTTAAATTAGTGTAAGTAGTATACTTCTTAGTAATACGAATACAACTTTATGCTGTTATGCTTTGCTGTCTTGCTTTAATAATTATTTTTTAGTTAGAAAAAAGTGCTATTTATTTCTTGCAGTGTTTTTCAAATAAGTGGGTTAAAATGAGTTTTTAAATCAAAGGATTAAGGACAATTTTAATCAAACGATCAAATAGAATACTCTAATCACCAATATGACATTTTTTCTACGAATTTAGTGTAAGGCTACTATTAATTAGGAATACTGGTTTTCTACAATTAGCTGAAGTATAGCGATTTAGATTTCTTTAAGCTCAATACCAAAATGTAACTAAAAGTAGTACCACACTCGAGTGTATTAGAAAAAGTGCTAAAAATAAGTTTATTTTTAAGATACTGCTATATTTTACTCACAAAATAATGTTAAAGGCTGAGTTTGAAGGACAGCTGTCAAATTGGAGTTGAACTAATGTTCGTACGAGTTTGAACATAACCTGGTTTTACAGTTTACCTTGGTCACGTATCCCTTTCTCGTTTTCATCTATCAGGAAGAGATGGCATTCAATATAAGGGATTTCTCACACTTACTTAGCTCTACTCAGCTTATGCCCAAAGAAAACAACGATTTGGAGACGCGTACGCATCCGTTCAGCTTTCCGAGTCTGTTCAGCTTTCGCGGCAAACAAGTATTTAATAAAACGAAGACAAATAGGTTATTCTCATGCGAGTGCTATAGATAGAGTTCAGCGCTGTTCTGCCGCGTTTAGCGTTGTTCCGTCGCATTCAGCGTCGAACGCGGCGAAACAGTGCTACACAGATGGTTCTCAACTCTTTGTGTGACTGACACTGGTATGGCCATAATCAGAGATTTTCATTTGAGAACACAAAAATCTGCTCTTCTGCTCGCGGCTTTTCTCATCCTTACGACGCTGTACGCGGCTGATAAAAGCAGAACCGTATAAGTATGACCAAAATAGTTCAGCGAAACATGAATGGAGCTGAATAAGTGTGAGTTTTCTCTAAAGCTATGATTCCACCAGAGATGTGCGAGAATGCTTAGCGTCGCTCAGCACAAGCAATTCTATTGGTTCTAAACAAACGCATCCCTCGTCACGTATCCTTGCAAATGTCTGGTAGAAACGTAGCCTTAGGCACTTGTCTCACCGCCTGCGAGGAAGCGAGTAGCTATCGAATATTTTCTCGCAGAGGAAAGGGACAAAATATGTAGTTCTCGTGAGAGTAAAAGAGACACATACATTCATAGTCGATAGCTGGCTGTTCACACTGCCGGCGAGCGACTCTTACCTCTAGTTGATCGCAGCGATAAGAGCTATCAAAGATTGTACTCGCTCAGCGACACTCGCTCGGCGATTCTCGCTTGGCGGTCAGAACTCACAATGCAGCGGTAATTTCTAAGTGCGGGCCGGGGCGAGTATTGGGAGTAAAGGCCCGTCACACGAAAGCACTCGCTGAAATCAGAGTGTCAGAACTATCGGAACTTTTCGCTCGGTAGCGAGTAAAAAGTTTCGATAGTTTCGTTTTTACTCGCTACCGATTTCACTCGCTATTTTTCGTTTCGAGTTTGAAGACAAGTGAGGCAAGTGCCTTACGTTCCCATTTTTATACAGCATAAACAGCATTATTATTTTCAGAAGCATTATCTTTGTATGTTGAAATTAATTTGATACAGTTGAGTGTGCTACTGCTATAAAATTAAATGCAATCGTTCAAGCATCTGTCATAACTGTAGTTGCACGTTTATACATTAAAACCCGGTCTCTGAATTGAGAATTTGAAGTTAAGAACGTGTCGAACTGCTACAGCCTTTCATGTTCGAGTTTGTCAAGTCGTCAACTTCAAGCTTTTAATTCGGAAACCGGGATTAAATAATTGTACATTTGCGTAATCGGGTTTGTAATGTTTAATAATATATATGTGACTACAATATTATTGTTGTTTTTCTGATCTCGTTAAGTATTCCGTTTGTACGTAATTTTCATCCTCTCCGTAATTCCGTAATTCCCTTCCCTCATTTAATATTGATCCTTGCAAAAACGTGTACAGACTATTTTTTTCTGTAGGCCACCATTTAAAATGTTATTTACAGAAAACTAAAAAACCGGCCAAGTGCGAGTCTGACTCGCTTACGAAGGATTCGGTACCATTAACAGAAAAAACGTTTATTGTTCTGGATCCCTTTTAAATTTTAACTAAAGTTTTATTATTTGTTGTTATAACGGCAATAGAAATACTGTGAAAATTTCCACTGTTTACCTATTACAAATTTTGAGATACAGACGGATGGACGGACGGACAGCAGAGGCTTAGAAATAGGGTTCCGTTGGTTACCTTTTGGCTACGGAATCCGCTAAAAAGTGATTTTTACACCCTCACCGATGGCTTCACCACCATCCGTCAGTAGGTACTTTTAGTTTTTATTAAGCGAGTTATGGCAGTTTTTGGTTTACGTTTGGTGAAGATTTACAAAGTAAATAGTGAATCAGTGTGTTATATCCTATTTAATTATAATCAGTTTATCAGCAATCTATGCAATCTTTTCATCGTCAGTCACTACATGTTTTAAACCGAAAGTCCTCCGCTGCGTCTGTCTGTCTATTCGCGATAAACTCATTTCATTTCATTTCATTTCATTTATTAATTTTGTGAACACAGGGTACAAAGATGTTTTATAAAAATGTTTGGTCCATCCTATGTTCCGCCGAAAGGCATACAAAATCGTGTCGCTAAAGTCAGTAATTACCAAAACAAAACAAAACTGCTTGCACCGATTTCATGCTGTTTTCACGAGTGGTTCTCGAGAAATGTTTTAGTATATATAATTTGTCTAGAAAAAAATAGGGATTCTTAAGAAAATTGTAGAGCGGACGAAGTTGTGGGCGAAGTGATAGTTCATAATAATTGGATTGTGTTGCTTGTGGGTTTTGAAATTCATCGTGTTTTAAAACTGCTACTAATATTTTAAAACCGAAAGCAAAACTGTCTGTCTGTGACCGCTTGTTATCTCTTCATGTTTTATCAACTGAACGGATTTGGGTAAAAATTAGCACACAAAACGATAGCCTGGTAAAGGTCCATGCATAGGATACTTTTATCCCGGGGTAGGTTGGCTAATGCCCGTATTCTGAGGTCCATTCATTTAATTTTGTTTCTTTTTTTCTTCCGGCGACTGGGACCATCCATAAATGAATAAATCTATTATTAAAGCCAAAAACAGACGAAAAAACTATTGTTATTTTTTAATTGAAGTTTTTTTTCTGTAAGTAATTATTTGTTTTTTTTCTGTATTGGTCCCAGTCACCGAAAGAAAAATATTAAAATGAAATGGATCCGGCAACTGAGACCGCGGTTCGGGCGCCTTCAAATTAGTCACAAAGTGTCGCGCGTAAAACGAAAAAAGATTTTGTCGTCAGACTAAAAGAGAGAGCAGAAAAAAGCGGTTGCAGCGCGTCAGCGCTGCCGCCGCGCTGCAACCGCTAGGTTCAAGCATCATAGGGTTGTATATTCAGTTTCATGACTCTTTTTTCTGCTCTCTCTTTTAGTCTGACGACAAAATCTTTTTTCGTTTTATTAGTAATAAAACGATTTAAGAAGATTTTGGAAAAAGAAGAAAAATAGAAATCCTAAGAAAATGTTGCCATTACTTTGTATAAGTCATCGTACTGAATTTCATAAAATAAAAGGTGTTTCCCCGTTTGGAACCTTATATTGGAAAACAAAATATATTTTTTTTAACTATTTATAGGTATACGTTTGACCCTAAGGTTTGGCCGCTATCTCACCTGATGGTAAGCGATGATGCGATATCCTTGAAAATACTATTCGTGCTAAATAAAGACTCTTTAACACTCGCTGACTTCGAATCTCATATCGCTGGACGATTAAACCTTATCGATAATTTTTTCAACCTGATTTTCGTTGATATTTAGGCACTTGTCTCACCGTCGGCGATCAGCGAGTAGCGAGTAAAGCTTCAAACTCGAAACAATTGGCGATCAGCGAGTAGTGAGTGAAAAGTTTCGATAGTTTTGTCGCTCGGCTTTCAGCGAGTGCTTTAGTGCGACGGGCTTTTACTCGCAATACTCGCTCCGGCCCGCACTAGAGGTAGAAATTATCACAGTTTGGTTCTTCTGACCGCCAAGCGAGCACCGCCGAGCGAGTGTCGCTGAGCGAGTACAATCTTTAATAGCTCTTGTCGCTGCAATCAACTACAGGTAAGAGCCGCTCGCCGGCAGCAACAGCCAGCCATCGACTATGAATGTATGTGTCTCTTTTACTCACACGAGATCTATATCTTTTATCCCTTTTCTCAGCGAGCAAATGGTCGAAATCTACTCGCTTCCTCGCTGGCGGTGAGATAAATGCCTTAGACTTGAACAAAAACTACGTGCGTATCATCACTATCCGATTGATGAAATGATGTGCGGGGCTACAGCGCTGTAGCTGCGCTGCCGCCATGTGACACTTTGTGGCTTTGAAGGCGCTCTTCCAGTTAATTGCGGTCTCTGCATGAGACCGCAATTAACCTCGCCGTAAACCTCTTTTACCACCAAATTTTAAAACCAATCAATGGCGTTATGACAAATAGCGTTAACGGACAGATAAATGACCAATAAATCTCAGAAATCGGGCATTAATTAGTCAAGAAAGTTAATATTTTTGATAATCAATCATACATGAACTTATAGCTGAATAGATTTATCTGGAACTTGGTTCACGGGTTGCCTTTATATTTTGAAGAAATGCCAATGGTACTTTTAACTATTTATGGGTTTGTTGGTTTATTCTCTTTGGAGTTATAAATAATAAGCCAAAATACAATTCATGAAAATCATTTATTTTAAGCAAAGATTTATTTTATGCGTCTAAATAATATTTTACGAATAATTTTCGTTTACATAAGTACCGATTAAAAAAATATAACTTATACTTGAAGCGGTTTAAAAATTACAAACTTAAACTTCCCAATTCTGACTTTTTAAATTTCACGTTATGGTAACCATTAATTTAATACTCACTTCTTTTCAGAATATTAGCACATTTAAACGTAAGTACTTTTCATCGAAAAATTAATTAATCTCCTAAGCAACAATTTTATTTATTTTCAAAAAGGACATTGTACAGTCCTTATTTTTGAAAAGTCCCTTTTTAAAAAATGCCACGTACGTAGATAGAAAATAATGATGTGTAAACTTCAATTGAACATTCTTTTGGGCACCAAATAGAACGTGTAGAAATTATTTCAATTTGGACCCTCAGCCAACCATTATCAGGCCTATTGATGTAATAATTTTTACCTAAAACTAACAACACTTATTTTATTACTCCTAGAAATCATCAACAAACAGCCTTTTTCACCACAACTTACATGCTTTTATTGAAACGTTCCATACTGAGAGTAATAAGGCACTCATTACTTCACAATAAAATTCAAAAAACCTCAAAATAACTTCACAGCCTAAAAAAACTTATTGTAACTATCTACCTTTTTACTCCAACACTCATATTTAAATCAATTGTCTATACATTACTTTATCGTAAAGTTTAATTTTTTGTACACATTTAAAATACTATTTACAAAGCTCGTGTTACAAATCGAATTTTCTTTAAAAAAATCTCGAAACTGATCATAGATATTTTACTCGACAGACAAAATGTCATAATAATCACAGAGATTTCGTTAAAACCTGGCACGTATAATATTTTTTATCGCACTCTAGTCTTCTTTTGGTAGGCACACTGCTGGTATACACATTTTAGAGGCTATCCCTCCTTTTCTCTTGTTGTAGTTCTGTCGGTAGAAGTTTAAGAAGAGTAAGAGAATAACTACGGTGTTGCAGGAGACGAATACGGCTACACCCGTAGACGGAGGACAGTCAGATATGCTGACAGTCGCTACGTATTGGAGGATGATAGACACAAACTGGATCTGTGGAAATAGAGCAATTTTAATAGAAGAAATATTTAACAAAAATGTCATCGCATCCTTAATTAGAATTGTTTCCATAATGCAATTGAGGAAATAATTCCATTTATTGGAATATGTATTTTTTAGCCTCACACTACTCGATCAAAACAACTTTTTTGGTATCAAGCTATGGTGGTGGCATATCTTTTATTAATAAGGATAAGCCTGCCATACTTTCCCAACTTCTACAACTCTTGAAATCAAGGTTTAGTGACCATTACCAGAAAAAAACCGGGACAAAAGAACCCGGAGAACGATCAATCTTGCTTGGATTCCGAAACGAAATCAAAATTAAACGATTTTTTTTTGCCAAGTTAATAATAAAAAAAAAACAATCTTGTCTTACCAGTTGAAACTTCGTCATATACTTCTTCCACCACAAATATTTGGCCACATTTGGCCCCAACGCCGCCAACCCGTAGTAGGTGTACATGAAAACGTGCACCAAAGAGTTCAGGAACCCGATAAAAATCAGCGTGTGTGATGGCCAATATTTGAGCAACGCCCAAGTACCAATCACCATGACTGTATGATGGTATAGATGGAGGAATGTGATCTGATTGGTCTTTTTTCTTAAAACAAAGAAGACTGTGTCCAAAAGTTCTGAGAGTTTCGCCGCTAGGTACAGGTAGGTGTCGAACAGGATCTGAAATAGAAGCAATTAAGATGCCATTATCATAATTTGAAAGCCGCGGAGCTAAAGTGGAACTGGGCCGGACATTTCTGCCACATGTTAGACGAAAAATGGGCAAAATGAACCACCCAATGGCTTCCAAAATGCTCAAAGTCATTGCGGCAGACCAAGGTGAAATGGCGGGACGAGCTCTACTCCTACCAAATGAACTGGCCCGACATAGCAAAGGATAGAGTCGTGTGGAAATGGGAGAGCATGGTCTGTGCCCAGCTGTGGGACAAAATAGGCTAGATAGATAACATAATTTGGTAAAATATATTTAAATAATTATGATACACTAGTGGACCCGCGCAACTTCGTCTGCGTCACAATTTTCATTACTGCTCCGCTCATATTGGTCATATCGTGATGATATATAGCCTAATAGCCCATTTATCGAGGAAAGTTATAACGTCACTATGCGACCAATAGAAAAGGAGAATTAATAAAAAATGTGACGCAGACGAAGAAGCGTGGGTCAGCTAGTGGATGAAAAAAATTAATTGAACACTTACTCTGCTTCTTGAACTATCTTCATCCATATAGCATTTCTTTGGTACCAAACCCATGTGTAAGAGATCAGACAGGAACTGAAACACAAAAAAAAAACATAGATATTATAAATAGGTATTATGCTTTCAGACACAAGAATTTGTATGTATTGTCCGAATTATTTTGTCATAGCAGGAAGCGTAAAACGGCTACAGGAAGTTTTAAACAGGGATAAGGAACTATTTTCCTAGTAAACCAAAAGGATAATACAGACGTACTTTGCCCTACCAATGGAGTTTTATTACGATGAATCATTTAGAACTGATTTCATTATGTGAGCCCTCAATAGGGATCGCACGTCCCTATTGGGGGCTATTCGCCAACCTATTGAAACTATATCAAAAAGCAAAAATCTTACGAGCTGCAATTTATTGCTAAGTGACTGTTTTCAGGCGCTCTGAAAGTAGATTCGGGGATCAATATAATTTATCGTTTATTGCAATCCATAATGTACAGCACATATAGTGGTTGTAAATATTAAAATATATAAACAATTATGGACCGAGCGGGCACAATAAATTAAAATAACTAGGAAACAGGAAGAGAAGAGCGCTTTAATTAATTTTCCTGGTAAAATAAATGATTATTATTTTTTATCCATCAGTTTTTAGGGTTCAGTATTCCAAAGGGCAACTAACGGAACCCTATAACTAAGCTACTAACTAAGCCTCCGCTGTCAATCTGTCCGTCCGTCTGTCCGTCCATCTGTCTGTCAGCGAGCTGTATCTCAAAAACCGTAATAGGTAGACAATTGAAATTTTCACAAAGACTGTATTTCTATTACCGCTATAACAAAAATAATAAAAATTAAATTAAATAATAAATTAAATACAAGAGACGCGTTTTTTCGGTTTATGGTACGGAACCCTTCGTGTGACAGTCTGACTCGCACTTGGCCGGCTTTTTTTGAGCTATACATAATTCCCACCCATAACTACCATAGAGGTAAAATCTATGTAGCTGTTGAATTACTAAAAATAAGGTATCTCACAAATAATCACCCATTACCATTGTATTGTTGGTTGCTAATCTTTAAGGCAATTTAAGGCACATTCAACTGGAGATTATTAAATTTAGTAAAATAAATAATCTCAATTAATATTCACGTGGAGTTATGTAATTTAACATACTTATTATGTTATGTTATGTTAAAAATTATTTGTCAAACACATATTTAAAGAGCATTCAGCCATTATTTATTTTAATTAATTCGAGTTTAAGTTGACACTAAACGGTTATGGGGAAAACCATTTTTGTGGGCATGTCAATTTTAATATTTGTCTGCCTAACATACTTGTAAAATAAGAAGATAGAACCAATTTGAAAAAAGAATCCTCTATAATATTTTTTATTTTATCTTGGCATCCAAAAACCAATTGTCTGATTATCTGGTCCACCGATCGCAGCCGCTACTGGGCATAAAAAAGGTCATTTAAATATTAGGTTTCTTTTTTAATGATAAATTATCTTTAACTGGAGCCTGTAATTATGGCTACTTGATAGATAAAGTTGGTAACCGAGTGGCATCCGCAGACTGGAAGTAGAAGTGTCAGACGTCCGGTGACGAGATGGACAGACGACATTGATGCATCCTGAATAGAATCTGGATGATGCTTGCATGGGAACGTAGGGATTTATTGTGATATCACGAAAAGAGTGGCCGATGCTCGGTGAGCAAAGTTGAGCTATGGCATGGAACTTCTTCAACGCTACTGGTGACATGTGGATGTACTACAAGTAGGTACACCTTGTCTAACCCTTAGGAGATTAGAGGCTTGATGTTGCGTTATATTTCATTTATTACTATCCTAACATATGAAAATTCGGAAAATTCTGATGAGTGACTGACTGAGTAACTATCACCCGTATTCACAAACAATACTTTTCTCAGTAAAATAGCAACGCTATGCGAAGTAAGGCATTTCTCGCTGCATTACGTATGGCAAGCCTTTCAATTCATAAACAATACTCAAACGACCCTTGACTAGAACGCACAGCGATGAATAGAACCCTGTGATTGTTTTGCGTAGTTCACTTTGCTGCTTGGCGTTCATTTCTAGGTCTTCATTTATCAGTGGCAAGAGTATAAAAAGTACCACATCTTTGAAAAACCTGTAGCATCGTCTAAATTCATCCGAACTGTAATAATCAAAAGGATTTTGGAAAACCCGTATCACTTTTCTGGTATTTATGGTGCTTCTCTCATTGATATAATTATCAAATTCTTCTTTACTACTATAATCCATTGTAAAAGGATGCTATTAAAATGTTAAATTATCACAAAAAGTAAAATCCAACCCCGAAAACTATTTCTCGTAACACATAATAGACCACAGAGAATCGAGAGACACTACCTATGCGTTGCTTAAAGCAGCTAGCAGGCTACTTTAGCTGTGCGTTCATTCTAAGGGACGCATAGTGCTAGCCGCCACTCAAGTATTGTGTATGAATAAGTCTTAGGGGCCATGTGCGCTAGCGCGCACTGTGAGACCTCATAGTAATATTTGTGAATACGGGTGTTAGTGACTGACAGACAACGCACAGCCGAAGCTACTGGTCGTAGAAAGCCGAGCGCTCACGAAGTCAGGATTAAAAGCAACTTGAATCATAAAACTAGCTATAGCCCGCGAATTCGTAAGCGGTCATTTTGATTGATTAATGACGTTTAACATTTATTTCTGACATATTTATTTACCGGCAACGAGACGAAAGTGACTAAAGTGACTTTGTTCCCGTGTCTACCGTTATTTATTCCAAACACACTTGCTTTCTCAATCCATTTTAGACATTGGCAGAATAGTCGACATCGGCTTTACTTGTCATATAAAAATATTGAATAGAATAGACTGAAGTGACATTGTTATGACAGCTGACAGTTATTTTTCTACGATCTGTAATTAAATCGGTGCGACGCCATGTTGAAAATCGATAAAAGTAATTTTTAACATCAATTACCTACCACAACAGTAAACATTTAAATGAATTAAATGTATTTTTCCCGAATTCTACGGATTTCTCTCTTTTTTATGAGGTAATGTACATAGACCTGGCCCATTTTGAAACATCTCCTTTTAGCTTTCAACGACCAGTAGTTTCGGCCGTGCAATGTCTGTCAGTCACTCAATCTGACAGTCAGTATTAATAGAATTTTATAAATATTTGTTGAATCTCACCCTATAAACCATTATGGCTGATATCGCAACTTGAACCCCATTATAGACAAGCAGTGTGTGTGTTAGTTTGTATCCTTCCCGCTTTCTCATAAACACTGGCCCGATTTTCAACACGAAGACCAGGTAGACCGCCAGGATGGTGACCACTGGCCCAAGTGAGGCCATGAATGGCAGTTCGTCGATGTCTTCATCTGGAATGAGAAAGGCAGTATGTTATCAAACAATTTCATATTTACAGACAAGAAGTCTGCATGAGTTGGAGTGGGAGAGCGACACTTAAAAGGTCTTCAAAGTTAGAGTGAACAGGCTCCTTCTGGGTAGGCTCGCTCCATCGTAGACTTTGTCTCTGTCATCTCAGACATAGACTAGAGTCAAGAGCAAACCCATTACAAATAAAAAAAAAATGCTGGCGCCGAGACTGTATATAAAAAGTCATAATTCGAGGTTTGACTCTCGACTGTTTTCTCCTCCAATATTGCTCTTGGCTCGAGGAGACGACCAAAAATGTAACTCACTAAAACGTATGAAATAAAAAAATTGATTTTGTCAAAAAAACCCGACCGCTAAAAACAACAAAAAAGTTGGAAAAAGGTCGCTTTTCAAGCAGTCTGATGCAGTTGGTGGCATCAGATCAGTGATTGAACTGTATCAGACTAGGTACTTGAAAAGCGACTCGTTTCCAACTTTTTTGTTGTTTTAAGAGGTCGGGTTTTTTTGACGTTTTTACTTCGTTAAAGATTTACTTTTGACGTAGGTACGTGTTTTACACAATATATCGAAATGCTGTCTTACAGATATAATGATTATATTTCAATCGATGTTAACATCTTAATGTTGATAGGTTGTAAAAATAAATTGTTAATTTATAACGATTTTTTGGAATCGTTTTGAGCTTTACATTATCATCTGTTATTAAACACTTCATTTTATTATTTGCTTTTTTCAAAATGCCAAAATCTTTCTCAAATAAAATGTCGAGGTGAAATTGTGTAGCAAATGTATCCAAACATTACGAACATTTTCAATCTTTCTGTTTAGAAACAATAGTTAAAAGATAAATGTTTATATGTCTTGACGCAAAACATTTTACTCGAGTGATTGAAGGAGCACTACGGAAGTTTCTTAAAATTCATCTTATAGACTTTTGCTCATGATACGGTGGAGCATACGGTGGAGGTCTGTTACGGCTTGAGCGGGGACTCCCGTTTCATTGTAGCAGAGTTCGGTGGCAGCGACCTCTCGCATCCGGCCCTAGTACAATCCATGGTCCGGAGCGAGAAAGCATGGGACAGTCACCTCCTTCTGCGAAGCGGTTATGTTGGCAAAGGAGGAGGCGGCATACGTAAGGAAGAGACACGTCACGCCTCAGCCGCCGCAGCAGAAGAAGACGCTCCAGGAATCGGGAGTCGAAGGGCGATTCCCGGCCACCGTGTTTGCGAGCCTGCGGACGCCGAGCGATGGGTGGCTCGCCGTCCGATATAGTGTTCCACGCGTGCCCCACAGAGTAGTCAACTTAATGGACGGGGCCTGCTAGGACCAGTGCGAGTTGTGGGTTTGGTCGAAAGATTACCGCAGCCCTGGAACGCAAAGAGCATTTGGAGGTACACGGATGGGTTTTAGTCAGTAAGAGTCTGACACTCTCTTCCGCTCTGCCCAGAGTGAAAGGAGTCATTTAATGATTTCCTATCCAACAAAAGGCTTTTGCTTAACAGTGGAACAGTTTATGCAAACTAAAATTTTAAAAATAGAATTTAGTACAGCATAAAAGTTTGTATGATATTCGTCATTATTGCCGATGTGACAGGTATAATGGTTTGTCACTAATAAATAGATAAAACTTACTTGCTCTGTCTTTTAAACGGAGAATATACATGCATAAGCATAATAGCATAATCAGCATGTAATGTTCCCATTGCTGGGACACAGGCCTCCTCTCGGTGAGAGAGAGTGGGCCGTAATCCACCACGCGGGCCCAGTGCGGGTTGGTAGATGTCACTTGTCTTCGAATTTTTGGTTCTAGGACATGCCGGTTTCCTCACGATGTTTTCCTTCACCGTTTTGAGAGCAGTGGTGATGAAACAATTTACACAAAGTAAAGCGCCTGCCTGGGTCCGAACCTACGACCTACAACTCGTAAGTCGCAGCCATTACCACCGGGACACCACTGAAATATCCATGAGTAAAAATTAAAGCAGAACTTTTTAGAAAAGATTTTGGACACTAAATCATATTGCCTCTATTATATTTAGTTTACTAATTTTTCTCTTATTATGCACTTGTCTAGTATTCAGCCACTACTAAATAATAACTGAGTAAGCGAAGAGTTAATATTATGTAACTGTCTGCAAGACTATAAGTAAAATTAATCACTACTTCTAATATGATAAGACAGTAAATGACTAACAATCTAAGGTATCAACATCATCCACCATAGCTTGAAAGTTCATTGGTAGAGTTTATGCAGTCTTTTTCAGCAAATTTGTAGAATTGCGATCGATTGACAGGAACCTACCAAAGAAGAAGTAAAGCGTTTAAAGCAATTAATGGTAGAAAAAATGAAAAATCTAAATACTGGTGTGCATCTTCGACATTGAGACCATGATAGCAGGATTGCATACCACCAGGGTCTCAAGTCTGCTATTACAATAGTGTCAGAATGGGCTATCATTGATTTCATAATTGTTGATCAAGTTTGGTAATCTACTAATATGAAAGCGTCATTATGACTTTCCAATGGTCAACCACTGACACTCCATTGAAAGAAATGGCATAGAATGGTAATTTCGTACATAATGACAAATTAATAAAAATAATATGTAAAAACATAAGTATATAAAAGAAATCTGGCATAACTTAATGTTCAAATTTAGTAGTAGTTTTTCTAGTAACGGGTCTTATAATAATGGCAATACGAAAATGTCTTTCTACCACGGTTCTATTACGAGACCATTGACCGACCAGTGATCGACCATTATGAATTTAGCAGATTACGAACTTTTAGCAAAATGACAGTGGGATCGTGTTAGAATGACGAATTTATAAAAAATAGCAGACTTGGGGCCCAGGACTGCATACGACCAGAGTATTACCACAGTAATAGATATCATTCAAAATTCTATCCTCATATGAACGGTTGGATTGCGAGTCAGGCCATTGAGCAGATTTTTTAGACTATTTAGTTTAACGCTATAGCTTTTCGTACGTCTTAGTCGAGGTGAAAATATTTTTAAGTTACAAATTTATGTATGATTTTTTTTTATTAGGTAAACACACACACACACACATAAT
This sequence comes from Lacanobia oleracea, assembly GCA_950371165.1. Classification (NCBI taxonomy): domain Eukaryota; kingdom Metazoa; phylum Arthropoda; class Insecta; order Lepidoptera; family Noctuidae; genus Lacanobia; species Lacanobia oleracea. Next base: position 3,787,867 of record OX493390.1, on the reverse strand, counting down.
AATAAAAAACACAAAGCATTCAAAAGATTTTTGTTTTAAACAAAAATACAACATTTAAGTATAAACACAAAACTCTAAAAAAGTAGGTACTTAGATAAAATTAAAATTGAGGCCTTAAAATACTGTAGACGGGCAGCCCCATCGCGTGTTTACGTACCGCGCCGCTGTAGCTAACTATTTCAAGGACAGAGCCGAGACACAATACTGATGGATATTTATATTGTGACACTGATAACACCGCTCTTTCCCACATATTTTGTTACTCAGAAAATAAATAATGTCTCGGGCTTTGAGATCTTGCCCAATACTACGTGTAAACGGAATACAAGCAATACCCTAAATTATATTTATGTATCGTTAACTACACTTTAGCATATTATATCTATATTTATCTGTATACTATTTAATACCCCACAAAACTGGTTTACATCAGCTGTACACATAAGGTGCAGTTGAAAACCAGCGTCAGGCAGCGCCTAGTTTTCTGGCATTTTGCTGAACTGGACCTATTTGGCGCAGCCGCGGGGGGCACACGATGTTATTGTTTTTGTAATTAATTTTCATTTCCTTTTATTGTTACAAACATTGTGTGATTCCGTGTGTGCCAAATAAATTAGTTTTCTTTCTTCTTTCTATACCAGAAAAGGGGTCAATGTACCCATCTTTAAGAACATCTTTTACTATCATAATCAGCCTATAACAGTCCACTGCTGGACATAAGCCTCTTCAAGTGCACGCTGTTTGTCTAGATCTCCGGCAACTCTCAACCAGCTGCTACCAGCCACTCTGCAAAGATCTTCGCTCCACCTAGCCTGAAGGCGTTCTACCTTACGTTTGCCGATTCGCGGTCTCCAATCAAGAACTCGTCTACCCCAACTTTTATTATTATGGGACTAACTAAAAAATTTGTGGTAGTTCCAATGGTCTGAAAAAATCATGAATTTAACTATTTAGATGTTTACTTTGAGATTTAAAAGACTTAAGAGATGTGCTCCTCAGGATCTTCTCTAAACAAAATATAAAAAAGCCGTACTAGATGGACATATCATTGGATAATGTACCATGCACGCCATATTTTCAAATACATAAAATCCAGCTAAATGTCGATAAGACAGCTTGCTGGACGAAAAGGAGAAAAAAAAAACAGATTTAGGAAGAGGCCTCACGATGCGGTGCCGCTGCGGCGTATTACATACAAATATCCACGGTATACCAAACGGTGCGGTGCGGCGGCGCGGCGCGGCAAACCAAGACGAGGGGAAAGGGTGTAGGTATGCATCGCCGTCGTAGCGGCACCGCTCCGATGCCGCAGACTACAGATGTTTTGACGGACTAGTGAAATGTAAGATGCACTGAACTGTCTCCGCTCACTGCGGCACTGCAACGGTACTGTATCATTGTTGCGGCGCCGCGTACTACGTGTGCTCGCTGATGCGCCCCGCTTCGACACGAAGAACGAACGACGAAGACAGTATATTATTATCCAGGACAAGAGGCCCAAGATAATATCTCCGAAGAACAATTTCCATAAAATTGATCGTAGAATCGTTGTCACACATTGTCGAATTTCGTTTCGCGTCTGTTTGCCTTTAGTTCCGACGACTATCATTGCATAATCGCTACAGTCTCAATTTGAAAGTTTAACAACGTTCATCCGTTTCAATAACTAGATCAGCGGTTCGTTTGTTTAATTTATAACACGTGTGCTGGACAATGCTGTAGTCTATCATACGTGCCGTAACACGTGCTACTTTATAAACATCTCACCGTGTTAGGTGAAGTCAAAATAAAGTGAGCTGTTAATCCATAAAAAGGAGATGTTAAGAGTATAGAGATATCTGTATTCCAGGTATTACTTTTTAACCCAATGGTTGACTGGTAGAAAATACCGCTTTGCATTAAGTCCGCCTATGTACCACTATTGTTCATGAAGTACAAATAAATAAATTAATATATTACAGCGGAAATTTTTTTGAGCATGGAGGATGAGGAGCTTGTGGCTAAATAATAACAGCCGCACGGGTCAATCATCAAGGTTAAGCAACGCTTGCCGAGGTTGGTCTGTGGATGGGTGACCATCTTAACGTAACGAGTTTCCTCCGTGCCTCGGAAAGCACGTTAAACTGTTGGTCCCGGCTGTCATTTGTAGATCTTTGGCAGTCGTTACGGATTGTCAGAAGCCAGTAAATCTGACTCCAGTCTTGCCAAGAAGTACCGTGTTACCCAGTTAATGGGTTTTGGAGGTCTGATACGCAGCCGCTTCACGTAAAACACTGGTATTCAGCTGAATCCGGTTCGACTGGAAGCCGACCCCAATATAGTTGGGAAAAGGCTAGGCAGATGATGACAGCGGACATTTTTTTTTCATAGAGCGGCTTCTTATCAGACTTCCACTGTACAAATGCCAACGATACCTCATGATAAACCTGGTTGTGAGATTTTCAAGCTTCTTATTACTCGCAACGATTGTCAAAGATGGACAAATGACAGTCGGGACAACCAGCTTGAAGCGCTTTCCGAGAACTATCCAAGTCCATCGGAAAGCAGTTCAAGTCTTTGGTCCTGGGGGACTAAAAGAGCCACTAATAGGAGAAACATAATTTTAATCACACAACACTCTGTCAAATTTAATTTTCATCTTTATCACTAACGCATTAGGTTCAAGGTTGATTGGGAAAATTTGAGAGTGACGGGTAGCGTGATTTGCTTTCTGATTCTGCTAAAGGTGGCCTTTTTAGACCCGCTGACGCCTTGAAATGGCCACCTATCAGAGTACTGTTCTCGGTCAGAGAAGATTGGATTAACCCATGAGGACTATGAATAATAAAAAAGTATATAGAAAGAAAACTACTCACATTTACTCTTGGTCAAGTCCCAACTGTGGTTTTTGGGACTAAGTCCGATAACGGAGTTCATATTGGTGTAGAACTGCGACGCGTCACCAATTCTGCTACTGTAACAATACAAGGATACATTGTAAATACAGACAATACAGACTAAGGAAAATGAAACTAAAGGCGAAGATGCGAACATACAAGATGAGAACAAAAAAAATATAAAAAAAAATATTTTTATTAAAATAATTTTATTAATCTGGCAAATACAGATACACACTATATAGGAACACACGGTATTCTCAAATTACTAAAACGAATATAGATTTTACCTAGCTTAAAAGCGAATACAGCACTTTTAATAACACAAAGCACACACAGGGGGGTTCCTGATAAAATCAACTCAAACATTAAAATTTCACCAGTCACATAATATTTAACAAATTCTAATTTAATTTAAGCAAAACGCAACAAGTCTCCACGATCACTCATAATGAACTAAATAATACTAATTATTTTAACATTTTAACTGTCGTTATCTAATGGGAAAATGTAGTATCAGGAACCTAGCAACCGGGTTTAGTCATTCCGTGTAACAGTAACCAATTAGCGAATTTAATCTATATTAATATATAAAGCTGAAGAGTTTGTTTGTTTGCTTTAGGCTATACAGTATATACAAAGTTGCGCGAATTATATTATACATGCATGATTATTATAACTAAACTAGTTGACACGCGCAACTTTGTCTGCGTCACAATTTTCATTACTGTTCTGCTCTTATTGGTCTGAGCGTGTTGAGCCTATAGCCTTCCTCAATAAATGGGCTACCTAACACTGAAATAATTTTTCAAATCGGACCCGTAGTTCCTGAGATTAGCGCGTTCAAGCAAACAAACAAACAAACTCTTTAGCTTGTATATGGTTAATCCACTTTTTACTAACCGACTTCAAAAAAAGGAGTTCAAAAGAATGTGCAAATGTATGTGTATTATTTCTATTTTTATGCATTTTCATCCAACAATTTTCGATCGATTGTAATTTTTTTTTAATTTGAAATACTTAGTATAATTTTGAGGCGATTGTTAATCAAAAAATAGTTTTAATTTGGCGAAGATGTGATGAAGAAATTGAGACATAGAAATGTAACTCTTCAATTCGGGATTGCTGAAATCGTTTGTCAGTTTATTATTTAAAACAGTATGCTCTAAATACAGGAAAAAACACTAAGCGTATTCCAAGCAGATTTTATCTACATGTACAGGTCGCGTCAGCGTGGCTTGCCTCTCGGAAGTTAGCTTCGAGTGAAGTCCGCGCAGGTGCAATCGCGTAAAAAAGTGTTACGTTCTTAAAATATTTTTTTGTTTACACGTATTATACTATAAACAAGTAACAAAGACTACCAGTAACAACAAAATATCAAAAAGTAACACAACAAACACATACACCACAAGAACACGTATCAAACTGTAAGAAATAACCATAATAAATTATTAAAAACAATAACTACGTGTAACACTTTTCGCATCCACAGTCGTATTGCATTGAGCAAGCGGGACACGCTTATGCATCGAACGTATACGAGCGAGTGAGATGCCACTACACCCGCGCGCTTGCGCTAATCCGCGCATGCGCGAGCTACCCGCGCATGCGCGGTGGTATGTTTGTTGTCAAATTGACATTCTGCGCAGCCGATTGCGGCGTACTTTCCGGAGGCAAGCTTGCGTGATTGGAACTGTACACATCACCATGGTACACCCTTAAGTGCAATTTAAATACTTTTAGGATTTTATACTTTTTTACGGCACTTTTTATGGACCGATCGATTTTCAGACCGACCGCCTTGATGATTGATCCTTTCGTGTTAGATTAAGTAACAGTTGTGTATAACATTTGCATTGGACGTTGAACTTGGAAGATGGACCAGTGACCCACCCAGAAACTATATTTCCTACATTTTAGTGAGTTACTTTTTTGGAATCGTCTCCTCGAACCCTTTATCTTGATACCCCACTCGATTTTTTTTTGAAGGCATAATTTAGCGCCAATTTGTTTTTATTTTCATTTTGCTATACCCAGTGTCACTCTCACACAGTAAATACAAATCTAACGACACCTCTCAAGCTAAAATCCATCGAGCCGATTAGGCTCTAGGACGTGCAAAAGAGATATACATACATACATACACTCGAAAAACATAACCCTTCTTCTTTCGCAGTCGGGTAAAAAACAACCGAAAACACTGACTTTCAAAATTAAAGTTATTTTATCATTTATAGTTTTTTTTTTTATTTGGAAGACGGTTTATTTATTTATTTAAACACTTTCAGCACAAAAATGTACAGTGGAGGATTTAATGCCATAGGCATTCTCTACCAGTCAACCTTTGGGTAATGCAGAGAATAGTCGTAGGTGCAATAAAGAAAATTTAAAGCGATTCAAATACAATAATGAACAATATACAAATATAAACAATAATTAAATAATTAAAAAAATATATATTAATTCATTTTGTTTTTATTATTTTTTTTCATTAAAAGTTCTGATTAAATACTAAGCTAATAACATCTCATTTCTCTTTGTATTAAAAAAATGCGCTGACGAAATTAGTTCCTTTAATGACAAAGTCAATCAATTTCAGTCTTAATGAATACATACTTAATTAATGATACGCTTGGAATTCACTATCGTTGTAATGAATCATCAAAGAAAGTGATACCGCTTTAGGATTACCAATTGAACATGAGGTTTTATTATCCTTCTATATTATTATAACACTAGCTTCTGCCAGCGGCTTCGCCTGCGTGGTTCCTAGGAAACATACTCCCGGGACAAAAAAAATAGCCTATGTTCTTTCTCAGGCTGTAGACTATCTGTGTACCAAATTTCATTTAAATCGGTTCCGGAGTTTTTGCGTGAAAGCGCGACAGACTGACAGACAGACAGACAGACGAAGTTACTTTTGCATTTATAATATAAGTAAGGATTCTACCGTTACTGACTGATTGAGTGACTGACAGACAACGCACAGCCGAAACTACTGGTCGTAAAAGCTGATATTTGTCATGGTTCCTTGGGGAGTGTAAGGGAGCAATAAAAGAGAATTTCCCGAAATTCCAACAGGAACGGGAAAAACGGGATATGCGCGTACAAAGCCATGGGAGAAAGCTAGTTATTTATAAATCAAGTTTGTTTTTTATTTATGTATTCCAGAAAAGTAACATAAAAAAAAATACACATATCTTCTGCCAAACTGTTGTACAGTTTGTCGGCACCAACTAGCTCAGAAATTTCGAGAAATCCTCTCTTAGTGCTCCCATACGGAGCGTGTGGAACCTACATGCCAAATTTCATCTTTCTACGACCAGTAGTTTCGGCTGTACGAAGTCTGTCAGTCACTCAGTAACGGAAGAGTGCTATATATAAATGTTGATTGATAATATGCTAACCAGTTCTCAACTATTTCGGGGTCGTCTTCCGTTCAAACTGGATGCAACTGAGTACCAGTCTTTCACACGAAGCGACTGTTTGCCTGACCTCTATAATCCATTAACTGGGTAACCCTCTTTGGAAAGACTCGTGGTTTTTGACTATCCGTAACGAATGCCAAAGATCTACAAACGAGAGACGACACCAACGGCTTAAAGCGACGACATACGCCAGCGACCTTGGAGGAACAAAACGGTCACTCGTTACACACACGTGCGACCCAAAATTCAGTAGTTTTCTCTACTTTCCTTATTATTTAATGACTTAAAAAAAAACTAAAGTGGCAGCAGGCAGGGCACATAGCTCGCAGAACAGATGGTCGGTGGGGCCGAATAGTTCTGGAGTGGCGATCGCGTACCGGAAGACGCAACGTTGGAAGGCCTCTCACAAAGTGGACGGATGACCTGGTGAAGGTCGGAAGGATGCGAGACGCGCAGGACCGGTCGTAGTGGCGACGCTTGGGGGAGGCCTATGTCCAGCAGTGGATGTCTTTTGGTTGATATGATGATGATGCACTTGGCGGTTTTGTTCCGATGGTCGTTTTTATGTCCGTGGAAGACATAACGTTACGGGCAGCACCGGACGCCGCGGTCGCACCATAGACAATCTGTCGAAGTTTTGATGGTGGAACTATGTTCTGTTTGTCTGTGGTGTGAACAAAGACTTGTGCCCGGTCCTGACATAGTCCTAGTGACAATAGGTTATTTAGTTTAGTTTTTAGTTAAGTTTTTATTTATTCCCTTATTCTTTTGTGTTTTGTGCGTCGCTTTTGGGGAAATAAACGTCTTTTCTTTCTTTTCTTTTCTTCTTTCGTTATAAATTTATTACACTATGTTAAATCAACTCAAAACTAAATTATTAAGAAAATAGTCTAATGTAAAAAGAGAGTCTATAAAGAGTATTCTATTCTATTCTAACATTTTTTTTTAAATTACGACTTGCCGTTTAGACGTGATGCTCATTTTAAAATCAGCTACTGAGACTTATCGGCGCCTGGATGTGTTGTTCAATACACGGAGGAGACACGCTATATTTTGGATGGTCATCCATCTACATGCAGACCTCAGCAAGTGTTACTTAGCCCCGAAGATCGACCCTTGCGTTTTTATTATTTAGTTTCAATCTCGAGCTTAATAGGTGTGCACTTTATTAAAAAAAAAACCGGCCAAGTGCGTGTCGGACTCTCACACGAAGGGTTCCGTAAAATAAACCTTAATTTTTATTTTTTGTTGTTAGAGTGACAATAGAAATACACAATATGTGAAAATTCCAACTGTCTACCTATTACAGAGAGATACAGCCTGCTGACAGACGGACGGACGGACGGATAGACGGACTGTAGAGGCTTGGTTCCGTTGGTTACCCTTTGGTTACGGAACCCTAAAAAGCAGCTGTTTTTGCGGCAACGACCCTCGACCCGACCTTATTAATCCACTTCTCAAGTCCAAGGTACTACTTACACGTCTTACATCACATTGATTACGCCATATTCAAATATAATCAAGTAATTATCAGTAAACAGGTTTTTACATGCACATCCATCCTTTTTAAGATTTGAAGGTAGTCAAGTAATCTTTTAAGGAAAGATCTGATGTTCGAACCCATCTTTAATAATTATACAATGGTCATTACGGCTGGGATGAGTTTTATTTATATTCGAACCTATTTATGGAGAGACGAGAAATCTTAATAATATGGTGAACCTTCATAGTTTCTTATGTCAAGGGGTACTTCAATATATTAAACATGACAGTGACTCTGTCTGCCTGTTACCTTTTCGCGTCTTAAAAGCTTTTTTTAGGGTTTCGAACAAAAACGGAACCCTTATAGGATCACTCGGGTATCTGTCTGTCTGTCCGTCTGTCACAGCCAGTTTTCTTCGGATCTACTGAACAGATTCTATTGAAATTTGGTTAACATATGGACTTCTATGACCCAAATAAGGACACGTTACGTAAATAAATGTTTTTTTAAGTATGGTCACTTTTGGGGGTCAAGCTAGAAAAAAAAAAAAAATATCAAACTGTATCGTATGACATCATTATCAAATGAAAGGGCTTACTGTGAGGGTTTTATTTAACTACATTTTATTTTTAAATAATTAAATATAAAAGCTGAATAACTAATAAGAATATAAAAAAATAATATAATTAATCTTATTATAATAAAAATAAAAATTATTATATATATATTATTATTAATTAAAAAATAAATATACTTGAAATTATTCAAAAATTAAACCACAAGTGACTTCATCCCCTTTATCTCCGAAACTACTAAGCCGTAGTAAAAAGTTTGTAGTGTTAAAATAACATGTTAAAAAAAATAAATTGGTCCGGAACCCTTCGCACGCGAGTTCGACTCGCACTTGGCCAGTTTTTTTCATTTACCTATAACTAATTTTACTACTTTTGAGGTTAAGTGACAGCACACATTCGTAACTGGAAAATCCATTTTATTTTATTTATTTATTTATGACGGAAAATAAACAACCGCAACTATAATGTTTACATTATAAGAAGTGTGTACCTAACTACATTATTGTTAGAGGTTTTAACAATATTGCTGTCCACTTCATTATTCACATAATTATGTATTAACAAAACAAATATTAGTAAACTAGTTGACCCACGCAACTTCGTTTGCGTCACAACTGTCCTTACTGCTCCGCTCTTATTGGTCTTAGCGTGATGATATATAGCCTATAGCCTTCCTCGATAAATGGGCTATCTAACACTGAAAGAATTTTTCAAATAGGACCAGTATTTTCTGAGATAAGCGCGTTCAAGTAAACAAACAAACAAACTCTTCAGCTTTATATATTAGTATAAGATAATTGAGTACTGGTAAATAGCACAGCATGAGATGACTGATAGGTACCTAAACGCATGCAACAAAGTTTATTGATCATCAGACGTAGATTTCCGTTCTATATATCACAAAACTGATTGAGTGTACTAGATAAAGCCACGCAGGTAAAATTGTTAACGTAAATAATTCATATCTCACAAAAAAAAAATACAAAAAAATTTTAACAGACCAAACAAATGTTAAGAAACCGGCCAAGTGCGAGTCGAACTCGCACACGAAGGATTCCGTACCATAAACCTTAGTTTCTATACACAATCCGTGAAAATTTCCACTAGTCTACCTATTACGGTTCTTGAGATACAGCCCGCTGACAGAGACGGACGGACGGACTGGCAAGTATGTATTACATAAATCAGATCAGAAACCTGGAAGTAATCGGTGGTGCACGTCCTTAAAAAAATACCGACCGACTTGAGAACCTCCACCTTTTTTAGAAGTCGGTTAAAAACCGGCCAAGTGCAAGTCAGCCTCGCTCACGAAGGGTTCCGTACCATATACCTTAATTTTTATTATTTGTTGTTAAAGCGGCAATAGAAATACACAATCTGTGAACATTTCAACTGACCACCTGTTACGGTTCTAGAAATAAAGCCCGCTGATAGACAGACGGACGGACGGACGGACAGCGGAGGCTTAGTAATAGGGTTCCGTTGGCTACCCTTTGGGTACGGAACCCTAAAAATGATCATCCCATCACACTATGTCTACATCTCTTTTTACTCTACTCTCCTTTCGCAGGTATGCTGGAAGAGATTTCTATTGAAATAAGCATCACCTTTGTACGTATTTTTCTGTTTCTTTCTTCTTATATAATTAAATGTGTACATAAATTGTAAAAAAAAATTGTTGTTAAATGATAAAATACCTATCAATTGTGACAATTAATTCAATTATGTTTATCACACACTAAATCTCAGGTGAACGACCCACAACGCAGATAAACCGGAAGAACTTTATGAGAACACACGCGTGATGGCTACCGCGACTAATTTGTAACCAAATTCATGAATAATTTCACAGTCTGAAAGATTTCATTGGCAATGAATTACGTGCGACTCACCTTGCATGTATATTGATGACCCAGATTGCCGTTTGAGGACGAAATTACTAGCTGGACAACTCAACATTATAATGAATAATACTAGCTGATCCGGCAAACGTTGTTTTACCGAAAAAGAAAATAACGACAAAAAAAAAACAATAAAAATCCTAAATCAGTCAAGCCGTTTCGGAGGAGTTCGATAACAAACACTGTGATACGAGATTTTTATATATTAGAGAAAAAAGAAGAAGTACGAGAGAAAAATCTAATTCCATGTAACTTAAATATGGACGAACAAATTACTGAGTTATAATAAACTGTTAAAAATAATGAATGATGTACGAACGCGAATAAACAGTGGGAGGGGAAAGACTCAAAGATCAGTGGAAAAAGTGTCCAGAGAACAATCGGTAGCAATGCCACGTTAAATAAGTATACAGATTCAACTGATATGAATCAGATTTTTATGCAGACAAACATTTTAAATTATACATGATGAGTGACAATGAATTCAACTTTTACAAACACGTGAACGACCCACGTTCACGTGAGATTTAGCGAACGGAAGATGATAATAATGATATACACGTGACAACAATCTCATCTGATTTGGTAACCAAAATGATTCGTGAGTCATGACGAAGAATAGTTACACTGTTACACTGTGCGTCATTGATGCGAAAGATTAGCAAACACTTGTGTTACTAGTATCATGACTAATAGAATACCCAAAACAACAACACACTTAAATGATAGTGTAGCGTATAAGGTTGTAAATTTTCTTGATAAAACTGAAATGCATTTTAAAAAAAATACTGTTTTTTTTTTTTAAATTGCAAACACTTGTGTTACTAGTATCGTGACTAAGTGACTAACCAAAACAACACACCTAAATGGTGTCGTATGTAAAAGTCCTATTGATAAAAGTGAAAAGAATTTATTAACTAACGTCTGATTTTTGAAAAGTGCTATACATTTCTAGAACGTTAAAACTACGAAAGGCTGTACCCCAATGCGATTACCATTCTAAACTGAGAAGAAGAAGACTCGACGAGGCGAAACAACTTCCCCAGTTACACAATTTGGGAAAGCTTTATGCCACTGAACACAATTCTAGTCTCATGCATGACTAACGATAAAGACTGCCAATAGAAAATCAAACAAATAAGCAAACTATTCACAGGTTCTCTTATATTGTCAAGGTCGTTAATTCAAAATGATGGAGCTAGTTGCACGATACATTCGTATAAAAACCAGAATCAGTCGGAGATGTTAAATAATGGTGGCTATTATGTTCACATTACATGAAATGCATGTTCACATTAACGCCTTGATTTTATCTCTAAACGATTTCCTGAAGGAAATAATTCTTTCAGGTTGTCATTAGATCTTGAATAACGTATTATCAGTCTTCACTAATAGCAGAATCATCATCACCATTATTTACGGTTTCTGACACTTGGCAAAAATTATAGGTTTACGAGTTCGCAATGTTTAAATTCTGCAATCTAATGTATCTCTAAACGATTTCCTGATGGAAATAATTCTTTCAGGTTGTTATTAGATCTTGAATAACGTATTATCAGTCTTCACTAATAGCAGAATCATCATCACCATTATTTACGGTTTCTGACACTTGGCAAAAATTATGGGTTTACGAGTTCGCAATGTTTAAATTCTGCAATCTAATGTAATGATATTTGTTTTGTAAGAAGGTGTTGTAAATAATACTTTTACACGTCAATCGTTTTTTTGTCGTTTTAAACTAAATGAGGCTGATGTTTCCTAGCTGATTACTCTGAGAAGAAATACCGACACAAATTCAGAGGTCAAAGTGTGTTGTCAATCACGTTTTCCAGTTTAAACCGTTGAACTGATTTGAATGAAACTTAATTTTTTTTTGTTTTTGTTTTTTTTTTTTTTTTTAAAAAACGTAGCCCCACACTAGGAATTTCTCCTGTATCGTGGGTGCGTTTACATACATATAATATCACATACACAAACAGCCAGACCCGGAACAACTATCTGTAGGCCATACAAATATTTGTTCCGTGCGGGAATCGAACCCGCGACACGCACCGCAGCAGTCAATCACTCAACCACTGCGCCAACCGTGCCGATTAGATATTAGGACACAGTTTTTTTTTTTTTTTAATTTGTAATGGGTTTGCTTTGTCATCTCTGACTTAGACTAGAGTCAAGAGACTCTAGTCTAAGTCAGAGATGACAGAGACAAAATCTACGATGGAGCGAGCCTACCCAGAAGGAGCCTGTTCACTCTAATTTTGAAGAGATAGTTGTAAGCTTTGGAAACACAGACGCAGGCAGAGAGTTCCACTCCTTTGCTGTGCGCATTATAAAAGACGTTTGAAAACGCTTAGTGAGAATTGGTGGAATAATTTAGTTTTAATCCCGGTAGTTGAGATAATAGAATAACTAATATCAAAAGATAATAAATACTACTAAAGCGGACGATGCTGTGGACAGTTGTTTATATGACCCGTTAATTGCAAAAAACGCGGGCATTATTAATAAGGTAGGTAATGCAGATCTCAAGTTTGATAGTAGTTCTAATGTTAATTTTGACAGCAATGCTATTAATTTTGTTAGTCATTAGGGTATAGGATGACCTAGTTGTTTTATTTGTCTTGAAACAGATATAGTATTTATCCGGCGCACCCTGTGCAGTTAACCACGCTATCTCATGGTAGACTAGGTAACCTTTTCAAGCGCAAAGATAATATTCTGTTATGTCTGGAGTCAATAAGAGATAAGAAAGTGAACTCCCACGACAGATGTCAGACAGGTGAATCTAATTCGAGAGTGGAATGTCTAAAAATCATATTTCATAGTTTGTTGCAAATTTTGAACTTCGTATTATTTACTTTTACGAACATATTGATTGTATGTAACTCCGACGTTTTGCCTAGCTCCAAAAAAAAAATAGCTTGGGTCATTTGTTTTTGTTTGTTTTAAAAGGTATATTCTGAATATTAATTCATCAACTGTGATAGTGGTTTTTTACTTCCGTAAAAATATACGCCAACAATAATCAGAATACAGCGTTGCGTTTTCCTCGTGACATAATATAAAATTACGAGTAGAAACTCAGTTTGGCCAACGCCATGTTTTTTTTTTTCTTTTCATTCACCTGAGTAAGATTCGTTAACTTTCTCGGTGGAGCAAAAAATCAAGTCAATATAAGTTTTATTAAGTACATCGTCAATGCATGACATTCAATATCACGGATTCAATCCTATCTAACTAGCGGACATCTCACGGCTTCACCCGCGTAGTTCCGTTCCCGTGAGAGTACAGGAATAAAATATAGCCTATATTACTCCCTGATAATGTAGCTATTAATTACTGAAAGAATACATACAAAAATAAAAATCTTTCCTCTTTTTAATTAGTATGGATAACTTTATTTCGGATCATTAATAATACCCATGCCTTTGCGAGTAAGTACAATATCTTATTATTGATTAAAAACTCCCTTCGTGTTGAATTTAGAAATGGGATTGAAAAGAGTAATTATACTTCTATTATTAGCTTCTCCTTCATACAGATTAGCCTCGAGTGCGAAAAAATTAGTAGAACAACTTTTTCTTGTTGGAATACGTCCAAAATTAAGTGACTTACATTTTTCTTTTGAGATTATAGCTAAATAGTCAACCTCACCTGTTAAAAATCCGGATATGTCTGGGACTCATTTTGAATTCCAAAATACTTATATTCTAAAGCAAGTGCACACGATATCCTTGAATTCAAATGCAAGTGACGATTTCCAGCATTTTAATCGATGTTATAGAGCCTTGACTTATGATAGCAAACGAATTCAGATTAACTAGGTCAATGGCTGACTGAGTGACAATTTAGCATGCAGACTTTTGAAGTCTCGCTCGAGGTTGATCTAATCTAAAAGAATTTATTGCATGTAAACTCACTCATCACCTGCCTAGCCTTTGCCCAACTATATTGGGGTCGCCTTCCTGTCCAACCGCATTTAACATACTATAGGAGGTAATTTATAAAATAAAGCAAATACCTCAGCTAAATACAAAACACGATATAATATATAAAACATACAAAACACACACGACATACGAGATATTTAAAACAGTAGAAAAGCTACACGAAGAAGAGGTAGTTAAAGTTAAGAAGAGGTAGTTAAAGTTAAAGAGTTAAAGTTGTAAGATAGAGAAAGAAGAAAACGATCTACTACATCTTTTATTTTTAAGTGTAGGAAATCATCAAATGACTCCTCCCGCTCTGGGTACAGCAGGAGGGAGTGTCAGACTCTTACTGACTAAAACCCATCCGTGTTCCTCCTAGTGCTATTTGCGTTCTAAGGCCGCGATTTACTCTTTCTTATTTTATTTATTTATTTATTTATTTATTTATTTAAACTTCATGTACAATAGTGTTACATAGGCGGACTTAATGCAACAAGGCATTCTCTACCAGTCAACCTTTGGGTTAAAACGAAACACACTGTGGTAGGTGTACAGCAAATAAATAATATATTAAATAGAATATTTTTCGGAAAAAAAAAGAAATATACAAAGAAATAACATAATTATATAATACAAGTATGTAAATGAATAAACTAAATATATATTACCAATAAAATACACATATATTGGTAAAATAATAAACTAATAAATATGATCATCATCTGCCTAGCCTTTTCCCAACTATATAGGGGTCGGCTTCCAGTCAAACCGGATTCAGCTGATTAAACTAATAAATATGATGATTTATAATTATCTTTCTGATTAAGAGAACTCATAATAATAATGACGAAGAACAAACTAAGAATCAGGCTTTCAAGTAGTGTTTTCGGATTTTACGTTTAAAGGAAAATTTAGATTCAGCCTTCTTGATGTCAAGGGGCAGCATATTCCAGAGTTTAATGGTGGTAATGGCATAAGAATTAGACAAAAACCCGGTGCGGTGAGAAGGAATATGTAGAATGCAATTTTGGATGCTCGGTGGTTAAGTCTATGAGAACTGCCCAATACTTTAAAATATTGTTTTAGATAATCAGGAGCCCAAGGATCATTCATAATAGTAAAGAGCATGCAGAGGGATCTGAGGGATCTCCTATGACGGATAGGCAGCCATTTAAGCTGAGAACGGAAGGAAGAAATGTGATCATATTTACGAAGGCCAAAAATGAAACGAATACAGTTGTTAAGAAGTCGATCCAGTTTGTTAAGAAATTCTTGGGATAGATCAGAGTAGCAAACATCAGCATAATCAATTATGGGAAGCACAAGTGATTGGATTAAAGTGGTCTTAGTGCTTGGAGGAAGAAAATTCTTGAATCTAAAGAGAGATCGCAGTGTGAATGTTACTCTCTGGCTAACTTGAGCAATCTGCTTGTTCCAACTTAACCTGTCGTCAATGTATAGGTGAGAGAGGGATGACTGTATTGTTGAAGGTAAGTGGCAGTAGTTGGCTGGTGTTCAAGTTACGTAGAAAATAAGAACTACCAATAAGTATAGCCTGACATTTACTGACATTGACAGTAACCCCAAATCTGCTTGACCAATCACTGATGGCTGTAAGGTCCGCATTCAACAATGAGATGCAGTTGTCTAGATTGTCAATGTCAGCTTGCGCGTAGAACTGTAGATCATCAGCGTACAGATGGTAAGAGCATTTGAGGATAGAGTTTATAAACAGAGAAAACAAAAGTGGAGAGAGTATACCGCCTTGTGGAACGCCAGTTTTCAGCGCGCACCAGTCAGAAAATTCTTGATCGACACGGACCGCTTGCTGGCGACCACGAAGATAGGAAGAAAACCAATCCCGTGCGGACGAAGAAACCCCAATTTGAGACAGAATAGCCAGAAGGATGTCGTGATCAACGGTATTAAAAGCATTGGAGAAATCTATTAAAACTAACACCGTTAATCTCGAATTCTCCAGGCCATTCCTAACGTCTTCAGTAACCTTAAGTAAGGCTGTGGCTGTGCTGTGACCAGGCCGAAAACCTGATTGGAAAGGGGATAAAAGGTTATTCCTAAAAACAAAGGAAGAAATTTGACTAAGAGCAACTGCTTCCAGGATCTCAGACAGGAAAGGGAGAATGGAGATTGGTCTGTAGTGATTGAATAAAGTCGGGTTCGATATTTTAGGAAGAGGGATTATGAAGGCTTTACGCCAGGTTGCAGGAAATACCCCAGTCTGTAGAGAGACATTAATTATGTGTGATAACAGGGAGAATAGTTTCAATTACGAGGGATAGCATAGTTCTGCTGATACCATCACAGCCAACAGCCCTGGACTTAATAGCATTGAAAGTTTTGAGGATCTCAGAGTCGTTTACAGGGGAAAAAGAAAAAGAATCAGGAAGTAAGATAGGCGTGGAAGTGATCTCAAGAATAGTGTTGGTTTTGATAGCAACCGCAAGCATCGCCGCCGATGAAAAGTGTTTATTCAAATCACTCAAGGACACGTTAGGAGAAATAACATTAGACGAAGACTTTGTTATGCCGAGTGATTTGAGAAACTTCCATATATCAGCAGATTTTATCTGAATTGTATTCGTATGAGAGATAGACAGTACATAGTTTGCTCGCGGGTTTCATCCGCTAAGCATAATCATGATTGGGTCATATGTCAGGTCATGTGAAAAAAAAACCAGCCAATTGCGAGTCGGACTCGCACACGAAGGGTTCCGTACCATATACCTTAATTTTCATTATTTGTTGTTTTAGCGGCAATAGAAATATACAATCAGTAAAAATTTCAACGGTCTACCTTTACGGTTTTTGAGATACAGCCCGCTGACAGACAGATGGATGGACGGAAGGAGAGCGGAGGCTTAGTATTAGGGTTCCGTTGGCTACAAATTGGGTACGGAAACTTAAAAACCATCAAATAGGTCCCAATAAACACCAGACGACATCGCGACAGACTAAAACGAAGATGGTGGGACAAACTAGACTCTTACCGAATGTTATGGTCCGGACTAGTAAAAGATGAGAGTAGTGGTGGGAAAGAGAGAGTAATGCCTTATCACAGCAAAGAGGCAAAATAGGCTAGATAGAGATAGAGGACGGAACTGAACTGGAGAAAATGGTTGATCTCTATTTCTATCAACCATCTTCTAAGCTAAGGCATCTCTCTGCTTTTTTCTTTTACCTCTACTCTCGTCTTTTGCTAGCCCGGACCATGACATACGGTACGAGTTAAGTTATTCTTCATTACGTCTCTGATATAAGGAAGACTAACTCATATAAATGGGTATCGGAGCATTATATTGATGATGATGATGACAGGTATAACAACATGAATCATCACTATTATTGTTTAAAGATTTGCAACATTAGTTTACGCGCAATATAAAATAAGAACAATGCTGTTAATAATACAAGTCAACCTTTAAAGATTATTGCATTTTTATGGTTACTTACAATAATAATAAATAATAATATAATCTTCTGCTTTATAACAATATGGATAAAATTAGAAATACAATAGATGATATCATGGCTTACAGGGATTTTAAAGATAACTGGGATAGTCATGTTTTTCATGAGTGTCGTGAGAATTAGATAATGAAGAATCTCTTGGTGTGGCTATTTGCAGAAAATTGCGCAAGCAAGGTTTTTTGTACAATATAATAATATTTTATGTTAATCATACGTAAACTACACACAAAAAATAAAAACAACGGGTTTCACTTCGGGATTGCCGGTAGAAACGAAAACTTGAATACGTGCTTCTCTCCCTCCGTCTTACGAATTTTGCGAGTTTAATATTTTTTACCCATCACAAAAAAGTGCACAACGCCGCTTAAGAAGTTTGCAGGAAACGTGACCGTCTTACAAATTTTCGATCAGGATCACGTGTCCTGACGCGAGTTTAATATATTTTACCCATCACAAAAAAGTGCACCACGCCGACAAAGAAGTTTGCAGGAAACGTGACCGTCTTACGAATTTTCGATCAGGATCACGTGTCCTGATGCGAGTTTAACATTTTTTACCCATCAGAAAAAGTGCACAACGCCGCTATAGGTTTCACTTCAAAAAAAAAAAAACAAATAGTGACAAAATCTTGATTGTGTTAAAGAGTTACCTAGTTATTGTAGTGGTGTTTACCGTTAAAAAGAATAAACAAATAAAAGTTACAAATAACCCAAAAAATAAAAGTTTATGGAGAGTAGTAAAGTTTGTATCCCGAATATATGGAGAAGAAATTAAATCAGAGATTCTATAGACAAATACAATAGTATTACTGTTTGCTCAGCAACATTAGCTAGCAGTTTAATTTTTGCACCATTGCGGTTCTTTTTAGGGTATTGGACCCAAAGGGTAACCAGCAGAACCCTATTACTAAGCTTCCGCTGTCCATCCGTCCGTCCGTCTGTCTGTCGGCGGGTTGTATCTCAAGTACCGTAATAGGTGGACAGAATTTTCACAGATTGTGTATTTCTATTGCCGCTACAACAATAAATAATAAAACATTAAGGTTTATGGTAAGGAACCCTTCGTGTACGAGCGCGACTCGCACTTGGTCGTCTTTTTTTATCTGCTGTAGAGTTCCACTTTCATCGGCTCGTGTTTCCAAAGATTATGATAAAAATGTTTAAGGTATCAACTGGGTCATAACTTTGTACATTTCCATGTGATTCCATCAGATAATAGCAGTATTATCCAAATAATAAAATTTATCAAACACGTTATTTTTACATCAATATTTTTCTTTTCGACCGTCGGGAATATTAACTATACAAGGTTATTTGTAAAACACCAACAATCTCTTAGGCAAGTACAAAAAACTTTTACTTTGAGAACCCTAAAAACTCAAAAAATAAATAAAAGTTGTTTCATACATTTTCACTGGATATATATTGCATTTTGTATGAAACAGCAGATTTTTACAAATAACCCTGTATTATTTTATACCATCTTCTTTTCCTGGCAAATTCTAAACACTACATTATATAGTTATGTTTTCCGTACAAATCACAAATACCACACCACACACATAATAATATCGCACCTTAACACCAACTTGCTGATTTGAGTAATTTATTTGAGATCAATTTAACGATATAACCAAAACACGTTTTATCTAGCTCGAAAGAAAAAGAAGTGTAACTTAAATCCAAACGAATAATAATATCTGCTATTATTTTTGCCAAATTTTAAATACTATACAATAGAACAATCATCGCCTTGTTCCACGCTTTTTATCATCTAAATAAGTGACCTAATAAGTCTTTCTGTCATTTAAGCTGACATCATCATGTATGCAGATATTATGGCCACAATAGTACAACGCTTGCCAAGAATGGCCTGTGGATGGATGACCATCTTAACATACCCAGTTTCCTCCGTGCCTCGGAAAGCACGTTATGTCGTTGGTCCCGGCTGTCATTTGTAGATATTTGGCAGTCATTACGGATAGTCAGAAGCCAATTAATCTAACTCCAGTCTTGCCATGAAGTACAGTGTTACCCAGTTAACGGGTTGTGGATGTCTGGTAGGCAGCCGCTCCGCGTAAAATATCCGGTATTTAGCTAAATCCGGTTTACTGGAAGCCGACCCCAATATAGTTGGGAAAAGGCTAGGCAGATGACCGAAATCTCCTAAGTCTCTAGTATTTTGACAAGAATTTAACATTGAGATGACATTGCGACTTAAATTAGAACGTTTTTAAGTACTTACTAAGATTAGCCTTTAGGTCATTGAGACATTCAATAGAACAATAGGCCCGAATAATTCCAAGAAATATCAGCCAAATTCAATAGATTTAAAAGGAGACGATGTAATTACTTGTACCTGTCATGTATCTACTTAGTATGAGCTATTGTGTTGCACGATTACTTAATGAATGAAGCTGCTGGAAGGTCAACGCATTGACAATGGGTCGATCGGTTACAATACAGCTTGTTCTTCGCTTTAACTTGACCCATTCACGTTGAATATATTCGCGGGATGAAAATTGAATATGACGTTTTAAAACATATTACCTATGTTCTGTATAGCACAACCTTATACACAATATAGGTACAATGCTTTAGAGGTGTAATGAAGTAACATTCATGTTTCATCTGGGGCCTATTTAATAATCTCAGGAAGTACTGGTCCGATTTGAAAAATTCTTTCAGTGTTAGATAGCCCATTTATCGAGGAAGGCTAAAGTCTAAAGGCTATATATCATTACGATAAGACCAATAGGAGCGGAGCAGTGATGAAAATTTTGACGCCGACGAAGTTGCGTGGGTGAACTAGTACTAATATATAAAGCTGAAGAGTTTGTTTGTCTGTTTGCTTGAACGCGCTAATCTCAGGAACTACTGCTCCGATTTGAAAAATTCTTCCAGTTTTAAATAGTCCATATATTGAGGCTATAGGCTTTATATCATCACGCTAAGACCAATTGGAGTGGAGCAGACGAAGTTGCGCGGGTCAACTATACAAGAATAAAGTTTGAAAAACTGTAACCCAACTACAGAATTATGTACAAAAACAACTCTTCTGCAGATTAGTTATTTATCTAGAATTACTAACATTCGCTTCTTTGTTAACAATTCAAACTTAATAATTTACTTAAACAACAAAATATTATGAACATAATTTGGAACGTGCTCGTTTAGAACTTTCTTTTGTTACCAAACATATCATGATTATTTAAATTTAATTTTTTTAAGGGTCAGAAGTTTAAGTGTAAATTCTCACATATAATTAAGCATTGCGAGGCATGCGGCGCGCATGCCTTGCAACGCACACGTTTCGATATAAATTTGTCTGGGTAGCCATGCCTCACCACGAATATGAACGTCCACACTTTGCAATGCATGCGATGAGTGCCCGTACGCTGCGCATGCCGTGCGCTATCTCTACGAGTACCTTTTAAGTTTTAAGTGTTAGAAAAAGTTGTCTTACAGCCAGCATCAACACGCAACCACCTCAAGCGCCTAACCGATTAATCTAACTAATACCTATATAAAATATCTTATGCTGCCATCTGAATATTTGAATAAAAATACATTATTATAATAATTACAATTATTGTTACCTATTATAGAATGAGCACAATTGAAATGATACTATCATTTTATTTATTTAAACTTCATGTACAATAGTGTTACATAGGCGGACTTAATGCAACAAGGCATTCTCTACCAGTCAACCTTTGGGTTAAAACGAAACACACACACGTGACAGAAAAA
Source organism: Lacanobia oleracea (assembly GCA_950371165.1). NCBI lineage: Eukaryota > Metazoa > Arthropoda > Insecta > Lepidoptera > Noctuidae > Lacanobia > Lacanobia oleracea. Next base: position 3,766,434 of record OX493390.1, on the reverse strand, counting down.
GCTATCTTACATCTATATTAGCTATTATTGCAAAAATCAGACTAATCTAAGACAATTAAAAATTACCATGTTTCCCCTATAACCTATCTGAGAGCTAATTTATCATACTATTTTTAAGCAGCGTTTGCATTCACAGCGCAGACGCAATCTGTCCAAAAAATACCTAATTTTTCATACATTTTAGACAGATTACGAAAACGTTGCTTGAAAAATACTAAAATAAGCACTATCAAGAATCTACTACTACACATTTTTGATTCCAAGATAACATAATCCCGGGATAAAAAGTATATATAATAGTCTATGCTATTCCAGACTATGTATAATCTAACTCTGCGCCAAATTTCATGAAGATTCTTTCAGGCGTCCTGACGTGAAAGAGTAACACACATACATTCATCCATCCATCGTCCATCAAACTTCGCATTTATAATGTTAGTAGGAAATTTTGTTTAACTCTTACGAACTGGTACGAATTGTGAACAAGCTTGGAAGTCAATGCTCATTTAAATCATTCGTAATAAAAGAAAATACCTATTCTCTGCAACTAACAATACCTAGTTTAATTTAAACACTGATTTTATTCTTATAATTAACTTTATTCATCATCATCTGCCTAGCCTTTTCCCAACTATATTGGGGTCGGCTTCCAGTCCAACCGGATTCAGCTGAATACCGGATATTTTACGTGAAGCGGCTGCCTACCAGACCTCCACAACCCATTAACTAGGTAACACGGTACTTCTTGGCAAGACTGGAGTCAGATTTACTGGCATCTGACAATCTGTAACGACTGCCAAAGATCTACAAATGACAGCCGGGGCCAACGGCTTAACGTGCTTTCCGAGGCACGGAGGAAACTCGGTATATTAAGATGGTCACCCATCTACAGACCAACCTTGGCAAGCGTTGCTTAACCTTAAAGATCGACCCGTGCGGCTGTTATTATTTAGCCACGAGCTCCTCGTGTAATTCCTCCTATAATTACTTTATTACGGGAACACATTAATTTATATCAAGTTATCCGCAGAACACTGTAAACAATCTTCTTATCATATTTCGATATGAAACTCGACGAGATCATAGTTTGTATAATTACTGTGAACAGATTGCTCGTGTACGCACTCAGTACACAGTAAATATACTATGATCTCTTCGTCAGGTTATAGTAAAACTGTTAAATACCATTTAACTAACTTTCAAATGTAAATTTTGTCCGTTACTAGCTTCTCTCCCCGGTACCCACACCACTGAAAAAAAACTGGCCAAGTGCGAATTGGATTCACACATGAAGGGTTCTGTTCCGGTTTTATTATTTGTTGTTATAGCGGAAACAGAAAAATACTCTCTGTGAAAATTTCAACTGTCTACCTATTACGGTTTATGAGATATAGCTCACTGACAGACAGACGAACGGACGGACGTAGGGATGGAACGCGGAGGCTTAGTAAATGTACCCTTTGGTAAAAAACAATGGCACTCAGAAATAGTGCGGTGTTTACTACAAAAGAACAAATAAAATAAAATAAATTTAACTATTCATAATTTTATTTTTTAATAAATTCTGACCTCAAGTTCACGTAAACATAATTGTTTCCACTCAAACTTCAAAGAATCATAATTTATCTATCAAAACTTTCCCGCCTCGGCATCGCCTCGGTATCCTTTAAATTGGAACCCTTAAGCATGTTCCACATAGATGTAATCTAGCTTGACCTTGGTAGGAGCTTGGTCTCCATCCGCGAATTATGTTTGAATTTGTATAGGTAATCCTGCCGTCTACATTGATGGCAACAAGTTAGGTTACTTTGGATCGGACGCTGGAATACATCCGTGTGGGACATGCTTTATTCTTAACCTAGTGTCAATGTGACGTAGCCAACTTGCCTGCGACGGTCATGGCCCACAAACATGTCCACTGGTCACAAGAGCAAGCCCCATCAAGTTAATTACCCGCTTAAACGATCGGCCTATAGAACCGCTAAAAACCGGTATAAGAAAACATTTCGAGGAAACCGACAAGCGGCATGCCCTAGAACCCAAAAATCATACAACATGCTTCACTGGGTACGCATAGTTATTTGCGATCCAGTTACTTTCACCGAGAAGGGCCTTTTTTAAGGATCGGAAAACGTCAAATGACTTCTGTCGCTCTGGGTGAAGCAGAAGGGAGTGTCAGACTCTTACTGACTAAAACCCGTGCCCTGCTCCCCTAATGCCTGATGATTGCTTTTAATGCATATTTATTAAATTTTAATATATCGATATATTGAGAACAGATCATTTTGTTTTTACAAGCATTGTCCCACACTAGGAATTTCTCCTGTATCGTGAGTGCATTCACAAACATATATAAACTCACAACAAACAACCAGACCCGGAACAACTATCTGTACGCCATGCCAATATTTTTTTTCATTCAATAAATCCCAGTCAATAGTTTCCATTCTAATATCTGTATTATTGAATAAAATTTGAATATCACGCGATAAATATCATCATCGTCTGCCCAGCTTTTTCCCAACTATATTGGGGTTGGCTTCCAGTAAAACCGGATTCAACTGAATACCAGTATTTTACATAGAACGGCTGCCGACCAGATCTCCGAAACCCGTTAACTGGGTAACACGTTAGTTTTTGGCCAGACTGGAGTCTGATTTATTTTTCTGGCTTCTGACAATCCGTAACGACTGCCAAAGATCTACAAATGACAGCCGGGACCAACGGCTTAACGTGTTTTCCGAAACACGGAGGAAACTCGGTATGTTAAGATAGTCACCCATCCACCAGACCAACCTTGGCAAGCGTTGCTTAACCTTAAAGATCGACCCGTGCGGCTGTTATTATTTTGCCACGCAATATACATAACATTATTATTTATTTATTTTTTATTATTTGCGATACGTTTGCTTTGACTCTAGTCTAGTCTAAATTTTACAAAATTCGCAATTCTCCGGTGACACTATGCTCCTGCTGATAGTTTTTAGTCGGTGCAGCGGGTCTAGTTGGTACCTTCGTGGTTGAGGAAGAAGCAGACAAGGCCGAATTCCTCTATTCCACTAACATACTTCTGAAACGATTTACGAGTCGGCAACATTTACTTTAGATAAGCTCTTTTATCATCAGCCCACTAGACAGCCGTTATCTTGTAGCAGATTTGTATTGCAAATACCACCTGCAACTGACGCATTTTTATATTTTTCGTAAAAATGTTAGAAGTACCCTGTTGCATTAGCAGTTCATATGATTGTTACGTAATATCATGCTTATTTTTTCTGAATGGATAGGCTGAATTTCACTTAAAATATTTGCGTTTTTCGCCTAGGATCGGAAGTGTTATCAAACAAAATTGGCATGGCACCATATTGGCCCGTCCACTTTGGACTAACTGTTTCACAAAAAGAAACATTGTACGCTTCCTTTGGGATAGTTTTCGACTACCATGCGGGCGAAGACGCAGAAACTATTAAAAAATAAAGGCACCTTCACGTACCTGATTGTCTCAAAGGCAGAACATCAGAATCCACAACAAAGGCAAGAACGAACGTAAACCAAAACTGTTATCTTCTTTCACGAACAAAGAGCACAATTACAAAAATAAATAACTAACAAAAAATATGATGATAAAACAGTCTCTCAAATACACAAAGAATAATAATTCACTTGATAGAAACGATTAGAAATGAACAGAAATTTGAGTGAAAAACTGACAGAGGTTTTGACGCGAGCCTGCTGTCAGATTGTTTCATATTGTTGATGGGAGTGACACTAAAGAGTTTACTTTAGGGATCGACACGATGTTGTGGGTTGTGGTGACGAAATGTGGGTCACTACGGGCCATAAGGGCGTGGCCCCACTGCGCACGGCGAGGTGAACTGTGTTGGTGACTGATATTTTAAAAGGAACAGTCACACCGCGCACCTTGCGTTCACACCCAGTTTTATTTAATGGCTACAATTCAACATGTGGCTATTCGATTACTCTATCGCACGTGTGGGGATTCGTTACCATTTAGAGTATCCCTAATGATATTGGTTTTCTGCAGTTGGTTTTTCTATAGAGACGAGCTTTTTTTATAACTGACTTCTTCAAAAAGGAGGAGTTTCTATGTTCGGTGGCATGTATTTTTTATTTTATTTGTAATGGGTTTGCTCTTAACTCTAGTCTATGTCAGAGAAGACAGAGACAAAGTCTACGATTTTTTATGTATATTCACCGATTTCTCCGCCAATTCTGGACCGATTTCAAAAATTATTTTATTATTCAAAAGCCTATACTCCTGAGGTGGTCCCATTGTCACCAAGATATAATCTGATGATGGGATCCCATGAAAATCGAGGGAAACCCTCAAATTTTATAAGCACATACACTGATTTTCATAAACATTCTAACGCAATTCAGATATTTGTGCCTGGTAATCATCATCTCATGTTGCTGAGCTGATGATGGACGGTATAAGTCAGGATCTGATGATGGTATTCCATGGAAAATGTTTTTTCAGCGATATTTTCGCCAATTGATAACCGATTTGGATGATTCTTTTTTGTTTGGAAGAGTAATTTCTCGGACTGGTCCCATTTAAATTTGGTGACGATCTGATGAAGAACTTCGAAGGTAGGCAACGGAACTCTTCAATTATTAATAGCAAATGGGTCGGGATTTCTGAAATCGTATGACTGTTGATTGTTTACACCAGTTCATAACATAACATCACGCCAGCAAGCTGTGTTTGTGGTTTAACTTTTTGGTGGTACCTGTGTACCACTAAAAAGTGAAAAATAAAAAATCTTTTTAACAACAAAAAAAACCGACTTCCAAAAACAAAACACTTCAAAGTACTTAAAAAATAATTTTAATTTCAGAAGTCGGTGTTCAAAAACGAAAAAAACAAAAACACCGACTTCCGAAATTAAAGTTATTTACTTTGTTGGTTTTTCTAAAAAGACGAGCTTTTTTGTAATATAAGGTAGTCATCATCTTCTTCCTGCCCTTATTCCATGTAACTTGGGGTCGGCGTAACACGTTTTTTTCTTTTTTTTTCTTTTCAAAAAAAGAAGCTAGTCTATGGCTTATTAGCGATAGTTTAGATTTCTTTCCGTGACATAAATATTCAAGGTCACCCAAATCTACCTCTCTTTACTGAAAAGCTAGAAAGAGAAGAAAGATATCTTGTACACGACATGCATCGTGAGGAGTTTCCTCATTAGTGACAGCAGACCATTTTTTCCTTGGCTTGTTTAGTTGTTTTCCGTTATTTGCAGCTTGCAGTCTGGGTTTGTGCTCGGTTGGCTATGGAGCCTCTAATATAGGACTTATATATCTCCGATCCGAGGAGCTCGTGGCTAAATAATAACAGCCGCACGGGTCGATCTTAAAGGTTAAGCAACGCTTGCCAAGGTTGGTCTGTGGATGGGTGACCACCTTAACATAACGAGTTTCCTCCGTGCCTCGGAAATCACGTTAAGCCGTTGGTCCCGGCTGTCACTTGTAGATCTTTGGCAGTCGTTACGGATCGTCAGAAGCCAGTAAATCTGACTCCAGTCTTGCCAAGATGTACCGTGTTACCCAGTTAATGGGTTGTGGAGGTCTGGTAGGCAGCCGCTCCACGTAAAACACTGGTATTCAGCTGAATCCGGTTTGACTGGAAGCCGACCCCAATGTAGTTGGGAAAAGGCTAGGCAGATGATGATATCTCCGAGCTGTGTACAGGTACATTTGCTTTATCCTTCAGGGAATAATGGGATGTTGTTTTGTCGTACCTATGTTGCTATTTTATTAAGGGCCTTTTTTCAACTACAACCAATTTCCCGTTAACTTACTAGGTATCATCTGCCAGTTTCATTTTCATTTATCTGTTCCAATTTCGAAATTATTCGAGTGTAGCTTTCCGAATATTGTGAAGCCAGCCTTAGCTGTACAAAAGTAAGGCAAAATTAAATAATTATGTACGTTTAACATTAATTATATATTTTTGTAGTACTGAAAATCAAGCTTAATTAACTAAAATAAGGCTACACGCTATGTCAATGTCACGCGTCAGATGTTCCTTTTTATTTAAAGCTAATACTTTATTTCATAGAAATCTCACGCATGCTTACTTTTAGGGATCCGTACCCAAAGGGTAACCAACGGAACCCTATTACTAAGCTTCTACTGTCCATCCGTTTATCCGTCCGTCTATCTGTCAGCGGGCTGGATCTCAACCGTAATAGGTAAGCAGTTGACATTTTTACAGAGTGCGTATTGCCGCTATAACGAAGAATAAGTAAATTAAATTAAATTAAAAATGGCTCCTATACAAGAAAAGAAAAGTGTTTTATTCGGTTCATGATAATTAATCCTTCGTATGAGAGTTCAACACGCTCTTAACCGGTTTTTCATTAAAGATAATAATTCATTTCCTAGAAATCTCACGCATGCTCACTTTTAAAAGCATAGGGCGGCAAGCCATTATGTTGAGTTATGGTAATCAAATTGTTGTTCGTTTACGGCCCATGGTATTTCATACCCTTTGTTTTGGAAATGCATGAGCCGAATTTGATTGATTTTGATACTTTCGAAAATATTACCTATTTCGATTAGGAGCTCGTGGCTAGATAATAACAGCCGCGCGGGTCGATCTTCAAGGTTAAGCAACGCTTGCCAAGGTTGGTCTGTGGATGGGTGACCATCTTAACATACCGAGTTTCCTCCGTGCCTCGGAAAGCACGTTAAGCCGTTAGTCCCAGCTGTCATTTGTAGATCTTTGGCAGTTGTTACAGATGGTCAGAAGCCAGTAAATCTGACTCCAGTCTTGTCATGAAGTACCGTCTTACCCAGTTAATGGGTTGTGGAGGTCTGGTAAGCAGCCGCTCCATGTTAAATACTGGTATTCAGCTAAATCCAGCTTGACTGGAAGCCGACCCCAATATGGTTGGGAAAAGGCTAGGCAGGTGATGATGATGACCTGTTTCGATTAGGCATAGGGCTTGCAAGTTTGTGTGGAATCTCACGAGGTGTAAACGCTCAAAAGTAAAGTTAAAAAGCAAGATAACATGACTTGCGAGTTATGTCTTTGAGAATCTCGGGACACTGGTGTCTCGGATCTTTTGTTAGGGTCACTATCATCATAACAGCCTAAAGACGTCCACTGTTGGATATAGGCTTCCCCCAAAGAGGACGCCACGACCACCAATAATTTTTGCCTGGTATGTTCTCGTGATGAGCTCGTGGCTTAAAAATAACAGCCGAGAACGATCTTTGGGGTTAAGCAACACCTGCCGAGGTTGGTTTGAAGAGCGTTTTTTTATATTCAATCATCAGTTTCATAAGAAACCTGAAATTCTTGTGTAACTGATCATCAATTTTATAAGATAGGTATCTAAAATTCTTGCGTTACTGAATGATTGAGTGACTCAGTAACTGACAAAGTACAGCCCCAACTACTGGTGTGTTTATTATTTGTATGGATTAACAAAGCAAAGCGGCAGCCGTACTGCTGCCGCGCGGCACTTTGCGACAAATTTGAAGGCACCCTAAGGAAACACTAAGTGAGGATTGCCCGAAATTCTAACGGGAACGGGAAAAAACCGGGTATGCGCGTACGGAGTCACGGGCAAAAGTTAATCTGTAATATTCAACTTTTCAAGCCGCTGCCAAACTAATACTAATGTTTTCTTTTATTTAATTTTCTGTGCAATTATTATTCAAAATCTTTTACTACTTCACAAGTCTTTGTTATTTGAAATATTACTACCCAGTAATTCTGCTCGGACGTGTAAAAATTATTCAAGCCATAAAATTTCTGTATGGCATAGCTAATATTGTTATTAGTTGCGCAAATAATGGGCCACCTAATGACTTTTAAATGGTAATGAAGAAAAGCGTAAGAAACGTTACTTTTGGTACAAAGGAGTAATGTTCCTACTGATTCTTTTACAGCTATGGTTACTGTACTCCGAAAATGTATTCGGGAAAGTTTTCAGTATAAAAATGAATGTGTGTGATGGCTATGAAAGTTGTAATTATATACTAGCTTCTGTCCGCGACTTTATACGCGCGCGCGGCGCGCTGGGATCGCAGCGCGCCGCCGACCCGGGCCTAGTTCTGATCAGACGGCGAGCCACCCACTGCTCGCCGCCCGCAGGCCCGCGCCTACGGCGGCCGGGAATCGTCCTGCGTCTCCCGACGCCTGGGGCGTCTTCTTCTGTTGCGGCGACTGGGACGTGAGGTTTCCCTCTCTTTCACACGTTCGGCCTCCTCCTTTGCTAGCATTACTGCTTCGCAGAAGGAGGCGATCGCTTCCCATACCTCCTGTCTCCGGACCAAAGATTGAACCAAGGCCGGTCGCGAGAGGTCGCCGCCGCCAATCGCCTCGACGAGGACCCGGCGGGTCCTAAGGAACCTACAAGCCAAATTTCATCTTTCTACTACCAGTAGATTTGTTAAGCCAGTCACTCAGTCAGTAACGGAAAATTTTTATATATATTAAGATTGATTACGGTAAGAAAATGATAATACTATGTTCCCCTACAACATACATACGAGTAGCTACCAATGGCATTGTTGATTACTACACATATCTACTACTATTATATCTAGCCGGAACTGTGCCACTGCTGGGCAAAAGCCATCTTCCATCTAGGGTGCCAGTCCATTAATTACAGCGAAGCGAGCAATCGGAGCGAAGAGACGGAGAAATTCCTACACAGGATGCGCGTACGCGCTCTTTCGTATGGACGGGTGGGGAACAAAAGACGCGAAAGAGGTTAACCAATGGAATTGCATAAAATCTCCGCACCACATGGGTCACATTTTCACTGACATGATTGGATAATATTTCTCCGTTTCTCTGCTCCGCTGCTTTGCTCCGCGCAAATAGGCAAGCACCATAAATCAGGACCCTAAACCCTGAATACCGTGTAGTGTAATAACCTCTTAAGTGAATAGAATCGACGGGCTAATGCAAACAGTGTGAAACATGGTTTTCGCGTATTTTATAAGTAGGCTCAACAATTTTTAAAGCCAATATTTGCTTTAAAAATTAAACAAATACCTACATTACCACAATAATGAATGGTGATATAATCAATTGATTAGAATTAGAATAATTGGTTTTGACCTTTACTTTCGTAAAAGAAAAACAAATCAAGATTATTTAGGGTCAGCACACACCAAGGACGCGACGCGACGCTGCAGAAGAGGCCAGTGATTTCGCGCTGCGCCGCGCGCTGCTGCGAGGCGCATAGCAATGTCGCGAGGCGCATCGTAAAATCGTTGGCAACACGACCACGACGCCTCACTACGCAGCAAGACGTGTCTACATTATTTTTAATTTTATTTTTGTATTCTTCTTCCTCTTCGTCTTCTGCAAGAAGTCTGATTATAACGAGATCATATTTTATCATTATAATTTCACTCGAGCACTCGACCGAATTGCATCAATTCTACACGAAGTCTGGACGGAAATAGTAGACGACTGCGCCTCGCGGCGTCGCGCTGCTTCGCGAGGCGCAGCGCCGCTCTTGCGCACCGCGCGTACCGGCGATGCACCGCTGCGTCGCGATGCGTCACGATGCACAGCGCTGCATGGTGCAACGTATTTTGAACTCTCACAATGAAAGGTGTATCATTTCGTGTAGGAAATCTTATATACTAATATGTAAAAATGAAGAGTTTGTTTCTTTGTTTACTTGAACGCGCTAATCTCAGGAACTACTGGTCCGATTTGAAAATTTATCGAGGAAGACTATAGACTATATATCATCACGCTAAGACCAATAGGAGCGGAGCAGTAATGAAAATTGTGACGCAGACGAAGTTGCGCGGGTCAACTAGTAAACTTATGTTTTGAGTTGCTCTTTTAAAGTGTGCGCGCAGCGTCGCCTCGCGTCTCGGTGTGAGCTGAACCTTAGAGCTAAACAACTTAACGGACGTATCATAAAGAGTTATGAATATAAATGTGGGTGGATGAAGAGGGAGAGGGAGACCAAAGAAAAGATGGATGGATTGTGTAAGGAGTGATATGAAATAGATTGAGAGTCAGTATTAGCATGACGGGTGATAGGACTGAATTGAGGAAGAAAACGTATTTAGTCGACTCAAAGTAACATGAGTTAAGATGATGATTGTCAATTTACAAAAAAAAAACTTTAACAAGACATTTAAGTCAGACTCTTGCTGACTAATACCCATCCATGTTCCTCCTTATTCCTCCCAATGCCCTTTGTATCCTTTGCACGTATTTTATAATGTGCACAGCAAAGGAGTTGAACTCTCTGCCTGCGTCTGTGTTTCCAAAGCTACAACTCTAACCTCTTCAAAATTAGAGTGAACAGGCTCCTTCTGGGTAAGCTCGCTCCATCGTACACTTTGTCTCTGTCATCTCTGACATAGACTAGAGTCAAGAGCAAACCCATCAATAATAATAAAAATATAAAAAATCTGATCCGTGTGAATTAAACTATTCATTTTCATACAAATTAATGCTGCTTTTTGATGATTGATGCCGCTATTGTGGTATACAGGATGTTCTACAAGTGCATGATTATATTAAGGGACTGCTATATAGTAACTAACGCCACCTACTTCATCCGTCTGCTTTAAAATTGAAATAAACAACACGAACCAGAAATGCTTGCAGGAACATCCTGTATTTGTAGTTCGTGTGAAACAAGCCTATGATTCATCTGTATGGTAACTGTGCTTCATATTGGCCACTTCAATCGTAATACGTTAATATCGATCCGGTTAATCTGATTCAGCTGCAACCATCCACAATTCATGATTAGAGCTGTCAAACATATCAAGGATAATAATATCATGATTCACAGAATGTTATTGTGGAAAGTTACAAATGGGATTTTTTTTTGAAAGGATGAGAAATCATCCAATGACTCCTTCCGCTCTGGGTGGAGCAGAAGGGAGTGCCAGACTCTTACTGACTAAAGCCCATCCGTGTTCATTCAAATGCCCTTTGCGATCCAGAGACGCGGCGACTCTTTTGAAAAAATTGCACAATCTTGGTTTTCAGTATTCCAGTGAGATTAATACCTAGTTATCTTGTAATCATCTTCCTGCCTCTGTTCCATATCTAATGGTGTAGATGCTATACATTTTGTCGTTAAAGTCTGTCTTGTCTTACTGTTATAATATAATAAGACGGAACCTGCATGAGTGCAAGTACCTTTCTACTAAGGCTATCCATCACAAAGTATTGGTGGTATTAAATTCTGTTGACACGGTTACACGCTTGCCGTGGCTTGCCAAACGTCTACAAACACTACCGCGTGTGAACGGTGGGGTGTTTGGTTTGACTAGAGTGAGCTTGTCGCCGATCCGGACTATAGTGTCGGTTTTTGAACACAGATCAAAGGAAAATCGCACGTTTTTAGTTTTACGCTACGATCTTGAGTAGTAATTGATCTAACAACGAGAATATGGCCTTTCTCGAGGCCTCACAACTTCAACATCTACGTCCGCCATGCTTGCCTGTCCGAAACACAATAAGGCACTCGCAAGCAAGTAAATGGCATCCAAGCGTTTGTAAAGGCTTGGAGCTTGTGGATATTTGGCAAGCTTCGGCAAGCGTGTAAACATGCCATGAAGCCGGAGCCACATGCTAGCCAGACCTCAACACACCATCACAAAACGTATGAATAGTAAATTTGACATGTTTTGCTTAGGTTTGCAAGCACTTGTAGTCAATCCAGACTGTCGGCTTTTTGCGCAAATCAAAAGAAATTTGCTGCAAGCGCTTAGGACGCGACCACACGTTTGTTTGAAAAACGAGTTTGAAGTTTGCGGCATGTTGTTTTCCTGTTCAAGCTCCGATTCTAACTCACGCGATTCGTCATCAGGGTTGCATAACAGCTGTCATTACGATAAATCCGTCTTACTGGGTTTGAGCCAAACTTAGAATCCGAAATCTACACAGCTAGCCTTACAAGTTATTGCCAAACTAGTGCAAATCCGGGTAAAATCCGTTGCTTTACTTTTACCCTGTTCTTTGAGACACGGTTTCGTCGTTAACATGGATTCTGCCGGTCAATTATGTCAAACTCTCACCGTGTAAATTAAGATAAACTGATCGTGACGGAAGTCGCAACGTTCGAAGGCCTCCCACAAGGTGGACCGATGACCAGGTGAAGGTCGCGAGTAACCGATGGATGCGAGACGCGCATGACCGGTCGTTGTGGCGACGCTTGGGGGAGACCTATGTCCAGCAGTGGACGTCTTTCGGCTGATATGATGTTGATGATGAGCGTGAAGTAGACTGTTACACTATCTTGTTTGTATGGATTGACAGTTCTCTTCACAGCACCTAAGCTTACAGCGTGAAAAGTTAACAGCAGATCTGTTCTGTCATCATCTCACCGGGAATCATAACCGGAACAAGTCGTAAGCACACTTTCCATTTTTTGTATTTTTTTTTTTTTGTATTTGTAGTGGGTTTGCTCCTGACTCTAGTCTATATCATAGATGACAGAGACAAAGTCTACGATGGAGCGAGCCTACCCAGTCAGTCAGTGCTCATCGACTATTGGGTTTTGGCAACTTTCGTTCGCCACCCTACATTGGCGAGATCACCCTGCTGCATTCATCTGTGCTCACGACTCATGCCAGCTACTGTAAACTTAGGTGGAGTGAGCATAAACTGAACTATCATTCCATCTTGTTCAGTATGATTTTACAGCTCACTCCATGATCACTACAATGGTGAGATGTATACAGGATCTTACTGCAGAATTGCGCTACTGGACTGGAGAATTCTTCAGTACCTAAACGGATATTAATTTAAAGTTGGAAGTGTACAACTGCATGGTGCTTTCTGATGAAAGCACCCAAAGCAGAAGCTCCTACGCCTGATATCTTCCCAATCGATTCTGATCGCCGTCTCATCAAATTAGGAGAGGTAATAGTAGGTATATTATCCACCGAGGAGATAAAGTATTGTCTTATATCACGGACTGTCATATTGAATCCTTAACCTAATGAAGGATTCCAAAGTTAACTCCCGAGGGTAGCGAGGGAGTTAATACAAGCATCCTGAATTGGCAAGGGATTCAAGCTAGCCCAAGGCAAAGAAACCTTTTATCCCTGAGGAGAATTTTCTACTTTTTACACATACTGCGAGAAAATGTTTCACAAGTCAAACAATTCTAACAAGCAAACAAACAATTTTTTCGCAACAAGTTGAGACCTAAATTCAAATCACAATATTGAGCTCCAGGCAATAATATTGTACTAAATTTCATTATAACCGGGCAATAATGACTTACTTTAGGTTGAGTTTGCATGACATATAATCTGACGTTTTTGTGTGGTGGGTGGTGTGAAGAGTATAAATTAGTGCATCCGTGTTTTTGCACACGAATGAGCATTATGAAATCCCCTGCGTGCTTGACTAATGCCCGTTGAGATTGGACGCCGTGACCAAAATTCAATCGGCAAGATAATAATATTATAGTACACTCTGAACAATAGAAGTAAAGCAGTAGGCATAATTATATTCTGTGTTTATGTAACTACTGCCAAACAGGAAAACAGGAACCAAACGCAGCACCAGTGAAGTATTACATCGTTGCCGGGCAGACAGCGGGAATCTTTGACCTTGGGCTGATATGGAGATTCAATGAAACACGAGGCCAATTTATACTGGATTGTTTACCCGTGACGAGTGGGCTAATATGCGTTGCTAGGTAGTCAGTGTGTTAGTCATGAAACTGTTTGTAAATGTTTACAAAAGAATTTTACTACATAATGTAGACCAAACATTATGTTTAGAATGTATGCTGTTATCTGTGACAAAAGCACTTATGCTTAAGAACCTATTGTTATTTTATCGCACGTGACGAGTTACGATATTAATAGCATGGAATTCTGAAAAATGGAGTAACGAATGCAGAATAAGCACGGAAAATATTTTTTTAAATATTTTGCTTATCTTATATACCTACGGATTTAAGAAAAAATGTTAGAGGGTTTCTAAAAATATTACTTATTGACCTACCTACTTATTTTTTTTTTTCAAGTTGAACCTGTAGGTATGTATGCTTTTTCGTCAAGATAATTTTTATTCAAGTCCCAAATAATTAGGATAGTTCAAACAAGTTTTTTTTTTTTTCTAAAATATCATTTACTGCTCCAATTAATTTTTAACTTATAAATATACCTATTTAAATATCACACAGAATACTTTTCAGCCGTGGCATAATACCTACACAAGTATACAGTCACTCATGCCTAAGGGAGTTGGCATCTAACCCTAGTTTATGCAAAAAAAAAATTGACATTCCTCCGGGAAATAACAAAAAACAAAACAATTATAATTAATTAAGTACTCACGATTAAAGAACCACCACACAACCACTTCACTAAAATATCCCACACAAAATTTCGAATTATTTTTCGTATTATTCGAAAACTGTCCGTCGCCCGCAAAGTCTGTTAGCAATATGATGAAAAATATGGTATCCACTTACGTATTAATACATTTAGTGATACCGAACACTGTCGTGCAAATTTATTCGGACAATTACTTAATTTTGCGTGTGTTACGCATGGTTTTATCTTGTATATGTATGTTGACAGTGGGGTTCCGGTTTTTTTTTTGTTATCTGTGGTGTTATGGGGTTTAACCAAACTAACAATGTGGATACTAACTGGTGATTACATAGATGAGTTACTCGCAGATGTTAAGAAGTAGCACATTACGACTTTATGCAAACAGTTGTAATTTTATGTTTTTTTGGGAGTTCCCTTTATTGAATGGAACTTCTTGGGTCAATTTTTAAGTATTTTTGTCTTAGCTCAAAAAAATACTCGGTTTGATAGTTCTTTTTCAGAAAATAATTATTTGAAACAAAACATTGTGTTATTATTATTTGGCTTCACCAGGGAGTATATTTTTCAATTATTTCATGCAAACCTTGTCCTGACAATCACGAACAAAACAAAAATAGAATTATCCAATTTGGGTCAGTTGTTATACGCGTACATACATTTCGGCGATTCATTTTTATTCACAGTCATAATACTCATAATACACGGTGCATTTTTAATCGCCTTACAACGCGCAACAGCAGCCCACTTCATCTTTCCAGTGACTACTACACATATAAAAAGTGACATTTATGAATATTTGAATTATAAAAAAAAAAAAAAAAAATTTCATTATTATGATGCATGATAGTTTGAAACAGCCAGGAGCGAGCGCATTCCAAGCCTTTTGTACCAAAGACAGCGTGGAATGGAACGGCGACATTTTATGACATGCAAACATTATTAACAGGCTGTTTCATAATTCTAATTTATTATTTAATTATATTGTACTATGTATATATCTACTATATCTTAGTGAATTATTTTTTAAAAATAAGTCACGCCTACAGGTAATTTATGTCGGGTACATTACGTCGGTCGCCGCAAATAAGTACAGGCGGGTCTAAAAAGGTCACTTTAGTTGAATCATAATATTAACCACAAAAATATGTGTCAAATTTAATTTTCATCTTTATCCCTAACGCATTAGGTTCAATGTTGATTGGGAAAATTTGACAGTGGCGAGTAGCGTGATATGCTTTCTGATTCTGCTAAAGTGGCCTTTTTAGACCCCCAGATTTATTTATTATTATGACTGACGACAAAAAATATACGACCGTCAAAAATTCAGCCCTCCGTCCATTAAAGTATTAATCTTGCATTTTGATAAGGTTTTTAAATTGACTGTTGGCAAAAAGAGAAAAAAATAAACCGGCCAAGTGCGATTCGGACTCGCACACGTAGGGTTCCGTACCATAAACCAATTTTTTTATTACTTGTTGTTAATTTCAGCTGTCTTCCTATTACGGTTCTTGAGATACAGCCCAATGACAGACAGACGGACTGACGGACGGACGAAAAGCGGAAGCTTAGTAATAGTGTTCCATTGGTTACCCTATGGGTACGGAACCCTAAAAAGATGGATTCGAGAAGTCGAGAGAGAAACATGTTGGAGGTGAAGGAAGGAAGGATACCTTGCATTGTAATGTCAATAAAATATTGTTGGAGATATAAATATAGGTAATTAGCACTGAGTTAATTGTCCCAGTAATTAACAGTTTAAGTGTCAATTAATCACGAATCATAGTTGTATTTATTAATATTTATTGGCAATGGATTCGTTAGTAATTAATATTAAACATGAACTATGATTGTTTTAATATATTTTGTATGAGAAATATCTGTTTGGAATATTTCCTAATATTTCTACAAAATATATGTACATTTTTAAATCATAACAAAGTTATGGATTCTCGTAACAATAGGGAAAATGCATGCGATTTTTTTATTTGCAAAATGACATACTTATTAGCTCTAGTAAGTATAAACGTCGTGAAATTATTTTTTAAATACCGTCATCAGCGATGAAGTTATAAAGCTTCAAAGATTACAATTAGAAAGAGAGGTCCGATGTAAACTTTGACGTCATCGTCTATGACGCCTATACAGCTACTCGTACCATGGAAAACAGCGTTTCCGCGAGAGGGACAGATATGTTTGTTTAAGGTTAGCCCTCTAAGTTCATGTAGCTCGACAGAATGAATATTTCAGAAATAATCATTCTGTCGAGCTACATGAACTTAGAGGGCCATATTGATGATTAAAATGGTTATAATTCTTTAGATAAATACGCGTTACGGTCGCGGATCGTATTTGGTCCACATACAGCTTCACACTGACCGGCAAAGTGCAAAAAGAATAAAAATATTTGAATTTCGCGGGCTACCCTGGAGCATTCACCATAAAATATTTACATTTCCTTCGTTTTTCCTGTAATTTTGATTCTATTTTCACTGTTATTTTTTTTTTAATTTTTAGATAAACTGTATAGATGATAAATAAGTTTTTCATGCCTATTCCCTATTACAATAACAATGGAAAGTATGGAAGTTTCAAGTATGGAAATATTTCCATTGTTACTATAATCTAATCGTCTAATCATATTTTCAAATTATTATGCTTGGTCATACATAAAAAATATACTCGTCAGCTTGAGAACCCCGTTTTTTTTCGGTTAAAAATAGATAAAACAGTATAATTGTTTATGGGTTGGTTCCTAAATTGAGTATTTTGAGTTCCAATCTGGCCAAAAAATCATTGCCTCAGTTTTCCAAATACTCAACTTCAAATTTTAATGCTTAATTCAGTATACCATCATCTGCCTAGCCTTTTCCCAACTATATTGGGGTCGGCTTGCAGTCAAACCGGATTCAGCTGAATACAAGTATTTTACGTGGAGCGGCTGCTTACCAGACCTCCACAACCTATTATCTGGCTTCATGGCTAGACTGGAGTCAGATTCACTGGCTTCTGACTATCCGTAACGACTGCCAAAGCTCTACAAATGACAGCCGGGACTAACGGCTTAACGTGTTTTCCGATGCACGGAGGAAACTCGGTATGTTAAGATGGTCACCCATCCACAGACCAACCTTGACAAGTGTTGCTTAACCTCGAAGATCGAACTGTGCGGCTGTTATTATTTAGTCACAATCTCCTCTTTAATTCAGTATATTTCTTATTTATTTTCTCCCTTTGGGGGAGGCCTATGTCCAGCAGTGGACGTCTGTCAGCTGTTATGATGATGATGGTGATGATTTTATTATAACATAGTCTCTGGAAGTACTACTCTAATTGGGTATTTTACTATAAAAATCTAATAACGCGAGTGACGTCACTATGGTACAATTTGCCAGTGACGTGACGTCACGCGTGTTTTTACATACGCACTGTTATGTCTTCACTTTTTGTTTACATGAAAAAGAAAAAATACGAGTCCATTTTTTTTTGGAAATCTTCCTTTTCTATCTTAATAATCCCAGTAATACTTTCAGTAAATATTCCAGTAATGTAATATAACGAAAATTCCTTTATTAATAGAAAGCTATATTATCGCAAAGGCTATTTTTATTATACCATCAAATATAAGGTAACTTTGGGAAAGGCCACGGGACCAATGCCACGGTTAAAATCTAGTTATAAATAAGTACATTCCTAACGTAACAAAAACACGACGCGCCTCCATTTTAATTTTCTATTTTAAAACTTTCGGAATCGTGTCGTCTGCTCCCGCGCAGATGGCAATGATACTAGAAGAATTATAAATAAACGAAGAGTATTTTTTTTCAGTACTCATTTACGTCACCAACGCTCCATATTCAGATCTACATATTATTAGAATGACTAGAATTTACAATTACTTCTTATTTAACAAAGAAAAACCAAAATACTAAATATAAGTTAAGTTAGCTAAGTCTATTTTAAGTTTCCGTCTTTGTCTCTTTACACACTGTGTCTACGTACCTTATCCCACTCTCCTGTCGCAGGTCTGCTGGAAGAAATTTCTTATGAAATAAGCAGTACCTTTGTGCTCTTCCCACTGTATAAAATTTTCGTTTTTTAAGTATATTGTGTGTACATAAATAAATAAATATATTTTGTAAACAAAAACCAAAATACCTGACTGCAAAAAAGTTAATCGGGACACTTTTATAAACGAAAACGGTTTCCTAATTGAATTTATAGCTTTGTTTATATTTGTAATTTCCATTTAATTTCATTTATTTTGATAAACTCGATGGATTTGGTTAAAAAAATATATTATCGACTAATTTAGCGCCCAAATTCCACATTAATGCTTTTTTTTAAACACCTATTTAAGGACACTTGGTTTTAATAGTCAAATTCCATTCTGCCGTTTGGAAGGTACGAGTACCGTTAGTTATCCTTCGGATACGGAACCTTAATAAGACAACACTGTGGTAAGTATCCAATTAATAAATTATGAATGAACCATAAAGACGATGATGATGGCTGTGAGACGCGCAGGACCGGTCGTTGCGGGAGGCCTATGTCCAGCAGTGGACGTCTTTCAGCTGATATGACGATGATGATGAATCACAAAGATTAGGTACCAATAGTAACAAATAGGTGGCTTATGTCCAGCAGAGGACAACTTTCAGCTGAAATAATGACTAATAAAAGCAATAAAATATAAAATGTCAATAGAGTATTTTACGACAAAAATTTAATTAGTCCATCAGCTAGATTTCCTAAAAATATTTAACACGTATTTTTCTTTTTCGCGTTCTTTTTTGACACTATAATGCTTTTTTTTAAACACTTATTTAAGGAGATAGGTGTATAAAAAAAATCATTATGATGGTGCTAAGAAGGGTGCTTATTTTCGTAAGTCGTTAATATTTTTTGTTTAAGGGTATCAAAATGAAGGGAATGAAATGGAGGTTGGAAAGATATAGAAAAGCTAAATGTTTTAATTCAATAACGAAACAGTTTTCTTTCATAAAAGTGTCCCGGTTTACTTTTTGCAGTCGAGTTTTTGATTTTTCTGCTTTGCGATTTGTTACTTTGTCTCTGTCATCTCTGACATAGACTAGAGTCGAGAGCAAATCCATCACAAATAAAAAAAAATCCCTCTTACTATTATTAGGTTATTTGACTAAAGCAACAATATCGTGTTACCCAGAGGTCTGGTAGGCAGCCGCTCCACGTAAAATACTGGCATTCAGCTGAATCCGGTTTGATTAGAAGCCGTAGGTACTTGACGTCAAAAATATGTAGTCCTATTTTGAGACGCTTAGAAATAAGAGGAATAAAAAAATAATACTACACGTCTTGTCTTTTTGTGGTCATGAGAAATATTATTACAGTTACAATCCCTACATGTGCAATGTTAAATAAATGTTATCTTTCTTTCCTAACTGTCCTTTCCTCATCATCATCTGCCTAGCCTTTTCCCAACTATATTGGTGTCAGCTTCCAGTCAAGCCGGATTAAGCTGAGTACCAGTATTTTACGCGCAGCGGCTGCCTACCAGACCTCCACAACCCATTAACTGGGTAACACGGCACTTCATGGCAAGACTGGCGTCAGATTAACTGGCTTCTGACTATCTGTAACGACTGCCAAAGATCTACAAATGACAGCCGGGACCAACGGCTTAGCGTGCTTTCCGAGGCACGGAGGAAACTCGATATGTTAAAATGGTCACCCATCCATAGACCAACCTTGGCAAGCGTTGCTTAACCTTAAAGATCGACCCGTGTTTCCTATAATATTGTTTTTCATCATCATCATCATCATCAGCATATCAGCCGAAAGATGTCCATTGTTAGACATAGGCCTTCCCGCGCGTGTCCTCATAAAAACCAGTCCTGTGCATCACGCATCCATCCGTTTCCTGCGACCCTCACCAGTTCATCGGTCCACCTTGTGGGTACAATTATTATTTTATAATTGTGTGATGACGCTTTGGGTCTCTCAGAATTAAGCCTGCATGTATGTGTATAACCGAGACGGAGTGTCTTTTAAATATTGTTTCAAGGAAATACCGGTGTCGTTTATCTCAATATTTTTGATTGCATTTTACAAGTGCAACTGTTTTGTGTGGGTGGCTATAATGAACCGGTACAAAAAGGATGTTCGTCTTTGTGTCACTGGCACGGCAGTAGTTTATATTTAATAAATAAAATAAAAAGCATTTTATTTCTTGCCAATTATAAATCAGATTATATTTATTATTATTTATTTTGCTATAAATCCTAATAAACACAACGATAAAAAAAAAAACAGATTATTACATTATTATTCAGATTAAGCCGAATAAAATGGGTCCGTGGCTTAGGCCCCCAGTGGTCGACGCCCCTGTTGCCGACGCCCCCGATACGATTAATTTAATATAATTTCGATAGCTTGAGTTGCGTCTATTGTTTTCAATTCTTTTTTTGTTTTTTTTTTTATTGTATTTATTCGTTATTATATATATGTATTATTTTCATACTATTTAGAATTTAGGTTTATATATTTATTTTTATTTTAATCGTTTTATGTATATATGCATCGTGAGGAAACCGGCATCTCCTAGAACCAAAAATTCGAAGACATGTGACATCTACCAACCCGCACTGGGCCTGCGTGGTGGATTACGGCCCACTCCTCTACACAGGCCTCCTCTCACCGAGAGGAGGCCTGTGTCCCAGCAGTGGGAATATTATAGGCTGATTATGCGTTATGCTTATTTATATAATTATTTCAATGTTGATTGTTGGTAATAAGTTTTTTGGGTGGCTCAAAATATTGTCACTTACACAGCATAGTTTTTAGCAGGAAATAAGTCCCTTTGGCTGAGGGTTTTGGAGCACAGAGAGCAAGATGGCTTCACGTCGACTTTATATTTAGATGATAAAGAATGCAGGCAAGTCCAAACTTAAAAAAAAAAACGTGAAGTGCTCTTTTACACCAGCTTCAAGAAAAATGATAAGCAAAACTAAGCCTCACGAAACCTCAGAAAAAAAAAATCAAAAGAATTAAATTAAGAAAAAAATTAAGGAAAAGAATCAAGATTCTTCTTGTGACGTCAATGTACATCTAAGTAATTTTAGAACCATTAAAAAGGGTTCGATTCCGTTTAACCTTCAAGCGGTCGCGCGGCGTCGAATCGACCGCGCTCTTAAAGTTTTCGCTGATTACATCGACATTTCTCGCCACAAGTATTTCTCTTTACCAGTAACTTTTCATTAATTCACTATGCACGAAAATGAATGCATTTCACTCTTCTCCGAACCTTTGTAGTTGAATAGAATGCATTTGTTTAGGTCGCGGCGCAGGCGTCGAAACGACTACACGCGCCTGGCTCTTTCTTTTACCTTGACGAGATGACTAATTTCGAAGTAAAATACCTGAGTTGATAAAATAAAC
Source organism: Lacanobia oleracea (assembly GCA_950371165.1). Classification (NCBI taxonomy): domain Eukaryota; kingdom Metazoa; phylum Arthropoda; class Insecta; order Lepidoptera; family Noctuidae; genus Lacanobia; species Lacanobia oleracea. The sequence goes on along the minus strand of OX493390.1, from coordinate 3,744,696 downwards.
ACTTTGATAGTAATTATTCGATTGCATAGAACTAATAAAAAATAAAAACATCTAAATAAAAATGAGAACACAAATCATTCTCCCAAGAGAACAAAACTTTGGTTTGGCGGGTCTGGCGTGCATAGCTGGTTTGTAATCGAACGATAGTGGGTTGTTTTAATTTTAATTCCAAAAAAATGTTGCCTAGGTTAAAATTGATAATGTGTGAAAATAGAACATAAATAATTGTTTTAATTTACCAGTATTCTAAATTCCTGAAATCTCACATAGGTCTTTTAGGTTACGAGCGACCGCTGTCGCTACAAATACCCACGCGCCCGCTTGAAGGTTAATTAATAAAAGTGTGACACAAAATACCTGCGCTGCCATAACAAGTGGATGGCTGTCTAATCAATATATAGAAAACTCTACCGTTACCTACTGGCTGAGTGACTGACTGACTGACTGACAGGACAGGCAACGCACAGCCAAAACTACTAGTCTTAGAAAGCTAAAATTTCAGCTTTCTATTGAGCAGCACTAGGGAAACGGATAAAAATGGGATATGCGCGTACAAAGTCGCGGGCAAACGCCCGTCACAAATATAAATATAAAAGAAATACTAGTTGAAATATTTATTACAACTAGTATTTATTACAACTAGTGTTTATTACAACTAGTATTTATTACAACTGGTATTTATTACAACTAGTATTTATTACAACTAGTATTAATTGCAACTAGTATTTATTACAACTGGTATTTATTATAACTAGTATTTCTTTTACGTTTCTATCTATAGTCAATTGTTTTCAAATGAACAGCGCAATACCCGAACTAATCTCGCGAAACATTATGCAGTGTCTAAAGCGGATGAGGTTGCGTGTTACATCATCATAATATTTATTGCAAAAGTAACAGAACTTTTTTTAGATTAGTTCTTTTGTTACGCACATTCATTAAGGCCTCACCACACAGGTCCGGGTCAGTGTGAGAGTCAGAATCCGTTTACAACATATTGAAGGCTTGGACTGTCCGGATCCCAGTCATGACATTCAAAACTTGTCTTCAAGATCTTGCCAAATGTATTGCGAGCAATTTTTACCTGTACCTGATTGGAAAGAGCTTGGTTTACAAAAAAAAAAAAACGGTTCATAATTTATTGTTCGGGTATCTACGAAACGATATTAGGGAAAGGTCAATTTACTTTATTGCAAGTTTATCTGGCTCCTACCATTTTATAATAAAGCATTTAATGGCAGATCAATAATAATGTTGAAAACTTAATTTATATGAGTATCTACAAGTATACTTCTATACTTAGTATATAAAGCTGAAGTGTTTTAAACTTTATTTGCTTGCTTGAATGCGCTAATCTCATTAACTACTGGTTCAATTTGAATAACACTTTCAGTGTGAGATAGTCCATTTATTTATAAAGGCTATATATCATCACGCTAAGACCAACAGGAGCGGAGCAGTAATGAAAATTGTGACGCAGATGAAGTTGCGCGGATCAGCTAGTATAATATAATTATTTTTGTACACGTAACTGTACCGTACCGTACCTACGCACCATCAGTGTTGCCAAGAAGTTAATGGGTTGTGGAGGTCTGGTAGGCACCCGTTCCACGTAAAATGCTAGTATTCTGCTGAATCCGCTTTGAATGGGAGCCGACCCCAATATAGTTGGGAAAAGGCGAGGCAGGTTTTGAACTTTAACGTACCTAACTGTCATTTTACAGAGGGTTGAAACACTATGGATACATTTCATAATGACGTTATTGATTTATTGCAAAAAAAAATGTTCAAGAAAGTAAGAAAGAAAACTAATTTATTTGGCATAAACGGATACACAATGTAGGTACAATAAAAGGAAACTTAATTTTTAAAACAATAACATTTTGTGCCCCGTGGCTGCGCCAAATAGGTCCAGTTCAGCAAAATGCCAGACAACTAGGTGCTGCCTGACGCTGGTTGGTCATGCTCAAGAACCAGGGGGCCTACTCTCTTTCTCTGAAATGAAACTTCGTAAACTTACAGATATAGAAGTATCTACCAGATACAATTAGAAACTTTTGTATGGACTGATCAACTTGGACCCAGTTGTATATTTCCTTTGGTGCCTATTGGCCTAGCTCTGTTCCATCTCCTGATTGATGAGGAGGGAAGTGGATTATATTTATTCCTACTCCTCCACTGTACTTTTCTGATTAATTTCGTAGCGGGATCCAATCGGTTTAATCGTTTTTTCGGGACTTGTCGGGCTTCATTGGCTCGGCGTTTTTTTGCAGTGGTTGGCAGTGTGTGGCGGGCTTGATCAAGTTGGAAGAAAACACAAATAAACTTCTAAATTATGTTAGGGACGGCTTCTATTTCATCTAAATGGGAATCCCAGTAATGCTGTCAGGTTTTCGAGCTTCTGACTTCCCATAGTCATGGTCACAAAGAAAAGAAGTTCATAAAAGTCTATTTAACTAAATATAGAACATATTAGAACGGAAGGCGTATAAATTACTAGTTGACCCACGTAACTTCGTTTGCGTCATATTTTTCATTGAGACTTAGCTCCTGTTGGTCATAGCGTGATGTTATACAGCCTATAGCATTCCTTGATAAATAGGATATCTATCACTAACAGAGTTGTTCATTTAGAACTTGTGGTTCCTGAGATTAACGCGTTCAATCAAACAGATAAACTCTTCAGCTTCATAATATTTTATTTCATTTTATTAGGATCTCCAACAAAGTATACACCTTACATGATATTTATTATAAAGGACAAGAACAAAAATTTATGTGCTTTCTTGATTATGGGAGACCAGGGAGACCACATCAAGCAATGAAGAACAATCAGTATGTAATACCTAAAGATATAGAATAGAAGACAATATTATATCGTTTAAGGATTAAAAAAAATGTATAATTAGTGATTAGTGCCAACGTTAATAGCAATAATAATTATCATTTTTTATTATCTCTGGAATAATTAGTATTAAAGCTGGCAATTTGAATTTAAATTTTATGAAATTAATAAAAAAAAACAAAGACCAAATAGCAAAGAAAATATAAGTACCTAAGTACAGAATTTGTGTGCATCGGAACGGAACGCGTAAAAATTATTCAACCCAATATGCAAGGAAGAAGTTTTACATTTGAAACTAAATAAAGGTAGCAAAAAAATGTTTACCAAATACGTTGATAAAAATACTCGTAAATTGTACTTGTCATGTGTTTCAATAAATGCTTCATAATTAATGTTTTGATCCAATAATGAGAGTTGCTTGACCTGTACCCTATTCTGTAACAACATTTTCGTGTCTCGACAGCAGAATCCGAGAGGAGTATTAAATTACGTCAATCGTTAGGCCTTTATGTTGTGTGCAATAAAGCTCACTTTGTGAGGTTTGTCACTCAGGTGAAGCTCGATATCGAAATGGTTACTTACAGAATAGACTAGCTGCTTAGTGCTTAGTCAGCATTGCATTTAAGAAACTGAAAAGACATGACCTCTGGCTTTAATGAAGGCGGTGAATTTCAAGAGTTTAATGTTTTAGGGTTCCGTATCCAAAGGGTAACCGATGGAACTATATTACTAAGCTCCGCTTCTGTTGCATGTCCATCCGTTCGTTCGACCGTCCATCCATCCGTTCGTCCGTATTTTTATATTAGACACGTAATTTTATAACTTTTTCACGTTTAAAAAAAAACTGGCACAAAGGGTTCTGTACCATAAAAGTTAATTTTTATAAAATAATATTTGTTATAGCGGCAATAGAAATACACAATCTGTGAAAATTTCAACTGTCTACTATTACGGTTCTTGAGATACAGCCCGCAACAAGACAGACGGACGGACGAATGGACAAACGGACGGACAGATGGTGAAGGCTTAGTAATAGGGTTCCGCTGGTTACCCATTTGGTACAGAACCCTAAAAATTAAGACGGTCCAGTGCGTTGAAAACACACGTATCGTGATCTCGTTGGTAAAATTGTAACTCTGCTAGTGACGCGGACGTCATCATGCGTTTTTTTGATGCACTGTATCGTCTACAGTTTTGTTTACGTGAAAAAAAAAATAAAATAAATGTCCAGTATTTTTGTAGAAATGTATCTGGCGGACTCATTATATTTAAATAAAAATACCCATTTCTCATTACCTACGTTTTTCTTTTTAACCGACTTCAAAAAAAGGAGGAGGTTCTCAATTCGGTTGTATTTTTTTTTTATGCTTGTTACCTCATAACTCCGTCATTTATGAACCGATTTGAAAAATTTTTGTTTCATCTGAAAGGATATAGTTCTCGATTGGTCCCATTGTCACCATGTCAGAATCAGGCACATACAATGTTTTTCATGAACTAACTCTAACGCAATTCAGATATTTGTGCCTGGTAATCATCATCTCATGTTGCTGAGCTGATGATGAAAGGTATAAATTAGGATCTGATGATAAGATCCCATGAAAAACGTTTGTTCAGCGATACTTTCGCCAATTGTCAGCCGATTTGGATGATTCTTTTTTTGTTTGAAAGAGTATTTTCCTAGACTGGTCCCGTTCAATTTGGTGAAGATCTGACGAAGAAATTCGGAGGTAGGCAACGGAACTCTTCAATAAATGATAGCAAAGGGATCGGGATTGCTGAAATCGCATGTTTTTTTAGTGTTTACACTAGTTCTTAACATAACATTGCGCTGGTACGCAGGTACCTAGGTACCACTAAAAAGTGAAAAAGAACTTTAATTTCGGAAGTCGGTGTCAAAAAACGAAAAAATTAACCAAAAACACCGTCTTCAGAAATTAAAGTTCTTTTCTATCTACTGAAGTTATTTTGTACCTTGTAGTGTTTTGTTTTTGGAAGTCGGTTGTATTTTTTGTAAAAAGTTTTTTTATATGAACTGAAACCTTAATTCACCTGCAGTGCGATTCTATAAGCATGTCGAAGTGAAGACTTGGGTGAAGTTAGCTGTGAATACATGTAATCAAGATGGAATAACAGCTCACTTCTTGATCACTTCACACAATCTTGCACAATCGACCGGCAGCTTACACGGTGAGATGCTTACAGAATAGCAGTAGCCTGGGAGTCTTTAAGTCAAGAGTGAATAGGTTACTTCTAGGCAAGCGTGCTCCATCTTCGACCACATCATCGCTTACCATCAGGTGAGATGGTGGTCAAGCGTGTGAATAGTAAAAAAAAGCACTGCAGTTCACATTGCCCGGGCACCAAATTAATTAAAATTGGGTTTTCAGCCGCTGTGGATATTCCAAGCAATCTGGTTTGTACGTTTTAATTAATTCAGAGCGTATGCAGGGTTAAGCCAAGTATGATCATTTCTTTTAAATGCCTAAGAACCGATTTTTTGGGTCACTCCCGTTTGGTAATGCAACTTTAGTGGTGTATTTCATGCACCACCAAAATTTTTGTTTAAAATAAAGTAATTTAAGTTTTTTGTCATGCCTTGTTTTGGGTACTTACCTATAATGCATAGGCTAGCGATGCGCGGTTTGATAGACTGCCTGCGCAGATGACACTGCGCAGCGCCTCGCACCCGCACCCGAGCTCTATCGTGCAAGTGCATTTTCTAAAGAATAAAGCGTGGGTGCGTTTCCAGCTAGCTGTCGCATAGCATTATGTATTAAATAAAATATATTTAACTATTTAAACTAAGCAAATGAAAATACAAAAACATACGTTACAATACAATCTACAATATAAAGCTTTGTTTATTTATTCCAAATTGTGACCAGGTTTTTTTTAAAAGTTGCCCTTCACGAGATTTTTTTTTGTACCTTGGGTGCGTTTACTAACGTATATAAACTCCCTTACACAAACAGCCAGACCCAGAACAATTTAATAAAGAGCCTAACATAGTTTTTTTAAGTAACTAACATAAAATGAAAGTTTTTAAATAAAATATTAAATAATTCGTCACACTAGAACTTAATTTGAATGTACTTTAAGATGTGCTCAGGTACGTAACATCATACATAACCAATGTATATGTAGCGTTACCAAACGGGAGCTTTACCAGACGGGAGTGACTCGATTTTTCAATAGTCAGATAACTTTCTTTTCTGTAATTAAAATGGTAGTTTGACGAGGTTTTGTTTAGAAAATGTGTCACTGTCATATTTATTTTTCTGTTAAAAAATATCCGAGTATTGAAAAATCAGCCCTAAGACTTTTAAAAATACTAAAGATTTTTGTTTGTAACGAATATGTCACCGGAAAATTGCAGACTCCGTAAGATTGTAATAAATCTTTATTAGATTATGATTTCTGGATATGTTATGAAAAAATCGTTTTGTATACAATACATCTCACCCAAATTAAATACCTTCCAATATGTCCATGGCTTATTAATAAGAAAAAATGTTTTACAATTTCAGGCGATATTTTACAATTCTACGATGTGTGTTACTTACAGTACAAAACTTTCATTCTATGATTATAAATATCCATTGAGTTTATTTTGTCTTATTTTTTATAAATATTAGGTAAGCAAGATATGTCAGCATCTTAAATTAAAACGATATGGATAAGGTACTCCAAATGTTGTTATTCTCAGTACTAAATGTTGTTTAGATAAGCAGCTGCGATTTAACACTGAGTCACTTTACGTAATTTGGCATATTACATCAAAACTTCAATGTCACAAATAAAAATCACCAACTCCTAAGAACTACCGAAAGGAAACGAAAATTGGCAACAGAATCAACTCAGACGTTTCTGAGAAAAACATATAAAACGAGAGCAAACTATGACGCACATGGGTTCTCCAGAGACATGCTGGTACTTCAGAAATGCTTCTTTTTATAGATTCATCCTTACCGTTGCAGGTTGTCGTGGCTAAATAATAACAGCCGCACGGGTCGATCTCTAAGGTTAAGCAACGCTTGCCAAGGTTGGTCTGAGGATGGGTGACCATCTTAACATAACGAGTTTCCTCCGTGCCTCGGATAGCACGTTAAGCCGTTGGTCCCGGCTGTCATTTGTAGATCTTTGGCAGTCGTTACGGGTTGTCAGAAGCCAGTAAATCTAACTCCAGTCTTGCCTTGAAGTACCGTGTTACCCAGTTAATGGGTTGTGGAGGTCTGGTAGGCAGCCTCTCCTCGTAAAACACTGGTATTCAGCTGCATCTGGCTTGACTGGAAGTCGACCCCAATATAGTTGGGAAAAGGCTAGGCAGATGATGATCCTTACCGTTGCAGGATTTCTTATTTTACCGGATAATAAGGGTTAGCTTGCATTACGTGCGTCAGGATCTCTTTTGAGTGACGTCTTTGTGTGAAGGACTGATAATACTCATGTTCCCGACAGATGGCGGTATTGGTTATCAACGTTGCTCGTGAGCCGATGAAGTTAATAGTTCTATTCCTATACATTACAGAAAGGAAAGAAAAAAAGTGCGAAGTGTTCCGAATCAATCTCATTTTTGTAAAAAATACACATTTAGAGGTATGCGGAACAGAGAGTAAAGTCCCACACACCTCAATTGAAAAGGAGAATCCTCCGACCAGGCGGCTGTTGTGCCTGGCGGGCTACTGCCCGACAGTTGATATTCGGGCTGATGTATATGTTCAAATCGCACGGTAAACTCTGCTTGCGCGATGCAGGATTTCAACGTTGTAGTTCGCTGTTAATCGGATAGATGGCGTCGCGGTGCTTTTTGTTGCGATGTAGATTTGCTTCGTAGGTTTTACTTGTGGCGGCCTTGATGCCGCTACATCACTCCCCTCCGGAGACCGGAGGTCGATAGTGGATGAGTCGTCCATGCATCTTGAGATGCTTGCCAAGCCAGTTGAAGGTTGATTCCAGTGAGTCGGAATCGGAAGTCGCAGAGTTCTCGGTGAGTCGGAACTATATGCGGTGCCCCAGTGAGTCGGGCTGATGAGATATCCCAGTGAGTCAGGATGATGCTGCAGGCTCCAGTGAGTCGGAACCGGATGTCGCAGAGTTCACGGTGAGTCGTAACTATATGCGGTGCCCCAGTGAGTCGGGGTGATGAGATCCCAGTGAGTCGGGATGATGCTGCAGGCTCCAGTGAGTCGGAACCGGTAGTCGCAGAGTTCACAGTGAGTTGGAACAAATTCAAATTCAAATTCAAAATTCAAATTCAAAGCATTTTATTTCAAATAAACCATTCACAGGCACTTTTGAAACGTCAAGGTCGGTCAGTCAAAAACATGGAAGCTATTTGCACGTTCCAAAGCGTAGATCTCTATGGAGAAGAACGTGCAAGAAACTCCACGGACACTCTTTTAAATCATATCCTGGTTTTACAAAATTTCAAGTTACATATACTTGTTGCTTCTGCATGAACTGTATGCGATGCCCCAGTGTGTCGGGGTGATGATTGAGGCTGAGGATGCTGAACAGGAATGCGCGGCTGCTGCATGCTGGTGGTCAGGATATCCGTAGAAGCCGTAGGTACTCGCTGGCTGTATGACTCGCTGCTCGAGAGCTTGAGGTCACGATGAGGAGAAGTGATGATGACGTCACGATGAAGTAGTTGCACGAAGGCTGCGCTGACGTTCAATGTCGAGGGTCACCAGTTTGGAGATATGCGGAACAGAGAGTAAAGTCCCGCATATCTCATTTGAAAAGGAGGATCCTCCAACCAGGCGGCTGTTGTGCCTGGCGGGCTACTGCCCGATAGTTGATATTCGTGCTGATGTATATGTTCAAATCGCACGGTAAACTCTGCTTGCGCGATGCAGGATTTCAACGTTGTAGTTCACTGCTAATCGGATAGATGGCGTCGCGGTGCTTTTTGTTGCGATGTAGATTTGCTTCGTAGGTTTTTCTTGTGGCGGCCTTGATGCCGCTACACCTACTTTAGTAAATTATGTTAATAAATAAAAAACCGGACAAGTGCGAGTCGGACTCGCACACAAAAAGTTCCGCAACATAAACCTTCATTTTTCAGAGTTTACCGTGCGATTTGAACATATACATCAGCCCGAATATCAACTATCGGGCAGTAGCCCGCCAGGCACAACAGCCGCCTGGTCGGAGGATCCTCCTTTTCAATTGAGGTGTGCGGTACTTTACTCTCTGTTCCGCATACCTCCAAATAGGTATTAATTACTTTAGTAATAGGTACTACACATTATGATTCACCACTCATCATTCATCATCTATAACACTTCGAAAATTCGAATAATCTGAGATGAGCAAATATTCTATGTAAACAAACAAGTATATTATGATTAGTTATGTACACTGTGGTTTAAGCATTATATACAGTATCTATTAGATATTACAGGGGATTAGTGTACCTATTGATATAAAGAGTCAATGTTTACTTTGAGCGGAAAACGGGGGAACACTGTAACAACGAATGAAAAACCGATGTGTCAAAAGTATATTGACCAACCTATCGATTCCGGAACTGTTTTTTTATGTATTATTTATGATTAACAATAACGAAATTATTTGACTTTTAAGTACTGTTTAACCCAATGCTATTGTTTTTCGGTGATAAAAATATAATAATTATTGTAAACGAAATATCAACTTAAGTATTATGTAAAATGGTCGTCAACAGCCCGTCGATTCTGTAAACATGTCGAAGTGAAGACTTTGGTGCAGTGATGTGTCAATCCATCTTGATTCCAAGGATTTGACATGTTTACAGAATCGCCATTCAGGAGGAGCTCGTGGCTAAATAATAACTGCCGCACGGGTCGATCTTTGAGGTTATGCAACGCTTGCAAAGGTTTGACTGTGGATGGGTGACCATCTTAACATACCGAGTTTCTTCCGTGCCTCGGAAAGCAAGTTAAGCCGTTGGTCCCGGCTGTCAATTGAAGATCTTTGACAGTCGTTACGGATTGTCAGAAGCCAGTAAATCTGACTCCAGTCTTGCCAAGAAGTACCGTGTTACCCTTTTAATGGGTTGTGAAGGTCTGGTAGGCAGTCGCTACACGTAAAACACTGGTATTCAGCTAAATCCGGCTTGACTGGAAGCCGACCCCAATATAGTTGGAAAAAGGCTAGGCAGATGATGATGATGACAGAATCGCACTTCAGGTCAATGTCCCAGTTGTGGTGACCTACCTGAATAGGCCTAGAAGGGCTTATTTATTTATTTTATTGACACACCAACGACTTATTCACTAAATCGTTACAATTGACATATTATAATAATAGTTTAGCGGTGAATTTGTCACTTATAGGTGTGCACAGCACTTGTACATAATTATAATCAATTACGAAAATTAAATGATAATAACATATTTAAAATAAAAAAAGAACACATTGAATTCAAAATGTGCAAAATGCAGATCAATCTAAGTAAAGTATAATTAGAAAATTCAAAATAAAATTAAAACATTGAAAATAACAAATTATAAATTAAAACTATAAAAATAACAAATAAATTAGGACACGTTACATTGATTAAAAGATTACGTTACTTATAATTTGTCGACTAACTATTTTTCTTTATGAAGTCTCATATATGTTAGGTGTTATTTTTAGGGTTCTATACAAAAGGTTACATTAACGGAACCCTAATAAAAAGCCTCCGCTGTATATGTTGGGCAAACGAAGGAGCAAGTGAGCAAGCAAGACTGGCCTGTTGGTCTAGTGGTTAGTGACCCTGACTGCTATGCCAGAGGTTGTGGGTTCGATTCCCACCCAGGACAAATGTTTGTGTGATGAGCATGATCATTTGTTCTGTGTCTGGGTGTAGTTTATCTATAATATGTATGTATTTAGAAATATATAAGTATGTTTATCAGTTGTGTACCCATAACACAAGCTCTGCTTAGCTTGGGACTAGATGGCGTTGTGTGATAGTTGTGTGGAATATTATTATTATTAAGTGTCTGTCAGCGAGCTATTTTATTAAATTGTTTTTTTTTTATGGTATGTGGATTTGTAGTACCGTTATAATAACATGACCTCAACTAAAAAATACGCTTTTCGACATCTACAAAAAACTAAATTATTAAATACGCTCATAATAATACTGTATAACTTCTTAATCTAATAATACTAATATATAAAATTCAAAATACGTAGATAAATATAAGTTACGTTGAATAAATCTGCAACATTCACTTTAACCCAGTGAAAATTTCTGCTGACGCTAAAAATTCACCTTGTGTTCGAGCAAAGTATTAAGTGTTACAAACAATTTAACGCAAGTTAATCTAATTAGGAATCATTATTTACTATCATAAATTTACGTATAATTAGGTAAATCAAATAAGTCAATAAACTCAGTTATTATTCTAATATTAAGTAAATATTGTAAAAAATTAGACGATTCTTTGTATATTGTTTGAGCCCTTGCCGCCTGTGATACAGGACTCTCCTAGTACAGGCATCTAACATTGTTCTACCTATATTATTATTTAAGATTTATAATTCTATTGTACCAATTCGAATTTTGAATAAAGATTTATTATTATTATTATAATTTTTTTTTTTTTTTTTTTTTTTTTTTTACTTTCTCGGGTCCCTTTTCTTAGAGACCCGGTCCTTTGGTAGGCGTACGAGGGGCCGAAGCCAACTCGCAGAGGCCTCTTTAGACATTTTAAATGGAATGGGACACCAACCGACGATTATCCCTGTATGCACTGTGAAAGTATACCCAAGGACAATCCCCGGTTGGAGCAGGACTATTGCAGAATATGGAAACAAAAGATGAAACGCTATGGGTTTGGCTGGTTTAGTGGACTAATAATTGTTTACTATGGAAGAACTATTGGCCCCTGCCTGACAATTGACAATTAAAACGGCTTTAAAATGGCAGGGGGTGACTTGCACACTCAATAAATGGGCCCCCCGAAAAGGGTCGCTAGCACAAAGTAACGTAGCGCCAAGGGGGCAACATATCCTAAGGTGCTAGAGGAGTGGAGAGGTATACCACGGCTATCAGGACAATCCCGGAAGTACGGTCAAGATCCCTACCAGCACCTTACTGGATTATACATCCTTCTCCCGAGCACGTTTGCTCTTGCGAATCTCCACTCAGACCGGCCGATTAAGGCAAGAAAGAGGTGGGAGCTCTGTTCCTCGTCAGTTTTCACCCCGGCCAGCCAATAAAGGCAAGCCGGAAATGAGGAACAAGAATTCTCCCTAGAGATCAGGTCCGTGGGGTCGCCAGTGCCCAACAGTTCGCCACAAAACTGCCTTGCGGATTTATTATTATTTTTTATTATTATTATTATTATTATATAAAGCTGAAGAATTTGTTTGTTTGTTTGCTTGAACGCGCTAATACCAGGAACTACTGCTCTGATTTGATAAATTCTTTCAGTATTAGATAGAGCCCATTATCGAGGAAGGCTATAGATTATATATCATCACGCTAAGACCAATAGAAGCGGAGCAGACGAAGTTGCACGGGTCGACTAGTATATGATAAAACTTTTACCAGTCTTAACATTCGCAGTCATTCACTTTACCTGAAATAGCAAATAAAATACAAATTAGGTAATATATATATAAATCGATTGAAATACACGTTTATGTCTCGATAGAGTTTGTTCATGACGGTTTTTATTCGGTACATTTCAAATTATTACATGTCCATAAAGATTTATCGTAAAAGTTGCTACATCTAATATCTTTGCTGACCTGATTAACCGCGTTGCTAAGAACTCGATGTACTCGACAAAATGTACCGAACTGTTGATATTTTTTCGCATTCCATAGTAAACATTGGTCATGATGATAAGTACTATCTACTACCCACTTAAGGGGTATTTTGATTTTCTTTTCAGAAGAAGATTTGGATGACGCCTAAGTGCACTATTTGTAGCAAACGGGTTCAACGAAATTTTTCATCTGCCTAGCCTTTTCCCAACTATATTGGGGTCGGCTTCCAGTCAAAGCGGATTCAGCTGAATACCAGTGTTTTACGTAGAGCGGCTGCCTACCAGACCTCCACAACCCATTAACTGGGTAACACGGTATTTCTTGCCAAGACTGGAGTCAGATTTACGGGCTTCTGACAATCCGTAACGACTGCCAAATATCTACAAATGACAGCCGGGACCAACGGCTTAACGTGCTTTCCGAGGCACGGAGGAAACTCGGTATGTTAAGATGGTCACCCATCCACAGACCAACCTTGGCAAGCGTTGCTTAACCTTTAAGATCGACCCGTGCGGCTGTTATTATTTTAGCCACGAGCTCCAACGAAATGTTTAAATCCTACAAATTCCAACACATTCTACATATTCTTCCCAAAACTTATTTAGTGTTCGATCAAAGAAGGACTACGTATGTTTATCAGGAGGACAACTCCGACGGGAGATTATACCTGCGTTTATTGCACCTACGACTATTCTCTGCATTACCCAAAGGTTGACTGGTAGAGAATGCCTATGGCATTAAGTCCGCCTCTGTACATTTTTTGCTGAAAGTGTTTAAATAAATAAATAAATTATGTGAAACTACTACGTAGAGCTTAGACTAATGAAATTAAAACAATTACAATAGAACACAAAGGAGGAGCTCGTGGCTAGATAATAACAGATGCACGGGTCGATCTTCAAGGTTAAGCAACGCTTGCCAAAGTTGGTCTGTGTATGGGTGACCATCTTAACATACCGAGTTTCCTCCGTGCCTCGGAAAGCACGTTAAGCCGTTGGTCCCGGCTGTCATTTATAGATACTCAGAAGTTAGTTAATCTGACTCCAGTCTTGCCGTGAAGTACCGTGTAACCCAGTTAATGTGTTGTGGAGGTCTGGAAGGTGGCCGCTCCGCATAAAATACTGGTATTCAGCTAAACCCGGCTTGACTGAAAGCCGACCCCAATATAGTTGGGAAAAGGTTAAGCAGATGACAATAGAACACAAATTGTCCGAGGTTCGGTCTTAGGGCAGGGTCGTTGGCCTGAACCTTGTACTTCGCCCGAAATTCGGAGCAATTGTTATTGTGTCGAACTGTACCGCGACCTTCAGTCCATTTGTAATAGGGAACACTCGTATGCATGAAAAATATATGTATTATCTATGCAGTTTATCTTAAAATATACAAAAACATAATACTAACATTGAACACAGAATCAAAATTACTCGAAAAATTAAGGAGATATAATTATTTTAAACAAATACATCTGTCCCTCTTGCGAAAACTCTGTTTTCTATGGCAGCTGTTTAGGCGTCATAGATGATGACGTCAAAGTTTACATCGGTCTTCTCTTTCTAATTGTAATCTTTGAAGCTTTATAACTTCATCGCTGATGAAGGTATTAAAAAAATAGTTTAATGATTGTTTACTAGAGCTAATAAGTGTCTACGAGTATTTCATTTTGGAATTAAAAAATCGCATGCACATTTCCCTATTGGTATTATGAAAAATATTCATGGATGAATAATTGAATGAGCTAATTGATAGATCTTATTAAAAAAGTACGTACAATCGGTTAAAAAAAATAATATCATTGCTTGTAATACAAAGAAGTTATACGCTTTTGAAGTTATTCTTCTATACTAATTGTTGTTTGTTGGATGGTTTCAATTCAATATGGCGGACCTTGTCAGTGACATCAGCGCAACTAGTGCTGTCTCTGTTTATCACAGATTTAACGCTGCCAGCACCACCATTTTTTGAGATTTTAAAGCAATATTTTTTAACTGTGCCTTATCTGCTCTACAGGTTTTGAGAAATGTAATGAAAAATTCTATCTCAATTCTGAATTCTTACAATTCTATATTGTTTACCATGATGTACATAGTTGGTAGTAAAATAATTATAGTAGTCACCATTATAGACCCTGTCGGACACCGCATAGATCAAGTAGGAGAGAGGAGGAAGGGCACTGGGTGTGTAATGAGATATATTTTATTATTAGTTCAGTAGTTTAGTAAGTTATACTGTTTTATTAATACAGAATTAAAATTATGAATATTTATTTAATTGCTGACCGAGCAAACGTGTGACAGACTGACAGACAGACACCCGAGTGATCCTACAAGTTTGTTTTTTACGAATATTCGGAATCCTAAAAAGTCTTGTGATACGTGTTTACGTGTTATGTGTTTTTATTTGAATAAATTTATTATTATTATTATTATTTTTATTTACATACAAAGTATATTTTTAAATATATCTCTAAAAAACCATAAAAAAATACATTTAAAAATATAAAAAGTAGTAGTCCGCCGGTGTCGGGAGCAGGGTCCAAGCTACCGGTGGTTAGGGCTCCAGAGAAAGGAACCTCCTCACAATACGAGCCGTATCGAGGAGTACTGCCTTCTGTATCAGGCCCTTTACCCAACCGCGTAACGCCAGCTTCGACAGATGTTCGTCGAAGCTTTTGGCCATCAGGCCATTGGCCGTAATGACTATCGGCACAATGATAGCTGAGTCCACATTCCACATGTCGACAACCTCGTGCGCTAAGTCGAGATACTTGATTTGTTTCTCTTTCTCGGCCTTCACGAGGTTCTCGTCATGCGGGATGGTAACATAAATTATCATTGTGCGGCGCACTAATCGGTCTATCACCACTATATCAGGCTTATTGGCAACAATAGTCCTATCAGTGATGATAGACCGATCCCAGTACAACGTGACATGGTCATTTTCGAGAACTGGGTCGGGCACATACTTGTAATACGGTACCTCAGAATCCACAAGTTTGTATTTCAGAGCAAGTTGCTGATGGATAATCCTGGCCACTTGGTTGTGCCTGTGCAAGTACTCGCCGTTAGCCAGACGAGAACAACCAGAGATAATATGTCTGATGGACTCACCCGGACGGTGGCATGCCCGACACACGTCCACCGTCCCATCCTTCATAATATGCCTCCGGTAGTTATTCGTCAAGATAACTTCATCCATAATCGCACAGACAAAACCTTCAGTTTCCCCGAAGAGATCACTGAAACGTAGCCAGGCCACGGACGCTGAAAAATCTACATCAGACCCATGAAGAGCCCGATAGAAGCGCCCGTGAAGCTCCTTGCCTTTCCATACCTCCTTGCGGTCATCCGTGGTAAGTATCACAGGTTTGCGCCAGTTCTCCTTAGCCATGGACAACGGGGTGAGACCCTTGTCCACTGCGACCACATCTCGGTGCATACCCACATCAGCTGTGAGGAAATATTCTCTGAGACTGCACATCTCGCGGTTGTGGAGAGTCTTGGCGTTTAAAAAGCCTCGACCTCCACTCTTCCGCGGAATGTACAGTCTCATCACCGACGATCGTGGGTGATGCATCCGGTTTGCGGTCAGCAGTGTACGTACTCTCCTATCCAGGGCGTCAAGCTCAGTTTGAGTCCATTTGAGTATGCCGAAAGAGTACATTAATACCGGCATGACCCAACCGTTGAAGGCGCGCACCTTATTTCCGCCCGACAAAAGGCTATTCAAAACCTTTTTTAGGCGGCCAAAGAAGCGTTCCTTCAACGATTGCTTCATGTCAGTAACATTAATGCCCAACGCTTCCGATATACCCAAATACTTATAGGTTTCGGTCGAGCTGAGTGATCTAACCTGTATGGAATCCGAGAGTTGAATTCTCTCAGATTCCATAATCTCCCCTTTCTTTACATGCATGACTGCACATTTGTCCACACCAAATTCCATCCTGATGGCACTACTGAAGGTTTCAGTCAACTTCAGTAGCTCCATCAGTCGCGAATTGTTGGGGGCAAAGAGTTTCAGATCATCCATGTAAAGAAGGTGAGATATGGCCTGACCACCTCTTCTCAACCGATAGCCCAGACCTGAACCCTCCAGCAATGTGCTTAGAGGATTCAGAGCTAAGCAAAACCAAAGCGGACTCAAACTGTCGCCCTGAAATATTCCCCGTTTAATCCACACAGGCTCATCGTCCCCCTGAATTGGTCGACATCCTGGATAGCGAAGGACTGTTTTCCATTGCCTCATACATGACTCAAGAAAGGTGCGTAGAGTTGCATCTATTTTGTACAACTCCAACACCCTCATGAGCCATGTATGTGGCACAGAGTCGTAGGCCTTCTTGTAGTCTATCCAACATGTCGACAGATCCTTGCGGGATCGACGAACCTGTTGGCTTATAGCCATGTCTATGAGGAGAAGCTCCTTAGTGCCGCGGGACCCCTTCCTACATCCATTCTGAGAGGTGGACATAATTGAATTAGTCTCAATGTGTTCATTGATCTTCACTCTCAGAATGGATGTAAGAAGTTTATAGACCGTCGACAAACAAGTAATTGGTCTATAGTTCTTGGGTTCCGCGGGACTACCGGTCTTATGGAGCAAGTGGGTAACGCCAGTTGTTAGAAACTGTGGTAGCGACCCAGACTCTAAGGATGACTGGAATTGAGTTGCCAGGAGCGCGTGTGAGCTGCTATACCATTTGAGCCAGAAGTTATGCAGTCCATCCGGTCCTGGAGATTTCCAGTTCGGTAACGGACGGACTGCTTTGGCTACATCTAATGGGGAGATGTTAATTTTTTCCATTTGTGGCATAGCTTCACACACGCGCTCGACATCGCGCATCCAGCCATCCTCGGTATGACAGACGGGCACCGACCAGATGCTTCGCCAGAATGTATTCGTGGCGATATCATCTGGGCGGCACACATCCGTCACACTTTGTTCAGGTCGCTCCCAAGCTCTATATACCCACCTCTCGTCGCTTTGGAACATGCGATTCTGCGAGTATCGATCAACCCGCCGCTTATACCGCCGAATACGGTTCGCCCATGCATAAACTTTCTGCTTCAGGAAGTCAATGCGCTCCGTGACACGGGACGTGTAATCTCGAGGGCTGATATCAGTCCCCGAAAACGCCCGTCTCACAAAGCGCATCACGCGTGGTCGTGTGTTACCCTCCCTGAAGCAATATAGTTTGCCGATGAGTGCCCTAGCCTCATCGATCCGCCGCTCGATCCTGCACTGCCAGGCTGGTACAGCAGGTTTTGGTCGAATAGCTTCATCACTAGTATTAAACTTAATATTTGCTAAACGACATGCCGCAACAGCCCCGCAATACAGGATTGAGTGCGTATCAAGGAGGCTCTCGCTGCTTTCAAAGATGTTCTGCAGCAGCGAGTCCAGGGCACACACCAGCGCCCTATTTTTTTTGTGCATGGGTAACCGTGGTAAACGGGGCCTAAGTTCGGTCGGAATTGATCTATACTCGCGAAGCGCATCCTCCAGTGCGCTCCTCAGTCTATCGTTGCACTGGCTACTTACCGTGACAACCCTATCATCTACCTCATCACTGACGTTGTTGGGCCGCGGTGTGATTGCGCTACTAGCTGGCGCCTGAACCGCGGCCTGTGTCGGAGTTGAGATGATAAAGTTGCTCAGTACCTCTGAGCGCAGCCTATCAAGTGCAGCATCGTCCAACCTGTGATTACGTTGGATAACCCGCACCTGATCCGACAATCGTTGGGCCGAGACGTTCACGGTTGGTTCCAGGTCCTGAAACAGAGACAGCATCCTGACACGGTACGCAGTAAGGTTAGTTCCCCCCTCTGTAGACCCATAGTATGCGCGCATAACGTTCTCGTTCATGGATTGACTCCATCTTATGCGCTGCACACAACCACCGGCAGCGGGGACCCGGCTCGGGGCCGGTTGGCCCCTAGGTCCCAAGCCCCTCGGTGGCCGGCCTCTCCCCTGCCGACGTACAGGTGTTGGCGACGTCGGCGGAGAGAAATACTCGTCGCTGGAGCTCGACGCAACTGCAACCGCCGGTGACACTGGTAATCCGCTGTCCGGCGGCGGCGAGGTGGAGCTCAGCGACGGGTCCGGAGATGGTGGGCGTGCACGTCGTGATGCTGCTCTGGTCAGCATATCTTAACTGTTTATTAATTCATTCCTTTTTCATTACAATTGTAGTGGTCTATTTTGTGACATATGTCATGTGTCGGTTGCAAATATTTTTCTTCATCTTCCTGCATTCTGATTTCAGTTTACTTTTGGATTAACTTTAGGTTGTATTTATTTATTTATATTGTTTATTTTCTGAATCTTGGAAGCTTCTTTTGCGATGTGTGAGGTCTAAAAGTATTATTATATATTTTACGAATAAAAGGAGAACAAAAAATTATTATTATTATTATTATTATTATTATTATGTCTTGTGACGCGTGTTTCTTCAGATCTCCTCACTACAAGTCCCCATTTTATGGTTGCGTACCAAAATGGTAAAAAGGAACCCTTATGGAGTAACTAAGTCTGTCCGTTTGTTACAACTGGATATCTCAAGAACTACTTACGAATGCTATTAAATTTGAATCTGGAATAATATTAGATGACGTTTGTTTAACTATTTTGCAAATAAGAAATAAATAAAAATTGAAAAGGTTTTTTTGCAACAGCGACCCAAAGGGGTGTTTAAAAATCGAAGTATACTGTGGCATGTGGGGTATCATATGAAAGAGCGAAATTTTCATATTCTCATACGTGCTTTTTAGGCCATGCGGCTTAAAAAAATGTATTTCTGTTTGGACTTTTGACAAAAATATAAAAAAACCGTTCCCCTCCCCTTATCTCCGAAGTTTGCAAAGAGAAATATCTAAAATTATTCTATGTGATATAAGTTTATGTAAAGATAACAGAAAAAATAAAATTATATCTTTAAATAGCACATTTTTCCAGAAATCATCAACATAATTACATTAGTTCCATTATCGGTCAAGAGTTGGCGCTGATCTAAAACTGCAATATATTCCCGGGAGGGCTCGGGCATTCCCGCAGTCTCCAGACTAGACCCCCAAAGATGTCCTGTCAGGGCGTGCCTGAGGGTTAGCAGCATGGAACCTCATTTCACTTCCTTCTCCTCAACCTCAATCACTTTTTTCATAAACAGGGAAAAGAAGAGAAAAACTGTACAGGGGCGCACGCCCTTTTGCATAAAGTACACCTCACTAACATACGAGGTCTGCACTCAAATCTCGCTGCAGTCCATCACCACCTTGAGACCGAGAAACCAGCGCTCTTGTTCCTGTCGGAGACGCAGATCGGATGTACGTCGGACGTGTCAAGCCTGTCTTACCCAGGGTTTACCCTGGAGCACCACTTCAGACCACGCGCGGGCGTATGCATGTACGCCCGGGACGACATCTGCTGTCAGCGTCTCCGTTACCTTGAAGACTCCAGGTTCTCGACGCTGTGGGCTATAGTGGACACAGGCCTAGACAAAATTGTCTACGCCTGCGTTTACCGTTCGCACAGCGGTGATTTAGAGACAACTGGGCTTACACAGCACCTGAGTGAGGCGGCGGATGCGACTCAGCAGCGGTACCTTTCTGCCCAATTGGCCCAACTGGGGGACTTCAATGCCCACCATCAGGAGTGGCTCTTCCCATACCAGTGCACAGACTATGCTGGACGAGAGACGCGAAAGCTAGCGCTTGCGTTAAATTTTACCCAGCTGGTCCAGGGGGCAACGAGGGTGCCCGATGTTGATTCGCACACTGCCAATTGCTTGGACCTTTTGCTGACAACAGATCCAGACCGCTATTCGGTGTCGATTTCTTCACCACTGAGTAGTTCCGACCACTGTCTGGTGAAGTCTGTATCCGTCTACTACCCGCACGATCCTAGCCCAAGAAGCACTCGGCGGGTATGGCGATACAGGTCAGCAGATTGGGATGGCATGCGATCTTTTTTCGCATGTTACCCTTGGCAGCCTTCTTGCTTTTCTTCGACTGATGCTTCGTCGTGCGCGGACGCCGTGTCGGATGTGTTGCGGAGGGGAATGGAATACTACATTCCGTTCTCTGACATAGCAAAATCTGGCGAAGCTCGTCCTTGGTTTGGTGCCGAGTGCAATCGCGCTGATGCGCTTAAACACGCGGCATACCTAGCATGGGTCGACGCTCGTACGCCCAAAGCAAATGACGTGAGTCAGAAGAAGAGAGCCTTCAACAGGGCTGCCAAGTCCTGCAAGAAAGTGTTGCGGAGGGCTCGGTTTGACCACATTAGCCGAATAGGGAACATATAATATACTCAGCAGGTAGTAAGGCTTCTTGGTCCCTGGCTTAGTCAGTCGAATCGAACTTCTGCCGCCCCACACTACCACCACTGCTGAGACGCGACGGGACGCTGGCCCACTACGCTGAGGAGGAAGCGAACTTCTTTTCTTCTTTGTTTGCGGAATCTTCACGTCTGGATCCTGGTGGCACGACGCCCCCTAATTCTCCTGATGGATGCAAGTCGAGTATGTCGAACATTCGCATTCATCAGAAGGACGTCCGTAGGGTACTGCATAACCTGGACGTGAACAAGGCTAGTGGTCTCGACGGGATACCGGCAAATGTTCTGAAGACTTGTGCGCCTGAGTTGTCTCCGATCTTGACACGCCTATTTCGCCTTTCGTTTGAGACTGGAAAAGTGCCGAAGGCTTGGAAGCAAGCTAACGTGCAGCCCGTGCCCAAGAAGGGTAGTCGAGCTGACCCGTCGAATTATAGACCCATCTCGGTAACGTCCAAACTCTGTAAGACTATGGAACGCGTGCTGAATCATAGGCTCCTGGCGTACCTAGAAGCGAATGATATTCTTAGTGGCCGTCAATACGGGTTCCGCCGAAATCGGTCAACTGGGGATCTTCTAGCGTGTGCCATTCACATCTGGAGTGAGGCCATAGAGAAGCGCGGGGAGGCACTAGCGCTCTCCCTTGACATCTCGAAGGCCTTCGACAGGGTCTGGCACGATAGCCTTATTAGAAAGCTTCCTTATTTCAGTCTGCCCGCCGGTTTGTGTGATTGGATAGCAAATTTCCTGAGGGATCGGTCCATCCAAGTGTTCATGATGGCTGCTCGTCTGGACTAATGGATATTAATGCCGGGGTTCCTCAGGGGTCGGTGCTTTCGGAAACACTGTTCTTGCTGCATATTAATGATCTGCTTAAACCCGGTACCTTTGGGTATGCAGACGACAGCACTGTTGCTGAGAGATACGTGTCCCACGCACGAGCTGGTGGGTCGCTGATCCTTTCTCTCCAAGAGGGAATGGTTGAGCGCTTGAATGTGTCCTTACAGGCTGTCTCTGAATGGGGCGATGCCAATCTGGTCAAGTTCAATGCTGCTAAGACCCAAGCGTGGCTATTTTCCGCCAAAAGGAGCCAATTCCACCCAGCTCCATCTATCCGAGGTGCAATCGTACCGATAACCGACCAACTTGATCTTCTTGGGGTTACATTAACATCTACTCTCAATTTTGGCACTTACATAGAGGCAAAAGCTCAAGTGGCTGCAAAGAAGTTGGGGATTCTAGCAAAGGTGAGACGATACTTCACGCCGGAACAGCTGCTCAAACTCTATCAAGCGCAAGTTCGATCGTGTATGGAATACTGTTCTCATCTTTGGGATGGATCTGCCAGAAACCAACTTAATGCCCTTGAGTCAATTGAGAAACGAGCCAACAGGATCATCGGCAATGAGAGGCTCGTCGTGACGAAGCTCCAAAGTCTTGAACATCGACGACGAGTTGCTAGCCTGTCGGTTTTCTACCGGTAGCATTTTGGGGAATGTGCAATGGAATTGCATAATTTAATTCCGCCAAGCCCGTTCCGTCATCGGACCACAAGACGAACGGCGATGCGCCACCGGTACACGGTGGATATCCCACCCATACTCACAAAACGTTTTGGTAACAGATTCATAATGCGTACAGCTTAGAAGTGGAATTCCCTGCCAGAGTCTGTGTTTCCTGATAGCTACAACCTGGGAGTCTTTAAGTCAAGAGTGAAAAGGTTATTTCTAGCCAAGCGTGCTCTATCTTCGACCACATCATCGCTTACCATCAGGTGAGATAGTGGTGAAACGCGTGCCTATCTACAGTAAAAAAAAAAAAAACACCGCGGTGTTAACATTCTCTGACAAATACAGGCCTCGCCGATGAAAGTTTAAAAACATTTCACGTTTTATATGATGGTACGGAACCCTCGATGCACGAGTCCGACCGGTCCGCTCTTGACCGCTTTTTGAAAATAACTGAACTGGTTTTATTAAAACGTGATGCAAATATGATAAAGTGGCTAACCAGCGCAATTTCATCTGCGTCACGTTTTTCATTGATGCTCCACTCCTATTGGTCATACCAGCCTATAGCTTTTCTCAATAAAAACGCTAAAATAATTTTTGAATTCAAATCAGTATTGCCTGAAATTAGTGTTTTCAACCAAACAAACAAACTTCTCAGTTATAATATTAAGTATTGATTTGATAGATTTGTTCCAATTAAAATGCTAGGCTAAATAATAACAGCCGCACGGGTCGATCTCAAAGGTTAAGCAACGCTTGCCAAGGTTGGTCCGTGGATGGGTGACCATCTTAACATACCGAGTTTCCTCCTTGCCTCGGAAAGCACGTTAAGCCGTTGGTCCCGGCTGTCATTTGTAGATCTTTGGCAGTCGTCACAGATTTTCAGAAGCCAGTAAATCTGACTCCAGTCTTGCCAAGAAATACCGTGTTACCCAGTTAATGGGTTGTGCAGGTCTGGTAGGCAGCCGCTCCGCGTAAAACACGGGTATTCAGCTGAATCCGGTTTGATTGGAAGCGGACCCCAATATACATATTTGGGAAAACGCTAGGCAGATGATGAATGTTAATTACGTACACCGATTAATAAATAAGTTGGACGTTGATTATCGTGATCATAATACAGAGGGAGGATTGAGAAATACTAAAACCTATTATTCGTTTTTAGAGTACTACCCAAAAGGTAACCAACGGAACCCTATTACTAAGCCTCCCCTGTCCGTCCGTCCGTCCTGCTTTCTGTCAGAGGGCTGTGTCTCAAAAACCGTAATAGGTAGACAGTTGAAAATTTCAAAGATAGTTTTTTTTCTATTGCCGCTATTACAACAAATAATAAAAATTACGGTTTATGGTACGGAACACTTCGTGTGCGAGTCTGACTCGCACTTGGCCGATTTTTTTATTTTATTTATTTAACTAGTTGATCCGGCAAACGGTGCTTTCCAACATAAAAAAGACGACGACCTATTCTCAAACCTACCTAATATACACAAAAAAAATCATAAAAATCGGTCGAGCCGTTTTGGAGGAGTTCGATAACAAACAAGAAACATTTGAAGATATTTGATTGTCATTGCAGATATTCAGAAGCCAAAAAAACTTGATACCAGTTTTGCCAAGGACCCATTTAATGGATTGTGGAGATTTGGTAGTTGCCAAAGGATAGTCACTGTTAATATACTTCACATAAAATACTGGTACTCAACTAAAGTTTTTTTATTTGTAATGGGTTTGCCCTTGACTCTAGTCTAGGTCAGAGATGACAGAGACAAAGACTACGATGGAGCGAGCTTACCCAGAAGGAGCCTGTTCACTTTAACTTTGAAGAGATTAGGGTTGTAAGCGTTTGAAAACACAAACGCAGTTAATCGGAAGCCGACCCCAATACAGGATGTCCCACAAGTATGTGGTCATGTTTAACGCTGTTGTTCTGTATAAATCTGCTACACGGTAATAAACAATAATCATAAACTGCCTAGCCTTTTCCCAGCTATATTGTGGTCGGCTTCTAGTCAAACCAGATTCAGCTAAATACCAGTATTTTACGTAGAACGGCTGCCTACCAGACCTCCACAACCCGGTAATAAACAATATCAAAATAAAAATTCAAACCGGATATAGCTGAGTACCAGTATATAGGTACTTACTAAGCAGTCGACACACCATTTGAGCTTACATTTAAAGTCATCATTGCACAGGATTACCTTCAAATACTGACTTCGAAAAAAAGGAGAAGCTTTATTCAGTAGCCACGTTAAGGCCCGTACTCTACCAACGTGGAAAAGAGGCGAGCGGGGTGGAGACGTGTTTTCAAAATCCAATGTAAATTCGTTAATCACACATCACATCTCCACTCAGTTTATGTGGAAACCACTGAGCGGAAATGTATAATATTTGTATGGCGCGATAAAAGCGGTGATGTGATCTCTTTTTCGCTAAGATTGAGCTGGGCCACGTTACAAGGCGGAACTTGAGCTTTATCTCGCAAGCTGACGATGGCGCAGATGCGTGCGGCATGCAGTTTAGTCAGCGCACATCTCCACCCTAGCCAGCACACATCTCCGCAAAAATCTAGCCAGTACGCTACTCCGCACAGTTTCGGTGAATACAACCTAGCTGAAAAACATTCCTTCCCGTCTCCGCTTCGGACATCTAAGCACATCTCCGCTTTGGTGGAGTCCGGGCCTAAAGTGTCGATGAACCCTGCTATCAGGGCGTTATGTTGATATTTTACCATGTTGATACCATAGAAGAAGAAGATACCATAGAGTCTGTGGAAGGAAGAGGGTATGTTTTTCTTTTAAATATACACAAAACAATTTTAAAATTTAGTAATTTATTGATTAAAATATTTTTAATTTAAAGCTACAATATTTCACTGAAACAAAACTAGGTACGAATCTTTCTAATACAAAATTCTTATCACTAACTAAACCTACAGTTAATTACTAATTCATTGCCAATTTATTGGATTTCAAATTAAATCTTATTCTGTAAGTATCATTTACTGTTATTGAGGCTACTGTATGGTTACTATCATTGTTAATCTTTCCATTGATTATTTTCTTGCCATTCTGGTAAAGTTTTTTATCAATTTCAGATAAATCATTTTTATTTCCATTATATTCTTTATTGTTATCAGCTTTAGTAGTCTTTTTATTGTAAGTTTTGATGTAAAAGCTTCCGAAGAGATACAAGAAGAGGGTTATGTTAACTGCCATGGCAGTGATCATGATGTAAGAAGGTTTGCAATCTGACGTCACGCAGGCTACTCCAAAATGAAGGAGAATTAGAACGAACTGGATCTGAAAAAAAAATATATATGAATGTAGTTGGCAAACGTTGTTGCGGAATTTGTTCGAAATAGTCAACGCGGTCCAGGGGGGCTACTCTCTAAGCCCAAAGTCTGTCGTTTCGGGCTTTGTTGCGGGAGTATTCAACTCCGTATTACCTACGGACTTATGATTAGTCCCGAACCCGAATAAGAATGAAAGAAAACACGATTTGACAGTAACTGTCAAATTGTGCTGTCATTATCAATTTGACTTTCATTAACTCTTGAGCGCCGATTTCCTAGGAATACTAACACTAATGACGGCACCGCTAGTGCCGTCATTAGTGGCCGTAATACAGCGGTGAATGACGTCTTTAGAACGTTTTCTATGTAAATAAAATGGCGCGGTTTCCTAGAGAGCGGTGATGACACCGTAACGTCCGTTTGTTTACATAGAAAACGTTCTAGTGACGTCATTTACCGCTGTATTACGGCCACTATATGACGGCACCGCTATCTTAGGAAACCAGAGCTTTAGTGGATAGGTGATATGAGTGATGTATGTGTGTATCTATTATTTTATATTATAATTGAATTTGTTTTTGTCACACCATTGACATCCCATGTCCTGGCAAATACTGTCCATCACTGGTTGTATGGAAGAGATCGCGGAATGCGATAAGGCCACCAATTGTATGTGTTTGTTTTAAGTTTCTTTTTTGTTCATACTTTTGGTGTACAATAAAGTGTATAATAAATAAATAAATAAACACACCCGGATTCCCTAAGCCCCTAAGCTAAGCCTAAGCTTAGAGAGTAGTCCTCCTGGAACGCAAAGGGCATTAGGAGGTACACGAATGGGTTTTAGTCAGTAGAGTTTGACATTTCCTTCCGCTCCGCCCAGAGCAGAAGGAGTCCTTTGATGATCTCCTAACCTTAAAAAGTATGGTGGCAAACGTGAAGAGTTTTGGTTGTATGCGTTGAAGAGAACAGAGAACCTGAATACATCAAAATAAAATTGATTATGTGATCATTTCAATTGGTACAATCAGGTTCAATTTTTGAAACTTGAGGATAATAATATGTTAATTGAAATATCATCATCGAGCTTGTATGCGATCTTTCTTGGGCAACTGGCCAGGTAAGGTTTTTTGGTTTGGTTACCTTGGCGGATAAAATCAATACAATTCGTTTTGTTGTTAACAGACTTGAAATAGCTGTTTCTTTACTGCCTATCTGAATCAAAGCTTAAGTCCTTTTCACGACCTTCTTGAATTTAAGAAAATAATTATAATATAGTTACTAATTATAAGTACCCTATCGGTGTGTGCACGCTCAGCACAATTTTACTGTGTCAATGTTATGTCATATTATTGTTTTCTTTTATTTTTAATACGTATCTGTTGCTGTTGTGTTGTTTCTGTGTCGAATAAATGTTTTATTTTCTATTCTATTGTATAGTAAAGTTTATTTTATCATCATGTTATCAACCGAAAAACGTCCACTGCTGTACATAGGCCTTCCCCAAGTGACGCCACAACAACTGGTCCTGGGCTTTTCGCATCCATCGGCTTTCCGAGACTCTCACCAGGTCATCGGTCCACCTTGTGGAAGGTCTTCCAACATTGCGTTTACCAGTACACGGTTGCCACTTCAGAATTTTTCAGTCCCATCGACCATCTGTTCTGCGAGCAGTTTTATTAGCCTAGGCTTTTCCCAACTATATGTCGGGGTCCACTTCCAGTTAAACCGGATTTAGCTGAATATCAGAATTTTACGTGGACCGGCTGCCTACCAGACCTTCACAAGCCATTAACTAGGTAACACGGTACTTCAAGGCAAGACTGGAGTCAGATTTACTGGGTTCTGATAATCCGTAACGACTGCCAAAGATCTATAAATGACAGCCGGGACCAACGGCTTAACGTGCTTTCCGAGGCACCGAGGAAACTTGGTATGTTAAGATGGTCACCCACCGACAAGTGTTGCTTAGCCTTGAAGATCGACCCGTGCGGCTGTTATTATCTAGCCACGAGCTTCTCATATATCAGTTTTATTTATTTATCATATAGCAGTTTTATTTATTAAAGAACAAAAATATTCTTACCAATTGCATACTCGTAATATACTTCTTCCACCACAGATACTTCGTTAAACTTGGGACTGTAGACAGCCCATAGTAGGTGTACATGATCACGTGGACGAAAGAGTTCAACATTCCCAGGAACAGTAGTGCATACGTTGGCTCATATTTCAGGGCTGTCCACGTGACCACTACCATCAAGGTGTGGTGGTAAACGTGGAGGAAGCTCACTTGGTTGTATTTCTTCCGAAGCACGAAGAATATTGTGTCGAGGAGCTCCGAGAACTTTGCAAGTAGGTAGTAGTACATTGCTGATGTTATCTGGGAAATGATGAATTTTTGTGTTAGTTATGTAATTTTTAATCTTTGGTGTACATAGGTATATTTCTATCTGTCTGTTCAATGAAAGGTTAATAGTTTTTAACTCGAGAAGTCCACAATATAGAAATGGATCGGGATTGCTAAAATCGTATATCTGTTTAATGTTCACACCAGTTTGTAACGTAACATCACGCCGGTACGCTGTGAAGGGGTACGTAAATGTAGATGCC
This sequence comes from Lacanobia oleracea, assembly GCA_950371165.1. Classification (NCBI taxonomy): domain Eukaryota; kingdom Metazoa; phylum Arthropoda; class Insecta; order Lepidoptera; family Noctuidae; genus Lacanobia; species Lacanobia oleracea. Next base: position 3,716,348 of record OX493390.1, on the reverse strand, counting down.
AATTTAGTTGTGGGATATAGGTACCATTAAAAACGAAAAATTAAACAACTTTAAAAAAATATATAACCGTCTTTGAAGTGTTTATTAGTCGGTTGTGTTGTTTTTTTTTGTAAAAAGGTTTTACTAAAACCAGTTTAAGAAACGCTGTGCAGCAAATTGCTTTGAGAAGTCCATATTATTATGATGGTCGACAAAGACGTGAGAAGTGTCTGTCGTTCTTCATCATGCTCTGTTGTTAGTATTTAATACTAGCTTCTGTCTACGCCTTCGCCCGCGTGATCCCTAGGAACATACTCCCGGGATAAAAAGCCTATTCCAGACTATCATCGACCTTTGTGCCAAATGTTATGAAAATCCTTTCAGGTGTTCTGATGTAAAAGAGTAACAAACATCCATCCATCCAACTAACCATCCACATAAAAAATCGCATTTATTATATTACTAAATAACCCGCGCAACTTCGTTTGCGTCACAATTTTCATTACTGCTCCGCTCCTATTGGTCTAAGCGGGATGATATATAGCCTACAGCCTTCCTCGATAAATGAACTATATAACACTGAAAGAATTTTTCAAATCGGACCAGTACTTCCTGAGATTAGCGCGTTCAAGCAAACAAACAAACAAAAAAACTTTTCAGCTTTATATATTAGTAAGTATATACATATTATATACTAGGATAGTAGGACTGGTAGGATAAGTAGAAAAAGAGGTAAATAAAGAAAGATGCTTACATTTCTTCTGTTGTATTCTGTCTCCATTACGCAGGTCTTTGGTACCAATCCATTCTTATTCAGCATACTAACGCACTGAAAAAATAAAGAAATATATAGATACTTACATTGATTTGGTAGTACGAGTATAAATGTAACCACGACCAACGCGACGGGCTTACAATTTGACCTGTTTTTTATTATACGGTCATTGACCTGTTTTTTTATTGCACGGTCATTGACCTGATTTACCTACCCTACATTTAAGTGTCACCCCTTGCCTTCCAATATATAATGGATGGGGGAAAATACGTATCTTTGTCGTTTTAAACTTGCATAGTCATTCACTATTCGTAAAACAGTCTCACCTATACGCACACACCGTTTTGTGCTAAGGAGTAGAACTCCCCAAATATAAGTCAAATTCTTTAAGGTGAATGCCAGGGTAGCCCGCGAAATTCAAATATTTTTATGTTTTTTGCAATTTGCCGGTCAGTGTGAAGCTGTATGTGGACCAAATGCGATCCGCGACCGTAACGCGTATTTATCTAAAGAATTATAACCATTTTAATCATCAATATAGCCCTCTAAGTTCATGTAGTTCGAAAGAATGATTATTTCTGAAATATTCATTCTGTCGAACTACATGCAAAAAACATAAAAATATTTGAATTTCGCGGGCTACCCTGGAGCATCCACCTTAAGTCAAGAGTGACTAGGTTACTTTTAGGCAAGCGTGCTCCATCTTCGACCACATCACGCTTACCAGGTGCGAAAGTGGTCAAACGCGTGCCTATCAATAGTAAAAAAAATAATCCCTGATAGCTATGGTAAGCGATGATGGAGCAGGTTTGTCTAAAAGAAACCTATTCACTCTTGACCTAAAGACTCCCAAGTTGTAGCTATCAGCTAGGTTGTAATACGCAGCGGGTGGGACCGGTGGCGCATCGCCGTTCGTCTTGTGGGAAATAAACTATGAGAATCCGTCACACGCTCCCCAAAATGCAACCGATAAAACCGATAGGCTAGCAATTCGGCTCTCTGCTCAAGACTTTGGTGCTTCGACTCGACGGGCCTATCATTGCCGATGATCTTCTTGGCTCGTTTCTCAATTGACTTAAGGGCACCAAACTGGTATCTGGCAGATTCGTCCCAATAAATAAAATATAAAAGTTATACGGTTCAAAAATAACCCCCCCCTCACTCAATTAACTCTCTCATTATGGTGAAGTAACACGTCCATTACTAAAAGTAACAGAATAAGATTGTTATCATGAGTTTCTGAATAGTACTTTACACATTTCACAAATTGATATTTATATTCATTGTAACTTCATGCACGAAGGTACAAAGGCCTTAACTTAAATGACTAAAGAAAACCATAGGGACACAGTACATATCCTTTTTATTCAGTTTATGAAATATCTTTTAAATCGGTCCAATATTGGAGGAGGAAACAGCCGCGAGCCAAACCCCGAATTATAACTTTTTACCCGACTGCGCGACGCAAAGAAGTGGTAATGTTTTTATCAGCCTATGTATGTATGTTTGTGTTTTCCTTTGAAGCACTTTACAGACCAAATGCCTCAGCCGACTTACTAAAATGTAGGAAATAATAAAAATTGACTTTGTCAAAAAACCCGACCGCTAAAACCGACTAAAAAGTTCGAAACAAGTCGCTTTTCAAGCAGTCTGATGCAGTTCAATCACTGATCTGATGCTACCAACTGCATCAGACTGCTTGAAAAGCGGCTTGTTTCTAACTTTTTAGTCGGTTTTAGCGGTCGGGTTTTTTACATACAAAGTCCAAATGCAGTTCTCGGTAGAACCGTAACTTAATCTGCCAAAGTCAGGCTGTTTTAGTAAAACATTCACAAAAATCAAAACAAATAACTTAAATACTCGCGTCAAAGCAACAGTGGAATTTGACATATCGAAGATCTCATACTACACTAGCGCCTCTAGCGGTGAATTCGAACGCAATAGCCCCCTCATTCACATAAGTTGATGCGGTGAGAAGTTGACAGAGTCGATCGGCTGGTATAGATTAAATACACTTACCATATATAACAAGAAACATGAGATCACAACTTGGACAGCATTGTACAGCGGCATAATACTTTGTAAATTGAATGGTTCCCGGTTTTTCATGAAGGCTGGTCCTATCTTCAACACGAAAAGCAGATATGAAGCTAGAATCATCGTCACTGGCAGCGGAGAGCCCATTAAGAACCACGTGTTTACGAAGTCCGCTGGAAAATAAGGAAAATGATTTAAAAAAATAAAAATTAATTTCGGATAAAATGTTAAGACAACTGTGAAAAAAGACTACGTAGAATATAACGATGACGCCAATGAGAATTGCACTATGTTTAATTTAAAATACGTACGGTCACGTTATGGCTTTACAAGTAAATAATGATCCAGTTCTTGCTCTTTAAGATACAAGTAGCAATCATATGAAGAACTAGCTTTTGCCGTCCCGTCCCGTTTATTCACATTCCCATGGGAATTTCGGGAAATCCTCTCTTAGTGCTCTCCCACACTCCCCATGGATTCTACATTTTTTTTTTATTTGTTTTGGGTTTGCTCTTGACTCTTGTCTATGTCAGAGATGACAAAGACAAAGTCTACGATGGAGCAAAATTTACACTATTATATTTTTACTTTTTAATTTACTTTGTTCATTTTTCTACATGCCAAATTTCAGCTTTCTGAATTTCGGCTGGGCGTTGTCTGTCAGTCACTCAAACAGCCAGCAGTGGAAGAATGTTATAGGTATATTAGAATTTGAAGATGATGTAACTTTTTGTTGGTCAAAAATCATCATAATATATCGTAAGGTTCACTTGAAAACCAGCGTCAGGCAGTTGCTATGGTAAACGTCAGATACCCGCGCAGAGATGGTCATTGACCCACATACACTTACTGACTTTCATCAAAAACAGAAATAATTAAAAAAAGCTGTCCTGAATCGACTTTTATCGTGATCCTTAAAGGTACAATTCCGAATATCGTAATAAAGGTAAAATCAGAATAGACTTAGATTTAGCCAGGAATTAATAGAACCATAGTTAAAATCACAGTTAAAAATAAACTAAAACAGTTAGTGGTTTTTGGGCCTCCAAAGTACTCGCGAATTTTCCCCTAAACCATTAGCTGCAGTGTTGTCAAATTCCTGCATATTATTTAACCCTGGTAAGGTATTAATCCCTCACTGCAATCTACCCCGAAGACAGCAAGTAAATAGCAAGATAGAAGAACGTTGTATGCGTGGTACGGGGAACCTCAGTAACCCGGTACAGGACGTCAGCGCGGCTGGACGCAGTCGGGTGGTCACAGTTTACATCGGAGGATTAGAAGAAGGATTGACCTACCCCATCACAACCCCGTTCCCGTCGATCACGCCCGTCCGGTATAATAGTTGTCTGGTATTTTTGCTGAACTCGACCTATATTTTTGGCGTAGCCACACAGACTGCATTTTCCAGCAAACTGAAGCTTAATAATAGGTCATCAGGCATGAATGCTACTCACTTAACTCATCCATTGTGTTGTGCGATATTCAATCAAAACAAAAATCTTTGCACCTTGTTATGTTTTGGATGCAATATGTTACAAGGATACGGATATGTGGCTAAAGCCGTTCTACAAGTCTATAAAAATATATAATATTATAATGATTCAAAACATTTTCACCATATAAATAAGAAAGACCCGACCTTGACAGATTTAGTTTCGTCTATGATTCACTATCTTCTTTTTTTTCCAGTCGATTCATCATGGCTTTGATACAAGGTACGATGGTCTTTACATAACTCTTTTCGGTTTGGCTGATGCATAGAGCAACACAGGCCACCGGTGGCCTGTGTTGCTCTATGGGCTGATGCGATAGTGTCATTTTAATTTTATTTAAATAAATACTTTTCGTCAAATTAATTTTATTTACACGGATGTATTCAACAATGATTGTTATTTTATGATAATGAGTGTATGTCAGTGATCTTTCAGAAAGTTGGTGAACTTTCTGAAATGATTCAAATATTTTGCATTTCCTTTTGACCCAAAAAAATAACTGCATATTAATTTTTAAATTAAGGGCTATTTAGCGTTGTTACCGCAATTTGGTCATGCCGTGCCAAAATGTCGTAAGTGATTGAACTGAACCGCAAAATCTTATTACAATTTCACCTAAAAAATGGTAACCTCAACAAATTATGCGCACCGCCGTTATATGATGGACGTCCCACCGATGGGTGACCTAAAAAATATGTTAGCAGATGTGCTAACATTTTGTTTTAGGAATACTTATACATATGTGAGTAGAGAAGCCAGTAAATCTGACTCCAGTCGCAAAGAAGTACCGTGTTACCCAGTTAATGGGTTGTGGAGGTCTGGTAGGCAGCCACTCCATATAAAACACTGGTATTCAGTTGAATCCGGTTTGACTGGAAGCCGACCCCAATATAGTTGGGAAAAGGCTAGGCAAATGATGACTTATATGTAAGTAGAGCTAAAGAGCGGAGTTTCCTGCTGGAGTCTGTGTTTTCTAATAGCTAGAACCTGGGGGTCTTCAAGTCAAGAGTGAATAGGTTACTTCAAGACAAGGGTGCCCGATCGTTGACCATATCTTTCCATCTCGTGATATTGTGGTCCAACGTTAGGCTCACGTTGCTCACGTCAATAATAAAAAAAGAAACGCTTTTCTGAAAACCACATCAAAGTCGATTCAGCCAAACTCGAGATAATTGCGGATAGCATACAAACATACGGGTCAAACTGAGACCGTCCTTTTTTTTAGGTCGGTTAAAAAAAATCTGTTGTTTTTTTAGCGTTCTGTACCTAAAGAGTAACCAATGGAACCCTATTACAAAGACTTAGCTCTCCGTTAGTCCATTTTTCTGAATTCAATCTATGCGCGGGCTTGTATCTCAAGAACCGTCACATAGCTCAAATCAAAAGGGTGCTCCAAAACAAGAAACGCGTTTTTTTTTTCGGTTTATGGTTCGGAACCCTTCGTGTGAGAGTCCGACTCACACTCAGCCAGGTTTTTTTTTAAATAGGAGTTGTATATCTATACTTAAGTAAATGAATTAATTCAGGGTTTTAACTTTTAACCTTGGCACCTACTCCTATTGTAGTCTGAAGGGCAGTGTCAGTTTGGCAAGGCACACAGTCGAATGTCATTATATCGTAGACAACGTATGGATATAAAGTCCCCTTTTATTTTATTAGGGATGGAAAAATCATCATATGACTCCACCCGCTCTGGGTGGAGCAGAAGGGAGTATCAGTCTCTTACTGACTAAAACCCATCCATGTTCCTCCTAATGCCATTTGTGTTCCAGGGCCGTAGTGACTCTTTTATAGACTGTCTATGGTTGCGGAATTTGTTGAAACTTTTCTATTTCAAGGTGAGAGGTTTATACAGACATCCGGCTGAACTTCCAAGGGTCACTTATGGAATACATTCACAAGGTATTCATCATTTGCCTTTGCCTTTTCCCAACTATATTGGGGTCGGCTTCCAGTCAAACCGGATTCCGCTAAATACCAGTGTTTTACGTGGAGCAGCTGCCTACCAGATCTCCACAACCCATTAACTGGGTAACACGGTACTTCTTGGCAGGACTGGAGTCAGATTTACTGGCTTCTGATAATCCGTAACAACTGCCAAAGATGTATAAATGACAGCTGGGACCAACGGCTTAACGCGAGGCACGGAGGAAACTCGTTATGTTAAGATGGTCACTCATCCACAGACCAACCTTGGCAAGCGTTGCTTAATTTTGAAGATTGACCCGTGCTGCTGTGATTATTTAGCCACGAGCTCCACATTCTTCTCAACATTCAACTCCACTATGAGGGATGGCGTAAGCTTTAGGGACTACTTACACTTATTCAGCTCCATTCGCGTTTCGCTGAACGGTTTTGGTCACACTTATACAGTTCTGCTTCTATCAGCCGCGTACAGCGTCCTAAGAATAAGAAGGTGGCAGCGGCAGAATAGCGCTGAACTCTATCTATAGCACTCGTATGAAAAAAACACATTTGTCCTCGTTTTATACTTGTTTGCCGCGAAAGCTGACTAGACGCGGAATGTGTGAATAAGTGTGAGAAGTCCTTTAATCTACCAGGGCACAGTGAAGTAGTTGTCAAATGTTTTCTGATATTTAGTCCTTAGACCTGCCGATTTCCTTGTAACGTTTTCTTCATCATTTTGAGAGCAGTGGTGACAAAATATTGAGATGCTGGCTGGGTTCAAACTAACGACCATAAGTCGGGCCAATAATTCTCAGAGAACGTACTACGCAGTGCTTATTTCGTCGTGAAAAAGGGATAGCTCTATCATCTTGTATAGTTCCGTCTCTCTCGCACATCGAAAAAATATTTGAAAATAAAACGTCTTTAGAAGTGCACTTTTTCATTTTTTTCCATGACGAGGATGGAAGTTTAGTCTCGAGTGTAAATAAATATTAGCAGTGTAACGAGATCTCACTGTCATTTACATAAGAAAACATGAACCATTAGAACGGTTTTGTATGTATTTCGTTCAAATAGTTACATTAGCTGAGACGCTATTTGGTAGTCGGCTCTACTAGGTACTCGACCCTACCTGAGAATCTAGACATAGTTATAAAGGCATATTCTACCAGCGGATGCATAAGTCAAAATCTATACTTACCGCTGCTCCGGCAAACGTTGTTTTGCCATATAAATAAAATAAAAATAGCCTACTACCTATTCTCAGACCTATCATATATACACCAAAAAATTCATGAAAATTGGTCGAGTCGTTTCGGAGGAGTTCGGTAACAAACACCGTGACAAGAGATTTTTATATTATATTAGACTAGCTGAACCGCGCGGCTTCGCTCCTGTCAACTGGCTACCCTACCTACCTACCCCTACCCTACCCTACCCTACCCTTTTTTTTCTGTTGCCGGGGTGGAAAATCCTCATGGATGTCCCTCGCCTGGGGCGGGCGAAGGGGTCTGTCAGACTCTTACTGACTAAAAACCACCCCGGTGTTCCATCTCACACTTGACCGAGGATTGTGAGAGCTAGTACGCCTTCCATAATCCCCGGCTATTGCCCGCGTATGCGGGCCACCTCAGGCCCGCGGGAGAAGCAAGATCCCCCCGCAACGTCCAGTAGGGGCGCGACTGGAACAATACGCGCCACCGTCTCGGGTCCTGCTGGATTGGGGGCGGCTGACGACCCCGAGTCCACCGTCCCTCCGGACCTTTCTACGGGGGCTGGAAGAGGGCGTTGTCCGCCCTCCGCCGACGCCCGGTTCGCCTACTGCGGCACGGGAGTGGCCATGGCCTCCCTCTCCCTCTCCGCAGCCTCCTTCTGCGAAATTACGATTTCGCAGAAGAAGATCACCGCATTCCATGACTCGGCGCTCCCGACCATCGAACGAGCGACGGCCGGCAGCGACAGGTCGGGTCCCACTTCGAATACGAGGGCACGGCGCTGCTCCTCCCATGCGGCACATTCTGCCAGTGTGTGCTGCGCCGTGTCCTCCCGACAGTCGGTGCAGTGATGGCACCGAGCGTCCGGCTCCCTTTTTATGCGACACAGGTACTTCCCGAAGCAGCCATGCCCCGAGAGCACCTGCGTCGCCCGAAACGACAGGGAGCCGTGCTTCCTCCCGAGCCATTCGTCGAGCATTGGCCGGATGGCCTCGATAGTAGCGAGGCCGGCGGTAGGTCGCGAAAGCCTTTCCCGCCATTCCCTCACCATGGCCTCGCGGAGCTGTGATCGACGCAACTCGATCTCGCGCTGCATCGGTTCACCAACCCGCGTCCGCATCTCCTCGCGCCACCGGTAAAGAGAGGCGAGAACCCTCGCCTCACCCTACCCTACCCTAATCTACCCTACCCTATTTTATTTTTCTTTTAATATTAAAGCCTTCCGTGGACCTTAAGGAATATACAAAAATAAATTAGCCGCATTGCTTCAGCCATTCTTGAGTTATGCGCTTACCAACCTTAATTTTATTTATGTAGATTAAAAAGCTAAAGAGTTTGTTTGCCTGAACGAGCTAACTTCAGGAACTGGTTCGAATGGAAAAATTATTTTGTGTTGGATAGCCCATTTATAGGGGAAGGCTATTGGCTATAGAACATCACGCTACGACCAATAGAAGTGGAAAATAAATGAAAAATGTGACGCAGGCGAAGTTGCGCGGACCAGCTAGTTCCAAAATAATATTTTGTCTATGGGATTGATCACGTGATATTTTGACAGCTTTTGTCAATCCTATTTTGATGTTTCGAAATTGCTCCCCGCCACGCTACCACTTTGAATAAGGATAGTATTCTTACCTCCATGCGCTACCACATAATAAATACTATACTCTTTGGCTGCAATGATAGCCAAAGAGTATACTGTATAGTGCCTTACAGTGGTAAGGCAGCTTTTCCACCAGAGATGTGCCATGCTACGTTACATTGGATGCGTTTGATATCCACCAATCATATTCATCGGTCCACTTAGCGTAGCACTGTTGGAAACTGATTCAACTAAGCTACGTTTTTTTATATGGTAGGATGCGTGCTGTGGATGCATGCTATGGATGCGTGTTATGGATGGTCGCGAGGTGTGTAGCTATGTGCAGAGCAGTGCGTGAGTTCCCTACTGTCGATACATCGCATACCTCGAGCTGCGCATCTTCCTCGCACAGCTACATAGCTTAGCATTAGTGGAAACGGTTACATCGTAGCTTAACTTTTACATTCTCGCAGCATAGCTACATAGCACATCTCTTGTGGAAAAGCAGCATAATAGTGGTAGCCAAAGAGTATAGTACTATATATAATTTTATTCAGAGTGGTAGCGTGGCGGGGAGCAATTTCGAAACGTCAAAATATAATACTTATATTGTCTTCAGCCTCAGACAGTCAATAGGGAATATGCATTTTTTTTTATTTGCAAAATTACATACCTATTAGCTCTAGCAAACAATCATGAAATTATTTTTTTAATACCTTCATCAGCGATGAAGTTCTTTTTTTCTTTATGGCTACTGAGCCGGTTCCGACTATTCTGCCAGTGTCACGTCAGCGATGAAGTTATAAAGTTTCAAAGATTACAATTAGAAAGAGAAGTCCGATATGGACTTTAACGTCAAAATCCATGACGCTTAAACAGCTGCCGTATAAAACAGGGTTTTCGCGAGAGGGACAAATATATTTGTTTAAAATAATTTTATCTCGTTTGTTTTTCGAGCAACTTCGATTGTATATATGTCTACATGTCACAGAGTATCAAAATTTAGGAGGAGTGGTCGTGAAGTGAACTGACATTCCATATTGTTTGTATGGATTGACAGCTCACTTATTCACTTCACCTAAGCTTTCACTTCGACATGTTTACAGAATTGCACTGCTGTCAACATGGTCGAAGTGAAGGCTTGGGGGAAGTGATAGCGAAGTGAGCTGTCCCTGCAACCAAGATGGAATAACAGCAGTGCGGTTCTGTAAACATATCGAAGTGTTAAACCATGGAAACAAGATGGCATAACAGCTCACTTGGCGTTCACTCCACCAAAATGGTCATGGTGAGATGTCGAAAGAATCGACCGGCTGCTCACTTCGTGATCACTTCACCCACGCCTTCTCTTCGACCATGTTTACAGAATCGACCGGCTGCTCACTTCGTCATCACTTCACCCACGCCTTCACTTCGACCATGTTTATAGAATCGACCGGCTGCTCACTTTGTGATCACTTCACCCACGCCTTCACTTCGACCATGTTTACAGAATCGACCGGCTGCTTCCCTACATTTTGACAGATTGCGACTGAGATACGAATGCAAACGTTGTTTAAAAATAAAATTTACCTTCTGGTTTTACCATGCAATCACCAATGTATGGGAAAGCCAAGTTATTAATTGAATAATTAGTTTATTTGACACACACACAGATACTCACAGTGAAGGAACAAATAAAAAGGAAACTTTATTTAAAAAAATAACATTTTGTGCCCTGCGCAATATACTACTGCGCCAAATACGTCCAGTTCAGCAAATTGTACCGGTACCTAAGTGTGACAGCTTTTAACTTTCACCCTGATAAACTATAGGTATACACAAAAACTAGCATTTCGCCCGCGAATTCGTTCGCGTAAATTTAATTGGTAATCCACGATCTTCATCTCCCCTCTACACTCTTTATAGGGTAATATATAAATCACTTATTAATAGACTAAACGAAGGGCAGTTCGCTCAAATTGCCTAATTATTCTTACTTAGAGTATTTTTATACCCGTCGTAACTTTTAAATGAAAGGTCCGATTTAAAATGTAATTTACATAACCAATCTTAATTATCAAAGTGTTTAAATGGATAAGGATTAATATCATGATACCAAAATCACTACTATTCTATTCCACTGATTGAATAATTTGAACAAAAAGCGGTCATTGTGACTTAACCATGATAGTTAGATATATATTCTCATGATTTTTTTTGTAGGTATTGATGTCTTCTATAAAACTGTAGTACATCACTTTGCTCTATTGTCAATAGTTTCCGCAGCGTACGCGATATCAAATTTTGTAAGGTATTTTTTTCACACCTGGGGTTACATTATCGAAGTTTTCATACGGATTCCTAACTTTGTTGAAAATATTCTATAGCTCATGTTTATCAGAGATAATGTAGGATTCTAATGGCGAAAGGAATTTTTCAAATCGATCCAGTAGTTTCGGAGCCTATTCAATTCAAACAAACAAACAACCAAATCTTTCTTCTTTATAATATATTAGTGTAGTGAAGATGGCTTTATGAGTAAGTAAACCACTACCAGTAGTGGAATGCATCGAATCAGGTTTAAGTAGGAGAAATCATCAAAAATAATCGATTGCCTTTAGGGTATCTGGTACAGGTTGAATTTTAATACTGCTTTCTACCTGACTGCCAAAGAAGGGTTATGCTTTTCGCGCGTATCTTGTGTGTATGTTTGTAAACTTCTTTATTACCTCATACCTTCCAAACGGCTGAATGGGTTTCGACTATTAAGCTGTCGTTAGGATTCATTACAAAAACCCAAGTGTCCTTACATTGGTGTTTAAAAAAAAAACCATTACGGTGGATTTTGGGAGGATTTTGTTAGTCGTAATTTTTTTTTAACAAAAACTAGAGGGGATTACAAAAATATATAAAACTAGTTGACCCATGCAACGAAGCATGAAGAGCATGCCCATTCCACAATAAAAAAATAATTAAGAAAAAGTCAGCAAGAAAATGACGCTGTCTTCCACTCCGCCCAGACTGGAATTATTTGATGGTTTCCCTTACTTAAAAAACCAGCCAAGTGCGAGCCGGACTCGCACACGACTGTCTACCTATTACGGTTCTTGAGATACAGCCCGCTGACAGACAGACGGACGGACGGACGGGCAGCGGAGGCTTAGTAATAGGGTTCCTTTGGTTACCCTTCGGGTATGGAACCCATGTCCGTTTTAACTTTGTACCAAAATCAACAGAGTTTATTTAGCAATTAAGGTGTAAAGATCGTAAGAAAAAAACACTAACTACACAACTAACTTTCACAATTTATAATAATTATGTTAGGGGAAAAATACAGTAAATAACCTTGTCCTTTTGACAGTACATTTTAGTATAATTATTGAATTCGTAGTACTAGTTGAAAGCTTCATTGACCTTGGAACCAGTATGTGGACCGTTTGGTGCGCAATTTCACCACAAACCGCAAAAAAATATCCAGTAGGTATGTGACGACGTTGTAGGGACTTTTCGTAAAAAGTCGTAAATATTTTACGTCTTTTTGCAATTAATCCGGTTTGTCCTGTCTAGTCTCCGTAGTAGAAGTCTCGATCTTTTTTAGGGTTCCGTACCCAAAGGTTAACCAACGGGACCCTAACTACTAGGCCTCCGCCGTCCGTCCGTCTGTCCTTTCGTCTTTTAGCGTCTGTCTGTGTGTCGTGTCCCAGTGTCGTGTGTGTGTGTGTATCTCAAGAAAAAGTAACTTGAAATTTTTAGAGTTTTCAATAGCCCAAAAGTAACTAAATTTAAGTTAAAATGAAATGTAAGGGGGCTCCCATACAAGGATTCGATTTACGGTACGGAACCCTTCGTGTGCCAGTCCGACTCACTCTTGACCGGTTTTCCTATATCAACAAGTAGAGTATACAGTAACTTTGTACTTTACCGAGTACATAATTACTTTGTGTCGGTACATAATCTTGTTTGCTAATTATTTAGTTAATGTCTTTCTGTATTTGTCTGGTGTGCACTTAGCGGAACGTAATAATTATCTCTAGCACCTACCTTTTTTATGAATATTTTTCAGTAGGATCAAATGGGTACGTATCAAAATCCCGAATTTTAAAAGACCTAATTTTAAAATACCGATGGACGAAATCCCGATAATTGAAACGCCGAATGGTTATTTGGTCGAAAGTTTAAAATCTCGAAAGTTCATTTGCCCGAAAATTTAAAATCCCGAAGTTTAAAATCCCGAGGTACAAAATCCCGAAATTGCCACCGTATTATAACAATAATAACTTTTAACAATAGACGGAATGTGGCGCTCGGCGGCCGCTGCCGCGGCACGCTCGCTTCGCTCGCTCGCCTTCGCGCGTTTATTTACACTGTTCTAACCTAACCTAACCTAGGACATTCGATACTCTGATTCAGGATTTCATCCATCGGTATTTCGTTCATTCGGGATTTCGTCCATTCGGGATTTCGTCCTTTCGGGCATTTGAACATCAGTATTTTATGTTTCGATATAACGACTATCGGCATTTAAAACTTTCGGTATTTTGAATTTCGGTGTTTTGGACGTCGGTATTTCAATCATAGGTATTATGAACTTTCGGGATTTTGATACGTACCCGATCAAATACTTGGGTACACCGATCATTTTGAACGAACTAACTATAGAATTAAAATATTAAAATATTATACTCTCACTAAAATTGGGTATGCACCTTCTAATTATTTTCTTACATTATTTAATGTTTAAATATAACAAAAATTTAGGTGAATTTGGTAATGATAGCGATGGAAGCTCAATATAGAGTCAAGAGCAAACGAATCACTAATAAAAAAAAAAGTAAATATTTTAAGTTCTGAATATGTTCATTATAGGAGCTCGTGGCCTAGATAATAACAGCCACACGGGTCGATCTTCAAGGTTAAGCAACGCTTGCCAAGGTTGGTCTGTGGATGGGTGACCATCTTAACATACCGAGTTTCCTCCGTGACTCGGAAAGCACGTTAAGCCGTTGGTCCCGGCTGTCATTTGTAGATCTTTGGCAGTCGTTACGGATAGTCAGAAGCCAGTTAATCTGACTCCAGACTTGCCTTGAAATACCGTGTTACCCAGTTAATGGGTTGTGGAGGTCTGGTAGGCAGCCGCTCCTCGTAAAATACTGGTATTCAACTAAATCCGGTTTGACTGGAAGCTGACCCCAATATAGTTGGGAAAAAGGCTAAGCAGATGAAGATGAATATGTTCATTAATTAATCATAATTATTGTCACGTTCTGAGGCCTCTGAATGTTATGTTTGCAAAAAAAGTAAATAAACTTCAACCTTGAGACGAGATTGTTGATAGGAAACACGGTAAAATCTTCTATTATTAATATACGTGACTAATAAATCTAAAGGGCATATTCCCAGGAGCTCCAACTCTAGTGTTCTCCAAACAATTTCTCTCCACACATTGGTTCCCAAGATCTACAAATATTTTATAGTATACAAATTGCACAAAAAAGAGAACACTGTTATTATTTTTAGGATTCCGTACCCCGTAGCCTCCGCTGTCCGTCCGTCCGTCTGTCTATCTGTCAGCGGGCTGTTTCTCAAAAACCGTGGATAATAGGTAGGCAGTCGTTCACAGATTATGTATTTCTATTGCCGCTATGACAACAACTTAATTTAGTTACATTTAATTTAGTTTAATAAAAATTAAATGGACAAGTAACGCGTTTTTTTTTTTCGGTTTTTGGTACGGAACCCTTCGTATGCGGGTCCGACTCCAGTTCTTTGTTCATTAACTTCAGATTGTGTGACAAAAAAATATCAATCAAATTGACATCCTCCTCCTTTTTTGGAAGTCGGTTAATAGATAGTCTTTTTTTTGTTTTACAATAATATTTAATTACAATTACAATTTCACTGAAATAATATAATATTTAATTACAATTACAATTTTACTGAAATATAAAAAAGTGCATTATTATTTTTTTTTTTCTGTAGTTATAAGTTTATACTTAGCATAAGATTAATTTGTGACTGCCTATGTACTGAAACTTATTACCACGAAATTATCTAATACCTTTAAATGAGAAATTCTGAATCCCGGAAACGGCACCAATGGTTTTCAAGAAATTTAGTATGCACCAATGGTTTTATTTTAATTCGTCGTAAAAAAGCCAAGCAAAGATTTTAACAATTTGTGTATTGTTGACCTTACGCCACTTGGTTTCGAGCCGCTGGGAACAAAATTATAGCGAGCCTGGGAATATAAAGTTCTAGGGTCAAGTCCGAGGATATAATTGCTTACAAGTTGTCTCAGTTTATCATCACAATCAATGAGCCATCGACAATCAAAAGAACAATAAACAAAACTGTCCCTTCAGACTTAGTAATGTGCAAACAGGAAAGTCTTTCACTAATAACACAGAAGTACCTTTGTCCGCATAGAAATATATGACAGGACATTCACCTCTGTTCAACAAGATAGACTATAAAAGCATCCCTTGTAAACACAAAAAAAAAAAAAAAACACTCACTGTTTTCATAAAATGATGCTGGTAATTCCATGGTACCATTTTTTCCAGCCAGTGTAATTCCATTATTAACGAGAGCTTCCATTTTTACTACACTTAGAGAAGAACACGATACACGTCTTATCAGGTTGATTATATACCCGCAATTGGCGAACGCATACAGCAGTCTTTTAATTTGGACTTTTGAGCAGGGTGTGGTGCCTATATACGCGTTACGCGGTGGCGTTTTGTGAAATGTGAAAAGATTTATGTTGGATTTTAGCTGTGCAGTTTTAGGGTTCCAAACGACTGTAAATGGAACCTTTATAGGATCACTCGGGTGTCTGTCTGTCCGTCTGTCACAGCCAGTTTTTTCCGAACCTACTGGACCGATTCTGTTGATATTTGGTATACATATGGACTTCTATGATTCAAACACGGACGTTTTAGGTAAATAAATATTTTTTTAGTAGGGGGTTACTTTTTGGGCCACACTAGAAAATTAAAAATAAAGTTTTTTTTTTTAAATTGTATCGTGTAACATATCAAATGAAAGGGTTCACGGTGAGGGTTTTAATAATATTATTTTTCGTAATCAATAAAAACCGGCCAAGTGCGAGTTGGACTCGCACACGAATGGTTCCGTACGATAATCCATAATTTTTATTATTTGTTGTTTTAGCGGCAATTGAAATACACAAACTGAATTTCAACTGTCTACCTTAATAGGTAACCGTAATTGGTTCTTGAGATACGGCCCGTTGACAGAGCTGATAATGATGATGATGAAATGATATCGAATGAGCAGCTTCATTGTATGATTAAGTTTGGTTTTCCATTATCCTCAACATGATTTAGGAAAAATCTATTCCTAGAACAAAAAAATCGAGACCATGAGACATCCATCAGCTCGCATTGGGTTGTTGTGGTAAATTAATGGCTTACACCCTTGACGAAGTGAAAACCCCCTAGCGCTTTTCCGTGTCCTGGTTGACTTGTCCATCCCAGCTTGTCTGGAAGAGATTGAAGGGAATGCGGTACAGAGAGTAAAGTACCGTTAACCTCCTTGGAAAAGGGAGGATCCTCCGACCAGACAGTGAAAAAAAACCACGATCTTGAAATGAGGTATCGTCGCCCATTGTAAGTGTTTTAGTTTTAAGTTTCCTTTTTAGGGTTCCATACCCAAAGGGTTACCAACGGAACCCTGTAACTAAGCCTCCACTGTCCGTCAATCTGTCTGAAAGACAAGCAGGCTGTATCTCAGGAAGCGTAATATGTAGTCAGTTGAAATTTTCATAGAGTGTGTATTGGTCCAATGGCCATCTAAACATTATAACGGAAAGGGTTGAGTGTCCTATTGTGAGGCACTGGAATAAGGTACACAGTTCTAGCGGTGTCTTTTTTTATGAAAAATAAATGGAGTATTTGAAGAAGTATGGTACAAGGTACTAACAAACTCGTAGTTTTAAGCTTTAATAACATTTCATTTTTCTGACTTAAATAAAAAATTACTGCTATAACAAAATAATACAAATTAAATTACATTAAAAATGGTTCCCATACAAGAAACGTATTTATTTTGGTTTATGGTACGGAACCCTTCGTGTGAGAGTCCGAATCGCACTTGGCCGGGGTTGTCTTACTTTGTTTGATGTGCAGCGTAGTCGATTGGTTTAACCGACTACGCTACGTTTTGCTACAAAAAAAGTCTCTTTCACTGAAACCACACACAGCTCAACCTTTCATGATTTAAAATAAATACACAAAGATTTTAATTTTCGAAAATTCTTATTTTTTTTTATTCAAAAAACAAGGAACAATCATGCATTTTAATTGTTTTAAATATGTAAGTAAACCATTTCGGTTTTTATTTACTTATCGTCAGAAGGAAGAATATTCTGGAAATCTGGTAAAGTAATATTGCGTTGCTCAAAATAGAGTAGGTACCTAGATAAAGCCATAATTTTCTGTTTGTTTTTTACTTACGTCATCAAGTTTCCAATTGGTTGGTGTTGTGTGCGTGCTCTTGACCCAATAGTCTTTTGTACTTTTTCGTATATCAGTAGTAATACCTTATTATGGATTCATCATTGTTCAGACTAGTCCAGGCAAATTACACCGAAAATTAGGCTGTTTTTGCAATAATTCTTAACTCTGATTTATCGCCGTTAACGTGAAGAGCAGTGGTTCCTAACCTTTTCAATATTTAACCCCTGTGACCTATTAAGATAACTGATTTTACCCCGACTTTTACAAACAATACAAGCAAATACTGACAAATATCTTTATTCAAAACGGTGAAGGAAAACATCGTGAGGAAACCGGCATGTCCTAGAACCAAAAATTTGAAGACATGTGACATCTACCAACGAGCACTGAGCCCGCGCGGTGAATTACGGCCCACTCCCTCTCACCGAGAAAAGGCCTGTGTCCCAGCAGTGGAAACATTATAGGCTGATTATGCTTATGCTAGGTATCCTTATTAATCACAAATCAATGAATCAAATTGTGTAATCACAAATTTTAAATTAGTCTCATACAATTTTGAATTTTTGTTTGATGATTGATGGTTAAAAATTTTAACCATCGATGTAAAGATGTCAGTTTCTCAACATCCCATCTATAATGGCAAGGTGACAATGACGATGCGACAGCAGCTAAAAAACGTATTTCATTAGATTAGATCTTAATTATTTAGGTTCTTTGTTACCCCCACCGAATAGCTGATTTACCCCCGCGGGGGTAATTGCCCCTAGGTTCTGAACCACTGGTGTAGAGTATAGGCAGGAAAGTAGGTATATTAAAATGTATCTCGCAAAAAGTCAATCTACACGTATATCTGTTTTTTTTTTTAATCTAACTTAAATAATAACACGATGGGAAAAGATATTAACTGACATGTTTGTTTGGAGAGCGATCGAGTTCTACAAGATGGTCAGTGAATAAAACATTTTTAATCTGAGCAACTTTCTTATTTTTTAAAGAGTGTTATTTTTTATTTTTAATGTACTTTAAGTTACACAATATACATATACTCGTAACTTCTTTCTTTTCGTATTAATTATTTTTATTAAACATTAAAATTCTCAAACTACCGATATTGTACTCTATCTGTTAGCGAAAATTGTTAATATGAGTTTTTTTGCGATAGCGATTCAGATAAATATTAAACTGAATCAAATTTGTTTTTTTTTTTTAATTTTTAGGCTATGTCTGACTTAATTATAAATGAAGCAAAATTAAACACATTGTAAAAAATCCACGGTGGTTAAAACGTAATTTAAAAATGTTAAAATAATTGAAAACCCCCGACTTAAAGAATTTATCCGCGTCAATCGCGTGGCAATAACAATTATTCAATTACCTATGAACTTAATAAAAAAAAACCCAAGAATATCCGTCCGGGGCTGCCATTAAATAAACTAGTTTTTTTTTTTTCAGTTTTAAAGTAACGTGAATAATTGGAGATAAAATTGCTGTACTTGTATGTATGTAAATCGGGCTGGTTTCCGCAAATCCACGACAAAGCGCGTATTTTGCGTGAACGTGGGATAAATGTGTCATTAATCGTCGCCTTGGTGTTACCAACTATCTCACAAAGGATATCTGGGTTTCCGAAGTACTTAGCTCTGTAATCTGCGACTACCGGGCAGCTTAGAAGCAAGTGTGCTGCTGTCTCATTCTCCTCCATGCAGGCTCTGCATAGCGGGCTGTCAGTGACTCCTATAGCATAGAGGTGTTTATTAAAAGACCTGTGGCCAGTTGTTACGGCTGTGACTGTACGCAACTTTATATTATATTGCTATACTTATTTATATTTATGTTGAAATCTAAAATAGTGATGGCAGACCCCGACCGATATTCTTGGGTTTTTATATTGGCAATTGACGCGGATAAATTCTTTCAGTCGAGGGTTTTTAAACTATTTTATCTCTTACTAGTTGACCCGCACAAATTCGTCTGTGTCACAATTTTCATTACTGCTCCGCTCCTATTGGTCTCGTGATGATATATAACATATAGCCTTCCTCGATAAATGGGCTATCTAACTAGCTAGTTAATAGTGTATTATCTATGTATCTATCACTGAAATAATTTTTCAAATCGGACTAATAGTTCCTGAGATTAGCACGTTCAAGCAAACCAACAAAGAAACAAACTTTTCAGCTATATACATTAGTATAGATAGATCAATTCCGTTTTAACCGTCGTGGGTTTAAAAAAAAAATATTAGCTTTTTATTTAATTTTTTTTTAGAGCGCACAAACCCATTACTGGAAACCGCATCAAAATCAGACTAGTAGTTTTGGTTTCACACAAACAAATGTTTACTGCAGCGCCCCCTGGTGAGTTGTCACCGTAACACCTATCTAAGAACATGCACCAATCAAACTTGAACCCATCACTGACAACCGCATCAAAATCGTACTAGTATTTTTGGAGATAAATGGCAACATTACATAATCAGCCTATATTGTTCCCACTGCTGGGACACAGGCCTGCTCTGTTTCGAGCGGGAGTGGGCTATAATCCACCATGCGGGCCCAGTGCGGGTTGGTAGATGTCACATGTCTTCGAATTTTTTGGTTCTAAGATATGCCGGTTTCCTCACGACATTTTCCTTCACCGCTTTGAGAGCAGTGGTGATGGCATAATTTACACAAAGTAAAGCGCCTGTCTGGGTTCGAACCTACGAACGACCGCAACCGCGACCGCGTAAGTCGCAGCCATTACCACCAGGCCGCCACTGCACTCAATGGCAACATTAGTTTGCGCAAACAAACAAACATTCTCTCACCTTAAACACATACATCGTCTCCGTACCGTCACATTATATAATTTTTTTTTAACAACTTGTCTTATGGCGAAAATATTTAATAGTACTGAAATAAACGGGTTTTTGTCATTATATCATAATAACCTGGTTATATAACATGTTTAATTTTAAAGCAAGGTTTTAAAGCTTATTCGACTGGTCTATACTGGATCATCAATATACAGTACGAATTGGTTTCAGTTTAAAAACGCCTGTGACTTGGTCTGAGCAACGATTAGCATTTATGCGTTTTAAAAAATAAATACCACAGGCTGTGGGATCCTTGTGAATTTTTAACCGACTTCTTCAAAAAGGAGGAGGTTCTATATTCGGCTGTATGTATTTTTTTTTATGTATGAAAAAATAAAACCGACGTCGGTGTTTTCGGTATTTTTTTGGTTTTTTGACGTCGACTTTAGAAATTAAAGTTACCTATTTTATACTTTGTAGTGTTTTTGTTTTGGAAGTTAGTTTTATTTTTTTAACAGTCGTTAAGGAGATATGTAAATAATTTCAATACCAATTCTACAACGAATTTTTAATCGACTTAAAAAGAGGAAGTTTTCGGATGATTTTTTTCCGGTCATAACTCCGCTGAAAGAAGTTTATTCCGAAATGCTATTCTTTCTTTAGGAAAGGATAGCATTTCGGAGAAAAACTTCTTGTGTGCCTTTATGAAACTGTTTTATACTCGCTTTAATATGAATAAGTATGGACCTTGTATGAAATTAGATGTATAAATAATAATAAAATGATTGAAATGTAAAGTAAAATTCACATTCAATATGAAATAAAATTTATTTGTTTCCATTCATCAGCTTCTTTCTATTAATTAAACCATTTTCATTCTTGTCACCTCTTGTACTACCATTAATTTCACCATTCGCAGATATCGTTTTATCTTGCTTTGCTTTTGATCCATTTATTTGTATTTTATATTTATTGGAAGAATATGATTCCACGTAAAACTTTCCGAAAAGGAAGATAAACAGAGTAGTATTTAATACAATCGTTAAACATAAAGGGTATGATGGTGTACATTCTGAGGTCGTGTAGTTTACCACGAAATGTATCAGAACCAGCATGAATTGCACCTGAAAGAAAGATAATAGTTGTTAGTCTTTATTGTATGACAAGTACACTGTTGGAAAACATCAGGCGCTCAGCATTCAATGAAAGTGAATTCGGTCACTCATTTAATTATTATGTCATAATAATTTAAAAAATCGACTACTGCTGAACATAATTTCTAAGCTTTGGCACAACAACAACCAAAAGTGCCTCAAACTATTATTACTACAATTTTAAAATGTATGTTGCTGTCAACATATCAACGTTGGAAAACTAGCAGTACGTTAAACTTCAAACTAAAGAGAATTTGAAACAGAATTTTATTTTACTTATCTTATAACAATAAACACTAATCTATCTACTTATTAAAACTAAAAGTAAAAAGTCCTAACTGAATCATCATCTGCCTAGCCTTTTTCTAACTACATATATTGGGGTCGGCTTCCAGCCAGGCAGTATTTTACGCGGAGCGGCGGCCTGCCAGACCTCCACAACCCAGTAACTGGGTAACACAGTACATCATGGCAAGACTGGAGTCAGATTTACTGGCTTCTGACTATCCGTAACGACTGCCAAAGATCTACAAATGACAGCCGGGACCAACGGCTTAACGTGCTTTCCGAGGGACGGAGGAAACTCGCTATGATATGATGGTCACCCATCCACAGACCAACCTTGGCAAGCGTTGCTTAACCTTGAAGATCGACCCGTGTGACTGTTATTATCTAGCCACGAGCTCCAAAAAGTCCTAACTAAATATAGCGTCAAAATTTCGTCCGTATTGCTGTCGGCTGGAAGTTAGCCCAAAAGACTGGCGGCATTGCCACGTTAAATGGCAATGATTATCTTCTGACCGAGGTAAAAGCCAGCCCTTGGGTCACGAAAAAGTGTCAACTAAGCGTTTAGCAAGTTTTATAAACAAAGCATGAGCACTGGGACCCCACGGTCCAATAGTTTCAACCCCAAATAGCTCGAAAATATAATTGCCAACTAGAAACTTCAAACTTAACGTCTTTTATAATGCGCACAGCAAAGGAGTGGAGCTCTGTCTGCGTTTGTGTTTCATAACGCTTACAACTCTAATCTCTTCAAAGTTAGAGTGAACAGGACAGGCTCATTCTGGGTTCGCTCAATTGTCAATTTTGTCTCTGTCATCTCTAACCTAGACTAGAGTCAACAGCAAACTTATCTAACAAAAAAGCAACTTACCAACTGCAATCTCGTAATATATTTCTTCCACCACAAATATTTCGTCAAACTGGGGATTGAGGAGACCCCATAGTAACCATACATGATTACATGAACGAACGAGTTGATGCACCTAATGAAGATCGTTGGGTACGTCGGCTCATACTTTAAGACCGACCAGCTCGTGAACACCATCATCGCATGGTGGTATACATGGAGGAACGTGATCTGGCTTTCTTTCTTCCTAAGAATGAAGAACACGGTATCAAAGAGCTCAGTAAGTTTCGCCAAGAAGTAATAGTACATGCTCGTTGGAATCTGGAATCAAAATACATTGTACATTATGAAAGTTGGAGGCGATTACAATTTAAAACTCTAAAGTCAAACAAATTTATCAACTACTAGGTGACCCGCGCAACTTCATCTGCGTCACAATTTTCGTTACTGCTCCGCTCCTATTGGTCTTAGCGTGATGATATATAGCCTATAGCCTTCCTCAATAAATGGGCTATCTAAAACTGACAGAATTTTTCAAATCGGACCAGTAGTTCTTGAGATTAGCGCGTTCAAGTAAACAAACAAACAAACTCTTCAGCTTTATATATTAGTATATAGATAGATTGTATAAATGCGAGTTCTTCGAACTCGACAGACAGATGTGTTGCTGGGAAGTTTGTTGGCCAATTTTTATCTACAGCTAAAACACTAGGAAGTGATGACTGAAAAATAATTTAAGTGTTGGATAACACATTTATCGAGGAAGGCTATATATAGGCTATATAACATCACGCTATGACCAGGAGGCGCGGAGCATGAATTAAAAAATATGAAGCAGACGAAGTTGCGCGGTTCAGCTAGTAAGCAATAATATTAAATGACAACTAAAGTCACCAACATCTAAGAAGTGCGATTTGACAGTTGAGTAAAGAGGGATAGAAGATTGCTTTACCACTAAGTGCGAAAGAGATTTATTTTTATGTCTCTTTCACACTTCCTAGTAAAACAATGTTGTATCCTGGGTTAAATCGGACTTCTTAGGTTTTGGTGACTTAAGGGTGCTCTCTCGAAAAGGCTTAAAAATAGCGCGCAGATGAAGCAGTTTTTCGTCGGCATTTACTAAGAAATTACATTTGTAAAAAATAGGTAGTAATTTACATGATATTGCACGTAACTTGGTTTAGCCAGAATTTATGTAATGGTATGACATAATAGAAAAAAAAATAACCAAATAACCTCCAAATCGTTGAGATGAAACCATTTTACTCCTTAATTTTTTAACAATTGACAAAAAAATAAATATCTACTGCTGTGCAATATAAACGAAAATAACTTGGTTTTGTTACTTTTTTAAAATATGTATTTGTTTTATTATAAAAAATTAAAAACACGGTTAGCGGAGTGGCGCGCCGAGATGTAGTTAGCTCCGTTTGTATGCACAAGGTCATTGGCAAATATACAAGCCTTAACACATGTCAATCTACCAAAATAATTGTTACTACAGCATTTTTACCAAATGCAAGAACCCATTTCAATAAAGTGTGTTCCTTTGGTTATGTCAATAATCACGTGTTTAGGGTACAAAAACTAAGCTGTAATGTACAGGAGTCTGAATGATTATGGTGACAATTTTAGTTGCTGAGAATAAATTTGTTTATAGCAAAGAAAACTTACACTTTGTCTCGTATCTTCACTTTCCAGTAGGCAAGTCTTGCTCACAAAACCGTTTGCCAGTATCAAACGGCTGCCCTAGAAGTTCAAGAAAACGGGTTTTTATAATTACGGCGTTTTTGGGTTCCGTGAAGTTTTTTCCCTATACTTGTAGTATAAAACGGTTTTACTTGCCACTTTCATAGTTGTAGGTCAATGGAAAATACCCTATAAATTTTGATTTCTTTGAGACTGTCGAAATATAAGTTTTTAAAGGTATAAACGTATCTTTTTTTTACATTAAATTAAAAGTTTGATTATTTCACAGCATTAAGGGACTGTAGACTTGAGTATTACTTGAGTTTCTTTCTATTATGGTTTTAATTTCAACTCGATACCTCCACGCGTTCCCGTGATAAATGGTCTTAACAGACAGACGGACGGTCAATAAAGTGATCCTATAAGTTGTGTTTTTTCCTTTTGATGTACGAAACCCTAAGAACGATAGGATATCGACAAAAAACTTCATTCAATGTGTGCCAAATTTTTTGCACGCCAATGTATCAGGGTTTTTGGCGTCCGGGGGGGGCTACAACGGCCACTTAAGACAGTCATATTAGAATCATAATATTAATGAAGCAACAATCTTTCGAATTTCATCTTTATCGCTAACGCTTTAGGTTCAAGGTTGATTAGAAAAACTTGACTGTGACGGGTAGCGTGGATTTACTTTCTGATTCTGCTAAAGTGGCCTTTTTAGACCAGCGGGTCTGGCTTTTCATCAGTGATATGCTGAAATTGCCTGGGTCTTGCATGTATTTAGTGTGAAAGTATTTCCAAATAATCAGATCCGGGCTACCAGGCTCTGAGTATTTGGATGGTCTACTATGTGAATGGTACTGAATGCAGAGTTTGGTTTTGTAACGGGATGGCAACCGGCCCACTAGCGTAATGTTGTAATCGAAGATACAACTTAAGGCGATTATCACATTGCACCGCGCTCCGTCGCGTAGCGCGGTGCAAAAGGCGGACGCAGTGTCAGTGTGTTCTCCTAGGAGTGTTTTTTATACAAAATGAGGTAATGGCTTTAATCTGTCAGGATCCATAAGGACAGATTGGGGTCAATTCACCCCAACCGTCAGGTCAATCCGTAAGGCCCTATTGGGGCCAAGTCAACTCGCGCGGTGTAAACGTTACTTGTATGCGTCTTGCGGATTATTTTCGTTTTTTTTATTATTTCCCCAGTAAGTATACAAAATAAAGGAGTCAATGTTAAAAATGTTAAAATACCCCGGAATCGCGCTACGCCACGGATAACGATGAAGTGTGATTGCCTTAGCAATATTATAAAGCTGAAAAAAAAATGTAAATCGCAACTAAATACAATAAGAGTCAGACAAACTTAGTATTATATAGATTTAACTCAAAAAGAGAAAAGATACGAACGTGCGTAGTAAAGGTCACCACCTTTACTACGCACGTTCGTATCTTTTCTGGGTTAATGTCGTCAGTCGTCACTGCTATTCAGAATTTGCATTAACTGAGTTAATGTCGTCACTGCTATTCAGAATTTGCATAAACTGAGTTAATGTCGTAACTGCTATTCAGAATTTGCATAAACTGAGTTAATGTTGTCACTGCTATTCAGAATTTGCATAAACTGAGTTAATGTCGTCACTGCTATTCAGAATTTGGATGAACTGAGTTAATGTCGTAACTGCTATTCAGAATTAGCATAAACTGAGTTAATGTCGTCACTGCTATTCAGAATTTGGATGAACTGAGTTAATGTCGTCACTGCTATTCAGAATTTGCATGAACTGAGTTAATGACGTCACTGCTATTCAGAATTTGCATGAACTGAGTTAATGTCGTCACTGCTATTCAGAATTTGCATAAACTAAGTTAATGTCGTCACTGCTATTCATAATTTGGATGAACTGAGTTAATGTCGTAACTGCTATTCAGAATTTGCATAAACTGAGTCAATGTCGTCACTTCTATTCAGAATTTGCATAAACTGAGTCAATGTCGTCACTGCTATTCAGAATTTGCGTTTATCTGTCACGTTTTATTTACAAGTGGCAGCCAGTCACAGTCAGGCTTGTAGCAGATGGATATCATCGACTATAACCATGACTTACATACGTACATCGTTTTTGTTTAAATGTACGCTGAGAAAGTGATGCTGTGTAAATAGCAACGCTCAGTTTATTGACTTTTTAATATCAAAAAACGGGAATAAAGCTGTCTTGAATCGATTTCTATCGTGACCCTTTACCCTATCTAGTAGAGAAAAACGGTTCATAATTTATTATTCAGGTATTTACGAAGGGATATATTTGTTTCAATAAAAAATGCTTACCAAATAAAACAAATAAGATGAAATGAAAACTTGCATAATATTGTACACAAGTATAACATTTTTCAGGTTGTAAGGTGCCCGCGTTTTCATGAGCTTAGGTCCAATTTTCAGCACAAACAGAATATAGCAAAAGTTGATGCCGATCACAGGAACTGGGGAACTCATCAGGAACCACTGATCAACGATGTCCACTGAAAATGGAAAGGTTTCATTGTAATTTTGGCGAAGAATTGAATACTATACAAAGTTAAGAGCGGTTGATAATAAAAGGGATAGAACCTTTTTGTCATAGCTACCTGGCCACCATTTTTAGGGTTCCGTACCCACAGGGTATCCAACGGAACCCTATTACTAAGCCTCCGCCGTCCGTCCGTCCGTCCGTCTGTCTGTCTGTCTGTCAGCGGGCGTTATCTCAAGAACCGTAATAGATAGACAGTTGAAATTTTCACAGATTGTGTACATGTATTGCCGCTACAATGACAAATAATAAAAACTAAGGTTTATGGTACGGAACCCTTCGTGTGCGAGTCCGAGTCACACTTGGCCGGTTTTTATGCATCATCATCTGCCTAGCCTTTTCCTATTGGGATCCCTTTATACATATTGGGGTCGGCTTTCAGTCAAACCGGATTCAGCTCAATAGTGTAGTGTTTTACGTGGAGCGGCTGCCTACCAGACCTCCAAAACCCATTAACTGGGGAACACGGTACTTCTTAGCAAGACTGGAGTCCGATTTACTGGCCTCTGACAATACGTAACGACTGCCAAAGATCTACAAATGACAGCAGGGACCAACGGCTTAACGTGCTTTCCGAGGCAAGGAGGAAACTCGATATGTTAAGATGATCACCCATCCACAGACCCACCTTGGCAAGCGGTGCTTAACCTTATAGATCGACCCGTGCGGCTGTTATTATTTAGCCACGAGCTCTTCCCGGCCACCATTTTAATTATTTTTCCAAAATCGCGGTTCACGGTGGAACATGTATAAGGTTATAGGTAGAGGACACATTAATAAAACAAATAAAGATATAGCAACTTGGTGCCCTAAATTGTCGAGTTGTGGAAAAAATTGGAGATAAAGTCAGTAAATCATTAAAAATGTATTATTTATGTGCAATAGATTAAATTCTAATAAAAACTCCCAGCTTGATTACACGTTTTACGTTTTTACATACAATTTTAATTACATTACACGTTAGGTACGTGTTTTTACATAAATGTTACAGAACCTTGACTTTTGTTAGCATTAACTTATAAAAATGTATGAGAGGAATTTGCAATGAGAATCTGAAAATATGTCCAAGTGAAGGCTTGGGTGAAGTCAACACGAAGTGAGCTGTCTTCACTTCGACATGTTTACAGAATCGACCGACTGTTCGATACTACTCATACTGCACCCGTTATCGCATTCTGCTGTTTTGACTTTTGAATAATAATTTTACTGTTTATTTTTTAATCTTGACATTTTAATGATAATTTTGATTTTTGATTCTAATTTCTATTATGATCTTGTTTTTTACTTAATGTTTTGCTCTTTGTTCCTAATTTAGTTTTTCTATCCTCACGAGTAAAGAATCTTGTTAAGCGTATGTACGAGTATAAGAATCAATTTTTTACGTAAGCGCTGTGTACGCCTGCAAGTGACTAATTCACCATAACTCAATGCATATGTTATTTTTATTATGTTATTAATGTCTCTAGTGAATAGGTCGTTGGTGTACCTAGCAAACAAATAAATACTACTATCTTAGATTTAGAGGCTGTATAGTATACCATTGCTTATTATGGTTAAAAGCTAAATACTGTAAACATGCCGAAGTAAAGGCTTGGGTGAAGTGATCACGAAGTGAGCTGCCAGTCGATTCTGTAAACATGCCGAAGTAAAGGTTTGGGTTAAGTGATCACAAACTGAGCTGCCAGTCGATTCTATAAACATGCCGAAGTAAAAGCTTGGGTGAAGTGATCACGAAGTGAGCTGCCAGTCGAATCTGTAAACAGGTCGAAGTGAAAACTTGGGAGAAGTGATCACAAAGTGACCTGTCAATCATGTAATCAAGATGGAATGACAGCTAACTCTGTGGCTCAAATATTTCCTGAATATTCCCACTACATTTTTAATCAGTTCTTACTTAATAGTTTGGTTACTCATTTAAATACTGAGAGAGTTGAGAACAATATTTCGAAGGATATTTAAATATAAATACTATTTTAATAATTCGTGAGGAGCTCGTGGCTAGATAATAACAGCCGCACGGGCCGATCTTCAAGGCTAAGCAACGCTTGCCAAGGTTGGTCTATGGATGGGTGATCATCTTAACATACCGAGTTTCCTCCGTGCCTCGGAAAGCACGTTAAACCGTTGGTCCCGGCTGTCATTTGTAGATCTTTGGCGGTTGTTACGGATTGTCAGAAGCCAGTAAATCTGACTCCAATCTTGCCAAGATGTACCGTGTTACCCAGTCAATGGGTTGCGGAGGTCTGGTAGGCAGCCGCTCCACGTAAAACACTGGTATTCAGCTGAATCCGGTTTGACTGGAAGCCGACCCCAATATGGTTGGGAAAAGGCTAGGCAGATGATGACTATTTTTATAATTATGTGAATTATAAATAACATATTTTTTTTAACTCCCCAAGATGAACTAGAGCAGTAAACACAGTCAACTACCAAATCATTATCCTCTTTTCCTTATTTCATTATATTTAAAGTCAATTACTTTTCTTTCTTCCTTCATATCTTTTTGCCATCATTCCTGCCGGTCGTTTCCTGAATTAAACGGCTGTAAACTATTTTGCAAGTGGAAACGCTATCTTTTATAAACTACAGTAGACCGCCCTGGCTTTGCCCGGATGTATTTTAGTTTTGTTAATTTTACCCATAATATATAAATACCTCGCCTTGACAAATACGAACACAAAAAAAAACAGAGTTAAACAATTTGACCCAGTTGTTACAAAGTTATGCGCGTACATACAATTCGGCGATTCATTTTTATTTATACAGAAGATACATAGATATAGCTAACTTATAAAAACACAGAGGCATTCATTGACGAAGAAAATAGTTAAAACTGTAATCAAAATTAATGTGGGTACTTACATCTTCCCTTGAAATCCCAAAATGATCCATTTCCTGTGCGATTTTTAGAAAACATTCTAAAAAATAACGGTGACACCACTACCTACCCGTGGAGACCTCACATGAATAATAGGTAATTAAATCAATTCGTGCGGTTTTTTGTAATTATGCCACGCTGGGTATGGTTCCACTAGCAGCGTTAGCCTGACTGTCCACTGGTGCGGAGAGGAGAGGAGCGGAACGGAGCTGTTCTAATACTAACGTAAATACTAGGAACAAACACAATTTCATAATTCCAAAAACTAGGCTCAAGAAAATTATAATGTGAGGTTTCGTTGCCATTTTTTTATTTCCAAGCCACATTGAACCACTAAACATTTGTAAATTAAAATATGTATAAAGCGCTCCTAAGCTATGCCAAAAAGATTTGTACAAAAATAAAGACTTGGGGACAAAAATGCTTGGGATTGAGCAGCTCCAATGATTTACTAGGGCCAAAGTATAAGTTAGTTTGGAGGGTATGTGGTACAGAAAGTAAAGTTCCGCACACCTCCATTGAAAAGGAAGAATCATCCGATCAGGCGGTTGTTGTGCCTGGCGGGCTACTGCCCGATAGTTGATATTCGGGCTGATATATAACTATGTTCAAATCGCACGGTAACCTCTGCTTGCGCGATGATGGATGTCGACGTAGCAGTTCGCTGCTAGTTGGATACTATTTAGTGTTGCTCGCACACAAACTTCATAAGTTTCTGGTGTTAAAATATTAACAAAAAGCAGCACTCTTATAAACAGTGATGAGACGTAGAATAAAGTAAAATATTGAACGAAAAATATTTTTTGACGTGACAACGTCTTATAAATTGGTTTGCCGGGTGACACTTCAAGAAACTGCGTTACGCTCCGCTCACGTTATGCGCTCACAATGAGAGCGAGTGAGAGGCACGCGTCCCTTCCACTCGGGCATGGTTAGCCCGCCTAAGAGCGAGAGAGACAGACATAAAAAGTGAAAGGCACGCGTCCCTTCCACTCGAGCACAGTTACTATTATTTCATCCTTCTTCCTACTATACGAATGAATATTCACATTAAAATTATTTTACCACTCAAAGTCGTTGTCACGTAAAACTTTCGCCCGTATACCGACTTTACAGGCAAACAATTTTTTATTTTAAGTTTAATTTCAGTTGTTGGTAAATTATATCATGTTTATGTCTTCACCACACGAATGAAGCCTTCTTCATCTGCCTGTCCTTGCCTTGTTACCGCTGGTAACGAGTTTCGAACTATACTGGGAGGCTCCTGGGCATCCGTCTTGCTTAGGCTGCCACTGCTTTTTTGCAGGAGCAGCAATTACGGCAGCAGAGTAAGCACGTTTCGGTGTTGTCATGCTTACATTCTTTGGCGCCCCAACGGGGGACGCGGGGAGAGCGGGGCGCACTTGTGCATCGCTCGCAGTGACGGCAGCCGGCGACGAGTCGTATTTTGCTGACTCGAAACTCAGCTGCGATGCATTGACCGCGCCGTGACGTGTGTTGACATAGGTAGTTGCCTCGTGTGACCTACATACCATATTGCGTAAATCTGCCACCTCGGTACGTAGATCACTGATGGTGGATAGCGACGCTTCCAGCTTCAACTGCATTTCGACCAAGCTTGATCTGAGGGTTGTGATGTCCCGCAGCAGCCCGGTGACGTCGACGTGGTCGAACGTGACTGGAGGCAGCTTGCGCAAGTCCTTCACCATTAAAGTCGGTACGTCGTCCGGGTCGGTCTCCTTCAACACTTTATAATGTTTATAATGGAGACTTTTCTCTCCTTTTTCATCCCTCCTACGGGACGGCATTCGGTCGGCCATATGTAGCAACTCATACAGCAGTGTCTTCGCCCTGCGTATCTCCTCATCATTGAAGTTAGACTTGCAGATCTGGGTCACACTAACCTCGTCCATGACATCCAGCTGATAGTGGAGGAATACCAGGACCTCGTTGGCCACTAGTTCTTCCGAACGCATTGTGGCAGCTGCACTTGCCGCGCTCGGCGCAAAATTAAATATTTTTTGCGTACAGTGCAGGCGCGTCCGATTTCAACGGTGAATCACTGCACTATAAATGCTATTGAAATCTATGTCAGTTTGCCATTTTCACTAGTCAATTTAGTCTCTGGGATTAAAAAACAGACTTTAATCATATTGAACTAAGTATGGTATGGAAATGAATGAAATGATAAGTAGTTAATTTGTTTATTTTTTTGCCGTGGCTTCGAACACGTATACTCTTTCTCAGTAACCGTGCATTTTCGGAGATGGTTTTTTATCAGTGAAAAAAAATGGGTTCTGTAAATATATTTTAACACTTTATCTCATAACATTTGTTAAATACTTAGTTAACCAATACCCAAGAACCTTAATCTGATGCAACGACCATTTTCGTAAAATTCCGATGTAGTTTTACTTGAGCGCCTCTGCTATTATATGCGGCATGCCGCCGTTGTTATATGCGTAATGTCCTTAGTGACCGGCAACACGGGTTCCGCCAAAATCGGTCAACTAGGGGATATTCAAGCGTATGCCATTCACATCTAGAGCGAGGCCATCGAGATGTACGGGTAGGTACTAGTGGTATCCCTTGATATCTCGAAGGTGTTCGACAGGGTTTGGCACGATAGGCTTATTAGTAAGCTTAATCCTTCGGTCTGCCCGCCGAATTGTGAGATTGGATTGCAGATTTCCTGGGAGATTGGTCTACCTGTGTGGTCATAGGTGGCTGCTCGTCCGGACTGCTGCATAAGGTATGCAGGCAACATGAAATTTGCTGAGAGATACGTTTCCGGCGCACGAGCTTGTGGGTTACAGATCCGGTCTCTCCCACTCCATCACATCTCACAATTCCACCCAGCTTTATCTTTCCGAAGTGTAACCGTGCCGATAACCAACGGACTTGAGCTTTTTGATGTAACGTTAACATCTACCCTCAATTTTGGCCCTTTCATAGAGATAAAGGCTCCAGTGGCTACCAGAAAGTTGGGATCCTAGCAAAGGTGAGACGGTACTTCACGCCGAAACAGCGGCTTAAACTCTATCAAGCGCAAGTTCGATCGTGTATGGAGTACTGCTCTCATCTTTGGGACGGATCTGCCAGATAAGAGCTTGATGCCCTTGAGTCAATTGAGAAACGAGCCAAGAGGATCATCGGCAATGATAGGCTCATCAAGTCGAAGCTCCAAAGTCGTTGCATCTTGGGGAGTGTGCGACTAAATTGCATAATTTAATTGCACCAAATCAGTTCTATCTTCAAAATACAAGACGTACGGCAATGCGCCACCGGTACATGGTGGACATCCAACCCACACGAGCAAAACGATTTGGGAACACATTCATAGTGCGTACAGCTATGGAGTGAAAATCCCTGCCAGAGTCAGTTTCCTGTTAGCTACAACCTGAGAGTCTTTAAGTCAAGAGTGAATAGGTTACTTCTAGGCAAGCGTGCTCCATCTTCTACCGCATCATCGCTTACCATCAGGTGAGATAGTGGTCAAACGTATGCCTTTAAATAGAAAAAAAAAATGTATATTTTCTTCGCTGACGTTATGAATAGGCTATTAAAACTTGATTGACATACTGTTTTGTAGACGTTATATCTAATGAGAAGTTGAAAATGCGACAAAGTGAACTTAAAGCTTTGAAACGAAAGCATTATCATAACTTATACTTGTTAATATTTTATTTTTACAAAATATGTCTGTGGTACGTGATAAAGTAAGGCTGGAACAAGGTTGGGCAGTATTTGAATTACTTCAATATTTAAATTAACGTTGAAAACAGACACTCCAATATTGAAAATAAAATGTTTACCCAATATTGTTTTGTGACATGACACCTCCTTCGGAGTATCCTGTACGTGTAAACAAATGAAGGTGATGACTTGGAGTCGCTATTTTCTTCAAGCCGTAGCTATTAATTTCCTGGAAAACGCGTCCATTGTCGCCTTCAGGTAAGAACTACCAATGAAGTTGTACTTTATTTTGTTTTGATCTTTTATTTCATACCAATTTTATACATAATTAAAAAATTGGCGCGGATGGAAAAATATTACGTTGTATATTGTTCAAGGTCATAATAATATACTTTCACATGGTTCAGACACTTTTTTAACACTTAATTTAATTTTAAACTGCTAAACCACTAGCATTTACTGTTGAAGAAAGAAAGAAAGAAAGAAAGAAAGAAAAAGCGTTTATTACGACAATCTGACAGCTATGATTTGAAAAAAAGTGACGCAGGTCCTGCCTGCAAGAGCTCCACGGAGCATCTGAACAACTAAACAAACGAGATAGACACAAATACTTTTGCAAGGCATATGATGAGATGACGATTATGAGAGACTAGCTCGGAATAAAAAAACGTAAGTGCCAAAATAAATTTTCGGATTTGATAACATAAAAGTATTATTAAATAAAAATCCGCTCAGTTGAAACCTCGATAAGGTTATTTAATCTAGTTTAAAGTAATTTTTATAGGACCAATCAAAAGCGTTGCATCTTGTTGATAAAAAAGGAAAAAGATATTTCGAATTTTGTATTTTTTTTTTCTATCGAGAAAATGTCTTCTTATCTCGTATTCCTTCAGTTGAAAATAGATCTTATATTCAAAAAACATATACCACAATTTCACATTCCTGTTCCAGGAACCTAACAAGATAATTATGTTAATACGGAAAACGGCCTTATACTGATTGAATCACCTTAATATTTTACTCTGTTTATTCAAATTGTTTGGTAAAACATATTCTGCAAGTTCTTTTTGGTTGCATTTCGTCGTTGAATTGCTACAAACTGTGTATACATGATTTTCATATGGTCGACGAGTAGCGTTTATAAATTACTGCAAGTATTTTGAAGCCTACCATCATGTGACTCGCGGCAACCTTAAAATTAAGTGGTGAAATATTTTGGAATCTTTTTAAATCTGCCAATTGTAGTCTCTACGACTCTCTTTTTATTGGCATCGATGCATCGATGCCAATAAAAAGAACAACCAAACCGATGGACAACCATCGCGATGGTTGTCCATCGATCTGAGGATTGTCTATGTTCGTAGATGAAAGTGTCTGCTAAATCCTCCTGGAAGAAATCGCGGGTGAAGTGCTAGTATACATATACAGCGTTTATAATCATCATCATCATCATCTGCCTAGCCTTTTCTCAACTATATTGGGGTCTATAGTAGCAGTTTAAAATTAAATTAAGTGTTAAAAAAGTGTCTGAACCATGTGAAAGTATATTATTATGACCTTGAACAATATACAACGTAATATTTTTCCATCCGCGCCAATTTTTTAATTATGTATAAAATTGGTATGAAATAAAAGATCAAAACAAAATAAAGTACAACTTCATTGGTAGTTCTTACCTGAAGGCGACAAAGAAAGAAAGAAAGAAAGAAAGAAAGAAAACTAATTTATTTGGCACACACGAAATCACACAATGTTTGTAACAACAAAAGGAAATGCAAAATTTATTATAAAAACAAAAACATCGTGTGCCCCGCGGCTGCGCCAAATAGGTCCAGTTCAGCAAAATGCCAGACAACTAGGCGCTGCCTGACGCTGGTTTTCAACTGCACCTTATGTTGAAGTGTACGGATGTAAACCAGTTTTGTAGGGTATTAAATAGAGTACAGATTAATATAGATATAATATGCTAAAGTGTAGTTAACGATACATAAATATAATTTAGTGTCCAGTGATAAATAATACACAAAAAAAAAAAAAAACAAAGGATAGAAAACAATTGAAACAAGAAGCAAATAATTCTGGAAATTAACAGAAAGAAAGAAAGAAGGTGGGCGTCACTTTTCAATTATAATAATTATCCAATAAAGACACAAACCGAATCCTTTCAGCTGAGAATTGGCCTGACATCATATTAATGACAGGTTCAAGTGCATTATGTCTAGTTTCCGTTGCGCGTCTATTAAATACTGCCGTAAGCGTCTTCTAAAGGCACCGATTGTGTTTAGTGCTCTAATAGGCGGCGGTAGATTATTCCATATTTTGGATGCTGCGTAACGGAAACTGCCCCTGAATGCTGCTGTACTGTGGGGATGCGATGAAAGTTGCTGCGAACATTGCCTTCTCTCACATTCTCGTCTGCTTGCTATCCAGCTCAGCTTGCTGTAGAGGTAGTCTGGCTTTTGAAATTTTACGACACCGAACAACAGACAGGCCAAGTGTAGTTTACGTCTCGATTTCATTTTAAGAGAGAAGTGTTTGTTCAGGAAAGGCGTTACGTGGCTTCTGGGAGGAATCTTGTAGCAAAACCGAGCACAGGCGTTTTGAACCCTCTGAATGAGCTGGTCTGTACGAGCCAGTAGGCGCGGGCCGTACACCGTGTCTGCATAGTTTAGCCTGGACAAAACCAGACTTTCTACAAGCTGTTCCCGAAGGGATTCAGATAGATACGGCCTCATTTTATACAGAACTTTTAGGCGATAGAAGCAGTTTCGCACTGAGTCTGCGATATGTTTTTCGAAGCGAAGGTCCTTGTCCATAATAAGGCCAAGGTTTCGCGCTTCATACACTCGGTCAATTGGTTTGCCCATGAGTTCGACCACGAAATTTGCGGGTAGTTTAGCTAACTGCTGTCTTGTGCCAAGAACCATGAATTTGGTTTTGTTAGGGTTCAGTGACAGACAATTATCTTCGGACCAGGCGGCGATTCTGCAAAGGTCCTCATTGAGGTCTTTTATAGCACTATCGTACTCTTCTGGATAAAATGATATATAAAGTTGAACGTCATCGGCGTATATGTGGTACCTACATTTCTGAAGACATTTTATTATATCGGCGCAGTACAATATAAAAAGAATCGGTCCTAATATAGAGCCTTGCGGGACTCCTCTCTCTATACAACTGAGTGCTGATCTAAGTGTGGTGCCATCCCCCAAACGTAAATCTACAAGTTGCTTCCTATCACTTAGGTAGCTCTGGAACCATCGAGCAGCGTCAGGGTCGAAACCGTAATAAGTTAACTTGGATAGTAGTAATGGTATATTTATTGCGTCAAATGCCCGGGAAAAATCGAGTAAAACCAGCAATGTACACATCCCCTTATCCTGGGCCGATAGCACATTATCAGTTACATCCAGTAAAGCAGTAGAGGTACTTCGTTGCTTTCTGAAACCTGATTGTAAGTCTGGTAATATACTATTTTGTTCCAAGAAAAGTGTCAACTGGTGGCTAACGACCTTTTCCAGTACCTTCGCAAAACATGGCAAGATGCTAATGGGCCGCAGGTCTTTCAAACTAGTAGGATTAGAATTTTTTGGTAAAGGTCTAACGGAGGCAATCTTCCATTGCTCGGGGAATGTAGACGTTAATATGGAGCGGTTTATAATTTCTGTAATAACATGTAGCGTGTGCGGCAGAGTCATAGCAATCATGTCCAGAGTAATGTTGTCGTAGCCTTCAGCATTACTTTTAAGGTTGTTGAGAATGCGCGAGATGTCAGCCTGCTCCACTGGAACGATAGTAAAAGTGGCATCACCATGCCTATGATTGTTGTAGTAATTAATAAGTTCCAAGCTTGCCACGGCGTTACCAGGGACAGTCAAAAAGCTGTTATTAATTAAGTCAGGATCTGCAAAATGCGACGGAAGGTCTTGTCTTGACTTAGTGGCCATCAAAGTGGATTTAAGGTTTTTCCATAATAGTTTTGGGTTTTTAATATTATTATTTATATTATGTTTATAGTACGCCATTTTTTCGTTATACAAAGAACTAACTACCAAAGCTTTTAATTGTTTGTAGTATTCACCTTTTGATTTAGACTTTGTTTTTCGGTAACTAGTCAGTGCATCATCCCGTAATCGCATCATTAATTTAATCGTATCAGTTATCCACGGATACGATTTTTCTTTAATAGTGCATGTCTTAACCGGTGCGTGAACATCGAACAGGAAGATTATTTGTCGGTTAAAAAAATGCACCATATCGTTCACATGTTCAAATGTTGCAATGTTTTCAAGACATAGACTTAGCAAATCCATGCCAAAGTTGTCGACGCAAATGCTTTTTAGTGGCCTAAATTTCGTGACGTATGGTTTAAACTTATCTCGCTTCACATTAAACTCCCCCACTATGACAGAGTGGCCGTTGATTGAACTAATAGATTCAACAGACGTATATCTAGCTTGTAGGTCGGTACATAGAAGATCAATGAGAGTTTCGCTGGTATCTGTGAAGTGAGTAGGGGTTGTGACCAACTGACTAAGGCTGAGGCTATTCAGAAACTCGTTAAGTTTTTTAGTCTTTATTCCATTTGCATCGAGCAAGTTAACATTAAAATCACCGAGCAATATGTAGTGATCACAATGCCCTAATGAGCTTAGGGAATCTGTCACGGCATCCAGAAAAAGCACAAGGTCAAACCAAGGTGGACGGTACGCGGTACCAATAGCAATTTTTCTGCCGTTTACTGCGAGCGTAAGCCACATTTGTTCGACTGATTCGAACCTGGGATCGACCGCGATAGCACAAGTACGCGCGCTCAGTCCCCGCCGCAGGTAGAAGCCCACACCCCCACCACGACCCGAGCGTACACTCGCCGGCCGCGGCGTGTGACGCAGACGGTAGCCCGGCACCACGGGCGCGCGCCCCTCCTCCCCCGGTCGCAACCAAGTCTCGTTAATGGCCATAACATCAAAACAATGCCTGTCGAGAACACCAATCAAGTCATCGTGCCCCGTACCCAACGAACCAGCATTAAGAAATCCAACTTTAAAAAACTTGTCTTTAGTCATCATTAAGATAGTAAAAAATAAATCCGTCATTATATAATTTTAATAACATCCCTACCGATTCAATTGTTTCAATAAATTCATAATAAAATAGTAGTATTAGATTTTTTGCAATTACAATTAAAATCACTATTAATATGGTGTAAATTGTGATAGGAATATAACGAAAAATAACTGTAAATAATAAATTTGTAAATATTAGGTTTATAAGTACCAAGTTCATAAAGTTAAGCAGTAGT
The DNA here is from genome assembly GCA_950371165.1 of Lacanobia oleracea. Classification (NCBI taxonomy): domain Eukaryota; kingdom Metazoa; phylum Arthropoda; class Insecta; order Lepidoptera; family Noctuidae; genus Lacanobia; species Lacanobia oleracea. The sequence goes on along the minus strand of OX493390.1, from coordinate 3,677,683 downwards.
TTTGTAATAGATAGGTGTGGATACAAATATAGTGTAGTGATATAAAACTGGTTTCCTTGTACATGTACCTTAATGCGGTGCGCCGCGAGACACACACTTACAGATATGAAATAATATAATAGGTGGCAGCAATGCAAACATAACATACTTAACATACATAACATATTTTTAAAATCAGCGGCATATAGTATATCAGACTGAAGGACAATAGTCCGCTTGACAGTTTCAGAACATAAGTAACCTAACATAACATAAGTATAACTAGCAAGAGCAGAAGAAATCAAAATAAACTGAAACAAAATAGTTACACTTTTAACTACTGATTTTTCCCTCGTTACTTGGTACCGTTTGGAAGATACGCTGTAAGTCAGCCTCACAGCGAATGTGAGTAGTGGCGTCCCCGGGCTTGTACCGGGCAAGTATACGGCCGCGCTTCGCCCACACAAATTGCCAACCGAAGCGACTGCCGGCCTCACGAGCGTTTCGAAACAACTCACGGTTTATTTTCGTAAGGCGCTCGTTCACGTAGAAGCGCTTCGCAGGGCCAGGCAAACCGAGGTCGGATGAAGTCATCCCGCGTCGCACTCGCGCCCCCTCCAGCAGCTCGTCCCGTAGGTCGCGGCGCGCCAGGCGCACGACGAGAAAGCGCGGGCGGGTCTCCACCGGCGCAGTCGCCTGTGTGGCGTTTATGCGCCTGCCTCCAACACGCTCGGCGCTGACAATGTCGCGCGCCTCAATGTTGACGCCAATCTTCGCAGCCACCAACATGATTGTGTGAGTGGGATTTTCGCCACTTACCTCCGGTAGGTTTGATATTTGGAGATCATTACTGAGCAACTCCTGGTCACGATCGTTTATATCGCTTCTTCAATGGACGCGTTTTCCAGGAAATTAATAGCTACGGCTTGAAGAAAATAGCGACTCCAAGTCATCACCTTCATTTGTTTACACGTACAGGATACTCCGAAGGAGGTGTCATGTCACAAAACAATATTGGGTAAACATTTTATTTTCAATATTGGAGTGTCTGTTTTCAACGTTAATTTAAATATTGAAGTAATTCAAATACTGCCCAACCTTGTTCCAGCCTTACTTTATCACGTACCACAGACATATATTGTAAAAATAAAATATTAACAAGTATAAGTCATGATAATGCTTTCGTTTCAAAGCTTTAAGTTCACTTTGTCGCATTTTCAACTTCTCATTAGATATAACGTCTACAAAACAGTATGTCAATCAAGTTTTAATAGCCTATTCATAACGTCAGCGAAGAAAATATACATTTTTTTTCTATTTAAAGGCATACGTTTGACCACTATCTCACCTGATGGTAAGCGATGATGCGGTAGAAGATGGAGCACGCTTGCCTAGAAGTAACCTATTCACTCTTGACTTAAAGACTCTCAGGTTGTAGCTAACAGGAAACTGACTCTGGCAGGGATTTTCACTCCATAGCTGTACGCACTATGAATGTGTTCCCAAATCGTTTTGCTCGTGTGGGTTGGATGTCCACCATGTACCGGTGGCTCATTGCCGTACGTCTTGTATTTTGAAGATAGAACTGATTTGGTGCAATTAAATTATGCAATTTAGTCGCACACTCCCCAAGATGCAACGACTTTGGAGCTTCGACTTGATGAGCCTATCATTGCCGATGATCCTCTTGGCTCGTTTCTCAATTGACTCAAGGGCATCAAGCTCTTATCTGGCAGATCCGTCCCAAAGATGAGAGCAGTACTCCATACACGATCGAACTTGCGCTTGATAGAGTTTAAGCCACTGTTTCGGCGTGAAGTACCGTCTCACCTTTGCTAGGATCCCAACTTTCTGGTAGCCACTTGAGCCTTTATCTCTATGAAAGGGCCAAAACTGAGGGTAGATGTTAACGTTACATCAAAAAGCTCAAGTCCGTTGGTTATCGGCACGGTTACACTTCGGAAAGATAAAGCTGGGTGGAATTGTGAGATGTGATGGAGTGGGAGAGACCGGATCTGTAACCCACAAGCTCGTGCGCCGGAAACGTATCTCTCAGCAAATGTCATGTTGCCTGCATACCTTAAGGTACCGGGTTTTAGCAGATTATTAATATGCAACAGGAACAATGGTGCCGAGAGCATCGACCCCTGAGGAACTCCGGCATTAATATGCAGCAGTCCGGACGAGCAGCCACCTATGACCACACAGGTAGACCAATCCCCCAGGAAATCTGCAATCCAATCTCACAATTCGGCGGGCAGACCGAAGGATTAAGCTTACTAATAAGCCTATCGTGCCAAACCCTGTCGAACACCTTCGAGATATCAAGGGATACCACTAGTACCTACCCGTACATCTCGATGGCCTTGCTCTAGATGTGGATAAGGACATTACGCATATAACAACGGCGGAATGCCGCATATAATAAGCAGGGGCGCTCAAGTAAAACTCCATCGGAATTTTACGAAAATGGTCGTTGCATCAGATTAAGGTTCTTGGGTATTGGTTAACTAAGTATTTAACAAATGTTATGAGATAAAGTGTTAAAATATATTTACAGAACCCATTTTTTTTCACTGATAAAAAACCATCTCCGAAAATGCACGGTTACTGAGAAAGAGTATACGTGTTCGAAGCCACGGCAAAAAAATAAACAAATTAACTACTTATCATTTCATTCATTTCCATACCATACTTAGTTCAATATGATTAAAGTCTGTTTTTTAATCCCAGAGACTAAATTGACTAGTGAAAATGGCAAACTGACATAGATTTCAATAGCATTTATAGTGCAGTGATTCACCGTTGAAATCGGACGCGCCTGCACTGTACGCAAAAAATATTTAATTTTGCGCCGAGCGCGGCAAGTGCAGCTGCCACAATGCGTTCGGAAGAACTAGTGGCCAACGAGGTCCTGGCATTCCTCCACTATCAGCTGGATGTCATGGACGAGGTTAGTGTGACCCAGATCTGCAAGTCTAACTTCAATGATGAGGAGATACGCAGGGCGAAGACACTGCTGTATGAGTTGCTACATATGGCCGACCGAATGCCGTCCCGTAGGAGGGATGAAAAAGGAGAGAAAAGTCTCCATTATGAACATTATAAAGTGTTGAAGGAGACCGACCCGGACGACGTACCGACTTTCATTGTGAAGGACTTGCGCAAGCTGCCTCCAGTCACGTTCGACCACGTCGACGTCACCGGGCTGCTGCGGGACATCACAACCCTCAGATCAAGCTTGGTCGAAATGCAGTTGAAGCTGGAAGCGTCGCAATCCACCATCAGTGATCTACGTACCGAGGTGGCAGATTTACGCAATATGGTATGTAGGTCACACGAGGCAACTACCTATGTCAACACACGTCACGGCAATGCAACGCAGCTGAGTTTCGAGTCAGCAAAATTCGACTCGTCGCCGGCTGCCGTCACTGCGAGCGATGCACAAGTACGCCCCGCGTCCCCCGTTGGGGCGCCAAAGAAGGTAAGCATGACAACACCGAAACGTGCTTACTCTGCTGCCATAATTGCTGCTCCTGCAAAAAAGCAGTGGCAGCCTAAGCAAGACGGATGCCCAGGAGCCTCCCGGTATAGTTCGAAACTCGTTACCAGCGGTAACAAGGCAAGGACAGGCAGATGAAGAAGGCTTAATTCGTGTGGTGAAGACATAAACATGATATAATTTACTAACAACTGAAAATAAAACTTAAAATAAATAATTATTTTTCGTTCAATATTTTACTTTATGCTACGTCTCATCACTGTTTATAAGAGTGCGGCTTTTTGTTAATATTTTGACACCAGAAACTTATGAAGTTTGTGTGCGAGCAACACTAAATAGTAGGCGTTTTGAATTAATTTGATGTTTTAACGCTAGGTTCGATATTTCGAACTTTCCACGTGGAAACATGCAGGGTCCGCGTGAGGTGCGTGGTGCCCCTCGGCGCTTTCGAGCTAACATTAATTTCAAAGATTCGCCCTTAGTAAGAAGCCGAATCCAGTCATGCGATGTGCGAGTGAGCCAATATTGTAAGTATATAAAGTATTAAAACTATTATTGATCCTGCATGCACGCCGCCGTACTGTTGATGTAAGTGTGATATACTTCTTATCGTGGGCAATACATCAGGAAGGAATAGATGCACCAGCAAAATTTTTTAGACGATAGTGTGAAAAAAGTGTTTTATTTCTTATTAAGTTCAAAGTGGTATATTATCGGCCGGATACTGTGCCTACTATGTTGCAGTATGAAATGTATAATGAAATCAATAGAATTACAAAAAATATAAAAACACGAATTGCTCGTCATGATGAAATTATAATACACGCAGTCCAAAGTTCGTTAGAGGTACTTAAAGATATTGTTATTGACTGTTAAAATTTTTATTCATACCAAATACTGCAATAGAATAGGTACAACTTAAAGTCACGTAAAAATAGATTGAATTTAGTTCTCCTTCAGTTTCGTCGAAAAAACCTAGCAAAGCTCGGTCATCCAGGTACTGTTATTGATGATAACTTGTAATAGACATCGCTTAGCAAATAACATTGAACTGATAATGGACAATTTACTTTGATATATAGTACACACCTAAAGCGGTAAATAGGTTGTGGGCTAGATTCACAATCCAAAACTCCTAAAAAATATAATAATTTTAAAAATTAAATAAAAAAAATAACTGGTATTATTTGAGGAATAAAAGAATACACATTAATAAATATTTCATTAAAATCACAAACTATATACACTTATAATACAAAATAAAACTCATAACTATAATATGGCGCCAAAAATCCGCATCGCTGTCTACTGGAAGTGGGTCCAAAAGACTGGCGGCATTGCCCCGTTGTATGGCAATGCTTATCCTCTATCCGAGGTATAATTTTAACATATATTTTGGATTATTACATGTTAAAATTATGGAATCATTTAACTATTCCTGTATAATAATTTAACCTACTTAACTCACTAAAAATAGTGTAGGTGATTGGTAATATTTTTAGGTTTGTTCGAAGATTACTCATAAATTACTACTTTTGTTAATGAGTGCTTGGACTGACGCGGGAGAAATTGCGGGGAACAAGTAAACAAAGCTCCTAAATATTCTTGTATCTTTTTTTAGAAGATATTTGTACATTTTGTATTCATTTTATATATTTAGAAGGAAACACGCTTGTACGAAAATTCGTTTTATTTAGGTATAATTTCCTAACTCTTGTGTCGAATGCTACTCATCTCACTGGGTAGTATTCATAGTTTAAAACATACTCCAACTAGTTTCCTAAGTGGTCTCTGGTGAGTCGCAGATCCGAATAAAATGCCCATTTACCTGTAGCGGCATCAATGCCGCCACATGAAAAACCAACGGATCAAATCTACATTGCAACAAAAAGAACCGCAACGTCATCTATCTAACTAGCAGCGAACTAAAATCCTGCATCGCGCAAGCAAAATTTACATATACATCAGCCCGAATATCGGGCAGTAGTAGCCCGCTAGGAACAACAACCGCCTGGTCGGAGGATCTTCCCTTTTCAATGGGGGTTTGCGGGACTTTACTCTCTGTACCGCATTCTCTCCAAATACCTTTAAAAATATTTTGATCTCGTTGGACATCGTGACCTTCCAGCTTTTGCAAAAAAATAGAACTCCGACAGAACGCGCGTCCACTTTGACCGTCGCGGTCTAACAGCTTTTGTGTATGTAGGATTCTTAGCCGCCTGCGGAATCTGTTCGAAAGAGGTGCCGTAGCCTTGGAACGCAAAGGGCACCAGGAGGAACACGGATGGGTTTTAGTCAGTAAGAGTGACACTCCCTCTTGCTTCACCCAGAGCGGGAGGAGTCATTTGATGATTTCCCATCCTTAAAAAAAAAAAAGGATTCTTAGCCACCGCAAAGATCGCGGAACTCAGACCGCTAGACCGCATGCAGTGGGGTCGGCGCCTTATTCTTTTAAATAAAAATCGTTTATGAATGAATTTTTGTCTCTTTTTCGTCTTATAGTCTTCAAATAAAAGTTATCTGACAAATGAAATACTTGGTTTATCAAGTTCTGAAAGATAAGCTGACAAGCTCCTAGTTTGAGATCAGGTATAAGGCCGCGAACAGCTCTGCAGCGGCGAGTTCAAACACAGAGATGTATAATGTAACTGCCCGAGCCGCCCGCCGCGCTGCCGAGTTCGTGTCCGTGGCCTAAGAACAGATATGCTGGGGGTATATATTTCTTATACCGTATCACAGACCATCCTCAAACTTGAATCAACATTCAAAGTCATGGTCCTGCTGAAAGAGCGCGCAACAGTTATCATCGTTTTTTTTTTTTATCGGTAAATACAAATGTTTCAGCTTTGTTTTCCTTTTCACGAAATTAATCACATATAAGGGTACCTACTCATTATTTGTATATTTAAAATAGCTGTAGAATGCCCCCTTTTTCGGCGCTCATTGTGGTCCTGCTGGAGGGAGCGTGACCACCTTCAAAGTCGATTTTCTCAAAAACTGCTATGGTACCAATTTTGTTGTTAGTCACTAATTAGTACCAATTGATCACTACAATAATTATTACAATTATTAGAATACTAACCATTATTCACCCAATATGGAAGCGATTAGCGTTGGTGGTCCCGCGGTAGTCACGGACATGAAATACTTAATTTATCAAGGTCAGAAAAAAATTGTGTTTTAGGATGAAATCCAGTAATACGTGTATTTAGTGGTCTAAAGTTTTAAGTTTGACCATTCCAATAAAAAGGTTCACAGCAAAGTTAAAATAAAGAAATGTTGTCAATAAAAATACAAGAATATTATTTCAATTTTATTAGTTTCTTAATATTAATATTATTTTGTACTATTGTTAATTGCGTTAAAAGTACAAAATCAAAACTATGCTAATTGAAAAATTAATGATTAAATTAACTTACCGTAGTTACTAAATTTGATAACTAAGTTACAGATCCTTGAATATGAAACATATCCTGGCACACTTTTCTCAAAACTTATTATACATTGATCGTTTACGAGGCTTTTCATACATTACGCTACTTTCGATTCTATCATGGTTAGTAAACAAAGTGGTCCCGCACTACTTGAAGCTGAATTTTGCTTGCAAAGAAGTAATCAAATAGAATTATAATAGGGTATTTTACCAAAAAAGTCTAATTAGTCCGCGTGGCGTCATATAAAAATGTACCAAATTTACCAAGCCAGATGACGTCACGCGTGTCTTTAACTCGCTGTATCTCCTTAATTTTTTGTTTACGAGAAAAAAGAAAAAATACGTGTCGAATATTTTTTGAAAATCTATCAGACGGACTAATTAGATTTTTTTAGTAAAATACCCAATTCAACAAGCCATAACAAGCCAAATAATATCTTTCCCATTAATTTTAAAGCGTTGTCCTAATATAAAGCGACCATGGTGCGAATACGCGTTCGACAGAAGGCCCTTCCCGGTTTTTCCATCAATTAACGCGATGATCGCTTTTTCGCGCAATTATTAACGATTTGTATTAAAACCACGGCGTAAGATCCACACATAGCCGAAGTGTGGATCAACTTTTAGTGCCAGCTCACACCAACATGTGAAATGTCGTACACGCTTTTTAATACAATCTAGAACTTTAATTACTGCACAAAAAAGCGTCTGCAAAGTTCGAATACTCATATTGCGTCCCGCGGCATCGCAATATCCTTCACGGCAATACACTGGGAAAGTCTTTTCGAACGTCATGTCTGTGTAAGCTGACCTGAATTCCCATTGATCCATGTGAAAATTATTTGTATCATAATTTCATTTGATTACCCCTCAGGCATTGGTTTAGATAAACTACATGATCAACTTAAAGTAAAAGTTTTCATAAAGGCAGCAAAAAAAAAAACGATAAAAAAAATCTTAACAATATTTATTAACTCTACAGCGATTTAAAAAGCAAAAGTATTACTACTTCAAATTCAATATTTAGTATAGATGACCGGAATGATGATAAGCCTGCTATTTACGTAGGCTTTTAAAAACGCTAGGAAAAAAAGGGCTTCAAATGACGCTACGGGTACTAAAGACAAAGTTACAAAGAACTTCAAATTTCACAGTCACTGGCAAATCTTATAATCCAAGTGGACGGCTGCGTATTGCAATATAACTCAGAGAAAGTAGGATACTTAATAATAACATTGTATGGTAGGCAAGAAATCACTGATTCTGAAGTGCTGTGCACACAAGACCTTGCATTGCTTAGAGCGGTGTAATCCTTAACAAATACTTTTAAAATGTTAATTATTTTACAAATAATACATTCGTCATTATGATTATTATTGATGTCGAATCATCTTCATGTATGAAAGGTCTCAACTATAAAATAAAACCTGGCTGCATCGAATAAGTGCATGATTATACTTCACGTATTATATTTACAGCAAATGCTTAACCTTAAAATCTACATTAACAATTGTGCGGTTGGCAATTTATTGTAAATTTAAAGCGTCTTCTCACTGGTACGATAATTTTTTTTTAAATTCATTAATTTTGCAATACGAACTACGATATGCTGTAATTTTAGACCCCACTTGAAAATTAACGGCTCTAACAAATGATAGCACCAATCATGGTCCTTTCTTCAATTTGAGAGAGTCCTAGTGAAGCGAATACTTAAGCGTACTTATCTAACTTCCAAACTCCACAAAAATCTTAGGCTTTAACAATACCAATGTCATCACATACATCAGTCTCAATAGAACCGCTAGCTGTAGTCTTAGACCATGATGAATCATTTCTTTATTATACTATCGAAGTCGAATTCGGCACCGCATACTGATTTTGCCGTCCGCCTTGAGAGGAAAAATTTGCCATCTTTGACATAATCACCGCAAGCCTTATTGACTTCGCATGGAATAGACTCTTCTATATTAGGAACACTCTTGCAATCACTCCCATGCAATCCGTTTTCTTTTTTATTATTGACTCCATTTTTGCATACACCATTTGTTTTGACTCCATTGTGAGCCTTGTCGTATTCTTCTTTGATTTCTTTTTCAATATTTTTCTTCTCGAGATTTCTCTTTTTGTAGCTCTTAGTGTAGAAGTTGAGGAAGAGAAAAAGGAAGATAGTGATGTTGGAGCAGATGAAGTAGGTGAAGCCAGATGCGTACTGACAGCGTGGGGAGAAGTGCGTCCATGCACAGTATGTCAACATTAAGATGAACTGGATCTGTAAGCAGTATCAAACGAATTACAATTATTGATTCATCTATCTGATCTGACTAGTTTTTTTACTTCAATGATAGACGGAAATAGGAGTATAGAATTTAAAGAAAAAAAGCGGCTTTGAAGTTTTTATTCAGCTTGAATCACACCATTGAGTTCCTTTTCTCTTCTCACTTAATTGGTATTGTGTAATTATTTATCAGCCTCTCTATCCATTTATTAGCTTTTTGCAAGGTTTATGAAATTCGCCTACTATTATACTGATGCTACCACCCACCCATTTTGGCTTATTTAGTCGAAGCACGTAAGGTAGGCTTCACTACCTTAGTGTGCAGAGGGCTGAGTGTAAGTTTTTAAACGCACTCGAACGCGTTAACGTAAACGTTCGCTTATGTCAAATTGTACAGAAAAAAAAGGTTTACCGTTATTGTCACCAGACGGCGCTTATCCAGTTTCAATACAAATTGACGTTTACGCTAACGCGACCGAGAACGTTAAAAAACTCTCACTAAGGACTCTGGTTCGCGGCTCCTACTCAATATATTTTTTCAGACTATATCAACAAAAAAAAACTGGCCAATTGCGAGTCGGACTCGCGTGCAAAGGGTTCCAACCCAATCTAATTATTTAACATGTTATTTTACAACTACTAGGTACTAAAACAATTTGATTTTTTTTTTAGAATTATTTCAAAATTTTAGGCGCAGTAGTCAAAATGACTATTCACGCCTCTTATCTCCGAAACTACTGAAAGATAAGGGGGTGAATGGTAATTTTTGGTCTAACTTTTTGAATAACTTCAAAATTGTTTTAAAATTATTGAAATAATCTAATTAAAACCCTCACAGTAATCATTTGATATGTCACACGATACAGTATGAAAATCTTTTATTTATAACTTTCTATTTTGACTCCCATACTAAAAATTTGTTACTTTACAAAGCGTCCGTGTTTGGGTCACAAAAGTACATAATAATATATGTATACCAAATTTCAAAAGAATCGGTTCAGTAGTTCCGGAAAAAACTGGTTCTGACAGACGTATAGACCGACAGACGGACAGATAGACAGATAGACAGATGGACAGACAGACAGACACCCGAGTGATCTTATAAGGATTCCGTTTTCTACGGTTGTTCGGAACCCTGAAAAATATTTTACCTATCAATAAGTAACCAAGAATCAACTTTACTAATTTCAAACTTACCAATTGGAGCTTAGTAACATACTTCTTCCACCACAAATACTTCTGGAACCGAGGCCCCAGCCCGGAAAGTAGGTAGTAAGAGTACATGACCACATGCACCACTGAGTTCAGGAGTGCCAAGACTGCGCCCTCCCCACCGGCTGCGAACTTCAGGTAGCTCCAGGAGTATAGTGCCATGATGACGTGGTGGTATACGTGCAGGAAGGTCACCTGGAAGTAGTACACGTGGTAAAAAACGCGTAACTATTGGAAGGTTGGTAAATGGCAGAAGACTTTTAACGTCATGGTATTACTTTCATGATGGATGTTTTTGATTAAATTGCCCATTGATAATTCAGGGTAATTAGCCCAGCTGTTTGTGTCACTGAAAGGCTTGGTAAAAAACATTTCAAGACTTTGCCGATACTGAATTTTCTTCTAACTATGATTAGAAAAAGATGTGCATCTTTGATGACTCGTGTTCGCGGCAGCACCAACAGTATTCTCAGTGTATTCGCACATCGGTGGGATTCCCAGATGTTACGGAGGTGGATGCGGTTCCACGTTGAAGTAGTTGTATATTTTTATGTGTCTATAACCTACCAACACTAGAATTCAAGTAAAATTGTTACTAACCCTATGGATTCCGGTCTGAAATAAAAACATTCTAATCTATTCTATTACACCAAAAGCAAGATACGGCCTGCAAATATCTGGAGGTGACCGAAATTTGTAGGTAGCAGTCAAATATCTACTTAATGGCCTTGTGTTTACCATGTCAGCCAAAAGACGTCCACTGCTACACATAGGTCTCCCCCAAGCGTCGCCACAACAACCAGCATATGATTATGTAACCGTTTATAAAGAAAGAATATTTTAAATTCGTCTTACCTGTTTATCTTTCTTTCGTAGAACGAAGAAAACTGTGTCTAGTAGTTCAGTGAATTTCGCAAAGAAATACCACCAACCCAGGTCTAGTAGCTGAAAAACAGAAATTTGAACATGAATACCTTGAAATCTGGAAAACAAAATTCCACAAGAACATGTATTGTGGTCGTTGACAGAAGTCAACTGTATAAATCGTCTAGCCTTCGATTATATTTATAGTAGTTTCTTAACCAGCGCCTTCGCTCGCATGATCCCTAGGGAGCATACTCCCTGGATAAAAAGTAGCCTATGTCCTTTCTCTGGCTCTAGACTATCTGTGTACCAAATATTTAAATTGGTTCAGTAGTTTTGGCGTCAAAGCGCGACCGACAGGCAGAGTTACTTTCGCATTTATAATATAAATAAATATTATAATTATTAAAATATTAAAATAAAAATAAACATATTTATAAAATAAACCACATCATTTCGTCATCGCTTACTAACAAGTGAGATAGTGGTCAAACGTGTGCTTATCAAATAGTAAATAAAAGACTATTTCTTAAAAGCATTTTTGGTTCCCGGGAAAGCTTAACCTGTATTATTTTTTCTGTATCCAGATAAAAAATAAGGTTCTTACTTTTCTTATCCATAACGCAGTGATATATGCTGATAAAACTTCTCATTTCATAAGGTTTATCACTGCGTTTTAAAAAATACAGGCTAAGTTTTAGCTAAAATTCTTTCACAAGAATTTCATTACAATGAAATCACGGCTCACCAATGGATTCTGCGTATTGGACGGATAACGGCACCCTGCATAAATGATGCCATCTCTGAAGAGATTCAACTTGAAAACCTGAAACGATACAAAATAAGGGTAAATATTATTAATTTAACTAGCTTTTGCTCGCGACTTTGGACGCGTATGTCCCGTTTTTATCCTTATATAGTTTTATGGCGTATATCCCATAAGAATTAAGGGAAATCCTCAATTAGTGCTCTCCTACACTGCCCAAGGCACATGCCAAATTTTAGTTTTCTGCGACCAGTAGTTTCGGTTGTGCGTTGTTTGTCGGTCTCATTCAGTCACTCAGTCAGTCACAAGTAACTAAGGAATTTTATAGACAACCTGTAACAGAATATAAACGCAATACGTTAAACCCTTACGTTCCCTCCTAGATTCCCTCTGGGACCGTGGCCATTGAGTTTCGCTTTTGATCATCGTAATGTGGACAATCATCTTTTTTTTACCGCTATATTATCTACCATAGAGGAGCTCGTGGCTAGATAATAACAGCCGCACGGGTCAATCTTCAAGGTTAAGCAACGCTTGCCAAGGTTGGTCTGTGGATGGGCGACCATCTTAACATACCGAGTTTCCTCCAGCTCCGTGCCTCGGAAAGCACGTTAAGCCGTTGGTCCCGGCTGTCATTTGTAGATCTTTGGCAGTCGTTATGGATAGTCAGAAGCCAGTAAATCTGACTCAAGTCTTGCCATGAAGTACCGTGTTACCCAGTTAATGGGTTGTGGAGGTCTGGTAGGCAGCCGCTCCTCGTAAAATACTGGTATTCAGCTAAATCCAGCTTGACTGGAAGCTGACCCCAATATGGTTGGGAAGAGGCTAGGCAGATGATGATATTATCTACCACAAAGTTCAATCGCTCAAAAACCAAAAAAAAATCGCAAGACGCATAGAAATAAAAATTTAATCAGTTGCGTTTTCTGGGACCAATGGTCCCAGAGGGAAACGTACTAGTTAAAGGGTCATTGAACTCATCATTATGAATCATCATCATCTGCCTAGCCTTTTCCCAACTATATTGAGGTCGGCTTCCAGTCAAGCCGGATTTAGCTGAATACCAGTATTTTACGAGGAGCGGCTGCCTACCAGACATCCACAACCCATTAACTGGGTAACACGGTACTTCATGGCAAGACTTGAGTCAGATTTACTGGCTTCTGACAATCCGTAACGACTGCCAAAGATCTACAAGTGACAGCCGGGACCAACGGCTTAACGTGCTTTTCGAGGCATGGAGGAAACTCATTATGTTTAGACGATCACCCATCCACAGACCAACCTTGGCAAGCGTTGCTTAACTTCAAGATCGACCCGTGCGGCTGTTATTATTTAGTATTTACTCTGTAATAATACTGTTAATTAAGTAGGTATAGTGTTCCAAGTGACCGACATCTAACGATAGCCGCCACAGAACTTTAGCTTATTCATGATCCAATCCATTGTCTTAATTACTTTTTGTTTCTTTTTAATTAATTTCATTGTTCATGAACGTAACTGGCATGCATTTCAATAAATGAAATGAAAACGTTTAAAATATATCACACGCGACGACGCGACGCTATGTTGAAGGAATACTAATTGTTCTACGAAAGGCTTTTGTATCTATGGGAATCTTAAGAAGCCGAGCTCAATAAAAAAAACCAGCCAAGTGCAAGTCGGACTCGCACACGAATAAACCTTAATATTTAGGGTTCCGTACCCGAAGGGTAACCAACGGAACCCTATTACTAAGCCTCCACTGTTTGTCCGTCCGTCCATCCGTCCGTCCGTCCGTGTCAGCGGGCTGTATCGCAAGAACCGTAATAGAGAGAGAGCTGAAATTTTCACAGATTGTGTATTTCTATTGCCGCTATAACAACAAATAATAACAAATAAAATTAAGGTTTATGGTGCGGAACCCTTCGTGTACGAGTCCAACTCGCACTTGGCCGGTTTTTATAATTTGTTGTTATAGCGGCAGTAGAAATCCACAATCTGTAAAGAATTCACCTGTCTACCTATAACAGTTCCTGAGATACAGCCCGCTGACAGACAGACGGACGGACAGACAGCGGAGGCTTAGTAATAGGGTTCCGTTGGTAACCCTTCGGGTACGGAATCCTAAAAACTGATCTTCCATGAAAGTCTAACCTACCACCATCGTAATAATTCTACTGCAATACCAGTGTCGATCAACACTTGGTAAAACGTCCCTCACATTTTGCAGTAGATTTGTGATGAATTTCTCGGATTCTGAATTCAATTATAGACGGCGTTTATATGCTTCAACGACAGTAAGGCTGGTCATAAATACAAATTTATTTATTCACTGGAAGTAGATAATACTAAGGCTTCTCATAACTTGTGCCAACTTGAACGAATTTAACTCCGCTCCTAATAGATGGCGCTGACTATATTCAATCCGACGAATCTTTTCTTCAGCCTGCCGAAGTAGTTAATAATACTAGTCAGACGAAATTTCTGTCACGATGATCTATCTTTGCGGAGACCAGGGTGTCTAAAAAGGCCACTTTAGCTGATTCACAATATTAAACACCCAAAATTCTGTCAAATTTCATTTTCATCTTTATTGCTAACGAGTTAAGTTCAAGGTTGATTGGGAAACAGTGACGAGTAGCGTGATATGCTATTGGCTGATTCTGCAAGTGTGGCCTTTTTAGACCCGCAGTAATTTCTGCAGGAGATATTACACTAACATATCTACGGCGGCAATGTAACAAACGTACCCGAAGGGTAACAGAACCTTGTAAATTTACTAAGCCTCTTCTGTCCGTTTTTCTGCATTTAATGAACCGTTCGTGTTCATGGCCGGCTCGCAATTGGCTTTTTGCTATATCGTGTTCTGATAACGACCCGTTACGAGTATGAAATTCCACTAGATAATTTTATTTGACATTAATTTATATTAAAAAGTACTTCCGTACCTCGGAAAACACGTTAAGCTGTAAGTCCCGGCTGTCATTTGAAGAATTTTGGTAGTCGTTACGGAATGTCAGAAGTCAGTGAATCTGACTCCAGTCTTGTTAAGAACTACCGTGTTACCCAGTTAATGGGCTGTGGAGGTCTGGTAGGCAGCCGCTCTACGTAAAATACTGGTTTTCAGCTAAATCTGGCTTGACTGGAAGCCGATCCCTATATAATTGGGAAAAGGCTAGGCAGATGATGATGATGACGGCAATGGCATACAAGTGCAAGTGGAAATCCAGGTGCTCATATTCCGATGGGAGAATCATGGCAAAGAAAATTTTTATTAAGTTGTTCTTACCTTAAAACAAATCATTGTCGCCAAGAAAACTTGTGACGCGTTATAATACGCGATTAGTCTGTTCATTTGTAGCGGCAACCGGTTCTTCATGATTCTTGGACCTATGCGTATCAGAATCAGGTAGGCTACGACCACCGATAGTATTGGCATGGGACTGGACATCATGAACCAGGAGTCTACCATGGCACCTGGAATTAAAAATTGTGTTGTATTATTTATGTGTCAAAGGTATAATTATGTCTCTCGTAAATATGTCTTTGCCGTATGTTGAACGGGCAACAGCGTTCTCTGCAACACCATACACTGTGATCGCGAACCCGCCTGCCAAGCGTGACGACTATGGCAAACCCACCCTTCGCTTTAGGGGAGGTCTATGTCCAGCAGTGGACGTCGACGGTAATATATCTAGAAAAGACTTTGACAGCTGACATAACGACTCATAATATGGAAGCAAAAGACATTTGAATGGTCCCTGAATTAAATTGGGATACGGGCAAAGCGCTATCTCCACGAACGAGTATAATTATCACTGCAAGTTGACGTTTTTCTTGTCAATGTCACTCGTCGAATTGCTGCGATAATATCTCTGTATGGAGACCCGTTCATAGAGTTGTTATAAAGATACTGGACACGACGATAATATCGCCGCGATTCTCTAACTCGTGGAGACGGCCACCCCAAGGGCATTTGCACAGTAAGAGTCTAACATTATCTTCCGCTTTACCCAGAGTGGGGGGAGTCATTCCCTTGATTGATTGATGACGATGGAAATGATGATTTCTCATCCTTAAAAAAGGGCCTCTACATCTATAGTACACTAGGTATGATAAATTTATACTCAATGTACTTAGTGCTCGGGTGATGAGAATAAAAACACATGTTACAATAGCCATTACAATTCAGTTTTTCTCTTTCCCATTCAAGTGAACCATATTATTATGGCTAAGCACAACTAACGGATTTGAAAAGTGATATAAATAAAAAAATAATCGCCGGAATGTACGCGAATAACTTCGTAACGACTATACCAAATTGGAAAACTCTTTAGGTAAATTAGCCGATGAATGCGAGACGCACAGGACCGGTTGTTGCAGTGACACTTGGGGGAGGCCTATGTCCAGCAGTGGACGTCTTTCAGCTTAAAAACTAAATAAACGTTACTTACTTTTCCCCACTTTCAGGGAATCCAGGTACCGGTCAACTTTCTCCAAGTAGCTCATTTTTAGGCCGTATTCTGTAACCAAGTAATAATACGAATAAGCACATAATAATAAAATACACGAGACAATCTCTCTTGCGACAGACATTTTAAAGTTTATGAATATACTTTTTAATTACTATTTTGTTTTGTGCCAGTATTGTCAACACTTAAAATAATAATGGAATTAAAGTTTGTTACAAAAAGAGTTTTCTAGTAGGCGTCCAACCTCTTTCTATAGGTATATTTTTTATGTTTAGTGGAAACAACATTAATGCAATTTTTTATTTTTATTTTTGCAGGAGCAATATGTTGATCCGTAGGTTTGCAAAGTGTTCTAATGATGTAAAGGGTACTCTGTTTGGGGCATACTGCCAGTCTTGTTATACTTGCAGCCTTTGGGTCGACTACACACAGAGGGCTTATGACGCCTTGCGAGTCCAATACAATAACGCATATAGGACACTGTTGAGGCTGCTGCAGCGCGTCGGGGATGTTCGCTGAGGCACGTATAGATGACTTCTATGCTATTATTCGAAAGCGTATCGCATCCCTGATGGGGCGGGTGCGTGGCAGCGTCAACAGTCTCTTGATGACCATATCAAGTAGGATGGAAGGCCTTATATGGAAGCATTGGATGAGGACGATTGTGTTGCCGTCAAACCGCGCCCAGAAGTAGTAATAATAATAATTAATTAATAATAGAATATGGAAATAATTATTACATATTATTGTTTGTGACATGTTTTTGAATTTATTTATTGTCTGACAAAATTAAATGTACTAACACTAGTTTGTAAGTTGTGTATGTTCTTACTAACAATATTGGATTGTACTGATCTGACAAATAAAGGAATTATTATTATTATTATTTATTATTATTAATCTGTGAAGACTTTATTAAAATTAAAAAAAATACTTCAGTTATCTATACTAATAATATTGTAAAGTTTGTGAGGTTGTAGGGAAAAATCTCTGCATAAAGCCACGTTATTATTGAGTTCAAGTTAAAAGATACCTAATTGGGATAAGCATGAACAATTTGATGTAAGCAAAATTTTACATACTGCTAATAAAAGTTAAAGTAAAAAAAAAATCATGAGACAGAAACCACCCGCCTAACTTACGTAACACAAAATGAATCAAACAAAACAGACCGGCTGTCTACGAAACGTTTCACCTCACTTCCCTAAATCAGTTCGCATGACCTTCGCATGAAATTCAGCGGACAAAACTATTGATTTTTACTTAATTCGCGGGTCGTGGTAACAGTTGTTCGTACAATTTGTAGAACTAAGCTGGGATAGGCAGTACGGTAAGGTATTACTAGTTCATAGATAATTATTTACACTGAAGTGGCAGTTTGCAGGGCACATTGTTCGCAGAACAATGAAGAAAGTTCTAGAGTGGCGACCACGTACCGAAAGATCCATCATTGGAAAGCCCCCCACAAGATGGACCGATAACCTGGTGAGAATCGCAGGTAGACGACGATGAGGATCGCAGGTAGATGGATGCGAGACGCACAGGACCAGTTGATGTGGTGACGCTTGGGGGAGGCCTATGTCCATTAGTGGACATCTTTCGGCTGATATGATGATGATGATATATATAATATACATTCAGTCAAAAAAGTATCGGGAATGGATGATTTGTTTATGGTTCCAAATTCAAATTTTTGTTTTTTTGTCGTTGTTAGATTGGCACAACTGTTTTCCATTTGGGCGCAGAGTTTGAGTTGCATCTGTTATTTATATTAAATACAGTGCTGGTTTTAGTAATATCATATATAGTGTGTATTGCGAATTTCATATTGGGCAAAAATATCGAACAAAGAGTTTGTCTTAAATTTTGCATCGCCAATGGAATTTCGTGTTCGGAGTCACTGAAAATGTTACAGAAGGCTTACGGTGAATCGACTTTATCAAAAACTCGTGCTTATGAGTGGTTCAAAGCGTTCAGAAGCGGTCGAGATGTGATGGAAGATTTGCCTCGCTCTGGTAGGCCGTCAACGTCTGCAACTGAAGTTAGCAAAAGCGAAGGGAATAGTGACTGAAAATCCCCATTCAACTCTGAGAGAGATAGCCGCCGAACTTTCTGTATCTCACGAGTCGATTCGTACTATTTTAACTAATCATTTGGGTATGAAACATGTTGCTGCTCGGCTAGTCCCAAAAGATCTGAATTTTCTCCAAAAACTCAATCGCATGAAAGTCGCTGAGGACATGCTAGAACAAGTCAGTTCGGACCCAACATTCATGAAACGCATTGTTACTGGTGACGAGACGTGGGTTTACGAGTTTGACATGCAAACTAGTCAACAAGCTTCGGAGTGGCGCCTTCCAACTGAACCGAAACCAAAAAAACCACGCCAAAGTCGATCAAAAGTCAAAGTCATGTTGACTGTTTTCTTTGACTATCGCGGTGTTGTGCACTCTGAATTCTTACCGGAAGGTCTAACGGTAAATAAAGAATATTATTTGAGCGTTATGCGGCGTTTAAGAGAGCAAATTCGACAAAAAAGGCCAGATTTGTGGAAAGAAAATTCTTGGATTTTGCACCACGACAATGCGCCTTCGCACAAGGCTATCATTGTGAACGAATTTTTAACCAAACACTCAACAAATACCATCCAGCAACCACCATATTCACCAGATATGGCTCCTGCTGACTTTTTTCTTTTTCCTAAACTCAAATTACCACTTCGTGGCACCCGTTTTCAATCGATAGAAGACATAAAGGAGAATTCGCGGCGAGAACTGAACTCGATTCCGGAAGCAGCGTTTAAAAAATGTTTTGATGAATGGATTATTCGTTGGCGCAAGTGTATCGTTTCTAAAGGAGCATACTTTGAAGGTGATAAAATAAATTTGGATGAATAACAGACATTTTGTGTATTATTGATCTTTTCCCGGTACTTTCTTGACAGAGTAGTACAATATGCATCAGGATAGATGGGCCAGAGTCGTTACACAGTTTCATTTAGCGTCAATAGAGGAAGGCCCAGGAAACGCTGGCGTGACGACTCCGAAGATGACTCTGAGCTCCTCATGTGCTGTACGTGTGAAGAGTTACTGGCTAAATAATAACAACTGCATGGGTCGGCCTTCGTGGTTAAGATGCGCTTGCCGACACAGGTCTTGCCAGGTCTTGTCTGTGCCTCGATAAGTACGAAAATTTGACACCAGTCTTGCCAAGGTGTACCCATTTCTGGGTTGTGGAGGTCGGATAGAAGTTTTTGCTTGATGTAAAATACTGGAACTCAACTACATCCACATCCAGCTAGATGTGAAGCCAACCCCAATATAATAATGTTCAATCGGAATTTTCTAACATATCTCGAATATCATTTTCAAAATAAGAACTTTTACTTTGAGGGTTAAGTTGAAAGTGTTCAACCATAATTATTTTACCTTAGAGATAGATACAAAGTAACATATTTTCCTTAACAAAAAAATCTGATACCTCTTTGCCTGGGGAATGGAAAACTTATCCCTCGTTTTCTTGAAATAGGTATGTAAAATAATATTCGGTTCTTATAATATTTTGTTCACAATTTCTCCTGAAGATATTGTATGAAGCAGCTTATTTCCCTACGGAAATATTCTTACGTAAAGTATGTTGTATTCAATTTTTAACGTTCCGTACCCGAAGGTTGGTTAACCAAAGGCCCCCTATTAGTATCTAAGCCTCCACTGTCCGTCCGCCAGTCCATCCGTCCGTCCGTTTGTCGTTCCGTCCGTTCGTCCGTCTGTCCGTCTGTCTGTCAGTAGGCTCTAAAAAACCGCAATAGTAGTTGAAATTTTCACTGAATATTGAAAGAAAAAAAAGAAAGAAAATACGTTAATGTGTATTTCTATTGCCGCTATAAAAACAAATAATAAAAAATAAATGAAATTAAAACTTAAAGGAAGCTCCCATACAAGAGAAACGTTTTTTTCCATTTATGGTATGGAACCCTTCGTGTGAGAGTCCGACTATAATCTTTGAGTTAACTATTCGGGGAATTGAAATCTGAATTTATATATTAGGTTTCAAGACTTTACTTTCTTTGCTCTAAATTGGTTTTGGGTTTACTAAAAAAATAACTTTGTACATTTATTTGCTTTCACTATATTCTATGAGAGATTTTGTCCTATCAAATTTATTGTTCAGTGTTGAACATGGACTTAACCTTTTCACAATCCCATGTATCACAATAGTGTTTACTGATTTGTTAGCAATTATGTCTTCTGTTGAGTTAATGTTGTCAGTGGAAGAAAATATAATAACCGAGAAGAAATATCAGGCCGCCCCATTTGTCGGTTGTCGGGCTCGGATTTTAATCGGGTGTCGGCGCCTCAGTTCGGTGTCAGACAAGTGTGAATAACTTCACATAAAATGCTCTACCACTGTAATATCCGATTAAAATTCGCGCCCGACAGCCGACAAAAGTAGGAACAGGCTGTTACAGCTACAAAAGTTGGCGGCCTATAACACTTTTTTGAAATATTACAAAATTCAATTTACCAAAATTTCCGGGGGGGGGGGGAGGGGGAAGCAAGTGGCGAGCGCTCTGTCCCAAGCCACGCGATTTCATGTACCATTTTTTTTATTTTCGAGTTATAATTTAATACTACCTGCCAGCTGTTGAGAAATAATACCAAGGGAGTATAAATATTACCAGGATCAAAATTATTTTATGTCCTAATTCCCGGACATGGTCTACTCCTGTGCCAAGACGTGACAAGGTGACAGGCAGACCGAGTTACTTCACTTTAATATTATTAGTTAAATTTTGCCAGTTATGTCATAGTTTTATTTTTATTGTTCTAGCAGACATATTCAGTAGAAAAAGGTTTATGAATTGTATTATTTTATTTTTTATTATTTGGTATTTAATTTAATTTATTTCAATTTTAATTTATTGTTTCAAATTGAATGTATTGGTTTTAAATTAATTGGTGTATTTTAATTTATTTGTGTGATTTTCACTGTCTTTGAATGGGTGTAAAATACCTTGAATAAACGAATTTATCTATACTAATATATAAAGCTGAAGAGTTTGTTTGTTTGTTTACTTAAACGCGCTAATCTCAGGAACTACGGGTCCGATTTGAAAAATTATTTCAGAGTTAGAGAGCCCATTTATCGAAGAAGAATTTATCTTGCCGAATGTATTGCGAGCATTTTTTATCTTTACCTAATCAGGTACAGATAAAAAATGCTCGTTGTAAACCAAGCTCTTTCCAATCGGAAAGAGCTTGGTTTACAAATAAACGGTTCATAATTTATTGTTCGGGTATCTACGAAACGATATTAGGGAAAGACCAATGTACTTTATTGCAAGTTTATCTGGCTCCTCCCATTTTATAATAAAGCACTTAATAGCAGATCAATAATAATGTTGACAACTTACTTTATACGAGTATCTATGAGTATACTTCTATACTTAGTACCTATATAAAGCTGAAGTGTTTTAAACTTTATTTGCTTGCTTGAATGCGCTAATCTCAGGAACTACTGGTCCAATTTGAATAACACTTTCAGTGTGAGATAGTCCATTTATTTATTTATCATCATGATATATATCATGAGATATATATCATCACGCTAAGACCAATAGGAGCGGAGCAGTAATTAAAATTGTGACGCAAACGAAGTTGCGCGGGTCAACTAGTTATTTTATATTATAGTCATATTATGATCACTACTTTTATGTATTCTGTTTGCCAAGAAGTACCGTGTTACCCAGTTAATGGGTTGTGGAGGTCTGGTAGGCAGCCGCTCCACGTAAAACACTGGTATTCAGCAGAATCTGGTTTGACTGGAAGCCGACCCCAATATAGTTGGGAAAAGGCTAGGCAGATAATGACTTTTATGTAATCTGTGGGTATAGAAGTAGATTAGTAAAGTTTTTCAACCCAAACGCAGTGCCAGTGCGAAGCCCCTTCACAGAATATGCATCATGCAGAACCACCTGAAACATCCAAGTTTTAAACTAGGCCAATGAAAGAGCTGTACAGTTGCTCAATATTGGTCGCACAAAATTTGATATGTATCAATCGATACGAAAAGAAGAACTATCAAGGAACGAGACTATTCCTACCTACCTATAATGACGTCCACGCATAGCAATGTCATATAAAACATGCCGCTAAAACTTAAGGCACTAACACACGATG
The DNA here is from genome assembly GCA_950371165.1 of Lacanobia oleracea. NCBI lineage: Eukaryota > Metazoa > Arthropoda > Insecta > Lepidoptera > Noctuidae > Lacanobia > Lacanobia oleracea. The sequence continues at coordinate 3,655,019 of OX493390.1, read as the reverse complement.
TCATTCACACATGTAGCTGTGTCAGGGCACCTGTTCTTGTAAGGTTTCAGTCAGTCTAGCCAGCGATAAGTCCTAGTTACATCACACCATTTGACCTAAATTACCTTTTGCTATCCTTGATCGAACCTAATGGAATTTTCTAGATTGTATCATGTTTTTTGTCATAATGCGCCAATAGGTAAGTTCGATATTATATATTCTTTTTTTCATCGGAGGAGCTCGTGGCTAAATAATCACAGCCGCACGGGTCGATCTTTAAGGTTAAGCTACGCTTGCGAAGGTTGGTCTGTGCATAGGTGACCATCTTAATAGGTATACCGAGTTTCCTCCGTGCTTCGGAAAGCACGTTAAGCCGTTGGTCCCGGCTGTCATTTGTAGATCTTTGGCAGTCGTTACGGATTGTCAGAAGCCAGTAAATCTGACTCCAGTCTTGCCAAGAAGTACTGTGTTACCCAGTCAATGGGTTGTGGAGTTCGGTAGGCAGCCGCTCCACGTGAATCACTGGTATTCAGCTGAATCCGGTTTGACTGGAAGCCGACCCCAATATAGTTGGGAAAAGGCTAGGCAGATGATGATATTATATATTCTTTTTTTATGATTACCCATCTAGGGTAATCATCAACTGACTCCTTTTCACTCTGCGTAGAGCGGAAGGGAGTGTCAGACTCTTACTGACTTAAACCCATTCGTGTTTCTCCAAATGACCTTTGCCTTTCAGGGCCGCAGTTACTCTTTCTAATAAATTCCACAATCCTCGCAGGCATTGGCCCCTTTTGGATAATCTGGGGCTGTACTATGCTGCCGTGGTATATATCTGTTATCCGACATCTGTTCGATTCTTAACTTTTGATGCTATATACCTGTGGGTTGTCGTCGGCACACGGTTGTGGCATTGGACGTCAACTGAAATTGACGCATAATGGCGTCCCACATGCCATACCAAGAGACGCGGTTTAAACTTATTTTTTTTTTAAAGCAGTGTTTAATATCCTGCGATCGACCAAAAAACATGGCGGCCGCCAATTTTTATTCAATTGCTGTTGCGTCGCGACGGATATTGCCCTGATGATCAAAGGTTAATGAGGAAAAATGTCTATCGATCAGTGTTTGCGAATTTCCACAGCTACTTATTCAAGGTATTGAAAATTTGCAAACACAGATTGATAGATATTTTTTTTTTCGTTGATGTACTCAATAGTTAAGAATCGACCAGATGGAGGATAGCGGCATTGTAGATATACTACGGCAGTATGAAGTTCCAATGTACTTATAATTTCATTGTGAGATAGGGTTAGTAAGTACTTTCTGTCGTGTAGCTTCGTCCCTCTGAAACCGAAGTCATGATGGTTTTTGAAATGGATGAGATGATGTGGACTGTTTGAGTAAACAGATGTGTGTGTGTGCTCTAACACATTTCTGACTACGTGACTAGTTGTACATTTAGGGCCTATGCACACGGCGTTTTTTTAACGCAACGACGACAACGTGCAAATGACGCGCGTTATCGCGCATTAAAAGAAACTGACACAGATAGTAAACCTTTGCACACGTACAAACATTTAGTGGCTGTATACAAACGCGCTGTAGTTGCGCGTTGGTATTATTGTTAGTATCTTTGCGTTTTCACCAGACTCCTCAAAAACAGTTAAATGGAGTCGGACGAGACAAAATTGCTTACGCTAGCTTTACTATAATAAACAAACACTGTAAAATTTTCAACTTCCGGCTTATTACGGTTCTTGAGATACAGCCCGCTGACAGACAGACGGATAGACGGACGGACGACGGGCGGACTGACGGACAGCTGAGATTTAGTAATAGGGTTTTGTTGGTCATCCTTCGGGTACGGGACCCTAAAAATGAGCATTAATATGTAGTGTCTACACAATAAAGATATTCGTTGAATTTATATCAAACATTTCGTTAACACTACAAACTTCGGCATTTTCCGAATGCGCTTTTATTTGATAGGACCATTAACACTAGATATTATCTATGAACGCGTTATTGATGGTGTCCCAACTAACCTACAAATTATCGGCTAGGTAACCCCTCAGATCGGTTCTGAAGATAAGGTGTGAATTAGGCCGTCCGCGTCCCCTAAAAAGGATAGGTAATAAATGTCGGTAACCATAGTTCACCCCAAGAAGGCAGATTACGGTTACTCACTATTTGCCCTAGCAAAAGAACCGATCATTATCATCTCATATCTTGACGTTGGCAAAATCATCGAATATTTGACGATGTAGCCCTAACCTTGATAAAATATGAATTTAATATCACGGAGCTTGAAGACATTTATTTCTGGCTCAAAGGCCAAAGCCCAATATTTAAGGTCTTTTTAGGGTTCCGTACCTGAAAGGTAGCCAACGAAACCCTATTACTAAGCCTCCGCTGTCCGTCCGTCCATCCAACCGTACATCCGTCCATCCGTCCGTCTGTCCGTTCATCTGTCTGTCAGCGGACTGTATCTCAAGAACCGTAATAGGCAGAGAGTTGAAATTTTTACAGATTGTGTATTTCTATTGCCGCTATAACAAAAATAAAAATAAAGATTAAAAAATAAGATTTTATTGTACGGAACACTTCGTGTGCGAATCCGACTCGCACTTGTCCAGTTTAAAAAACAAATGGTTTCCACTCGAATCGACTCATTCGCCAGCTCAACGGCCAAAGTCCAAAGTAACAAGTTATATATAACTGACAATTCAATAAAGTCAAGGAAATGTCATAAAATGTAATGGTTATGTTTCGAATGCATTGCTTGGTTAATTAATCATTTGAAATTAATAAAGGCAATTAGAAAAACATTTCCGAAAGAAAACATTGTCCGAAAACGCTAAAGTATTGCTTGGCATTACAGAGCCCTCACGGTCCAGTATCTAACCGCTTGCTAGAGCATAAGCACGAATACACTATTTTAAACCTAACACACAATAATATTCAACTTTAAATAAGATTTGGTTCCATTCGTGACAAGCCATTCCACGGTATTCTTCCCGTTCATCCAAACCTTTAGAAATAATAACAGTACCTAATCGTAAAGGAAAAAGCCGCTCAAGTGCGAGTCGGACTCTCACACGAAGGGTTCCGTAGCATTATTAAAAAAAAAAACACGATTCTTGTATGGGAACTCCCTTTAATTTTTAGTTTAATTTGTATTTTTAGTATTTCGTAGCGGCAATAGAAATACATACTCTGTGAAAATTACAACCGTCTACCTATTGCGGTTTTCGAGTCAGCCCGCTGTCAGACAGACGGACGGACGGACTGCGGAAGAGGCTTCGTTATAGAGTCCCGTTGGTAACCCTTGGAGTACGGAACCCTAAACAGAACTAATTTTTTGTACTCTCCGTATATGTGGACGCATCAATCAACAAACTTACTTGTCTGAACACTTTTATGATGACACAAACAGAGACAAAAGGTTTCTTCAATATCCATGCAGACAGAGTCACGACAGAAAAATGGCGCGCGCGGCGGCCAGATACAAACGTTCTCGTATAACAGTACTAAGTACAGTTCGCGTCAGCGTGATTTGCCCCTCGGAAGTTAGGTTTGAGTGAAGTCCGCGCAGGTGCAATCGCGTAAAAAAGTGTTACGTTCCTAAAATATTTTTTTGTTTGTACGTATTATACTATAAACAAGTAACAAAGACTACCAGTAACAATAAAAATATCAAAAGTAACACAAATACACATACACCACAAGAACACAAATCAAACTGTAAGAAATAACCAAAATAAATAATTAAAAATGCGCGAGCTACCCGCGCATGCGCGGTTGTATGTTTGTTGTCAAATTGACATCCTGCGCAGCCTATTGCGGCGTACTTTGCGGAGGCAAACTTGCGTGATGGGAACTGTTTAACATTTAATAAAGGTGGGTGGAATACAAAAAAATATTATAAAATATCAATAAAATGACAAAGTAGGTACATACTTTCTGGATTTGGATTGCGAATGCACACAACTTTCTTTAGGAATGTACCTAAAAAAAGTTGTAATCGATTTCTATACTTGTACTTGTAATATATAAAGCTGAAGAGTTTGTTTGTTTGTTTGAAAGTCTATTTACTTGAACGCGCTAATCTCAGGAACTACTGGTCCGATTTGAAAAAATCGTTCAATGTTAGATAGCCCATTTACCAAGGAAGGCTATAAGCTATATATCATCACGCTAAGGCCAATAGGGGCGGAGCAGTAATGGCAATTGTGACGCAGACGAAGAAACTGATTACATCTATAGGAAACAAGCAATAGTTTTCATACGAGAATTCTCTTTTGTGATTTTATGCCTTATCATAAATGGTTTATAGTGTTTTTTAATTCGCGTAACGGTAGATAAGTACAGTCCGCTGTTCGACAAAAGATAAAATCCACACAGTATCAAACCACTTATGACTAGAAAAAGGCTAAGATTGCAGATTATCGATGAATCACTTAATTATTTACTTGACGATAACACATTCATAAAACTTCGCGGCTAACTAAAAGTTTTTCCTCCACTCAATCGTATTCCAACAACTGACACAGTTCCACACAGTGCGATAAGTTGTTCATGATCGCTGATACATCTTGACACGATGCTTCCGTGACATCGATTTCCTTTCATGCATAAATTCAATCGCATTACCATCTCATTTTCAACTTTACGCCTTGGAAAATAAAGTTGGAATTTGTTGTGTGTATCCTAATGTTGCTATAAAGTCATTCTGAGGTGTTTTTGTTGCAATGTGAACTATTGTAGGTTAATTCCCTTAGGTCTCTCTTATCGTCCTACATATTATCTGTGTCAATGTTCTCGTTAGTGAGTGTATTCAGGCATATCCTACACCTGTGTTGAGGTTTATAGAGACAGGTGACGAATCAAATGCTTTAGAATTGTGGACTATAAAATGGCGTAGTGAAGTGAAGTTGGAAGACCCTAACTGTACTCTGTTGTTCGAATGATGTCTGAGAGCTGACTTGTTGAGATTGGAAAGGGTCAACTCAATCAGACAGAGTAAATAAATTGTAACAATCAGGTTTGATACTGAAGTAGAAATCTGATTGAAAAACTTTGATAACAGAAAATAGGAATAAAGCAACAGCAATGTAGCCTAAAATCACTCAAAAGTGGAAAAATCGGACCAAAAAATCAATGTAATTTTTAAATTAGAAGATCGTTGTAACTTTTGTGATGATGATGTATAAGCCACTTTAGTAGAATCAGAAAGCACATCAAACTACCCGATATTGTCAAATTTTTCCAATCAACCTTGAACCTAATGCTTTTACGACTAAGATGAAAATTAAATTTGACACATTGCTGTATGATTAATACTCGTATTATGATCCTCATGCGATCCTACTAAAGTGGCCTTTTTAAACCCGCTGGTCATAAAGAAACTTGTGAATATAATAATATGAATGATAATATAAACTTACAATCCTGGTATTTAGCCAAATCCAGTTTGACTGAAAACCGACCCCAATATAGTCGGAAAAGGCTAGGCAGATGATGATGAATAATGTGAATAATTAAAAGAGTAGAAGAAGAACAAAGAAACTTTTGTTGAATTTTGTGAAAGATGATATGATTGGAATGGAGATGACTGTTAAGATGACAGCAAATAGAGATGAAAGAAGAAAACATGCTGCTTGGACCCCAAATAAATTTATATAAAGACAAAACGATACATATAAACAATATAGCACTTAATTCAAAATAATAATGATACAAGCTCATCTCTTAATGAAAATTATTAGACAATCACTACAACAATTATCTCGTTTACTTAAAACAACAAAAAACACTCATCTGCCTAGCCTTTTTCCAACTAAATTGGGGTCGGCTTCCAGTCAAGCCGGATTTAGCTAAATACCGATATTTTACGAGAAGCGGCTGCCTACCAGACCTCCACAACCCATTAACTGGGTAACACAGTACTTCATGGCATGACTGGAGTCAGATTTACTGGCTTCTGACTTCGACTGCCAAAGATCTACAAACGGCAGCCGGAACCAACGGCTTAACGTGCTTTCCGTGGCACGGAGGAAACTCGGTATGTTAAGATGGTCACCCATCCACAGACCAACCTAGGCAAGCGTTGCTTAACCTTGAAGATCGACCCGTGCGGCTGTTATTATTTAGCCACGAGCTCTTCAAAACAACTAAAACACTATTCGCTTTTAAATACCATACCATTTAGCTAGTAGACGCACTAATCTGCAAAATATTTTAGCCAAGATAATAAGTCTCCCGAAGCCAGTTAAAATGCACTAAATGCAAAGAAATATAAGACTCTCCGTTTCTTTTTGAACTTAACTGGCTTTCTGCCATGGTTTTAAACATAAAAATGTAAATGCAGCAAGGCATGTATGGATTAAACTAATATAGACATCAGCTTATATTCTTCTTTCAGAGCTTAGAGCGAAATTGCTAAACGAGCTTGGCACCTTTGTTCGAGGGATCAGCTTGACTTTCTGTTGTTTTACTAGCCTTTGTACCGGGTTTGAGTACATTTGAATCGTTGCTTCGATATTGTTTTTCGTTTTTGTTGGCTAGATATTTTTTGTAGTCAGTATACTGAATGGAAAATACTCAAGACATTCTTATTTGAATTCGTTTGTAATAACGAAAGAAGAATAATAAATATAATATACAAATACAATAAACTTACAACAAATTAAAATATAGCATCAAAAAATTCGTTCTCAACGCTCTGTTAGTTGGTAATGTGCAAGAGACTGACGGCACTGCCACGTTGAATGGCAATACTGTATTTATATTTGTTAATTTTAGTTATTATTATTTTTAATTCATTACTTGATACAGTAATATAAAATTCTAATCTATTCTTCAATTAAATCATTTCATTGTTATCTGAAGCTAATTCTGAGATTATATTCCATACTGATTTTATTGTCTTCAATTGCTTCCTTAATGCATTGTCTATATTTCTTGGATCATTTACTTATTGCATGTAGTTAGTTACTTAAGTATACAGTTAACCTTTTGACCACCAGAACGTAAACGCATCGGCGTCCCTCCCACGCTAAGCACATATTCAACGCAAATATCTAAAAGAAAACTACGGATTCCAGCTTTTCGTTTCATATTTTTTAAATAAAACGTTACGTTTTTAAACGTAATCACAGAAAAATTTAATACTTATTTTGTACTTAAAAACATTATTTGCTTGTCGGCTATAGCCGACCGTGGCGGTGAAAAGGTTAAAGTCCTAAACTTTCTATGAATCAGCCGCAAAATCAGTCAGTTATCACTGATGAATTTATTGTTATCTATACATATAATAAAATCGTAGACTACCTGTGTCTGTACATTGAATATTTTTACATAAAAATGACATAGAAAAGTTAAGAAAAAGATACAAAACATAAAAATGCAATTTTCTCTGTTAATCTGTTTGTCTGTGCGTTAGAGTGAGCATCACGCATAAACCATAGATTGGGTTCCAAATCTAGGTACTCGAAAATATTCAGTTACCTGAGTAACATTTAGCGTATATTACATCTAATGCAACCCCATTTATTAATAAGTAACCGCTGTCCGCTAGTTTAAAAATGCGAATAAAAAGGTCGAATCTTTCACAATATTGCAAAATCTTAAAATAAAAAACAGACTTATAACTCAAGAACAACTGGACCAATTTTGATGATTTTTATGTTTTCGAATTATTCTTTGTCCAGAATAGCATATTAAAATATAAAAAAAAAATAGTAGGTAGCTAGAGTAGGTAAATAGGTAGGTAGGTAGGGTAGGGCAGGGCAGGTAGGTTGGTAGGGTTGGTAGGACGAAAGCACCAGTAAATTCTAAAATCACAAGCTACAAATCAAAATAAATATACCTTGACTGATGCACTTAAAATATAGAAATCTGTGGTAGATCGACAAGTACCGTCTGCAAAGATGATTGCTCGTCGACATTGAAGTGACATGAAAAGGCATAACGAGAAGCATTTGATGCGTCAGATGTTCGTGAATTGACATTTGTTGAAAGACTTTCTTTTATGTCTTTATCATTCTATACATATGTAGTATTTATGCGTAGGTAGATTCCACTGGGTGTTACGCGATGATTTCTATTTAGTCTATATGTTATCAAACGCTTAAAATGTTTAGTCAGTAGTTTTATTTTGTCATAGGTCTTGTAGATAAGACTTAAAGGAAGGAACGGTTTTTCAAATGAGTATTTCTAAAATTCTATTTTAGCCTGAAACCTGACAATATTTGGCGTTATAAAAAAAAACAACGGTTTGCACTCCGGGAGTGCCGGCAAAAGTAAAAACTTGAATAGGTACTGTTCTTCTCTACCTCCGTCTTACGAATTTTCGATCAGGTCACGTGTCCTGACGCGAGTTTAACATTTTTGCACATCACAAAAAAGTGCACAGCGCCGCTAAAGAAGTTTGCAGGACACGTGATCGTCTTACAAATTCTCGATCAGGGTCACGTGTCCTGACGCGAGTTTAACATTTTTACCCATCACAAAAAAGTGCACAACACTGCTAAAAAAAGTTTTCACTTCAAAAAAACGGTTTGGCACATTTTTACTCAAAATAATCAATTCAGAGCCTTGCTCTAAGCTCAGCAATCCCATTTGCGACCGCATGAATACTTACAACTAAAAAACAATAGAAAGGTAAGTCAGTATTTTCAAGTTGCTCTCAACACATTTGACATAGCTAAATTCTGTCAGCTAATATGTACGTAATATATAAAAATATTCTGTTACTGAGTGAGTGACTGTCAGACATTGGACATCCGAAACTACCGGTCGCAGAAAGTTGAAATTTAGCATGTTGGTTCCTTGGGGACTAGGAACACTAAGGGAGGTTTTTTCGAAATTCTACGGGAAAGGAAAAAAAACGAAATAATTGCGCGTATGAAGTCGCGGGCAAATGCTAGTTATGTATATGAAGAAATGCCCCCAAAAGCGGTTGTATGGAATTCTTGATTTATAAAAACCGGCCAATTGCGAGTCGAACTCGCTCACAAAGGGTTTCGTACTATATCCCTTAATTTTTATTATTTATAGCGGCAATAGAAATATACAATCTGTGAAAATTACCTACTATGGTTCTTGAGATAGACAGACAGACAGACGCATGGACGGACGGATAGATGTACAGCGGAGGCTTAGTAATAGGGCTCCGTACGTTACGCTTTGGGTACGGAATCCTAAAAAGGAAACGTTTGTAATGAAACTTTTATGAACATTTATTTACAGACCAAGATATCTTTCCCCAACGATGACATGAAAACGAATTACCAAATAAAAATGATGGTCTGACTCGTAAAAAATAAAACACTATCTCTTTTATATTTTTGGGCATAATAAGGTGATTAGAATCTTATTGTCTGCAGAGTAAGGCTGCGTTTCCACCAGAGGTGTCCGAGGATGCGTAGCGAGAGGTATGTTTCTTAATAAGGAACCAATAGAGGCTACGTAAATGAAACGACTCTATGGATTCTTCACAAACACACTCTTGCTACTCATCCTCGTACGTCCCTGGTGGCTACGCTTGACGCTTCGGCGAGAGTGCAGGTGGACCAATAACTTGGCAAAAGCTGCTACGGGGGGGATACGCCATAATACTGTCAGAATCAGAATCAGAACTTTATTTGCTCAAAATGTAGGTACAATAATCTGGAAGAGATCGCGGAATGCGATAAGGCTGCCCATTGTATGTGTTTAGTTTAAGTTTCCTTTTTGTTCATACTTTTGGTGTACAATAAAGTGTATAATAAATCTATACTCTATACTTAATATATAAAGCTGAAGAGTTTGTTTGTTTGTTTACTTGAACGCGCTAATCTCAGGAACTGCTGTCCGATTTGAAAAATGGACAAAACGGAAACTTTAAAGTAATTCCTGCTTCCTTCAAGAACTCTTACTGACAATTGAAAACGTACTGTCATAATAAAATGTCGAACTATAAACAATGGAGAGTAATATAATTTTAATTATGTTGATATTATTATCAGGCTAAGCAATAAAAAATACTTTACTACCCGTAACTTAAAATAGAATTTTACCTTGAAGTCTTCTATTTAAAATTCCGATAATCAATTACGTTTAGTTATTCTAAAAATAAACCTTAAGTTCAAAACTCTGATAGCCTCAATTAATATCAATTATTCCCCGTGACCCTCACAGAACACCCTGACCATTGTCTATACCGCTTGAAATAACCCCATGTGTATCGATCCCATGAGTTTGCCATGAACTCTTATTAACAGTGACTTTTACGTCATATGTACGTTGTTACTATTATTATATATAACAGCACTTAGCTAATACAATGTTCTATGACCTGTTAGTGAAAGGTCAAGATTTTTATGTACTTGTTGATAGGAATAGGTTTTTTTTACTATTGATAGGCACGCGTTTAACCACTACCTCACCTGATGGTAAGCGATGATGTGGACGAAGATGAAGCACGCTTGTTTAAAAGTAACGTATTTACTCTTAAAGACTCCCAGGTTGTAGCGAGGAGGAAACACACACAACGCGAATCCGGCAGGGAATTTCTTAGCTGTACACACTATGAATGTGTTCCAGAAACGTTTTGTGCGTGTCGGTGGGATGTCCACCATGTACCGGTGGCGCATCGCCGTTTTTCTTGTGGTCTGATGATGGAATCCGATGGGTAAAATTAAATTATGCAATTCCGTCGCACACTCCACAAAATGCAACCGGTAGGAAACCGACAGGCTACCAAATCGGCGTCGCTGCTCAAGACTTTGGAGCTTCGACTCGTCGGGCCTATCATTGCCGATGATCCTCTTGGCTTGTTACTTTCTCAATTGAGTCAAGAGCATCAAGCTGGTATCTGGTCGATCCATTCCATAGATGGCAGCAGTACTCAATATACGATCAAACTTGCTTGGTTAAAGAGGAAGAATAAGAAACAATTTGCTATGGCATATTCTTAAGACGAAGGGGATAGATATGGACATTATGGTGGCACATATATTTAATGTCTTTGTGGTGGCAGTTAGAGTTTTAGTTCCGGTACAATTTATTCCTGACCCGTCATATGCGTTTTTTACTCCCTTAGCAACAAACGTTATCGATTTTATAAGATAGGAGTGGAACTCTCTGCCTGCGTCTGTTTCCAAAAGCTTACAACCCTAATCTCTTCAAAGTTCGAGTGAACAGGCTCCTTCTGTTCGCTCCATCGTAGACTTTGTCTCTGTCATCTCTGACATAGACTAGAGTCAAGAGCAAACCCATTACAAATAAAAAAAAAAAAACTACATTTTGCCCGCGACTACGTTTTCCCGAAAAAAAATCGGGAAATCCTCTCTTTGTGCTCCCCTGGGAAGCTTCATGCTAAATTTTAATTTATTTCTACGACCAGTCGTTTCGGCTGTGCATTGTCTGCCACTCACTCAATTACTCAGTCAGTCAGTAATAGAAGGTTTTTATATGATAAATAAATTATGATACCATTCTAATAATTATCTATTTGAGGTTTCGTTATTATTTAGCCAATTTTCTTTTAAAAAACAGGCTTCATTATCGAAGTTTATTGCTCAAAACATTTTGAAAACGTAGTAAGTGCACCATGCATGGTAAAACAAGAAAATAATAATGTTTTGACGTTTTGAAACGAATTACTGGCTGAATGAGTCATGAAACAATTTTGCCAATAGTACGGATTAAAAGATAATGTTGCGCGAGATCAAAATTCCGCAACTAGACTTTAAGCAGGATGGTGATCCTCATGTTTTTAAGAATTTAGAACATGAAGTTTGCCGATAAAAATATATGGCAGGTTTTCATTCCTCTAAAAGCGTTCGTAAAAAATATCAGAAGGGTATCGAATCGTTCAACAGGACTCAGAAATTAGAAAGGTACTCCTCGGAGCCCGGTGGCTCTAATCGCTTTTACCCTTTGGGAAAATCCAGTTATTCGACATGATTTATAAATTACGTTCCATAATCAGATACGATGAAAATTGTCATGATTTTTTTCAACCTTTATTTAGTTTTAATTCTTTTATTGCTGTCATGTTGACTATTGATATTTGGAAGGAGTCATACACCCAAAATCTATACTAATATATGAAGCTGAAGAGATTGTTTTTTTGTTTGAACGCGCTAATGTCAGGAACTACTGGTCCGATTTGAAAAAATCTTTCAGTGTTAGATCGCCCATTTATCGAGGAAGGCTATATTATTATGCTAAGACCAATAGGAGCGGGGCAGTAATGAAAATTGTGACGCAGACGAATTGTGCGCGGGTCAACTAGTAACCAAATTAATGGATATAAGGGATGCAGCCTGGTAGAGCGGCTGGTCCATTCAAGAGGATGGGTAGATCCCCTTAAATGGCAAGTTAAGACATGTGTACTTCTTGCGTCTTAAGTCACTCATACACAATTTTCTAACATCCAGAAGTCCAAGCTAGCCAATGGATAATGCCCGGAAGCATACCTAAGTACTTTTATATATCTATACTTGTCTATGCTATATATACTACTAGTTGACCCACGCAACTTCTTCTGCGTCACAATTTTCATAACTGCTCCGCTCCTATTAGTCTTAGCATGATGATATGTTTCCTGCCTTCCTCGATAAATGAGCTATCTAACACTGAAATGATGTTTCAAATCGGACCAGTAGTTCCTGAGATCAGCGCGTTCAAGCAAAGAAACAAACTTCAGCTTTATATATTAGTATATAGATAATATGAATTAATTAATCTAATTATAAATATATTATACAGAGAAAAGATTTTCATTTTTGTATGTAACGAATAAACTTAAGAACTACTGGACCGATTTGAAAAACTCTTTCAGAAGCGATAGCTACATTACCTGCGAGTAACATAGGTCTATCTGTACCAGGATTCCAAGGATAAATTGACATGATGAAGAAGCACAACAAAAAGTGAAATGGAAGTAACAGAGGGAGCCCAGGAATGGGACGGTTCAAGCGGATAAAAAGAGCAATAGAATGCTGATAATTTGGTTTCTACTCAGCGGACCGAAATATAGGTAACGTCAGTGACCATTTAATGCCAATTGCGACACTTTATTTAATTGAATTTAAAAATAACTGGTTTATAAATCTTAATATTGGTAAATTGATAAGGATTGGTATCCCCAAACACCAGTATTTTTAAATAATCTGGTATTTTGTAAAACTTTTCCGTTACTGGCTAATTGAGTAAATGGCGGATAAGGCACAGCCGAAACTACTGCACTGAACGAGGATTTCCTGAAATTCCTACGGGAATGGGAAAAACCAGGATATGCACGGACGAAGTACTAGGACAGAAGCTAGTTCAAGTATTGCATACTTTGGTCTCTCTATTTACGAACAAAGAATCATTACAATTGTTTATTGATTTGAAATCGTAATTTCCCACTAACATATTGACAAGTTCTCCCCTTCAAATTAATTCCTAGTGGTTATACCAGTAGTCACGAAGGGCCGCGTACAAATTACTTTGTCATTACATCGTCAGTTTCATGTTGCTTATCAATTGAATTAATTATTGTTACCTACTATGTATTTAATCATTAATTGCTAATTAAAATACTCGTGATTTATTTTAATTGATTTAATTTGTTGAAGATCCAAGTATTTAAAATGATTTTCTTTCTAATACGTTTAAGTTTTATTTCGGTTTGGTTCGATCTTTCACAGCGAGTTTCGTTTAAAATTAATTCATAAAATGAATTCATTTAAATATGATTCGATTATTATTCTAAAAACTAATTTACTTTTTTTTTTATTTATTTATCAGGAACAATTTATTTTGTGTTTAAAAATTGCGTCTACATAACATACATATTAAATTAATAACATTAATATAAATTCTAAAAGTGAACATGCAAAAATTATAACATGTCACACTTCCCACAATGTGGACCGATGACCTGGTGAGGGTCGTAGTAGCCGATGAATGCGAGACGCACAGGACCGGTTGTTGTGGCGACACTTGGGGGAGGCCTATGTCCAGCAGTGGACATCAGCTGATATGATGATGATGATGCCCACTTTACAAAACAAATAAGCTGATCATAAAAAATAGCGTACAACCTAATCTCAGACCTACCAAATGTATACAAAAAAAAAAAAAAAAAATTGGTCAAGCCGTTTCGGAGGAGTTCGATAACAAACACTGTGGCACGAGATTTTTATATATTAGAAGAAGACTAATCGGCAAGCGTTGATTTACCATATAAATACAATAAAAAAATATAACCTACGAACTGAATAGTTAAATAGCAATACACTGCGGGAATAGCACTACAGGTGAGATACTCTGGAAAAACATTTTCATGTCTCGACAGCGGAACCCGAGCTGAGTACAAACATAAGACCTTTATGTTGTATGTTATAAAGTTCACTTTGTTAGCTATCTCACTCAGATGAAGCTCGATATCGAAATGGTTACTTACAGAATGGACTAGCTGTTGAAGTAGATAGATGGCAGAACTTTTGTTGTTTGTAACACCACATATATGTACTTACCCATATTCCAGCAAATAAATTATTTGTATTTGTACACAAAAAAATATAAAAATCGGTCAAGCCGTTTCGTACGAGTTCATTACAAACACTGTGACACGAGATTTATATATATTAGTCTAGCTGACCTTTTTTCCGATCTAACCAATATACCCTAAAAAAACATGAAAATTGGTCAAGCCGTTTCGGAGGAGTTTGATAACAAACACCGTGACACGAGAATTTATATATTAGAAAATTAGACTAGCTGATCCTGCAAAAGTTGTTTGCGATATAGAATTTAAAAAAAATCCTCTACGACCTATTCTCAGACTTACCAAACATACACAAATTTTTTTTTATAAAAATCGATCAAGCCGTTTCGGAGGAGTTCGATAACAAATACCTACCGTGACACGAGATTTTTGATAAATTAAAAAGAAGAAGATTATATAATATGTAGTCTGTTCTAATTTTAAACAAAACATTTTGATTTTTAAAACATATTCGCGTGCTTATGGTCCTTAAAGATGTATTCAAACTTGGAACACTTGGCGAAAATGGAGGAATGCTGATAAAAACATGCGATTCGGTCAGAAATACGTTTCGTTCGGTTTCACGTTGCGAAAATATTAGTATGATCTAGTTTTTTTTACGTCTGGAATATCGAGGCAAAGATGAGAGACCGATTCTTTCTTGGTGGCGTCACCAATATTTGTGCATTCATTATAAATTTGCAAACGGTAAAAAAGAAACAACCGATTGTTATGTTTCTTTTAATATCCCATACCTTTTCCCATAACATTATGTGTGTGAAAGTAAAACAAAAAGTCCTAGAATAAGTGTTTCAAAAATACATACCTAGCTTCGAAGATAAATAATAACACTATACTCTCGATCTTGTATTTAAGTTTCATTGAAAAGTACGAGCAAATCAATCGTTCATAGGTATTATCAATATATATAAAACTAGTTGACCCACGCAACTTCGTTTGCGTCACAATATTCATTACTGCTGCGCTCCTATTGGTCTTAGCGTGATGTTATATAACCTATAGCCTTCCTCTATAAATGGGCTATCTAACACTGAAAGAATTTTTCAAATCGGACGAGTAGTTCCTGAGATTAGCGCGTCCAAGTAAACAAACAAACAAACTCTTCAGCTTTATATAATTATGTATTAGTATAGATTCTTCCATTACTGATTGATTGACTGATTGAGTGACTGGCAGACAACGTACAGCCGAAACTAGTCATAGGAAGCTAAAATTTGGCATGTAGGTTCCTTGGGGAGTGGAGCACTAAGAGAGGATTTCCCAAAATTCCTGCGGGTACGGGATATGCGCGTAGGTACGAAGTCGCGGGCACAAGTTATTTATAAGCTAAGAAAATGCGACGCTGCCATATTTCATATAACGGTGTTTTACTTATTATCTTAATAAGATAGTTATTAAGATCAAATCAACAAATCCAAGCTAACGATGTAAAAAAAAAATCTTATTTTCTTGCAAGTCACCCGCCGGATATAAGTTTAAATTCCAAAAGACCATTCATGTTACAAATTCATGAAACGTAAACAGACCTACTAAAAATGAATATTTATATTTTTTCACAGAATTTATGGCAAGTGAGATTATTTGCTCTGAATTTATTAGTAGGCGTTTCAGTTATGAAAAATTGCTTCATTTATTTGAACGATTGTGTTCATCAAAAAGTATGAAGGTAATATGCGGGTTAGCTGATATTATTATTTTTTGTAACTTTAAAAAAAATGTACACTTTTTTATTCAAGTTCATCATCTGCCTAGCCTTTTCCCAACTATATTGGGGTCGGCTTCCAGTCAAACCGGATTCAGCTGATTACAGTGTTTTACGTGGAGTGGCTGCCTACCAGACCTCCACAACCCATTAACTGGGAAACACGGTACTTCATGGCAAGACTAGAGTCAGATTTACTGGCTTCTGACAATCCGTAACGACTGCCAAAGATCTACAAATGACAGCCGGGACCAACGGCTTAACGTGCTTTCCGAGGCACGGAGGAAACTTGATATGTTAAGATGGTCACCCATCCACAGACCAACCTTAGCAAGCGTTGCTTAACCTTAAAGATCGACTCGTGCGGCTGTTATTATATAGCCAGGAGCTCCTCTATTTTTCAAGTTAATTTAATATATTTTGCTCTGTTTGTTTACATTTGAATCTTACAAAAATCTAAAAAAAAATATAGTATTGGCTGAGAAACATTACCGAGTAGACAGGATTCATAAGTGGTGATTCATGGTGCTAAGCTGTTCCACTTCGCAGAGTACAAAAACGAGATAAGTAGTTCATTTCCACCCTTAACAACTTTTAAAGGGAACATACATCTGCCTATAGCCTATATATATATCTACTAGCCTTTTTTCAAATATATTGGGCTTCCAGTCAAACCGAAATCAGCTGAACATAAGTATTTTACGTGAAGCAGCTACCTACCAGACCTCCACAACCCATTTACTGGGTAAACCAGAAAGACTAAATTGAGACTTACTGGATCAATCCGTAACGACTGCAAAAAATCTACAAATAACCGCCGGGACCAACGGCATAACGTGCTTTTCGAGGAAATTCGGTATGTTACGATGGTCACCCATCCACAGATGGACCTTGGCAAGCGTTGCTTAATCTTGGAGATTGATCCGTGCAGCTGTTATTCTTTAGCCATGAGCTATATTATTTAATTATATTTTAGTCTAAAATTAGTGTTATGAACAAAAAGGGCGAGATTGATCTATGAAACTACGCAAATAAAGAAAGTTTAGAGAGAGATCTACTTTAGATAGGGATAATAGATGGCGTAGGCAAGTGTTTACCAAAGAAACCCCTTTAATTTTCATTTTGTTACTCAGTTAAAGCTTATCCAGGGTTGTTTTGGAGACATCGCGACATCGCGTGTTTGCCTCATGCACTACAACGTCAGCTGTTCGCTTTTAATAAATAAATTAAAACCTCACACTAATTGAAGCATGCTAGGAATGTTTGATGTCCACGTTACTTTTATTGTAGGAACTATAGAGCATAAGTTTATAGAAATTTAACTGAAAAAAAAGAGTTTTAACTTAAGAAAGAAACGATAACTTCATTTATTATACGATTTGTGTGATTGGAATGATTGACAGAATCTGGTTTAGATTTGGTGAACTTTTTGGAATTACATGCTTTATGTTAAATAACATTACAAATTCTCTATATCTCTGTTAATCTAAAGGTACACATCTATGCATTTTTAGGGTTCTGTACCCAACGGGGCCCGTTAGGGCCAGTGCCTGCTGGGGCTGCGGACTTTGTTCGAAAGAGGCACTGCGGTCCTTGAACGCAAAGGGCACTAGGAGGAACACGGATGGGTTTTAGTCAGTAAGAGTCTGACACTCCATCCTGCGTGAGGAGTCATTTGATGTTTTCCGATCCTTAAAAAAAGGGGTTCTGTACCCCTGTTCGTCCATCCATTTGTCAGTGGGCTGTATCTCAAGAACCGTAACAGGTAGACAGTTGAAATTTTCACAGTGTGTATATTTTATTGCCGATGTATCAACAAATAATAAAAAATATGATTTATGATACGGAACCCTTCGTGTGTAAATTAGACTCGAAAATGGCTGATTTTTACTAATCACTGAGGTTCGTGTTTGAACACTGTTTACCTAATAAAAATTATGATATAGTCAATGTTGAGGCACGCTTGCCCAGAACAATGATGAAGACGCTTGTCTTGACTAAGCATAGTTGCTGTACTTAATTTACAAAACACACATAAGTAATATGAGAATTAATGTATGTAAAGGTACTTACAAACGCGCCTTTCCATCACCATAATCCATTGCCCACCGCCTAACCTCGCCGAAGTTCAAGCTTCAATGCAATTATGTCTAAATAAAATATCAGACGTTGTTCTGGAAGTCCAAGCAATGGCGCATTGCGGTACTTGTTTAATTCAATAGACTTAGGCGATGTTCAGATGGACGCGAGGTTGGTGGATCGCGCGACTTATATCGCATATAGCTATTTTACACAGTTAAAACTGCTGAATAGAAAGTAGACAGGTATTCGTATGCTAGTAGCTCAGCTGGCTTCACGATGATAATAACTACACAGTTCATTGCGAGGCGCAGCACATAAAAAAAAATATGTTCCACTCGCAACTGGCTAACACTGCTGACCACTGAACGCGTACGAACGATGCGAGTGATTTCCGAGCGTAGTGCTATTCTGTAACAACATTTTCGTGTCTCGACAGTGGAATCCGAGGTGAGTATAAACATGAGACCTTTATGTTGTGTGTAATAAAGTTCACTTTGTGAGCTATCTCACTCAGGTGAAGCTCGATTTCGAAATGGTTACTTACAGAATAGACTAGCTGCTGCCATGTGTGAGTTACTGTGAAGTGAGCTGGCGAGTCAATGTTGAAGTAACTCAGATGCAAGCTGCTATCTAACTCGCACGTGGCAGTAGTACGATAGGTCCATACCATGCCAGTTACTGTACTACAGCTACTCGGGACCCTGACTCGCACGCTTACTCGCACTGTGAAAACTAGCAAATAGGTTGCACTAAACGAGCTATGTGAGTTTTGAACTGTTCCTGATAGATGGTGGTTGGTACATATTTGCGACACAAGGACATACCAACAATGCGAGATTACGTGTTTTAGGCTAGCAGGTTTAAAGTATCTTCAAGGTTGCGGAATTAGTTCGAAATAGTCACCGCGGCCCTTGAAAACACGGATGGTGTTTAGTCAGTAAGAGTCTGACACTAGGGAGTGTCGGACTCCACTCCAGGCGGAGTGGGAGGATTCATTTGGTGATTTCAAATCATCAAAAAAAAAACGGCTTATTTCAGATCTCTACCTATTACGATTCTTGAGATACAGCCCACTGACAGACAGACGGACGGCTTAGTAATAGGGTTCCGTTGGTTACCGTTCAGGTACAGAACCCTAAAAAAGGGTTAAAATATCTTGAATTTAATTTATTTGGGGAAAGCTATAATTATTCATTCATTTTATCCTAATTATAAATCCAAGACACTTTGGGGGAGGCTTACGTTCAGCAATGGACGGATATTGGCTGAAATGATGTCCAAGGATGATTATACCTGTTGATGTCTTATACCTACTTCGTTCTAATGCCGAGTTTACGGGTAAAAAGACTAGTGTGAACTTTGACCTAGATAAGATTTCTTTATTTGTTTTAACATCGTATACTATACATACAGGAGCATGCAAGATATTAAAAAGTTTAAGTCCACTCATGTTAAGCCGTAATTAGTAGCGTACAAATATTTCCATAACATTGAAATAAATTATAATTACAGAAAATAAAATAAATACCAATTTAAGAAGACACTTACACTGATTACAATTATTAAGCAACTTTATAAATTATGATATATGTCAAAAATATTTTAATGTCAAAATAATAATAAGTTGGTATGTCAAAATCATTATTATGCGTTAAAACTTGCGTTTATAAATCGTTCTATATCTCGGGACGCGCATTTCTGTTGCGGGCCTTAGGCACCCGGCGACCTCTGAGCAACTAAAACGCGTCCATAATTATAATAATGCATTATAATTAATTATATGTATTTTCCTAGCTGCAATGATTTTGCTATTTTTTTTCGTAACTAATAATTATGTTGCTTTCATTGTAACAATTACAGAAAGGTCAAAACGTAGGAGCTTACAGTGTGTGTATTGGTAAAAACATTTAGTAACATCTACAATGCATCTACAGTATCTAATTAATTAAAAAAAACACGTGACTCAATAGGTCATTTGAGGCTTGAATGATAAATGTAGCGGAATTTATTCGAAACAGTCACCCTGGAACCTGGGCCCTGGAACGCAAAGGGTACTAGGAGGAACACGGATGGGTTTTAGTCAGTAAGAGTCTGACACTCCCTTCCGCTCAGTTTTTGATGATATCCCATCCTTAAAAAACGGGCTAAGTGCGAGTCGGACTCGCGTGCAAAGGGTTCCGAACCAATTTCATTTTTGTAACATATTATTTGAACACTACAGACTTCTTATAGGTTTTCCTGTAATATTTAGGTAAAGAACTATAATCTGCATTTTTTTTTTCATACTTTATGGCTCAGTTGTTTCGAAGATGAGTGAGGATGGCCATTTAATTTTTCGGTCTAATTGCTTGAGTTATCCATGAAAACTATTTTCTTTAAACTATATAATAATAATAATATTCCACACAACTATCACACAACGCCATCTAGTCCCAAGCTAAGCAGACCTTGTGTTATGGGTACTAGACAACTGATAAACATACTTATATAATTCTAAATACATACATATTATAGATAAACTACACCCAGACACAGAACAAATGATCATGCTCATCACACAAACATTTGTCCTGGGTGGGAATCGAACCCATAACCTCTGGCATAGCAGTCAGGGTCACTAACCACTAGACCAACAGGCCAGTCAACTGGCTGTGATAGACGGACAAACAGACACCCGAGTGATCCTATAAGTGACCCTAAAGTAAAATTATTCTTGAAACTTGATGTTAAAACGTCAATGTTTAAATTTTTACTAGCAGACTTTACAAACGGATTTACTAAGCCACTTTCTTTAATTTTAGTTTCAGTTCACCTAAACTTTGTCGAGTAGCTATCGAATTGAGCGATTGAATGTTTTTCTTGTAAGGTATATAACTTATTTTCTTCATATTTTTTTTTAGCAATCTCGGTATGTTAAGAGTGTCATCCATCCACAGACCGACTTCGGCGAGCGTTTCTTAACCTTGAAGATTGTGCGGCTACTATACTTTAGGCACAAGCTCCTTCATTTGCTAGACATACGCCAGCTTTCTTCCTATCGCGGGCAAGGAAGCGGAGCGGAGAAACGGAGAAATATTAACCAATGTAATCGCATAAAATGTTTTTGACGGACATCTTGCCATTGCGCACACGCGCGTTTTACTGACATTCCGCGTGTATGAACAGGCAGCCCTATACTGCCGTGGTATATTCAAAATCCCGCTATCCAACATCTGGGGTACTAATAAGGCCACTTTAGCAGAATCAGATAGCACGTCACGCTACCCATCACTGTCAAATTTTCCCAATCAACCTTGAACCTAATGCGTTAAAGATAAAAATGAAATTTGACAGATTGTTGTGTGGTTAATATTATGATTCTGCTGAAGTGGCCTTCTTAGAACCGCTGGTCGATTCGTAACTTTTGATGCTATATTAATTTAACACCAAGATAGAATTGGTGCAAAAAAAGTTTCTTCGTACAATCAACTATATGTTATCGTTCAAAGATTCCGTACAAACAATTATTACAGCAATATAACGTTTTAAGTTTAGAGTCTCGACGCTTACTTCTGGTAGCCATGATGCTGCATGGGCTGTGTAACAATAGATTTGATTGTATTGAAATCACACGTTACGCTACACAGTACCCCAAAATGTTATAAGACGGGCGGCCCGCGTGCCCCGGTTGTTCCATGTGGATTCATGTAGGACCAACACCGGGGCGCGAGTGCCTCTTCGACAGCTTGTGGAAACCTATAACACACACTTCATGGATATAGATATCTTCTCTCTATCTAGTAGAAAATTTAAATATCTAGCTATAAAAACTTTATCACAATAATCAAAGAACTAGTAACGCGATGAACAATCTCGTCAACTCTTCCGTTTCCTATTCTGCACATATTAATCCGTGGACAAAGGTGTGGGTTACATGTTTACCAATTCATTATTTTACTCATAGTTTTATTTAAACCTTATCATGTAACTGTTTTTTGTCTCTTAAATAAATAAATAAATTAATGAGCGAAAATGTTTATCGATCAGTATTTGCGGCTTTGTAGATATAGGTACAACAGCAGCATAAATGTCCAATGTTTGAAAATTAACAGCTGACACACGCTGTAAATTACAAATACAATAAATTACAATGAAACTGCGTCGAAACAAATTCTAAACAGTGTCAGTAACCTGGAAACTACATTTTAATTATATAAACATTTCATAATCCAATCTGCATTGAATGAAGTCGAAGTAAATGGCCTGATAACACAAATCTATTGTTTACTTACACAAATGAAGGACTGACCTTACATTGATTTGTATCAAGGGACACACAGGGCCTATGCTGAAGTTTGTATCAATGCTTGCTACAATTTCTACATGAATTGAAAATGTGAATCTATTTATAAAAGAACTAGCGGCCCGGTACGTGCTTCGCAACGTATAAAGTGAAATAATAAAAAAAAAATTGGTAATCGGATGTGACAGCAAATTCCCCATCTCGAAAAAGTTTTAATACAAAATGATCCGCCATTATTGAATTCATTTATTACAAAAAATGTGATAAAAGAAGAACTACTCGACAGATTTTAAGCAAACTTCACATAAACTATCTGCTAAATAGTCCAAATAAAGCCTAAAAATTTGGTTTGGATAGGTGAGCCCGTTCTTGAGTTATAAAATAACAACGAAAAGTGGCATTGATTATATATATATAGAAACCAAATGCATGAGTTTTTTTTATCACCATATCTTTTTATCAGGCACCATTATTCTAAGATATGTCACCCTTGGCAAGCAGTTAAGCAACGCTTGCCAAGGTTGGCCTGTGGATGGGTGACCATCTTAACATAACGAGTTTCCTCCGTGCCTCGGAAAGCACGTTAAGCCGTTGACCCCAGCTGTCATTTGTAGATCTTTGGCAGTCGTTACGGATAGTCAGAAGCCAGTAAAATCTGACTCCAGTCTTGCCAAGAAGTACCGTGTTACCCAGTTAATGGGTTGTGGAGATCTGGTAGGCAGCCGCTCTTCGTAAAATACTGGTATTCAGCTAAATCCGGCTTGACTGGAAGCCAACCCTAATATAGTTGGGAAAAGGCTAGGCAGATGATGATTATTCAAAGATATGATTAATGCAAAAGTCAAGTATCAAGATAAAAAAAAACAGTCAAGAGCTAGTCAGACTCAGGCACCGAAGGTTCCGTACCATCATAAAAAGCGCAATGTTTTCGACGAGGTCTATAGTCGTGAGAGAATTTTAACACTACCTATATAGCAGTTTTAGCGCCATCTCTTGACCGCTAATGGAACTAACGTAATTTTTATTGATAATTTCTGAAAAAGTGTGCTATTTAGAGACATATTTTTATTTTTCGTGTAGTTTTACACAAACTTCTATCAATTAGAATAATTTCAGATTTTTCTATATGCAATCATTTCTTCGGAGAGAAGGGTATTTTTTTTTACATATTTCGTGAAAAGTCTAAAACTTTGCGGCTTTGTATGCAGTTACAGAAAAAATACATGAAGAAACGTTACATAGGGTGACACAATGGTCGCCCTTATCGCTTAAGAAGATCTTTTTAAGACAACCTTTGGATGGAATGTTTAAATCCAATTTTTTGAGTAAAACTACTATCTCATAGTAAAGTCTTCAGCTCAAAGAGATCCGCTAGGTTAAAATTTACAGATAGATACGAGTAGGTAATCAAAAATTAAAGTAGTTTGCAATTTAATTGAGACAAAAGTCAGCTGATAACTGGTAGTGTTTTACGAGAAGCGACTTCTTATCTAAATAATAAAATAATAATAATATTTATATCACCAAAAAAATACCTGTGTCTTAGGAGTCAGTGATCCTTCGTGGTAACAAACACATAAAAAATAAAAATGTTGCTGTCATTTTACGGTTTTCACAATAAATGGTGCAAAAAAGGAAAAAATATCTAAAAGTATTTATGATTAGGGTTACAATAATAATAGGAAATAATTAATTTAAAAAGTATAAATAATACTCATAAAAATAAAAAATCTGTTAAGTTAAATGAAAGCGTATGAAGTTTGTTTGTGTGTGGGATGTGTCTGTGTTTTGTGTTTTTTGTACCGTGTATCACTGTTAATTACCCAGCAGAAGATTCTCAGTGTAATTTAAATCATGGGTTAGAAGATAATCTTTAAGTTCATGTTTACATTGGGATTTTGTGTACGAATAAATATTAAATTTTTAGTTTAGGCAGTTATAAAATTCTGTCTTTTCTGTCAATTTAATCTGATTTTCATAACAGAGTAAGTGGGTAACATGGTACTTCTTGGCAACACTGATGTAAGATTTTATGGCTTTTGAAAATCGTAACAACGGCCAATAATCTACATAATTATGTCAGCCCGGACCAACGGCTTAACGTGCTTTCCGAGGCACGGCGGAAACTCGATATGTTAAGATGGTCACCCATCCACAGACCGACCTCAGCAAAAGTTGCTTAACCATAAAGATGGACCCGTGCGGCTGTTATTATTTAGTCACGAAGTCGAATTGACACAAAAAATATTCGACGAATTTTTTTTATGATCCATAATGTGGCACATAATATATCTTATTAGCTAGTAGCTACTTCTACGGTTTTACACGCGTGGGTTTACATAGACCAGCTAAAACTAGCTAGAGAACATTATCTGTCACTTAAAAATAAATCACGTAAATCAGATAAGTGGTTCTCGAGTTGTGAGCGCACAAATGGATAAAGAGATCCTTTGCGAATATGTTTGTACGTAGGTATGATCATCATTTTAGATGGTTGAAGATAATAATAAGTAATTTTTGATGAACAGGTAAAATAGATTGTTTGTTTACACGTTAGTCAGAGCGGCAATTCTTTTGTGGAGCGTTTGTATTTGAACCGCCCGCCGCACTGCGCATTCGCAAACTTTTAAAAATATCTCGAATTACCCTACGTTTTGACACATTTTTCACCTCAGAGGGGAAGTTGATAGTGCAGTCGAAAAACGAAAACAATAGTATGACATCAGACACCCACTATTTGGTGCACAACTGCCAACTTAAAGACTGAGTTGCAGACACAGCTTCCTCTAATCGGCAGTCTGGCTGTCAAGAAACCCAACTGAAGCTCGCTGCAAACTTTGGCAGGACACTTCTCGCACACCCATGAAATATTTACAATCAAGCAAACATCTTCTCATAGGGTCCACATAGAGGTCCCTGAATGGCCTCATTTCGCAAGTAGGAACATGTCCTCCAACCTCGCAAATTGGGGCTACAGTGGCGCAAATCGTCACGGATGTCCTCCGCCCTGGGGCGGGCGGAGGGGTCTGTCAGACTATTACTAACTAAAACCACCCCGGTGCTCCATCTCTCACCAACCGGGGATCGCGAGAACTAATGCGACTTCCGTAATCCCCGGCTGGTGCCGGCCCGCCTCTGCAAGCCACCTCGTGTCAGCGGGGGGAGTGAGGTGTTTGACTTCCCCCCGCAACGTCAAAGAGGGGCGCACGGGAACACCACGCGCCGCCACCTCGGGTCCGAATGAATGGGGGGCGACGGATATCCCCAAGTCCGCCGCCTCTGGACCCAGTTAGGGGGGCCGGAAGAGGGCAGCATATGCCCTCCTCCAACGCACGGTGCGCCTACTGCGGGCCGGGAGAGAGGTCGAGATCTCCCTCTCCCTTTCCGCAGCCTCCTTCTGCGCGACAACTGTTTTGCAGAAGGAGACCACCGCGTCCCAGGACTCCTCGCCGTAAGCCCATAGCACGAATTACGGCCGGCAGCGAGAGATCACTGTCTACCACAGAGATGAGGGCACGGCGTGGCCCCTCCCAAGCGGCACACTCTGCCAGTGTATGCCGCGCCGTGTCCTCCCGTCAGTTGACGCAGTGGTGACACCGAGCGTCCGGCTCCCTGCCTATGCGACACAGGAACCTCCCGAAGCAGCCATGCCCCGAGAGGACCTGCGTCACACGAAATGTCAAGGAGCCGTGCCTTCTCCCGAGCCACAGGTCGAGCACCAGCCGGATGGCCTCGATAGTGACGAGGACAATTCAAACGGCCCTTGACTAAGCAAACGCACAGGGTTGAATAGAGCTCTGTGATTGGTTCGTTTGTGTTGCGTAGTTATAATAATAATAATAATAATATAATAACTTTTATATAATAATAGTTCACTTCGCTGTTTGACGTTATTCCCTAGGTTTTCATTTATCAGTGGCAAGAGTATAAAAAGTACCACATCTTTGGAAAACCTGTAGCGTCATCTAAATTCATCCGAACTGTAATAATCAAAAGGATTTTGGAATTATCAAATTCTTCTTCAATACTATAAATCCATTGTCAAGGGACGCTATTAAAATGGAAAATTATCAAAAACAATAAAATCCAACCCCCAAAAATATTTATCGTAACATAATAGACCACAGAGAATCGAGAGACACTACCTATGCGTTGCTTAAAACAGCTAGCAGGCTACCTTAGCTGTGCGTTCATTCTAAGGGACGCATAGTGCTAGCCGCCACTCAAGTATTGTCTAAGAATAAGTTTTAGAGGCCCTGTGCGCTCGCGCGCACTGTGAGACCTCATAGTAAAGTTTGTGAATACAAGTGTAAAACATACACACATACAATGATCCAAAAGTTTTTTTCCTTATTCCAAATAAATGTTCTATCTATCTATCCGAAAAGTTCAGGGAGTGGTGGTCGCATACTGGAAAATGCACCGTTGGAAGGCCTCCCACAAGGCGGACCGATGAACTGGTGAGAGTCGCAGATAGCTGGTGGACACGTGACGCACAGGACCGGTTGTTGTGGCGACACTTCGGGTAGGCCTATGTCTAGCAGTGGACGTCTTTCGGCTGATATGAATCATGATACCAACCGAAATACGCTGTATGTCCTAAGCTTATACATATTTACCGCAAATAAAAACAAACGATTCCTGTGAGATACGCTTTTTCCGCCAAAAATTCAACTATTCTTATATAATATGTTTTCACACCTTGCCAAGATCATTACAATAAATTGAGGCATTATTCTCCCAAGGTTATTCAAAAGCTTACTTCATGAAAGTCTCGTTTATACTGTGGACGCTTTTGGGCTGATTTGTAATGCAAATTAAACCGCACAGTATTGTACCTATTCATATTTTTGACATTTCATAAAGAGAAAATTATTCTGAACGTGTTTTCTCAGTAATGTAGAGATTGACCTTGGGTCACCAGATGCTGCTAAGTAAGCAGTATTTTACATTAAGTAGGCAAGTAATAACATCTGACCTTGAAATGAAATCCAAAAACTTTTCAGGTAATGTAGCAACTAGTGAGGCGTGATTTATTCCAAACTAGCTTCTGTCAGCTGCTTCGCCCGCGTGGTCCCTAGGGAACATATTCCCGGGATAAAAAAGTAGCCTGTGTTCTTTTTTCAGACTCTAGACTATCTCTCATCTCTCTGATGCCGCTGTGAACGTGGTCACCTACTGGGCACAATATATTTAAGGGTCACCATCGACTCGAAAAGAAGAAGAGACTATCTCTGCACCAAATCGAATTTAAATCAGTTCAGTAGTTTTGGCGTGAAAGCGCGACAGACAGACAGACAGATAGACAAGAGTTACTTTCGCATTTATAATATTAGTAAGGATTACAATTTGCGGGTTATTTTTCATGAGCTTCCATTAGCATATTCATCGTATTTGGGCTCGTTTGAATTGTCCTGATTAGTTCTAATTGTAGTTGGTAGCAAGGGTCTGATGATGGAGACCAGGAAGAGCGGTAGTGGATATCTTAGCTGGCTACTAATATACTCATCAATGACAGACATATTTGTAAGAATGGATAAAGGATAACTCTATACTTTGTCTGAAGAAATATGGAGTTACTACTTTTTGCCCGTGACTTCGTACGCGCATATCCCGTTTTTTCCCGTTCCTGTAGGAATCTTGGGAAATCCTCTCTTAGTGCTCGTCTACACTCCCCAGTCAGACACCAGTAATGCAAGAGTTTTAGACATATTGTTTTTTTCAGCATGTATAGAAAGTTTTTCTTCTCACACATAATAATAATTATGAACGATGCGTTAGCTTTAACCCTTAGCCAGAATATAGTTTAAATTAAATAAAAAAAAACTACGATGAGTCTCAACTCTCAGTCGAAAACGAGTGTTCTTTGCAAACCCGAGACAAAAATAATTCAAGACAATTGTGTTTATGAGAAAATATTTCTAACTCCACAAAGATATTAAAAACTAATATCTTTGTGGAGTTAGAAATATTTTCGTTTAAGTGGAATAATATGTTGATATCAATATTTAAGTTACTTTTCCTCCAGTGCCTTATCTACCCTTTATACTCTGCAATGACTATCTAAACTTCTGATCGATTCGAAATGTGACTTTTCATGAAGAAAAAGTGTTCGGTAACATTATAACTCTGTACTGTGTTCAAGAATCTGATTACCTATGTTCAAAATGCTTTCAAAGAAACGGAAAAGAATTCAAGTAATTTGCAAGTTTAGCACTTTTTCATATTTTGGCAGAGTTTCAAAGTGGATACGCTATGAAATTATTAACATAGGATTACGTACGATTGGAATTTTATACTCAAAGCTACAATTTTTTTGAGGTCCGTACTCAAAAGGTAAACAACAGAACCCTATCACTCAGCCTCTGACGTCCGTCTGTCCGTCCATCCGTCCATCTGTCAGTCAGCGGGCTGTATCTCAAGAAACGTAATTAGTAGACAGTTGAAGTTTTCACTGACTGTGTACTTATATCTATTGTCGCTATACAACAAATTGCCATATAAAAATTAAATTAATTTAAAATTAAAGGAGGCTCCCGTACAAGAAACGTGGTTTTTCGGTTATTGAAAGAAAGAAAGAAAGAAAAGACGTTTATTTCCCCAAAAGCGACGCACAAAACACAAAATAATAAGGGAATAAATAAAAACTTAACTAAAAACTAAATAACCTGTTGTCACTAGAACTATGTCAGGACCGGGCACAAGTCTTTGTTCACACCACAGACAAACAGAACACAGTTCCACCATCAAAAGTTCGACAGATTGTCTATGGTGCGACCGCGGCGTCCGGTGCTGCCCGTCATTGACAAGTTGACATTATTAACACAAAAACATTATTCGGTTAATGGTATGGAACCCTTCGTGTGAGAGTCCGACTCGCACATGGCCGGTTTTGAAAACTTGTACGAAGACATCAGCGTCATCAAGTGTTTTATGCTAATTAATTTTAATTTGTAGGAGGTGTTTGCAGGGGTTTCACTCTCGAAGGAAACACACACGAAGTTTTCAGGAGATTTGTATTTCAGCAACAGTTACAGGTGATGAGATGATATTATAATCGATAATAGGTGATGAGATGATGATAAGCGAAGGTTGTTTTTGGATGTGAAGATAGGGATAGTTCCGTCGACCAAGACCTTAGGACGAAGGTCGGGGAATGAAGTCCCTCTATCCAAAAAGTTCCTGATGGAATATATTGAGCCACAATTATCAGAGGTGTCCCTAGTAATCTTTCCAAGTAGGACGAGATTCTAGAATGCACTCCCTAGGTAGTTGTGATCAAGGAAGTTCACTGATCTAGCGAGGGTCATTAAGTCACGGAGAATCTTAACACCGCGATTCAGAAATGCGCGTCATAGGCATAGCGCCATCTAGTGGAAAGCGGCGGAACCTTTTTTTACAAACAACTGGACCAATGAACTTTTGTTACTTGTGTGATAGTTGTGTGGAATATTATATATTATTATTATTATATTATATCTAATACATGATAGGTAGGAGGTGTACTTAATAAATGTTAAAACTGAACGTGTGTTACAAATTGTTATTTTCAGTATTTTCATGCATTATTAATATCTAAGAGATATATTTTGACTGACTTCTGACTTTTAACTAAATAAACAATCTATTTTTTTTAGCAGTTTTGGAAAAAACAAATGAGGAGTCATTCGCTTCAAAAGATCATGAAGATGATAAAAAAAAAATCGGCTCGAAAAAATTGCAAATTTTTAAACGATGTACTAAAAAAGGCGTCTGGTTTTTTGCAAATATCTCAAAATTTCATAAATATTTTAGAAATTTAAAAAAGATTAAAATGGGAGGATATTTTCAAAAAAAATATGTTTACAAGAGTCTGGTAGCATTGCCACGTTGAAAGGCAATGCTTAGCCTCTGGCCAAAATAAAAGCCAGCTCTTGGGTCATGGAAAGTTTCAACCAGCCATTTCGAAATTCTTTTGAAAAAGCTGTGAGCATAAAATCAAAATCATAAGGCATTTATTGAAACTAGGCTGAAAATCAGCACTTTTTGAACGTCAAAATTTACATTAAGACAGTCTTCCAAAAGCCAAAACCCGTCACCACTTCTTAGTGCTGGGAAGAAGAAGTGGCTCAACTAACTCCTCAGCAACACAACTGTCTGTTAAGTTTGAAGAATTTGAATTTATATAACAGTATTATTCCACATTTTATGTTAGAAATAAATTAAAGTACAAGTCCGATCCTGTATAGAGTATTGCAGCCACTTATGGGATGGCACAGCAAACTACCAGCTTGCTGCATTGGACTCGGTTGAACGCAGAGCAAAAAGGCTTATAGGTGACGAGACGTCGGTGGCTCAGCTTCCCAGCCTAGGTCATCGGCGAAATGTTGCCTGCCTGTCGGTCTTCTACAGACTGTTTTTTGGGGAGTGTGCGCAGGAACTCCACGACCTGATCGCCCTTATTCGTACTTGGCCGATATCCTGACTAGTCGTACCCAGCGCTACCCTTCCACATTTATTATACGCACAGCTAAAGTGTGGAACTCTCTACCAGCATCTGTGTTCCCGTCCACATATAACCCGTCTGCCTTCAAATCAAGAGTGAACAGGCATCTTTTGGGCACGCTCCCTCCATCATAGACCTCATCTATCGCTTTCCATCAGGCGTGATTGTGGTCAAGAGCAAGACCATTCCTAAATAAAGAAAAAAAATGTAATGGCCCATCTCAATTAGCACAATATAATTATCCCAACAACTAAATGAAACAATGATAAAACTAATTATATAGGTAGATAATTAAATTAGCAAACTAAAGCATACAATGGGGCATACAAAATGAGCCTCCAGGGATAAATGGCACAACACGATGAACTAGAAGATGTGGTGCAAGAGTCTCGACACAGGTTGCGTCCCTCACCAAAGGCCTACCCATCTTGCGTGGAAACAATGACATGCCGTCCAGTCTTTTGCCATTATCACGTACCAAGCCATTGGGTTCTAACACACAATAATCATGTAATAACATCGTCAAGAAAATGACTTCTAGTCGGAGAGTCACGGCCCTCAGGAATAAGGAACACAACGTAAGGAAGAGAATATTGAGCAACAGGCTTGTCCACTGAAAAAATCTAATTAACCCGCCAGTTAAATCGTCAAAAAATATTTGACCTTTTTTTATTTTTTTACGTAAACCAAAATTGACGAAGATACGATGCTTTTAAATTTTTAAATACGTCACGGTTTGGTATAATTTTTATTGCGTTCTGACGTCATGAGTTTTGATGTGTTGATATCAATATTTAATATACTACTCTGTCAAGAAAGTACCGGGAAAAGATCAATAATACACAAAATGTCTGTTATTCATCCAAATTTATTTTATCACCTTCAAAGTATGCTCCTTTAGAAACGATACACTTGCGCCAACGAATAATCCATTCATCAAAACATTTTTTAAACGCTGCTTCCGGAATTGAGTTCAGTTCTCGCCGCGAATTCTCCTTTATGTCTTCTATCGATTGAAAACGGGTGCCACGAAATGGTAATTTGAGTTTAAGAAAAAGAAAAAAGTCAGCAGGAGCCATATCTGGTGAATGTGGTGGTTGCTGGATGGTATTTGTTGAGTGTTTGGTTAAAAATTTCGTTCACAATGATAGCCTTGTGCGAAGGCGCATTGTCGTGGTGCAAAATCCAAGAATTTTCTTTCCACAAATCTGGCCTTTTTCGTCGAATTTGCTCTCTTAAACGCCGCATAACGCTCAAATAATATTCTTCATTTACCGTTAGACCTTCCGGTAAGAATTCAGAGTGCACAACACCGCGATAGTCAAAGAAAACAGTCAACATGACTTTGACTTCTGATCGACTTTGGCGTGGTTTTTTCGGTTTCGGTTCAGTTGGAAGGCGCCACTCCGAAGCTTGTTGACTAGTTTGCATGTCAAACTCGTAAACCCACGTCTCGTCACCAGTAACAATGCGTTTCATGAATGTTGGGTCCGAACTGACTCGTTCTAGCATGTCCTCAGCGACTTTCATGCGATTGAGTTTGTGGAGAAAGTTCAGATCTTTTGGGACTAGCCGAGCAGCAACATGTTTCATACCCAAATGATTAGTTAAAATGGTACGGATCGACTCGTGAGATACAGAAAGTTCGGCGGCTATCTCTCTCAGAGTTGAATGGGGATTTTCAGTCACTATTTCCTTCACTTTTGCGATGTTAACTTCAGTTGCAGACGTTGACGGCCTACCAGAGCGAGGCAAATCTTCCATCACATCTCGACCGCTTTTGAACGCTTTGAACCACTCATAAGCACGAGTTTTTGATAAAGTCGATTCACCGTAAGCCTTCTGTAACATTTTCAGTGACTCCGAACACGAAATTCCATTGGCGATGCAAAATTTAAGACAAACTCTTTGTTCGATATTTTTGTCCATTATGAAATTCGCAATACACACTATATATGATATTACTAAAACCAGCACTGTATTTAATATAAATAACAGATGCAACTCAAAATCCGCGCCAAAATGGAAAACAGTTGTGCCAATCTAACAACTACAAAAAAACAAAAATTTGAATTTGGAACCATAAACAAATCATCCATTCCCGATACTTTTTTGACTGAATGTATATAATATATAATAATAATTATAGAAAAACAAAAAAATCGTGTCCATGATTTTTCAATACTCCAAGGGACGGACTAAATAGATATGCAATTTATTGATAGTGGAAACTAGGCTATTGGTGCAGAAGACAGACAAGTGAACCTATCCAAAAATATCACACTGAATGTCCTCTAGACTTTTCAACCATCTATGTCATCTTTTACAGTAAGGTTTCATTCTAACGTATTGTTGTGACCTCGTGTCAAAGATTAAAGAAACGTCAGCGAAACAATACCAATTTACAATAACGTTGATTTTATTATTGTGGTTTGATGATAAAACTTTGGTTTGTTATGTTGGCCCTGTTATTGGATACCATCATCATCTTTATCTATACTAACTCATAAAGCTGAAGAGTTTGTTTGTTTGCTTGAACACGCTAATCTCAGGAACTACTGGTCCGATTTGTAACATTCTGTCAGTGTTCGTTAACCCATTTACCAGGGAAGGCTATATATCATCACGCTAAAGCCAATAGAAGCGGAGCAGACGAAGTTGCGCGGGTCAACTAGTTACCTATAAATCTACTAACTCTCAATTATCTATAATGTATTTATCCTATATATAAATAGTACAACCAAGAATACCTCCAGTACTGTCTTTCCTTTTCTCTTCAAATCTATCCAAAAGATGTCTTGAAAAAATCGCTTTTAGCGATCAAACCGCCCTTTGTTTCATCCTATCTAAGTCATCCTGTATCAACTTGGATATTACCAGCAGCTTCACCCGCATTAAATTATCGCCTGTAATTATCACAATCAATAATACTCCCGGGAACATCATTTTGTCTAACTCTAAGATACGGTATTCCTATTCGCTAAGTACGAACCAAATCCGATAAGACGTAAAAAGTTATAGATTTACTTTGATGATTTCCCATCCCTAAAATAAAAAAACGTCATGTGATATAATCCTATAGCCTTCCTCGATAAATGGACCATCCAACACTAAAATATTTTTTCTTTCTTTGACTGTTCGTTCTTGAGATTAGCGCGTTCCACCACACGACCAAACTCCTCAGCTTTACAATATCTGACCTCTTTGACTCACTTTTTAATTCTGAAATCATCATCTGCCTAGCCTTATCCTAACTATATTGGGGTCGGCTTCCAGTCAAACCGGATTCAGCTGAATACCAGTGTTTTACGTGGAGCGGCTGCCTACCAGACCTCCACAACCCATTAACTGGGTAACACGGTACTTCTTGGCAAGACTGGAGTCAAATTTACTGGCTTCTGACAGTCCATAACGACTGCCAAAGATCTACAAATGACAGCCAGGACCAACGGCTTAACGTGCTTTCCGAGGCACGGAGGAAACTCGGTATATTAAGATGGTCCCCCATCCACAGACCAACCTTGGCAAGAGTTGCTTAACCTTAAAGATCGACCCGTGCGGCTGTTATTATTTAGCCACGAGCTCATTAATTCTGAAATATAACAGCAAAATCAATAGTACGACTAAATAACCTACCAAAAAGTAAAAGAAAACTGCTCAGAAAGGCCCAATCCACCTTTCGGCGAAAATCTGGTCTCAAGGGTACGACACCGCTTTACGTAAAACGTTGCGTTTTCCTTCGAGTCGCGATCGTAAATTATAACGGTTTACGGCAAGGCACATGTTCGGCTGTACACTTTTAGGGTTTGTGTCTTGTGTTACATATTTATAGCGTTACGGCTGGATAAAGTTGTGTATAGCGAATTGGGGGTGATACAAAACGCTCAATTATATTGAATTTAATTTTTAGGGTTCCGTACCTCAAAAGGAAAAAACGGAATCCTTATAGGATCACTTTGTTGTCCGTTCGTCTGTCTGTCAAGACCCTTTATCTCGGGATCGCGCGTTGCTATCAAGTTGAAATTAAAACTATATACTTATATCTACAGTCCTTAGAAGCTGTGAAAAAATCACACTAATAAGTTAAAGTAAAAAACAGATACGGCCGTGTATGCCACAACCTATATTTCGACACTCTCAAGGAAATGAAAATTCATAGAGTATTTCTAGAGAAAAGTCTGAAAACAACACATTTGTAATTACATCACAAAAATTTAGTCTTTAATTTAAAGTAATTTTATTTTTGTACTGAAAACTTGGTGGCCAAGTCCGACTCGCATTTGTCCGGTTTTTTTTTCGGCTTATTAACTAGTAGTAGACGAGATGTACTTACTGTAAGGATAATTTAGCGTAGCATAGAAATTTATTTTGTCACTGTAAGTACTACATTAATTTTGACTTTAACATCGTGTCGTCATCAGAAGATTTCATTTTGATATTGATTTATAATTTAATTTGGTTTAGTGTATTTTATTTTTTTTTGCTGTGATGTTTCAAATATTTTTTAATCTACTTGATTATTATAATAAACTACTTGGCAAACTTTTATCGAATCCGCAACGTGAAGTGATCCGGCAGAAAACCAAAGTTGTGGACATAGCTCACAGAAAAAGCAAGCTGCAGTAGCAATGGGCCGGCCATATTAGCCGTATAACCGATGACTGTTGGGGTAGTCAAATTCTTTAGTGAAAACCGCGAATCAGCTAACGTAAAGTGGGACGCCCTCAGGATAGGTAGAGCGACGATCTTCGCAGGGTGGCTGGTAGCAGCTGGAAGAGAGTTGCCGGATATCGAGCCAAATGGCGTGCACTTGGAGAGGCCTATGTCCAGCAGTAGACTTTTGTAAGCTGATGATGATGATGACTTGGCAAAAGAAGTTTCAAGCTTAGCAAGTTAGTACCAAGTCATCATCTGCCTAGCCTTTTCCCAACTATATTGGGGTCGGCTTCCAGTCAAACCGGATTAAGCTGAATACCAGTGTTTTACGTGGAGCGGCTGCCTACCAGACCTCCAGAACCCATTAACTGGGTAACATGGTACTTCATGGCAAGACTGGAGTCAGATTTACTGGCTTCTGAAAATCCGTAACGACTGCCAAAGATCTACAAATGACAGCCGGGACCAACGGCTTAACGTGCTTTCCAAGTAACGGAGGAAACTCGGTATGTTAAGATAGTCACCCATCCACAGACCAACCTTGGCAAGCGTTGCTTAATCTTTAAGATCGACCCGTGCGGCTGTTATTATTTAGCCACGAGCAAGTTAGTACCAAGTATAGGTAGGTAACTTATAATCAGCCTAATTGTCAGCCGGATATAAATGAGACAGCTGAAAAATTAAATTCATAAAACGCAGGTTTTATCCGATGATAATGACATTGTAACTCCAAAAGTATTTATAGTAGCCATTATATTGCAGTTAGGTGAATTACTATCAGATCCCAGAAACGATAAATTGATGCAAATGTCCATGCGATTAAGGGCTCGTACCGACGCCGACGATCGAATACGGCTGGCTTATGTCAATGAGAATGTACTGTTATTTCTAGCAGAAGGAGGTTTAAGATAATGCGGAACTGATCGTTAGTATTGTAATAGTTATGTGCAGTAAATCCAAACCAGACGTGAAATGTCTGACTTTATCATGTTGATACTACTATTATAAGGACAAACGGCAAAGGGTACTACAGAATTTCATAATATTGGCTGACTCCAGTCGCTGAAAAACCCAGAACGACCGGTAAGCTAAATTTGAATTAGAAACGGACCACAAAACCTTCAAGAAGATTTTTTTTATGAAATAAGCAGTACCTTTGAGCTCTTTTCACGGTATTAAATTTTCTTTAATAGGTTTCCGAACAAAAAACAGAACCCTTATAGGATCACTCAGGTGTCTGTCTGTCTGTCTGTCCGTCTGTCACAGCCAGTTTTCTTTCCATTTCCATTTATCGAGAAAGGCTATTATCATCACGTTCAGACCAATAGGAGCGGAGCAGTAATGAAAAATTGTGACGCAGACGAAGTTGCGCTGGTCAACTAGTACTAATATATAAAGCTGAAGAGTTTGTTTGTTTATTTGCTTGAACGCGCTAATATCAGGATTTACTGGTCCGATTTGATACATTTTTTCATTGTTAGATAACCCATTTATTGAAGAAGACTACAGACTATACAGAATCACGCTAAGACCAATAGGAGCGGAGCAGATAAAGTTGCGCGGGTCAACTAGTAAAACCCACGACTACCACACGACGACGACTAACTAAGTAACCCACATAAATTCATTATTTTAGTGGTATTTCTAAATAATAAAGACCTCTCAAAGTATAATAAAATTTAGTGTATGCTTCAAACAATTTAATAAATATAACAGATGATTATGAGCCACGGCACACGTGATTATGTGTTACGACCACAGAACAGATAAAGGAGTATCTGATCTGTGGTTACGGCAAACATGATTATGTGGTACGACCACAGAACAGATAAAGGAGTATCTGATCTGTGGTTACGGCACACATGATTATGTGGTACGACCACAGAACAGATAGAGGAGTATCTGATCTGAGGTTACGGCACACATGATTATGTGGTACAACAACATACAAAACAAAATTAAGCAAGAATTTCTTGAATTATTTTCGATAACCATCTTCAGCTGAAGACTTTCAGCAACGTCGTCGCTGGCTTTTAACTATCTCCAACTAAAGTACTCTTTGACAATTCAAGGGAACGTAGACGGCTAGACGGCTCGACCTCAAGAGTATAATTCTACAAAGTTATACCCTAATGAGCCTCAATACTGTACGCGTATATAAACCCACTTTGTGAAGGGATTACAAGGCGGTAGAGGTAGTGGTATTGTAGGTCATAGGTCATTTACCGCAAGATACTTATTAGGTATACCTGCTACATATTTTACCTTTGCGTTTTTTTATTGAGAAAAAACATAATGGATAATGCAGTAGTTTAAGTAGACGGGTTTAGGAAAGATTAGGAATAAAGATGTTTTACGGACATTATCTAAAGAGGTCTATAAATAAACGCGTATGAAATCTTTAACATTAATATTTTTTTTTTTTTATAATTTAGATACATTTTTTATTTATTATAATAGAACAGACACTTCATAATTTCGCAAAGTAATTCATTTTAGTCTTTTTCCCGGCATTTTTTAAGATTCAATTTTGACGTTTTGAATAGCCAAAAAAAGAGCTTTCTGCGCTTGATCTATGAGTAAGATTTTGTTACGAACAGTATAATACGATTGGAGGAGCTCGTGGCTAAATAATAACAGCCGCACAGGTCGAGCGGGTTAAGCAACGCTTGCCAAGGTTGGTCTGTGGATGGGTGACCGTCTTAACATAACGAGTTTCCTCTGTGCCTCGGAAAGCACGCTAAGCCGTTGGTCCCGCCTGTCATTTGTAGATCTTTGGCAGTAGTTGCGGATTGTCAGAAGCCAGTAAATCTGAATCCAGTCTTGCCAAGATGTACCGTGTTACCCAGTTAATGGGTTGTGGAGGTCTGGTAGGCAGCAGTTCCTCGTAAAACACTGGTATTCAGCTGAATCCGGTTTGACTGAAAGCCGACCCCAATGTAAAAGGCTAGGCAGATGATGATGATGATGAGTATAATACGATTGAAAGCGCTGTATGAAACGAGTAACATTCACACTGACAGTCGATGAATTGACAGATGACACTTTGGCAATTTACAGATAACAGTTTTAGACTGAGATCAACACTTTTAGAGTGGCATAGAGTTAGTATGTAAGAGTACGTAATGTTAATAATATGTACGTCGGCCCAAAATAGCACCTGCTAGCTTAGGCTAGCTTAGGCTAGCTTAGGCTAGCTTAGTGTTACTATGTTCTTTTAACATACTCATACCCATGCATAATGTTAAAAGAACATACATTTTGTTAGTGAGAAGTGAGAGTAAATTTGCTCTGAAAGTTAAAAAATGAGGTTTTCTTTTATAGAAACGCTACAAGCTATGGGAGTTAAGCCGAGATAAATAATAGTATATTAAAACTATATTGTTGTAGTTCAAACTATATATCCCTTCAATATTCCCATTCCCGTGATCCCTTAAAATTTCAATCATCAAGAGCACTTTGTAGGGTTCCATACCCAAAGGGTAACCAAAAAAACCCTATTACTAAACCACCACTGTCGTCTGTCCGACCGTCCGTCTGTCAGCGGGCTGTTTTTCAGGAATAGTAATAGGTAGCCAGTTGAAGTTTTGTACAGAGCCGCTATAACAACAAATAATAAAAATTAAATTAAAAATGAATACAAGAAACGTGAACGTCGCATGAAGAATAGAAGACCTCCCACAAGGTGGACCGGTGACTTGGTGTAGGTCGCGATTAGCCGATGGATGCGAGACGCGCAGGACCGGTCGTTGTAGCGACGCTTGGGGGAGGAATAAGTCCAGCAGTGGATGTCTTTCGGCTGATATGATGATGAACCCTTCATGCGCGAGTCCGACTTGCACTTGGGCGGATTTTTATTTCCGGTTTATGACACGGAATCCTTAGTGTGAAAGTCCGACTCGTATTACTCGTTTCTTTATAAAAGGCTTGCTGAAAATATGCGACTAACGAACTGGTGAGGGCCGCTGTCTGCTGGGTGACGTTTCGAGCCTATCTACTTCCAGAAGGAATGACGATTATGATTATTGGACCCACACCTACAAATAGAAAAGAATGAGCTGTTTCTAAATTAATTGTCCAGTCGTCTGCAACACCTATTGGAATGAAGCCCGTAGTATATTTAGTCAAAATAGTGATCTACATTATTTAGTCATACACTAATATTAGATACAAAGGTATGTAGGACAATGTAATACCGAACGGCCAAAGAACAGGCATCAGCTGATCATACTAAGCCGATACTAATGAGAGTTTTCTATTAATATACGTTCTGCTTTATATATTATTCTGAGAAGGGCTGTTGAACTTTTCAAACAATTCTCTTTCTTAGTTTTAGGGTTTCAAACCTCCTTATCGAAAAAGGCGACCGTTATAGGATCACTCGTGTCACGTGTGACAGTCTGTGAGTCTGTCTTAGCTGATTTTCTCCGAATCTGCTCAACCAAATCAGTTGAAATTTGATACCCATATGAATTTCTGTAACCTTGGTAATGGAGTTATTTTTAAGTAAACTAGAAAATTAAATGAAAGTTTTTAGAGTTCCGTGCCCGAAGGGTAACCAACAGAACCCTATTACCAAGCCTCCGCTGTCCGTCCGTCCGTCCATTTTTCCGTCCGTCTGTCTGTCAGCGGACTGTACCTCAAGGACCGTAATAGGTAGAGAGTTGTAATTTTCACAGATTGTGTATTTCTATTGCCGCTATAACAACAAATAATAAAAATAGAGGTTTATGGTACGGAACCCTTCGTGTGCGAGTCTGACTCGCACTTAGCCTGTTTTTTCATCTTACTGTGACAAATGGAAAGGCTCATCATAATGGTCTCAAAGTATATTTTTTTATATTTTTTGAATATATTATTCTGAAGTTATTGTAGAAGATAGATGAAAATTGGCCCTTTCCTTCTTTATTTCTGAAAATACTAAAACTAAAATAAAAAAAGTACATAATAATGCCTAAAGATTGCAAAAAACCTATAAGAAGTATATAGTTTAAAATAACACTATTAAAAAAATGTTATTCGTTCGGAACCCTTTGCACCCGACCCCGACTCGCTTTGTATTGTAGCGACTGTCTCGGGTTTGCCCACTATCTCAACTAATCTTCTTCGTTTCGAGTCGATGGTGACCCTTAAATATTTTGTGCCCAGTAGGTGGCCAACGGTCACAGCGGCATCAGTGGCGTCAGGTCCTTAATGGTGCAGATGTAAGGGCACTTGGGACACTTCAACAAGTGGGCAATATTTTGGACGGGGGCTCCGCACTCACACTTAATTTCAAGCGGATCAATTAACTACATTTTGAAAAGTGTTGATTTGGTCGATGACAGAATATGCTTGTAAATTTGTATGTTCGGAAGTTTTGTATCAATGACGCGTCAACGGTTGAATGGATTTCAATTATATCACAGGTAGACCATGGACTAGAATACGATTTATGTCCAGTAATTAATCACGAGGGATAGTTTTCGACATTGATGCAGGCATAACTACTGGTAAAAGCTAGAGCGTCACATATCTATTATCTATTATTAATATATAAAGCTGGCGAACTGGTCCGATTTGAAAAAATATTTCATTGTTAGATAGCCCATTTATTGAGGAAGGCTATAAGCTATATATCATCACGCTAAGATTAATAGGAGCGGAGCAGTTATGAAAATTGTGACGCAGACGAAGTTGCGCGGGTCAACTAGTATATTATAAAACAAAGTCCCCGTCGCATTTGGCTGTCTGTCTGTCTGTCTGTTCGCGATAAACTCTAAAACTACTGAAAGGATACGTAGGATCGGAGGTTGGAAGTAGATACAGGAAGAAACCGCCGATCTATTATGTAAACAACTCAACGAAAAAACTTAGAGACAGTAACTGTCATACCACCTCGATTGTATGCTTTGACAGTTAACTTCACGTTCATAGTGAACGTCGCTTGTCACTTTTCATAGTGTATAATGTTTATTGATTACAGAGGGCATGACACGAAATTTTTTGACGTATAGTTACGACGCTTAGGGGAGGCCTATGTCCAGCAGTAGACGTCTTTCGGCTGATTTGATGATGATGTACAATTTTACATTAACTATAATAATCGTTTCGCACTATAATGTTTATTCGAATTAAATACGATATTCATATTTATGTGTGATACAAATTGTGTATGTCGCATGAAGTTGAACCAAAAAAACTATGAGGTTGTAATTTTTTTAATTAAAAATTCACTGACAATTTTTGAATCTAACTGAATGCAGTGCAAGTATTTAACATTGAGCTGACCTCCAACTTTCCTATCAATTATGCGAAAATTTGAAAATAGAACACTATTAAAATTTAATGAATAAATCATCATGGCTGCTACGTTTTCAGTTGTTTTGTTTTTAGTTCAATGCACTATACAAGAGCTACAAAAACTCATCCTGACCTGTGACACGAATTAGTTTCATATTTAGTAATTACCAAACAAAAAGAAAAAACCATTTTGAAAACTACCAAAACCGGCCAGCATGCATGATTATCACTACCCTTATTGATACTTGAATTTTCTTTAAACTTAGTAAAAACATAAATTAATATTTATTAAAAAAATTGAGAAAGAAAATACACATTAAACTATGTAAGTATGTTTATAAAACGTTCCGATGTAAATACGTAATGTACGTTTGTGGTAAAACTCCAATTTTACAGCAACTGCAGTCCGCATGCATAAGATATTTTTCAGTTTGTTTTATTCAATTATGTTGAGGTCGTGGTTAAAAAACATATATTAAATTCATTCAAAATAAAATATGTGTCAGACAACGCATTCAATTCTATAAATAAATTAGTCTGGTGTTGAATATTCAATTTCGTGAAACGATTACATAAAAAAACTAATAAAATCTGCGAGTAGTTAAAAATAACATCTAAAATTCCTTAACTAGCAATCTCATAATAAACTAAAACATTGTTCCACTAAAGTATAAAATATTTCAATGAAACTTTTCCTTGCGCGTATACAGAAAAGTCGTAAATTGCTTTCAGAATTTACAGCTGACAAGCCGCATTATTTACAGCGAACGCTTTCAAAATAATTGGAGTAGATTAATAAGAAATATATAAAACTGTAACAATTTTCACTGTAGCGGCAAATTTAGGAAGCCTTAACATTGATATCTATACTTATTAGTCAAAAAAACTAAATTAAATTAGGAACACACTAATAATCGCATTTCTCAAAATTTACCACACGAAAATACTTTTAATTCTGTCGAAAAATACTGGCAACTTTCCTATATTTTTTAAAATAAAAACAAGCGAAAAACATTTAAAAAAGGAACTCACCACGATATTACGAACGCAACAGCGGTTGGCACGAACTCTCGTCAAACTATACCGGAGTTAAACTCAGTCCGTGCGTTAGGGTCGGCTCTTTACACAGCACTGCGGCGTATCGACCGATCCAACATATAAAATAAGCGCATAGCACGCGATGTAAGAGACATAAGTAGTAACCAGCAGTTCCTAAGATATTGTGTCGTCCTACTTCACTTGCGCTTTCATTGTTACCTGGGCTAATTAAATATATTTGCGACTTAACAATGACTAAGACTATATTTCGTGTATCGCTAGACAGTTTGGTCTAGATTCAGAGGCCTTTTGTTCAGAAGCCGTACATTTTTCGCCTTTGAAGTTGTATAATAG
The DNA here is from genome assembly GCA_950371165.1 of Lacanobia oleracea. NCBI lineage: Eukaryota > Metazoa > Arthropoda > Insecta > Lepidoptera > Noctuidae > Lacanobia > Lacanobia oleracea. The sequence continues at coordinate 3,611,608 of OX493390.1, read as the reverse complement.
GGATTTGTTACGCAAGTAGAAAAATCGTTTTGGTGTAGGCAGATCCCCCGCTCGTGTACCAGCTATGCTTGTCCTCCTCGACCATTCGGTGAAGGGGTCGAATGTACGATCGAATTTGATGGTGATCACTATCAAAATTGGGCACAAAATAATATATGTGTATATTTTTGTTTTGTTTGTTTAGGGACATTTTAGTCATATCTGGACCATGAACCTAAAGAGACTCTTCGTATCATCCCTAAAATATTATAACAACAGAGAGTCTTCAACTTTTATCATCAACCTGCATAATGGACGGTCTTTAGCCTTTTTCATGAACAATAATGCGTGAAATGTGTGAGCAAATCATCGATATCGCGGCAGTGACTAGAGTTAATAGGCCCGTATTTTTACTTAGTTTTATATACAGGGTGTTCAAGAAGTGCGTGGTCATCATCATCATCATATAAGCCGATAGACGTCCTTTGCTGGATATAGGCCTCCTTTAAGCGTCGCCACAGCGACCGGTCCCGCGCGTCTAGCATCCATCGGCTATACGTGACCTTTACCAGGTCATCGGTCCAACTTGTGGGAGGCCAACGGCCCCATCGACCATCTGTGCGGTCATATTAAATTTAATTTAATCCTTTATTTCAGGCTTCTAGAGCCAATAGGGCATTTAAGGTAGATGTTGGTTGGGTATCAGATATACATTAAGAAAAATATCAAAACATAAATATGTGACCTTTATTATTATCTGCCTAGCCTTTTCTCAACTTTATTGGGATCGGCTTCCAGTCAAACCGGATTTAGTTGAATACCAGTGTTTTACGTGGAGTGGCTGTCTACCAGACCTCCACAACCCATTAACTGGGTGTCACGGACTTCTTAGCAAGACTGGACTCAAATTTACTGGCTTCTTGACAATCCGAAACGACTGCCAAAGATCTGAAAATGATAGCCGGGACCAACGGCTTACCGTTCTTTCTGAGGCACAGAAGAAACCCAGTACGATGAGATGGTCACCCATCCACAGACCAGCCTTCGACCCACAGATCGACCCGAATGGCTGTTATTATTTATATAGCCATAAGCTTCTCCTAACATCACTCATATGACCCTGATAGAAGTTTGAAAAAACTTGTTCCTGCTTCTTGACTAATTTACTGGCCCAAATGTTTTGATGTCCGGAGCTCATTTGGATCATCAAAAACATTCACCACTGATAAGTATCTATCTTGTTAAAGCACCTCCTTCGACCACAGGCTATCTATAGGGTGGCTTTTTTTGTTTGAAAGCCATCTTTAGGAGGGTGGAATAACTTATGAATACCTATGAAAATAACTAGCATTTTAGTAGCGACCAGGGTCCATATATCAACATCATCTGCCTAGCTTTTTCCCAACTACATTCGCGTCGGTTTCCAGTCAAGCCGGATTCAGCTCCATGCCAGTTATTTTACGTGGAGCGGCTGCCTAATAGACCTCCACAACTCATTAACTGGGTAACACGGTGCTTCTTGGCAAGACTGGAGTCAGATTTACTGGCTTATGACAATCGACTGCCAAAGGTACGGGTACGGCGGGTAAAGGTACATACGGCGGAGGAGTCTCGGTATTTTAAGATGGTCACCCATCTACAGACCAACTTTGGCAAGTGTTGCTTAAACTTGAAAATCAACCTGTATGGTTGTTATAATATAGCCACAAGCTCTTCAATCCCATCCATACCTATGGTCCCAAACCTTTCGTAAATCCCTCAATCTTTGGACCAAAATTTATTAAAATCGTTCGGCAATTTAGACGTGAATGCATAAAAAAGAAAGTAGTTCACTTTCCGCATTTTTAATGCATTTTATATTAAAGTAGTAAGATATTAAAAAGGGACCGAAAATAAAATCGTAGAAAAAGAAAGGTAGGTATTTATTATTTTATTTCAGCCTATACGGTCCCACAGGGCAAAGGCCTCTTCCAAATCCAGCTCGAACCAACGCTTGTCATAGGTGTATAGGCCGTCTCGACACTTGTTCCTAGGCAGAGCTTGGCGGCGCCAGCACCGTCCATCTCACTACTTGTTCCTAGGCAGAGCTTGGCGGCGCCAGCACCGTCCATCTCGAGATTTGTTCCTAGGCAGAGCTTGGCGGCGCCAGCACCGTCCATCTCGCCACTTGTTCCTAGGCAGAGCTTGGCGGCGCCAGCACCGTCCATCTCGCCACTTGTTCCTAGGCAGAGCTTGGCGGCGCCAGCACCGTCCGTCTCGCCACTTGTTCCTAGGCAGAGCTTGGCGGCGCCAGCACCGTTCATCTCGCCACTTGTTTCTAGGCAGAGCTTGGCGGCGCCAGCACCGTCCATCTCGCCACTTGTTCCTAGGCAGAGCTTGGCGGCGCCAGCACCGTCCATCTTGCCACTTGTTCCTAGGCAGAGCTTGGCGGCGCCAGCACCGTCCATCTCGCCACTTGTTCCTAGGCAGAGCTTAGCGGCGCCAGCACCGTCCGTCTCGCCACTTGTTCCTAGGCAGAGCTTGGCGGCGCCAGCACTGTCCATCTCAGGCTCCCTCTTTTTGGAGACTAGCTAGATTATTAGACTAGTTTGTTTGTGTGTGAAAGCGCGGTTATAGGGTTAGTAACAGACGGGCCGCGTATAAATACGGCTGGTACACACTTACCAATTTCCGTAAATAAGAAAAAAAAAAACACCTACCCATTTTATTGTTGATTTGGGTCGAGAATCATTAGCATAATTACGTCCTTGAATTTGACTAGGATGCAAATCAACATCTTGTATATACCCAGCGGTATCTGTGCATGCGGCTGACGTGACCGTCTTCGCAGAGTCCTAGAACACTTCGGTCATATTACAAGGCAAATTTTTTTAAATCATTCAAATGTTCAGAAATATATATTTTTTTTAATGAATGTGTAGTTAGTACTCATTAGATGGACGAAGTATTCTGCCGTTGCGTCTAAAATGGCACCGTGTATCATCATCTGCTGAGCCTTTTCCCAACTGTGTATATTGGGGTCGGCTTTCAGTCAAACCGGATATATATATTACGTGGAGTAAAAAAATTACAAAGATACAGTCGGTATTTTAAAAACTCGCGTGACGTCAATACGATAGTACAGTTTTACTAGTGACGTGACGTCACCAGCCCCCTCTCCTGGGTTTTGATGATTGCATTGTATCTTTGTGAATATTCATTGATTTATAAAAACAAAAAATACGTGTCTATTATTTTTCAATACTCTAACTGGCAGATAAAATAGATTTGCAATTTATTGATTGATGATGGAAACCAGCCAATTAAAACTCCTCTCCATGCCATCAGTCAGCACTACATAGCACAGGCTCCAGAATGTAACAGAACTGCATTCAGTTGAAATGATCGCAAAATGCCGCTCATATCTATATCTAAAAAAAAATTCATGGTTCAAAAATCTTTTCTGATAATGCACTGACCCAATTTTTTTTAATACTCATGCAGGTCTTTGTCCTACTGTAGGATAATTATGTACAGTAAATATTTAAACATTTCAGAAAAAAAACTCCGAGGGTTTGCATATTTGCTTTATTAATGTTAAAGTTCCAATATTTTAGCATAAGGAACAGTTTTTATCACGTTTGTTTTGAGTCTCAAAGTTCATTGTTGTTATTAGTAAACATTCATAATTATATATTATTGCACTTGATTTTTCCACAGCACGCTCCCGAATCCTTTCACAGAAAAGGTATTTTTCTGCGATTATGAAGCTTATGATTATATCAGCAACTGTTTAGCATTTTTAAGAATAAGAATAACAATATTTTCCTTTATTCATTTACTATACATAGATATATATTATATTTTTAAATATTTGAATAAAAAAACATATAAAAAGAGTAGCCCACCGATATCGGGAACAGGGTCCAAGCTACCGGTGGTCAGGGCTCCAGAGAAAGGAACCTCCTGACAATGCGAGCCGTGTCCAGAAGTACCGCTTTCTGAATCAAGCCCTTGATCCAGCTGCCCAACGAGAGCCTCCTAAGGTGTTGTTCGGGGCTTGTGGCTATTAAGCCAATACAATATTTTATTTTTATAGAGTCTATATTATTAATAAGACAGTACTGTAGTTCTTAGTAGTGAACAGTGTGATTTTTGCTCTTTTCAGGACTTGTATTTTATTTACAATACTATTTTTAGAAAACGGCAATGCAGACAATAAGCATTTTTTGCATATTTTTTTCAACGGGTCCTTCTACCATAAAACCGTTTGTTAGTGAATTAGTCGTACCATTAGTTTCATATTGGATCTATGTGACTTTTAACTGTCATGAAAATGAAAAAAAATAAATAACAGAAAATTCTAACGTAATACAATCTACATTGCAACAAAAAAACTGCAACGCCATCTATCCCGCCAGCAGCGAACTACTAGATCGATATCCTTTTTTTAATGATGAACCAAGGCAGCACGCGAGAGATCGACACCGCCGATCACCTCGACGAGGACACGGCAGTGCTCCGCCCAAGCAGGACAGACCTCCACCGTATGCTCCACCGTGTCCTCCGGGTGATCCTCGCAGTGTTGACAGCCGGGCACTATCGATATCCTGCATCGCGGTATCAGAGTTCTCCATGCAATTTGTACATTTAGAACAGTCCGAATGTCAACTATCGGGCAGTTGCCCATAGGACACAACAACCGTCCAGTCAGCGGATCCTCCTTTTTCAATGGAGCTTTTGCGGGACTTTACTCTTTGTTCTGCATACCTATATAGCCTCACACAGGTAGTTTTTGAGAAAATACCAGACAGACGGACGGATGTACAGCAGAGGCGTATTTATATTTATAAGGTTCCATTGGTTACCCTTCGGGTACCGAATCCTATTAATGGACAGTCAGTTCAAACCTACATTGTTTAAGAGCATTTTATATTATAGCTATGCGATGCTAGAGAGAATTGTCTATTCTTTGACAATGCTATCTTGCCAGATGCCACAGCACTGCTTTCTGTGTTAGTTTTCTTTTATTTTATACTTTCAAAAATAATTAAAACCAATCTCGCAACTCATCCGCTTTCAAAGCGAAATCGTATAAAAGTTTATTTGTTTCTAAAACCGTCCGTGGCATTGCACAGTGAAACTTCATATTCAGTTATTATAAAAACATGGCAGGTGCTACTATAAAATGCAGTAAGCATTTTTATTGTAGAACAGCTCGCGGTAGCTACGCATAAATAAAGGGAGATAAGCCCATCACACTTCTGCCTGAAAATTCAAACCAGGTTGGTGATTGCAAGTGATCATAAAAGCTAGGCATCCTAAATAAGATGAAGCGATACTTAAGGCCTGGACAGCTTTTAACCCTATACAAAGCACAAGTCCGATCCTGCATGGAGTATTGTAGTCACCTTTGGGATAGATCAGCTAAGTATCAGCTTGCTACGCTTTACTCGGTGGAACGCAGAGCTAAGAAGCTTCATCGGTGACGTAAAACTGGTGGATGCCAAGCTGCATAGCTTGGCTCATCGCCGTAAGGTTGCCTGCTTTTCGGTCTCCTACAGATTGTACTTCGGAGAGTGTACCCAAGAACTCCACGACCTCATCCCACCAGCCTTCTTCTACCACCGGACATCCAGACGTACTGCAAGTAACCATCCTTGTTGCTATTCCACCAATTTGCACTAAAAGTGTTTCCAAACGTCTTTCATAATACGCACAGCAAAGGAGTGGAATTCTCTGCCTGCCTCTGTTGTGTTTCCGAACGCTTACAACCGTAATTTTTTCAGTTAGAATTAGAGTGAACAGGCTCCTTCTGGGTAAGCTCGCTCTATCGTAGACTTTCTCTCTGTCATCTCTGACCTAGACTAGAGTCAAGAGCAAACACATCTCAAATAACAAGAAAAAAAAATTGACTTGAATTGAATTGACTGTCAAAAAACCCGACCGTTAAAAACAACTAAAAAGTTGGTAGCATCAGATCAGCGATTAAACTGCATCAGACTGCTTGAAAAGCGACTTTTTTTCGAACTTTTTAGTTGTTTTTAGCGGTCGGGTTTTTTTACAAAGTAATTTTTTTTTATTTCCTACTTTTTAGTGAGTTACATTTTTGAAATCATCTCCTCGAGCCCTTTATCTTAATACCCCACTCGATTGGTTTTGAAAATTAAAAATTTATTGAAGGTATAATTATTATGGAGCCAAAAATCCAGTGTCACTCTCACGGTAAATACGAGTACAAATCTAACGACACCTCTCAAGCTAAAATCTATCGAGCCGTTTTAGCTTTAGGGCGTGCCAAAGAAATATACATACACACATACACTCGAAAAACATAACCCTCCTTCTTTTGCAGTCGGGTAAAAAACAACTTGCATTTGTTCCATGTTACTAGTAGCACGGTTTTTTTCGTTTATTCTTTTTTATTATTAATTTCTTTTTCTTTAATATCACCCCTCATACAATCCATCCATCTTTTCTTTGGCCTCTCTCTCCCTTTCCATACATCCACATGTATGGAGGGGGGTGGTTCCAGATTAAGAATGTTGCCAGCCCATTACATCCCATGGGTATCGTAGGAGGCGGGACCAGAAATTTTTAAGACCGTGCAATAGTATGCACGGTCTCAAAAATTTCAGCATCTTAAGTCATCTGTGTTGCGGCGGATAAATTATAAGCAGCAGCGTTACCAAAACAGGTTGGTCTTATACTGGCAGCTGACTGTACAACATTTGCCAAATCTTTAGCAATATCATAAGTTTAAATGGAACGTGCAATAGGGTTAGGGTGTAGCCACAGGTGACGCGCAGGGGCAGCAACAGGCCTCTGTTGGAAATTGACTAGGGTTGTTGCACGCACCAGCCCGGGCAGGGGCAACGTAAGAAGGAAGCTCAAGAAGTGAGATTAGGAATGCAATTTGGAATGTTGGGACTATCATGGTGATCGCACGTGCGAGTGAAAATAAAAGAAAGGAAAAGTATTTACTGTAACAAAACTGGCATGCATACTTGTAAACTTACGATGGTGAGGGTCACCAGTTTGAAGGTATGCGGAATACGGTATGCGGTACAGAGAGTTAAGTCCCGCATACCACCCTCATTGGAAATGGAGGATCCTCCGACAAGGCGGCTGTTGTGCCTGGCGGGCTACTGCCCGATAGTTGATATTCGGGCTGATGTATATGTTTAAATCGCATGGTAAACTTTGCTTACGCGATGCAGGATTTTAGTTCGCTGCTAATTGGATAGATGGCGTTGCGGCTCTTTTTGCTGCGATGTAGATTTGCCCCGTTGGTTTTTCTTGTGGCGGCATTGATGCCGCTACAGTAAAACTGCATAACGATAGTATGTATTAGTAGAACTAAAGACGTGTTAGTAAAGACATCGATTAAGATCAATAATTATCAGGTAACAAACGGAAGATAAAGGAAAGTAATTATCGCCGATGAATGGTGCAAACGGAATCACACGTGGTTTTAAGACTCCTGTCCCGTACCATTGAGCATTAACGCTATCTCTATCGGAGAAGACCAATTCTGCATAAGCATCGTAACAAACGCTACCCCACACCATTATTGAGCGTCCCTCCACTGTTTTAGCACCACAGCACATTGAACAAACCTTTCACCTCGGCAACTGTACACGCGCTGACTTCCATCAAGACCTCGTAAAGCGGTTCTTGATTCATCAGACAAGCGAAATGCTTCCATTGTTCCGCAGTCCAATTTAAATGTTCTCGAGCAAGTGCGAGTCTCGCTCTTCTTTGAGTTGCTCACATCATCAGCTCTGGAACTCGAGCTGGTCGAAATAATCCCAGATCCCTCTCTGCTATCCTTCTTCTTATTGTTCTTAGGCTCACACTTACACTTCGTACCTCAAACAAATGGTTACGAGCCTCAGAAACTGTTGTGAACCAATTCCGAAGAACTTTCGAGACGATATATCGAACATCTCTCTCTGATGTACACCTTCTACGACCTCGCTCTGACCTCTTTGTGTAGGAACCAGTCTCTCTGTAACGCCGGATAGCATTTTGAATCGCACGGATGGCATCGTACTATTGATAGGCACGCGCTTGACCACCATCTCACCTGATAGTAAGCGATGATGTGGTCGAAGATGGAGCACGATTGCCTATATCCAAGCATTCGTCCAATCCAACGTTGGCTGAACCCAGTTTTTGCAAGTGCTACAGCCCTGGCTGCTCCAGCTGCGTCCAGTGGCATTTTTGGTGTAAATGAGATCACGGCACACGTTACTCAGATTCAAATTCAGATTCATTTATTTGCAAAAACATGTGTAGATGATATACATGGACAACCATAATACATGCTTATTATAGGTGTTACATATTTATATGACTCAACATGTTTGACCATGGCTGGTGTACAAATAAGGATACAAAGTAAAAATAGAAAAAAAAATACAGATTAATAACAATAAATACATCAACAATTAAAATTAAAAATTAAATAATATAATTAGGTAAATAGTCAAAATAAAGAAATATAGTAATTACAGCGATTTGTCTTTTAAAAATTCAGTGACACTATAATAAGCTTTTTCTATCAGTATTTTTTTAAAAGTATTCTTAAACTGGTCCGTATTTAATTTTTTAACTTGGTTAGGGATATTATTATAAATTATTGGCGCCATGCATACAACGTTTTTACGCAGCAGCGCTGTCTTAGCTGGCTGAACATGTATCTTACTATTATCCCGGCGATTACGTATTATAATTTCCGATAACCGAGGAAACAAATGGGGTTTTTTTCTGACAAACAGGGATATGTCTAAAATAAAAATTGAAGGAAGTGTGAGGATTTTATGCTTTGTAAAAAGTGGCTTACAGCTTTCGGTACTGAGGATGCCAAACATGGAACGTATGCATCGTTTTTGCATTTTAAATGCCATATCTTTATTTGTTGAGTTTCCCCAAAAGATAATGCCATATCTGAGGACAGATTCAACAAGTCCATAATAAGCTGAGAGTAACACATCAACGTTGATAGTTGGAGCGAGTTGATACAATGCATATGCTTGACTACTGATTTTTTTACATAGTTCGTCAACGTGTTCTTTCCAATTAAGTTTGCTGTCTATAATTAGGCCTAGATAACGGGCATTAGTTACTTCATTTATAGTATAATTGGCATAACTCAAATTTACATTTAATGGATTATGCAATCTTTGTTCAAAGTGCATTATATTTGTTTTTGATAAATTTATTTTTAAATTGTTATTATCAAGCCAAGAATTTATAGATGTCAGTGAATTATTTATGTTAGATTTATAATTTTCAATGTCCTTACATGCAATCGAAACTGTACTGTCGTCAGCAAATAATGTCATAGGTTGAGTCGTTACCTTTGGCAAGTCGTTAATATAAATAATAAATAATGGTGGCCCCAGCACACTACCTTGAGGAACACCGTATGTGACGTATTTCTTTATAGATCTGAAAGTTTCATCTTTTTTTGTTTTATGATTCACTCTAGTTATTTCTGTTATCTGTGTGTGTCTCTCGATCGTTCATAGGATAAATGTTAAATAAAACCTTGGTCGATGTGTAGAACGACGAGACTTAGATAATAACGATGGGTAAGGCGGCTGCATTGTTGATAGAGGAAGATGTTGCGTCATTGATGAATCAGAAGGTGAGGCATCGATGTAGATGGAGGCTGCATCACCGGTGAACATATCAATGGTGGTGATTGGTTACTAATTTCTTCATCTTCATTAGAATTATCACCATCGAAGAGATTTTTGCCAGAAAATTGATCAAACAGAGTATTTGGCTCAAAATCCAAGTCATCGTCGTCAAAATCTTCAATCCCCGATAGATTGCCGTCCAACATTTGTTCTAATATTGCATCATCCGTGATTTGAGAACATAATACTAAAGAAAAGGTAATTTCTCCAATAGATAGAATCAAAATAACAAATAAATGCAAAACAACGAAATGTAACAATATTACATTCTACAACCAATGTTGCATGAATATGCGCATTTAATTTTGACGGAAAATATCAAATAACTTCAAATAATGTTGAAAATTCCAAATTAATTACTGTAAATTTATCTACTTACATGCGGAGGCGCCAGGATTTAAAAACGCAGCCATCCCTCATCCGGGTTTCAACAAACTAGCAGGACGATACGAGCGCGCAGGGTACGAAACTATTTTTTTTAATTTCATTCTTAGATAGAGTCACGATAGATCGACGCCGGTTGCGTCCGTAAAAGTCGTCAACATTTTTGCTCAGAACTTTGTAAAGTCAAAACTCACGATCACTTTAGGTTGGAAAGGATTAACCCTTTCCAACTGAGTTAAAGTGGTCGCGTATATCCAATGAGTATATAAAAGTAAACCTGCCCTGATATTATACAGAAAACAGTCTATGCCACCATAAACACATTGTTTTACGTGGCTGATTAGAATACCTCTGTATTATTTTTCTTTAAATAAAATGTTAAAAAAAAAAAAAGTCTCTTAAGGCTATATTTAATAGATGATTAATAGGAGAGATGGCATATGATTTATAACATCTTGAGGCTACGATGCTACAAAATTTTGGCAGAAGTCCATAGTATCCATGATTTATAATATTGCTGGTTCTAAACTTACGCATAGTAAGTCAGTATATTTCAGTATATTTTGAAGAGAAAAACAGTTCAAACAAGTTAATTGCAAACTGGACTCGAACTAAAACATTAAGTTATTTATATTAATTTTCTAAGACTCTCGGGTTGAACAGAAGAATACCTTCTGTTTAATCCAGGAGTCGGCTTTACCTTTTTTTTATTACCCTCAACAGTCACATTTCTGACTACTTAAACCTTGAGGTATACTCATCAGCCTACAGCGATTGACCGATTCTGGCAACTGCTAGCATTCTGCGAAGATGGCAGTCTTATTTCTCGTCTACCCCAACGGTCATCGGTTCTTTGGCTAATATGGCTTGTTCATTTCAACTTCAGCGTGACCCCTTCAAATTTCTAAAACTTGTGTTGTTTTTGTTTCAAAAACGTTTGAATCAGTTTATTTTTATTTTTATGTAAATATATAAATATTACTAAATCCAGTAACGCAACGCTTGCTAGGGATGGTCTGTGGATAGGTGACCATCGTAACATACCGAGATTCCTCTGTGCCTCGGAATGCCCTTTAAACCGTTGGTCCCGGTTATCATTTGTCGATCTTTGGCAGTCGTTACAGGTAGTCAGAAGCCAGAAAATCTGACACCAGTCTTGCCAAAAGTACCGTGTTCCACGTAAAATACTGGTATTCAGCTGAATCTGGTTTGACTGGATCTCGGTATACAATATGATTGGAAAAGGCTAGGACGATGATGATGACTACTAAATCCTGATAGCAATAGTTCAGTTCACGGTTAGGACCCTAAATCCTTACGCATATCAGTTTGTAACTATCTCTAACAGCGCATATTATTACAAACATCATTATTTCATTGATTTTTTGACTTCGCTCCATTGACCAAGCTACCATTAAATCAGCGTCTTCATATTTGCCTAACAAAATTTTATCGTTCGAAATCCCGACCCTTATAAAATTTATCTTGTAAATCAATAAGTATTCCAGATTCATCCCTGACATTTCCGTCAACAACAGTACAAGATATCACCACTTTCACGAAATATTTGATGAGTCTAATAATGATAATAGGGTGTTCAATCATTAATCCTGATTGACATGATGACGTCGGGAAAGAATTTGCTTCATTCAATTATAGCCTAAATCTGTCAAACTTTAATATAAAGTAAACCTGTAGATTGAAATAGTTTTCTTTTATGAATATATTTCCGGAGTTGCTGATCCTCGGCGGCAGCGACTTCTCGCTTCCGGTCCTGGTTCAATCCATGGTCCGGAGCGAGGAGGCATGGGAAGCGGTCACCTCTTTTTGCGAAGCAGTAATGCTAGCGAAGGAAGAGGCTGAACGCGTAAGAGAGAGGGAACCTCACGCCCCAGCCGAAAGTCAGAAAAAGACGCCCCGGGCGTCGGGAGTCACAGGGCGATTCCCGGCCACCGTGGACGCGGGCCTAAGGATGACGAGCATTGGGTTGCTCGCCGTCTGATCAGAACCAAGCCCGGGTCGACGGCGCGCTGTGTTCTACGCGCGCCTGAAAGTGCCGTCAGCATAGTAGAAGGGGCCCGCTAGGGCCAGTGCCTGCCTGGGTTGTGTACTTTGTTCGAAAGAGTCACCACGGCCCTGAACGCAAAGGAATGCCCTTTGCGTTCCAGGGCCGTGGTGACTCTTTCAGGAAGAACAGGGATGGGTTTTAGTCAGTTAGAGTCTGACAGTCCTTTCTGCTTCACCCAGAGCGGGAGAAGTCATTTGATGATTTCCCATCCTAAAAAAAAGGGGTTGAAAAAGAACCGACGTCTTTAAAAATAGAAGGTGATAAAATAATATTGTTTTTCTAACTTTTCTATCAGATAATTTCGTTGCATGGTCGAAAAAAGTGGAATAATTTCTCCGGGACTCGTCAAACTTTAGTTTCTTGGAACCTTTCTGGTAGTCTGGCGACTACCAGAAAGGTTCCAAGAAACTTGGTATTGTTCTTGGTTCAAAAGATGCGGTGGGTAGGAGTAGAATGATAGGTATGTCAGACACTCATTTCCAGAGCACAGAGACGCTTTGGTGGTGCCGCTGCCATGTGTTTCCTTTTGTGCTCAGTGTGGCCATACCACAGAATAGGCGTTCTTTGTAAAATGCAACACCATACACTGCGATCGCCAACCCGCCTGCCAAGCGTGGCGATTACGGCAAACCCCCCCTTTTGGGGGAGGCCTATGTCCAGCAGTGGTCGTCTTTCGGCTGTTTTGATGATGATGATGATGGCCGTACCAGTCGCAGTAATTCAAAATTTTCAGATTTTAAAATGATAAACTCATATAAAGCAAAGTTGAAATCCCTTTGATAACCGACATTTTTGACCTGTATTATAAATCATCTTAAGTCGATTTGTGAGTCGTGGGTGCCCAATTATTTCAAGAATGGTTCATTACTAACATTGTCTCAAACAGTATTTGCTCATGCTTTTGAATTCAGCATAAATTCTGGTGGACTCTTACTGTGCTTTCTTGTAGAACTTAAGGTTTTCGTTTCTCTCTGCTAAATAAATCTATACTGTATCCTCCAGACACAACGTCACACAAATATAAATGATTCACATATCTGGCAGACAGACTTTCGAAACTCGGGAATACCCAGACTGTCTCGCGCTCCCTCTAAGGCTTCGACCATGTTGAAAGCAGTAGCGGGCAAGTGCGTCTTGAATGGTTCTAGCGGGTAGTAGGTATAATAGTTCAGTACAATTGTTTATTCAGGGTCGTAGAGTAGTAGTAGAATAGTAGAGGGACTCTATTATCTGCACTTAGGCTGCGTTTCTACCAGAGAAGTATGAGGATTCGTAGCGGGTGTTTGTTAAAAAAAAATTGCTTGCACTGAGCAAGCCTAGGTAAATGAAGCGATTCTATTGCTTCTTAGCGCGCCTTCTAATTATTCACTAAATGCCGCGCTGCAGCCGCGCGACACTTACTTTTATTGATTGCATGGATTAACAAAGCAGCGCGACAGTCGCACAGCTGTCGCGCTGCTGCCGCGCGGCACTTAGCGACTAATTTACCAGGCGCCCTTTACTAAACGCTCTTAACAAACATATCCATTGCAACGCATCCTCGCACATCAATCGGTTCATGGTGCATGGGTGTTGTGACAAAGTTAGCCAGCCTAGCAGCTCTGTTCAGGAACACAGAAGTTTCTTGGGGGCATCACAGGCTTTGTGGAACAACCTCACCGTTCCGAGGATGTGTTTACGTTGGGAGGCGTTCCTGGATGCATAGGCGACGGTACCCTCGGCGTCAAAGCAGCCTCTGCAGACTGCCCGTGGCACCTATATCAAAGAGATATTTGTTTTGGAGGCCTTTGTGACCCTTTTATTATATTGACGGCATTTTTTTAAAGGTTGAGATGCCAATTAGTTAGTCGCAGGTATAAGTTTGGCATAGCCATTTTTGACTGCCTGCAACCTGAAGTCCGTGACTATTTGTTGTCAAATCCATGTACGAAACTGTAAGAGAGGTAGGGGGGAGGAGTGTGCACGGGCCTAACACTGCCATCTCGGAACCTCTCTTTGCAACTTCGTCTGTATCGTCAGTGCCAAGGGATCCATGTACAGTCAAGAAAGCTATTTGGTATACAGGCAAAAATGTTCATTTTTTCCACCAACGTTTATTTTTTATGTGTGCATTATTATTTTTTAAGCTTTTGACATACTTACTAGTGTGTTGTACAATAATTGTCTATTCAGCACACTCACAACATTGTTTAGAAGTAGTTACAAGTTAGCTGTCTGCATACCCATACTGATTTGTGACTGTACCTACCCCCCCTGATCCACTATGGGGTGATTCTGTTGAACAGCGATAACTCTACTTTTTCTTCAGTGTAAAAAGTCTTACTTGTCGCTGTTCTTTTCTGAATCATTTTGCTGCAGGATCCATTACAATTGAAATATTTTCCCGGGACTGACAGAGCTTTTGGTGGTAGCCACTGTTGATTCTAGGTCTCAGGAGTTGCAGTGGTTGGGAATAGTGAAGCGTGCTTGTCTCAATAAATTAACATTGGACCACCAATAAAGCAACGTAGGGAGTTTAGACTGTGCTATCTATGTAGTATTGCTAATTCGATACTTAAATCTTGATAAAGTCAAGACGCTTCCGTTCCGGTCTGTTTCACTATTTTTCATTTTGTCTTAACTCGCTTAAGCTTCTCACCCTAGTCGAGGTATTATTCGGATGTCGCACCCCTCAGACACTCCACTTGCATAGTGCATGGCATTGCTTGACTCATATAATTTTAAATTTTGTTAAGTAATTCATTTAAATCTGTAGTTTTGTTAACTGTTATACAAGTTGGGCTAGTTTTGTTTGCACGCTATAGCAATCATGAAATTATTATTATTTTAAGTATTTAATTGTATTGTTTGTGTTAATTCTAACTTCAAAATATCCATCCAGATGTATACAGAACATCTTGCTTTGGGTCGTAATATATTCCTACTTTAGGTTTTCCGGTTTTCCTATTAAAATGTATATTCGAAAAACTTCCAAATTGTGTAGTTAAGTAGTATGTTTTTGCAGTGGCTCCCAAGAATTATTAAGGAAAGCTGTGATTCGACATTGATATTGACTGGTCAGGTGTTGACTGTTAAATTATGGAAAACAGAAACAACAATATTGTTACAAATTAATATAATATAATTTTAATACTAACTACAAAAATCACTTACAACTATTTTAATAATAATGCCTACATAATTTATAAAGACATACTTCAACTTTTTTTAATGTTATTATTCATTCTTGTAATGCTTATGGCAATTAATTTTACATTTCCCGGAACCACAAGTTGAATTTTCTTTACCATTCTCAAAATAGTTAACATTTTCACTAAACTTGTTGTTCTTGTTCGTATATGAAACATCATTACCATTAACCAGCTTACTTAAATTATTTTTTAGGTAAACTTTAGCTTCATTTTTATCCTTATCGTTGGATTTCTTGATGCCATTTGTAGATTTAGCTTTTTGGATTTCATTATTTGTAAACTCGTTGTTTTTTTTGTCGTTATTTTGATTGTTAGCTTTGTTAACGTTCATTTGTGCTTTAAGTTGTTCTCTGGGTTTCTTGATGTAAGTTTTGATGTAGAAGTCGACGAAGAGTACCAGCATGAACAGGTTTTGTGGTAAAAACACGGCACTAACCCAACGAGGGTATTCACAGTCAGTTTTGAAGACTATGACGGCCATGTGGACTACACACCAGAAGAATTGCAGCTGAAAAGAATTTATAAGATAAAAACATTCAGCCTTGTTAAAAATCGTGATTTGTTGTAAATTGAAATGATACTACTAGAATGATTTACAGTTTAATTCAACCGAAAAATGAATAAGAAACAATAATATCGATTGCAATTTTGTTACCAACAATTTTCATATTATCCGCTTATCGCGTGTATTCCGTGCTAGTAAACATATCACTTCTTAAATAGGAACATACTTCATAATTTGGATTTGACTGAGCTCTTTTTAAGAATCCTTTATTTAAAAGGTCCTCGTTTAACCTACCAATACTTTTTATTAAAAAAAAAAAATTACTTCTTTGATCTGAATCAAGCCTTATCCATGCTTGCTATTTAATTTCAATTTGTAATGAGAATTTTTAAAACAGAGGCTTTCAAAACCCCGCAATGAAAGGTCTTGATTTCTAGAGTATTTTTAAATATTTCGTTAAATCTGCAGTTGTTGAAAATTACAAGAGTCAGTAGTTGCAGAAGGTGGCTTAATCTGACATGACGACGACAAGAGACACTCTAGCAGATTTGTTCCTTGCTCCAATCAATATTAGAGCAATAAACAAATCTACAAGAGCGTTAGGCTGCATTTCTACCAGATATTTATTTGGATGCCTTGCGAGGGATATGTTTGTTAAGAACCAATAGAATCGCTTGCTCTGAGCGTGGCTAGGTAAATGAAGCAATTCTATTTCAACTTAACCTGTGACACATGGTCGCAATAGACTATGCAACGCCACAACAATTCACAATAGTTTAATTATAGAAAAATTGGCGGCCGCCATGTTTTTGGTCGATGGAGGGCAATAGGATATTAAACACTGCGTTTTTTTTTAAAGGAAGTTCAAACTGCGTGATTTGATAAGGCATGTGGGATGCCATTAAGCGTCAATTTCATTGACTCCCAATGGCACACACGTGTGCCGACGACAAACCACAGGTTAAAGCTATAGGGGAGGGAGAACTTTTCCCATCAGTCGGACAAGATAGTTTAAGAAGAAATGTAAAAGTGAGTAAAACACTTACAATTTGCAACTGTGTGACATGCTTTTTTATCCAAATCGCATTCTTGATGCTCGGTACCGCCACCGTTAGTAGATAGTAGGTGTACATCACAACATGAACAAATGAGTTGATCACACCAACCAGCGTACCGTGACCACCTGCAATTTAAATATATTTCAATATTTTCATAAATAGGATAACACTTATTGGCATTTTCGAAATGTAATTTTAAGGAATTCTGTATAATTATACAAATAAATGAATAACTCTTTATTAACTAAAACTAAAAATAATCTTAAATATGGCGGTGATAAATTCTTCCGCATCTCTGGCCACCGGTATTTTATTTTTATTTATTTTAGAACTATGAAATTTGGCAAGTTATAGTAAACGTAGTAGTAGTAGTTGCAATTCCATCGCACATTCCCCTAAATGCAACCGGTAGAAAACCGACAAGCTAGCAACTTGTCGTCGATGCTCAAGACTTTGGAGCTTCGACTCGACGGGCCTATCATTGCCGATGATCCTCTTGGCTCGTTTCTCAATTGACTCAAGGGCATCAAGCTGGTATCTGGCAGATCCGTCCCAAAGATTATCCTTTATTTCTTGCGAGAGAGGAGATCCTTGTATTTCTTGCGGCTAGTCTCCAGAACGTTGGGACCGACTTTGATGGGGTTTTGAAATTGATGATGTTCGATGGAGTAACTTATTTTAGTAAGGATTATGGTTCCATGCAAAAAAATCAAAATTCATGAAAAACCCCTATATCGCGGACGAAGCCGCGAGCAGGAGCTTGTGAAACATAAAACTCTTAAAATTTTTAATCTCAAATCTTTCTGCAAACCTTCTAAATTTAAATTTTGAATATACGATTTGGAACAAAATTATATAGCCATACGTCACGTCGTTGAGTTAGTTTTATTCCTAATTCCTATTTAAATGATATAAGTATAAAAATAATAAAAATCATTATTGCTTGTTGTATTTCATGCCTTAAAGGTACTTAAAAAAAATTGAATCGAATCACGATAATCGTACATTGAAATCAATCGAGCAGAGCGACTTAAATAATCGTTTTGGTACACCCTAAAAATTAAAAAAAAAAACAATATGGTTGATGGTGGATGGCGATTATCACATTTATACACTTGGATTTTATTTATGAAAATTCTTAATATTACGGGTTAATACGAAATAATTATTGGCGCTATCATAATATGAAGTTTTATCCAATTGTTTTATTCATAAGATTTTTTCATTAATAACAGCGTTCATAATATGGATATCATGACGTATCTCTAAGGTCCACTAAAGAAGATGCAAATACAGAATTTATGAGAATGTTGTCAGTAAAATGATAAAAAAGTATAAAATAAAGGCCATTGCAATTGTTTTTATTTTGGTTAATATCGATTTTTAACATAATGAATTAAAGTAACGTGAAACGGAACGTATTTAAAAACAACAATCAGCGTTTAGTGACGTATGTACTGTTATGCCAACAAAAAGGCAACCTTATGTCTTTGAGTTAGGACAGTTCTTGACCCGTTTTCGCGCGAACCTTTAAACTGTCGGTTTCAAAACGCAATTTTGGCAATAAATTAAAGCTTTTTCATTTCTTATTTATGTGGTGGTCTATTCTAGATGGAGTTCTTTAAATTAAAGCAAAAATGGAAATATTGCATGTTCCCTATTAGACCTACTACCCGAGCCGGCGGAGGTTTGCCTGTCAAGGTCCAATAGGGAAGATACAGATTTGATATTTATCAATATTTTGTGGCTAAAATGTAAAAAAAAGCATAAGAGAAGGGCCAGTGCACCGTTTTTATTCCAGTTAATATTGATTTTTAACAATAAATTACAAATTTAAAGTAACGTGAAACGGAACGTGTTTTAATACACCAATCAGCGTCTGGTGACGTCATTTGTGTTAGTTTATAGTCCAAGATCCCAGGGCTACCAGACGTTACTTAATTCGCAGTATTAAAATATTTAAATAGAATAGTGCCAGTGTAATTTCAACGTAGGTACGCATAATAAGTGTCTGCTAACTCCATCCAATGGAATTTTTTTTTTTAGTTTATTCTAAACGAAGTTCTTTTAAATGAAAGCAAAAATAAAAATATTGCATGTTCCCTATTGGACCTAGTACCGAACTATATGGTAAATATTTTAATATTATACAGAACAGTGCCATATCCATGTATTTTCACTGAATCGCGAATACCGGAATATAATTTAAATAACTGAATACTATTTCTATTTATTTTTAGAAAATCACAGACGTGGAAACGAAACCACTACAGTTAATTTAACTGATCTAGATATAGGACCAATAAATAACCTTTTTCAGTTGAAATTATAAATATGACCACTACCTTCCTTTTTTTTTAATGATAATTAGAAATGTAAAGTTGTCAGATTTTTTCCTATATTTGTAGTATAAGAGTGTCGAAATATACGTTTTTTTTTTGTGGACAACTTAGAAGTTTGTATTTTTCACACCTTCAAGAAGGGACTGTAAACAATTGAGTACACGATTTTAATTTCAACTCGATACCCCCACGCGTTCCAGAGATAAAGAGTCTTCACGGACAGACGGGCGGACAACAAAGTAATCCTATAAGGTTGCCTGTCCATGGACGTGGAGCGAGGCAGCAGAGCGGAGAAACGGAGAAATATTAACCAATGGAATTGCATGAAATGTCAGTGACTTTTGTGACAGTGGTCTATTGGTTGTTATCTCTCCGTTTCCGTTTTTTCTTTTGAGGTACAAAACCCTAAAAATGGTAAAAAATTACCAGGTAAGTAAGTCGTTGCTCCCCATATCAGCAGACACATCCCAGTGTGGTGGTAGATGTGCAGAAAGGTGACTTGGTTGAATTTCTTGCGTAGCACGAAGAATACCTGAAACATATTTTAGACAAATTAGATAGAAAAATCGATAGAATACAATTTATTTTACCCCGAATATAGTATAATCAGAAAAATTGACGTATGCAGCAAAGAAATACCAAACACCACGTCAAAAAATCGGACTCACTCGTCTACAGCGGGTCTAAAAAGGCCAGTTTAGCAGAATCATAATTTAAACAGACTATACATATTATTATCTGTCAAAATTCATTATCATCTTTATTGTTAACGCATTAGGTTCAAGGTTGATGGGGAAATTTTGAGAGACGAATGAAGTGATGTGCTTTCTGATTCTGCTAAAGTGACCTTTTAGAACCCCTGAACCTTGGTAGGAAAATTACAATTTAACAGGTTCATAGACACAATAGAGAATCAACAATATACATTCTTAGTTTTTTTATTTTTTCGAAGGTGGGAAAGAAATCATCGAATGACTCTTTCCGCTCTGGGCGGAGCGGAAAGGAGTGTTAGACACTTACTGACCCATCCACACATGTGGTTCTGGGGCTGTGAACAGCTGGTCTAAAAGGCCACTGTAGCAGAATCATATTCTATTAGGATCATAATATTAACCACACAACAATCTGTTAAATTTCATTTTCATCTTATCGCTAACGCATTAACGGCTCAAGGTTGATTGGGAAAATTTGACAATAATAGCGTGATGTGATCTGCTAAAGTGGCCTTTTTAGAGCCCCGATCAAAATTTTAGTTTTTAAATTATTGAAAAACTTTTTGTTTTTGGTATTTTGGTTTTACAACTTGTCTTTATTGATGTGTTTATGCTATTAGAGACGTATTCCAGATTTCTCGGTTTGAAAAAATATGGTATTTTTTGTCATTTTAACTTTAATAAAAAAGCTGAAATAAGCGCTTCAGCTTTGCGTTTCATTTATTTACAAAATATCTCCACATAATTTTTTTTTCTTAATTTTACTATTATAGGGAACATGCGATATTTCTATTTTTGCTTCCGTTCCGTTCTAATTTAATTCCGTCTAGAACAGACCGCCACATAAATAAAAAATGAAAACGCTTTAATTTATTCCTAAAATTGCGTTTTTAAACAGATAATTTAAATTTTCGCGCCAAAATGGACGATGACGTCACTCATGTCTGTCACTGGTAAAGAACTGTCATAATTCAAAGTCATAGACCAAGATCCCTGTGTTTCCAGAACCTACTTATTTTCTCAGTACATAACAAAATGTATGGAATAGAATACTGTTAGTATGTAGGTACTTTGAACATTCGCTTACCTGCTAGTTTGAGTTGACGCGACCGCCAGTTTGTAAGTATATCAGTATCATCATCAGCTGCTAGCTATAAAGCGACTAGATAATTAACTAGTAACTAGTAATTTAGTAAAAATTTAAAGACTAATTATTCATTGTAATAGTGTAAGATCTGATCGCTATTTATTCTTAAATAAGTACCTAATTTGTAATTAAGTAAAAATTTAAAGACTAATTAATCATTGCAATAGTGTAAGATCTGATCGCTACCTCCACTGAAAATTGAAATCCTATTCACAAGTACCTTTTAGACATAGTTTATTTACTAAATATAAAAAGAAAACTGCAAAACTACCTGCTATAGACTTAAGAAATATGTCATTACCTACATACGTCACTAAAAAAAAATTGCCAATTGGATGGAGCTAGCAGATACTTATTATGCTTACGTTAAAATTACACTGGCCACTACTCTATTCAAATATTTTAATACTGCGAAATAAGTGAAGTCAGGGAGCTCTGGGATCTTGGACTATAAACTAACACGAGCGACGTCACCAGACGCTGATTGGTGTATTAAAACACGTACCGTTTCATGTTACTTTAAATTTGTAATTATTGTTAAAAATCAATATTAACTGGAATAAAAACGTTGCACTGGCCCTTCTCTTATGATTTTATTACATTTTAGTCACAAAATATTGATAAATATTAAATCTGCATCTTATTGAATGTGACATTTTTTATTTGTGGAGACACAAACAAAAAACTGTCACTTACAAAACAAGTCGCCAAGTTAATTAAAGTGAACAAGCATTGTTTGATAATGTTGAGCTTCATAGGTCACAACTATAGTTCAGCAAGGCTAGAATAAATTAACTTTTTTAAATTCCTTTGAAGAACTGTTGAAGAAATGTTATCTTCAAAAACTCAAACACTATTTTTGTATAAAATAACTTTATTATACACACGGAATCCTGATTATAATTTCAACCGACTTGCTTCGTGGCTCCGTGATCACTGCCTTGCAAAGCCTCTAGAGCTACAATTTTTAAAAACGACTTTCGCCCCACCCGGAAATGAAGATAACGTTCAAACCGTCATTTCGAAGTGTTGCCAAAGTAAAAATAATACATTGAATTGCCATGACCAAAATACATTTACAAGTTTATTAAAATAATACTTCATATTTTCTTTGACAGTGTTGCCACAGTGGATATTATGCTTCGGTATTAAAATACATTTTATAAAAGTTGAATCCAAACTTCCATAATAATCGATGAGTCGATGAAATTCATAACTTATTTTAAATGAATGAAGCAAATCTATCCATAAAATGAGCAATATTTATTTGAAATTAAAACATGAATTTGAAACAAGCTAACAATTCGTCCATCCTGATAAATATCGCGTCCTCGCGAACGACACAATTAAGCAAAAAGATATCATATGAATTACATAAACTTAATACATACCACATTTCAAAGAAAATATTTTACTATTCTAATATATATATCTATATATTTTTTTTTAGATTGCAAAACGCACAATAGCTGAAATATTTAAATTAGCTTAAAGCCATCCCAGCCACTGCGTACTCTGCACTCCAAAAGATTGCTCTCTACACTTACGCATATAGCATGAGTGTATGATTCACATGACTACGTGCACCTAGCACTTGAAGTAGTTCTCTCTCTACATTTGCACACATAGCAGTGTATGAATTAGCATGACCATGTGCACATAGCACTACAAGTAGTTGTGTATTTACACTTTCGCACATAACAGTTGATGGAATAACATGACTACGTGCACATAGCACTACAAGTAGTCATGTATTTACACTTTCGCACTTAGCAGTGTATGGAATAACATGACTACGTGCACCTAGCACTTCAAGTAGTTTTCTCTCTACACTTACGCACATAGCAGTGTATAAACTAGCATGACTACGTGCACATAGCACTATAAGTAGTTCTGACTCTACACTATCGCACATAGCAGTGTAAGGGTTAATATAACTACGTGCACATAGCACTTCATGTAGTTCTATCTCTAACACTCTCGCACATAGCAGTGTATGGATTAATATAACTACGTGCACATAGCACTTCATGTAGTTCTATCTCTACACTCTCGCACATAGCAGTGTATGGATTAATATAACTACGTGCACTTAGCACTTCATGTAGTTCTATCTCTACACTCTCGCACATAGCAGTGTAGGTGTACCATTTGCGTACTTCACACTTATAACTCAATAATTATTCTAAACAAAATATATCGAATAAGCTCAAATCATTTCTCACTTCTATCGTTCATAACAAGGAACTTCATTATTATACTATTTATATATTATTACACACAGTAAATATACTCACGCATATAGCAGTGATAGTGTACTTCGCACTTTTAATTTAAGAAAAGTATATAAACTCAATCATTGTTCTAAAAACAAGATTTGTATATCTAATAATCTCAAATCATTTCAAATACATTTTTTTTTCAAATACATCAAGTATGTTCTATCCTTCGTAACAAGTAACTTAATTATTATACTGATTACTAAATACCAAGCAATACATATTTATATTGATTTATATAAATAACATAATATAACATTTTATTAATCATCTGTACTCTCGCTAGTTGATGATTCACTACCATTATTATTAAAACAAAGCCAAGGGTGTATTTTATCGATAGAGAATATACCCTTATACTTTGAAGCCCCCCTTTTTTTTGTAATAGGAGTATCTTCTACCTCATACCTATCGTGATCTAACACTTTTGTTACTTTGTACGGCCCTGAACATTTCGACAATAATTTTTTACTTTTACCTACAGTATGTGCTGCTCTTTCTACTCTTACCAAGTCCCCAATTTTGAACTCTAATGGCTTTTTTCTTTTTTTGTCGAATCTATTTTTCTGTTTTTCCTGCGACTTTTTCGTATGTTCATCTACTTCATCCCTAATTTTACGTAATCTTTCATAACCGGTGCTGATTTCATTTTCATTATGTGTGTTTTCTACTATGTCCTCATCTATTTCCGAAACTAGACTTCCTTCACTAATCCCAGTAAGCCTTAACCCAAACAAAACCTCAGAGGGGTTTTTTCCTGTGCCTTTGTTTACAGTATTGTTTAATCCCCATTGTACCTGTAATAGTCGGTCATCCCAAAGTCTTTCGTCTTTTCCATGATTTTGTGAGGCTAAAGAGTCTTAAATTGTTCTATTATAACGCTCCACCTGGCCATTCGCTCTAGGTGAAGCAACTGCATTCTTTATGTGATGAACTCCTACTTCATTAAGAAAACTTTTAAATTTAGAACTCGTAAATGATGTCCCTCTATCGCTAATTAGCCGTTTTGGCAAACCAAACGTCCCAAAATAGTCCCTAAGAACCGTGATGGTTGAAGTGGACTTCGTATTTTTAACAGCCTTCAAAACAATAAATTTTGTGAACGATTCTACAATCACCAAAATGTAACAATTTTTCCTTTTCGACTTTACAAATGGACCAACATGATCAACATGAATGGTGTGAAAGGGCGCATTTTCCTTAGGTATGGGATGCAAGTAACCCTGCTTCTTTCCCGCCGGCAATTTATTATGAGCACATTCTAAACAGGCGTTCACATACTTTTTGATAAACTTACGCATACGAGGAAACCAATAATGTTGTTTTATTTTATCCAATGTCTTATCAAATGCAAAGTGGCCTATTTCATCGTGGTTTTTCTGGAGTATTTGCCACCTACAGCCCTTTGGTACCACCCATCTTAACCCGTCCTCAGTTACTTTATACACTCTCTCGCGCTTAAGGACGAAATTTTTACGTATCTCTACTAAGTCATCAAATTCTTTATCAGAAAGGATTTTCTTAATGCGTTGTATTTTAGAGTCCTCTAACTGTACTGTCGTTAACCAATCATCGGTTATCGTCATAATGTCGAAAGTGTCAATAGCCTGAATTATCCCTGCATTTTCCGTCGTTGGATTCCTACTCAATGCGTCAACGTGAATCATGCCCTTGCCAGATTTATATACAACATTACAGTCATACTCCTGAATCAAACTCCACCATCGCGCAACTCTCGGTATCATGTCTCGTTTTAAAAACGTTGCCCTGAGCGAGTTACAGTCTGTTACAATAGTGAAGCTTAACCCAAGCACGTACGTTCTGAACTTAACTAGCGCTGCAATTACTGCAAGAGTTTCTAACTCATATGACGAAAAATGAGACTCCTCAGGGGAAGTCTGTCTACTGTAATAAGCAACCGGTTTGAAAACTCCATCGATTTGTTTTTGAAGTAAAACGCTACCTATGCCGTGTTTGCTTGCATCTGTATGTATTTGTGTCTCAAGTTTGGGGTTGTATAACGCTAATACGGGCCTTGAAATAAGAGCACTTTTCAATTTATCAAACGCATCTTCTTGAGCTTGAGACCAAACCCAAACAGAGTTTTTCTTTAGTAATTTCGTAAGAGGTCGAGCTATTTCACCGAAACCTCTGATAAAACGCCGAAAAAAACTAGCTAGGCCAATAAACTGTCGGACATTGTGTACGTCTTTAGGCTTAGGAAACTTTTTGACACAATCAATTTTCTTAATACCCGGTCTTACACCTTCTTTGGAAATTTCAAAACCAAGGTAGTTAACGTGATTTTGAAAGAAGTAACATTTTTGTGGTTTTAACGTTAGTCCCGCCTCCCTAAACCTTTGAAGTACAATTTCTAATCTTTTAATACCTTCTTTAAATGAACTACTGGGTACTAAGACATCATCCATATAAGCTAATGCAACATTGTAGCGTAAATTGCCCAAGACCAAATTGATAGTTCGCTGAAAAACAGCCGGTGCGTTAGCCAGCCCAAATGGCATTCTATTAAACTCAAATTGACCATCGGGTGTTACAAACGAGCTTTTATTCCTACTCTCTTCAGTCAATGAAATCTGATAATAGCCGGAGGCCAAGTCTAAAGCACAAAAGTACTTATTCCCTGCCAAACGATCAATCTGGTCCTCAATACGAGGTAAGGGGTAATGTTGTTTAATCGTTTTTCTATTTAGGGCGCGATAGTCCACACAGAGGCGTTTATCACCAGTTTTCTTTTTCACTAACAAAACAGGACTAGCGTAAGGAGATTGAGACTCTCTTATGATGTCATATTTTAAGAGTTCTTCTACTATAATCCTAACTTCTTCTCGTTCTGAATGACTCAACTTATATGGTCTATATACGACTGGCTCTGTATCTTCTAACAGAATATCCATTTCCGCGACCGCGGTTTTACCTAGTTCAGATAAGTCTTTGGCAAAACAATCGCGGTACTGGTTCAAAGTATTTAATAACTGAAGTTTCTGATCGTTGTCTAAATTTACATCAATATTGAGGTCATCCAATGTAAATGAAGGTTTACTGACGTGGTTTTCAACCTTTTGTATCATATTAATACCTTTAACGTTATTATTAATTTGAATAGCACGGGCCAAGACTTGGCCCTCTTTAAATTGAATTAACCTATTGTCATAGTTTAGAATAGTTAAATGACCGATACCGTTTTTTATACTATAAGTACCAATTTCTACACGATAGTTTAAACGATAACCATTTTCAACGAAAACATTTCCACAAAAATTCATATCGGTAAACACCTTAACAGAAATACAACCTTCAGCCCTGACAGTTTTGACAGATTTTAAAGTCAGTCTTGTAGCATTTTTCATTCGTTTATCCGTAATCATCAACTCTTTATCAGATTTAAATACCCATATGTGTGGTTGCTCCGTAGCAGTCTGACCAATAAGTAGATCATAGTTTAAATAACTATCAGGAACAATAACTGCCTCATCATCCATTTTAGCGTTGTTAATCATTAAAGAAATCTTAGTTTTACCTAAAGCACTAACGTATGTATTACCAAAACCTTTTAGAGAAGGCAAATTATTCACTTGCTATTTTTGACGTGGTATAATTACTGATATGATGGATTCTTTTACCAAAGTACACTGACTACCAAAATCTACGTACCCTGTCAACTGCACATTATTAACGATAACTTTCTTAATGAATTTTTCGTCTACTCCTAAGTCAATACTATTGTCTAGTCATAATGTCTTAACTTCGGCTCTATCTACCCAAACGCTCTTATTGCATTTAGGATCGTCATGACCAATGCGTTTACACTTTTGGCACTTAACAATAGGTTTCTTACATCCCGATACGTAATGGCCCGTTTCATGACAATTATAACACGCTGAAACTCTAATCAAATTACTTTTTACAGGTTTACGCGCTTCGTTAACAGAACGTACCGGTTTCTTGTTGAACCTATCTGATCGTTCATGTTTGACACCCCTCAAATAGCCCAGTAGTTTATCAGAATCCGTAAAACCTACTGCCTCTGCTCCGAACCGAACTGATCTATCATCTATTCCATAGCCAATGCAGTCAACAGCATTCCTACCTATTATATTACACCGATTTAAGGCTATTAACTTTTCATAATAGTACTCTTCTAAATCATCTCCAAACTTTGCCCTTATAGCTAACATTTCCGTAAGCATGTTTCCATAATTTTCATGTGACGGAAAAGCAGATTTAAGTTTTTTGACCCACTCGTCCCATGAGATCAACACTGATGACTGTCCTTCGTACCACTTTTTTGCAGTACCAACTAACTTTGGGAGAGCATAGTGAGCGGTCTGTTGACTATCCCAGCCATAGATCTCTGAGCATTCCTTGACTTTATTCAGCCAAGTAGTAATTGTTTGGTTTTTCGATTTAGGATCGAATTCTGGAACTACATTATTATTAGTAAATCTTTCTTTACTCTGTGGATTTACGGCTAAGATTGATTGTAAGGACTCTTTGATGCATTTTAGCAATTCATTATTAACATCGATAGATGGAGGCTGCGGCGTAACAGACGTCAAACTTTCATTTGTACCAGAGCGGACTGGACTTCGAGATCTATTCACGCTTTCTCTATGAGGAGTTTGCAATCTGTGACGCCTCTGCCTATTACGACTACGGCATATATATCTACTTGTCGGTTCATTTATCTGCCTGTCTGTTGATGGCGTACTTGATGTGCGACGCCGCAAAGGAGATATCACGACTGACCTGCTTCGACTTCTTGCCTGCGATTCAACCCTTGGAGGTGGTCTACTGGATCTGCGCCGCTCGAAGCTACGACCACCATTGCGGGGCGATGCTGGTGAGTGACGACGTCGTCTGGGCTCTGCTGACGAGCGACGACTTCGCCTGGGCGCTGCTGACGAGCGACGACTTTGCTTCAAGTCTTCAGCACGCCGATCTCGGCTGCGTCTCGAGGGTCCTCCCAGCACTATGCTGTGATGACTCCCGGTTGACATCTCTGACCGGTCACTGGACATCTCGCTGTCCAACAGTCTTGCTGTGGACGTATGATTACACCAGGGTGGTAGCAATAGCTACACCGGAGTTCCTTGGTGTTATCCCAACTTCTGAATTGTTGAAGAAATGTTATCTTCAAAAACTCAAACACTATTTTTGTATAAAATAACTTTATTATACACACGGAATCCTGATTATAATTTCAACCGACTTGCTTCGTGGCTCCGTGATCACTGCCTTGCAAAGCCTCTAGAGCTACAATTTTTAGAAACGACTTTCGCCCCACCCGGAAATGAAGATAACGTTCAAACCGTCATTTCGAAGTGTTGCCAAAGTAAAAATAATACATTGAATTGCCATGACCAAAATACATTTACAAGTTTATTAAAATAATACTTCATATTTTCTTTGACAGTGTTGCCACAGTGGATATTATGCTTCGGTATTAAAATACATTTTATAAAAGTTGAATCCAAACTTCCATAATAATCGATGAGTCGATGAAATTCATAACTTATTTTAAATGAATGAAGCAAATCTATCCATAAAATGAGCAATATTTATTTGAAATTAAAACATGAATTTGAAACAAGCTAACAGAACGTAGAGTGGTTTTGATTAAGCAGTCAAAAAGTCCAAAGATACCGCAAATTAAAATTAAATTTTTGTTATTACGTTAAGTGTCCGCGTATTTGGCTCATAAAAGTAGGTAGGTACATGCTATTTTAATAAAATAAATCAATAAAATAAATGTTCTTTACGTTGATAATGTATAAGGTTGATGCAAAAAAAGAGTGCGCCCCGTGGTCGAGTGGTTTAGGCGTTTGCCTTGTGCCCCGGTGGTTGTGGGCTCGATCCCCACGGGAAGCATACTAAGTAAGATTTGTTTCCAGTTTGGCAAGGAGGCATTGCAGGCTTGAATTACCTGATTGTTTGATAAAAAAATGATTCCATGCTTCGGAAGGCATGTATAAGCCGGTGGTCCCGGCCGCCAAATGGCGGTCATCAAATAACCATGTCAGAGGCCCTTGAGGTGGTTTAGAAACTCTGACACTGGGGTATGTGGGGTCGTTTGACCTTTCTGCCCACATTATAAGAAGAAGAAGAAGCGCTAGAAAAGGTCAATGTTGTACGAACTTTTGTATGTTGTACGAAAACTTTTTTTGTCTGGCCCTTTCTGGACTATATTGGGATTGTTTTTTTGGTTGGTCTGAGAATAAATCGTAGCCTACTTTTTAGGGTTCCGGACCTAAAGGGTAACCAACGGAACCCTATTACTAAGCCTCCACTGTCCGTCCGTCCGTCCCTCCGTCCGACAGTCCGTCCATCTGTCTGTCAGCGAGCTGTATCTCAAGAACCGTAATAAATAGACAGTTGAAATTTTCACAGATTGTGTATTTCTATTGCCGCTATAACAAAAAATAAAAAAGAAGTTTTATGGTACGGAACCCTTCGTGTGTGATTCCGACTCGCACTTAATCGGTTTTAATTTAATTTATATGGTAAAACAACATTTACCAGTTCAGCTAGTAACATTTAGAAATCTACGTTGAAAACTACACAAACTTCAAAATCTATTTTGTTTATATCAAATATAAATAGAGTAAAACTATACCTGAAATAAAATATTTCAGTTTTGCTACTCTTTATCTAGGGGTGCATTATATTAATATTCTTGGTTTATAATAATAATTAACTTATCAAAGGAATAATCAAAATTTTGTTTTTACTTGGTAAGTATTTTTTTAATGTTACCATAATATAATAAGTTACTAAAACTAACAAATACACTAAACTAAAAACAAAATGCTTCATGCACTACCGTCGTCGAACCTAGGCACTTTGTTCGACGACACCACTTTTCGCCTCGCTGCTTCTTTACGTTTAGGAGCCCCTTGTTGTTCTCTTCATCGCTGTCACTGTGGTGAAGTTGTCAACAGCCTCGGGCACCACGGCCTTTCTTGTAGCCGCAGTGCAGGCCGTTTTGCACGACACGCTAATTTAAACGACATCCGACGAGCTCTCGTCATTGTCGGCGTTCCAGCCGTTTTAGAACCCAATTGGGCTTGGCACGAGACGATGGCAAAAGACCGGACGGCATGTCTTTGTTTCCTTGGAAGATGGATAGGCCTTTAGTGTGGGATGCAACCTGTGTCGATACTCTTGCGCCATCCTATCTTCCTAATTCATCGTGTTGTGCTGGCGCTGCCGCTGCGGTTGCGGAAAACCTCAAGCGGCGGAAATATGGTAACCTTTATTGGTAATTATATTTTCGAGCCGTTTGGGGTTTAAACCCTCGGGCCGTAGGGCCCTTGTGCTCAGCCTTTTCAAAGAAATTTCGAAACGGCTGGTTGACACTTCCCGTGACCCAAGAGCTGGCTTTTACTTTGGGCAAAGATTAAGCATTGCCATTGAACGTGGCAATGCCGCCAGTCTCTCGGGCACATTACCAGCTGACAGCGTTGAGGATGAATTTTTTGATGCTATATTTTAGTTTGTTGTTACCATAATAAATCATTGACGAATATTTTTTATTAAAAAAAATAAGAATAAAAAAATATAATCTATGAACATTTACAGTATCTCACATATCACAGGAATTAACTTGAACATCTTTTTATAGGGGAAGACCTATAACCATATAGGGGAAGAAATGGGATGGGGAAGAAATGCGACTTAACCAAACGAACCAAACTACTAGACCTCAAAAATCCATTAACTGGGTAGCACTGTACTTCTTAAAAAGTCTGGTGCCAGATATTCTGACTTCTGAAAATCTGTAATGGCTGCCGAGATCTCCAAATGACAGCTGGGACATTCCGGCTTAACGTGCTTTCCGAGGCATGGAGGAATCTCGGTATGTCAAAATGGATGTAGCGGCATCAAGGCCGCCACAAGAAAAACCTACGAAGTAAATCTACATCGCAACAAAAAGCACCGCGACGCCATCTATCCGATTAGCAGCGAACTACAACGTTGAAATCCTGCATCGCGCAAGCAGAGTTTACCGTGCGATTTGAACATATACATCAGCCCGAATATCAACTATCGGGCAGTAGCCCGCCAGGCACAACAGCCGCCTGGTTGAGGATCCTCCTTTTCAATTGAGGTGTGCGAGACTTTACTCTCTGTTCCGCATACCTCTAAACTGGTGACCCTCGACATTGAACGTCAGCGCAGCCTTCGTGCAACTACTTCAGCGTGACGTCATCATCACTTCTCCTCATCGTGACCTCAAGCTCTCGAGCAGCGAGTCATACAGCCAACCAGTACCCACGGCTTCTACGGATATCCTGACCACCAGCAAGCAGCAGCCGCGCATTCCTGTTCAGCATCCTCAGCCTCAATCATCACCCCGACTCACTGGGGCATCGCATACAGTTCCGACTCACTGTGAACTCTGTGACTACCGGTTCCGACTCACTGGAGCCAGCAACAGCACCACTCCGACTCACTGGAGCCTGCAGCATCATCCCGACTCACTGGGGCATCGCATATAGTTCCGACTCACTGGGGCATCGCATATAGTTCCGACTCACCGTGAACTGTGCGACATCCGGTTCCGACTCACTGGAGCCTGCAGCATCATCCCGACTCACTGGGATATCTCATCACCTCGACTCACTGGGGCACCGCATATAGTTCCTACTCACCGAGAACTCTGCGACTTCCGATTCCGACTCACTGGAATCAACCTTCAACTGGCTTGGCAAGCATCTCAAGGTGCATGGACGACTCATCCACTATCGAGAGTGATGTAGCGGCATCAAGGCCGCCACAAGAAAAACCTACGAAGTAAATCTACATCGCAACAAAAAGCACCGCGACGCCATCTATCCGATTAGCAGCGAACTACAACGTTGAAATCCTGCATCGCGCAAGCAGAGTTTACCGTGCGATTTGAACATATACATCAGCCCGAATATCAACTATCGGGCAGTAGCCCGCCAGGCACAACAGCCGCCTGGTCGGAGGATCCGCCTTTTCAATTGAGGTGTGCGGGACTTTACTCTCTGTTCCGCATACCTCTAAATGGACAATCAATTCTGTTTCCACTTTATAATGCCTGTTAACCCTTTGACCGCTTATGTCGCATTTATACGACACATATTTCCGTGCTCCTACCGCTCGTGTCGTATTTCTGCGACAAAGAACATGCATGATTTTTTTCGTTCTATTTTCGTCCTAGTAACTGCGTGGTACAACTAAAACCAATATTAAGTATTTAATAAGTATAGACAATGAGTCAAAAGAAAGTCCTTTGTAATGGGATTCAAAAGTTATACAAAAACATGTTACCAATTGATTTACATAGCACGAATGCTGAAAATAAAAATGCAAATCGGATGCAGTTTGAAAAATAATTACATATAATGCATGTTTTGAATACTACTCTACAGTACACGGTACAATACTCTTATTGCATATTTTAGGGTTCCATACGGTACGTATTAGATCACTCGTGTTTCTTTCAGTCTGTTTATCACAGCCAATTTGCTCTGAATATATGTAATGATCCTAGTCAGTGAGGAGCTCGTGGCTAAATAATAACGGCCGAATGGGTCGATCTTCAAGGTTAAGCAACGCTTGTCTAGGTTGGTCTGTGGATGAGTGACCATCTTAACATACCGAGTTTCCTCCGTGCTTCGGAAAGCACATTAAGCCGTTGGTCCCAGCTGTCATTTGTAGATCTTTGGCAGTCGTTACGGATAGTCAGAAGCCAGTAAATCTGACTCCAGTCTTGCCATGAAGAACCGTGTTACCCAGTTAATGGGTTGTGGAGGTCTGGTAGATAGCCGCTTCGCGTAAAATACTGGTATTCAGCTAAATCCAGTTCGACTGGAAGCCGACCACAATGTAGCTGGGAAAAGGCTAGGCAGATGATGATAATGATGCGAGTCAGTTGAAAGGGATGCGAACATTTTTATTGGAGCTAACATAGCCATTTTGATTTCTTTTTTATTCAAAATGCCGCACACGATGAATTATGTACATATGATTAGAGGACACATAAAAAAAAAAACAAGAAATGTTAGCAACGTGGTGCCATAAAGTGTCACGTTGCAGAGATATTTGGCGAATGGGTGATTTAAATTAAACACTAATATTTTGCAACGTCCAAGAGTAGTTCACTGGTTTTTGTTTTTATTTTCTTCCAGTAAATCGTTAAATCAAACTAGTATTATTTGAATTTAATGTAATCCATACTAAGTAAATATTTTATTTTATATTCTTGAATGTTTGTTTTTACAACGTTAATTTCACATTTTATCTCAAGGCACACGCTAAAATAAATGTTTTCGTTTTACGACTGTTATACGTCAAACATCGATGTGTCAAGAATTTTATAAAATGTCAAATGTTACAAGCCTAGAGATGAAATGGAGTCGACTTTGAATTGTGTTAAGTAAAAACTAGCTTTTTCCCCCGACTTGTCTGGGTGGGTTTCAGAAGTTCCAGAAATAAATGAAAAATAATGTTATCCTACTAATATTATGAATCTAAATCAATATTATATGGTAATAGTTATTAGCCCCAATTTTACTTCATCATGATTTTAACCTCCTGATATTTGGGTAGTCTTTACCCCTCATTATTCCAGTCCAGGGCTGGGCAAAATGCATACTTTACCAAATATAAAATATCTTTAAGTAGTGTATTTCAAATATAAAAAAAAAAGCCGGCCAAGTAAGAGTCGGGCTCGTACATGAAGAGTTGTAAACCTTATTTTTTATTATTTGTTGTTATAGCGGCAATACAAATACACAATCTGAAAATTCCAACTACCTATTACGGTTCTTGAGATACAGCCCGTTGACAGACAGACGGACGGACGGACGGACAGCGGAGGCCCAGTAATAGGTGGTGGTTCCGTTGGTTACCCTTTGGGTACGGAACCCTAAAAAATACAGTGTTTCTGCTATTTTTATTTTAAATACAAATTACAAAATACTATTAAGACCACCATCATCGGCTAAAAAGCCGAGTAAAAGTAGATTAATCACTAAAACTAGAGTTTCCTTTCGTAAACACTAGATTTTGGTGGTAAATATGTCGAACACAGGTGCTGTGTTCGACATATTTAGCGGTCGCCATTTTGCTTACGAAAGCTATCGAGCGTTATTTTCTTCAGAACGCACCTATTAATAAGTAGTAAGTACAAAATAAATACAACAAACAAAAAAAAAACACAAAATAAATACTAACTACAAAATATACTATACTACATATTTTAAATACGAATTACAAATTACATTTTAGGCGAGTATTTTAATAACAAGTAATTCAAATACTGGCCAACCCTGTTCCAGACTTACTTTATCACGTACCAAAGACATATTTTTGTAAAAATAAAATATTAAGAAGTACTAGTTAATTGACAATGCTGTCATTTTGTCGCATTTTTACCTTCTCTGTCCGCTTTGCCGCAGTTTCAACTTCTCACTAGATTTATTGTCTACAAAACAGTATCAAGTGTTGATAGCCTTTTCATAAAATCGGCGAACAGTTTTTTTTTTTTCTATTGATAAGCATACGTTTGACCACTATCTCACCTGATGGTAAGCGATGATGCGGTCAAAGGTGGAGCACGCTTGCCTAGAAGTAACCTATTCACTCTTGACTTAAATACTCTCAGGTTGAAGCTGTCAGGAAACAGACTTTGGCAGGGAATTCCACTCTGTACGCACTGTGATGTGTTCCTAAATCGTTTTGCTCGTGTGGGTGGGATGTCCACCATGTACCGGTGGCGAATCCCCGCACGTCTTGTGGTCCGAAGATGGAATGCTCGTTTCTCAATTGACTCAAGGGCATCAAGCTCTTATTTGGCAGATCCGTTCCAAAGATGAAAGCAGTACTTCGTACGCGATCGAACTTGCGCTTGATAGAGTTTGAGCCGCTGTTTCGGCGTGTAGTACCGACACACCTTTGCTAGGATCCCAACTTTTTGGCAGCCCCTTGAGCTTTTACCGCTATGAAAGGGTCAAAATTGAGGGTAAGTGTTAACGTAACACCAAGAAGCTCAAGTCGGTTGGTTATTGGCACGGTTACACCTCGGAAAGATGAAGCTGGGTGAAATTATGAGATGTGATGGAGTAGGAGCAACACACGAGCTTACACGTACACGTATCTCTCAGCAACAGTGCTGTTGTCTGCATATCCTAAGGTTTTAGTAGATCATTAATATGCAATAGGAACAATTTTGCCGAGAGCACCGACCCCTGAGGAAGGCAGTCTGGACACCTCCGGAGCACTCTTAGATAGACCGTTCCCTCAGGAAATCTGCAATCCAATCACAAAATTCGGTGGGCAGCCTGAAGGCAGGAAGCTTACTAATAAGCCTAGCTTGCCAGACCCTGCCAAACACCTTTGAGATATCAAGGGATACTGCTAGTACCTCACCGTGCTTCTCGATAGCCTCACTCCAAATGAGAATGGCATACGCTAGAATATCTCCAGATGACTGATTTTGGCGGAACCCGTATTGTCGGTCACTAAGGACATTACGCATATAACAACGGCGGCGTGCCGCATATAATAGCAGCGGCGCTCATGTAAAACTACATCGAAATTTTACTGAAAAGATTGTTACATCAGATTTAGGTTCTTGGGTATTTTGGCTAACTAAATATTTAACTAACGTTATAATTATGACAAAGAGTTAAAATATCTTCATACAAACAATTTTTTTCACTGATAAAAAACCATCTCCGAAAAATGCACGGTTTCTGAGAAAAAAGAAACAAATTAACTTCTTATCATTTCATTCGTTTCCATAAAATACTTAGTTCAATTATGATAAGCTGATTTTTTTATAACTGATGTACTATGGAGTAGATTCTGAGTAGAATTACTTAGAAGCTTCCGAGTGCTAAAAATTCTCTAGTGCTATCTCTATCGCTGCTGCTATCTCTATCGGTGTTTTTGGTTATTTTTTCGATTTTTGACACCGACTTCCAAAATTAAAGTTCTACTCTTGCTTCCGTAGTGTTTTGTTTTTGGACGTCGCGAGCGGTTGTATTTTTTGTAAAAAAGTTTTATTATTTTTCAATTTTTAGTGGTATCTGCGTACCCATTAACACACAGAGTACCAGCGCAATGTTACTTTAAGAACTGGTGTAAACACTAATAAAACATGCGATTTCAGCAATCCCGATGCCTCTGCTATCATTTATTGATGAGTTCCGTTTTTTTTTTTTTTTTTTTTACTATAGATAGGCACGCGTTTGACCACTATCTCACCTGATGGTAAGTGATGATGTGGTCGAAGATGGAGCACGCTTGCCTAGAAATAACCTATTCACTCTTGACTTAAAGACTCCCAGGTTGTAGCTATCGGGAAACACAGACTCCGGCAGGGAATTCCACTCCTTAGCTGTACGCATTATGAATGTGTTCCCAAAACGTTTTGTGCGTATGGGTGGGATATCCACCGTGTACCGGTGGCGCATCGCCGTTCGTCTTGTGGTCCGATGATGGAACGGGCTTGGCGGAATTAAATTATGCAATTCCGTCGCACATTCCCCAAAATGGAACCGGTAAAAAACCGACAGGCAAGCAACTCGTCGTCAATGTTCAAGACTTTGGAGCTTCGTCGCGACAAGCCTCTCACTGCCGATGATCCTCTTGGCTCGTTTCTCAATTGTCTCAAGGGCATCAAGTTGGTATCTGGCAGATCCATCCCAAAGATGAGAGCAGTACTCCATACACGATCGAACTTGCGCTTGATAGAGTTTGAGCAGCTGCTCCGGCGTGAAGTATCGTCTCACCTTTGCCAGAATCCCCAACTTCTTTGCAGCCACTTGAGCCTTAGCCTCTATGTAAGGGCCAAAATTGAGAGTAGATGTTAAGGTAACCCCAAGAAGCTCAAGTTGGTCGGTTATCGGCACGGTTAAACCTCGGAAAGATGGAGCTGGGTGGAATTGGCTCCTTTTGGCGGAAAATAGACACGCTTGGGTCTTAGCAGCATTGAACTTGACCAGATTGGCATCGCCCCATTCAGAGACTGCCTGTAAGGACACGTTCAAGCGCTCAACCATTGCCTCCCGGAGAGACCGCATCTGCGACCCACCAGCTCGTGCGTCGGATACGTATCTTTCAGCAACAGTGCTGTCGTCTGCATACCCAAAGGTACCGGGTTTAAGCAGATCATTAATATGCAGCAAGAACAGTGTTGCCGAAAGCACCGAACCCTGAGAAACCCCGGCATTAATATCCAGCAGTCCAGACGAGCAGCCATCTATGACCACTCGGATAGACCGATCCCTCAGGAAGTCTGCGATCCAATCACACAAACCGGCGGGCAGACCGAAGGAAGGAAGCTTACTAATAAGGCTATCGTGCCAGACCCTGTCAAAGGCCTTCGAGATGTCAAGGGAGACCGCTAGTGCCTCCCCGTGCTTCTCTATGGCTTCACTCCAGATGTGAATGGCATACGCTAGAAGATCCCCTGTTGACCGATTTCGGCGGAACCCATATTGACGGTCACTAAGAATATCATTCGCTTCTAGGTACGCCAGGAGCTTATGATTCAGCACGCGTTCCATAGTCTTACAAAGTATGGACGTTACCGAGATGGGTCTATAATTCGACGGGTCAGCTCGACTACCCTTCTTGGGCACGGGCTGCACGTTAGCTTGCTTCCAAGCCTTCGGCACTTTTCCAGTCTCAAACGAAAGGCGAAATAGGCGTGTCAAGATCGGAGACAACTCAGGCGCACAAGTCTTCAGAACAATTGCCGGTATCCCGTCGGGACCACTAGCCTTGTTCACATCTAGGTTACGCAGTACCCTACGGACGTCCTTCTGATGAATGCGAATACTAGACATACTCGACTCGCATCCACCAGGAGAAGCAGGGGGCGTCGCGCCACCAGGATCCAGACGTGAAGATTCCGCAAACAAAGAAGCAAACAAGTTCGCTTTCTCCTCAGCGGAGTGGGCCAGCGTCCCGTCGGGTCTCAGCAGTGGTGGTAGTGAGGGGCGGCAGAAGTTCGATTCGACCGACTTAGCCAGGGACCAAAAAGCCTTACTACCTGCTAGGTATGAAGCAAGTTTGTTCCCTATTCGGCTAATGTGGTCAAACCGAGCCCTCCGCAACACTTTCTTGCAGGACTTGGCAGCTCTGTTGAAGGCTCTTTTCATCCGACTCGCGTCATTTGCTTTGCGCTTACGAGCGTCGACCCATGCCAGGTACGCCGCGTGCTTAAGCGCATCAGCGCGATTGCACTCGGCACCAAACCGAAGCCGAGCTTCGCCAGATTTCGCTATGTCAGAGAACGGAATGTAGTACTCCATTCCCCTCCGCAACACATCCGACACGGCGTCCGCGCACGACGACGCATCAGTGGAAGAAAAACAAGTAGGCTGCCAAGGGTAACATGCGAAAAAAGATCGCATGTCATCCCAATCTGCTGACCTGTATCGCCATACCCGCCGGGTGCCTCTTGGGCTAGGATCGGGCGGGGAGTAGACGGATACAGACTTCACCAGACAGTGGTCGGAACTACCCAGTGGTGAAGAAATTGACACCGAATAGCGGTCTGGATCTGTTGTCAGCAAAAGGTCCAAGCAATTGGCAGTGTGCGAATCAACATCGGGCACCCTCGTTGCTCCCTGGACCAGCTGGGTAAGATTTAACGCAAGCGCTAGCTTTCGCGTCTCTCGTCCAGCATGGTCAGTGCACTGGTATGGGAAGAGCCACTCCTGATGGTGGGCATTGAAGTCCCCCAGTAACACCAATTGGGCAGAAGGGTACCGCTGCTGAGCCGCATCCGCCGCCTCACTCAGGTGCTGTGTAAGCCCAGTTGTCTCCAAATCACCGCTGTGCGAACGGTAGACGCAGGCGTAGACAATTTTGTCTAAGCCTGTGTCCACTATAGCCCACAGCGTCGAGAACCTGGAGTCTTCAAGGTAACGGAGACGCCGATAGCAGATGTCGTCCCGGGCGTACATGCATACGCCCGCGTGTGGTCTGAAGTGGTGCTCCAGGGTAAACCCTGGGTAAGACAGGTATGACACGTCCGACGGACATCTGATCTGCGTCTCCGACAGGAACAAGAGCGCTGGTTTCTCGGTCTCAAGGTGGTGATGGACTGCAGCGAGATTTGAGTGCAGACCTCGTATGTTAGAGTGGTGCACTTTATGCGAAAGGGCGTGTTGCCGCTGTACAGCTTTTCTCTTTTTGCCCCTGTTCATAATAAAAGTGAGTGAGGTTGAGGAGAAGGAAGTGAAATGAGGTTCTATACTGCTAACCCTCAGGCACGCCCTGACAGGACGACATCTTTGGGGGACTAGTCTGGAGACTGCGGGGACGCCCGAGCCCCCCCGGCAATGACCATCGGGCCCTTTCATCTAGTCGCCAACCAGCACGATGATGCATTCCGGGATATTTCGCCAGTTGGCGGGGCAGCCTTTCATGTGTGGCTAGCACATTACTTGGGCCCCCAACTACCTGGCGGTCGGCCAGCGGCGCACCGTGCCTCGGATCCCGCTACCCTCCGCGACTAGTCTCCCGATACGCCCACGCCAGGGCAAGCCTGGTTGGTCTGCCTGCATTGGAACAACTATTTCGACCAAACTCCTCAGAATTGGCTACACTGAGCATCGTACCGGAACGCAGCTAAGCCGCTTGGCGGTACGTCTTTGCCCAGTGGGTGGTCACAAAAGCCATCGGCCGAAGCCTACCACCAGTTAGTGTCACCTGATTAGCACCACCCGGGGACCACGTGTAGGGTCTAAAATTTGGGTATTCTCCTACGGACGCGGGTGACTCGGCCCCCAAAGTCCGTTGCCTACCTTCGAAGTTCTTTGTCAGATCTTGACCAAATCGAAAAGGGACCAGTCCAGGAAAAACTTTTCCAAACACAAAAAGAATCATCCAAATCCGGCTGACAATTGGCGAAAATATCGCTGAACATTTTTCATGGGATCTCATCATTCAGATCCTAATTTATTACTTCCGTCATCAGCTCAGCAACATGAGGTGATGATTACCAGACCCAAATATCTAACTTGCGTTA
Source organism: Lacanobia oleracea (assembly GCA_950371165.1). Lineage (NCBI taxonomy): Eukaryota > Metazoa > Arthropoda > Insecta > Lepidoptera > Noctuidae > Lacanobia > Lacanobia oleracea. The sequence goes on along the minus strand of OX493390.1, from coordinate 3,571,215 downwards.
GAAAGTTAAAGAATATCATTGTATTGCCCTCAATTTTCATGGGATCCCATCACCAGATTCTAACATGATGACAACAAGACCAATCGGGAAGTATACCCTTTCAGATGAAACAAGGAATTTTCAAATCGGTTCATATATGACGGAGTTATGAGGTAACAAACATAAAAAAAATTCAATCGAATTGAGAACCTTCTCTTTTTTTTGAAGTCGGTTAATAAATAATGATTTGTCTGCGTTCAATATTTTACTTTATTCTACGTCTAATTAATGTTTATAAGAGTGCTCCTTTTTGTTAATATTTTGACAGCAGAAACTTATGAAGTTTGTGTGCGAGCAACACTGAATCAGTTGGCGGTTTGAATTCATTTATTTATTCACAAAATCCACAGCTCATTAACAATTTTACTTAAAATAAATGAACCGACCTTACAGCCAATTACGGATTTACAATTTACTAACTATTATATGCATCAGAAACAAACAGAATGGAACAGAACAGAATCAAACAGAATGACATGCTAGCACCATCTAAGCATATGAGAGTGTGTGGTGTGAGTGTGTGTGAAGTGGTGTGATCCACGTGAAAGCATACGGGGTCCGCGTGAGGTGCATGGTGCCCCTCGGCGCTTTCGAGTTACCATTCATTTAAAAAATTCGCCCTTAATAAAGAAAAAACATTAATACTTACAGTATCTAGAAGATCAACGATTTTCAGTAAAAAATAGTAATAAACCAATGTGGCTACTCTCAGGGGCTTTGGTTCATTTGAAAAGTCGACAGGTTCACAAATCCATTTGTAGTCCCATCCCCACCCAATGATTATCGACTGTAAAAATATTTAAAAACATATTACTTTTTGTAGAAACCAGTTTGAAATGTTTCTATATAGATTTTTTTTTTATTTGTAATGGGTTTGCTCTTGACTCTAGTCTATGTCAGAGATAACAGAGACAAAGTCTACGATGGAGCGAGCCTAGATGTATTAAAACTTGCGCACGATGATTAGTTGTTTCGAAATTGCACACAAGGTGGACCGATGACCTTGTGAGCGTCGCGGGTGGCCGATGGATACGTGACGCACAGGACCGGTTGTTGTGACGACACTTGGGGAGGTCTATGTCCAGCAGTGGACGTCTTTCGGCTGATGTGATGATGATGATAAAGTATATGATTCGAGTACACAAAAACATGCAAAAATTAATTGAAACACGGTGCCTTATATTATCTCGCTGTCGAGATATTTCGATGTTAATAATGAAAGGATTGCTGTGTTTGTTGCCGAGATATCTGTAGAACAATTCTAAATATATCTCTACAATGCGGCACTTTAAGGTGCCACATTTCAAACATTTTTTTTTGTATTCTTGTACTCTACCTAATTCAAGAAAATATAAAATGACAATTGGTGACCAGGCAATTTGAGTCCACGCCCTGAAATACCCTTTTATTTTAAAAATGCTCTTTGCTACAATGGAATGTAGTAAAAAACGTGTTAGGTCTACCAAAAAGCACATGGAATAAGAGCAAAATGACGATATCAGATAGATTTAAAACATAGAACAGTACAAAACACTTACATTAACAAATAAGTATATACAAGCCACTACTTGTAGGGCATTATACACCATAAGTAGTATGTCTAAATTATAAGGCTGTCGATTCTTCATATGTTTTGGTCCCCATTTTAATACAAACATTAAATAAAGACCAAGAATTGTTAGAGTTTGGTACGGCTTAGCCACAAGAAACCATCCTTTAGTTCTGGGATCTGAAATTAAATTTAAAAAAGTTATATTATTATAAAGACTGCTGGGGTTTGAAGTTGGAGCAACACTATCTAACACCAAAAGTGAAATATAACCCAACTCTTTCGAACACTTTGTTTTTATTAAATCAAACAAACTAGCTTCGATGTACCTAAATATGTACATTTATTAAGACAATGCAATTGATAATTCAGTTCATCATGCTTACATTCCAATTACAAATCAAATCTTTGATTTCATGTTAGAATGCCTAAATAAACTTCATCATTACGACAATGGAATTAAGGAATGTCAATTTTTACCTGGTAATTCCTCGAACAATAGCTGATATCCTTGCCAAGCCATGCCAAGAACCACCGCCATTTTAACAATCAAACCGTCCAATTCTGCCTTTCTTCTTTCTGTCAACTTTATCACACCACGTTGTCAGTAGCAGCGTAGAGGTCGCCAGTACTCCAAAAAGATTTGCTTCTACCAAACCACTTACTTCAAATAATTATTTTGTATTCCTTAATATTTTATCGCCTAGTTTCCTAAACTTTACTTCAGCATCTACAATCGTATCCCCACTCCTTGATTTAACCTGTTTTGTTTTTATTTTGTCGTTTACATTTTTATGGACCTACTATAACGAAAACTATCGTACGACTAATACGATTCTTTTAAATTTAATTCGATAATTGATTCAGTGTTAAGGGGTTTAAATATATTTGCATTTTAATTACTTATGCCACCAGTTTTCGTTGGAAGAAAATAGTACAAAAGGACAAGTTGGTTCAGTCTTTAAAGCATGTACTTTGAGATTTTGTAGAAACAGTCTGTTTAAAGTTAATAAATTGTTGCATTGCATTTTCACAGGCGCCTGTATAACTTTGAATGTATTATTTTGTAAATACGAATTTTGTTTTATTGAGCTCGCATTTTCCACTATCTTATCTGATTTTAAGCGACGATGTTACTGATTAATGGTCACACTTATCTAGATGTATGTAGGCAAACTATTCACTATAACATTCACCCCCGCTTACTGAATGAAGAATTTGAAGGGGAAACTCAAAATCTGTCAAATTTTAGCATTAAAATAGGCATCAATGCCCTTACCTCATAACTCAAAATACTCAATTCAAAAACCGGCCCAAAGACACCTTTTTTTAAGGATGGGAAATCATCAAAACCCAAAGCGGGAGGAATCACCTCCCGCTTTGGGTAAAGCAGAAGGGATTGTCAGACTCTTACTGACTAAAACCCATCCGTGTTCCTCCTAGTGACCTTTGCGTTCCAGGGTATGGTGCCTCTTTCGAACGAAGTCCGCAGGCCCGCCCCTAAGACGCCTAGGTTATTCTCTACGCCACAGATTTTAAAACTCTTTCGTATGATTACGAAGATATTCTGCCAAGGCACAATAATTGCTGCAATGCCTTGCTTGTGCATTGCAAATACAGAGAACATGGCTTTGAAAATTAAATTGATCTTAAAAACTGTTTATTGAGCAATAGTTTGTTGATTGGAATCTCAGCGTGAAAAGTTCCCGGTAGCGTTAAAACACGACACGAAAGACGTGACATAGAATGTTAGCCACCGAGAAGGGGGTGGGGGAACAGTCCCAAATCTTACACAAAGTGGACTCGGCCATAAGCAATCTTCCTGGCGCCTCCGAACCAGAACCCGGGCCAAATGGCTCAGGGGTCGCAAAGAGGGAATGCTTTGACGCTTCGGCCTCGTCGAGCACGCAAAGGGCAGGTTAACCCAAAAAATTTGTCCAGACTGCTCAAGGAAAAAAAGAAAGCGTTTATTGGGGATTCGCAGAAGACAAAGTAAAATAAATAAAAAACAAGGGGAGCAGAGGCCCTACGCGCGGGCCACAAAGGACATTCCGGTACGGCCCACCGTACCAATCCGCTTTCTCTCCCCCTCCAGAGACTTGACACCCAACAAAGCCACGCGTAATAATTATTCATGGAGACTAACTCGGCCTTCCACGGCGGTTACTCTCCAGCAGCGGTTGGCACCGCGCAGATGAGGCGCGGTAACCAGATTAGGGCATTATGTGCCCTAATCTGGTTGAATCTGAATATGCCCAAAATAAGACTTCCAGAGAGTCTGATCGTTATGCGACAGACCGACCGTGTCTTTGTTCCCAGATAATATCTACACTTTGGAGCCGCGCTATGTGTGTGTGTACATACGTTAATAATGGGGATATAGCGTGGCCAAAGTGTACTGATTCTGAACATTTGGTAAAACATCGGGAGTTGGTCACAAAGCAACTTCTCTCGGTAGGATTAACCACGGGATATATTTGTTATTGTAAATCACTGCTAATGAACACAAACAAAGAAACAACTAACCGACTGAAATATACCATACATGCTGCAAACTAAGGGCTTCACATGCCAAGAGACAGAAGTAAATTACGCAAACAATTTAACAGAGTAACACTATGGTTCCTGGAAATCTACCGAATCTGAATTGCACATAGATAAATAGGGTCTATGACCAACATTTCCTAACCCACTTGACTATTAGCGAGTAATAGTCAAGTGGGTTAAATAATGTTGATCACAGACTGTACTATTTGCTCAGCACGAGGTAAAAGTCATTTTTATCCCCAAAACTGGCTACACACCACCCAAAGCATACAAACCAATGAGTTTGACCTTCTTCTCGCAAAACCCTGGAGAGATTCTTTGACAGATATATGCGGTATAGAACTTTGAAAAGAACACCATGCCTACTCTTCCCTACGTGGAAATCAACCGAATCTGCGCATCACAGCTAGGTTTCAAAAGTTAAATGCGCCATGAATTACAAATGTTCCTCACTAGCTGTTTTTATTGACACCTAGGGCGCCTTTGACAAAACCATGTTTCAGAGCATCAGCACAGCCCTTAGAAGGCATGGTCCTGCATAAAATATTACAGCCACCTAAATACCAGCTTGCTGCACGGTGGAACACAGAGCTAAGAGGCTCATTGGCGACGTAAAACTGGTGGATGCCAAGCTACACAACTTGGCTCATCGCCACTTGTTGTCTGCTTGACGGTCTTCTATAGATTGTACTTCGGTGAGTGTGCCCAAGACCTCGTCCCACCGGCCCTCTTCTACCATCAGACTTCCAGGCGCACTGCAAATGGTAAGTTGTTATTTGTTGCAGTGCGCCCTACCATGTTTCTATTCCTTCCATCAATTTGCACTAAGCGTTTCCGAACGTCTTTTATAATGCGCACAGCATAGGAGTGGAACTCTTTGCCAGCGTCTGTGTTTCCAAACGCTTACAACTCTAATCTCTTCAAAGTTAGAGTGAACAAGCTCCTTCTGGGTAAGCTCGCTCCATCGTAAACTTTGTCTCTGTCATCTCTGACTTAGACTAGAATCAAGAGCAAACCCATCACAAATATAAAAAAAAGGTCTGGACTAGACCCAAAGCGGCTGGATCACAATGATGGTTAAGTTGATAGCTGTTCATGCTACCGTTAAAAACACAACAAAGGCCATCGTGGCAATTTTATCAGTACTGATAACACTCAATAGTTATACAATACAGTTATCAGATCAATCATCGTTGGCTCGCTAGATTGACCGACTTGGGCACGGCACAAAAATACTTGGAAAATTTACAGCGAATTTCACAATCACTACATCTTATAGTGCAAGAGGAAAAAACTGATAAAAACTAAAGATTATAAAATGATTACTCGAGCCCCAAAGACAAAATTTTATTTAACCCTTCAAAATTTATTTTGAAGGATTAAATAAAAGCACCAGAACTAGAGTATGAGTTTTTTCCAGCCACCTCAACAGTAAAATATCCAGACCGCTAGGGACACTCAAAATTGTCTACCGAAATGCGTGGTTATTACCCTAGCGATCCATTCCATAGAAGCCAGGAGAGTCACGAAAACCCAAATTCGCACACTCTCAGACAGTGCCTCAGCTTTCCAATCCCTAGGGAAAAACTTTACTGTGCTAGAAACTTATACAAAGAATAGCAAAATGCGCTAGAACGCGTCGCGGTGACCAACTGCAACACTTTAATGCTGCAGTGGATAAGACAGTCCAAGGAGGCTATGCCATCCTTGAAGCTAACCAAGCGCATTCCGTGACTGGAGAGAGGCAGCCTACGAATGGTGACGGGAACCATCACCGCTACACTACTCGCTGAAGAAATACTTCACATGATAAGTATAACGGACAGTCTTCTATGTAGAGCATGCATGGAAGACGAGGACCTCTCGAGTGCAGAGGCGTCACTGAAATATTGAAGCCAAACAATAGAAACACCGAATTCTCTTACATACATTCTGATTTCTATCTGGAAGGTATTAAAATATATTTCGTGGTGCTTGGTAACTGGGTTTAACCCAGTTGTATATGTCTCTTGGTACTTATTGGCAGCTCTGTCTCCTGCGTGATCGGGAGTGGAAATTCTATTTTTTTCCTACTCCTCCGCTGTACATTTCAAATTAATTTTGTTGCAGGATCCAAGACAGTTGAATCATTTCTCTGGGACTTGTCGGTCTTCATTGACTCGGTGTTTTTCTGGTGTCGCCACTGTTGATTCTGGCTTTCAGGTGTTGCAGTGGTTGAGATTGTATGGCGGGCTTGTCCCACAAAAAATACTTTCATCTATACTAATATATAAATAAGAGTTTGTTTGTTTATTTGTTTCTCAATTTCAATTTCTCTCTCTCTTTTCTTCTTATAGGTTTTCCAGTTATCTATTGGAAAACACAGTTTTGGTGATCGGAGGGGCAGGGGAATAGTACATTTTCATCTATTTTCTTGAATAAATTCAGAATGGATTTTATTTCAAGTAAAAATAAGGAAAATTTTAAAGGTTATTACGACTCTTACAATAAACTCTTTGATTTCATGTGTCACACCACACAGCTGAAAAAACTTTTATTTATTAATTTTGTAATTTTCAACCGACATACAGACAACCGAGTTATTGTTAGTCACACAATATTAACTATAATAATAAAGAAATCGCAGTAAGGAACCTTAGACTTGGCACGACTTTGTCTAGATTTTATTAATTTTTAGAGACAAACAAGCAGCTCCATTGAGACTTGGCTAGTTTTTTACAGAATGTTTTTGATGGGATTACTCTTCTTTTTGTAGAAGTAATTTTTTTTATGTACCAATATAGTAGAAGGGGGCATCACCATATCTCTAATACAGCTGAGACTAGCTGAGGGTTCTTCATCAGATACTTCAGACCTTCGATTTTTGACATCAAATGAAGCGGCCCATCAAGTTGAATATTTTTTGTAAAGGCGGTATGTCGATCTCTAATAGTTTGGTTGGGCTCTTGTGTTTTCTAATCAAGGTCACCAGGTACTCCAGATCTTCGATTATCCTAGTTTTTATATATTAAACCCTAACTCTGTACCAAATTTCAGCTCTTTGAGTTTATGGGAAGTACTAGTTCTATTCTGATGATCATGAGTGAGTGATTGTCATAAATGTGAAACTTTGCTTTCGCTTAACTTCGGAACTAAATGACTTAGACTTGAAATTTTGGATTTTAACTGGATTTTTTTACTGGATGACGAAAATTTCTGCGGTCTGGTCTTATCCAGAGGTTCTCAAATAGGGGCCTGAAAATGCGGCGAAATGGTTCCAGTAAAGGATGGTACGGCAGTGTTTGCTTCGCGCTCGATGTGCCCCCCGATCTATACTTGTATACAAAGCTAAAGAGATTTTTTCTTTGTTTGTTTGCTTGAACGCGCTAATCTCAGGAACTACTGGTCCGATTTGAAAAATGCTTTCAGTGCTAGATAGCCCATTTATCGAGGAAGGCTACAGGCTATATATCATCACGCTAAGACCAAAAGAAGTGGAGCAAACGATGATGCGCGGGTCAAATAGTAGATAGAATTGTATAGGATTATTATTGGAGATATAGAATTGTTCTTCTGATGTAATTGTTTTTCAACCAAGAAAAACTCCTATTTAAATCAAATGAAACAAAAATTCAAATTGTATTCCAATTGCAGAAACGGCTTCTGATGTAGTGTTAAATAAAAAATATTTACATAAGTAGAAGTCATTGTAAGCTAAGTTTGAAAGTCAAACAGTTTGTGTCATTGACATTGTAAATAGATAACTTATATTTTGAACCTTAGTTAAATGTTGTAGGGATAGGAATTATTCTTGAGTGAATTTTGTTTCGTGAAATGAAACTTCACGGTATACCTGTTGGGTTTGTCAGTCCCGACTTTAAAGTGATTATTTTTTACTAGTTGTGGTAACTGGTTTATTTAATAGTATAGATTAAAAAAATTTTAGATAAATCTAAAATTACTTTCATCTATACTAGGGGTATATAGTAGGGGAAAAATGAAGAAAACAAATCCACCATATCAAACTACTTAAATAAATAAAAAAATTGTAATAAAAGGTTATGCTTTTAACAAAAAGCAGGCCTTTTTACACTTAAGTGAAAACAAAAGAAATCTCAACTAAACTTTAGAAAATAGGAGGCACAAGACAAAGACTATAGATAATGCTATAACAATCAGTCCTTGTCACTCCCATCAACAGGTGTAGGCAGAGGTGTAAGGTATAACCTCTGAATTTGGCTCGAGGTTTATTGTGTTTTTTCACCATCCCAGCTGACTCCGGACTAAAGTAGTGGCTATAAGGCGTCAGTTGGTTGATAATGATCAGCTTCTGAGAGTGGTGACGCAGAAACATCATATTTTAACGGAATACAACGCACCGGTTTAAGTTGACGGGTGGGTCTGACAGACTCTACCAGGCATGCCCAGAGTTAAAAAAAAATATTCTTTTTTTAAGAATGGGATATAATCAAATGACTTCTATTTTGGGTGGAGCGGAAGGGAGTGTCAGACTCTTACTGATTAAAACCCATCCATTTTCCTCTAAATACCCTTTGCATTTCAGGGCCGCGGTGACTCTTTCGAACAAATTCTGAAACTCAAGCAAACAGATGCCTCTTGGCCTTATTGTAATGTTTCAGCAGCTCAGTGTCAGTGAACGAAAGATGTAGGAAGGGCAGGTCGGCTAACTCAGATGCGGTACGCAAATCTGATAACTTGTTTGTTGATAAAGTCATGTACGGTGCGTCTTAAAAGGCTACTTTAGCAGAATCATAATAATTAAAAATAAATTTCATTTAAAAAAATTAATAAATATCATTTTCATCTCTATCGCTAACGCATTAGGTTCAAGGCTTCAGTTTAAAGTTTAATAAACATTTTACACATCAAAGAAAATTTGGTGAAGAACATTGACCTTCACTGACCAAAAAGGGCCAGTTAATGTTGTTTCGTTACTAATACTAATACGTGATGAGGTGTTGATGAGGTCATTGACCTGCAGTTGTTTTTCTAGTATCAAATCACGTGCCTATGCACATGGCATTAGTTATTATTTTATCGATCTGGTAACACCTTTTTAACCGACTTCTTCAAAAAGGAGGAAGTTCTATGTTCGGCTGAATGTATGTTTTTTTTTTTTTTATGTATGTTCATTGTGTAATACACCCACACCCACCACACAGACTCACACCCATACACACATACACACACTCACACGCACACACCATACTAATCAACACACTAACACACACACAATTTTTTTTTTTACTCTTTGTGTACCATACAGTAGAATGACACAGTCCACTTGTGATAAGTTTTTGTCTAATTACTGTAACCTTAGACCGCAAACTACCTCTTAAAATACAGGTATACCCTAGCTTAAGAGGTAGAGTATTAGGTACTCTTGTACAGAACACATAACATTAAATGTATGTACTTATCAAACTGTAAGTCAAACTCTGTATGTTTTTGGGTAAATAAAGATTTATTATTATTATTTATTATTATTGATTTCTGCGCCAGTTCTAGACTGATTTTAAAAATTCTTTTTCTATTCGAAATTCTATACTCCTCAGGTGGTTCCATTGTCACCAAATCAGAATCTGATGATGGGATCCCATAAAAATCGAGGGAAACCCTCAAATTTTATAAGCACATACACTGTTTATCATAAACTTTCTAACGCAATTCAGATATTTATGCCTGGTGATCATCATCTTATGGTGCTGAGCTGATGATGGAAGTTATAAGTCAGGATCTGATGATGGGATCCCATGAAAAATGTTTGTTCAGCGATATTTTCGCGAATTGTTAACCGATTTGGATGATTCTATTACGTTTGGAAGACTATTTTCTCGGACTGGTCCCATTTTAATTTGGTGAAGATCTGATGAAGAACTTCGGAGGTAGGCAACGGAACTCTTCAAATGATAGCAAACGGATCGGGATTTCTGTAATCGCATGTCTGTTGATTGTTTACACCAGTTCATAACATAATATCACACCGGCACGCTGTGCTTGTGGTTTCACTTTTTAGTGGTACCTGCGTACCACTAAAAAGTGAAAAATAAAAAACTTTTTAACAAAAAATAAAACCAACTTCCAAAAACAAAACACTACAAAATAAAAAATAACTTTAATTTCGGAAGTCGGTGTTCAAACACGAAATAACCAAAAACACCGACTTCTGAAATTAAAGTTATTTTAACTTTGTACCTAGTGTTTTGTTTTTGGAAGTCGGTTTTATTTTGTCTTAATGTGTGTCAATTCTCAAGGATATCGTCCGCCACGGAGCTAGTGCAGGAGTCTATCAGTCACCGCGGCCCCGGAAGGCAAACGGCATTAGAAGGAATAGGGAAACGTATGGGTTTTAGTCAGTAAGAGTCTGACACTCCCTTCCGCTTCGCTCAAAACGGAAGGAGTTATTTGATAATAAATGATCCTCGTACTGACTAAAACCACACGGTGTTCTGCAACTCCCTCGGGCCTTGGTGCTGGAGTGCTGCGCACCTTTTCACGCTCTCCCAGCTAGATATAGAGTCACATGAGTTCATGGAGATCCTCCTATTACCACTTGCTACCGCATTTGGCCACAATCGGGTATTTGAGTAGTGTGAAAAATCTAAATTAATGATGAGTTATAATGAAAGATGATGTTAAAATATTACTGAGGAGCTCGTGGCTAAATAATAACAGCCGCACGGGTCGATTTTAAAGGTTAAGCAACGCTTGCCAAGGTTGGTCTGTGGATGGGTCACCATCTTAACATACCGAGTTTCCTCCGCGCCTCGGAAAGCACGTTAAGCCGTTGGTCCCGGCTGTCATTTGTAGATCTTTGGCACTTAACGTGCTTTCTAAAGCACGGAGAAAACTCGGTATATTAAGATGGTCACCCATCCACAGACCAACCTTGGCAAGCGTTGCTTAACCTTAGAGAGTGACCCATGTGGCTGTTATTCTTTAGCCACGAGCTCATCAACAATAAGAGACAATAATAAAAAAAAATACGATTAATAGTGTTGTGAACTTTATATTTGTAAACAAAATACATCAGTTTTGTTCTATTTACAAACGAAAAATTATATTGCAACAAAACCTGCAACATTCAACTAAAAATGTATTTTCTTTTATAATCAGAGATAAATCTTATAATTACAATCTGAAGGAAACAGAAAATTATACAGGTTTTAACTTCATTGATAACCTAACAGTGGGTCAAAGTATTCAGAAAACACGTTTCAAAATGGGATCAAAACTGTATTTTTCACGCATGTAAATTGGATACATCAAATCTTATTCGTTAATTGTATGTGAAACTTGTATCAAAATCCATCGCGTCGTTTTGAAGAAGCAAGTAGAGAAAGGTAACTTTTTTATACTCTTTTTAGACGATTATTCAACACGCAGATAACTTTTTTTCAAAGACGTTTCATTTTAAATAACGAACTTAAAAACAATCCAACAAAATAAAAACGGTTATTTTAGACAATGTAACGCGGATTTCAACAGGTCCTCACTTTCATTTACAAAATTTAAAAATACCGGAAATTTTATGTTAATAATTACTTTTTTTTGTTAAATTTAAATAGTTCATTACATACAAAATATAAATATTAGAATGTATGTACAATATAGAAAATTCGTATATTTGCTTCTTCATACATAATTTCAGATATTATTATTTGTTTTTTTGTGACAATAAACAATCTTTCTATGTTCTTCTTCTTTTCTGGATCCCTAATTTTAACCCCTACAAGATTACCATTAACTTAAAAACCATGAAAGTTAAAGTAACCTTCTATCGTTGCACGTGTGAACATAACATAAAACTAACGCACTTGAGTACCTAATTAAATTCACTAATTATTTCTGCGTTCCACTATGACGCAGTAAACGACGTTCGCTTCATTGTCACAAGGTTAAAATTGAATTGCATTATTGCATTCTTAAAAATAACATCGTTTAGTAAACTTAAAAAATAATATTCTTCGTACTCCCAAAATGTGAAAAACATACAAAGAGCAAAACCACAGAACAGAAAAAACAGTAGTTTCTGTGTTTTCTGTTCCGTGAGCAAAACGAACTCATCCGTTGAAGGTTTTGTACTATGGATAGAAATCATAAAAATAAACATTCCATTTTTGAAATCACACAGCAAACAGCATCAAGCAAAATCAAAATCATACAGCATCAAGCAGGAAACTTATAACACCGGCCCCCAGTAACACGGGACTAACCCCATGGAACCCAATATATCCATTATGTAAGACTTAAACATGATGATTTATAATTTTGAATCAAATTTTTCCAACGCCTAGCCATATAAGAATAGCAACAAAAATATTAGCGTTTTAGTACATCGTTTTAGACAGGAACTTAAAACCGGCTAGGTTTAAAAAAATACATAACACGATCCATTCATTCCATTGTTATCAGGATCTTTCAAACGTTAAATTATCTATACCTAACAAACATTACATTGCATTATGCATGTTTAAAAAATAGCATTTACAACTTTAAATGTTTAGCTGCGTATATACATAAATACTTAGTAATCTTAATATATATAAATCTCGTGTCACAATGTTTGTCCTCAATGGACTCCTAAACCACTTAACCGATTATAATAAAATTCGCACACCATGTGCAGTTCGATCCAACTTGAGAGATAGGATAGTTTAAATCTCAAATTATAGTAGGTAGGGTAGGTAGGGTAGGTAGGGTAGGTAGGGTAGGTAGGGTAGGTAGGGTAGGTAGGGTAGGTAGGGTAGGTAGGGTAGGTAGGGTAGGTAGGGTAGGTAGGGTAGGTAGGGTAGGTAGGGTAGGTAGGGTAGGTAGGGTAGGTAGGGTAGGTAGGGTAGGTAGGGTAGGTAGGGTAGGTAGGGTAGGTAGGGTAGTAGCCAGTTGACGGGAGCGAAGCCGCGTGGGTCAGCTAGTTCATCTATAATTTTCTACTCTAAAATCACGAAAATCATGTTTCATTGTACAGATCAATTAACTACTCTAAAACGGGTACAGGCCACTTTGTCCATTTTATATATATATAAACAAAAAGTATAATCTGGTACAAAATACGGCCAATACTGCAACCACAATCTTCTCACTCAGCTTCGATAAAAAGCCAAAGTATCAATATAACTTAATCCTTTTTCTGACAAGCCGATATAAATGGTTTTTTGCTTCCCTGCATGTAGCTGTTATAGTAGAACTTTCCAAACATATAGAAGAAAGCAAAGCAGTTGAACATCACCAGGGTGCTCAAGTATCTGGGGTAGTTGCAACTACTTGAAGTTAAACTATTCACGTTCAGGTATACCACAATGCAGAACTGGATCTAGAAGAGAAAACGATTGATTAAAAGAAAGGTTATATCCTGAAATTTTATGATTTGCGCCAGACAAATGTGCAATAACGGTCACTGACCGACATACATTCCTTGACTTTCTTAACATCAAAAACAGAAAAAGACATAAAGCTGTCATGTCTTTGATCCTTTACGTTCTCTAGTAATGAAAAACGGTTAATTATTTATTGTTCTACGGAGAGATATTAGGAAAAGTTCAATGTACTGTATTGCAATTTACTCTAGAGCCTATCATATAAGTCAACAGGCTACTTCTAGGCAAGCGTACTTCATTGTCGACCACATCATCGCTTATCACCAAGTTAAAATACGCCTGTTTTTGTATTCGTGTTAAACATAACTTAAAAATTAATTACACTATGTTGAACGAATAAAACTCAAATTTTTCATACTTATCTTAAATTATTAAGAAATATTCTTCTAAACTTTTTTATTATTATTAAGATTCTTAAGTAACTTATATTTTTTCAGAAAAAATACGACTATCTACAACTACTAGGTACTACGTCTACGACATCATCGCTTATCAATTTAAGGCGGAGATACCTGAGAGTTTCTGATTTAGAAATGAGAATCACGTTTAAACGGTTAGGGCGGGCGCCTTCAAATTTGTCGCAAAGTGCCGCGCGGCATCAGTACGGCTGCAAATCCATACAAATAATAAAAACGCGGCCGCAGCGCACTTTGCGTTTATTAGTTGATAATAATCTTAATAATAATAAAAAGTTGGTGTCCCATTCCATTTGAAATGTCTAAAGAGGCCTCTGCGAGTTGGCATCGGCCCCTCGTACGCCTACCAAAGGACCGGGTCTCTAGGGACCCGAGAATGTCAAAAACACAAATAAAAAGTTAATAAGATTTTTTTAATAATTTAAGATAAGTATGAAAAATTTGAGTTTTATTTTGTTCAACATAGTGTAATTAATTTGTAAAGTTATGTTTAACACGAATATAAAAACAGGCGTATTTTAATGAAATATATATATCTCGAGGACAATTTTATTCAATATACGGCTAATCTACATTTTGATATACGACAATTTTTTTAAGGGCTTAGAATAATAAGGCAAGAACAAAAAACTACTGAATTTTGGGTTGACGTTTTTTTCCCTCAAAGTTGCTAGCGTATGTTGTCGCCTTAAGTAGCAGTAAAATGCAAAAATAACATACTAAGTGCCTGAACCTTTCAATTCATCAATATGTTTACTTTGATCTTTTTAGGGTTCCGTAACCAAAGGGTAACCAACAGAACTTTATTACTATGCCTCCACTGTCCGTCCGTCCGTCCATCCTTCCATCCGTCCGTCTGTCTGTCAGCAGGCTGTATCTTGAGAACCGTAATAGGTAGACAGTTGAAATTTTCACAGATTTTTTATTTCAATTGAACTTGAGGTTTATGGTACGGAACCTTTCGTGTGTAAAACCGACTCGCACTTGGCCGGTTATTTCGCTTCGTGACCCGTAATTATGACAATGAGTGACATTAACAGAATGGGAACAGCTAATTACATTCTAAAACTTCAGGATAAACGTGAACCAATCTCCTTACCAGTTGCATTTTAGTGAGGTACTTCTTCCACCACAAGTATTTCTGGTACTGAGGTCCGAGACCGGAGATCAGATAATAAGTGTACATGACAACGTGGATGAGGGCGTTGATGGAACCCTCAGGAACTGCTTGTCCTCCTGAAAATAGATCGATAGTTATGTCATGTAATAGATTATAAGTCTTGAATGAAAGAAGAAAGATTATTATAATCCTCCTGACCGACTTTGGCCATGGCGGCCAATCTCAACGGAGACTAGCCTTCACGGCTCGGGACATATTATAGTGCACAAGACAGTGTTTGTGCAAACACAGGTGCACTTCCTCTTCATCACTCTTATATCCCGACGTGACGGCATTCCGACATGACTGGAGAGAGATTTGGCGCAGAAACTCCGGCTTAACGTGCTTTTTAAGGCACAGAGGTGTCACGCCAACTCCAGACTCCGAGCTGTCACAGAGAAATTCCTAATGGAAAAACCCACTAACACATTTTGCCTGACCTGAGAATCGAATTTAGGCCCCGGACGGTCGTAAGAATAATTAGAAAAGCACGAAAAAATGAAATGATTAACCCACTTTGAAAAAATTTGAATAAGAACAAGAGGATGACGATGATACAAGAACTAGGGCAAAGCAGCATTAACGAGTCTTAGGCACTAGTATTTCTGCCGGCGATCAGCGAGAAGCGAGTAAAGCTTCAAACTCGAAACGAGTTGGCGAGCAGCGAGTAGCGAGAGAAAACTTTCGATAGTTTTGACGCTCGGCTCTCAGCGAGTGCTTTTGTGCGACGGACTTTTAATTGCAATACTCGCTCCGGCCCGCACTTTAGGTAGAAATTACCGCTGTTCGGTGAATTCTGACTGCCAAGCGAGCATCGCCGAGTGAATGTCGCTGAGCGAGTACAATCTTTGCTAATTCTTGTCACTGCGATCAACTAGAGGTAAGAGCCGGCGGCAGTGTGAACAGCCAGCTACCGACTATGAACGTATGTCGTGTCTCTTTACTCATACGCGATCTATATCTTTTGTCCTTTTCCTCAGCGAGCAAATAGACGATAGCTACTCGCGTCCTTGCCGGCGGTGAGACAAGTGCCTTAAGGACTGTGATGTTAATTTCTATGTAAACTGCAATGCTAATTCTTATTACAGTTTTGAGCCGTTGGGGGTCAAAACGCTTGGGTTTTGGTGTCCGAGTGTGCGTCTCCTTTTTGAAGACATATTATCTCTCCGATTGATCGACACTGCGTGACCGGTGGATATTGATGACATAGGTAAACTAGAATTTTTCAAACAAGTGTAACCAACCTGCAGCATATTTGACTCCAATCCATCCGATGATGGGCATGATCGTGTGATGGTAGAGATGCAGGAATGACACCTGCCTGTCCTTCTTGCGTAGCACAAAGAAAACAGTATCGAGAAGTTCTGTGATCTTAGCGAAGAAGAACCACCAGACACCAGTGGCCCACTGAAAATTGAATAAAAAAGGGTTGCATTACAAAAATGTTATAAACTGCACTTTAGAAATATTTTAATTCACCACCTTTTTTAAGGATGGACATGCAATATTTCCACTTTTGCTTTAATTTTAAAGAACTCCGTCTAGAATAGACCACGACATAAATAAGAAATGAAAACGCTTTAATTATTGCCAAAATTTCGTTTTTAAACTGACAGTTTAATGGTTCGCGCAAAAACGGTCGATGACGTCACTCGTGTCTATCACTGGTCAAGAACTGTCCTAACTCAAAGACATAAGGTTGCCTTTTCTTTGGCATAACAGCAGATACGTCACTGAGGAGCTCGTGGCTAAATAATAACAGCCGCACGTGTCGATCTTGAAGGTTAAGCAACGCTTGCCAAGGTTGGTCTGTGGATGGGTGACCATCTTAACATAACGAGTTTCCTCCGTGCCTCGGAAAGCACGTTAAGCCGTCGGTCCCGGCTGTCATTTGTAGATCTTTGGCAGTCGTTACGGATTGTCAGAAGCCAGTAAATCTGACTCCAGTCTTGCCAGTATGTACCGTGTTACCCAGTTACTGGGTTGTGGAGGTCTGGTAGGCAGCCGCTCCACGTAAAACACTGGTATTCAGCTGAATCCGGTTTGACTGGAAGCCGACCCCAATGTAGTTGGGAAAAGGCTAGGCAGATGATGAACAGCAGATACGTCACTGAACGCTGATTGTTGTTTTTAAATACGTTCCGTTTCACGTTACTTTAATTCATTATTTTTTTTTTTAAATCGAAATTATTCAAAATAAAAACGTTGCAATGGCCTTTATTTTATACTTTTTTATCATTTTACTGACAACATTCTCATAAATTCTCTATTTGCATCTTCCCTATTATCAAATGACTCTTCCTGCTCTGGGCAGAGCAGAAGGTAGTGTCAGACTTTTACTGACTTAAAACCCATCCGTATTCCTCCTAATGCCCTTTGCTTTCCTGGGCCGCGGTGACTCTTTTGAACTAATTCCACAGCCATGACAGGCCCTGGCTCCAACGGGGGGCCCGTCTTTTATTATTTTACCTCTTACGATTAAGTTCCATAAATGCTGTAAATTTTTTTTTGACATAATTATCCTATCTTTTTTCCTACTATATTAGAAAGTTTATGAGGATGGATGGATGAATTTTTGTTACTCGTTTACGTCTGAAAGCCTGAAATCTCCATAAAATTTAGCACAGAAGTAGATTATAGTCTGGAACTTCATATAGAACTGAACTTTTTATCCCGGGAGTATGTACCCTTTGAATTATTTTCCACATTACGCGGACGGAGCCGCGGGTGGCAGTTAGTAGCATATTTTGCAGCAAAAAGGAGAAAATAAATAACATAAAATAAACATTTTGTTTTTGCTCTAGTAATTGTAGTTGAGCAGCAGTAAAATTATTAATATTAAGTATATAAAAATTTTTCATTAATTAGTGACAGATATATAACTGACTACTGAAATAGGACTGAACTGTTTATCCCGGGAGTATGTTCCCTTGGGATAAATTCGACATTACGCGGTCGGAGCAATTGTAGTAAAGCAAAATAATGATTAGTATTATGTATTTTTTTTCATTCAATAGTGACAAAATATGTAACTGACTACTGATATAGGACTGAACTGTTTATCCCGGGAGTATGTTCCCTTGGGACATTATACGGGCGGGGCAATGTAGTAGAGCAAAGTAATGATTAATAATTATTATGTCATGCTTTTCCATGAAATTGTGAAGATATGTTATATTCATAGATAACTAACTATGACTACCATTGGGTAAACATAGTTATCGATGAATGTCTGTCACTATTTCTTGGAAAAAACCATACCATAGTATCAAAAGTAAGACATTGTAAATCCCCAGCAGAAATTCACAGAAAAACCTCAGATTGTAACAGATCCGTTAATAAAACCACAGATTTGGAAACAAACTACAAAGATACACATATTATAAAGCCTAGTTCCGTTGTCCGTTCGCTGTCAGTTAGCACATAATTATGTTAAGGTCAAACCTAAGGTGACGCGTATGGGATTCCGAACGATCAGCGAAATACTTGTAAATGTTGACAAAGCAAATATGAGTTACGTGATTTTTCTACGGAATTTGAGTATGTTTGGCATCAAGTAATTTGTACTGAGTCGTCGAATATTATGTAGGAGCGGTAGCTATTTTAAGTTGAATCATTTAGTTGCTTTTTCTTCGTTATTTCCAATATTTTGCAAGACAAACATTAACTTATGCTTCTTGTTTGTTAACAATTTTAGAGTTCCGATGTTAAAGATCCCACCGGCCCCTTTCTACCATCGGACATCCAGACGAACTGCATCTTACCATCCCTACCTTGTGTCTATTCCTCCAATTCGCACTAAGCGTTTTCAAAGGTCTTTTATAATGCGCACAGCAAAGAAGTGGAACTCTCTACCTGCGTCTGTGTTTCCGAAATCTTACAACCCTAATCTCTTCAAAGTTAGAGTGAACAGGTTCCTTCTGGGTAGGCTCGCTCCATCGTAGACTTTGTCTCTGTCATCTCTGACATAGACTAGAGTCAAGAGCAAACCCATTACAAATAAAAAAAAAATAGAAAAATAGAACCTCTACAATTTTTTTTTATTTCTCAAAAAAAAAAATTATTAATGGAGGTACCAAATAGGTTATATTTATTTCAGTTAAAGTACTGTAATTAATAAATAAAATAAAGTGAACCAACAACAACTAATTATTGATTATTGTTTTCATCATTAACAGGAACCCGTTTTCATGTGGTTATACCAACTATTCCATTTACGGAATCCCATTTTTGTTGAACGAGATTTTATGACCGCAAGAGCAATCTCGTTATCAAATTACCAAAAGCTGTACGACTAATGAATAATTACAACTAATTATGATTGGATGATAATTAAAATTCCTTCCAGCGTCAATGCTTATTCATCAGTCATAATAACTTCTATTTATAACCTTCTTTGAAAATAGCGTCTTTAAACCCTTTTCTTTACAAATAATTCTTATTCTTCCTTATTCTTTAAATAATAACGATATTGTAATTATGATCCTGGTAACGGTAAAAGGCTACGAAAAAAAAACGTAAAACGAGTAGCCCTCTTTCGAAGATAACAACTATCATAAATATTGATCAGGCTTATTTTTAAGGGTTCTGTTACTAAGCCTCTGCTGTCCGTCCGTCCGTCAGTCAGTGGGCTGTATCTCAAGAACCGTAACAGGTAGACAGTTGAAATTTTCATAGATTGTGTATTTATTTATTTGCTCTCATGCACACAACACACTTTACAACTTTATTTCTATTGCCATTAAAACAATAAATAATAAAATATAAGGTTTATGGCACGGAAACCTTTGTGTATGAGTCCGATTCGCACTTGGCCGGTTTTTTTTTAATCTTAACTGATTACGTTATCATCTTGCTTCAGTCTCCGAGACACTTAGAAATAAAGAAAGAAATGTTGTATAAACAAAATAAATAGGCAAAAAAAAAACCAGAAAAGTTCCGCATAATGCCAGCTGGCAACACAAGGTATACACCTGATGCTGATTTTCAGTTGCAGCCAACGAGCAAAATACATATTGTACTCGTATATATTCTCGGATGCGAGACGCGCAAGACCGGTTGTTGTGGCGACACTTGGGGGAGGCCTATGTCCAGCAGTGGACGTCTTTCGGTTGATTATGATGATGATGATGTTGATTGGTATTTACTTTGAAACAAAATATACATTTTAGGTTCAAAATTATAATAAGTAACCACCCGTCCCGGCTTCTCAAAGTGCCATTAAAAAAAATCTGGCCAAGTGCGAGTCAGAATCGCGTGCACTACGGAATTCTTATAGGTTTTCCGGTAATCTTTAGGAACAGAAATATTATTTACATTTTTTCAAAATTTTAGGTTCAGTAGTTTCGGAGATAAGGTAGGGAATGGTCATTTCTGGACTAATTTCTTGACTGACCTCAAAATTATTTATTTATATATTATAATTATGAAAAAAATATAATTAAAACCCTCACAGTTAGCGCTTTCATTTGATAGCACACGATACAGTTTAAATAACTTTTTTAAATCTTTTCTTGTTTGACCTCCAAAAGTTCATGATCCTCATGCGCCCATGTTTGGGTCATAGAAGTTCAAATGTATATCAAACCCCCCAAGATAACCCGTATCCATAGTACGAACCGCGTTCTGGATCAAGCCGCGTAACAAAGGCACATCTAATGTCGGTCGAGGCTCGTGGCTATTGGCTGTCACGAGTCACGACTATCAGCACAATGGTTGCTAAGATCTGAAGGCCTAGCACGAATGTAACGTATAGTAACGTAAAGTAAAATCATCACCAATACATATACAATTATTTCGTTACTGACTGAAACAGTTTCTGACAGACAACACACAGCCGAAAGTATTGGTCGTAGACAGGTGAAAGGAGATGTTTCAAAATGGGCCAGGTCTACATAGACCTGGCCCATTTTGAAACATCTCCTTTTAAAAAACATTACCTCATAAAAAAGAGAAAAATCCGTAGAATTCGAGAAAAATACATTTAATTCATTTAAATGTTTACTGTTGTGGTAGTTAATTGATGTTTATAAATTACTTTTATCGATTTTCAACATGGCGTCGCACCGATTTAGTTACATCTCATAATAACTGTCAGCTGTCATAACAATGTCACTTCAGTCACTTTCGTCTCGTTGCCGGTAAATAAATATGTCAGAAATAAATATCAAACGTCATTAATCAATCAAAATGACAGCTTACCGCCATGACGGGTTTTTGTGTGGCAATTTCAAGTGTAATTTCTTTTGTTTTACCAGCAAAGAAAGCCATTTTAAAGAAATTGGACAGTTGAGAATTGTTTTAAATATATTTCTCTATTTTTAAGTATAGTGTACAAGGACCTGGCCCAGGGTCCATACATTTTGGAACATCTCCTTTGACATGTATGTTTCTTGGGATTTTTTTTTTTTTCGATGGCCACTCGCAGTTTCAACCCTAGAGGGTTGTCAACTACTGAACCGGACTTGCCTGTGTGGGCCTCAAGAATTTAAGGCCCCCAGCCGAGGCTACAAAACTTATATATACTAAAACTCCGCTCGCTGAGGGCACCCCCTGTGGGGTACGGACCTCGGCTCAAGGCGTCGTTTTGGAGGGGGCAGCAAGAGACTGGTTGGGTCATGTCATTCATGTCTTCGCGGGCTGGCTCGTTTGGCAAAAGACGGGGGGGAGCATTACTGGGACGTCGCGACGGACCTCGGCGGCGAGGTCGGAATACGGAACGCGGTCTGTATTTGTGTTTCTTGAGAGTGCTGGTTTCCCTACAGCTTTCTTGAAGGACGGTGATTGGGTCGTCAGGGTCGACGAGAGTATGCCGAGGACGGCGAATCCTACTAATCTTGGAGGGAGCGTATCGGGTAGCCGATACGATTGAGGGATTCTGGTGGTTTTCTGCAGATTCGATGAAGTGCTTAGTAAGACGCTTCATTAAAAAATTATTGAATTGCTTGATAGTTGGGACTTTGAGGTCGACATGTAGTCGGTCATTCCTAACGAACCACGGAGCGCCCGTGGCCTTTCAGAGAAATCGATTTTGGATGGTCTGCATCCTATGGATATATCGATCCTTTGAGTGTGCGAAAACGGCACACGCATAGGTCATTATCGGACGTATGCACGTGGTATAGATGCGCAGTTTGCATTTAAGTTATAGCTTGCTGCGTGCATTCAGCATGGGGTGAAGCCTACCGAGAGCGAAAGCAGCACGTGAACGTACCGCCTTTATGTGCTCGCCAAAGGTGAGGTTTTGGTCAAGGATCACTCCTAGATATTTGGCTTGCTTCTCCCAAGGGATCGGCTTACCAAACATGGTGATCGGACTAAGAGGGGGTAGAGTTCTAGTCCGCGGCTTGCGAAACAAGACCGCCTAACTCTTCTCCGGATTGACTTCAATCCTCCATCTCCGAAACCATTCGCCTAGGGCGTTGGCGGATCTTTGGAGGTTGAGGTAGCGTGGTAGTGAATAGCGTGAATATTAGGGGGGAGAGCACACCGCCTTGCGGTACGCCGGCACGGATGGGACGGGGGCTAGAAAGCGCCCCTTCGATACGATAACGAAAGGTGCGGTTCGACAGATAGTCTCGCAGGATGAGCACGAGACGGTCTGGCACGCCAAGTTTATACAGCTTGTAAATCAAGCCGTTGTGCCAAACTTTGTCGAAGGCGGCACTAAGAGTGGATTTCCCGAAATTCTTACGGGAACGAAAGAAAACGGGACGGTCGCGGGCAATAGCTAGTTTTACTATAACTGTGATAGACGTTTCTCACATAATATTTATTTGAATTTATACTATATTCATATTTTGTATGATACAAATTTTGTGTATCGCATAAAATATCGCCTATGTCCAGCAGTGGACGTCTTTCGGCTGTTATGATGACAAAATTAAACCAGAACACTGTAGGGTTTTAGTTTTTATTCATAATTCACTTACGTTAATTTGTACGTACCGTAAGGCTGCTATTCTTGGTGGAAACGCAGTATACCGACAGTCAAAAACGTGCAACTGACAAGCAGGCTCAACGGCTTGACATCGTGGTAGGTATGTTAAGATGGTCAGCCGTCTACAGACCGACCACGGCAAGCGTTGTTTAACGTCGATAATCGATCGGCTGTCATTGTTTTGACTCGCAAAAGAGCGCAAGGCTAATCAACAACACTCTCACGCAATCCACATCAATGACTGGTATCCTTAATTAATTCTCTGACAACCATCCAACAATGCTTGTGATGTCCCAATTTACGTGATTGTCCAAAAAACTTCAATTGAAACAATTTGAAGGTTTCGATAGACAATAATTATGAAATTCTGTAACACTGGAGTATTGTAGCCACCTTTGGGATGGCTCAGCTAAGTATTATTTATTTATTTAACACTTTACGCACACAGATGTACAGAGGCGGACTTAATGCCTGAGGCATTTTCTACCAGTCAACCTTTGGGTGATGCAGAGAATAATACTAGTAGGTGCAAATTGTGAAAAAAAAAACTCGGTGGAACGCAGAGCTAAGAGGCTCATTGGTGACGTCAAACTGGTGGATGCCAAGCTACATAGCTTGGCTCATTGCCGTAAGGTTACTTCGGTGAGTGTGCTCAAGAACTCCACGACCTCATCCCACCGGCCCCATTCTACCATCAGTCATCCAGACGCACTGCATCTTGCCATCCCTACTTTATTGCTATTCCACCAATTCACACTAAGTGTTTCCAAACGACTTTTATAATGCGCACAGCAAAGGAGTGGAACTCTTTGCCTGCGCCTGTATTTCCAAACGCTTACAACCCTAATCTCTTCAAAGTTAAAGTGAACAGGCTCCTTCTGGGTAAGCTCGCTCCATTGTAGACTTGGTCTCTGTCATATCTGACCTAGACTAGAGTCAAGAGTAAACCCATCACAAATAAAAAAACTGAAATTGTGCTATAATATGTCAGGGTTACGCGGTACTATACCCTAAAAAAATCAATGCAGAGTTTTAACTAAGTTTATGATTTTTATATTTCAATCTGAACTTCAGATTTAAATTCAAAATTTTAGCTTGAGTACAGCGGGTTTAAAAAGGCCCCTTGAGAAAATCACATTAAGATCATAATATTAATCGTACAACGACAAAAGTAAAATAAGTAACGACATATATAAATAATTAATAATAAATAAACGACTGTCAAATTTCAGCTGAATCCGATTTGACTGGAAGACCACCCCAATATAGTTGGGAAAAGACTAGATTGATGCGTCTGTCAAATTTCATTTTGCATCTCTGTCGCTAAAGCATAAAGTACAAGGTTGATTGGGAAAATTTTACAGTTTCGGGTAGATTGATGCTTTTTCTTATGGTGTCGGCCGGTGCTGTATGTTGCCGTAAAAGAATAACACCATCCCATCACTTCCCGTGGGTGTCGTAAGAGGCGACTAAGGGACTCACCAGATAATGGGCCGCAGCGTTCTCTGTAAAACGCAACACCATCGCCAACCCGCCTGCCAAGTGTGACGATTATGACAAACCCCCCATTTTGGTAGATACCTATGTCCAGCAGTGGACGTCTTTCAGCAGATATGATGATGATAATATGACGGGTGGCTTGATGTGGTTTACCTTATTAGACTCGTTAGTCAAATCTGAGCATTAAAACTACCTGGAGTTAAATTTACTTTACGTTGAACTAAGGTATGTCTGCCTATGCTGGTAAGCAGGCTAAAACGGCTCTACTAGATAGGTATCTTAGTTCAGTACCAGTATTTTACATCTGCCTATTCAACCCCCAAAACACGTTAACTGGGCAACACAATATGGTACGCGCCAGATAAATTTGCAATAGGTACATTGAACTTTACCTAATATCCCTTCGTAGATGCCCGAACCAAATGACTCATTTTTCATTACCACAGACCGTAAAGGAACGTATAAGCAACTTGCTTTCCAAGGAATAGAGGAATCTCAGTCTCTTAAGATGGCCACTCATCCACGGTCTGACCTCGGCAAACGTTGCTTATCCTTGAAGATCAACATATATTGCATACGTATACGTACTTATATTGTTTCTTTAGTTCGATGATTCCTTGAAATTTTCTATTGTTTTTACAAAGTTAATAAGGTTTCTTAGCCTCCCACGGTATAAGGCAGATAGAATGTACGAGTAGCTAAACCTACACATTGATTAAGTACTATCAATTAAGGTCTTAGACTTTAATTATTCACATGAGGTTATAATCAGAGGATAGATTCATATATACATTTAAAGCTTGC
The DNA here is from genome assembly GCA_950371165.1 of Lacanobia oleracea. NCBI lineage: Eukaryota > Metazoa > Arthropoda > Insecta > Lepidoptera > Noctuidae > Lacanobia > Lacanobia oleracea. Next base: position 3,545,885 of record OX493390.1, on the reverse strand, counting down.
CGTTTTCTGTTAATGGATGACCACTTTAGCATAAAAAACCATTCCTCCATGCTAACTCGGAAAGCACGTTAAGCCACTTGTCTCACCGCCGGCGAGGAAGCGGCGAGAAGTGATGGTTTTAAGGTATCATAATAGTTACCCTTTTTTTTAAGGATAATAATAATAATAATATTCCACACAACTATCACACAACGCCATCTAGTCCCAAGCTAAGCAGAGCTTGTGTTATGGGTACTAGACAACTGATAAACATACTTATATATTTCTAAATACATACATATTATAGATAAACTACACCCAGACACAGAACAAATGATCATGCTCATCACACAAACATTTGTCCTGGGTGGGAATCGAACCCACAACCTCTGGCATAGCAGTCAGGGTCACTAACCACTAGACCAACAGGCCAGTCAGGATGGGAAATCATCAAATGACCCCTCCCGCTCTGGGTGAAGTAGGAGGGAGTGTCAGACTGTTACTGGCTAAAACCCATCCGTGTTTCTCCTAGTGTCCTTTGCGTTTCAGGGCTACGGTATCTCTTTCGAAAAGATTCCGCAGCCCCAGCAGGCAGTTGCCCTAGTGGGCCCCGTCTTCGGTGCTGACATCTTTTTGAGGTGCGCGGAGATCGCAGCGCGCCACCAACCCGGGCCTGGTTCTGATCAGACGGCGAACCACCCAATGCTCGCCGTCATCATAATAGTTACCCCGGTTCCGTAAAGTGACAGGAAACGGAACCCTATTACTATGTCACCGCCGTCCGTACTTCAATCCGTCCGTCGGTCTGTTCGTCCGTCTATCTGTCCGTCCGTCCGTCCATTCGTCTGTCTATCAGTGGGCTATATCTCAAAAACCATAATAGGTAGAGGTGAAATTTTCAGAGAGTGTGTATTTCTATTGCCACTATACCAAAAATATTAAAAATTAAAAGGGGCTCCCATGAAGCCAGCCAGGGGCAAGTAGCGTGTTTTTTTTCGGTTTATGGTACGGAACCCTTTGTGTGAGTGTCCGACTCGCACATGGCCGATTTTCATGTGTAATACCTATCAAAATAATGAATCTAGTTGGCTTTTTGTTTTGATGTATAACTAAATTTTCATAGGATAAAGTTGCACATTAATCATGCTTAGATTTTTATTTACAACCATTTTAATCAAGTAAAGTTGTAAAAATGGTTATTGCATACATTAAACCCGCTTTCTGAAATCATCATCACCATTGCTCTCTTGATGGAAGATATAGTTAGAGAGATGGAAGATATACTATAAATGTATGTGTTTCTTTTACTCACAAAATATATAGATCCCGTATCTATATCTTTTGTCCCTTTTCTCAGCGGGCAAATAGTCGATAGCTACTCGATTTCTCGCCGGCGGTGAGACAAGTGCCTTAGAGTATACACGCACAAAACGTTTTGGGAACACATTCATAGTGCGTACACTCCTTAGGAGTGGAATTCTCTGCCGGAGTCTGTATTTCCTGATAGCTACAACCTGGGAGTCTTTACGTCAAGAGTGAATAGGTTACTTATGGGCAAGCGTGCTCCATCTTCGACCACATCATCACTTACCATCAGGTGAAATGGTGGTCAAGCGCGTGCCTATACAGTAAAAAAAAAGTACCTCAACCAGTGGTGGTTATAGCGTATGACCAGAGGAGTCTACTAAGAGTTATCCAGGGCCGCCGCGGTAACGTGTGCCCAGGTGGAAACTTCTCTTATGACTGAATGAAATAATCACCATTATTAATACTAGTATATATGGGACTAGCGTGTGCCTGAATTTAAATACATCTTAAGGTAAAATACATCTTATTGCTAATTGTGGTCCGGTGGTCTTTATGTTGTTCCGTATGGTGTCGGCCGGTGCCGTATGGTACTGCAAAAAAATAATACATGCCACCACTTCCCATGGGTGTCGTAAGAGGCGAGAAAGGGTCTTGCCAGAGAATGGGCAGAAAAAAGAAAGAAAGAAAGAAAAATGTTTATTGTTTTGTTTGTATTTTATGTTTTTTTTTTGTTGCAGCAGCGTTCTCTATGAAACCCAACACCATACACTGCGATCGCCAACCCGCCTACCAAGCCTGGCAATTATGGCAAAATGGGGGGCCATTTGGGGAAGGCCTATGTCCAGCAGTGGACGTCTTTCGGCTAATATGATGATGACGATGATGGTCTTTATGTTTTCCCTTACATTTCTATTCATACAATTTCCCAATTTTCTTTTCATAAGAATCTTTCTCGGATTTCTATTAATATTTGTAAAAAAAAAAATGCCAAATTTATCCAGCCGATCTAGATTCTTGCGCTTAGATACACTTTAAGCTATTCGTTTTTTTCCATAAATATAAAATTATTCCCTTATTGAGTGAGTGAGAGACAGACAATGCACAGCTGAAACTACTGGTTGTAGGAATTGAGATTTGGCATGAAGCTTTCCTACACTCTGGTAGAAAGCACCAAGAGAGGATTTCCCGAAATTCTTACGGAAACGGGAAAAATACGGGATATGCGCGTACGAAGTCGCGGGCGAAAACCAGTTTAGTAATATAGATTGATCCATAATTCTCAAATAGCTATTATCTCAGTAAGTAACCCTATTTCACCATATCTGAGGCAAATTCCATTCATTGGATCTTCCTCTCCTCATAAAGCTACAAATATTACCTACATCCTGTAACATTTACCTAAGTAACAATTAAAAACACATTGTTCAGTCCCTATTTATATTTCTCACGTAATTAGAGGTATAAAATAATATTGATTGTCAAACAATATACAATAAGTAATTAAATATTTAATACAATACTGTTAACATAAAACATTGCAATATTGACAAAGCAGTGCTTACGGCGAGTCCACAACGATATTATTTTCCTCATTATTGTATAAAGGTACCTATTTGAACTGAAGTCCGTAAACTGAAGACTTAATTAAATAAGGATAAATAAATGTTATTCACATACTGCTTAATGGATTAATAGAATTGGATCAAAGTCCACATGTTTTTTTTTTATTTTTTTTTTACTGTAGATAGGCACGCGTTTGACCACTATCTTACCTGATGGTAAGCGATGATGTGGCATACCGAGTTTCCTCCATGCCTCGGAAAGCACGTTAAGCCGTTGGTCCCGGCTGTCATTTGTAGATCTTTGGCAGTCGTTACAGATAGTCAGAAACCAGTAAATCTGACTCCAGTCTTGCCATGAAGTACCGTGTGTCCCAGTTAATGGGTTGTCGAGGTCTGGTAGGCAGCCACTCCACGTAAAGCACTGGTATTCAGCTGAATCCGGTTTGACTGGAAGCCGACCCCAATATAGTTGGGAAAAGGCTAGGCAGATGATGATTATGTTCACTAGAGATCACACGGGCGAAGCCGCTGGCAGTAGCTAGTAATTAATAATTATATTATAAAGCTAAAGAGTTTGTCTGTTTGGTTAAACGCGCTTATCTCAGGAACTACGGGTTTGTATTGCGAAACACTTTTTTCTTTGTGTTGGATAGCCCATTTATCGAGGAAGGCTATAGGCTATACATCATCACGCTAAGACCAACAGGAGAGGAGTAGTAATGAAAATTGTGACGCAGACGAAGTTGCGGGGGTCAACTGGTACTTATATAAAATTCATCCTCACTGGAGTGACTGACTGACTGCTTCAAAGACAACGCACAGCCGAAATAACTGGTCGTAGGATTGGGGGTTTCCCTGAAATTCCTATGGGAATGGGAAAAACGGGATATGCTCGTACAAATTCGTGGGCAAAAGCTAGTCTTTTATTATAAAGTGCGTCGTTTGTCTGTCACTCATCAGTAACGGGGAGTTTTATATTATACTAGCACTTCGCCCGCGACTTCGACCGCGCTGCAATTTTCTTAAGGATCCTCAATTTTTAGGGTTCCGTACCCAAAGGGTATCCAACGGAACCCTATAACTAAGCCTCCGCTGTCCGTCCGTCCGTCCGTCTGTCTGTCAGCGGGCTGTATCTCAAAAACCTTAATAGGTAGATAGTTGAAATATTCACAGATTGTGTATTTCTATTGCCACTATAAGAACAAATAATAAAAATCAAGGTTTATGGTACGGAACCCTTCGTGTGCGAGTCCGACTCGCACTTGACCGGTTTTTTCCTAGACAAATGATATACTTAAACCTTCCTCGAGAACTATTCTATCCATTGATGAAAACAACATGAAAATCGGTGCAGTAGTTTTTGAGTTTATCGCAAACAGATAGATAGACCGACACGGCGGAGGACTTTGTTTTATTATATGTAGTAATTAAATGTTAACATCCAACATTAGACTTTAAATTTTAATTAATATTTAACACTAGTAATCGTAAATTGCAGCCATTAAAAAACCACTAATATTCTAAGAATCAAAATAATATAGCTTTGGTTTTAATATGATTTTAACTTAAAGTGGTTATTAAATTTTAATTAGTAGTAATTTTTATTACGCTCGGCTAAATAATAACAGCCGCACGGGTCGATCTTTAAGCTTAAGCAACGCTTGCCAAGGTTGGTCTGTGGATAGGTGACCATCTTAACATAACGAGTTTTCTCCGTGTCTCGGAAAGCACGTTAAGCCGTTGGTCCCAGCTGTTATTTGTACATCTTTGGCAGTCGTTACGGGTTGTCAGAAGCCAGTAATTCTGACTCTAGTCTTGCCAAGAAGTACTGTGTTACCCAGTTAATGGGTTGTGGAGGTCTGGTAGGCAGTCGCTCCACGTAAAACACTAGTATTCAGCTGAATCTGGTTTGACTGGAAGCCGACCCCAATATAGTTGGGAAAAGGCTAGGCAGATGAGTAGTAATTTTTATTAGTTAGCGTCTTGCATCCATTGGCGGGTGGCCGAAAGATGTGAGACACACAGAACCGGTTCCTGTGGCGACACTTGAGGGAGGCCTATATCCAGCAGTGGACGTCTTTCGGCTAACATTGTTGATGATGACGACGATAATAAGAAGCTCGTGGCTAGAAAATAACAGCCGCACGGGTCGATCTTCAAGGTTACTTGCCAAGGTTGATCTGTGGATGGGTGACCATCTTAACATACCGAGTTTCCTCCGTGCCTCGGAAAGCACGTTAAGCCATTAGTCCCGGCTGTCATTTGTTGATCTTTGGCAGTCGTTACGGATAGTCAGAAGCCAGTAAATCTGATTCCATTCTTGACATGAAGTACCGTGTTACCCAGTTAATGGGCTGTGGAGGTCTGGTAGGCAGCCGCTCCACGTAAAACACTGGTGTTCAGCTGAATCCGGTTTGACTGGAAGCCGACCCCAATGTAGTTGGGAAAAGGCTAGGCAGATGATGATGATGATGACGATATAAATGTTTTATTCATTACCAATTTCATAGCATGAGACTATGAAATATAACGTGAACACCAAGATAGCGACATCTAGGCAAGGGGTTGCAATACATTTCAGGCCAAGGGGTAGGTTTGATCTCAGACATTTGAAAAATGTTTGTAGAGATGTCGCTTATTCCAAGTGATCTGTTTCGGTGGTTTCACAGGTGAAACAAAAAAATTATACCAAAAAGGATGACATGAATTAACGCGTCGTACGTGCCTATATTACCAAAAAAGAAACCCAGGTTTAAGAGCGTTTACGCCGTATGGCATTTCATACAAACCTTTATAGTTATTTTTTGACGAATCAACCGATTTTATTAAAACTTCCTACGCATAAGCAGGATAAATAGGTAAAAAAGTTAGTTACGAACATTTTCGAAAAATAGTGGTACAGCTAAAGTCTGTTTTTTAATCTCGAAGACTAAATTCACAAACGGAAATGGCAAACTGACATAGATTTCAATAGCATTTAAGGGTGCTCTCTCGAAAAGGCTTAAAAATAGCGTGCAGATGAAGCAGTTTTTCGTCGGCATTTACTGAGAAATTACATCTGAAAGAAATAGGTAGTAATCTACATGATATTGCACGTAACTTGGTTTAGCCAGAATTTATGTATTGGTATCACATAATAGGAAAAAAAATCACCAAATCAACTCCAAATCGTTGAGATGAAACCATTTTACTCCTTCATTTTTTAACAAAAGACTAAAAAAATAATATCTACTGCTGTGCAATACAAACGAAAATAACTTGGTTTTGTTACTTTTTTAAAATATGTATTTGTTTTATAATAAAAAATTAAAAACACGGGTATTGGAGTGGCGCGCCGAGGTGTAGTTAGCTCCGTTTGTATGCACAAGGTCATTGGCAAATATACAAGCCTTAAGTCAGTTTTGACATTTTCAGTTGTCAATTTAGTCTCCGAGATTAAAAAACAGACATTAAATACGACCGATTTGAAATTATCCAAAGAAACAGAGATTGACAATTATCATTTGTTAATTATGACATTTTGATAATGTTCTTATCTAACTTTTTAGATCTATGTATCCTGCTTATGCGTATGAAGTTTCATTAATATCGGTTTATTTATTTCGAAAAAAAAGAACTGAACGGCGTAAAGGCCCAATTGAAACGTAAGTAAAAGTCTCATTAGGAAGAACACGAATGAGTTTTAATAAGTAAGAGCCTGTCACTCCCTTCTGCTCCGCCCAGAGCGGGAGAAGTCATTTGACGACAGCCCATCTTAAAAGAGTGAATGTCTCAATTTAATAAGTACGAGTAGTAGCAATAGTTTTTTTGGGTTCCGTTCCCAAAGGGTAACCAACGGAACCTTATTACTAAGCGTCTGCTGTCCGTTCGTCCGTCCGTCCGTCCATCCGTCCGTCCGTCAGTCTATCTGTCAGAGGGCTGTATCTCTAGAACCGTAATAGGTAGACAGTTCAAATGCCGCTATAACAAAAAATAAGGTTTATGGTACGGAACCCTTCGTGTAAGAGTCTGACTTGCACTTGGCCGGTTTTTTATTCTGTTAAATCACCAAAGCATCAAAAACCAAATGGTGGCAAAAAAGACCATGAGTGATCGCACCATATTGCTTTTAACTTGTTTATGGAAATAAAACCACTTTCGCGAAATTATAAGGTTACTGTGTCAGTTATAAACAGTAATTTCACGGGGAATACGAGTTTTTGCTAAAAAAAACTGTTCTTTTGAGGTTACTAACCTGCATGGCCCTTGGACTCTCCGAGTAATCCACAGAATAACATCGGTTTTCGTATTTCTCCAAGAAGAAGTAGCTGAGTCCCTGAAAATAGAAATACAAATTGTCTTAAGAGGAAACATGGGCGGGTAGACTTTGTACGTTAAGAGTAAAAATTAGGTTTGGCTCCCGACTGTTTTCTCCCCCAATATTGGACCGATTTAAGAGATATTTCACAAATAGAATAAGAAGGTATTCTTTGTCTGTACTTTCTTGATTAATAATTGCCAAATTTGTACACTAGAGCTCTGTTGACAGCGATTTATCGGACAATTTTGAGCATTTTGTGAGAGTTCTAGTGGTTAAACGGTTAATATATCATCAAAAAACAACAACCAACTAACTATATACCTTACTAGTTGACCCGCGCAACTTCGTTTGCGTCACAGCTTTCATTACTGCTCCGCTCCTATTGGTCTTAGCGTGATGATATATAGCCTTCCTCGATAAATGGGCTATCTCACACCGAAATAATTATTCAAATCGGACCAGTCCTTGAGATTAGCGCGTTTAATTAAATAAACAAACAAACAAACTCTTCAGCTTTATATATATTAGTATAGAAGAATAGATAATAATAATAAATCTCTTTATTTTCAGGCTACTTTGGCCCGTAGATACCTTACAAAATAACATATATATGTATAATAATACAGATTGAGTTATTATAGAAACTTAAGCCTGTATTAGTAAAAACTTCACTTCACTAATTCACTTACATTATAGTACGCAATACAGAATTGAGAATACATAAATGGCGTCATATTTACAATAGTTTCTTTTAAAATTTGTATAGAAATAATAGAAATGATTTATTATTCACTTATGCTCGCTTGTACAGAAATCACTAAACAGCGCAAAATGCAAACCCGAAATGACACGTTTAGTGCTAAATACGTAATTTGCGGTGCAATTTCAGGAGCTCGTGGCTAAATAATAACAGTCGCACGGGTCGATCTTCAAGGTTAAGCAACGCTTGTCAAGGTTGGTCTGTGGATGGGTGACCGTCTTAACGTAACGAGTTTCCTCCGTGCCTCGAAAAGCACGTTAAGCCGTTGGTCCCGACTGTCATTGGTAGATCTTTGGCAGTCGTTACGGATTGTTAGAAGCCAGTAAATCTGACTGCAGTCTTGCCAAGATGTACCGTGTTACCCAGATAATGGGTTGTGGAGGTCTGGTAGGCAGCCGCTCCACGTAAAACACTGGTATTCAGCTGAAACCAGTTTGACTGAAAGCCGACCCCAATGTAGTTGGGAAAAGGCTAGGCAGATGACGTAGTTTGTGGTGCAACTTAGCCTAACTTACTATGCTAATTTTCACTATCACAAACGACTGAAGATTCCTTGTAGTCTTAAAAACTAATAAGCGGTCATTACCCGACTGGTTCTTTAAAAGACTCTGAAAGCAAAACTGGAAGTGCATTGCGGCGAACACAAAAACTCTAACGTAATTGCTTTAGAAATAACTTATCACTGATGTCGAATTTGGAAGGAAGATGACACTATTAGCATTTAAAACACGTTTTAGGGTTCCGTATCTCAAAAAAAAATACGGAACCCTTATAGGATCACTTTGTTGTCCGTCCGTCTGTCTGTCAAAACTGTTTATCTAGAGAACGCGTGGAGGTACCGAATTGAAATTAAAACCATATTCTCAGGTTTATGGCTTCTTGCGGTTGTGAAAAAATCAAACTTCTAAGTTAACGTAAAAAAAGATACGGCCATTTTTGCCCCAAAAAACGTATATTTTGACATTCTCAAGAGAATTAAAATACATAGGGTATTTCCCGTTGACGTAGAACTATTAAATTTTGCAAGTAATATCATCTTATACTACAAGTATAGGGAAAAGTCTGAAAACCATACATTTGTTATTAAATCATATAAAATATAGTCTTTATTTAAAGTATATAATTTGTAGCTACTTTGTACGGAAAGTCCGAAGAAGAGTCCGAATCGCACTTGGCCGGTTTTTTTTAATGATTAAGTTGGGATATTATTTTTAATGATTAAGTTGGGATGTTATTTTTAATGATTAAGTTGGGATATTATTTTTAATGATTAAGTTGGGATATTATTTTTAATGATTAAGTTGGGATATTATTTTTAATGATTAAGTTGGGATATTATTTTTAACCAATAAGGTCGGTAGGATCCTCCTTTTTGGTCTAGTATTATAACGTTACCTAGTTGACCACGTTTTTATCAGATTTGTGCGAAGATGTGAACCAATAGAATCGCTTGCACTGAGCGGAGCTAGGTAACGCTACGTATCTTACTGGTGGAAAGTGGAAACGCAGACTTACTGTCATAAAATCTGCCAATCTTTGAACCCCTAGGAACCGTGAAAAATAATGATATACAAATACATAACTGATTGTCTTAGCTTGATGGACCAGTTTAACTCATTCGTTAGCTCGTGTTCTGGTGCAAAGACCTTACACGAAATCAAGCACCCGATGCAATAATTACATTCGCCATCACACTGGATTGCGGGCCTATGACTACGAGAGGTTTGAATGATGTTTGGTATATAAAACCTGGACTCGATTGTACAGACGCCAGCACTTCAAGGTACCCAAAACTGTATAATATTCCCAATGAACTTTGAACCTACTTCTTTAGATATAAAGTTGAAAATCTATTGAGAAATTTTAACAGATTGTTGTAGCTTGATATGCTAGCGTCTGTGCACCAACATTATCTAACCCACTTGACTATTATTCGCTAATAGTAAAGTGGGTTAGATAATGTTGGTCACAGACCCTACAAAGACGTACGATCTTGGCCCTGTTCATTTACACTAAATCATTTGTCCAAATACCTTGGGCAATCAAATTCGAAGCACAAGCAAATGATAATGGTGATTATTTATCATTAGTTGAAACAGTACTTACTATGACAGCAATAAAAACGCTCAAGACAATCTGGAACACATTATAGATCATCACCAAATGTTTCAGGTTATATGGTTTCTTGTCTTTCATGTATCGAGGACCTGCTTTGGTGCAGAAGTAGAGGTACGTCGCAAGAATTGTGAGCAGTGGACCAGGTCCTGAAACGAGCCACCAGTCTTTTGTCCTGGGATCTAGAAAATAAAGAACATTTGTAAGATAATTGGAGATAAATGTAAATACACAGAACGTGAATCACGGTTAGGCAGGGGCATAAAGATGGGTCATCTAATGACTGCTTCCGATCTAGGCGGAATGGAAGGGAAAGTCAGACTCTGACTTAAAAAACCCATGCGTGTTCCTCCTAATGCCGTTTGCACTTTAGGGTCAAGTTATACCGAAATGGCAGCAAAGCGGCGAGCAGTTTCCATGTCATATAATTTTAAACTTTATCTTCACTTTATAACACATATTATCGCGGGAGTCATCGGAATGCTCGCGGCGCCGCGGGCGGCCGCACGACCTCTTCAAGTTTCTCAAGCGATCAAGCGATACTATGTGTTACTGTGATGAGGATTAAGTTTAAAATTATATGACACTGAACCTGCTCGCCGCTTCGCTGCCATGTCGATGTGACTTGAGCCTTAGGGTGACTCTATCGATCAAACTCCGCAACCCATACCTAATGTGATACTAACACATTCTGCAGATTATGTCTAAAACTTATGAAATAGGGGCGAGCATATTGCTCCGGGCCTCATGATTGAGTGCACCATATGTTTGTTGCCACTCGACCATTTAAGATTTAAGATGTCGTCAAAACTTATTTTACACGCCCATTTCATTTTGAAATAAGAATAATTTATTTGAGATATTTTACGCCGAAGACGGAATGGCAAAAAAACTCATTTGTCAGGGTCCCTTTTAAAATACAGACATATCATATAAAAAAAAAACATGCAAGAACAAAAAGCAGTGAAATGTCTGTACCGCCTTTTTGAGGATATCAGGAAGAGTTAAAATAAATCTGTCCTGTTAGGTATTCTGAATCAATGGATATGGCAAAGCGGTTTTAGGTTTTCCTGTACATCTATTTTATACTCGTATTAAGGATGGAAAATCATCAAATTATTCCTACCACTCCGCCCGAGAGCGTTAGGCTTTTTCGAACAAATTCCGCAGCCCTGGCAATAGCTCTCTATAGCATAACATTCTATCAGCGAAATAACTTCCTACATTTTATTTCATGATTTCAAATAATCATAAAATTTTGGAACTGTAAACCCTGTGTCATACAAAACAAAGTTCAAAATCAAAATCATCAAATTACTCCTACCGCTCCGCCCGAGAGCGGCAGGGAGTAGGGGCCGTGGTGACTCTTTTGAACAAATTCCGCAGCTCTGGCAATAGCTCTCTATAGCGTAACATTCTATCAGCGAAATAACTTCCTACATTTTATTTCATGATTTCAAATAATCATAAAATTTTGGAACTGTAAACCCTGTGTCATACAAAACAAAGTTCAAAATCAAAATCATCAAATTACTCCTACCGCTCCGCCCGAGAGCGACAGGGAGTAGGGGCCGTGGTGAGTCTTTTGAACAAATTCCGCTGCCCTGGCAATAGCTCTCTATAGCATAACATTCTATCAGCGAAATTACTTCCTACATTTTATTTCATGATTTCAAATATCATAAAATTTTGGAACTGTGAACCCTGTATCATACAAAACAAAATTCAAAATCCATTGCCACACATAATTTTTAGGACCTTTGAAAAACAAATGTATTGTCACTTTACAATCATCTTACGAAACACAATGCAAGTCGAGACTGGAGTTGTAGCGACGGATTAAAATTTTATCTTGCATTATAAATTTAAGTTTACAAACAAACTGTACATTTTACTACTTTGTTATAATTAGTTTAGATTAGATATCACGTTCAATCTGTGAGTGTACATGCTATACGTAGATTAGAATACGTTACAGTTCCTGGGAAGAACAATATGGCTGTAATGAAAATTAAATATAAAGGAAATTCTATTTGATAAAATAACATTGTCTTTGTTTTTCTCAAATAGGAACTTAAGTTACTTATTATGGTCAAACTATGCATTAATTATTGAATAGGCATACCGCTTTTTGGCGAAGGTTCATTTAGGTTGCGCAAAAAAAGAGCGTCTGGAAATATATTGGAGATGCCTTTGCCCGCAATGGGACACAATATACTAACGAAAACCTGCCAAGTGCGAGTCGGACTCGCACACAAAGGGTTCCGTACCATAAACCTTATTTTTTATTATTTGTTGAATACACAATATCTCAAAATTTCAACTGTGTACCTATTACGGTTCTTGAAATAGAGTCCACTGACAGACAGACGGACGGACGGACGGACGGACAGCGAAGGCTTAGTGATAGGGTTCCGTTGGTTACCCTTTGGGTACGTAACCCTAAAAACGTATTGAGTCGGTCCCAATTAACACGGGTGAAGACTGAAGATGTTCAAGGTTTTCTACACTTTGATATAAGCAGCGCCCGCGATTTCGTAAGCGCATGTTCTCGTCGGAATTTCAGGAAATCGTCGTGCTCCCCTACACTTCCCAAGGAATCTGCCAAATTTCAGCTCTCTACGACAAGCAGTTTCTGCTACGTGTTGTCTGTCAGTCACTCACTTGTCTCTCAGTAACGGATGAATTATATATATTAAGATTATAAAGCAACACGAAATAAACTTTAAAGTGAAAAAATACCGCTTGTATATAAAAATATGCGTCCATAATAAGTAAATATAAATAAGTATTGGTGTTTTTTTTTTTTCGAAATACGTGAAAATTTATTGAATTGCTTTATATTAATTATTTTCAACTGATTTTTTCTAACAATGGAAAACAAATAATTGCCAATAAAAGTTTACAAAAATTATAAAGGTATCGTAAAGGGGACTTACCTGACAATTCCTCAAATACATAATGGTATCCTTGTAGTGCTTGCTGGACCATCGCCATTTTTTCAGAAAAATATGATTGTAATTTTCCCGAAAAATCACTTTAAAATATTACAAGAATTTCATCCACTTTTTCACTGCTACTTAAGTTATTTTATACTTATTTAGAAATAAAAGTTTCGTATTATTCACTTAGCTTACGCGCCGGTCCAGCCTGCGCAAGCGACTCTTACCGACTAACATCGATCAAGATATTTTAAGTTTTATATTTTGCCAGCAGTAGTTGTTTTTTTACGCGTAGGTATTTCCATCGATGCAAAATTCTGGAAAAATATTATTATTATAAGTAGGTATCATTTTTTAACTTATTTTTGTCTGGACAATGAGACGCGATTTTAAAAATTACACGTGTAAATAATATTTGAATTAATTTAATGCGGTAAATTAACAAAAAACAATAAGTGCCTAATCACAAGTAGTTATAATCATTGACTATATCTTTGCAAAACTATACGTAGATATAGTATACATAAAAAAAAAAAAAGGGAAATTTTACACAACCCAATACTATACTGTCATCTGCCTAGATGTCTTGTCCCAACTACATTGTGGTCGGCTTACAGTCAAACTGGATTTAGCTGAATACCAGTATTTTACGCGAAGCCGCTGCCTAACAGACCTCCACAACCCATTAACTGGGTAACACGGTACCTTGGCAAGACTGGAGTCAGATTTACTGGCTTCTGACTATCCGTCATCATCTGCCTAGCCTTTTCCCAATTATATTAGGGTCGGCTTCCAGTCAAGCCGGATTTAGCTGAATACCAGTATTTTACGAGAAGCGGCTGCCTACCAGACCTCCACAACCCATTAACTGGGTAACACGGTACTTCATGGCAAGACTGGAGTCAGATTTACTGGCTTCTGGCTATCCGTAACGACTGCCAAAGATCTACAAATGACAGCCGGGACCAACGGCTTAACGTGCTTTCCGAGGCACGGAAGAAACTCGGTATGTTAAGATGGTCACCCATCCACAAAACAACCTTGGCAAGCGTTGCTTAACCTTGATGATCGACCCGTGCAGCTTTTATTATCTAGCCACGAGCTCCTCAACCCAATACAATACAGTGCCGAACCTTATTCTACACACACAGCAATGTCAATATATTGCATTTAAAAATAACTATCAACTTAAATGACGTTGTTATGAGACAATATTAATTCAATAGGTACTAATATCAAAAGATTAACCTCTCCGGTATCAAAGGGATCCTCTCGGACCCACTAGCGTCTAATACAATATTTTTTTCCGTATTTCCTGTTAACTGTAAGGTCTCCAAACTTTGATTGGTAATTACAATTTGTCCCTACTGGGAACCTCTACACAGCTCGAGGAAAATAAGATAAATATTGTATAGGGTAAAACTCAAAGTGAAGATTTCCTGAGATGATTTATTTATAATGGCAACAGAAACCCTGTGTGAATAGACATTGGAATGCAAACAAGAATTATTGACTGTCGATGGCCCCAAAATTCATGTTTTGGTGTTATTTGATTACATAATCATTCGCTTCACGTATTGTTCTCAATATATTTGTTTCTTCTTCATCATCATCCTCATCATTTCAGCCGAAAGACGTCTACTACTGGACATAGGCCTCCCCCAAGATGGGGGCGTTTGCCATAATTGCCACGCTTGGCTAGCGGGCTGGCGATCGCAGTGTATGGTGTTGAGTTTTGCAGAGAACTCTGCTGACCATTCCCTGGCGATTCCCTTAGTCGCTTCTTACGATACCCACGGGAAGTGTAGGGATGGTATTATTATGTATATATTGCTTCTTCGTTTTTTAAGGAATGTTATAAATTGTGCATCTAAGACCATTATACCACGAGAATTGTACAGGGTTGAGTAAAAGGTATTTTATGAATTTTGGGATTATACTTCATCCTTGTTATGGTATTTAGAATAAACATTTATTCGACACAGATCTACCTAGCCTTTTTCCAACTATATTTGAGTCAGCTTCCAGTCAAACCGGATTCAGCTGAATATTAGCATTTTACGTGCAGCGGCTACCTACCAGACCTCCACAACACATTAACTAAGTAACACTGTACTTCTTGGCAAGACTGGAGTCAGATTTTTCTTGCGTCTGACAATCCCTAACGACTGACGATCTACAAATGTCAGCCGGGCCTTACTTTTTTTTTCCTCCGCTGTACTTTTCTGATTAATTTCGTTGCGGGATCCAAGATAGTTGAATCGTTTCTCTGGAACTCGTAGGGCTACATTAGCTCGGCGCTTTTCTGATGGTCACAACTGTTAATTCAGGCTTTCAGGAGTGGCAGTAGTTTGGAATGTGTGGCGGATTTATCCCATTATTAAAAAGCCGGGACCTATACCTGGATTTATATTCCCTACTTCCGGATTATGGTAAAATTGCGCTGAGCTTGACAATACCGAAAGGCTTTGCTAGGCGTCAATACACCCAGTGCTTGTAATCAGATTGCTTCTATTATCATTTACGCAATATTTTTTTCATTCCTTTAGTCATGACTGAAAAAATCACTATTACAGAATTTATTTCAGTATTATTTAGTTCCGGTTTTACGTACCTGTTGTAATTATTCAGCATAAGTAATAGGGCACTTTTAAAACATGACTGGCATACCAGAAAATATGAGTGTGTATATTTAACAGGTTTAAAACATATTAGAATAAACTAGTACGTATTACTCATTGCGATGCACAAATTTACTGCAGAAATATGCGCTTTGCTCGACTTTTCTTACCGCCTATTTCTCTAAGACTTGTTTCACACAAACGACAGCAAATGGGGGTGTTGAATGAAAATTAATTGTTGTGTACACATGGACCACATTTTGCTGTCTTTATCGACCGCGTGTGAGATGCCGACCACATCGCAGCCACGTCGCAACCACAACGCATCCAGCAGCAGCCACGTCGCAACCACAACGCATTCAGCAACACCGCCAACTACTAGCACGGCCACATCGCAAACACATCCACATTTTGTAGGTATCACAACGCGACCGCAAGAAGCCGCAGTGCCACTTTAGACAGCTTGACCACCTTTTATCGCGACGGTGTAGTGTGGTTGTAATACATGTGAAACAAGCCTAAAATATTAGTCCTACAGAAATTTCGTGTAAGATTTCCTGTGTTGATGTTCACCTGCCAAGCATGGCGATTACCCTTCTTCTTGGGGAGGTTCATGTCTAGCAGTTTACGTCTTTCGGCTGATATGATGATGATTCTTTTCATAGTTTAAATTTACGCAAATCCACTAGATTCCGAGATTTTTGCTATAAATAAAAACGTTTTCTGAAATATTTGACAGCCAAATTTGTATTAGCACAGTCTTATATAATTTCTTTTTGCACTATTCACACAAAATTTCTATTGTCATAAACATGATTTCTCTGCGATAACCTTTACTAGGGTTTATTTGCACATTTGCCTATAAAATGTTCTTATATTAATGAACTAGGTTTTAATTAATATTTTTAGGAATCTCCACGCAAACACATTTTAAGTCATACTGACACATACTGTCATTTATTTTTTTAAACTATGTGTGGTCACAGCCAGCCATAGTAATATCAAAACCCGGGTGGAATAGAATAGTGATGATTTTGGTAATTTAGGTTGGTTATGTAGGTATACGTAAATTAAAATTTAAATTATACAAATCGGACCTTTCATTTAAAAGTTAAGGCGAGTATAAAAATACTCGGTTGAGGCGATTTAGAAATTCTGACACTCGGGTGTGTGGTCGTTAGACCTTACTGTCCACACGATAAGAAAAGAAAAAGAAGGGGAGTCTGTTAATAAGTAATTTACACGTTGCCATTTAAAGAGGGAGGACTTATGGAGATGAAGTTCGAGATTCGTAGACCAAACATGAGTATTGTACGAATAGGTGCATTTCTCTTATAAATCACATTATTTGATTGAAATCTGACAGCACATTAAATTATTGTTTGAAAAAACATGTAGCTAAGTAGTAGGATACAAAAGAAAAAAAAAAGAAACGCAATTATTACTCAGGAAATATATTTAATAAAAGAGTTGGACTACTAGTTACAACCTCATTTTAAATCTTTCTTTATCTTTATAGAGGGCTTACCAGTATGACGATGCCAACCTCATAGGTAGGTAACCTATATGGTTATCTAAGTTTTATGCCTAAAAGGGTTTGAACTTTTTTGTATCAGGAAGCGTGCTGGCCCCATAAGCTGTAGGAAATGAGCAAAGCCAATGTTACGAGGTATAAACTAATTTAATCAAATATTTAAGACAAATATGTACCACACGGTATGACAGCTATAAATGGCCGAAATTCTGCTGGCATAGTAGTGCAGGAAAATTAGCTCAATTGACGTCGATCAGAGCGAATAATTTGTGTATTTTTGAAAATTGGTACACTTGTTCTTTGAGGTGTCCAGATGAACATACCAAAAATCCGGGAGGGCGGTAGGGGAGGGGGGGAAGGTACCTTTCACAGTTTTTTGCTTGTATCTCCAAAACCACTTAAAATGTCTCTTTGCTCACTTATACGTTAATTATCTACATTAAATTTTCTATACATTTTTATTTCATTTTTTTTTTACATATAACTGTACGATCAACACTTTTGGAAATAGAGGGCATCCACAATTGATAAATTATTTTTTTTCATAAATTCATTCACAATGACGAATGGTAATATTTCCTCTCCTATTGTAGTTTTTTTGTCATTTAAAATAGAACAAGAATATCATTTTTTTTATTTCTATGGCTTACGCAAAAATATATGACCTTGAATATGTCTTCAGCAGACGAAATCTTGAAAGGTTTTTTACATCCATTCTTACAAGTATGCTGGTCGTGTTTGAGCTTATTATAATCGTCCCGATGGATATTATGCATAGGGGTATAATTTAGACGGTCACCAAAAATAATATGCGGCAGCGGCCGGCGAGCGCTACTTCTCGAATATTATTTTGTGACCATTTATCTGTTTTGGTAACCGTTTAGAACTTTTTTGGTAGTAAAATAGGTACTTTTTTGGGCGGTGTTTAAACACAAGCCTTATGCATAGTTGATAACAAGGGTCTGATGGTGAAGAGCATTCGCGCGTTCGAGCGTGTTCGTCGCCATTTCTTACCCAGAGTCCGACAGAATTGAGACCTATCGTAATTTTTTCCTCATTTAAAATATGGCAAGACTATGTTTTTTTCAGCTCATATGAATTATACAGATGGGCTCTATACATTGCAGCTAGTAACAATAATCTGATGATGGAAACCATAAGCTTGAGTAGTGGCTCTTTTAGTTGACTACTCCTATGCCCATCATGTTTGGGCTCATATGAATTGTACGGGGCGGTATTATTCGTTAGAAGCATGCAAGCAGGCGTTCAGCATGCAAGCAGGCATGCAGCGTGCAAGCAGGCAAGCAGCATGCAAGCAGGCATGCATCGTGCAAGCAGGCATGCAGCATGAAAGCGCACATGCCTATGTGGCAGCATGCAAACAAGCATGCAGCGTGCAAACAAGCATTGTTTCTGTCACGGCTCCGGCGCTGCGGGGTTTGGGTGGTCCCTCAAGAGCTTATCGTCGCAGATGGTTTTAACGCTCAGCTCACGGGCCGCCCCACCCCTCAGCGCCTGTGCGGACTTAAATTACACTCTAGGGATAGGGTAGACAAGACTGCGTAAAGTCGGTTTTGAAGCGATTCGTTTCCTTTCCTGAATTTTGGAGCACAACATATTGACTTTTAATGACACTATTTTAATTTGAAATGCTACCAAGTAACCTATATATTTGTGATAAATACTCTGTAAAATATTGTTTAAGTGTCGTGAAAATATGGCAAATGAAAAAGTTCAAAAGAGGCTTCGACCAATAGCAAAAAGTTATAATGTAAATCGGCGAAATATAGTTCGGTAAAATAATAACTATGACACAAGATACTATATAAAAAATGACAAATAATGCATATGGAAAATTAGACATCGGTCAATAGTTTTCGGTGAAATCAAACTCGATCAAAAAAAAAATCGGATAAGCGATCGGTTCCCATTGTACGGGGCGGTACTATTCATTGTAGCTGATAACAACTCATCTTTATGATTTCCATAATCAGATTGTTGTTATCAATTGCAATGAATAGTGCTTATCAAAAGGATTTAAATGAGCCGAAACACGATGGGTATAGGAGCAGTCAACTAAGAGAGCCGCTATTCACTTTTATGGTTTCCATCATCAGAGTATTGTTACTAGCTGCAATGGATAAAACTTATCTGTACAATTTATATGAGCCCAAACACGATGGGTATAAGAATAGTCAACTAAGTGAGCCACTACTCATCTTTATGGTTTCCATCATCAGGTCGTTATATTAACTGCAATGAATACAACTCATTAATACAATTTATATGAGCCCAA
Source organism: Lacanobia oleracea (assembly GCA_950371165.1). Lineage (NCBI taxonomy): Eukaryota > Metazoa > Arthropoda > Insecta > Lepidoptera > Noctuidae > Lacanobia > Lacanobia oleracea. Next base: position 3,526,468 of record OX493390.1, on the reverse strand, counting down.
ACACGACCGGTATACTTGCAAGAATGGGTGTAAAATATCTTTTCGAGTTTTCGTCTACTGAAGACATATTCAAGGTCATGTATTTATGCGTTAGCTATCAAAATAAAATATAATATACCTATATTTGTTGCTCTACTTTCGATGGCAAAAAAAATGTGATAGGTCTCAACTCTGTCGGCTTCTGGGTCAAAAATTGCCATTCGTCTTTGAATGATTTATGAAAAACTTTATTTTATCAATTTTAAATGCCTTTTGTCTCCTAAAGTATTGATCGCACAGTAAATTTTTTTAACGTAGTGTATACAAAATTTAATGTGAATAATTGATGTAGAAGTGAGCAAAGGGATATTTTGACAGTTTTGGAGATACAAGCAAAAAAACTGATACAAGGTACCTTTCCCCCCCTCCCCCACCGCCGGCTCACCTTCCACCCTCGGGAACTTTTAGTATGTTCACCTGGACACTTCAAAGAACAACTGTACCAATTTTCAAAACTACACGAATTATTAACTCTGATACATACCCATAATCTAATATGCATACCCATATGCATATTCGATTATGCGCCGCAATTTTGTTTAATAGATAGACACTTCAACAAACAATAAATACTAGGAACATGGTGGCCTAAAGTGTCACGATGCCGAGATATTTCGAGGTAAGGTGTCCATTGACGTCATGACTATCATTAAAAATTAGGTACTTAATAATTTTCTCCGCTCAGCTATTGACGACCATATTGCGAGTTATCGCGGATCTGTGTAGCCCATAGATATATATCTATGGTGTAGCCAAATCTGGTTCGTTTCTGGTAACGCTACAATGACGATGTCACGTACGTTATATAAATTTAATTGGAATCGTAATTTAATTTGCAAATAGGATTAAATGGATTTAATAACATGGGTTTAACATGAATTTAATAAAAAATAGTAGTTCTAAAGTGTGTGAAAATATCTCTTTCTCTCTTACTCTCTTAGACTCTATGCAAATAAGAACGAGATAGCAAATAAAAAATAAAAACTAATTAGGTTACAACTGATAGCAGGGACAATGAAAGCTTCTGGGGCTTAAGCCATACACACGGTAAAAAATGCTGTCTCCCGACTCTTTGCAAGTTTGAGCATGATAGAAATAGTTTAAATATGAAAATAAACTTAAAACTGACGCAAGTCCGTCTCACGGCATTGCAACATTAGAACTGGAAAACCCGTTTCTTATATAGGTAGTCCACGATCCTCTCAAATTTTTAATTTAATTTATTTTTTACTTTTATATTCGCAATAGAATACTAATAATGTGAAAATTTTAGTTGTCTACTTAATACGGTTCTTGATACATTACATTAAATTCAAATGATAGTTACAGCTTGATTAACATTAATCATTTTTTGAGTAAACATAAAAACACGCGAAAACCCCTTTATTAAGAACTTCTCAAAAGAATTTTTTTAATTTTTTTTGTTTGTGATGAGTTGCTCTTGGCTCTAATCCAGGTCAAAGATGACAGAAACAATGTCTACGATGGAGCGGGCTTACCCAAAAGGAGCTTGTTCACTCTAACTTTGAAGAGATACCCTAATCTCTTCAAAGTTAGAGTGTAAGCGTTTGGAAACACAGACGCAGGCAGCGAGTTCCATGCACTCTTTTGCTGTGCGCATTATAAAAGACGTTTGGAGACGCTTACTAACATAGGAATAAGTTATCTTTTTGTTTACTAACCCATATGGATGTTGCTTATCCGAATTAAAGATTATTTTTTTTTTTTTTTTTTTTTTTTTTTTTAGTGCGAATAGGTGGAATAGCAACAAGGTGCAGTACTTCTGAATGACCGGTGGTAGAAGGGAACCAGTAGGATGAGGTCGTGGAGTTCTTGGGCATAATCTCCGAAGTAAAATCTGTAGAAGACCGACAAGCATGCAACCTTACGGCGATGAGCCAAGCTATGTAGCTTGGCATCCACCAGTTTTACGTCACTGATGAGCCTCAGAGCTTTGCGTTCTACCGAGTTAAGTGCGCTAGCTGGTACTTAGCTGGGCCATCCCAAAGGTGGATGCAATACTTCGTGCAGGATCGGACTTGTGCTTAGTACAGGATTAAAAGCTGTCCAGGCCTGAAGTATCGCTTCACCTGATTTAGGATGCCCAGCTTTTTGGCCGCAGTTTGGGGTTTGTACTCGATGCTGGCGCCAAATTTGAGATTGGATGTCAACTCCGTGCCTAGGAGCTCGAGCCGATCAGTCACAGGAACAGATGCACCCCGAAAAGTTGGAGTTTGGTCAAAAAGCCATTTTGCGGTAAAAAGACACGCCTGTGTTTTGGTGGCGTTAAAAGTGATCAGATTGTCATCACCCCACTAGGATGTGTTCTCTCCCAATCTGATCACTTTTGCAGCCTTGTCAGGCTTAAGGTCAAATTTTTCCACTTTACCATGGCCTCTCTCAAGGAACGGACTTCATTCCGGCTGGTTGTTGCGCTGGACAAGTATCTCTCTGAAACCGTACTGTCATCTGCGTACCCAACAAGACCAGGCTAAAGTTGGTCATTGATATGCAGCAGGAAAAGAGTTGCAGAGAAAACAGACCCCTGAGGAACTCCGGCGTCAATAGCCATGAGGTCAGAGCAACCGTCAACGACTACTTGGATCGACCGTTCGCTTAGGAAATCTGTTATCTAGCTACAGAAACCAGCTGGGATGCCATAAGCAGGAAGCTAGCTGAGTAGACCTGCGTACCAGACCCTGTCAAAAGCCTTCGAGATATCGAGCGACACGGCAAGTGCTTCGCCGGGTCTCTCAATGGCTTCGCCCCAGCAGTGCGTGACATACACAAGAAGATCAATTTTTGACCGTCCTCGGCGAAAGCCATATTGACGGTCACTGAGAAGATAATTTTCTTCAAGGTAAGTCAGCAGCTTACTGTTCAGAATCCTTTCCATAACCTTGCATAGGATGGAGGTAATGGCGATCGGAAGGTAATGTGCAGGGCCTGCGGATGGCGAACATTGGGTGGCTTGTCGTCCAATCAGAACCAGGCCCGTGTCGATGACGCGCTGTGTTCCACGCGCGCCTCAAGGAGCTGTCAGCACAGGAGACGGGGCCCGCTAGGGCCAGTGCCTGTCGGGGTGCAAAAACCGTTCGAAAAAGGCACCGTACTCTGGAACGCAAAGTGCATTAGGAGGAACACGGATGGGTTTTATTCAGTAAGAGTCTGACACTCCCTTCCGCTCCTTTGATGATTTCCCATCCTTAAAAAAAAAGGTTCCGCACGGTCTCCCTTTTTGGATACTAGTTGCACATTTGCAAGCTTATGATTTCGGAACCGTTTCTTTTTCTAGAGAGAGGCAGTACACCTCAACACTCTCGCTGCCTTCAGGTCCGCTGGCCTTATTCACGTTTAGACTGAACAATACTTTTCGGACCTCTTTATTGTGAACTGCGATCTCCGGCATCGAAGAGCCACAACGAGGTAAATTTCAACATTGAAGGCAAAATGGGTCGACAGAAATTCGATTCAACTGCTTTTGACAGGGACCAAAACTGCTTACTACCCGGAGGTTGCGATGCTAGTTTGGCCCCAAAACGTCCGACATGGTCAAAACATGCCTTACGTGCCGTACGTAAATATCATTTTAGAATAACACAAATTGGCAATTTATGCAGGTTTTGAGTCATTGCAATATTAATTGAGCTACAAAGATAATTGTGCGAGTCTTATCACTTGTTATGGTTTAGTTATGTTAGGCCATGAATGGGTGATTATTTGTTCATTGATATCGAGACGTCGACTTGCCTTCGGAAACCATATTATTATAAGGGCCTTGGCATACCGGGACCTCGGGTCGACGGCGCGCTATGTTCCACGCGCGCCTCAAAGAGCTGTCAGCATAGAAGACGGGGCCCACTAGGGCAAGTGCCTGCTGGGGCTGCGGAATCGGTTCGAAAGAGGCACCGTAGTCCTAAAACACAAAGGGCACTGGGAGGGACACGGATGAGTTTTAGTCAGTAAGAGTCTGACACTCCCTCCTGCTTCACCCAGAGCGGGAGGATTCATTTGATGATTTCACATCCTAAAAAAAAGGACATTCAAACTTATCTAGTCTAATACGACATACATGCCAATGGTATAAGAGATTTCTTGACACGGCAACGCTAGATGGGGTTCTCAGAATTCATAAAATCTGACACCTTCCTTTTTTAATGGTGCCTTTCCATTAAAGCGTAGTGAGGCAGCGGAGCGGAGAAACGGAAAAATTGTTACCAATAGAATTGCATAAAATCTCCGCACCACGTGACTCACTGACATTTTTACTAACATGATTGGTTAATAATTCTCCGTTTATCTGCTCCGCTGTAATGGACAGGCGTTCTAACGTCTAACCCAGAAACTGAATAATTATGGAGGTTAGATAAGAAGTCATTCTATGTCATCATATCAGCCGAAAGATGTCTACTGTTGTACATAGGCCTCCTATAAGTGTCACCACAATAATCAGTCTTGTGCGTCTCACATCCATCGGCTACCCGCGACTCTCACCAGGTCATCAGGCCACCTTATGGGAGGCCGCACCAACGTTACGTTTTCCGGTACACGGTCGCCACTCCAGAACTTTTCGGCCCCAACAACCATCTGTTCTGCGAGCAATGTGCCTTGCCCACTGCCACTTCAGTTTAGCGATGTTTCGAGCTATGTCGGTAACCGGCCGGTTATCTTGCGGATATCGTCATTCCATGTAAAATATATTCAGGTATTCAGCTGCATCCATTTAGATTGGAAGCCTAAAAAAATAGGCCAAGCGCGAGTCAGACTCACACACGAAGAGTTCCCTATCATAAACAATTTTTATTATTTGTTATTATAGCGGCAATAGAAATACACATTCTGTAAAAATTTCAACTATTTACATAGGTAGACAGTTGAAATGTAGCCCGCTGACAGACAGACGGATGGATGGGACGGACGGAGGGACGGAAAATAGCGTATATATAGGCTTAGTAATAGGGTTCCGTTGGTTTACCTTTGGGTACGGAACCCTAAAAAGGCTAATTAGTTGCGTGGATATCTATAGATCAGAAACTTATATGTACAGAAAAACAAATCGCCCATTTCCTATAATTCAGCATATCAATGGTGTTATCAATCTGAGTCAACAACAGCGAAGTTAGATAATTCTATTTGAGTAGTACTCGGGTGAAGTGTTCATATCAGGAGACTGAAGAGGTTGATAAGATACGAATGATAAGGAAAAGGCTTGCTTGAATCATCGTATGCAGGTGCAGGTTAGCGTCATTGCATCGTAACATTACTTTGCTGCTAACTCGTTGGTGGTAGTTATAATGTTAAGAGTAGCTAACTAATATTATTAATTCGAACATGAGTTTGTTCGTAACGCTTCAACGCCAAAAGCATTGAAAAAATCGATTAATTTTGGTACAGAGATAGAAAGAACATATTTTTTTGTGAGCTCTGTGAGGAGCTGAAGGGAGTGTCAGACTCTTACTGACTAAAACCAACCGAGTTCCACAAAATGCCCTTTGCGTTTCAGGGCCGCAGTGACGAACAAATACGCAGCCCTGGCAGACACCGGCCGCGGGGGGATATCCTCATGGATGTGCTCCGCCCTGGGGCGGGCAGAGGGGTCTGTCAGACTCTTACTGACTAAAACCACCCCAGTGCTCCTTCTCTCACCAACTGGGGATCGCGAGAAGTGATGCGACCTCCGTAATCACCGGCTAGTGCGGCCCGCCTCTGTGGGCCACCTAAGGTCAGCGGGGGGAGTGAGGTGTTTGACTCCTCCCACGACCTCAAAGAGGGGCGCAAGGGAACACCACGCACCGCCACCTCTGGTCCGAATGAATGAGAGGCGACGGACATCGTTAGAGGGGCTGGAAGAGGGCAGTGTATGCCCTCCTCCGACGTCCGGTTCGCCTGCTGCGGGCCGAGAGAGAACTCGAGATCTCCCTCTCCCTTTCCGCAGCCTCCTTCTGCGCGATAACTGTTTTGCAGAAGGAGTGCACTCCGTCCCAGAACTCCTCGCCATCGACCATAGCATGAATTACGGCCGTCAGCGAGAGATTACTGCCTACCACAGAGATGAGGGCATGGCGTGGCTCCTCCCGACATTCGACGCAGTAGTGACACCGAGCGTCCGGCTCCCTGCCTATGCGATACAGGAACCTCCCGAAGCAGCCGTGCCTTCTCCCGAGCCACAGCTCGAGAACTGACCGGATGGCCTCGATAGTAACGAAGCCGGTGGAAGGGCGTGAGAACCTGTTCTGCCATTCCACCACCAGAACCTCGCACAGCTGCGACTAACGTAGCTCAATGTGCCGCTGCCTCAGTCACTCGCCGCGCACCCGCGCGTCCTCACGTCACCGATGCAGTGACGTGAGGACTTTTGCCTCCAGGTCACAGGGCAGAGATCCGGCCAGTACGCAAGCGGCAGACACCGGCCCTAGCGGGCCCCGTCAATAATGCTGACATCTCTTTGAGGCGCGCGTGGTTTACAAACAGCGCGACGTCAACCCGGGCCAGGGTCCTTAACGGACATCAAGCTTGGATCGGTCGCTGTCAGCATTTGTGAGAGTTTTGCACTCTCCCAAATACTGGCAGACTTTCATTTTCTTTTTGACGCTTAATGAATAAAATATATGTACCTACTCAATCACTGTAAGATTAAACTATAACAATCTATACTCTATACTTTACTTAACCTTTACTAAATATATAAAGCTGAAGAGTTTGTTTGTTTGCTGCAACGCGTTAATCTCAGGAAAAAATATTTCAGTGTTAGATAACCCGTTTATCGAGGAAGGCTAATATATCATCACGCTAAGACCATTAGGAGTGGAGCAGACGAAGTTGCGCGAGTCAAGTAGTGTAATATATAAGTAGTAGGTATGTACATGAGGTGGTTCATTGTTATGTATAAGAGCGCCTCTCACCATCAAACGTAAAAGTTTGGCGAGTTTGGGATAAAGAAACTCCTGTGTAGTATGATTTAATTTAATTTAATTAAAAAATAAAATAAAACAAATCATCCATGTTGATAGACCTCACTGCGTTACATTACCTTATTTATTTTAAAATATTCATTCAGTTTACACCTAGCATGTGTAAATTGACCGCTGCTGGCCCGAGCTAGCATATATGCATGCTGTCTTAAAACACTGCAGAACAGAGAGGAGAGGAGCGGACTGTAGTTGTGCCAATGCTAACCAATAGAACTGCATGAGTGCAATTGGACATGAGGGATTTGCGAACTAGTTTAAAAATCCATACAAAACCGAGAAGCGGAGTGAGGCAGTGGAGCGGGGAAGTGGATCGGGTAAACAGGCTGGGGAAGAGGAAAATACCGTCTGTCGTCCGCTCAAATCAAGCTTTTTTTTTTCTTTTAAGGATGGGAAATCATCAAATGACTCCTCCCGCTCTGGGTAAAGCAGGAGGAGTGTCAGACTCTTACTGACTAAAATCCATCCATGTTCCTTCTAATGCCCTTTGCGTTCCAGGACCACGGTGCCTCTTTCGAACGGATTCCGCACCCCGGCAGGCATTCGCCCTAGCGGGCCCCGTCTCCCATGCTACACAGCACAGCTCTTTGAGGCGCGCGTGGAACACAGGGCGCCGTCGACCCGGGCCTGGTTGTGATCGGACGGCGAGCCACCCAATGCTCGCCGTCCGCAATCCCACGCCTACGGTGGCCGGAAATCACCCTGCGGCTCCCATCGCCCGGGGCGACCTCTTCTGTTACGGTGGCTGGGTCTTGAGGTTTCCCCCTCTCTCACACGTTTGGCTTCCTTCTTCGCTAGCATTATTGCTTCGCAGAAGGAGGTGACCGCTTCCCATGTCTCCTCGCTCCGGACCATAGATTGAACCATCACCACGACCTCTCGCGACCAGGCCGGTCGCGAGAGGTCGCCGCCTCCGATCGCCTCGACGAGGACCCGGCCGTGCTCCGCCCAAGCAGGGCAGACCTCCACCGCATCAGTCACAAAGATTTAATTTCCTCTCCTCTCCTCTTTTCTCCACTCCAGTGGCATGAACTCGGACTAACGCAGCTCCGCTCCGCACTTCCTCGCTCCGCATCAATGGACAGACACAGTTCGTAACTCCACTCCGCATTTCATTCTCGGTCCGCTCCACTGTCTCACACCACGTCAATGTTTTTTTTTTAGGAAGTTTTGAGATCTTAATTAAATTAATTTTTGGGTAACAAACATCATCTGTATAATCAGCACCAATACATACGTGTCAAGGGTGTCCGTAATATTTCAGGTGATCTGTTGTAAACATCTTCAGTATAGTGCACGCTACAGGATGTCCATTGCATTTTATTCGTCATTGTTCGTATAGACAACAATGACTTTTAAAAATCTTAATCTGTTAATAAAAGCCCGGGTGAGTGTCACTATGAGCAATTTCAGAGCAATTTAAAAAATGGCGGGTAAAGGTGCTTGAAAAGGCGATCTATAGTATATATAAAAATTAATTGGTGTTCGTTAGTCTCGCAAAAACTCGAGAACTCCGGGGCCGATTTAAATAATTATTTTTTTGTTAGTTTCGCCAGAATACAGGGAAAGTTTAAAAAGGTAGGGCAGGTAGGGTAGTTAGGGTAGGTAGGGTAGGTAGGGCAGGTAGAGCAGGTAAGGCAGGTAGGGCAGGTAGGGCAGGTAGGGCAGGTAGGGCAGGTAGGGCAGGTAGGGCAGGTAGGGCAGGTAGGGCAGGTAGGGCAGGTAGGGTAGGTAGGGTAGCCAGTAAACGGGAGCGAAGCCGCGCGGGTCAGCTAGTCTTTCATTTCAAAATTATAGTGATCATCCATTGATCATCGTGTTTATTCTCAGTTGTTATTTTGTAACTCCTAGAAAATTACCGGAAAATGTGTTGCTGCAATTGGAGAAAAACATAATAATACATATTTAGTCATGGACATGTACAACGCGGTATGCGCTGGCGGGCTGAAGGTTTTTTTTTTTCAATTGATAGGCACGCGTTTGACCACTATCTCACCTGATGGTAAGCGATTATGTTTTCGAAAATGGAGCACGCTTGCCAAGAAGCAACATGCGCTATTTATTCTTGACTTAAATACTCATAAGGGTTGTTGCTACCAGGAAACACAAAACGAAGCTCTACGGTTTTATTAGGATTAATAAAAATTAATTAGAATTTTAATTTTAATAGAAAATATTATTGACAAAGCAAATTATACAAATACAACTTTTTCTGGTTAAGAGGTTTTTTTTATCTAAATCTAATCTTGTATTCGGAAGAATTAAGTTCTCAGGAACATAATCAAGGCTTACAGAGGTATTTTTAGATATTTCTGTTTACATAACTAGAAGCCGCCTACAGTTTCAACTACGCAGAGGCTAAACAGGGTATAGTAGAAAAATAGTGTTTCATGGTAAAAGCCGGATAATTACCATATTTTTTAAATAACTTTATCTCTCAACACATAAAGCAAGATCTTCAAGGTTCAGCAACGCTTGCCAAGGTTGGTCTGTGGATGGGCAACCATCTTAACATAGCGAGTTTCCTCTGCGCCTCGGGAAGCACGTTAAGCCGTTGGTTCCGGTTGTCATTTGCAGATGTTGGCAGTCGTTACGGATAGTCAGAAGCCAGTTAATCTAAATCCAGTCTTGCCATAAAGTACCGTGTTACCCAGTTACTGGGTTGTGGAGGTCTGGTAGGCAGCTGCTCCGCGTAAAATACCGGTATTCAGCTAAATCCGATATGACTGGAAGCCGACCCCAATATAGTTGTGAAAAGACTAGGCAGATGATGAGTAGGCGAGCATAAATGTACTGAACAGCAGATTTTTCTTTCACGTATGATCATTTAGTAAAAGTCGTTTGTTATCATGAGTACAATCATCTATAGTAAATACTAAATAAAACATTAAAAAAAATACAACCGAATTGAGAACCTCCTCCTTCTTTTGAAGTCGGTTAAAAAAGGAAAATTATCGGATAACAGGGTAGGTCAGTTTTTTAAAGTATCTTTTTAATAGTTTGTTCTGTTTGTGAAAGCTCTTTTTTAATGGTGACACATGTATTCGACTGAAACTAAAATAAAATCAAGGACATTTCTAATAATTGTAAAAAATCCAATATGCTTTCGGATTTTGAGGTTATAATTATGCCAATCGAAACATACCAACCAAATAGACTAAGACCCCAGAGCAGCCAGACCTCTCTTATTTTCTCACTAACAAAATGTGTGGTATAGTGTTAATAATTATGTTGTTTTAACATACGCAAACGTGGTAAATTAGGCCGACGGCCGATTTCCAGGTATCAGGATCCAGAGCAATATTATTATAGTATGTTTTACAGTACGAGTGAGATCCAAAAAAACCTGTTAACCAGAAAAAGTTGTTGTTACTTCTACATCATCTGCCTAGCCTTTTCCCAACAACATTGGGGTCGGCTTCCAGTCAAACCGGATTCAGCTGAATACCAGTGTTTTACGTGGAGCGGCTGCCTACCAGACCTACGGTTGTTGTTACTTCTACAATGGTTAATAATGGCCGTCGCGCGTCGGCCCAAGCTAGCAGGTATGCGTATATTAAAATTACATACAGTCACTATTCTATCCCACATATTTTGTAAGTGAGAAAATAAAGAAGATCTGGCAGCTCTGGGATCTCAGTCTAAAAATGCTATCTGCAAATTGTCAGAGTGTCATCAATTCATCAACTATCAGTGTCGATGTTGCTCGTATCATACAGCGCTTTCAATCGCTTTATTCTTTTTGTAACTAAAAATCCTACTCATAGATCAAGCGCTGAGAGTGCTTTGTTTCAATTTTAAAATAATGGCGCCTGGTAATAAAACCGAAGTAAAGTACTTTTTAAAATGTTAACGTTATTATGAAGTGTCCATTCTATTGTAACAATTAAAATATACTACTCTGTCAAGAAAGTACCGGGAAAAGATCAATAATACACAAAATGTCTGTTATTCATCCAAATTTATTTTATCACCTTCAAAGTATGCTCCTTTAGAAACGATACACTTGCGCCAACGAATAATCCATTCATCAAAATATTTTTTAAACGCTGCTTCCGGAATTGAGTTCAGTTCTCGCCGCGAATTCTCCTTTATGTCTTCTATCGATTGAAAACGGGTGCCACGAAGTGGTAATTTGAGTTTAGGAAAAAGAAAAAAGTCAGCAGGAGCCATATCTGGTGAATATGGTGGTTGCTGGATGGTATTTGTTGAGTGTTTGGTTAAAAATTCGTTCATAATGATAGCCTTGTGCGAAGGCGCATTGTCGTGGTGCAAAATCCAAGAATTTTCTTTCCACAAATCTGGCCTTTTTCGTCGAATTTGCTCTCTTAAACGCCGCATAACGCTCAAATAATATTCTCTATTTACCGTTAGACCTTCCGGTAAGAATTCAGAGTGCACAACACCGCGATAGTCAAAGAAAACAGTCAACATGACTTTGACTTTTGATCGACTTTGGCGTGGTTTTTTCGGTTTCGGTTCAGTTGGAAGGCGCCACTCCGAAGCTTGTTGACTAGTTTGCATGTCAAACTCGTAAACCCACGTCTCGTCACCAGTAACAATGCGTTTCATGAATGTTGGGTCCGAACTGACTCGTTCTAGCATGTCCTCAGCGACTTTCATGCGATTGAGTTTTTGGAGAAAATTGAGATCTTTTGGGACTAGCCGAGCAGCAACATGTTTCATACCCAAATGATTAGTTAAAATGGTACGGATCGACTCGTGAGATACAGAAAGTTCGGCGGCTATCTCTCTCAGAGTTGAATGGGGATTTTCAGTCACTATTTCCTTCACTTTTGCGATGTTAACTTCAGTTGCAGACGTTGACGGCCTACCAGAGCGAGGCAAATCTTCCATCACATCTCGACCGCTTTTGAACGCTTTGAACCACTCATAAGCACGAGTTTTTGATAAAGTCGATTCACCGTAAGCCTTCTGTAACATTTTCAGTGACTCCGAACACGAAATTCCATTGGCGATGCAAAATTTAAGACAAACTCTTTGTTCGATATTTTTGTCCATTATGAAATTCGCAATACACATTATATATGATATTACTAAAACCAGCACTGTATTTAATATAAATAACAGATGCAACTCAAACTCCGCGCCAAAATGGAAAACAGTTGTGCCAATCTAACAACTACAAAAAAACAAAAATTTGAATTTGGAACCATAAACAAATCATCCATTCCCGATACTTTTTTGACTGAATGTATTATATAAAAAAAAAACTAGCAAGTATAGTTAAGGTTTCATACGTGTTGAATCATAGGACAGTTTTAACAATGTTCTTTAGAAGTACAAGGCGAGAGTCTGTACTTAACTGAGTTCATTTGCTAAATGTACACGGAACGCGAAGGAATGTAAACGAGTACATTGTCACGTGGATTTATTAAACACGTGACGATTAATGTTTAATGTGCTAAAATAAAGAGCCTGACTGCATGGTGAGACAATGTTGAAAATTTAACGATCATGAATAAAATGTTAGTTTCAAGGATTTTGCAAATTAATTGATATGATTTTTTATAATATTTATTTATTTATTAAAACTTTATGCACAAGTGAAACACTGTACAAAGGCGGATTTAATGCCGTAGGCATTTTCTACCAGTCGACCTTAGGGTGGTGCAGAGACAGCATGGCAGGTGCAACATAAAGACAAAGTTGATCTGGTTGAATTCATAATTCAACGAGATATTGCCACCAGTCTTTTGGGCTTACTTCCAGTCAATTTTGAACGCCAAATTTTAGGAGGAGTTTTTATAGCGTCATAAAAATAATAATAATAGTTAGATTAGTATTTAAAATATATGTCGTGGATTGATGGCGCCATGGTCAATACGCAGCGCCATCTAACAATTTATTTTGTAAACCTAATAATAATCGTCACCGGAAACGCAAGCGCGCCATATTGCTTGGACACGATCGTCGGTAGAGCGGTGCAGCGAGGACAGGGAAGGGACCGAGTGTTCGGTCAGTTGAGCTTGGACTGTCTTGGCGGACACTCAGTGCCAACGCACGTGTTTGTTTCCTACGTGAACTGCAAATGTGAATAAAGTTATTTTTAAGATTTAAATTATCTTTTGTTCGCGTACCCACGACAGTGCCCATAGCTAAGTTTAACTATGTCGGATCGTGAAGAAAACCCGATTGTTTCGCATTCCGGCCACCCATGATGCAACATATACAATATGCAAGTTTCTAGTAAAATAACTTATAAAGTTAAAAAAATAATGATAAATGGATGCGGGACGCACGGGACTGACTGGTTGTTGTGGCGACACTTGGGAGAGGCATTTGTCCAGCAGTGGACCTCTTTCGGCTGATATGATGATGATGTAATAAAATTATGGTTTTATTTTAATTTATAATTAGCACATGGGATGATTTTAAATTAATTATTATTTTATATTAAATCAGGCCGTGCCCTGGCGTGCCAAATTCGTAGCCTGGATTTGAAACGTTACACACATTTTTTTTTTATTTTTTTTACTTCATGTACAATAGTGGTACATAGGCGGACTTAATGCAACAAGGGATTCTCTACCAGTCAACCTTTGGGCCTTTGGCCATTTTGCATGAATTTATTACCTACACAAAAAAATATTTTACACAGTGCATGATCCGGTCCGGACAACGCTCGTCTACACCACGGTTGTTACTGCTTCATACAAAATATTTGTAACGTTTCAAGTCTATCCCCTATGTGGACTTCTTACACGGCACGCCTCGGGCACTGCCCGTTCTAGTATAAATCATCCCTAATGCGTTATTTTTATCAATAAACAAGCTATACTTCTTTAAAAAAAAAACTTGTTCCTCCTTTTCCCAATTTCTTCATCATTTCATCAGTTTATTTTGCGATCATCTTGTGTAGTTTTTTTATTCCTACTATCTTTCACACAATCGAATAATCTGTCCTAGTTACAAGCTAATTAAAATTTTGAATTCCTTGAATCTATGTCACGAATGGTCGGTCCTATTGAGTCAATAGTATTGACCTCATTTTGCTGCTGTGCGTGGTCAATCACGAGCCAAATGAAAGAATTCTTCCATGCATCGAAAAGCATGTCCTTTGTTCATTCAGATTTCTTCAAATAGCTTAGACTATCTTAATTTATAATTAATATCGATATACTATCAGCCCATTATTCGCAAGTTATAGAAATGTGAATAATGGATAGTCGTATGTATTTGTAGGAGCTCATGGCTAAATAATAACAGTGGCACGGGTCGATCTTCAGGGTTAAGCAACCCCTGCCGAGGTTGATCTGTAGATGGGTTACCATTTTAACATATCGTGATTTCTCTGCGATTCGGAAAGCACGTTAAATCGCTGGTCTTGGCTGTCAATTGTAGTATCTTTGGCCGTTGTTACGGATTGTCAGAAGCCGGAATATCTGACACCAGTCTTGTCAAGAACTACCGTATTACCAAGTTAATGGGTCGCTGACAGACAAACGTACGGACGGATGGACAGCAGAAGTCTCGTTGTACGTTAGACAAGGAACCCAAATAAGGCACCATGTTTTGCAAAAGTTTTTAATATTTTTTATAAAAAATAATACTTAGGAATAGGATTTTAGTTGATTTAATTAATACTGAGAGATTGAATAGATTTTGAAAACAAATCCTTAAAGGTATCACAGAAGAATAAAGGATATGATTCGGCCATTGCCAATAATTGAGAAAGCCAACAGTTCAAATGAAACTTTTCAAATAAAACACTTCTACGATTTTGAAACTTAATTAATATACATAGAATTTCATTTGATTGTAAATGCATTGCATCACGTTGTAAGTAGGTTATTGTCAAATTACGTGTCGTTGCGAAAAACGTGAATTTATATTTGTATTTGTACAATATAATGCTCAACTCATTAGTGAATATGATTTCATGGATATCAGGCATACATTATGCTTGAAATTTGGGAGAATTGCATTCTTTTTCAGCAACCTTTATGTCGTATTTTGGCAAAATAGCGTTTGCCGGATCATCTAGTAATCTATCCTACTTATCCTATTAATATTATAAATACGAAAACTTGTAAGGATGGGTGGATTCCTTCACACATTGGAATCATGGGTAACGAAGAGGCAGACTTAGCAGCACGACAAGCATCTAGCGAAGGTATTCACTATGCTCGTGTACCATTATATTCTGATTGGCTTGGTCATTTCAGAAATGTATACAAAAAAAGATGGCACGAATAATTTGATGAGCGATCAAAGGAAAAAGAAATATGGTACAAAACCATTCACTCAGAACCGCTGCGTTAACCATGGTTTGAAGGAGTGGAGATAGAAAGAAAACATGTAGTATCTCTGTTAAGGATGTGGTCTGGCCACATCCTATCAAACCAGTTTAAATATGTATTTATTATTTATTATATGATGGAATGTGACCGGAACATTCAAGAAAGACAATGTCTGTTTGGAGTGAGATCTGAGATGCTGTTACATGCCCCCAGGCATTTTAGCGTCCTCGAGATCCGAGGAGGCTAGGATGTTGTGTAGCTTATTATTGGTAATCTACCAGAATGAATAGGCCATCATGTAATTCTATAAATTATGTAAAATCTGTGGTAATATCGTGTTTTACCCAATGTATTAGATTTAAGTTATCGATTGTTTTCAAAAGAAAGTGATAAAACTCCTTTAAATAAACAGAATAAAAAAAAGCTTGTAAGGATGGGTGGCTGTTTGTTACTCTTTCACGTCAGAACGCCCAAAAGGATCTTCATGAAATTTGGCACAGAGGTAAATAAAATTTGGCAATATCTAGGAAGTATGTTCCTTTAGGTTAATTTTCGATATTCATGACAGCGGAGATATGGGCGGCAGGTTGTGTATAAAATAATAACAAAGTCTTACTCAATAGATTATTTATTTAAATATATTGTTTTGTATAAAAATATTATACATATCAATTTAACTATTATTATTTAACTATAGCTTATTCCATTAAACTTCTAAACCATTGTTCTCAAAACTCTACGGTCATACACTTGTAGCGGTATCAATGCCACCACAAGAAAAACCAACGGAGCAAAAAGAACCGCAGTGCCATCTATCCAACTAGCAGCGAACTAAAATCCTGTATCGCGCAAGCAAAGTTTACCGTGCGATTTGAATATATACATCAGCCCGAATATTAACTATTGGGCAGCAGCCCGCCAGGCACAACAGTCACCTGGTCGCAGGATCCTTCCTTTTCAATGGGGGTTTGCGGGACTTTGCTCTATGTACCGCACCCTCAAAATACCTATTCCACCTAGCACCTTAGGACCCCAAAATATTTCAATACGTTCAATTCCATTTAATCCCTAAAATAGCCAAATTGCAGGCGTAACAGTAAACGAATTTCTCAAGCTGAATTTATATTCTTAAGTAAATCGGAAGCTGTGATTTTACTGTTGACTTTACCAAAACTGTTTTGGGGTTTTATGGTGGAATTAAAGTATGGACCGTAGAGTTTTGGGAATAATGGCGTTAGGGTTTAGTCCACTAAACCCTAACGCCAACTATCTAATATTGATAGCTTATTCCAATAAGCTATCAATATTAGATAGTATGAACAGTATATGATTTTCACTGTCCAACGCTTAGCCTCTTTTCCTTTCTACCATTCATGGATTTCACTTTAGTAGATGGTACTACTTCTTCGATCTTCTTTGGATGAACTTTGATGTAGTTATTATAGTAAAACATGCTGAACATATAGAACAGGAGACTTGTGTTGACGACACAGAAAACGTGAACATGTTTAGGATAGTTGCAATTGTGGAATAACGCATTTGTGTTATGTGTGATCACTGCTAGAAACTGCGCCTGAAATGTAAAGAAGAGCAATTTATTAAAGAATGAGTTGTCTGACTGTGTTTGACTATGTATTAATATCTAAAGTCATGTAATTCTGGTACTGCTAAATAAACAGGCCAATAGCGAGTAGTATTCTCTCAAAAACGAGTATAGTATAGGAGAGCCCACTATAATTTTAAAATAAATTTAAATTGCATTATTTGTTGCTTTAGCAGCAATGGTAATACGCACTCTGTGATTTCAACTGACCACCTATTACGGTCCTTTAGATACAGCCCGCTGACAGACAGACGGTCGGACAGTGGAGACTTAGTAATGTAGTTCTTTATTTTTCACCAATCGTACTGTTAATAACATCTTTCAAATAAGTACATTCATTCATGTATATTTTACATAATACTTAGTCAAATATATAGTCCTCCTGAACGATTTCGGGCATGGCAGCCATATTATATGTTTTTTCAATTTCATCACTTTCGTTTTTTTAAGAGTCAAATACTTGCTATTCTATTATTCAAGTTAGCTTCTTCTGGATACCTATCAGTTTAGTTAAATTACGCTATTTAGGAGTTGGTTTATATCTTACCAATTGAATCAAAGTGACATATTTCTTCCACCACAAGTACTTCTGGTACCGTGGACCCAAACCAGCTATGAAGTAGTACGTGTACATTAGTATATGAACGAAAGAATTCATCGTTCCTATGAGGATCAAGGGGCCAACTGTAAAACAAAATAAATTATTGAGACACACAATAACTCAGTAGATAAGTAAGTAGACTCAGGTCCCAGAGAGCTAAAAATCTACATTAACTTGCAGTTTGATTCTGCTGATCTATTCTGTTGACATAGGTTAGGTCAGACATCAGGGCCCCAAGTCTGCTATTTTTTTATAAATTCGTCATTCCAACACGATCCCATTGTCATTTTGCTAAAAGTTCGTAATGTGCTAAATTCATAATGGTCGGTCAATGGTCTCGTAATAGAATCTTGGTAGAATGACATTGTCGTATTGTTATTTTTATAAAACCCGTTAGTAGAAATGACTTTAAAAAAACTACTACTTTTGAAGATTAAGTTATGCCAGATTTCTTTTGCAATCTGAAGTAGCAAGAATTTTTTTCATTCATTTGTCATTATGTACGAGATTGCCATTCTATATAATTTCTTTCAATGAAGTGTCAATGGTTGATCATTGGAAAGTCATAATGACGCATAAAAGCGTAGTAGATTACCAAACTTAATAAAATCGACAATTATGAAATCAATGATAGACCATTTTGACACTATTGTAATAGCAGACTTGAGGCCCAGGTGAGATATCGACAAAATAGACCAGCTGTAAACATGTCGAAGTGAAGACTTGGGTGAAGTGATCAAGAAGCTTCACGGAGCTGTCAATGCATGTAATCAAGATGGAATAACAGCTCACTCACCACAGATCACTTCACCTAAGCCTTTATTTACTTCATCTTTTTTACAGAATCGGATTGGAATGAACATGTCAAAGTAAAAAGTAGTTAAGTAGTTTTCAAGATTTCGTGTTTTACCAATGAGTGAATAAATGATAAAGTCATCAAATTAATCCTTTCGCTTTGGACTCTTATCGACTAAACTCATCCATGTTTCTACCAATGTTATTTTGAGTTCCAGGGCCACTATTTTGAACGATTTCCGTAACAACTCCTGCACGAAATAATATAGCTAGGTGGTGCTCAGTGTTCTTTAATACGTGTATGTCATGTGCATTTTTTATTACTGTTTCACTAAACGTGATTAAAAACATAGATGCATCGTCAGGACGCCTTATAGTTTCATACAAATCATGTCCACCAACAAATATATACTGAATCTGTATCATTTAATGCAGTCATTTGGTTTTAACTGTTTTTGATTCATTTATTTCAAACAATATACATTGTGTAGTTTAGGTACATAATAATTAAAAACATTTATATAAAATTATTACATGCAAAATAATAATTTGAAAGAAAATAAATTAATATGTCAAGTCAATAAATTTAAAAAGAGGTTTAAAAATAAATAAATGTCCAAAAGAACGTAAGCTATAATGTCAAATGTAACGTACATTTGACATTATAGCTTACGTTCTGTGTCAGATAATAAGCCAAAGTCAAAGTATAAGTCAAAAATACATTCAATTCAAAAGTATGTTATTATTATAATAAATTATTTTTATCATCTTCACTAATATTATAACTGTCTGTCTCTCTGTCTCTCTGTCTGTCTGTCGCGCTTTCACGCCAAAACTACGGAACCGATTTAAATGAAATTCGGTACAGTGATAGTCTAGAGCCTGAGAAAGGACATAGGCTACTTTTTATCTCGGGAATATGATCCCTAGGGCCACGCGGGTAAAGCCGCTGGCAGAAGCTAGTTTAACATAAAACCTGATACTGAGTAGAAACATTTTTTCAACATGAAGACTGCTAATTTTTGTTTAAATAAGTGATAGCTATAAATTAATAACTTTAAATTAGCTGGTAACCTATTAAACAATTCGACTGCTTGGTACCCGGAGCAATGCTTAGCTACATTAAAATTGGGTACCATCTTGTGTTTAAACTCTTTTTTTCTTACACTTTCTCTTATCTTACGTTCCTCTTGTGATTCATACTGACTAATATGCTTAGCAAAGTGATTTAGTATTACTAATATATATAAACTAGGTACTGTTAATATTTCTAATTCTTTAAAATGCTCTGTGCATGAGCCTCTTGGTGAGATCCTTACAATAGTCCTAATGGCATGTTTCTGTAAGATAAACGCTTTCTGACAGTTATACGTGTAGCTGTTACCCCAAAGCATGATACTGTATCTTAATCTAGATTCTACCAATGCATAGTATATAGCCTTTAGTTGCTTAGTATCCAAACTATCTCTAAGGCTTCTGAGTGCATAGCATGCTGATGATATAGAAGAGTCAATAGCAGTTAGCTCTTGTTTCCAATTTAAATTCACATCTAAGTTAATTCCTAAGAATTTGACTTTTTCTACTAGTTCAATCTTGTCTTCTTTAATTTGCACATCTTATTGTCATTATTGTGAATAATGTAGCCTTAAATAACATAATGTCAGTCACACTAGTATTTAATAAATACATAAAAGTCACTTTGCTGAAAATTAATTGCAAGGATTTTTAAGACACTTATTTACAGTTCTTTTAGGTTATTTGCTCCAATTATTATGTATGTTTCGTCCGCAAAGACAACAAGTCTTACATCGGGCTCAACGCTACGCATAAAGTTTAGTAAGTCATTTGTGTATGTAATGAAAGTATTGGTCCTATAATTGAGCCTTGGGGTACACCACGTTGTATATTTTTAATCCTAGACTAGTGTTTCCGACTTCGTGAATTGTTTCATCGATACTTTTAATTTCGACAAACATTCGTCTATTTTTTAGAAGGATTTTAAAAGTAATAAAGACTTGCCTTTTATATCATAATACTCAAGTTTTGATAGTAATCTCTTAATCTATGCTGAGGTCGATAAATAATCCAGCCACTTTCATTTTGTTATTTAATTTATTAATAATGTAGTTTATAAGAGTATTTATTGCATCTGAGCAACCGAAGCCTTTCTAGTTACCAAATTGTCTTGAATTCATTATTTTATTTACATTTAAATGTATCATTAGTCTTTGTTTAATATTTTTATAAGGTTGGCAAATACTCTTGATAAGGTTGGTGGTGACGCCTGTGGGAATATTTATCCTCTCTTGAACACTATTTCCCACTGGCGTCACCATATCAACCGATTCTGTAGGTCTTTTACATAGATTATTATTAAGGATAGGAAATCGTCAAATGACTTCTTCCACTTTGGGCTTAGCGGAAGCGAGAGTCAAAATTTTACTCACTAAAACCCATCCGTGTTCCTCCTAATGCCAGTTTCGTTCCAGGGCCGCGGTAACTCTTTCGAACAAAGTCCGGAACCCTGGTAGGCACTGGCTCTAGCGGGCCCAGTGTAACTTACCTGGGAAGTATTTAGTTGCAGCCCAAGAGCTGATGACGACCATCGAGTGGTGATACAGATGAAGGGTTGAGATCTGCCTATTGCTCTTTCTAAAGACAAAGAAGACGGTGTCTAGGAGTTCTGTTATTTTACCAAAGAAATACCACCAGGATGAAAGCGCTGTCTGCAAAGAAAAGTTATAAATTTCCTTAAAAATGTGACTTAATATTCGTAAAATATAATACTTATTTGTAATTAGATTGAGTAACCCGAGGGTTTTCAATTGAGAACGCAAATTTACTAAATTTTTAGCCAGTATTCAACTCATAAAATGGTATAGACAAAATGTGTATTTGTAAATCATAATGCAAATGAGAATAAAAAATGTATTAACGTAAAACTTACTCTAGTTACACGAGGGTCTTCTGAATTTATAAAAGGATCGCAAACAAAACTGTAGTCTTTCAGTAAGAGGTAGTTGAGTCCCTGAAAACAGTAAGAAAAGAGGTATATCATCATAACTTAGGGTCTAAAGCACTGATAGCTACGCAGAACGCCTGACCTAGATTAATAGCAAAATACTCAAGTGTAAGTTTTCGAGTCCACAAAATAATAAGTTTGCAGGCAGTTAGACTGGATATTTTCCTGGATATAAAAATATTGATTATATTTAGTCCTTCCGTTACATTTTGAAAAAATAATGGACACGTATTATTTGTCATTTCAAATCGATAAAGGTAAAGCGCATCAAAGTTCAACAGTAGAGTCTGGTGATGCGAGTTTTCAACGTATTGTATCGTCTTTACTTGTTTAAAAAAAGGTTTTTTTTTTTAAATTTCCAAAATATTGTAGAATGATAGGTAACTGGTACCTACAATATTTTAGCAACGTTGTGATTGCCTCAAATCTTTAGGGTTAATAGATACGGTATCAATTTACTGTTGCATTAACGATACAAATCGTCGCTTAATACGGTTTTGTATACTTTATTTTTCTTACGGGTTCATCAAATTTCGTTTAGTCTATTCTTAATTTCGTAGCTGTTGGTTCTGCCAATTAATATTGTTCTTTGGTTATGTTAATATGTTTTCTATTTTAATTATTTATTTAGTGCTATGAAAAGACCATTTCACAAAAAGATCACTCACCTCATAAACTAAGAATACACTTAATAATATTTGAAAAATGTTGTACACCATTATCGGAGTTTTCAGATTATACGGCTGCTTATTCTTCATGAATTTGGGTCCATAATTAGTACAGAATTTCAAGTATATTACCACAGTAACAATTACTGGTATTGGACTCGACATTAACGGCAGATGTTTCGTTCTAGGATCTGTGGATAAATAAATGGGATGTAATGATGATCAATTACTTTGTTTTATTGTATATGAAAGTAAAATAAGAGAACGAGTAGTACAAACAGAGCCAAACTAGGCAAATCTAATTTATAAAAATCGCGTTTGACGATGTTTGTTATTGAACTCCTCCGAAACGGCATTTTTTTATTTGTCAAAACATCATTTGCCAGATCAGCTAGTGTAATCCTTACTAATATTATAAATGCGAAAGTAACTCTGTCTGTCTGTCTGTCGCGCTTTCACGCTAAAACTACTCCATCTGCCTAGCCTTTTCCCAACTATATTGGGGTCGGCTTCCAGTCAAACCAGATTCAGCTGAATACCAGTGTTTTACGTGGAGCGGCTGCCTACCAGACCTCCACAACCCATTAACTGTGTAACACGGTACTTCTTGGCAAGACTGGAGTCAGATTTTACTGGCTTCTGACAACCCGTAACGACTGCCAAAGATCTACAAATGACAGCCGGGACCAACGGCTTAACGTGCTTTCCGAGGCACGGAGGAAACTCGTTATGTTAATATGGTCACCCATCCACAGACCAACCTTAGCAAGCGTGGCTTAACCTTAAAGATCGACCCGTGCGGCTGTTATTATTTAGCCACGAGCTCTTCACGCTAAAACTACTGTACCGATTTAAATGTGAAATTTGGTACACAGATAGTCTAGAGCCTGAGAAAGGACATAGGCTACTTTTTATCTCGGGAGTATGTTCCCTAGAGATCACGCGGGCGAAGCCACTGGCAGAAGCTAGTATATAATAATCTCGTGTCACGATGTTTGTTATCCAACTTCTCCGAAACAGCTTGACCGATTTTTATGTTTTTTTTTTTGTGTGTATTCGCCTACTATAATGTAAAGCCTACGACTTATTATTAGACCTAAGTCGTAAGTAAGTCGTGGTGTAGTAGTATACATACTGTATATAGAATATATAGGCTTTTTCAATGGCAAAACATTGTTTGCCGAGTCTGCTAGTAATATATAGTTTATAGAAGACTAGCTAGTGGCTGCACCCGTGAGAGTTCAAAATTATCTCAAGGAATCGTACCGGGATTACTCGTGTCAAGTCTTATAATATCTTATATCTTATCTATACTAATATATAAAGCTGAAGAGTTTGTTTGTTTACTTGAACGCGCTAATCTCAGGAACGAATGGTCCGATTTGAAAAATTATTTCAGTGTTAGATAGCCCATTTATCGAGGAAGGCTATAGGCTATATATCATCACGCTAAGATCAATAGGAGCGGAGCAGTAATGAAAATTGTGACGCAGACGAAGTTGCGCGGGTCAACTAGTACTAATTGTATTATAAAGCTGAAGAGTTTGTTTGTTTGCTTGAACGTGCTAATCTCAGGAACTACTCACCCGATTTGAAAAATTCTTTCAGTGTTAGATAGCCCATTTATTGAGGAAGACTGTAGGTTATATATAATTACGCTATGACCAATAGGAGCGAAGCAGTAATGAAAATTGTGAGGCAGGCGAAGTTGCGCGGGTCAACTAGTGTCCTAAACTCCTTATACATATCTCCGGTCAAGGTCTACCCGTATACCCGGACATCCAAATCAGGCCAGCCAACGGCCCGATTGTTTTAATTTTTATCAAACATTAAAAAAACACAGAGTTTCAATGAATTCTTTTTATAATGTAAGTCACTGCCAATGGCTAAAGTGCCCAGCGGGTCTAAAAAAAACCACTTTAGCAGAATCAGAAAGCAAATCACGCTTTCCGTCATTGTTAATTTTTCCCAATCAACATGAAAATTAAATTTGCCAGATTGTTGCGTGATTAAAATTATGATTCTGCTAACGTGGCCTTTTAGCCCCCCAGAACACTGGCAGTATTGCCGCCCAATGATTTATTTTGTTTTTATACGCGTGTGTATGTATTACCATGATTAATAATAGTCTAATTAATAATTCACGTAAGTCATAAGTAAGAGTATGATGGAAGGGGAGGTACTACGTAGCACTTTCTATCAATAAAAAATGATATATACATTTTGAATTCTGAGTTCATTTTTTAAATATATTGTTTGCATTTAATGTTGCACTTCGCCCGCGACTTCGTTCGCGCGGGCTTAGTTAGTACTCCACGAACTTCATTTCCCCGTTTAAATTATTATTATTATTATTATTAATACTTATTACTTAACGATCGACTTGCGCAAATTGCAACATTTTTCTTACTTAGAGTATTTTTATACCCGTCATAACGTTTAAACGAACGGTTCGATTTTAATAATTTAAAGTGTAATTTACTTTTACATAACCAAACTTAATTATTAAATAATTTAAATGGATAAATTAATATCATGATACTAAAATCAACACAATTCCATTTCACCCAGGTTTTGATTGAATTATTTGAACAAAAAGCGGTCACTGTGACTTAACCATAATAGTTACTAGGTTAGGTAGTACTTTTTTTTAGGTATACTTGACGGTCTTCTCTAAAACTGTAGTACATAACTTTGCTCTGTTATCAATAGTTTCCGAAGCGTACGCGATATAAGGGTCTTTTTTGGTATTTTTTTTCACGCCTTGGGTTATATTATAGAAGTTTTTATACGGATCCCTAGCTTTTTGAAAGTATTCTATAGCCTATGTTCATTGGAGATAATGTAGAATTCCAATGGTGAAAGTATTTTTTAAATCTGTTCAGTAGTTTCGGAGCCTATTCAATTCAAACAAACAAATGTTTCCTCTTTATAATATTAGTGTAGATATTATTGAAATATACAGGAGCCAGACAAGTTTCAACTGTGATATTTAACTTATATAACGGGGAAATAAATCAAGTCAAAAACCACATGGTAATGTTATAATAATTGAGTTAGTGAGGTCAAATGTCACTAGATTTGACGTAACGACTTACTGGCCTATTTAAGGCGTTTGCAAAATTAACTTAAAAATTATACAAAAGAATATAATGCGTACCTGCCAAATCTTCAAGAACATGATTATAAAAACCAGTTATATTATCTATAACTCCCCCCATTTTTAGCAACCACTTTAACAAAAAAATAATTATAAAATAAAATTTAAAAATTCTAGCTACTACTCAGGGTCAACACAACCCTCTATGAGGTAGTAGCTACAATGAAAGCAAGATTCGAACTTAATTAAAATATACCTAGTTCTTAATTAATTTCAATATGTAAATTTTGTTAGAACCGATACAGTTTGCCATAATCTATTCAGCAAAAAATCTATTTTTGTTGTTAGCGTTCCGTACATTTTCGCAGGAACAAGTGCTGAAGTATTTTATCAGATAATGACGAACAATGAACGTCTTTTGGCGGGGACTATCTGTAATGATGATTCACTCAGTTTGTTGCACGTGTATTTATTTATTTATCCTTTATTTCAGACAACTAACAAACATAAAACACTACACATAAATAAGCCTAAAAACGAATACATAAATGAATACAAAAAACTTAAAAACTACTTCACACGAAATGAAGGCGTCGTGTTGCGCTGCGAGGTGTTGTGTAGCCAGCCGTGGAAACGCCGATACAGCACGCCTTTTGGCTAAAACTTTTCCATGAGAAAGGTCACCAAATGATGACACGGAAAGCGCACCACGAACGACTTGAAATTCGTGTCACAGTTTCTGAATAGGCCCTTTTAGGCGTTGATGTAACTATTACGCGCGCATCCACAGCAGGTACGACGCAATCAGCGGAAAACGATGCAACTAACGACTGAAAACTGCAGACTGAAGCATTTTGTGCCCCGCAACGTGTGTTTGCATTGGAGCATTCTGGTGACCCACTTGTCGGAATAGCATTGCGCAACAACGAAACTTCGGCTGGTAAATCACCTATGATGACATCTGATTGCTCCAACTTGGACTTCATCTCAGCCAGGCTCACATTCAGAGACGTGATGTCATTCAGCAGCGTGGTGATGTCGACATGGTCGAAAGTCACGGGACGCAGCTTGTGCAGGTTCTTTGCCACAAAATCCTCTTCTAGGTCGATGATGTCCTGCAGACTTTTCTCACCACTATCTCTCCGACGAGATGGCATCTGTCCGACTTGGTCGAGTGATTCAAATAGCAGCAACTTGACACTGCGTACCTCTTCCTCTTTTTAGGAGGACTTGCAGATCTGCAAGGTGCTGACCTTGTCCATGTAGTCGATGGCATGTTTGACGAATGTCAAAAGCTCGTTGGCAATGAACTGCTTTGTAGCCATTGCAGACGTAATCGGGCAGCGGTTACCGCTGCGCAAATAAAATATTCGTGCTGTGTAGCGCGAACGCGTCCGTTTCCGAGCGCGCATCGCACACGTATGATTTATGGTTGATATGTCTTTTGTGGTTAGTGTACAGAATAAAGTTTTCATAGTGGGTTGCTCCGGCGTTGTGGACTTCGTTCGAAAGAGTCACTGGAGCCCTGGAACGCAAGTGGTATTTGGAGGAACATGGATGGAGAGCGGAAGGAGTCATTCGACAATTTCCCATCCCAAAAAACTGGACCAAGAACTGATTTTGAACCAGTGACAAACAATGAAAAGAAGTGATTTAGTTTAAATAAAATCTTGAGTTTATGATATGGTCACTCAGTAATGACCTGGTTGTAGTGATAACAGCTGCTCAGGTCGATCTTCAAATTCATGCAATACTTGCCGGGTTGGTCCTTGGATGGTTTACTATTCATCACATACCGAGACTCCTCCGTGCCCCGGAAGGCATGTTAAACCGTTTTACCCGGTTTTCATTTGAAGATCTTTGGCAGTGGTTACGGATATTCAGAAGCAAGAAAAATTTGCCACCAGTCTTGCCAGGGGGTATTGTGTTACTCAGGTGAGTACTGGGCTTTGGAGATCAGATAGGCAGTCACCGTCTACCTAGCCTTATCAAATAATATTGCGGTCGGTTCCCAGACAAAGCAGTTTCAGCTGTAGCAGTCATAAATTATTACAAAAGTTAGATGTTTGGTTCACCGTGGATTGTAACAACTGACGAAGGGCTGTCCCCTATAGTACAGGAATTTCCTAGCATAGGGGACATCATTCATAAAATAAATTAAATGTAAAAAAAAAACATGGAATGTAACACGTCATGTATTTTCCATTGGCAATAAACTTATTATTATCCTTTATTGAATAAATTATCCTACAAATTACATTTTTAAAAATTTGAAAAAACATTATAAAAACATTTAAAAATATAATAAATAGTAGCCCACCAGTATCGGGAACAGGGTCCAAGCTACCGGCGGTCAGGGCTCCAAAGAGAGGAACCTCCTAACAATACGAGCCGTGTCCAGAAGTACCGCTTATTATAATTATTATTATTATAGCTGAATACCAGACCCCCACAACCCATTTACAGAAACTTCACTTGTAAATCTTTACTTATAAATAAATATAACCAGTCTGAATTTTCAGTGGTATTAATAGCGATAGAGAACCCTTTTCTCAATTAATGCAAAACATATTGTATTTTTTTATTTGCGCGCCTATTGTTTTATTTAGTGATGTGTTTGTTCCTATACGCTTACGTATGGGTGATCTACCTAATACTGTTTGGGAGTGTTCGACACTCGCAGGCCCCGTCAATTATGCTGATATCTCTTTGCGACGCGCGTGGAACTGAACACGCCGTCGAACCAGGCTTGGTTCTTATCGGACGGCAAGCCACTCATCGCTCGCCGTCCATAGGCTCGTACTTACTGTGGCTGAAAATTGGTGAAACCAAAGAAGTCATCTGCCTAGCCTTTACCCAACTATATTGGGGTTAGCTTCCAGTAAAACCGGATTTAGCTGAATACCAGTATTTTACGCGGAGCGGCTGCCTACCAGACCTCCACAACCCAGTAACTGGATAACATGGTACTTCATGGCAAGACTGAAGTCAGATTAACTGGCTTCTGACTATTCGTAACGACTGCCAAAGATCTACAAATGACAGCCGGGACCAACGGCTTAACGAGATTTCCGAGGCACGGAGGAAACTCGATATGTTAAGATGGTCACCCATCCACAGACCAACCTTGGCAGGCGTTGCATGACCTTAAAGATCGACCTGTCGTCTCGTCGTCGTCTGCCTAGCCTTTTCCCAACTACATTGAGCTCGGCTTCCAGTCAAACCGGATTCAGCTGAATACCAGTGTTTTACGTGGAGCGGCTGCCTACCAGACCTCCACAACCCATTAACTGGGTAACACGGTACATCTTGGCAAGACTGGAGTCAGAATTACTGGCTTATGACAATCTGTAACGACTGCCAAAGATCTACAAATGACAGCCGGGACCAACGGCTTAACGTGCTTTCCGAGGCACGGAAGAAACTCGGTATGTTAAGATGATCACCCATCCACAGACCAACCATGGCAGGCGTTGTTTAACCTTCAAGATCGACCTGTGCGGCTGTTATTATCTAGCCAGGAGCTCCTCAAAGGGTAAAACCAAAGAAGTAGTACCTAATTTATAATTCCTGTTCAAAGAATATTTTTTTCACAGACAGATCAAGTCTTAAAGAAATTATAAATGAAACTATCGCCTAAGCGCTTGAGCTAAAAATTCAGCAATGCAAATGCATGTATTACGCACTATTATTTTTGCTTTCATAAAAACATGTTTGGTTTTGTTTGTCACTTTAATTTTAAATGCCAAACATGACTAGACATAACGTATTCTAGGGTTTCGTAGTTAAACAATAAGGAACCCCTAGTTTTGCTGAGTCCGTTCATTCTATCGTTTGTCAGACACTCGGCCAGCCAGACCCGAGTGTTTTTATATGGGGACAGTTTTCCCATACGGAAGTTCGGAACCTTATAATAATTAATATAATTAATCCGCAAGGCAGTTTTGTGGCGATCTGTTGGGCACTAGCAACCCCACGGACCTGATCTACAGGGAGAATTCTTGTTCCTCATTTTCGGCTTGCCTTTATTGGCTGGCCGGAGGGAACACTGACGAGGAACAGAGCTCCCACCTCTTTCTTGCCTTAATCGGCCGGTCTGAGTGGAGATTCACAAGAGCAAACGTGCTCGGGAAAAGGATGTATAATCCAGTAAGGTACTGGTAGGGATCTTGACCATACTTCCGGGATTGTCCTGATAGCTGTGGTATACCTCTCCACTCCTCTAGCACCTCAGGATATGTTGCCCCCTTGGCGCTACGTTACTTTGTGCTATTGCTTATATTATTTATGCGGTTGGTGTCCCATTCCATTTGAAATGGCTAAAGAGGCCTCTGCGAGTTGGATTCGTCCTCTCGTACGCCTACCAAAGGACCGGGTCTCTCAGGACTCGAGAAAGTGAAAAAAAAATATAATTAATTATGACTAATTATTGTTCGTTCGTTTTTTGGCATGCTGGGACAAGAGTAACCACATCACCAAACTTTAAATGAGCGTGGCTCGACTCGCAGTTGGCCGTTTTATTTTTACTTGTGCATAACAACTAAGTAAGTATTGTATTAAAATCGTATGTTAAACTGTGAAAATGTTTGCTGATATATTTGCATTTCTGTTAAGAATAAATAAATAAATTAGTCTACTGACGCACAGAAATCGACTGGAACTTCTATTTATCATAGTTTAACTCAAAATTATGATAATAAGAAGTTACAATTGAAGTTCAAGAAATCATATCACCTTGCAAAACGAGGACAATTATTTTGTGTGACTTTTTATTGGGATAGATATACCATGTACAAGTACAAGTAGTTGTTTAGAATTTCGTCGTAAAGGTCACGGCACATCATACCGACACCGCAATAGCACAGCAGCAGCACGGCTACGGCTAGCCGCCATCGTACTGACTACGCGCTGGCTGTGAAATGCATATACGAGGTGTTGTTTTGCAAGCAACTCGGTGTCGGCGCGCTGTAATCACGCTGTCGTCTCGCTTACAGCGCGCTGACTGCCCGTCAGCTGTGTGTGTGTGCCTCGGCTGTGTTGTTGGCGTTTTCTTAATTGACAGTATGAAATGTATTTGAAAACACAAGATTTCATGCTCTAACTTGAATGACAAGTAAATTGCCGCGCTGCTGCTGTGTCGATATAATGTCAAAGTCAAAGTCAAAAAGCCAAAAACGATTATTTCAATTAGGCCATTAAACGGCACTTTTGAACGTCATCATTACATTTAAAATAACATAGTGACTCTACTGTCCATTCGGAAGGGTAGATTCTTATGGAGAAGAACGGACAAGAAACTCCATAGTTACTCTTTTCAAATCAATATTTTACGTGTGCTGTGGTATACAAAACTTCTATTAATATATGTGAGTACCATGAACCCAGAGTATGCAGAGGTAGACTTATTAATTGTTTAAATAAGTATATGGTACTCACTTTTCTACATAAGTACATGGTACTCACATATTTACAAATATGTGAGTGAACAGAAAAATAAAAACCCAAAAATGAAACAGTAGGTACAAAAGTAAATACATAAACCAACCAGTTTGATCTTGTGTCCTATGGAGCAAGACCAGCATTCTTATCCTGAATGTAATCTTCTAATTTGTAATATGCTTGCTATGCTTAAATTTTCTTTCATTTAGTTCTAATATGTCACAAGGTATTTTATTGTAACATTTAACACGAAAGATGTGTGTACTTTAGCTAATCTATAAAATGGTTGATCTAATTTATCTTTATTTCTAGTATTAATATTATGTCTATCACTAACTTTACTAAAAAGATGACGATTTTTCCGTACATACATAATATTTTCATATATGAATTGGCAAGGTACTGTCATAATATTAATCTTTTTAAAAAGTTCCTTTAGAGAATCGCGACGACGCAGATTATAAAGGGCTCTGACAGCTCTCTTTTGTAAAATAAATATAGATTCAATGTCAGCAGCCTGACCCCACAGCAAAATACCGTATGACATAATGCGGTTGAAGTAGTTAAAATAGGCCAAACGTGCGGTTTCTACGTCTGTTAGCTGTCTTATTTTTCTAACATCATAAGCGGCTGAGCTTAAACGCCCCGCTAGAGATGTTATATGAGGTCCCCATTGTAATTTCTCGTCTAAAGTGATTCCCAGAAACCGTGTGATTAATTAACTCCAGTTTTTCTTCATTAATTTGATGTCACATTCGCTACTTCTAACATTTGGTAAAGTAAATCTAATACATTTGGTTTTTATTTCACTTAATACCAAGTTGTTTGCCGTAAACCAATTTTAGACCTGAAGAATAGAGATATTAA
This sequence comes from Lacanobia oleracea, assembly GCA_950371165.1. Taxonomy (NCBI): domain Eukaryota; kingdom Metazoa; phylum Arthropoda; class Insecta; order Lepidoptera; family Noctuidae; genus Lacanobia; species Lacanobia oleracea. Next base: position 3,495,102 of record OX493390.1, on the reverse strand, counting down.
ATATCAATGATGTGTCATTCGCGAATAACACCATTTTTGGTTGATTTTGAAATAATTGGGGCAAATCATTTATGTAAACTAGAAAAAGGAATGGACCCAATATTGAGCCTTGCGAAATACCCATTGTCATTTCAGACCCTAGTGAGTTTACACCATTTACCTGAACTTTAATCTGTCTGTCTGTCAAGTATGACCTAAGTAACTCAAGGGCTATTTCTTATCCCATAGTGCTCAAGTTTCAACAAAAGTGTTTCATGGTTATCGCAATCGGACGCCTTCGAGAGGTCACAGAATATTCCAATGGCGTCTTGCAATTTTTTCCAGGCGGTAAATATATTCTTTATGAGGGTAACACCGGCGTCAGTTGTACAACGCCCTTTGGTGAAACCGTATTATTGTTCATGAAAGACGAAGTTTTTATTAAAGTGTAGTAACATCTGATTAAGCATTATCTTTTCAAACACCTAACTGAGGACTGACACAGGTCTATAATTATTGGGATCTTGACTATCACCCGATTTGAACAACGGAACTGCTTTACTGTGTTTCATAAGATCCGGAAATACTCCTCGGTCTACACTAGTGTTAAATATAACAGCTAAGTAGAGGGCAATAGTTTCAATAACAGATCTACAGACTTTGACAGACATTCCCCAAAGATCTTCTGTTGATTTAATTTTAAGATCTTTAAAAGCTTTTATAATGGCCTGGGGGTTTATATGTTGAAACTTAAATTCGGATGGATATACCTTCACATTCTTTCTAAGTAAGGCAGCAGAGAGCGCGGGTGGCGAGTTGAGAGTTTCTGTAGTTTTAATAGTAATATTAGCAAATAAATTTTCAAATTCCTTAGCTACCTCTGCATTAGAGTTTATTGGGCCATGTACAGTATTTAGATTAAATTTAATTTCACGTTGTTTCTTCCTACCTGTTTCATTATTTATTATTTTCCAGGTAATTTTTTATTTTGTCGTCAGCTGATTTTATTTTATTACCAATATGCAAAGCTTTTGCTGTTTTACACACAATTTTATATGTTTTTGAACAACATATTTCTGAAAGCTTGCATTATTCATATACTCGTAGTGCGTTTGGCCATAAAGTTCATATAGTTTTTCCCTGCTTATGCGAATACCTGGAGTGGCCCAGTCGCTAAATAAGAACTTAGTGTAAATACTTTTAGACTTTAGAGGAAAAGTGTCATTAAATTGCGTGTGTTAATAATGAAAAAAACTCGGCGTTATGATCACCTAATTTGCTAGCTAAATTGTTATTTAGTTTCTCTAAATTTTTATCTATAATTGGTTTAAATTTTATTTGAATTTTTTGTAGGGGTATGTATGTGCAAAACGTTATTGTTTGCCCGCTGTGATCTGATGGCAACTTATTTACAATTTCTTTATATAAGTAATTACAATTACAAAATATGTTGTCTATACAAGTGGCAGTAGACTCTGTCACTCGCGTTGGTTCCATAAATACATTTGACAGATTAAATGATTTAAAAAAACTCAATAACCTGATACTATTCGAAATGTTAATATTAAAGCCACCACATATCATTATCGATTTACTAGAAGTACTGACTTTTTTCAACACATCTTCCATTACAGAATCAAACACAGATAGATTCTGGTAACTTGGAGGTCTGTAAACGCATACCACAACATGCCTATCAAGCTCAACACAAGACAATTCAATGGCCTTATTTATCATGGTATTTATAATGTACCATGCTAAATAAGGTCATGGCACAATTAAACTTTTCTGTAGCACTAACAAAAGCTATTTTTGCTACCCTAATACAGCAGCCAGAATTTATTTGATTCCCGTTTTTATTAGGGGTTCCGTATCCGAAGGGTAACTGTTCGGGCACCGCCGACCACTCGGTGGTCTTCGGCTGCTGTCGGCTGGCGACGGGCGACGGCGGGTGGCGGAGAGAGGTGCGGCGTGCGACGTGCGGGACGCAGGCCCTCGGCCCACTTCGCTACCGATCTCTGACAACGACGCGCGCGCACATTTCTTTAGTTCACCAAGTATTTTATTGTACCTATTTTGGATTATACCTTTGTAAATTACAGTCCACTACTTTCTATTCAAGTCCTTAGTTAGGTCCCTAACAAATGGTCCTACGAGCCTCTTTATAAGTCGCGTTTTGGTACTACCAATTTCCGCGGCAACTGGCATTACGACGTTGGTGAACTTTGGACTCGAAAATTGAATTCGCTGCGTCACCGGAGCAACGGTTTTTTTCCAACCGAAGTCATTGAACAAAGGAAGAACAGGAACTGGACTAAACTATATTTCACCAAGTCTTGATAACGACGCCGGCGCTTATTACATCGACGGGATTGGACGATTTTACGCCGAGTCATCGCTTGGAAGGATTTCAGGACAGCTTTCTTGTGGATAAGGATTCGGTATTTGTGAGTTTGTTCCAATTTTATTCATTCCATATCATTCTCTGCCTTTTCAAACAAATATTTAGTGTTTTTATTCCGTTAGATTCAAATTATTTTCCGTTTTCACGTTCATATTTGAGTCAATACGTGTTAACATCACCTTCTTATCTATTTAATTCCACTGCTTACCCTTACGCGCTTGAGCACTGCTGAGTTGTTAGGCTAGTACCGTTATTCGGCTGCATGATCGACTGTGTGCGCAACAGCTGAGCGCTTGTCGGCCGGTGACACTCGTCAAGGTCACGCGGCTATTCATTCACTTAGTTTAAACTTAACTGCCAACTTCTTTACGAAACTTTGCTACGCATAATCAATTCGTGATAGTATTACCTTCTGATTAAACGCTATGGCCTCTTTAGACGTATTGTTGAGAAAGCGAAGTGCCATTAAGGCAAAGCTTACAAATTTCACGAATTACATGAATGTGCTTCTCAGCTGCAAGATTATATCCGACATTCAACGCTTAGAGTTGGAGAGCCGTTTTAAAAAATTTGAAGCTACATACGACGAATTTAACAATTTACAGATGGACATTGAGGTGCTTTCGGATGATCCAGACGAGGCGTACGCAGAGAGAGCAAAGTTCGAGGACCGTTACCACGCACTCGTAGCGCAGGCGAACAGCCTGCTTGGTAAAGACGAGAACGATGAGTACGGGTCTGTAACAGGCTCGGTGAACAAACATTCAGGTGAATCGTTTCAACAACGTAACTTTATACGCTTACCTAAAATAGATTTGCCTAATTTTAATGGTGGTTATCAGTACTGGCTTGAATATAGAGATACATATTTGTCACTAATCCATAATAGTAGCTGCATAGATGCCATTAGTAAGTTCCACTAACTCCGGGCGTCGCTTGAAGGCGATGCATTGGAAATAATAAAAAATATTGATTTCAAAGGTGATAATTATCAAATGGCGTGGAAGTTACTATGCGACCGCTTTGATAATAGTAGACTTTTAGTAGATACCCATCTTAAGGCCTTACATAGTGTAGAATGTATTACACAAGAATCATCCACTTGTTTGCGTCGCTTAACTGATCTCATTAATAAAAATCTCAGAGCTCTGCATTTAATGGACGAGCCCACGGACAATTGGGATACATTAATTATATTTAATATGGCAAGTAAACTAGATCCTATCACTAGCAGGGAATGGGAAGCTTATCGTAATACCATACCAACAAAACCAAAAGTTTCACAATTTTGCTCATTTATCAGTAAAAAAGCAGATTTATTAGAAACATTAGAACATAACAGGGGTACATTTAACGTGGAAAATAATAACACTCATGGCAATCAAGCGGGAAGCAAACATAAGTCATTGGTAGTGGCAGCAAATCAACCTGACACCAATTCAAAACCAAGATATGAGGCAAAATGCCCATTGTGCAAACAAAATCATCTATTGTACACTTGTGAAGAGTTCCGAAAACTAAACGTAGAACAACGTATACAAAAGGTCAAGGAATTTAAAGTTTGTTTCAACTGTTTGCGTAGTGGTCATTTAACAAAACGATGTAGATTAGCTCGTTGTAAATATTGTCAAGGTAGACATAACACCCTTTTACATGTGGAGCAGTCTACTCAGATCCAAGATCCTATGCCCAATAGTGTAGCATTGCCCACTGATGTTTCTGGAGGTGCCGCTCCACACAACGGCACCACAGAAAATATCTCCTTGTCTAGTGAAGCTCGGGCACAACATACTACCTCTCACATTTTACTGTCCACAGCGTTGGTGAGAGTGTTGAACCACCGAGGCATCAGAAGCGACGCCAGGATCCTGCTCGATAATGGTAGCACAGCTAATTTTATTACGCAGAAACTATGCGATCAGCTAGGACTACCTCGACGTAGCGCGAGTTCCACGGTGACAGGTATAAACAGTCACACTACATTAACTACACAGTCTTGCAACTTAACTATTGAATCGTGCAGCGGCAGCTATAAGACAGATATAAAATGCTTCATTTTGCCAACAATTACCAAGTTACTGCCGTCTACTTTTGTCGATATAAGTAGCATTCCCATACCGTTAAATTTAAGTCTAGCCGATCCGTCATTCCACGTCCCATCAGAGATTGACATACTAGTTGGTGCTGAAGTATTTTGGAATATATTAGGCAGTGCATGTATAAATCTTGGAAAAAATCAGCCCAAGTTGCATGAGACAAAGCTTGGATGGATAGTATCAGGCTCTGTGGCTCTTCCAAAACGTCCATCCAAAAATATTCAGTCACATTTTTGTAATATCTCCATGAACGAGTTAAATAATAGCCTAAATAAGTTTTGGGAGCTCGAATCCGTTTCTTCTGAGCATTCCTTGTCACAGGAAGAACGAGCTTGCGAAGAAAGTTTTCGTGTTAACACTGTGCGCGATCAAAACGGGCAATTCATAGTTACAATGCCTCTTAAAAATGATCCCAGTGAGTTAGGCGAGTCATGTGAAATGGCTAAACGTCGATTTTTATCTTTGGAACGTCGTTTCCAACGTGATCCTGCATTTAAGGAAAGATATGTTGCTTTTATCAAGGAGTACGTGAGCTTGGGGCACATGACTCTGAATACCTCATCAAGGAAGCCTCATTCAGGTAACAAAATTGAGTATATATTGCCACACCATGGAGTCATCCGAGAAACAAGTACTACAACTAAGCTCAGGGTAGTCTTCGATGCATCAGCAGCGACTACTTCTGGAGTGTCGTTTAATGACATCCAAATGGTGGGACCCACTGTTCAAGATGATCTATTTTCTATATTGCTGCGTTTCCGTCAACATAAGTTTGTTATTTCTGGTGACATCGAGAAGATGTATAGGGCCATTCTGGTAACACCATCACAACGTCAATTACAACAGATTATCTTTCATGCTGACCCCAAGCTACCACTTCAAACGTACACTCTTAATACTGTTACCTATGGGACAGCTTCCGCCCCTTATTTAGCTACTAAGAGCTTAGTCAGTCTAGCAACAACCGCCTCTAATGACATTGTAAAAACGTCCATTGAACGGGATTTTTACGTCGACGATTATCTGAGTGGTGGCGACTCGGTATCCGATGTGGTTCAGATGGGTAAAGAAGTGGCATCCATTTTAGCGTCAGCAAAATTTCACTTGAGAAAGTGGCAATCTAATAGTTTGGATATTTTAAAAGAGATAGCCGATGTTTCAGAGCATTCTGATAGGTTGAACTTGTTTGAGGATAGAAACGTGTCATCTAAAACGTTAGGCCAATATTGGCTATGCAAATCTGATTCTCTCGAGTTTTCAATATCGGTCGATACCAGTAAACCAATCACAAAGCGCCACATTTTATCTGTGATCAGTCAAATATTTGACCCGTTAGGTCTGGTAGGTCCTTGCATTATCGAGGCTAAAATTATCATCCAGAGTCTATGGACGACTAAGTGTGACTGGGACGAGCAAGTACCAGTTAATGTACAAACCTCCTGGTTAACGTTCGTGGACAGCCTACCATGTTTAAACTACCTTAAAATACCCCGGTGGATTTCATGTGACAATTCAACAATAAATGAGATTCATGTGTTTACAGATGCATCCGAAAAGGCCTACGGTGCATGTATATATATAAAGTCTAGTACTAAGGATGGGTCGGTAAAGGTACAGCTGTTGGTGTCTAAAAATCGTGTTGCACCAATCAAGCCAACAACCACCCCTAGACTTGAATTATGTGGGGCTTTATTAGGAGCAAGACTGTGTGTTAATGTACGGAATTCCTTCACCAAACCCGTTAGTAAATGTTATTTTTGGTGCGATTCGACAATAGTGTTAAGTTGGCTTTCCATGGCACCTAATTTGTTAAAACCATTTGTCCGAAATCGCATCAATGAAATACAAGAATGCACTACAGGGCACACGTGGAGCTACGTGCCGTCGAAGGAAAATCCAGCGGATCTTGTTTCTCGCGGGCTGAAGGCTGACCTTATCAGCGAGTGTTCCTTATGGTGGTCAGGTCCTCAATTTTTGTTAAATGATGAATCAAATTGGCCAAAAAAGCCCAATGAAAACTTGAAACAAGATCTACCGGAAGTTGTGTCATCACACTTTTCTGATCAATCATCTCATCATCAATCATGCAATAATTCAACTGTAAATCATTTGTCACATAACAATAATCATTCACTCATTAAATCGCTCATTCACAAATTCTCTAATTATAATCACTTACAGAGAGTCGTCGCTTACATACTAAGATTTATTCACAATTTAAAACATAAACATAATAAATCTTGTGATTCCCTTTCCAGTGACGAACTTACAAATTCTAATAATTTTATTTTACGTCACGCTCAAATAGATATGTTTCCTAATGAGTATCATTTACTGGAATCAGGAAAGTCCTTACCGAGAAAAAATAGGCTGGTTTCTTTGAGTCCTTTTACAGATACGAATGGTCTCATACGCGTAGGAGGAAGACTTGACAACTCACCTTATGATTATAATGTCAAGCACCCGGTATTATTATGCGGTAAGCACCATATAACTAAAATAATATTTCGTAAATATCATTTCGACTGCTTACACGCCGGCCCTCAGCTGCTCTTGGCAAATATACGCCAAATGTATTGGCCTCTTGGTGGTAGGAATCTCTCTAAATGCATCGTTAAAAAATGCATCAAATGTTTTAAACACAAATGTCAAACTGTGCAACCTACAATGGGTCAGTTGCCCTCTTCAAGGACACATTTAGAACACCCATTTCTAAATTGTAGTGTGGATTATGCTGGGCCAGTGCTGATAGCTGATCGCAAAGGGCGAGGGTGTAGGCTTATAAAGGCGTACTTGTGTATTTTTGTTTGCCTCGCCATTAAGGCTGTTCACATCGAGCTTGTTACAGACCTCACGAAAGAAGCCTACATGGCTGCTTTGAACCGTTTCGTGGCTCGTCGTGGTAAACCCGAAAGCATCTTGTCCGATAATGGGACAAACTTCGTAGGTACTTGCAATGAGCTGCGTAAGTTTTTACAGGACTCGAATCTCGAGTCTGAAGTTGCTCAACAAGGCATCAAGTTTTCTTTTGCGCCTCCATACTCCCCCCACTTTAACGGCATTGCTGAAGCCGCCGTCAAGTCCACCAAACATCATCTAAAGAGACTTTTAGGCCTAACACACTTCACATACGAGGAGATGGTTACGTGTTTGACTCAAATAGAGGCCGTTTTAAATTCCCGTCCTCTTACCCCTCTCTCCACTGATCCTCTAGATTTTTCCGTTCTCACCCCAGGACATTTCATAATTGGGCGACCACTTATATCCGTTCCGCATCCACAGGTTACTGATCACAACATCGGGCGACTGGAACGCTACCAAAGAGTGGAGCAAATAAAACAACACTTTTGGAATAGATTTCAAATCGAATATGTTTCTCTGCTCCAGCAAAAAACAAAATGGATAGCGTCAACCGGCCAACTCTCAGTGGGAGCACTAGCTCTCATTAAAGAGAAAGGCCAACCGCCCTTGGTGTGGCCACTGGGGCGAGTCATCAAGGTCTTCCCTGGCTGCGACGGGGCCGCACGGGTGGTGGAGCTGAAGACGAAGAGAGGAACGGTGGTGCGGGCGTACAACAACGTCTGCCCACTTCCTCTCTCTTGAATTCTTCAACCCGGGGAGGATGTTCGGGCACCGCCGACCACTCGGTGGTCTTCGGCTGCTGTCGGCTGGCGACGGGCGACGGCGGGTAGCGGAGAGAGGTGCGGCGTGCGACGTGCGGGACGCGGGCCCTCGGCCCACTTCGCTACCGATCTCTGACAACGACGCGCGCGCACATTTCTTTAGTTCACCAAGTATTTTATTGTACCTATTTTGGATTATACCTTTGTAAATTACAGTCCACTACTTTCTATTCAAGTCCTTAGTTAGGTCCCTAACAGTAACCAACGCCTTTGTTATCCGTCCGCCCATCCGCCCGTCCGTCCGTCCATCCGCCCGTCCGTCCGTCCGTCCATCCATCCGTCAGCCCGTCCGTCTGTCTCTCCGTCCGTCCGTCTGTCTGTGAGCTGGCTATAACTCATCAACCGTAATAGATAAACAGTTGAAATTTTGAGTGTATTTCTGTTGCCGCTATAACAATTAATAATAAAAATAAAAAATAAAAAATTAATGTCACCCTCCTGTCCTGTATGTAATTAATGTGCCACTTCGAAGAAACGTGACTTTTTCGGTTTATGGAACGGAACCATTTTTCCGATTCCTTGTATTGGGTATGTTTAATGTTAACAGAATGAATGCTAATCGCCTCAAGTGACGGAAACGTCGACAAGGGGTATACATTCATTTAATCCTTATAACGGATGTTACTAAGCGCCAGTATTTTAAATGGTATAAATACCTATCTAAACAGCACATTCTAGAATAGAAGCGGTCATGTTTCGGGAGGCTGTTTTCATGTTCATTTTGTAACATTAAAAATTTGTAACTTTCAGGCTAGATTGAATAAATTAATTTTGATTTTGATAGGTGTGGTGTAACTGCCAGGACATTCAATCAGACTCGTACTACTTGCACTTTTAGAGCGCTTGTAGACGTCCGTTTTTTTCACCGGATAACGGACCGTCAATAAACGGCTATCCTTGTATACATATTTTTTTTACCGGATGGATGGACTGCCGTCTATGTGCGTTAGAACGCAGGTAGACGGCACTCAATTAACAGAAAACAGGCAATACGTCATGCAGCGTCAACACGCACCAATACACTGGCGTGGATGACCGCCCTTTCTTACACCGGACCGGTGTCCGTCGCGCCGAGGGGAAGCGGTGGTGCATCCGGCGTAAATTGTTCGCCGGACCGATGTCCGGTGCATGTACACACATTCATTATAATTCATACACCACCACGAATCCGGCAAAAAACACGGTCCGTTATCCGGTGAAAAAAACGGACGTCTACAAGCGCTCTTAGGCTGACCGACTTACAAATAAAAACTCTACACGGATATCAGCGTTTTTGCTTTTGTTTCTTCGTTTTTTGACTTCCAATAAATAACGTTATTTTATACTTTGTAGTGTTCTTATTTGCAATATAAACCGGTATTGCCGGTAATACCGGTTTATTTATTAATGTTTTAAATAGTTCCATTGCCTATCTCCGAAGTTCTTCATCAGATCTACTCCAAATTAAAATGTGACCACTCTGAGAAAATACTCTTTCAAACACTCATTTCGCTTCGAGTTTGCCTGTACAAAAGATCTCTTTATTTCTCCCGTATCCCATCATCAGATGTTGACCTGATGACCATAAGACTACCTGAAAAGTATCCCTTTTCAAACAAAAACACGAATTTTCCAAATCAGTCCTGCTTGCACCGACCCCAAGTAACATGGGAGAGAGAAATATGTATATTCTCCGATTATTCGAAGACACCAGTACAACACGTTTTTTTCTTCTACTCTGCCCTATCTCAACACTGTTCTTGCTGCATATTAATGATCTGCTTAAACCCGGTACCTTTAGGTATGCAGACGACAGCACTGTTGCCGAGAGATACGTGTCCGACGCACGAGCTGGTGGGTCACAGATCCGGTCTCTCCGGGAGGCAATGGTTGAGCGCTTGAACGTGTCCTTACAGGCTGTCTCTGAATGGGGCGATGCCAATCTGGTTAAGTTCAATGCTGCTAAGACCCAAGCGTGTCTATTTTCCGCCAAAAGGAGCCAATTCCACCCAGCTCCATCTTTCCGAGGTTTAACCGTGCCGATAACCGACCAACTTGAGCTTCTTGGGGTTACATTAACATCTACTCTCAATTTTGGCCCTAACATAAAGGCAGAAGCTTAAGTGGCTGCATAGAAGTTGGGGATTCTGGCAAAGGTGAGACGGTACTTCACGCCGGAACAGCTGCTTAAACTCTATCAATAGCAAGTTCGATCGTGTATGTAATACTGCTCTCATCTTTGGGATAGATCTGCCAGATACCAACTTGATGCCCTTGAGTCAATTGAGAAACAAGCCAAGAGGATCATCGGCAATGAGAGGCTCGTCGCGACGAAGTTTCAAAGTCTTGAACATCGACGACGAGTTGCTAGCCTGTCGGTTTTCTACCGGTTGCATTTTGGGGATTGTGCGACGGAATTGCATAATTTAATTCCACCAAGCCCGTTCCATTATCGGACCACAAGACGAACGGCGATGCGCCACCGGTACACGGTGGATATCCCACCCATACGCACAAAACGTTTTGGTAATACATTCATAATGCGTACAGCTAAGGAGTGGAATTCACTGCCGGAGTCTGTGTTTCCTGATAGCTACAACCTGGGAGTCTTTAAGTCAAGAGTGAATAGGTTATTTCTAGGCAAGCGTGCTCCTTCTTCGACCACACCATCGCTTACCATTAGGTGAGATAGTGGTCAAATGCGTGCCTATCTACAGTAAAAAAATAAAATAAAAAAAAACATGTGGACTTTGATCCAATTCTATTAATCCGTCAAACTATCTCTAAGTCCCTTTCTTTCATATCGCACCTCACAAAATCCATCCAACTTATGTTTTATAATCGAGGAACATACGTAAAAAATAAAAATAGATTCCGATGAATTGAGTACCTCTTCCTTTCCAGTCGGTTAAAAATAAGGGAAAATAAAATAAAACTTAACTTACATAATGCAACTTTAATTTATTATAAATCAATTGAGTACTAATGGCTTAACAGATAGGTATGCGGGTAGGCATCTTTGGATAGGCAATGCCTTATTATAATTATGTAGCTGTCTAGTCTTTGGCACCAATATAATATTAAAATGGCAGTGACATGCATGTAATTATGTCCATTGATACGATTTATGTTACCGAGTACATTTGAAAATTTTTCATTGGTATAAAAGATTTTCATTGGTAAAAACTTTCTTGTATATTATTGTGACTTAAATCTATGTACTATCATAATAAATATGTACATTATATTCAATGATAAGTATGAGTACTTTCATTTAAAGATCAAACGAGTAATCGTTTTTACAAAGAAATAAATAAAATGTTTAATATAATATAATAACCGGCACGAGTCCTGAGCGCACTCTCCATTGGTCGGTTAGCCGACGACAACACTGACGCTTCACATTACGTGGGAGTTTGTCTAGCCAGCTATAAGCTAGAGATAAACTGGTCCCACGTACGCAATTTATACAACGCTTTTGTATCGTATTGCATGTTGCGTTGCATACGATAAGTGTGTCTCTATTGCATAGTTTTTCTCTATTGAATAGTCCAGATATCATAACGCGTTGCATACGTTGCGTACGTGGGACCAGTTTATCTCTAGCTTACTGGTTCGTCAGTCAATATTCATCGACTTTTAGGCTTGACAGTTTCGTTCGCCCACCGTACATTGGCGAGATCACCCTGCTGCATTCATCTGTTTTCACGACTCGTGCCGGCTACTGTAAACCTACAATATTATCCACTAGGCAACACCTTCAAGCTCCATTTGACCGTTATCGTGACTTTTCCGTAGGTTTTCTTCTACCGTAGCTATTCTTGACTTTGCTAGAAATTGACGCCTCTTTTTTGCTATCCGGAACAGTTTTCGCCTCATTATTCTTTTTATAGCTGTTGATGTAGAACTTTCCGAACATGTAAATAAAAGCTGTCGAGTTGAGAAGGCATAATGCATTGAGCACTTTGGGAAAATTGCACTCGTAGAAAAAGACGGCTGCGTTGTGGACGAAGATGATTGAGAATTGAATCTGAAAGAAAACATTTCGAAAATTAAAAAGAGTCTGATATAAATATCCGAACAAGTGGTACATAAACTGGCAGGAGAAAAAACATTACAAGAGACAGTCAAAGAAATTCCAATATATACCAGCACTATACTAGAAGAACTAGTATAGTGCTGGTATAGAACTAGTATAGAACTGTAAAGGCGAGTACTGACTGGCGTTACTGGCCGTAATGTACCATTTGCAGGAAAAATGTTACGTTACGCCGTCTTGTTAAGTCCGAATAACATGCTCGTTTCGAACTCTTTCCTCAACCGTGCTCCAGATTCACAAGATCCTCTCAGTCTAGACGTGTAACTTTTCGCAGCGTATTGACTGAACTGCCTAAATCGATTGCCACTCATTGCTTGCATGTTCGTGATCGTTTCCATTTACTGATTGCGCAAATCCTTGCTTTGAAACGTTACATTACGTCACGATAGTCCGGTCAGTACCCACCTTAAAAAAGTCCATTGTAGCAGACATCAGATTTTGTGAATTGATTTTAGATTAAATGTCATTTTTTTCTTTCTCTTCACCATGTTATGTGATCTGGTAGAAATACTTTAATTGAAGAAGTGCTCGTAAATTTGTGAGCATAGAAAATGTTCGTCATATGGCCTGCGGTCCAACCAAATGCAGCTGATTCTGAATACAAATATTTTACTTGGAAAGTCTGCTGACCTCTCCTTTCTGCCTCTGGCTTATGTGTTGTTAATGGGTCATCATCATCATTTAACTAGAAAGACGTCCACTGCTGAACAAAGGCCTACCTGAAGTAAAGCCACGCAAACTAGTCCTGTGCTTCACGCATGTACCGCCGCATTCACACCTTCCAGCGCATCTCAGTACCCGATTGTCACTCTAGAACCTTTATAGTGGGTCTACACGATAGACTTTTATCTGTACTGTACTGTGTACAGACTTTTAACTGGTCTTTGAATTGGCTTTCATTACTGCATAGACAAAACTCTATACAATTTTATGAAGTCTAAGTTACGCATAAATCAGCTTCTGCCTGCGACGTCCCGTTTTTTTCTGTTCCCATAAGAATTTCAGGAAGTTCTCTCTTAGTGCTCCTCTGTGAAGTGTAGGAAAGCTGCATGCCAAATTTCAGCTTTTTTACCAGCAGTAGTTTCCAATGTGCTTCATCTGTCACTCACTCAGAAACTAATTAATATAATCGACTAGCTTTTGCCCGTGAAGTAAATTTCGGGAACTGCTCTTTTAGTGCTCCCCTAAACACTCCGCAAGATTATACAAAGCTGAAAATGGGCATGATGCCAAATTTCAGCTATCCTCCAACAGAGTTTCGGCTGTGCGTTTGTCTGTCAGTCACTCAATCAGTCAGTAATGGAAGAATTTTATAATAAGGATTGATAAGAAAATAAGACCTACCAATTGTATCATGGTGACGTGTTTCTTCCACCACACATACTTCTGGTACTCAGGTCCAAGTCCAGAGATGAAATAGTAAGTGTACATTATGACGTGGACAATAGAGTTCAAGTATCCCATGAAGATAGTGTGGCCTCCTGTAATACATCAAAACATTTTTATTTGCATTATTAAGTTTATTTATAAGCACCATCTTCGACCACATCATCGCTTATCATCAGGTTTGATAGTGGTCAAACGCGTGCCTATCAATAGTGAAAAAACCGGACAAGAGCGAGGCGGACTCTCGCACCGAGGGTTCCGTGCAAATTTATAGGTACGTATTTTAAATAGAATAGAAATTAAAAATCGTGTGAGGGTCGTTCTCCAATGGAAAAAATTAACACCGCGATTCAGAAAAACGCTTCATCAGTGCAACGCTATCTATCGACCATTTCGTAAACTGACAAAATATTTGGCAGCGGAAGACGTTAAATAAGAACTTACGTTACGATACGATAAGGTGTAAAAATATTAACTTTTATTTTGGTACGTATTAAAAGTTTAACAAATAACTTAACAATTTGATACGGTGTTATTTTCATGTTATCGTGCATTTTATTTTTTCTCTATAGATGGCGCTTTGACTGATCAGAATACATGTGGAAGTTTCTTCCTAAACTTAAAAATTTAATATCTTTTGATTTTGTGGGTCGATTTTGATAAAATAAACGCTCAATGTTACTTGGGATAACACTTGATATTTTTAAGTACCTAGATTTTGAATTCTAAATTTTGATGATTTAATTACCTGTACTATAAGTTGGTATTACTTGCCAAATTTCATAGTTCTAACTCAACGGGAACTACCCTATTAATTTTGATTCCCTTGAGAGTGTCGAAATATACGTTTTATGCGGCATAAACGGCCGTATCTTTCTATGTTAACTTCGAACTATGATTTATTCACAGCTTTAAAAGACCGTAGACCTAAGTGTGTGGTTTAAATTCTAACTTGATAGCTCTACGCGTTCCCGAGATAAAGGGTCTTGACAGATAGACGGACGGACAACAAAGTGATCCTATGAGGGTTCCATTTTTTTATTTTGAGGTATGAAACCCTAAAAACATAAATTACTGTGTGTGTTTAGGTATACGGACCAAAGAAGTAAGTGAATAATAAATTTTCCATGATTTGAAGGACTTTAAGAAAATGGCGGCATTAATTTCGAATGCAACTTAAGATCTACAACGGGTGACGGGTAGCGTGATTTGTTTTCTGATTGTGCTAAAGTGCCTTTTTAAGCCACCAGAGCTGTTGGCCTATTCTGTCAAACTCTTATCGGGCAAACTCAGGTATAGTGCGCGTGAAGTGAGTTATCAATCCATACAAGAAAAATGGAATGTTAGTTCAATTCACGCTCACTATACAAAAGCTTACACGGTTAAAGGTTTACAGAATGCACCGATTATTATGAACACTCCTAGTGATTACACTTAGTGCTGTAGGCATTTGTCTCACCGCCGGCGAGGAAGCGAGTAGCTTTTGACTATTTGCTTGTTGAGGAAAGGGACAAAAGATATATAGATTTCGTGTGAGTAAAAAAGACACATACAATCAAAGTCGATAGCTGGCTGTTCACACTGCGTAACGCGGTTTAGTTGATCGCAGCGACAACAACTATCAAAGATTGTACTTGCTCCGCGCCACTCGCTCGGTGATACTCGCTTGGCGGTCAGAACTCACCAAACAGCGGTAATTTCTACCTTTAGTGCGGGCCGGAGCGAGTATTGCGAGTATAATCCTGTCGCACAAAAGCACTCGCTGAAAGCCGAGCGTCAAAACTATCGAAACTTTTCAGTCGATACTCGCTGCTCGCAAACTCGAGTTTGAAGCTTTACTCGCTACTCGCTGATCGTCGGCGGTGAGACAAGTACCATAGGCTTAATCGTATCCCGAGAAAACGCACGGTTCTTATGCTATTTGGGCACGAGAATGAAACTGCGGAAATAGTTAGTACCAATTTATAAAGAAAGGCCACATACCTGGGAAGTACTTCACTCCGATCCAAATCACAAGAGACATCATGGTGTGGTGGTATACGTGTAGGAACGTCACTTGATTGTACTTCTTCCGTAAGACAAAGAAGACCGTGTCCAATAGTTCTGTGATCTTCGCGAAATAATAGAACCATGATGCGGCTGCAACCTGGAAAAATAAAAATAAATACTTTTATTTACAGTAGTGGTGTATAGTAAATGGGAGGCGCCAGATAAACTTGTAATAAAGTACATTGACATTTCCTAATATCTCTTCGTATAGATACCCGAACAATAAATTAAGAACCGTTTATCATTACTAGAGAACGTAACGGATTACGATAGAAGCGGATTTAAGACAGTTTTATGTCTTTATTTCTTGGGGGTCTAATAAGGCCACTTCAGCAGAATCAGAAAGCTTATCACGTTACCCGTCACTGTCAAATTTTCCCAATCAACCTTGAACCTAATGCGTTAGCGATAAAGTTGAAAGTGAAATTTGACAGTTTGTTGTGTGGTTAATATTATGATTCCAATATTATCATCTGCCTAGCCTTATGCCAACTATACTGGGGTCGGCTTCCAGTCAAGCCGGATTTAGCTGAATACCAGTATTTTACATGGAGCGGCTGGTATATATATATAATATTATGATTCCAATATGATTCTGCTAAATTGGCCTTTTTAGAAGCGCTGTTTTTATACTTAATTAAAAAGTCAATTAATGTATGTGAGTCAATGACCGTTATTGGATATTTTTCTGGCGCTTACCATAGACTGACGTAATACAACAAGGCATTCTTTACGAGTCAACCTTCTGAGTTAAAAAGGAAAATGAAATGATTTCTAAATATATTATATAAATGATAATGTGTGGCTTTACGAGTAATTCCTACATTAAATCATTGTCATCGTCATGACAGACGGGGAAGACGTCCACTGCTAGATATATGCCTCAAAGGGTGGGGGGGTTGGCATAATCGCTACGCTTGGTAGGCGGGTTTGCGATCGCAGTGTTTGGTGCTGGAATCGCTTTTTACGACATCCACGGGAAGTGATGGGATTATCATAATTTTTCTTGGATTTGAGCGTATTACAGTTCGCGTCAGCGTTGTTTGCCCCTCGGAAGTTAGATTTGAGTGAAGTCCGCGCAGGTACAATCGCGTAAAAAAGTGTACACCCGCGCGCTTGGGCGTGTTTGTTTGTTATCAAATTGACATCCTGCGCAACTAATTGCGGCGTACTTTGCGGAGGCAAACTTGCGTGACGGGAACTGTACTGTAGTTTTGATCTGATTATGGTGTGATTTTGGTTTAGATATAATCAAATATTTTTTTAAATATGTGCCCAAGGTAGTTTGGTTATTTTTCCTGGGAGTGGATTAAATAAATATTTCAATTTTTTGCACAAAAAAAAAGTTGTTTCAAACAGTAACAACCTTGTCTCTGGAAAGGATGTTTCATAAAGTTTTACTTTTGGGCATCTTTTGATGCGTTGACATCGAAGATAAATAATAATTTAACAATTTATAAAAAATCTACTTTTGAATGCGTAATTCAATTTATTATGTTTCATACAGTATACACCAAAAATAATTCCGTGAAAAAGAAAGTTACTGAAAATTTTTCCCCCGAAATTATATTTCTTATCTATGATTATAAAATCCAAATTCAAACAAAAATTAACTAATTGCTAAGGTTACTATGTTACCTTGCTTGAAAAAAAAAATAGTCTATTTAAATGTAAAATAATATGTATAAACAATGTAGTGCTTAAATCAATATAAATCTCGGGACAGGCGGTCTCTAGCTTTAGCCACTTGTCTCACCGCCAGCGATCAGCGAGTAAAGCTTCAAACTCGAAACGAGTTGGCGAGCAGCGAGTGAAAAGTTTGATAGTTTTGACGCTTGGTTTTCAGCGAGTGTTTTTTGCGGCGAACTTTTACTCGCAATATTCGCTTCGGACCGCACTAAAGGTAGAAATTACCGCTGTTTGTTGAGTTCTGACCGCCAAGCGAGCATCACCGAGCGAGTATCGCTGAGCGAGTACAATCTTTGATAGCTCGTGTCGCTACAATCAACAAGAGGCAAGATCCGCTCGCCGGCAGTGTGAACAGCCAGCTATCGACAATGAATGTATTTGTATCTTTAACTCACACGAGATCTATATCTTTTGTCCCTTTCCTCAGCGAGTAAATAGTCGAAAGGTACTTGCTCGCTGGCGGTGAGACAAGTGACCTAGTACGTACCGCAGAGCGAGGCTAGGTAAATGATTATATTGGCTCTTACTTGTAATAAATCCCTACGCATCCTAGCACATGAAATCGTAGCCTTAAGTTGACACTTGAGTTGGTGGCGGTAAATTGACATGACCTAACTTATAAATTCAAGGATATAATATAGGTCACGGAAATATGCATTTTCATTGTTCAAAACCAATTTGAATGTCAAATATCCGTATGTGATTCTCAAAATCGCTCACTGTTGTTTTTATGATTTCAATATTGTTTTTTCAATGAAATTCCTAATGAGATTTTTTTATTTTATTTTGGGCATTGAACTCTGACACTCCATTTTCCATATTTAAATGAACCATTTTTTGTTTAGTAAAATTCAACATGAAAATGTATACAGGGCAATTTAAAAAATACCCGTAATCTCTTAATCCGACTGACCCTAACATTTGTTCTACGACTTTTCAAAATCCGTAACATTTTTTTCTAAAAAAAAAATTTAATATGGCAGGAAAAAAAAAGTACGAAGGCGTCCAGCTATATAATAATCTACCAGGAGATATTAGGAACACATCTTTTAATGTATACAAAGCTAAGCTCAAGCGGTACGTCACTAACAACACAAAACTTGTAAGTTAATAATATCAATGTTAATATCAATGTTGTTGTAGCCCGGTTAAGCATAAAGTTGCATCTCCAATGAAGACGTCAAATAAAACTATGAAGGTAAAGCAAACACAAACCGAAACATTACGACAAGAATACACCGTAACATCAAAGGGGATCACTAAAATCCGGTCACAAAATGTCACAGACAGTGCTGAGATTATAAAACATCAGGACCAAAATTTCTTGACAAAAACTCGCCCATTAAAACCAGTAACATCTACACAAGAACCAAGACCCGGGCAGAATACGGAAAAAACTCGTAAGATATGTATTCTTAGCAATAATAATGTTAATAAAATACTTTCGGTCTCAAACACTACTCTGCAACTCAAGTCAGAGGTATGTCACTACCTAATGCCACACCGTACGATGGACCAAATGATGAAAAACATCGAAACCAAAGTACAATCATTTACAATGAACGATTTCTGCATCTTATTAATAGGAGAAGAAGACGTCAACTCAAATGACTACCATAATCTGATATTTAGTATACGGGCATCGATAAATAAAATTAAACACACATATATTACAATCTGCGCACCGACATACAAATGCGGCAGTTATACGAATATATTTAATGGGAGGATAGAATATTTTAATAGTTTACTGTGCCGTGATATACTGATTCATGAACATGCTTATTTTCTCGACTCGAACAAGAACCTTTCATATGATCACACAATGTTCTATATACGTAGCGGAAAGCTCAATAACACTGGCATGCGGACAATGTTTCAAGACCTGAATACTCTTTTACTTCATATAAATCGATCTAACGCAGACATGATTTCTTCTGACTTAACTCCACAATTTGCTGCCCCGAATAACGAAAACTTTTTTGACATTACATACTATGACACGGTAAACACTATGGAAGTACATTCAGTCAAAAAAGTATCGGGAATGGATGATTTGTTTATGGTTCCAAATTCAAATTTTTGTTTTTTTTGTAGTTGTTAGATTGGCACAACTGTTTTCCATTTTGGCGCGGAGTTTGAGTTGCATCTGTTATTTATATTAAATACAGTGCTGGTTTTAGTAATATCATATATAGTGTGTATTGCGAATTTCATAATGGACAAAAATATCGAACAAAGAGTTTGTCTTAAATTTTGCATCGCCAATGGAATTTCGTGTTCAGAGTCACTGAAAATGTTACAGAAGGCTTACGGTGAATCGACTTTATCAAAAACTCGTGCTTATGAGTAGTTCAAAGCGTTCAAAAGCGGTCGAGATGTGATGGAAGATTTGCCTCGCTCTGGTAGGCCGTCAACGTCTGCAACTGAAGTTAACATCGCAAAAGTGAAGGAAATAGTGACTGAAAATCCCCATTCAACTCTGAGAGAGATAGCCGCCGAACTTTCTGTATCTCACGAGTCGATCCATACCATTTTAACTAATAATTTGGGTATGAAACATGTTGCTGCTCGGCTAGTCCCAAAAGATCTGAATTTTCTCCAAAAACTCAATCGCATGAAAGTCGCTGAGGACATGCTAGAACGAGTCAGTTCGGACCCAACATTCATGAAACGCATTGTTACTGGTGACGAGACGTGGGTTTACGAGTTTGACATGCAAACTAGTCAACAAGCTTCGGAGTGGCGCCTTCCAACTGAACCGTTTTCAATCGATTGAAGACATAAAGGAGAATTCGCGGCGAGAACTCAACTCAATTCCGGAAGCAGCGTTTAAAAAATGTTTTGATGAATGGATTATTCGTTGGCGCAAGTGTATCGTTTCTAAAGGAGCATACTTTGAAGGTGATAAAATAAATTTGGATGAATAACAGACATTTTGTGTATTATTGATCTTTTCCCGGTACTTTCTTGACAGAGTAGTAAATAAAGAGAAGTTAACAAATTTTTTTCGTGACTAATAATGTCTGTGTTATGCATCAGAATATTGCCGGGTTAATAAACAAATCTGACATGATTACGGTGTGTTTAGAAGAGCTATCAGAAAAAGGTTTGAATGTGGATATACTGTGCATAACCGAACATCTCATTATGGCAGGATACGAATCTCACCTATCTATGCCAAATTATCAACTGGTAGCGTCATACTGCAGAAAAGACATCAAGAGAGGTGGAGCATGCATCTTAGTAAAGAATGTACACCATTTCATCGAACTAAAAAAGATAGCCAAAATATCAGAACCCGGGGTTTTCGAGTGCTGCGCGATAGAGTTACCTAATCTTAAGAATAATAATGACAGTATCACTGACCCAAAAGATATTGCAGAGGCTTTTAATAATTATTTCGTTGACAAAATTAATCCTTTAACGCGATCTGCCAATAAAGTTACGTCATTGATACAAAAAAGTAAAGATTCCTTTTTTCTGGCTCCGTGTCTGCCAATTGATGTATATAAAATAATAAATGCACTAAAAAATACAGATAGTGTTGGTAACGATGGTCTATCAACAAAAGTTATAAAATCAGTAGCAGGAGAAATATCAATGCCTCTCACCTATGTAATTAATCTCTGTATAGAGACTGGTACTTTTCCCGATGCACTCAAAATATCGTCTGTTAAACCAATATTCAAAAAAGAAAATAAAGAGTTAATGCAATTCTATAGGACTATATCCCTTATTAGTATAATGTCGAAAATATTTGAAAAGTATTTGTATAAACAGTTGTATAGTTATCTCGAAAAAGAAAATATACTCGCGAATGAACAAAAAGGATTCAGAAATGGTAAAACAATAAACTTGGCAATATATGATTTTTTACATAATGTCATGCCAAATGTAGATGCTAATACACCCGTATGTACGATATTCTGTGACATGACGCAAGCATTCGACCATGTACGTCACGACATACTCATTGAGAAATTAGAAGCATATGGCATCAGGGGAAATGTCTCAAGACTTGTTCAATCATATTTAAGTAACAGAAGGCAATTTACAGAAATTTCAGCAATAAATAAAAGCAATAAAATTGAAGTAATTCATAAATCAACCGAGCGTCTTGTTAAATTTGGCGTACCGCAAGGCACTGTCGTGGGCCCACTGTTTTTATTCTATATATTAATGACCTACCCAAAAGCATCGACCACCCAATGACTCTATTTGCTGACGACAGTACCATTAAAATTGCTTGTAAAAATAAAGACGCATACGAAACTGACATTAACAATTCTATAGAATCAATGATAAAATGGTTAGAAAATAACAATCTTAAGATTAATCTTGGAAAAACTAATATTATGCATTTTGCCCAAAGATCAACCATTCCAAATGTTAATGTACACTATCGTGATAATAAAATAGACAAAGTTGACACAACCAAATTCCTTGGAGTAATTATTGACAGCAGATTAAATTGGAAAGCACATACGGAAGCCTTAAGCAAAAAAATAAGTAAATCCACATACGCACTGTACAAATTAGTTCCAATGTTAACTGTTGATGCGCTGGCTTAATATCCTCTAACTTAAGATACGGAGTAATATTTTGGGGCAATTCAACAAATAGGAATGTTATTTTTAAAACCCAAAAAAGGTGTCTTAGAAGCATGTTTAAACTTCATGTCACTGATAGCTGCAAACCATTTTTCAAAAGATATAAAATATTAACTCTTCCATCCATATACATTTTGGAAACCATTATGTTTGTCAAATCAAATCCACACCTGTTCCCCCTATTATCAGATAGAGTGATCCGAAATAGACGCGACAACGGCAAACTTTGCATTCCTAGATCCAAGTCAGCCCTATTGCGAAAAAGTATATTCTGTATGGCGCCAATTCTATATAATAAGTTGCCAAAATGTTGGAGGCAATACACAACGGAAAAATTAAGAAGTAGGTTAAAGAACATTCTTTTAGAAAAAGCCTACTACAGCACTGACGAATTTTTGAATGATAATTTAATCTAACTTCTGTATTTTTATTTACTTTGACATTTAATTGACTAGAATTAAATTAATTAAATTGCATTATTACTTTGATTACTTATTAATTTAATTAATTATTACTTTGACATTTGATCGACTTTGAATTAAATTTATTGAATTGAATTATTGCTGCTAATTATTTTAATTTCGCTAACTATGATGAGTTAATGGCGCTGTTCTGTTGTATTTTGAACTGTTTAATGTTTATAATAGTGGACAAATTTGTAATGATTTCATGTAGATGTAATAAGTATAACCTACCTACTTACATTTGTACGCCGTTAAGGCAAAACATAACTGATATATTATGTAAATTAATTGTAACATCTTGCATGCCATGTGTGTGTATACTCATGTTTTGGACAAATAAATGATCTTATCTTATCTAAATGATCTTATCTTAATGTTGACATCATACCTACCTACATTAAGAAAACAAAACTGTTAGCTACTGGACTACACTAACCTTAGTAATGTATTTATTTGCTAAGTGAACAATGTATGTTCTTTTAGAATAAATAAAGAATCTTTAAAAACCCAAATAAAGTCTAAATTTTGCATATTCTTTATAAGGCGGCCGACGAAAAACCGCCGACCGGCCGGCGCGCGCGGTCCTGGTTGCACGCGCGCGCGAATTTTACGGACTTCAAATAAATTAAAACAAATTGTTTTTAGCTACATTGTTTAGTTGAGGTCAAAGTCGTAGAACAGTGTTCAGGGTCACGATACAAAGTCTGGATTTAGAGGTTTTGTGTATTTTTTTCAATTTCCCTGTTTAGGAAAAATTAACCAAATTGCTATTTGTTTTTTTCAACTTACAAAGAAAAGATAGTTAACAGTTTTTAAAAAACGTAAAACGATATACAATATAGATATTTACTTACCCTCAATGCTCTTGGGTTGTTAGAGTAATCAATTGGTTCACACGCTATGTTGTACTCCTTAGAAAGAACGTAGACTGATCCCTGGAAAATGTGAAAAATTAAAATTAAATAAAAAGAGAAACGAAGAAAATCCTGTAGGAAAACGAATGTGGATGGCCAAGGGCCAAAGGATAACCAGTAAATAATGGATGGAGTGTGGTACAGGTGATAATTAAGTATGACCAGAGGGTCAATGCTACTAATTCTAAAGCAAGTAGTCGCAATCTGTCAAAAACTGGCCAAGCACGAGACGGACTCGCGTGCAAAGGGTTCCGAATTAATTTATTTTTTTTAACATGTTATTTTAGCACTAAATAATACTTATAGGTTTTCCTGTAATATTTATGTATAGAACTATCTGCATTAAAAAAGTAGTTTTGGAGATAAGCGGGGAATGGTCACCTTTTGTCTAAGTTCTTGAATAACTTCAAAACTATTTATTTTAAAGGCATAAAAAAATGTAGTTAAAACCGTCACAGTAAGCTCTTTTATTTGATGTTATGTCACACAAAACTTTTCTAGTTTACCCCCAAAAGTAACCCCCACAAGTACTAAAATTACGCACGAACACACGCATTACGCTTTAGTAAAGCGTCCGTGTTTGGGTCACAAAAGTCCATATGTGTACAAAATTTCAAAAAAGTCGATCCTGTAGGTCTGGAGAAAACTGGCTGTGGCAGACGGATAGACAGACACCCAAATGATCCTATAAGGGTTCCGTTTTTTACGGATGTTCGGAACCCTAAAAAGCCTCGATTTCTAATTATTTTTGACAAATTGTGACTGAGATGCGAATGTAAAAGTGATGAGATGTGAAACGAAGGTACAACTGAAATGACAGCTAGTAGATCTCGAATCCAATTAAAATGAGGTAAGAACAGAAGGATTGTCTCCCTGAACGTAGACCCATGATTTGGTAAGGGCCCAGGGGAGTTTACGCTGTATACGAAAAGCTGGGGGATTAAAAAGGCCACTTTAGGAGGATGATCTTAGAATCATAATATTAATCACGCAACAATCAATCAATTTTCATCTTTATCGTTCAAGCATTAGGTTCAAGGTTGATTGGGAAAATTTGACAGTGAAGGGTAGCGTGATTTGCTTTCTGATTCTGCTAGTGGCCTTTTTAGACCCGCAGAAGGCTTGTCAATGTGGAAGAGCTCGTGGCTAGATATAACAGCCGCACGGGTCGATCTTCAAGGTCAAGCAACACTTGCCAAGGTTGGCCTGTGGATGGGTGACCATCTTAACATACCGAATTATTCCGTTGGTCCCGGCTGTCATTTGTAGATCTTTGGCAGTCGTTACAGATAGTCAGAAGCCAGTAAATCTGACTTCAGTCTTGCCATGAAGTACCGTGTTTCCCAGTTAATGGGTTGTGGAGGTCTGATAGGCAGCCGCTCCACGTAAAGTACTGGTATTCAGCTAAATCTGGTTTGACTGGAAGCCGACCCCAATATAGTTGGGAAAAGGCTAGGCAGATGATGAGGAGGCTTGTCAATGTGACGACGTTTGGGGGGCTTTAGAGTAGAGCTCTTTATTTTAAAAACCAGTTGTTCCTGTCCTCCATTAGGATGATGATATAGAACAATACATGTTCGAGAAATTCGTTCCATTAGAATAACAATATAATTCGGAATAAATTCTACAAAGTAGGGAGGGCACGTTACAAACACACATGTTATGGATATTTATTTAAATAATGTCTATAAGGTCAGGTTCACTGTCACTAGCGAATTCGTTACTAACTTTGGTTATTTTTAACTTCATTATAAAGTTAAATTGAACTTTAGAACAACAAAATTAGAGTGAACAGGCTCCTTCTGGGTAGGCTCGCTCCATTATAGACTTTGTCTCTGTCATCTCTGACATAGACTAGAGTTAAGAGCAAAACCAATTCTTAATTAAAAAAAAAAAAAACAACAATAATCCTAACATATAATTTTTTTTTATTACTGTTTGACTTACAGACAAGGCACAGCCGAAACTACTGGTCGTAGGTAGCTAAATTTGGCATGTAGGTTCCTTGGGGAGTGTAGAGAAGCACTAAGAGAGGATTTCCCGAAATTCCTGCCAGAACGGGAAAAAAAGTCGCGGGCAGAAGCTAGTTTATTATACATATACTAGTTGACCCGCGCAACTTTGTCAGCGTCACAATTTTCATTACTGCTCCGCTCTTATTGGTCTTAGCGTGATGGTATATAGCCTAAAATATTCCTCGATAAATGGGCTATCTTACAATGAAAGAATTTTTCAAATCGGCCTAGTAGTTCCTGAGATTAGCGAGTTCAAGCAAACAAACAACTCTACAGCTTTATATATTAGTATAGATTATATATAGAATATAGATTTTGAAACAAGTTAAATATACGAGGTGGAAAGAGGCAGCTTGCGTCTGGTGTTGGGGATTATCACAGGACACTGCTCACTGAACAAATCCTTCATAGATTGCAGTAGGCATAACGGATAGAACTCTATGCAGGGCAAGCTTGAAGGTCGATAAAACGGTCGCACAGGTGCTCCAGTAAATAGGCGTCACCAAAAAATGAAATTTTTACAGCGGAAACAGAAATACACAATCTTTAAAAAATAAATTCTCTGTCTATTACAGTTCTTGCGATGCAGCCCGATGATAAACAGACGGACGGACGGACGGATGGATGGACGGACGGACGGACGGACGGACGGATAGACGGACGAACGGACAGATAGACGGACGGACGGATAGCGGAGGCATTATTAGGGTTCCGTTGGTTACTATTTAGATACGGAACCCTAAAAACGGCCACAAACTCTTGGGTCACCCAGTACCCTAACTCATTCCAGCAAAACGCGCTGTCGCAATAAATCATCGTTTCTGATTGAATTGATTATTTTAATTGATAAATTAACTATCAGTTATCTGGTACTAAGAAATTCCTCCGAATCGTACGTGCGATTACAACAGATGTGACATGCGCAAGGGCATACGTCATGTCAATACTAACGGCCGTGTTAGCAGCACAGTGTTACTGTGGATCAATGACCAAATATTTAAATATTAATAATAAACAATCGGTTTTTAAACATCGCAAACTGTTTTACGTGACATTTAAAAAAAAAGCTACTATGAAAAAAAGGAAGATACTGACTATAGCTATGATTAATTTTGACGCTCACAAAATGGTTTCAATGATTTATTGCATTCTAATACCAAATACCACTGGTATTTGCTTGCACTCTTGTATATTTTCTATTACAACCAATATCATTGTTTAAATTGGTACCATAACAAGATAAGTACAGTCAGTAAAAATGCTTTGTATGTTATTATATCATATTTAATTGAAAAAAAGCAGTATAAAAAAAAATGTTAGAAAACGTCTTCTTCAATAATTAAATATGACTAACAATCAAATTTTTTAGAATTTTAGTTCTTCCTGGTACAAGTGTTTTTTTTTTTTGCAAAAGCAATAAAACAAGTAAAATTAATTACTTACAATCTAAAAATTACAAAATATTACAGAAAATTTACTCTTGATTTGTATTATACTTAAGGTATTTATCTAAAGAATTATAACCATTTTAATCATCAATATAGCCCTCTAAGTTCATGTAGTTCGAAAGAATGATTATTTCTGAAATATTCATTCTTTCGAATATACGCGTTACGGTCGCAGATCGCATTTGGTCCACATACAGCTTCACACTGACCGGCAAATTGCAAAAAACATAAAAATATTTGAATTTCGCGGGCTACCCTGGAGCATTCACCTTAACCTGACATAGTTATTACACAGGTACATAGGTACGTAATACTTAATCTATAAAATATTGAAGGATTTTAAATCATGCTAATAAATCGATTTACTGGAAGTAATTATAATAGTATTTTATACCACGGTAGGTTTCGGCTGAAAAAAAAAACACCTCACATTTGATTAGATTTGACTGACCTGACTGTACCAAAATTCAAGTTGTTGGTATTCTTTCCGATATAATATTTGAGTGGTATCCGTTCGGAAAATCAAACAAATATGAGTTCAAACAACTACCAGTGATATTAGTTCTTGGTATTAGAACAGAATAAATCGTTTAATTTATACAATGTGTAACATCATGATCATAATTATATCAGCCGAAAGACGTCCACTGCTGACTAGACAAATATGCCAGTTAAAATATGATATTATTTGGAAGAAATATAAATTAAAAAGAAAGAAGATTAATTAAAGAATCTATACTTAAAGCTGACGAGATTGTTTGTTTATTTGTGTTTTGTTGAACGTGCTAATCTCAGGAACTACAGGTTCAAACTGAAAAAGTATTTTAGTGATGGATCCCATTTATCGAAAAAGGCTATACAACATCACTAACAGGAGCGGAGCATTATTAAAAAAAACTGGGCAAGTGCGAGTCGGACTCACGTGCAAAGGGTTCCGAACGAATTCTTCTTTTTTAACATGTTATTTTAACACTGTAGAATTCTCATAGATTGTCCTGATCCTTTAATCTATAGGTAAAGATTTTTTACCTCCATTTATTTTAAAATTATAAAAAAATATAACTAAACCCTTTTATTTGATATGTCACACGATATTGTTCAAAAAAACTTTTTTTCGAAATTTTCTAGTTTGACCCCCAAAAGTGACACCAGTTCAAATAATTATATAATTTACGTAGCTTCTGTGTTTGGGTAACAGAAGCTCATGTGTACCAAATTTTAACAGAATCGGTCCAGTGAATCCGGAGAAAACTAGCCGTGACAGACGGACAGACAGACACCTGAGTGATCCTATAAGGATTCCGTTTTTTGTTCGGAACCCTAAAATTGAGACGCAGAAGAAATTGCGCCGGTCAGCTAGTAATGAATAAATTAAAGAATAATACACAAACATTAAATACTCCAAATTCTTACCTCATACACTAAGAACAGGCTGAATAAAATTTGAAAGATATTGTACAACATAAGCGCAGTTTTAAGCTCGAAGGCGGGCCTGTTGGCCATCAACCGAGGGCCCAGAGATTTGCAGAAGTACAGGTATGCTGATGCTATTGAGATCACCACCATTGGGTTCGAAACGCCCCACCAGTCTGCCGTCCTGGGATCTGGAAAGTATTTTGATATTGTCAGTACACTGTACACCCGAAAAAAAAAAAAAAATATCGACGCGTCGACTTGACACCTAAGTTGACTTTTTAGAGTTCGGAAAGTTCGTATAAATAAACGGAACCCTTATTAGGATCACTCGTACGTATGTCTGTCTGTCCTTTTGTCAAAGGCAGTTTGTTCCAAAATTATTGGGCTGATTCAGGTGTCAGTATCTGACCTCTATTTTATTTTAAATCAACATAAGTGTCTAAGAAGAGTTTACAGGGTAAATCTCAAAACTGTTACTAGCCATAATAGGTAAAAAAGGGAATCTGCAGTTGCAGATTAACTACTAGGCTAGACTACTAGACTAGACTCCAAACTAGAACTAAAATTTGTGAACAAATGTTCACAAATTTTAATTTAAGCAAATATTACCTATGCAAAAATAAAAAAATAACATTTCATAATATCACTTTTGAACTTAAATGATTAATTATTAATAATAATTATTAAAATAATAACTCACCAGCCAAATCATGTATCACATAATTATATTTTTCGGCTATACTCTCAAGTAGTCCCGCCATTTTTTAAAAACAAATAATACGTTCAAACCAGGCCACTGGCGAGTCACTTCTCCTACGACACTTGTAGGTAAACTGCCAACTCACTTACATACAACATAAAAGAAAAACAAATTAAATAATTTGTACGCAAACACTTAAACATTCCCGTATAAATTATCACAATATCTAACGTTCAATGGTGATTTGCAAAAATATCCACGAAAAGGTCAAACCAAACCTTGAAACAGACAATCTGAAATTCAAGTAACTGAATTTTACTTGTAATCACCATTTATCGAGCCTCTTTAATCTTTATATGAGTGTATTTTAATTACGGCGGCAAAAATAGTTAATTAATGTAATTTAAATAATTATTTGTTAGTTAAAAACATGAGCGAATTCCTGGTTTTCCGTCGAATGACTGAAAATAAAGATGTAGTAGATGAAGCACGTTTTGTTATACTGGACGGTAAACGTGATATATCTCTGATTAATTAAGAGATTAATCGAGATTATAATTATCAATCTGTTTCAAAACTCTGACCGATATTTCGTAACACAACATAACATCTCGCCTCTATCCCGTGAAGGGTTATCAGACTCAGAGGTGTAACCTATACCTGCCTAACTAAATCCTCATTTTGTGAATGTTTGACTTAGTAGTCAAACCTACTATTTATCATAATATTACTAGCCGACTCGGCAAACGTTGTTTTTCAAAAAAAAAAAAAATGTAGTTTACCACCTTCTCATACCTACCGAATATATAATTGTGAGTGACGTCACACTCTATTAGTGCTGTCTCTGTTCATCACAGATATTAAAACACTGATAACACCGCATTTTTTTTAGATTTTGAAGCAATTTTTTTTACTGCGTCCTGTCTGCTCTCTAGGTTTTGAAAAATGTAATAATAATCCAGTTTTTGAAAATCTTCTGTAATGCGCACAGTCTGCCTGCGTCTGTGTTTCCGAACGCTAACAACTCTAATCTCTTCAAAGTTAGAGTGAACAGGCTCCTTCTGGGTAAGCTCGCTCCATCGAAGACTTTGTCTCTGTCATCTTTGACCTAGACTAGAGTCAAGAGCTACCACCCATACCAAACTAAAAAAAAAAACCGGCCATGTACGAGTCGGACACGCCCACCGAGGTTTCCGTACAAATTTGTAGGTATAGTCAACGAAACAATTTTTTTTTTTTTTTTTCACCCAGAAGGAGCCTCTTCACTCTGACTTTGAAGAGATTAGGGTTGTTAGGGTTGTTGTTATTTTACCAAATAGCAATGTTGTGAGTGTGCTAAGTAGACAATTATTCTAAACCACACTCTTAAGTATGTCATAAGCTTAAAAAATCTTAATGTACACATTAGAAATAAATACTGGCAATGCAGTGGAACAAATAATATTTTTGCCTGTATACCAAATAGCTTTGTTAACTGTACATTTTGCTTTAAAATAAAGACTATATTTTTAATGATTTCATTACGAATTTTTATAAATAATACTGGTATTCGGCTTGACTGGAAGCAGACCCCAATATAGTTGAGAAAAGGCTAGTATAGATGATGTATAGTTTTCAGACTTTCCTATATGTGTGGTAAAAGACGGTATTAATTGCCAAATTTCATAGTTCTAGGTCAACGAGAAATACCCTTTACATTTAGATTCCCATGAGAGTGTCGAAATATACAATTTTAGGGGTCCGAACAAAAAACGGAACCCTTAGATCACTCGGGTGTCTGTCTGTCTGTCCGTCTGTTACAGCCAGTTTTCTCCGGATCCACAGGACCGATTCTGTTGAAATTTGGTACACACATGAACCTCTGTAAACCAAACACGGAAGCGTTACGAAAATTATTAAATTTTTAGTATGGGGGTCACTTTTTCAGTCAGTTCCTCCATGTTCCGTTATTGAAACGTCCACGAAGTAGACAGTGCCATCTAGCGTTGCAATTTCGAAACTTACAAGTAAAATATACTTGAGAGTAATACTTCTGTGCTGCCATCTGTTTTTCTTCTTGTCCTTGGCACAACAGGTTTTTTTTAGATTTTTGGTTATTGCCACCTCCACGGCATCACTGGTGGCATCACAAAGGTCTTTTTGGGTTCATGTTTTAAATAAATAAATAAATTTGAAATTCGTTTATTCAGGTCATTTACACCCATTTCAATACAATTAAAATCACACACAATAAAAAATGAAAAATTCATAAATTCAATTAATTAATTAGTACTGAGAAATTGAATTGGAATCAAAAAATTACAGTTTTGGGGCACAAAGGGCAAGATAGGAAGTGGGGCATGATTCGTAACTCGGCTCCACATCTACACCCTGCAGTTGATCCGCCACGGTAGTCCCACTTTGCGAGGTTGTGATATCACCTTCCTACTGGCGTTCTGATTTTGATTTTCTTGCATTTTAACTATATAATAACTACTATTTATAATAGGTATAGTTAGTAAAATAGGTGTCCAGTAAGTATTGTTTCTACATTTTCATCATCTGCCTAGCCTTTTCCCAACTATATTGGGGTCGGCTTCCAGTCAAGCCGGATTTAGCTGAATACCAGTATTTTACGAGAAGCGGCGCTGCCCACCAGATCTCCACAATCCATTAACTGTTACTTCATGGCAAGACTGGAGTCAGATTTATTGGCTTCTGACTATCTGTAACGACTAGACCAAAGATCTACAAATGACACCCGGGACCAACCGGAACCGAGGCACGGAGGAAACTCGGTATGTTAAGATGGTCACCCATCCACAGACCAACCTTCGCAAGCGTTGCTTTACCTTGACCGACCCGTGCGGCTGTTATTATCTAACCACGAGCTAATCTCCTCAGTTTCTACATTATGTAAATGGTAAATATTAACTGAAATCATCTTGTATAACTTTAAAGTAAGATTTTGTTTTATGACATTTTTTAGGGTTCTGTACCCAAAGGGTAACCAACGGGACCCTATGGGACCCTATTACTAAACCACCGCTGTCTGTCCGTCCGTCCGTCGATCCGTCCGTGTGTCTATCAGCAGGCTATATCTCAAGGACCGCAATAGGTAGAAAGTTGAAATTTTCACATATTTTTATTTCTAATGCCCTTTGTGTGCGAGTCACATTTGGCCGGTTTTTGAAGCAATAACTTTGTCATGTTTTACAGTTGCATAAGTTCAGGGTTGTGTCCAATTCAACAGCTCACTGACTCCTGTAATACAAGCTTGACTTAGTTTAGGAGTTAGAGAATCTCATAAATTCTACATATGTAACAGTGTCCAACCTCTAAACTTAAGATTTAAATTGTTATTATATTAAGAAATTGTTGGATCTACCTTGATGGAAATAAAAATATTTATTTACTATAGCTTCTGCCAGCGGCTTCGCCAGCGTGATCCCTAGGGAACATACTCCCGGGGTTAAAAGTAGCCTATGTCCTTTCTTAGGCTCTATACTACGTGTGTACCAAATTACGTACTTTTGGCGTGAAAAAGCGGCAGACAGACATAATTATTTTCGCATTTATATTATTAGTAAGGATTTATGTCAGCTAAAGTTGAGCTGCTAAACCAAATAGTTCATCATGCCGCTCACAAAAGAGACTAGCCACCAACGCGGAATGCGGTATGCGGTACAGAGAGTAAAGTCCCGCACATCTCCGTTATAAAGGGAGGATCCTCCGACTAGGCGGGTGTTATGCCTGGCGAGCTACTGCCCGATAGTTAATCTTCGAGCTGATGTATATGTTCAAATTGCTTGGTAAATTCTGCTTGCGCGATCCAGGATTTAAATGTAGTAGTTCGCTGCTAGTCGGATAAATGGCGTTGCGGTTCTTTTTGTTGCGATGTAGATTTGCTCCGTTGGTTTTTTTTGTGGCGGCAATAATGCTGCCACATCATTCTCGTGCGAAGACTGGAGGTCAATAGTGGATGAGTCGTCCATGCATCTTGAGTTGCTTGCCATGCCAGAAGAAGGTTGGTTCCAGTGAGTTGGAACCGGAAGTCACATCGTTCACGGTGAGTCGAAACTGTCTGCGGTTCCCCAGTGAGTTGGGGTGATGAGATCCCAGTGAGTCGGGATGATGCTGCAGACTCCAGTGAGTCGGAGTGGTGCTGCTGCTAGCTCCAATGAGTCGGAGCAGTGCGATGTAGTGAAGTGACTGCTGGCGTCGACCAGGAGAGGCTCTTCATGTGACTGGTCGAAGGAGCAGTGTGCTTGCCAAGATCGCTGCTGAGGTTGAGGGTAGAGGCTGAGGATGCTGACTAGGTATACGCGGTCGCTACATGTTGGTGGTCAGGATACCCGTAGAAGCCGTGAGTACTGGCTGGCTGTATGACTCGTTGCTCGAGAACTTGAGATCACGATGAGGAAATGATGATGTGACATCATGTCATGAGGTGGTAGCACAAAGGCTGCGCTGACGCTCTTTTTTGAGAGTCACCAGTTTAGAAGTATGCGGAACAGAGAGTAAAGTCCCGAAAACCTCCGTTGTTAAGGAAGGATCCTCCGACCAGGCCGTTGTTATGCCTGGCGAGCTACTGCCTGATAGTTGATCTTTGGGCTGATGTATATGTTCAAATTGCACGGTAAACTCTGCTTGCGCGATGCAGGATTTCAATGTAGTAGTTCGCTGCTAATTGGAAAGATGGCGTCGCGGTTCTTTTTGTTACGATGTAGAATTGCTCTCCGTTGATTTTTCTTGTGGCGGAATCGATGCCGCTACAGCTTTGTGAGACCGTCATCAAAAACAAAGGTGGAGTTGAGTCTCAAACAGTATTGTTTTATGTTTAAGAAATTGCTAATAAATAGTTAAAAATGCTATGAAGTCGTTTCACTTATTGAAAGTTTAATCAAAATATTTGTCATTTTCTGGGTGGCCAAATACTTTTGAGCGGTACTGTATCTTTTCCGTCAGCCTACTTAAAAGGATTTAATAGTACAAAAATAAAATAAAACAAAGCATTCCCCAAATCATTTATTATTTTGTTGCAGCGTTCATTGGTCTTCCTGATAATATTGATTTGAATAAGAGATATAACTAAATTGGAACTAGTAGGAGGCTTGGGTAATAGCAAAACTTAAAACATAACATTAGGAGTTCCTACTTGAATAATGATAATTTCAAAAAACTATTCTTAATTCTACAATCACTTGTCACGACCAGACATGACTCACAAAGTCAAAGTCAAAGTCAAAACGTTTATTTACATTAAACGGCACTTTTGAACGTTATCATTACATTTAAAATAACATAGTGACTCTACTGTCTATTCGAAAGGGTAGATAATATGGAGAAAAATGGACAAGAAACTCCATAGTTACTCTTTTTAAATAAAACTTTTACATGTGCTGTGGTATACAAAACTTTTGTTAATATATGTGAAGACCATGAATCTTGCGTACGCAGACTAGGTAGACTTATTAATTTTATAAATATACATAAACCAACCAGTTTGATCTTGTCTCCACCATTGATGGTCCTATGGAGCAAGACCAGCATGTTTCCAAACATTCTTATCATGAATGTAATCTTCTTATTTGTAGATAATATACTTGCTTTCAAAGTGTGCTTTTAATATAGGTTTTAAATTTTCTTTCATCTAGTTTTAATATGTCACAAGGTATTTTATTGTAACATTTAATAGCTGATCTAATTTATGTTTATTTCTCATATTACCTAATATTATAAATTATTTTCATTTATTCATTTATATACATACTGATTACATTTTTTTAAAAATCTATAAAAATACAAAATACAATTAAAAATATAAAAAATAGTCGCCCACCGGTATCGGGAGCAGGGTCCAAGCTACCGGTAGTCAGGGCTCCTGAGAGAGGAACCTCCTAACGATGCGCGCCGTGTCCAGGAGTACTGCTTTCTGGATCAAGCCCTTGATCCAGCTGCCCAACGAGAGCCTCTTGAGATGTTGGTCGAGGCTCTTGGCAATTATGCCATTGACCGTCACGACTATCGGCACAATGACTGCTCTGTTCACATCTCACATGTCGACAACCTCGCGAGCCAAGTCAAGATACTTCGATTGTTTATTATGAATTATTATTATTATGAAAAAACATTTAAAAATGTAAAAAATAGTAGTCCATCGGTGTCGGGAGCAGGGTCCAAGCTACCGGTAGTAAAGGCTCCAGAGAAAGCAACCTCCTTACAATACGAGCCGTATCGAGGAGTACTGCCTTCTGTATCAGGCCCTTTATCCAACCGCGTTACGCCAGTTTCGACAAATGGTCGTCGAAACTTTTGGCCATCAGACCATTGGCCGTAAGGACTATCGGCACAATTAAAGCTGAGTCCACATTCCATATGTCAACAACCTCGTGTGCTAATTCAACATACCTGACTTGCTTCTCTTTCTCAGCCTTCACGAGGTTGTCGTCATGCAGGATGGCAACATCAGTTATCATTGTGCGGCGCACTAATCGGTCTATCACCACTAGATTAGGCTTATTGGCAACAATAGTCCTATCAGTGATGATAGACCGATCCCAGTACAACGTGACATGGTCATATTCGAGAACTGGGTCGAGCACATACTTGTAATACGGTACCTCAGAATCCACAAGTTTGTATTTGGTTGTACCACTTGGTTGTGCCTGTGCAAGTAATCGCCGTTAGCTAGACGAGAACAACCACAGATAATATGTCTGATGGACTCACCCAGACGGTGGCAAGCCCGATACACGTTCACCGTCCCGTCTTTCATAATATGCATCCGGTAGTTATTTGTCAAGATAACTTCATCCATAATCGCAAACACAAAAACTTCAGTTTCCCCGAAGAGATCACTGAAACGTAGCCCTCGATAGAAGCGCCCGTGAAGCTCCTTGTCTTTCCATACCTCCTTGCGGTCATCTGTGGTAAGTATCACAGGTTTGCGCCAGTTTTCCTTAGTCATGGATAACGGGGTGAGACCTTTGTCCACTGCAACCACATCTCGGTCCATACCCACTTCAGCTTTGAGAAAATATTCTCTAAAATTGCACATCTCGCTGCTGTGTAGAGTCTGTGGCGTTTAAAAAGCCTCGACCTCTACACTTCCGCTGGATGTACAATCTCATCACCGACGATCGTGGGTGATACATTCGGTTTGCGGTCAGCAGTGTACGAACCCTTCTATCCAGGGCATCAAGCTCAGTTTGAGCCCATTTGAGTATGCCAATGAGTAAATTACCGACATTTTTTTTTTGTTGCCGGGGTGGAAAGTCCTCTTGGATTTCCCTCGCCTGGGGTGGGTGAAGTGGCACCCCGGTGTTCCTTCTCACGCTTGACCGAGGATTGTGAGAGCTATTACGCCTTCCATAATCCCCGGCTAATGTCCGCATATGCGGGCCACCTCAGACCCGCGGGAGGAGTCAGGTGTCCTCCCTCCGCAACGTCCAGTAGGGGCACGACATTAATACCGGCATGACCCAACCGTTGAAGGCGCGCTCCTTATTTCCGCCCGACAAAAGGCTATTCAAAATCTTTTTCGGGCGGCCAAAGAAGCGTTTATTCAACGATTGCTTCATATCAGTAACATTAATGCCCAACGCTTCCCACATACCCAAATACTGATAGGTTTCGGTTGAGCTGAGGGATCTAACCTGTATGGAATCCGAGAGTTGGATTCCCTCAGATTCCATAATTTCCCCTTTCTTTACATGCCTAACTGCACATTTGTCTACACCAAAGTCCATCCTGATGGCACTACTGAAGGTTTCAGTCACCTTCAGTAGCTCCATCAGTCACAAATTGTTGGGGACAAAGAGTTTCAGATCATCCATGTATAGAATGTGAGATATGGCCTGACAACCTCTCAACCGATATTCTAAATCTGAATCCTCCAGCACTGTGCTCAGAGGTTTCAGAGTTAAGCAAAACCAAAATGGATTGCAAACAGAACAAAAAAATAATAAAATAAGTTGAAATTTGAACTATGTAATATTTTGTAGTAAGTATGTACATAAGGTGGTTTACTGTTATATAAAAGAGCGCTTCTCGCCATCAAACGTAAAAGTTTGGCGAGTTTAGAATTAAGTGACAGCTCTGTATTATTTTTCATTAAATAAAATGTAAAAGAAAAGTTGAAATTTTCAGATTGTGTACCTATTTGTATAACCGCTTTATCAACAAATAATAAAAATTAAAGTTTATGGTACGGAATCCGTGCCCGGTTTTTAATCTGGGGCCCTTAGACATCCCGAAGAATTTCGCCAGTTAAATTGGTTGTTTTAGTGAGAATTCTTGAAACCAGATGATTTTCTCTCCCCGCGCTGATTCAAACACATGCCATGCCACGGATCGCAATATACGTTTTTGGAAAGCTAACAGAATAGGCAAGTTATTTTAGTTAATAGTATTTTTTTGAACGAGACAACATTTTTTGAAGAGTGTAATGAAAATATTGGTAAGATGTTATTCTTAAATAACTCTTCATTTTCATAATTTTGTTGATTTAGGTTCATAGCTTAATTGAAGTGCCAGCTACAATATTATATTCTAATTGTACCTATTCCATATGTATTTTTCTTTTTATTTCTAGTTGAATTTCAAACTTTGAGTAAATATCAAAAAAACCCCAACAATTCAACTATTTCGAAAACGATTGAATTTCGGCCATACATACAGGGGGTTCAATTTATTGCATTTAGGCCCCCCTATACCCCCTGACGTATAAACGTTGAATTACAAGTAACCCTTTATATTTTGGAAGGCAAGACAAGTAAGTTCTTTGGGAAGGGGAAGTGGGAGAGCACCAAGAGAAGATTTCCCGAAATTTCTACGGGAACAAGAAAAAACGAGATATGCGCGTACAAAGTCGCGGGCAAAAGCTAGTAAATAAATTAACTAAGAATCACTCAGCTTGTAATCGGTAACCATGAATCACATCTGGTCGCAACCTAACCTTTAGTTGAATGCTACGACTAGCATGACCTTGGAAAAGCAGTCTAAATCACAATAGATACAGTTTAGTTTACTTTGCTCTTGTTGCTTCCTGATTTAACACTTCCATTTGTACTGTCTTTTTTGGCGTCTCTGACGTAGTTGACATAGTAAAAGTTTCCAAACATATAAATGAATTGTAGACTGTGAATGCAAAGGAGAGTAGATATCCACTTCGGGTAGCCGCAGTCTCGTTGGAAAAGAACTCCCAAGTTGTGAAGAAAGATTATACCGAACTGGACCTGAAGAAGAGGAAAAAAAAACAATTAGCATAATTTATTCCACCGGTTTATCTATTGATTGCACACCCATATTTCATCAGTCATGTTGAAGTCTTCTATAACGCTGATTGTCCACTGGAGCGCAGAGGAGCGAAACAGAGCTGTGCCGATGGAATTGCATATTTTCCGGTCCACTTAGTAGACAGGGATTTGAGAACTAGTTTAAAAGTTCACCGGGATGCGGATTAAAGCAGCGGAGCGGAGAAACGGGGCGAAGAAGCGGAAAAACCGGCTGCCCGGTCAAATAACTCGTGACAAATAAATTCTCCTTGCTCTGGGCGGGGCAGAAGGGAGAGTCAGACCACCAATCTTCTTCTTAGTGCCCTTTGAGTTACAGGGCCGCGGTGACTCTTTCGAGCTAAATCCACAACCCTAGCAGGTCCCGTCTACTATAATGACATTTCCTTGAGTCGCGCGTGGAACACAAACGTCATCAACCCGGGCCTGGTTCTGATCGGACGGCGAGCCACCCAATGCTCGCCATCCGCAGGCCCGGGGTTGAATACCCTGCAATTTGATTTGAGCAAAAAGGCCAATTTTTAAATACAAAATTTTAAAGTAACTCAATCACTCTGACCAGCTTTTTCCCAACTATTTTGTAGTTGACCTACAGTTTACCCAGATTATTCAGAGTTTTATATGGTGCAACTGCCTATCTGATCTTCACAATCCAATAACTGGGTAGTAAGATTTCAATTGGCAAGACTGGTGTCAGGCTATCTGGCTTCTACCTGCAACGGCTGTCATAGTTGTTCAAATGACAGCGGGGTCGTTGTGGCTTGACGTGCTTTCCAAGGCACGGAGAATACTTAGTATGTACGAGTACATATCTATGTACTCGTTACCCTACCGTGGATCAACCTCAATAGTTCGACCCGTGGTCCCGTGCGGCTTTTATTATTTAGCCACTAGTTCCTCAATTACCAATTACTAAATACATTTATTTTAGCCTCACTATAAATTTGAAAGTAATAAAAATAACTTGCCAATTGCATGGTAGTAAGGTGCTTCTTCCACCAGAGGTACTTCTGGTACTGGGGTCCCAGTCCTGATATCAGGTAGTAGGTGTACATCACGACGTGGACGAGACAGTTGATGACGCCGAGTAGAGTGGCGTGACCATCTGGAAATTAAGATTTTTTTTTCATTACTCATACTGGGAAAGACCTGGTTAAGGTTGCGGGTAGCCGATGGATGCAAGACGCGCAGGTTCGGTGAGGCGACGCTTGGGGGAGGCCTATGTCCAGCAGTAGAATGTCTTTCGGCTGATATGATGAAGATGATGACTCGAAAAGTAGCCTTAGGGAGAATCGTTTTCAACTGACAGCCATCAAATTATAAAAAAAAACTTGTTTCGTTTTCATATTTCAATTGAACTAGGTCCCAACTTTCTATAGTCACTCAATTACAGCGCGATGTAAAATTTAAATAACATAAAGATGAGTAATAATTAAAGACTTGACTTGTACTTGTACTTGTGTATTGACTTTATTATAATCTACTTTCAACTATTTCTTCAAAATAAGACAGATTTGAGCAAATTATAAAAAAAAAATGTAAAATAATGGCGAAATCGCTGGCCGGTCACAGAAAAAAAAAAAAACAAAACAGGCGATAAAGCGGAAATCCCATCTTCATTTATTTTTTCAAGATGTAGAGTTTTGTTCACACATTCGTATAGCAGAGATTTGTATTAACAAGATGAGTTGAGATATCGATTTTTTCATCAGATAATTCGTGTTTTTATTTTCACTTTCGTTGTATTCGTAATGACAACGATTTTGTTTCCACCTAATAAGAAAAGTTATAATGAAATAAAAATTGCAACTAAACCGCTTTATACAAGGGAAGGCATTTTGTTGCTCAAAAGTAACTTCAGGCACTTGCTAATAAAGCGCTTTGCCAATGTCCATCATATTATGAAAATTCCATCATTAATGCCTTTTCCTTCTTTAGTTTTATTGCAAAGCTCATTGGCTGATCTAATCTTCACAATAAATACTGTAAAATATAACTTCACGAAGTGCAACTAATATTCAACAGAGCCATAATAATGTCTTAAAACCCCCACGATTACGGTTTGAGAGAGAAATGAAGCTACAGGACAAAAATAGTACTATCCCTCTCTCGCCCCCGGTAAGTCAAAAAACTAACTTTTAGCTTATAAAAAAAAATACATTTCTCTTCATCTATGTCTGAAAAGTAACCGTCGAAATGCGGTAAATTAGGGTGACGCTGTAATCGCATCAAGGTAAATTTGAAAAACAGCGCCAAAAGTTATAAGGGGATTATAGAAAAATAAACAAGGAAAGAATAACTTCCGTTTCGTTGTTATTTCTTTATGGCGCAAGTAAGAAACAATGATACATATTTAATTTCTATGTATTTTTTTTTTACTATTAGTAGGCATGCGCTTAACCACCATCTCACCTGATGGTAAGCGATGATGTGGTCGAAGATGGAGCACGCTTGCCTAGAAGTAACCTATTCACTCTTGACTTAAAGACTCCCAGGTTGTAGCTATCAGGAAACACAGACTCCGGCAGTGAATTC
This sequence comes from Lacanobia oleracea, assembly GCA_950371165.1. Lineage (NCBI taxonomy): Eukaryota > Metazoa > Arthropoda > Insecta > Lepidoptera > Noctuidae > Lacanobia > Lacanobia oleracea. The sequence goes on along the minus strand of OX493390.1, from coordinate 3,454,358 downwards.
CACTCCTTAGCTGTACGCATTATGAATGTGTTCCCAAAACGTTTTGTGCGTGTGGGTGGGATATCCACCATGTACCGGTGGCGCATCGCCGTTCGTCTTGTGGTCCGATGATGGAACGGGCTTGGCGAAATTAAATTATGCAATTCCGTCGCACATTCCCCAAAATGCAAGTGGTAGAAAACCGACAAGCTAGCAACTCGTCGTCGATGCTCAAGACTTTGGAGCTTCGTCGCGACGAGCCTCTCATTGCCAATGATCCTCTTGGCTCGTTTCTCAATTGACTCAAGGGAAATGTATTATTTTTCAACGCTTAATTAGTAAATATAAAAAAATACATTGATAGGATAAGAAAATGGTATGTTCAAAATAAATACAACAAAAGTTCATCTACGAGTAACTCGGTACACTTCGATCCCTCTACAACTGCTACATTCATACCATACCCTGCAGGTACACTAGCGAATTTCTGGACACTTTTTCAACTTTTCTCCCTTATAAGACCATCCTCCTCGCCTCTATACTTAATGTACAGAACATAAATGGATAAAAAACTCCTTACTTGGAAAATATTTGAGTCCAATATAAGTCGCTACAGGCATCATGGAATGGTGAAACAGGTGCAAGAAAGAGATCTGTCTGTCCTTTTTCCTCAAGACAAAGAACATCGTGTCCAACATATCTATGAACTTCACCACTGTATACCACCAAACGGCATTGTGCGCCTGAAACATGAATACAAATTATGATATTATTACTAGCTTTTGATCACGACTTCGTACCGACTTCGGGCAATTGTTGACTAATTTTGCCAACAGGCGTCAAGCTCGTTTAGTCATTTTTGCTGGTTGCCCTAATATCACCAGACACGCGGCAAACATGTCTAGTCCAATTCCATTTCAACATGGCTGCTTTTAGCGTGTTTATTATTGGGAAATTTAAACGTTTCTGTTATTCTGGATTTCAAATTAACCGACTCGTCAAGTTTTTTGATTGAAAAAGACTACATTACGGAAACCCTTTTTTATGGATGGGAAATCATCAAATGAATCCTCCTGCTTTGGGTTAAGGGAGAATCAGACTCTTACTGACTAAAACCCATTCGTGTTCCTCCTAGTGCCCTTTGTGTTCCAGGGTACGGTGCGTCTTTCGAAAGAAGTCCGCAGTCCCAGCAGACACTGGCCCTAGCGGGCCCCGTCTTTTGTGCTGACAGCTCTTCTAGGCGCGTGGAACACAGCGCGCCGTCGACCCGGGCCTGGTTCTGATCAGACGGCAAGCCACCCAAAGCTCGCCGTCCGCAGGCCCACACCCCCACGCCTACGGTGGCCGAGAATTGCACTGCGACTCGCGACGCCCGGGACGTCTTCTTCTGTTGCAGCGACTGGGGCGTGAGGTTTCCCTCTCTCTCACACGTTCAGCTTCCTCCTTTGCTGGCATTACTGCTTCGCAGAAGGGGGTGACCGCTTCCCATGCCTCCTCACTCCGGACCATGGCCTGAACAAGGGCCGGACGCGAGAGATCGTCGCCGCCGATCGCCTCGACGAGGACACGGCGGTGCTCCGCCCAAGCAGGGCAGACCTCCACCGTGTCCTCCGGGCACATAGCGGAAACCCGCGGCTCTACTCTGTTTCAGTGAAAATGCAGCACATATATTATTGGGTGCTGTTTAAGAAAGCAGAAATCTATTTATTCTATGGAATAGGCACCTGAAATAATTACTGTAATGGTATTATAAACTGCAGTGCGATTCAGTCAGTCGATTCTGTAAACATGTCGAAGTGAAGGCTTGGGTGAAGTTATCACGAAGTGTAATCAAGATACGAAACGAAGTGTAGTCAATCCATGTAATCAAGATAGAATGACTTTTCACTTCACGCTCCGCTCACTCCACCTGAGTTTTCACGATGAGATGTTAACAGAATCAACCGACTGATTTCCCTCGATACATGCCAGCCAAGTTTGTAAAGCATTCGCTTTTGCTGGCTTAAAAATATTGCAAAATAATACTTACTCTTCGAGTAGATGGGTTATCAGCCATGTCCACTGGCTGGCAAGTCCAGTTATATCCATTACTAGATGGCCACCAACCTGCAAGTAAGCCCTGAAACATACATTATTTTCATTAGCATGGCCACAGGATAACAAAACACTTTTTGATTTTCTGGGCTCGCTCGCTCCATCGTAAGCTTGTTCCATCGCTTACTTTCAGGTGAAATCGACAAACTATGAAGTATAGATTGATCCATAATAATATTTTAAATGCGGGAAGTAACTCTATGCATCTGTTAGTCACACACAGTTAGCGACATACATATTCGTTAAGCATCTTAAAGTTCCAAAAGTTATCAACACCTTAGAACAACAAAAGTCTAGCTTTGGCCACAAAATGGTAAATACTCGTATCATTATGCTATTTATTTCAAAACTAGCTTTAGCCCGCGACTTCGTACGCGCATATCCCGTTCATTCCGGTTCCCGAAGAAATATATGTTTTTTTTTTTTTCAGCTTTCTACGACCAGCAGTTTCGGCTGTGCGTCATTTGTCAGTCAGTCAATAACAGATAAGTTTTTAATATTATATTAAAAAACTTACCTCACAAAATAAATAGCCGCTTATAAGTATTTGAAATACATTGTAATAGAATATGACCCTTTTCAACTTGTACGGCTCCTTGTCTTTCATAAGTCGCGGTCCCAAACTGTTTGAGAAGTACAAGTAGGATAGTATTACGGTGAACATGACTAAGGGAGATGGCCACCAGTCCACAGTTCTGGGGTCTGTAAAGAAAAGATAGAACAAAGTTCAACATGAGTTTTTCTCAAATAAATGTAGGTATAAATTTTATGAAACTAGATACGACAACGCAGTGTCTAGGTCTTGAAAGTCAATTGTAAACTTTTTTTCAAGGAACAAGTTAAGAAAAGCAGTAGTACAGTTCCCATCACGCAAGTTTGCCTCCGCAAAGTACGCCGCAATCGGCTGCGCAGGATGTCAATTCGACAACAAACATACAACCGCGCATGCGCGGGTAGCTCACGCATGCGCGGATTAGCGCAAACGCGCGGGTGTAATGGCATCTCACTCGCTCGTATACGTTCGATGCAAAAGTGTGTCGCGCTTGCTCAATGCAATACGACTGTGGATGCAAAAAGTGTTACACGTTGTTATTGTTTTTAATTATTTCTTTTGGTTATTTCTTACAGTTTGATTTGTGTTCTTGTGGTGTATGTGTTTTTTGTGTTACTTTTGATATTTTTATTGTTACTGGTAGTCTTTGTTACTTGTTTATAGTATAATACGTATAAACAAAAAAATATTTTAGGTACGTAACACTTTTTTACGCGATTGCACCTGCGCGGACTTCACTCAAACCTAACTTCCGAGGGGCAAACCACGCTGACGCGAACTGTAGTTTGGAGGTATGCGTAACAGAGAGTGAAGTCTCGCAAACCTCCGTTGTAAAGGAAGGATCCCCGACCAGGCGGCTGTTGTGCCTGGCGGGCTACTGCCCGATAGTTGATAGGCTGATGTATATGTTCAAATCGCACGGTAAACTCTGCTTGCGCGATGCAGGATTTCCATTTAGTAGATCGCTGCTAGTTGGATAGATGTCATCGCGGTTCTTTTTGTTGCGATGTAGATTTGCTTCTGTTAGGTTAGTTATTAGCTAGCTATAGTTTTAGTTGGGCGACCTGCGTGTCTTGTGTGTATGTCTCTGAAGAACAGTGCAAATAAACGCTTGTTACCAAAGGCCGTGTCTTATTTAACAGTTATAAGTTAGACAAAAAAAATTTAGTCGAATTTTATCGTATCAATTTTTACTTTTGGGCTCGGCCAGGATTGGAACCTCTTTGAAGAAAGGCTTTCTCAATGGTTAACAGCAAATACACTGCTAATAAAAGCAGAAGGACAGGAAAATGATCTGCGAAAGGCGGTACTTCTATGCGCACTCAACAACGGTGCGTATAAGTTGGTACGCGAGTTAATTGCGCCAAAAACAGTTGAAGAAATATCTTACAAAGAACTAACTAGAAAGATATATTTTTCATACGGCGGCGCAGGACGCAGGCGAAGATTTGACACAGTTGGCGGCCCGGGTGCGGCGCCTGGCAGTGGACTGCTAGTTTGGAACAGCCATGGATGAAATGTTGCGGGACGAAAAAGCTTCCATTACACTGGCCAAGGCGTTGGAAATTGCAGTGGCTTTAAATAGTGCAAAACGCGCAATGCGTCAGTCATCCACGGCAGCAGCATCGGCGGCGACCAGCACGGACGTGTTTAAGATAGTGGCAGGACAGTCAAAATCGTCGACAAAGTGTGGGCGGCTACAGAAATCATACAGCGGACAAGTGTCGGTTTTCGGCGTATAAATGTAAAAAATGCGGAGTGAAAGGACATTTAGAAAAAAATGTGTAACAAAAAAAAACTTTTTTACTACTTACTTCTGAAATTAAAGTATTTTCTTTCTTCCGAAGTTATTTTGTACCTTGTTGTGTTTTGTGTTTTGGAAGTCGGTTGTATTTTTTGTAAAAAAGTTTTTTATTTTTTACTTTTTAGTGGTACCTAGGTACCCATTAACAGTGTACCGGCGCAATGTTATGTTAAGAACTGGTGTAAACACTAAAAAAACATGCGATTTCAGCAATTCCGATCCCTTTATATTATATTTATTTATTTTTATTTATTTGTGAAAATAAACGGTTACACATTATATATAACAAACAATATTACTAAAAGCGAAACAAATGCAAAACCAGCAATATTTTCCACATAATATCAATCCCTTTGCTATAATTTATTGAAGAGTTCCGTTGCCTACCTCCGAAGTTCTTCGTCAGATCTTCACCAAATTGAAACGGGACCAGTCCAGGAAAATATTCTTTCAAACAAAAAAGAATCATCCAAATCGGCTGACAATTGGCTAGAGTATCGCTAAACAAACATTTTTCAAACATCATCAGATCCTAATTCATGCCTTTCATCATCAGCACAGCAACATGAGATGATGATTACCATGCACAAATATCAGAATTGCGTTAGAAAGTTCATGAAAAACAATGTTTGTGCCTATAAAATTTGAGGGTTGCCCTCGATTTTCGTGGAATCCCATCATCAGATTCTGACATGGTGACAATGGGACCAATCGAAAAGTATACCCTTTTAGGTGAAACAAAAATTTTTCAAATCGGTTCATAAATGACTGAGTTATGAGGTAACAAACAAAAAAAAAAACACCCGAATTGAGAACCTCCTCCTTTTTTTGAAGTCGGTTAAAAAACTGGTCAAGTTAATTGCATAGAAGTTTCGAATGATGAAAGTGGTGATGATGACGGTAAGAATATTCTCGTTTGTAACATCCGTAGTTTCCGAGGCGAGCCTAGCCTATGACGCTGTCTGACAACGTAAACGTCAAAATGATAATATCTTATGAAGTAGACAGTGGATCCTGTGCTACTGCCATTCCACTGAATACTTACTAGGAATATTTTACGGACGTGTTATTAGAGCGTCCTAAGTCTATATTAAAAGCATAACATTCGAAAGTTGAAAGGCCGGGCCAGCATTGCAAGGTAGATTTTTTTTATCGACATATAAATTATTACAGCTCATGATCTGCCTAGCCTTTTCCCAGTTTTATTGGAGTCGGCTTCCAGTCAAACCGGATTCAGCTGAATACCAGTATTTTACGTGGAGCGGCTGCCTACCAGACCTCCACAACCCATTAAATGGGTAACACCAATGACGTATTATATATTATTGTAGTTTTATATATCATTGGGTAACACGGTATTTTTTGGCGAGACTGACTGACATATAAATTACAGCTATCTAAGGTTAATCTTTGTCTAGAGTTAACGAACCTTGACTACTATCAAAATAAATATCCAACTTTGTTTTCAATTTTTTTTCTGACTAGAACGGTACTTCTTTCATTAAAAGGTAAGGTAAAGGAAGAATTGAATAGACTCGTTGAAACCTGTTTATTAATTCCGGTGGAACATTCTGAATTTGCAAGCCCTATAGTTTCTATACTAAAAAAGATGGTGAAATTCATTTGTGTGCCGATTTTTCGGTATCATTAATTAAATGTTTACATATAGATAAGTATCCATTGCCGCGTAAAGAAAAACTATTTTCAAATTACACGGGGATATACAATTCTCGCAGCTAGATTTAAGTAGTGCAGTTCACAAATTTACACCAAAATAAATACACAAAAGGGCTTGTTTAAGTTTACACGTTTAGTTTACGAGCAAGCCAATGCTCTAGCTATTTTCCAAAAAAAAAACACCATCTTAAAGCTCATGTTTGCGTATCAAAATTATTTATTGTTTCTGTTCAACGAGTAGTGTTAGTCTGATAAACTCATACATATTGAATAACCTTTAATGTTATGAGCAAAATCGACAAATTTTTAGGGGAGTCAGTTAATTAGAAAATAAAGTTATTATTATTATTTCCTTTATTCAACAAATGAACCTACAAATTACATTTTTAAATATTTAAAAAAAAAAATTATAAAAACATTTAAAAATATAATAAATAGTAGCCCACCGGTATCGGGAACAGGGTCCAAGCTACCGGTGGTCAGGGCTCCAGAGAGAGGAACCTCCTAACAATACGAGCCGTGTCCAGAAGTACCGCTTTCTGAATCAAGCCCTTGATCCAGCAGCCTAACGAGAGCCTCTTGAGGTATTGGTCGAGGCTCGTGGCTATTAAGCCATTGGCTGATACGACTATCAGTACAATGATTGCGGAATCCACATCCCACATGTCGACAGCCTCGCGAGCCAAGTCAATATACTTGATTTGTTTATCTTTCTCGGCTTTCACGAGGTTCTCGTCATGTGGGACGGTTATGTCTACAATCATTGCACGCCTCTCGATTCGGTCCAACACCACTATATCAGGCTTATTGGCAACAATAGTCCTGTCAGTGATGATGGACCGATCCCAGTACAATGTAATATTGCCATTATCGAGAACTGGGTCGGGCGCATACCTGTAGTACGGCACCTCCGACTCCACAAGAGAGTATTTCAGAACAAGTTGCTGATGGATAATCCTGGCTACAAGGTTGTGCCTATGCAAGTATTCTCCGTTAGCTAGACAAGAACAACCAGAGATATTGTGGCGAATTGATTCTCCCGGACAGTGACATGCCCGGCATATGTCAACCGTGCCGTCCTTCACAATAAATTTCCGGTAGTTCCTTGTCATGATAACTTCGTCCATAATTGCACAGACAAAACCTTCGGTTTCTCCAAAAAGATCACCGAAACGCAGCCAGGCTACGGACGCTAGTTGATCAACGTCAGGCCCATGTAGGGCCCGGAAAAAGCGTCCGTGAAGCTCCTTGCTCTGCCATACCGCCCTGCGATCGTTGGTGTCAAGTACTGCAGGTTTGCGCCAGTTCTCATTTGCCAAGGAGAGCGGGGTGAGTCCCTTGTCCACCGCCACTACATCTCGATGCATACCCACATCGACAGCTAGGAAGTATTCCCTGAGACTGCATATCTCGCGATTGTGGAGAGTCTTAGCATTTAAAAAGCCTCGACCTCCACACTTTCGCGGGATATACAGTCTCATTACCGATGACCGTGGGTGATGCATTCGATACGCAGTAAGCAGTGTACGGACCCGTCTATCCAAGGCGTTAAGTTCCGTTTGAGTCCATTTGAGTACGCCGAAAGAGTACATCAATACCGGCATGACCCAACCGTTGAAGGCGCGCACCTTGTTCCCGCCCGATAGAAAGCTATTGAATACCTTCTTCAGACGGCCAAAGAAGCGCTCTTTCAACGATTGTTTCATGTCAGTAATATTGATACCTAACGCTTCCGACATACCCAAATACTTGTAAGTTTCAGTTGGAGAGAGGGATCTCAGGTTTATAGAATCCGAGAGTTGAGTTCCCACGGATTCCATAATCTCTCCACGTTTTACATGCATGACTGCACATTTGTTCACACCAAACTCCATCCTGATGACACTACTGAAAGTTTCAGTTACCTTCAGTAGCTCCATCAGTTGCAGATTAGTGGGGGCAAAGAGTTTCAGATCATCCATGTAAAAGAGGTGAGATATAACCTGACCACCTCTCTTCAACCGATATCCTAGCCCTGAATTCTCCAGCAGTGTGCTTAGAGGATTCAAGGCTAGACAAAACCAAAGCGGACTCAAACTATCACCCTGAAATATTCCCCGCTCAATCCTTATCGGTTCGCTAGTTCTCTGGATATTTCGACATCCTGGATAGCGAAGGACTGTTCTCCATTGCCTCATACACGACATCAGGAAGGTGCGTAGCGTTATATCAATTTTATACAATTCTAGCACCCTCATGAGCCATGTATGAGGCACCGAGTCATAGGCCTTCTTATAGTCTATCCAGCATGTCGACAGACCCTTTCGGGAACGCCGAACCTGTTGGCTAATGGCCATATCTATGAGGAGCAGCTCCTTAGTACCGCGGGACCCATTCCTACATCCATTCTGAGAGGCAGACATAATCGAGTTGCTGTCTATATGAGTGTTAATTTTAGCTCTTAAAATGGATGTAAGAACCTTATAGACCGTCGGTAGGCACGTGATCGGTCTATAATTTTTGGGTTCCGCGGTGCTACCAGATTTGTGAAGCAGGTGGGTAACTCCTGTTGTAAGAAACTCGAGTAGTAAGCCGGTATCCAAGGCAGTCTGGTACTGAAATGCCAACCGAACGTGCGACTTTTGTAGCCACTTAATCCAAAAATTGTGCAATCCGTCTGGTCCTGGAGATTTCCAATTAGGCAACGGACGGACTGCACGAGCTACATCTTGGGGGCTAATTGTGATTGCCCCCATTTCTGGTATTGAATTATTATTATTATTATTATTAATTGCTATCACCGACTGTACATCGATTATTAGTGCAGGAAAATTAGCTCAATTAACGTCGATCAGAGCGGATAATTCGTGTTGTTTTGAAAATTGGTACAGTTGGTCTTTGAGTTGTCCAGATGAACATACTAAAAGTCCCCGAGGGTGGAAGGAGAGCCGGCTGTGGGGGAGGGGGGAAAGGTACCTTTATTCGGGTTCTAGCTTGTATCTCCAAAACCATGAACTCCTTGATTACTTCTACATTAAATTTTCTAGACAATATGTCATTAACATTTGAGAGAGAAGATAGAGGGTATCTAAAATTGATAAAATATATATTTTATTAAACCATACAAAGACGAATGGTAATTTCTAACCTAGAAGTCGATAGAGTTGAAACCTATCGTAGTTTTTTTGTTATCTATAGTAGAGCTTTCTTTTTGTCGATATCGATGGCTAACGCATATATGGCCTTGTCCATCCGATGAGTAAAACCACACATTTGGGATAGACCTAGGGTCTGGTCGATCAAAAGAATAGGGTATTTTACTATAAAAAATCGAATAATTCCGTCTGATAGATTTTTAAAAAACATAGGACACGTATTTTTTTTTTTTGACGTAAACAAAAAATAAAGAGGATACAGCGAGTTGAAGATACGCGTGACTTCATCTGGTTTGGTAAAAATGTAGCAAATTTACCAAGTCAGATGACGTGCCATGACTCATGCGGCTCGGATAACTAGTCTTCTCTTTCAGACTGAAATCTGACACGTTCCGTCAATAAATTCAAGACATTCTCCGGCGTTGCAGACACCTCACACCACACAATAAACATTTTTAAGGCCTCGTTTCTCGACCGTGAGCGTTAAAATCCGGGAATAATAAGAAAAAAAATATTTTATTTTAATTTATTTACACTCCATCGCAACCTGCTCAATTTCTCCTCAAGTTCAGTGATCTTCTCGTCGTTCCGATTCGTTTCGGTTGATTGACCGACATCTACAAATCTACATAGGTACTATTGTTGTTATTCATTATATTGACCTCTAACCCCAAAACGCATGAATGAATGTTTACCATTTCAAAAGTATTTTTTTTACTATCTTTCCATATCGTACGTGCATAGTCCACATGCTATTTATTTAAGGCCACGTTTACACCTACCAACAGCACGCGTGCAAGTAGCATTTCATTGCGGGCTGCCGAGATACAATGTGATCAATAGTTAGGTTGTGCTCCGCAATGTATTTTTTGCATGATAGCAAGTGACCACAACGCCTATTAGTTTAGTTTTTGTATCAACTGCTATTAAACTTGAGATAGCTAACTGCACCAGCATACTCAATTTCAAAAACATCCAAGTCCAAATTTCAGTACAACCCATACTTTTTCACGGCTTCCTTAATACTAATGGCCAATGAAAAATCAACTTAAACACATAATTCAGTTGATTATTATTCAGTTGATGGCGATGGATTAAAATAATCTCAAATTGCAATTCCAATATAATGTCTGTTGTCCATAAAACAAGATGACAAGACAACTAAATGCAATGCCTAAAAAAAGCTACATAATAGGTCTTTACCTATGACATTGCCGTTTTGTATAAACAAATTAAAACGAATTTTTTTCATGTATTTTTTATTTGTATTAATCGAAGTAATCATCCATGCAATCAATGCATCTTTGCCAACGTAGTGGCAGTTTATTGATGCCCTTCTTAAAGAAATCAGCTGGACGGAAGGAAACAAATTCTTCAAAGGCATTTTCTACTGCCTCTCGGGTATTGAATTTTTTTCCCGCCAAGAAGTTATCCAAATTCTGGAAAAAGTAGTAGTCTGTAGGCGCAAGGTCTGGTGAGTAGGGCGGATGACGGAGAGCTTCCAACCCCAGTTCTTGCAACTTGGAGACCGTCTGCTGTGCAGTATGAGGTCGCGCGTTGTCGTGCAGGAGCAGCGGAGACGAGAGTGACCAATGCTGGTTGGAGATGTGCCAGCTTCTCCATCATTATGTTCAGTTCTTCACAGTACACATCTGCAGTAATGCTCACCCCGTTTGGTAAAAAGCTGTGATGAATCACACCGGCGCTAGACCACCAAACAGTGACCATCACTTTTCTAGGGGTAAGTTTTCGTTTAGGGCATTGTTTAGGTGCTGAACCAGGATCCAACCAACTTGCTGAGCGCTTGCGGTTATCAAACAGAATCCATTTTTCATTGCAGATAACAATGCGGTTCAAAATTCCTTCATTTGTGTGTCTGTTGAGCAGTGCAAGGCACGTCTCGACGCGTACTTCGCGCTGGCGATCATTGAGTTCGTGGGGCACCCATTTGTCAAGCTTTTTTACCTTGCTAATTTGACGCAAATGGACCAATATTGTTTTGACACTAAGGTCGAAAGCTGCTGCTAATTCAGCCGTAGATTGTGTATCATCAGCTTCCACAATCGCCTTTAATTCGTCATTGTCGACCAAAGTCTTCGGACGACCGCGAGGTTCATTTTTCAGGTCGAAATTTCCAGAACGGAAGCGAGCAAACCAATAACAGGTGGTGCGTTGGTTTGTAGTGTTAGCTCCGTAAACGTCGTTGATGTTTCGTGCCGCTTGTGCCGCGTTGCTGCCACGACGGTATTCATATTCCATAATTATTCGAATTTTTAACGTATCCATGATGACGAAAAAGATTGAAATGCAATGAAAATGTAACACTAATTAATAAACAAATGACTACTTTTGGAAAAAAAAAACCTTGTTTTTAAAATAAAATTAATTAGAAATTAGAATTCTTAGCCAAACAAAAATTATTTTGATTTGAAATGGCCAGTACTGCAAAACGGCAATTTCATAGGTAAAGACCCAATATTTCAGTGCAGTCCTTCAGTAAGTTATTTGAGAACGGTTCGGTTTTATAAGAGTTAGAGGTAAAAAAAGGAAAAATTTCAGCAATAATCTTTGTCACTATTAATATCGATATTTTAAGGTTTGGTTTGGATCATAGCTTAGAGCTTAGCTTAGAGAAAAAAGATTGATGCTTAATCCCAATATCTCAATCTTACAATCATTAACTAACTAACAGAACAATATATTACAACAAACACATTCCCTGTAAATAACAGGGTAATGTTTAATATTTGTGGCCTCCATTATTGTCAATGCAGCTAAGCAGACGTCTGGTTTCCGATTATTTAACCCTTCGGCATGGAGTGCACGGCGAACAGTTTGCAACGTATCAAATTGCTCTGCGAATATTCTAATTGGAATAAAGCCATTTGTTTCATATTTTCCACCATGAAACGTCGCTGCGTCGGGTTAATAAGCGATGGTCTTCAACTTCTTCCACGACTCTTCAGACTACCTTCTTCCTCTAACCTCTTAACCCAACGCCTCACTGTAGCTCTCAAAAAAAAAAAAAAAAATTACGCACTTGCCACTAGCGATTTATAAAAATCACACACCAAGTATCGTCTCAGTTACAATATTTATAAATAACTTACGCTTATTCCAGTCTCATTTGAAATGTGAAAAATATTAAGCATATTTGCCTAGTCTTCAATACTACTATTTGCTTGCATCTTAAATACAGACAAAACACGCTAATCGCAATAATAACACAAACGCTCGTAACAAAGTTCACCAACCAACACCAACAACGTCGAAACTACTTATTCAACTCAGTAATTCATCTTGTTTCACATTCACTCTCAATTTTATTCGTTTTGGAAATAATGTGTGACTAATACTTAAAGAAACACATCGCTGATCGGGTCTAACTTGCCGTAGAAATTCATAATTTAAAACACAAAAAGTGTAGTTGTGTTTGTAGTTGTGTGTTGTGGATTCGAACTCAGGTTTATGATGCTAATTACCTGACCTCGTTAACCGCTAAGCCACACAGTCACATATTTATTACATCGAAATTAAATCGCAGTATACGCTGTCGCGACTTGGTAAGCTTGGCTCTCGGGCCTCGACTAAGAGGGTTCCTAAGCGCATGCTTGGAGAGGGGCCAGTTCCCACTTCGTTGGAAGACGGGGAAACTGGTCCTCATTAAGAAGCCGGGGCGCCCTGTGGTCTCTCCGTCCGCATACCGGCCCATCGTGCTGCTCGATGAGGTGGGCAAGCTCTTTGAAAGAGTAATTGCAAACCGCCTCGTCGAGCACCTAGTGAGGGTGGGGCCGGATCTGGCGGAGAACCAGTTCGGTTTCCGCACGGGCCGCTCGACGGTGGACGCCATCATGCGCGTGAGAGCCCTTTCGACGGGGGACGCGGTTTCCCAGGGCGGAGTCATCTTGGCGGTGTCTCTGGACATTGCCAATGCCTTTAACACCCTGCCCTGGAGTTGCATTAGGGAGGCACTTCGGTATCACCGGGTGCCGACCTACCTCCGGCGCGTAGTCGAGACTTACTTGACGGACAGAGCCGTCATCTACCCCGGTCACCTGGGAGAGTGGAACCGGCGAGAGATGTCGTGTGGTGTTCCACAGGGTTCCGTTGTGGGGCCGGTCCTGTGGGACATCGGCTACGACTGAGTGCTGCGCGCCGACCTCCCTTGCGGCGTCAGTGTTGTCTGCTATGCTGAAGATACGCTAGTCCTGGCGCAGGGACGGTCGCACCAGGCGGCGGCTGACGCTATGACACGCGGGGTTGCGATAATCGTTGAGAGGATCCGGCAGTTGGGTCTCGAGGTGGCCCTTCACAAGTCCGAAGCCATGTGCTTCCATGGTTCTCGGAACAGGCCACCATCGGGATCTCAAATAACGGTGGGAGGGGTTCACATTAATGTCGGGTCGACGATGACGTACCTGGGTCTCGTCCTTGACAGCCGGTGGAACTTCGTCGAACATTTCCGACGTTTGGCTCCCAGACTTGGGCAAGCCGGGGCTGCCTTTAAGCGTTTTCTGCCCAATCTAGGGGGTCCAAATACCTCCTGCCGGAGGCTTTACGCGGGGGTTGTGCGGTCCATGGCCATTTATGGGGCGCCAGTGTGGGCACCTACTTTGAGGAAGCGACCTGCCCGTTACCTCAATGCGTCTCAGAGGGTCATGGCTATCCGGCTGGCCCAGGGATACCGTACGGTCTCTGGCGAGGCGGCGAGCCTCCTTGCCGGACTTCCGCCATGGGATCTAGAGGCGAGAGCCCTCGCGCACATTTACGAGTGGCGCGTAGAGGTGCAACGCCTGGGCGAGACTCCTCTGCCGCGGCAAATCGCAGCAAGGCGGACGGAGCTCCGGCAGGATCTCATTGCGGTATGGAGACAGCGACTGTCGCAACCCAGCGCTGGGCACGCCACAATCCAGGCGATAAATCCCCTCTTTGAGGAGTGGCTGGAGCGGCGCCACGGCGTCCTCACCTTCCACCTGACGCAGGTACTCACCGGACATGGTTGTTTCGGGAGATACCTGTTTTGGATTTGGCGGGAGGACACGCCCGGGTGTCAACACTGTGAGGGTCACCCGTGGACACGGTGGAGCATACGGTGAAGGTCTGCCCTGCTTGGGCGGAGCACCGCCGGGTCCTCGTCGAGGCGATCGGCGGCGGCGACTTCTCGCAACCGGCCTTGGTTCAATGTATGGTCCGGAGCGAGGAGGCATGAGAAGCGGTCACCTCCTTCTGCGAAGCAGTAATGCTAGCAAAGGAGGAGGCCGAACGTGTGAGAGAGAGGGAAACCTCACGTCCCAGTCGCCGCAACAGAAGGAGACGCCCCAGGCGTCGGGAGTCGCAGGGCGATTTCCGGCCGCCGCCGTAGGCGCGGGCCTGCGGTCGGCGAGCAGTGGGTGGCTCGCCGTCTGTTTAGAACTAGGTCCGGGTCGGCGGCGCGCTGCGATCCCAGCGCGCCTCAACGAGATGTCAGCGTGGATGACGGGGCCCGCTAGGGCAGGTGCCTGCTGGGGCTGCGGAATCTGTTCGAAAGGGGTGCCGTAGCCTTGGAACACAAAGGGCACCAGGAGGAACACGGATGGGTTTTAGTCAGTAAGAGTCTGACACTCCCTTTTGCTATACCCAGAGCGGGAGGAGTCATTTGATGATTTCCCATCTTTAAAAAAAAAAAAGGCTTGGCGTGTCGCCACTAAGGCAAACGGTCATTATATCGTACTCTTTCTGAATAGATAATGGTAAAAGAGTACGAGATACGAAATCGTGTATGTATGCAAAATGTTTCTTATCGAAAGAGGTCGTATGTGAGACTAGTTTTGATAAGACAGTCTTGTGAAACTAGATTTTAGACCGCACCTGTACACACAGAAAAATAGAAATAAAAAACTTTTCTTTTTTTACTTTTGTGTTACTACAATTAATGGGGTATAAGTATTTCTTCTGTATCATAGAATCGTTTCGTGGGTTGAACCTGGACGAGGGTGGCACAGGAGTAAGGGGAAAGGAACAAAAAAGAAAGCCCAGCAGTGGGCAAAGTTGGGCTGTGAATGAATGATGAATGAGACGAACGACGAGAACGACGAATGAACGAGATTAAACTCTCCGAAACGAACCTCACAGCAGGCATTAAACCGAAATTTGTTTTGTTAGTTGAATCTATACTTATAGGTTATGTACGTATATACGTGCTAATCTTGGAACTACTGGTTCGAATTGTAAAAATATTTTAGTTTTGAATTTTCTATTTATCGAGAAAGGCAAAATCACGTTGCAACCATTAGTAGCTGAGCATTAATGAAAACTATGACGCACATGAATTTGCGCAAGTCAGTTAGTTTAAAAAATATATCCACTCGTCAAAGATTGATTCCTTTTGTTATCACATACGTAAACAGTTATAACACAAAACTATTTGTTGCACTTTTTCTCACACCCCTTTTATTCTAAAGCAGAATTATGTTTCCTTTTTTGTATTCTTGATTTTCAAGTAAGGACCTACGAAATAATGCTCTAATTTGAGTGTTCAACGGCTGAGTGTGGGTCCTGGGGTCAGTTTACGGGTCAGGCAAAATATGTTTTTAGGTTTATTGGTTAAAAATTTCACAGTAGCAGCTTTTAAATACGACACTTGGGTCAATATTTCAAGTCAGTTTGAAGGACCTCTACTCGACTCACACTAGAACAAAGAATACCACCCTCGATTTATTTCAATAAACGAGGCCAATTGGAAGAAAAGACTGGGAATACGATCCTCAATCAGTCGATCTAAATTTAACAACGCAATTAAAAGTAAATAATATTAATATCTAAAATATCTTACCACACAAATCATAAAAGACATATTGGTAAGTCTCCGTTATCTTCTCAAGCAGCGCCGCCATCTCGACTAAGATATATTTTAAGTAAATTATCACACAACTTTTAAATATTTTTCTTAAAAGAAAGAAATAAATAATATGGCAACCCCTATGCTACACCACTAAACCAAAACTAAACTTCAAAATCATCACGCATTTAAGTTATTAGCAAGTTAAATTATTTTAATTAATTCCTTGTATCTTATTACTAGTTGACCCACGCAACTTCGTCTGCTCCGCTCCTATTGGTCTTAGCATGATGATATTGGCCTATAGCCTTCCAAATAGCGCGTTCAAGAAAACAAACTCTTCAGCTTTTTATATATAAAGCTGAAGAGTTTGATTGTTTGTTAAAACTAACATTAGTATAGATGTATTAATTGTAAATATTTCATGACTTGCTAAACCGTGTAAAGTAATAAAAATTACATAATCGCATTTAGTAATTATGTAATATTACGTCATGCTTAATTGTATACAGGGTATAATTGTATACCCCATAACTCAACGTCAAGCGGGTACGGGGCGATAGGCTAGGATACCAGTTCAGGCAAAAAAAAAAAAAAATATGTTACTTGGTTAAGTGATAATAGGAATACTTTTGAAAATATTGAAAATCAACAAACACTCTAGATCACATATTTAGGTCTTGTGATCACATATTTCCAAAGACTATTAAACCACCATATTTTCCAATTTTTTAGTGATTTTTTAAATGTAATCCTATATAACTATGCTATTGATTGCAGTCACAAATCCAAAAATTAATATGGTCACTTCAGAAAAAAAAAAAAAGTTTTACTGGGTCATGTTTAAAAAACCTTTACTCAGATAACTTTGACACATCTTTAAAATAAAATGTACATAATTATCTTACTACCCTAGACAAGTTATTTAAAAAGATGGCCCATTTAATCAAAATTTCAAAATGGTACAACACTTGCTACGAGTACTTACCTATCTTTCCATAAAAATATTATGAACTAGCTGTTGCTCGCGACTTCGTTCGCGTGTAAGTTGAAAGTAAAATTATGATATTTGAATTATTAGTATATCCTCTTCCTATATATTAAGTATGTATGTATTTGTGTATATATTTTTGTATATTGTATGATTTTTATAATGTTTCAGTTCATATTTATTACCTACGTATATTTATCTGATTAAATTGTTTACTATGTTTACACCAATTGCAGTCCCATGTCATGTCCAGGCTGTCTCTTTCCATTCCAGGTTGCCTGGAAGAGATCGCGGAACGCGATAAGGCCGCCGATTGTATTTGGTTTTAGTTTAAGGTATTCTTTGTTTTTTTCTTCTTTGGTGTACAATAAAGACATATTTATTTATTTATTTATATGTATATCATATAAATAAATAAATCAATATGTCGCTTTGAAAGATCGATAAGATAAGATATACAAACAATCAATATCTAGCATTGCTAGACCCCTTTTAGAATAAGGAATTTGGAAGACTGTTACGCAAGGCACTGGCTGTATCATCTCTTCCGTTGAAAATGCCGTCCAGCCCTATGGCTGAAAAATTACTAATAATTTTTCGTAATATTCGTAATAAAAAATTAAGAAGTCTATCCCCGCAACTAATGGAGTAGAGACTCCGTAATCCGTATTAGACTCCTATTCGGTCCATTGCGCGTAAGTGTTCAAACTTAACTGTGGCTAAGTTTGAACACTTACGCTATCCTAGCTCCACCCAAAGCACAGAAGCCTCGTGGGGACTCCACAGGTTTCACGGACAACCTTACCGTTCCGAGGATATGTTCACGTCGGGAAGCAACGGCATCATTTCCAAAATGAAGTGGGTG
Source organism: Lacanobia oleracea (assembly GCA_950371165.1). Taxonomy (NCBI): domain Eukaryota; kingdom Metazoa; phylum Arthropoda; class Insecta; order Lepidoptera; family Noctuidae; genus Lacanobia; species Lacanobia oleracea. The sequence continues at coordinate 3,436,444 of OX493390.1, read as the reverse complement.
ACTGATTTCTCGGCGTCGAAGCAACCTCTGCAAATTGGTCTGTCTATGGTGCCTTTGTTGCAGAAATGTTTTTTTAGAGGGCAATACCCTTGATTATGCCTATTATTCGGAAGGTATTTCTACTTAGGCTGAGAAGTAGTTAAATTAGTAGCGTGTTTAGGCTTGTCATTACCATTTTTGACTGCCTGCAATTTGTAGTTTATGTAATTTGTGTTTGTGTGTTTTGTGTTCTCATTAAGTTTAATTGACCTCTGGCAAATTCATGTACGAAACTATGAGAAAGGAAGCAGGTGAATATGAAAGGGTTCGTTTGTGGCGTCATTGCTTAGGGATCTACAGGTCTCCATGATCCACTGGAGGGTGAAGCCCACAACGGATAATTTCTGGCCCTGAGCAGGTCATGACGTACCTATCATAGGCTAACTGGGAATTTGGAATGTAACAGTTCAGAAAGTAAATAGAAAATAATTGAGAATGACGATTCTGGGAATGATCACATCGTCACCGGAGCAATCAGCCGAATTCTTCATTCTTATTTCAGATGCTATAACAGTTTGTTGGATATGTGTGACTTTCTGTCGAGTACCTTTGCAAAATTTAACAGAAATTAAATATGTAAATAAAAATCATAGAACTTAATAGGATGTTTTAAAGTTGAAGTTAATAATTGAGTTGAATAACTAAATAACTTGTTGGTCAATTGCAGGTATCTTTTTAATGTAGTAAATTGAATTCATCTACATTGCCACAAATTCCTATCAGGTTTATGTGTAAAAGTAATCTACTTTGCTTTTATACTTTTTATCATGATGCGAAAAAAAAAATACAGAGAAACAGAAAATAGGTTCTGTTAATTATCCTACTAATCCGGAATTTCAGTACTTCGTCACATCTAGTTCCACACATTTTTAAACGTACAGGCAAACGAAGTCGCGGCCAAAGAAAATATTAGAGCAGAATATAAAAAAGTAAAAAATAATTCAATAATAATTTAAAAAACGTTGCGAAAACTGAGGTTTGAACTAACATTGATTCATTATTCAGCCAGTCATCGCACCGCCAAGTCTATGATGTCCGTGATCACCGCAAGATCCCGACGCCTATCGCTTCCATATTTGGTAAATAATAATTAGTTGGTACCTTCGTAGTTTTCGAAAAAATCGACTTTGAAAGTTTGTCCCACGGTAGTCACGCTATTTTCAGCGGGACCACCATGCGCGCCGAAAATAGAGGCATGCTACAACTATTCTAAGTATACAAATAATAATTAATATAAGTGATTACTTTCGTAAAAAAAAAAAAGCCAGAACTGAAACATTATATTTACCGAGAAGTCAACGAAGATAACTTTCGCGCGCTCGTTCAGTAGGACCACGACTTTGAATGTTGATTCCAAGCTTGGTAAGTTAGTCGCTTTCCTCAAACCTATATAGAAAATTAGTACCCTGCAAGATAAAATTAGTACCCAAAATCCAAAATTAGTACTCAAGTAGTTTTCGAGATATACCATGCCATTGGTGGGGCGGCCGTAGTCACGGTGTTAAAATTTCATTTCAAGATTTCCTTATTAAAAACTCAGTTATTTATTTCCAAATTTGTACAAAAAACAGTACTCCTAAAGAAGTTATAGTGACCCAAAATTCAGATTCCTAAGTGTTGTATTTTAAGTGTTGTGTTTTATAGCTTTCATTACTTCTCCATACTAAATCTCCGCGTATAACCCGGCCAAATTAAGTTGCCAATGGTATTTAGCTGTGAAGAGATGTAGGTACACTCCCTCCAGCACATAAATTTATAGATATCGGAATAGTAATAACAACAGTGAAATATTTTTAAATATGTTTAAACTAATTAAAAAGGTGCATTTTTAATCGAAAAGACATTTATAAATCGAATAAGTTCTATTAATTATAGATAACAGTTCGGTAGTCATTAGTAGAACCAGTTAAATAAAAATGTGCATTAAGTTTAATAACACAAATCAATCAACTAAATTGGACTATTAAGATAGGCCTGAAAATAAGTTTTAACGTTCTTAAAACAATGTTTTTTTTATATTTCCTGGTTATTATTATAACAAACCCACAAATCTTGAGATAACTTAAATGTAAGGTGAATTCATCATTAAACCACATTCATCATTTATCTTGTCGATGGTCCATCCAATACTTTTTAGGGTTCCGTATCCAAAGGGTAACCACCGGAACCCTATTACTAAGCCTCCGCTGTCCGTCCGTCCGTGTGTATGTCAGCGGGCCGTAACTCAAGAACCGTAATATGTAGACAGTTGAAATTTACACAGAGTGTGTAGGTATTTAAAAAAAAATATATTAAAATTAAAAGAAATTAGTCAATAAAGGAGGCCCCCTTTATTTATTAACTTCATTAAATTCAACAAACGTGTTTTTTTCGGATTTTGGTCCAGAATCCTTCGTGTGAGAGTCCGATTAACACTTGGCGCCTTTTTTATTCGTAACTTTATGGATTTATTCGTTTATAGTTTGAGATTATTTTTAAGACAAATAAATAAAGATGCAATTTCAAAAAGGTGTCAATATTTACTGTTACACCTATTAGGTTGAACAGTGTAAATTTAAAAAGAATCTCGAGCATATCGTGACCTCTGACCTGAGGGACAATACGGACATCGATAGGGAGTGGAGGGCGTTGTCTGTGAGAGCAAATATGATCGCCCACAGGTGTTTTCGTTGCTCAGGTGCCGTCAAAATAACTCTTTTCAGAGTCTTTTGTATGTCCCTGTGCATAGCCAGACTGTGGGTGTCGCAGTACAGCGCTCTCCGCGTTCAGTACAATAATGCGTTCAGGGTGTTGTTAGTGCTGCCCCAGCATTGCAGCACCTCGGGTATGTTCACCGATGCCCGTGTTGACTGTTTCTATACGACGATGCGAAAGCGGTGCACATCACTGGGGCGCAGGCTCAGGCGCAGAAGCGTATTTGCGAACAATTATTCATATTATTAATTCAATCATTGTTATATAGTATGATTAACTAGTTGACCCGCGCAAAGTTTCGTCTGCGTCACAATTTTCATTACTGCTCCACTCCTATTGATTTTAGCGTAATGATATATAGCCTATAGCCTTCTTCGATAAATGGGCTATTTAACACTGTAATAATTTTTCAAATCGGAACAGTAGTTCCTGAGATTAGCGCGTTCAAGCAAACAAACAAACTCTTCAGCTTTTTATATTAGTACAAGTTGACACGCCCAACTTCATCTGCGTCACAATTTTCATTACTGCTCCGCTCCTATTGGTCTTAGCGTGATGATATATAGCCTATAGCCTTCCTCGATAAATGGGCTATCTAAGACTGAAAGAATTTTTCAAACCGGACCAGTACCTTATTCCTGAGATTAGCGCGTTCACGTAAACAAGCAATCAAACAAACTCTTCTGCTTTATATATTAGTATAAGATAGAATAGATGTACTGACAAACAAACAAATGACTCAGAGGCAGGTGCTTTATTGAAATTCCCATGTTACGTTATTTTATGATGATATTTATGATTTTAATTTTATTTTATTTTGTGATTTTATGTTACTCTATGATTTTAATTTAGGATAGGTTGAGCTTTAACATTCCAATTTTAAATTCTATTTATAATTTACATTATTTGATTAATTTATTATTTTTATCTAATTATAATTACTGTGGTTTAAATTTTAATTATGATCTGAATGGATGATTATTTTCATTACTGCTCCTCTCCTATTGGTTTTAGCATGATGATATATAGCCTATAGCCTTTCTCAGTAAATGGGCTATCTAACATTGAAAGAATTTTCCAAATCGAACCTGCAGTTCTTGAGATTAGTGCGTTCAAGCAAACAAACAAACAAACTCTTCAGCTTTATATATTAATATAGATATAGATGAGGGTGCACATTCTAAGGAGGATGTGCTACAGTATATTAGTTTTCCGACATCCATTAATTTATGTGTATGAGTGTGTACCTCCCAAACAGCTCACTACCATCGACAACTTAATTTGGCCGGGTTATATGCGGAGATTTAGTATGGAAAGTTATGAAAGCTAATTCCTCTTAAAATACAACACTTAGGAATCTGAATTTTTTGTTCACTATAATTTCTTTAGGAGTACTAATTTTTGTATAAATTTGGGAAGAAATCACAGAGTTTTTAATAGGGAAATCTTGAAATGAAATTTTAACACCATGACTACGGTCACCCCACCAACGGCATGGTATGTTTCGTAAACTACTGTGTTAGTTTTAGATTTTGAGTAATAATTTTATATTGCAGGGTACAAATTTTCTATATAGTTTTGAGAAAAGCGACAATTTCTCAACCTTGGAATCAACATTCAAAGTCGTGTTCCTACTGAACGAGCGCGCGAAAGTTATCATCGTTGATTTCTCGGTAAATATAATGTTTCAGTTCTGTTTTTTTTTTGTTTTCAAAAAGAATCACTTATTACTAATTATTTGTTTACTTAGAATAGCTGTATCATGTCCACTTTTTCGGCGCGCATGGTTGTCCCGCTGAAAATAGCGTGACTAGCGTGGGACCACCTTCAAAGACAATTTTCTCGAAAACTACGAAGGTACCAATTTTTTTGTTAGAGTACCAATTAGTACCAATCGAGTACTTATTATTTACCAAATATGGAAGCGATAGGCGTCGGGGTCCCGCGGTGGTCACGGACAAAGGTCTATGAATTCAGTTAACGGTTGATTTAAAATTTAAAATAGCCGATATTATATAAGTAATGGTTATTGACTGCTTAGCTCCTTGAAGATATAGCGTGATGATTACAATTTCTAAGGATATGTCTTTAAAGGCTAATTTTATGCTAAACTGAATAGAGAATTGAGAGTGTAAAAGAACTTGTCAAAAAACGTTGATAAGTAATTTTAAAATCTTTAAATGTCCATTTTTTTTTCCGCCCACCAATTTGAATGAAACAAAGACTAAAATATGTTATTCAGAAATAAGGTTAATCTAACTTTGAACATGCCAACAAAATCTGTTCAGTATTTGCGGAGATAAAGGGTGAACAGACAGACAAACAAAAAAATAATGCTCTTTTTGTGTTCTATAGCTATTTTTTATCACCCCTGCTCGATATTTGGTATCAACCATTTAGAGCATTAAAAAGTCGAACAAAATTACCAAAAGCTCTTGAGGTGCTCGTGGCTAGATAATAACAGCCGCATGGGTCGATCAAGGTTTAGCAACGCTTGTCAAGATTGGTTTGTGGATGGGTGATCATCTTAGCATACAGTTTCCTTCGTGCCTCGGAAAGCACGTTAAACCGTTGGTCCCGGCTGTCATTTGTAGATCTTTGGCAGTCGTTACCGATAGTCAGAAACCAGTTAATCTGTCTCCAGTCTTGTCTTGAAGTTCCGTGATGCCCAGTCAATGGGTTGTGGAGGTCTGGTCAGCAGCTGCTCCGCGTAAAATGCTGGTATTCAGTTAAATCTGGTTTGACTGGAAGCCGACCCAAACAGAACTTTTGGAGTGGAGGAGTGGAGGTGAAGGAGTGTGTGGAGTGTGTGGAGTGTGTGGAGTGTGTGAGTAGTGAATGGAGTGAGACAGACAGTTATTTTATTTTTAGAGAAAGCGAGACGGATGGTGACGCCAATGCATGATTGTCAAATCTATACAAACTGGCAAACACACGATGATCTGGGACCCACAACACCATGTGTTTATCAATGTGGTGTACATTGATGAACACACCATTTTCTGGGTGGCCAAACACTTTTCAGTGGTAGTGTACCTTTTCCGTCAGCCTGTTACTAAAAAGGATTTATTGGTACAAAAATAAAATAAAACAAAGCGTTTCCCAAATCATTTATTACTTCGTTGCAGCGTTCATTGATCTTCCTGATAATATTTATTTTAATAAGAAACATAACTAAATGGAAACTAGTTAGAGGTTTGGTTATCAGTAAAACTTAAAACAACATTAGGAACAGTTTCTACTTAACTAATAATAATTTCATAAAACTATTCTATATACTACAATCACTCGCCACCAGATATGACTCACAGGTAACATTGTTTGTGAAGTCATGTGTTGTTTACTTGACACCTAGCTCGATTGACGTTTTTTCGTTTTAATTTAAATTTAACGATTCGATTTCGATGGACAAACACAACGGTACAATAACAGTGACGCTAACGCGTTAATATTGTTTTCATCGCAATCGAATTGTTCAATTTAAATTAAAACGTTATATTCGAAATGAGTCGACCCAGGGCAGGAAGTCTCAACATAGTTTCTGACCGTCTACCGACCGAATCCGGTCGTTAAGTTCTAAGGCTGCAGGTCCTAAGGCCAGATAAATGGGTTCCAACCAAAGGTAGGCCAAGTAAAACAAGTTTAACTCGTACAACTTGACTCTGCAACGTGCAATAAGTACAACTTAACTTGGCACTGAACGGGAAGTCTGGACATAGTTACCTACCGATCGCCTACCGACCGAATTCGGTAAGGCCGCCCGTACACAGTCAATCTCGAACGCTTTCCACTGATATCATTGATTTTGATCGTGGATCGCGTTCTAGATTGACTGTGTATGAGCGGCCTTACCGGATTCGATCGTTAGGCGATCGATAACTATGTTGAGAGTTTCCGCTCAGCGTCAAAATGAACTTATTTTACTTTGCATAGCATTGGTTGGAACCCATTTAGATCGAGACGGTTTATTGAACCTGCCTTTCACAATTATGTTGGAGTTGGTTCCAGTCTTACAAGTTGCAGCTGAGTATTATTATAAACAGAGTAGATACTCATTTGGCAGATGCATAGGAATTTGCATGCACAAGAATTTGTTCGAAAGAGTCACCGCGTCCCTGGAACGCAAAGTGCACTTGGAGGAACACGGATAAGTTTTAGTCAGTAATACTCTGATGCTCCCTTATCTGCTTCGCCTTGAGCAGACGGAGACATTTGATGATTGCCCATCTTTTATAAAGCCGTGTGTTATGAGTATTTTCCACGGAGCGACTGCCTATCTGACCTCCATTGCATAGTAAATGGTTAACACGATACCACATGGCAATACATGAATCAGATTTCTTAGCGTCTGACAATACATGGAACATGCAATATTTCCATTTTTGCTTTAATTTTAAAGAATAGACCAACACATAAATTGAAAATGATAACGCTTTAATTTATTGCCAAAATTGCGTTTTTAAACCGACAGTTTTAATTTTCGCGCGAAAACGGACGATGGCTTCACTCCTGTCTGCCAATGGGCAATAACTGTCCTAACTCAAAGCCATAAGGTTGCCTTTTCGTTGTCATAACAGCAGTTACGACACCATACGCTGATTGTCGTTTTTAGATACGTTCCGTTTCACGTTACTTTAATTCATTATTTTTGTTAAAAATCGATATTAACTAAAATAAAAATGTTGCAATTGCTTTTATTTTATACTTTTTACAAGTTTAGTAACAAAGTTCTCATAAATTCTGTATTTGCATCTTCCCTATTCTAAAAATAACAGCCGGGGCCCGGGCGGGACCCCTTGGCACCCATCTTTAAACCGTCCTTGCCAAGCATTGCTCAACCATGTAGATCAACCCATCTGGCTGTAAATATTAAGCTATGAGCTCCTTCACATTGCCATGAAGTTGGTTTAAGACGGTTAAAACTAAAATGCACAGTACTAGCACTTTGCCCGCGACTTCGTTCGCGCGGGTTTTGTTTTATAGTTTTCGTAGGGATCCCGATTGTTTCGAAAATAAATTATAGCATATTATGTTACTTCTTGATAATTTAGCTTTCCACTGGTTAAACAATGTTTCAAATCGATCCAGAAGTTTCGGAGCCTATTCGGGACAAACAAACAAAAACCGTTTAGTAGGAACTGCTTGGGGAGGGAGGTAGAAGAGCAACAAGAGAAGATTTCCAAAAGTTCCTACGGAACGGGAAAAAACGTAATATGCGCGTACGAAGTCAAAGGAAAAAGCTGGTAAATAAATAACCAAAGATTCGTTCGCTAACAATAGGTAACCATGAATCACATCTCGTCGCAACCTAACCTTCAGTTGAATCCTACGACTAGCATGACCTTGGAAAAGCAGTCTAAATTAAAATAGATACAGTTCACTTTACTTTGCTTTTGCTGGCTCCTGATTTAACACTTTCATTTGTACTGTCTTTTTTGGCATCTTTGACGTAGGTAACGTAGTAAAAGTTTCCAAACATATAAATGAATTGCAGACTGTGTATGAAAAGGAGAGTAGATATCCACTTCGGGTAGCCGCAGTCTCGTTGGAAAAGGACCCCCAAGTTGTGAAGGCTGATTATGCCGAACTGGACCTGAGGAAGAGAAACCAATTAACATAATTTATAATATGTTATAAATCCCCAAAGGGTTTGTCACAGGTATATGTATTGAATGCAAGAACACTTCAACGTAACTGATGAAATGTGGTTACATTTCATCAGTTATGTTGAAGTGTTCTGAAAGACTGACTGACCACTTGAGTGGAGAGGAAAAGAGTGAAGTGTTTTATTTTTTTTTCAAAATAGATTGGTTCGATTCCTGGGTAGAAACAACGTTCTTTCAAAAAGCCAATGATGCTGTTTTAGTTTTCAACAATATCGGGCTCGAGGCTCCTTTCAATGTTTTTCGGTATTCCTCATAATTTCGGATTTGACCATAAAGACACACTTTAAAAAATACTCCTCCTTTTTTTAAAGTTGGTTAAAAATTCACCCTGTAAATTTAGCCTTTGAGCTTTAACATTCTAATTTTAAATTCTATTTATAAATTATATTATTTGATTAATTTATTATTTTTATCTAATTATAATTACTGTGGTTTAAATTTTAATTATGATCTGAATGGATGATTATTTTCGTTACTGCTCCTCTCCTATTGGTTTTAGCGTGATGATATATAGCCTATAGCATTTCTCAGTAAATGGGCTATCTAACATTGAAAGAATTTTCCAAATCGAACCTGCAGTTCTTGAGATTAGTGCGTTCAAGCAATCAAACAAACAAACTCTTCAGCTTTATATATTTATATAGATATAGATGAGGGTGCACATTCTAAGGAGGATGTGCTACAGTATATTAGTTTTCCGACATCCATTAATTTATGTGTATGAGTGTATACCTCCCAAACAGCTCACTACCATCGACAACTTAATTTGGCCGGGTTATATGCGGAGATTTAGTATGGAAAGTTATGAAAGCTAATTCCTCTTAAAATACAACACTTAGGAATCTGAAATTTTAGTCTATAACTTCTTTAAGAGTACTAATTTTCATATAAATTTGGGAAGAAATCACAGAGTTTTTAATAGGGAAATCTTGAAATGAAATTTTAACACCGTGACTACGGTCACCCCACCAACGGCATGGTATGTTTCGTAAACTACTTTGTTATTTTTAGATTTTGAGTAATAATTTTATATTGCAGGGTACTAATTTTCTATATAGGTTTGAGGAAAGCGACTAACCTCTCAATCTTGGAATCAACATTCAAAGTCGTGTTCCTACTGAACGAGCGCGCGAAAGTTATCATCGTTGATTTCTCGGTAAATATAATGTTCAGTTCTGTTTTTTTATCAAAAAGAATCACTTATTACTAATTATTTGTTTATTTAGAATAGCTGTATTATGCCCACTTTTTCGGCGCGCATGGTGGTCCCGCTGAAAATAGCGTGACTGCCGTGGGACCACCTTCAAAGACGATTTTCTCGAAAACTACGAAGGTACCAATTTTTTTGTAAGAGTACCAATTAGTACCAATCGAGTACTAATTATTTACCAAATATGGAAGCGATAGGCGTCGGGGTCCCGCGGTGGTCACGGACAAAGGTCTATGAATTCAGTTAACGTTTGATTTAAAATTTTAAATAGCCGATATTTATACCGATATTTATACCGATATTTATACCGATATTTATATAAGTAATGGTTATTGACTGCTTAGCTCCTTGAAGATATAGCGTGATGATTACAATTTCTAAGGATATGTCTTTAAAGGCTAATTTTATGCTAAACTGAACGGAGAATTTAGAGTGTAAAAAAACTTGTCGAAAAACGTTGATAAGTAATTTCAAAATCTTTAAATGTCCATATTTTTTTTTCCGCCCACCAATTTGAATGAAACAAAGACTAAAATATGTTATTCAGAAATAAGATTAATCTAACTTTGAACACGCCAACAAAATCTGTTCAGTATTTGCGGAGATAAAGGGTGAACAGACAGACAAACAAAAAAATAATGCTCTTTATTTGTTCTATAGCTATTTTTATCACCCCTGCTCGATATTTGGTATCAACCATTTAGAGCATTAAAAAGTCGAACAAAATTACCCAAAGCAAAGGGAAAATTCTTGAGGTGCTCGTGGCTAGATAATAACAGCCGCATGGGTCGATCTTCAAGGTTTAGCAACGCTTGTCAAGATTGGTTTGTGGATGGGTGATCATCTAAGCATACAGAGTTTCTTTCCTGCCTCGGAAAGCACGTTAAACCGTTGGTCCCGGCTGTCATTTGTAGATCTTTGGCAGTCGTTACCGATAGTCAGAAACCAGTTAATCTGTCTCCAGTCTTGTCTTGAAGTTCCGTGATGCCCAGTCAATGGGTTGTGGAGGTCTGGTCAGCAGCTGCTCCGCGTAAAATGCTGGTAGTTAGTTAAATCTGCTTTGACTGGAAGCCGACCCAAACAGAACTTTTGGAGTGGAGGAGTGGAGGTGAAATAGTGTGTGGAGTGTGTGAGTAGTGAATGGAGTGAGACAGACAGTTATTTTATTTCTAGAGAAAGCGAGACGGATGGTGACGCCAATGCATGATTGTCAAATCTATACAAACTGGCAAACACACGATGATCTGGGACCTACAACACCATGTGTTTATCAATGTGGTGTACATTGATGAACACACCATTATCTGGGTGGCCAAACACTTTTCAGTGGTAGTGTACCTTTTCTGTCAGCCTGTTACTAAAAAGGATTTATTGGTACAAAAATAAAATAAAACAAAGCGTTTCCCAAATCATTTATTACTTCGTTGCAGCGTTCATTGATCTTCCTGACAATATTCATTTTAATAAGAAACATAACTAAATGGAAACTAGTTAGAGGTTTGGTTAACAGTAAAACTTAAAACATAACATTAGGAACAGTTTCTACTTAACTAATAATAATTTCATAAAACTATTCTATATACTACAATCACTCGCCACCAGATATGACTCACAGGTAACATTGTTTGTGCAAGTCATGTGTTGTTTACTTGACACCTATCTCGATTGACGTTTTTTCGTTTTAATTTAAATTGAACAATTCGATTTCGATGGAAATAATATAAACACAACGGTAACAGTGACGCTAACGCGTGTATATTTTTTTCATCGCAATCGAATTGTTCAATTTAAATTAAAAGGTCATTTGAAATGAGTCAACCCTGGGCAGGAAGTCTCAACATAGTTTCTGACCGTCTACCGACCGAATCCGGTCGTTAAATTCTAGAGTGCAAGTCCTAAGACCAGATAAATGGGTTCTGATGGTGGATCACGTTCTTGATTGACTGTGTATGAGCGGCCTGACTGAATTCGGTCGTTAGGTGATCGATAACTAAGTTGAGACTTTCCGCTCAGTGTCAAATTGTTAACTTATTTTACTTTGCCTAGAATTGGTTGGAACAATTTAGACCGAGACGGTTCATTGAACCTGCCTTTCACAATTATGTTGGGGTTGGTTCCAGTCTTACTAGTTGCAGCTGAGTATTATTATAAACTGAGTAAATACTCATTTGGCTGATGCAAAGGTTGGGAATTTGTTCGAAAAATGTCAGTAAGACTCTGATGCTCCCTTATCTGCTTCGCCTAGAGCAGACGGAGACATTTGATGATTACGCATCCTTTAAAAAGCCGAATGTTATGAGTATTTTCCACGGAGCGACTCCATTGCACAGTAAATGGTTCACACAATACCACAGGGCAATACTAGAATCAGATTTCTTAGCGTCTGACTATCAATACATGGAACATGCAATATTTTCATTTTTGCTTTAATTTGAAAGGCCTCCATCTAGAATAGACCACCACATAAATTGAAAATGATAACACTTTAATTTATTGCCAAAATTGCGTTTTTAAACCGACAGTTTTAATTTTCGCGCAAAAGCGGACGATGGCGTCACTCCTGTCTTCCAATGGGCAATAACTGTCCTAACTCAAAGCCATAAGGTTGCCTTTTCGTTGTCATAACAGCAGTTACGACACCATACGCTGATTGTCGTTTTTAGATACGTTCCGTTTCACGTTACTTTAATTCATAATTTTTGTTAAAAATCGATATTAACTAAAATAAAAATGTTGCAATTGCTTTTATTTTATACTTTTTATAATTTTAGTAACAAAGTTCTCGTAAATTCTGTATTTGCATCTTCCCTATTCTAAAAATAACAGCCGGGGCCCGGGCGGGACCCCTTGGCATCTTTAAACCGACCTTGCCAAGCATTGCTCAACCATGTAGATCAAACATCTGGCTGTAAATATTAAGCTATGAGCTCCTTCACATTGCCATGAAGTTGGTTTAAGAAGGTTAAAACTAAAATGCACAGTACTAGCACTTTGCCCGCGACTTCGTTCGCGCGGGTTTAGTTTTACAGTTTTCGTAGGGATCCCGATTGTTTCGAAAATAAATTATGGCATATGTTACTTCTTGATCATTTAGCTTTCCACTGGTTAAAAAATGTTTCAAATCGATCCAGAAGTTTCGGAGCCTATTCGGGACAAACAAACAAAAACCGTTTGGTAGGAACTGCTTTGGGGAGGGAGGTAGGAGAGCAACAAGAGAAGATTTCCAAAAGTTCCTACGGGAACGGGAAAAAACGTAATATGCGCGTACGAAGTCAAAGGGAAAAGCTGGTAAATAAATAACCAAAGATTCGTTCGCTATTAATAAGTAACCATGAATCACATCTCGTCGCAACCTAACCTTCAGTTGAATCCTACGACTAGCATGACCTTGGAAAAGCAGTCTAAATTAAAATAGATACAGTTCACTTTACTTTGCTTTTGCTGGCTCCTGATTTAACACTTTCATTTGTACTGTCTTTTTTGGCATCTTTGACGTAGGTAACATAGTAAAAGTTTCCAAACATATAAATGAATTGCAGACTGTGTATGAAAAGGAGAGTAGATATCCACTTCGGGTAGCCGCAGTCTTGTTGGAAAAGGACCCCCAAGTTGTGAAGGCTGATTATGCCGAACTGGACCTGAGAAAGAGATACCAATTAACATAATTTATAACATGTTATAAATCCCCAAAGGGTTTGTCACAGGTATATGTATTGAATGCAAGAACACTTCAACGTAACTGATGAAATTTAATGTGGTTATATTTTATCAGTTATGTTGAAGTGTTCTGAAAGACTGACTGACCACTTAAGTAGAGAGGAAAAGAGTGAAGTGTTTTTTTTTTCAAAATGGATCGGTTCGATTCCTGGGTAGAAACAACGTTCTTTCAAAAAGCCAATGATGCTGTTTTAGTTTTCAACAATATCGGGCTCGAGGCTCCTTTCAATGTTTTTCGGTATTCCTCATAATTTCGGATTTGACCATAAAGACACACTTTAAAAAATACAACTGACTAGAGAACCTCCTCCTTTTTTTGAAGTTGGTTAAAAATTCACCCTATAAGTTTAGCCTCATTATGAATTTGAGAGTAATAACTTGCCAATTGCATGGTAGTGAGGTGCTTCTTCCACCAGAGGTACTTCTGGTACTTGGGTCCCAGTCCTGATATCAGGTAGTAGGTGTACATCACGACGTGGACGAAACAGTTGATGAGGCCGAGTAAAGTGGCGTGACCATCTGGAAATTATTTATTTTTTTTAAACTATCCTACGATTTATTTGAAAAGAGAGACTATGGAGTTTCTTGTCCGTTCTTTTCCATAAGAATCTACCTTTCAGAACGGACAGTAGAGTCACTTTTTATTTTTAAATAAAACTTTAAATGTACGGTCTAGTGATGACGTTCAAAAGTGCCGTTTAATGGCCTTATTGAAATAAACGCTTACAACCCCAATCTATTCAAAGTTAGAGTGCTCCTTCTGAGTAAGCTCGCTTCATCTTCATCATCGTAGACTAATTTGTCTTTGACCTAGGCGAGTCAAGAGTAAACCCATCACAAATTAAAAAAAACCTTTTTATTTTAACTTTATCGTTCATATCATCCTGAGGGCTTAGTGTAAGTTTTTTAACGCTTTCGATCGCGTTAACTTAAACGTTCGCTTATGTCAAATTGTATAGAAAAAAAGGTTATCCGTGATTGTCACTAGACAGCGCTTATCCAGTTTCAATACGAATTGACGTTTACGTTAACGTGATCGAGAACGTTAAAAAACTCCCACTTAGGCCACTGGTGTGTATGATACTCGTCTTAACGTATATTACATGGTCCATGGTTCGACTATAGATGTTCGGTTCTTTTTCTACCTGCTAAGCAAAATGATAATGAAACCAGCTGACTCGGCAAACTTTATTTTGCCAGATAAAATAAAAAAATGTCCTAAAAAAAAAAACCGGCCACGTGCGAGTTGGACTCTCACACGGAGGGTTCAGTACCATAAACCTTAATTTTCATTATTTGTTTTTAAAGCGGCAATATAAATACACAATCTGTGAAAATTTCATCTGTCTACCTAACACGGTACTTGAGATACAGCCCGCTAACAGACAGATGGACGGACGGACGGGTTTCGTTGGTTACCCTTTGGGTTCGGAACCCTAAAAAGGTCATTGTTATATTATCGCTTCATACGAGGGAAGGTATCTTATTGCTCAAAAGGAACATCAGGCGCTAATTAATAAGGCGATGGCCAATGTCCATCATAATTTATTTATTTATTTTTCTTCTTAAATTTTACTTCAAAGCTCATTGGCAGATCAGAAACAAGAAGTACAACTAATAATCAACAGAGCAATTATATCTTAAACCCACCATGATTACGGTGTTAAAGAGAAATGGAGGTACAGAAAAAATAGTACTATCCCTCTCTCAAAACGAAATTACGATGGCATTTTCGTACGGCCCCTGATAATTCAACCTTACTTTCAGCATAAAAAAAAAATTATCCATTTGTGATTTTTTCTACAAAACATAAAGGACTAAAATAACTCCTTACTTGGAAAATATTTGACAGCAATATAAGACGCTACAGGCATCATGGAATGGTGAAACAGGTGCAAGAAAGAGATCTGTCTGTCCTTCTTCCTCAAGACAAAGAACACCGTGTCCAACATATCTATGAACTTCACCACTGTGTACCACCAAACGGCATTGTGCATCTGAAACATTAATACAAATTATGATTATATTACTAGCTTTTGCCCGCGACTTCGTACATATCCCGTTTTTCCCATTCTCGTAAGAATATCGGGAAACCCTCTCTTACTGCTTTTTTTTTAAGTTTGGGAAATCATCAAATGACTCCTCCCGCTCTGGGTGAAGCAAGAGGGAGTGTCAGACTCTTACTGACTAAAACCCATCCGTGTTCCTCCTGGTGCCCTTTGCGTTCCAGGGCTACGGCACCTCTTTCGAACAGATTCCGCAGCCGCAGCAGGCACCTGCCCTAGCGGGCCCCGTCATCCACGCTGACATCTCCTTGAGGCGCGCTGGAATCGCAGCGCGCCGCCGACCCGGGCCTAGTTCTGATCAGCCGGCGAGCCACCCACTGCTCGCCGTCCGCAGGCCCGCTCTTACTGCTCCCCTACACTCCCCGAGGAATCTAAATGCCATATTTCAGCTTTCTACGACCAGTAGTTTCAGCTGTGCGTTGTCTCTCACTCACTCAGTAACGGAAGATTTTTATATATTTGGATTAACGATTACAATTACTCAGTAGCTACTAAATGTGAGTTAGTCTATGTTTATTATTATTTTATTTTCGGCCTGTGTTGCCCTTTGCTAAGTGGTAAGCAAAAGTCTCCTATTATTTTTTTCCATTCTTACCGACTTTGGGTAATTGTTGACTAATTCTGCCAACAGGCGTCAAGTTCGTTTTGTCATTTTTGCTGGTTGCCGTAATGTCACTGGACATACGGCAAACATGGCTTTTTTTAGCGTGTTTATCACTGGGAAATTGAAACGTTTCAGTTACTCTAGATTTAAAATTTATAGAGCTGTAAAGTTTATTGAATTTCATCCATAACGACTGCCAAAGATCTACAAATGACAGCCGCGGGACCAATGGTTTAACGTGCTTTCCGAGGCATAGAGGAAACTCGGTATATTAAGATGGTCACCCATACATAGACCAACCTTGGCAAGCGTTGCTTAACCTTGAAGATCGACCCGTGCGGCTGTTATTATCTAGCCACGAGCTCCTCAACGAAACGAACTCAATCCATGTAATTAACATAGAATGACTATTCAATTCGCGCTCACTCCACCTGAATTTTCATGGTGAGAGGTTCACTGAATCGACCAGCTGATCTACTTTAATACGTGCTAGCCAAGTATGTAAAGCATTCATCTTTACTGGCTTAAAATATCGCAAAATAATACGTACTCTTCGGGTAGATGGGTTATCAGCAACGTCTACTGGCTGGCAAGTCCAGCTATATCCATTTCGAGATGGCCACCAACCCGCAAATAAGCCCTGAAATATAAATTATTTTTATTAGCAGATAGGATAACAATACACTTTTTAAATTTTCTTGGCTCGCTCGCTAGATCGTAAACTTGCTTCATCGCCTACTTTTAAGTGAAATTGACAGACTATAAAGTATACTACTCTGTCAAGAAAGTACCGGGAAAAGATCAATAATACACAAAATGTCTGTTATTCATACAAATTTATTTTATCACCTTCAAAGTATGCTCCTTTAGAAACGATACACTTGCGCCAACGAATAATCCATTCATCAAAACATTTTTTAAACGCTACTTCCGGAATTGAGTTCAGTTCTCGCCGCGAATTCTCCTTTATGTCTTCTATCGATTGAAAACGGGTGCCACGAAGTGGTAATTTGAGTTTAGGAAAAAGAAAAAAGTCAGCAGGAGCCATATCTGGTGAATATCACCATATTCACCAGATATGGCTCCTGCTGACTTTTTGCTTGCTGGATGGTATTTGTTGAGTGTTTGTTTAAAAATTCGTTCACAATGATAGCCTTGTGCGAAGGCGCATTGTCGTGGTGCAAAATCCAAGAATTTTCTTTCCACAAATCTGGCCTTTTTCGTCGAATTTGCTCTCTTAAACGCCGCATAACGCTCAAATAATATTCTTTATTTACCGTTAGACCTTCCGGTAAGAATTCAGAGTGCACAACACCGCGACAGTCACAGAAAACAGTCAACATGACTTTGACTTTTGATCGATTTTGGCGTGGTTTTTTCGGTTTCGGTTCAGTTGGAAGGCGCCACTCCGAAGCTTGTTGACTAGTTTGCATGTCAAACTCGTAAACCCACGTCTCGTCACCAGTAACAATGCGTTTCATGAATGTTGGGTCCGAACTGACTCGTTCTAGCATGTCCTCAGCGACTTTCATGCGATTGAGTTTTTGGAGAAAATTCAGATCTTTTGGGACTAGCCGAGAAGCAACATGTTTCATACCCAAATGATTAGTTAAAATGGTACGGATCGACTCGTGAGATACAGAAAGTTCGGCGGCTATCTCTCTCAGAGTTGAATGGGGATTTTCAGTCACTATTTCCTTCACTTTTGCGATGTTAACTTCAGTTGCAGAAGTTGACGGCCTACCAGAGCGAGGCAAATCTTCCATCACATCTCGACCGCTTTTGAACGCTTTGAACCACTCATAAGCACGAGTTTTTGATAAAGTCGATTCACCGTAAGCCTTCTGTAACATTTTCAGTGACTCCGAACACGAAATTCCATTGGCGATGTAAAATTTAAGACAAACTCTTTGTTCGATATTTTTGTCCATTATGAAATTCGCAATACACACTATATATGATATTACTAAAACCAGCACTGTATTTAATATAAATAACAGATGCAACTCAAACTCCGCGCCAAAATGGAAAACAGTTGTGCCAATCTAACAACTACAAAAAAACAAAAATTTGAATTTGGAACCATAAACAAATCATCCATTCCCGATACTTTTTTGACTGAATGTATATCCATACTAGTATTTTAAATGCAGGAAGTAACTCTATGCATCTGTTCGTCACACACAGTCAGCGACAATATTCGTTGAACATCTAAAAGTTCCAAAATAACTAAAATCTAGCTTTGGCCACCAAATGCAGTGAACAGATCAAGTTCACAAATTTTGGTAACCGGACATGATTGTTAACAAAAATGCTGAACAGATTGTGTAACATTGGCGATGTTACACAATCTGGTAATTGTCATTTTGCTTTTATTTAAAAACTAGCTATTGTCTTCATACGCCCATATCCCGTTTATTCCCTTTCCGCTCTCGTATGGCTTCTTTGCACTCTCCAAGGAACGTAAATGCCAAATTACTTACCTCATAAAATATATAGCCGCTTATAAGAATTTGAAATATATTGTAATAGAAAATCGCCGTTTTCAACTTGAACGGCTTCTCGTCTTTCATGAGACGCGGTCCCAAACTGTTACAGAAGTATAAGTAGAATGGTATTACGGTGAACATGACTGAGGGTGATGGCCACCAGTCCACAGTTCTGGGGTCTGTAAACAAAAGAAAGAACAAAATTAAACGTGAGCTTTTTTTGTAAAATGATTGGTCACATGAAACACAACACGTTTGCACGTCATGTATTGGCAGAATACATTGACACGATTTTACTGTAACATATTTTAGCAAATTAAAATATTTTGATTGATTGGATTTTATAAAACCACATACGAACACGCAAAAGATCTAAAAAGGTCAATTGAGAACTTTTTCGAGGTAAAGTAAAGAGAAACAGAGACAGCAATTTTCGATTTTCTACATATAAGATTTTCTACATTGGTGGGTAGTCACAGGGTTAACACGCCTTTTTAGACAGCTCCGAGTTTTAATTAATTTAAATTCATATTTATTTGTTTTTAATGAAATAATTATATTTTATTTTAACTTACCACCCTACACTCACTGTTCATTGTTTGCAAGTTTCTCTGCAACTCCTACTTTCCCACCACATTATGGACTCTAAGCTCACTTCAAGTTTAGAAGATCTGGAACGCCTATTCAACTCTCGAATGGCAGAATACGAGAACAAGCTCAAGCATGCATCCTCTGAGACTAGGCCAGCACCGGATATCGCAGCACTATCAAGTGAGTTTGCTGATTTCAAAACTTTTGTTTGGCAGGCGCTCTCTAAATTTAAGAGCCAATTAGAGATGCTATCACTTGGGTTCGATAGGCATGAAACAGTGATGCGGAGGAAAGTACTCCTGTTCCATGGAATCGCTGAATGTCCTGGTGAAAAGTTGGATGACATAGTCCACAAAGTATTAACCGACCAAATGGGGCTACCCGAGTTCAAGAAGGATGGCATTCATGTCTGTCACAGATTGGGGTCTGCTCGGAGCAAAGCTCGGCCAGTCTTGGTCAGATTTTATGCTACTGAGCACCGACACTTAGTCTGGGACAGCAAGAAAACCCTGAAAGGAACGGGCATCACTATATCCGAATTTTTGACGCACATTAGACACCGAACGTTCATGGACGCACGCAAGCACTTCGGGATGCATAGTTGCTGGTCGGTGGAAGGCAGAATAGTGATCGTCACACCAGATTCTAAGCGTCACAAGATCGAGACTTCGGTTGAACTTCAAGCACTAGTTTCGCGGTTCCCTAAGGCTTCCTGCGACTCGGGTAATGCTGCGCGTACTGTCCAACATAATTCTCCTAGGAATGCAAGCCCACCCGAGGCTGCTGCGACACCGTCAAGAGGTCAAAGAAAAGTCCGCCGGCGTAATTAACTTTGTTATTGTTCTGTCCCGTAGGCAAGTTGCGTCTTAATTTTGCAGGACTGCTATTGCTTCACTAATTTATTTGCCGGTATTTTAAACATTTCGCACTTTTTGTATCACCCACTTTGTAGCTCTGTATCTGTCAACATGGTGTCGGTACAATTTTATTTTATTTCTTTTTTTCATTTTATTATTTACTTTTTGATACGTCAAGCCGACCGGCACGAACTGTCATTGTCAATTTGACTTTGGCACTTTGCTCTTGACGAGTATTGACGACGCAGATTGCGTTTTGTTAGTTTTCGAGCATATATTTTATGTTATCGTTTTACGCTGTCATAAATCTTGGTCTTATCGTTTCTATTATTGTTTGTTTTTGAAAAACTTGTTTATTAAATGATTTCTTCCAACATACCAGTGAGTTGGGGTGGTTGTTTTATAGCAATCAGCCGTTTGTATTAAGTTTTAATTTGTTTTGTATACCTAGTTTTAAGTTATTTTAGCTATAAATATTTATTTTATTTACATATATATATATATGGATGTTGCAAGCATCTTAAATGACAGCTTTTTCTCTTGTGCTTCTTCGACTTGCAGTTTTGTTAGTGCGGAAAGTGAGTCTCCACATCATACTTTGCATGATAACTTATCCACTCTTTCTTCTAGCTATCCTAAAAATTTCCATATAGCCCATATTAATGCTCAGAGTGTTCCTAGTCACTATTCCGATCTTCTGGCATCTTTCAGCAGTACTCATCTGGATGCACTTCTCATTTCAGAAACTTTTCTTAAGCCTTCTCTCCTTTCTACGCACTATGCTCTTCCTGGCTATGTCCTGGTCAGGAATGACAGGACTGGTAAGGGTGGTGGTGGCGTGGCCATATACTTACGCGCTGATATTCCTCATCAAATTGTTAGTGCATCTCCATCTCAGTACTCAGGGTCGGCTGAATTCTTGTTCCTGGAGATTATATTAAATCATTCTAAAGTATTACTTGGGGTATTCTACTCCCCTAATCTACACATTAACTATTTTGACTCCTTAGAATCTACTCTTAATCAACTTTGCCCATCGTATGAGCATATTATTATAATGGGTGATTTTAATACTTGTTTACTTAAAGACGATACTCGTTCTTTCAAGCTTCGTTCTCTCTTATCTTCTTTTAATCTCGAAATTCTTCCTCTCTCTGCGACTCATAACTCTCCTAACTGTACACCTTCTCTTTTAGACCTAATGATTGTCTCTTCGCCTCATAAAGTGGCTGAGTTTGGGCAGCTCACTGCAACCTTTTCCTACCATGACCTTGTCTACTTATCTTATCGTAAACGTTCTCCTAAACGTAAACCAAGCTATTGTTTTCTGCGCAATTATAATGGTTTAGATTTGGTTGCGTTGGCGCGTGATGCAGGTAATATTGACTGGACCACGGTTACTGAAAGCTCCTGTATCAACGAAAAAGTGAACTGTTTCACCTCCCAGCTATTGAGTCTATATGAGAAACATGCGCCGCGTCGGAGAATTAAAATTAAGCACAATCCTGCTCCGTGGATGACTGCCGAAATAAAAAATGCTATTGCTCGTAAGGACAAGGCGAAGAGCAGGTATAGGCGTAGACCCACGGAGCAGAATCTTGCTCATTTCAAAGCCCTGCGTAACAGCTGCAATCGTCTGTGTCGGGATGCTAAGAGACGCTATTTCCACGAATCTCTTGTAAATCGCAAATCCTCCGATATCTGGAAGTTTCTTAAGTCAGTTGGTATCGGTAAATCTCCTATTAGCACCTGTGGAGATTTTGACTTGTCTGCTCTCAATAGGCACTTTTCTCTTCCTCCTGTCTCTCTGGAACCTAATGTAAAAACTGCTACTCTGCTCGAGCTCTCCAAATTACCATTACCAAAATGTCCTTCTTTTAATCTTAGTTCTGTTTCTGAAGACGATGTTAAAAAATCCCTTCTCGCTATCTCTTCTTCTGCTGTTGGCCATGACAATTTGTGTTCGAGAATGATAATCCCTATCCTCCCGCAACTGCTTCCAATTCTCACTCACATTGCCAATTATTCCCTATTCTCTGGCACATTTCCTTCAGCCTGGAAACAGGCTCACATAATTCCACTTCCCAAAACCAACAACCCATCGTCTATGTCTCAATTCAGACCCATCTCCATCCTTCCTTTCCTTTCTAAAGTTCTCGAACACATTGTTCATGGCCAAATTTCCAGTTACCTATCATCCAACTCTCTTATTTCCCCTTTCCAATCTGGATTCCGTGCAGGTCACAGTACTGTTACTGCTCTTCTAAAAGTCACTGACGATATCCGCTGGGCTATGGACAATAAATCACTCACTGTATTAGTCTTACTCGACTTCAGCTGTGCGTTTAACTCAGTGGATTTCGACATACTTCTTGGAGTCCTTCAGTCTATCAACTTTGCTCCTTCCGCATTAGCCTGGTTTGACTCCTATCTTCGGGGTCGCTCTCAGTGTGTCCGCCTTGAAGAGACTTTTTCTGATTGGTGCGACCTCACTGCTGGTGTTCCTCAGGGTGGCGTTCTCTCTCCTCTTCTTTTCACTATCTTTATTAATACTGTTACTAAGGTTATCTCCTCCAACTTCCATCTTTACGCAGACGATTTGCAGCTCTATCGACACTTCTTGCTGGCTGACGTGGAATCAGCGATTAATGCCATGAATCGTGACTTGGAGTGTATTGATCTGTGGGCTAAGTCATATGGCTTACATATTAATCCGTCCAAGTCCCAGGCTATGATCATAGGCAGTCGCTATTATCGCAATGCGCTTGACACTTCCACTTTGACGCCTTTATCCCTTAATGGATCGACCATTGCGTACACGGACACAGCGAAGAATCTCGGTGTCTTAATTGACAGCAATCTTTCCTGGCGAGCGCAAGTAAGTGAGGTTAGTCGTAAGGTGCACTTTTCCTTTCACTCTTTAAAAACTCTTCAAACTTTCTTGCCTTTTAAAACTAAAATTTATTTGGCTCAAACGTTAATTCAGCCGATCATTGATTACGCTGATGCCTGCTACCTGGATGCCACGGAGGAGCTCTTAAACAAGCTTGAGCGCTTGCAAAATTTGTGCATTCGTTTTGTTTTTGGTTTGAGGAAATACGACCACATCTCTCAGTTTCGCAAGGATCTCAAGTGGCTCCCTATCCGTCTTCGCAGGAACACTCGAATATTATGTCTCCTTTACAACATTCTCTTTAATCCTGCATACCCTGGTTACCTGCGTGATCGGTTTTCGTTTACTCGCCCTGCCGATGCGCTGTGTAGATCCCACCTCAAACTCCATCTCAACTTCCCATCCCATAAAACTCATTCTTACTCCCACTCCTTCTCATTTCTTGCGGTTCGATTGTGGAACTCACTCCCATTTAAAATACGAGAATGTAAAAATATTTCTCTGTTCAAAAAAGCCGTCAAAGAGCACTATCTCTCTTCTATACTGTAATATATCTTATAGGTATCTATGTATTATTTTATTATAATTATGTATTTAGGTAAATGTATTTGTGTATATTAGTTAGTATGTTTATTGTATTTTGATTTATATTTATTAATAGCTGTATGTTTAAGTTAAGTTAGCTTAGTCTATTTTAAGTTTCCTTCTTCGTATTTTTACACACTGTGTCTACGTATTTTATCCCTCTCTCCTGTCGCAGGTCTGCTGGAAGAAATTTCTTATGAAATAAGCAGTACCTTTGTGCTCTTCTTACTGTATAATATTTCGTGTTTTAAGAATATTGTGTGTACATAAATAGATAAATAAATAAATAAATAAATATAAACTACGCGATAAAGGAGCCGATAGATGCAAGACGCGCAAGACCGGTTGTTGAAGCGACACTTGATCCAGGCCTATGTCCAGTATTGGACATCTTTCAGCTGATATAACGATGATTATGATAAAGAAAAAAAAAATGTATCAGTAATTTCCAAGTTAAGGGACACGCGTGCGGAATAAACATTCTTAAGGCCTCGCTTCTCGACCATGTAGGTTAAAAACCGGGAATAATAAGTAAAAAATTATGTCAGGAAATACTGACATTAATTATTAAGCAAAACATCCTGAAGAAGCCTGGACATATTATATTTAATAAATAAGCCTGCCCCCAACTTACATAGCTTGAGCAAGTGTGGTTATTAATGCTTGTGTCTCTCCTTATTATGAAAAGAGACCCTTATTCGGTTGTGAAACTGTTACAAGCTGATATTATTATTTTGTTATTGGTGCTGAAGATTATGTGCTGGACACCAGAAGCTTTCATGAAATAGAATACTGTCTTGTAACTCATCATCGGACAAATACCTAAGATTGTAATCTGCCGCAGCAGCGAAAAATGTAGCACAACATTATTGTAGGCCTAGTCATCTGAGGGAGGACTTTAAGACTGCACCAGCAAACGATGTTAGCTGAATATTGGGCCAGTCAAACAATTTGACAAAAATGATAAGTTATTTGTCATCGATAAGCTCAGAAAAAATTGTAGCAAATCGAGTTCAATCTAAAGGAATTTGAATCAGAATAAATAAACTATGTGTAAAAGATTCTTTCATTTTGAAAAGCACACTTTTTATAAAACTGTCTGTTACTGCCAATATTAAATAACATAATTTTGCAAATTGTTCAATAAAAACAAACATTCAAGAAAGTTTTTGACGTCGCACATAGTTTTATAATTGATTGACCTTAACATTTACAAATCTAAACACTATTGTTGTTATTCATTATATTGATCTCTAACCCCAAAACGCATGAATGAATGTTCACCATTTCATTTTTTTTTACTCTTTCCATATGTTTATGCGTGATGGCTACGTGCATAGTTCACGTAATATTTTATTTAAGACCACGTTTACACTTGCATTAAGGATATATTTATAATGCATGGAAAGTTAAATACGATGCCCTGGTAATTTTTTGCGACTTGTCCAAGGCATTCGATAGCGTTAATAATGAAACATTAATCAGAAAACTACACCACTGTGGGATCCGGAACTCTTCTTTGGATGTTCTTACTTCATACTCGAGTGAATGGATTCAGAGAGTTGACATAAATGAAAAAGCTCTCCTAGATCTACAATAAATATAGGTGTCCCCCAGGGTTCAATTTTAGGTTCATTTTTGTTTCAGTGTTTCTTGCATTAATTAGGTATTTCTTAAATTTTGATGATAATGAACAAAAAAACATTGACTAATAATCTATTATAAGATTATTTGTAACCTATTTGTAAAATAAATACCATTTAAATGATAAAAAACGTAATGATATTGCACTGCAAAAGAGTTTAGGAATATAATACACGTATTTCACTCAGTGAAACAAACGCGAGATAGTTGTTCTAGGTCTGATTGTTTGTGTATGTGAGTTAAATCATCGTAAACACTCCTATGAAACAGAAGAAATACTTAGTCCCTATTAATTGAAGTTTCACAAAAGTTAAAACTTTTTGTTTTTTTTTTTTTTTTGTATGTGTAACTTCAATTTAACACCAATTTAGCAATTCACAAGGTAACATTGAAGAAAACGCTTATTGTTTTATTAAATTGTCGTTACTCACATGCGTCACAGGAATCGGTTGACCTTTCTGCTTTTCACTGACATAGATACAACATGTATATGCTGTGCTGTACTATATACATAATAGGGAATATGCATGAAAAACGTATTTATCATCTATACTGTTTATCTAAAAATATCATCATCTGCCTAGCCTTTTCCCAACTATATTGGGGTTGGCTTTCAGTCAAACCGGATTCAGCTGAATACCAGTGTTTTACGTGGAGCGGCTGCCTACCAGTCCTCCACAACCCATTAACTGGGTAACACGGTACATCTTGGCAAAACTGGAGTCAGATTTACTGGCTTCTTACAATCCGTAACGACTGCCAAAGATTCACAAATGACAGCCGGGACCAACGGCTTAACGTGCTTTCCGAGGCACGGAGGAAACTCGGTATATTAAGGTGGTCACCCATCCACGGACCAACCTTGGCAAGCGTTGCTTAACCTTAAAGATCGACCCGTGCGGCTGTTATTATTTAGCCACGAGCTCCTGTTTATCTAAAAATATACAAAAACATAATACTTACACTGAAAATAGAATTAAAATTACGCGAAAAACGAATGAAATATAATTATTTTAATCAAATATATCTGTCCCTCATGCGAAAACGTTGTTTTCTATGGCAGCTGTATAGGCATCATAGACGATGACGTCAAAGTTTACATTGGACTTCTCTTTCTAATTGTAATCTTTGAAGCTTTATATCTTCATCGCTGATAAAGGTATTTAAAAAATAATTTCATGATTGTTTACTAGAGCTAATAGTATTTCATTTTACAAATAAAAAAATCGCATGCGTATTCCCTATTATGTACATACTAAATAATGTGACTATACTCGCTGCTTACTTAAAAGGAAACTGCATTACATGCATGTTTTGTTCGGATGATTTTAAGTTTTCCTAACGAGAACATTATGAGAAGACATGTAATGACAGGTGGATTAAAACAGTGACTGGTTTATCATCATCATCATAATACTCATCTGCCTAGCCTTTTCCCAACTATATTGGGGTCGGCTTCCAGTCAAACCGGATTCAGCTAAATACCAGTGTTTTACGTGGAGCGGCTGCCTACCAGACCCCCACAACCCATTAACTGGGTAACACGGTACTTTCTTGGCAAGACTGGAGTCAGATTTACTGGCTTCTGACTATCCGTAACGACTGCCAAAGATCTACAAATGACAGCCGGGACCAACGGCTTAACGTGCTTTCCGAGGCACGGAGGAAACTCGGTATGTTGAGATGGTCACCCATCCACAGACCAACCTTGGCAAGCGTTGCTTAACCTTGAAGATCGACCTGTGCGGCTGTTATTCTTTAGCCACGAGCTCATCATCATCATAATAAATCAGCCGAAAGACGTCCACTGCTGGACATGGGCCAAAAGGGAGGGGGGTTACCATAATCTCCACGCTTGTCAGGCGGGTTGGCGATCACAGTGTATGGTGTTGCGTTTTACAGAGAACGCTGCTCTGCCCATTCTCTTGTGAATCCCTTAGTTGCCTCTTCCGAAACCCAGGGGATGTGATAAGATGGTATTATTCTTTTACGGCACCATACGGCACCGGCCGACATCATACGGCACAATTGGCATCCAAGAACTGACGGCATTAGCTGACGACAATGCTGCCGTAACGGGGGTGAACATGGATGACGGTGGCAAAAGAAATCAACCCTGGATGCAACTCTGGAAGCAACTGGTTGTTTTTTTTTTGTCATTAATTACTTAAATGGTTATTACACAAACCTTTTGGAGTACTTTTTCTCACGCCTCTTTTATCCCGGAGGTTAAGCTTTTTAGTATTTTGTATTCTTGATATTTAAGTAAGGAGGAATTTATGAAAAAATGCTCTCCCATTAACGTTCGACGACTGTGTGTGGAGTCCTGGGGTCGATTTTTAAGTCCAGCAAAAGATGTTTTCAGGTTTATTAATTAAAGATTTCACAATAGCAACCATTAAATACGACAATCAGGCCAATATTACAAGTCAGTTTAAAGGACATCTACTTGACTCAGTCGCCAGGATAAAGAAAAATACCCTCGATTAATTTCATTAAAAGAGACTTCAATGCGCAAAAAGAAAATAAATAATATTAATATCCAAAATATCTTACCACACAAATCATAAAAGACATATTGGTAATTCTCGCTTATCTTCTCTAGGAGCGCCGCCATCTCAACTTCGATATATTTTAACTAAGTTGGCACACAATTTTGAATTATTTTACAAAAAAGAAATAAATAAATAAATAATAAGACAACCCCTACGCTACACCACTAAACCAAAACTAAACATAAAAATCATCGCGCATCCAAGTTATTACCAAGTTAAATTCTTTCAATTAATTCCTTGTATCTAATTATGTATACGTGAATACTGTAAATATCGTCATGACTTGCTAAAGCGTGTAAGGTAATGAAATATTACATAATGGCATTTAGTATCGTCATGCTTGATTGTATAAAAAAAGTTGTGTCACCTGATTTATGATTCCCAATAAGAGATCTTGATCCACGCAAAGTCTGGGATCACACTCAAAAGTAGGTACCTATATAACGCGTTCGTCCCAATAGATTTGGCCACGGAGGACAATCTCAAAAGCAACTAGCAATAGGCGAAGGAGATTTTATAGTGCATAAGTGTGTGCGTAAACCTTTTACATACTAAGCTAGAGATTTGTCTCTAGCTTAATATGTAAAAGGTTTATGGTCCCACGTACGACACGTAGGTATGCATCGCATTATGATAGCTGGACTATTGAATTTGTATGAAAAACTATGCAGCGGACACTTATCGTATGCAACGCAATCCCACGCCTCCCACGCAACGTCGACCTGCGATGACCAGATCCGACATGGGAAGGTGGAGAGGATATCCCACACTGTCACAAGCGTGTGACCAATTGTGTTTCTAGACCTTATGCGTAGCACGTCATAAGCAAATAGACTTTTAGTTGACGTGTTTGTCGTCAAAAAAGATAAAATGGGAGATAAACAGCTGATCGATCTAGTATACGATATTATTTATATTTTTCAACTATACAGACCAATCAAAGAATCAAGTCCTTTTTTTACCGTTCATCTGTCACACACACTTGCTTCTCCAATCTACTTTAGACATTAGCAGAATAATCGACATCGGCTTTGCTTACCATATTAAAATATACAATAGAATAGATATTATTTATAATATTAAATATATGTATGTTCTTTATATATGTATGTTATGTTGTTATGTGTGTTATTTTTCTATGTCACATTCAATCATGCCATGAATCTCGACAAACTGTACTTTAGACATGCCGAAGTACAGTCAACAAAGCTAACTTCCGACTACTTTGAAACAATTTTGTGAGTGTGCTGAGTAGAAAATTATTGTACACCACACTCGTAAGTATGTCATACATAAGCTTAAAAGTTATAATGCAAACATTATAAATAAATATTGACCCTGCAGTGAAAAAATGTTTTTTTTTGTCTGTATACCAAATAGCTTTTTTTACTGTAGGTACATAAAAAATCGTTCTGCATCAGATTCCAGATTCCAGTTCTACAATCTACAATGTTTAAAAAGCCTTCAACGATTTATGTGAATTTTATAAATTTATAAATTTATGTAAATGATTGGTGAATAATTAATTAAATTAAATATAGTTTCTGCATTAATGTATGGTATTTATTTATCTCATGAACCCAATATATTCTCAACTTTTTTTTTTTTTTTTACTAAACATAGGCAATATTTATTTAAAAATAGTAAACTCAACAAATATTCCTCAAACTCACTATCTGAATTAGAAAACATGACTTCAGACGCACGTGCACCTTCTGAAAAATTATAACAGCTTCTGATGCCAATTTACGTTGCATACATGGGACAAGTGTGCACACCGACTCTCCCACGTTGCATCGAATACGTTGCGTACGTGAGACCAGTTTGTCTGTAGCTTAACTCTCAAATTCCGATGGGACGGCAATCAGACACGACCGGAGAGATTTCTGGCGCAGGACCAAAGGCTTAGGCCGTGTACAGAAAAAAAGCTGGCAGCCTACCAGCGCTTATAGGAACCGGTCCACGCAGATAACATTATTATTGATTGGCATTTATATGAACAAGCGCCGAGAAGCGCCGAATGTCGCCAACAAGTTCTGACACGCGCCGGTCAGCGCTGGCCGCCCGCCATTTAAAATTAATGAACAACAAGCTTCAATCTGCTTGCTTTATGTAACTGTTACCAGAATGTGGATCGGCGCCGGCTACCAGCTTTCTTTTTGTATACGGTCTTAGGCTGCGTTCATGGTGTTTGCAGCTGTGCATCCTTGCACATTTCTTGTGGAAACGCATGTTTGATATGCTTTCCGAGGTAAGAGGGTGTCACACCACCAGCTTCTAAAGTCTGGACTATCACAAAGAAAAATCCAAACAGAAAATAGTAATAACTCTTTTTGCGAAAAATGATCAACAGATGGTGTTGTATTACGATGACATCCAAGGGTTCGTTTGTACCATACCAAGTATGTGGGCGATACCCACAAATAGAATTAAGTCATTCATTTCTTTTTCTTCAGTTTCGCAAATTGCAGTTTTTTAGGGAAAAGACTGAGCGGCCTATTCTGTCACATGTTTTGTGTAAAAGAACACTTCATCGCACAGCAAATTACGCTACTCATTAACGCCACTCATCTTGCTTTGGTGGAGAAACCCTTGTTTCCCAAATCCGCCTTCTAGCACCGTTTATCTTCTCCACCCATCTTTGGTAGAAACGCACCATAACAAAGATATTTTTCTCCGCAATTTTGGTCTGCCGGAACCTCGATGATTAGTTTAGCGAGTAATAATTATATTCCGAGGGCCGTCAATCCTCAGTAATTTTTTTTCATTAGTTAATGCAGTGACTTTTAACGGTTCTGCAGAAGTAAATTAAGGACCAGCATTTATTGTATTTCTTTTGTACACTAAAACCAGAGACTTAGTATTGCCATACACCGTGGCAATGCCGCCAGTTTTTTGGCACCTTACCAGCATCAACTGCAGCAAAATATATCATCAAGAAATTAGGATATTTTAGTTTAAAATTAGTTTATTTTATTTATTTGTAAATTAATTGAATATTAATTAAATTGTATTTACTAGCTTTTTAAATGAAATGAAATAAAATATATTAAATAATGATACCTACAAAATGTACTTGAACATGACGCAAAGACAAATATTGGGGACATTTGATTGCATTCATTGATTTATTTAAAATTAAAACGTGTTATTTATAAACCTAATTAAAACGTTCGCCTGTTTATACAATTACTTTTTTGGAAATACTTTACCGTATGTAGGCAAGTTAAACGGTGTACCCTTGTTTCGCAGACAGAAATTTCATAGAATTTTGGTGTCGCAGAATGTTTCAAAGACTATCAACTTGAATGAGACCTATTTCATAGAAACACAATTC
Organism: Lacanobia oleracea; assembly: GCA_950371165.1. Lineage (NCBI taxonomy): Eukaryota > Metazoa > Arthropoda > Insecta > Lepidoptera > Noctuidae > Lacanobia > Lacanobia oleracea. The sequence goes on along the minus strand of OX493390.1, from coordinate 3,405,497 downwards.
AATGAATTTCATTATCACATTTTTTTTATTTTACAAACTTACTAAACAGTAGAATTATTTTTTAACGAATATTGTTTGTCCGGTGTATTTTTCCATGGTATTTTATATTTCAGTGAAAATGTAGTTAATTATAATTAAATATTATTGTTTCATCCATATCCATGGAATACAATAAAGATGGCAGAATTTTATTCATAGTAATTTTACTACACATATTGCCATTTCTATAAAATAACATTTGAACCTTAAATAAAAATAAAATATGATCTATAAAAATCAGAAAGTGGTGTGGGCTACAAAAATTTGTGACAGAAACAAATTGCTGTAAAACCGACCCCACATAGTCTTGTCTGCCGTACCCCTAGGATGTAATTTAAGCCCGCGTAGGCGCGGAGGGGCTGGGTGGCTCGCATGCTGAAGAATAGGCGTTATAACGCCCGCTGTTGTGGCTGAGGTTGGCTGGTTGAGCCGGCCAGCAAGCCGAAGCTGCGGTGGTGAGCGTTGAAACCATCTGCGACGACAAGTTCGCGTGGGATCGCCGGAGCCCCGCAGCGCTGAAGCTGGGACAAAAACCATGCCTGCTGGATATTGCATGCTCGCCTGCATACTGCATGCTTACTTGTATACTGCATGTTGCATGCTCGCTTGCATACTGCATGCTTTCCTGCATTCTGCATGTTGCATACTCATTTGCGTGCTGCGTGCTTGGTTGCTTATATGCTGCATGTTGCATGCCGCATGCTTGCTGTATGCTTGTTGCATACTTGCCGTATGCTTGCCGTATCATCATCATCATCATCATCTGCCTAGCCTTTTCCCCAACTATATTGGGGTTGGCTTCCAGTGAAACCGGATTTAGCTGAATACCAGTATTTTACGTGGAGCGACTGCCTACCAGACCTCCACAACCCATTATCTGGGTAACACGGTACTTCCATGGCAAGACTGGGGGCGGGTTTACTGGCTTCTGACTATCCGTAACGACTACCAAAGACCTTCAAATGATTGTCGGGACCAACGGCTTAACGTGCTTTCCGAGGTACGGAGCAAACTCGGAATGTAAAGATGGCCACCCATCCACAGACCAACCTTCGCAAGCGTTGCTTAACTTGAGGCATGTGGCTAAATGTAACAAGCTTCATACAAAAGCTTCTCCGTTTGTGAAATAGAACGACGCGTCCATGAACTACTTCTTCTGATCATTTGGGCAGTAAGGTCTAACGACCCCACACACCCTAGTGTCCAACGTTAAAACAACAACAACAATGACCACTAAAATAAGAAATGAAACAACACATTTATAAAATTACCCATATATTTCAGATCCTCTTAAAATAACAAGTCTTCCATGTACGCGTGTTTAAAATTCATCATAAATTTGTTTTTCTATATCTACAGGAAAAATTACAAAAAATATATTTACTCGTACGTAACAAGAAAGGAAATACTATATTTTTTTTCTAACCGTTTGAACATTGTCTTGTTCTTCAATTATTATTATTGGGAGGCATGTTCGTTCAAATCTACGTATTTATTGCAGTACAGGATCAAATAAATTAGTAAGCAAGACTCCGCTTAGTATATCGTCATTTGATAACGATATACAACACGTCTGTGAAGTTTTACCAAATAATTCACTGCATACATTATATGTATTTGTACGGTCGAGTATTATCGATTATTTAAAAAATCATTAGATGTATAACTAAAAAGCCATGTAAAAAAAATAGACAACTATTTACAATCAAATCAAATTCGAAAGGAACTTACGAAATTATTAACGGATTTGTCGGAATAACATAAATAAATTTTAAAAGTCCGTTTTAATTAAAAATAGTGTTTGCTGCCTTGTTAATTAAATTTCAGTTAAATTCAATTAACTATTTTTTTTACTGAAGGCTCAAGTAATATTAAATAATAGGGAACATGCACGTATTTCTTAATGCTAAATAAAAACTTATTACCTCGGTAAACTGAAAGCAAAATATGAAATAATCATATCTTCATCAGCATGATACAGCTGGAATATTTTATAATTGAATTAATCTTGAAAACAATATGTCAATTTTTTTTTTCTTAATTCTTGAAAAATTGGACAATACAAAGCACACACATACATAGTAATATTTTCAAAGCATACACAGTAACATACATTTTAACAGTCGAAAACAGGGCAAACATAAAATAGTTTTCGATGATATAATAATATATTATACCTTAACCAACAATTAAAACTATTTGTACAAATATACAGTCATTAACCTAAAAGAAATGGTGGAAGTCTATATGAATGTCTACTAAGATACTTATATTAAATATGTTCAAGATTATGTAAATTGTGTGTGTTGACTAAGAAGTTTTATCTTTTGAGAAAGAGAAAAGTAAGAAATATATAATAAATAATAACGAAGAAAACTACTAACAAAACAAAAAACTCCACAAACGAAATATATTTACAAAGCAGACCTGATTGAAAATGTTGAGAGAGGATACCTAGCCTTACTGTAGAACATACCATTAATTATTAATGGTATGTTCTACAGTAAGGCTAGGTTCTTAGTACTCCAAACCGGCGGGAATATATAAACATGGATGTATGGATGTAAACAAAGCAAAATAAGTGTGAAAAGTTGTAATTGACGTTATGTAATTTCGTAAAAGTTTATGTATATATGGTTCTATATAAATAAAAATAAATCCAAAATAAAACGAACAAAATCTCATGAGCGTAAGATATAAATAACGTATCTAACAAAAAAAAATATGACTTTGATGAAAAATAGTGAACAGAAATAAAACTGTATAAGAAAACTAAATTCACACACAATTTACAAAACCAAGAGCACATCAATCTATCACACAACAGAAGCCAGCAAAACGCAGCTTCAAATTGACTAAACTAAAACGATCACAATAATTATTTATCAAGTCTTTGTACTAACACTCTTTCGATTTTCCGTTGGCAGTGTCCTGAAGGTTTTGAGCTGCTTTTCTGTTTTTAACATAACTGTGGTAGTAAAAGTTACCGAACATGTAAAGGAAGAGTCCTGCATTGAGAGTAAGTAAGAAGTTGATGCCCTTAGGGTAGTTACAGTCGCTGAACATGACTGTGAAGTTGTGATAGAAGATGATGCAGAACTGGATCTGAAAAAAGAAACGGGCAAATATGAGAACATCGATGCATCAGAGTAAAATAAATATTGTAAATTGCTAAAATGTTTTTCTTTATTTATTTAACCAATTTTAAGTGATATTTTTATAGTATTGCCCTGGCCTTGTATTAAGCATTTTGTATCACTAGAGGCAAGACTTCCAAATATGCAGAGTAATAGACAAAAATCTGATATTAGCACACAACGGTATTTTAGTATTTGACTATTTGTGCCAGAGTGAGTGATCACATAATATTATGCATAATTATGTACACGATCGTCCAAATAATGAATGGAATATAATATATTTCGTGTATGATATGCATTGATGCATTACAAGTACTATATTGATTTGGTCAGGTTTTCGGAAGTTTATAAATTAACATTCTCATTCGACTTGGCAAACATTAACTTGAATATGTACTGTTACCATAGGCAAATTACTATTTACTCATCGCTCCACATTGTATACTTTGCAAATTCTTCAGATTGACAAATTTATGCTTATTTGCTTTGTTTTAATTCAACCTCATTGTAAAGTCCGAATTCTTGGAAGCCTGTCTTTTTAACAAACGACTTTAAGTAAGTGTGTGATCGTGTTAAACTTGTTTGTTTAATTCAGTTGGTTCAGTTTCAATATTATCATTGAATTGTGTTACATTTTCAAGTTCATCATTTGGCCTCTCTAAAGGGTTTATAATTATATCAGTATAATTAAACAGAATATTTTAATCAAGTTGATATTCTGCTGGTATCACTCGTTTTAGAAATGTGAACAATTCATCAATTTACCAGCTGCATGGTAGTGAGGTGTTTCTTCCACCACAAGTACTTCTGGTACTGAGGTCCGAGGCCGGAGATCAGGTAGTAAGTGTACATGATGATGTGGATGAAAGAATTTATCACACCGAGGAGAGTTCCGTGGCCACCTGGAATTATATATGATTGGTTGTTAGAGAGGAGAACCGATCTGGCGTGATTGAGTAACAAATATCCATCCAAACTTTTTTATATTAGTAGTAAGATACGTTCGTACTTTAAAATATATATATTTTTAATTATATTTTTGTTATGGTTTTCTATGGCTTTATCATCATCATAAATCAATCAAACTACTAGACTAAGTTCTCTCAGGCCATTACTTAATACTCTACTTGAATATTATCTTCTATCAACATAATTATTAATCAAGCAAGGACACTTAACAAACCTGGCAAGAATTTGACACCGATCCAAGCACAGATGGGCATCATGAAGTGATGGTACAGATGCAGGAAGGTGATCTGCCTGTTCTTTTTTCTTAAAACGAAAAAGATTGTGTCCAGAAGTTCAATGATCTTTGCTGCAAAGTACCACCACACTGCGGCTGCCATCTGAAAAATTTTGAATAGTGCGTTTAAAAAAATGTTATTATTCTTCAAGGAATAAATACGGGTAGTCAGAAGCCAGAGAATCTGACACCAGTCTTGCCAAGGAGTACCATGTTACCAGTTAATGGGCTATGGAGGTCTGGTAGGCAGCTGCTCCACATAAAATACCAGTATTTAGCTGAATCCAGATTGACTGGAAGCCGACCCCAATAGAGTTGGGAAAAGGCTAGGCAGATGATGATTGATGATGTATCAGACATAAAAAAATATGGAGCACGAAACCACTCTGCGAGATAGGAGCGGAGAAGGTCGATTAACCATTGAAAATATCAGAGGTATTGTATGGATTGGATAGTTGATACTTATACTTACTCTGGTAGCCTTGGGACTGTTGGAGTAATCTACGGGTTGGCATGACAAGTTGTAGTCGTTCCACCATCCAGCGGCTAAACCCTGTAAGAACAAAGCAAATTAATTCAAAATTATTGTTTGGATAGTTATACCTGTCTGCGTAGTATTCCATTGTTAAGTAATAGTAAATTGGTAAAAGTAATCATAAGATAGTTTTCAATAAATTTACTTTAACCACTAATAACTTGATCAACCATGGTAGAACTACAAATCACATTCCTTTAATTAGCAGACACTACAAAAAAAAAATACAACCGAATTGAGAACCTCCTCCTTTTTTGAAGTCGGTTAAAAAGGATTAAGAACCTTTGCACACGGCGTTTGTTGTCACGTGTTGACGACGTGCAGCAGACGCGCGCTAACGCGCTTCAAACGATATTCAGATGCAGACAGTACTGCTTTTTGGTCATCTACAGCCGTGAGCGCACGTTCGTAAAACGTGCGTGGTCGGCGCGTTAAAAATCCGCCGTGTGCATTGGCTGTCAGAACTAAATCTGGATTATTTTCCTTCTATGTAACTTAGTGAGAATATTCAGCAGCTGAACATCTGTTAAAAGATCGTGTTCATAACCATCACCGACCGTAATTTAACTAGAAGTAAATTTCACAGCTTGAAATGTGTGAAGGGTATAAATTTTAGTCATAAGAAAATATGCTGAACTCGCCTCGTAAACCAAATAAATGCTCATTAATATCTGTGAAACATTGTACAGGATCATGACATTCTTCAAGTCGTAGGGTTTCCTGTCCCTCATGTACTTGGGACCGACGGAGTTGCAGAAGTAGAGGTACGTTGCCAGGATGGTTAGTAGGGGACCTGGTCCTGACATCAGCCACCAGTTCTCTGTTCGAGGATCTGGAAAGAAGAGAACATTGTTATTTAGTATTTGAGTTTTATTTAAATTTTTCTAGGTGCATATCTATTTTCTGATAATACCAAAGGGACGTGTTTGTCCTAGTCTACACCTGTCTGTCTGTGCAACAGATGTTTGACACTGATATCCGTTATTCGTTATTATTATACTGTCCATAAAATGACCATAAAAGATATACGTTTAGATTTAGATTTACTTCGACCACATCATTGCTTACCATCAGGTGAGATAGTAAAAAAAATAGTAAAAATAGTAAAAAAAATGTAAAAGTGAAATACTTAACCTACATACAAAATCAATATATTAGTAAAATTTACTATTTAATTTAACTAATTAAATAAATAATAGTTTTAACTAATTAATTGTCAATTTTACTACTTTGTTATTACAACTTAATATTAAATGTACGAATTATAATTTGAAATGGTATTATAACTTTGTTTAACAGCCGTGACGGTAACATTACATTTCAGTTGTATTTTCAAAAATTATTAATTCGTGCTTGACTGTAACGAAATAAAAATTCAAATATTTAAAAATTTGGATGTCTTTAATTTAACCTTACCTACCTTTGGGATTAAACATTCAATGTCGGTACTATTGAAGCATTATTTAAATACTGAGTAATTATAATGCTGGAATGTATGCGTAAGCCAAGACAGTTTCAACATTTACATATAGCGTCAAATAGAGAAATGCGTCAATATACTCAGCTATACGTCAGTGTGAAAACTGATAATTTTATGTGAAATACAGCTCTCAACCACTGTTTGACTTTTATAAATAATAATAATGTATTTTTTAAGTCAACTCAGAACAGAATAAATAATATAATAAGTATTCTACACCAATAGAAGAAAAATCTGTTTTCATGTAGTGGCGGCAATTATGTTAAGGCGACGAATTGTTAAACAATTATTCCCGTCGCTGACAATGGTCAAGAGGGGACGTGAGCGTCTGAGCGGGGCGAGGATTGCATACGCGCGCTTGCTTATAACTAAAGGACGTAAGCGACAAAATGGTTTTTGTTATTTTATTTAGTTAGAAACGGTAATTTGAGAAATTCCTTCTAGAATTTTAAAGAGTATGTATAGACTCATCTACATAGAAAGTTAAGAGGCTTAAATCGGTCCCGTTTGCCCATAAGATGTGAATCTCTTTTTAAAAAGAGGTATGATTGATATATTTTTCTCTGTTAAAAAAGTTACCTAATCATGTATTGAAAACTAACAAAATAAGGTTTTTATCATGAACTTTCAGGTCACCAACTTATATTTTGATCCGTTTTGTATTTACTGAAAAAAATTGAGATCATTGGCGCCAAAATTTCCAATGCGTCCTCTTAAGTTATCGTAACTGGAAAACTCTGTAGTCCAGACATCCACAATCTTATGAAATAAGATAAGTGTTTATTTGCCTCAAACAAGGTGTAACTGTTGGGTGGTGTTTGTTGCACATCGCGACTAAAACCTTTCCGTGTTTCTCCAAATGCCCTTTGCGTTCCGGCCGCGGTGACATTTTCGAACAAATTCCGCAACCCAGGCAAGCCCACGGCAGGGTCATCAACGCTCGCGGGCCTGCAGACGGCGAGCAGTGGGTGGCTCGCCGTCTGATCAGAACTAGGCCCGGGTCGGCGGCGCGCTGCGATCCCAGCGCGCCTCAAAGAGATGTCAGCGTGGATGACGGGGCCCGCTAGGGCAGGTGCCTGCTGGGGCTGCGGAATCTGTTCGAAAGAGGTGCCGTAGCCTTGGAACGCAAAGGGCACCAGGAGGAACACGGATGGGTTTTAGTCAGTAAGAGTCTGACACTCCCTCTTGCTTCACCCAGAGCGGGAGGAGCCATTTGATGATTCCACTCCTTAAAAAAAAAAAAAGTGTCGTCAACGCTACTAGGAATGTTTGAAAATTATTTAAGCATTTGAAATATCATTCGATTTCAGCCCGTATAAATTTATCGAGTAATTCCCATAAAGTGCATTCGTGAACATTTTCAGGCGGTCCCCAATTATAAGTTAATTTACACTGCAGAAAATTATGCGGTATTCCGTAATACGAGTAAGTTTGTTTGAAATCGATGTTTTATTTCTGTAGTAAGTTATTAAACAGCTCTGATTGGTTCGAGAAAACGACGACTTTTCACAGTCACGTCAAATTAGAAGCAAAAGTATAATGATTTTTTTCTACACTGGTTATTACATAATTCTCCTTAGATATATATAGTACACTGTAAATAGCAATCCGTTACATTTACATTTATATTTTTAGTATGAACTTAAAAACTATGTTAGTGCGATAAACTACATAAAATACTTTTTAGATATAGATACATGTAGGAATATTCCATATTAAAGAGGTCATATTTTCATAACAATAGACAATCTAATTTCAATACTCATCATCTGCCTAGCCTTTTCCCAACAATATTGGGGTCGGCTTCCAGTCAAACCGGATTTAGCTGACTACCAGTAATTTACGCGGAGCGGCTGCCTACCAAACCTCCATAACCCAGCAACTGGTTAACACGGTACTCCATGGCAAGACTGGAGTCAGATTAACTGGCTTCTGACTATCCGTAACGACTGCCAATGATCTACAAATGTCAGCCGGGACAAACGGCTTAGCGTGCTTTTCGAGGCACGGAGGAAACTTGCTATCTTAAGATGGTCACCCATCCACAGACCAACCTTGGCAAGCATTGCTTAACCTTGAAGATTGACTTGTGCGGCTGTTATTATCTAGCCACGGTCTCCTTCTCTAATTTCAATACTAGACCTATAAAAATAAACAAAGTAGTTGTTTTTTCTATAAAAATTAAGTTTAACTAATTCCAAACCCTGAAAAGTAGCCAATACCAAGATTTCTAGAAAATTGTCAACATTTTAGAATATTTATCAACCTGATAAATATTCTAAAATGTTGCATAATCTATGGTGAGTGCAACGACCTCATAATATTTTAATTAATATTACACGAGCACTGGCTACGTTAACTCAACAGGTTTGACTTCTCTACCATAATGTTAAAAGTGCTAAATAATTGTAAAAAATATCTACCTTATAATACAATTAATTTCAAATTTAAATCACCATCATCAGCCTAGCCTTTTCCCAACTACAATGGGGTTCCAGTCAAAGCGGATTCAGCTGAATACCAGTGTTTTACGTAGAGCGGTAAATCTTAGCAAGACTGGAGTCAGATTTATTGGCTTCTGACAATCCCTAATGGCTCCCAAAGATCTACAAATGACAGCCGGGACCAATGGCTGAACGTGCTTTCCAAGGCACGGAGGAAACTCGGTACATGTGGATGGGTGACCAACTTATCATCCATCCACAGACCAACCTTGGCAAACGTTGCCTATTCTTCAAGATCGACCTGTACGACTGTTATTATTTAGCCACGAGCTCCTCTGATTTTAAATTTAAATGGGACCGTTTTTTTAACGGTCCAGTGATTTTCTTTCTCTCAAGCCACATAATTATAGTAGGGTTTTCTCTAAATTTTACTGACAGTACGTTGAAGTACATAGTTACAAATATTATTAGTCTAGTCAAAAAGTCCTTTTTTTAATATATTTTTTTCAGCAGTCTCAGAAAAATATTAATGAGGTGTCATTCGATTCGAAAGAGCATGTAGATGATTTTTGTTGTTTTACTTAAATAAATTAAGTACAGCTCGAAAATTTTTAAACAATTTACTTAAAAAACAAGAAGGGTTTGGTCTTTTGCAAATACCTTAAATATCAAATCTGGACAATATTTTTGAAATCTAAAAAAAGATTCGGAACGTAGACGACGAACGTTCACGAGTTCCCTAAAAAAAAGGTTTTGACACTCGGAACTATAACGGAACGGTTTGGAAAAGTAGATTTCCTGTTTTAAATATAGGACTGCGGTGCCAAATCACTCTCGCTCAAGACATTACGAGTATTGTAGCAACCGCAATTTTATATAATCTTGCAACGAGTAGAAATGAGAGCGAACCATCTAGAACTATGCTGCATGCAAATAGAACTCACATTGTTTTATGCCCTGCCGGGATATGATCAGCTAAATTCACGCAAACCTGTGGACCCTGAAAGCCACATACCACACAACCGGAATTTGAAACTGTCATTCCTGACCAGCTAGGACACCAAATATATTAATAATATTTTGAAAGTCCAATCAACCAGTAATAATAATTTACTTTAAACATTAGTGTTATAACAATTTTATTACGAGTAAAACAACTTAAAATGTGTTCTTTTTATTATACTTCCACTTTACAAGAAAGCTACAACACTTGGGACAATTTACTCATTATCCTTTCCTCCTCTTTTCGAATCTTTTAGATTTCAAGAATAATAATCAGATTTTGAAATATTTGCAAAAGACCAAATCCATTTTCCTTTTTTTTAGGAAATTTTTATAACTTTTGCTATTTTTTCGGGCGGTACTTTATTGTTTTCAAAAACTGGCCAAGTACGAGTCGGACTCGCACACGAATGGTTCCGTATCATAAACCTTAATTATAATTATTTGTTGTTATAGCGGCAATAGTAATACACATTCTGTGAAAATTTCAACTTTGACAGCACAAACTTTAACTGTCAAAGTTGAAATTTTACGGTTTTTGAGATATAGCCTGCTGACAGACAGACGGACGGACGGATGGACGGACAGCGTAGGCTTAGTTACCCTTTGGGTACGGAACCCTAAAAATCATCTACATGCTCTTCCGAATCGAACGACACCTCATTCTTATTTTTCCGAGACGGCTGGTACAAGCTGACCAAAGAAGCACTTGTTTACTAGACTTTATAAGTACGTTATTATATAAATGGGTCTGTTTGTTTATAATTTTTATACATTTTTAAACCTTTGGAAGTATTAGCTGATCCAATTTCAAATTCTATTACTATTCAATGGGCTAATATTAAGTAATTCGGTTCCTGTAATGACGCCCAGAGCAAATCCAACAGAAAATGCTACTTTTAAAATAATCTAAATAATGTTTTTGTTGTTATTATCAAGTACAAACCAATAAACAACCTCTGATTACGTTACAGTTATATGACTCAATCGCAGAAACAAATGACCATAACAATACGAGTGAGCATGCGTCTGCGCACCTCCACGCACACAAATATGATTATTATTGTAATTATCAGGTGTTGTTTCCGCCTTGTTTGGACGTAATCTTAGATTGATTTATCTGGATAAATCTAAACTTTAGCTGGCCAGATGACCTCATCTTAGGTAATTTGAAATCTACATCTAAATAGCTATTTACCTCACTGCAAAACAGAGGCTGTCTTCTATACTTCTATACTTAATATATAAAGATGAAGAGTTTGTTTGTTTGTTTGCTTGAACGCGCTAATCTCAGGAACTACTGATCCGATTTGAAAAATTCTTTCTGTGTCAGATAGCACATTTATCGAGGAAGGCTATAGGCTATATCATCACGCTAAGGCCAATAGGAGCAGAGCAGTAATGAAAATTGTGACGCAAACGAAGTTGCGCGGATCCACTAGTTAAAAAATAAGACTATTTTCTGATGGTTTGGACCAGTCCTTACGGTAAGAGTAGAGCTTGACCCGCCATATTTCTGTGTAATATCGCAAATTGTTTAATGGAACTTATTCGTTGGTTTCTCACGTTTATTTAGATAAAATTTCCCCTTAATTTCCAAAGCCACCACACAACTGAATAACAGGGTAAACTGCAATTTTTAATACGCTAGTGCAAAATTATCTAAAAGTTCTTTAGATAATTTTGCACTAGCGTATTAAAATTACCAACTACCAACAGAAATCAGTGGACATCAAACTGTTACCTACATGTGCAGCCCAAATAGCATATTAGGCTCTTGAATTAACGTTGAGTACCTTTAAAGGCACCGTTAATTGGCTACCGTTAGCCCCAAAGGTTTTATTATAGAAACAATTGGGCGGGTCGTTAGACCTTACTGCCCACACGATAAGAAAAAAACTTAGTAGTACAGGCATTCTGGTAGTTTGCCTAACAGAACTGACAAACAAATATCCTGTTTGGAATCCAGTTGCCTAATGACTTTGCGCCTGATAATATTGTAAGAACTACATACACGTACTACAAAATAGGCATGCATACATTTCTAAATTATTCAGGCGCCAAAACATTTGTAACACACCTCACATTCCAGGTAGCCCAAGGCTTTATGCTAAGCCAAATTTAATGTCCCAATATTTTTCTACTGCGCCACGCATTGTCTGTCATCCAAGGATTTTTAGTAACGGATCTCACATCATACGCAGATTGAGGTTGATCCAAAACAATGACATGGTTAGACCTACCACTAAGTGCGCCTAGTTAGAAATCTTATCACGTCTCAACTATAAATATGTGGGCAAACATCCACTATTACCACCTTAGAGTATCGGATTTATTTGTATAGATATAAATATTTACTACGATGCTATCATCGTTTTTAAAAGCAGCCGTCCAAAGGGGCCATGTCTATGAAAATTTACAGCGATAAAAACAGAAATCAACCACATGAAATTTTTGATTTCCTTTTAGTTCCGGTTTATTTATAATGATTAACAACTATGCATGCTATATTCATGATTTACAAATTGATGATCCTTGACATAGACATGTCAAAGACAAAGTCAACTGCAGACGGATGACGAAGCTGGGGGGGGGGGAGTCGTTGGTACATTGGAACCCCATAGCAACGAGTCTATTAAAAATACATGATATAGAATTAATAAAGGATTTTCCTGGTTTCTCACTTATTTGCAGTCATCATCTTATCTGCCTAGCCTTTTCCCAACTATTTTGGAGTCGGCTTCCAGTCAAGCCAGATTTAGCTGAATACCAGTATTTTACGAGGAGCGGCTGCCTACCAGACCTCCACGACCCATTAGCTGGGTAACACGGTACTTCATGGCAAGACTGGAGTCAGATTTACTGGCTTCTGACAATCAATAACGACTGCTAACGATCTACAAATGACAGCTGGGACCAACGGCTTAACGTGCTTTCCGAGGCACGGAGGAAACTCGGCATGTTAAGATGATTTGAAAAGATTAAGTAATATTTTAATTGTAACAAAAGGCGTACACACAAAGGTACGTTACTTTAATTACAAACAGGACACTGATAAGTTATCAGCTCAAATAAAATCAAGCATTATAATAATAGTACAAATAAAACTTATGTTAAAGCCATTTTTTTTTATTTGTAATGGCAAACTCTTGACTCTAGTCTATGTCAGAGATGACAGAGACAAAGTTTACAATGGAGCAAGCTTACCCAAAAGGAGCCTGTTCACTTTAACTTTGAAGAGATTAGGGTTGTAAGCTTTTGTAAACACAGATAATGTTCAAAATTCAAACAATTCACTAACTGTCACTAAAACCATAAATATGTGAATTTCTACAAAATAATCCCAACGGTGTGCGAACCTAAGTCTTTTACCGTATTAACATTTTTTATTTTATTTTAATCTGTAGCGAAATTAAAATAAGAACATTTTCATGAATACAAACAGAATAATAAGAAATAAAATTAAATAATAAGGCGCACCTACTCGGTTACGCACGTGTAATCTTTTTGAATTTACTTTAATGAAAATTGTAATACAACTAGCTTTTGCATGCGACTTCGTACGGACTTAGGTATCCCGTTCTTTCCCATCATCATCTGCCTAGCCTTTTCCCAACTATATTGGGGTCGGCTTCCAGTCAAACCGGATTCAGCTGAATACCAGTTTTTTACGTTAAGCGGCTTCCTACCAGACCTCCACAACCCATTAAGGCTTGTATATTTGCCAATGACCTTGTGCATACAAACGGAGCTAACTACACCTCGGCGCACCACTCCGCTACCCGTGTGTATTGCACAGCAGTAGATATTTTTTTTCTTGTATTTTGTTGAAAAATGAAGCAGTAAAATGGTTTCATCTCAATGATTCGGAGGTGATTTGGTGTTTTTTTTTCTTATTATGTGATACAAATACATAAATTCTGGCTAAACCAAGTTACGTGCAATATCATGTAAATTACTGCCTATTTTTGTCAGATGTAATTTCTCAGTAAATGTAGACGAAAAACTGCTTCATCTGCACGCTATTTTTAAGCCTTTTCGAGAGAGCACCCTTAAATGGGTAACACGGTATTTCTTGGCAAGACTGGAGTCAGATTTACTGGCTTCTGACAATACGTGACGACTGCCAAAGTTCTACAAATGACAACCGGGACCAACAGCTTAACGTGCTTTTCGAGGCACGGAGGAAACTCGGCATGTTAAGATGGTCACCCATCCACAGACCAACCTTGGCAAGCGTTGCTTAACCTTATAGATCGATCTGTGCGGCTGTTATTATTTAGCCACGAGCTCCTCTATCCCGTTTTTTCCCGTTCCCGTAAAATTTTCGGGAAATCCTCGCTTAGTGCTCCCCTACACTCTCCAGGAACCTACAAGCCAAAGTTAAAAAACATAAGAATTTTACACATTGTTTGGTATTGGGGTTTACCAACAGACTGCACTGGGTCAACTTTCGTATGATTCTAGCCCTATGTTGGTGTCGGCATTGAGTTTCGTCGCATACATCTGAATACCAGTATTTCACATAGAGCGACTGCCTATAGGACCTCCGCAATCCAGTTACTACGGAACACGATATCCCTCGGCATACAACTAGTAGTAAAAAAACCGGCCACCTCGGACTCGCACACGAAGGGTTCCGTACCATAAACCTTAATTTTTATTATTTGTTGTTAAAGCGGCAATAGAAATACACAATCTGTGAAAATTTTAACTGTCTAACTATTACGGTTCCTGAGATACAGCCCGCTGACAGACTGAAGGACGGACGGACAACGGAGGCTTAGTAATAGGGTTCCGTTGGATACCCTTTGGGTTCGGAACCCTAAAAATACTAGAATTAAAAAAATCTACAAATGTCAGCCAGGTCAAAGAACCATAATTATGCTAACAGATGTTATAGCTATAATACTATTCCATTGGTGAATTTTTATCAGACAATTTAAATAAATAATAATTGGGTTTTTATTTGTGTGAGGCAAATATCTCATTTAATTAAATACAATTCTATGTAATGTTTTAATATTATATATACTTTAATTTGAATAACAATTTAATGTATCCAAAATCTGTGCACCTATTAGGTTAAACATAGCGATTCTAACATTAGAATAAGATCTTATTATTGTACCCTTGTTTTGCAAATAAATAATTGAAAAAAATAAATCAGAAGGAATTTTTGAAAAATTAAACACCCGGACGAAGCTGGGGCGAGCCACTAGATTGTATTAAAACCGAATAAGCGCTGTCTCGTGACATTAACGGAAAACCTTTTTTTCCACACAATCCTTATTAATATTATAAATGCGAAAGTAACTCTTTCTGTCTGTCCGTCCGTCTGTCTGACGCACTTTTACGCCAAAACTACTGAAGCGATGTAAATGAAATTTGGTACACAGTTAGACTAGAGCCTGAGAAAGAACATAGGCTACTTTTCATCCCGGGAGTATGTTCCCTAGGAACACGCGGGCAAAGCCGCTGGCACAAGCTAGTTTTATATAAGCAAACGTTGACGCTCACTTGACGAGAACGTTAAAAAAATCGCACTGAAGGCTCTTTTAATAGCAAACTTAACATACTCGTCCGTCTACCTACTGTTTATTGATTTTCTTGATTGTACTGCTCATGTAAGCTAGGCCTAAAACCAATAGTTCTATGGTAATCCGAACACACAAAGATCGTCAACAAATACTTTGGTGTATGTAAATAATATATATTATAAATAGATCCGCATGGCAATAGCAACGAAATTTGTGAAGGGAAATCTCGTCTTATAGTCGCGCTACAGCCAAATATTTAAGAGGTATTTTCAAACTAAACCTTTTGTCTTTAGGTTCTTGAAATTATACACGGTGTATCAAAACTAACGTAATCTGAAAATGTTTTGGTTTGTGACCAACACTTAAATCACGAAAAACAAAATCAGGTGCTCTGTTTATTTTGCCATGTTTTGCAAACAGTAATGTACGGGGCAGTTTTTTTTAGGGTTCCATACACAAAGGGTAACCAACGGAACCCTATTACTAAGCTTCCGCTGTCCGTCCGTCCGTCCGTCCGTCTATCTGTCAGCGGGCTGTATCTTAAGAACCGTAATAGGTAGAGAGTTGAAATTTTCACAGATTGTGTAATTCTGTTGCCGCTATAACAACAAACATTAAAAATGAAGGTTGATGGTACGGGAACCCTTCGTGTACGAGTCCGAATCGCACTTGGCCGGGTTTTTTTTCGCATAATGAACCCTTTTTAGGTTTTGCGTTATTTCTGTTACTCATTGTATAGTCACCCAGCAATACTATTCTGTAAGTACGAAGTTATGTATTTCGATATCAAGCATCACTTGAGTGACAAAGCTCACTAAGTGATCTATATAACAAACAATACAGGGTTATTTGTAAAACACCAGCAACCTCTTTTACTTTTACTTAACTCGAAAAAATATCAGCTGTTTCATACATTTTCATTGGTTTTGCATTTTGTATAAAACAGCTGATTTTTTTTTCAACTTTTCGGGCTTATTCGCAAAGTAAAAGTTGTTTATAACCATGTATACTTTCACTGCCTAAGAGGTTGTTGGTATTTCACAAATAACCCTGAATAAGACTTACATTAATACGAATTTGATACCTCACGGATTCTGCTGTCGAGACACGAAAATATTGTTACAGAATAGTACTACTAGTTCTAGCCATATTATGCTTGTCTTTAGATACTAGTGCGAAAACTAAACAAAAATGGCAGTAAATATTCACACGTGTGATCAATGTTCCTATAATGTAAGTATAATGTAGGGACTAATTAACGAGTAAACTGTGTCGCAATGTTTGTTGGACTATTGACACACCGCTGTGTTCACAAGTTTTCATGATCACGGTCAAGGAGTGTGTCAATGATTACTGTGAAGTTATTTATATTTGATTTTTCTAATTTATGCCTGTCAGCTGTTCTATTCTTAAATAATTTGTAATGAGGTTTTTACCACAAATATTTTTTTCTTTATTAATACTTTAACTGGTAGAGCAAAAAAAAATATTAGATATATTTTTTTAGAAATAAACAATAAGAAAATCTTTATGTACGTACTATAAAACGAGTGAAGAAAATCATGATACGAATTGTCTTTTCAGTTAAAATAAAAAACAATATTATAAAGACTTCTTTTCACTAGGCCCTGGCGAGCCAACCTTCAAAATAATTTTGTTACATAATTTTTGAGCTACTTAAACCATGGTCAAAATCATCATACCTTCTCGTATGTGTTTGCATGATGAAAATAATTTCCAAAAAGTCATTAAGACTTGACTAACACCATCATTTTCTCGTCATAATTATCTTAATTACTTATTATTGCGTACCTACCTCAAATAATTAGGTAGGTATTTGGCAAAAAAAAATGTGTTTTGTTTATCCTATTATATGCTTTGAATTTTTTTAGCCATGTAAGTTATTATTTATACAAGTGAAGTCATTTTAAGACTATGGCTCAATAAGTAAAATGAAGCGTTTTTTTTTTTGACAAAAAATGTAAAAGACAAAATAATGTAGAAAACAAAAACATGTTTTTGTAAATATTTTTTTATCTACTTTTTGTCACACATGACGCGATAATTATCATTAGTAGATAACATCAAAATTTAAATATTTTAACAGTATTGTGACGGCAGGCATGACGGTTTTATTTGCAGTTATTTTTAAACTTATTATAAATTATTATTTAAAACATAAAGTTCCCATTTAAGCGTTCACGTTCGCTGGACTTTGTTTGATATTCATCATCTTATATACTCTTATACTAATATATAAAGCTGAAGAGTTTTTTTGTTTGTTTACTTAAACGCGCTAATCTCAGGAACTACTGGTCCGATTTGAAAAATTATTTCAGTGTTGGATAGCCTATTTATTGAGGAAGGCTATAGGCTATATATCATTACGGTCAGACCAATAGGAGCAGAGCAGTAATGAAAATTGTGACGCAGACGAAGTTGCGCGAGTCAACTTGTGCGTGATCAATGTCATAATTTTATCCTTAGTAGATGAATATCCTTGTAGACTATTTAAGTAGGGAAATTAATTACACATATATAATTAAGTCTAGCTAAATTAATAATAATAACAGTCACTGAATAATTTCAGTGACTGTTATTATTATTAGGTGCGCTGTGCGGTGTGGCGGCATTGATGCCAGCTATACAACGGTAATCCGTTGTATAGCTGGCATCAATGCCGCCACAAGATACACTAACGAAATCCCGCATCGCAATATTAATTATTCTCCGTGCAATTAGAACAAATACCTAGTCCAAATAACAACTATCGGGCAGTGGCCCACTTGATACAACAACCGTCCGGTCGGAGGATCCTCCCTTTTCAACGGATTTTTGCGGGACATTACACCTCGTTCCACATACCTCTAAACTGGTGACCCCGATGTACTTTATTTATATTTAGTTGCTGTGGCGCTGCTGGGCAAAGGCATCCCAAATCCTTTCAGACGTTTTTAAATTTATCGTGTTACAAAAATTTCGCGTTTGACCACTATCTCATCTGTTGGTAAGCGTTGATGTGGTCGAAGATGTGGTACGCCTGCATGTGAAAGCACCTTGACAAGAAAAATATGAGTTTTGCTGTTGCATAATCAGGTACAGGTGTGAATGTGTATTTATATGTATTGTAACCGGAGTACAAACGTGAACCACAGTATATTAAACCTTATACTTCGCCATTATGAGTTACATAATGTCTACTTTGTTTATACTGTTGTTGTTATTTGTATTTCAGAAGGATAAAAATCACTTATTGCACTTAGTAATGTTAATGTGTATAATAAACATGACGTAGCAAATTAATTTTAACATCTTTAACTAATTCGATTTCTACAAAAATACGTCAATTACAAATTTTTATCGCATTATTTCGTAAACGTCATGATTATGTTATTTATGGTTTTTTGTAAAAGATTCGTGTGTTATTTTTTTTCTTACTACAGCATTACATTCAGTTTATAATTAGTTTACTTTGGCAAATAGTTACAATTATAATAAAAAGTAACTTTACGCAAAGGGCATATAGCGGCCTGCGCATACAATATAACAACACGTTCCGGGTGTTGATGGGGCTGCCGCGTTTTTGTAGCGCGTCTGGCATGTTTGCCGACACAAACGTCGATAGTTTTTCGACCATTATGCGCAAGAGATGCGCATCTCTGTTGCGCCGTGTTCGCGCCAGCCCCAACATCATCCTTAGAACGCTGGTTGATAGGTGGGACTCTCCAATCTTGGGGCGGTGGATACGACTGCACGCAGTCAAGTAGACATTCCCCAGGATCGGCGTGGATTCATGCAGGCTCATAATTCAAATATTACTAACACTAGTTCGTAAGTTTACATCGTTACTAACAAATTATGGAAGAGATTCTACAATAAATGTTTTATTATTATTATTATAATAAAAACATTATTTTATAAGTTCATATTGTGACCAACGGTGACAGTGAATATCAGGAAGAAACTAACACCAGTGATATTTTTTATTTATTTATAATTAAAAAATCATTAAAAACAGCATCTAAACACTGTGCATCTTTTTGGTCAAAACAACATAAGTTTGACCTTCCGTTAATACTATATCATGCAGTTAATTGATTCACAACACAACGTAATAGTTAACGGTGACCTATACTCGATTGCCCTCAATTTTATTTATACATTTATTTAAGTGTAATGTTCGTCACCTTGCCCTATAGACCATGAAAATTACCATAACATTTCCACCGTTCGGAAGTAGGCAGTCAGTACCTATTAATATTTTTACTATCTTTTTTTTAACTATCTGATAAATGTTTGGTAGCTTCAGAATTATTATATTTCAGATCTTTATTTTTTAATTCGATTATAAATTTGAGTAAGAAAAATAATAAATATAATTCTGTAAATATTATTTTTTTACTTTGTGGACTGAAAAAGTAATTATGCAAATAATAATGATTGTTTTAAAGTTGTGGAAATTTATTAAAATGTAAACTTACCGCTGTTGCGTTCCATGAATTTTCGGTATGAGTCCACGAACGACATGGTTGCGTTTGGACCTGAAAAAAAGAACATAAGTTTAAAAAAAGGTATCGACGCCTAAAATAAAACTTAATTACTAATTTTAAAATTAACAGGGCTTATAAAAATATTTAACATTAATAAGGATTTTTTTTAAATTAAAACCTGGTATGTGCACACCGTTTACAAAATGTTAGTGAAGGCAAGATCTAATGAACACGCATATTGTATACAGAATAAAAAAAAAATAACCAGAGCATCCACGACAACACACCTTAGATATCAAAAAATAAATCCAAGCTAAAACTAGAACACAGCACACCAAAAAAAAAACAAAACAAAGCCAACAAATTCAAATTCACTGAGATAACGCACTTCTCAGGCCGAGACCGATCGGAAACTAACGATCATACGAAATTTAGAATTAAAAGTAAATTAGTGTGTTGCGAAAATACATAATCAGCCTTGAGATGACACTGGCCCACTTGTTTTACAGCTTGGAGTCATTGGATAATATAATATAGAGCCTTAATAATTTTTCTGATGATTTAATACCTGACGATAGAAAGCATTTGCATTTTATTTGCATTTGTTACATTTTTATTAGTGATTTCTGGCTTTTTGCGTCAGTAAACCAATAACATAAATTACTAGCAGACTCGGCAAGCGTTGTTTTGCCAATTAAAATAAAATAGCCTACAACCTATTCTCAGACCTTTTTTTTTAAGGATTGGAAATCATCAAATGACTCCTTCCTCCTTCCGCTCTGGGCGAGGTGGAAGGGAGTGTCAGACTCTCACTGAAAACTGCTAAAATCCATCCTTGCTCCTCCTAATGCCCTTTGCGTTCCAGGGCTGCAGCGTCTCTTTCGAATGGATTCCGCACCCTGGCAGGCACTGGCACTAGCGGGCCCCGTCTCCCATGCTGACAGCTCCTTGAGGCGCGCGTTATACACAGCGCTCCCCAACTCGGGCCTGGTTCTGATCGGACGGCGAGCCACCCAATGCTCGCCGTCCGCAGGCCCACGCCTACGGTGGCCGGAAATCACCCTGCGACTCCCGACGCCTGGGGCGTCTTCTTCTGTTGTGGCGGCTGGGTCGTGAGGTTTCCCTCTCTCTCACACGTTCGGCATTCTCCTTCGCTAGCATTACTGTTTCGCAGAAGGAGGTGACCGCTTCCCATGCCTCTTCGCTCCGGACCATAGATTGAACCAGGGCCGGTCGCGAGAGGTCGCCGCCGCCGATCGCCTCAACGAGGACCGGTGGTTCTCCGCCCAGGCGGGGCAGACCTCTACCGTATGCTACACCGTGTCCTCCGGGCGGTCCTCACAGTGTTGACACCCGGGCGTTTCCTCCCGCCGAATCCGAAACAGATATCTCCCGAAACAACCGTGTCCGGTGAGTTCCTGCGTCAGGCGGAAGGTGAGGACGCGGTGGCGCCGCTCCAGCCACTCCTCAAAGAGGGGACTAATTGCCTGGATTGTGGCATGCCCAACGCTAGATTGCGGCAGTAGCTGTCTCCATACCGCCATGAGATCCTGCCGGAGCTCCGTCCGCCTTGCTGCGATTTGCCGCGGCAGAGGACTCTTGCCCTGGCGTTGCGCCTTCACGCGCCTCTCGTAAATGAGCGCGAGGGCTCTCGCCAGATCCCATGGCGGCAGTCCAGCAAGGAGGCTCGCCGCCTCGCCAGAGACCGTACGGTATCCCCGGGCCAGCCGGATGGCCATGACCCTTCCTCGTCAAGTCAGGCAGGTCGCTTCCTCAAAGTAGGCGCCCAAACAGGCGCCCCATAAAGGGCCGCTTGAAGGCAGCCCCGGCCCGCCCCAGTCTGGGAGCCAAACGTCGGAAATATAAATGGTTTATTATTTTTAGCAAGAAATACCTACATACATAATCAACCAGTGGTTTGGATTTTCTTTCATGCCAAAAGCCTGTTTCTGGAGATTTAGCTGTTCCATAACTTAAGTTAGTATTGACTGGGTCTTTAATATCTTGAATTTGAGTAAAATGGGGTGAATAGAACCGCAGGGGGCGAATAGAAACAGAATATTGAAGAGGAATTTCACTTTATTTACATTCCGCTTGCAGCATTTACAGACTTCAATTTTAAAATCAATATTAGTTTAACAATATTGTTTTTTTTTTAGAAACCAATTACGTGGCATTCAAGTGAAAATTCCAAGTAAAAAGTATTTATTTTCTATTCACCCCGTTTTACCGAAAACATAGTTTTTCTAAACATGTACTTCCAATAAAGACATTGTAATTCGTCAAGATTCTTTGAAATTCATCTCGTCTAATCAAATGTGAAAAACAATTGACAGGAAGCCAATTCCACCTGAAATATTTACAGGTTTTATTGCCTATTAATTATAATAAATAGGACTATAAGTAGCTGTTGTTGTAACAGGTCATTACTAATTTGTTTATGTGGTTTTCATATATCGTGACAGTAATTAAATTAACTAACAGCATAATATTATACATTCCATTAACACTTGTATTCAAAGGTGACTTTTATTAAATTCACCTTTGAATACAATATACCATCATATTCGCAAAAAAACCCCATGAAAAGCACTGTCAGTTTTTCTTTATTTCCCTATTTACGGGGCACATTTGTTTGTTCCTGAGGCCAGGCCTTCACCAAAATGGAGACGTGCGGAGATGTCCGAAGCGGAGACGAGAACAAATGTCTTTCTGCTAGGGTGTATCCACCGAAAATGTGCGGAGATGAGTACTGGCTACACTGTAGCGGAGATGTGTGCTGGCTAGAGTGGAGATGTGCGCTCGCCAGGGTGGAGCTGTGCGCTGACTACCCTGCACGCTGCACACATCTGGTCTCCGCTGCGCGCGACATCGCCAGCTATTCTTTTTTTAAGGTTGGGAAATCATCAAATGACTCCTCCCGCTCTGAGCGGGTCAGAAGGGATTGTCAGACTCTTACTGACTAAAACCCATCCGTGCCTTTTGCGTTCCAGGGCCGCGGTAACATTTTAGAACAAATTCTTCAATCCTGGCAGGGCCATCGTCAGCTTGCGAGGCAAAGCTCACATCTTCGTCTTGTACCGCGGCCCACCTCAATCCGAGGAACAACTCACATATCCGCTTCTATCGCGACATACAAATATGATAATTCTCAGTGGTATCCACTAAAGCTGAGTGGAGACGAGATGTGTGATTAACGAAATTCTATTGGTTTTTGAAAACACGTCTTCGCCCCGCTCGTCTCTTCTCCGCTCTGGTGGATTCTGGGCCTAAGCGCTCCTACGCATTAGCGGTTGGCTGCAGGGGCGGCTGGCCGCTTTTCCAGTTTGATAAGCAACCGCTAGTGATTGTACGGATTTAACCGCCATTAAATGACAAGTGGTTACATTTTAAACTGGAAAGGCGCGGTTGGCCGCCCCCGCGGCTGAACGCTAGTGCGTAGGAGCGCTAAGAATTTATAAGTCAGAATATTTCAAACAGTAAAAATAATTAAATCGGTACAGCCGTTCTTAATTAATGCGCTGTTTGTAGATAACAAACATCATTGCATTTTAATTAAATTTATAGAAGACTAGCTTTTACTCTTCATACGTGCCCTTGTTTTCCCGTTCCCGTAGGAATTTCGGGGAATCATCTCATGCTCCCCTGCGGGTTGTAAGGAAGCTACACGCTAAATTTCAACTTTCTATGACCAGATGTTTGTCTGTCATTCACTCATCAGTAACGGAATAATTTTAATTATTTAATCTTAACGTACAATAGTAGTACATGGGCCGACTTAATGCAACAAGGCATTCTCTACCAGTCAATATTAGAATGATTGACATACTGAAGCAATAATATTTTGATTTAATGAAAAATGTATATTGAAAATGTCAATGACGCTATTTAATATATTTTTGCGAATGGTGAGTCTGCGGCTAGACAAATGTTTTTTTTTTATTATTAATTATAATGTGTGATGTCGTAAAGTTCAAGGCATTTTATTTGATTTTAGCAAAACGGTTATTGACTATGTTCTTTCTGAAAAGATTATTTGTTATTATAATCTTAAAAATAGACATGGTTTTTTTCTGCAACAAATTAATTGTATTTTTTATTAATAAACCATATAACCAAGGGTATCCGGGGTCCATTACCAGGCACTGCTCACTGAACAAACATTCCCACACGATAGGTTTAACAGACCTCTGTGCAGAGTATGCAGGGAGGAAGAGGAAACGGTAGTGAACGTGCTTTTTAAGTGCACAAACGTCACCAAGGTATGGTGGCAAACAATAGGAACATCGAATTCGCTTACAGACATCCTGAACACACTGGAAGGACTGATCTGCTTCTGAAGAGAGATTGACTGGTCGGACTGACGGCCGCCATGGCTCACGCAGTGGCCCAACATCAGGACGAAGTGCGGAAACCAAACCCAATAGATAGATCGAAACCAAAGCTATACAAGCTCATCTAAAAAGGACACTAGACAACAACGTATAGTTTATTGTCATAGTGTGCCCTTGTGTCCGACAAAGAACCAAAGTTGTCGACATAGCTCACAGAGTAAGCAAGCTGAAGTGACAATGGGCCAGCCATATTAGCCGTAGAACCGATGACCGTTGGGGTAGACGGATTGGAAAACGTTTGGTAGGACGCCCCTGGCTAGGTGGACCGTTGATTTTCGCAGGGTGGCTGGTAGCCGCTGGAGGAATATTGCCGGAAATTGAGTTGAATAGAGTGCACTAGGAGAAGCCTGTGTCCAGTACTAAATATTTTTTTAAGGTGTTTCAAACTTAAAAAAAAAAAAACAATCCGATATATAACTGAATAAAACGCCTAGTTGGTGAAACAGTTTTTCGCGCAAATATTACTTCTAAAGTTAACAGGAAAAACGATTACTTTGAAAACTTTGAACCCATTAAAACGAACAAATTGCAACGATTGCTTCATTATTACTGTATGTGCTTTACACATGTCATAAATGAAATAATGGCTTCTCTGAAATTGTACTAATGTGGCAAATTGATATTTGAAGATTGCCGAAACTCATCATAACATTTTACTGGATTACTTATTTTGCAAGTATGTAACCATCACGTGCGAACTCGCAACAATTTATGGTATACGTAGAACAATTACACACCAATCCGCAGAAATTGGGTAACCAATAATACAAAATAATTAAATTACATACTATAATTCAATTATGATGTGTACATTATTAAAATGTTATTGTAATGTTTCGATTTAATTTAACGCTTTTAATAGCAAATTGGTGCTTTAAATTAACAACTTAACTTAAAATTATAAGTATGCTCTATAAATAATAATAGTTATTAACCGCAAAAATGATTATTTCGATCGTCATGACAGGATTAGCTTCATAATTTCGTCTAAACAATTAACTAAAAGGCTAACCAATAAAATTAATCTCGCAAATTAATTTCAACCACAAAAAGTCAAAGTTACAACAGCGGCGTAATTGTGAAGAAATAAAAAATGAACGACAATGCTTTTCCACTGATTCTTTCTTCATACTAATTCGACATATACCACTAACATTTAAAAATGAAACCTAAGCGATATAGATATATGGTTAATTTTGAAGTATGTCTGACTACGTGGGATAGGACTTTCTGTTGTGGGCACAGTATTGTAGTCGTGAGAATCAGACTAAGGTTATTAGGTCTCGAAGCAATGTCTAGTTTTTCACAAAGTATGTAAAGGTTGTCCCTGACTTGCAGCAATAACCTGTAATGTAACGTTACAGAGTCGAGCATTACATTAGTGAGGAAAGAGAAACGAGCATCACAGTGCGCAACCTGTAATGTTACAGATTCGAGATAAATGTAAATGTAATAGACCATTGGTTGTCTGAAATTAAATTAAATATTACTTTGATGAGGGAGGAGAAGCGAGCATTACAGTTCGCAACTTGATAATACAATCTATATCTATACTTATTTTATAAAGAGGAAAGATTAGTAGTTTTGTATGTAACGATTAAACTTAAAAACTACTGACCGATTTGAAAAAATCTTTTAGCAATAGATAGCAACATTATTAGGGAGTAACATAGGCTATATTTTATCCCTGTACTCTCATGGAAACGGGAACTACGCAGGTGAAACCGCGTGACGTCCGCTAGTGTGTAATATTTTATTACAACTTGTAACATCAATGCGCACGGCTTTGTCTGACATTATGGAATCAAGCTACGAATGCTCAAAATCGATGTTAATGATACAGTACAGGCGAAAGCTTGTCAAGTAATGCTCAAAATTGAATCTGAAATGTAACACAGGCGTACGCTGAGGGAACACGTAAGGAATTTACATACAACTCTCATCTTTTTAAACTTCGAAAATAAACAACTTAGAGGAACAAAATTATCTAATCTATTATACATATAATATGTAAAGAGTAAACTGTACCTTTTTTTAAAAAAGTGTGCGTATCCATGACTCTGACATATTCCGTTTCTTTTATATCAACGAATTTGTTTGTTTTGCTTGTTCTTTCTTTCTTTAAATTTACATGAAGAATAAGTGGAGAAATCTTATTTACAACACATGCATCAGTGTTTTACGAATAAATATTTGAGATTGAGTTTGAGTGAGCAACTTCAACCTTATTGAGAGTATTTTTTCATTTCACCGTCCTTTTTCATACAATGGCCAGTCCATAAAAAGTTTTTAGTATTAGATCAGTGAGACATTGGCTAAATGTTTTTGCTGAATTGATCATTGTATCGAAGTAATTAAAATACAATTTTCTGTGCCAAGTCTGCTCAGTGCCGTAGCTTCAAAAAGTATTATGTGACTTGACCTTGATAAAGAAATTAATTTGAAAACTGTTTGTGTATAAGCGTCTTGACTATACTTTTGGATTACACAATGTCAAGGAACGTTCGGTTATTGCACTTTATAAACCAGGTAAATACTGAAGGCCATTCTTTATAAGCAAAACCGGCCATTATAAATATTGCACAACAGTCCTCCAACTCCAACTCTCCATAGCTTTTGTAAAAGACAACACAATTTTCTTAAAATTACTAAGGCACTGTTAAACTCTAAACATTAATTGCTGCCATATTTTTTAGGTAAAGATAAGAAAAATACGTTAAATAAATAACGAAGCCGTTGGCAAATTCATTATCAACTGCCAATGTCAGATTACGTGTCAGATCCTCAGCCTTTGAAAGACTATCATATTAGAAAAAGCCTCTCAAAAAGGTTGTCTGTAAGAACGGAAGAGTTTGGACACATTCATTGTGCGTACAGCTAAGCAGTGGAATTCTCTGCCGGAGTCTCTGTTTCCTGATAACTACAACTTGAGAGTCTTTATGTCAAGAAGTATAAGTTACTTCTAGGCAAACGTGCTCCATCTTCGACCACATCTTCGTTTACCATCAGGTGAAATAGTGGTCAAACGTGTGCCAATCTATAGTAATAAAAAATCGTTATAACACTGTATTATTGAAACCTGAAAACGGTTTCTTATAACACGAGTTCAGGCGCAGGGTTCTGACAGTTTTTTGTTTTGTTTAGAACGCAGGTTTTTTTTCAGGTTGCGGAATTGTTGGCAAAAGTTACCGTGGCTCCGAAATGCAAAGGGCATTTGAAGGAACACGGACGTGTGGGTTTTAGTCAACAAAAGTCAGACGCTCGTTCCCTCTGCCTGCTTTGATCAGAGCGGGGGAAGTCATTTGATGATTTCTTATCCAAAAAAGGTGTAATGTAGTATTAAAAAAACTATTTTATTTAACCACCGTAATGGACGATTTTTGAAGACTAGAGGAATCATGCAATTTTCTAGAATAAAAATCTTCAGCTCATCATAGCAACAAAAATCCAAGACAGTTTGTTTTTTTCTTATAATATTGAGTGAACGCGTATATTCTCTGTAAAATCTTGGATGAGAGTGACAATCAGTCAGAATAAGTATTTAATATTCCATCACTCACCATCAGTCATTCGTCATCCAGGACTTTTGGAATTGAGTGACACTTGCATGAGCGTGTAATGGGCGCCATTGATTTACTGCTCTAGACAGTATAGTGTTGCCCGTTAATAAAAGTGGGAAAATAGGCATTAAAGCACAGTCATGTGAATACCTACTTACATGGTGTCCAGGAGCACGTTGACAGAACTGCGTGGTATCAACAAATAAGTGACACTTTACAATCAACAACATAACTACACACAAAATTCAAAACATTGCAAAAAGATTTCCCGTACCGGGAATCGAACCCGAGCCTCCTGGGTGAAAGCCAGGTATCCTAGCCACTAGACCATACGGGAGATACTTATGATAACAATATATTCCATACACAATGTGCAGAATACATTCTGTGACTTCATAGCCATTCAATACAACATCGGTTCTTATAAAATTAATACATTCTAGCTCAGCACTTGTTCAAATAGAAAGTGAACGAAGGTCAACAACCAATTCCGTACTAAATTATAGTTGCTCTATGTCTCTTCTTTTTCTAGGTTTCAATCGATCCTGGAGTAGGATAGCTAAATAATAAAGATATGTGTGTGACCTTGGTGCCGTTTGGGCCGCTGGTGGGCCATTTGTGTTGCTTTTTTTTTCGGCCTACAGCAGCGTCCATATCGTCTTTTTTAATAATATTTTGGATCGCCACACGACTAATAGGTACAGTTGCACCGAAAAAAAAACACGTTTATTGAAGGATATTTTTTGAAAGTTTGCTTTTCAAAATGTCAAGGACAAAATTTCAATACGTAAGGCATGATACACACTGTTTCGGGTCGGCATTAACTGGCTCACCTGGGAAGCACCTGGGTGGTAAAATCGAAGATGATGATACTAGCTTTCTCCCACGACTTCGTTCCCTTCGCCTATCTAACGGGAACCGATTATTTATCTGGAATAAAATAATAATACGTCACACAGAGGCAGTGAAGCTTTTTATTAGTCAAATTATTAACTACTGACGCAAAAACGACGGGGTGTTATAAGTTTGACGTGTCTGTGTGTGTCTGTCTGTGGTATCGTAGCTCTCGAACAGAAAGGTGAATTAGTCTGGAGTGTTTGTAGCTGTGTTTGATGGAAATCGGTCCAAGATGGCCCCCACCAAAAATGGCGGATTACATATTTTTTTACAGCTCCCTCCCTCAATATGAATATCAAATGAAAGGGCTTGGCTAGTAGAATTATGGGATGAGGAATATTAACTAACAAAATCAAAATTTAGTTTAAAAAGCGTGAAATAAAAATTTATTTAAAAAAACTGTCGGGGTTTTTAAATTTTAAGTTTTGTTTTTTTCTTTTGTTGGTAGACATAGCCCAGAGCGCCGGCAGATTGAAGTGGCAGTGAGCAGAACAGGTGGTCGATGGGACCAAAAAGTTCTGGAGTGGTGACCGCGTACTGGTCGACGCATCGTCAAAAGGCGTCCCACAAGGTGAACCGATGACCTGGTGAAGGTTGTGGGTAGCCGATGGATGCGAGAAGCGCAAGACCGGTCGTTGTGGCGATGCTTGGGGGAGGCCTATGTCCAGCAGTGGCCAAGAGGCCTATGTCTTTCGGCTGATATGACGATGATGATGAATGAAATTTGCCAATCAAAAGTCAAATGATATGCCACCTGTACATTGGCTTCGGGTCGAAATCATTCAGTGCCCAAAACGTGCAAGCCTGATATTAGAAACTTGAAAAATTAAAAAGATTATTTTAATTAATCGTTTGGGATAATTTATTAAAATTACATTTCCATAAATGCATATAAAGTAAAGCAGTGACGTTTATAAATCTTTGTAATAAAAAAAGTAATACGAAAACTCATCTCTTATTTAATTTGGCATCATTGAATATTTTAAAAGCTTAGCATATTTACTGTTTTGGACAAAAACAACTTTTGCATAATTATTATTTATTAAAAACAGACGTAATAATTTGAAGATATAATTATTTGAATTCTATAGAGTTCACGGTTAAGCACGATTGTATAAGTAATCTTGTAATTAATGTTCTAGGTCAAGTTCTGAATACGTAACTCTGAAATGGCTTCAAGGCCGGAAAAAATATAAAAATAACCAATAATTTTGTTAAAAAAATCTAAATTATAGGTTTAATTTTCTAACCTACTCATTAAAAATAATAACATGCGATATTATTTTTATTTTATTATTACCGTTTGCTCGAGACTTCGTACGCGTATATTATATCCCATTTTTACCGTCCCCGTAAGAATTCTGGGACGAATTATGCATTATAAACCTTCCTCTTGAATCACTCTATCTATTGATGAAACACTGCATTAACATCCGTTGCGTGTTTTAAAAGAAATAAACATACAAACGAAAACAAACTACTTTTTTATTCTAGAAAATAAAATATTAACATTATAATTTATTTTCGGTATATTACGCCACAATTGCAAAAAAAATGACACGATTCATGCCAATTAGCATAAAATTATCTAACACATAGTCGTTTATTATTGTGGTTTACCAACCAAATATATCTTTCATAGTAACAGTTACGCACTGAATTAATCGCTATTTGAACCGAAAAATCGAAATCGAACTGTACATCACAAAAAACAACAAAAAAAAATTAAGACTTTTGAATTATCGAAAGAGGATCGTCAAGATTAAAACATTACTCAGTAGCTACACTCAATTTGGTTCAATGGACACAATCACGATTTTAAAAACGGCAAATGCATATTTGACACAATTGGACACTTTCTAAAACAAAAAAAAAACAACCTATAAATATATATTACAAAAAAAAAACACTCAATTCTAACGCATTTTCCTCTCAACCTTCACTTACAACTAGTAAAAATCTAATTAAAGATTGCAATAGACCAGTAACACGTGCTGGTGCGTGCCAGTGACATTCAAATAATTAAAGATCACTAAAACGGAGCGTAATAGCGGACTGAGAAGGTTCGGCCTCGATTTGGTAGCTGGTTCCGTACGATATGACAGTTACATTTGTGTTGACGGATGGTGTGCATCAAGATAAAATTGGTTTGAGGAAAAGGTTTGAAGGAAAGTCTGTGTGCACAGTCCCTTATAATCTGAGCGCCTATTCTAAAGTGAGAGACACACTGGTCCTACGTACGTAACGTATGCAACGGTTTTGTATCGTATCGTATGTTGCGTTGCATACGATAAGTGTGTCTCTACTGCATAGTTTTTCACACAAAATCAATAATCCAGTATCGTAATGCGGTGGAGGAGAATGAGACAGCAGCACACCTGCTTCTAAGCTGCCCGGTAGTCGCGGATTACAGGGCAAAGTACTTCGGAAACCCAGGTACCCTCTGCGAGATAGTTGGTAACACCAAGGCGTTGCTGGCCTTCCTTGGGGAGCTGGGGTGGATCGAATGACGCATTTGTCCCACCTGCACGCAAAATACGCGCTTAGTCGTGGAGTTGCGGAAACCAGCCCGATTTACATACATACATACATATATCGTAATGCGGTGCATACGTTGCGTACGTGGGACCAGTTTGTCTCTAGCTTAATCATTTTTAAGCAACGTTCGCATTCGCATGTCAATTGCAATCAAAAATATGTGAACATTGAGGACCCAGATTGGGAAGCAGCGTTGACAGCGCCCCAGCCGCACTCAACTACTTCGGCGCCAGCCGCCGTGATTGGGGGCCAAAATACCACCGGCTGTCGAGCACCAATCCCAGGTACTTCATGATGGAGTCGACAGCGATACGGGATAATGAAGATTATGTCAAAAATATTCGCAGTTTTATTAATGATTACTTTATAAATATTTTACGTTCACATATTGACATTCGGTCTACGATTGGAAAACCCACAGAACATCAGTCTATACGGTAAACAAACAAACGGAATCGTGACACAAATTATATTAGATACAGGTTGTTAATTAGCAAACAGTTTTATTTACTTTAATTCAATGAGTGGTGAAGTCAAGTTTATGAAATTACATAATTTCATAGACTTGACACAGCGGATGACAATAAAATGTACCTACTATATAGGTTAACAGAAGAACGCTTAAAGGGCATAAAGTAATTGTTAGAAAAAAAAATACAAAAATACACAAATAAATACATAATACTTTTTAGGGTTCCGTACCCGAAGGGTAGTAAAAGAAACCCTATTACTGAGCCTCCACTGTCCGTCTGTCCATCCGTCCGTCAATCCATCCGTTCGTCCGTCCATCCCGCCGTCCACCCGTCTGTCTGTCAGCGGGTTGTACCTCAAGAACCGTAATCTATTGCTACTATAAGAACACTTTTTTTTTGGTTTTTGATACGGAGCCCAACGTGTGAGAGTATGACTCGGGCTGGTTCGTGTTATTTAGGGCTTCGTTTACTTAATCAAACACCAACATTATTACACAGTGTGACTACCTGCCTATATTAATATAAAAACCTTTTTAACAAAAAAATTAAACCTCCAGAAAACCTGAAAAGGAAAAAATAAATAAACCTTTTTACAAAAAATTAAATTTCTGAAGTCGGTGTTTTTTATTGTTTCTTCATACCGACTTCCGAAATTGTATTTTTTGTAAAAAAGTTTTTTTGCTTTCCGTTTTTTCAGTTTTAATTTTTTTTTTTAAACTTTTTTGATTTATAATTTTTGGTGACTATAATCTACTAATTACTACAAGCTTACATTTTTATTACTTTTCAAATAGCTAACTACCTTTCTTTAGCTATTAACTGATAGATAATCCTACTGTAACTACTATTTGTTATATAAAATTAATTATTTAAAAAAAACAGGCTTTATATACCAACATGGGGAGGCCTACAAAAAATGCTACACAGCTTAGCATCAAATTGTATGAACAATAAATCACTCCTGATTTCTCACCCTTTGGGTTGGAATTTTTTTTTTCAATTTTATTTGCGACCAATTTTGGGGTATACTCGATCTAATAAAAAACAATGATCAAAATCGGACTCCGCAAAAATTTATGCGTGAATCATACATTAAAAAAAATATTTAAAATAATTATACGCGTCGACTTGAGAACCTCCTTCGTTTTTTCGCCGGTTGAAAATTAAATTAAAGTTTTTGACGCCATATTTTAGTTAAGAGATTTTATTTTCTATTTTAAGGGTATATAGTTTATTATTTAAATATGATATTCATAAACCTATATTATAATATGTAATCTACTGAGTTTTTATGCATTTTATTATATGATTATAAATTATAAAAATGTACTGAAATTTTGTTTTATGAACTATTTTGCTTTGGGAAATTCAAAAAACCTATTCGTAATTATTTAACCGAAAGAAGTTATGTCATATAAATATAAAATATCTTTCAATGTTACAGATATTCGATAGACACCTATCTTTTTTTTTTTAAGGATGGGCTATCGTCAAATGACTCCTTCCGCTCTGGGCGAGGCGGAAGGGAGTGTCAGACTCTTACTGACTAAAACCCATCCGTGTTCCTCCTAATGCCCTTTGCGTTCCAGGGCTGCGGCGTCTCTTTCGAACGGATTCCGCACCCCGGCAGGCACTGGCCCTAGCGGGTCCCGTCTCCTATGCTGACAACTTAGTTTCTTGAGGCGCACGTGGAACACAGCGCGCCGCCGACCCGGGTCTGATTCTGATCGGACGGCGAGCCACCCAATGCTCGCCGTCCGCAGGCCCGCGCCTATGGTGGCCGGAAATCGCATCTGTCTACTATAAATATTTTAGGTTAAAAATTACTGAAATACTTAATAGCTATTAACCAGTTTATACTTCAGAAATAGAAATGCAACGTTCGAGAGCACATTTTTAAAAAGTTAGCAGTAGTATAATTGTCACAGGGTGTATTTTTTAATCATTATTTGTTGGTATCAACAGTTGAAGTATATTTGTGTATTAGTTATTTAATTTGAATTTATATTCTAGTATTTTATTGTATTCATATTTTACATGTCTTATCTATCTTTGCACCATTTAAAATATTAATCGCATTTCTGTTTATTATTTTTTTTCATATTGCACCTACCACTATTATTTTCTGCATCGCCCAAAGGTTGATTGGTAAAGAATAACTTCGGCGTTAAGTCCGCCTCTGTGCCTATGTACATAGGCACATGTGTGCGTAATATATTAAATAAATAAATAAATTAATGTACAATTTAATAATAAATTGGAATAAATACCATCACTTCCACAAAAGATCTTGAACTATGTATTAGGTTTGTGTCGTGTTTGCCCAGGAGGCCAAAAATTTTTGATTTAATTTGTGTTATGGTAATTTTTGCAAATTTTTAAATCCGGTTTCTCCAAAAGTTGTATTTTTTAGCGTAGTGGTTTTATATTAATTTAATTAAACCTGATTCACCACCAAAACAGGAGAAATTTCACAAACTATGTTCAAAGTGTTTTTTCTTTTTCTTTAAAAAAACTTAAAATAGCTCTCTGTTTAAAAATCTGCCTTAAAATCGGTTTATTCATTTGTACGAGCAAAGTCTTCAAAGTTTGTGTGAAATACCGTCATCTGCCTAAACTTTTCCCAAATATATTGGGGTCGGCTCCCAGTCACATCGGATTTAGCTGAATACAAGTATTTCACTAATAATGTACTTTAGTAATCGGGTTTTAAGCTTTTTTAGTCAAAAGTAGTTCTACAATTTCTTAGTTTAAAATAAAGTTTGCCTAAAAAACAATTCTTTTAATTGAATCTGCAATTATAAAAGCCCACAATTCACTTTTATTAAATCACATAAAATTAAGACAAAGAAAGGAAAATTTCTTAATAAAAAATTAAAGAGTACGGACACAAACAATGCGTAATGTTCTCTGGGCGTGGAACGAGAAAATTGCCCTTACTTTGCTTTAACCGCTACTTAGCTTGTACTAGGAACAGCGATATACTATACTTAAATATTCCTTTGTCTACTTGTAAAGTTATGAAGTGCTTATTTTCAGAAGAAACGGTAGCTGGTTGAGCATTGCGATTTTTTTTTCTTAAGTGTCACCGCAGTTTTGGAACGCAAAGGGCATTAGGAGGAACACGAATGAGTTTTATTTAGTCTGTAAGAGTGTGACACTCCCTTCCGCGTCGGCCAGAGAGAAAAGGAGTCATTTGATGATTTCTCATACTTGAAAAAAAGCCGGTTGAGCAGTCTTAGAATGAATTATATCGGAAATTGTCGGATAATCCCGTGAGTGAGATGTTTACCAAATAGCTATGCCAGGTGTTGATGCTTGAGAGCTTGATCCTAATCGATGTAGTGATAAAGTTGAAAGTCTTTTAAAGATATCTGACAATTTTTTCAAAGAGTTTTATATGTTGGGTCTGTACAAAATTTTGTAGTATGATTTAGCTGCATAACGAGATCCTTCGAAGCTATTGGTCGAGGGTTGAAGCTATTAAGCTTTTGGCTTATATAATTATCATAATGATGATTGGCTTTTGAGGCAATCCAGCGGAACCCTAACTGTGTAGGTTAGGAAAAACACCATGGACACGGTCTATGCACGTGTAACGAAATATCGTGTTCATTGATATTAGAAGATTGCTCAACTTCTGTAATAACCTTCATCCATTTAATATCCCTTCACCTATTATCATTATTCTTAAGTTTATGTACAAAGCTAAACACAGGTTCTGCGGTTTTCTAGGCCTTTTACCGATCCAATTTGAAGGAATCACTACAAAGAGGTGTTTTTTCCAGAATGACCATGGAGTGCGGGTTGCTACGGGAGTAGTTATTTTTTATTTTTTTATTTGTGATGGGTTTGCTCTTAACTCTAGTCTAAA
The DNA here is from genome assembly GCA_950371165.1 of Lacanobia oleracea. NCBI lineage: Eukaryota > Metazoa > Arthropoda > Insecta > Lepidoptera > Noctuidae > Lacanobia > Lacanobia oleracea. The sequence continues at coordinate 3,369,848 of OX493390.1, read as the reverse complement.
ACAGAGATGACAGAGACAAAGTCTATGATGGAGCGAGCTTACTCAGAAGGAGCCTGTTCACTCTTTACTAGTTTTAAATTGATTCTCACACAGCGCTGTGGCTCCATCTCACTCACGAGTGTCAGCAATATGCTGAGCAATCACCGTTTTAACATTAACATTTTTTTACATATAAGTTCATATGTTACAAACACAGCATTAGTAAGGTTGTTAGTTGTACATAAAAATAAGTAAAATATTTTACTTTAGACACTCTCACCAGGGCCGACCCACCAATTTAAACTGGCGATGGCGGCATGTTCGAGGGAGCCTTATTCCTCCTTGCTCGGTTTATATGAGAACACTCTTACTAGAATTATATGTATTTGAGTCCATGTGACAGGACTGGGCATATAATTTGTACAAGACTGGGCATATGATTCATGAGAGGACTGGGCATATGATTCGTGACAGGTCTGGGCATATAATTCAAAAGTTTTGTGCGGATATGACGTTTTTTTCATCTTTCTATACAACGCATTAAAACGATAATTCGATATTTTTAAACCTAAGTGCCCCAAGTCTTCTATTTTTTATAAATTCGCAATTCCAACACGATCTCATTGTCATTTTGCTAAACGTTCGTAATCTGCTAATTCATAATGTTCGATCACTGGTCGGTCAATGATCTCGTAATAGAATCGTGGTAGAAGGACTTTTTCGTATTGCCATTATTATAAAATTGATTGATTGACATGATTTTCGAAAAACAACTACTAACGAACATTAAGTCATTAAGTTATGCCAGATTTCTTTTATGTATATATTTTTACATATTACTAGCTGACCCGCGCGGCTTCTCTCCCGTCAACTGGTTACCCTACTACCCTACCCTACCTACCCTACCCTACCCTATCCTACCTACCCTACCTACCCTACCCTACCTACTCTACCAGACCTACCCTACCCGACCTACCCTACCCTACCTACCCTACCCTACCTACTCTACCCTACCTACCCTACCCTACCTACCCTACCCTACCCTACCCTACCCTACCTACCCTACCCTACCCTACCCTACCCTACAAAAAAAAAATAAAAAAATAGATAGTAGCCGATTCTCAGACCTACGCAATATGCACACAAAATTTCATAAGAATCGGTCAAGCCGTTTCGGAGGAGTACGGGAACGAACATTGTGACACGAGAATTTTATAAATAAGATTTGTTCATGCATGAGATTACCATTCTATGCCATTTCTTTCAATGGAGTGTCAGTGGTCGACCATTGGAAAGTCATAATGATGCTTTTATATTAGCAGATTACCAAACTTGTCAAAATCAACAATTATGAAATCAGTGATAGACCATTCTGACACTATTGTAATAGCAGACTTGAGGCCCTGTACACTTCAACCGGCAGTTCTCGCGGCTGCAACTGAGAAAGATGGAACATCTCAGTAAAATTTGTTTAACGAGTATAACGGCGACGCGAGGCGTGGATGTAAAGGGCGCCACCTTAATACTTTGCCTGTCTGTAAAATAGAACGCAGGACCTCGTGTTCACCACTAACACTTGCTACCACTGGACTATTTAGGTGAGCTATCAATTATAAATGTATATCAAAGGGTCTAGCGACCTAAACAAGGTCACGTGTTATTTAAATCCAAAATATGTCGAAATGAACAGCGTATTAATAAATTACATTAATCATATTTTATTATGCCTATTGCAAAAGATATAATGACTTCAATCTATTTTTACCTGAACCTTGATCAATGAATTCCATGAGATTATTATTCAACAACTTAATAGGCTCACGATTTTCTTCTATAATACGATTCGATGTTGCCCTTGAAGAAAATAAAATCGATTCATGGTAAACTTGATGATCAGGTTAGAAATACAAGATCCATTTCTAACGAAAAGATACATTACCTATAGTAAAAAAATAATGTATTTTTATCAAACTACGTCGAAGCAAAATAAGGGTTAATATTTGCCCGGTATGCATGTTTCTTTGATCCCTAATAACTTCTAAACTATCTTAAGATCGGCCTCCAGTTAAGGCGCAGATATCCCTCAGTAGCAGATTATAAAATGAGAATCACGTCTAAACGGCTATTCGTAATTTATTGGTAAAAATACATGTTACATTAATCAATTTTTTTAATAATTTGATGTATGAAAATTTTGATTCTTATTCGTTTAACATAGTGTAATTAATTTATAACATCCGCGTTAAAGTGCTTACATAAAGAAACAGGATTCCGGTACAGACGAGCCTGTGCGGTTCGGTACCGATCGGTGTAGGTTTAACCAGCATAAAAAATAGGTAAAACTGCCCTTATTGACAACCATTTCGTTCGGTTCGTCAATCATATGGCTCGGTTCGGATAAACCAGGAAATATTATAATCACTTACTTACGCGCTCATTTGTTAAGAATCAGGTTTAAACATATCAGTGCCGAACAGTGCCGACTACCTGGACCGAGCCACATGACCGACGAACCGAACGATATGGTTGTCAATACGGACAGTTTCACCTGTTTCTTTATGCTGGTTAACCCTGTACCGATCGGTACCGTCTCACACGGGGCCGTCTGTGCCGGAAACCTGTTTCTTTATGTAAGCACCCTTAGACATAACTATGTCAAACATGGACATAAAAAAGGCAATTGGGCCAAAACCGCCCAGCGTATTTTAAGAAAATGGATACTATCTCAATTTAATTATCTATATTTCATTATACAACTATTTTTTTGAAGTCATAGAATAATAAGGAATATACAAAAACTACTGAATTTTGGATCACGCCGGTGTGAAACGTGTGCGCATTTTTTTTTCCAGAAGGTCGCTGGCGTATGTCGTCGCCTTAAACCGGATTTAGATGAATCTGGTACCAAAGTTTCTGGCTTCTGATAATCCGTAGGTAACGACTGCCAAAGATTCACAAATAACAGCTAGGATCAACATCATGTCTAGGCACTTATGATTCTTAAATAATCCTTAAAGATGTTTACATTTCCTGTAAAGTTTTTGAATGTTTTGTATTAAATACGAAATGTGAATTTAGTTGTGTGAAAGTTTAGATATTTTGTTTTACCTTTTTTTGGAAACTGTGTTGTGTTGTTCACACCCTTCCTTTCCATTCTGTTTTTTAGAAGTAGCATAACTAACATAGTATAATCAGCCTATAAAGTTCTCACTGCTGGGACACAGGCATCCTCTTGGTGAGAGGGAGTGGGCCGTAAACCACCACGCGGGCCCAGTGCGGGTTGGTAAATGTCACATGTCTTCGAGTTTTTGGTTCTAGGATATGCCGGTTTCCTCACGATGTTTTCCTTCACCGTTTCGAGAGCAGTTGAGATGAAATAATTTACACAAAGTAAAGCGCCTGCCTGGGTTCGAACCTACAACCTACAACTCGTAAGTCGTAGTCATTACCACCGGACCACCACTGCTGCTACTACTCCTCTACTTTTAAGGCCTGTGCCTCGAGTTTTGCGGGCAGCGGGGCGGCGGCGGCAACAACAGCGGGCAGATCGCGCGGCATTATAGCGGCCTAGTATTGTGTTCGTGGTTGTGTCATCGAGATATTTGTTTTCGTTCGCGAACAAAATGTCTGAACAACGGTGACATAATTTTTTTTATTCAAATTTATTCTTAACGCTTGATTTATTGTGGGCAAAAGAAGAAAATAAATTGCACAACACTGCAATGCAGACGCGCGGGCGGTCACCGCTCGACTGGAGTGCAACGCTCCTTGCCCGCCCTCGCACCGCTGCCACGCCGCTCTTTTCGAGGGTCGGTCTATTTGATTTTACACATTAGATACTGCTGCTTCCGCACCGCTGCCGCCGCCGCCCCACTGCCCGCGAAACTCGAGGCAGAGGCCTTAGGAGTGATGACTTTTATTTAGTTGCCTTAGTCTCACATGCTATTTTTTTATTCAGTTTGTATACGCCGTAAGTCATCTATATTCCATAGTGATTTAGGCGTTTGCCTTGTGATCCGCTGGTCGTGAGTTCGATTCCTACGGGAATAATACTTTGGGTTGTTTCCAGTTTGGCTAGGACATAGCAGGCTTGAATCACCTGATTGTCTGATAAAAAGATGATACCGTTCTTTGGAAGGCACGTATAAGTTGGTCTCGGCCGATAAACGGCGGTCGTCAAATAATCCAGAGACCCAGTCAGAGGCCCTTGAGGCGGTTTAGAAACTCTGAAACTAGAGTGTCGGGTCTATAGGGTCGTAAGACCTTACTGTCCACACGATAAAAAGAAGAAAATCCATAGTGATAAATATAAAAATACAAATAATAAATAAAATATCAATAACGAATTATAAATATTAACATATTATATATTACACTTGACAGCTCAAATAGATGTGGCTTGCATAATATTTTTTGCATATTATGCATTAAATCAGTTAGCTGTAGGCATCTTTAAAATGTATTCAATAGTTTGTTTATACTCTTTAGCTGAACTTGATTTACGAAATCGATGTGGACAGGTTATTTATTTACTTTGATAAATAATATCCTGATTACATTTACCGAGTAGAATGGTGAGACAGTGCCTTCAGGCGTGCGCTCGGTATTTGTAAACAAAATCCGAGTGCTCGGCCGAGCGCTGTCCGTGAGAGTCACTTGGACTATCCCTCTACTCCTCGCATTGTCTCGCTCGCTCACTCGATGGATCTAAACACGGACTCGGCATGCAATCGGCGACCACTCGCCACTCGTTACATACACGCTATTTTTTCCCGCGAATTAAAATCATGCAAAATGTTTTGTATGTAAACAATTCTGTAAGTTCTTACACTCGTACTTGCCAGGAGAGGCAAAAGTAAGTTAGTGGATTTACTAATCTCTTTTGTCCAATCCACATCAGGGTCACTTGTACCGGGTTTTAAACTGAACTGACTGAATGCTTTGCCGCAACTTCAAAAATACGTGTAAACACTCGGTCGCATGCACAACAACGGTCGCGTGACATATGATGAGTCAGGGTGTGAGGATCCAAAACTTGGCCAATTTATAAACCAATATGAATTTTTCAATGTCATAGAAATTTGATCTTACATACCGCACACACTTACACAATTTTGTTAGGAAACCTGAAATAGTCAACATACCTAGAAGTATAATGACTAAGCAGTAGTCAAAGCAGGTCAATGAAGAAACGTTATAGAGGAACAATTTTCTAGTAAATAAATAAAAGGAGACATACAGATTAATCAGTGGTGAAATTATTCGTATAATGTTTTCAAGTTTGCGACATTTTTCTTGACTGAACTTAAAGAAGTTATTATAGCTATCTGGAAACACAGGCTCCGGTACATATTCACTTTTTGGTTATACGCACAAGGGATTCACTCTTTGGTTATACGCACAATGGTTGGTTATACGTCTTTTAATAAACAACTCTATGCTATAGGAGTCACTGACAGCCCGCTCATTCACCTCTATGCAGAGCCTGCATAGAGGTGAATGAGACAGCAGCACACCTGCTTCTAAACTGCCCGGTAGTCGCGGATTACAGGGCCAAGTACTTTGGAAACCCAGGTACCCTCTGTGAGATAGTTGGTAACACCAAGGCGTTGCTGGCCTTCCTTGGGGAGCTGGAGTGGATCGAATAACACATTTTTGTCCCACCTGCACGCAAAATACGCGCTTAGTCGTGGAGTTGTGGAAACCAGCCCGATTTACATATATTACATATACGCACAATGAAAGTATTCGAAGTAGTATCTAGAATTGATAGATCATTTTATAACTATGTCAATTAAATAGCAAACTGAAGGTCTAGATAAAATCTAGCACTCATAAATCTTTAGTCTTAATTATTTATTAATTTAAACGATACGCATTAAAAAACCTCTTTGAAAGAATTGAGCAATTACGTTGAATAGCCTGCTAGCGAAACTAACATGCTAGATTTCGGATGTTGACAACAGAAAATCTGATAAGAGTAATTTAATACCTGGGTTTCATACAGACAAAACTTGCAAAACCTCTGGAAAATTAATTTTGAGGATGAAAAAGTTGCTCGTCCTTACTTTTAGTACAAGTCAATAAATGTATGTGGGTCAATGACCGTAGAGAACTGTAGTAATGAAAAACGGTTCATAATCATAAGGGAAGGGTCTTAAAACTTTATTGCAAGTTTATCTGGCGCCAATCATAGCTTACAAGTGGCGAAAATTTTGTTTTAGGTTTTACATATTACATAAGTTATATTATTTTCTTTGTAATAATACTCTCTACTCTCAATTTTGGCCCTTACACAGAGGCAAAAGCTCAAGTGGCTGCAAAGAAGTTGAGGATTCTAGCAAAGATGAGACGGTACTTCACGCCGGAACAGCTGCTCAAACTATATCAAGCGCAAGTTCGATCGTGTATGGAATACTGCTCTCATCTTTGGGATGGATCTGCCAGATACCAGATTGATGCCTTTGAGTCAATCAAGAAACGAGTCAACAGGATCATCGGCAATGAGAGGCTCGTCGCGATGAAGCTCCAAAGTCTTGAACATCGACGACGAGTTGCTAGCCTGTCGGTATTTTATCGGTTGCATTTTGGGGAATGTGCGACGGAATTGCATAATTTAATTCCGCCAAGCCCGTTCCATCACCGGACCACAAGACGAACGGCGATGCGCCACCGGTGCATGGTGGACATCCCACCCATACGCACAAAACGTTTTGGGAACACATTCATAATGCGTACAGCTAAGGAGTGGAATTCCCTGCCGGAGTCTGTGTTTCCTGATAGCTACAACCTGGGAGTCTTTAAATCAAGAGTGAATAGGTTATTTCTAGGCAAGCGTGCTCCATCTTCGACCACATCATCGCTTACCATTAGGTGATATAGTGGTCTAACGCGTGCCTATCATTAGTAAAAAAAAAAAAATACTTTGCTTGTAATATTGTATAAATGGCAGTTCTTCTAAATCAACCGACAGATGTGTTGCTGAGGAGTTCGCTGCGCTACTTCTACTTCCCAGCTGAAACACTAGGAAGTCATGCTGGCGGTGCGTTTTTAGGGACTGTCCTGACACTCAGTGTAATTTGAATAAATTACTTTAGATTTAGATTTTCTATCACACTGGTAGCCCACACCCTGAAAAAGGACTTAGAAGACTTTCATTTAAGGAAAATATTCCTTCGGGATAATAATATTCGCCAGCACGAATATTAAGCGCAGGCAACACCGCTGGCAAGTGCTAGTTTATATATAATTTAAGGGCTGAATATGAGGATTGATGTTATTTGTCTTCAAACTGCAAGATTATGAAATTAAAACAAATGAGATTGAATTGTTAAGCGTCATTATATTCATCTTCCAAACCACAAGAATAATATTATAACTACCTACGTTCGGAAACACGCATTTAAATGCCATCTGTGTAGGTAACGGTTACAAAATAAATGTTACAAAACTGACATTGACCTTAACAAAACCGCTTACTCTAACTTTATACATTATAGCATTACTGCTATCGAAGTTTATATAGTTATACTATTTCTCGAGAAAAATATCAGCTGTTTCATACAAAGTGCAATATTTGAAAATGTATGAAAAAGCTGATATTTTTCTCGAGATTTCGGGGTTTTCTCAAAGTAAAAGTTGCTTATAATCATGATTGTGTACTTTCACTGTCTAAGAGGTTGCTGGTGTTTTACAAATAACTCTGTATAAGTTAAAGTTAAAGAGGGATTTGCGATGTTAAGGTGAATGCTCCAGGGTAGCCCGCGAAATTCAAATATTTTTATGTTTTTTTTGCGATTTGCCGGTCAGTGTGAAGCTGTATGTGGACCAAATGCGATCCGCGACCGTAACGCGTATTTATCTAAAGAATTATAACCATTTTAATCATCAATATAGCCCTCTAAGTTCATGTAGTTCGAAAGAATGATTATTTCTGAAATATTCATTCTTTCGAACTACATGAATTTTTGTTTTTTTGTAGTTGTTAGATTGGCACAACTGTTTTCCATTTTGGCGCGGAGTTTGAGTTGCATCTGTTATTTATATTAAATACAGTGCTGGTTTTAGTAATATCATATATAGTGTGTATTGCGAATTTCATAATGGTTTGTCTTCTACCTGGCGTTAATCCCGGCTATTGCCAGGGTCCGCCTTCCTACTTAGCTTCCTCCACTTTGCCCGATCTTGAACATCCTTCTCAGTTAGGCCATTGGCTCTCATGTCGGACTTAACGAAGTCCAACCAGCGCTTGCGAGGGCGACCACGGGACCTAGCCCCAAGAACAGCCATATTCATGCATCCCCGACCAACGTACTCCATAGGGCGGCGCATGATGTGGCCATACCATCGCAGACGACACTCTTGCAGTTTTTCCCCCACGTCACGGACACCAAGACTACCTCTGATGAAAGAGTTGCGTATCACTCATCCACCTCAGCATCTTCATCTCCGTGACGCGAAGCTCCTGGGTGTGTCTGCTTAGTGCTGGCCAACATTCACCTAGTCTCAGACCACCGTTTTCAAGCGTGTCCTTCCAAATGTTGACTTTGCGCTCAAGATGGGCTTTGTTCTGATTAACGAGGGCGATGTCATCGGCATACATCATTAGCCATGGGGGCTTATCTTGGTTGTTTGCCGTAACTACATCGAGCACTACGTTAAACAAGAACGGGCTAAGAGCCGAGCCTTGGTGAACGCCAACAGATATTGGGAAGCCATTCGATTCACCAACAGCGGTCTGGACAGAGGACACGGAATCGCGGTACATGTCTCTGATAATGTCAATATAGGCCTCGGGAACGCCTTTGAAGCGCAGTGCCCACCAGATGGACTGCCGAGGTATACAGTCGAAGGCCTTCTGCAGGTCTAAAAAGGCCATATGCAAAGCTCTCCTTTTCTCTCTGTAAGCCTCAGCCAGATTCCGTAAGGCGAATACTGCGTCCATGGTGCTGTTACCCGCCCGGAAGCCATATTGACACTCAGAGACAGTACACTCGCTACGGAGCCGTGTGTCAATGATGCGCTCGAAGAGCTTCATGGTGTGGCACATGATCTTGATACCGCGGTAGCTACTACAATCCTGTACGCTATCTTTGCCTTTGTATACAGGGATAATCAGGCTAAATCGTCACTGGTTCGGCATTTCCTTGGTGATCAGGATGCGGTTAAAAAGATCCGTCAGAAGGTCCACGCCATGTGGGCCCATCGCCTTCCACACTTCAATTGGCACATTGTCAGGCCCGACCGCTTTCCGGTTCTTCATGTGGCGAAGAGCAATGGTTTGTCCATTATGAAATTCTCAATATGAAATTCGCAATATCGAACAAAGAGTTTGTCTTTAATTTTGCATCGCCAATGGAATTTCGTGTTCGGAATCACTGAAAATGTTACAGAAGGCTTACGGTGAAACGACTTTATCAAAAACTCGTGCTTTTGAGTGGTTCAAAGCGTTCAACAGCGGTCGAGATGTGATGGAAGATTTGCCTCGCTCTGGTAGGCCGTCAACGTCTGCAACTGAAGTTAACATCGCAAAAGTGAAGGAAATAGTGACTGAAAATCCCCATTCAACTCTGAGAGAGATAGCCGCCGAACTTTCTGTATCTCACGAGTCCATCCGTACCATTTTAACTAATCATTTGAGTATGAAACATGTTGCTGCTCGGCTAGTCCCAAAAGATCTGAATTTTCTCCAAAAACTCAATCGCATGAAAGTCGCTGAGGACATGCTAGAACGAGTCAGTTCAGACCCAACATTCATGAAACGTTGTTATGGTGACGAGACGTGGGTTTACGAGTTTGACATGCAAACTAGTCAACAAGCTTTGGAGTGGCGCCTTCCAACTGAACCGAAACCGAAAAAACCACGCCAAAGTCGATCAAAAGTCAAAGTCATGTTGACTGTTTTTTTTGACTATCGCGGTGTTGTGCACTCTGAATTCTTACCGGAAGGTCTAACGGTAAATAAAGAATATTATTTGAGCGTTATGCGGCGTTTAAGAGAGCAAATTCGACGAAAACGGCCAGGTTTGTGGAAAGAAAATTCTTTGATTTTGCACCACGACAATGCGCCTTCGCACAAGGCTATCATTGTGAACGAACTTTTAACCAAACACTCAACAAATACCATCCAGCAACCACCATATTCACCAGATATGGCTCCTGCTGACTTTTTTCTTTTTCCTAAACTCAAATTACCACTTCGTGGCACCCGTTTTCAATCGATAGAAGACATAAAGGAGAATTCGCGGCGAGAACTGAACTCAATTCCGGAAGCAGCGTTTAAAAAATGTTATGATGAATGTATTATTCGTTGGCGCAAGTGTATCGTTTCTAAAGGAGCATACTTTGAAGGTGATAAAATAAATTTGGATGAATAACAAACATTTTGTGTATTATTGATCTTTTCCCGGTACTTTCTTGACAGAGTAGTATAATTAGAAGGACTGAGTAGAAAAGAATAAAACATTTATTATTTTGTAACATATCATTTATTAGACTATCCGTAACGACTGCCAAAGATCTACAAATGACAGCCGGGACCAACGGCTTAACGTGCTTTCCGAGGCACGGAGGAAACTCGCTATGTTAAGATGGTCACCCATCCACAGACCAACCTTGGCAAGCGTTGCTTATCCTTGAAGATCGACCCGTGCGGCTGTTATTATCTAGCCACGAGCTCCTCAATAGATAATAAATAAAAATATAGTAAAAAGATCATCATCAGCCGCCTAGCCTTTTCCCAACTATATTCGGATCATAGTAGAAGTACATGTATAAATATGAGTTATAATATCAACGACGTAGGATGACAAATATATATTAAACTTTGACCTTTGAATTCCATTAAATTGATTTACAATAACCAATAAATAGTATGAGATTTGAATGAGCCTATTAGTAAAAATGATTAAAAAAAACCCTTTAGATTTTTTGTGGCACAAAAATAACTTACTGAGTTATTAAGGAGCTTGCACGCTTGCCCCTTTTTTAATATCAAAACAGCAATTACTATTTAGAGATTTTACTTTTTAGGGTTCCGTACCCAAAGGGTAACAACGGAACCCTATTACTAAGGCTCCGCTAGCCGTTTGTCCGTCCGTCCGTTTTTCTGTCAGCGAGCTGTATCTCAAGAACGGTAACAGTTGAAATTTTCAAAGATTGTATATTTTTATTGCCGCTATAACAACAAATAATAAAAATTAAGGATTACGGTACGAAACCCTTCGTGTGCGAGTCAGACTTGCACATGGCCGCCATTTATTTTTCATACAACAGTCAAATAAACCATGTCAGAGGCCCTTGAGGCGGTTTAGAAACTCTGACACTAGGGTGTGTGGGGTCGTTAGATCTTACTGCCCACATGATAGGTAGTACGAGTAGTAAGAGATTTTAAGATTGATAGAAAGGTAGCTTTCTAAAGTAACTTTTTGTACTCATCGTTACTCATCACAATTCCATGAAAATGTTATCGCGTTAAAACGTCTTTAATTATTTTGCATCTTAGATCGGAAGTCATAAACATTTACCTGAGTTTTCCAATACTAATGGAAAATAATACAAATGAAAATCCATTTAATTTAATTACTATCAACACGTACCGCTCATTTTATAAGCAAATGGAGGGGAAGCCGACAATTATGACGGCTTAGTATATCTACCTATACCTACATCTGTCTATCTATTAAACAGACGGAAACTTCCCTTACGTTCGTCAACACGTCACATTATTGCGCAGGTTAAGAGTTTGAGAGGTTATATATGTGCACTTAGTCGATTTTACAACGACTAGTAAGCTGCAGCGAAAGGGTTCCTTCTATTTGGCAGAATCTTGATACTCCGATTTTTATTTGGCATAACTCACATGGCATAATCTTATTTAATCGAATATTTTTAAGGCATAAAAATTATTTAGCATAACTTTTGTTTGGCAGAATATTTACGTGTCCGAATTTACAATGGCATACTTTTATCTTGGCAGAATTTTGTCTCGCATAATTACCTTTGCCATAATTAATATTATGCATAATTTTGTTTAGCATAACATTTATTAAGAGATACGATTATTTGGTATGGGTGCATATTTGAACATCAAAAATTAAAATAGTGGTATCTTCTTGTAAAAATTAGTGTTCAAAACATCAAAAACTTATAATATATGGAATAAAACTGATAATTTAAATAAAGTAAATTTATGCTGTCGAATGGTTAGATAACCTACGTGCAATGTATTTAAAATCGAATGGTCTGCAAAAGTGACATAGAATGTTCTAAATATAGCATGTATTGTTAGCATTTTCAATATTAAATTAAATTTGTGTCATAAAAAGTCAATACGTTGTGCTGCAAAATTTTGTGACAGAAACGAATCGCTGCGAAACCGACTTTACGCAGTCTTGTCTGCCCTACCCCTAGAGTGTAATTTAAACTCGCGTAGGCGCGGAGGGGTAGGGCGGCCCGCGAGCTGAGGAGCAGGTGGTTTGAAGGCCCGCCACCGCGGCTGAGGCTGGCCGGCGAAGCCGGCCAGCAAGCCGAAGCTGCGGTGGTGAGCGTTAAACCATCTGTGACGATAAGCTCGCGTGGCGCCGCCCAAACCCCGCAGCGCCGGAGCCGTGACAGAAACAATGCTTGCTGCATGTTGCATGCCTGCTTGCATGCTGCATGCCTGCTGTATGTTTGCTTGCATGCTGCATGCATGCTGCATGTTGCATGCCTGCTTGCATGCTACATGCATGCTGCATGCATGCTGCATGTTGCATGCCTGCTTGCATGTTGTATGCCTGTTTGCATGCTACATGCATCCAAGCCGACAATATTTTTGTAATTAGCATTTAGGTTAGGTGGTGGTTATGTGTGTGGCGAAAAAAAACAGTTCTGCCTTTTAATGACTATCGATATAAAATGTATGCCAAAAGACGATTCTGACTGTGAATTTCCTGCGATATGATGGTTCTGCTTTTTAATTATTATGGATATAAACATTATGCCTAAAGATGATTCTGACTAACAAAATTATGAGTTTTGAATGTATGACAACTGAGTGTATGCGAAATGATTTTCTGCGAAATGAAGTTTATGCTATCCGTTGTTATGCAAAACAATATTATGACGTAAAAAGTTCTGCTATAAAAGGTAGACCCGCAGCGAAATGCAGCCCAATTTCGTAAAAACCGGCCAAATGCGAGCCGGACTGTCACACAAATAGTTCCGTACCATAAACCGAAAAAAGCGTTTTTTGTATGGGAGTCCCGATTAATTTTAAATAAATTTATTTTTTATTATTAGTTGTTATAGCAGCAATAGTGAACATTTCAAATACACGCTCTGTGAAAAATTGAACCGTCTACGTATTACGATTCTTAAGATACGAGTACAACTAAGAGACAAGTGGACGGACTCTTCAAAAAACTGAATGGAATTGGGTCGCATTTATGCATTCTCTTCTGCCTGCGGCGACGCCCGCGTGGATATCGGAAATTATCCCAAAGAAATATACTACCAAGATAAAAAGTAGCCTGTCACCTATTCCAGGCTACAATCTGTACCGGTGCCAATCCAGATCCATTCAACCGTGCTGACGCGATTGAATAACAAACATCCATTCATCCAAACTTTTTCATTTATCGATTATTAAACATATAAATCAATGAATGTAGAGTACCTGTTGATTAAAAAAAAAAATAAGCCATTTTATGAATTACACAGTTAAGGTGCTGGTTTGCACCGCTAAAAATGGAGATATATGAATATGGAATATATTGTAATGAGATAAATATTAAATAAAGTAATGGGCATTACATAAAATACTCAAGATACCAAACATCATTGATAAACTTTAATAACTGGTTTGATTTTCAAATCAGGATGATGTATATGTATATCAATCGTATAAGCTTACCTGCAATACAAGGATAAGAAAACATATACCAAACACTTCAAAAATCAACTGTATGACAAAGTGTATGTACTGTGTATTGGTTCTTAGTTATTAAGATGAGGATGCACTCAAACAAGGACTACAACAAACACATTTATTTCATTGACGCAAGTGTGCAACATCCTTAATGAATGATATAATTGCTGTATGGCAATATTATGTTTTTAACGCTTATATTATCATTAATTTAAACGTTGATAATTTAGTGTCAGTAAAATAAAGACTTCATATCACGACAGTTATATTTTCCAACTCCGTAAGATTATAATAAATCTTTATTAAATTTATGATTTCTCAATATATTATGAAAAAATGGTGAAAATGCCTTTTTAAAAATCATTTTTGTTTAATGGTTGCGAAAAAAGCAACCAACAACAAGTTATGTAAGATTTTATTATTATTAAGTACTAAGTATTAAATTTTGACCATTCAAGTTTAAACCATAGATTTTTGTCTGTTCCTACGTTTTTATTATTTTGTTGTTACTCGGTCGCAACAGGCATCGCGAAGCAACAACAGTTAAATATTTTTTTGTAAAAAAAGCAGCAGCCGCCATATTTTTTGGACGATGGGGAATCATAGGATATTAAACACTGCGATTTTTTTAAAAAGAAGTCGTTTAATCTGCGTGATTTGGTATGGCGTGTGGGATGCCATTTAGCGTCAATTTCAGTTGACGCCCAATGGCACACGCGTGTGCCCACGACAATCCACAGGTTAATATGAAATAAATAATAACGGTTTCTGAATTAGACTTTTTCAAACATATTGCGTGTCTTGTTATATTTTTCATAGATTTCAATTATTTTCCATAGCCGATAAAATGTAAAACAATGTATTAATCAACTTTTCCCACGATCAACGATCAATCTAACATGACTAATCGTGTTATTGATATTTATTGCTCATTATTCTGTTAATTATTTTAATAGGTCACTAAGGTAAGTTCAAAAAGTGGGTTTTTATTTTACTTTCAAGCTATTACTTAAAAACCACACGATTTTTGTTTGTGCGTGTGATAGTTTTTTTTTTATCATGTAACTCAAAACAGAGAAATAAGAAAAAACGAGACAAATAAAGAATGACGTTAAAATATCGTACTAAAAATATATATTTAAAAAATAAAAACACCATTGTGAACTTACCTTAACAGTGTTTGCTTACATTACATAAAGGCGGCAATGTCATTAACATTTGACGTAACTGGCATACTTCTAGCTTGCAAACTTGTTATGTATGATGGAAATGCGTTTATTTATAGTTTTTTTTTCTTAAGTATTAGATGTAACAACAGGCTTTCAGGATAGAAAAATAATTTCAATTAAATAAGTTCATCGATTTAAAAAAAATAGAACAAATATGAATGCTCCATTTTATATTTTTTTTAGGGTTTTGTACGGAAAGATAGAACCATTAAAGGATCACTCGCGCGTCTACCTGTGTCTGACCGTTTATCACAGGTAATTTTCTCCGAATCTACTGGACCGTTTCAGCTCAATTTCGGTACACATATGGTTACTGAGTGACCCAAACACACAAGCGAAGTTACGACCATGTACGTTTTCGGTTTCTTTATACGTTATTGTATGTTTATCGAAATATTTAGATAGTTTTAGACATCCGAGATTGTGTTATTGCAAAATTTCTATACTACAAATCGATTTTATAAGTCACGATTTATGTAAAAGGCTTATCTTAGAACGTATGTAAATCGACAATCATCATGCCTACAACATTTGGTATGCATCTGGCTTAGTAATCATAACAATCTAATGCACTAGCATCTGCGTACAGCAAAAGCAGACGATAATTTGAGCGATCGGTCTTTTTGCGCTATTTTGCTACGCTACCCCGCTTAGTATTTTCGCTCCGCTACCTCGCTCCGCTTTTCAGTTTTGTATGAATTTTTAAACCAGTTTGCAAATCCCTGTTCACTGAAACCTAACGGAGATTTTATACAATTTTATGGGTTAATATAATATTAGCAAAAATTCACTCCGCTCTTCTTCTTTCCGCTCCAGTAGACAGTCAGCCTAAAAGTCTGACACTCGCTCCCGCTCCGCTCAGAAGAAGAGAAGCCATTTGATGATTTTCCATCCAAGCAAAAGAAAAAAGACCTCCATAGTCGCTACGGGCCCGCTAGGTAAGACAGAATGTCAGGCTACATCCTGGCTTACCTAGGGGTATATTTTATAAATTATCTTGCAACGAAGGTGTAGATCAGACTAGACAAAGTGGAAGACGGTCCCAAAAAATTGGGAAAAGATTAAACTATGGAGATGCTCGTGCGGTGATGTCCTTCTGCGAAAATATCATGTTACAGATGGAGGCATCAGAAAGGGAGAGGGAGAGGGAGATTTCGAGTGCTCTCCCGGCAAGCAGAAAGCGCACCGGGCGTCGTTGGAGGACAGATAATGCTATCTTTTGGCCCTCCTAAATGGTGCCAGGGACCCAAGATCGTAGCGCGCATTTTTCACCGCGCGTCTATCTTAAGCGGGTGATAGACGTACCTACGAGCAAGTACGCGTACTTACAGCTCGACAACCTTTTTCGCTCGTGTAACCCTAAGTACGCGTACTTAAAAACAGGACGCGTAGAGAAAAAGGTCGTCGAGCCATAAGTACGAGTACTTGTACATCTATCACCTATTTAAGACGTCGCTTGACTTCTCCAGGCCCACAGAAGCGGGCCACCTCGCGGCACCAGTCGGGAGCTGCGTTGAAGATTGCTTAAGCGCTCCCACAGCCCCCGGTGCGAGTATGCGAGGGAACATGAGGTAGTTTTGGCCAGTAGGAATCCAACCCTCCACTCGCCCCAGGACGGAGGGCATCAATGAGGATTTCCACACCGATACCAAAACAAAAAAATAATGAGAAGCTCGTGACAAGTACACATCAAACACATTGTTTGACGTAAACAGCGTGGAATTTTACACGGACAGTTAATTAATTCCATAAATGGCTATTTTATTTGATTAGTTTATTATCTATGAACGGCATGTTAATTAGGTTCGATTAGTCATTATACCATCCTACATTTTCTTGTCAGGTGCGAAACGTACAAAAAAGACCGAACGGTTAAGTCGTCGGGGAGCTGGTTGTAACAGACAGGCAAGAAGTGACAATGCGACAGCGATGCGACAAACCTTTTTATGCCTTTTTATGTGGTTAGTATTACATAGTTGTTTTACCGTGTTACCCAGTAAATGGGTTGTGGAGGTCTGGTAGGCAGCCGCTCCTCGTAAAACACTGGTATTCAGCTAAATCCGGTTTGACTGGAAGCCGACCCCAATATAGTTGGGAAAAGGCTAGACTGATGATGATTACATAGTTGTTTTACCGTTATTTTTGTATTGAATAATTTCTAAGGAAACGCGTTGTCACATCGCTTTGTCGCGTCGCTCGGCGCTCCTACCTGCGAAGAATCTAAAAGGCTTATATGACAGAAAGGCCGTGTTTATAATTTTCACTACCACCACCACCGAACATACAGATGCGGCGTTACTCTGTATTTTGAAACTTAACAAAAATTGTCGCATTGTTATCTCGCACTTGTCTGTGGGAGTCTTAACTCTTAAAAAAGTTTTAATTTTAAGATCAAAAGTCTGAATCGCGATTCAAAGATCACAGACTTCAAAATATAGGATTTTTTGTTAAATTACAATAATACAGTACAGTCTCACTAATCGGACACAATTAAAAACCATGGTGTGCCGTACTGGATTAATTAGGAAACTACACAACCCATTAAATGGGTAACACGGTATTTCTTGGCAAGACTGGAGTCAGATTTACTTTGTGAGGAGCTCGTGGCTAGATAATAACATCCGCACGGGTCGATCTTCAAGGTTAAGCAACGCTTGCCAAGGTTGGTCTGTGGATGGGTGACCATCTTAACATACCGAGTTTCCTCCATGCCTCGGAAAGCACGTTAAGCCGTTGGTCCCGGCTGTCTTTGGCAATCGTTACGGATAGTCAGTTGCCAGTTAATCTGACTCCAGTATTGCCATGGAGTACCGTGTTACCCAGTTACTGGGTTGTGGAGGTCTGGTAGGCAGCCGCTCCGCGTAAAATACTGGTATTCAGTTAAATCCAATTTGACTGGAAGCCAACCCCAATATAGTTGGGTAAAGGCTAGGCTGATGATGACTGTATATTATACATGTTCAAATTCTTAATAGAAAGAATGATTAATTTATACTGGTTAAAAATTTTTTATATAAAATACAGCTGAGTATTGGAAACATCGGCTTTGAAACTTAATAACAACTTAAAATGTTGACAAAAAAAATGAATTTAATATTACATTATTTAAATTGTTGTAATTTAAAAACAATACTGTTTAAATTTAAATTAAATTATTTAACGCGTGTAGAATTCTAATACCATTCAAATTATCGATTAAATAAATAAATAAATAATTCATAACGCTAAGTTAGAATATTTTTCATCGTACTTTTGGTACTTGACAATAAAGATTTACATATTTTATGCAAATCTATTTAATTTACAGGAAAGGCGATTCAGGTCAGGCGCATTGTTTGATCAGTTAAAAAAGAAAATTATAATAGGTTATAAAAATTGTAAAATTTACAATTTTCATCAATATTCATCTTTGCACTTACATAATTATGCACATATTGTTAACTTCGTGCACACAATCATCTACCTAGCCTTTTCCTAACTACATTGGGGTCGGCTTCCAGTCAAACCGGATTCAGCTGAATACCAGTGTTTTACGTGGAGCGGCTGCCTACCAGACCTCCACAACCCATTAACTGGGTAACACGGTACATCTTGGCAAGACTGGAGTCAGATTTACTGGCTTCTGACTATCCGTAACGACTGCCAAAGATCTACAAATGACAGCAGGGACCAACGGCTTAACATGCTTTCCGAGGCACGGAGGAAACTCGTTATGTTAAGACGGTCATCCATCCACAGACCAACCTTGGCAAGCGATGCTTAACCTTCAAGATCGACCCATGCGGCTGTTATTATTTAGCCACGAGCTCCTCACATAGTAAATCTGACTCCAGTCTTGCCAAGCAATAGCGTGTTACCCATTTAATGGGTTATGGAGGTCAGGTAGGCAGCCGTTTCACTTCGTGCACGCAATATGAAGTCTAAATATGAGTCACAATCAATACATATAAATTTTTTCCGTTACTGAGTGACTGACAGACAACGTGCAGCCAAAGCTACTGGTCGCAACGAACTGAATTTTAGCATGTAGCGTCCCTACACTCCATAGAGGAGCACTAAGAGATGAATTCGTATTCGATCGTATATCGATATTCGTAGTCATCATCATCTACCTAGCCTTTTCCCAACTATATTGGGGTCGGCTTCCAGTCAAACCGGATTCAGCTGAATACCAGTGTTTTACGTGGAGTGGCTGCCTACCAGACCTCCACAACCCATTAACTGGGTAACACGGTGCTTCTTAAAGATACTCGTAGTATGTTTGTTTATTTCTTTCTTTTACTTTTACTCTTTACTTCTTATCGGCTGAACGTATTTGGATACAACTTGGCACACAGGTAGACCATGTTCTAAAATGGCCTAAAGATACTTTTATCCTAAGAGTATGTATGTACCTATGTTCCCTTGACATAATTTGCTACTTTTGGGCGAAGCCAAATTTTATAAACTGCTAATATAAAGCGAAAACAAATATACATATCGTTATGATAATGTCCTTTCAATTGAAGAGTAACAAGCATGCTGCGATGATTAACGTCAACTTAACTAACACAGTCTACTTAACACCTGCGAAAACAACAGAAAATCCACGATTAACCTCTTTGTTTACATTATGCAACTTGAACTCGCAACGTCCTCGCATTTTTGACTCCGTGAGAAATCAGTGTGTGAAATCCATGTAGGTATAAAGTTTACAAGTGTTTTACAAATTGTTTCGTGTTTAGTTGTTACTTTGTTATTGCTGCCCTGATAACAAAGAATGCAGTAATCGTCATTTTTGAGATTTTCACTTTTTTCCAGAAATGCCATCCCAAGAGGTTCATGTACATGAAAAAAATATAATTATTTTCATAAAAAAATTAATTCGAAGTATGTTTTTTATGTAATGATTTTCGCCGTACTTGCATAAAAACTGCTTCAATGATAAAAAAACGCAGTATTAAATATGGCCTAAGAAAGAATGCAGTACTTGCAAGAATACCCTAAAACAGAATGCAGTAATATCCACTACTTTATTATTTTGTTTTAAATTCAGTGGACAAATTGGTAAATTAAAACGCAGTACCTACTCCACATTCTGCGGAATCTGTTCGAAGGTGCCGTAGCCTTGGAACGCAAAGGGCACTAGGAGGAACACGGATGGGTTTTAGTCAGAAGTCAGTAAGAGTCTGACACTCCCTCTTGCTTCACCCAGAGCGGGAGGAGTCATTTGATGATTTCCCATCCTTAAAAAAAAAAAAAAGTACTCCACGTTACTGCATTTAGGTGTAGTAAAGGCTTGCGAAGTCATAGCGGTGCGATTCATTGCCGCGTTTTATCTTAGTAAATCAGTTCGGCGACGTCATTCGGTGGAGTTAGATTTTGTTTGATAGCTAGTATTTAAATAATGTTTTCAACGATTTAAAATGTTGTTTAAGGTTATTATATTAAGAACATGCATGTAATGATCTGCCTTATTGAAATGTGATAAGTAAATAGTTTACTAGTTTTTGCTACAAAGTCATGCCAATGAAAACAAAGACTGAATATTAGAATTACATTGAAAGAGTCTGATTAAATTTAGAAATTAAGAAAGCGCTAAATGGTTGCTGTACCTACTTAATTAATGTTAATTAACAGTCTGGCTGAATTTTGTTATTTTTAGTTATATAATGTCGTGATAATTATTTTTTAAAACTGAATTTGCAAAAACATGTTTATTTTATTTCACCCTAATGCTACATATTATAAGAACATGAAGTAGGTTTTTAACATCCGGCCGTATAGTTTACTCAATACTTTATTTGCATTCCACGATGTAAAAACTTAAGTCGTAGCTAAGAGACTAAAAGAACCTTAACCTTAAAATGCACCTATATAAGTCCTTCAGAAGACACAGTACACTTCAACTTAGTTCCGAGCATATAATAATGGCAATAATTACTAAAAAATAATGCAGTAATCGACTTGTGCTAAGACATAATGCAGTAATACGCGCAAGTGCTGCATTTAGTTTTAGTTCGGAAACGACCTGATACTAAACCAAAACGCAGTAATACGTATTATAATTGCATATATTAGTAAATTAAGTAAAGGAAAATTATCTTGTAAAAGCTTGTTTTTTTTTCCGAATTCTTAGATATACGAGTATAATAGATATATATACGAACATATATCTTGCTCAGATGATATGAAATATGTTTTTTGCGTTTACCTCATAACCGCCATTTTGCGCTTACTGCATTCTTAGTTACGACGGCAGATTTTTTAAGTTTTGTTTTGGTTGTACTTTACTTACTGATGTCCCTGAAAACCCGCTGGTTTTCAAATTAGCATGTAATAACTTGACATTCACGCAAAGCGTCTAGACTATGAGTATTTGTTACAAAGGAAAAATATATGTATTTTGTTTTTGTAAATCAATGAATATTCACAAAGATGAAACGCATCAAATTTCGGGAGTGGGGGCTCGTGACTTCAGAACGCAAAATTATACCACGGCGCGGTGACGTACTGAGAATTTTAAAAAGCGTCGTATCTTCGTCAATTTTGGTTTACGTAACAAAAGAAAAAATACGTTTCGGATATTTATTGGAAATCTATCTGATTACAACTTTTCAATTTATAACTATTAGATATTTTTAGTTCACTACCCGATTTAATGTTACGTTGTGTAAGTCTGTACGCAGCTTAATTATGCATCATAAAAAGCAGTCAAAAGGCCGACGCTTTGGGGAAGACTATTTCCAATATTAGATATCTACATGCATTTATATTAAAAAAACCGGCCAAGTGCAAGTCGGACTCTTACACGAAGGGTTTCGTAAATAAACCTTAATTTGTATTATTTGTAGTTATAGTGGCAATAGAAATACACAATCTGTGAAATTTCAACTGTTTACCTATTACGGTTATTGAGATACAGCCTGCTAACAGACAGACGGACGGGGCCGGCCGGACGGACGGATGGACGGACGGTCGAATAGCGGAGGCTTAGTAATAGGGTTCCGTTGGTTACCCTTTCGGTACGGAACCCTAAAAATATTATAATTGATACAAAACTATTGAGATACTTATCCAAACCATCACATGAAATGGCAGACGAACTGACTGACTGAGAACTAAGTGATGACACATCAAAGATCAAAGACATTAATTATTATTGACACGGTACAATCTGTGATTGAGATATGTAATAAGTTATTTTCAATTTTGTTATCATTCCATTGATTATTTTAATACCTGAATTGTTTTAATAGTACAAAACAAATAAGAAGTTACTTTTTTTTTGCAATTGATAAGCATACGTTTGACCCTAACTCAACAGATGGTAAGTGATGATGTGGTCGAAGATGGAGCACGCTTGCCTAGAAGTAACTCTTAGTTTGTAGCTATCAGGAAACATATAATCTGGCAGAGAGTTCCACTCCTTAACTGTACACAAAATCTTATGTGTGTAATGTGCATTGTGTCTGTCCATCTTCGACCACATTATCACTTACCATCAGGTGAGATATTATAGTGATCAAAAGCGAACCTATAAATAATAAAAAAAAACAAGTCGAGTCGGACTCGCACACGAAGGGTTCCGTACTATAAACCCCCCTTAATTAAAATTTGTATTATTTGTAACAACAAATAACCTTTTTTTTATTTAATTACAAAATATTAGCGGGAATAGAAATACACACTCTGAAAATTTCAACTGTCTACCTATTGCAGTTCTCGAGATACAGCTCGCTGACAGACAGACGGACGGATGGACGGATGGACTGACGGACAGCGGAAGTTTAGTAATAGGGTTCCGTTGGTTACCCTTTGGGTACGGAACCCTAAAAATTTACGAATCGAATTTAATAGATCTATATCATAAATCGTTAATCGAACCTCACATTTCGATCGTGAACAAACTAGCAAGGGCAAGAAACATCATAACTTAATTCAAATTCCAAGGCCACGCAACCTGCAATGATTGCGGCCATTTCATTGATAACTTCAATTAGTAGGACCTTGGCGCCTCCATAATGATCTGTTACTATAATTGTCGTAAATAGGTGCTATAGTAGTAATAGTGAAGTAACATGGATTTAAAAACCCAACGGGTTTTTAATGGTAAACAAACATGCGATATGAGGTTGGAAATAAAGAATGTCGGTGCGTTGACAGTGTTTTTTTTTTAATGTCTGGCTTTTTGGTAAAGGTAACGGATTTTTTATCACTTCTCGGCAAAGGTCTTTAACGATATGAAATGATCTTCAAAAATGTAATCAAAAATATATTTTAAGTAAAGGTGCCTTCAAATTATTCGCTAAGTGTCGCTTCTTTGGGGAATGTAGACGAGCACTTAGAGAGAATTTACCGAAGTTCCCACGGGAACGAGGGTACGAAGTCGTGGGTGGTAATTAATAAAGCACTTATCAACCGCTGGGTTATTTAACTGCCAGTTGGACATCTTCATCTAGATAAATATCTCAGTATATATGCAAATATATTCAAAGAAACTACTCTACTATAAATCTAGAAAAAATATATGATCATTTCGACATACCTATAAACAATAGATGCAGTGTTTATAACCTATTGTAACAAACAGGTCGTGAAGTGATCAATTGAGGGTACTTTGAATGTTAATAAGGTTTAATGGATCAAGGGTTTGCGTCTCTATTGTTGGGATAGGCCAAGTTTGAATGTACTTTCTTGAGTCATCATGTGCTTGGCCTTTTTCCAACTATATTGGGGTCGGCTCCCAGTCAAGCCAGATTCAGCTGAATATCAGCGTTTTACGTGGAGCGGTTGCCTACCTGACCTCCACAGATACGCTACTTCTTGGCAGGACTGGTGTCAGAATTCCTGGCTTCTGACAATCCGTAAAAACTGCCAAATATCAACAAATGTCACCAGAGACGGAGACACGGAGGAATCCCTCAGAACGACCTCGACAGGCGTTGCTTAATCTTGAAGACCGAACCATGCGGCGTGGGGATTTAATTTAATTTAATTTTAATTTAACCACGTGCTCATCTTTCCAGCGTCATCATTCTCCTGTCTTTATCCCATTTTATTTTATCTTGGTGGATTATATATTTTTCAATAGGCATAACTTTTCTAGCCATACAATTTATCACCTTTTGCACAAGGTATGAATCGTTTCTAAGACCTTCTGGTACCCACTTTTATTTTTACTAAGCAGCGTTTTTAAAAATTGTGTGTACAATAACAATCAAAGTAAGTGTAAAGTATAATATATATTATGGTTAAGTATTATAGTAAGTAGTATGTGGTATTTTAACTTATTTTATTTTATTTGTGTCTGAAAAACAACTAAACAAAACCAAAGCAACATCAAAAATACAAAGTGGTGAGTAACAAGTACCTAGTAAACTATTTATATTTTTTTTTTTTAAATAATGTGGTTTTTAAAGGACAATATTTGACCTTAAGTTTGTTTCGGAGTTTTTTCTCAAGGTAGTCAGCTAGAAACAACGCAACGCTTGCCAAGGTTGGTCTGTGGATGGGTGACCATCTTAACATAACGAGTTTCCTCCGTGCCTCGGAAAGCACGTTAAGCCGTTGGTCCCGGCTGTCATTTGTAGATCTTTGGCAGTCGATACGGATTGTCAGAAGCCAATAAATCTGACTCCAGTCTTGCCAAGATGTACCGTGTTACCCAGTTACTGGGTTGTGGAGGTCTGGTAGGCAGCCGCTCCACGTAAAACACTGGTATTCAGCTGAATCCGGTTTGACTGGAAGCCGACCCCAATGTAGTTGGGAAAAGGCTAGGCAGATGATGAGTCAGCTAGAAACACCGGTCTCACCTATTTTTTTTATCTAGTATGACAGTGCTATTTTCAACCTACTTACAAAATAAATATTATTATTTATCAATAATGTGCAGCTCAAATATAAAAAAAAAATTTAGTGATAAAAAAAAATATTTTGTTTTTTAATTAAAACTTTGTTGGTAGTAGTAAAAACACTGTACGAAGGTGGACTAAAAAAAAAGAATTTGTATCTAACATGATATATAAAAGTTATTATTATCCATTGCAATAATAATACACTTATGACGTAAATAAAATCCATAAGCAAAACTTTCAGGATAAAGATTTTCTTGCAAATATTCAAAAGGACTTTGAACTCTATGGCAAATGTATTATGCCCATTATTGCTCGTAGTAGTGTTAAATAATACTCGCAACGTGTTATATTTGATACCTACTTTGATTATGTTAATAGGGAAGGTAAACGGAGCATCAAAGAAACGTGTTTTGGACAAAATATAAGTTTTGAACATAAATGTATAATTTTATTTGATGCTTATGATAATTTTGAGGCAGGTGGGTACCTTAAAACTAAAGTGAAATGCTGATGCCAATATTTGTAACAATTTAAAAAAAAAGCATTTTTTTTAAGTTACAATGCGTTAAAAAAAATAATGCTAAGCAATTATAATCAAAGAGGCGTGAACCCTTATTTGAGAGTGCCTAATAAATGTTAAAATATACGAAACATAAATAATGTAACAAGGTTTGTATATGATTAAGAAAATCAATCGCAGGACAATATTACCGCGATTTGAATGTCATTAAAAAATAAATTATTAATTAGTTACTTGCTGCCTTAAACAAAGGGTATGTGGACATCAAAGAAAAAGTTGGAATGTGTCAACCGTAATGAGAGCAGATTTATTAATCGCTAACAATTAATAGCATTGTTCCACGAAGAAACATCCAAAGGCTTATAAGAAAACATTAACTTACCGTTCATGTGTGTCAATTCCAACACTAAATGTAATTGTCCAAATTCACTGCCTTAATTACACTAATTAAATAAACTAACTGCAAATGAAACAGCCGATGATACACTACACTTTAAATTAACACATACCTAGGTAAAATATAAATAATTATTTACTCTAAAATAATTATTGAGCAAATCTTTTTTTGGTTAAATAAGTATTTTTTTACGTGTTTTTTTTTCGAAGTGCTGCACTGGAAGCTGCGTGCGGGCAAGCGCGCGTGTCGTTAGATCGAAACAAAATGCAGGGAGTCGCGCAGGCGTCGTTGTAATAAACATTCGGTGCGCGCGCGCCGATAAAGATTCTGTAGATCAAACTGTACGTGACGATACGTGATATCTTTGTTCGTGATAGTAACTACACAACACACGTTTAGTTTTTCAATAGTAAGAGCTGTTTGAATGTGGTTTTTTATAGTGATCTTGTAACATCAAGTCTGTTTCGTTGAACTCTCTCTTTCTCTGCAAGGGCAAACGATATCAATAAAATTCTTCCGTTACTGAGTTACTGAACTGAACTGACAGACAACGCACAGCTGAAACTGCTGTTTGGCATGTAGTTTACTTGGGGAGTGTAACATTTCAACTTAATTATCCATCGCAATTAAACAAACTCCATAATGATTAGAAATAATTAAGCATCGTCATAAAATGAAAATAGTTAAAAAAAACTACCCTCAATTGAAAATAAACATGTTTCTTAGCAAGAATCAGTATTTTTTCATAAATTTTTATAATAATCCTAGTTTCTCAAAAAGACGCCTTCATTACCTAACTATGTAAGAAGAAAAAAAAAAAAAAAAAAAAAAAAACTTTTTTTATTGCTGTAGGTTATTCATCATTGTACATATTAGCAACAACAATTTTTACTGTTAGGTAGCTAAAAATGTAGGGATCTTTTAATATCAATTTTATTCTGCTTTGTTGAACTTGCTCTTTATCTGCAAGGGTAAACAATATAAATTAAAATCTTCCGTAACCGAGTGACTGACAGACAACGCACTGAAGAAACTGCTGAAATTTCTCATGGTAGACATCCTAACGTTTTGGGAACACATTCATAATGAGTACAGCTAAGGAGTGGAATTCCCTGCCGGAGTCTGTGTTTCCTGATAGCTACAACCAAGGAGTCTTTAAGTCAAGAGTGAATAGGTTACTTCTAGGTAAGCGTGCTCCATCTTCGACCACATCAGCGCTTACCATCAGGTGAGATGGTGGTCAAACGCGTGCCTATCTATAGAAAAAAAAATTTGGCATGTAGGTTACTTGAGGAATGTAGGGGAGCACTAAGAAAGGATTTCCCGAAAAAACGGGATACGAAGTCGCGGGCAAAAGCTATTAATAATTAAACTATTTGACCCGCGCAACTTCGTCTGCGTCACAATTTTCATGACTGCTCCGCTCCCATTGGTCTTAGCGTTGATCTTATGATGATATATAGCCTATAGCCTTCCTCGATAAATGGGCTACCTAATACTGAAAGAATTTTTCAAATCGGACTAGTAGTTCCTGAGATTCGCGCTTTTAAGTAAACAAACAAACAAACAAACTCTTCAGCTTTATATATTAGTATGGATATGGATAATCATCATAAATTAGTCAACTGTACAATATTACGAGTGCCGTGTTTTCAAAAGATCGAACTCTTTATCAATAAGATAGCTGTAGGTAGATAGAAGATACTCTAAAGATGACATACAGGAACACCTTATTTTGCAAGTTGTCAAGGTCATTTAAAAAAAAATATACTACACACTAAACAGTCTTGTCCAAACATGGATGTAGGAACTTAAGATGACCAGAGACCACAAAAATGTTACCGAAGTTATTTATGACACCGGTAACATTTTTGTGGTCTCTGGTCATCTTAAGTTGGAAAGAAGAAGAAGAAGAAGTTAGGAAAATTGTTTTTGATTAAATTGTAATGAATAAGCTTGGATACAAGAACCTAAGAAACCACAAAGCTGACAGGTATCATCGAATTAATATTCGAAGGTAGTTTTAATAGATGTTTAAAGTTTCAGTGCACTTTGTGAGTCTGTCCTCGTTTTTAGGGTTCCGAAGTCAACAAGGAACATAGCTTCGCCATGTCCGTCTGTCTATCCACTGTGTAGCTTAGAGACGCTTACTACTAGAAAATTGGAACTTGGTGTGGGTATACAAATACCTACATATTAATCATGCTTGAAGAAGAAAAAAATTCTACCCTCGAAACGTAACGTAACGGGGTATATTTTTTATCGTCTATCCCATGTTGGGAGGTGTCGTTAGAAAGTTTGTTTAAAAATATTGAGGGTGTGCGAAAATGATTTTTCCATGCAAGGTTTGCGAAATATTAAGCTTCAAATTGCAAATTTTTCTTGAGTGTCTTCTCACACCCCTCTGCCAGCTAAACGGCTGTTTTTGGAGACGTGAATTTGAAAGATTACAGCAAAGTAGGCTTTAGGCTTTACAAGTTAACGACTAATAGTCGATCATTCTACGAAATGTACTCGAAACCCCACACTGCGCGTGGCCCGACGTACGCACTTTTCTGGTTTACTAGCTTCTGCTAGCGGCTTCGCCCTCGTAGGGAACCTACTCCTGGCATAAAAAGTATGCATAGGCATACTTTCTTAGGCTCTAGACTATCTGTGTACCAAAGGAGATGTTTCAAAATGGGCCAGGTCTATGTACATTGTACATTACTCATAAAAAAGAGAAAAATCCGTAGAATTCGGGAAAAATACATTTAATTCATTTAAATGTTTACTGTTGTGGTAGTTAATTGATGTTTATAAATTACTTTTATCGATTTTCAACATGGCGTCGCACCGATTTAGTGACAGATAGTAGAAAAATAACTGTCAGCTGTCATAACAATGTCACTTTCGTCTCATGCCGGTAAATAAATATGTCAGAAATAAATGTCAAACGTCATTAATCAATCAAACTGACAGCTTACCACCATGACGGGTTTTCGTTGCGTGTTTCAATTTCAAGTGTAATTTATTTTGTTTTACCAGCAAACAAAGCCATTTTAAAGAAATTGGACAGTTGCGAACTGTTTTAAATTAATTTCTCTATTTTTAAGTATAGTGTACAAGGACCAAGCCCAGGGTCCATACATTTTGGAACATCTCCTTTCATTTAAATCGGTTCAGTAGTTTTGGCGTGAGAGCGCGACAGATAGACAGAGTTACTTTCGCATTTATAATCGTACTTTAAGTAACGATAAGGATTTTTTGATAAACGATTTTTTTTTTATTTGTTGACAGTATTTGACGAGATAATCGAAACAAAATGGTATTTTTTTATTTAAAATTGTATAACTTTTACTGCTTATAAAAGTGTGAAAGAAAAAACAAAGAAAACTTGACGCTTGACGCCCTTTACATAAATAGTGAAATATTTTCATTTTCGTAAACGATACAGAGTTTTAGCTTACTGAGAAATGTACAGTATGAGTCTTTATAATGTGTACATTATTAAAAAAATTAGGGAAACTATACCTAATTTTATTGACAGAACACGTACCTATTAAAAAGACTAATATTTTTTTTTAATATTTTTATGAGGTTTTTTAAAAAGTTTGTTCACAATTTGTGACCCCAATGTAAACATAGCCGTGTATTTTTTCAACTGAATGATCTATCGCAATGAAACAAACTCCATAATCGAAAGCAATTAAGCATCCTCAAAAAATGAAAATAGTGGAAAAAAAGCCGATCAAGAGCGAGTCGGACTCGCCCACCGAGGGTTCCGTACAATAGGTGCGTATTCTAAATAGTTCAGGCATCATCCCAGTTCCAGTCCTCGCAGTTTTTTCCGAGCTAAGAATCTATCATCATATCAGCCGAAAGACGTCCACTGCTGGACTTAGGCCTCCCCCAAGCATCGCCACAACGACCGGTCCTGCGGGTCTCGCATCCATCGGCTACCCGCGACCTTCACCAGGTCTTCGGTCCACCTTGTAAGAATCTATCGCGGAGGTTTAATATAGCAGGGTCCCGTCAGCACCTTTGGTACCCTTCAGGCCTGATCCGCAAATCGAACCGTCCAATACTTCGCAAGTACCAAATTAGTTTAAGACATTTCTGCGATAAATGCTTAATGCACGACTAATAAACCAGAACAAATCAGAGATGTAACGAATTTTGACCCTAGCAGATACTTTTCAAGACCTTTTTAAAAAATAATATAAAAAAAAAAACTAGATTTTTAATACGTTTTTCGTCGACAAAATTGGATATAGTGTCCCTAATTTTAAAATCTATATTATATTCTTGTTTCAACAACAAAAGAACGGGGTGCTTAAAAATTAGAAGTGGGACTACTAGAGCATGTGGGGTATTATATGAAAGAGCGCTTTTTGCCTATTCTTAAAAATTTGTTTGCATGTTTTTTGACTTTTGACGGAAAATATAAAAAAAATATCGTTCTCCCCTTATCTCCGAAGTTTGCTTAAAAGAAAATCTGAAATAATTCTATGTAGTAGAAATTTATGTAAAGATTACAGGAAAAATAAAACGATGACTATGAATAGCATACTTTTGAAATCATTAACAAAAATTTAATTAGTTCTACTATCGGTCAAGAGATGGCGCTGATCTAAAATTATATTATGGAACATAGGCCTTGCCGATGAAAACTTAAAATCATTTATATTTTAATGATGGTACGGAACCCTCGGTGTGCGTCCGACTCGCTTGTGACAAGTTTGGAGCAGCCGGTGACTAAAAAACAACTTAATTTATAGACTGAGATCCCAGAGTCCCTAGATCTTTCTTATTTTCTCACTAATAAAATATTTGGGATACTAAGTATCTGCTAAGTGAACCGACGACTATTTTTTTTTGTGATGTATAAAAGTTATTATACTAGTCAAAGTGGTAGTTTTGCATCCTCCTTAAACCTGGTCCTTAACTTTAGCTTTCATTATTTGCATTTGGCAAATAAACTTCGGCCTTGTGAATAGGATCTCACTCGTGGTGGCGACCAGAAAGACCAATCAGTCGTTAAAAAATTACTTATTATTTAACAAGATTCTATAAAACATACATAAAATCAGCACAGACTTCAAAAAATCACTCACTCACGCACAAAATCACTTTTTTTAAGTGATACGGTCTGATACCTGAAAATCGGCCATCGGTTAGCTGCAGGTATGCTTATTTTATTATTATTTTTTTACAAATGAAAAAAGCAGCCAACTTTTAACTAATAAAATAACTTCAATTTCGGAAGTCGGTGTCAAAATACAAAAAAAAAACAAGCGAAATAAAAAAATGTTTTTATTTTTCACTTTTTACTGGTTAAATGTGCTTCTTCACAGCGTACCGGCGGGATGTTATGTTATGATGTGATGTTATCTATTGAGGAGTTCCGTGGCCTATTTCTGAAAATCTTCATCAGATCTTCACCGAATTGAAATGGGACCATTCCGAGAAAGTACTCTTTCAATAAAATCCCCAAATCGCTTCAAGTGTGCCTATAAAATTTGAAGAATTCCATCTTTTTCTCCAGGATTCCATTACCAAACCCTGACTTGATGATAATTGAACCACCTGAAAAGTATAACCCTAAAACAAAAAAAAACCAAACGGTCCAGCCATCTTTGAGTAATCGGGGAACATACATAAAATAAAAAAAAAGGTTCTGAAGAATTAAGACCCTCCTCCTTTTTTAAGTCGGTTTAAAATACATACTAACACTACTCTCTCCCACACATTTTGTTAGTGAGAAAATATGTTAGGTCTGGGCTCCGAGTTGTAGTCCATTGTACATTTTATCCATGAATGAAAGAAATGCCTAGTTCTACAAGGCAGACCGGTGTCCAGATGAGGGCCACGGCCATTCGCTGAATGTGAGAAGCGCAGGACCGGTCTATGTGGCGATGCTTTGGGGAGGCTTATATCCAACAGTGGATGGCTTTATTCTCGGCTTTATTAACCGACTTTAAAAAAAAAGGATCGGATGTTAATATTATACCAATTTTATTTTTATATTTTTATATAAATGTTCGGCTGTCGTTTATACCTACACGGATCTTCAAAATTATTTTTTTGTTCGAGAGACGTTATTCCGAAATGGTTAAATTTCATAAAGATCTGATGAAGAACTTCGGTGATAGATAATTAAATTGATATGGACTAGTTGGAATGTTGGGCAGCACTAAAAAGTGAAACAAAAATACGGTTATAAAAACGAAGAAACCAGAACAAGAACACCTTGTACTGTTTTTTTTTTGTGCAGTCGATTCTATTTTTACCTGTAAACTGGGTGCTTTCAAATTTGTCGCAAGTGCCGCGCAGTTGTAGTGCGGCTGCACCGCTGCTGCGGCGCTGCCGCTGCTTTGTCATCCATATCACTACATACTACAAAAAAAAAGTCGCCTCCTCTGTCTGACTGTCCCTAGGACTTGATGAGATCTTTAAAAGTACGCAACGGATTTTGATGTGGGTTTTTTAATAGATAGAGTGGTTCTCGAGGAAGGTTTTACTATATAATTTGCACCCAAAAAGTCGGCAAAGCCGGGCGGGTCGCTTATATAATAAACACGCGGCACTATGCGTTTATTATTTGTATGGATTAACAAAGCCGCGTGGTAGCAGCGCTGCAGCCGCGCTGCTGCTGCGCGGCACTTTGCGACAGATTTGAAGGCGCCCTAAAATTACTAAATGCAGTCACTGGAGGAATATTATAAGCCGATTATACAGTTACTGCAATCTCACCAACTCGTGGTATCCCGTGATGCTGATTTCAAATAAAAAATACAGTTTGGTGATGTAACCAACTCATAAGATTGTAGTGATGGGACACAGTTGCCATAATAAAAGTATTTAACCCCGATATCTATTCCATCGTGATCGTAAAACTCGGAACCGTGATTTTATACCAATACTCGTTGGACTGGTAAACTTGAGATGAAAAGAATGTGTCAATAGTGGACACAGTGATCGAATAATAACTATCCGTTTTACAGATAACGCGTTCTAAAGCCCAAATTGTAATTTTATTGCGCATACCATTTGGAGTAATGTATTTTTGAATGAGGCTAAATGGAATGTGGAAATTTTTAGTGGTTTAAAGTTCTAGAAAAGTTTGTGTGAAGATACTGCTCAATAGGATACATCATTAGTAAAATTATTAGAAAATAATGTTGTTTTGTCTCTTTGAAATTCATATTAATCACAGACAGACAGACGCGGCGAAGGACTCGCGATAAACTCAAAAACTGCTGCACCACGTTTCATGCTGTTCATAAATGGATAGATGATTGATGGTTCTCGAGGAAGGTTTTTTAGTACATAATTTGTTTAGAAAATAATTAGGGAACCTTAAAAAATAGCAGCGCGTTCGAAGTCGCGGACCAAGTGCTAGTAATATAATATATGCGTAAGTAACTGTGTTTTTCCGTCTGTCTGTTGGTTCCTTCTTTACGTCTTTACGGCTGAACGGATTTTGATGAAACTTAGTACATGGGTAGACCATGTTTTTGGAATATGGAGGAATTGTTCGGGATATTTTTAAACCCGAGGTTACGAAACTTTTGGATCACAGAACAGATAATCTGTTCTGTGCTTGGGATAATTTTAGACTTTTCCTGACCCATAGCGTTTCATTTTTTGTTTCTATATTCTGCAATGGCCCTGCATCAACTGGGGATTGTCCATGGGTATACTTTTATAGTACATATAGGGATAATCGTTTGTTGGTGCCCCATTCTATTTGAAATGTTTAACGGGACCTCTGCGATTTGGCTTCGGTCCCTCGTACGCCTATCAAAGGAGCGGAATCCCAGGGTCCTGATTGTTGTGTGATTTTTTCGAAAGCATTCGAATGATTTACGGCGGCCCTGAAAAGCCCAGAGCAGAAGTAGCCATTTGATGATTTCTAATCCTTATAAAAAGATCCCGAGAATAAAGATAAAGATAATTTTATTTGTCAAAACATGCGTATACAAGCGAATTAAGCATGCAAGCAATATTTCGTAAGTATATGTTTCACCCAAAAGGCGTACAAATTTATAAAAATTACAAGAAAAAAAAAAAATTATGTAAAAAAAAAAAATATTAAAATGTCAAACTGCATTGATAGGTAAGTCAGTTTAATAAAATTAAAATGGAAACATAAAATCTCACAAAATTAAGCATAAAAGAAAATGTCAAATTTCGTTGATAGGTAAGTAAATAATGCTATTTCATACCTAATGTCTACACAATTTATGAATCCTCTCAGACAGTTAATCTAGCAGAGACAGATTTTAATAATTCTTTTCTTTCAAATATCAGGTTTCTAAACCATTTTATCTTTTGGCATAAATTAGTTAGACAACCAGTTCATCGGTATTGACAAAAATATATTTATCAAGGCCAAAACATGGTAGCCTCACTCGTGTGAGATACCGATCCGTTTGAAGCAGCATTTGTGGCTCTAAAAATACCACTTTAGCAGAATCACAAAACACATCACGCTACCCGTCACTGTCCAAAAAGCTGAAGAGTTTATTTGTTTGTTTACTGGAACGCGCTAATCTCAGGAACTGTTGGTCCGATTTGAAAAATTCCTTCAATGTTAAGTAGCCCATTTATCGAGAAAGGCTATAAACTATATATCATCACGCTACGACCAATAAGAGCGGAGCAGTAATGAAAATTGTGACGAAGACGAAGTTGCGCGGGACAACTAGTTATGAATATGATTTTATATCTTCTTAATATTAATGTCTTCCTTGCGTGATCCAATAGGGAATGATGATATCCACAAGTGAACCAAGGTTACCGACGTAGCCCGAAGGATCACCAAACTGAAGTGGCAGTGGGCTGGTCCAAACTACTGGCGTTAGAAAGACGGGGCATGTACGTCCTTGGGGAGTATAGGGGAGCAAGAAAAGAGGATTTCCCTAAATTCCTGCGGGAACGGTTAAAAAACGGGAACGCGTTCGAAGTCAAGGGCAAAAACTAGTGACGAAATAAAACAATAAAGTTTAGCAAAACATTAGGCATTGTTGAAATTTTACCAAAATCTAACTACAATAGATTCTTGAAGGTCCAAGAATTTCTCAAGAAACCAAAGTCTAAAACAAAACGCTTTATTAGGTCAAATTTGTATTAGAACAATAGGCCTAGCATTGGATTTACATTCACGGTAGGTACTTAGTCAACAGTGCGCAGTACAAGGAACAATTTGACCTTTCGTAGACGATAATCTTTTTGTCTTGTGATACACAACAGGTTTTTAATAACGATCTGACACGTTTTTAACCAGACTTCAAAAATAGGAGAACTAGGTTCTCAATTCGTTTGTATTTTTTTATGTCTGTTCCCTCATAACTTCGCATTTATTAACCGATATATATATTATTCTTCTTATCGTGTGGGCAGTAAGGTCTAACGACCGAGTTTCTAAACTGCCTCAAGGGCCTCTGACATGGTTTATTTGACGACCACCATGTGGCAGCCGGGAGCTTATACGTGCCTTCCAAAACACGGAATCATCTTTTTATCAGACAATCAGGTGATTCAAGCTTGCAATGTCCTAACCAAACTGGAAACAACTTTACAAAATATGCTTCCTGTGGGAATCGAACCCACGACCACCGGGTCACAAGGCAAACA
This sequence comes from Lacanobia oleracea, assembly GCA_950371165.1. Lineage (NCBI taxonomy): Eukaryota > Metazoa > Arthropoda > Insecta > Lepidoptera > Noctuidae > Lacanobia > Lacanobia oleracea. The sequence continues at coordinate 3,334,357 of OX493390.1, read as the reverse complement.
CCTAAACCACTCGACCACGGAGGCAGTTTATATGAAAGGACAGGATTTTTCTGTTTTACTTTCTAGTTGGGAGTCTTTAAGTCAAGAGTGAATAGGTTACTTCTATTCAAGCGTGCTCCATGTTCGACCACATTATCACTTACCATCAGGTAAGGCTTATCAATGGTAAAAAAAAAGAAAATGGTCTTATAAAAATGTCATCAAAATATGTAGGTACAGTAGTTTAGTAAATCCAAATAGCTAGAAAAAATATGTGATCCAAGATCGCAACGAAATTGCGTATTTTGTTTTCCTTTGACTTTTCGTGAATGGTGGTTATAAATTACGAAAAATGGTGATACGTTATTTCTTTACAAAAAAAAAAAAAAATTCCAAATAAAAGAAACACAAAGTATAAAATAACTTTAATTTCGGAAGTCGGTGTCAAAAAACGAAGTAAATCAAAAACACGACAAACACTTGTGCGCTCTATAAAATGTGGCTTACAGAGATGTGACTAGACTAATGAGATAATAACTTAAGTAAGATCGAGAAGTATAGAGAAATAACTTCATCAATTTTTATGCCCTAATAGTTGAAAATATTGCTCGACTAAGTGAAACAGTCTACCCACAGCCTAATAGTCGATGATGCAGTTTTGATACAAGGTGTTGAAATATTTCTCATGCACCTATTATTACTATTATGACGTTCATTCATTTCGTATTCTTAATTATTTGCTGTTGGACATTATGAATGCAGTCGTAACTCTTTGAAATATGAATGACACAAAAAACATAAAGAAATCAATTAAATATGATGTTATTTTGCAAACTATAACTGTGCAGTTTAGAGAAATTGAAATGTGTGTGAAACAGTTGCGAAAGTTTTTTTTTCATCTTTGGCAACTAGAAGGACCACTTTAGTAGGATCATAACATTAATCAAACATCATCTGCCTAGCCTTTTCCCAACTATATTGGCGTTAGCTTCCAGTCAAACCGGATTCAGCTGAAATACCAGTATTTTACGTGAAGCGGCTGCCTACCTGACCTCCACAACCTATTAAATGGGTAACACGGTATTTCTTGGCAAGACTGGAGTCGGATTAACTGGCTTCTGACTATACGTAACGACTGCCACAGATCTACAAATGACACCCGGGACCAACGGCTTAACGTGCTTTCCGAGGCACGGAGAAAAGTCGGTGTGTTAAGAACTTAACCTTGAAGATCGATCTGTGCGGCTGTTATTCTTTAGCCACAAGCTCCTCAACATTAATCATACAACAATCTGTCAAATTTCATTTTCATCTTTATTGCTAAAGTATAAGGTTCAAGGTTGATTGGGAAAATTTGACAGTTTCGGGTAGCGTGCTTTTTGATTCTACGAAAATGGCCTTTTTAGACCCTCTGAGGTTTTGTGATATCCTACCTAACTCGGTTTTTCTTTAAGCTGTCACAAACAATCTGCAAACAAATCTGAAACCTTGACCAATCAAACTTCGAAAACAAGTTTATTTTATTGTTGCCGGAATCTTTTCGAACTTGAAATTGATATTAATTGCATCTTACATAAATCATTACTCACGGCTGATTTTTAGGCCCCGTTTACACTATACGAGCTGCTTGACTTGCCAGTATTCGCATGACAGTAGCTCGACTCCTCCCAACCAAACACAAAGCTGCCATGGTTTTCGCAAGCAGCTTCTGTCCAAGACACTGAACTGAGAACTGCAAGTGGTGAGTAAAAAACCGGCCAAATGCGATTTGGATTCCCACAGAAAGGGTTCCGTACTATAAACCGAAAAAAATACGCGTGTTATACGGGAGCCCCCTTTAATTTTATTTAACTTTTATTATTTGTTGACATAGCGGCAATATACATACACACTTTGTAATTTCACCTGTCTACCAATTACGGTTCTTGAGATACATGCAGACAAATAGGCGGGCGGATGGACAGCGGAGGCTTAGTAATAAGGTTCCATTGGTTACCTGTCAGGTTCGGAACCCCCAAAAAGAACCGCTCATCATCATCATCGTTTGTCTAAATTATCTAAGTTTGACAGAAAAAAACTAAAGAGTAGTTTTTTATTTTACTACCCAGCGGGTACGGAATCCTAAAAAAAATATGTATAGGTATTTAAAAAAATAGTACTTTAAGGTTAGTGGTCTAGATATCTTGTCTAGGATAGATCAGTAACTCGCATAAAGCGGTCACAGAATGTACTATTTCAGTTACTGATCAGGGTGACTACTGGTCCGTTACTGTGTAACCAAGCCTTTAAAGATCTACATAGTATTCAGGGCCCCGTGGCAAAGGTATTTTTTTTTTTTTTTTTTAAGGATGGGAAATCATCAAATGACTCCTCCCGCTCAGGGTGAAGCAAGAGGGAGTGTCAGACTCTTACTGACTAAAACCCATCCGTGTTCCTCCTGGTGCCTTTTGCGTTCCAAGGCTACGGCACCTCTTTCGAACAGATTCCGCAGCCCCAGCAGGCACCTGCCCTAGCGGGCCCCGTCTTCCACGCTGACATCTCTTTGAGGCGCGCTGGGATCGCAGCGCGCCGCCGACCCGGGCCTAGTTCTGATCAGACAGCGAGCCACCCACTGCTCGCCGTCCGCAGGCCCGCGCCTACGGCGGCCGGGAATCGTCCTGCGACTCCCGACGCCTGGGGCGTCTTCTTCTGTTGCGGAGACTGGGACGTGAGGTTTCCCTCTCTCTCACATGTTCGGCCTCCTCCTTTGCTAGCATTACTGCTTCGCAGAAGGAGGTGATCGCTTCCCATGCCTCCTCGCTCCGGACCAAAGATTGAACCACGGCCGGTCGCGAGAGGTCGCCGCCGCCGATCGCCTCGACGAGGACCCGGTGGTGCTCCGCCCAAGCAGGGCAGACCTCCACCGTATGCTCCACCGTGTCCTCCGGGCAATCCTCGCAGTGATGACACCCGGGCGCGTCCTCCCGCCGAATCCGAAACAGGTATCTCCCGAAACAACCGTGTCCGGTGAGTACCTGTGTCAGGCGGAAGGTGAGGATGCCGTGGCGCCGCTCCAGCCACTCCTAAAAGAGGGGACTTATCGCCTGGATTGTTGCGTGCCCAGCGCTGGGTTGCGACAGTCGCTGTCTCCATACCGCCATGAGATCCTGCCGGAGCTCCGTCCGCCTTGCTGCGATTTGCCGCGGCAGAGGTGTCTCACCCCGGCGTTGCGCCTCCACGCGCCACTCGTAAATGTGCGCGAGGGCTCTCGCCTCCAGATCCCATGGCGGCAGTTCGGCAAGGAGGCTCGCCGCCTCGCCAGAGACCGTGCGGTATCCCCGGGCCAGCCGGATGGCCATGACCCTCTGAGACGCGTTGAGGTAACGGGCAGGTCGCTTCCTCAAAGTAGGCGCCCACACCGGCGCCCCATAAAGGGCCATGGACCGCACGACCCCCGCGTAAAGCTTCCGACAGGAGGCATTTGGACCCCCTAGATTGGGCAGAAGCCGCTTGAAGGCAGCCCCGGCTCGTCCCAGTCTGGGAGCCAAACAAGCCCGCCACACATTCCCAACCACTGCAACTCCTGAAAGCCAGAATCAACAGTGGCGACCACCAGAAAAACGCCGAGCCAATGAAACCCGACGAGTCCCGGAGAAACGATTCAACTGTCTTGGATCCTGCAACGAAATTAATCAGAAAAGTACAGCGGAGGAGTAGGAAAAAAAAAAATATATATATAATTTCCACTTCCCTCCGTATCAAGCAGGAGACAGAATAGAACTAGGCCTATAGGCACCAAGGGACAAATACAACTGGGTTAAGCCCAGTTGCCAAGCACCACGGATTATATTTTACCACTTAAACTAATGGGTCCTAAATTGTGAGCTACTTTTGATTCCAGTAATAGGTATGGCAAAATCGCTTGAACGCACGGAAATTTTTTCTGGTTTCAACAAGGTCCGTATAGTAAACTACCCCAGATGTAACCTTAATACTATCTAACATAATATTGCGTTCAGTTTGCCAAAGACTACACTCCCATAAGATGTGATGTGCGGATTGTTCGTATTCATGGTCAGCTGTAGAACATTGACATAAAGGCGAGGCCACAAGCTTAAAGGAAAATAATTTACTCTTAAAATTGCCATGACCTGTGAGAAATTGGGCAACACAGTGATCCACCTCCAGCCATGTCCTGTCCAGCCGCTCACGAACAGATGGAAAAAATTGGTGGAGGTGACGGCCTTTGATGGAATTTTCCCACCTACATTGCCACTCGGATAAAAGTTCCTCCCAGACATCAGTCTGGGGTTTTAGTAATCTAGAGATCTTAGCACGGCCGCGTTGCGGTAAGAACTCTGGGTCCGTAATCTTTCTAGCGTAGTAGTACATTGCAGCACGCCGCTGCACTTCTAGATCGACTGGGAGAACACCCGCCAGCACTGGTAAGGCTTCAGTACTAACCGTCCTATACGCCTTGCATAAGAATATCAAAGCCAAACGCTGGCTTTGAAGCAAGTTACGTCGTACCGCACCTATGGTGGCCCTATCGGCCCAGACAGGTGCCCCGTAGCACATACAACCCAAGTAGGTAACCCCATAAATAGTTTTTAAGGTTTGAAAAGATAGACCCCAAGTAGCTTTGGATATTCTCGTCAAGGCGTAGAAGTTCTTTTTTGCTTTCTCACCTACTGTTTTTATATGATCAATAAATGAAAAGTTATTTACTAATAGCATACCGAGATAGCACACGGATTCTTTTCTTTTAACGGGTTTTTAACGGGTGTTTCCTTTTAAAATAAGTTGATAGGTTTTATGTGGTGCAAAGGTCAGACGGTTTCGATCGCCCCACTGAGATATTAATCGTAGGCATGTGTCAGCCAAATTCTCAAGGCCAGCACGAGTACTTGCCTGAATGAGAAGCAAGCCATCGTCCGCGTAACCGGTTAATGAGCAGCCGCATGGGAGCGGAAGCGCGAAGCCAAACGTCGGAAGTGTACGATAAGTTCCATCGGCTGTCAAGGACGAGACCTAGATAAGTCATCGTCGACCCGACGCCGATGTGAACCCCTCCCACCGTTATTTGAGATTCCGATGGTGGCCTGTTCCGAGAACCATGGAAGCACATGGCTTCGGACTTGTGCAAGGCCACCTCGAGACCCAACTGCCGGATCCTCTCAACGACTATCGCAACCCCGCGTGTCATAGCGTCGGTCGCCGCCTGGTGCGACCTCCCCTGCGCCAGGACCAGCGTATCGTCAGCATAGCAGACAACGTTGACGCCGCCAGGGAGGTCGGCGCGCAACACCCAATCGTAGCCAATGTCCCACAGAAGCGGCCCCAGAACGGAACCCTGTGGAACACCGCACGACATCTCTCGCCGTTTCCACTCTCCCAGGTGACCGGGGTAGATGACGGCTCTGTCCGTCAAGTATGCCTCAACTACGCGACGGAGGTAGTTCGGCACCCGGTGATACCGAAGTGCCTCCCTGATGCAACTCCAAGGCAGGGTATTAAAGGCATTGGCGATGTCTAGAGACACAGCCAAGACGACCCCGCCCCGGGAAACCGCGTCCCCCGTCGAGAGGGCTCTCACGCGCATGATGGCGTCCACCGTCGAGCGTCCCATGCGGAAACCGAACTGGTTTTCCGCCAGATCCGGCCCCATCCTCACTAGGTGCTCGACGAGGCGGTTTGCAATTACTCTTTCAAAGAGCTTGCCCACCTCATCGAGCAGCACGATGGGCCGGTATGCGGACGGAGAGTCCGCGGGGCGCCCCGGCTTCTAAATGAGGACCAGTTTCCCCGTCTTCCAACGAAGTGGGAACTGGCCCCTCTCCAAGCATGCGCTTAGGAACCCTCTTAGTCGAGGCCCAAGAGCCTCCAAGGCCAGGACCCAAGCTTTTCCAGGTAAGCCGTCGGGTCCTGGGGTGGTATATTTGGCCTTCAGCCTATTAACCGCCACTCTCAGGTCTACCTCAGTCACCTCAGGAGCATCGTCATCGTCGTCATCAATGCAGCCCGCATCGGGCACCGCAGGTGGCGGAGCCATAGGCGGGGGAGTATGCTCCCCTCGCGAAGGGAATAGAGCGCTCACCACGTCCTCCACCAGCTGGGGCCGGAGACTCTGCGTCAAGGGGGGGGCCCAGGTGCGGAGCTTATTCCGCACCATTTTGTAGGGTCTACCCCACGGGTCCCCGTTCAGAGACTCCAGCATCTCCTTGCAAGCCAGATCCTTGGCCTGCAGGATCCCTGCTTTGAGAGCGGCCTTCGCCACTTTGTACTCCTCGTACAGCTCCGCCTCTCTGACCTGCGCATCTGGAGGGCGGATGCGGAGCCTGCGGTGCCTGGTGTACCGGCGCCGTGCGGCAACGCATGCCTGACGCAGCGTCGCCAGCTCTTGCGACCACCAGTAGACCTTGCGGCGGGCGCGTCCTTGCTTAGTGGAAAAGGTATGCGCCTCTAATTCGGTGCTAACTTAGTTGTGAAGTGACCAGCTTTGTCAACGTGTGGGTAATTCCCCAAACTGCGGTGATCAAGTTGATTGGGGATTGGCAAGGTGTGGGGAAAATGTGGGGATTCTAAATATCGATTTTATTCTTCTGATATAATTCTAAATATCGGGTTTTAGGGAATCAGTAGATTTTTGTCCCTAAATCGGGGAATTTGTTAAATTGGTGTTGGCAACACTGCTCCCTAGCACCCTAAACGCTATTACATTGCCTGGTCGTTAGGGAGTTAAGTAGACTGGGCCGCTCCGGTCACCCTGATTATGGACCCTACTCGCTAACTGTTATTAGACCACCGTAAATCAGGACTCTAAAACCCTGAATACCGTGTAGTGTAATAAGCCTTTTAACCGCTTAGGCTAACAAACCATTATTCTCGTAATAGCTGTAAAATTTTAAAAATACCAGCGGGCAAAGTCCAACGACGAATTATGAAGTTTTGATGATTCAAATATGGGCGTCGAAGGCTGTCGAACGCATCATCTGATCTTTGACTTGCGTAATTCTTTAAAGGCTTGTTTTTGTATTATTTTTTGAGCAAAGGTTAGGAGATTGTTGTGGGAGGAAAACTGGCATTCTTGGCTGAATATTCACTCCTATCTAAGTTGTTTTTGATCATTTTCGGCACAGAGCCAAAGTAACGTTTTACGCCTTTTTGAGCTTGCCTGTACCGTTAGATTTTACGATTCAGTTGATCTTAGAAAATAATTGATGTTTATTTTTATATTTATCTAGAACGAATCGATCTAATGTTACGATTATAATCGAATTATCAACTTTCGATGTTCTTTCATAACTTCATCTAAATAACAAGTAATCTTTGCTACCATTCTGAGGGTTCCCTACATTCCGTATTTACTAAAAAGTGTCCTACAGGGCCCTGGTCTACGCTATCCGTCCGTCTGCCTGTCAGCTGGTTACATCTTTTTAATAAAGTACTCGTAGGTAGAATGTTGAATTTTTCTCGGAGTGTGTACTTCTATCGTCGTTATAACAAAAATAAAATAAAAGTTTCTCAAGAAACGTGTATTTTTTGTATTATTGTCTGCTCGGAGCCCTTCGTGTGCAAGTCCGGCTCGCATGTGGCCGGTTTTTACTATGCCTGTTTGTATCTTCGATTGAAGGTTTTCGAGCACACAGACAGACAGTCGTTTAACCTTCTGAACTGTTTCAAGTTGCACATTTAGAGCGACGTTGCCAGCTATGGTATGGGCCAATGAACGGTCAACTCAACGGTCATTCGGAGTTCACCGCTTCGGCCCAATGGGGTATTTTACTAAAAAATCTAATTAGTCCGTCTGATAGATTTTCAAAAAATATTAGACACGTATTTTTTCTTTTTTCACGTAAACAAAAAATGAAGGAGATACAGCGAGTTGAAGACACGCGTGACGTCATCTGGCTTGGTAAATTTGGTACATTTTTAACAAGCCATATGACGTCACGCGTGTCTTCAACTCGCGTGACGTCATATGGCTTGGTAAAAATGTTGTCCAATATTTTTTGAAAATCTATCAGACGGACTAAATAGATTTTTTTATTAAAATACCCTATTTTGTTATTGTAGTATTTAAGTCTATTTCTTTTTATTGAAAGGAGATAATTTTCTCTTTAGTGAGCCTTGAATGTCTCACAGCTTGGCAAAATTCTCCCGTTTTTCTTCCACTAGGAAGTTTCTGTTTTCTTGTATCTCTTAGAACCAGTCTGTATGGCATTTTTCCATGTCCAGGACATCTCACCATCATTTCTGGGCCAGTCTAGGTGATGCCATATAAACACGATATATCTATTATTATAATGTTTTGATACAAATATTGCGAACAATGATTTAATCTTATTCCTATAAATTAATTACACTTGTACATAAAGAAACTGAGCAAGTGCGAGTCGAACTTGCGTGCGAAGGGTTCCGAACGAATCGCATTTTTTTAACATGTTATTTTAACACTGAAGACTTCTTATAGGTTTTCCTGGAATCTATAGGTCAAGATATAAATCTGTATTAAGATCACAAAAGTCGATATGTGCGCCAAAGGGGAACGCCCAGAAAATGCTTGAAATAGACAGAAACTACGAATAGTCCTTAAATTTATTTGAAAAAAACAATATGTTTAATGAAATAATTTTCAAGGTTGTTCAGGTAGGGTAAAAATATAGCGATCTTTAAAATATTTAACTTGATGTCCGTTCAATTAATCTAATTTTTTATATTGAAGGTCAGTGTTTATTTGACATTGACAATGACATTCAGCCAAACAGAAATCGTCAAATAATTTTTAACAAACTATTTTATAGAATGAGTGCACAGTTATCATTAATTTAATATAGTTCGATCTATGTTTAGCACAAGTCTAATTAAAACAATATATTCGTGCAAGGATGAATTAAAATCAAATAATTTCAAACTAGAAAACGTATAGGCTGTATGAATCACATGACCTTTGCCAGGCCAGATGCTGTTGATATACAAATAATTAATGAAATCATGTATCTAGAAAATAGACTAGCTGATTATGTGATTAGAAATCATTTGAATCGTCGCAGAGCGCAGTTCCAAAGCATTAATGTAAATGAAAACAATGTTTCTGATTTTCCACAACTGACATAAGGTGAAATGGTTTTGTTGGCATGTGGAACTTACCAAATAAAACGGGCTTGTTCATACTATGGCGAGCATAGACGAGCTAATGGTATGTACAGGATTGAGGTATGCAGGGAAATGGATAACGCGTTAGTTGAGCATCTAGCTCTTCCGTGTAATTGTTTTTTTACTGCGAGGAAAAATACACAGTAGACATATTGCTCAAAAAGTATATTTTGTTATATAATTGTCAATAATTTTTTATCTGGAAGGAGGGCAGTTGGTACCTGTGCCCATACTATGTCAATAATATGGCAGATACTTAGCATGGGCCCGGTACCAATCCAATATCTATCCACCTGCACAGTTTCTAGATGATATTTAAGCTAAGATTAATGGTGAATAATACATTTAAATGTTTTTGTTGTTTAATTATTGAATAAATGAATCCTTAACCTAGACTTAACCTATATTTTAGAAAAAATGTTGTAACTAATTCTTTCCTAGTTTCTTGATAATTATTGAAATTGTAATGGGTATCCTACTATTTGTAGTACAATTTGGCGCATATTTAACTGTTGTGTTCTTTGCAGCCATTTTTTCATATGGCTGGTGGGCATTCCCCTTTCAACGTAATCGCTGTAGTCGATCCGGAAAAAACTAGCTGTGACAGACGAACAGACAGACACCTAAGAGATCCTAAAAGGGTTCCATTTTTTGTTCGGAACCCTTATAATAACCAACGAATTGCTGCAGAACAAGGCAACAATGGCAAGACGAGTTAGACTCCCACCGAAAAGACCGGGTTCGTACCTACTAGCAAAGAAAAGAGAAAGAAGAACAGAGAGAGCGAGACCTTTACCCAGCAGTATGGAATAGTAGACTGTATATGTTGCGGAATTAGTTCGAAAGAATCACCGCAGCCCTGGAACGCAAAGGACATTAGGAGGAACACGGATGGGTTTTAGTCAGTAAGAGTCTGACACTCCCTTCCGCTCCGGCCAAAACAGACGGAATCATTTGATTGTCAATTTACCGTCCTTAAAAAAAGCCAGATCGATAGATTACTATATCGTCACTTTTTTTTTTAAGGATGGAAAATCATCAAATGACTCCTCCCGCTTTGGGTGAAGCTGAAGGGAGTGTCAGAATCTTACTGACTAAAACCCATCTGCGTTCCTTTGCGTTCCAGGGTACGGTGCCTCTTTCGAACGAAGTCCGCAGCCCCAGCAGGCACTGGCCCTAGCGGGCCCCGTCTTTTACGCTGACAGCTCTTTGAGGCGCGCGTGAAACACAGCGCGCCGTCGACCCGCGATCCACCCAATGCTCGCCGTACTATACCGTCACTAGAAAGGCAAATGTACTCAACTGCAAAAAAGGCATTTTACAAGAGAGTGATTTAAAAACAAAAGCAACAAAAATGACACTGTTAAAGCGCCAGTAACTTCTTAAGTATTCCTCAAATTGCTAGGAGACCATTGCGTAGAGAAAAAAAAACCGAATTCGACCACATATAAAACTCATTTTAGCTAAAATGGCGCTTTAGTACTTTTGCCTTTTCGGTGACGATATAATAATCCTGTATCATGTTATGACAAATGCTATTTTATTTTAGGTACGTGTACTTCCCAAGCACTTGTTTTCAATCTAAAGCAAATATACATAATCCATAGTGTACATAAAGCACATGGGTTTAGTGTTTGTATATAATATAGCTTCTGTTTGTTCATCATGACTCGAGTTAGTATTGAAGAGCAAAGTTCTATTTCAAATAGAAAAGATAGAATTACCCAACGTTCAATAAATTAGCTTAGGGCTGTCTGTCCATTGACGCGGACCGAGGCAGCGGAGCAGAGAACTTAGAAATTTTAACCAATGGAATTGTATAAAACCACATTGACTCAAGTGGTGCAGACATTTTGTGCAAATCTATTGGTTTATACTTCCCCGTTTCACTGTTCCGTGATAGGCAGCCTAAAGAAGCTTGTGGTAAAGGTAATCGATTTTTTTCAATATCTCTTACAGACGCCATCGCGCCATTCAAGTTCCTGTTTTTTTTTTAAAAAGCTATGGCATAAGAAAAATATTTATTATAACAGAATATCATTTCCCCGTTGACAGCGATGTGGACGAATTTTTGATGCACAATGAGTTATTGTCCTGCCCCTTTATTTATTTTAACTTCATTGAACACCAAATTAAATATACATTAAGCAAATTTTAAACTAAAAAACATACAGTTGGAAGCCTTATCGCATTCCGCGATCACTTCCAGCCTACTACCTTTTTACTCCGCTTGTACATTTATACAGAATATTTTCTACTAATAAATAATTAATTTATAACATCATTCCGAAGGCTTGCTTATGTAATACAAAGCACCAATGAAATAAATACCATTTTACTTCTACGAATACATAACTAACGAACGTAGGAGAACTAAAAATGTATCCTCTTTCCAAAGAGCCAGAATAGTAAAATAAGACATCCGGATTCCATCTAATCGATTCGGAAATCAAATAAGTAACTATGATCGATCAATCGATCATCGACCAACAGCCATGACACGTGGCATTTAAAACCGATGCGCTCACGAAGTACCTTACATAAGCACCACCATATCCAATGTCAAGTGTAAGTTGCCACATAAGTAACATACCTATATTATATGTATTTATGTCGTAGCCATATCGTTGAAACAGCCATTTCATGATGTGTTCGAGATTAGGTTAGTTCGGGAGCTGAGTTGAGAGTCCTGAGGGCCCGGTACAATTATTGTGCGAGGGAGGTAACACGGGATTATTCTAGTCAGCAGTCTGACTGAGCCCTCCGTCCACCCCAGGGCGGAGGAAATCCATGAGGTTTTCCATGCCGATACCATAATAATAAGGTTAGGTTGAGGCGATCTGTGAAGAGACGTTAGGTTCAAATGGGAACTAGAGTGTATGAGTCAAGCGAAAGAACTAAACTCCCATCATCCCATTCATGTTAGGTTCATTTAAATATGTTTTTCCGGCGTTAAACCCTACAGGTGGATTGGAGCCCCAAATAGAAATCGAAATTTGGTTTGAGGTGGCTATTTCTTCAAATGGCCAATTTTAATTTGGCTACGACATACACATGGCTACGTGTTGCAACTGTTATATACGTCGTATCAGAAGCTAATATACACCACGGCGTAGGTATGAAGTTATGATTTTGAAGGCGTTTGCCCCCTCCCTTGAAAACTGGATATTCTTATCTTTTGAACTGACGAATCTGGCGCGGAATTTAAATAATTGGTTCCGACTTCCGGTAAGCTTATTTGTCAAATTAATAAAATTTATGTTACAATCATTATGTTAGTTTTGCACGCAGGTTTGGCAGTCATTATTTTAGTCTATTTTTATTCCTTCAGCTCCAGATGCAATAGATGGCGATAGCCATCAACAGAACACATAGGAAGAAGAATCTGAACTTTAAAAAGCAAATAAAACTTAGCCCTTACTGGCATTTAAACAGTACTCCACGCTCAGCAACAATGCCTTCGAATAAGCTGCAAAATAGTAACCAATTTAAAAAAAATGGGCCATCTAGGGAATGGACCGCTTTTTTATATGGTAAAATAAACCAATAATTACTGGATAAAATAGACCCATAGTCCAATACATTTTTTGTCGACACGCCCACTTTTATTGAAGCCCACGGTGAAAGTGGGCATTGTAAACTTTACCTTATCGACGACCTTGTGAGTTGCGACACTAGTCGGTCGCCCAAACGATGTGGCTTGAACAACCGATCATTTCTAATGTATTGGAACGGATACTAACGGATATAACACTCGATGTGAAGTGTTATAATAAATCTGCTGTATTTAATCCTGTAATATCTTGCTCAAGCATAAAAGCTTGCAGTTTTTAAATTATTCTTATTAGTGAATACGATGTAGAAAGACGATTCAAAGACGAAACACAAATATATTAAATAAACAGAGCCAGTTGAGAGATGACCAGACCAGACCTATTGACGGGGCTCATTCACGAACCTGACGCAAGCGCTAGCAAGATTCTGCTCAACCATTATAAAAGGAACCGAATGATCCACACATGTACCATCATCAGTGAGACTAATGATGAATGAGCAATGTTCTTTATATTATAATATGAGGGTACTTGACATTTTAATTATTAGCAAAGTCATGCTGATTTTAAGGTACGCTGGATGATAAATTATTTATGCATTAAGTTCTCCTAGGTCAATCATTGTAAAAAATTGCACAATGGTAGACAATAATAATTTATTTGCATTGAATTAATTAAAGGAGCCCGGGACTGGTCGTTGTGGCGACGCTTGGGGGAGGCCTATGTCCAGCAATGGACGCCTTTTGGGACGTATTTCCGCACTTAATCCTAATGTTGGACCATTGTGCGTGAGCCATGGCAGCCATTAATCCAACCAGCCAACCTCCCTCCAAAAGCAGGTCAGTTCACCTGGTGTTTTCAAGATACTTGTGAGCGAGTTCTGTGTTCTTATTGTTTGATTCCATATTACGGCAACGCCTGTACACTCAAGGAGTACGTGCGATACCGTTTCCTCCTCCTCCATGCATTCTTTGCACAGAGGACTCATGAGGACTGATCCGTAATACCCATAGTGTACAAGTGTTTGTTTAATGAGCAGTGCCCGGTGATGGTCCCCGCCGCATGCTGCCCCTATCCAGTCACAAAAGGCATCTGGTCAGTTTCCTGTTTAGGGATGGCATAGCTTCCCTGGATTGCCTGCAGCGTGGTGCCAAGGCCCACCAGCGTTGCGCTTGTTTGTGTGTGTGTTCTTGTAGCCATGTACGCAGCTGGATGAATGGGATTGATACTATGGGTTCGGGTCCAACAGCCACAGCACTGAAACCTCTCTTGACCAGCACATCGGCCGCATCATTTCCTAGTGAACCACTGTGTCCTTTTATCCACTGCAGCGTCAGTGTTACGGTTGGTCACCGTGATGTGTTCTAATGCATTGTGGCATTCTTGTATGAGCTTACCTGGGGTATACGGATATTAGAATAAAGGCAGAAAAAAACTACTTGGAAATTCAAATACGAAAACAGAAAATTATACCTACTACAGGCCTACGCATAGCGGGACGGCGGCATGCTAACTGCGGGTCGATTCTGTAAATATGTCAAAGTGAAGGCTTATGTGAAACGATCACGAAGGTGAGCGGTCAATCCAAGTAATCAAATGGAATGACAGCTCATTTTGTGATTACTTCAACCAAGCCACTCTATTTTTTTTACCCATCCTCCTTTTCACCGATACAATGAAATTACAGGTTATTTATATTTATAGATTTTTACTGCTGCTATAATAAATACTTAACTTATTATATACACTAATTAACACGAAGCTATGTACAAACGCGTATAAAATCAAAATTAATCGTTTGGTATCAAAAAAATAATCCACATAGTTGTCAATGGCAAAAGTGCCCAGAACAATAGCACAGCATTGCCGCATTGAATGGAAATGCAAATTTTTTAGCTGAAAAAAGCCCAGCCACAAGTTGTTTGCTAATAATGTCCCGAAAGAATCGATGCGCACTCGAACCCAGTGCCTCAACGCCAAACGGCTCAAATATGTAACTTCAAATTAAGTTGTTATATTTGCGCCGTTTGAGACTTTCTGCATCTGCAGCAGCCGCCCCAGCATTCCATTTTGATTACTTAAAAGAACGAAAGAAAAATGTTTATTTGGGACTCGCACAAGGCACATAAAAGTATAGTAAACCAACCAACCAACCAAGCCACCCAAGCCTTCATGTCGACATTTTTACAGAATCGTACTGCTGTAGCATTCCTACCTACCAAGACATCGCCGCGGGATCCCTTAGCGAGTTCTTCAACACCGCGCTAAGAAATTCCTTTCGATACCACGGAACGTGTTGCGCCGACCCCAAGTAACATGGGATAAGGGCAGGAATATGATGATGATGACCACGGAATCTGTTTCCGCACGATCAATAACATTAACGTCTATGTCGTATTCCCACGGGATAAGTTTGAATGTCCTTTGGTAAAAAATTAAATCCTTTGCCTTGTATGCGTGATAATGATCAAAACCGTTTAGATTACATCATACCAAACTTATGATAGTGTGAAAATTTTTCCATTGACGCCGATGTCTATCTAACATTGTAATTTTTATTCACGAATTATACAGATGAAAAGAATGTCAGCGATTTTAATGATGTTTAGGTTCCAACATATATTATTAATATTTATGCATTGAGAATGACGTAAAACGTTCTGTAAAAAAAACTGTTCACTTAATAATACGGTTCCCGAGATACAGCCTGCTGATTGGCAGGCTAACGGACAGCGGAGGTAATTAGCAACACAGTCATGTTGATTAACCTTCTGATACGGAACTCTAAAAATATACCTCAGCTTATTCGGAATGTCTCCACAAAAAAGACCTCATCTTTATCAAAAGTAGTTCACAGATGATTTTCACGCAACCTTAAAAAACTTATACATCCGTGTCAAAAGCATGGTATGTTAAACAGCCAATTTGTACCTTATTACCAAGTCATTATCACCAAGTGAAAAACTGTAAAGATTCAGTGCTAATAATACAGTTATTATCCCTAATTCCGATGATAATAATGTCATCTTCTTTGAAAACGTTCGCGTGTGTCAATATGGATCATTATTGCTTGTTAGCGTTAAAAATTTAATAGGGACACTTATACAATTTAGTAATGCTTTCTTGATGATATTCACGATCTTTGTGACCTACTGGTATTACTGTTTTACTGTATTACTGTTGGCCGGCACTAAAGCCATCTCCAAAAAGTTCTAGCTGCATAAAAAAAAAATTAAGGTTGCGTAGCGAAGGGTTAACAACGGAACTCTATTGCTAAGCCTCTGCTGTCAGCGCTTTTCTCCGTTTATCTGTCAATGAACTATATCTCACGAATCGTAAAAGGCAAACAGTTAAATTTTTGCAAAGTGAGTATTTTTATTTGCCGCTATAACAACCAAATAATTAACATAAAACAAAATTAAAATGCTTTAAAGACTAAGTACAAGAAATGAGGTTAAAACAGTTTATGGTACGAAACCGTTCGTGTGCATTTTTCGTTTGATTATTATTTTCAAGATGTCCATGATTGGGAGTCCGAAATCTGACTACCAGTGTTTCCAAGAAGTGTTGGTCGGTGTTGTGGAGCTGATACGGGCTCTTTGTAAATACTGGTATTTGACTACATCCAGTTAGTGGAAGATGTTCATGATGGTAAGTACGGTGGCGTTTAGGAGGTACTGCGTTTGTTCTGTCATGTTGTATTATATTCTTCTAACTTTAACTTTTGACGTTCTAAAGTGCCTTTTAATGGTCTAATTGAAATAAACGTTTTGATTTTTGACTTTGACTAACTTAAAACCAGTTGAGAAAAGATAAGGGAAAATGTAGTCGATAATTAGGTATTTGTTATTTTCCGAAGCTTAAAATAAATTCCTTAAACGGAGTAATTATTTATTCAAATTGATTAATAAAATCATAACCCATTTGAAATTTTCCATTCAAAATGATTTGTTCACGCGTCATCATCATCAGTGATAATAAAAGTCACAATAAGGATACAAAGTCAATGGGTTTTACCATTTTTTACCTGACTGCGAAAGAAGGAGGGTTACGTTTTTCGAGTGTATGTTTGTAACTATGTATGTATGTTTCTTTGGCACACCCTACAGCCTAAAAGCGGCTTGATGGATTTGAGCTTGAGAGGTGTTAGATATGTTTTTACTGTGAGAGTGACACTGAGTATACCAAAATTAAAAAAAAAAACAACGAAATGGCGGATTTTTGGCGCCAAATTCAATTATTTTTTTCTATCCATGATATGATAAGGACGCAAAACCCATTGACTTTGTATCCTTATTGTGACTTTTATCACTGATGATGATGACGCGACTGGTAGTCAGATTTCGGACTCCCAAACATGGACTATCTTGAAAATAATAATCAAAAGAAAAATGCACACGAACGGTTTCGTACCATCAACTGTTTTAACCTCATTTCTTGTACTTAGTCATTAACGTATTTTAATTTTGTTTTATTTTAATTATTTGGCTGTTACAGCGGCAATTAAAATAATCACTTTACAAAAATTTTAACTGTTTGCCTTTTACGATTCGTGAGATATACTCGTAGTTCATTGACAGATAAACGGAGAAAATCGCTGACAGCAGAGGCTTAGCAATAGAGTTCCGTTGTAAACACTTCGCTATACAAACCTAAATTTTTTTTTTTTAGTAGCAAGAACTTTTTGGAGATGGCTTTAGTGCCGACCAACAGTAATACCACCAGTAGGTCACAACGAGCGTGAATTTCATCAAGGAAGTATCACTAAATTGTATAAGTGTCCTATTAAATTTTTATCGCTAACAAGCAATAATGATCCATATTGACACACGCGAACGTTTTCAAAGAAGATGACATTATTATCATCGGAATTAGGGATAATAACTGTATTATTAGCAGTGAATCTTTACAGTTTTTCACTTGGTGATAATAAATTGGTAATAAGGTACAAATTGGCTGTTTAACATACCATGCTTTTGACACGGATGTATAAGTTTTTTTAAGGTTGCGTGAAAATCATCTGTGAACTACTTTTGATATAGATGAGGTCTTTTGTGTGGAGACAGTCCGAATAAGCTGAGGTATATTTTTAGAGTTACGTATCAGAAGGTTAATCAACATGAATGACTGTGTTGCTAATTACCTCCGCTGTCCGTCAGTCTGTCAGTCAGCGGGCTGTATCTCGGGAACCGTAATATTAAGTGAACAGTTTTTTTTTACAGAAGATGTATTCCTATTGCTACCATTGATTGAAGAGTTTGTTTGGTTGAACGCGCTAATCAATAATAGAACAGTCAAATTAGCTTTGAACTTAGTAAAAAAAAAATAGATTTGCCTGGATTATTATCATAAAATTAAAATTGGTTGAAATAACTCATAGAGCAACGAAAATCTTGGTTTGTTTGTTTAATTGTTTGCTTGTATAGAGTCCACCTTTGGAAATATTGATCCGCTGAACATTATAGTAGACTAAACCTGTTTATCCCATAAAAATGCACGATTTTTTTTGGGATTATTAAGCCAGGAAATAATGAGTGTGCAGAAACAAGTAATAGTTAGTATTTTAAATATTAGCAGTGTTTACTAACATTCTATAAATAAAATACAACTTTATTATAAAACTATAGGTTCGCGGTGAATTCAATTCAGTCACGCGTTTCCTGGCCATGAATTTTCTCCACTTTCGTCATCAAAGAATGTCAGATTACGCTACATTTGAAGCGCCTTTTGTGTTACTATGAGTATTCACAGACTCACAGAAGATGCTGTGGAAAAAGTTGAGTCGTTTAATAAATACTATCGATACTTTGCGGAATTGGTTCAAAAGAGTCACCGCGGCCCTTGAACGCAAAGGGCATTAGGAAGAAAACGGGGTTTTAGTCAGTAAGAGTCTGACACTCCCTTCTGC
Organism: Lacanobia oleracea; assembly: GCA_950371165.1. Taxonomy (NCBI): domain Eukaryota; kingdom Metazoa; phylum Arthropoda; class Insecta; order Lepidoptera; family Noctuidae; genus Lacanobia; species Lacanobia oleracea. The sequence goes on along the minus strand of OX493390.1, from coordinate 3,315,781 downwards.
TTCACCCAGAGCGGGAAGAGTTATTTCATGATTTCCCATACGAGAAGAAGATTTCTAATATGTATCGATGCCTGCTTACATTTTCGTTGGTGTTATAAACCCTTACTTACATACTTTTTCAAATGGAAAATTAGCATACTAATTGGTGACTATGCAACAATTGACAAACCGCAAAAAACCCTAAAGATTTCTAAAAAAATACATATGTACTTGTGATGACTGATTGTTCCAATAAGGATTTTTAATATTACAAGTACGATAATATTAAAAACTAACAAACTCACGGCCATCCCGTGGTAACTTTCAGTTAATACCAAAGGTCTTCTAGGAAGTCCTTGCGGTGCGGTGGTAAAAACCGTAATATTATTTAGGCTCGGACTCCACCAAAGCGGAGACGAGACGAGCGGGGCGGGGATGTGTTTTCTGAAATCAGTAGGATTTCGTTAATCACACATCTTGTCTCCACTCAGCTTAAGTGGATACCATTGAGTGGAGATGTATCATATTTGTATGGCGCGATGGAAGCGGAGATGAATTGAAAAGTCATTCTATCTTAATTACATGGATTGACTACACTTCGTTTCGTCGAGGAGCTCGTGTCTAGATAATAACAGCCGCACGGGTACATCAAGGTTAAGCAACGCTCGCCAAGGTTGGTCTGTGGATGGGACCATATTTACATACCGAGTTTCCTCCATGTCTCGGAAAACACGTTAAGCCGTTGGTCCCGGCTGTCATTTGTAGATCTTTAGCAGTCGTTACGGATAGTCAAAGCCAGTTAATCTGACTCCAGTCTAGCCATGAAGTACCCTGTTACCCATTTAATGGATTGTGGAGGGCTGGTAGGCAGCCGCTCCACATAAAATACTGGTATTCAGCTAAATCCGGTTTGACTGGAAGCCGACCCCAATATAGTTGGGAAAGGCTAGGCAGATGATGATGAGGAAAGCGGAGATCGAGCTATTCCGCGGATTGAGCTGGGCCGCGGTACAAGGCGGAGATGTAGGCTTTGCCGCGCAAGCTGACGATGGCGTGCAGCGGAGACCAGATGTGTGCGACGATCTCCAGCCTAGCCAACACGCATCTCCGCTTAAGTCGAGCCAGTACGCATCTCCGCACAGTTTCGGTGGATGCATCCTAGCTGAAAAACATCTCTTCTCATCTCTGCTTCGGACATCTCCGCACATCAGCTCCGCTTTGATGGAATCCGGGCCTTATTATTTACTTACATACTCGGAAACACGTATTTACTTTAACTTTCCATTTTCGTTCGACCTTTCCTTTAACTTTATTTATTGAAGCGTTGTCACTGTTATAAACTTAAGTTATTATAATAACTACATGGGATTTCCAATTAAACATACCTATTCTTATGAGTACGGAACACCGTGCTGCGTTTTGAATCAAAGACGTGGGTATAAAAGACTGCCAGGCTCAAATTGGAATGACCGGGTCACATTAGTTGTACACAATCATGATGAACGCTGGAAGATAATCTTGACGCAACGGGTGAAAAAGGATGGACGGCGTGCCCAGAAAGCGGTGGCGGGATGACCTGGATGCGCACCACGGGGGCTGGTTCGAGGAGGCGCTGGAGGAGAGTGTCTGGAAGGATATCGGGAAGGCATTTGTCCAGCAATAGCACACTATATTCTATTATTAAAAACAAAAATTTAATTTAACCTTTAAAGCAAGAGTGACCAGGCAATCGCGCGTTCGATCAAGAACAGACTCATCGCGAAAAAAATCTTATCCAAAACAAAACTGCCAGACATTTAAACAGCAAACCTAGTGAGATATCCTGCGACTGCTAGTTACGGCAACTATATTCGTGACAATCAAAGAAGTAGGATTTGACAGCTGAGTAGAGAGGGATAGAAGATAGCTTTGCTACAAAGTGCGAAAGAGATTTATTTCATGTCTCTTTCATAGGTCTGAGTAATAGTAATGCAATGTTGTGTCCTACTGTCACATCCAATTTCTGTGAGATGTCCTCTAACCCCTTTGAAGATAGGTTCTACGGCACAGAGAGCTGAAAAGAAGGTGTGCTAAACCTGGGGTCTTTAAGTCAAGAGTGAATAGGATACCTTCTAAGCACGCGTCGACCATATCATCACTATAATATTCATCAAGTGGCATAATAGTCAAAATAGAGCCTATCAATAATATAGGTATAAAACCGGCCAAGTGTGAGTCCGACTCGCCCACCAAGGGTTCCGAACTGCTACTGTAAATAAAGATTATATTTTTTATGATTTAATTACTTACAAATGTATAGTTTTCAGGCTAAGGCTATAGACCTGAGAATATGGTTTTAATTTCAACTCGATATATTTCAGCTTGTGGCTAGATAATAACAGCCGGTCGTTCTTCAAGGTTATACAACACTTGCCAAGGTTGGTCTGTGGTGATTGGTGTGTGTGTGTGGTTGATTTTAACATACCGAGTTTCCTCCGTGCCTCGGAAAGCACGTTAAGCGTTGGTCCTGGCTGTCATTTGTAGATCTTTGGCAGTCGTTATGGATAGTCAGAAGCCAGTAAATCTGACTCCAGTCTTGCCATGAAGTACCGTGTTACCCAGTTAATGGGTTGTGGAGGTCTGGTAGGCAGCCGCTCCTCGTAAAATACTGGTATTCAGCTAAATTCGGCTTGACTGGAAGCCTATATTTAATATAGTTGGGAAAAGCCTAGGCAGATGATGACTTCTACCCGTTCCCGAGATAAACGGTCTTAACAGACAAAAGGACGGACAATAAAGTGATCCTACATATAAGGGTTCAGTTTTTTCCTTTTGAGGTACGGAACCCTAAAAAGGGAAGAGTCTGCGATACTGTCACACACCTGCAGAAAGATTCACAGAATCTCTTATCGCTTAAGCTTGGGTGAAGTGAACGTGAAGTGTGCTGTCAATCCGAACACACAAGATTATAGTCCCCGCCACAAGAAGCTATAAATTTTATAAACACACATTCAATCGTTTCAAATGTTTGTCCTATGAATCAAAGCGTTCCAGGACCACAAAAAAATTGCCGACAGCGCTTTATTTCCGTAAAATATAACCCGACCAAGTGAAATTGCTTGTTAGATTAGTAATACACGTATGTTAATTTGAGTTGATTGAATTTGGAATTATTTGCTGTTGTTACGTCACTTAGTAGAAGTTCTGTGTTTACAAAATGTATAGCTTCTCGTGACGGGGACTATAGAATGACATCTTTATAGTAAAAGAGGCGACATAAATAATTATGTTACTAGAAATAGGGATCAATTAGTTCAACCAGGTTTCAGACCGGCTAAAGTAGCCTCATCTTTCATGGGGTACTGTTTAAAATGTTATAAGATACCTCCCCACATATTAGAACTAAATGAGACAAAATTTAAATCTTGTATTAAACGCACACTATGCAGGTTATAAGTTGGGGGATTATATTGAAGATAAAAATGCTTGGCTGAATGCTGGTCCTGTATCACAGCCACTAGGGCGCACAAAATAATCTGTTATCATACGGAAACATTGTTGGACCGGCTGAAGATTGTAAGAAACCAATATTTGCATTATATAGACTCAATTTATTTAGCATTGTATAATTTCATTTCAGTACTGTGTACCTTAAACTTAAGCTATAGCAATCAGTTTTAGGTCTGTTTTTGACTTGAATGTACCCTGGTGGTTGGGAGTATAATGTCACTCAAAAGTCTAGCGTTGGATCATTTGGCTCCCTTCAAAGTGGCTGAGCCGAATGGTACTAGTCAGTTGGGACTAGTCATTTCTCAGCTGCCATCGTTTATTTTAATTACTTCTTTGAATTGTTCATTAACATCGTACTCACATGTATGTAGGTATATGTTATGTATGTTTGAGTTCATTTCACTTCATAATAATGAGTATTGAGTGCAACACGGTTAGATTTTGACAGAACCGACAGCTGCACCCATTAGCCGTTTTAACAAGATACTTATATCCACTTTATTAAATTTCTTAGAGGTCATATTTCTCTTTCTTTTTCGACAATTAAAATATCAAACCGATGACATACAGATAATGAGTAAATCATTGATCAAGTACTATCAACATGATTACAAAGAAAACGGAAGGCCAATAAAACTGTCGAGTCATCATTGATCAGCCATCTTTGATTTTAGCAAGTATCTTATATAGGCAAAGTACTTCAAAATTTATTTGGTCATGGTCATCTTGACTTAGTCGTGTGACCATCCCAACTAGCACCAAAGCGTTAAAAAGACCTATATAAGACTCGTATATCAGTTCCATTTGAGTATAAAAGTGTTAACGCATACCTGTGCAACTGAGTTAGAGCATGCTCTAACTCACTTATAACCACGAAAGAGGCCCACAGTTTTACAGGTAAAAGTTATAGAAAGCCTATAATACGGTGTCCCAAAGATATTAAAGCTGCACAAGAGCGCTTATTCATCGTCAGCTACTACTTTAATCTGTATTACCGTTGTAAAATAGAGTTGGTAAACGCTACAGGTGCTATAAATCCTATAGTAAGGTGTCAAAAAGATCTTAAAGCTCCACAAGAGCGCTTATTCATCGTCAGCTACTACTTTAACCGATATTACCGCGATAGTGAGCACTACAGGTGGTAAAAAGCGCACGTCAAGATAAAAAAGCCTGTAACCTTACTAAAATTAAATCTGTTCGTAATGGAAGAGTTATGTCAGCCATTATTCAACACAGCAGAATAATATTATGGAATATTATGTTATTTAAGTATGTGAAGTGAAAAATGACTGCCCTTATGATTTCACAGTAAATGTATACCATGTTTCTCATCTCAATTTTAACGCGCCTAGGATTTATTAAAGATTTAAAAGAAAAATTATGATAACAAAATAGGTACCTCAAGCTAAACATTACTGTTCATTCCTGCTTCTTGAGCAGTGGTATGTAAAATTAAGTGGCATTCATGGAATGCTTCAAATAATGTAAGAAATTTTGTTTATTGTAGTCAAATGTTGAATAACTCGAAATAATATTAATTGTTAGGTTACCAAAACAATGGCGAACTTTACAAAAGTGAGGTTAGTGTTAATAACGACCGATACTTGCGTTATTTGACACCAATACCTTTAGAACGTCTGTAAAAGACGACTGCCTAACACAATAAGCTTTAGTTAAACCCTTTATTACAGGTTAAACCTAGATAGAGGAGTTGTTTGACACCTTTAGTTTCTCGTGTTACTAAACTCTCGATAAACTCTATTTTATAGCTTATGACTGCAATAATAGTCAATATAGCACCTTAAGTGGTATAAAAGAGTTCATTGCAAAAACTATACAACAATAAGTGTTAAGAGGTGTCGGCGAACACTTTTATAAAGACTTGGGTGTCACAAAAAGGTTAAAGCTATAACGTATTAAGTATACTTGCTGCTATTAGCGCCATTATAACTCTCAAAGCTGTATTACATCATCCATTAACGCTATAGTGCTGCGATTGGGGCTAAAACTTGTTTGTTAACTCCTCTATATCGTCTTTAGTAATAACTGAGATAATTATAACCCTGTTATATTACTTAAAGTCATAAAAAAGCCTCTAACTGACACCAAAATGTTAGTTGGGATGTTATTACACGACTGATCAAAGTTCAAAAGCTGAAACTATCATTGTTTTCAAAAAGCTTAGAGCGAATTTTTTTTTTTGGGTTCTCTTCCCTAAGGTAACCAACGAAACCCTATTACTAAGCCTCCACTGTCCGTCCGTCTGTCTGTTTTTCAGCGGGCTGGATCTCAAGTACCGTAATAGGTAGACAGTTCTCAAGAACCATAACAGACAACAACAATTATAAAAAAATAAATTAAAAATTAAAAGAGGCCTCTATACACCGAATGTGTTTTTATTCGGTTTTTGTCCCGTATCATTGTCGGGACTCTTCGTGTGAGAGTCCGATTCGCACTTGGCCGGTTTTTTCTAAATCGAATCAAATCATTAAATTCTCAAATTCGGACAGACAACGTGATGAAGCTTGTTGTACGTTCCAAATAAGGATGAATGAAGCAATCTTTAAAGAGATAGATTTGAATAGAATACTACTACAATTTCAATTGAACCATAAGTGAAAAACTTATGCCGTGGCAACTAAAAGTTTAGCCAGGTGGTCATCAATTTAGCCGAAAGACGTCCACTGCTGGACATAGGCCTTCCCCCAAGTGTCACACAACAACCGGTCCTGCGCGTCTCGCATACATTGGCTACCCGCAACCCTCACCAGGTCATCGGTCACCTTGTAGAAGGCTTTCCAACGATGCGTCTTCAGATACACGGTCGCCGCTCCAGAACTTTTCGGCCCCATCGACCATTTGTTCTGCGAGCAATGTGCCTGCCCACTGCCACTTCAGTTTGGCAATCCTTCGGGATATGTCGCTATAACCTTTGGTTCTCTTGCGGATATCAAAATTTCCTAATTCGATCACGCAAGGAAATTCCAAACATTGCATTCTTCATTGCTCTTAGAGTGACTTTTTTATTTTGTCATTCTTAGTTTATAACTTTTTTTTGGTTAAACTGGAACAATGTTTATTAATGTATGTAGTATTTTTAAATTTTGCGTTGATAGCTGCGCCACAGTATTTTACTTTTGTAGCTATCTTCGTTTTTCTTGTGTAATATGTAAATTTCAGTTATTTCAAATGAACTAAAAAACTACACTAATTAACAAGAAATTATGTACAAACGCGTATAAAAAAAATAAAATTAATCATTGGGCATCAAAAAAGTAATCCACATCGCTGCCAATGGCAAAAGTGCCCAGAACACTGGCAGCATTGCCGCGTTGAATCGCAATGCTGATTCTTTGACCGAAGAAAAGTCCAGCCCTCTGGTCACGTGAACAGTCGACAAGTTGTTTACTGATATCCCGAAAGACTCGATGCGCACTTGGACCCCATGGCCCTAATGTTTCAACCCCAAACGGCTCAAATATGTAACTCCCAATTAAGTTGTTATATTTGCGCCGTTTGAGGTTTTCTGCACCTGCAGCGGCCGCCCCAGCGCAGCCCGCCGTGCTAAAAAGATGGGATGGCGCAAGGGTGTCGACACATGTTGCATCCCACACCAAAGGCCTACCCAACTTCCAAGGCATTATGGTCATCCCTGGGCCCCGAGTCTGCTATTACAATAGTGTCAGAATGGTCGATCACTGATCTCATAATTGTTGATTTTGACAAGTTTGGTAATCTACTAACATAATAGTGTCATTATGACTTTCCAATGATCAATCACTGACACTCCACTGAACGAAATGGCATAAAATGGTAATCTCGTACATAATGACAGACGTATGCGGTAATCTGCTAAAATTTTGAAATAAATAAATAAATGAGTTTCATCACGTATTTGCTATTTACCACTTTGTTACTACTTCAGATTTCATAGAAAACTAATAAATAATATGTAAAATTATATACAATAGCAATCTGGCATAAATTAATGTTCAAATTTAATAGCAGTTTTTCGAAAATCATTTCTCCAAACGGGTTTTATTATAATGGCAATACGGCACTGTCATTCCACTACGATTTCATTACGAGACCACTGACATGACACTGACTGATCAGTAAAGGACCATTATGAATTTAGCAGATTACGAACTTTTAGCAAAATGACAATGGCATCGTTTTGGAATGACGAATTTATAAAAATTAGCAGACTAGGGGCCCTGATCTCTACCCATCGTCACGTGCCAAATGAATAAATAAAGTAAACTTTAAGCTTTCTGACGAGCTCGTTGCCAGCCAGGTGGTAAGTGAGGCTTACTGTAACTACAAAAGCTAGCGTTTAAGTTCTTTAAACCTCTGAAAGATGTATCGCAAAACCTTATTTTATTCAGTCAGTACCATCTTCGATACCGACTGAATAAAAGAGGAGGCTGCTAGACTATTCACGATGTAATTACCCAGATCCTACAAATACCTACTTATAAAGCCTTCAAAAAACAATAACGGATATACACACAAAAACACTTCCACAGCTGCTGGGAATCAAATCGATTAGTCATGAACTCTAAATAAAAGGTCAAAAGAACAATTCTGCCGACTCATTCTAACTCTTATTCATCACTTGCTAAACACTTGTAGACACTGAACTGACTGGGTGAAGGCCGCTCTGACACTTTCGTCATTATTGTCATGATAAATGATCTTTCTTTTTTTAGGTCTGTCAATAACCTTTATCTCGGGAACGCGTGGAGGTATCAAGTTGAAATTAAAAAACTGTACTCAAGTTAACAGTCACTTGAAGCTGTGAAAAATCATTTTTCTAAGCTATCTTAAAAAAAGGTTTGACTCTCAAGGGAATCGAAATATACAGGTTTATTTTCCGTTGACCTAGAACCATGAAATTAGGCAAGTAATACTGCCTTATATTACAAGGATAGGGAAAAATCTGTAAACTATACAATTGTAATGAACTCGTAAAAAATATAGTCTTTATTTAAAGTAGCGTGTACGGAACACTCGGTGGACGAGTCCGACTCGCACGTGTGTAGTTTTTTTTTGTTTAAGACGGGTTTGCTCTTGACTCTAGTCTAGGTCAGAGGTGACATAGACAAAGTCGACGATGGAGGGAGCTTACCCAGAAGAAACCTGTATACAATTAAGTGAGCTACTGAGAGAGAGACAGTACTGTATCGGAATTGTAAAAAAATGTTTTGTTATTTCGTTTATGGGTTTTAAAATAGTTAGGCTGGTAGATTTGTGGGTCGGAACAGAAACTATAGCTCAGTTTCAGGTAGTGGGGACCTTAGAGGGTAGGTAATTAGCAAAATATCTTCAGAGTGGAAAAAAAACAAAGAGAAAAAACACAACCGACTTCCAAATAGGAAGTCGGTTGTGTTTTTTCTCTTTTTAGGTTCCGTACCAAAAGAGTAACGAATGGAACCCCCTCAGAAATTCTTATCTAGCTGCTCCCAGTGATCCTGTGAAAATCTAATCTAAAAGCATTTTATCTTACAAAGTATAGCTAACCCACACAAATTTGTCTGCGTCACATTTTTCATTAATGCTTCGCTTCTATTGGTCATAGCGTGATGTTATTATAAGCTACAGCCAGCCTCGATAAATGGGCTATCCAAAAATAACATATTTTACAATTCGAACCAGTAGTTTCTGAGAATAATGCGGTCAAGCAAAGAAACAAACAAACTATTCAGCTTTATACTATTATAGTTGACCCGCGCAACTTCGTCTGCGTCACAATTTTCAAAACTACTCCGCTCCTATTAGTCTTAGGGTGATTATATAAAGCCTATAGCCTTTCTCGATAAATGGGCTATCTAAAACTGAAAGAATTTTTCAAAACGGACCAGCAGTTCCTGAGTTTAGTTCGTTCAAGAAAACTAACACATCAGCTTTACATAGTAGTATAGATACCAATTCGCAGTTTCAGGTGAAGATACAGATTCAGACTTTGGTTTTGTGGCAAATCGGATGCTACTTATAAAGCTTTCAAGGTTTCCATCAAAACGACTATCTTGTCTGTTAGATTTGACCCTATTTTTGGTCCAAAACAAACCGTAATTATTTATTTGCTCTTTAAATAAAATGATACCAATAGTGTCATCCTACTCATTTTTTATCTAGATTTATGACGTGTAAAATTATTAATTTATGCTGATTACTTACCAGTAACACCAAAATAAGAATTTAGACCATAATAATATTCAAATGAGGTGCCAATACGTTTCCTGTCTGATAGACAGAGTTTCGCATTTCGCACTTCCTGGTAAAATGAGGAAAAAATTTATCATTGAAAAACATGTACATATGAATGGTTTTTTGAATTCATCATAATATTGAGGAATGAGTGAGCAACGTAGTAAAAAAAATGTATCACTAAACTTTGAATAATACCATTTTAACTATTTTAAAAAAAGTGAAAAATAGAAAGAAAGAGGAGTTAGTGATAGTGTGAAGGCTGATAGGACAGAATGGAAGAATAAAACGTGTTGCTCCGACCCCAAGTAACATGGGATAAGGGCAGGAAGATGATGAATCGTCGAATCGAAACGAACTGTGAATCGTCTCTATTTTTAGTATTTTCTAAGTTACAAGTAAAAAAAAACAGTTTCCTTAATAAGTAATTAAAACCCTTTGAACTTAATAGAGAATACGCATGCAATTTTTTCATTTGCAAAATAAATTACTCATTAGCTCTAGTAAACAATGATCAAATTATTTTTTAAATACCTTCATCAGCGATGAAGTTATAAAGCTTCAAAGATTACAATTAGAAAGAGTAGTCCGATGTAAACTTTGACGTCATCGTTTATGACGCCTATAGAGTTGCCATAGAAAAAAAGCGTTTTCGCGAGGGGGACAGATATATTTGTTTAAAATAATTATATATCGTTGGTTTTTCGAGCAATTTTAATTCTATTTTCACTGTTAGTATTATAATTTTGTATATTTTTAGATAAATTGTATAGATGAGAAATCCGTTTTTCATGCATATTCCCTATTATAAATAGTATTCATCATCTGCCTAGCCTTTTCCCAACTATATTGGGGTCGGCTTCCAGTCATACCGGATTTAGCTGAATACCAGTATTTTACGCGGAGCGGCTGCCTACCAGACCTCCACAACCCAGTAACTGGGTAACACGGTACTTCATGGCAAGACTGGAGTCAGATTTACTGGCTTCTGACTATCCGTAACGACTGCCAAAGATCTACAAATGACAGCCGGGACCAACGGCTTAACGTGCTTTCCGAGGCACGGAGGAAACTCGGTATGTTAAGATGGTCACCCATCCACAGACCAACAATGGCAAGCGTTGCTTAACCTTGAAGATGGACCCGTGCGGCTGTTATTATTTAGCTACGAGCTCCTCATCCTATGTTCAATGGTATTGGAGAAGTAAATAAGCAGGTCCTGCGCCTTAAATAAATCAGTGTCAGCTCTTCATCACCGATATTTTCGTATCGTAAACGAGCATCTTCTGAGGATTCTCAGAAGATGCTCGTTTACTGAACCATTTCTATGGGTACTCTCCCTACCGCTCCGCCCAAAGCGGAAGAAGTCATTTAGTCATTCTTCATCCTTAAAAACAAAAAATGGTTACATAATTAGCCTGCTGTGTATATGAGAGTAATTATAAATTAATAACAATTAATTATAGGAACCAGAAATATATTTCCAATATTTTCTAAATTATATGTATATTCACTAGCTTTTGCCCGCAAATTCGTACGCGCAAACCCCGTTTTTCCCGTTACCGTAAGATTTTCAGGAATTCCTCTCTTAGTGCTCCCTCACCAGTGAACATCAGATGCTCATACCATATTTCAGATTTCCACTCACGATTATTTTTATCCGGGAAATATCCCTAGTCAGTTCTTACCGACAACATTACATCAAACATTTTACTCCTAGAAAAAAATATTACTACTGTTATATATCTAACACCTAATGCGGAAAAATATCTATCTACGAGACGAATCACATCAATAGGTATCTTGTATTTTATGCGCAATCTGGCACTCATCAATCTTTACAATGTGCAATATTTCTCGTTACATTTTCCTAGATCATAAACTAAGTTATTAATATGCGAATTAAAAGTCCGTGCAAGTACAAGTATCTTTATATTGTTGAGAAAAAATCCTGACGAAAGCATGAACTTGTAGACATAATTTAAGGAGTTTCCAAGTTAGCGGTGTGGTACCCACGTGCCTATTATTTAAAAAAAATACGGCTCCATTTTTTTTTTTTTTTTTTAAGGTTGGGAAATCATCAAATGACTCCTCCCGCTCTGGGTGAAGCAAGAGGGAGTGTCAGACTCTTACTGACTAAAACCCATCCGTGTTCCTCCTGGTGCCCTTTGTGTTCCAAGGCTACGGCACCTCTTTCGAACAGATTCCGCAGCCCCAGCAGGCACCTGCCCTAGCGGGCCCCGTCTTCCACGCTGACATCTCTTTGAGGCGCCGACTCGGGCCTAGTTCTGATCAGACGGCGAGCCACCCACTGCTCGCCGTCCGCAGGCCCGCGCCTACGGCGGCCGGGAATCGTCCTGCGACTCCCGACGCCTGGGGCGTCTTCTTCTGTTGCGGCGACTGGGACGTGAGGTTTCCCTCTCTCTCACACGTTCGGCCTCCTCCTTTGCTAGCATTACTGCTTCGCAGAAGGAGGTGATCGCTTCCCATGCCTCCTCGCTCCGGACCAAAGATTGAACCAAGGCCGGTCGCGAGAAGTCGCCGCCGCCGATTGCCTCGACGAGGACCCGGCGGTGCTCCGCCCAAGCAGGGCAGACCTCCACCGTATGCTCCACCGTGTCCTCCGGGCGATCCTCGCAGTGATGACACCCGGGCGCGTCCTCCCGCCGAATCCGAAACAGGTATCTCCCGAAACAATCGTGTCCGGTGAGTACCTGTGTCAGGCGGAACGGCCCCATACTAGGAATTTCTCCTGTATCGTGGGTGCGTTCACAAACATACATAATCAATCACTTACACAAACAGTCAGACCCGGAACAACTCTCTGTAGGCCATACAAATATTTGTTCCGTGCGGGAATCGAAAACCCGACACGCAGCGCAGCAGCCAATCGCTCAACTCACAGAAACTACTGCGCAAACTGTGTCGTCCAAGTCCAAGTCCAAGTCGTGCAGTTAGTGATGTGGCACCCAAGTCCTTTCCAAAGCACTTGGGTGCACACCACTAACTGCACCTAAAGGTGTTGGTTCTGCACCTACTTCCACCGTCCACCGTCCTTCCGCTCTGGGTGGAGCGAGAAAGGAGAGTCAGACTCTTACTGACTAATTTCCATCCGTGTTCCTCCAAATGCGCTTTGGGTTTTAGAGCCACGCTGAGTCCGCTCTGGGTGGAGCGGAAGGGGTCATTTGATGATTTCACAGCTTTAAAAAAAAACGGTTCAAGTCAGAATGACTTAATACAATAAAAACCCAATAAACGTCATACCTTTAATAACAAATGTAACGTAAATCCCATGATGAATTAATTAAAGGTTAAAATCTTTTGTCGAAGACGTTGTTTGAACTTTAAAAAAGTTCAATGTTTATGAAGGTAAATGAACTTGTTTCGAGAGCAAGTTTTTGTGACATTTGATTCAGAATCGGATTAGATTGATTCTTTTTAGATAGTAAGTGGGTTTTTTTTTAATAACCGGAATGACTGTAGCATCGTAGGTTTTATAAGAGCTCATAAAAATTATCTATCTATACTAATATATAAAGCTGAAGAGTTTGTTTGTTTGTTTACTTGAACGCGCTTATCTCAGGAACTACTGGTCCGATTTGAAAAAATATTTCAGTGTTAGATAGCCCATTTATTAAGGAAAGCTATAAGTTATATATCATCACGCTAAGACCAATAGGAGCGGAGCAGTAATGAAAATTGTGACGCAGACGAAGTTGCGCAGGTCAACTAGTGTTTAAATTAAAATACAAAAAAAAAATAGTACAAGAAAAGAGACGTAGAAGATGTTTAGCCGTCCGTGTCCACAAGCCAAGAGCGCGGGAGTCTCGACCCAATAGGGAACGTGCACGGCGTTGGCTATAGGCGTTCTAGTGTCACATACTTGAAATTTTGAGGGTCAGAATACTTGACATTGACGCTTCCGTGCTGCCACCTGTGGTTCCTGCAGGCTCAGTTTAGGGGAACGTCCGCGAAGTAGATTGTGCCTCCCAGCGTAGCTATTTCGAATTTTATACTTGAAATATACTTGACAGTGACATTTCTGTGCTGCCACCTATAGTTTATACATGCTCTCTATATCCTAGCCAAGCGCGCCGACCGCGCGTTGCTATCTTCGCAGTTGTCAACTTCATGATGGTTCCTAAGCACCATCTATTGTGCCTTACAATTTGAAGAGTTATAATTATTTTATTGATCTATAGGAGAACATCCCTGAAAGCACTGACCTGAGTACAAAATACTTTTCACTTAAACACAATCGCAATAGTTTGTTTAGTGCCACTAGTCCGAGTGTTTATCCCCCTAAGTCCCATATACCTAAAACCTTATTTATAACTTACCCTACTAAACTGACCTAACCAAAAGCAATCAACATGCTATAAATATAAGCAAAATTATTGCTTATGACATTAATTAACATTATTAATTATCGTGTCGTACGTGAAGATCATTGGCCTTGACCTTCGGGTCGCTGCGACGCGCGACGACGTGCGCGTACGCAGCGCTGGATCTGCACTAATTGCGCTTGCGCAACTAGCAGAATGTGCAGTCGCAAGGGAAGTGCCGTTATAAAGTTAGGTACAATTTTAATAATCAGATCTTTTAGAATAAAACCTCGAAAATCGAAAAAGAAATCTGATAAATTTTAATATATTTAAATATTGCATTTATCAGGATATATAGGGGTTTTGATATTTCAGGACTGGTTTCATTGTAAAAGTTGTTTATAATCGTAAGTACTAACACCCACTGGCAGTGGGCAGGACACATTGCTCGCAGAACAGATGGTCGATGGGTCCGAAAAGTTCCGAAGTGGCAACCGCGTACCGAAAGACGTAGCATTGGAAGGCCTCCCACAAGGTGGACTGATGACCACCTTGTGGGAGGTTGTTGTGGCGACAGTGGACGTCTTGCGACTAATGTGATGTAAATTTACTAAAAGATTGAGAACCCTGTATTATCTTCACAAGTTTCCAAAAATAAACAACATCCATTAATAGGATTACGTTACGATACATAAATCTAAAAAAGTGGTTGATGAAATCCATTATAACGTTTTTCGAGTTTGGCAAGAAAATCACTTAAAGTCATCAGTTATATCCAGCAAAACTTTAATTATAAGCTAAAGTGATCATTAAATACCATAGAAACTAAATAACATGTCATTTAGCAACACGTAACGTAATTGCAAAACAGTGCAAAAACCTAAAATAATTTCTATTATGATTTTATGATGGTCATTGATCCAGTGAACTCTTTAATAGCATATTTTGAAATGTCAAACTTATAGCTATAGGAAATAGCATTATACGAGTGATTACATCATTTTTCAAATCACCAATCTACCTAGCCTTTTCTCGAGTATATTGGTGTCGACTCCTTGTCAAACTGGATTCAGCTGCATATCAGTATTTTACGTTAAGCGGTTGCCTACCGGACCTCCCAGCCTACTAACTGGATAACACGGTACTCTATGGCAAGACTGGAATCAGATTTACTGGCTTCTGAAAATCCATCCAGGCAACTCATCCAGGACCAACGGCTTAACGATTTTTCCGAGGCACGGAGGAAACTCAGTATGTTAAGATGATCACCCATCCACAGACCAAACTTGGTTTCGCTCCCAAGGCTCCTCGACACCGTTCCTCACCTTTTCCCATTTATGTTGGAATGGGCTCTTGTGAACTCCTGTCGTATAAGATAGGTACCAGAATTTGATGAGGACAAACTGTCTTGTCACAACCCAACTACTGGTTGGCTTTCGGGCTTTCAACTTCCTGTATCGAAGGGTAGGTTCCAATCGGAGTGGCAAAAGCAAAATGCGACATAGCAACGCATTTTCTAAGAAATCAGGGTGCGTGTGCACCAGACATGTGCTAGGCCGCTGAGCGGTCCGAGGATGTGTAGTAGATTCTTTTCAGATGCGAGCGAGCGTACTGAGTGTGTGTCCTGAATATGGTATCCATTCTACTATGTATATCATATAGTATTGTACTATATTTCAGTCAATAATGATTGTAGGTTATATTTTATAGAAAAATAATATTTTACTCAAAATGCCCACTATATTTTCAACACTTCTTAAATTCTGAGGAGTGTTTTGAACAAAATCCCATTAAAGACTGGAATCCGTCGCACACATCTCTCGTACACACCCCTCGCACTTATCCCTCAATTTTTTTCTACGTACAAAAACCTCGCTCTGCTAAACCGTTTCCTCTGGAGCTGCGAAGAGCGAGGCTAGTAAAATGAAGCGAGTGTATTGTTTCTTAACAAACCCATCCCTCGCCTCGCAACTTCGTACATCTCTAATGGAAACGCATCTACGAAAATAGTACAATTTCTATGACAACGCCTCGCCTTCTTGTTGTGCACACCGATAGACGAATTCCTTAAAACGTCATCACGCACAAACCAATCTATCGCTCAACCTTTTTTATGCATTCAACTAGTTTTGATAACTATAAGCCGTTTGCCATGAGGAGTTACAAAACTCGTTAGAATTCCAACTAGTCTTATTGTAATATTTATGCGAAAAGAATGATCAGACCACTTTCATGGTCGAAGTTGCGTAAGTGCATACCGAGATTTTAATGAAGCGAGTGTTTTGTTTATTTGTGTTAGGATAGTCAAGCGTTTATGTAACTTAAGGAAAAACTTTCCAAGTGCGAGTCGGACTCGTACACGAAGGGTTCCTTACCATAAACCTTAGTTTTTATTATTTTTGTTAAAGCAGCAATAGAATGACATAATCTGTGAAAATTTTATCCATCTACCTATTACGGTTCTTGAGATACAGCCCGCTGACAGACAGACGGGTGGACGGACGGACGGATAGCACAAGCTTATTAATAGGGTTCGTTGGTTACTCTTTGGGTACGGAACCCTGACAATAGGGTTCCGTTGGTTACCCTTTTAAATTGTAGGAGATTTTGCTCTCTGCAGCCATAACCGCGGTCACCGATCACGTTAATCCTTATTGCATTGCGATAAGATCGATTGCACGAGCGAATGAACTGCCGGTATATTCTGCCAACTTCTTAATTGTAAATTTGGTGCATCTGCTTGTTGATTAACAAATTCTGCAACCCGGGCAGATGCCCGGTTTGCAGAATTTGTTCGAAAGAGTCACCTCAGCCCTTTTTTTTTTTTAAGGATGGGAAATCATCAATGACTCGTTCCGCTCTGGGCGAGGCGGAAGGGAGTGTCAGACTCTTACTGACTAAAACCCATCCGTGTTCCTCCTAATGCCCTTTGCGTTCCAGGGCTGCGGCGTCTCATTCGAACGGATTCCGCACCCCGGCAGGCACTGGCCCTGGCGGGCCCCGTCTCCCATGCTGACAACTCCTTGAGGCGCGCGTGGAACACAGCGCGCCGCCGTCCCGGGCCTGGTTCTGATCGGACGGCGAGCCACTCAATGCTCGCCGTCCGCAGGCCCGCGCCTACGGTGGCTGGAAATCGCCCTGCGACTCCCGACGCCTGGGGCGTCTTCTTCTGTTGCGGCGGCTGGGTCGTGAGGCTTCTCTCTCTCTCACACGTTCGGCATCCTCCTTCGCTAGCATTACTGTTTCGCAGAAGGAGGTGACCGCTTCCCATGCCTCTTCGCTCCGGACCATAGATTGAACCAGGGCCGATCGCGAGAGGTCGCCGCCGCCGATCGCCTCAACGAGGACCCGGCGGTTTTCCGCCCAGGCAGGGCAGACCTCCACCGTATGCTCCACCGTGTGTCACCTCAGCCCTGGAACGCAAAGGGCATTAGAAGGAACAACATGAAGTGAAATTCATTTTGGTTGTATGGATTGGCAATTCACTTCATAATAATATGCACTTCACATAAGTATAAATGGAAATGTTTTCAGATTCATACTTCTGACCTTTCTCCTTTGACTTAAAAAAAAACGCTCCCCGATTTGTTCCTACAAAGATTTTAGACATTGACAACAAAACTAACAAAGAATTTTTAAAGAAAAAATTTTTTTCGACTATTTTTGTGCAAGCACTTAGCAATTAGCGATGTTTTTGTCAAAACGACTATTTGAAGGTAATTGAACGAAAGTAAATATACGAGTATATGCATTTCAGTTATTTCATTAGAAAAAAAAATATGCAACGGAATGTTAATTAGCATACATGAGTCATGCTAGAGAAGCAATTGGATTTCCTACTTCACTCTATGACATTAAAGTGGAAATGGGCAAGACATCTAGCTGTGGAACTGGACCCGAGGGAAAAATAAAGCGAGGACGACCAACAAGAATATGGGTTGACGATATCAAATATATAGCAAGAGATAACTGGCAAATAAAACCGAGAGATAGAAATCAATCGATAAGATAGAGGACGCCTTTACCCAACAGAGGGGTTCTCATTCAAAATAAATTAAATTAAAAATATTATTTTTGTAGTATAAAAAATTGTATAAATTGAAATTAATTTACGTAATTGAATAATATAATAACTTGCTGCATGAAAAGCTAATAATTTGTAAAACTTCATGGAAAAATGAGAAATAATAAAAGGCTTATTATTATTTCGTTTATTCAATTTATATACATACATGTTACATTTTTAAATATATCTTAAAAAAAACTTTAAAAAATACATTTAAAAATATAAAAAGTAATAGTCCGCCGGTGTCAAGAACAGGGTCCAAGCTACCGGTGGTTAAGGCTTCAGAGAAAGGAACCTCCTCACAATACGAGCCGTATCGAGGAGTACTGCCTTCTGTATCAGGTCCTTTATCCAACCGCGTAACGCTAGCTTCGACAGATGGTCGTCGAAACTTTTGGCCATCAGGCAAAAAGGCTTATTACATTAGAGTCATTTCAGAATGTTAGATTTATCAGAAAATAGTTTTGATTGACTAAGATTATCGACAACACAGTTGTCTGATTTAAATTTCAAACATATTTTTTTTACTTCAAGTTTTTATACACGATGTTCAAAATCCATTTAATTTATGTTTAACTTTTTTTTTTCTGCAAATTTATTCCCCTGGCACATTTTACACAAAAGTTAATTTTAATGATACTTTGTCCAGAGATTTATTTAATCTGTACGTTTAACAAACGCATAAACAACCGATCTTATCATTTCTTTATAATTATGTATACAGTAATGTAGTCAAAAAAGTCAAAAACGTTTATTTCAATTAGGCCATTAAACGGCACTTTTGAACGTCATCATTACTTTTAAAATAACATAGTGTCTACTGTCCATTCGGAAGGGTAGATTCTTATGGATAAAAACGGACAAGAAACTCCACACTTACTCTTTTCAAATCAATGTTTTACATGTGCTGTGGTATACAAAACTTCTGTTAATATATGTGAGGACCATGAACCTAGAGTATGCAGAGGTAGACTTATTATTTTTTTAAATAAGTACATGGTACTCACATTTCTACATAAGTACATGGTACTCACATATTTACAAACATTGGAACCATTAATTAGCAGTGTTAGTGAACAGAAAAATAGAAACCCAAAAATGAAACAGTAGGTACAAAAGTAAACACATAAACTAACCAGTTCGATCTTGTCTCCACCATTGATTGTCCTACGGAGCAGGATGCTGCTGAATGTAATCCTCTAATTTGTAATATGCTTGTTTACAAAGTGTGCTTTTAATGTAGGTTTTAAATGTTCTTTCATTTAGTTCTAATATGTCACAAGGTATTTTATTGTAACATTTAACACAGTACCCCATGAAAGATGTGTGTATTTTAGCTAATCTATAAAATGGTTGATCTAATTAATCTTTATTTCTAGTATTAATATTATGTCTATCACTAATTATGTAAACAGTAATGTAGTCAAAAAAGTCAAAAGTCAAAAACGTTTATTTCAATTAGGCCAAAGGAGGAGGAGCTAAGGAGTGGAACTCTCTGCCTGCGTCTGTGTTTCCAAAAGCTTACAACCCTAATCTCTTCAAAGTTAGAGTGAACAGGCTCCTTCTGGGTAGGCTCGCTCCGTCGTAGACTTTGTCTCTGTCATCTCTGACATAGACTAGAGTCAAGAGCAAACCCATTACAAATAAAAAAAAAAATAAAAAAAAATAACTTAAAAGATGACGATTTTTCCGTACATACATAATATTTTCATATATGTAGAACTTTAAACTGTGACTGTACCATTCAACGTGGCAGTACTGCCAGGTTTCTGGGCAATTTTCCCATTGACAGCGATGTTGATTTTTTTTTTATGCCTAATGAATTATTTGCGAGATGCATAAGACCGGTTGTTGTGGTGACACTTGGGGGAGGCCTATGTTCAGCAGTGGACGTCATTCGCCAAAAAAAAAAATGGGTTGCACTCTGGAAGTGCCGGCAGAAGTGAAAACTTGAATACGTGCTTCTTTCCCTCCGTCTTACGAATTTTCGCCTTACGGTCACATGTCCTGACGGGTTACGTGTCCAGACGCGAGTTTAACATTTTTCACCCGTCACAAAAAAGTGCACAACGCCGCATAAGAAATTATCACTTAAAAAAAGTAATCATTATTATTATTAATAATTTGTATGCATCAACCACTATTATACTGTGTATACCTCGTTTAAATTAACCATTGTTGTACCAACATATACGACTAGTTTGTACAACTAAAAAAAAAAAAAATAAAAAAAAAAAAAACAATAAAAAATAAATAAATAATAACTTCAGACACACCGAGAACTTTTCTATTCAAAATCAACCTCACGATTCTTCACAACCCAATTAGAACTCTTTTCATTTCTTCAAATCACACCCCTTTTATCTACACGACAAAGTCACACATTTCTTTCTTTCGCAAGTAGTACAGCTATAACCGAACACAAAGAAACAAAGCATGTATTGCTACGATGCCATGATTTATGGCGTAAAAATGGCGGTTGTAAACATAGCAAGGACAGGCCTTTCACTTGACAAAGTAATGCTAAGTTATGGCGCAGATTTGACGGCTTTGTTACGATGAGATGGCCGCTGGGTAAATTATTGTGATGTTTAATTAGCGGCCAGAATTTGTGAAATCTCTAATGACTCAAAGTATGTTACCTTTCTAGGATTGTCTATTCAGAAGGCGAATTATTTTAAACATTTAATTACTGCTGGATTAAGTTTTAAGAGGAAACAGGCGGCGAGACTTTGTTTTTCTTGTTTTTTTGAATAGTCATCATTCGAAATTTGGTTTTCGACTCTTTTCTCCTTCAATATTGGACCGTTTTAAGAGATAATTCGAATAAAAAGGATTTATACTGTGTCCCTATGTTTTCTTTTTTGAAGATTTTTGAAAATGCTTATAACTTTCCGATAAATCGCTGTCAACAGAGTACACAAATTGCTCGCGAAATCATCAAAAAGCGACTGTATATTGTTCATACACCCAAGAAGAGTTATTACCTTTGTGGCCACGGCCAAGGTCGATGGATGGTAACATATGAAAAAGGAGACCGTTTCATTTTAATCAACCATTTAAGCTATCCCTTCTGTGCAACGCCTGTTAGTGAATATTCCTGGGGAGACTGTAGAGGTACAAGTTCATAGCCCAGTCACCCACTGCTGGCAGTAGCAGCAAGCGAAGCGCGACGTGTCACCGCGCATCACTGTTCTCTTTGTATTTCTTTGAAATAGCCTCAAGAATTATGAAAGATATATTGTCTCCTCTAAGCGTAACTGTCGGCATAAAAATTCATAACGCAATATCCGCACCCACTAACAAAATTTTGAAGCAAATAGACAATCAGGATAGTTAAGTAGCAAGAAATAAATAGGTAGCTGCACCAACAAGATTAGGCGTAGACTTCAGTTGCAAGTTGCACTTGCAACTGAAGTCTACGCCTAATCTTAAGCAGTTAAAAGCTGTGGTTAGAAGAGCAATTATAAACAGGCGGTCATTCATACTTGACACACTAAACGACGTTGCTGCAAACTTTAAACAAAGCCTACAAGCTATTCATTTTGTGGCCTGACATGATTCTGTTGTGGTTTTAAAAGATGACTTCATTTTTAAACGGAGGAGGTTCTTAATTTGTTGGAACCTTTTTTTGTTTTATTTATTAAAGACTAGCTGACCCGTGCGGCTTCGTTCCCGTCAACTGACTTCTCTACCTACCCTACCCATACCCTGCTACCCTACCTACACCCTACCTACACCCTACCCATACCCTGCTACCCTACCTACACCCTACCTACACCCTACCTACACCCTACCTACCCTACCTACCCTACCTACCCTACCTACCCTACCTACCCTACCTACCCTACCTACCCTACCTACCCTACCTACCCTACCTACCCTGCCTACCCTGCCTACCCTGCCTACCCTCCCTACCCTACCTACCCTACCTACCCTACCTACCCTACCTACCCTACCTACCCTACCTACCCTACCTACCCTACCTACCCTACCTACCCTACCTACCCTACCTACCCTACCTACCCTACCTACCCTACCTACCCTACCTACCCTACCTACCCTACCTACCCTACCTACCCTACCTACCCTACCTACCCTACCTACCCTACCTACCCTACCTACCCTACCTACCCTACCTACCCTACCTACCCTACCTACCCTACCTACCCTACCTACCCTACCTACCCTACCTACCCTACCTACCCTACCTACCCTACCTACCCTACCTACCCTACCTACCCTACCTACCCTACCTACCCTACCTACCCTACCTACCCTACCTACCCTACCTACCCTACCTACCCTACCTACCCTACCTACCCTACCTACCCTACCTACCCTACCTACCCTACCTACCCTACCTACCCTACCTACCCTACCTACCCTACCTACCCTACCTACCCTACCTACCCTACCTACCCTACCTACCCTACCTACCCTACCTACCCTACCTACCCTACCTACCCTACCTACCCTACCTACCCTACCTACCCTACCTACCCTACCTACCCTACCTACCCTACCTACCCTACCTACCCTACCTACCCTACCTACCCTACCTACCCTACCTACCCTACCTACCCTACCTACCCTACCTACCCTACCTACCCTACCTACCCTACCTACCCTACCTACCCTACCTACCCTACCTACCCTACCTACCCTACCTACCCTACCTACCCTACCTACTCTACGTACACCCTACCTACCCTACCTACCCTACCTGCCCTACCCTTTTTTGTTTTTAAACTTTCCCTGTACTCTGGCGAAACTAACAAAAAAAGAATTATTTTAATCGGCTCCGCCGTTCTCGAGATATATAGATAGATGAACTTTATTTGCGTGTTACAGTGGATAAAATAAAACTTGTTGGTCTACAAAAAGGATGCTGTGAATTTATAACGACAAGATGACTTGGTTAAAGTGGTTGCGTTTCTTGGATGAACACTAAATTTACTAGCACTAAATTTTTTCCACCAGAGATGTGCTATGCTACGTTGCTTTGGATGCATTTGAAATCCACCAATTATATTCATCGGTCCATATAGCGTAGCACTGGTGGAAACTAATTCAACTAAGCTACGTTTTATTATATGGTAGGTTGCGTGCTGTGGATGTATGCTATGGATGCGAGCTATGGATGGGTACTATGGATGGTCGCGAAGTGTGTAGCTATGTGCAGAGCAGTGCGTGACTTCCCTATTGTCGATACATCGCATACCTCGAGCTGCGCATCTTCCTCGCACAGCTACATAGCTTAGCATCAGTGGAAACGGTTACATAGTTTTGTAGCTTAGCTTTTACATTCTCGCAGCATAGCTGCATAGTACATCTCTGGTGGAAAAGCACCCATTCAAGTCAGGCTGAAAAAAATATGATCCTTTTTCAACTCGAGGAATCGTCTAAATTGCACAAATTCTGATACCCACTTTGACTTACAGTTTTTAATAAAAAAAATCAGGAGGGCTTCTTCCGCCCCAAATAGTTCCTGTCATCATCATCTGCCTAGCCTTTTCCCAACTATATTGGGGTTGGCGGCCAGTCAAGCCGGATTTAGCTGGAAACCTGTATTTTACGTGGAGTGGCTGCCAACCAGACCTCCACAACCCGTTAACTGGGTAACACGGTACTTCATGGCAAGACTGGAGTCAGATTTACTGGCCTCTGACTATCCGTAACGACTGCCAAAGATCTACAAATGACAGCCGGGACCAACGGCTTACCGTGCTTTCCGAGGCACGGAGAAAACTCGGTGGATGGGTGACCATCTTAATAAGATGGTCACCCATCCACAGACCAATCTTGGCAAGCGTTGCTTAACTTGAAGATCGACCCATGCGGCTGTTATTATCTAGCCACGAGCTCCTCAAATAGTTCCTGTCATTCAAACAAATATTATGGCATAGGCATTTTAAGTAGCAAATTTACGAAATATCATTAGATTAATGTTGAGAGAGACAGTTGAATGACAGCAGAATGGTACTTACTGCATAAAAGAAAAATGTGATTTCCACTAGTTGGCACACAGTCATACTAGTAATGCTAAATTGGTTAGACACGTAGTGAAAATATTGAAAAAAATTTCATATTAGTTAATTTATGATTTGGTTAGATTTAATAACCTAGACGTATCATTAATCATGTTAATTAACAGACACCGTGAGATATTTTTGTCACAATTCTAAATTTATTTCAAGAAACTAAACCTAATACTGTTCCAACGTTTAAACAAATCCTTACGAAAATGCCCGTGATTGGGCCTCAAAAAAAACTTCGCGACTTCGTACGCGCATAGATATCCTGGTTTATTCCGTTCCCGTCGAAATTTTGGGATATCCTATTTTAGTGCTCCTCTGCACTCTCCAAGGAACCTACGTGCCATATTTCAGCTTTCATCGACCAGTAGTTTCGGCTCTGCGTTGTCTGTCAGTCACTTACTCACTCAGTCAGTGACGGAGGAATCTATACTCTATATACTAATATATAAAGCTGAAGAGTTTGTTTATTTGTTTGTTTACTTAAACGCGCTAATCTCAGGAACTGCTGGTCCGATTTGAAAAGTTCTTTCAGTCTTAGATAGCCCATTTATCGAGGAAGGCTATAGGCTAATATCATCACGCTAAGACCAATAGGGACGGAGCAGTAATTATAATTGTGACGCAGACGAAGTTGCGTGGGTCAACTAGTTTTATATATAAAGGATTGATTGGTAACTGGCATTATGCCATTTAGACATTAAGAGTTATCAAACAGATAGACCGTAAGACAGACAGACGGGGTTGTATTCTTATTATTTTCAGGAAAAAACGGAACCCTTATAGGATCACTTTGTTGTTCGTCCGTCTGTCAAGACCCTTTATCTAGAGAACGCGAGGAGGCATCGAGTTGGAATTTCAACCATATACTCAGGTCTACAGTCCCTTGACGCTATGAAAAAATTATAGTTATAAGATATAGATACGGCCGTTTATGCCGCAAAAAAAAAAATTTCGACACTCGCAAGGGAATCAAAATTCATAGGGTATTTCCCGTTGACCTAGAACTATGAAATTTGGTAGGTAATACGACGGTAGTATAAGGAAATATACCGTTATACTACAGGTATAGGAAAAGGTCTAAAAACCATGCATTTGTAATTAAATCATGAAAAATATAGTCTTTATTTAAAGTTCTTAATCAATCATCGAGCGTAATAAACCACTGATTGGATTCTAAATGTAGGTACTTAAAAAAATGAGTTTTATTTTGAGTAACTCGAGTTCGTTAATCGTGCATTAAGCATTTATCGTAGAACTGTCTTGAACTAATTTGGTACCTACTTGCGAAATACTGGACGGTTCGACTTGCAGATCAGGCCTGTAGGGTTCCGTACCAAAGGGGCTGACGGGATCCTTCTATATCTAGATGCTTTTGTGCGACGGTCTTATACTCACAATACTCGCTTCAATCAGCCGAGAGGTACAGTTGCGTTGTGATGAACACAACCAGAATTTCAAACAAAATTATTTTTTGTATGAGAGGGTAGACTTTTCAGTTGGTTCCATGTTGGTTGGCATCCTGGAGAAATAGAGGGAACTCTTCTTATTTTATTTGCACACTTGAAGCGATTCGGGCAGTTTTATAAGAGTACTTTCTCGCACTGGTACCATTTCAACTTGGTAAAGAGGTGAAGAAGAACTTCGGAGATAGACAACGGAACTCCTCAATAAATGGTAACAAATGGACAGGGATTGCTGAAATCTCATGTCTGTCTATTATTCACACCAGTTCATAACTTAACATCACGCCGGTATGCTGTCAAGGGGTACGCACATGCGAATGTCAATTTATTGTGGAGACCACCACCAAAAAGTGAAAAATAAATAAACATTTTGGTCAATATGTGTAAATAAATACTTTTTTCAGTTGTTGACAGATGTCATTTGTATTATTCTTTACCTTTTTTTCTGCCAGTGGATTTTTCTCTGACTGACATGCCAGTGGATTTTTCTCTGACTGACAGATAGACGGGCAGACGGACACCGGAGGCTTAGTAATAGTTTTCACTTGGGTGCAATACCCCAAAAATGAAATAGACGATTTTTTTAAAGTTGCTAAACGTAATTAAAACATGTTTTTAAGCAAAATAAAGATGTGAAATAAATCATAATTTATTTTGACATAGTGTACGTTTTTTTCTTCCTTTTTAATAACCAATGTACTTTATTTGCACAAAAAAGATGGCAAGTCTAGTTCTGACCGCCAAGCGACCCAAGATTGTACTCGCTCGGCGAGTTCAATTGATAGTTCTTGTCGCTGCGAGTAAGAGCCGGCTCGCCGGCAGTGTGAACAGCCAGCTATCGACTCTCAATGTATTTGTCTCTTTTGCTTACACGAGAGCTATATCATTTGTCCCTTTCCTCAGAGAGAAAAAAGTCGATAGTTAGCCTTTTTACGCGTTTCCTCGCCGGTGGTGAGCCAAGTGCCTTAGGAATAAACGAGGTTTTGCGTCAGTGTGTAAATATTTCTTTTCAAGATAATCTCAAGAAATGTGTTTATTGGAAAAGTAAATCGTTCAAATAAAAAACACAACCCTCCTTCTGGCGCAATCGGGTAAAAAGGAGCGGTACGCGCAATCGGGTAAAAAGGAGCGGTACTAATAATAATTCCGTAGCATAAAGTACGCATGGCGCCATCTGTGATATGAACCATGAACTACTAAGTTTAATACCCTCTATTGTGCATGAATCAACGCAGTTTTTGCTGGAACGACGGTTTCCTATGCAGTACGCTCAATAACATGAAGATGGCGCTGATTTTGCTAGATGCAATGGAACAGGATAGGCAGTGGATTGTTAGTGCTTTAATAACTAATATCGTAATATTTGCCTCCGCTTTTTATGTTGAAACGTCATAAAAAATAATGTTTACTACAAACAGAAAACAATTAAAAAAAGGTTCGCATGTAGAAAAAAATAATTATAAGTAGCTATATGGCGTCGCAGGACTTTGCAACAGGACTTTGGAGGGAAAGAGGACGAAAAAATATCGCATGTCCGAAACGGAATTCGAACCCGCTAGAAATTAAAAAAAAACCTGTAATTCACTGTACCGATTGAAAAGCTCAATCATAAACATTTTATTTCTTCCTAATAACATAGCATCGAAAACAAAGGGAAGACGGCAGAACTTAACATTTGTAATTAAATTATTATTCTCTTTATTAATTTTGCAATACATAAAAATTACATTATTAAAATATTTCTTTAAAAATCACCACAACAAAACAAATTATTATTTTGTGTTTTGACTTACTCGGGTTCTTGGAGACCCGGTCCTCGAGTGGTCGAAGCCAACTCGCAAAGGCCCCGTTAGACATTTCAAATGGAATGCAGCACCAACAGACGATTATCCCTATATGCACTGTGAAAGTATACCCAAGGGAAATCCCCGGTTGGAGCAGGAATATTGCAAAATATGGAAACATAATTTAATTGAAATTACATAATTTAATTCCGCCAAGCCCGTTCCATCAACGGACCACAAGACGATCTGCGATGCGCCACCGGTACATGGTGGACATCCCACCCATACGCACAAAACGTTTTGGGAACACATTCATAATGCGTACAGCTAAGGAGTGGAATTCCCTGCCGGAGTCTGTGTTTACTGATAGCTACAACCTGGGAGTCTTTAAATCAAGAGTGAATAGGTTATTTCTAGGCAAGCGTGCTCCATCTTCGACCACATCATCGCTTACTATCAGGTGAGATAGTGGTCAAACACGTGCCTAACAATAGTAAAAAAAAAAAAAAAACAAAAGAAGAAATGCCACGAGTTGGGGTAATTTAGTGGACTGATAATCGTTTACTATGAAAGAACTATTGTATTGGTCTACTGACTATGACAATGAAAACGGCTTTAAAATGAGGGCCCATTTATTGAGTGTGCAAGTCACCCCACTTGCACACTTAATAAACGGGCCCCCCGAAAACGGTCGCTAGCACAAAGTGACGAAGCGCCAAGAGGGCAACATATCCTGAGTTTCTAGAGGAGTGGAAAGGTATACTACGGCTATCAGGACAATCCCGAAAATACGGTCAAGATCCCTGCCAGCATCTTACTGGATTATACATCCTTCTCCCGAGCATGTTTGCTCGTACGAATCTCCACTCAGACCAGCCAATCAAGGCAAGAAAGAGGAAAGAGCTCTGTTCCTTATCAGTGTTCACTCCGTTCAGCCAATAAAGGCAAGCCGGAGATGAGGAACAAGACTTCTCCCGGGAAATCAGGTCCGTGGGTCCCAAAAGTTCGCCACAAAACTGCCTTGCGGATTGTATCTCTCTTTGTCTGGCCCCTCACCCTAGGTATGATCTAAGGTTTGTTGGGGCACGCAAGCCCCACAATCACGTCAATGGGATACGGCGGCGGGGAAAAACCCTAAATTATAATAATTTTTATCATAATTTCTTGCTAATAAATTCGTCATTCAAAGCAAACAAATTCACAAATATCACTTGTCGGTTATAACGAATAACTTCGGGGACTCATTCGAACATCCGACCAATTTATATCTAAAATAACAGAAACAGTTAATTTGTAAATTCCAGCTAACTAGGAAAGTGTTGGAGTGCTAACTTTGTGGTCAAAGTTTTTATTTGCGAAACAACCCTCGTCGAAGCCCATTAGACGAACGAAATTAACTTGAGGGGAAACATAGGGGATGGGAAGATGTTCGTTACCGATTGTAATTATTATACTGTCTTTGAATGTGTGGTTTTCGTAGATTATTTTTAATATGTCTAGTTTTAAATATTCTCATGGAAGTGAATTGTAATTCTTATGAGAATAAAATGAACTCAAACCTACCTTCTTGAGGTTCTGTAGAGATAGAATGTAGTAGCTACAACCTCAAGTACAACAATGCCTCCTGAATGGCTTGCTTACGAGTAAATTAAACTCTTCGAAATTCTACGTAAATTAAAAATAACTTGCAAATTAAATTAAATTAAAACAACAGATGGAATAGGTACTTCACGTTATAATTTGATAATTCGAGTGATTTAGGTATAAAACAATGCGATTTCAAGCACAATTTAGTTGTTTAAGTGGGTAGATACTACGATTCCGATATGTTTCCAACTTCAAACGAAAAGTGAAAACAGTTCTCGAAATAAAGTCCCTGACACACGGACACACCGCCACGCTTTGCATAAGCAGGCTCTTCATCAAAACTCCGGATTATATTTCACTAAAATAATGCAGCAAATATTAATTCTGGCAATTTGTTTTAATATAATTGCAATTTACAACGCAATTTTGCCATACCCCAGCTATAGGTCAGCTTTGTAACGCAAATATAAATTGCGCCTACGATAAAATGATTAGCAATTAGTTGTAAATGTGCTACTGTTATTTTTCGGTAGGCGCGTTAATGTTTTAGGCTTTTGGTTAGTTTATGTCGATTTATGTATCTGCCTAAGTGCTTTTTGAAAGGGTCATAGATTATATTTTATTAAGACCTAAGTGGTTCTCTATTACACCAATTTTAATGTAAAGATCTTATAAAATCTACCTAAGATTTTACTATAATATTGTAATAATTTATTAAAGCTACAACTGAAAGGTGAAGAAGAACAGATTTATGTTTGCTCGAGCTTTAGTGATGTAGTAGATGATAGGTATACCTAATTATAATATGGAAATAATAATCGTACCTAAATATTATTGTATACTAACTGAAAAGGTGCAATGTAAATTAATTTAAAGAAAAACAAATATGATTTTTGAAAGATTTTATGAAATAAATTTTATTTGAAACGATGGCCGTTGGCAGTACCTATTAATAAAAGTATCAAAAATAATCACAAAAAGTAGACCAAATCAATTCAACACCAAAAAGATAAGAACAGTAATACGAAATTTCTTAGTTGAATAATTGAATCCTCTAATAAATGATGTTCTGAACAAGAAGCGAACAAATGGGTCCACAGTGCAGAGGTCCTCGCGGCTTTATTAATCAGATATAGAAGCGGACAGTTTGTTAGCTGGGAGATAAAAAACTTCGATTCATTTGATCAAAATTGAATTAGATCATTTTCATTCGAGGAAAATGACAGCTGAGAGCAATCAGTTTTTTCGGATTTGTAACAGATTTCAGACAAGTGTGGGTTTTTGTTGAGAAGCTGTGGATGAACTGATTGCATGAAAATTATTTTTTGTAGGCTTTCGTGGGCATCTTTGGATTGGTTTTTATTTCGTGATACCAGATTAATTTTATCCCTGTGAACTTGTTTTATTTTTATTAGTTTCTGCCTGCGACGTTTGCGTGAACTAAATAACTGGCTCTAGAGAGAAATAATCAAAAAAATTTTTCCCACAAAAGCAGCAAAATGATAATAAAAACACTTTTCACGCGAGCGAAGCAGCGGGCGGTAGTTAAGAAGTAGATATAACATGAACGGTGGGATTTTCTTTTACTTCTGGTTGTACTTTCACAACAAAATGTTGACCAAATGGAAATGAATACAGGCATTCCTAAATGTTGACGAATCGGGAAAGAATGTTTGTAGATCAAAATCTTGTCCAAACGCCACTTGCGTTCAGTTGTTTTTAAAACTTATGACAAATCGGGAACGTGACCAAGCGGGAAGTAGAGCCGTAATTACAACGTAGCCTCAAAATGATATTTTTTACAGTGCATATAACCGCTATATAACGCGCTGAAGACACAAGTAAACAACTTTTATGCCCACTACATTACGCCAAGCGTTCCCTGATGCAAACTTACGATAACAAAAAACAAGTAATTTTCAGCAAAGTTTTCAAACTGTCGAAGTTTAGCTGTTGGGGATGATTTCTGGTGTTTTATTTCAGTTAAAGACTGTAATGGGTTTTACTTTGCTGAATACAGAAAGCCGTGTAATTGATGAAGTAGACGAGCTAGTGGCTGAGTAATAACAGTGTATTAATCAATATTGTTGCGGGATATGTTCAAAAGAGTCACCGCGGCCTTGAAGCAAAGGGCATTAGGAGGAAAATGCATGAGTTTTAGTCTTTTAGAGTCTGACACTCCTTTCCGCTCCACCCAGAGCCGAAGGAGACAAGATGATATCCCAACCTTAAAAAGAAATTGGTTCCATCTTCAAGGAAAAGCAACGCTTGCTGAGAACGGTCTGTGGATGTGTAATCATCTTACATATCATCATCTGCCTAGCCTTTTCCCAACTATATTGGGGTCGGCTTCCAGTCAAACCGGATTCAGCTGAACACCAGTGTTTTACGTGGAGCAGCTGCCTACCAGACCTCCACAACCCATTAACTGGGTAACACGGTACTTTTTGGCAAGACTGGAGTCAGATTTACTGGCTTCTGACAATCCGTAACGGCTGCCAAAGATCTAAAAATGACAGCCGGGACCAACGGCTTAACGTGCTTTCTGAGGCACGGAGGAAACTCGGTATATTAAGATGGTCACCCATCCACAGACCAACCTTGGCAAGCGTTGTTTAACCTTAAAGATCGACCCGTGCGGCTGTTATTATTTAGCCACGAGCTCCTAATCCTAATCATCTTACATAATCAGCCTATATTGTTTCCACTGCTGGGACACAGGCCTCCTCTCTTTCAAGCGGGAATGGGCTATATTCCACCACGCGGGCCGGTTTGGATGATGTCACATGTCTTCGAATTGTTGGTTCTAGGACATGTCGGTTTCTTCACGATGTTTTCCTTTACCGCTTTGAGAGCAGTCAACCAGAAACCAAGAAATCTGACCCCAGTATTGCCAAGGACTATAGTGTTAAACCGCGGTTACTGGGTTGTGTAGGTTAGATAAACTTGATAGTCATCTACGGCCTAGCCCGTTCGCAACCTTATTGGGATCGGTTTTCAGTCAAAACGAATTTAGCTGAATACCAGTATTTTATTTCAGGTCCTTGGCAAGACTGGAGTCAGATACTGACTTCTGACAATCCATTACGACTGCCAAAGGCAAATGACAGCCGCGACCAAAGGCTTAACGTGCTTTTCGAGGCACGAATGAAACTCGGTATGTTAAGATAGGCACCCATCCACAGACCAACCTTGGCAAGCGTTGCTTAATCTTGAAGATCGACCGGTGCGGCTATTGGTAAACGCCTACTGAAAATACTGGTATTCAGCTAAGTCGGGTTTGACTGGAAGCCAACCCCAATATACTCGTAGTAAGGAAAAAGCTAGCCAGATTGATTGACTTAACTGATGAGGTAGCAACAAGCCTACGAACGTTGACGGTTCATATTTTAAAGATTTCCATGATCCCATGTTGAATTTTCATTTTTTTTTTTTCTATGTCATGAATTAATTACTTGCAGACAGATGTGTTGCTGGGGAGTTTGTTGCGCCACTTCTTCTCCCCATCTACATCTCACACTAGGAAGTGGTGACGGGAGGACGTTTTGCGGGACTGTCTTTTGTTAAACTTTACGTTCAAAAAGTGCTGGCTGTCAGCCTAATTTGAATTAACGACATTTGAATTTTGAAAGATGTTATTATTTTCGTAATTCCCTAGCAGCTGACAAGGCCGGGTCTTACTAAGAATTAACAGATATTGATCAGGCCTCAGGCCCGGTCCCTATGGATTCATGGATCAATCGTAATCTTCTCTGTCAATAATAAAAGAGACTGTTTGAAATTATTTTATAGGAACTTAAGGAAGCCCAAAATAAAACCACGAGTTGTGATTGATATTAAAATCATTTTGTGCTAACTTTTTGTAATAGCAACATATTTAACAATGCAAATAATTCATCCACCTTACTTTTTATTCACAATTTTAATAGAGATATTAAGGTTTAAATTATACCCTGTTTGTTATAACCTAATGAAGGATTCGAAAGTTAACTTCCGAGCGTAGCGAGGAAGTGTAGCGATACAAGAATTGGGTGCAGAATCGGTTCAAATGAGGCACCGTACCCTGGAACGCAAAGTACATTAGGAACACGGATGAGTTTTAGTCAGTAAGAGTTTGACACTCCCTTCCGCTCTGCCCAGAGCGAAAGAAGTGATTTGATGATTTCCCATCCTTAAAAAAAAACTGATTTTTTGAACAAGAATTTTGAATGCAGCGAGGGTTTCAAACTAGCCCAAGGCAAAGACACCTTTATTCCTGAGGAGCATGCTCTACTTTTTATATATCTTGCAAGAAAATTGTTTACAAATTATGATGAGAGGTAGCTGGCCGCGAAAGGTTACCGTCGGTCTTCAAGTTGAGATCCAAATTAAAATTGATTATTGACCTTCGGGAAATAATATTGTACTGAATTTACTTGTGGTTGCGTTTGCATGACTTATAATATGACGTTTTCGTGCAGGTGGTCTGAAAAGTTTATTATTTTCTAAAAGTTGTTTAAATCAATATATAGAGTTAATAAGGAATTTCGATTAACTGTTTACTGTATCTATACTAATATTGTAAAGAGGAAATATTTGTATTTTTGTATGTAACGGATAAACTTAAAAACTACTGGACTGATTTGAAAAATCCTCTCAGCAATGGATAGCTACTTTATCAGCAAGTAACAGGTTATTTTTTATCCCCGTACTCCCATGGGAACGGGAACTACGCGGGTGAAACTGCATGAGTGAAAAATAAATGTAGAAATAATTTAAAAAGGTAAAACATCCAAACTTCGCAACTTACCCCTGTAATAAAGCTCATTAATAACCCACCAAAGACCTTCTGCTTCAATAAATCTCCCAGCTCCAACCAACCGGCCTGCAATGTTTAATAAACACACGTACTTCCGACCGTCTCATAGGGGAAGTTCGGTGGTACCGCAAGAAGTCATATAGAACTAAATTAGTGCAATAGCCCCGTACTAACACAAAGCGGGCCAAAGTGGCTTGAAGCTTCGTAAGGCGGAATTAATGAAGTGGAGGACTCGGTAGTAAGTATTATCTATGGGCCAGCGTTTTGTGCAGGTAAGTACTTGTAGACTAGTTGTGTTGTCGTGTACCGGTGTAGTAGGATGTTTGTTTTATATAATTAACCTGTGGTTACCCGATCGCAATAGCCATCGCGACGCAACAACAATTGAATAGTTTTATTGTCAAAAAATCAGCGGCCGCTATGTTTTTTGGACAATGGGGGCCATAAGATATTAAACACTGCGTTTTTTTAAAAAAAGACGTTTAAACTGCGTGATTTGGTATGACACGTGGGATGCCATTAAGCGTCAATTTCAGTTGACGCCCAATGGCACACACGTGTGCCCACGAAAACCCACAGGTTAAGTGATTTGGTTGTGTTACATTTATCCAATCAATTTATTTATATAAAATTCTTGTGTAACAGGGTACTGACTGAGCGTCTGAGTGACTGAGAGACAACCCACAGTCAAAACTACTGGTCGTAGGAAGCCGAAACTTGGGGTGCAGGTTTCTTGGGGAAAGTACCTACTAAGAGAGGATTTCCCGAATTTTTACAGGACGTTAAAAAACGGCATGTACTCGTACGGCGTCGGGAGCAAAAGCTTTTTTAAAAATATAATGTATTAAAAAAAACTAACAAGGGATCGTTAAATAGAAATATTTTCATAAGGTTCTTTTAAAATTTGCGTGTCACTTCTGTCACACTTTTCCAAGGCTCTGCTCATACTCGTTGAGAAACCACAATGTCATCAATTTATATTAAGTTGATATTCAATTAAAAGTTTAATCAAAAAGCAGGAGTGAAAAATACTAGCAAAGAGAAAAGAAGAAATAATGGGACGTAGGCAAACTACCGCGGAAACTAAAAAATAATAATATTATATTAAAAAAAAAACATCAAAAAAGTCGACTAAAAAGCCTATTCAACGTATTACATTCAAATCTACTGTGCCTATCAAATCAAAGAGTACAAGTCGGTGATAATGCCACTCAAAAGCAATAAAAGTCTCAATCCGACATCCAGTCTTCATTAAACCGATAATAATTCTCTTTGACTGACATTTTGAGGGCAGCAAATAACGTTAGTTTCATAGCGCCAGTTGCTAAGCTATCTAGTGGCTAACTTAGTTCATTCACTATCTCTCATTCACCATCAGGAACTGACAGTTCATTGAATGAAATCTTTATTCAATGATCTTAGGCTGATTGTCCACAGAAGCGGAGAGGAGAGAAACAGAGTGGAGCCGTGCTAATATTAACCAATGGAATTGCATAAAACATCCACTCCGCTTCAGTGGACAAGCATTCATACATAGCCAGGAAGCGGAGCGGAGAAGCGGATCGAGAAAGCGAAAGAAGCCGGCCACCCGCTCGAATTACTCGTCGTGTGAACTCGAACTAGCTCCGAACAGTCCTCAAATCCGCTGCGCATCAATGGACAGACGCAGTCCGCAACTCCGCTCTGTATTGCTCCACTGCCTCGCTCCGCATCAATAAACAGGCAGCCTTAGGCTTTTTCAGCTTTTGAAAGGATATGATGGAATAAGGTTTGATGGAATATGGAAATGTTTGAGTATTTTGATGACTTATTTCACTTTCGCAAAATTGACTTACCACGACAAGTTCACAAATACAAAACCTTACAAAAACACCTTTAAACTTTTACTATAACCGACACTTTTAGTACAGAAAGGTGGAAATACCTATACTATCAATTGCATGTCATATTTGATAAGGGTCAAAGTGGCAGCTTCCATTAAAGGTATTCGACACCCCATTCCTCGATATAATGCTTTTAAAATGCTCTTTTTTTAGATAACTAACGATGCTTTAAAAGAAATTGTGCAAGATGGAAAAAACTTGGAAAATAATTACGAATTGTGGGTTATTATCAAAGTGCGTGTATCAATAGAAACGACATCATCGATCTGATAAAAATTTTCTTCATTTAAGGAAGAATTTTCTAATAATATGAGGAAAATCTTCAACTCGTCAATGTTTTAGTAAGTTTAATCTAAATAAGGCCGAAGTTTCCTAGCTCGGGGGTTAAAGTCTCTTTAAAAGTCCATACAATCCATACTGGTCAAATCAAATGTAAACCACGTAAGTTAATGTGTGAAATGGTTTTTTGAGGAAAGTACCTCACAGAATTGAGTGGAGTCAGAACTTTAAGTTAAAGAGCTCAATGATTTGACGAACAATTAATTACCGAAGCATGGACATTGAATATTCGGGTAGGCCGCATAAAGTACTCAAGCTGTCAGGCAATCCTACAATCTTCCCCTAATATATCTTCCCCGATATACATAATCCTTACATACACAAAACTTTAAATGAAGACAATGCAGATTTGTGTTTAAAAAAGTCTTTTTAGGTGAAATTATTACCTAGTTACTAGGTTTTGGAGGTATTCGGTACAGAGAGAAAAGTCCCGCAAACCTCCATTGAAAAGGGAGGATACTCTAACCAAGCGGTTGTTGTGCCTGGCGGGCAACTGCCTGATAGTTGATATTCGGTCTGATGTATATGTTAAAATTGCACGGTAAACTCTGCTTGCGCGATGCAGGATTTCGACGTAGTAGTTCGCTGCTAAATGGGTAGATGGCGTCGCGGTTGTTTTTGTTGCGATGTAGATTTGAAGGTAACTTATCAAAATCACCAATGCCAACACGAAAATTGATTGCAAAGGTACTGATTAGTGACTTCAGGCTATTAAATTCTAGGTATTAGACTAAAATCTAATTTCAGTCAAAACATTGTCCAATAACAAAGTTCAGTGTAACAAGAACTGAAGTATTCTCTGTTACAATATCACGTTTTTACCTTGCGCGATTTCAAAGGGGAAGATTGTAAAAATTATACCGTCCGACTGTTGGACCAGATGGTACTGATGTCACTTTAACTCAAGTTTTTATTTTATTTCAGACTGTTTCGTGTTATTAGACAAGTTTCTGAAGTTTCATTATGTTTTATTAAGGTGAGTGAAGGAAGATGTTTTTTTGACAGAGGACAGAATAATGATCTACAGGGTGTTCCAGATGTAAAGGTGATGTTGGGTAGCTAGCTATTGCATTAAGGAAAAAATAGCAAAACAAAAAATAAATCCGGCCGCGTGCGAGTCGGACTCTTACACGAAAGGTTCTGTAAACATGTTTATTGTATGGGAGCCCCCTTTAAATTTCAATTTTGTTTCATTTTTTATTAATATTTGTTGTTATAGCGGAAAACAAATACGCACTCTGTGAAGCACTGTCTGCCTATTATAATTAAAGCAATCAGCGAGTAGCGAGTAAAGCTTGAAACTCGAAACAGCGAGTAGCGAGTGAAAAGTTTTGACGCTCTTCTTTAAGCAAGTGGTTTTGTGCGGCGGGCGATTACTCGCAATACTCGCTTCGGCCCGCACTGCAGGTAGAAATTACTGCTGGTTCTGACCGCCAAGCGAGCATCGCTGAGCAAGTGTCGCTGAACGAATACAATCGGTAATAACTCTTGTCACTGCGATGTGTAAGTGTAGTGGTAAGAGCCACTCGCGCGCAGTGTGAACAGCCAGCCAGTCGTTTTATCAAACGAGATCTATATCTTTTGTCCCTTGTCTCAGCGAGCAAAAAGTCGATAGCTACTTGCTACTTCCACTGCATAGTCCAAGTTACTAAGCTGATTTAAAATATTGAGACATTTATTTTTGTCCTGAATTAGACTAAGTCTAGACTAATCTAATTTTAGGCTAATTTCACTTAGATTTTCCATAACCTGCGGCCATGGGATGACGTCTCTATACCATTCAAATTCCTATGCGAAAGAGAGACCCACAGCAGGTCCAAAATTGGTTTACTGCTAATAATTTAGTATTAAATGGGAAAAAAACTAAATGCATCAGATTTGCTTTACCTAACGTTAAAAGAAATGATTGCGACATAGTATTGAACAATGAGAAATTTGAATTCGTCGAAAACACGGTTTTCCTGGGGATTACGCTTGACTCAAGGCTACAATGGGGTCCTCATTTAACATCTCTTGCGGGACGGCTAAGTTCAGCAGCATACGCTGTCAGAAAAATCCGTCAATTTACCGATATAGATACCGCGAGGCTGGTCTATTTTAGTTACTTTCATAGTATCATGTCTTACGGTATCTTATTATGGGGACGTGCTGCAGACATCGAGTCTATATTTATCCTGCAGAAAAGAGCCATCAGAGCCATTTACAATCTCCGTCGGCGTGATTCCCTAAGAGAACTGTTTAAGGATATCAACATCATGACGGTACCTTGTCAATACATTTACGAAAATATTATGTATGTTCGGAAAAATCTTCATCTCTTTAGCAAGATTAGTGACAGGCATAATTTTAATACTAGAAATAGGAACAAATTAGATCAACCCCGATTCAGATTGGCCAAAGTACACACTTCTTTTATGGGGTACTGTATTAAATTTTATAATAAAATACCAGTTGATATTCTCGAACTGAATGACAGAAAATTTAAAGCATGCATAAAACGCACACTATGTAGACAAGCGTATTATAAACTGGAAGATTATATCCTCGATAAAAACGCTTGGCTAAATGCTGGTCCTGCTCCACAGTCACAGCTGCTTAGGTCCACTTTTCAGGTTTTTATATTTGGAAGAGATGCTCGCTCCTTTGATTTTTTTTTTTGAGGTTCTTACATTATTTCGTTTATTTATTCTTATATACATACAAATTATATTATTATTATAATTACTTATTTATTCTTTTTGATGTAAGAACTTAATCGTTGTCTTTATTAATTTATTTTTCATTATTTGGTCATTGACAACCATAGTTTTGTGTAAAGTAGAAGCATATTTTTAAAATTTTGTAAATGTGAGTACCATGAAACCATTTACATTTAATGTGAGTACTTATAGTTTTACTTGTTGGACATGAAAGACATGGTGGTTGAGAGCATGTCATGCTCACTCAAATGTCTCGCTGATGGCGGCGCGTGGGTTTGATCATTCGGTTCCCTTCGAAATGTTTGAGCTGAAAGGTGCCGATACACGCGTCATGTTCGTGAACAGGCGCCGTCGGTTGAGACTGGTCATCTCTTAACTGCCATTGGCTTATTTTAATCTTTATATTTAAAATTCTTATCATAAGCCCTTTTTTTTTCCTTTGCATTGTCCTCACATGCAGAAGCAACAAGTATATGTAACTTGGAATTTTGTAAAACAGAACATGATTTAAAAGAGTGTCCGTGGAGTTTCTTGCACGTTCTTCTCCATAGAGATCTACGCTTTGGAACGTGCAAATAGCTTCCATGTTTTTGACTGACCGACCTTGACGTTTCAAAAGTGCCTGTGAATGGTTTATTTGAAATAAAATGCTTTGAATTTGAATTTGAGAAAGAGCTATTCAAGATACAATGACATGTAGTCTAGTCAACAAGTGCTCTTTTCTTTTACTTTTTTCAGCAGTATCGGGAAAATGAATGAATGAATGAATGATGTGTCATTCGATTCGGAATAGCACGTAGATAATTTTTGAAAAAAAAAAAAATTGGTTCCGCTGAAAAATATGGAAAAGTTATAACTAATATACTGAAAAAAGAAATAGTGTTTGGTTTTTTTGAAAATATCTCAAAAACTAATAAAAAAAAAATTTATTAAAATATAAGAGGAAATTTCCTAAAAAAAATGACAGTCTTGAAACTGTACCACCAAAAATGCACTTGTTGACTAAACTCTACCATCTCTTTTTCACACCGAAGTCAAGACATTTGCACGTCTTATTTTTATTGCCATAATTATAAAAAATGTGATGTTTTGCTTACTTTCGCGACTATTTTATTAACTTGTAACCAAACATCTTATAAACGAACAAAATCATTATCAACATGGAAACATGTCCCACCGAACGTAGCATATGTTTACAGTTATAATTAATTTGAATAATTAATTAATCACAATTTGACTTGTAAAACATATATTATGAATAATTTATAATCACCACTGCGTGTAACGACTTTACCATATTTGCCTGTAGTTATGTGGATGGGCGTATTGACTTTAATCAAGTTTTACAGGTGAATAAATTTCGGGTTACCGGTACAATATAATTTACAACCGCGCATCGGGAGACGCAGCTTTGGAAGGTCTCCCACAAGATTTACAGGGCCTAGCACGTCGGCCTGAGGGCCTAGTACAAATGTTTTGACGTATATTCTACGGGAGGCTGTTCAATGAGATAAGCATAGGACCGGCAGATATAGGGTGTCCCCCTATATCTTAAGTGTCTAGTTCTTAAGTATCTTAGGAAATCCTCTTTTTTTTAATGATGGGAAATCATTAAATGACTCCTCCTGACAGACTCTTACTGACTAAAACCCAATCCGTGTTCCTCCTAGTGCCCTTTGCGTTCCAGGGTACGGTGCCTCTTTCGAACGAAGTCAGCAGCCCCAGCAGGCACTGGCCCTAGCAGGCCCAGTCTTTTACGCTGACAGCTCTTTAAGGCGCGCGTGGAACACAGCCCCGGTTGCCCCGGGCCTGGTTCTGATCAGACGGCGAGCCACCCAATGCTCGCCGTGTCTTAGGAAACCCAAGAATGCATGTTCTGCAGTGGTCATCTTTTGGTTCAAATTGTAATGTTCATGTACTTACAGTTTTACTAACGTTTGATTAATCTGAGAATGCGTAACCCTGTCTAGGAGGAAACCCCCCCCTTGTAGAACATTATGTTTCACCCAATTTTGATTTATCATTCCTTTAAAGTAATATGTTGAAATTTTGCAACAGGCTCACATACTATTGATAGACTGCTGTCAATGAAGTTTTTTGTCTCTTATCATCATCACATTAGTCGAAAGAGTCCACTGCTGGACATAGGCCTTCCTCAAGTGTCGCTACAACAACTGGTCTTGTGCGTCTCGCATCCATCGGCCACCCGCGACTCTCACCAGGTCATCGGTTCATCATATGGAAGGCCTTCTAACGCTGCATCTTCCGGTACGCAGTCACCACTATAGAACTTTTCAGCCCCAAAATTACCAGCTTTGCGAGCAATGTGCCCTGCCCACTACCACTTCAGTTTGGTGATACTTTGGGCTATGTCGATAACCTTGGTTCTCTAGCAGATATCGTCACTCCTGATTGGATCACGCAAGGAAACTCCAAGCATTGCCCTCTCTATTGCCATGTGAGTGACTCTAATCCTTCTGATGAGGCCAATAGTGAGCATCTTTGTCTTTGTCCGATATTAATACAACCATTATTATATTGACTGTTTCATCAGAAAAGACCACTTCGTCTAAACTAGGCTACGTCTCTCATACGAAACTGTTCCCAAACCTATTTAGTATTTACCCAAGCACCTACCCAAAAGCAAAGTATATAACAAGGTTAAATAAAAACTTTCAAATCCATCCGTACGAAATAATATATTGAATTTAAAACTTGGTCGCTAATTCTAAACTGAGTTACTGGACCCGTAATTTTGTTTACGGGTTTCAAAACCTGTCTCCAATTTAGTTATTTAGTTGTTAAGTAGAGTTGAAGTGAGAATAGAATGGGGTAAGTGGATGAGGCTTTATCTACAGTTGACGGTGACCGAAGAGAAGAGAACCGCTTGATAGCTGGTACTGATCTATGGCCTTAGGCACTTGTCTCACTGCCTGCAAGGAAGCGATTAGAAAAGCGATTAGTCTGACCACTGCCTGGTGAAATCCGTGTTGGCCTGCTCTCCTCCTGATAAGAGTCCTAGAGGCACGAGACGAGTATGGCAATTCGAGTCAGCAGATTGAGATGAGATGCGACACTTTTTTGCGTCATATCCTTGGCGGCAAGTGTGCTTCTCCTCGGGTGACCCTTCGTGCTGCGCTGATGTGATTGCGGACGTGATTCGGCAGGGGATGGAGTATTTTATTCCATTCTCCGACATCCCGCTCGGTCACAAATCCCGGCCTTGGTACAATGCAGAATGCGCCCACGCTGAGGCACGTAAAGAATCTGCTTACCAAGCCTGGATCAAGGCCCGCAACCGAAAGGCTAAAGCACGTAGGGTTCGCACGAGGAAAAAAGCCTTTAATTCTGCCGCGAAGTTCTGCAAGCGGGTTTTTCGTAGGGCACGTTTTGACCATGTCGGACGTATCGGGGCCAAACTAGCATCGCACCCTCCGGGTAGTAAGCAGTTTTGATCCCTGTCGAAAGCGGTCGAAACGAATTTCTGTCGACCCACTTTGCCTCCAATGCTGAAACCTGATGGTTCGCTGGCTCACTCTGCAAGAGAGAAAGCAAATTTATTTGCAACTCTCTTTGCAGGCAATTCGCGTCCGGACGCTGGCTCCAAGCAACCACCAACTTTACCTCGTTGTGACTCTTCGAAGCCGGAGATCAAAGTTCATAATAAAGAGGTCTGTAGAGTATTATGCAGTTTAGATGTGAATAAGGCCAGTGGACCTGACGGCATTCCAGCAAGAGTGTTGAGGCAATGTGCACCTGAATTGTCTCCTGTGTTGACACGCCTGTACCGCCTCTCTCTTGAAAAAAGAACGGTGCCGAGATCATGGAAGCTTGCGAATGTGCAACCGGTGCCCAAAAAGGGAGACCGTGCTGACCCTGCGCATTACCGTCCGATCGTCATTAACTCCATCCTATGCAAGGTTATGGAAAGGGTTCTGAACAGTAAGCTGCTGACCTACCTTAAAGACAACAATCTCCTCAGTGCCCGTCAATATGGCTTTTGCCGGGGACGGTCAACTGGCGATCTTCTTGTGTATGTCACGCATTGCTGGGGCGAAGCCATTGAGAGACACGGTGAAGCACTTGCCGTGTCGCTTGATATCTCGACGGCTTTTGACAGGGTCTGGCACGCAGGTCTACTCAGCAAGCTTCCTGCTTATGGTATCCCAGCTGGTTTTTGTAGCTGGATATCAGACTTCCTGAGTGAACGGTCGATCCGAGTGATCGTTGACGGCTGCTCCTCTGACCTCATGGCTATTGATGCCGGAGTTCCTCAAGGGTCTGTTCTCTCTGCAACTCTTTTCCTGCTGTACATCAATGACCTACTTCAGCCTGGTCTTGTTGGGTAAGCAGATGACAGTACGGTTTCAGAGAGATACTTGTCCAACGCAACAACCAATGGGGTTGAAGTTTGTTCCTTGAGAGAGGCCATGGTAGAGCGGACAAATTTGACCTTAAGCGTTGTCTCCCAGTGGGGTGATGACAATTTGGTCACTTTTAACGCCACCAAAACACAGGCGTGTCTTTTTACCGCAAAAAGGAGTCGTTTTGACCAAGCTCCTACTTTTCGGGGTGCATCTGTTCCTGTGACTGATCGGTTTGAGCTCCTAGGCATGGAGTTGACATCCAGTCTCAACTTCGGCGCCACCATCGAGTACAAAGCCTTTGGGGCTTTTTTGC
The DNA here is from genome assembly GCA_950371165.1 of Lacanobia oleracea. Classification (NCBI taxonomy): domain Eukaryota; kingdom Metazoa; phylum Arthropoda; class Insecta; order Lepidoptera; family Noctuidae; genus Lacanobia; species Lacanobia oleracea. The sequence goes on along the minus strand of OX493390.1, from coordinate 3,272,438 downwards.
CAAAAAGCTGGGCATCCTAAATAGGGTGAAGCGGTACTTTAGGACTGGACAGCTTTTAACACTATACAAAGCACAAGTCCGATCCTGCATGGAGTATCGTAGCCACCTTTGGGATGGCTCAGCTAAGTATCAGCTTGCCGCGCTTGACTCGGTGGAACGCAGAGCTAAGAGGTTTATCGGCGACGTAAAACTGGTGGATGCCAAGCTACATAGCTTGGCTCATCGCCGTAAGGTTGCCTGCTTGTCGGTCTTCTACAGATTGTACTTCGGTGAGTGTGCCCAAGAACTCCACGACCTCATCCCACCGGCCGCCTTCTACCATCGGACATCCAGACGCACTGCATCTTACCATCCCTACCTTGTGGCTATTCCACCAATTCGCACTAAGCGTTTTCAAAGGTCTTTTATAATGCGCACAGCAAAGGAGTGGAACTCTGCCTGCGTCTGTGTTTCCGAAAGCTTACAACCCTAATCTCTTCAAAGTTAGAGTGAACAGGCTCCTTCTGGGTAGGCTCGCTCCATCGTAGACTTTGTCTCTGTCATCTCTGACATAGACTAGAGTCAAGAGCAAACCCATTACAAAAAAAAAAAAAAAGATTAGCTTTCGACTATTTGCTCGCTGAGGAAAGGGACAAAAGATATAGATCTCGTGTGAGTAAAAAAGACACATATAGTACGAGTCTAGAGGATCAGCAGTGATAGGCTAGTCGCGACGGAGCTCTAAAGTCTTTAGAATCGACGCCGAGTTGCTAGCTTGTCGGTTTTCTACCGGTTGCATTTTGGGGAATTTGCGACGGAATTGCATAATTTAATTCCGCCAAGCCCGTTCCATCATCGGACCACTAGACGAATGGTGATGCATCACCGGTACATGGTGGATATCCACACCTAAGTGCACAAAACGTTTTGGGAACACATTTATAGTGCGTACAGCTAAGGAGTGGAATTCCCTGCCAGAGTCTGTGTTTCCTAATAGCTACAACCTGGGAGTCTTTAAGTCAAGTGTGAATCGGTTACTTCTAGGCAAGCGTGCTCCATCTTCGACCACATCATCGCTTACCATCAGGAGAGATAGTGGTCAAACGCGTGCCTATCAATTAGTTTAAAAAAAATACAGTCGATAGCCTGGCTGCCGGCGAGCCCGGTTATTAACCGACTTCTTCAAAAAGGAAGAGGTTCTGTGTTCGGTTGTATGTATTTTTCTTTTTTTTATGTATGTTCACCGATTTCTCCGCCAATTCTGGACCAATTTCAAAAATTTTTTTTGAATTTTATTCGAAAGCCTATACTCTTGAGGTGGTCCCATTGACACCAAGTTAGAATCTGATGATGTGATCTCTTGAAAATCGAGGGAAACCCTCAAATTTTATAAGCACATACACTGTTTTTCATAAACTTTCTAACGCAATTCAGATATTTGTGCCTGGTAATCATCATCACATGTTGCTGAGCTGATGATGGATGGTATAAGTCTGGATCCGATGATGGTATCCCATGAAAAATGTTTATTCAGCGATATTTTCGCCAATTGTTAACCGATTTGGATGATTCTTTTTTTGTTTGGAAGAATATTTTTTCGGACTGGTCCCATTTAAATTTGGTGAAGATCTGATGAAGTACTTCGGAGATAGGCAACGGAACTCTTCAAAAATTATAGCAAAAGGATCGGGGTTTCTGAAATCGCATGTCTGTTGATTGGTTATACCAGTTCATAACATCACGCCGGCACGCTGTGTTTGTGGTTTCACTTTTGAGTGGTACCTGCGTACCACTACAAAGTGAAAAATAAAAAATAACTTTAATTTCGGAAGTCGGTGTTCAAAACCGAAAAAACCAAAAACACCGACTTCCGAAAAATTTTACTTTGTAGTGTTTTGTTTTGGAAGTCGGTTTTTTTACTACTAGTTGATCGCAGCGACAAGAGCTATCAGATATTGCACTCGCTCAGCAATGCTCGCTTGGCGGTCAAAACTCACCAACCAGCGGTATTTCTACCTACAGTGAGTGCGATTATTGCGAGTAATCGCCAGCCGCACAAAAGCACTCGCTTGAAGCCGAGCGTCAAAACCATCGAAACTTTTCACTCGCTACTCGCTGCTCGCCACTTCATTTCGAGTTTCAAGCTTTACTCGCTACTCGCTGGTCGCCAGCGGTGAGACAAGTGCCTTAGTGCGAGTTTTATAACGTTCTGAATCGTGTTAGTGTAAACGCCAATTTGTATTGAAACTTAATGCGCCTTCTTGTGAAAATAACGGATTTTTTTTTCATCTATTTGATAAAAACATAACCGAAAGTCGAAGTTGAGCGAACGAGTAAGTTATAAAATCTTACTATGCCCTCTGGGACTTCAATAAATATAAAGACCCAAAAGACAGAACCTTAAGAATATCTTCGTCTTACAAAAAAATTACCCACCCCACAACCACACCACATCTCAGCGACAAAAAGAAACGTAGATGTGGTCGCGTTGTCACTAGTAGTTGCGATGTGTTTATGATCTGTTTGTGGTGCGTATGAATTCTCCAACGCATCAACGGTTAGTTTGTTTGCCGTAGTGACAGTCCCCGTGGACTTTCCCATCATATTCATCGTCATCATCATCATATCAGCCGTAAGGCGTCCACTGCTGAACATAGGCCTCCCCCAAGCGTCGCCACAACGACCGGTCCTGCGTGTCTCTCATCCATCGGCTACCTGCGAACTTCACCAGGTCATCGGTCCACCTTGTGGGAGACCTTCCAACGTTGCGTCTTCCGGTACGCGGTCGCCACTCCAGAACTTTTCGGGCCCATCGACCACCACCCTCCACCAACCATCAGCTTGTAAACTGGAAAATTCATTAAGCAAACTTGCCCCTAGGCACATGCCTACGGGACAACGAGACAAGATATGCGGATCACTAACATTAGTGATCCGAAAATCTTGTTTGTCTGCAACGTCCATACGCTACAGGCACAGACATAGGAAGGACCTATATTAATGAGGACGAACCCACACGGCCTGCAGGGCAAGTCGTTATCTTATGTAAAAAAGCCGGCCAAGTGTGAGTCGGACTCACGAAGGTACCTACAGTAAGCAACAAAAAAAAAAGACGTTTCTTGTATGGGATTGGGATCCCCTTTTAAATTACTTTTTATTTTTTGTTGTTATAACGACAATAGAAATACACACTCTGTGAAAATTTCAACTGTCTTCCTATTGTAGTTGTGGGTTACATTCGACCACATCATCGCTTACCAACAGGGTGAGATAGCGTTCAAACGGTCAACCTATAAATAGAAAAAAAAAAAGTTGTTGAGATGCAGCCCGCTGCCAGACAGACTGACGGACGGACGGACAGCGGAGGCTTTTAATAGAGTTCCGTTGGTTACCCTACAGGTACGAATCCCTAAAATGCTTCTTCCATCTAATGATCGTTTGTTTTTTTGTGTACCACCAAGTCCAATAAAGCGACAAACACGCTAGTCTTACGTACGCAACGTATGCAACACTTTTGTATCGTATCGTATGTTGCGTTGCACAAGATAAGTATGTTTCTATTACATGGTCCAAAATCCAGAGTCCAGATATCATAATGTGATGCATACGTTGCGTACGTGGGGCCAGTTTGTCTCTAGCGTTAAACGTCCATCTGACACACTGAAGAATCTCACCTATATTACTGTAAATGTAACTTAGTAACAGAAAGTATCGTCATATGCTCACTTTAAAGCTTCTGTATCTCGATGCGTTATTGGTATATGGCGGGCGACGTGCTTTATCTGCTGTTGGCAGGTCAAACAGTCTTGATACTTGTCTTATTTTAATGGAAATTGTTGTAGATACCTAAATATTTTTCGGTGTTTCTAGAGGAGCTCGTGGCTAAATAATAACAGCCGCACGGGTCAATCTTCAAGGTTAAGCAACGCTTGCCAAGGTTGGTCTGTGGATGGGTGACCATCTTAACATACCGAGTTTCCTAATGCCTCGGAAAGCACGTTAAGCCGTTGGTCCCGGCTGTCATTTGTAGATCTTTGGCAGTCGTTACGGATAGTCAGAAGCCAGTAAATCTGACTTCAGTCTTGCCATGAAGTACCGTGTTACCCAGTTACTGGGTTGTGGAGGTCTGGTCGGCAGTCGCTCCGCGTAAAATACTGGTATTCAGCTAAATCCGGTTTGACTGGAAGCCAACCCCAATATAGTTGGGAAAAGGCTAGGCAGATGATGAAATATTTTTCGGTGTTTCAAGATCGGGACCGCACAGGCTAGTACAAAAAAGGTAGCGTTGAGACAAATTCGATATTTAGTACGCATTTGAACACAAAAAGCAAGCCACATGAAACATTTTTGATTATTTTGACACAGATGAACTATCACAGTAATTTGAAAACGTCGGAACAATTTTATTAAACAAATAATATAGGTACTGTGTCGATTTCTCAATTAGACTAAGGCTTATTTGATTAAAGTATTCGGTATCTCCTCTAACGAACGAAACAATCACACACACAGGTGAGACTTAGACTTAGTAGTAGTGGCCCAATGACTTAGTGAAGGACGCAGAAATCGGCTGGATGGCAGAGAAAAGTGGAGGTAAGAAAAGGAGACCTTGACCCTGCAGTAGGACGCAACAGGTTCATAATAATAATGCCATGAAAAGGACGGATCGATATGGCAATAATGTAAGGGACTCTTATCCAGCAGTGAACGTGGTCTTGCCACTGAAATTGTGGCAATAATAGATACTTTTAGGGAAATGAAATTGACATTAATTATTAAAACAACACACCACATTAAAACAGACACATATGTTACACACTCACGCATGTTAGTAATTAATTAATTAACTGATTAAATAAATTGTAATTAGTAATACTTACTTTGCACCGCATCATACTTGTAAGGCCGCTCAACTACGGTGGTGACGGAAGTAACTGGTGCTTATAGCACAGGGGAGTCCTCCTAGTTTAAGCCCAGTTGCACGTGTTTTGTATCTTGCCTTTAACTTATAAAGTCCTATTTAAGGTACAATTATTGTAATTAGGTTTAAGTCATGAACAAATAAACATTGTTTATTGTTTGTTTGTTATTGTTTATTGTTAATGAAAATAATTTAACTCACATAGTACGAAAGTATCAAGACTGCACGTAAAGACATCTGCACAACGAACTCCTATTGTTAACCGCATGGAAAAGATCAACTAACTGTTGAATTCAGATGAGACAGTACTTTGTACTTTGTACCTAGTCGTACTTTGTAGTCAACCTTTGTATTGTTTTGATTCAACGACGCGTCACTTGCTCTGGATTCTAAGAATGTGCGGTACATTCTAAGAATCCAAAGCTTGTAACGCATGGTTGACGACTCATGGGTTTATGGTATTCACACGGATTTAAAGCGGTTGAAAAGCCACCTTTTTTGTCCCTATAACTGAATAATTGCAGTATATGCTTGAGACAATCAATCAATCAGCCTTGCCATTAGTAAAAAGTATTTGTTTGTTTACTTGAACGCGCTAATCTCAGGAACTACTGGTCCGATTTGAAAAATCTTTCAGTGTAAGATAGACAATTAATCGAGGAAGGCTATATATCATCACACTAAGACTAATAAGAGCGGAGCAGTACTGAAAATTGTGACGTAGACGAAGTTGCGCGGGTCAACTTGTTAATTGATAAAAACACAGCTACAGCCTCAACTGCTTTCATCATAATCTTCCTACATGAAAACGTTAGTGGCAATTTTTTTAGCTGCAAATCCATACTTATTATAATATTATAAAGTAACTCTTTCTGTCTATCTGTCGCGCTTCAACGTCAAAACTACTGAACCGATTTAAATGAAATTTGATATACAGATATTCTAAAGTCTGAGAAAGGACATAGGCTAATTTTTATCCCGAGAATATGTTCCCCAGGTATCACGCGGGTGAAGCCGCTGGCAGAAGCTAGTTGAATTGTATACGGTAAATACTTAAAAATGAAATCTATGTCACGACCTCAAAAACCCAGTCGCATCTGCGCCCCAGCTCTTTGCCGCAGCTACATCCCTTTTCGATACAACGTTTATATTAAAACTCGATGCGTCCAGGAAATTGCTATCATACTTGATCTCAAACTGTCACTGTTATGCGGCTACGATGCGTGGCGCGCGAAGCGGGTGGCGGAGCGGAGGGCGGAGCGGGGGCGCGAGGGATTAATTTTGATAGTAGGGGACAAATTGTAAAGGTGATGGCTTGGTGGATGAAATGGAATGGAATGAAATGAAACTTACCATTTCATCTCTTTGGCCGACTGAGCTTGAAGTAAACTGCCATTTATCTTGATTACATGGATTGTCGCTCACTTCATGTTCATTTCACCAGTGTTTTCTTAGTGGGGTTTTAACAAAATACCACCCAACCATACACACCATACCATCCTACCACACCACACCATACCATTCATACCTACTGATATCTTCTACTCTCCTTGTCAATACCTCATTAGACCGGTTGAAATCAAACTTGACCGAGTAATTTAAATGCTTCAGCATGCAAAAATACGTATGTATACTCGTATGTCTGCATGTATGTATACGTATGTATAACTCTAAAATAAACCTGCTTGGCTAAAAAAATAATTTAGTAAAAGGGATGAATTTCTTTGTGTAAAAAATCTACTGAAGTAGTTACTGATAATATTTTTCAAACTCATAGGATGATTTTGAATTACCACTCTTTGATCAACTGTTATACTTTACGGTTTGCGAAATTATATTCAGATACTCATTATTCGTTAAAACTATATTTTATTTTTACTACATAGCATAAAATCGCCCCGCTCCCGTTCATCAACAACCCCACACCTCAAAAGCTTTGTAACGCAGTTCAACCCACACACAACTGGAATCGAATTGCAACCCTACAAGTCAACACAGACGATTGCTTTTCGCAAAACCCACACGTATCAATGGGGATGTTCATAAAATAGAAAACGTAAGCCCGTCGACAGATCAGAAAGTGTTCAGCTTTGTGTTGTATTGTGAAGAGCGAGATCTGAGTTCCCATGACAAAAGCAACTGGTTGTTATTGGCAATCGCCATGGATTTTGTCAACTTTGATAGTTTGAAGGCAATTGGTAGTTGTTGGGATTTTACTTTCTTTGTACCCCAGTAAAATGGTCACAGCTAGCTTTACAAGCTTTACAAAGACATCTTTAAGTTTACTTTCCTCATCATCATCATATCAACCAATTGCCGACCACTGCTGAATGTAAGACTTCCCAGAAACCATCCCAGTCTTGTGCAGTCCGCTTCCATCTGCTGCCAGCCACCTTCTTCAACTCATCGATCCATCGTGCCGCAGGGCGTCCCACACTACGTTTGCACGGTTGTGGTCTCCACTCTAACATATGTCTGCTCTATCGATCGTCGTTCCGTCTATAGACATGGCCGGCCCACTTCACCTTGCTGATTGTACTTGCAATGTCGGTGACTAGTTCTCTTTAGTTGTCGATTGGGTTTAGTTTACTTTAGATTTTTTTTTCGATAGTTGACTTCTGAGATTGTTTGGTTCCAGTAGGTAGGCTATGTTATTTGCAGCCTTGGTGGCTTTCATTACATCCTCCATAGTGCAGGTTGTGTGTGCAGTTGGGGAACTCCATCGTGTGGCTCATGTTCTTAATAAGGGCAACGCACTCACTTTGGGTATGTGAAGAGGTCTATCAAACCTAATCTCGCCTAGTTATTTTTACAGTGGCTTACCTACTTTATGACTACAACGAAATCAAGTACCAAGGCAATTTGTTTGCAGCTGAGTTTCAAAACATTCTAACTTTTTTTAGTATCGAAAGGCACGCGTCACTATCTCACCTGATGGTACGTGATGATATGATCGAAGATGAAGCACGCTTGCCTAAAAGCAACTTATTCACTCTTGATATAAAGACGGGAGGTTGCAGCTATCAGGAAACACCGACTTTGGGTGGGAATTCCACTCCTTAGCTGTACGTACAATTAATGTGTTCGTGTTCCCAAAACGTTTTGTGCGTGTGGGTGGGATGTCCTCCATGTATCGGTGGCGCATTACCGTACGTCTTGTGGTCCGATGATGGAACGGCCTTGGCAAACTTTACAACTTCAGGCATCCATAGGGCAGTTACTTCCGTCAGCAAACATGCAACAAACATAAGCATACATTATTATTATTTGTTAATGGGCTTGCTCTTGACCACAATCACGCCTGGTGGAAAGCGACAGATGAGGTCTATGATGGGGCGAGCCCAGAAGAAGAAAGAAAGAAAGAAAAGGCTGTTCACTCTTGCTTTGGAGGCAGACGGGTTATAATATGTGGACGGGGACACAGACAGTTCCACATCTTAGCTGTGCGCACAATAAATGTGGAAGAGAAGCTCTGGGTATGACTAGACGGTATATCGACCAAGTACGGATGGTAAAAAGAAATCGAAATCGGTAGAAAAAGGGTGATGGTGGGAACCAGGTCGTGCAGTTCTTGCGCACACTGTCCAAAGTATAGTCTATAGAAGACCGACACGCAAGCAACACTACGCCGGTGAGCTAGGCTGTGAAGCTGAGCTGACATTATTTTATTTATGGGCCATTATGTGGTAAAAGAAAATCTCACGCAGACATGAGAGAAGATAATAATGAAATAACTCTTCCCAAACAGTACTTGATGTAAAAAGTGATATCACAGGAGCCATTTATGTATGTGCGTAATAATGTGTGAAACTTTATTAATATTCCTGTTAAACTCTTTCAACTAAGTCGTACCTAACTCCTGATATTCATTGTTCTAAGTTCCTTTATGTTTGCAGTCATACTAACTCAGTATAGTACAGAACATCTTACGCTTACAGGACGGCTTACGTCGTGATATTTAACTGCAGATTATTGCCCTTTTTTTAGGTTGGGAAATCATCAATCCTTGGGTACAGCAGGAAGGAGTGTCAGACTTTTACTGACTAAAACCCATCCGTGTTCCTCCCAGTGCCCTTTGCGTTCTAGGGTACGGTGCCTCTTTCGAACAAAGTCCGCAGCCCCGGCAGGCGCTGGCCCGTTTTGCGTGCTGACATCTCCTTGAGGCGCGTTGGGACCGCAGCGCACCCAACTTTGCTCGCCGGTAGCCGTGGCGAGCGGACGCGCGCGCGGAGCTCTCTCGCGCTCCGTGCCTGTTGCCTCGAGTGACGCGATATTTTTATAAGACTACCCACATTAGTTTGCGCTCATATGAGTGTGGAGACTAAGGGAGGCCCTTTAGGCCCTCCCGAAAACAGTGAAACCTCTGTAATGGACACGGACAGTGCTATTGTGAATAGTAAAAAGAACAGTGACTATAAATTAATTAGTGTAAGTGAACTTTCCCCGGACAATGAAGGACAATACGCAGTTGCATGTTGTTACTGCGCAAAAATTAACGTAATTAAAAAATTCCATGAGTGGCAGGGTCTCCAAACTAAGATTAAGCAATTGACTTGTAGATCGTGTAACAAGAGAAGTGCCGTGAAATGTTTTATAAAAACTTCAGCAAATATTTCAAACGGACACCTAGTGAACAGTGTAAATAAAATTAATATATATTCGTGTAATATAAATTTTTGCAAAATAAATAAGATAGACTGCCGCAAGTGCAACGGACAATTAAATGTTAAGTACATGCCAATTATAGGTCTTGAAAGCGAAGAAAACGTGACCTGTGACAAATAGTATCGAAATATAGAGAGGTACCCAGGACCCAAAGTACAAGGCCTGAGCTATCGCTGTGTGGGCCGAGCCACCCCATTCGCCGGCCACCGCATCACGCCATTGGTGACGCGATTACTGCGACGGCACCCGGCAGCGTGACCACTGGCGCCGCACGAATGAAACCGAATGAAGGCACCGCTGTTGCGCGAGCTGGCAATGTTGCCCCCGCCACGCTCGCGTGCTGTGACTTAACCGTCTCGACGCCTCTGCGCACCGACTCCGCGGCTCAGTTGGGCCACGCAACGGCGCAAGCGCGCACCGCCAGTTCGACCTTCGTCGCCTCGCAGCGACAGCCCGGCATAAAAACAAGCAACCGCTTCGCCTCGCTCCCCACCGAAGAAGACCACAGAGACGAATTTGAAAGGGAGAAAGACTACGCCGACGCGACTTTTACCTCACCCAAACCCAAGAAGAGAAAGAGAGGTGTCGTCACTCCTAAATCGACAGCGACTCAGCAAAAACCGAGAGTGATCACATCATCCACTCACATCCCCGACCTAGTCATAACAGAAGTCAAGAAAATCAACGATCCGAAATACCTAAAGGAAATTAGAAAAATAGCCACAGAACATGGAGCAAGACACGCAATGGCTAGTAACAAAAGAACCATCACGATCCGCGTATACACCGCGGACATGAGGAAAATGATTATAGAAGAGCTGAGGAAACTTGACGACGGGCTCCGCTTCGTGGCACGTATCCCTAAAGCCCAACAGATCCATCAGACGAAGGTTGTGCTAAACACGAACATCTACGATGAGACGAATGAGGCATGCCTTGAGGAAATGGAGAGGTGTATCGGTGTGAGACCGATTAAAATGAGAACAATTAAAGGTAACCTACAATTATTTATCTTTGATGGTACCCACTCCTACGATGAAATCGCCACGCTTATGAAGACAACAAAGCATGCGTACTTCGGGGCCTTCAGCATGAAGCCTCAAGAATACAAAGATGACCCCAGGAGAGTAGTACAATGTAAAAAATGTTTCCTCTTCACGCATGCGACATCGGCGTGTCATGGTGAGAAGAAACACCCCACCTCCACAATTCAAAACGAAGAAGGCATAGATATCGAAATATGCACAGCTTGCAAAAAACCAGGTCATGGGGCCCACCATGTCAAATGCGAGAAGTTCCAGAAGGCAATTGACCGTCAACTGGCACAACACGAAGAAAAAGAAAGGAAAAAAGAGAAACAGCTGAGCGCAGATTCGCAGCACTGAAATACCGACAGGAAAACGTTTCATACATGAACATAACCTCCACTTCACAATTTCCACCTTTACCTAATCATGCGCCCCAATCACAACCACAGCACCAGCCACCAATACAACTAAATGAACACTTAACAAACAAAGAAAACAGCATGGAGCCCGTAGGGCAAGAGCTACAAACAATCATGAAAGAAATATTACACCAGTTGCAGCTACAACACGAAATCCTCATAAAAATTCTCAACAAATAACCCGATAAAACAATATCACAAGTTGCGTATATTGCATCTCAACGCGCAAGGATTAAAAGGTAAATTCCTCGAGCTAAAATCCTTAGCCGAACGTTATAAACCACACATAATCATAGTCAACGAGTGCCGGGTAGACTTTTCTAAAATCCGCATGAATCTCATGAACTACGACAAGGTCACGCACTCAATCGCGTCACATCTAACTACAGCCATGTATGTGATGCGAGGAATACGCTGGAGCCAAACTGACGTTGCCCCAGGCACCGAAGAAAGAGACCGCCTCATTGAAGGCGTCGCTATCAACCTCACTTATGATCATATGACCGGAGATTCCCTGAAAATAAAGGGGATATACATACCAAACAGATCAGAGCACTTCGACGCCACAGCGCTTAATGATGAGCTAGAAGACATCATAACCGAAGCTCCAAACATCACCATCGGGGATCTCAACCTTAAAATGACCACACTCAACCAGACGAGAGACGAAGGGGCGGGAATACTTGTCCGAGACCTCTGTAACTCCGACGTCTGCACCATATTCCACACGGGCCTACCCTCGCGTCCTAACAGTGCAGGCTATGGCATACTCGATGCAGCCATCTTCTCGCACGATACACAAGCTTTTGACAATATAACATGCCGACAAATAACACCGATTGGCTCCGATCATATGCCCTGGCTACTGGACCTAAGCATGGTGGTGGATAGAGAGAGAGAACACTGGTAAGAAATACCCGCACTATCGCAAACAACGAAGAAATAAAAAAACAATACCAACAAACCCTTTGGGATAAAACCAGAAACTATAGTTCTTGGAGATATTATAGTGTGAGGACTCTTACAAATAGACAGTCTTTGTTTTAAGGTTTATTTAATAAGACAAAAAAACGCACAGGATTAAGATACGTACTACGTTTATGAATTAGTATTGGTCGGCGCGCAGCCCGTGCGCGCACGCGTGTCTAGAGCGGTGGCTCGCGAGGTACTGTTGATCGGGGGAGGGACGCGCTGTCGCGCGACATCAACGCGGGCGCTAATACGAGCGGAGAGCCGACTTGGTTTGCGGGGGGGAAGAGTGCAGGCTTGTTGCGAACGTCGCGCTACAAAACCTACAAAAGGAAATCACAACCGACGCAGAATGCGAGGAATACATACTAAAACTAGAAAAAGCCATCATAGAAACCTTGGATGATTATGCGCCATTACATGAAAACAACAGAAGAGATCAACTTCCAGAAGAGATTAATGAATTGATCAACAAAAGAAACCAAGCAAAAAGGAAAGCGTGGCGACTACGCTTCAACCAGGACAGAATAATGGAACAAAGAAGAACCTACAACTGTCTGAAACGCCAGGTCCAACAAGCACTCGTGAAATATAGCAACGAAAAATGGGCCCGGATAATAAACGATCTACAAAACAACAGAACTGAGATGTGGCGAGTCCAATGCAACTTGAAGGCCCCAGTACAGAGACTCCCCTACATAGAGGGCTGCAATAGTGAGAAAGACACCATCGACGCCCTGGTCGACGCAGCGATCGTTACAGAAGCCGAGATTAATAACGAAGATAAGACCACGGAGAAGACCACACCGTTCCAGCCTCTCGACCCCACCTCTATAGAGGAAATCAGATCAGCGCTGAGACGCTTTAAAAATAAGAAGGCACCTGGCCCGGACAAAATCAAAGCAGACGCTCTCAAACTTGGAGGTGACCCCTTTCTTATCAGGTACAAAGTAATAGCTGACTACCTGTTACTGACAGGTTATTACCCCAACAGATGGAAAATTGGGGAGTGCATCTTCCTACATAAAGCAGGTAAGAATCACCGGGGCGCCAAATCTTACCGACCCATCACTCTTCTAAACATCATGGGTAAACTGCACGAACGCCTGCTCTTGTCGTGCCTGCAACAGACTGCCGACAGACTCCAACCACCATTCCAACATGGTTTTACTAAGAACAGAGGAACAGGCACACAGATCCTTCGAACCGGTAAGTTCATCACTGATGCGCTGGAAGCGAGGGAAAGTGTAGCTATGGTCCTGACGGATCTTTCGAAAGCCTTCGATTCAGTAAACCACGATGGGCTGACGAAGAAGCTTCAAACAGCTGACGTACCGAACAACATCATCAAACTAATAGAGAACTACCTGAGCGGTCGCAAAACCTACGGACGCTTCAGAACTACCAATGGCGATGAAAAACCGGTTCCACACGGGGTCCCCTAGGGCTCTATTCTGGGTCCGATCATTTTTAATCTGTACGTACACGACGTTTGGGACCATAGGGACCTTATCCGCGGACTCAAGCTCTCTCAATACGCCGATGACCTGTGCATCCTTAACAGGTCTCCTGACCCGAACTGCGCGACACACCGCGTGGGCTGGGCCGCTGACACTGTAATCGACTACTATCGTCGCTGGGGCCTAAAATGCAACGTAGACAAAACGGAGTGTGCCATGTTCACTCACAAGAGAAATTACCGCAGAACTATTCGCATCAAAAACGAGCCAATCGAATATAAAAATAGTATAAAATATCTGGGCGTATACTTAGACAAGACCATGACCATGGGCAAACAGACGGACTACGTAGTGCAGAAGGCGCGGAGAGCACGCGGAGCGCTAGCCCCTATCATAGGTTGGCACGCAAAGACGGATATGACTGTGAAACTTGCAGTCGTTCAGGCCTGCCTAGTTCCTATACTGGATTATGGCGTGGTACAACTACTGTCACGTTACAGTAAGAGCAACTTGTTAAAAATTGAACGCCAATATCGAATGGCTCTTAAGACCAGCGGACAATTCCCAAGACGCCTAGAAACCTCACTACTCTGGGATATGCTCGATTGGGATCCATGGCACCTCCGTGCACAAGACTTAAACGAGGACATGCTGCGCCGACTCCGCGAAATGCACATCGAGGATCTGGAGACCCCTGGTGACGCCTACCTCGGACACGGACAGCATAACCCCCTCCTAACTAATATTAGACTAGGTGAAATCAGTTAGGTATGTACCAAGAAAAGACAGGAGTCTGCTGCTCAGCAAGCGAACGACTGCTCCACGTCCCCCACGTCCCCATAAATTGTAATTAGCTGTAAATAGGATAGGGCAATATAGAACAACATTATAAATTTATATAAATTTACTCTGTACACACTAACAGGCTCACAACACACACTACACGACACTTATACAGATCTCTTTCAGACTAACATAGGTAGACTGTAAGTAGCTGATACACCCACAGGCCGAATACACCACCGGCCTGTGGACATAATGTAACATATGAACTAGGGAAATAAACATCTTTCTATTCTATTCTATTCTATTCCAACTTTGTCTGCGTCACAATTTTCATTACTGCTCCGCTCCTATTAGTCTTAGCGTGATGATATATAGCTTATAGCCTTTCTCGATAAATGGGCTATCTAACACTGAAATAATTTTTCAAACTTGACCAGTAGTTCCTGTGATTAGCGCGATCAAGCAAACAAACAAACAATAAAAGTTTTCAGCTTTATTAACCGACTTCTTCCAAAAAGGAGGACGTTCTACGTCTTTTTTTTTTATATACGTTCACCGATTTCTCCGCCAATTCTCGACCGATTTCAAAATTATTTTTGTTCGAAAGGCTATACTCCTGAGGTGGTCCCAATGTCACTAAGTTAGAATCTGATGATGGGATCCCTTGAAAATCGAGGGAAACCCTCAAATTTTATAAGCACACACACTGTTTTTCATAAACTTTCTAACGCAATTCAGATATTTGTGCCTGGTAATTATCATTTCATGTTGCTGAGCTGATGATGGAAGGCATAAGTCAGGATCTGATGATGGTATCCCATGAAAAATGTTTTTCAGCGATATTTTCGCCAATTGTTAACAGATTTGTATGATTCTTTTTTTGTGTAGAAGAGTATTTTCTCGGACATTTAAAGTTGGTGAAAATCTGATGAAGAACTTCGGAGATAGGCAACGGAACTCTTCAATAAATGATAGCAAATGGATTGGGATTTCTGAAATCGCATGTCTGTTGCTTGTTTACACCAGTTCATAACATAACATCACGCCGGCACGCTGTGTTTGTGGTTTCACTTTTTTGTGAAACTTTTTAACATAAAATAAAACCGACTTCCAAAAACAAAACACTACAAAGTAAAAAATAACTTTAATTTCGGAAGTCGGTGTTAAAAAACAAAAAAAAACAAAAACACCGACTTCCGAAATTAAAGTTGTTTTGTTTTTGGAAGTCGGTTTTATTTTTTTGTTAAAAAGTTTTTTATATTAGTATAGATTGTACAGTTGCTAGGCAACGCGCGCCCCTTCTTTCTAGATAAAACATTAGGAAGTGGTGACGTGGCTGGTACTCAGCATGATTCGAATAAATGACTTTTTTTATGTTTGAAGAGATAACTCTGACTGTAAGGTAAAATAAAAAGAATGCTATGAAAAAGTGCTGGTTTGTGAGAACTATAGTCAAAAGGTAAAAAAAAAACATGTATGTGGTCAGAACCCTACACTTGATAATCGTTACAGCTGATTAAAAAAACCGGCCAAGTGCAAGCCGCACGGGTCGATATGCAAAGTTAGCAACGCTTGCCAAGATTGGTCTGTGGATGGGTGACTACCTTTACATACCGAGTTTCCTCCATGCCTCAGAAAGCACGTTAAGCCGTTGGTCCCGGCTGTCATTTAAAGGTCTTTGGTAGTCGTTACGGATAGTCAAAAGCCAGTAAATCTGACTCCAGTCTTGCCATGAAGTACTGTGTTACCCAGATAATGGGTTGTGTAGGTCTGGTAGGCAGAGCGCTCCACGTAAAATACTGGTATTCGGCTAAATCCGGTTGGACTGGAAGCCCACCCCAATATAGTTGGTAAAAGGCTTGGCAGATGATGATTTTGTGCAAGCGTAACGTTTTAGTAGGTATTTAGATTTAGATGTACGAGTAAAGCATAGCGAGACTTGACAAACTGAAAACGACTGGTATTCAGCCGAATTCGGTTTGAATGGAAGCCAACTGATGATGAGAGAAGTAAAAACGGGTTAATTTATTTTTCCTTTTGAAACATTATTAGGTACATAATTTTGATTAATTTAATTTCAATTACCCTTGTTTAGCACAAACACGTGAAGGCAAAACTTTCGCCTTTTCTCGATAAAGTGACAAGCCACGTTCCTCTTAATGGAAATGTTATTCCCCCATATTCAGTGAAATTACCATAAAATTGACATCGCCATATTAACATTTTCCCGGAACATAGATTGATGTCCGTCTATGACCAACATTATCTGACCCACTTGACTATTATACGCTAATAGTCAAGTGGGTTAGCTAATGTTGATCACTTACTGTACCTTATGATATAGGGAGGAAGAAAATTGATAAAATAACTCCAGTCACATATTTGTTACAAAGTGTATGGCAAGAATGACGCGTATAGGTCCAAAATACGAGGTTGTGGTTCATCATGACTTGGTGTTTGATTATTAGTGAATATTTGGATATTTCATGGAAGTTGCTTCAAATTTGGGCGACTTAAATGTTTTAGACTCCGAAATAAAACAAAGCAGGTCAATTCCAAAATAAAGTTTAAGAACACATCAGATTGTAGTAAAAACCGGCCAGGTGCTAATCAGACTCTCACACGAAGGGTTCCGTACTATAAACTGAAAAAATAAGTATGGTTGCCCCCGTTAATTTTTAATTTAATTTAATTTTAATATTTGTTGTTTTAGTGGCAATAGAAATACACAATCTGTGAAAATTTAAACTGTCTACCTATTACGGATCTTGAGATTCAGCCCGCTGACAGATAGCCGAGCGTACGGACGGAGGGGCGGACAGCGGAGGTTTATATGGATCCGTTGGTTACCTTTCGGGTACAGAACCCTATTTTTTTCTTTATATAACTTACATATTTAAGACAACTCTGTATGCCAAGTACAAACTACTTATTTATTATATTATTATTATAAATTATTATTTTAATAACGAAACATAACTAAGTGAACTTAAACTAAAGTGAAATTAAAATATTTCCAATAAGTGCAGTTTGTGCTCGATTGCAGCTCACAAGAAAAACTTAAATAAGTTTTGTTCGCTACTGATTCAGTGCGCTTTGCTATCGCTTAAACAAAATCTTCGATCTTGGATATATTACTTCGCCACCAACATGATGAAAGCGCTCTACACAGGAGATAAAGGGGAAAATTTTCGAAAATGCCAACTGGATTTGCAAGTATTTTATATAAATCAGGCTTTATTGGCATCGAGAGGGCCGTATCATTTTAGTAGATATCTATTCAGGGGCTATGCCAACCGTACGTGGTTCGAATACCAACTATTGCAATGCAAACTTAAGTTTACAGTCTTGAAGCTGCAGATACTGATTCTGAAAACCTTAGCTCTAAAGACAGAAGAATAATTTTGGAAGAGCGTAGTGATGTTGTAACTGAAGATGATGAGGGTGGATTTGCACAATGTACCCAACACTATCTGTCAAACCATGAAATAAAGTGAGAATAAATCGAGATATTTTTACGATTGTTAAATTCTGAATGGTCTTTAATTTGCTTTAGATGTAGGTATGGAGATTTATGAATGTCATATTTAATTTTACATTAGAATGTGGTATTACTATTTGATCGGTTTCAATCCTAGATAAATCAATATTATACAGCACGGTTAAGAACATAAACACGGTTTACAACATTCTCTTTAATCCTGCATACCCTGGTTACCTGCGTGATCGGTTTTCGTTTACTCGCCCTGCCGATGCGCTGTGTAGATCCCAACTCAAACTCCATCTCAACTTCCCATCCCATAAAACTCATTCTTACTCCCACTCCTTCTCATTTCTTGCGGTTCGATTGTGGAACTCACTCCCATTTAAAATACGTGAATGTAAAAATATTTCTCTGTTCAAAAAGCCGTCAAAGAGCACTATCTCTCTTCTATACTGTAATATATCTTATAGGTATCTATGTATTATTTTATTATAATTATGTATTTAGGTAAATGTATTTGTGTATATTAGTTAGTATGTTTATTGTATTTTGATTTATATTTATTAATAGCTGTATGTTTAAGTTAAGTTAGCTTAGTCTATTTTAAGTTTCCTTCTTCGTATTTTTACACACTGTGTCTACGTATCTTATCCCTCTCTCCTGTCGCAGGTCTGCTGGAAGAAATTTCTTATGAAATAAGCAGTACCTTTGTGCTCTTTTTTTCGTGTTTTAAGAATATTGTGTGTACATAAATAGATAAATAAATAAATAAATAAAGATAGTAGAGGATTGTATAATCGAAGATTTATTTGTTAATATTGAAGTTGGATGTGACATTAAATTGAGTTGAGAAACTAGAGCTCAAAATACAGATAGCAGTTGCGATATGCCAATAGTAATTTATATTGTTAATGCAAAAGTGATAGTTTATTTATTTTTTTGTTAAACCTTCACACTCTAAATAGCTAAACCGATTTTGATAAACTTTGGCGCAGTGATAGAAGGAACCCTGCAGAAGAAGCTACTTAAAAAAAAAACTATATTAAGGGTAGAGAAACTGCGGGCGAAATCTAGTTCTTAAAATCAACTTTGAAAAATTATGAATTCGAGGCATCATTTACTACTTTTTTTTTTTACTATATATAGACACGCGTTTGACCACCATCTCACCTGATGGTAAGCGATGATGTGGTCGAAGATGGAGCACGCTTGCCTAGACATATCCTATTCACTCTTGACTTAAAGACTCCCAGGTTATAGCTATCAGGGAACACAGACTCTGGCAGAGAATTCCACTCCTTAGCTGTACGCATTATGAATGTGTTACCAAAACGTTTTGTGCGTATGGGTGGGATATCCACCGTGTACCGGTGGCGCATCGCCGTTCGACTCACTTTTGACTAATTCCTGCTAGAACTACAGTTTATAAAACTTTTTGCCGCTCACAGTAGCAAGCGTAACATAATTTTGATCATAAAAGTTCTATAAGCTCATTCCTATTTTAAACGAAAACAATATACAAGGCGATAAAAGTTGGATTTTGTCCATGTAACATTGTATGAATACACAGCAACACAGTAGTACTACAGTGTCAACTGTTGCGAACTTTTCAGCTTAACACTTTATTGGGACGTGTATTTATTGATTTTTGAAGTGCGTCATAACATCAGGCTTTTATTTTCTGAAGGCTAAGGCAAACACTACTGATTACATATTCGTCATCATCATCATTACACCAGCCCGAAGATGTCCATTGCTAGACGCCTCCCACAAGTGTCACCACAACAATTGGTCTAGGTAGTCTTTTCTGAAAATAACCATTTCGAAAGTGAGCTTTATTGCACACAACAGAAAGGACATTTGACGTAATTTGAAACTCACCTCGGATTCCGCTGACACAAAAACGTTGTTACAGAATGGGGATACTGTTGTATTAGAGAGATGTAGGAAAAATAAAAGAGAACAGGGGACTAAAAGGCCACTGTAGAAGAATCATAATATGATTATATTTTTGGTTTTAATCACGCAACAATATGTAAATTTTCATTTTTATCTTTATCGCAAACGCATTAGGTTCAAGATTAATTGGGAAAGTTTAAGTAAATAAATAAATAATAAATAAATGTTTATTTCCAAATAGATTGTACAGTTCCACTTACAGACTAATAATATCATCTGTTAAAAGTTATATAACTCAAATTTGTAAGTAGTATATGGAACTCTGGTACCCAAGGTAAGATTAAACTTGTGTTATGGGTACCAGTGCTCTCTCATGATTTGCACAGAGTTACATGAATTATTAGATGGAGGACGTGGTTTTAGTGGGATAACACATTAAATTGAAGAAAAACAAAGATAAAACAATATAAAAAAATAAAATAAAAAAATAAAAGCCTCAGCATGACATGTATGACTATGTTATGTATGTATGTTTTTGTGTGTGTGTGACTGTGTAAAGAGAGCGTGGGTGTATATAAGTGAGTGAAGAATGTGTGAGTGTGTGTGAATGAGTTAATGTAGACTTATATTATTCCCTTATTTTAATTAACCTTTCTGTCTCTTCATTATTTAGAGTTAGGATCCAGTTGCAGACCTTATCCTTACATAATTTTGTAGTGAGAGGGAAAATATTGCAATGTTTATTGATTAAATTGTACAAGTGGCTTCCAACAGTATTATAATGTCTTTGGCAGTAGCAGTATGAGAGAATTGAGTGGTACAGACATTGTATGGTCGACGACTGTTAGCAGCACTCGCATCGAATTCTGAACTTTTATGCTTACGAAGGATGGTTTGGAGCACAAAGAGCTGTCTCACTGTCAGAACCTTACAATCCAAGTACAACGTTGTGGTTGGAAATCTGAAATGTTTGAAGGTCATGACCTTGAGAACAGCCCTCTGTGCTCGTTCCACTTGCAAGAAATGAGTCTTTGGTGCCCCACCCCATACAGTGATGCAATACGTGAGTATAGACTGACATAGAGCATAATAAACAGTCTTTAGTGTACTAATATCAGCAGACTGTCTTAATTTTTTAAATATATAAATAAGCTTACGAACTCTAGAGGACAGATTTTCTAGATGAGGTTTCCAGTTTAGGGAATTATCTATCTTGATCCCAAGATACTTGACAGTATCAGTTCGTGTTAATTGTGGACAATTACAACATAAATCAGAAGAGTTTATGGAACAATTAATGGAGTGTGCTTTGAGAAATAAGGAATCAAGAGTGTGGAGTGAAGAAGGTTTAAGCGCGAAAGGCATGTACATTGTTTTACTAAGGTTAACAGTTAAGAGATTGGCGGAGAACCATTGCATCACTGCCTTAAGTGCATTTTCTGCGCACCGGTACGCCCCCGACCAATCTTTACTATATACAAGTAATGCCGTGTCATCTGCGTATGTATAAATTGAACAGTTCCCAAGAGAGAGTTTGCAGAGGCCGTTGATGTACACCAGAAACAATGTTGGACCCAAAATTGATCCCTGGGGCACACCAAAGTTTAGTGTTTGGCTGTCACTTAACATATCGTTTATTTTTACGCACTGGGAACGATCACTGAGATAGTCACGAAACATTTGAAGGGTAGTTCCACGGATTCCAACTGCTTCTAATTTCGATAGGAGGTGAGGAACAGACACAGTGTCAAAAGCCTTAGAAATATCAAGGAAAATGCCTAAGCATTTCAAACCTTTATCTAATTTCGCTACAGCATCGTCTATAAAGGAGGCAACGGCATTTTCTGCAGACTTACCTCTTCTGAAGCCATACTGATTGGGTGCTAAGAAATTATGTGATTCCAAGAATAATACTAACCGATTATTAATAATTTTCTCCAGGATTTTAGAGATAGCTGTGAGAATAGATATTGGCCTATAATTATTAACACTGTGTCTGTCCCCCCCTTTAAAGATGGGATGGACGACCGCCCTTTTAAACACTTTTGGAAATTGAGATGTTGCAGACATGCGTGATGACGGGGACTAATGTTGATAGACAAGATTTCAAGACTCTAGGTGATATTCCATCCCATCCCATTGCAGCATCATCACGCAAACCACGGATAATTCCTTCCACCTCAGCTTCGTCTGTAGGTAGAAGTACAAAAGAATTAGATGGTCCAGAACAAGATGAAAATGTCGGTGGGGAGGCAGGATTAAATGACTCAGCCAAACTTCTGCCCACATTCGCAAAAAAGTCGTTAACATGGTTTATAGAGTCAAAGCTATCAGGAGTCAAACTCAGCAATTCTATGGGTGGGGAAGCATTGCGATGTGTTGAGGTAATATTTTTAATGACGTTCCATGTGGCTTTAGGGTTTTTCTGAGCCTTGGAGAATTCTGTCCTCTCATACTCTCTTTTTAGTTTTTTTAATAATTTGTTTAAAAAATTCCTGTATCTAGTATAAGTAGTTTAAAGCCTATAGTTATCAGAGTCTTTTTTCAATTCGCGAGCTAAGTTGTCCCTATTGCGAATACACCTCAGCAAACCATTGGTAATCCAGGGCTTAATTACCCTGCGTTTAGAAGGAATATGAACCGTTTTGGAGTGTTGTTTAATAACAGAGCCTATTATAGAAACAAGAAGTTCGGCAGCATAATTGGCATCTTGGCTGTTCATAACGCCAGTAAAATCTACACTAGATAAGTCCGTAGTGATAGCAGCAGTATCCACCATAGTACGATATAATTTGGGTATTGTAGGTATGGTGCCCCACTCCATATTCAGCAAGGTAGGTTTGTGATCGGTAATATACGTATCAATTACTAAAGTAGAGGTTTTTAAATCAGATTTGACCATTACTTGATCTAAACAAGAAGTTTCGCGCGTAGGAGATAAATGCGTAGGCATTAAGCCATGGGAAACAGTTAAATTGAGATATTCATGGGCTTGGCGGCTAAGGCAACTGGAAGCTATGTCAATGTTAATATCTCCCATTAAGACAATGTTTTTCTGAGGTGATATTTCAGAGAGAACTTTATCTAAACCTTCAATAAAACTATCCTGATTACGCAAAGATGGTGACCGATAAATTGCAATTATTGATAAATTATAGTGTTTTAAATGACAGACTAGATAACTAGCGTCTGGCATTACAGGTTCTACAATGTTGTGCGCTAGTTCCGTTTTCACATACATTATGACGCCATCATTTTGGTTTTTTGGCTTGCTTGTAGTATAGGACACATAGCCTTCTATTGCAGGAGTAGTTGAAGTAGAATTCAGCCAACATTCAGATAAGATAATGACCTCACATGATAGCTTTAGGCTATGTAGAAACACTGCAAAGCTATCGAAGTTGCAGTTTACACTGCGAATATTTAGATGTATTATATTAATAGATTTTGGTGTATTTTTAATAAACGTTGAACACTGTTCGGGTTTACAGACGTTTGCATTTACTCTGCCAAAATCATCTATCTCATCCAATGTATTAATATCAAGCATTTTTATTTAATACAACAGGCCAAGGGGTGATTCGAAGTTTTACCCAGGATACAGAGAAAGCCAAACAACAAACGTCACAGTTTACAATATTAGGTTTTAGTGAGTTATACGTTAGGTAGTGTAAATATGATATTAGAGATGCGCGAATTGATAAATTATGGAGACAGAAATCTAAATGTAGTGTGAATGTTGTGTAAGTGCAGTATAGAGACTTAAAAAATATTCTTATAGAATATAAAGTAAATGAGACTTTTACTAAATATATAACTGGCTGACGAGGTACATTTTTTAAATTATATAAGCCAAAAAGGAAAAATATATCATTATAAGAACTATATGATTGAAGATCACATATTTCGTTAGCAAACAATAAGAAAGTAGAAAACATAAATTGCAGATTATTCTTGTAATAATTCGAGAAAAGTTTTATCAGAGACAATACGAATTGGTTTGTCGCCTTCCTTTTTACGAAGAAAAATCTTGCTATTAGACGTCCAGCAATAATTAAATTTGTGGTCGACAGCGAATTTTCGAGCTTCAAAGAAAAGCTGTCTTAGAGTAGGTGGGAAACGGTCGGATACATAGATCGGAAAGCATTCACCTATTGATCCAATTAAAGCACTATTCAATTTGCTTGCGACGGGCTTACCCTTGTTGAAGTCTCTTGCGGCTTGTAAGAATTTATTCTTTTTAGTCACCGATTGAAGTTCGACAACTATTTGTTTTGATGGCCCTTGTTCATTCTGCGTTCTGTAAACATCCCGGATATCCGCTGCATCTATCTCAACGTGAAGACATTTGCCTGTATCAGTAACTAATTTAATTAAATCATCACTGTTTTCTTTATCTTTAGGTGGTACGTTCCGGAGTTCGAACGAGGCTGAGCGCTGGCATTCCTGGATAATATCTTGGAAAGTTTGACAGTGAGGAGCTCGTGGTTAAATAATAACAGCCGCACAGGTCGATCTTCAAGGTTAAGCAACGCTTGCCAAGGTTGGTCTGTGGATGGGTGACCATCTTAATATACCTACCGAGTTTCCTCCGTGCCTCGGAAAGCACTTTAAACCGTTGGTCCCGGCTGTCAATTGAAGATGTTTAGCAGTCGTTACGGATTGTCAGAAGCCAGTAAATCTGACTCCAGTCTTGCCAAGAAGTACCGTGCTACCCAGTTAGTGGGTTGTGGAGGTCTGGTAGGCATACGCTCCTCGTAAAACACTGGTATCCAGCTGAATCCGGTTTCACTGGAAGCCGACCCCAATATATAGTTGGGAAAAGGCTAGGCAGATGGGCAGATAATATGATT
Organism: Lacanobia oleracea; assembly: GCA_950371165.1. Classification (NCBI taxonomy): domain Eukaryota; kingdom Metazoa; phylum Arthropoda; class Insecta; order Lepidoptera; family Noctuidae; genus Lacanobia; species Lacanobia oleracea. Next base: position 3,247,975 of record OX493390.1, on the reverse strand, counting down.
ATATTTTTGGTTTTAATCACGCATGTAACTTTTCATTTTTATCTTTATCGCAAACGCATTAGGTTCAAGATTAATTGGGAAAATTTGACTGTGATGTGCTTTCTGATTCTGCTAAAGTGGCTTTTTTAGATCCGCTGTTTAGTTCAACGATTGTTGTAATAATGACAATAATTAGTGTGTGCTGTTACAAAAATAAGGTTAGGTGAGCTGCACACTATACTGTGCGTCTTGCATCCATCGGCTACCCGTGATCCTTACCAGGTCACCTTGTGGAAGATCTTCCAATGCTGCGTCTTCCGGAATGCGGTCGCCACTCCAGAACTTTTCGGCCCCATTGATCATCTATATTGCGAACAAACCATTAGTACCATTTAGTCAAGTCCCATGTATCTATAAGGGCTTTGGCACCAACTATATAATTAAAGCTATAGGAAAATTCTAAAGTGACATTCGCAGTAGCGTTTGTGTTCTACTAAATCAACGAGGATTGACTTAAAAATGTTACTGAAAAATGTAGTGTTAGATTTCAATTTTTTAAACTTTATTTCTTTTAATTGCGTTGAGGAGCTCGAGGCTAGATAATAACAGCCGCATAGGTCGATCTTCAAAATTAAGTAACGCTTGCCAAGATTGGTTTGTGGATGGGTGACCATCATACCATAACGAGTTTCCTCCGTGCCTCGGAAAGCACGTTGGTCCTGGTTGTCATTTGTAGATACCTGGCAGTCGTTACGGATAGTCAAAAGCCAGTTAATCTGACTCCATGGGTTATGGAGGTCTGGTAGGCAGCCGCTCCACGTAAATAGGTACTGGTATTCAGCTGAATAAGGTTTGACTGGTAGCCGATCCCAATTTATTTGAGAAAAGGCTAGGCAGATGATGATATTTGTTCATTATTTTGACTCTGGACCCTAATCATTGAATGTTGTACATGTGATGTAAACCGCGTATAAGTACCTATAATAAGCATACATACCAGAACTCATATTTGTAGCCAATATTATAAAATAATAGGTAATAAAATCAGGTACTATTAATTTTATTTACAAATGATGACCTAAGTGAGCTCTGTTTTTTTCCTGTGGACAAGATGTCTCAATATTTTTCCAGACATGTTTCCTACATGTTTCTTTTTACGATACCAACACCATTGAATTATGGAAAGCAAAACTAAGTAACCAGCAGAAGAATAAAAGAAGAAATTTTATTCGATAAAAATCATAATTTCCAATAACTTGTGGCGGCGAGTCACTAGATGCTGCGTCCATCACGAGAGAAACCCGTCAAGACCGTTTTGACGTCATCGGTGATTTTTCTCCAGTGCCTTCGCTCTTTAATCTTTCATCTCAGCTTCTCGCCTATTCCGTCCGAGTGCAAAAGAACTACATGTTTTGTAACAACTGCAATAAACAATAAGTTTAGTGGAAGTATTGTTTGAATCTTTTACACACACATGACGCACCCAAAAACTGATCTAAATGATAATCTGAGTGTCAGTTACTGACATAAAAATCATAACTGCCACCTGGATCTCACGTCCCATAATAACATTAAACACCACGACAGTCCATAAACGACAAGATACCCCATCGAACATGAAAACCCGAAACCTTTGCCCAAATTCAAACAATTTGCACGATCCGGACATAGCAATTGTCCTTTATGACTGCCGAAAGCTTAATATTAGGGAAACTATATCTCTTGTGTGAGCATTAATAATATTCCTCGGGAATATTATTGGGTACACAGTGTATAGAATTTTATTACCTACCTTCTTTGAAAACAGCTGTTTATTCAAATTGGAGCTTTTTGTGTTGACTACAAAAACAGTAATTGAGTTTTTTTTAATTTGTGATGGATTTGCTTTTGAGTCTAGTCTAGATTAGAGATGACAGAAACAGAGTCAACGATGGAGCGAGCTTATCCAGAAGCAGTCTGTTCACTCTAACTTTAAAGAGATGAGGGTTGCAAGCGTACGGAAACACAAAGGCAGGCAGAGAGTTCCACTCCTTTGCTGTGCGCTTTATAAAAGACTTTTGGAAAGGCTTAGTGCTAATTGGGTAAATAGCAACAAGGTAGGGATGGTAAATTGTAGTGCGTCTGGATGTCCGATGGTAGAAGAGGTCGTGGAGTTCTTGGGCACTCTCACTGTACCAGGTTTAATCTGTAGAAGACCGACAAGCAGCTTGGCATCCACCAGTTTTACGTCACCTATAAGCCTTTTAGCTCTGCGTTCCACCGAGTCAAGCGCGGCTAGCCGGTACTTAGCTGAGCCAGCAATACTTGGTGCAGGATCGGACTTGTGCTTTGTACAGGATTAAAAGCTGTCCAGGCCTGAAGTATCGCTTCAACCTATTTAGAATGCCGAGTTTTTTGGTCGCAGTTTGGGCTTTGTACTCAATGGTGGCGCCGAGACTGGATGTCAACTCCACACCTAGGAGCCAAGCCGATCAGTTACAGGAACAGATGCCCTCCGAATAGTAAGAGTTTGGTCGAAACGACTTCTTTTGTAGTAAAAAAACACGCCTGTGTTTTTGTGACGCTAAAAGAGACCAGTTTTTCATCACCCCACTGGGAGACATCGCTTAAGGTCAAATTCGTCCGCTCTACCATGGCCTCTCTCTCCAACATGACCAAGAAGATTATTGATGTGCAGCAGGAAAAGAGTTGCAGAGAGAACAGACCTCTAAGGACATACTTAAATTTCAAAATATATCCGGCGTTAGATATTGCCTTTAGGTACATAGCAAATCTGGAATTTCAAAACACTGACATACGGAATACGATCACGAATTTTGCTGTCAAAAATTATACTAGTTTTCTAGTTGTAAAACAAGCCTCAATGGTACCCCCATTGATGATAAGTTGTCACAACGGTTTATATCCCTCTAGGGTTTTGAGGGTATTGAAAGTGACGAAAACCATCACAAATGGCAACTCTCTTATTCCTCTCCAAAACGTTGGTGAAAAACTGGCAAACAGAAAGAACTATCCTATTAATTGGTTTGTCAAAATGCTTCAGGCAGTTCCCGTTATTGACGTCGAGATGAAAAAACTGGCGCCAATTCCAACTCGTACAGCACACCATCGAAAAAACAAATCATGGCCAACACGTAGCCGAAACAAACTGAAAGCTTTTACGGAACAAAAGCACTCGAATAATCTACATGAACATCAATAATACCGCAAATAATACCCTTCAGAAGAGCAATAAAAGATCATTCCAGAATCAAAACCGGGAAGTGCATTTACAAAAATTTACAACGCATTTAAAATTTTACTGCGCTCATTTGTTTTTGTGCCAAAAATATGCGGTACCGTTCCACAGGGCATTTCAACTTCTTCGCTATGATTTCTTGGCCATATCGCAAAGTTACGTTTGCGGCTGCAAAAATTCTTGTAGTTTATGATGATGATGTGATAGTTAATTTCTTAGGACAAAGCTTCTTGGGAATAATAATTTATCTTTATTTATAACTAACTGTGTTATTTTTTAAAGCGCTTCGTTTGACTTTGTAGATGAAACAGCATTATACATTGTTCGCTCAGATTCGTCTTTCGATCTTTTTTAAGGATGGGAAATCATCAAATGACTTCTTCCGCTATGAGTGAAGCGGAAGGGAGATTGAGACTCATACCGTCTAAAACCCATCCGTGTTCCTTCTGATGCCTTTTGCAGTCCAGGACCACAATGACTCTTTCGAACAAACCCTGGCAGGATCTACTTACCCTTACAAATCATTCATTATATAGTCTAAGTTTGATAGATTAGCTCTTTCTTTATTCACGTTACAAAATAATCTATTTCCACTTCATCATCCCCTATTTATCCTTTCGTTGTCACATTACATGTTTTCTTCTTCCATTCTCCTTGTCAATTAAGTCATTTTATCATTCAGTTAGTCTATCTTTTCAAATTGTTTATCCACATTTATATTCTTCACAACTTTTAGTCACAGTTTCCTTCCACTTACAATAAGATATTTTACGGCCAGCGTCATAACTTTGTTTTCCCGTATGTGCAACGCATTTCTGGATAAATACGGCGTAGGCAAGTAAACCACGATCATAACTGTAAATGGTGCGTCTACGAAAGCATACATTAGCAGCTTTATCGACCGGATACGAGGTGCTGAGGTTATTGTATGACTTCTGAAGTTCTGTTAGAAGGAGAAGAAAAAAAATGTATTGTTTGTTTTATTTTGCGTACGTTTTAGCGGTTTTGTAAGTTTAAATGGATTATAGATTTGTACCGTTATGTGGTGCCGGTTGTTGTGGCGATACTAAGGGGAGGCGTATGTCCAGCAGTGGACGTATTTTATGCTGATGATTAATATGATACATTTTTTGAGTTAACTTGCACACGTTTGCCACATCGTAGACCTCATTCATCGCTGAAACGAGATCAACGTAAAAGATCGAGGTAAAGAGCGGGCTCATCAGGAATACTTTTTTTGTGGGTTTTCTAAATTCGCGTTTGCACTAAACTAGTTCAGATAATAATTATACTATTCGTGGTCATCTGCTTAGCCTTTTCCTAACTATATTGGGGTCGGCTTCGAGTCAAACCGGATTTAGCTGAATACCAGTAGTTTACGTGAAGCGGCTGCCTACCAGACCTCCACAACCCATTAACTGGGTAACACGGTACTTCATGGCAAGACTGGAGTCTGATTAACTGGTTTCTGACAATCCGTAACGACTACCAAAGATCTATAAATGATAGCCGGGACCAACGGCTTAACGTGCTTTCCGAGGCACGGAGAAAACACCAATCCGCAAACCAACCTTGGTAAGCGTTGCTAAACCTTGAAGATCGACCCGTGCGGCTGTTAATGTCTAGCCACGAGTTCCTCAATTATACTATTCGTGGTATGTCTTGGTAAATAATTGATTTGAACCAATATAATGACCATCTTCTTCCCTTTATCCCAACATATTTGAAGTCGGCACAGCATATCTCGGTCTTCCACATACCTATTAATTTGTCAAATATGCTGCAAGATGAAGAAGCATTACAGATTTCCTCTATAATTGTGTCATAGCTTCTCAACCAAACTGTTCATGCTTATGTTTTTCAGAAAATACGTGAAAAAAATATGAATACTGTGGTGTATTCATTGATATACACAACTGTATCATATTATTTTATAGTTTGTATGTTTGTTCGTGGCAGAGATTGAATAAACAGCAACTGAAAAAAAAAGCGTTATACTCCAAATATTTAACTGTTCACACTAACGATATGTCATGTTTTGTTTTAATAAATATTGAATCCGACTTCTGTTAATGTAGGGTGACCATTTCAAATAATCTTAAGGCTACATTGTAGATTTATATTATTTAATTATTTAAAATTAAGTAGAAAGAAAAGAAAAGAAAGAAAGAAAAGACGTTTATTTTCCCAAAAGCGACGCACAAAACACAAAATAATAAGGGAATAAATAAAAACTTAACTAAAAACTAAGCTAAATAACTATGGTAAAACAATATATGTTTTTCCATTCAGCTGAATCCGGTTTGACACATATTTTCAACCACTGAATTAATAGTGGCGATCACCAGAAAAACGCAGAGTCAATGAATCTCGGTGAGTTCCGGAGAAACGATTCAACTGTCTTGAATACCGCAACAAAATTAATCAGAAAATTTAAATTAGCTATAAAAGTAATAAACTCATAAATATATTATGGTGAAACAAATGGAATTTGACAACACGACACTTTCCTTCCCAGTCCGTAGGTACTATAACCATTGAACTGTACCCGCTTCTTAAGATATGCATGAAGTATTGCGGCTTGTTGCCAGGATTCCCCATCCATCTAGGACACTGTGCAGTGTTGTGTATATTAGATAGCAAGTTTGTTGGCTCAGTTGCAACGTCTAACTAACTTATGTCCCTTCAATTTATGCGTTAAATCAATCTTAGTGAAGGTACAAAATATGGTCAAAACGATTTTTGCCTGCAAATCAAATATGACGCGATATTTTAAACGCGTTTTAGTTTTCGTATATTTTCGAAAGCTTGACTTTCTTTAAACGTGGCGTAAAATATCGTGGCACTGTACTATACCAGTTTCTACATTTTAAATGTAGAAACTGGTATAGTTATAGTTTATTTGAGTACACACATATTGTGCTAGTACATTTTACCGCAAAAAGGAGTCGTTTTGACCAAGCTCCTACTTTTCGGGGTGCATCTGTTCCTGTGACTGATCGGCTCGAGCTCCTAGGCATGGACTTGACATCCAGTCTCAACTTCAGCGCTACCATCCAGTACAAAACCCAAACTGCGGCCAAAAAGCTGGGCACCCTAAATAGGGTGAAGCGATACTTTAGGCCTAGACAGCTTTTAACCGTTTACAAAGCACAAGTCCGATCCTGCATGGAGTATTGTGGCCACCTTTGGGATGGCTCAGCTAAGTATCAGCTTGCCGCGCTTGACTCGGTTGAACGCAGAGCTAAGAGGCTCATCGGCGACGTAAAACTGGTGGATGCCAAGCTACATAGCTTGGCTCATCGCCGTAAGGTTGCCTGCTTGTCGGTCTTCTACAGATTGTACTTCGGTGAGTGTGCCCAAGAACTCCACGACCTCATCCCACCGGCCCCCTTCACACACACACGACATCCAGACGCACTGCATCTTACCATCCCTACCTTGTGGCTATTCCACCAATTCGCACTAAGCATTTTCAAAGGTCTTTTATAATGCGCACAGCAGAGGAGTGGAACAGCTCTCTGCCTGCGTCTGTGTTTCCAAAAGCTTACAACCCTAATCTCTTCAAAGTTAGAGTGAACAGGCTCCTTCTGGGTAGGCTCGCTCGATCGAGGGCTTTGTCTCTGTCATCTCTGACATAGACTAGAGTCAAGAGCAAACCCATTACAAACAAATAAATATAACACAAACCTTCTATATAACTAAGTACTAAATGCAAAAATTGGTCTAAGCTAATTCAAACACAATTTTGATTTAGGAACGTTCTTTAGAACACGAAACATTTGGTGACCCTACCCAAAAGTAACATCTTACCCATAACCACATGTTCCGTTTATGTTTTTTTGTGCATTTTTTGCAACGAACTCCGAAACGAAACTGTTACACATGTCAAATACTTAATATCTTGAGGATTTATAACTGTCTGGGTATAAGCCCAGGACAGACGCTCAGTTTTTAATGTGATTACAATACTTTTTTTTTTTTTTTAAGGATGGTAAATCATCAAATGACTCCTCCCGCTCTGGGTAAAGCAAGAGGGAGTGTCAGACTCTTACTGACTAAAACCCATCCGTGTTCCTCCTGGTGCCCTTTGTGTTCCAAGGCTACGGCACCCCTTTCGAACAGATTCCGCAGCCCCGTGATTACAATACTTTGCATTTTAATCAAATCCTTACTAATATTATAAATGCAAAAGTAACTGTCTGTCGCGCTTTCACGCCAAAACTACTGAACCGATTTAGATGAAATTTGGTACAGAAATATTCTAAAGCCTGAGAAATGACATAGGCTACTTTATATCTCGGGAGTATGTTCCCTAGGGATCAGGCGGGCGAAGCCGCTGGCAGAAACTAGCATTGTATAAATATAATATGGATTTGAATAAAAGGGTTTGGTCAGTGTTCAAGAAGCATCGTCTTGAATAGCGATATCAATGTGATTGCCTATATAGAAATTTAATTATTGAGATATGAAGTACCTACCTCTTTTTAATTTATGTAGTTAACAAAAATTAAATTAACTTTTTTATTTATTTCTTCCTAGGTACGAAAAAATACAAATAATATTTCTGTGATAACTAAAGCACTTATCTCACCGCCGACGAGGAAACGATTAGCTATGGATTATTACATAGACTCGCTATAGAAAGGGACAAAAGATATAGATCTCGTGTGAGTAAAAGAGACACATAGTCGTAAGCGGGCTGTTCAGACTGCCGGCGAGCCGGCACAGCTTACCACTAATTGGTCGCAACAACAAGAGCTATCAAAGGTAATACTCGCTCAGCGATGCTCGCTAGGCGGTCAGAACTCACCAACCAGTGGTAATTTCTACTTATAGTACGGGCCGGAGAAAGTGGTGCGAGTAATCGGCCCTTTTTTTCCTATTGATAGGCACGCGTTTGACCACTATCTCACCTGGTGGTAAGAGATGATGTGGTCGAAGATGAAGCACGCTTGCCTAGAAGTAAATTCACTCTTGACTTTAAGACTGCCAGGTTGCAGCTATCAGGAAACACAGACTCCGACAGGGAATTCCACTCCTTAGCTGTACGTATTATGAATGTGTTCCCAAAACGTTTTGTGCGTATGGGTGGGATGTCCACCATGTACCGGTGGCGCATCGCCGTTCGTCTTGTCCTAGCGACAAAAAAGGCACAAATGTGTAAAATAATTTTAATTTCTCAAAAACAGGATAGAAACAGTAACACCAGTGTCCGACTTCTTATGATGCCGTCAACTTTAGCGTTCCACATCTGTTCGAGCATCACAGTTCTTGTATACCAGTCCTTACTTTGCTGCAAGTTGCAGTCATGTGGTATTGATTCAATACGGTTTTGTGTTATGACTTAATTTGTTCGCTGAATTTAATAAAACAGAAGCCGCTCTTTTACGATGACTGACAAAGACGAATGGATCCTAAAATAGAACCTCCTCCTTTTTGAAGAAGTTGGTTAAAAATAACTTATCCAAATTACCTTAGTTTTTGCAAAACTAGTTTTTGTAAAAAGTTTCGTAATATATGTATGTGCATTACTATAAAAGCCTTTAAAACAGGCCAAGTGCGAGGCTGACTCTCACACAAAGGGTTCCGTACCACAAACTGAAAAAAAACAAGTTTTTTGTATAGGCCCCCTTTAACATCACTTCATCTATACTAATATTTATAAAGCTGAAGAGTTCGTTTGTTTGTTTGCTTGAAAGCGCTAATCTCAGGAACTTCTGGTCAGATTTGAAAAATTATTTCAATGTTAGATAGCCCATTTATTGTGGAAGGCTATAGGCTATATATCATCACGCTAAGACCAATAGGAGCGGAGCAGTAATGAAAATTGTGACGCAGACGAAGTTGCGCGGGTCATATTATTATAAAACAAAGTCCTCCGCTGCGTCTACCTGTAATTATGTACTCAAAAACTGCTGTTTAAGTACATAATTTGTCAAGTTTTTGTATACATTGGCTAAAATATAATGATATTTTTGTTAGACCTGATTATTTTTGGTCGCGATAACCGACATCCACGCGGACGAAGCCGCGGGCCAGCTAGTTTAATATAATTTAATGTTTTAATTATCATAACACCGGTAAAAAGAAATATACTCTGTTGAAATTCCAACTGTCTACCTATTACAATTGTTGATTTGCAGCCCGTTGATAGACAGACGGACGGACGGACAAACGAAGCTTAATAATAGGGTTCCGTTGGTTACCTTCGGTTACAAATCCCCTAAAATAATTATTTTAAGGTCGTCATTCCAAGCTGCACTGAGACTGTTAAAAAAGCATTTAGTTAACGTTTATTAATTTATTTATAGAAAACAAACAATTGTACTATGTATGTTACAGTAAATATTCCAACAGATTAAAATTAGGCTAATGTACAATCCACAACGTTTCCACAGATTACTAAGCTAAGAGATACAGTGTAGACACAATACTTTAAATAACAACAGCATGAATAATGGAGACAAGAACAGTAAGTATCCGGCAAGGCAGTTTTGTGGCGAAATGTTGGGCAGTAGCGATCCCACGGACCTGATCTCCCAGGAGAAGTCTTGTTCCTCATCTCCGGCTTGCCCTTATTTGCTGGCCGGAGTGAACACTGACGAGGAACAGAGCTCCCACCTCTTTCTTGCCTTAATCAGCCGGTCTGAGTGGAGATTCGCAAGAGCAAACGTGCTCGGGAGAAGGATGTTTAATCCAGTAAGATGCTGGTAGGGATCTTGACCGTACCGAAATTGTCCTGATAGCCGTGCTGCCATCCGCTTACTTAAAGGCCATTAAATGAATAAACCAGATTTGAGCTATGGTCTAAAATGTGGGAAATGATGTCCCTAGAAATTGTTTAAACATACAGCTATGTTTAATAGACTAAAATACTTGATAGTTGTTAAGCTTTCTTTCTATGGGTTTTATTGATTGCTAAGTGAAATAATATTGTATTAAATTACGGTTTTGTGTTTTTGTCATGTTTATCTATTCCACTAAGGAACCTCTTACTATACTAAAAAACGGCTGGCTGACGTGAAGCCGTGTTATAGAGTTGTAATAGAATTGTATCCTGTATAGATTTACTTTGAGTCACAGTTTAATGCAATTTCAAAACTAAATAACAGTTAAATCACTAAACCTTCTTTTTGCATTGTAAATTAATTGAAACTCAACGAACTGCACTTGTGAATAAGCGTTATTAGACTTTAACTGTCTATTTTATTGTTAAGAGATACTGATATTATACAGAATTATGGTCTAAAATACAGTTTTTGAATAATCTGTGCACAATAACTGTCTTTTAGTTTAGGAATTACTGGTACCCATATTGCTCTAAAGTCAAATGGACATCTATGTGTTAGATTTGGGTTAGCGTTTTGTGCTTTTAAATGTGTGTACGTGTTACGTGTGACAGTTAGGTAATTAAAATGTAACATAGCTTTTTCGTTTCAGTTTTTGTGATAAAATAAGAAGTTAAAATATTTATTGTAAAAAAGTGCTCACAAACCTTTGTGGTACATAAAACAGAAATCAACTGTAAAACAATAACTAATATGAAAATTATAAATAAAAGACATCAACTAGAGGCATTACATGGTGGCACCTGTTTCTTAAGTGTGTGATTAATATTATACTAGGCATGCCTTTTAAGTTCTGTCGTTTCCATATTTCCCGGCATTTTGAATTTGGAAATGTTCTATACCTATTCGAATGTGTTTAAATTCGAATCTCAAAAATCTGTCAGGTTACGTATAAAAATGAATCTTTCTAAGGAAAATGTTCGTGCAATAATTTTCTACAACTTTAGAAGAGGCCTGACACGGCTTCAGTATTTTGAAGAGCTAACATCTGTGTTCAGTGATGAAGCCCCATGTCTGCGGACTATCGAACGCTGGTATTTAGAATTCCAGCGTGAACATACTAGTGTTAGTGACAAATCTCGCGAAGGACGCCCAATATCCGCCTTCACTGAAGATAACATATAATATCATATAAGATAATATCATTGCTGTGAGACAATTAATTTTCGAAGATCGTCGATCGAGAGATAGAGGCTCTATTAGGCATCTTAAGGATCTTCAGAAGATCTTGCATGTAGCGCTTGGTGTGAGAAAGCTAGTTTTCCGTTGGATACCGCATTTGCTTTCCGACGATCACAAGGCGGGCCGCGTATTATGGTGTAAGAAAACTCTGCAAAGGTTGCAAACCTTTGCAGAGTTTTCTTACACCATCCGAGGAGAGTCAAATCACGTCTACGATATCATCAGTGGTGACGAATCTTTGATCTATGCCTACGATTCTGATTCCAAACAACAATCTACAATCTGGGTCTTTCAAGACGAGCCAAAGCCGATAAAGTTGTTCGTTCTCGAAGCACTTCAAAGAAGATAGTAGCCACGTTCGTTGGAAAAACTGGCCATGTTGCGACTATTGCACTTAAAGATCGTAGAACGGTAAACGCAGAGTGGTATACCACAGTTTGTTTACCACAAGTCATCGCCGAACTTCGAAAATCTAACTGAAAGCGACGCATCATCCTGCACCACGACGACGCAAGCTCACACAGCGCTCGTCAAACGATTGAGTATTTGAAGTAGGAAAAAGCAGAAATTCTTGACCATCCTCCATACAGTCCTGACCTAAGCCCTAAAGATTTATTTACATTTCCTAAAATTAAGAAAAGTTTTCGTGGTCAAAGGTTCCAGTCCGGTGAAAAAGCAGTCGACGCTTTCAAGTCAGCCATTTTGAACACCCCCACTTTAGAGTGGAATAAATGTTATAATAACTGGGTTGAGCGAATGGAAAAGTGTATTAAGCGACGTGGTGAATACTTTGAAAAACAATAAAAAGTACTATAAGGTTCTAGTTGTGTTTTTTTCTTTAAATGACAAAATGTAAAAGGCATGCCTCGTATGCCGTAGGTTAGAGACGTCACAATAGTGACGCACCAATGCTGCTATCATTTAAACAGTATTGATCGTTATATATTATTATAATAAATACACTTTTGTAAGTTGTCACAAGCATCGTTATACAGAGCCCCTAGTCTTGCAAACCAATTAAGATGTATAAAAAAAAAACTTTTCTTAGAATTGGATATACTTATTCCGTAATGAGATCAATAATGACTTAAATTAAAATTGTGTTTACCAGCTCGCAAACCATGTACCTAAATATAATTTATTTGGTTACTTAGGAACTCAATCAGCATTGTAGGTAAATATCCTTACACTATAAATCAAGTAATCAATATAAAAAGGGTGCACCCTCTTTATATTAACATAAAAAAAACAATCACCAAGATTAAATATTACAGATTAGATCAGCAGTGCGATCCTGTAAATATTTCGAAGTGAAGGATTGGGTGAAGTGATCACGAAGTGAGCTGTCAATCCATGTAATCAAAATGGAATGACAGCTCATTTTGTGATCACTTCGCCCAAACGTTCACTTCGACATGTTTGCAGAATCGACCGGCTGTTTCGACCACATCATCGCTTACCATCAGGTGAGATGGTGGTCAAGCGCGTGCCTATTAATAATAGTAAAAAATTGCATTTTATGTAGTACGCTAATATCTTGTAACGCGTTGATAACTGCGTCTTTTCTTACTCTGGTTTTAAAACATCCATGTGTTTTAAATATCTATTGGTCATAAAACGTAAAACTTTATAATCATGAGCTGTATCTTTAGCATGTAACTCATTTATGTTTCAAAACTTCGCATTCCTCGTTACTAAGTTTAGCAAAAGATATATTAATGCTCTTTATATGATTCCTGTCAAATTCATACGACACCTTCTGTGATGGATATTACTCGCAAAAGTCTTTAATCGCGCTCCACACTCTCGCGAGAACGCGAGAAAAACACGAGAACGTGAATGTGGAACCAATCCACATTGACGTGTCTCGTGATTTTCTCGCGTTCTTGCGATATTCTCGCGAGAGTTAGTTTTTTTGGAGTCATGGAGTGTGCGAGGTGCGGTGCGGTGCATACCAGAAAAGTAGGAACATAGACGTCTTTTAGAGTAGGAATGTCACTAAACCGTTTTTTGTATTGTATTCGTTGACCTTTTATTTCAAACAATCACAACTAAATAACGGTCACTGTCTTTTAGGTTTGTATATGCTCCAAAATCTCACTGGCTTACCAACGTGTAGCCAGCTAAGTGTGAATAACGGTTTTGTAGAGAGGTAATTGAAGAAAACTGTCTTTTAGATGTCGTTAATGCCAGTGTGCCTTGTATTACCATAAATCATTAAAATGCGTATAAAGTGATGTAACGGTTTACTACTCTGTCAAGAAAGTACCGGGAAAAGATCAATAATACACAAAATGTCTGTTATTCATCCAAATTTTTTTTATCACCTTCAAAGTATGCTCCTTTAGAAACGATACACTTGCGACAACGAATAATCCATTCATCAAAACATTTTTTAAACGCTGCTACCGGAATTTAGTTCAGTTCTCGCCGCGAATTCTCCTTTATGTCTTCTATCGATTGAAAACGGGTGCCACGAAGTGGTAATTTGAGTTTAGGAAAAAGAAAAAAAACAGCAGGAACCATATCTGGTGAATATGGTGGTTGCTGGATGGTATTTGTTGAGTGTTTGGTTAAAAATTCGTTCACAATGATAGCCTTGTGCGAAGGCGCATTGTCGTGGTGCAAAATCCAAGAATTTTCTTTCCACAAATCTGGCCTTTTTCGTCGAATTTGCTCTCTTAAACGCCGCATAACGCTCAAATAATATTCTTTATTTACCGTTAGACCTTCCGGTAAGAATTCAGAGTGCACAACATCGCGTTAGTCAAAGAAAACAGTCAACATGACTTTGACTTTTGATCGACTTTGGCGTGGTTTTTTCGGTTTCGGTTCAGTTGGAAGGCGCCACTCCGAAGTTTGTTGACTAGTTTGCATGTCAAACTCGTAAACCCACGTCTCGTCACCAGTAACAATGCGTTTCATGAATGTTGGGTCCGAACTGACTCGTTCTAGCATGTCCTCAGCGACTTTCATGCGATTGAGTTTTTGGAGAAAATTCAGATCTTTTGGGACTAGCCGAGCAGCAACATGTTTCATACCCAAATGATTAGTTAAAATGGTACGGATCGACTCGTGAGATACAGAAAGTTCGGCGGCTATCTCTCTCAGAGTTGAATGGGGATTTTCAGTCACTATTTCCTTCACTTTTGCGATGTTAACTTCAGTTGCAGACGTTGACGGCCTACCAGAGCGAGGCAAATCTTCCATCACATCTCGACCGCTTTTGAACGCTTTGAACCACTCATAAGCACGAGTTTTTGATAAAGTCGATTCACCGTAAGCCTTCTGTAACATTTTCAGTGACTCCGAACACGAAATTCCATTGGCGATGCAAAATTTAAGATAAACTCTTTGTTCGATATTTTTGTCCATTATGAAATTCGCAAAACACACTATATATGATATTACTAAAACCAGCACTGTATTTAATATAAATAACAGATGCAACTCAAACTCCGCGCCAAAATGGAAAACAGTTGTGCCAATCTAACAACTACAAAAACCAAAAATTTGAATTTGGAACCATAAACAAATCATCCATTCCCGATACTTTTTTGACTGAATGTATAACTGTTGTAGTTTCATGTAACCGTTTTCCAAGATTGCATAGTCGATTAAAATAAATTTTAAACAAACGGTTAGAAGCAAGTAGCCGTATTATAGTGTTATAAAGTGACATAACCGTATTTAAGTGTTGAACGATCTCAAAAATTATGTAGTTAGCCGTGGGTGTAGCCTCCAGATCTTTAGCGTTAATGAAGATAGAAAAATAAGACCCAGACTGATTGATAGAGAAAAAGTTGCTCTTTTACGTAGTACATATAACTCAAATTTGCCAATATGTCACTTAACGGCCTTTTAGTAAACGGACGGCAGCGTGGTATACCTCTCCACTCCTCTAGCACCTCAGGATATGTTGCCCCCTTGGCGCTACGTCACTTTTTGCTAGCGACCGTTTTTGGGAGGCCTTTAATTGAGTATGCAAGTCACCCCCTGCCATTTTAAGCCGATTTAATTGTCAGTGGTCAGGCAGGGGCCAATAGCTCGTCTATAGTAAACGACTGTCAGCCCACTAAACCACCCAAACCCATAGATAGCGTTTCATCATTTGTTTCCATATTCTGCAATAGTTCTGCTCCAACCGCGGATTGTCTTTGGGTATACTTTCACAGTGCATACAGAGATAATCGTCGGTTGGTGTCCCATTCCATTTGAGATATCTAAAGGGGCCTCTGCGAGTTCGCTTTAGGCCCTTGTACGCCTATCAAAGGACCGGGTCTCCAGGGACCCGAGAAAATAAAAAAAGACGTGTGGCACTCGGAGACTGCCGCGGTAAAGCTATTGCATAGCATTTTTTATCAACTTATGCAATTATAATTATATATTTATTTTATTTATGCAGTATTTTTTTTTTCTTTGATATTAATTCAAGTTACACTTTGAGCTAAAAAAAGTAAAAAGTAAAACTAAAAAGTATCACCGCTGTGCCGGTCGGAGTGGGGGGTGCTAGGTTTTTTTCGTTACGGAATTTCTGGATTCGGTCTCCACGCTCAAGGCCCGCGATAGCAAACTATTGTGAGTTTATACACCAAAAATAAACAAAGACTGTTTTGCTAGCTGTTCCTAAAAGCTAGAAAACCCTTTTCATCAATTATACTTAAATGTTTCATTAAAATTCTAACAGCTTTCCTATGTATCTCGATTATTACCTAACACTTAGGGAAATCTATGAAACGAGCAAGAAAAACGCAGCGGAAACTTCGTAATTAGTTTTACAGCTTGAAGTTGCACCTAACTTAAACATCGGTTTTAGCAACGTTCGCTGGCGCTAAATTGAATAAAACTTAGCAAAAGAAATAGGAAAAAGTGGATTTATTTTGATGATTTTCGAAAAAGTTTCATATCTTTGGCAGTAAAAGTGGTAGAGTTAAAGTAATAAAGTACAATTAAACTAATTTGATCCGTTATTTGAATAATGGCCGGTTTTTGGGGTTTTTATAAGGCATTTATCGGTCTTTTATCTGTCCGTTAACGCTATTTGTCATAACGCTATTGGTTGGTTAGTGGTTAATGGACGCATAAACGACCGCTCCGCTGTACGTCCATCCGTTTGTGTGCCAGCGGGCTGTATCTTATGAACCGTAATAGGTAGACAGTTGAAATTCACAGAGTGTGTGTGTAAATTGCCACTCTAACAACAAACAATAAAAATTAAAGTAAAACAAAAATAAAAGGGACGTTTTTTTCCGGTTTATAGTAAGTACCTTTCGTGTGAAAGTCAGTTATTAACATGAAGAGTAAACTCAACCACGTTAAACAAACTCACATACACCAACCAAGTACATAACAGCACCGCTATAAATATGAGAGAATCTGTACCACCTAACCGCCCAACCATGGGCCAAGTCAAACAAACTGAGCTTTAGGCTGAGCCGGTAACTAAGCTGATCCTATTTGCACAGACCGACGTTTACAACGGACATCGTTTACTAAGTGAACAAACAAGATTACTTATATGTACGTGGCAGTGTAATTTTAGAAGCTGAATGTACTAGCAGGGCAGAATCTCTATGGTAGGCTGATAAACTGAGTCAAGAGTGAATAGGTTACTTCTAGGCAAGCGTGCTCCATTTTCGACCACATCATCGCTTACCATCAGGTGAGATAGTGGTCAAACGCTACGCGCGTTTGACCACTATTTTACCTGATGGTAATCGATGGTGTTGACAAAGACGGAGCACGCTTGCCTAGAAATAACCTATTCACTCTTGGCTTAAAGATTCCAAGGAATGAATTTATTCGAAAGAGTGTCGGGCACTATTCGGATGAAAATGAGTACTGCATGTAGGACCGTCTACAAAATATAAGCTATAGTGACGGCGGTTGTGCGAAGTGAAAATAACACATAGTGTTTGCAACTACTTATGTTCTGATCGAACTCAGGTATTGGGGTCGGCTTCCAGTCAAACCGGATTCAGCTGAATACCAGTATTTTATGTCGAGTGATTGCCTACCAGACCTCCACAATCCATTAACTGTATCCAGTTAGAGAAATAAATAAAGTTACCTCTTGGCAGGACTGTAATCAGATTTACTGGCTTCTGACAATCCGTAACGACTACCAAAGATCTACAAATGACAGCCGCGACCAACGGCTTAACGTGCTTTCCGAGACACGGAGGAAACTTGGTATATTAAGATGGATTGAACCCAAGTCTAATCTGATGCTATTGAATACCAGTATTCAAAATAGCATAAATCTTAAAAAAATAAACAACACTCAAGAGGAATCAAAAATTTAAAAAACCTATCTTAGCTTTATAAATACTTTAAACTCCGTTTAGAACTTCGATCCGATCGCTTGCCTCAGGGGAAACAAGGTGAATAACGTGTAATGGTACATTTTTATTCATAGGCAACGACCACCTAGATTATTGGTTAAACCACAGGAGAAATTTTGGTTTACATTAATTATTTCACGCCAGCCGGTGCGTTGGTTCAATTTCTCGTAGGAATTTTGGATAATTTCGACAATAATGTACGGTAATGAAGCTGTTTAAGTTTATTAAAATTGTTACATAACACAAATATACAATAATGTTACTGAAATAGATTATCATGTGCCTAGTTTTTTCCCGAGTACATTAGGATTGGCTTCTATTCAAACCGGATTCAGCTAAAATCCAGTATAAGACTTGGAGTGGCTGCCTACCAGACCTCCGCAACCCATTACTGGGTAACACGGTACTTCTTGGCAAGACTGGAGTCAGATTTTCTGGCTTCTGGCAATCTGTGACGACTGCCAAAGGTCTAAAGACAGGGACCATCCATTCGAACGTGGCTGCCGAGGCACGGAGGAGTCTCGGTATTTTAAGGTCACCTATCCACAGACTAACCTCAGCAAGCGTAGATTAACCTTGAAGGTCGGCCGATGCGGCTATTATTATTTAGCCACAAGCTTTTTCTCTGAAAATCAACAAGTATAAGGTTTGTAAATATAATGTAGCAATTATTAAATTAAGCGTCGTAAAGTTCAAGCTCTGAAAATTTCTTGAAACATATCTTAAGGCGATAAGCGAATAATAAGGCCGTTTTGAGAATTGTTTTTTCTCGTAAAGTTCCTGTAATAGAGATTTGATATTTTGGTTTATGTTTCTTGACTTTATGATCTACCTAAATTCTATAGGAATACACGATACGAAGAAATTTTCTCGATGGATTGTCTTTTTGCCATTTTCATTTTTATGGCATAATGAATTCGATTGATGTTATGAAAACTGCTTTAAAACATAGAAAATAATCTTATCTAGCTAAATTCTTAACATATTTTGATTTGGTTATACTTGTATGTTATAAAATCTGATAATTAATTTTGGCACTTACGTTATTTATTCCGAGTCACCCTCATTCTATCGCCATTTCTTTTTTTGCCTTTTAAAAGTATTTGCATCACTGTCAATTCAGAACAATTCAGATGGTCCGTGGGCCCTGTCAAGGCAAAACCTATGTCACTTTTTTGCAGATACGAGCTGCCAGATTTTCGTAATTTAAATATTTAACAATATTTTACGTAATTCACCAGCTTGAAGTTGTTATTTATTAAAAATAGTGTTATAGAATTATTTCCACCGTTTGAATGTGTATTTTTATGATCTTGGACAATATTAAATAATCGTAATCAGTTCATTCGTGCCAACATTCAAAATAATGTACTCGTATAAAAATGGTAGAACAAATAAATGACTAGAACTCCGACAGCACAAAATTTTTGGGACTTACCTGAATGTATCAATGGAATCATCACAGGAAATGAATAGTAGCTAAAACACCGGCAAATGATGATAAAATCATCACTTTCACTTTCGTATAAATACAACATCCACGAACATTATTTTATTCCCCGTAAAGTGTCTGGTTTTATAGCATTAATCTCACATTTTATCTCAAGAAACAGACTGACCACCTTATATACCACGAATGGAGGAGCTCGTAGTTAAATAATAACAGACGCACGGGTAGGTCTAATGGGTTGTGGAGGTCTGGTAGGTAGCCGCTCTATCATTGAAGAGTGGTTAGAGCGGCACCACGGCGTCCTTACCTTCCGCTTGACGCAGGTACTTTTCAAAGCATTTTATTTCAAATAAACCATTCACAGGCACTTTTGAAACGTCAAGGTCGGTCAGTCAAAAACATGGAAGCTATTTGCACGTTCCAAAGCGTAGATCTCTATGGAGAAGAACGTGCAAGAAACTCCACGGACACTCTTTTAAATCATGTTCTGGTTTTACAAAATTTCAAGTTACATATACTTGTTGCTTCTGCATGTGAGGACAATGCAAAGGAAAAAAAAAAAGGGCTTATTATAAGAATTTTAAATATAAAGATTAAAATAAGCCAATGGCAGTTAAGAGATGACCAGTCTCAACCGACGGCGCCTGTTCACGAACATGACGCGTGTATCGGCACCCTTCAGCTCAACCATTTCGAAGGGAACCGAATGATCAAACCCACGCGCCGCCATCAGCGAGACATTTGAGTGAGCATGACATGCTCTCAACCACCATGCTCGTTCATGTCCAACAAGACTGTACTCACCGGACACGGTTGTTTCGGGAGGTACCTGTTTCGAATTCGGCGGGAGGATATACCCGGGTGTCAACACTGCGAGAATCGCCCGGAAGACACGGTGGAGCATACGGCGGAGGTCTGCCGTATGCAGACCGTATGCGTCCGCCGATCGCCTCGTCGAGGCGATCGGCGGCCCTAGTTCAAGCCATGGTCCGAAGCGAGGAGTTATGGAAAGCGGTCACCTCCTTCTGCAAAGCTTCTCCTAATGCTAGCAAAGGAGGAAGCCGACCGCGTGAGAGAGAGGGAAACCTCACGCCCCAGCCGCTGCATCAGAAAAAGACGCCCCGGGCGTCGGGAGTCGCAGGGCGATTCTCGGCCACCTTAGCGGCCTGCGGACGGCGAGCATTGGGTGGCTCGCCGTACGATCAGAACCAGGTTCGGGTCGACGAGTTATGAGCATAAAAGACGGGGTCCGCTAGGGCCAGTGGGACTGCGGACTTCGTTCGAAAGAGGCACCGTACCCTGGAACGCAAAGGGCACTAGGAGGAACATGGATGGGTTTTAGTCAGTAAGAGTCTGACACTCCCTTATGCTTCACTCAAAGCGGGAGGAGTCATTTGATGATTTCCCATCCTTAAAAAAAAAAGGTGGTCGCTCATACGTATTCAGCTGAATCCAGTTTGACTGGACGTCAACCTCAATATAGTTGGGATAAAACTAGGCCGATGACGATATAACACGATTTTTTTTTTTTTTGTTTGTAGAGGGATGCTAAATCACGCCTTTAGAACAGTCAGAAATTATTCAACTACGCTTTTAATTATTGAGGCAGTTTTCTCAAAGTAAATGTATGGTACTTGACGTACAAATTACAAAAAAACGGCCAAGTGCTAGTCGAACTCGCACACGAAGGGTTCCGTACCATAACACTTAATTTTTATTATTTGTTGTTATAGCGGCAATAGAAATACACAATCTGTGAAAATATCAGCTCTCTACCTATTACAATTCTTGAGATACAGCCCGCTGACAGACAGACGAACGGACGGGCGGACAGCGGACGCTTAGTAATAGGGTTCCGTTGGTTACTCTTTGGGTACAGAACTCGAATAAAAACTTAATTGTTTGATAAGTATTCTAAAATGAAAAAACTGGATACGCGCGTACGAAGTCACTGGCGAAAGCTAGTCTCTACATAGTATAAAACAAAGTCGCTTCCGCTGTCTGTCTTTCCCTATGTATGCTTAGATCTTTAAAACTACTAAACGGATTTTGATGCGAGTTTTTTTATATAGAGTGGTTCTCCAGGAAGAATTTAGTATATAATTTGCACCCGTGCAAAGCCGGGGCGGGTCACTAGTAATTTATAAAGTGGATACCTAAATCTTTATTTTTTCGAAAATTAAACTCCTCTATTTCCAAAAACGTTCAAATTAATTCGAAATATTTATTTGTTACCAAACTCAAGGTAAGTACGATTCCTTTCAATAATGTCTTATACCTTCCGAAATTAATTTTCATACTGTAATTTAAATTTTCCATTCACATCAAAAATCGTCCACTATCAAACTGAATTATTCAACGACACTTTAATTGAGCACTGAGCAGGGTATCAACAGTGTTGCCAGGCGAGTGGTTTTTACCGGATTTAAAGAAACGTGGATTTTTTTGTTATGTTTCTACCTCTATAGAGGTAGGTTGATTTGGACTTTCCAAGGGGTATATTTCACAGTTTTCATTTATAATACTGGTACTTGTATCCCGTTAGACTAAAAACTGACCCCAACATAGTGAAATAAACAATGGTTAGAAATAATTGATTTTAGGCTCTCTTATATTTCAGCTAGTCTTCAGAAAAGGAAGCAAGACTACGTAGTGTAAAATAACGGTCATCATATCATCATCACATCAGCCGAAAGATGTAAACTGCTGGGTTGGCCTCCCCCAAGTGTCTCGACAACAACCGGTCCTGTGCGTCTCGCATCCATTGGCTACCCGCGACCCTTTCCAGGTCATCGGCTCGCATTGTGGAACGCCTTCCAAGGCTGCGTCTCCCGGTACGCGGTCGCCAATCCAGAACTTTCCGGCTCCATCGACCATAGTCTGTTCTGCGAGCAATGTGCCTTGCCCATTGCCACTTCAGCTTGGCGATCCTTCAGGCTATGTCGGTAACCTTGGTTCTCTTGCATATATCATCATTCCTGATTCGATCACGCAAGGAAACTCCAAACACTGCCCTCTTCATTGCCTATTGAATGACTATAAGCCTTCTGGTGAGGCCCATTGTGAGCGCGTAAAATAACAATACCTAATTAAGATGTTTAATCCATAGAAATTACTATCGTGGGCAAGGAATATAATAAAGAAACAAAAAGAAGAAGTACCTACTAAGTATAAAGGCAACCATTTCTAATTAAAAAAAAAAACTCTCTGCGTCTGTTTCCGAACGCTTACAACCCTAATCTTTTCAAAGTTAGAATGAACTGGCTACTTCTGGGTAAGCTCCCTCCATCGTAGACTTTGTCTCTGTCATCTCTGACATAGACTAGAGTCAAGAGCTAACCCATCTCAAATAAAAAAAATAAGAATTAAAATCTTAAATCTTTCTCATTTGATCAGCGTGAAAGACGGAAACCATTACAATCCAAAATTAAAAATATCAACAAAATTTTCCATCAATGCCAACAATAAGTAACAAAAAAATTCTTCCCCCTCAAAAAATCAGCAATTAAGTTGAAATCGAAAAATTCCCGTCACCTGGCCACCCTGGGCGCCAGTTTAATTTACTTCTATACGCCGGATGGGCTCACAAAGAGCTTTATTGGATTTTTCTGGCGTCTTTTGAGTTAAAGGTAGGTTATGATTTAGATGCACAGTGCTCAGCGGAATACCGTTTATGACACCCGTTGGGTTTCATTAAGAACTGGAAATTATATCGGACGTTTTCTTTTTACTAGTCAAAGGAGGATTTTTCGTTGATTTTGTGAGAGTTTGCGGATTGGATTTTTTGTGGCTGTGAAATATGAAATATATAAAGGTGCCTTATAGTTCGCTGGCAATCTTTTAGTCAATAAAAGTGTGAGTGTGTTTTTCATGTAAAGAAATTTTGCAAATACCTGGGATCGACCACAGTCGGAGGGGGGGAGGATGAAAGGGGCGGCCCTTGGCCTTTTGTCCTGGAGGGCCTCTAAACGTCTCTATCTTCCTTTGATCAAATACTAAAAAAGGCTTTAAAAATATGCTTTTTAGAAGAATTTCAAGTTCCAAGAAAAGCAAATCTAGATACAAGATCTTAAACCTTTATAGAGTAGGAGTCCTACAAAATACTCCCTTTTCCCAGAAATAATGTATACTTGGGATTTCCCCACAAAAAAGGGACTCAATCAGCTTTTCTGACAGCTGACGGGCTTAGTCCGCTACTGATTGACAACCTATTGGAAAAAGAAATTGGTACAACTAATTATTTTCTTCATAATATTTCAAAACATTTTATTTATTTACAAAACCTTATTTTCAATGAATTAATAGTTTACCTGTAACATATTTACCTACGTTTGATACTACTGTTTGATGAGTATTTTATCAATCTGGTAACTATGGTTATTTGCTTAGATTTTCATCCTCTGAAAGCTTCCAGTGTTTTTACGACACCCTAATATCAGATTTTATACCCAAAAACCACAATTTACGGCCCTTTTCAGTCACGTTTATTGATTTAACCTAACATTAGCTTATTATTTTTTGCTCATACAAACGAAAAACAAGGCAAAATAAAATATTCATGTAAAAGATATTAACCTGAAAAATATTCACATAAAAGCTGTTGGTATTGCGGTATAAAATCGGTGATAGTAATGATCAGCGGGTGTAAGAGCGAAACACAAAATTGATGTTGCGGTGTCGAACCCGCTTGTATTAATGTGTTTTTGAATGAATGAAATTCCCGTTCACTCATTCAAATAAAATAGACTGTATTTCTGAAATTGTGATAGGTGAAAAAATTTACTGCGTAAGCTATTGTTATTACAGCGGCCAGGTCCCAGATGGTAATTCTATCGACAAGATATTTAAATTAATCTACAGAAACTGTAATGTAAACATACTCATGTATTTACATTAAAGATTAGTTAATTATTTCTCGATGCATGAAATAAAAGGATTTTTAATTTTTATTTTATTAATTTACAGGCTGAAGTCCTGTTCTTGTAACGAACATGAACACCAAATTTATGTGTCAAATTATAAATTGTTGTGTGTATTTTGTAGGTCCGAGAATAGGTCGTAGGCTATTTTCTATTTATAAGGCAAAACAACGTTTGCCACGTAAGCTAGTAATGTATATAATTAACTAGTTGACCCGCGCAACTTCAACTGCTCCGCTTCTATAGGTCTTAGCGTGACAATATGTAGCCTATAGCCTTCCTCAATAAATGGGCTATCTAACAATGAAAGGATTTTTCAAATCGGACCAGAAGTTCCTGAGATTACCGCGTACAAACAAACTCTTCTATATAGGCTATATATCATCACGCTAAGGGGGCGAATACCAATAGGAGCGAAGCAGTAATGAAAATTGGTGCTCAACCGATGAGCCGTTGCGAGGTACTGATGTCATTTAATTCTTGGTTTCGGACCAGTATCCAGTATTCCCGTAGGACTCGTCTTGAGTGGGTCAGCGCTTTATGTGTTGCCCGATGCCAAGGGAATTTGTTCCGTGAACTAGAGAACAAGAGAAAACTAGGTAACCTAGGAGTAGGTCCTATATTGTTGACTAGCTATGCTAGTTCATTAGGGTTTAACGGTCTGTCTTAACGCGTTATTCACTTATTGAGAGAGAGAGAGAGATATAATTTTGATTTTCCCGTGGTTTGCACCGAGTGTTGAACGGTTGCTAAATGTGATTGTTGGTAGTGACTCTAAAGTTAGAGTTTACTAGTATTATTTTCTACACCCAACCTAACTGGGTTATTTCTTGTTACGATTGAGCTACAAGTCGCTAGCGGTTCACCTCACGGGTCTTCATAAGCGACCCTGAGTTTTGTATGCACATGTTCCCACTGTAGCGCCTCGGAACGGAGACGAGGATCGCTGCAGTTGGAACACTGTGCTTTAGTTAAGGGTTAGGGAAGTTACCAGTGTTGGGGACTAGATTGTAAGTTGTGTTTTAACTGTTAGTATTGCTTAGTGTTTTATTCTTTAATAAACTCTAATTTTTGAAAAGGGTACTACTTGTTTCATTGCATTGTACCCCTAAATATATACCCTCTAATTTTATTATAGCACGTATAGAAGTGTGATAGCACACTCACCGGGTTACAATATACAATAATAATGTTGAAACAAAAGCAGGGAACTCTGGTAATAACCATTAAAGAGTGAGGTAGTGGTTTTTGACCAAAGTTTTAAAAGTAGACAAAGATTGAGCACGCCTTACCGACACGATCAAGGCATTCCATAACCGCACCGCCTGAACAGTAAAGGATTTGTAGTAAAAACTGGTGGAATGCATCGGCATCTCTAGTCTCAAGTTTTCAGATAACTATTATGTGTGTCATGAAGGAGCCTGAAACGTTCTTTAAGGTAAGAGGGGGTTGCAGGATTGAACAGAATACTGTAGAGCAGAAATAAAATATAAGAATACCGGCAAAGACGTCTTCGCCGGAATTCTTCCGCAAAAACACAAAGCTTCTCATACGTATGAGAAGCCACTTGAGATTTGTGCAAAATTCAGAAATGTGATCATATTTGCGAAAGCCGTTGGTACCGGCTGTCATTTGTAGATCTTTGGCAGCCGCTACGAAATGTCAGAAGCCAGTAAATCTGACTGTAGTCTTGCCAAGAACTACCGTGCTACCCAGTTAATGGTTTGTGGAGGTCTGGTAGGCAGCCATTTCACGTAAAATACTGGTATTCAGCTGAATCCGGTTTGACTGGAAACTGACCCCAATATAGTTGGGAAAAGGCTAGGCAAATGATGACCCATCTATGGACCGACTTCGGTAAGCGTATCAGTTAAGAGCGTTCTCTAAAACAACATCTACATCCAGCAGTTTTCATGTAAATATATGTTTAGATAATTCGTATCAAAGCTCCGCGTTCAAGTCATAGTACGCGATGCGGAGCAGACGTTTGCCAGTATCCGTTACACGAGTCTGTACTGTTGCGAAACTTTCTCTGCTGCTAACTTGGGCCGTTCACTTGCCCTACATTTTGTCTCTTACTTGTGAGTTAAGGCCATAGAACCAGTAGTTGAAACTGAAGCTGAAGAGTTTGTGTCTTTGGTTGAACGCGCCAATCTCAGGAACTACTGGTTCGAATTGAAAAAATATTTTAGTGCTGTATAGCCCATTTATCGAGAAAGGCTATTGGATATATATCATCACGCTACGACTAATAGGAGCGAAGCATTCATGACAAATGTGACTCAGATGAAGTTGCTCGGGTCAGCTAGTTCTGAATAAATCTGACCATTATAACTTAGGTGAAGTGAGGTTGAAGTGAGTTATCAATCCCTTGTTGGAATGACAGTCAATTTTATGCGCACTTCACGAGAATTTTTAAAGATATTTCCAGAATCAACCAGCAGTTTTCAAGCGAAAGATTGTAAAGGATCCTGCTTCATTATCAGCTGCGTTGCCCTTTACCAGCTTTTTGTCAATTTTCTAGCCCGTCCATCTCTATACTAGCCATTTCTAGAGCCCCTACATGTGTTCGCAACAGAAATCTTGTTGAGAGTTCAATTAATACAGTGCAGTACTTTATTTAATTTTACCACGAGCTAACGAACCCAAAATAAGTTAATTCGATGACTGTTTTCAAGGTTTTTAAGTTCGCTCAGTTCCGATTTAGTTACATAAGCTATTGTATAAGTTAAGATGAGAATAGCAAACACAGTTTCGTAAAAGACCCTAATTAAGCATAAAGAGACCAAAAAGAAGTACATTCGTTTAGCTTTTCCCATCATGTACTTTGTTATTCCCAGAAAAAAATACGTAGGGATTGATGACCTCACTTGAAGTTGAATGCAGTGAATCGGAGTATCTTCAGATGATATTCTGTAAAAATGATATAACCAAATTAAGTAAAGCTAAAAAAAAAACAATAAACATACATAAAAAACACGCACCAAAATCCTTCCTTGGCAGTCAGGTAAGAAGTGATCTAAGATTTGTTCAAGCAAGACTGTAAAAAGTAAGGAATGCCCAAATAAATATTTCACGAAAATCTAGATTCCCGATTTTTCTTTTTTATCCATAAATCCGGATTTCAACGAATCTCGTTTATCCTGTTAATAAAAACTTAACAGCTCAATTAAGAAAATCAGCTAAACTTCAGAATTCATGGCCCAACGTTTAAAGATATGGGCGCCTACAAAATTTTCATATTCAGTAAAGTAGAATATTTTACGTAGCTAAGTGCATTTCGCACAGTCAAACTTTCGTAGTTCTGAAAAAGATTGCCATAACTTTTTCTTTGTCAACACAAATTGTTTATTTTAACGTGGGGCAATGCCTCCTTTTTAGATAGTTTCGATAGGCTTTCTTTATTATGAATAGGAAATCATCAAATGACTCCTTCCGTTCTGGGGGTAGCCCACGATGTAGTTCTAGGGTGTGTTAGGGTGATTTGAATCCAAATTTTCAACTTTAAAAAGCTTGTGCTCGCTGCGCATCACGCGATAAAATGCAGAATTTTGGGATTTTATTAATTTTTTGCTCTAAAAGTTAAAAACTATGCATTTTCCACAAGTAAAATTCAGCATTATTTTGTATAAAGACACTTTTAAATCCAACCGCAGCTATATATGAACCTTACGGCGGACGGAGCTCCGGCAGGATCTCATGGCAGTATGGAGACAACGACTGCCGCAACCCAGCGCTGGGCACGCCACTATTGCGGCGATAAGTCCCCTCTTTGAGGAGTGGCTAGAGCGGCGCCACGGCGTCCTTACCTTCCGCTTGACGCAGGTGCTCACCGGACACGGTTGTTTCGGGAGGTACCTGTTTCGAATACGGTGGTAGGATACACCCGGGTGTCACCACTGCGAGGATCGCCCGGAGAACACGGTGTAGCATACGGTGTAGGTCTGCCCTGCTTGGGCGAAGCACCGCCGTGTCCTCGTCGAGGCGATCGGCGGCGGCGATCTCTCGCGTCCGGCCCTGGTTCAAGCGATGGTCCGGAGCGAGGAGACATGGGAAGCAGTAACTTCCTTCTGCGAAGCAGTAATGCTAGCAATGGAGGAAGCCGAACGCGTGAGAGAGAGGGAAACCTCACGCCGCAGCCGCCGCAACAGAAGAAGACGTCCCGGGCGACGGGAGTCGCAGGACGATTCTCGGCCACCGTAGGCGCGGGTCTGCGGACGGCGAGCATTGGGTGGCTCGCCGTCTGATCAGAACCAGGCCCAGGTCGATGGCGCGCTGTGTTCCACACGCGTCTCAAAGAGCTGTCAGCATTAAAGACGGGGCCCGCTAGGACCAGTGCCTGCTGGGGCTGCGGACTTCGTTCGAAAGAGGCACCGTACCCTGGAACGCAAAGGGCACTAGGAGGAACCCGGATGGATTTTAGTCAGTAAAAGTCTGACACTCCCTCCTGCTTTACCCAGAGCTGGAGGAGTCATTTGATGATTTCCCATACTAAAAAAAAAAGCTCTATGAACCTTATAGGGACCAAGATATGATTCAAAGATTGTCATGATTAATGATGAATGGTGATGATTTATATTATGATCCTAATATGATTCTACTATAGTGGCTTTTTTAGACCCGCTGAGCGGAGTGAGACTAAAACCCACCTGTGTGAGTTTGCTCCTCCTGATGCCCTTTGCGTTCCAGAGCCGTGGTAACTCTTTCGAATAAATTCAGCAAAGTATTGATAGGCTAGCATTTAACTACTGCTCCAGTTGTTGGTAAAAAAATAAACAAGTTGACGATGGAGCACACTTGTCAAATATATACTTATTTCCTCTTCACTCTTTTTGACATGACAACATTTCTTCTCTATTTGAAACGACAAAATTTCATCCTCGTAGCTGCCTACGCCATCCTTGATGAAAATCTTTCTTTCCAGGCCTTCGACATTACCAAAGCATTAATCTATCTAACCCTTTTCACCTACGTTGGAGTCGGCATTCAGTCCAACAGGATACACTTGAATGCTTTATATTTTACTAGTTTCTGTCAGCGGTCCACCCGTGTGATCCCTAGGGAACATACTCCCGAGATCATAATAGCCTATATGTTATTCCATACTTTAATACACCTCTATGTAAACACGCAGATTCTTTCAGGCGTTCTGACGTGAAAGAGTAACAAACATCCATCCACACAAAATTTGGCATTTATAATATTATATAGTAGGATGTAGGATTAAGAACGTCTGCTAATCTTCTTCTCGTGTGGGCAGTAAGGTCTAACGACCCCACACACCCTAGTGTCAGAGTTTCTAAACCGCCTCAAGGGCCTCTGACATGGTCCGCTAATGATACTTCCACTAACAAAGCAAAACAATAAGGCATTCAAAAATAGGTAGTTCTTTTTTTAAGTTAAAGTCTTTATTGTAAATAAACATACTACTGATACAGATGGAGTACTGAAAGCCTTAAAACCCTTTCCCTCTTAATTCTTTCTGCCCTCGTCTTAAACAATTGACGTCACGCCGCAATTCCCGACAAGCGTGTAAACACGCAGTACCAGCACACATGTCTGCAGAGCTGTCTAATAGAATCTGCATAACAGAGAGTGTGCGTTCAACTACTGCCTTGTCTTTGTCGAACTCGACGCGATGTCACCGTAGCAATATATTTCCATTTATATTGAAAAATAAAAAGGAGCTCGTGGCTAAATAATAACAGCCGCACGGATCGATCTTTAAGGTTAAGCAACGCTTGCCAAGGTTGGTCTGTGGATGGGTGACCATCTTAACATAACGAGTTTCCTCCGTGCCTCGGAAAGCACGTTAAGCCGTTGGTCCCGGCTGTCCTTTGTAGATCTTTGGCAGTCGTTACGGGTTGTCAGAAGCCAGTAAATCTGACTCCAGTCTTGCCAAGAAGTACCGTGTTACCCAGTTAATGGGTTGTGGAGATCTGGTAAGTAGCCGCTCCGCGTAAAACACTAATACTCAGCTGAATCCGGTTTGACTGAGCCGACCCAACATAGTTGGGAAAGGCTAGGCAGATGATATTTTTGAAAATCTAACGAACATACCAAATATAATTTTTATTTTTCAATCCCATCTGCCTAGCCTTTTCCCAACTGTATTGGGGTCGGCTTCCAGTCAAACCAGATTCAGCTGAATACCAGTGTTTATGTGACGTGAAAATCCGTAACGCATGCCAAAGATCTACAAATGAAAGCGGCTTAACGTGCTTTCCGAGGCACGGAGGAAACTCGGTATGTTAAGATGGTCACCCATCCACAGACCAAAATTGGCAGGCGTTGCTTAACCTTAAAGATCGACCCGTGCGGCTAGTATTCTTTAGCCCCGAACTCTTTTCTACTTCAAATCGATAAAAACTGACAAAGTTATGCGGATCAAAGTTCGGGAATTGGGATTGGCGACGTTACTTGTTTCTAAAAGTGTGCGAAAGCGTGACGTAACGCGAGTTTTGACACTCATCATCTGCCTAGCCTTCTCCCACTACCAGACCTGCACAACCCATTAACTGGGTTACACGGTATTTCTTGACAAGGAGGAGCTCGTGGCTAGATAATAACAGCCGCACGGGTCGATCTTCAAGGTTAAGCAACGCTTGCCAAGGTTGGTCTGTGGATGGGTGACCATCTTAACATACCGAGTTTCCTCCGTGCCTCGGAAAGCACGTTAAGCCGTTGGTCCCGGCTGTCATTTGTAGATCTTTGGCAGTCGTTACGGATGGTCAGAAGCCAGTAAATCTGACTCCAGTCTTGCCATGAAGTACCGTGTTACCCAGTTAATGGGTTGTGGAGCTTTGGTAGGCAGCCGCTCCTTGTAAAATACTGGTATTCAGCTAAATCCGGCTTGACTGGAAGCCGACCCCAATATAGTTGGGAAAAGGCTAGGCAGACGGTATTTCTTGGCAAGACTGGAGTCAGATTTACTGCCTTCTGAAAATCCGTAACGACTGCCAAAGATCTACAAATGACAGCCGGGACCAACGACTTAACGTGCTTTCCGAGGCACGGAGGAAACTCGGTATGTTAAGATGGTTACCCATCCACGGACCAACCTTGGCAAGCGTTGCTTAACCTTTAAGATCGACCGATATTATTTAGCCACGAGTTATCCCCTCAGCCGTTACTTCATCTCTTGGAGATAATATTAAAATAACGCACGTCCGGTAGTTCGCTCCTGGAGATTTCTTAGTTCGGGTCGGATTTAATGTCAAATATTGCATGTCTTAGTATACCTTTCGTATTCTGACTTATAAAAAGTGTAGGAAAAAGAATAGGAAAGGCATATAACATCACATACTAAACATCCGACAGCAATTTGTTACGGAATGTTGTATTAAATTTAGTCTGTGGAGACGCCTTCATTTGTTTTAGCAAGCGGTTAGTTGAGCAGTTATTTAATAACTCTACACTTTACACTTAAAGGAAATTAACTAAACATCCATGGACAAGTAAGTATTAAACAGTTTTTAATTGCTGCATTAGGTATTGGACAAAGATTTTGGACACAATTTGTATTTTACCAAAGATAATTTCGAAGTTTGCACGCCATGCCGGTATATTTCTACTTGTTTTGAGTAGAAAATACAGTAGTGGTGGCAAAATGTTGTTATAAATATTATTTAGATACGTTACTTCATATATATTAGGCATTTTAATAGTGAAATTCGATAAAATATAGTGTAAATATTGAACTGTAAAAATGTAGCCGAAAATCGAATCTCCAAGAGATTCTGTAACAGACAGGCATTTCGCATGTGTATGACATGCAAGCCGCCATGTTTTTTGTGTTTCGTACACAGTATCGGATAATGGTCAGTAAACCAATAGGGTTTGATCGACTTAGAAAAAAGCGAGGTTAAATTATTTAATTTTTTTATCGGTTCCACGAGGCGGCAACAGCACTCGACGAGCGCGTGTATGAGTATTTAATTTTTCATAAAAAAATAACATTAAAAAAAATAAAATAAAAAAAAAACAAATTAAAAATTATCTAATTTTCATATTAATAATATTAATCCTATCCCGGTTTAAAAATTGCTTCATTAACTTTTTTTTTTATTTTGTTGTTTAGATGTGACCTACTGGTTGTATTCTTTATTGTGTACTTGGAATTAGTCTACTGAAATTGCGTGTTTTTTGTTTTTTATTTGTTGATTTTGTTAATGTTTTTGCTAAGCAACATACCCTTATGTTGTGTTTTTCCATTAGTAAATATCATCATTATTTGGATTGTAATATAAGATTTCTAAGAAATGCAATAGTACTTGCTCTTTGACAAAAAATATGAAAGCGTCTTTTTATCGCTCTTTTTTTAATGTTTGTATAGTGACTTATTGTTCGTAAACTAAACAATCCTAACTGCTAAAACTTTGTCTGCAATAAGATTGTGTACCAAACTATATAATAAGATACTATAATTAGCCACTTGGCTTACAGAGTTCCCAGAATGAATGTGTAAACATACCCTTTTTTTGTTCGGCGTACGAGTCGACTGACTTAAGCCGAGTTTTTGTTTAGCTTGCAGTATGTAAAATATGTATGGAGGTGTCTGTTATTTATCTTGATTATTGTAAAATAATGTTTTAGTATGCCAATGAAATAATAACATTGGAAAAAAGCGCTTTTATTCTATTAATATGACGACTTTTGTACGAAAAACTGGGAAAAAGTCGCTTACCTTACTTTCAACTTCGAATTAACAATAGATTCTATGTCAAAACTAAACAAAACTATAAATTAGTAGATAGTTTATTTTACACCAATTTGAATGACATATAATTTGTAGAGCTGCGATGCGGAATTTTAGAGATATCGTAGTTTTAGTGAACGCGGGGAAACCGCAAGATTTCGGCCGGGCGCGTAGTAACAGAACTGCGGAGTGACGTTATAGAGGCGTAGCGGCTGAAGGGTTATGACACTGTATCGTCTTAATTTTAAGTTGAGGCTTGCATGTTTAGTTAATTTTTAATTAAAAACAAATATTGTTACTAAACATAACTAACTATGTTTGGTGAGTAACTCGGAACTCTTTTAATTTTAGTTTTTACTCGTAATTTTAGTCAACATCTATCAACAATAATATAATGCATGTATATTTATTTATTTACCTGTAAGGAATTGGTATACTACTTTATGAGTTTGTGTGATTTATGTCTTATCCTTGTATGATGTGTATTCAATTGTTGGTGAGCCAAATAAATATAATAAAAAATAAAATAATTTCTTGATTTAGTGAAAAAAAAGAAAATTGTCAATTTTTTTTCTTTTGGTAATGTCGCTGATGAACGTTTGTTTTTTTCAGGAAAATACCCTATTTTAAAACAAAGACACCATGATAATGTACAGGGCTAGTTTGAAACTAACACGGGCGTGCAATGTACCGAGCTAGTTTGATCAAGTATTGACGTAGTTGGTAAGTGTTTGGTATAGTTTTGAACAGTAAGATGGTAAGTAAGGTGATGTACAGGTGAATATGAGACCGTCATGGGCTGAAACATGTCTTCTAAAATATGGCTGGCATTTCATGACTTTCTGATTACCTTAGTTTTCAGAAAGTCATGATACCGAAGTGCACTTCAGTCGGTCTATTCTATCAAGAGTGAGCATGAAGTGAACTGTCATGGCATCTTGTTTCTATTGATTGGTGAAATATTTACAGAATCTTAATAACTACTGTTTTGGTAGTCTATAAAACAATCATGGTTAATAACAACTGCTAGCGAGCAGTTGCCCACCGGACAAAACAACCATCCGGTCAGAGGATCTTCCCTTTTCAATGGAGGTTTGCGGGATTTTACACCCTGTTCCGCATACCCTCTAAATCCTCATAGCAAAACAGAAGCCAGCTAAGTGTTCCGTCGTAGTTATTCGATCACAGTATTGGCATACTTGCTTGCAGTTGAATTATTTAGTTAAACAGTTTCAGATAGGTTGTCCACTCCGTAACAGTTGTCAAACTACAACAAACTATGCAGGGAATTGACTCCTCCTGGCGACGATGGTAGCTAGCTTATATTTGCACACTATGTTAAATAAAAACCAGCCACACCGGTCGATCTTTAAGAAAGGTCTACAAATGACAGCCGGGACCAACGGCTTAACGTGCTTTCCGAGACACGGAGGAAACTCGGTGTGTTAAGATGTTCACCCATCCACAGACCAACATTGGCAAGCGTTACTTAACCTTGAAGATCGACCCGTGTGGCTGTTATTATCTAGCCACGAGCTCCGCATCCCCAGCACATCTGTGGTCAAAACGCAGCCTTAGAAACTACTCACACTTATTCAGCTCTATTCAGCTTATGTTCTAGGAAAACAACGATTTTGAATAGAGACGCGTACGTAGACAGCTTTCGCGGCAAACAAGTATAAATTAAGGACAAATGTGTTATTATCATGCGAGTGCTTTATTAGATAGAGCAGCACTGTTACTACTGGTTTACTTGCGACGTTATACGCGGCTGATAGAAGCATAACTGCATAAGTATGACCAAAATCTTTCAGCGAAAAGCGAATGGAGCTGAATAATCGTGAGTTGTCCCTTTTTTTTTCGAGTAGAAATGACTCCTCCCACTCTGGGCGGAGCAGGAAGGAGTGACAGACTCTTACTGACTAAAACCCATTTGTGTTCTTCCTAGTGCCCTTTGATTTCCAGGACCCAGCCGCGATGACTCTTTCGAACAGGTTCCGCAACCGTGGCAGGGTGAGTAGTCCCTTAGGCTTAGGCTGCCAATATTGAAACTAGTGTTATTCTTCAACATTTCTCACAAGTTATACCCCTTACTGCAACACACAGTAGGGGCCCTCCTTATCAACGTGCATACAACAGACTAGGAATGCAAATTCACTACTCTTATTGGCGCTCTGTTGTCTTGTTCAGCAGTTAATTATCTTTTAGAATTGTTTACTAGATAGTGTTTGGCTTTGTTCAGAAGCGTGTATTACGGAGATTGGCTGGCGCTGTGTTCATTTGTGTTTCTGTGTTTGTACTGTAGGGTGGAAAGGTGAAATGTAAGCCAAGAGAAAAAAAACTGTTTTTGTCTTTAGGCATAGATAGTTTGAACTATTTTTTTATTTTATTTTAGAATTGTATACAAACGGAAGAGCTCATGGCTAAATAAAAAAGCCGTACGAGTCAATTTTAAAGGTAAAGCAACGCTTGGCAAGGTTGATCTGTGGATGGGTGAACATCATAACATACCGAGTTTCCGCCGTGCATCGAAAAGCACGTTAAACCCGGATGTCATTTGTAGATCTTTGGCAATCGTTACGGATTGTCAGATGCCAATTAATCTGTTTCCAGTCTTGAAGAGAACTACCGTGTTACTCAGTTCATGGGTTGTGGAGGTTTGGTAGGCAGTCCTCGTAAAATATTGGTATTCAGCTGAATCCGGTTTGACTGGAAGCCGACCCCAATATAGTTGGGAAAGACTAGGCATATGAGGTATAAGAAAAGTACACGTAAAGGTATGTTTTAATGTTTTAAGTGTTCCCTACCAGTCAAGCCTTTTTAATCGCATACTTTCTGGTTTTGTGCGTCCCTCATTTAGGTTTTTCCAGTGACTTACCTAATTATTCTAAAGGTTCCTTGTAATTAATTCTTTATACGATTAGCTGTGTAAATAATTTCTATACAAAAATATGGAACAAGACTTTTCATCATAGACAATTTTCGCTTCGAAGTAACAAACTTAGAAGAAATTTTATTTTAAGACCTAATAATTGAAATCGAAACCCGATGGAAGTAAAAAAAAAAATATATCTCAACCGACTGCAGACCCAGGTTGGCTGCTGTAATAATAATCTGGCCCCCAAACGCAGTGCGAGTGCGCAACCCCTTCACAGGACATGCATCACTTTCATATTTGCCCGCTATCATTATAGTGGTGAATAACCACCTGCACCATCCAAGATTTAAACGAGGCCAAAGATAAAGCAGTACAGGTTTCTCAATACTGGTCGGACAAAATTTGATAGACGAGTCAATCGACAAGAAAAGAAAAAGAAGCTAGAGACGGCATTGGAAAAAATTCTAAGCAAACCAAGCGTAACAATGAGTGTCACAAATTTATGAGGTTTGACAATTCTAATCTACCCTATACTCAGCAATCATGCCCTATATGGCATTATAAAGCTATTCATTTTCCTTAATCATCATGTTATTGTAGTTTACGCAACCGAACCAAGGAACCGCGAACCAAGGAACCGCGAACCAAGGAACCGCGAACCAAGGAACCGCGAACCAAGGAACCGCGAACCAAGGAACCGCGAACCAAGGTTACCGACAGCCGGATGGATCGCCATTTTTTTTTAAAGATCCATACCCGGAACCGTATCTGTTGGCGATACAAATATTTCGTCCGTACGAGAATCAAACCTGTGACATGCAGCAGACAATTGCTCAACCACTGCTCTAACCGTGAAGCCAAAACTGAAACTGAAGTGGCAGTGGGCAGGGCACATTGATCGCAAATCGATAGGGCCAAAAAGTTCTGGAGCGGCGACCGCGTACCTAGAAGGCCTCCCACAATCTGAACCAATGACCTGGTAAGAGTCGCGGAAGCCGATGGATGCGAGACGCACAGGACCGATTCTTGTGGCGACACTTGGGGGAGGCCTATGTCCAGCGGTGGACGTCTTTTGGCTGATATGATGATGATGATGGAGTTCACGCAACACGGTTATTTTTGATGCCATGCATTATAAAGTAAATATATTCAGTCTTCAATACATTTTCTGTTTACATTTGAAGAGCATGTAATGTCACGTAGTCAATTGATGTTCTATTGTCCTTACACACAAGTTAAATAAACTTGAAGGAGGCTGAATGCCTTGAAGATTGATTACGCTATTGGTTGTTATAATATATAACAGTTTTGGGACAGTCCAATACATGGATCAAAGGAAAATGGAAGAGGCAATCTGCGTGTAACCTTATTTATACCTTTCATGTCAATCATTTATACTAAGGCACTGTAATTTATTGTGAGCTCCACAATAGGCGTTACGATACTCTTTATCAGTTTTTCAGGCAAGGCAAACGTAAAGCAGATTGATTTAGTTAATTTTCACTCAATATGACAGATGATAAGGTTCAATCATGAACCTTATCTTATCAGAAATTATTGCGGAGTTCGTTCGAAAGAGTCACCACTCTTTGAATTCCTTAATAAATTGTGACATGCTTGGAGACATACTCCTTTCATAATGACACTGTTGTCACAAATCGAATTGAGTATTTAAGATTGAACTATCTAACAAAAACTGTAATTTCAGTGTCACAGAAAGCAGAGTTTTCTCTCATTTAATTTTATCTCCATGGACCAATATTGCCCGGTCTCTGAGGTATTTTATCGTTAATTTATTCATGTGTCTGTTAGCCACTAACCAATCAATTGCGGTAACACACAAATATACGATCGATACCTCAAAAACCGGGCATAAAACGTAGAATATTTCCTTATAGAATTGTCATATCCAGCAAGATTTTATCCTAGTCTCCTCTAGATCTGTATGCATTGGCTCACCAACGCTATTTGTTCGGTCCGTGTCGATCGCCATATCTCACGTTGACGCGCTATTGATCAAACTACTTGTACAGCATGTGCTTGTGGTACCTACTTTTGATAGATAACTTGCAAGACTATAGTTTATGTTACATGGGGTTTAGTATTCATTGGTGCATTTGTTATTTTGGGGTAAGTTATGGAAGTGACTTCCAACATACTCGCGCATATCTTCAACAGAAATCACATTTTTTTTGTACTTATAATTGAGATTGAATCCAGAGTAGGTCCAAAGATAGACGTATGATTTGAATGAAAAGTTTAGATACTACGGTACGAGAAAATAAATCTTATCTTAATATGTTTGTTTAGGCACTTAAATCTGCATACCAGGATCAGAATTGCAACTCCATCCCCCGATTCCATGCGACGTATAATTTTCTATTCGATTGCTGGCACATCGTTATAAATTACCGAGAACGATGCGTTGCCAACAAAATGTGTGCGGACGTAGGTAATGCATACGGAATGCACAAACATCATAAATATACGAGTTATGAGGAGGTTCCTTGCAAGCTCGGGAGTTTAGACTAAGTTAGTGCTACCGGTTTACCGTTTTCTTGCTCTATTGGCTGCATTGTTCTACTTTGTTTCAAGGATGTGGCATGAATTCAATATAAACAAATTCTCTTGCATCTTTTCTTTTCTTGGTTTATTACATGTGAGGTACGAGTAAGTTACCGCGTACTGGAAGATACAGCGTTGGGAACCTTAGACAAAATAGCCTAGTTAATGAGCGGGGCAACTGGACGCACAGGAGATCGGTTTTTGCAGCGACGCGTGGGGAAAATACATGTCCAGCTCCTAAAGTGGCTTTTTTAGCCCGGAGAAGACACCTTTTGACTGTAATCATCATGATGTGACAGCATAATTTTCAGTTTCTGAATGTTTCTTTTAAGTCATCTAATCTAAGTTATACTTCAACAACGTTTTTAGGATGCTCACATTGTGCGGACAGCTAAATAGTAAAACTCCCTGCGTCTCTGTAGCTACTCGTATCAGAAATTGGTTTTCTGTTAGCAAACTGGAGTCCTTAAGTTAAAAGGGAATGAGTAACTTCTAAGGAAGCGAGTTTCATCGATCGAATAAGTCGTTGATTTCTATTCAATGAAAGTCATTCAATTATAAAAAACTCAGTCGTCACCTTCAGCCAAGAGATAACGATAAAAATTACTATAACTGAGCTGTTCTTCCTCCACCTTAACAATCTGAAAATTTTCTAATCCTAGAACCGCACAGACTCTCACGGAAAAATATGGCGCAGTCTATTTTCCGTAGACACCACGATATGCATTATATTTTCATTCTCACTTCGCTAAAGAATATTTCGCGAAAAAATCCCCACTGACGGGTGCACGTGCAATCTTTATTTCTTGAGCATAACTTGTGCCTTAAATTGGAGAAAAATCTTGACTCGAGAGCGTACCACAATAAATTCCTATTCTCATTACAAAATTGACGTTTAATTTAATATTATTGCAGTTTATAGTTAGTTGGTACGTTGAGAAGTTTCTTTTACAATGTAGGAAACAGTTCTATCGGTTTACGATAAACTTGACGTAGCAAATTGTAGTTAAGCTCGTGTTGTTAGAAAAGTGCAGTGGGGAAATGTGGGACGGGACTTTTGGGAGAGCTTGAATTTTGTGTTGAGAATTTGGTAATTGCGGGTTGTGTAGAGTAACCTTTATTGTGTCGTTGGGTGGACGTTTAGTCCATGAATGTGGTGTAGCAACTTCCAGATTTTTATTAAGTGAGTTTATAGGAGTATTTACTACTTCCATTTTTGTTTACAGCTGTCAGTAATTTACTATTGGACAAAAGAATGGGCTGGCGAATAATTAAATAAAAATTAGTGTAAAGCTGTACTTTGGAGGATACGCGGTACAAAGAGTAAAATCCCGCAAACCTCCGTTGAAAAGGGTGAATCCAGCGACCAGATGGTTGTTGTGCCTGGCGGGCTACTACCCGATAGTTGATATTTGTGCTGGTGTATATGTTCAAATCACATGGTAAACTCTGCTTGTGCGATGCAGGATATTGACGTAGTAGTTCGCTGCTAGTTAAATAGATGGTGTTCCATTTCTTTTTATTGCGATGTTAATTTGCTCCGTTGCTTTTTCTCGTAGCAGCTACAGTACCACATAAGGGCAATGGTCTCTTCAAATACGAAGGTATGCCAATCACCATGATTGCTTGAGCCGGGAGGATTTTTTAATGCACATGTTACAATATTAATATCAGGAGCTCAGGTTAAGGGGTTTTGGCTTTCAGAAGTTGGAAATTTATGTCGGGTTTGTACCCACAATAAATTTTACACACAAAACAAGTATTGCTAAGAATGTTACATTCTAATTACAAATATTGAGTAAGCCATTTAAGACAGAATTGAGTCGTTTTAGATGTCTCTTTCTTTCAGTATGTGCTCTTCCTTATCTCAACATTTAAGTGCTTTCCACATAAATGTTATCATGAATCCTTGTAACTTTCCTACGAGTACTTTAAAAGCCTTTTACGTCGAGGATGTTGAGATCAATGAGTATGTACATTATGTGTGCTTTAAGAAATGATTCCATTGAAAAGTACAGAACTTAAAGTACCTTCGGTTATAGTAGGTGCAAGATAAATTTACAATAACGGTCACTGACCCACATCTGTTTTAACTTTTAAGAGCGTAGGTTAAACATTTCTGACAGGTCGAAAGGCGTGATTTAGCATCCTTCTCCCCGAGTGCACTGCACAGTCGCCTCGTACTCCTGCGTCCAAAATTAAAAAAATCGACACTTCGTCAACTAATTTAAACCGCCAAATGATTCAGGCTTGCTTGCAAGCAAATTATACTAACACATATCATCATCATCATCTGCCTAGCCTTTTCCCAACTATATTGGGGTCAGCTTCCAGTCAAACCGGATTCAGCTGAAACGGTACCAGTATTTTACGTGAAGCGGCTGCCTACCAGACCTCCACAACCCATTAAATGGGTAACACGGTATTTCTTGGGCAAGACTGGAGTCAGATTTACTGGCTTCTGACAATCCGTAAAGACTGCCAAAGTTCTACAAATGACAGCCGGGACCAAAAGCTTAACGTGCTATCCGAGGCACGGAGGAAACTCGGTATATTAAGATGGTCACCCATCCACAGACCAACCTTGGCAAGCGTTGTTTAACCTTGAAGATCAACCTGTACGGCTGTTATTCTTTAGCCACGAGCACCTCAATATACTAACACATATCGATACTGTTATTAACAATCTTTTTAAACATAGAAGAAAATAAATATTCAAAGTAGACAAATAATAAAGTTATTCGTGTAACATCATCATCTCCCTAGCACTTTTTCAACTACATTTTGGTCGGTTTCTAGTCAAACCCGATTAAGTTGAATAGGTACATATTTAACGTAGAGCGGCTGCCTACCAGACCTCCACGTTCAGAACTCATTAAGTGGGTAACACGATACTTCTTGGCAAGCCAGGAGTCAAGTTTATTAGCTTCTGACTGCCAAATATCTACAAATGATTCGGGACCAAAGGGTTAACGTGCTTTCCGAGGCATGGAGGAAACTCGGTGTGTTAAGATGGTCACCCTACCACAGACCAACCTTGGCAAGCGTTGAAGAACGACCCATGCAGCTGTTATTCTTTAGCCACGAGCTCCTCCATTCGTGTTATAAAGGTGGTCAAATTCAAATTCCAAGCATTTTATTTCAAATAAACCATTCACAGGCACTTTTGAAACGTCAAGGTCAGTCAGTCCAAAACATAGAAGCCATTTGCATGTTCCAAAGCTTAGATCTCTATGGAGAAGAACGTGCAAGAAACTCCACGGACACTCTTTTAAATCATGTTCTGTTTTACAAAATTCTAAGTTACATAGGTATACTTGTTGCTTCTGCATGTGAGGAAAATGCAAATGAAAAAAAAAAGCTTATTAAAAGAATTTAAAATATAAAGATTAAAATGAGCCAATGGCAGTTAAGAGATGACCAGTCTGTTCACAAACATGACGCGTGAATCAGCACCTTTCAGCTCAACCATTTCGAAGGGAACCAAATGATCCAACCCTCGCGCCGCCATCAGCGAGATATTGAGTGAGCATGACATGCTCTCAACCACCATGCTCGTTCATGTCCAACAAGTAAAACTATAACTAATCACATAAAATGTAAATGGTTTCATGGTACTCACATTTACAAAATTTGAAAAATATGCTTCTACTTTACACAAAACTATGGTTGTCAAATCGGATGTTCACCTTTATTTTGCCACCAAGCTAAGGCCAAAAAAGTGACATAGGTATTACCTCGACAAAGCCCACGGACCATCTGAATTGGTCAGAATAGACTGTGATGCAAATACTTTTAAAAAGGCAAAAGAAGAGATGGCGATAAAATGAAACAAATAACGTAAGTGGCAAAAGTAAATTTCGGATTTTATAACATAAAAGTATTATGATTTCAAAACCTGTTGTGAATTTATCTAGGTAAGGATATTTTATATGTTTAAAAACAGTTTTCATATCATCAATCTAATGCATTACGTCATGAAAATTAAAATGGCAAAAGGACAGATCAAACTTTGTGTGCACGACGCCCTGAGGTCAACTCACACCTAGGCTCAAGTAGTGAGGACCGCAACTGACCGCAAGCTACCGAGCGTCAAATAGCATAACGCGATTCCTACGAGTTTATTGTAAAATAGTTGTTGTAAAATGTTCTTATTCAATGTGTGAAGATTATGTCTAATAAGAATTGTTAATTAGTAATTAGAATAATGTATTGGAGTATGTCTTATTAGAATAATCGTGTAGTATGCAAAATAAATCACTTAGAACCCCAAATTACTAAGTAAACAATGTTTTTAGGAAACTGTCTAATTAGAAATAAGTTTATAAAAGATAACAGTTATGTAAATAGGTAGGTTATGTAATTAAATGATGATTACCACCTGTTTTTTCCTCACCTTATCTCTGCGACGCCCGCAATAGCAATAAACAGGCCTGCGGCGGTGCCGTACGGTTTTATAGTGGTGAGGCGGGGGGAGAGGCCATTTAAATATGCGCGCCGCTTTATCCTCACGCCATAGCGTAATGGGACGTCGCAGAGGTAAGAACTATATGTCATTAGTTAGTGTAGCGAAATAAAAGAAGTTATCGCATAAAACACGTATCATATAATTTTGTTTTTTTTGTAAAAAATGAATCGAAATGGTAAGTATAAAAAAATATAAAAAAACAGTCAAATACAAAAATACACTAAAACATTTCGTACTGGTGAATAAAAAAATGTTAATTTTGAAGCAAAAAATAGCGAAAGAAATCGGTCACGGTTTTAAATTTGTTAGCAAAAACTACCTTTAAGAAAAGCTTCTACACCTTCAGATAGTGATTGCAATCAGTACCTAGATTTGGAAGCACCTCAAGTTACAAATAGGAAATAACCAGG
Source organism: Lacanobia oleracea (assembly GCA_950371165.1). Taxonomy (NCBI): domain Eukaryota; kingdom Metazoa; phylum Arthropoda; class Insecta; order Lepidoptera; family Noctuidae; genus Lacanobia; species Lacanobia oleracea. The sequence continues at coordinate 3,204,993 of OX493390.1, read as the reverse complement.
AAAAACAAATTAATAATTAGTAAGAAATGCAAATTAATAACATCAACAAAATTTAAATAGCTGTTTTTAAACAAAGTGCGTGGATATCCCGGAGATCGAAGGATCGATGTTCAACTGGATCACGTTTTCTAATAGAACTCAGAACGTTGTATTGCTCACGGTTCCTAAAAAAGAATCTCTTCTATTACGGGTGGCAGACCGTAGACCGTGGATTGTATACCTTGGACCGTAGATCGTAAACTGAAGACCGAAGACGGAAGATGGAAGACGGAAGACGGAAGACGGAAGACCGATAACGTCGGCTGCGATCGGTATCTACAGCAAATAACGAAATATGAGCGACGTAATTCTCGAACAGAATTTCTAGTAAAGAAAGGAAATATTTACGTACCGGTCTTGTTTTTAAATAAATAAATCTTCTGATGTTTTTGAACTCACTTCTGGGACAAGAGACAAATTTTATTAAATACTGAAAAAAACATCAAATCCAAAAAAGGAAGAACCAAAAGCGAGAAATACATACCTTGAAATTTAATATAAAAAACTTAGTACATCGAAACTGTGTAGGTACTTTATGATTAATTTACAATAAGTATTCAATTCACTTGATTCAAGATAAAATTGTCATTTAAAATCCAAACGTTCACCAGATACTGAAAATATTTTTTGACCAATTTTCCTATGACATTTTGAAGGAATCGGAATTTAAATTCCTTTTGTTCAGAAGAAAAAATACAGTCCACAACGAAAGAGGTTAAATCAAGAACAAAGAGTTTAAAACGGATAAAACTATTATGCAGTATACACAATGCTGCAATATCCCCTTTCTAAAAAAAGGACGAAAGTACTAAAGAGAGAAGAGAAAAAAACATTATCAAGTTTAGGAAGCAAAACTAATGACTATCCCCTATAATAACAGGAAGAAAAAATAATTAAAGAGCAAGAACCCAATAATAATTAAGCTCTAGATTAGACTAAACCATTAAATAGTAAGTAAACTTAAAGAACGACATCGAAGTGCGCAACTGATACATAATTAAAACGAAGACGCCTTCATCTAATCGTTATCAGTGCGAGCTCGCGATACGCTAATTAAATCTAAAGTAAAGAAGAAAAAAAAAAAAAAATCCAACTAAATCAAATAATAGTAGCCTAATTAAATTAATTTATCACTAATCTACTACTATCTATCAATAAGAAAACAAACCCAGGAATTCCCAATAAATATAAGAACAACACCAAAAGATCGACCATAAAGTCCAAAACCAAGAATGGCTTAAGTTGAAGAGAAAAATAAGAACCTAAGTCCGAGCAATTCAAAGAATTGAAGCAAAAGTGGAACGAGTCCAATACAAGAAGAAAACTAATCACTAAATATGAATTAAGGTGATGAATCAAAACAATTTCTACCCATCCCAACGGGGAAACAAGGCTTGTTTACAAGTTTCATGACACCAAAATCCATCATAATTAATCATCGATAAGAATTTATCGACAACTTCACAACACTAAATCGATTAAATATTATATTTATCGAAAATAATTTATCGTCACTTTCCCAACACTACATCTGTCAATATGCTTAAGTCAAAAAATATCTATTGACAAATGCCAAGTATAAGGAGCGATGACAAATTGAAAACACTTTGGCAGCAAATAGTTCCGTAAAGAACAATAAAAGAATGGCTGGTAATAAGAATTAAATTAAGCCATATTATAAAGAAGTTTTTATGTTTATAAAACCTTACAGGAATAAAGAATCATTCTGAAAAAAAAAAAGGCATGAAATAATGAGTTAACCTTCAAGCGGTCGCGCGGCGTCGAATCGACCGCGCTCGATAAGTTTTCGCTGATTACATCGAGATTTCTCGCCACAAGTATTTCTCTTTACCAGTAGCTTTTCATTAATTCACTATGCATGAAATTGAATGCATACCACTCTTCTCCGAGCCTTTGTAGTTGAATAGAATGCATTTGTTTAAGTCGCGGCGCAGGCGTCGAAACGACTACACGCGCCTGGCTGTTTCTTTTACCTTGACGAGATGACTAATTTCGAAGTAAAATACCTGAGTTGATAAAATAAACACTTTGATAGTAATTACTCGATTGCATAGAACTAATAAAAAATAAAAACATCTAAATAAAAATGAGAACACAAATCATTCTCCCAAGAGAAAAAACTTTGGTTTGGCGGGTCTGGCGTGCATAGCTGGTTTGTAATCGAACGATAGTGGGTTATGGTTAATTTTAATTCCAAAAAATTGTTGCCTAGGTAAAAATTGATAATGTCTGAATATAGAACATAAATAATTATTATTTTACCAGTATTCTAAATTCCTGAAATCTCACATAGGTCTTTTAGGTTACGCGCGACCGCTGTCGCTACAAATACCCACGCGCCCGCTTGAAGGTTAAGAAACATTACGGAAAAATTATTTTAGGATATCTTTAATATGATACTGTCCCGAATGGACTGAATCACAATCCTCAAGTAAAAATATGGTTTTTGAAATGACTCTAGCAACGCGGCACTTAACAAATCGTGGAGCAAGCTTTCCAGAAAAGTAATCAGCACCAGAAGATCTAGAGAAATTACGTCTCCATACAGTGTCACCTACGTTCAGAGTGATAGCCGTTCGATTGGCATTGTATGCGCGTGAGTTACGGAGGAAAGCTAAAGAAAGATTATCAGCAACCTTAGCATAAACTTCGCCAAGAGAAGATAGATTCGAGGCGTGACGATTACGACTGTCGGCCAAATTAGAGCTTTGAGTCTGACTATTCGCACGGCTAGGATCCATAACAACTTCTCTACCGAACACGAGAAAGTTAGGTGTAAAACCTGTGGCTAAATTAATACAAGAGTTGAGATAGAGCTTAACTTTAGGCAACAACTTTGCCCAATTTCTTTGATTCTCACCAACTAAAATACTTAAACATGTAACAATACTCTGATTATAACGTTCAACTGTATTTGCTTGAGGCGTATAATAAGGCGTGTAAGTCGGAGAATCTATATGAAAAGATCTGAGGAAATTTAAAAAATGATTACTACGAAACACCGTAGCATTGTCACAAAGAATAGCACGGGGTACTCCAAAATTGAAAAATATCTCAGATTCTAACGCTTTAACAACAGAACTAGCATTAACCTTCTTAAGCGGGACTAACCAAATATATTTAGAAAATACATCGACCATAGACAAAATATATTTATACCCATAATAGGCAATCGGTAAAGGACCAATTAAATCGACAGAAATTAATTGTAGGGGCAAATTCACGTCTTTGGGATACAACATTTGACCTCGTGGTTGGGTATTTGCGATTTTGTAAGCCTTGCAAATTTCGCAATTCCTCAAAGTCTCAGTAACATCTCGGAACATATTCGGCCAGTAAAATATATCTCTTATCTTAAGATATGACTTAGTGACACCTGGATGTACTGAAGGAAATTCGTTATGTACTTCCCAAATCGCGGCAGGTACCTTCTCAGCAGGTAATACAACACGCCATGGATCTGAAGCCAAAGGTGAAGTGATAGGCATACGTCTTAAAAGAACACCATTCTGAATGGCGTAAGCAGGAAACATTTGAGGTGTATCACGAGCGCCTATATACACCTTTTTATACCACCTATCGGTAGTTTGCTCAGGTCCTTGATCAAAAGTGACCGGGCTTGCATAAATTCTAGATAAGGCATCCGGGACAACGTGTTGTGTTCCCTTGCGATGGACAATGTCGAAGGTATATTGAGAAATGACTGTTGCCCAGCGCGCTAAACGACCAGAAGGGTTGTTTAGCGTAAGAAGCCACTTTAAAGCCATATGATCGGTAATGACAGAAAACTTCATTCCATCAAGATAACAGCGAAAATGTTTTATAGAATCTAAAACTGATAAAAGCTCGCGTTCTGTAGTACTATAATTACGCTCAGCTTTAGAAAACAAACGAGAATAATAAGCTATAGGATGTTCGACGTTATTGATTGTCTGTGAAAGAACAGAACCAAGACCAACAGCTGACGCATCGCATTGTAGAACGAATGGTTTGGAAAAATCAGGACACGTCATAACAGGAGTATTTACTAATGCCTGTTTCAACTTTATAAATGCTTCATCAGCTGCGTCATCCCAATCTATAGGATCTCTACCTTTTCTTTTACCAATAAGAGCGGTAAGAGGTGCGATAATTGAAGAAAAACCATCAACAAAACGTCTATAATATGAACACATTCCAATAAAACCTCGTAGCGATTTAGCGGTGGTAGGAGTTGGAAAATCCTTAATGGCATCAAGCTTACCTGGGTCAGTTTGTAAACCTTTCTCGTTCACAATGTAACCCAGATACTTTAATTCACTTTTACAGAATTCACATTTTTTTAAATTAATAGATAAGCCAGCTTCAATAAGTCTGTTCAAAACTTTCCTAAGAAGAGCGAGATGGCTCTGGAAATCTTTAGAAACTAAAATCAAATCGTCGACGTATCCAAAAACACAATCGTCGCTAGTTGAAGTGAATTCAAAATTAACAATCATGTCAGTAAGACGTTGCATCTCTGATGCCGCATTCGTAAGTCCGAATGGCATCCTGACAAATTCAAATAATCCACGTTGCGGAACAATAAAAGCAGTCTTCTCACAACTTGCCTTATCAGCGAGAGGGATCTGCCAAAAAGCACTCCTAAAATCGAGGGAAGTTATATATCTCGCACCACGAAGATTATCGAGAATATCGTGTATACGAGGGAGAGGATATGAATCTCTAATTGTGACACTATTTAGCTTTCTGCTATCTACACAAAATCGGACGGAACCATCCTTTTTAGTTACCATAACCACAGGACTTGCCCAAGGTGAGCGAGAAGGTCGGATTACACCCATTTCCAGCATCTTATCTATCTCCTCGTTTAATATTTTTAATTTAACTGGCGAGAGAGGGTAGAACCTTTGCCTAATTGGCTGACCTGTAGTATTGATTTTGTGAGAAAGCCAAGTAGTTCTTCCTAAACCAATTCGATCTGATGAAATAATTTGAAATTCATCAATGACCTTTTGTAATCTCAGCTCTTGTGCAGGTAGTAGCACATTACGAGGATGTATGTATCGGGCGTCACACACACTAGATACTTGGAGAGGCAAATTGTTTAGAGAGGGAAGGAACATGTTTCCTTTAATATTTTTGTTAAAAGCCTTACTAAAAGCCGACGTCAAACCAAATTTATTCCAAAACTCTATACCTAAAATGACAGAAGACGTCATAGAACGAGCTACCAAAAACTCGTGTTCAAAAGTTGTATTATTGAAGTTAACTGGAAGAAAAACACTTCCTAAAATATCAATTGGGGAACTATTAGCAGAAATAACCCGTGGAAAAGAATTATTAGTGTCCAATGAGACATCTAGCTCGTTGGTTAAACTTTCACTTACTAGGGACATTTGAGCACCAGAGTCAAGAAGAGCCTTTATCAAACGATTGCATAATAAAATTTCAATAAAGGGTCTGTTATCGGAAGAATCAGTGGTTATCACCGGTGAAACAGTACGTGAAAATTCGTGCTGCCGATGGGTTAAACAATTTTTATGATTACATTTGGGACAATCCCGTGTAATAAAACCAGGGGTGCGGCATTTAAAGCACACCATCCCAGGTACATCTGGGCAAAAACGATAAGAATGTCCGCTCTTGTTGCATTTAAAACATGAAAGAGTTTGACAACCAGATGTTTTAAAATTAGTAGGGTTTGAAGGTAGTTTTGAGGGATGGCTTGGAAGATTTTTAAATGTGGATGGCGGACTAGGGTCGTTAACACTAGCAACAGTTTTTGAGGGTTTTTGTATATAACTTTCAAAATGAGATGCAGACTCAATAAGCGAATGGATGTCGTAGAACTTTTTGATGGAAAGTAATGGTAAAAATTTGGGCAACATGTTATGGGAAATAATCTCTACCAAATAGGGTTGGTCAATAGGTTTTCGTAATTTTTCGTTTAAGTGGTTTACTCTTATAACGAAATCTTTAACAGATTGGTCGGAACGCTGTTTCAAATTGTGAACTTCTTGTTCCGTACGAAAATCAAAGTCGGCAGAACCGAAGGTTTTAAAAAAAACCTGCCTAACTTCAGGATAAGATAAATGAGAACGACGTATTGACCTGTAATACTGTTGAGCAATACCAGTTAGAACTTCGTGAAAACGTTTCACGACATAAGAATCTGTTATATTATCAGCCTCCTTGTATTCATCTATGCACGCAAAAAATTCACGAACGCAAGTATTCCCATCAAACTTAATATTCCACCTTGAGAGAGAAAATTGTTTTCTGAAAAATTGTGGACTATCCTCCGATTTAATTGGGGAGGGGAGAAGTGACTGCGTTGAAGCACGAGTAGTTCTTGGTGGGGGAGGTATGGAAATAATAGGACTGCTACAACGTCGACGCGGGGTCTCATAAACAGGATTATCTTCTTCAGCCATGTTTGATCACAAAACAAACAGAAAAGAAACGACTAGAAAGTAAAAACTAGTTAAATAGTAAAATGCGCAATAACGAATCAACCGACAACTAAATCCACAATCGGTTGAGAATCAAAAGAGCAATTTGATCAAAGCAAAAAAACACTAGGTGAACAGCTGAATCTATGCACAAAGGAAATAAACGATCAATCGCAATAGGAATAGTCAAGCTGTGGACAAAATCTAGACAAACTAACAACCAATTATACGAGCTTACCTTATAACACGAAGCTTATATAAATTCACACACCTCGCTCGCACACTTTACAGAATCTAAGCTACAACTAGCTAAAGATCTGAAATGAAATTCAGGAAAAATATATCTAATGGAAAGAAATAAAAGAGTCTTATAATTTTAAAGTTTTACAAGATTTACTTTAAAGAAATGTTTACAAATCATTCAATAAATGAAAATAAATCAGCAATGTTCATCAAATGTTTCTGACGTTTATTGGAAACAATCTAGACTATGAAAATCCAAAAATGTGCGCTTCTGGAATGTTTTTCAAAGAATCTGGAATCTGAAACAGACTATAGGGATAAAACAATGATAAAAGTTTGTTCGAACAGAACAACCACACACACAGTTGAAAAAAAAATAGTTTTCGAAGTCAAATAATTTAGTAAGTTGAAAAAGTACTCACTTTTGTTCGGGCGCCATTTTGTAGCGAAATAAAAGAAGTTATCGCATAAAACACGTATCATATAATTTTGTTTTTTTTGTAAAAAATGAATCGAAATGGTAAGTATAAAAAAATATAAAAAAACAGTCAAATACAAAAATACACTAAAACATTTCGTACTGGTGAATAAAAAAATGTTAATTTTGAAGCAAAAAATAGCGAAAGAAATCGGTCACGGTTTTAAATTTGTTAGCAAAAACTACCTTTAAGAAAAGCTTCTACACCTTCAGATAGTGATTGCAATCAGTACCTAGATTTGGAAGCACCTCAAGTTACAAATAGGAAATAACCAGGAAAAACAAATTAATAATTAGTAAGAAATGCAAATTAATAACATCAACAAAATTTAAATAGCTGTTTTTAAACAAAGTGCGTGGATATCCCGGAGATCGAAGGATCGATGTTCAACTGGATCACGTTTTCTAATAGAACTCAGAACGTTGTATTGCTCACGGTTCCTAAAAAAGAATCTCTTCTATTACGGGTGGCAGACCGTAGACCGTGGATTGTATACCTTGGACCGTAGATCGTAAACTGAAGACCGAAGACGGAAGATGGAAGACGGAAGACGGAAGACGGAAGACCGATAACGTCGGCTGCGATCGGTATCTACAGCAAATAACGAAATATGAGCGACGTAATTCTCGAACAGAATTTCTAGTAAAGAAAGGAAATATTTACGTACCGGTCTTGTTTTTAAATAAATAAATCTTCTGATGTTTTTGAACTCACTTCTGGGACAAGAGACAAATTTTATTAAATACTGAAAAAAACATCAAATCCAAAAAAGGAAGAACCAAAAGCGAGAAATACATACCTTGAAATTTAATATAAAAAACTTAGTACATCGAAACTGTGTAGGTACTTTATGATTAATTTACAATAAGTATTCAATTCACTTGATTCAAGATAAAATTGTCATTTAAAATCCAAACGTTCACCAGATACTGAAAATATTTTTTGACCAATTTTCCTATGACATTTTGAAGGAATCGGAATTTAAATTCCTTTTGTTCAGAAGAAAAAATACAGTCCACAACGAAAGAGGTTAAATCAAGAACAAAGAGTTTAAAACGGATAAAACTATTATGCAGTATACACAATGCTGCATTAGGTATTAGGTTTAGGTATTAGATAATAAGAGACGCGCCAGCTCATGGCATGTATTTACACTGAATTTAATAAATATGTGATAGCGGGGGTGAGGAAGGGTCCGCTGGCCAGCCAAAACAGAATAATATAAAATAGGTACGGGCATAGTTCGCAGCGTACTCGAGTTCCAGCAGCCTAACAAGAAAAGGCGAACCTCTGCCCGATTGACTAGCCAGCTCCCGCATCAGATCCTCGCCGCCGCCGTCGCCTCCACTTGCTATCTTGTTTCCTTTACTATCTTGTTTCTTTTACGGAGTTCGGGCGATCCCGAATATTATTGGTCCTTCGCAAGCCGGATCGCTGTTCCAGACCAAAGAAGATGGTGCTGACACGAAGCAAAGATGGAGAGCAGACCAAGCGCCGGCAGGACGAGCTGGGCGTCGTCAAGCCTGCAGAAGAGAATTCAAGAGGGAACACAGCTACCACCAGCACGTCGAACACCGCTACCGACACGTCGGGCACCAGAAGCGGAACCAGTGATTCGACGGGCACCGAGGCAACGACGTCATCAGGAACCGAGGGTATCAGCGCCGCGTCCCATCAAGATAAGACCTCGCAGCGAACCCTCAAGCCTGCTGACGCCCGTTCCAGTCGCTCCGTAGCCTCACGCAAGAAACTCCTCGCGGAGCTAGAGGCGAAAGAGCGTCTGGCCGAGCTGAAGCTGAAACAAGCGAAGATTCAAGCAGAAACAGAAATGCAACAGTTACGTATTCAACGGTTGCAAGCAGAAGCAGATGCCTCTGACGAAGAAGAAGAAGAAGAAGAAGAAGAAATAGAAGATGACTTGGCCTCCGTACGCATCAGTACGTGGCTCCAAGAACCCAACGCGGACCAGACACACTCAGCAAGCAAAGAAGTCAGGAAAAATAAAGAAGAAGACGTCGAATCTAAGAAGAAAAAAGAAGATACGCCTGTGACCAGCCAGCCACTGATAGACGTGTCCACCTTGGCCGCCGCACTCTCACAAGCGGTACGAAGCACGAGGGAACCGCCTAAGTACATACAAGAGCTTCCACTTTACAATGGGGCTAGCGCCGAATGGCTTGGTTTCAAGGCTGCATTTGAGGAGACGTTCATGTACTTCACACGCAACGAGAATATAGCGCGGATACGTCGGAGTCCACGTGGAACTGCAAAAGAAGCTGTCGGTTGCCTATTACTAAGTCAACCCGACCCAAGAGCGATCGTAGAAGCTCTAGAAAGAAGATTTGGGAGACCAGAAGCACTCATTCACGTCGAAATGGAGAAGCTGAAGTCACTGAGCAAGGTCACTGACAACCCCCGAGACCTGTGCATCTTCGCTGGGCGAATAGCGAACATAGTCGGCACCATCGAAGCACTGAAGAAACCTCAATACCTACACAGTCCTGAGATGGCGCGAACAGTTATTGAGAAGCTCACTCCTATCCTGAAGAACAAGTGGTACAATTATGCAGCTACGAAGAGAGAAGATGCCCCAGAACTAAAGAAAATGTCCACATTTCTAAACGAAGAAGCGGACAAGTGCGGCGCCTACGCCCTACCCGAGTCAGTTGCTGATGAAAACTGGGGGAGGGACAGAAGACAGAAGAAGGTGGAGCGCACATTCGCTATGCCTATGGGGAAGAAGATGACATCAGACGACCTGTGCCCGCAATGCAAGCAAGAACACAAGCTCACCGACTGCAAACACTTCATCGCTCTCGACACGAATACAAGATGGGAGGTAGCCAAGAAGAGCAACATCTGCTACCGCTGTCTCCGAAGTCGCCATCGAAGATTCCTCTGCAGGGCGCCGCCGTGTGGAAGACATGGGTGCACAATGAAGCATCACAAGCTGCTGCATCACGAAAAGGAACCAAGCAGCTCCAGTGACGACTCCGAGAAGAGAGAGACAGCCGCGCCAGCAGTAGAAGTCACATCAGCAGCGCAACCAGGTGGCCATAGACGCGCGTTCTTGAAAATAGCGCCCGTAATACTGAAAGGGCCGCACTCCAGCATTGAAACCTACGCGCTGCTGGATGAAGGAAGCACAGTCACGCTGCTGGACGCCTCGATAGCAGACGTCATTGGGGCTGATGGACCCGGCAGCACCATGTGGATCCAAGGAGTCGGCAATGAGATGAAGCACGACAACAGCAAGGTCGTCGGTCTCAGCATCAGGGGAAAGTACGCAGACGAAGAGTACGAGATAGAAGCCGCGCGTACTGTCAACCGACTTAGCTTAACGCCAGAAACAGTGGAAGATCGCCACATTGAAGATTGCGAACATCTGATCGACATTAGAGATCAGATAACATATGAACGAGCCTCGCCTAAGTTGTTAATCGGACAAGACAACTGGCATCTCATCGTGTCAAGAAAGCTCCGCACCGGTCGTCGTAACCAACCAGTCGCCTCACTCACACAACTCGGCTGGGTTCTTCATGGCTGCCATAGCTCACTCACAGCTAAGGTAGCGTTCTGCGGCAGACTTCAACAAAAAGAAGAGGAACGATCATTAGAAGATTTGGTTAAGAATCACTTCAAGCTCGAGTCACTATGCATCGAACCAAGAAGACCCAGAGAAGATCCTGACCAGAAGGCCCTCCAGATCCTCGAAGAAACCAGCAGAAGACTACCAGAAGGGCGATTTGAAACCGGCTTGCTGTGGAAAGAGAAGGAGCTCGCAATACCTAACAACTATCAAGAAGCTGAACGACGTCTTCATTCACTAGAGAAGAGATTAGACAAGGATGAAGACTTAAAAAAGAAGTATGAAGAGAGAATAGATAACCTATTCCAGTCAGGCTATGCAGAGAAGGCGCCAACACCAGCACCAGCAGGGAAGACCTGGTACCTGCCCCACTTTCCCGTCATCAACCCAGCGAAGCCCCACAAGCCGCCTCGCCTGGTCCATGACGCATCAGCAAGAGCAGCCGGCATGTCCCTCAATGACATGTTACATTCGGGGCCAGACCTACTCCAGTCACTCCCAGGTGTCATCATGAGGTTCAGGCAGCACGCATACGCCGTCAGCGGAGACATCAAAGAAATGTTCATGCAAATAAAGATAAGAAAAGAAGACAGAGATGCCCTACGATTCCTGTGGAGGGGCAAACGGCGGGAGGGCGCGCCAGAGGAATACAGAATGACCTCAGTCATCTTTGGAGCCACCTCGTCACCATGTACCGCACTGTTCATCAAGGACAAGGATGCAAGAGACTTTGCCACTGAATATCCAGACGCAGCAGCCGCCATCCAGAAGAATCACTACATGGATGATTATCTCCATAGCTTCCGTGACATCGAACAAGCACGCAAGATCACCAGAGAAGTTGATGGCATCCACAAGAAGGCAGGCTTCGTGCTGAACGGGTGGACATCGAACAACATGAAAATCATCGAAGGGCTGGGGCCCATCGAAGACACCACCACCGTGAACCTGGGAGGCAAAGAAGAGAAGACATTAGGTTTAATCTGGCATGTCAGAGAAGACTGCATCGGGTTCAACACAGGCACCATGAAGATCCCATCAGAACTAGAAGAGAACAAGCGCGTTCCCACCAAGAGAGAAGCGCTGAGTATCATCATGGCGCTATTCGACCCACTGGGGTTGATTTCACCCGTGACCACCCCAGCAAAGAGAATATTCCAAGACACATGGCGTTACAAGACCGACTGGGACGACCCACTACCAGTAGAGCTGATCGACAGATGGAACAAGTGGATTACGTCACTCGACATCATCAAACAGCTGAGAATACCTAGATGTTACGATTATCAACAGATCGTATCAAGTCAGTTACATACCTTCGTCGACGCGAGTGAAGAAGCGTACGCCGCTGCAGTGTACTGGAGAACGGAGCGCATAGATGGCAGCGTGCACGTATCGCTGGCAGCCGCCAAGAGCAGAGTCACGCCACTGAAACCCGTCTCCATGCCCAGATTAGAACTGCAGGCAGCCCTATTAGGTGCGCGACTCGCACAGACCGTCGTGGAAGAGCATGATTTCACACCTACGAGCAAAACCTACTGGAGTGACTCCCGCACTGCACTGGTATGGATCAGGTCAGAGCCCCGCGACTACAAATCCTTCGTGGCTCACCGTCTGGCCGAAATAGAAGAAACCACCAAGAAAGACGAGTGGAGATGGCTTCCATCCAGAGACAACGTGGCCGACGACGCGACCAGAGACACGCCGGACACCTTCAGCGCCACCCATCGATGGTTCCACGGACCTTCATTCTTGAAGTCACCAGAGTCCCAGTGGCCCCGAGAAGAGAGCGTGGTGAAGTACGATACGGGAGAAGAAAGAGAAAAATGTAACTCATGTCAACAACACAACGGCTGCGACAGAGTTTGCCTACCGGAAATCGAACGATTTTCTAAGTGGCTACGACTGATAAGAGCAACGGCACGAGTCCTACAGTTCACTAACCTGTGTAAACCGAACAAGAATACAGTCACCGCTACACGAAAACGTACGAAGAAAACCGAAGCAAAAGATCCCGACTGGCGAACTACGCGAGCTAAGAAAACTCAATCCACGCAAGAAAATAAGGAAATACCTAACTCTACACGTCGCTATATAGAAATACCTACTTCATACCTACTTCAAGCGGAACATATGTGGATTCGAGCCAGCCAGCGAGAGAGCTACAGCGCCGAGATCGACCGAATAAAGAAGAAAAGCGCGCCAAATAGTTACGATCGCTTAAGTCACATCAGCGTGTACCTCGACGCGGCAGGCACAGTACGTTTGCGAGGAAGAGTAACCGCAGCGCATGAGATAAGTGAAGATACGTCCAACCCACCTATATTAGACGGTAAACAAAAGTACACTAAGTTGTACATAGCTTATGTACATGAAAGACTACATCATGGCGGCGTGGAAATGGTCGTAAATGAGTTACGACAACGATTGTGGATATCGAAGATACGACCAGCTGTACGAGATGTGATAAAAAGTTGCCTACAATGCCGCATACGAAAGGTGAAGCCAGCTTGCCCATCAACAGGCGACCTACCACCAGCCCGTCTCGCCCATCATACTCGTCCCTTCACATTCACGGGACTTGATTATTTCGGCCCCATAGAAGTCACGGTCGCGCGCCACCGAGAGAAGAGGTATGGCGCTCTCTTCACATGTATGACGTCACGAGCGATACACATAGAAGTCGTACATTCGTTGAGCGCTGACTCGGCAATATCGGCGCTAAGAAGATTTATGGCGAGAAGAGGCTGCCCCAAAGAGTTGTGGAGCGACAACGCTACGTGCTTCAAAGCGGCAGACAAGGAGCTCGGCGAGGCAGCGCTGGAAGCTCTTCAGCATGAGACGACGTGCCATCACATCGTGTGGAAGTACATCCCCCCGTCGGCCCCATTCATGGGAGGCACATGGGAGCGCATGGTGCGGTCGGTGAAAGAAGCCCTGAAGATCACCCTGAACGAGCGGTACCCGAGTGATGAGACGCTGGTGACCCTACTGACAGAGGTTGAGAACACAGTAAACTCTCGACCTCTCACCCACGTCTCAGTCGACCCATCAGAACCTGAGGCCCTGACACCGAACCACATACTCATCGGACCCAACTCCCACGTACCAGTGCCAGGTCACTTCGAGGGCAAGGACGTGACAGCCCGCCAGCAATGGAAGAGAGCACAAGTCCTTGCGGACGTCTTCTGGCGAAGATGGGTCAAGGAGTACCTGCCCCTACTGCAACACCGGCGGGAGCCCACCAGCACAGGAGTCCAGCCCAAGGTCGGAGACCTCGTCATCATCTGCGACAGCAACCTGCCGCGCAACATCTGGCCCCGCGGACGAGTAAGCCAGCTGTATCCAGGCGCCGACGGAGAAGTACGAGTAGTGGACGTCACCACCAGCAGCGGCCACGTTCTGCGCCGCCCCACCAGGAAGATCGTCGTGCTACCAACGGAGTCGCAGCGTGGCGACGGCGGGAGAATGTGCACGACGCCCTGAGGTCAACTCACACCTAGGCTCAAGTAGTGAGGACCGCAACTGACCGCAAGCTACCGAGCGTCAAATAGCATAACGCGATTCCTACGAGTTTATTGTAAAATAGTTGTTGTAAAATGTTCTTATTCAATGTGTGAAGATTATGTCTAATAAGAATTGTTAATTAGTAATTAGAATAATGTATTGGAGTATGTCTTATTAGAATAATCGTGTAGTATGCAAAATAAATCACTTAGAACCCCAAATTACTAAGTAAACAATGTTTTTAGGAAACTGTCTAATTAGAAATAAGTTTATAAAAGATAACAGTTATGTAAATAGGTAGGTTATGTAATTAAATGATGATTACCACCTGTTTTTTTCTCACCTTATCTCTGCGACGCCCGCAATAGCAATAAACAGGCCTGCGGCGGTGCCGTACGGTTTTATAGTGGTGAGGCGGGGGGAGAGGCCATTTAAATATGCGCGCCGCTTTATCCTCACGCCATAGCGTAATGGGACGTCGCAGAGGTAAGAACTATATGTCATTAGTTAGGTATTAGGTTTAGGTATTAGATAATAAGAGACGCGCCAGCTCATGGCATGTATTTACACTGAATTTAATAAATATGTGATAGCGGGGGTGAGGAAGGGTCCGCTGGCCAGCCAAAACAGAATAATATAAAATAGGTACGGGCATAGTTCGCAGCGTACTCGAGTTCCAGCAGCCTAACAAGAAAAGGCGAACCTCTGCCCGATTGACTAGCCAGCTCCCGCATCAGATCCTCGCCGCCGCCGTCGCCTCCACTTGCTATCTTGTTTCCTTTACTATCTTGTTTCTTTTACGGAGTTCGGGCGATCCCGAATACTTTGTAATTTTATTCTATAGAGAAATTTTTTTTCGCATCGTGTATTCCTTACGTTCCGTAAACCAAAATATCAAATCCTTATTACGGGTCCTTTACGAGAAAAAAAAAATCTCAAAATGGCCTTATTATTCGCTAATCCACTTAACAAAAAATCTTGCCCAAAAACCACCATTTTCCTTTATGTTACAAATATAAATAAATACATAAATCCCTTTCATGAATCGACTTCTTTCGTGATTTTTTACTTTCTCTAGTAATGAAATACGGTTCGTAATGTATCTGCGAAGGGATATTAGGATATAGTACTTAATTGCAATTTGGTCTGGCGCCTACCATTATCTTTGCGTAGATATCAAGTGCTTAGGAAGTTAAAACTTAAGGGATTGGATTTCTGTTTTCCTGTCAAGAAACTTAGATATGTATTAAATTAAACTACAGTATACTATTTCATTGTACATATTACGTTTTAGTTTGTAGTTTTCATTTTATGTTATTTTTGGTGTACAATTAGGTATAATAAATAAATATCCAACATGAACACATTCAGCCTTACTTTTATTTTATGAACAAGGCTGTCAGTAGACAGATTAAGTTCAAATGAAACGATCAATTTTTATTTGGCACAAAACATGCATAATCCCAATTCCCACTAACTACTCAGTGACGAATTAAAAACATCATCAATTATTTTTACAACAACCATCAAAATAAGCATTAGACTCCTCCCTGACAGTAATATTTTAATTTCAAATGGAACAATAAACCTAATTTATGAGACCTAGTGATAGATTACTCGCCTAACCACAGCCTCCAACCAGACAACTCTAACGACATTGACCATCTGAAGCAGAAATCTCTTTTACTACCAGTTCTAGAATATCATCAATCAAGTAAGATTAATCCCTCAGGATATCAATAAACAAAAACCTTTATTATGCCCGCAAAAAGTCTTACAATGTCCGTTTACAATCAGCTATCGGCCTTGACTTATTTTACGCATTAAAACACAAGTACAGAAGTTCCAATTCGCATTAAAAAAAACCTTATTACTATGGGTTCAGTCTTAGCTATAGTTATTGGGTGATCTGATTGTTGTCAACATTCAACCAAAATAAGTTCAATGCTGGAGGAACGGTCACTCCGGGGGGGGGGGGGGGGGGGGAGAAAGTATCACTACGTAGGTTACCCCAGTCTTCTCATCATCATTATTCCTTTCATACCAGAATAAACTACTTTTTCCTGCAATGCTTCCCTCATTCAGGTGTTCCACGCAACAATGATGATATCGTCAACCTAAAGCGATTTGGAATGGCTCTGGTTTTTTTGCAACCATTTAAATTTAAATGATGGGTATCCAGCAGCAAGTTTATATGTATTGCGACAATGGTTTTTCTTCCTCTGCAGCGTACCTTCTGCTTCTATCTACAAACTATTGTACGTCGTGTGACCAGCCAAACAAGACAAATGTTCGCCTGTCGAGATCGCCGCATCGATACGGGATGTCCTATCCCCATTACAAGATGTTAGAAGTTTTGTAGATAAGCCTTTGTTATTTATATGGTGTTTGGGCTGTTGTAAGTAGCTGATTAAAGGTTTTGTCTTCTGGTTTATTAGTCACTAGGAGTAACACGGATAGGTTTTAGTCAGTAAGAGTCTGACAATCCCTTCTGCTGCCCAGAGCGGGAGGAGTCATTTGATGATTTACCATCGTTTAAAAAAATATATATTCGGGGCTCGCTACCGCCAGCTTGTCAAGGTTGCGAAATTTGTTCAAAAGAGTCATCGCGGCCCTGGAATGCAATACGAATGGGTTTAAGTCAATAACGATGTCGCCATCGAGTTTGACCGTCTCGAAGATGGTGATATTATCTGATCACGTTTGCGGTATAAACTTGGCCAGAGATTGCACAAGGCAGATAGTTTTCAAAAATAATGCTGGCCTTTCCCAGCAGTGGGACACAAATTGAGCAAGGCGATTAATTCATAGCGAACACGGTGAGATGATGCTCATTTTTGCGGAGCATACATAGCAAAAATTTCACTGTGTTAAGCGATCTCTAAAAGGTTTACTGGTTTTAGAGGTTTTATGGTAGAATACCATAATAAATTTTCACTTACAACCAAGTAACAGAAAATTCAAAAGCATAGCTATATTGTATCAACCAAAATTTCTCAATAAAATCGTGCATCTAAAATCTTAATTCAGCC
Organism: Lacanobia oleracea; assembly: GCA_950371165.1. Taxonomy (NCBI): domain Eukaryota; kingdom Metazoa; phylum Arthropoda; class Insecta; order Lepidoptera; family Noctuidae; genus Lacanobia; species Lacanobia oleracea. The sequence goes on along the minus strand of OX493390.1, from coordinate 3,187,649 downwards.
CCTAGTCTTCCGATCTCACCCGAAGTCATCCCGTGATTAGAGGCACGTGATTGATGAGGGCATCACGAATCGCGACGAATGGATGATCGATCGATCGAACGGCATCTGCGACCCTACGTACCTCATCGTCGCTAGCTTCCATTAAACTTCATTTGGACTTGTTGATTTTTTGGCAAATGTTTAGTAATTGAATTGAAGTTTGACCTAATTTCATTTTTGACGTGATAACGTCAAAATTTTTATAAATCTATACTAATATATAAAGCTGAAGAGTTTGTTTGTTTGTGTGTTTGTTTGTTTACTTGAACGCACTAATCTCAGGAAGTACTGGTTCGATTTGAAAAATTCTTTCATTGTTAGATAGGCCATTTATTGCGAAAGGCTATAGGCTATATATCATCACGCTAACACCAATAGAAGCGGAACAGTAATGAAAATTGTGACGCAAACGAAGTTGCGCAGGTCAACAAGTCAACTTACAAATTATTAAACAAATGAACACCGGTGCACGTACAAAAAAGTGTCACGTTCCAAGAACAAAAGATAGAGAGGCATGACCGGCCTCAGTGTTCGGCATATTTGTTAAGAATTATTCAATTGTTTTCTTATGACGTTATCACGTAAAATTATCGTCCGTTAACCGATTTTGCAGACAACCAATTTTTTTTTAAGTTGACAACTTTCTTGGGATAAAGCACGAACCTAGGGTATGATCCAAAAAGAGAGATCTGTAACGGTGCTCACTGGTAGGTGAAAATGTGCTATGGATGATGATGAAGGTCAAATGGAAATCCAACATACATCACTAGCATACTATCCATTGTAAATTCGTTCGAAAGAGTCACCCTGACCCTGGAACACAAAGTGCACGTGATGGGATAAGGATATCATTGCAAAAGGGGATTTTTAAGAATAAATGAAAATAGTCCGTCACTCATACATTACCTACCACAAAATATTTTAACGTTGACGAAACAAAATAAGACGATACATTGCGTTGAAAACTCACTTAACGTCTCGCGAAAGTACACTTTCTATTAAAACTCACGACGTCATAGCCCTCGCCCTTGAACTTTCTATCTAATTTTCTTATAATCTTCTCGAATCTCTATAATTTTATCGAATCGAAATGAAGTAAAAAATAACTTTAATTTCGGAAGTCGAAGCCGAAATTATAGTTATTTTTTACTTTGTAGTGTTTTGTTTTCGGAAGTCGGTTTTATTTCTTTGTTCAAAAGTTTTTTTTTATTTTTAGTGGAACTCAGGTACCACTAAAAAGTGAAACCACAAACACTGCTGGACATATGCCTCCTCAAAAGGGAGGTTGCCATAATTTCCACACTTGGCAGGGGGGTTGGCTAACGCAACACCATTTTACTGCAATTTTAGTTTAAGACCGTTTAGATAACGCTGCTGCCCATTCTCGGGTGAGTCCCTTATGGTATTAGTCTTTTACGGCACCATACGACAACGGCCGACACTATACGGCATAAATTTTTATTCTTACTGACGGACTAAATACAGTTATCATTTTCCCATCTAGTAGAATACCCTTACGTGAGCTATTCCTTGATTCCTTCTCGCTCACACAGTAATTAATGGCTCTAATAAGCTCATCACAATCAATACTAAGCATTCAACGGTGACTATAATTGTATTTGGCAACTCAATACATATATTTGGATAAACGGTTTAATTAAGTCCTAATCATGACGTCATTATTTCGTGGGGGGTTTCACATCACACATCAGACATCACACACAATGTATTGAAATGTATTATTTGTGTTCTAGTTTTAATATTATTAATGGCAAGGGTATTTGCAATGGGTTTCTGAAAACGGAAGGCGACGCCTAGGAAAATCAAAAAACAGTGACGAGATAAATTGGACGCGTACCATGACCGCTGTTTCGAGACGGTGCGGGGCATAAAACATTTGAAAAGACTAGCGGAGGTTTATGCCCAACAGTGGGACAGCAATGACTAGTGAAACAAAAAAAAACCGGTTTCTCCGGATTTTCATCGGCGAGGCCGGCCGGCGAGGAGTATTACGCTTATTATTCGATTGCACTTTTAGATCAGTGCCATCTCTTGTCCGATAGTGGAACTAATGTAATTTTTGTTGACGATGTCTTGAAAAGTGTGCCATTTAGAGTTATCGTTTTATTACTCCTGTAATTTTTACATTAACTTGTATCACTATAGAATAATACCAGCTTTTTCTCTATGCAAACTTCGGAGAAAAAGGGGGAGAATGGTAATTTTTTTGTAAAAAGTCGAAAACCGTGTGGCCTAAAAAAACGAAAAATGTTTTGAGAATGTGCAAATAGCGCTATTTTATATGATACCCCACATTCCCTAGTAGCTCCCATTCGATTTTTAAGACAAATAAAAATACATTTTTATTTCTTTCTTATTTGCAATATAATGTAGTTGAGCAAAGGCCATCTAAAATTATTCCAAATTTCAAATTGATAGCTTTAGAAGTTCTTGAGATATCCAGCTGTGATAGACGGACAGACTTAGTCACACCATAAGGGTCTCCTTTTTACCATTTTGGTACGGAACCCTAAAAATCAAAGCTATGGGTATGAATATTCGGAGGTCTATGGCTACTTCTATTATCATTCAGTTATGTTCTCAGACAGCATAGGAAGAGGTTTAGGTAAATTATTAAGTAACAACCTGAGTTATCCTATACAAAATTACTGTATGCCAAGTTCATCATACAAGCATATTATGGCGTCATTAAGAAACAATAATTTTAGTTCTAATACCAATATTACAGTGTTTATAGGGAATAGTTTAAATGTAAAAAAAGCAGATATCACGGACAATCTAACTGAGATGTTAAAGTTAAATTGTAATAAAATTATATTGTGTGCATTTCCTTATTTTGAACAATTGTCAAGTAGACAAAATAATTATATTCATAGTTTAAATAAACACATGCACTTTTTAGTAAGTCACTATAGTGACAAGTTTATGTTTTTTGACACAAACATTTTTGTGGAAAATTTAAAATCGACTAGGGATACAGTGTATTTGCCAATTAGTTTTAGACACACAATAGCAAGGCTATTAGCTTATTTTATTAACTCAGACATAAGTAGTATGTCGCAGTCTTGTATAATTAAATCCACAATGTTTAGTAATTTTACTAAGAATCAGGTGGAGAGCCTTAGTAACGGTAGCTCTAGTGCTACAAATACTTATAAAAATTGTACGGAGTTTCCATGTATCTCTATGGATACTCATTTAAACTAGTACATAAGACAACAGAGGATACCAGCGACAGAATAGTTATGCCTACCATTAACAAGGTATCTTCTTGCTCTTTAGTAAATAGTTGTCAAAAAGGGAGTCAGCAGCATGCCTTGAAATTATTTCATCAAAATATTCAAGGTGTCTCTTCCAAATTATTAGAAATTGAAATGTTTTTAGAAAAAACAATGTTTGACATTGTATGTTTTAGTGAGCACTGGTTGAGGGATTACCAGATGCTAATTAGTTATGAAAATTATAATGTTGGCAGTTGTTTTAACCGCAAATCTATGTTACGTGGTGGTTCCCTCATCTTATTAAAAAAAAACTTAAAATTTAAGCAACGTAATGACATCGTTAACTTATCAGTGGAACATTGCATCGAACTGTCCTGTGTTGAGCTAGATAAGCATATCATAGTGTGCGTGTACAGACCCCCAAACCCTCAAAACTTTACTTTATTTGAGTCAACAATGGAAGATATCCTTGCGAAACTTGCAGCAGGTAACAAGCCCGCGATTATTTGTGGGGATTTTAATATTAATATTTTAGAAATTAATTCAAATAGCAGCAGATTTATAAGCCTTTTTAAATCGTTTAATTTGTCTAATGTGTTTACAGAACCGACTAGGGTAACACCAACTTCTACAACCTGTATCGATAATGTATTCTGCGATTGTGAATATTTAGATAAAGCCATAGTTAATTACCTTCCCTCTGATCATAGTGGTCAATTGGTAACATTTCAGTTTAAAGCAGCCTTGGAAAAAATTCATATACAATATAGGCCAATTACAACTGGCAAACTAGCTAAATTCAATGGTACCTTACAAAATAAGTTAAATTTTCTGGGCCATAACATTGAAGATGCTAATAAATTTTATGATAATTTCTTGTCAGTGGGGTTTAAAGGAATTCAATGCAACTTTTGAAAAGAAGTCTAAGGATACTTTCCCTAAGTATGTATTTAGTGACTGGGCGACTAAAGACATTAGGATAAGTAGGGAAAGACTATATGAGCTATATGGCCTTAAGCCTGTCATAAACACTGATTCTTTTAATAAGTTTGTAAACAAATATTCTAAAGTGTTCAGAAATACTTGCAAGGTTGCTAAAGCCCTATATATTAGCAACAAGATCAAATCGTCAGAAAATAAAATAAAGACAGTTTGGAAAGTTATTAATAATGAAACTAATAGAAATAAAGAACGAAACACTGATTATTTACTGGAGACTACACATGGTGCCAAAAGCTCTAATTTAGAAGTAGCTCAAGAATTTGTAAATTTTTTCACCAATATACCAACTAAAACTACGGAATATTTAAATTCTTCACCTGAGGTCTCATATAATTTATTAAAAGCTAACGTTCCAGGTTGTACGGTTGAATTCCAGTTCAAACATATCAACCCTGTGACAGTCATAAAAGCTTTCCGGCAAATCAAAATCAAATTGACCGAAGACATATGGGGAATATCTATTCAAGTGTGCACGTCCATAATTGAAACTATAGCACCATACTTGGCTTTAATATTTAATTTATGTGTGGACCAAGGAGTCTTTCCGGATATAATGAAATATAGTAAGGTTATACCACTATTTAAATCGGGCGACAGCAAAGACACCAATAATTATAGACCTGTATCTGTTTTGCCAGTTTTTAGCAAAGTGTTTGAAAAAGTAATGCTCAATCAGATGCTCAATCATTTTAACATCAATAAAATTTTACACGATCAACAGTATGGTTTTACCAGGGGTCGTTGTACGACTGACGCTGGTGCCACGTTGTTAAAACACATATACTCAGCGTGGGAAGAGGCACAAGATGCCATAGGAATCTTTTGTGTCCTCTCCAAGGCATTTGATTGTGTAAATCACGAAACCTTGCTCCTAAAGCTAGGACATTACGGACTAGGTAAACTTGCACTCAGTCTAATAAAATCTTACTTAAATGATAGACAGCAGCAAGTTCAAATAAATGGTGTCAATTCACGGGGTTTAAAAGTCAAAATGGGGGTACCACAAGGCTCTATTTTGGGTCCTTTCCTCTTTCTAGTATATATTAATGATCTACCCCATCTTTTAAAAAATCACCCTCATATGGTATTATTTGCTGACGATACGTCCTTAATTTTTAAGATAGATAGACGTTCCATAAATCTTGACGACGTAAATAACGCCCTACAGCAGGTCCAAAATTGGTTTACTGCTAATAATTTAGTATTAAATGGGAAAAAAACTAAATGCATCAGATTTGCCTTACCGAACGTTAAAAGAAATAATTGCGACATAGTATTGAACAAGGAGAAACTTGAATTCGTCGAAAACACGGTTTTCCTGGGGATTACGCTTGACTCAAGGCTACAATGGGGTCCTCATTTAACATCTCTTGCGGGACGGCTAAGTTCAGCAGCATACGCTGTCAGAAAAATCCGTCAATTTACCGATATAGATACCGCGAGGCTGGTCTATTTTAGTTACTTTCATAGTATCATGTCTTACGGTATCTTATTATGGGGACGTGCTGCAGACATCGAGTCTATATTTATCCTGCAGAAAAGAGCCATCAGAGCCATTTACAATCTCCGTCGGCGTGATTCCCTAAGAGAACTGTTTAAGGATATCAACATCATGACGGTACCTTGTCAATACATTTACGAAAATATTATGTATGTTCGGAAAAATCTTCATCTCTTTAGCAAGATTAGTGACAGGCATAATTTTAGTACTAGAAATAGGAACAAATTAGATCAACCCCGATTCAGATTGGCCAAAGTACACACTTCTTTTATGGGGTACTGTGTTAAATTTTATAATAAAATACCAGTTGATATTCTCGAACTGAATGAGAGAAAATTTAAAGCATGCATAAAACGCACACTATGTAGACAAGCGTATTATAAACTGGAAGATTATATCCTCGATAAAAACGCTTGGCTAAATGCTGGTCCTGCTCCACAGTCACAGCTGCTTAGGTCCACTTTTTAGGTTTTTATGTTTTTATATTTGGAAGAGATGCTCGCTCCTTTTAGAGGTTCTTACATTATTTCGTTTATTTATTCTTATATACATACAAATTATATTATTATATTAATTACTTATTTATTCTTTTTGATGTAAGAACTTAATCGTTCTCTTTATTAATTTATTTTTCATTATTTGGTCATTGACAACCATAGTTTTGTGTAAAGTAGAAGCATATTTTTCAAATTTTGTAAATGTGAGTACCATGAAACCATTTACATTTTATGTGAGTAGTTATAGTTTTACTTGTTGGACATGAACGAGCATGGTGGTTGAGAGCATGTCATGCTCACTCAAGTGTCTCGCTGTTGGCGGCGCGTGGGTTTGATCATTCGGTTCCCTTCGAAATTGTTGAGCTGAAGGGTGCCGATACACGCGTCATGTTTGTGAACAGGCGCCGTCGGTTGAGACTAGTCATCTCTTAACTGCCATTGGCTTATTTTAATCTTTATATTTAAAATTCTTATAATAAGCCCTTTTTATTCCTTTGCATTGTCCTCACATGCAGAAGCAACAAGTATATGTAACTTGGAATTTTGTAAAACAGAACATGATTTAAAAGAGTGTCCGTGGAGTTTCTTGCACGTTCTTCTCCATAGAGATCTACGCTTTGGAACGTGCAAATAGCTTCCATGTTTTTGACTGACCGACCTTGACGTTTCAAAAGTGCCTGTGAATGGTTTATTTGAAATAAAATGCTTTGAATTTTGAATTTGAATTTGAATTTGACTTCAGCTACTTCTGTTGGCTTGATAAGTGATATAGAGATTTTTAGGGTTCCGTACCCGAAAGGTAACCGACGGCACCCTATTACTAAGCCTCCGCTGTGTCTCTGTCCGTCCGTTTATCCAGCTGTATCTCGAGAACCAATATAGGTGGACAATTTAAATTTCCACAGATTATGTATTTCTATTACCACTATAACAACAAATAATAAAAATTAATTAACACACAAGCGAGTGGGTGCCTACCAGACCTCCACAATCCATTAACTGGGTAACACGGTACTCCTTGGCAAGACTGGTGTCAGATATATTGGCTTCTGACTATCCGTAACGATTGCCGAAGATTTACAAATGACAGCCGGGACCAACGGCTTAGTATAAAATAAATATCTACATATATTAAGGTAGGACAAAGTCTTCATGTAGAATTTTATATCTGAATGTATTTTTTTTACTCAGACATGTGGTAAATAAACTATTTAAGTGCCTGTAGTTAACACACAAAAAAATTTAAACGGCTGGTTGACACTTTCCGTAACCCAAGAGCTGGCTTTTACTTTGGGCAGAGATTAAGCGTTGCCATTCAACGTGGCAATACCGCCAGTCTCTTGGGCACATTACCAGCTGACAGCGTTGAGGATGAATTGTTTTGATGCTATATTTTAGTTTATTGTTAGTTTAGTTTATTTGTAAATTTTAGTTATTATAATTGTCAATTTATTACTTGATTAAAGTACTCACCATATAACATCACAGATTTAATGGTCAAATGATTTCAACGGCTGATTATATCCGATCTGCCTATTCATGTGTTATAATTAAGCCCCATTGTGTGATTAATTATTAAATTAACTTCGGCAGTAGATCACAATATTATTATAATTCAACATTATACAAAAAACAAACAAACATTTATTTCAGAGTTTGTAAACTGCCTTCCCTCAACTCCATCATTGTAGAGCCAATTTTTTCTTGGCCGTTTTTGTTTTTAGGGTACCGTATCTCAAAAAGAAAAAACGGAATCCTTATAGAATCACTTTGTTGTCCATTCGTCTGTCTGTCAAGACTGTTTATCTCGGGATCAAATTGGCTACTTAGGTCTATGACCTCATGCAGCTGTGAAAAAATCAAACATCTAAGTTAACGTAATTAACAGATACGGTCGTTTATGCCGCTAAAAACGTATATTTCCACACTCTCAAAGGAATCAAAATGTATAGGGTATTTCCTGTTGACCTAGAACTATGAAATTTGGCGAGTAATACCGTCTTATATTTACACGATTATACTATTATTATAGCTAGCCTTAATGTCCCACTGTTTTCAAATGCATTCCTCCACTCCTTTCATTGTTCCCGACTTAGTGCCTCATGCCGCCAATTCCTAAGGAAGACATCCAAATTGTACCGCCATTTCCTTCGTGTTCTGCTGCAGCCTGTCTCGCAATTCCAGGGCAACCAATTTTGGCAGCGGAATTTGTTCGAAAGAGTCACTGCACCTCTGGAACGCAAAGGGCATTAGGAGGAACTCGGATGGGTTTTTAGGCAGTAAGAGTCTGACTCTCCCTCCTGCTTCACCTAAAGCGAGAGACTCCTCCCGCGGATTGATGATTACTAATCCTAAAAAAAAGATGTCAACCTATTTTGTGGTTTGTGGATTGTGGGCCCACCGCTGGATGCGGCAGACTTGACCAGCCCAATTCCATTTAAGCCACGTCAACGATCTGAGTTTTGGATCGAATTAATTCAACACCAAGTATACTGCGCTCTATGGCACGTCGTTCGATTCGATTGGTCCTTGTATTTTATTAACCGACTTTCAAAAAAGGAGGAGGTTCTCAATTAATTTGAAAAAGACACCGACCGAGGGTATCTTTTTCAAATTAATTTATCGATATAAGAAATTGAATTCACGTTTATTGTGAGCCGACTTCAAAAACGAATTCAATTTTATTTTACTGTGTTTTAAAAAATAGACAAATTACCATATCTGTATAAACTTTTCATGTAAAATGCACAAAATATTAGTTTCCTTTTTGCGAAGGCAAATAAAAGTTCGTGAACAAAATTTTCGTAAAACAAATTTACTTGCAAAAGTTATTATTGGCTTACAAAATTCAGTGTTGAACATTAGTCAGCCGACATGATAATATATTTGTTTTTAAATAAGCCTGTTAGTTGTTAAACCGTCTACTAGATACACGGAGTGAATTTTTAAAGTATGCTTAGATGTCAAAATCCGAAACTATGAGGAATATCGAAAGGCACTTTAAGCTCAATTTTGATGAAAAGTAAAACTGCAGTATTGTTTTTTTTAAATTTATTTAACAATTTATGTACACACATTTTATACGAAGATGAGGAGCTCGTGGCTAAATAATAACAGCCGCACGGGTCGATCTTCAAGGTTAAGCAACGCTTGCCAAGGTTGGTCTGTGGATGGGTGACCATCTTAACATAGCGAGTTTCCTCCGTGCCTCGGAAAGCACGTTAAGCCGTTGGTCCCGGCTGTCATTTTTGGATCTTTGGCAGTCGTTACGGATAGTCAGAAGCCAGTAAATCTGACTCCAGTCTTGCTATGAAGTACCGTGTTACCCAGTTACTGGGTTGTGGAGGTCTGGTAGGCAGCCGCTCCGCGTAAAATACTGGTATTCAGCTAAATCCGGTTTGACTGGAAGCCGACCCCAATATAGTTGGGAAAAGGCTAGGCAGATGATTTAATACGAAGATAAGAAGAAAGAAACAGAAAAATAGGCACAAATGTGATGCTTATTTCTATAGAAATCTCTTCCAGCATACCTGAGAAAGGAGAGTAGAGTAAAAAGAGATGTAGACATAGTGTGTAACAGTAAGAAGCTATAATGAAAACTATACATATTAAATATAACATACAATACATAAATCTATATATATAAAACAAAGACGGGTTTGTTACAACACTTATAACTCGAGATCGGCTAGACCAATTTTCATGGTTTTTGGTTCGTTGGATTTGTCCCCGCCCCGAATAGCAGAATACATCTTAAAAATAATGAAAACTCGACGAAAACATAATTATAAAAGATGAATCATTTTCCCTTAATGTTACTTTGTTTCGTACCTGTCAAGCATTTGTTGTCCATCCTGTCAAATACTATAAGTAATGGTTGACATGCGTTCAGAAATAATGACAAATGATTAACATTTACGCGTGCGTTCAGATATTTATTAGTAGTCTATGTTCTAAACTATTGTATTTCTGAAATCAATTTCTAAGATTTATTTTATAGGTTATCGAAAACGAAAATGATTTTTTTTATGTTGTCTATGATTTTTCTAAGATTAATAATTACAAAGGTTAAAAAGTGCACTATCCAAAGTAATAGTCTATGATCTAAACTAATGTATAGCCTGACCAGAAATATAATAAACCTGTAGGGTAGGTAGGGTAGGTAGGGTAGGTAGGGTAGGTAGGGTAGGTAGGGTAGGTAGGGTAGGTAGGGTAGGTAGGGTAGGTAGGGTAGGTAGGGTAGGTAGGGTAGGTAGGGTAGGTAGGGTAGGTAGGGTAGGTAGGGTAGGTAGGGTAGGTAGGGTAGGTAGGGTAGGTAGGGTAGGTAGGGTAGGTAGGGTAGGTAGGGTAGGTAGGGTAGGTAGGGTAGGTAGGGTAGGTAGGGTAGGTAGGGTAGGTAGGGTAGGTAGGGTAGGTAGGGTAGGTAGGGTAGGTAGGGTAGGTAGGGTAGGTAGGGTAGGTAGGGTAGGTAGGGTAGGTAGGGTAGGTAGGGTAGGTAGGGTAGGTAGGGTAGGTAGGGTAGGTAGGGTAGGTAGGGTAGGTAGGGTAGGTAGGGTAGGTAGGGTAGGTAGGGTAGGTAGGGTAGGTAGGGTAGGTAGGGTAGGTAGGGTAGGTAGGGTAGGTAGGGTAGGTAGGGTAGGTAGGGTAGGTAGGGTAGGTAGGGTAGGTAGGGTAGGTAGGGTAGGTAGGGTAGGTAGGGTAGGTAGGGTAGGTAGGGTAGGTAGGGTAGGTAGGGTAGGTAGGGTAGGTAGGGTAGGTAGGGTAGGTAGGGTAGGTAGGGTAGGTAGGGTAGTTAGGGAGGTAAGGAGATAGGTAGGTAGGGTAGCCAGTTGACGGGAGCGAAGCCGCGCGGGTCAGCTAGTAACATACTAATACTTACTTTATGATATTAAAATATAAATAATAATACATACCTATTTGCAACTATGACGAGAAGGAAAGATAGTGTTCTTTCACTCTTCTTTTAATCGATGTTCCTTGCCGAGATTCGTACCGATTCATTTTGAAAATAAAACACACCCTGTGTTATGACAGCATCAGTGAAAGTATTGCTAATAGGGACAAAATTTTGGGAAGTAATGACAAACTACAGGAAAGTGCCCATTTTTTATGATTTCGGCATAAGAGAGAGACTGAGACAAAAAGTAAAGCACTATCCTTTTTCACAACGGAATCTGATGGCATTGACACTTCGTAGTACAATAGCATATATTTTCATTAAGCCTCCCGTAAATTCATTATGAGGCTTTAAAATCCATTTGCATTTGTCCTAGTACACTTTGATTGCGATATAACAACAACTATTCCATTTGAATACTTAAATTATTAATGGCTGAATTAGTTACCGACATGTTTGGTTAAATAATAGTCGTTGAGGTTTTGATTGGTTTCCGATTAGAGGGTGTTAATTTAAAATAGCTGTTACAATCTGGTTTTAGTGAATTTGGGATGAAGGTGTAGCGGCATATTGCCGTATGGTGTTCCGTATGGTGCCGTAAAAGAGTAATACCATCCCATCACTTCCCGTGGGTGTCGTAAGAGGCGACTAAGGGACTCGCAAGAGAATGGGCAGCAGCGTCCTCTGTAAAACGCAACACCATACCTACACTGCGATCGCCAACCCACCCAGCCAAGCGTGGCGATTATGGCAAACCTCTCCCCCAAATATGGATGCCTATGTCTAGCTGTGGACGTCTTTCGGCTGAAATGAGCGTGTGTACAGCTTATTGTACATATTACCTTAATAAAGTGCCTGGGTCCCCGGTAACCCAGGAATCGCATCTTTAGGTCCGAGCACTTCAAGTCAAGCCCCGTTAAACATTTTTAAAGGAATGAGACACATACCGAATATGATGAAGTAGAAAAGATGGATGTATTGTGTGAGGAGCGATATGAAAAAAATGGGAGTTAGTGATAGCGTGACGGCTGATAGGATAGAATGGAAGAAAAAAACATGTTGCGCCGACCCCAAGTAACATGGTAAAAGGGCAGGAAGATGATGATGAGACATATAATGAATATCCCTGAATTCACTATGAGGGATACCCAAGAACTATCCTCGGCTGAAGTTTTTTTTTATTTGTAATGGGTTTGCTCTTGACTCTAGTCTATGTCAGAGATGACAGAAGCAAAGTCTACGATGGAGCGAGCCTACCCAGAAGGAGCCTGTTCACTCTAACTTTGAAGAGATTAGGGTTGTAAGCTTTCGGAAACACAGACGTAGGCGGCGAGTTCCACTCCTTTGCTGTGCGCATTATAAAAGACGTTTGAAAACGCTTAGTGCGAATTGGTGGAATAGCCACAAGGTATGGATGGTAAGATGCAGTGCGTCTGGATTTCCGATGGTAGAAGGGGGCCGGTGGGATGAGGTCGTGGAGTTCTTGGGCACACTCACCGAAGTACAATCTGTAGAAGACCGACAAGCAGGCAACCTTACGGCGATGAGCCAAGCTATAAAAACAAAGATATTGAACTATGGGTGTGGCTGGTGAAGAGGATTGGTTTCCTACAGCTTTGAAAGTTTTTTGGCCCATGCTTGACCAATTTTATTGAATAACTACATTTTATTCATCTAGAAAAGGCTTTCCCAACTATATTGGGGTCGGCTTCTAGTCAAACCAGTTTCAACTGAATAACGTAGCCACCTACTGGGTACAAAATGTTTAAAGGTTACCACCCAACTAACATTTTGGTGTCAGTTACAGGCTTTTTTATGACTTTAAGTAATATAACAGGGTTATAATTATCTCAGTTATTACTAAAGACGATATAGAGGAGTTAACAAACAAGTTTTAGACCCAATCGCAGCACTATAGCGTTAATGGATGATGTAATATAGCTTTGAGAGTTATAATGGCGCTAGTAGCAGCAAGTATACTTAATACGTTATAGCTTTAACCTTTTTGTGACACCCAAGTCTTTATAAAAGTGTTCGCCGACACCTCTTAACACTTATTGTTGTATAGTTATTGCAATGAACTCTTTTATACCACTTAAGGTGCTATATTGACTATTATTGCAGTCATAAGCTATAAAATAGAGTTTATCGAGAGTTTAGTAACACGAGAAACTAAAGGTGTCAAACAACTCCTCTATCTAGGTTTAACCTGTAATAAAGGGTTTAACTAAAGCTTATTGTGTTAGGCAGTCCTCTTTTACAGACGTTCTAAAGGTATTGGTGTCAAACGACGCAAGTATGGGTCGTTATTAACACTAACCTCACTTTTGTAAAGTCGCCATTGTTTTGGTAACCTAACAATTAATATTATTTCGAGTTATTCAACATTTGACAACAATAAACAAAATTTCTTACATTATTTGAAGCATTCCATGAATGCCACTTAATTTTACATACCACTGCTCAAGAAGCAGGAATGAATAGTAATGTTTAGCTTGAGGTACCTATTTTGTTATCATAATTTTTCTTTTAAATCTTTAATAAATCCTAGGCGCGTTAAAATTGAGATGAGAAACATGGTATACATTTACTGTGAAATCATAAGGGCAGTCATTTTTCACTTCACATACTTAAATAACATAATATTCCATAATATTATTCTGCTGTGTTGAATAATGGATGACATAACACTTCCATTACGAACAGATTTAATTTTAGTAAGGTTACAGGCTTTTTTATCTTGACGAGCGCTTTTTACCACCTGTAGTGCTCACTATCGCGGTAATACCGATTAAAGTAGTAGCTGACGATGAATAAGCGCTCTTGTGGAGCTTTAAGATCTTTTTGACACCTTACTATAGGATTTATAGCACCTGTAGCGTCTACCAACTCTATTTTACAACGGTAATACAGATCAAAGTAGTAGCTGACGATGAATAAGCGCTCTTGTGCAGCTTTAATATCTTTGTGACACCGTACTATAGGCTTTCTATAACTTTTACCTGTAAAACTGTGGGCCTCTTTCGTGGTTATAAGTGAGTTAGAGCATGCTCTAACTCAGTTGCACAGGTATGCGTTAACACTTTTATACTCAAATGGAACTGATATACGAGTCTTATATAGGTTTTTTTAACGCTTTGGTGCTAGTTGGGCATCGACTCGAAAAGAAAAAGCTGAATAACAGTTTTTGACTGGTATCAGATTTTCTGGTTTCTAAAAATCTGTAAAAACTGCCAAAGATCTATAAATGATTATCGGAACCAACAGTTTAACGTTTTAACTTTAAAATTGACCCTGGGTGTTAAGCCAAGCCAAGCAAGCCAGCAAGCCTGGTCCTTCATGAAGCATTGGACGAAGCTACATGTACGGGTAGTACGGGCCTCTCTTTTAGTATTTTATTTAAATTTAATGTATTGTGTAATTTAAATTTAATGTGTGATGGATGATTATGATTGTAATTTATTTTAAACTAATATTATAAATGCGAAAGTAACTCTGTATGTCTGTCGCGTTTTCACGCCAAAACTAAACCGATTTAAATGAAATTTGGTACACAGATAGTGTAAAGCCTGAGAAAGGACATAGACTACTTTTTAACCCGGGAGTATATTCCCCGCGGGCGAAGCCGCTGGCTGATGCTAGTCTGAAAAAAAAAAAGGAATTTACTTTAATTGAAAAGGTATGTATTACAGCAATATTATACCTACAATACAATAATATACAATTATATGTATTACAGCAATAATATACCTTGTAACTGAAACGCATAATTTACCCAAATTTTACGTCATATAAAAATTATGACTATACGTGGACACTAGCAGTAAAGCTAAGCAGTAAAGTTGATATCGATGAATATTCAAGAAGGTAGTAACTTTGTTGACTCTAAGGTCATACATAGTTCGTGAATATTTTTCTTTTACTACAAGCTCAAAAGGTCTGACGTCAAACGTTGAATAAATTGAGAACCGACTCTTTGTGTACTAATGGAAAACATAAAATCATTTATTTAGCACAAACTTAAAAACACACAACACGTTGACAGAATAACATAACAAATAGGTGGAAAAATTAAATAAAAAAGTTCAAAAACTCCCGACAAAAATAAATTTAAAAAGTTTAAAAATAATACGTATTGATACATTTAATTTAATAAAGGTAATCAGGTCAATATAATCATATTCTCGCAATGTCATTAAAGTAACAAAATACCAAATTTCGCATCGATCAGACCCGTGAAAGCTGATTAAATGCTTTCATAAACTAGAAAAGAGCTGATGATCTTTAAACGGCTCTACCGATTTTGATAAAACTTGTCTAAGAACCATCGCTAGAAAACCTACTTTCAAATAAAAAAAAACCGCATCCAAATCGGTTCACCCGTTTAATAGCTACGGTGCCATAGACAGATACACAGACAGACACAAAGACAGACACACAAACAGACACACAGACAGAAACACAGACAGATACACAGACAGACACACATAGTGGTAAAACTTATAACAAAACGCTGGCTCACTCTGCAAGAGAGAAAGCAAATTTATTTGCAACTCTCTTTGCAGGCAATTCGCGTCTGGACGCTGGCTGCAAACAACCACCAACTTTACTTCGTTGTGACTCTTCGATGCCGGAGATCGCAGTTCATAATAAAGAGGTTTTGTAGAGTATTGTGCAGTTTAGACGTGAATTACGCCAGTGGACCTGACGGCATTCCAGCAAGACTGTTGAGGCAATGTGCACCTGAATTGTCTCCTGTGTTGACACGCCTGTACCGTCTCTCTCTTGTAAAAAGAACGGTGCCGAGATCATGGAAGCTTGCGAATGTGCAACCGGTGCACAAAAAGACAGACCGTGCTGACCCTGCGTATTACCGTCCGATCGCCATTACCTCCATCCTATGCAAGGTTATGGAAAGGGTTCTGAACAGTAAGCTGCTGACCTACCTTGAAGACAACGATCTCCTCAGTGACCGTCAATATGGCTTTCGCCGGGGACGGTCAATTGGCGATCTTCTTGTGTATGTCACGCACTGACCGACCAGTGGACGGACACGGTCGAGGTCGTGAGTTCGATCCCTGCAAAGTTCTGTATTAAAAAATAAAATAAAATAGTTTCATTAATGTTTTTCATCTTTTCTGAGTACTATAGTGTGAAAACCAGTGTAAACTACAACTGAACATATTGTCTAAGCAAAAAAGTGACGGCGTATAAAACTAAAGACAATGACACGAAAATAGAGATAAACGAAGAAAACAAAGTGAAACAGTGAATATTAATACGAATGAACAATTAAAATCTGTTAATCAACATTTAAAAGTGGACGAACAAACCCAAATAAGTAAACAAGTGCTATTTTCTAAAAGCCAGTGAACAAAGAAACTGCAAAAAATTCCATGCATGAATCATAGTTAACCGCCATTTGATAATATTAAAATCTCATTTCTACATTGAGGTTCACTATTTCAACCCACCTCTTAACTGTACAATTAGCTCCGGCATTAACGTGGCTACACTTGGGAACGGCGTGGTTCGAGTTCGATCCCCGCGATTCGCCAACTCTTTTTGAAAGTTGTTTGGTGTTATTTCTAACTATGTTTTCAGAAATAAATCACAATTTAACTTTACGACGACGTAAACAGTTGTTTAGATCTAAGTCTATAGATTCATTGAGTAATGAGAATGACTCTTCGTTGGACAAAACAAATTCGGACATACATTCAGTCAAAAAAGTATCGGGAATGGATAATTTGTTTATGGTTCCAAATTCAAATTTTTGTTTTTTTGTAGTTGTTAGATTGGCACAACTGTTTTCCATTTTGGCGCGGAGTTTGAGTTGCATCTGTTATTTATATTAAATACAGTGCTGGTTTTAGTAATGTCATATATAGTGTGTATTGCGAATTTCATAATGGACAAAAATATCGAACAAAGAGTTTGTCTTAAATTTTGCATCGCCAATGGAATTTCGTGTTCGGAGTCACTGAAAATGTTACACAAGGCTTACGGTGAATCGACTTTATCAAAAACTCGTGCTTATGAGTGGTTCAAAGCGTTCAAAAGCGGTCGAGATGTGATGGAAGATTTGCCTCGCTCTGGTAGGCCGTCAACGTCTGCAACTGAAGTTAACATCGCAAAAATGAAGGAAATAGTGACTGAAAATCCCCATTCAACTCTGAGAGAGATAGCCGCCGAACTTTCTGTATCTCACGAGTCGATCCGTACCATTTTAACTAATCATTTGGGTATGAAACATGTTGCTGCTCGGTTAGTCCCAAAAGATCTGAATTTTCTCCAAAAACTCAATCGCATGAAAGTCGCTGAGGACATGCTAGAACGAGTCAGTTCGGACCCAACATTCATGAAACGCATTGTTACTGGTGACGAGACGTGGTTTTACGAGTTTGACATGCAAACTAGTCAACAAGCTTCGGAGTGGCGCCTTCCAACTGAACCGAAACCGAAAAAACCACGCCAAAGTCGATCAAAAGTCAAAGTCATGTTGACTGTTTTCTTTGACTATCGCGGTTTTGTGCACTCTGAATTCTTACCGGAAGGTCTAACGGTAATAAAGAATATTATTTGAGCGTTATGCGGCGTTTAAGAGAGCAAATTCGACGAAAAAGGCCAGATTTGTGGAAAGAAAATTCTTGGATTTTGCACCACGACAATGCGCCTTCGCACAAGGCTATCATTGTGAACGAATTTTTAACCAAACACTCAACAAATACCATCCAGCAACCACCATATTCACCAGATATGGCTCCTGCTGACTTTTTTCTTTTTCCTAAACTCAAATTACCACTTCGTGGCACCCGTTTTCAATCGATAGAAGACATAAAGGAGAATTCGCGGCGAGAACTGAACTCAATTCCGGAAGCAGCGTATAAAAAATGTTTTGATGAATGGATTATTCGTTGGCGCAAGTGTATCGTTTTTAAAGGAGCATACTTTGAAGGTGATAAAATAAATTTGGATGAATAACAGACATTTTGTGTATTATTGATCTTTTCCCGGTACTTTCTTGACAGAGTAGTAAATACAAGAAGTCTTGATCTATCAACGGGGGGTATAAGCAAAAATGAATTGGAAGAAATGAAGGTTGAAATATCACAGTTAAAAGAACAGTTTGAATTAACACAAAATGAATTGGACAAGGTGATATGTGAAAACAACGAACTAAAAGAAACAGTATTACGACAGCAAGTTTATATTAATACATTGAAGGATATTTGTACCAGTCCTTTAAAGTCGCAAAGACAGAAGTTACTGTCCGTACGGAAAAAAAATAGACGTTCTTTTACAGACAATCTACGTGTGG
The DNA here is from genome assembly GCA_950371165.1 of Lacanobia oleracea. Taxonomy (NCBI): domain Eukaryota; kingdom Metazoa; phylum Arthropoda; class Insecta; order Lepidoptera; family Noctuidae; genus Lacanobia; species Lacanobia oleracea. The sequence continues at coordinate 3,169,150 of OX493390.1, read as the reverse complement.
CATCCTTAGGTCAAGAATACTCATCCAGCCACAATGAAAAAGACCGCGTTGAGAGCTCAAACATATTATTAGAGCCTGATCACTTTGATGAATCTCCTATTAAGATAGACCATAAGAGAAAATCAGAAACCTTAGTATCTGATGTACAGGAAAACCCTACTGTCTCTGTACCAAGATACAAGGATAAGCAAACACAGACGGAGACATCGGAATCTACCGAATATAGCAATTATGTCGAGCAAGAAATTAATCAAAACAAGAAAACAACACAAGCTCAAAAAGTAACAACAAAAGACGGTAGGAGGAAAAGGAAACTATGCATTCTCAGTAACTGCAATCATAGCGGTACCCTAGAAATTTTAGAAAACACCTTTGCACGACATTTCGAGTTCTGTCATTACCTGTCTCGTAATAGTAGTATAAAAGACATTATGTCAAATATAGTTAATAAGATACAGCATTATAGCTTGGATGACTACTGTATCGTTATGATTGGTGAGCAAGATTTTAAAGGTACCGGCGAATCCATTGAACTGGTCAAGTTAATTAGAGAAACTCTCAAAAATATTACCTATACCAATGTTATTATATGTTGCCCTACATATGTGCAAGGGGCTCTGACACACAATTATAAAGTAGAAATGTTTAATAGATTAATTTACATGGACATAGAAAATCATAAATATGCTTATTTTTTTGACAGTAATCGTGACCTATCCGATGAAACATTCTCATATAATACGGGTAAAGTGAACAAACTCGGTCTAAGACGCATTTATGTCAATATTTTCCGCCGCCTACTCGTTGATATTGAGACCTATCCAACAGAATATGACTGTAATGTAAGTTGTAATTCTCCAAAATCGCTAGATGAAACCCAAAAAACTCTTTTTCGCCCCGTTATGTAAAAAAGTTATCGATAGTGATGGCAGTTCTGGGAGAAAACAAAAATTTATACTATTACACCAAAATATAGCTGGGATCTTAAATAAAATTGATTTATTAGAAATCACTATTTCCGACTTAGAAAATCAGATTGGCCATTTAGATTTAATTTGTCTAAGTGAAACTTTCATAAAATCAGGGCATGAAAGTAATCTAGCACTTACACATTTTAACTTAGCTGCTAGTTACTCAAGACACGGGAAAAAACGTGGTGGAACATGCGTTTTGGTAAGAAAAGGTCTAATTTTTTGTCCGTTACCAATAACTAATAAACTGGCCAGTGAATTTTGTTTCGAATGCTGTGGCGTAGAAATACTGAGCCATAATCTAATTATAGTCTGTATTTATAGAATTCTGGATTCTGATCTGTTCATATTTTTTAAGAATCTTGAAGTATTGTTACGCAATATAACCCGCAAAGTTAAAAAAAAATATTATTTTGTGCGGAGATTGGAATATAGACATATTAAAAGACAACAAATATTCAAAAGAACTAATATCCATACTGAACAATTTTAATATTTCACCACATGTTAGAATGCCTACTAGGAAAAATACTAGCATAGACCAAATAGCCAGTAATGTTCCCGCACTTGATTTGAAATGCAGTACGCATAATTTAGCTCTCTCCGATCACGATACTGGTCAATCGTTAACTTTTTACCTTGAAGAGACTAATAACAAATCAAAACCTGTAAAATTCTGGTATGAAAAGAAGAGGGATTATAATAAGGACAACATAACAAAAATTTTAAATTGTTTGGCAGCCTTAAGTTTTACTGAAATTTACAAAGAGACAGATTGCAATAAGGCTTTCAATACATTCCACGACTTATTTATGCTGTTTTATAAACTGTGTTTTCCTGAAATCCTCTTTAAAAAGAGTAATAAACCCATAAAAAACAAATGGTTAAGTAAGGGTTTAAAAATATCATGCATCAAAAAGAGAGCTTTATATTACGAATATCAACATGATGCCATTAGTAAAAGTTATCACAAAAAGAAGTACCTGAATTACACTAGGATCTTAAAAAAATGCATATCAAAATCACAACAGATAAACAACAACAATTATTTAAATAATTCTAAAAACAAATGTAAAGCGACATCGTCAATCATAAAAAATTATGTGAACAAACTTAATAATAACAACTATATAAATGAATTAATAATCTATGATAAAAAAATTAACAATCCTAATGACATATGTAACCAATTTAACAATTATTTCATTGAGCTGACACAAAAAGCCAACAATTATAACCATGACAAAAACAACATTGACATTGACAACAATATAAATACTTTATTTCTGACTCCAGTGAATGAAATTGACATTGTTAAAATAATTAATTCATTAAATAATACAAAATCTACCGGATATGACGAAGTAACCACTAAAATAATTAAATTAAGCGCGAAAATTGTAGCATCCCCACTTACCTACCTAATAAACCTCTCTTTTGAAGAAGGTGTTTTCCCATCTATACTAAAAGAGTCTATAATTAAACCACTTTTCAAAAAGGGCAACTGTACTGATATGGGAAATTATAGACCCATTACACTGATCCCAATCTTTGTGAAAGTTTTTGAGAAAGCAATGCATGAAAAAATAAATAGCTTTGTAACTAAATACAATTTAATTGTGGAGAGCCAGTTTGGTTTTAGGAAGAACAGTTCAACGACTCTAGCCTGTTTTTCTCTAGTGAGACTAATTACCGAAGCTCTTAATAAAAAAATGTCAACTTTATCGGTTTTCTTAGATATGAGCAAAGCATTCGATTTTGTATCACACGAACGACTACTCTACAAGCTAGAGAAATATGGTATAAGAGGCAAAGCGTATGATTGGCTTAAAAGCTATTTATCTAATCGCCAACAGAGAACTGTTATTTCTAGGATAGAAAATAATACCAGAACAACATATTGCTCAGAACTAAAAATCAATAGCTCTGGAGTCCCGCAAGGAAGTGTACTGGGTCCGCCATTATTTATATTATATATTAATGACCTCAAAAAATGTTTAAAATATGATTGTATTCAATTTGCTGACGATACTACTTTGACGATTAAATGCAAAACTGACATAGAAAATGATACAAACAATGAACTAATTAAAGTGATAAAATGGCTGGGGGACAATAATCTTCATGTTAATATTGAAAAAACCAAAATAGTTCAATTTCAAACATGTAACTTGTCAGTAATACCAACACCAATTAGGCATAATAATGCAATTCTGCAACCAGGACCAACAGCTTTATTTTTAGGTATTGTAATTGACAACAAATTGAACTGGAAGGAACATGTGGAAAGAGTATGCAGTAAGATTGATAAGTTTATATATGCTCTTCGTAAGTTAAGACTAGTGTCCAGTAAAGAAACAGTTCTAAATGCTTATCATGGGTATGTTTCATCCGTATTGCGTTACGGCCTAGTGATATGGGGTAATTCAGTGGATGTGGAAAGAGCATTCAAAGTGCAAAAAAAATGTATCAGAGCCATGAGTGGAGTGGAATATCTTGACCATTGCAGGCCATTATTTAAGGAATTAAAAATTCTTCCGCTCCCATGTCTGTATATTTTTGAAGTTTGTTTATTTGTAAAAAAACACCCTCATCTATTTTTATTGAATGAGCAAGTCTCCGAAAGACTTAACAAAAAAAATGCCGGAAAATTATTAGTACCCGCTCAGAGGTTGCAGTTATACAGTAGAAATGCCAGTTGTATGACTATTAAAATTTATAATAAATTACCACCTGGCCTGAGAATGTTACCAATTAGTAAGTTTAAGTGTAAAATATTTGCTTGGCTCTTGGACATGTGTTTTTATTCCGTGAATGAATTTTTAAATCATAATTTTTGATGAGATTTTTATTAATGACATTAGCACTTTGAAATTATTATGAATTCGTTGACAATATAATTTGATTTTTTTACACTTTGATTTGACATTTTAATTTTGACACTGTAATTTTTATACTGACATTGAAATCTTTATTTTGACATTATGATTTTCTATTTTATAATGTTGTTTAGTTTTGTTTTAGATTTGCATGGAATATTTCTGATACATTTAATATTTCTACACCAGCAATGGTAGTGTGTGTGAAACGATGTTAATGTGTATGTAAGATCTCAATGTACCACATACTGAGAAATAAATAAATACTTTACTTTACTTTACTTTACTGCTGGGGCGAAGCCATTGAGAGACACGGCGAAGCACTTGCCGTGTCGCTTGATATCTCGACGGCTTTTGACAGGGTCTGGCACGCAGGTCTACTCAGCAAGCTTCCAGCTTATGGCATCCCAGCTGGTTTTTGCTGCTGGATATCAGACTTCCTGAGTGAACGGTCGATCCGAGTGGTCGTTGACGGCTGCTCCTCTGACCTCATGGCTATAGATGCCGGAGTTCCTCAAGGGTCTGTTCTCTCTGCAACTCTTTTCCTGCTGCACATAAATGACCTACTTCAGCCTGGTCTTGTTGGGTACGCAGATGACAGTACGGTTTCAGAGAGATACTTGTCCAACGCAACAACCAGTGGGGTTGAAGTTTGTTCCTTGAGAGAGGCCATGGTAGAGCGGACAAATTTGACCTTAAGCGTTGTCTCCCAGTGGGGTGATGACAATCTGGTCACTTTTAACGCCACCAAAACACAGGCGTGTCTTTTCACCGCAAAAAGGAGTCGTTTTGACCTAGCTCTTACTTTTCGGGGTGCATCTGTTCCTGTGACTGATTGGCTTGAGGTCCTAGGCATGGAGTTGACATCCAGTCTCAACTTCGGCGCAACCATCGAGTACAAAGCCCAAACTGCGGCCAAAAAGCTGGGCATCCTAAATACCCTATTTAGGATGCCCAGCTTTTTGGCCGCAGAAGCGATACTTTAGGCCTGGACAGCTTTTAACCCTTTACAAAGCACAAGTCCGATCCTGCATGGAGTATTGTAGCCTCCTTTGGGATGGCTCAGCTAAGTATCAGCTTGCCGCGCTTGACTCGGTTGATCGCAGAGCTAAGAGGCTCATCGGCGACGTAAAAATGGTGGATGCCAAGCTACATAGCTCGGCTCATCGCCGTAAGGTTGAATGCTTGTCGGTCTTCTACAGATTGTACTTCGGTGAGTGTGCCCAAGAACTCCACAACCTCATCCCACCGGCCCCCTTCTACCATCGGACATCCAGACGCACTGCATCTTACCATCCCTACCTTGTGGCTATTCCACCAATTCGCACTAAGCGTTTTCAAACGTCTTTTATAATGCGCATAGCAAAGGAATGGAACTCTCTGCCTGCGTCTGTGTTTCCAAAAGCTTACAACTCTAATCTCTTCAAAGTTAGAGTGAACAGGCTCCTTCTGGGTAGGCTCGCTCCATCGTAGACTTTGTCTCTGTCATCTCTAACATAGACTAGAGTCAAGAGCAAACCCATGGCAAATAAAAAAAAACTTATATTTAAAAATAAAATAGAAACAATAAAATCATTCTGTTTTTAATGCGCGACCACTCGCGCTATGAGCATTTTGCTCACAGTAAATTTAAAACACGCACTATTTTGTCAAAATTATGCGTACGTACATCGTTCATTCGGTAGCTGAGTTTTGTTTCGTCCCCCACCCCTGCATGCAGTTCAGTTCTTGCCAGTGTGCGCCAGTCGCTCGGATGAGTTGTTTTGTTGCGCCGTTGGTGGTAACCAAGCGGCGTTTTGCTCATCGCGCGGATATCGAAGTAAATATATTATATTTTTTATATTAGGTCTTTTCCTATGAAATTACCGTTCTGCAGTACTGGCCATTTCAAATCAAAATAATTTTTGTTTGGCTAAGAATTCTAATTTCAAATTAATTTTATTTTAAAAACATGTTTTTTTTTCCAAAATTAGTCATTTGTTTATTGATTAGTGTTACATTTTCATCGCATTTCAATCTTTTTCGTCATCATGGATACGTTAAAAATTCGAGTAATTATGGAATATGAATACCGTCGTGGCAGCAACGCGGCACAAGCGGCACGCAACATCAACGACGTTTACGGAGCTAACACTACAAACCAACGCACCACCTGTTATTGGTTTGCTCGCTTCCGTACTGGAAATTTCGACCTGAAAAATGAACCTCGCGGTCGTCCGAAGACTTTGGTCGACAATGACGAATTAAAGGCGATTGTGGAAGCTAATGATACACAATCTACGGCTGAATTAGCAGCAGCTTTCGACGTTAGCGTCAAAACAATATTGGTCCATTTGCGTCAAATTGGCAAGGTAAAAAAGCTTGACAAATGGGTGCCCCACGAACTCAATGATCGCCAGCGCGAAGTACGCGTCGAGACGTGCCTTGCACTGCTCAACAGACACACAAATAAAGAAATTTTGAACCGCATTGTTACCTGCGATGAAAAATGGATTCTGTTTGATAACCGCAAGTGCTCAGCAAGTTGGTTGGATCCTGGTTCAGCACCTAAACAATGCCCTAAACGAAAACTTACCCCTAGAAAAGTGATGGTCACTGTTTGGTGGTCTAGCGCCGGTGTGATTCATCACAGCTTCTTACCAAACGGGGTGAGCATTACTGCAGATGTGTACTGTGAAGAACTGAACACAATGATGGAGAAGCTGGCACATCTCCAACCAGCATTGGTCAATCGCTCGTCTCCGCTGCTCCTGCACGACAACGCGCGACCTCATACTGCACAGCAGACGGTCTCCAAGTTGCAAGAACTGGGGTTGGAAGCTCTTCGTCATCCGCCCTACTCACCAGACCTTGCGCCTACAGACTACTACTTTTTCCAGAATTTGGATAACTTCTTGGCGGGAAAAAAATTCAATACCCGAGAGGCAGTACAAAATGCCTTTGAAGAATTTGTTGCCTCCCTATACAAATAAAAAATACATAAAAAAAAATCGTTTAAATTTTTTCATACAAAACGGCAATTTCATAGGTGAAGACCATATAATACTACTTTTTACTCATGATTTTTTTTTTTTCATCTTAGCGACAGTTTTACTGCTACTTTTAGGCAATATTATGATGTTTCATTAACGAAATAGTAATCTAATATGTACTCGTGTCGTGATCGAAGGGACGAACGCGTGTTGGCATGGCGGAACATTTGGAGAACATTGAGGACCCGTCTTTTAGAGCCGATGATATTGAAAGCGATCGAGGCAGTGAACACAGCCATCATTCCACCAACACCGAACAATTACATAGGGTGACACAACTAATTAAAATAAAGAAGATTAATATTGTTAACTTTTGAATATTTATTTTCGAGAATAAATATAATGTGTATTTTATTTAATAAAAAAATATTAAACTTGCATTTATTTAATGACATTCATAAACGTGAGCAAAATGCTCTACACGCGAGTGCTCGTGTAATTTCTAGAGGCGCGAGTGCTGGTGGGTTAAAACATCAATTCAAACGATTCTCGTATATATTATTCCAATTTCGAAAGTATTAAAACAGCTCACAGTGCTCGATCTTCAAGGCAAGGCTTGCCTATAACACCCGTATTCACAAACGTTACTATGAGGTCTCACAGTGCGCGCGAGCGCACACGGCTCCTAAAACTTATTCATAGATAATACTTGAGTGACGGCTAGCACAATACGTCCCTTAGAATAAACGCACAGCTATGGTAGCCTGCTAGCTGTCTTAAGCAACGCATAGCTAGTGTCTCTCGATTCTCTATGGTTTATTATGTATTACGAGAAATATTTTATATTTCAATAGCGTTTTTTTAATGGATTATAGTAGTAAAGAAGAATTGGATAATTGTATCAATGAGAGAAGCACAATAAATACCAGAAAAGTGATACGGGAATTCCAAAATCCTTTTGATTATTACAGTTTGGATGAATTTAGACGACGCAGGTTTTCCAAAGATGTGGTACTTTTTATACTCTTGCCACTGATAAATAAAGACCTAGAAATGAACGTCAAGCAGCGAAGTTAACTACGCAACACAAACGAACCAATCACAGAGCTCTATTCAACGCTGTGCGTTTGCTTAGTCAAGGGTCGTTTGAATATTGTTTATGAATTGAAAGGCTTGCCATATTATGCAACACAGTGAGAAATGCCTTACTTCACATAGCGTTCTACTTTACTGAGAAAAGTATTGTTTGTGAATACGGGTGTAAGTGATCATTAGTAGTTGCTGGGGAGTTTGTTGCTACACTTCTTTCCAAATACTAGGAATTGGTGACGGGAGGACGTTTTGGGTGACTGCCGTTACATAAAAGACGTTCAAAAAGTGCTGGTTCTCAACCTAATCTAAAAAAAAGACTTGGTTTTGTTTTCCATTACGTACCGGGACTGAAAGCACATGAAGTCGTTAGTTGTCATATATAGATCTTCGAAAGTGGTTACAGTAGTCAGAAGCTAGAAAGTCAGCTATAGAGTATCATGTTACTCAGGTATTTCCTTATTTATTTAATTACTTTACTTTACACACTCAAATAAACAGAGGCAAACTTATTAACTGACATTATTTTTATTTTTTTTTATATGTCAGAGATGACAGAGACAAAGTCTACGATGGAGCGAGCCTACCCAGAAGGATTAGGTGCAAATACAGTCAATACTCAATGTTTACTAAATAACCTCACAGGGATCTGCACGCAAAATACGCGCTTAGTCGTGGAGTTGCGGAAACCAGCCTGATTTACTTACATACATACAACCTCACAGTGACAAAGTGTGTGTAAATATTACAAAAAAAAGCTGATTTCACGATACCCTCGACATGATTGTGCCTTTCCTATTTATTTCTGCATCAAGACCTGATTATAACGTGAGTGTACTTGATGAATATTAATAACTGACATGACGTGTAATGGATAGTGTCGGATTAAGACTTCTTGATGCCCTAAGCAATCCACGGCGGTGGTGCCCCCAATCCTTAAGGTACGGAAAAGTTAAGATACCTATGATAAGAACACATGCAGCAAGAACAAGCAAAGCAAGCTCAAACATTTTAGCACTCTGCGTTTAAATTAGGATTTTCTTTAACATTAGGTGTCTTTAAAATTTACATCTCGTAGTTTTTAGACCAAAATGATCATTCCTCCCTTATCTCCGAAACTACTGAGCCTCATCATTTGCCTAGCCTTATCCCAACTATATTGGGGTCGGCTTCCAGTCAAACCGGATTCAGCTGAATAACAGTATTTTACGTGAAACGGCTGCCTAGCAGACGTCCACAACCCATTAAATGGATAACACGGTATTTCTTGGCAAGACTGGAGTCAGATTTACTGACTTCTGACAATCCGTAACGCCTGCCAAAGTTCTACAAATTACAGCCGGGACCGACAGCTTAACGTGCTTTCCGAGGCACTGAGGAAACTCGTTATGTTAAGATGGTCACCCATCCACAGACCAGCCTTGGCAAGCGTTGCTTAACCTTCAAGATCGACCTGAGCGGCCGTTATTCTTTAGCCACGAGCTCCTCAACTACTGAGCCTAAAATTTTGAAAACCATGCAGTTCCTAACCTACAGATTACAGGAAAACCAATAAGTAGTCTGTGGTGCTAAAAAAAAAACATTTTAAGAAAACGAAATTGGTTCAGAACCCTTTGCGCGCGAGTCTGACTCGCACTTGGCCAGTTTTTGTAAGTGCAAGTCTCTAAGAGTGACATTTGGGTCTTGTAACTAGCACGTTTCTGACTTTTCAAAAGGTTTGCGAAATTTCGCCTCACTTGACCAAAATAAGTACCTAGGTACCTACGACCTCTAATTCCTGTAGTTTATCTGTTTATGGTGCCCCCCAGACGTGATGCCCTAAGCAATTGCTTAATATGCTAATGCTTTAATCAGGCACTGGTAATGGACTCATCTGTAAAAAAAGTTTTTTGTCCGTTTTCATTGTTGCTCTTTGAGAATTACCTCCTAGAGGAAGTTTTAATACTCGAAAAGGCTTTTTATAACTACAAATTTTTATACACTAGATATAGCCTGCTGACAGACAGAAATACGAACGGACGGACTGGCAGCGGCGGCATGGTAATAGGGTTTTTTTAATGAAAAGTGACAGAAAACATCAAAGTAAGTAGTAGGTTCAGTGAGTTCCGTTAGCAGGCAACCACTGACGAAGAATTATAATTTCTACACACAGGTTATTTTTATAAGTAGTTGATTTCTATTGTGAATCAATACACCATACTCTGCAACCGATATTTTATAAATAAACATTATTTTTGTGTACAATCAAACAAGCTATATGGTATACAGGCAGCTAACTTGAATTACTTTTTTTAAGCAATCAAGTCTTCTACATCCCACTCTAAAGCCACTATGCTTTAAATTAAAATTCTTCCACACATAAGAAGAAAATAAAAAATCAATATTGGCCATTGTGTAGTAGACAAAAGACCTATATATAATACGACTCTTATATTTAAGCCTGTTTCTACCTCGTGCAACAAAAATAAACGAATACGAATATGAGATACTTTTGCCTATGAACCAAGTCTCTTGTTCGACCGTACAATTCCCTGGAACTGTGTCATTACACTCCCCCATACGTGATTATTCTGATCACCCCAAACAAATACGTCATTAGTATTACAATATATGATTGAAATCGAAATTACAGCTGGGGCGATGACTTGGGGCTACTGACCCCCCGATAAAAGCTGGGTTGAATAGTGTTTGATTCAATGAGGCAATCCTATTGCTGCTTGATGCGTCTTGTTGCTAAGGAAAATAATTCTAGGGGTCACAAAAATAATGTACTTCCTTTGCTTTGGTATTTTTATGCACTCTCTTTTTACACAGAAAGACGGGAATACAAATTTGGTGCCCTATGGTAAATTTGTATTTCCATCTCTCTTTTACATCCTTCCAAATGTTGTTTTTAATAGATCGCTGTTTGCGATTAGGTCGTGCATTGTGCCACCCTATGTAATAATATTTTCTGTTAATTATATGGTTTGCATAATAAAGAATAATCTATTCTATTGTCACCGGCTTTTTTATTAAGCAGTTTATCATCTTAATTTACCAATTTATCAATAAATATAAAAAATTTCCTTTACTGACTAATTGAGTGGTTGAGTGACTTGTGTGAGTGACTGACAGGCAATTCACAGCCGAAAGTCATCTGCCTAGCCTTTTCCCAACTATATTGGGGTCGGCTTCCAATATAGTTGGGAAAAGGCTAGGCAGATGATGATTGGGGTCGGCTTCCAGTTAAACCGGATTTAGCTGAATACCAGTATTTTACGCGGAGCGGCTGCCTACCAGACCTCCACAACCCATTAATTGGGTAACACGGTACTTCTGGCAAGACTGGAGTCAGATTTACTGGCTTCTGACAATCCGTAACGACTGCCAAAGATCTACAAATGGCAGCCGGGACCAATGCCTTAACGTGCTTTCCGAGGCACGGAAGAAACTCGTTATGTAGATGGTCACCCATCCACAGACCAACCTTGGCAAGCGTTGCTTAACCTTGAAAATCGACCCGTGTGGCTATTATTATCTAGCCACGAGCTCCTCACAATTTACAGCCAAAACTTAGCATGTAGGTCCCCTACACTTTGTAGGGGGGTACTAAGAGAGGATTTGCCTCTGTGGATGGGTGACCATCTTAGCATAACGAGTTTCCTCCGTGCCTCGGAAAGCACGTTAAGGCATTGGTCCCGGCTGCCATTTGTAGATCTTTGGCAGTCGTTACGGATTGTCAGAAGCCAGTAAATCTGACTCCAGTCTTGCCAGAAGTACCGTGTTACCCAATTAATGGGTTGTGGAGGTCTGGTAGGCAGCCGCTCCACGTAAAACACTGGTATTCAGCTGAATCCGGTTTGACTAGAAGCCGACCCCAATATATAGTTGGGAAAAGGCTAGGCAGATGATGATGATGACCTCATTTACCTCACAATTCACAGCAGAAACTAGTCGTAAAAAGCTGAAATTTGGCATGTAGGTCCCCTACACTTTGTAGGGGGGTATTAAGAGAGGATTTGCCGATTTTTTCATGGGAACGAGAATAAACGGGATATGCGCGTACGAAGTCAACAGCTTACTGAAGCTCATTGTAGGGAGAATGGATGTGGATTGCCACTTCATGGAGCATTGGACAAAGTTACATGTACGGGTAGTGCGGACCTGATCCAATGTTTCCAATGTTGTGTGTTTGTTTGTTTTGTTTGTTTTCCTTGTTGTGTTTGTGTCTAGTGATATTTTATTTAAATTGCTATGGATGTTTATAATTGTAATAATTATGATTGTAATCTATCTGAAATAAATTGAATTGAAGTCGTGGGCGAAAGCTAGTATATTTATAAAAGCGACAGTGGCAACGGCATTTTGAGCGAACTGTATACCCAGTACTGTGGCATTGTATGCAGTTATGTACGAGGGGGTTTTAATTATTGATTAAATTGGATTTTTATTTTAATTTTCTGGGTAATTTTAATTTTATTTAAAAAATTTTATAAACCTTAATGTATTAAAATCGAATGCTGTGTATTTGTACTTAATTTAGTTACTAGAATAGTGATACTAATAAACATACGGATCACTGATGTCTGAAATAAATAATTACATTAAATTGAATAATCATGTGCCCTAGACTACCACATTGAAAGCCACTCAGCTATCCGGATGTGCATAATATATTAATAGATTTATGATTTTATGTATTGATAAATTTAATTGAACCACCAAGGAAACCTCAAACCATCGGACGTTGGGTACAGATAGCAAAATGAGAGCTAGAAAAAATTGAAGTAGTTTTTAAATCCTAAATAATATTGTAATTATTATAAATACAAAAGTTAGTTTGGCTGTTTGTTACGCTTTTGCTGAAACTGATAGGATTCAAAACAGTTTAAGACTATTTTATTAAAATGCATATTAAAGCGAGTGAAACCGCGGTTGAAAGCTGGTATTTTATATTTGGCAAGTAGCAGCCGCCCAATCGTGTGAAGACTATGTGATAATAACGCAGTATATCGAAAGCGACTTCAATAAGGCAATCAATATCTATATATACTAATATATAAAGCTGAAGAGTTTGTTTGTTTGTTTACTTGAACCTTGGGGAGCTTAGACAATTTACCAAAATTACTACGGGAACGAGAAAAAAGCGGATATGCGCGTACAAAGTCGCGGGCAAAGGCTAGTGTATTTATATAAATTATGACAGTTACGAGGGGAGACTAAAACTGTGATGCTTCATAAGTTGATAACAAGTTGTAATTAGAGACTTGTCTTGTTAATCAAAATTATTGTTATAATTACCACGTATGCATAGAACCTGTCAATTATGATTAAAATGGATACATGTTAAAGAGCTGATTATTTAAATCGATGGAAAATTTGTAGATGCATATCTCGTTTCAGCCAGTTTGAGTTCATGTTTATATTAATAGTGTTGCTATAATTTGATTATATATTAAGTGTTTTAGGTTTTTCAGTATTATGACTTTCAAACTAATTATAATTAGACATTCGCCTTAAGATTTTTAAACACAATTTCGGAAGAAGTAGATATATTTCACTGCAGCCTGACGAAGTTCACAAGAGTGGCACAGAAGTGCATTGAAAATGCTTAGATAAGTTTTATTGAATTTTATTTTTTTTATTGTATTTTAATTTAATTGATTTTGTAATTGTATTTTTTTTTTAATTTCTAATTGTATTTTTATTGTATTTTTTTAATTTTATTCTGTTTTTTTTTAATTTAATCTAATTATTTTGAATTGCATTTTTATTGGGTATTGAATTTGTAATTATCTTTTATTTTAATTGTTTTTTTATTGAATTTTAATGATATTTGTATTTTTAATCTCATTGTAAACGATTTTTTTAATTCTTTTTAAATTGTATTTTTTGTTTGTTAAAAAGCATTTGTGATAACATCGAATTGGCGATATGTAAGCTGTTAAAGTGTTATTTACATTATTTTAAATAAATAAAAAAAAAATTCTTACAATACAAGAACTTTCTGTATAGAAGCCAGATAATCGCAAAAATACTCTGAATAATAATACAATTACTAATGATCATGAAATAACAAAACCGAAGAAATAAAAACTGTAACAAATAACCACCAAAATCCTCCGAATACATCCACCAATTAATTCACCGGAACAAACTCATATTTAAGCAAAAAATATCTTGTAATAAGCATAATAATATACTTGGTCCATAATCTTTTGTAACAAATGGACAGGTACCCTAGAGCTGTCAGAACATATCAGTGGCTTGGAGGATATCATACGATTTTCCTCCTGGGCCCCTCTTATTTTCTTATTATCTGGGTTGATGATTTCGTAAGAGCCTTCAGAAGTTTTTGAGAGACTCCTTAATGAAATGTCAAGATACTGAAGACATGTAAGTGAAATTGGATCGAATTAAAGGTAAAATCAATTTGTTACTTCCATTTAATTTTTCGGGGAATAGAAGTTTCTAAAGATCTTGTTCAAGTAGGTTTTGCAAAATTGATTATTGAAATCTTATATTTTTGGGATGTAAAGCTTATTTAGATACTAGTTGACCCACGCAACTTCGTCTGCGTCACAATTTTCATTACTGCTCCGTTCCTATTGGTCTTAGCGTGATGATAGCCTATAGCCTTCCTTGATAAATGAGCTATCTAACACTGAAAGATTTTTTCAAATCGGTCCAATAGTTCCTGAGATTAGCGCATTCAGGCAAACAAACAAACAAACTCTTCAGCTTTATATATTAGTAAGAATAAGATACCACTAATTACAGGTTTCACAGTAAGTTGATATTTAATTAAAACGAAACCATACTGTTATAGACAATTTAGCTTTTGCGGACTAGAAATCTTGTCTTAGTTCTCCCTTACATTTCTCAATCAAGAAACCTACAAATTTCAGCTTTCTACAACTAGTAGTTTCGGCTGTGCATTGTCTGTCTGGGTTTTGACATTTTGATAACATGACTGTCATGATTGCCTTTGACATACAACCCCAGTAATGTGGTAAAAAGAACTGTCACCTTACGTGGTTTCTGTACCGCAATCAAATTCCTTTTTGTGTAGAAAATGTGAAGATATATAGACTACAATTTAATTTTAATGATACAGGATTTGTAGAGCTGCGATGCGTAATTTCAGAGTTATCGTAGTTTTAGTGAACGCGGGGAAATCGCACGATTTCGGCCGGGCGCGTTGCAGCAAAATAATTATATACTGATTAAATTACTTAAATTATAACGCACTATATTACTGGCGCAACATGACTTCCTTGCGTCAATTATAAAAATGCCAAAAGAAAACGTATCTTTTTTTTTTTAATATTTCCGTTCCTTTTTCAGACCGTACAAAGCTTTGCCCCGTAATGATTGGCTACTCTGGTTCCGCGCCGGCAGTTCAACTTGCAATGTATCTGTCCATCAAAATATTGCCAATATTCATGTTACATCACGTTGCTATCCGTATTTTGATTAATATTTGTGATTGGCTATGATTTGTTGAATATCATTTGGATTTTATATTTATTTGGACTTTGTTACGTACATTATTCAAGATACAAGATACAAGCTAGATACTAGATCATTGGTTACAAAACTTACAAAAAAGCATTGGTTGGCCTAATTCCTGAACCTAGATACCTAGATTTCAAACTAAAGCGCCAATTACACGATGCGAGTTACTTACCTCGAACATACGATTCTCGACGAGTAAGAAAAAAATGCGGTCATGTAAACATCGATATCGCACGTAGAAGGGCGATAATCGCCACGCCTTTGAATACTAGATTTCTCCGTGTAAACAAAATTGAAAGGAAAAAAATCGTACTTCGAGTTTACGACACGTGATCTCACACGTGACCTCGAGTCTCGCATGCAAATCGGTTCCAATTAATTTGTACGATACCCGCATGAACTTGAAAAAATTACATACTAACGAGATCGTTTTTAGACGAGTCGAGAAATCGTAGGCAAATATCGCATTGCAATTCGTGTTATCGTGTAAACAAAACTCTAGGCGATAATCGCCTTACGATTATCGTATGACATACTCGTATCCGAGTTTTTGTTTTTTTGGTTCAATGTAAACGTGCGGATGGGATAATTGCCTCAAGATCCTCATCCTGAGGGATTGGTCTATCCGAGTGGTCATAGATGGCTACTCGTCTGGATTGCTGGATATTAATGCTGGGGTTCCTCAGGGGTCGGTGCTTTCGGCAACACTGTTTTTGCTGCATATTAATGATTTGCTTAAACCCGGTACGTTTGGGTATACAGACGACAGCACTGTTGCTGAGTGATACGTGACCGACACACGAGCTGGTGGGTCGCAGATCCGGTCTCTCCGGAAGGCTATAGTTAAGCGCTTGAATGTGTCCTTACAGGCTGTTTCTAAATGGGATGATACCAATCTGGTCAAGTTCAATGCTGCAAAGACCCAAGCGTGTCTATTTTCCACCAAAAGGAGCCAATTCCACCCAGCTCCATCTTTCCGAGGTGCAACCGTGCCGGTAACCGAACAACTTGAGGCCTTCTTGGGGTTACATTAACATCTACTCTCAATTTTGGCCCTTTCATAGAGGCAAAAGCTCAAGTGGCTGCAAGGAAGTTGGGGATCCTAGCAAAGGAGAGACGGTACTTTACGTCGGAACAGCTGCTCAAACTCTATCAAGCACAAGTTCGATCGTGTATGGAATACTACTCTCATCTTTTGGGACGGATCTGTCAGATACCAGCTTGATGCCCTTGACGCCCTCGATGCTCTTGAGTCAATTGAGAAACGAGCCAAGAGGATCATCGGCAATGAGAGGCTCAACGCGACAAAGCTCCAAAGTCTTGAGTATCGATGACGACTTGCTGGTCTGTCGGTTTTCTACCGGATGCATTTTGGGGAATGTGCGACGGAATTTCATAATTTAATTCCGCCAAGACCGTTCCATCATCGGACCACAAGACGAACGGCGATGCGCCACCGGTACATGGTGGACATCCCACCCACACGCACAAAACGTTTAGGGAACACATTCATAATGCTCACGGCTAAGGAGTGGAATTCTCTTTTACAGTCTGTGTTTTCTGATAGCTACAACCTGGGAGACTTTAAGACAAGAGTGAATAGGTTACTTGTAGGAAAGCGTGCTCCATCTTCGACCACATCATCGCTTACCATCAGGGGAGATGGTAGTCAAGCGCGTGCGTACCAATAGTAAAAAATAAATAAATATCGCATTCGATATTCGCATACGAAATTTAACCCCAAACGTTTAGAGCTTCACGAAGGATGTGTTTGATAAGAAGCAATAGAATCGCATCATTTACCTAGCCTCGCTCAACGCAAGCAATTCTATCATCTTGCATCCTCGTCATTCTCTGGCTGAAACACATCTTATAGAGTAATTTTGACCACAAAACAGCATTTCTAACGATTCCTTTTAAAACATTTAGAATCAATACTGACTCACAGAAACTCACAAAGACCTGTGTTAGTACTGGAAACAATGTAGAAAAAGTTAAGTGCTTCCGTACTGTGTTATAATCTAGGGAAAAAGTCCATTAGCACGGTGATGCATTTCCTTCGTTCGTAATATGGAATCTGTTGAGAGGCTATTATAAACAATATTTAGTTTAATACAAAAAAAAATGAAGATGTTAAAGAAACCATGTGGTAGTTTTGGTGTTAACATCATAATTTCAACCGAAACATCCTCTGCTGTGTATAAACACCATATTCATTGCCCGGTTCTATGCGCCTTGCATCCAGCTGGTTCTCGTGGCCTTCACCAGGTCATCAGTCCACTTTGTGGAAAATCTACCAACGCTGCGTCTTCCTGTGGGTGGTCACCACCCCAATACATTTCGCCCCATCGACTGTCTATTTTGCTAGCAATGCTTTTCAACAAACATTAAAAAAAAAACATGGTGACAGTGTTTGTCAGATGATGCCACAAACTTCAAGGCGGAAACCACCGTGGCGCACGGAGAGGCTATGCACGTGTGTGAGACTTCGTATTGCATGAAAAATTTATGAAATTGTCTCCACTCAACCTACGGACACGCCACGCATCAATTGACGTCATTAGTACACGCGTGGCTTGCTTGAATCTAATTGAACGCTGTCAACGCCATGCACGCTGTGAGCGCGGTACACGCTAAACACGAATATGAACTCACGACTATGTCAAAACTATATTCTTGCAAATAAACGTACATAGCCTCTCCGTGTGCCGCGGTGGGCCACGCTACATTTGTACATTGTCATGGGTGAAAACGTAGACCCACGCCACGCTGTCAACCAAATGAACCCACGCAGGTAAAACGCGCCGCGTGCGCGTGCACAGCGTGAAATACGGTGGAATTGCGCCTTTATTCTTTTTACTGCTACAATTTCATTTTCATTATTTCTACATTCAAAGCATGTCATGCCTACCCCTTAGCTCACAAGGCAGCATTAGTTGAGTACTTACCTGGTATTTTAATCGATAGAGCTGTCAATACCGGCCAGCATCGAGTGCCCTCGACTACACGTGCCGAGTTACCGGTATTACGCTGATTTGATTACTGTACAGGAACTTGAAAAATATAAGAGTCGGTCAGGCGGTACATCGGGATTTTTATTAAATTTTTCATTAAAGTCTAATTTGGGACCGATATTGTGAAGCTCTTCGTTTGTTGTTTTTTATTTTCTGGAAAATGGCAAAATGATTGTGACGGGGAGGTGTTTTAATTGTAATGAGTTATTAAAACCAAATTGAGTTCGAAGAGTATAACTCATATTTTTTCCGTGGCAAAACAACTACATTAGTGTACGGCTACGATGAATAAATTGATCGAAGGTATACGGTGTAAAAAAATATAATTATAAAAAATAATTATACAATAAAATTATTTATTCGTGGGTCCTGGGATACCTACGACACAATTTCTAATACAAAGGAAATAATGTTATAAAAGAAGCTACGAAAGCTTAAAAAAAGCATTCATCACATTGAAATAAATTTTCAAAAATTCTTGCCTCATTTTACATGAAAAGTATTTCCGGAAAAGCTAATTAGGATCGTATCACGTAATTTAACGCGTATCTGAAGTTATTAAGCAGCTGATCCACGTTACGCAGGAAAAGTAATTAATTATGACTCCATATTATTATCCCAACTTAATTAATCCAAAAGCAATTTTTATTCGTGTCAAATTACTTTCAAAATTCGTTATTTATAGCTAAGTTGATGAGGGGCAATATTCTGTGATTTAATTCGTTGTGTGTGGATAATTTTACTTGATGAAGATATTTAAAGTTTTAGAGGAGCTCAGGGCTAAATAAAAACGGCCAAGTGCAATTCGGATCTGCACGCGAAGGGTTCTGTAATAACCCCAAAAAATATGTTTAAAATTGTTTCATTTTTATTATCTATGTTGTTATAACGGCAACATTTGAAATTTACACACTGTGTAAATTGACATCGCTGACAGACAAACGGACGGACGGATGGACGGACGGACGGGCGGCGAACGCTTATTAATAGGTTTCTGTTGGTAAACTTTTGGGTACTGAACCCTAAAATGTCCCCATCAGTCGATCTTCGAGGATAAACGGCGCTTACTGGAATCGTTCCTTGAAAAAGTGACCATTCACTACATTCATAATTCGAGTCTATGTAGAAAGCAAGTTAAGCAATTGGTCCTTTTTTAAGGATGGGAAATCATCAAATGACTCCTCCCGCTCTGGATGGAGTAGAAGGGAGACAATTTTGTATCCAGGGTTAGGTATATATATGTATTTTCCTACTCCTTAGCTGTACTTTTCTGATTGATTTCGTTGCGGGATCCAAGACAGGGACTCGTCGGGCTTCATTGGCTCGGCGATTTTCTGGTGGTCGCCACTGTTGATTCTGGCTTTCAGGAGTTGTAGTGGTTGGGAATGAGTTTGACGCTTGTCTCAAAAAAAAATCAGGGTTGCAGAATTTGTTCGAAAGAGTCACCGCGGTACACTAAGGGCATTAGAAGGAACACGGATGGGTTTTAGTCAGTAAGAGTTGACACTCCCTTCCACTCCACCTAGAGCTGGAGGAGTTATTTAATCATTTCTCACCCTAAACTGAAAACATAGTTGGGAGAAGGTTAAACAGATTTGTTGACATTTTTTTAAATCATCGATATCAAGGTCATGTTAAATTACAGCATCCGTGGATGCCTCCACAGATAATGGCCAAAATAATTGCTAAACTTATGTGACAATGGGCAGTTTCATTTACTCGAAGAACAGTTGATGGTGAGATGTATGTAAAAAGGTTCGGGTATAAAATAAGAAAGCTACTGCTCGGTTCCCATAGGAGTAGTATAATGAATCTAAAAATATACTTTAGTGCATACAAGTAAATGCATAGCGCAACGTAAGCAATAACATGAAACAGCATACAGCAGCAGCATACTTATTAAATAATAAAAAGGAACATACATACACTTCAATGGAACTGAAAGGTTCTGAAGTTGCATATTGAAGGTCGCAGCGTTGAAAAAGTCAATAAAGGTAGACCGATGAACCAATGATGACCGAGAAGAACCGCGGGAGTGCACTAAATGCGAGAAGAATATGTAGATAAAGCAGTAAGATTCTCTGGTATGGCAAACACCCGTCAAAAAACGCATCATCGTAAGGGCTCCAAGAGGTAGACGGATGTCGTGATTACTCGTTGCGGCAGTCCACTAAATACGAAGTGCATAAGAACGGTTTATATAATGAAGTTTGTGAGGGAGGTATTTGTCCACTACATTCTACGTGCAGCATAGAATATGTTTTATTTTCCTGTGCTAGTATAAACTGTGTGGCAGAAACCACTTTCCTCCTACAGCAACAGATTAAACGGTGACGGTGATTCTGATTCTCATCATCATCTGCCTAGGCTTTTCCCAACTATATTGGGGTCGGTTTCCAGTCAAACCGGATTTATCTGAATACCAATATTTTACGCGGAGTAGTTGCCTACCAGACCTCCACAACACATTAACTGGGTAACACGGTACTTCAAGGCAAGACTGGAGTCAGATTAACTGGCTTCTGACTATCTGTAACGACTGCCAAAGATCTACAAATGACAGCCGGGACCAACGGCTTAACGTGCTTTCCAAGGCACGGAGGAAACTCGGTATGTTAAGATGGTCACCCATCCACAGACCAACCTTGGCAAGCGTATATGCCTACAATAAAAATAATAATAATGCGTGCCGCATAGAAGTTATCATAAAAATAACAAAGCACTGGTCAAAACGAATCCCAGTTTTTAATATTAAAGTTCATATCACGCAATGTATCATATTTAACAATACAGAGGTTTTATCCGGAGCCTGACCCATCACTCATGCATGTTATATGATATTGCAGTTTTTGTTTATGAATAGAATATTAACAAAAAACAACTAGTTTTTGGTCTCATATCCAGCTCATGTTTTATACGTAGCATGCAATGAATTTTTGCTTGCATGTAACAGTAGCAATATTCTTCTTCTCGTGTAGGCTGTTAGCTTTAACGACCCCACTCACCCTAGTGTCAAAGTTTCTAAACCGCTTTAAGGGCCTCTGACATGGTTTATTTGACCATCGACTTAAACGGGCCTTCCAAAGCACGGAATCATCTTTTTTATCAGAGAATCAGGTGATTCAAGCCTGCAATATCGTAGCCAAACTGCAAAACAACTTTACAAAGTATGCTTTCCCGTGGGAATCGAACCCACGACTACCAGGTCACAAGGCAAACTCCTAAACCACTAGACCACGGAGGCAGTTTAAAAATGCAATGATAGAAAGGATACGTTCTTGCATATCAAAATTTTGCCGTCCGTACTTATATCCTACACCATTTGTGCTAGGTATGCCCTACCAAAGTTTAGAAGTCAGAAGAAATCTTGCTACGGTAAAATATTTCATCCGCCTTATTCGTGGTTCCCACTTCAACTCCTCACTTTTACAACACATTCATTTTAATATACCTCTTCCTATTCGTCATACACTTCGCCCTCGGCAACGTCCTCTATTATCAGTGCCTCAAATCGGTTCCAAATTCCTTAAGACCAGTCCATTGTATTTGGCTCTCACTCTTATAAACAACATTTTGTTATTTGACGATACGTTGGATATCTTTGCGACAGCTGAGCTGAGATTCCTGAGCACTGCTACTCGTTACCTAGAGTCCATTGCTGCCTCTAGTACCATCTCTTGTGACTAATTTAATATTAATCCTTATTCTGTTCGACTATTAAATAATTGTTTACCTTTGTTTTTAATTTTTTATTTAATATTATTGTGTAATTATTTAAAATTGTTTTACTGTTAATATCATGATAATTTAATGACATGGCTAATTTCTATTTTATTTTTGACTTGTTGACCCGCGCAACTTCGTTTGCGTCACAATTTTCTTTACTGCTCCGCTGTTATTGGTTTTAGCGTGATGATATATAACTTATAGCCTTCCTCGATAAATAGGCAATAACCTAACACTGAAAGAATTTTTCAAATCGGACCAGTAGTTCCTGAGATTAGCGCGTTCAAGTAAACAAACAAACGAACTCTTCAGCTTTATATATTAGTATAAGATTAATTTAATTTATTTTTCTAATTTAATTCTCATCTGATTTTTCTTGACATTTATAATTTTTGTTTTTCTATTTTGATTAAATATTTTTTAGGTATATTTATTTTAAATTGTATTTCAATTTGTTTTGTACTGACCAATAGCTTGTTTGTGTGGTTTTTTTTTACTGTTAATTCAAGTTGGTTATGATTATAAATAAATAAATAATAAATAAACACCGACATTTACTACCTATCTTGGCGACCGCACTGCACGACAGCGACACACATAAGCAGGGGACATTTACTAATGGAAAGTTGAAGTTTGCAAGACTGGATTAAGTCGTCACGTCGCGTCGTTGCCTTGAAAACTAAAACTCAAACATAAAGTGCCATATAGAACACTGAGACTTATGTATATGTCTTTAGCTGATTCTGTCATCAGTTATGGCTTATCTAGCTATGGAAGAACGTATAAAACGTATCTAAATGATATATATAATTTGCAGATTAGAATTTTAAAAACAATTGTTCCTTTAAAAGTCAAATTCATGAACAAAGATAATTACCACAACTTGTTTCATTATTGTAAGGTTTTGAGTATATTTGATATGAGAGATTTAGCAATTGTAACTCAGTACAGTAGTGACATGTGTAAATTGAATAGGGCAAAAAGATTAATCACATTACGTAAACTAGACTACCTCCCGACCTTTGAAATACCAAAATGTAATAACGATTATGGTGAGAGAGTATGGAATGTCAGTCTCGCCCGAATACTAAACAAGTTGCCCAAACACATAGTTTGTAAACTGGAAAACAAAAATAAAAAGCAGACCTATAACATACTCAAGCGACATTTAATGAATTGTAATCGAATAGCAACTCCTTAACTGTAAAATCTTTTCTATCTTTGTTTAAGATTAAGTTAAGAATTGTATAAAACTGTATTTTAATTGAAATAAACAGATTTAAAAAAAAAAAAAAAAAAACTGAAATCAAACTAGCCTATCCCATTCAAACACTTTAAGGGTGAAGAGAGACGAGCGTAATGTTTTGAGTTACGAGTCGCGTAAAATGAGTCGGCGGAATTTCGGTTTCGGTTGTCTTATTCATTTTATTATAGAAGGGGGCAGGATATTTTAGTGGTTTAGGCATTTAATGGCACATTATTAATTGACATTTTCACATTAAAATTTTATAAGATTGTCTGGAAAAAAGAAGGAGAACTAACAGGCGGCTGGTAGCCGATAGGTGCGTTATTAACTGTTCATTCATCAATAATTGGGAATGAATGTAATATCTACTCGCAAATAAGTGTTTATTTTTTCCGACCGGTAACAATACCTACTTTCAAGGTCTGTAAAGTCTAAACTGCTGCGGCTTTCTCTAATCCAATCATTTAAGTACAACCCAAAATAATTTTAAGCAGTCCTACAGGTACGCACAATTAACTCTGAAACCCCTACCGTTGCCATGCCAACGTACATCCTCAAACATAATAATTTTAAATCCGAATATATTCTTTTATTTGTACTGGTATTATAAAAGTTTACTCAAGCTGACGAGTGCTATTTGCAATAAAGCTGAGAAGTTATGTGAAGTGCAATGAAAGCGCCGGGAGAAATATTATAAAGTTGCTTTGTGGTTGCTCTCTTTGTAATTTATGGGTGGGTTCTTAGGTTTTAGGGTTCCGTACCCAAAGGGGCACCAACGGAACCCTATTACTAAACCTCCGCTGTCCGTCCGTCCATCCGGCCATCTGTCCCTCCGTCCATCTTTCTGTCTGTTTCACAGATTGTGTATTTCTATTACCGCTATAACAAAAAATAATAAAAATTAAGGTTTATGGTACGGACGGAAACCTTCGTGTGCGAGTCCGACACGCACTTCGCCGGTTTTTTTAATACTAGCTTGTGTCAGTAGCTTTGTCCGCGCGACCATAGGAAATTGTCCCAAGGGAACTTAAATAGTTATCTATTATGGTTCACCCGTGTGCCAATATTTTGTGCAAATCCAGCCCCTAAGGCGTGGCTTTCCGATTTTATAACATTGGTGGGATCTTCTTCTCCTGCATATGGCTTCAAGAGAAAGAATTTAACTAGAGTTTAATCGATGTCCTCTTTATTTCGAAGGATTACACCAAGCTAATACAAACACGACATCTGAATCATAGTTTCAGGACCTGTGGAAAGGTTTAAATAAAAATCTTTACCTATTTTAAGGAACAATTCCTATCTTGGCGACCGCACTGCACGACAGCGACCGGCGACAATGACGTGCGACGGCGACCCACTTATTTGTTTGAATTACTATAGCATACTTACGGGTAAAAGCAACTGAGTCCGACTGAGTCGCGACCAATTGGTGTGGCTGGCGAGCAAATGGGCGACCGCGACGCTGTCGCGCCGGAAGCAGTGCCGTCGCACGACGCAACTGAAAAGTACTTCAAATGGCGACGTTTCCTTCATTCGAGTATGACATGTTGGTAAAATATAGACGAGACCTTTGTAAAAGCCGACCAATGAATGATGCAAGAATATAATCGAATAAATCGTGAGGAAATATTTTGGGAAAAAATTTAAAATTTTCTATAAAATGGCTTCGTAATAATGTCAATGGACCAAAAAACTACTACGTCTAGTTTAATAACTGTAAGAGCACTGAGCCAATGTTTCGTCGCGCGTTTTGGTCGTGTAGATTATATCGCCTGGCGACAGAGGACCGTGATCGCCTGGTCGTCTAGTCGCGGTCGCGCGTCGCCGTCCCCAAGATTGCAATCGTACCTTTACGAACGCAAAACTTTATATCAAAAGATGACAATATCGATCAGTCTATCGGATCGTAGCTGATGGCGTTCTGTTGTTTCTGCCTACTCTCATTGAAAAATGGCGTGCGTGATGAAACTGGAATCACTATCGCTACGTTCTGAAAAATCTACATCCACTACCATCACTATCACTACACTCACTACAACATATATTTTTTATTCTACATAAAGTTTTGCTCGCACAATCACCAATCGTCTACAGATAGTATTATTTGCTGCAACATGCTTCAATGCAGCGATCGTTAGTGCTCGCGAACCATTGGAAGCGGCATTCACGGTTAGACTTTCATTGGTTGATGATGCCAATCAAGGTTTGAAAGGAAAAACAGACAGTTACTGCTACGATTCGTTACAGGTTTTATTTTATACGTAGAATGATGTGGTTTTGAATGGTAAGTAAGATTTGGGCTTGTGATTTGAAGTTTTCTGGGGGACAGCACGTTGACAAGTTCGTAGTTTTGGAATTAATTTATTTTATGAGCCTGCAATTTTCCTTTTTTCTGAAATAATTACTGGTAGAGTAAGCCCATTACACATTCCCAACCACTGCAACTTGTGAAAGCCAGAATCATCAGTGGCAATCACCAGAAAAACACCAAACCAATGAAGCCCGAGCCTGACAAGTCCCGGAGAATCGATTTAACTGCCTTGTATCCCGCAACGAAATTAATCAGAAAAGTACAGTGGAGGAGTGGGAAAAAAATTAAAATGATAATTATAATTTAAGATATAATTTTATTTATATTGTATATAAATTTTACTGGTAGAGTAAGGCTGCGTTTCCATGAGAGATGTGCGAGGATGCGTCCACAACTCCTTGCTCCGGATCAATGGACATACACATTTCTCAACTCGCTCCGCATTACTCCCGCTCTTCGCTTCGCTGCCTCGATCCGTGTCAATGGAAGCCAGCCTAAACATAAAGTCTAAAGTAATTAAATACATTTTCAAAATATAGAACAACAACAAAGTAATATACTATAAGTACTATAAGCTAGAAACATGCATGAAGACTCTCGTCATTCTAATTTCAGCTTTATTGTCATAAAGTTTCAGTTCATAAAAGACCGTAAAATGCCAGATAAATTTACATTTAAGTGAAGCGTCAAAGCTATGTTGGTTTCTGTTGGTTTCCTCGGTCGCGGCTTCATGAAGAGATGTTTTTAGTTGTGTGGTGCAAGTTTAATGTTTAAAATATAATTATAAAGCCGAAGAGTATGTTTGGTTGAACTTACAAAAAAATATTTCCAATAGAAATACACACTTGTGAACATTTCAACTGTCTGCCTATTACGGTTCTTGAGATAAAGCCCGATGACAGATAGACGGATGGACGGATGGACAGCGGAGGCTTAGTAAAAGGGTTCCACTGGTTAACTTTTGGGTACGGAACCCTAAAAAATTGGCAAACCTAGCATAGTAAGCCGAGTTTCAATAATAATATTAATTATTGCACAATGGCATTATAAATATGAGAGTTGAATTTTAACACCTAAATTGTATTGACAATTCCATTTAAACTACTCTCAACTAGTCTCAACATTGATAATGAAGAAATATTTGAAATTGAATGACGCTTAAGGGTGCCTTTCCACCAGAGATGTGCTATGCAGCTATGCTGCGAGAATTTCGTTCCACTGATGCTAAGCTATAGCTATGTAGCGGAGAGATTAAGATGTGCTATGAAAATGCGCCGCCGCTAGATATATGTGCCAGGAAGATGCGCAGCTCGAGCTATGCGACGGATCGACAATAGGGAAGACACGCACTGCTTTGCATATAGCTACACCATTCGCGACCGTCCACAGTACGCATCCACAGCACGCATCCTTCCATATTTAAAACGTAGCATTGTTGAATCAGTTTCGAACAGTGCTATGCTACGTGGACTGATGAATATGATTGGTGGATATCAAACGCATTCATAGCAACGTTGCATAGCACATCTCTCGTAGAAAAGCAGCCTAAAGGACTCAATGTGATTGAAATCCAATTTTTCTTTATCATACCATAAATTTGATAGCACCATTAAAATATAAAATAGCTTGAATCGAAATAAAATACTTAATAGAATTTTTATTCTTAAAATTCCAATATTCATTCGTCTGGATCTTGTGTCAAAGTTCAGTCATCTGTGGAACACATCCATCAAAGATTAATGTTCCTGTGAATATTCTCGATTATATTTAGACCCTAAAAATACGGGTAAAAAATCTCTATTGAGTAACAAAGGGCAACTTGTACCTGGTTTGAGATGTAGGTAGTATATTGATAGAAAAATCTTATCGATTTTTTTTGCGTTATGAAAACTAGGTTTTGTCAAAATATAGGGGGCTATACTATGACTTGTAAAGTCTAACTCAAAGTTCTTTATTGTGAAATAAGTGGTACCTACACTTATTTCACAATAAAGAATTTTGAGTTAGAACAGATGTTAACAAAAATTGGTAGGGTCTTATAACTTAGTTGCCTGTTGAGGCAATGCAATCAAAATGAAAATACATAATTATTTTTAACCGACTTCAAAAAAGGAGGAGGTTCTCCATTCGGTTGCATATTTTTTTTTTTTTATGTGTGTTACCTCATAACTCCGTAATTTATGAACCGATTTGATTTTTTTTTGTTTAATCTGAAAGGGTATACTTCTCGATTGGTCCCATTGTCACCATGTCAGAATCTGATGATGGGATCCCAGGAAAATCGAGGGCAACCCTCAAATTTTATAGGCACATACAATGTTTTTCATGAACTTTCTAACACAATTCAGATATTTATGCCTGGTAATCATCATCTCATGTTGCTGAGCTGATGATTTATTTATTTATTTAAACTTCATGTACAATAGTGGTACATAGGCGGACTTAATGCAACAAGGCATTCTCTACCAGTCAACCTTTGGGTTAAAAAGAAACACACTGTGGTAGGTGTACAACAAATAAATAAAATTCAAAATAGAATATTTTTCGGAAAAAAGAAATATACAAAGAAATAACATATATAATACAAGTTAATGAATAAACGAAATATATATTACCAATAAAATACACATATATTGCTAAAAAAATAAACTAATAAATATGATGATTTATAATTATCTTTCTGATTAAGAGAACTCATAATAATAATGACGAAGACCAAACTAAGAATCAGGCTTTCAAGCAGTGTTTTTGGATTTTACGTTTAAAGGAAAATTTAGATTCAGCCTTCTTGATGAAAAGTATAAATTAGGATCTGATGATAAGATCCCATGAAAAATATTTGTTAAACGATACTTTCGCCAATTGTCAGCCGATTTGGATGATTCTTTTTTTGTTTGAAAGAGTATTTTCCTGGACCGGTTCCGTTTCTATTTGGTGAAGATCTGACGAAAAACTTTGGAGGTAGGCAACGGAACTCTTCTATAAATGGTAGCAAAGGGATCAGGATTGCTGAAATCGCATGTTTTTTTAGTGTCTACACCAGTTCTTAATTACATTTAAGATTATAGACAACTGCCATGTCCCTAATAGTGCTCGTATATCATTTTATATAAATATTATTTTACATTATATCATTCTGTTTTTAACCCTCCGTGTACCAGGTGACTAAAAGTCTCGTCCCATACCAGGTGGGGTGTAACAAACCCCAAATCAAAAAGTGATAAAATTAACATATTTTTTGTTTTTTTTGGTAGATTTAAATATAAGGTGTTATAAGTACACTATAATAATCAGGTTTAAGTAAAACTCGGAACTAAAAGTATGTATTAAAATATTTATTTTTAAAAAAGAACAAAAAATCACAACTTTTGTAATTAACAAAACATAACAATCCTTTTCTTATGGACTAATTTTTAATGGCACTTTTAATTATCACAATCATTTTCATTTTACAAACTATAACATATTTTCTTAAAATTAAACATAAATTGAAATCAACAGATACACATTTTAATTGAGATCATCGTTGGTCAATTGACCACAGTCTTGACAAAAAAAATCTGTGTGCTCCATACATATTGGCACGTAACATTTTTAGCGGAACATCGTCTTCACTCTCAAAATCGGAAGAAAGTATTTCCGCATCAATTTCGCTGTTCGTGTCACTTCGAACACTCAAATGTTCAGATTCAACATCAGATTCTGGTTCTGAACCTCTGGATTCTACGTCAAAGTCGTCTCCTTCGTCTAAAAGTGCTTTTAATATATCAGCTTCTTTTAATGTGCGACATTTTTCATGTAAACTGTTATCTGTAACAAATACAAATATGTTTAAAATGCTAAACATACATAACATAAACACACAAAAATAAAAAAATACATAAATAACATCGAATTAAACTCTTACCTTTTTGTCAACACGCCGTACGAGGTGGGGTGTGTGACGCCCACGCGCACTTTAAGCGCGTGTAGCTCGCTTGACGGTTGCCGCGGGACTGATTTAGCGGTACTAATCGGAACGGCAACGTCGCAATTCCAGCTACTGAGAATTCGAGCATCAGCGCGTACACAGTTTTAAAATTATTGCGAAATTTGAAAGACTGGGGTTTGTTAAACCCCACCTGGTGCACGGAGGGTTAAAAAGAGTAAATTCATCCTGTATCGCTCAATGTCTCTAATAAAGATATGACGACGCACCATATTAAGTCATGGAATTTGTAATCGTTGTTGTTTGTTTTTTGTTTGTAATTTTAAAGGACTGGGGTGCGAGAAAAAGCGTTTAAATCAGCAAAAAGTAAAAAATAAGACGTATCAGCCTCTTCTTCCTTTTTCTGAGTTTTTAACAAAGCCAATGAATTAATGCACAATTTATATTTGCTTATCATATTCTTTAACTGTCTCCGTGGTCGAGTGGTTTAGGCGTTTGTCTTGTGACTCGTTGGATGTGGGTTCGATTCCCACAGGAAAGTATGCTTTGTTAAGTTGTTTTCCAGTAGGTATGGCTAGGAAAGTGCATGCTTAAAACACCTGATTGACAGTTTCAAAATATGATTCTGTGCTTCGGAAGGCACGTAGGTATAAATCGGTGGTCCCGGCCGACAAATGGCGGTCGTCAAATAAACCATGTCAGAGGCCCTTGAGGCGGTTTAGAAACTCTGACACTAGGGTGTGACCCAGGGGTTGGTGTGGGGACGTTAGACCGAACTGCTTACACGAGAAGAAGAATATTATTTAAATATTACAACCTCTCTAAACGTTACCGTTGAATCCATTTATACATTACGAATTTCATTAAGGAACATTCATTTCATTTTTTTTTGTACTTTTGTGTTTTAGATTGTTGTTTTCTTTGTATATTATTATCGGTGTACAATAAAGTATATAATAAATAAATAAAACTATATCAACGATTTCTTCACATGTGCTATCATCGTTACTCCACTATCATTCCCAGCACTCAAACGTGAAAATTGTTATCATAAACCTAGCATCGGGAATATTTGCAAATATGTTGCGAGTGCATGAAACTGGAAGGCGACTCTATATAGAAACGTTAGTTTCCGTGAAAATGGCGTTCGCTATGACCGTTTTAATGGGTTTCCCATACACATTAGTTATTATGACTCAGCGGGTTTTCTCTAAGCCCGATGCTGGGTTTAAAGACAAAGCAAAGCTGCAAAGAGAATTTGAGTATGACAACTTGCTACAGGAAGCTGATTAAACAGAGGGCGAATTCATTTTTTTTTTTAACAGACTTCATAATAGGAGGATGTTCTTTTTCATGTTCGATTTTTTATTTTTGTTACCTCATAACTTCGTTCCTTTATGAATCGATTTGAAAGGATAATAAAATTATACTAATCGATTGGTCCAATTTCAATTTCATCAAAATCGGTTCAGTATTTTAGTTTATAAGTCAAAATAGCTGCAATTATTTTATTTAGATGAAGTATTTGGCTTGTCATCCAATTAAACGAAATTGCGTATTTTGCTTTCCAGTGGTGTTGTTAGGTGTGGGGTAGCCAGTATACTATTGTACTCTTTGGTTTGGGGTAGGTACTACTAAAAATTAAAAAAAAAAAATATTTACAAAAAAATACAACCGACTTCCAAATAAAAAAAAACGCAATAAATTTTAAAATAATTTTAATTTCGGAAGTCGGTGTTATAATACGAAGATAGACGAGTTATTTTATACTTTGTAGTCTTTCGCTTTGTAGTGTCGCATTCGTAAGTCTGTCGCCAACTGTCAAAAACAGCAAGCATTTTTCCATACATTTTTGACAGATTGTTTAAGGCGTTCGTTATGTTTTTCGCGCGTATCTTGTACGTAATATGTTTATTTTTTGATATTTTTTATTATCTTGTACCTTCCAAACTGCTGAATAGGTTTCCACTATTAAGGTGTTGTTAGATTTATTTCAAAAACACAAGTGTCCTTAGGCAGGTGTTTAAAAAAAAGCAATATGGCAGATTTTGGGGTAAATTGTAAGTCGTTATTTTTTTAAACCAATCCTATGGAGTTGGGCATTAAAATGAAGGAATTAATTTCCTTGGAGGAGGGATGCAGGTTACAAAAATATACATAAGCTATTATGTTTAAATTCGATTAGAAAACAGTTTTCATAAGAAGAGCCCCGGTTGACTTTCTTGCAGTCGTGTTTTTTAGTTTTCTAATTTTCGACTTGTTTTTAAATAATTAAGTAGAATTGGTACTCAGGTTGCAACAGCGAATACTTGGATGGGATACTAATCCCGTATTCAAATAATATATTCCTGTATTATTGTGTAGTGCTATGAAAAAATTTCACCGAGAAAATTGAAGTCCTACCAATTAATTTTGGAGTGACAGTCCACTTCAAGCTATCTTTTTTTGGGAGCATATTTATCCAAAATTCGCAGAAGGAGGTAACCGATTTCCAAGCCTCCTCGCTCCGGACCATGAACAGGGCCGAACACCGCCAATAGCCTAGAAGAGGATACGGCGGTGCTCCGCCCAAGCAGGGCAGACCTCCACCGAATACTCCACCTTGTCCTCTGACTTTAAGCTCCCTGTACTTAGAACTTTGTCCGGCAGTTCCTGCCTGTGTCGTTTTTATCAAGAGAATTTTCCTCGATAAATACTTCCGACATCACAAACTAAGAAATAATTTCTGACCTATCTTATAATAACAGCCGCACGGGTTGATCTTTAAGGTTAAGCTACGCTTGCCAAGGTTGGTCTGTGGATGGGTGACCATCTTAATATACCGAGTTTCCTCCGTGCCTCGGAAAGCACGTTAAGCCGTTGGTCCCGGCTGTCATTTGTAGATCTTTGGCAGTCGTTACGGATTGTCAGAAGCCATAAAAATCTGACTCCAGTCTTGCCAAGATGTACCGAGTTACCCAGTTAATGGGTTGTGGAGGTCTGGTAGGCAGCCGCTCCTCGTAAAACACTGGTATTCAGCTGAATCCGGTTTGACTGGAAGCCGACCCCAATATATAGTTGGGAAAAGGCTAGGCAGATGAAATATTTCCGACATCACAAACTAAGAAATAATTTCTTACCTATCTAACCTCCATCTAGAAATTTACGCCTTTATCATTCAACCCACTAAATCACTTGCTGCTTCATCGTCCATAAATAACATAATACATTTCAGGCTAATAACAAGCACTTAAATCCTGGACTTAGTCGCCAATTCGTGAACGGCCTTCAACCTTTTTTATGGCCCATTATATTAAGCCTGCCTATGAGATACGCCTTATTGGTCCTGAAGGTTCCATGGTTTGTTAGATCCAGTGAAAGATAACCGGAGACAGGATTTTGAGGGCAATGATCTTTGTAATAGGCCAGCCTTTGTAAGGACTGTTTAAGAGGGCAGTATTTTTAGATGGATACAAGGGATTTGGTCTTAATAATTACTGTCGTATATTGCGAGGGAGGCCAGACACTGTAGGTTCCGACGACTCTGGGAAGACATAAAATAACATTGATGAAAATGTTTTCAATTACTTTATCTCTTTAATCAATATGGCGAAGGTTGTTCTTAGAAGTCTAGGAGACCCGCCTACGTGAGTGGCTAATCAAGTCTTCAGTAGAAAGCTTATTAAAAATAACATAACAGTGCTCGAGACTTTCCAGAAAATATAGTACAGTCTTCAAGTGTAGGTTTCATAAAAAGCCTGTGAAAAACTATATTATATAAACGTATATCCTGTAAAAATCTAGCTGTAAAAATATAGATAGATTAAGCTTGCTAGTACACTGCGAGCTTTCACTTCACATTGACGGATAGCTCACTTTAAAATTTTACAGAATAAGCTGCCAGCCACCTACTTCAAATCATCGATCCATCGTGCCGCAGGGCGTCCCACAGTACGTTTACCCATACGCGGTCTCTACTCTAACACATGTCTGCTCCATTGACCGTTTGTCCGTCTACAGGCATCAGGTCGGCCCACTTCTACCTTCAGCATGCTGATTCTACGCACAATGCCGGCTGACTCGTGACTTGTTAATTCAAACATTATTCTGTATTTCACGGGACTCAATAATTACAATAATGGTCAAAATTAAATCTCCACTAACATTTTTATTAATTAATTCTTATCTTCACGCTGTGTCTTCCAACTTAGACCACACAACATCTTCAAAGATATTTCTCACATGGCGCAAGTGAATTCTAATTGCATTTATTTGCGCACCCACGGTGTCGAGTCGCGGTTTATTTGTAGGTATGTGTATAAAGATATGTTTGTCTGTTTGTTCGTGTTAATGATCTTTTGTGTTGCACTTTGTATGACTGAGATTTTGAATAGCTTTGTGTTTTGTTGGAGCAAAGGGGGGAAATATTTTTTAGTGGTTATTGATGCTTGAAAAATGGTTTTGCTGTTTAGTGCTTAATATTAATATATGAAAACTCATGGTACTCATTTTTCATATTGTTTTTTTTTTTTTAAGATGGCTTTGCTCTTGATTCTAGTCTAGGTCAGAGGTGACAGAGACAAAGTCAACGATGGAGTGAGCTTACCTAGAAGAAGCCGGTTTACTCTAACTTTGAAGAGATTAGGGTTGAATGCGTTCGGAAACATAGGCAATTGACTCCTGACATTTGTTTGACCAATATGTGGCCACTTGGACAGCTCTGTCGTTATCCAGATTCAAGTCCTAGAAGGTGCTGGTTCTTTTTTTACTCGTGTTCCTTTGACCAATATCTCACCTGATGATAAGCGATGATGCGGTCGAAGATAGAGCACGCTTTCCTAAAAGTAACCTATCTACTCTTGACTTAAAGACTCTAAGGTTGTAGCTATCAGGAACCACAGACACTGGCAGGGAGTTCTACTCCTTAGCAGTATGCACAACAAATGTGTTCCCAAAACGTATTGACCAATTGGTTGTGATGTCCATCATGTGCCGGTGGCGCATCGCCGTACGTCTTGTGGTCCGATGATGGAACGGTCTTGGCGGAGTTAAATTATGCATTTCCTTCGCACATTTCCCAAAATGCAACCGATAGAAAACCGACAGCCCAGCAACTCGGTGTCGATGTTGAAGTCTTTGACCATAAATAAACTAGGCCATAACTAAAAAGGCAAGAATTGGTTATTATCGTATTAACACGTTTTTGGAGAACCGGTTGCTGTAAAGATGTCTTTAATCACAGAATTTGATATTTCACAGAGTGTTATTAAAGAAAATCACATCGGATCAACATAATAATCATTTAAAATGGGTCTGGCAGTGTTATTCTTTTTTTATTCAAAGGCAGAGATGGTGGAGCTGTTATGAAATTATACCTTAACATGAAAGTACATACTGAAAGTAGATACAGTATTGATGAAATTTAATATAACAAGAAAACTTAATGAGCTTTTATCTACTAAAAATAGCCTTCATATTATTCACAATGATTTTTAAAGGGAATTTATAATCCATTTTCCTCTACCTACTTAATTAACAACACAGGCTACAATTGAATCTGCCTTTGTTAAAATTAAAGTAACTTCATTAAAACGCGTCCAAAAGGTTTAAAAAGAATAATAAATTATTCAAGCAAGCACAGTGTAAACTGTAATTTCAGAAGGTTCTGAACAAACTTGTAAATTAATGAAAATACCGACGGCAGTGCAGTTATTATAATTTTCAAAACATAACTTAAGTAATACTTCTTCGTCTTTTTTTTTTTTTTTTTTAGGATGGGAAACTATCAAATGACTCCTCCCGCTCTGGGTACAGCAGGAGGGAGTGTCAGACTCTTACCGACTAAAACCCATCCGTGTTTCACCTAGTGCCCTTTGCGTTCCAGGGTACGGTGCCTCTTTCGAACGAAGTCCGCAGCCCCAATACTTATTATCTATGAATTCAAAAATGCTGAAACTATCATTTTTTTTTTTAGTTGCACAGTACTAAAAATGGTGGTTATAGAACCGATTCACACTGGCCCCTTTTGGTGGGACAGTTTGACGTTACTATGTGTGCCTGCCTTTTGTACTACAAACATGTTGGTGCCCTATCCAATGTTTGGCGACGAGATAAAGTGACAAGAGAGTTAATCTATTTAAGGAATAGTTCCCTTGCCATGAAATAATACAGCGACCAGTCTTGTAGCCCAATAATTCGCAATAAAAGTTGTAACCAGCTAATATTATTTTCTCACTCACCGGACTTACCGTAACTTTTACACCTCTATTACCGTAGTCTTTTAAAATAAAACATAACAGCTTGCGGTACATTCAGCTAGAAGAATATCCTGGCTATTACAGCATTAGCAGCTCATATTGCTATCTTCACTTTATAATTTTAGTTCCTTTGCTAGGTGCAATGCGTATTGTTTTGTTAATCTTATTGCTGACGACAGGATGAAGTTTTAGCCAGTACTATTAAATTGTTCAGTGTGAAACTAGGAATTAAAGCTCGGTGTAGCGAGTTGAAACGGATTCAGCGTTTATCACTGGTATTGATTGAAGAGAGCAATTATGTGAATTCAAATGGTACTTTCTAGGTAAAACCCTATTCACAATTGATTGCTGTAGGTTTCGCTTTTGCAATTTCTGTTAATAGCATTCTTGTGGTTCAGTTTGATTGGTTTTGAATGCCACTTGAGCCATGCTCAACGAGAAAAGGAGTACATTACTCTTTTTCTCGTCAAAGCTATTTTTCATTCCATTGAAAGTAAAAAATTACTGTCTCTTTTGCTTTAAAGCCGTTTTTGAAAAAGTCGAACTAATTTTTACGCCAAAATCGATGAAATTATTTCCAAGAATAAGGCACTCATCTCTCCCCCGCCGATCAGCAAGAAGCGAGTAAAGCTTAAAACTCGAAACGAGCTTGCGAGCAGCGAGTAGCGAGTGTGTAATTTCGATAGTTGTCGCACGGCTATAAGCAATTATTCTTTGTGTAATGGGCGATTACTCGCACCACTTGCTCCGCCCGCTCTATAGGTAGAAGTGGCCGCTTGGCGTTAGTTCTGACCGCCAAGCGAGCATTGCTAAGCGAGTACTATCTTTGATAACTCTTATCGCTGCGATGATCCAGTGGTAAGAGAGTTCTCGCCGGCAGTGTGAACAGCCAGCTATCGACTATGTAAATATATGTCTTTTTACTCACACGGGATCTACATATATATTTTGTCCATTTCCTCAGAGAGAAGATATTCGGTAGCTGATCGTTTCCTCGTTGGCGGTGATACAAGTGCTTAAGGTATTGAAGGCGAAGCTCCGTTAAGAAATCATTGTTAACAGATTAAACATTCAGTCAAGGTTTTTAAAATTGACTGCAATTGCTTTAGAGTTGCAGGTGCCAAAAACCGGTGACAATTTTCAATCAAGTGGGACGATGCGGCGACTTGTTGCCAAACTACAAAATGAAAATAAAGAAGATCGAATTAACAACAGTGATTTCACTGTCCCAAAAATAATTGTGACAAACCCGCAAATGCATTTCAATTAAAGTATTTCAATAACCTTGTAGTAAGAACACACTCATCAAGTGTAATAAAAGTCCTTATAATATAAAGTTGAAAAGTTTGTTTGTTTGTTTGTTTGGTTGAACGCTTTTATCCCAGGAACTACTAATTTACATTGAATAATTATTTCAGTGTTTGATAGCCCATTTATCGTGGAAGGCTATATGCTAAATATATCACGCTAAGACCAATAAAAGCGGAGCATTAATGACAAAAATGTGACGCAGACAATATTGTGCGGGTACAAAATGTCAATAATTTTCCTTGAACAATTAAATAACTTAACTCTTCTATAATGACGCAGTATCCAGAAAACCGGAATTTTCTCAATGTTATATTGAGAAGTAGCTTCAACCAGCGCTTCAACCCCAAGAATTTCGATAATTATCCTAAAGAAACATACTTTTGGATAATATCATGTCTTGTTTCAGGATATAGTTTAGCCGTGCGCCAAGTTTCGTTAAAATTCTTTTTATATAGACAGATAGACATACAGTCAGAGTTGTTTTCCTATTATAATTTACAAGCTTTTACCCCCAACTTCGTACCCGCATATCCCGTTTCCGTGGGAATTTCGTAAAATCCAAACTATTTTTTGTAAATATGTATATTGTAGCTGTTTATTGTACCAATAAATAAAATAAATACACTCAGAGTCAAAGTCAAATCGTTTATTCCAATTAAGCCATTAAACGGCACTTTTGAACATCATTCAAACTACTGTAAATACAGGACATCAACTTCTGGAAAGTTAATTGTGTCCTGAAATACAGGCTCGGCCTAGGCGCAGTTGCTCATTTTTATTATTTTTGCAAAATCAACATTTCAATAATTATACTGTACAACTTTTTACAATTTTTAAGACAAATAAATTACTATTATTATTCACATTTCAAATAATATAAAAATTCTAAACTGAATCTACTGTCCATTCGGAAAGGTAGATTCTTATGGAGAATAATGACCAAGAAACTCCATAGTATCAATCTTTTACAATATTTGGTATACAAAAATTTAGTTATATGTGAGGACCATGCACCTAGGGTATGCAGAGGTAGACTTGTTAATTTTCCAAATAAGTAGATACATGATATTCACACATTTACAAATATTGGAATCACTAATTAATAGAGTATGAGTTAGCAGAAAAATACAAACACAAAATGAAACAGAACATCTATAAAGTTAATTCATAAAGCAACCAGTTTGATTTTGTCCACAACATTGATTGTCCTATGGAGCAGGACCAGCATGCTTTCAAGCATTCTTATCACGAATGTAGTCTTCTAATTTGTAATAACCTTGTTTACAAAGTGTGCTTTTGATACACGCTGTAAATTGTCTTTCATTTAGTTCTAATATGTCACAAGGTATTTTATTGTAACATTTAACACAGTATAAGGTACCTCATGAAAGATGTGTGTACTTGAGCTCATTCCCCAAGAAGCCTAAATATCAAATTTCAGCTCTCTACGACTAGTAGTTTCGGCTGTATTGTCTGTCAGTCACTCATTCAGTTCCTCAGTCAGTCGCCAGTAACGGAAAAAAAAATCTGTTAGGATTAGTATGAAAGTACAGATATAAGGTTGACTTATTAAATTGTACAAAACCTAGTTTAGTACAATTTAATAAGTCAACACCTAGCTCAGGTTAAAAATATAATTTTGAAAAACGAATAGCAAGTAACGCAAACTAAAACTACGCTCTGTTCATTATCATCATGAAGAGGCATTCATCACGATCAATTAATTAATTAGCAGATTTTTACATGTATATTTAATCTAACTTACAATCTTTAAATTTAAATTTATTATATACATACTGTCTTAAGTCCGTTCGCATGGTTTACACAAATTATGTTAATCAGGGAAACCTATTATTAGCCTTACAAAACTACTTATATTTTCTGTAATATTTCATAAGTATCGCTGTTGGTTTTCTAAATAAAGTAAAATAAAATAAAAATAAGTTTTATTTATAAACCTAAGAACACATGAAAACCAATGAAACATTACAGCACACAAAAACGTCGACATAAACGAAAAATATCTGTTCATCATCTAAAAGGCTACGTTTAAAATCAGCACTTCAAAGAGTCGCCGGATCTCGTTTAAAACAATTAACTAATAAAACAGAATTCATTAGAGACTCGCAAAAAGGACGCAAATGACAAATGCAAAAAGATCGTCGAGATACGGTGGGGCAAAAAGACATGACACTTGTCATATCACACATGGACGACTGGAACTAGGTGGCGTCATGTCTATAGTGATGGGCTGAGATGTGTGCAAAGATAAATTAAATACTACTAACTATTATTTAGCTTAAGTTTGTCCCGCGGCTTCGCTTCCATGGTGGCAATATACATTTTGCCTTCGGCATATTGCATAACTGCGAGCGGCGGAAATATACGAATTGCCTGTGACATATTATATAAACTTGCAATTAAAAGACTTTAACACATCTTATCACACATTAGTACAGTACAGTACCTGTAAATAGTCGCCTTCCTGTCTCTAGTGACGGGCTGAGTGTGTGAGCAAAGGTAAATTACAAATATTAACTTTGAATTAAAAATGCAGTAACACTTGTCTTAACACACGTGCATGGCTGTCATGTCTGTAGTGATGAGCTGAATGTGTAAGCAAAAGCAAACTATATTGACTTGACTGTGAACTTTTTCTCAACATTTATGTGCGTCTGGTACTAGTCGCCGTCATGTCTTTAGTGATGGGCTGAGTGTGAGTGCAAAGCAAAATTAAATAAAATTACCTCCTGCAGGAAATTAAGTGAAATCATAATGGTTGTAGGTTGCAGCAGTAATGGAAAAGTAAATTAAGTTGAAGTTTTTACTAGAGCGTAAGTTGAAAAATTAATAGGAGAAACTTACGCTCCCAATAGACTGCGTTAAATGTAAAGTTTTTGTAAAACAACTAAGTATATAATTTTTGCTTCTCGTATCTCGCTAATTTTATTGCTTTCTTGGTATTTTTCAAGGCGGAATTACCCAGCGGTAGCACTCGTGACTAAAAAAGATTAACTCCTACACAAAAATAATTATTTTACACTTAACCGAACAAGATTAAAAGCGGACCACTCTATCAACACTCAAACCAAACCATGCGGTATTGATTTAATATCACCATCACTAATCACCGAACTACTAAAAATTAGGAATGGGGCAAAAAAGTGCCCCACACTTCATTCACACATGTCCCTAGTGCACCCTAGTGTCGCCTCCCTAGCGTAATGCTGACAAATCGCCGGTGGTTTGTGCCGGGCGCGATGATTCATGTTTATTGGCGGGTTGCCAGACACTCCCCACCAACCGATGTTTGGTCAAACATTTGACGTGGCAGAAATGTTTTATGTCCAACTATTTGTTTGTCGTATTTCGGCGACTTATGGAGTGGTGTTCGAGATTGTCAACGATTTTGATGGGAGTAAAGGTGAGGTCAAGGTGAGCCAACTCTTTATTAATAGCTTTGGTAGAGACACCTGTTTCGTTAGAATCACGAAAGTATAGTTGACAGGACGTCGGAAATCTAAAGTAGTCTTTTTTAAAGTTGGGCAGATCATCAAATACTGCTCTGGGCGGAGCAGAAGGGAGTATTCGATCTTACTGACTAAAACATACCTGTGTATCTCCTAATGTCTTGTCCGTTCCAGGGTCGCGGTGACTCTTTCGATCAAGTTTCAAATAAATAATATGTTAATGCAAGGTCAGCTTATATTGGTTCTCTTTGACGTTGGACCCACTGAACCATGACTAAATGAGATTCAGCGTAATCTTGCTCTTTGATCTGTCGAAATCATCAAAAATGCATTGATTTTGACTAATGGTGTATCCCTATCATCCCGTATCATTTCTGTATACTTGGCTCATAAAATCCTTTCTTCAAGATTCAGAGCATTTATTTCAAATAAACCATTAACAGGCATTTTTGAAATGTCAAGGTCGGTCAATCAAAAACATGAAGCTATTTGCACGTTCCAAAGCATAAATCTCTATGGAGAAGAACGTGCACGAAACTCCACGCTCTTAAATGCTTTACTAGTAAGACATACAAAAATAATTCCAAAGTAAGTAAAAAAAACGCCCTATTTTACATGAAGACTGTGATAGGAACCAAATATCAATCAAGGTTTTGATGCTATACATCTACGTCACACCTACAGTTCAATCCTAATGTGATAGATGGCACTGCCTGTCTCATTTTTAGGGCATAACGCTAGATTAACCAAGGTAACCTCCCGTGTATGTTTGTGTTACAAAAGGTAATCTGTCATAGAGTTCGGAAAAAAAAAAAATGATTTATTTTTTAAATGTCATGTTCTTATTCTGGAATAAATATCACACGCTCTAAATAACATAACCTTATATTAAAAATGTTTACTCTAAGATGCTTCCCTCCTGATACAGTCTTCAATCACAATGAGACTTCATCATTATTTTCCCTTTTTACAACCATTATAATATTGGGGTCGTCATCCATTCAAACCAGTAACTATATAATACGGTACCAAGACAGGTTTCAGATGTTCTAGCTTCGGACAATCAGTAACCACTGCCAATGATTTACAAAGACGTCAAGCCATTGGTCCCGGACCAACGGTTTAATGTGCTTTTCGAGGCACGGAAAAATCTGGATATATTAAGATGTTCACCCATCCACAGACCGACCTTAGCATGCGTTGCTTAACCTTGAACATCTACTCATGTGGCTGTTATTATTTAGCCACGAGCTTCTCAATCATAAAAGGCTAGATGACTTCTAAATATAAATCTAGTCTGGTAATCTGATTAGACTTTAATCAGATAGATTTTCAAAAAATATTGCACAAGTGTCGTATTTTTTCTTTTTTCAAGTTAACACAAAATTAAGATGATACAGTGCGTTAAAAACTCGTGTAACGTCACATTTCAGTGCATTTTTTAACTAGTAGTGACGTCACAAGCCCTTACTCCTGATCTTTGATGCGTTTTATCTTTTTAATTTGATAAAGCAAAAAAACGTGTACAATATTTTTCGATAATCCAACTGACGGACTAAATAGAATTACATGGTGTTTTACACAGGCGTCATCCCTATTACACTCCAGGACAAAAAAAAAACACACACACACGAAAATCTTCACTACAGCTCAAAACTTTTTCGTAACGGGCGAAGCTAGTATAATTTATAATTTACTCTTTAAGGTCAAAGTTGAAGACAATGGGCTATTAGGGAGATTTTTCGGCTCAAACTTAGCAGAGTTATGGATCAAGTTCCTTCACACAGCTTCCTTGCTTCGCCGTGAACCGTCTCTTCAAGGGGCGAGAGACAGACCGTTATAAAAATAGTTTTCTATAAATAAACCGAGTTTTATTAAGGATTTCAGCTTCAAGTTCGCTCTTCGTTCGTGTTTTTGTAAGGGACTGTTTGTTTGTATTGTAGTCTGTAAAATTGTTTTGGGTTTTATTTGTATGCGTACGTTAGAAGATAGTTTTGGGCTATTGGGTTTGTTGTTGTTAACGGTTTTATAAAGATTTAAGTGATAATTAAAACTAGTGTCGCCCCCTCTTTAGATATGCCGGTTATAACTATTTATACAATTTTATTTATACCATTTATAACCTATCAATTTTTTTATTTTTTTTTACTATTAATATGCACGCGCTTGACCACTATCTCACCTTATGGTAAGCGATGATGTGGTCGAAGATGGAGCACGCCTGCCCAGAAGCAACCTATTCACTCTTGACTTAAAGACTCCCAGGTTGTAGCTATCGGGAAACACAGACTCCGGCAGGGAATTCCACTCCTTAGCTGTACGCATTATTTTTTGGGGTTCCGTACCCAAAGTGTAACCAACGGAACCCTATTACTAAGCCTCCGCTGTCCGTCCATCCGTCCTTCTGTCTATCAGTGGGCTGTATCTCAAGAACCGTAATAGTTAGACAGTTGAAATTTTCACAGATTGTATATTTATATTGCCGCTATAACAATAAATAATAAAACTAAAATTAGCACTTGGCCGATTTTTTTCTTTCCACTTTTTCTTTTTTATACCCATCTAATATAATATATTTTTTTTACTTTTGTAATAAAAAAGCAAGACCTTCGAGAGTTGAAAAAATTTTTCAACATGGACAGTTATAGTTTTAACAGTTAGAAATTATAATAATTTTCAAGAAATACCCTGTTCACACACAATATCATTAACAATCCATATTAGTTATTACATTCATCAGTCTACCCTACAATCCAGACTGACCCCACCAATGTAAATTCGACATTTATTCCCTCGATATCGCCTCATTTCGATGTCAAAACGACCACGATTTGTCGCTCGCCGCCGTCAAAATGACACGATCAATGCGCTTCACAATATGAAAATAAGCAGGGACAGCGAGACCATAGAGCAAGGAATTATAGACCAGAACCCTGTTTATAACTGACAATGTGACAAATTTGTCAAAAACTGACATAATGTTCCCTATTTTGCGACAGGTGTCATGAGAATGTATGAAACAAACGTACACAATTGTAGAATTGTCAGATTGTCGCTTGCCACTTGTCACCAGTCAGTTTTATTAAATAGGCCCCTGGCTATGAGACTCTCGTTCTGGACATGACAGTAGTTATTAATACTCGTAAGATTCATAGTGCTGAAAGTACGTTAACGCACACACTTTGTCAAGATCGGCATTCCAAGTACATGCGTCATTTATGCAATAGTTATCATTATTATCATGTCGTTAATGTTGTCCGCTGCACGCTTGAAGTTTTCCAAGTAAATCTGAGCTTGTAACCAACTTGAAGAGCCAAAGAATGCAGTTGCTGTGGATGAAATTGGCTAGATGGCATTATCGTCACGTAATTTATGTCATCGTAAGAGGTCTAAATCCCAATCTGTTTGAGAAGCCGCCACTAGACTAAGTTGCCATGACAACAATCAATAAACATCACGCTGTAACTATTAATGTGATGATTCAAGATGGAGTCCAGATGGAAGTCACTTGCCCTGGACTGCAAATGTCATTTGGTGGAACACAAATGGATTTTAGTCAGTAAATGTCGTCTGCCCGCCCAGAGTGGAAGGAGTCATTTGATGATTTCCCTTTCCCTAATAAAAAGTTGGAAGACATTATTTGACAAGCTGGGATGGGAAGTTTGCCAGACAGTGCCGTCGAAGGGTCTCCATACTCTATGACCAGAACTGTCAGTTCGCGAGGCGGCGCGCCTGTTGCTGTGGGACTTGGCAGTAGTATGTCAAGTGGTTGCAAGAGATTATGAGATATAACTTATGGTCTATAACGTCATGATTGAGTTGAGAACAACGGCACTCTTGTTCAATTTGCAGTAACGTGGCGGACACATTTTTATTTGAAAATGTTCATTAAGCTAAATGGGTACAATGTGACAGAATGTGTTTTGTTATGTAAATTAAAAAAATAAATACTATGAAACCAAAAGCTAATAATATGGTTTCTTATCTCGTTGAAAATTAATTTTCTTATATTACCAATTTTCTTACATTACCGATGAATTTAGATTAAAGGCATTAAATTGTAGATTATATTATAATCTGTGCAAAACTTTTTTCACGTTCGACAACAGATAATTTTGTCCCTCCTAATGAAATTAAATTTTCTATAAGTTTTCTCTCGTTTTACCGCATCTAATAATATGGAACAGGGAGCAAAAATTTTAATTAAATTCTAAATCGGATTCTTGGTGGGTGTAGCCGTATTTTATT
Organism: Lacanobia oleracea; assembly: GCA_950371165.1. Classification (NCBI taxonomy): domain Eukaryota; kingdom Metazoa; phylum Arthropoda; class Insecta; order Lepidoptera; family Noctuidae; genus Lacanobia; species Lacanobia oleracea. The sequence continues at coordinate 3,124,249 of OX493390.1, read as the reverse complement.
TTTCTCCTCTCAACCGTATCGAGTAACATTTTAATCTAGATTGAATTTGATGACAAGCAGAAAATTGTACAAGAATATTATTTGCTGAAATATTTGATGGACTTTGGTTACACAAATGTAATACACAGGACATACTTACATAATTATATATTTGATATCTTATTAATTACGAAAATTTGTAAAACCACTTTTTTTGCGCCGAATTATCTAATCTTTAAAACTACTGAATGAATACATAATTATATATTTGATATCTTATTAATTACGAAAATTTGTAAAACCACTTTTATTGCGCCGATTTATCTAATCTTTAAAACTACTGAATGAATATATAATATTAATTAAATCATCAACCATTAAAATTATCCAATATCTTTTCAATTCAATTACTCTCAAAATGTACCCGAAATAACCCTCACTTTTCAAACAATTTTCTTTAAAAGACATCGAAAACTTGTTTGAAAATTATGCGAAAATGACAGATTTCGTTCAGAAAATGAGATATTCGAAATTTAGTTTTGTAAACCTCAGGTTTGCAGATGGTGAGACGACACAGCGTCCAGCTTTGCTTGAACGACATCTTTGGCACATTTGATTGGTTACCTCAATTAGAGTGGATTCCTGAAGGTCTTCGTTAACTGGTCTTTTAAATATTCTAATAAAATCACTAGGAGATAACTTTCCCGGAGTTTTAAGCCTTTGAGAATGAGAAAGTTGAAAGGGTAGCATGGGAACCCTTTAAAGTTGCGACGTAATTGATCGCAGCCATTTCAATTTAGGATATCGTATCATTCTGATTGATTCGTTCGCATTGATCTTTGCTTTCCTGGTTGATGCAAAATTAATTATCTGGCTAAAAGGTCCATTAAATTAGATTGTGATTTCAATTTGCTGTTAATTTATTTTTAGCACAAATATTATGTTTAGAAATAAATTCCTTTGTAGCTGTTTTGCTAAACACTGTTTCTTGAAATAATTTTGCTGAGCTTACAAAAATATCTAATTTATCTATTCAACACGTTTTCAATATGAGTTTTCTTTAATAATAATCTATACTCTATACTAATATATAAATCTGAAGAGTTTGTTTGTTTGCTTGAACGCGCTAATCTCAGAAACTACTGGTCCAATTAGAAATATTATTTCAGTGTTAGATAGCTCATTTATCGAGGAAGGCAATAGGCTATATAATTATATATCATCACGCTAAGACCAATAAGAGCAGCGCAGTAATGAAAATTGTGACGCAGACAAAGTTGCGCGGTTCAACTAGTATATTATACAAAACTTTCGAAACAAAAACGCATTGAATTTTCCGAAGTCTATTAGAAAGATTTCAAAATACACACCACATTATAAACCATTATAAAACACACCACACGATGTTGCAAAAGACACGCTAGCTTTTTCAAAAACTACTAAAAGACCGAAAAATAAACTTTAAACAGTCAGTCGCTTACAAAAATATTATTTAAACAGACCACGACTCTAGATCAAAGCATGTTTTACTGTTTGACTACATACGAGTTTACAACCATATGACCGACCTCAGATTTATAGCATTATCCTGTTTATGCTTCAATAAGTTTTCTGCTTGGCTGAACAGACTTGAATCTTTGCCCGTTTTCGGTGCACTGTATGACGAAGCAAGCGACCGAAACCAAACTCAGTTTGGTCCTGACCGCGCGCGGGTTGGACGTGCGTCCCGTTTCCAAGTTGTGTGACGAAAATAGTAACGTCTATTTGACGTTTATATTTATTTGTATTCGAAGTGAAAGTGACTAGTACATTGTTCAGTGTAACTTTAAATGAAGTGAAATTGTACAGTTGAGAAAAGTTTTCAAGAATATTTTTGTTTTATTTGGAAAGGATTTTCTGATCGAAAAGTGAGTATTTTTTTGTAACCCTAGTTACTAAATATTCTTTGGGGTTAACAAAATAATGTCGTATTTAATTAATGTTTCGTTGTTTGCGAAATATAAATTCATTAGGTACCGTTGTTTATAATTAATCAACGATTATATTTTCAGAATAATTTTCTGGACTGCATTTAATATTAATTAGCGATATTGTGTCGGATAGAAAAGAATTTTTATAGACATCTAAATTTTTTTTGCTAAGGGTAAGTCTTACTTAAAACGTAGGTAGTCACCATTGCATAACACAAATTCAAAATTACCATTTTTAACCCTTTAACGCCTCAACGAAAATAAAAGAAAAAACTTGCATGCATAATCTGATACATCAAAGGAGAATTTTCCAATAAGCATCCCGGGGTAAACAAAATTTATAGGATGCAAATGTAAATGAAAATATTCATGAAAATTCACAGATCAAAGGGATGTAGGTACTACTAAGGGTTCATAGATAGACAGGGGGTACAAAGTTCGGACAGAACTGTCATCGGTCGACTCAACAGAAATTGATTTGACATATTAATAAGTGGACATGTGCTATATTGAAAAGTGATGTGTTTATTGGTGTTCGGGTAATTTGAAATTGGAATGTTTCGTTTGATTTTGTTGAACATTCTGAATGACAATTTTACTAATTTTCAAACAATGTTTTAAGCAATATTTTTAAGCAACGTTCGCATTCGCTTCTCAGTCGCAAATTGTTAAAACACCCCCAATTTCCAAACATTGTTGACAAACGAGTAATGGTTTAGTTTGATTCCACGGAAATCAAGTTTTTTTTTGTTTTATATTGCTCTAAGCAAAAAATTGTAACTTTCACAAAAATCTGGGAAAAGTCGTTTTTCTATTGTATGAATTAATAAAAAAATACTCAGGCTTTTTAATTTTCAAAAGCTAATATTATTACACCCGTCATCAAGAACGTAAGACTATTGAGAGAAAATATATACAAATACATATTTCCTAATCAACACAATAAGGTTTAAATATGCATTCATGAAACCTACATAACTACTTACAGATACAACTTGATATTTAGATGAATATAGATAACTTCAATGAAATAATTAAAGAGTAAACAGAATAGTTCATAATTAATTAATTATTATTTAGCAGAACGCTTCAAAATTCTTTGAGATGAATTTACTGACATCAAGATTAATTATTATTATTATATGTAGGTACCTATGTATAGCATCTTGTAGATACTGAAAATTTGTAAATTAAATGATTCTACGAAAACAGAGTTTACTTAATAATATGTGTGTTTCATCAGAATAATAATATTTCTCAGAAAAAACATGAAACAGTTAAAGAAGAACTACTTAGAAATTCTGGTCCCAATATATAGGCAAATTAGCAGTCAAACTGTTCTCATGCCTGCTTTGCGTTTGCTGCAGGGTTTGATGAATAAATACTTCAAATTAATCAAAATATTCATTAGTAACATTCATAGCAATATAACTATTTCCAATATAGCTAAAAATAATACCAGTAATCAAAAAGAAAACTATAACGATTACTCAGTTAATCGCAATAATCTATCAAAAGCTTCTGATGTGGATAATCGTATCGACAAAAATCTAGTTTCATATAGCAAATCGATTTTTGCTGTTGACGCGAGTGACCCTTCACTACAATTGGATTTTTATTATTGGAACAAATTGTATGGAACAGATTTTGATCGGAATGTAATCGAATATGATAAATTAGTGTTTGAGAAATGTAATTCTGATAGCGAATAATGTTAATTGTAAATCAATCGTACGGTAGAAAAGTTGCATTTTTATATTTCGATTAGAATGGACGAGGGTAAGAATCAATAAACCTTGTGTTAGATCTATACTAATATTATAAATGGGTAAAGTTTGTGATGTTGAGTTTGCTATGTTGTGAGGTTGTAGAGGGTAATCTCTGAATTTACTGAACCGAGTTTGAAAATTCTTATACCAATAGAAAACCACGTTATTTATGAGTGTCACAAGCTATGTATTAACTCGAAATATATCGCCCAACGGCACGGGTCAGCTAGTGAAGTATAATTTACACTTTTTTAAGATATCTACTAGTTAATAATCACTTTGATAATAACAGGTAAATCATCGTTACAAATATTAAAAATACGAAAGTGAGTTTCTTTGTTTTATTATACTTTGACGCCTAAATCACTGCACCGATTTTGATGAACTTTACTGCAAAGATAGATTGGACCCTAGAGATGGTTAGACACTACTTTAACGCAAAGCTGCAGCCAAAGCTAATTGTTTTATTAATCAATCTTCATCAGGATAAGAATCAAAATGCCTAAAGTACAGTTCGTTTGATCAGAGGCACTACCTGCTTGTAACTTCAAAACTGACAAACGCTTGCTTTTACAATTTCAAATATGTAGTTATTGCCATTGTTTCTAAAATACGGCAGTAGACCTACAAAATATTTCACTAAATATTGTATTAAATGGGTTCAAAGTTAATGGCTGCCATAACGTGCAAAACTACCACTAATAATTGATAATTCAGTTGTAAATGCACTAGCAAACATAACCATAATTACATATTTGTTTCCATTTACGGTATTACTGTTCAAATGGACTCCTGCAACCATTGTACCAGTAGCTACTTCCAATGATGTAACATATGTGTTTTCTATTTCATTAACAGAGTCATTGTTTTATCTCACCACCTTAAATTCATGTCTAAACCTTACTGCTCCTCTAATAATCTCAAAATGCATAATTTAACCACATCAAATTTAAGCCAGAGATATGCAAATTCTTCTCATACATTCTCCAACAAATTAAATGAATATAGATTCACACAGAATTTAATTACCATTGCAAAGTCCATGTGGACTTGGAAGTTGGGATTTCTAGATTCAGGTTTATTTGCACGTATAATATGCACAGAAGAACAGAAGGTCTAATCCAGACAGTGAAGGAAAACAGGCGCTCGCACATTTAAAACCGAGTTCAATTTGCAAGTCAAATTTAACCGAAATGATTAACTAGACTGTCATCAATAATATGTATATCTTTACTTGAGGAAAATGTGTGTCTCAACTAATTCTAATGAGTTAAAGATCTAAATATGTGGTAATTACTTTCAATGTGTTCTGATAACACTTGCAAGAGGATTGACATTGAGTTTTCGGTAATTCAAGTCTCTATAATATTCCTCTATTTCCATCCTTTCATAATCACTGATGTCACTTTATCTTAGCGTCTTCTCTCGTATCCGTAACCCATCAGACTATCGGAAACAAATGGTCGTCGCGATTGCGCTTCCACTCGCAGTACGTGTAGCGTGCCTATGTAATAATTCTTCTGCTTCTATACCATTTTATTTAAAAACGACGCAATTTGTCTCCATTTTCCATTCTTTTTTATTAGTCGAAATTTCTGCTGCCACATCCCTCCTAGCTATGTTATCTTTCACATGGTCATAATCAATATTTTTTTCTCTCCTTCTATTATTAAGCAGTGCAGTGGTAGCCCGGTGGTAATGGCTGCGACTTACGAGTTGTAGGTCGTAGGTTCAAACCCAGGCAGGCGCTTTACTTTGTGTAAATTATTTAATCACCACTGCTCTCAAAACGGTGAAGGAAAACATCGTGAGGAAACCGGCATGTCCTAGAACCAAAAATTCGTACACATGTGACATCTATCAACTCACGATTACGGCCCACTCCCTCTCACCGAGAGGAGGCCTGTGTCCCAGCAGTGGGAACATTATAGGCTGATTATGCTATATGCCTTCTATCAAAGCGTGACTAGGACGTGTGCGTGCCCGTTGACCTTCTGGATCAGTTTATCTGTTCTGTGGTAAATGATAGCAATTCGTTCCTGTAGTGGAACTATGATCACACATTTTAACGCTTAAGTTAATCCTAGGAGCGATGTCGACTCGCAAATGTGATTTATTAGTGACTTCTCTACGAGTTTGGGCGATGGTTTTGCTGTTGGACGTTTAGTTTTAGAGTTGGTCCTGCTTTGCACGATAGATGATCATTTCACTTCCGCTCCGTAATTAATTTAAATTAGAGTGGCATACCATTATCTAGGTTTCTGTTTTAAAGACTCGACTTCTGAAAATTCAAATCAGGATCTGTTTGTGTTATTTTAAATGGGAGTCTTTAAGTCAAGAGTGAATAGGTTACTTCAAGGCAAGCGTGTTCCATCCTCGACCACATCATCGCTTACCATCAGGTGAGATGGTGGTCAAGTGCGTGCCTATCAATAGTAAAAAAAAATAAAAAATTACAAGGTTTTTGAATCTGTTTCCGAATAGTTTTAAATACTCATAGGTGGCACTGCTCACCCGCTTTGTATTACGTGAACAATTTATAAATGATACATAAGCTTAAGAATGATAATGTAATTTAGACAATTTTAAATTTTACTAAGTAAAACCCACAACGTGGGTGAGAAGTCCAATAAAGAGACAAATTGACTGAATGGAGGAGATTTTTGCCAAGAAGTGGGACAGTTTATCATTATAAAATATCTAAACCTTAAATAAAGCCCAAATATGGTCGAGCAGAACTAGTATGTTAGCACTAATGGAGAAGGTACTCACACAATACAAACACCGTACTCGCAGTCAATTTAGCTAATGAAGCATCGATATTTCAATTAGGTACCATCAATAACAGCCTGTTTCATTAATTTGATAAGAGTACTGGCTCGAATTACTAAATTGCCTTAATTCCTAAAGTGTATTAGTTGGCATATTGGTAACATTAGTCTTTATTTGACCTAGCTTAGTACGGAATGTCAATAAAATTCTAGTCCTATTTACACTGGTATTGTTACCATTGCCATCAAGCCATAATTTTTTATTCATAAAAATTTCCGCGAAGCCATAGTTAAATCATTAAGGCTTGTATTCATGCCAAAGACCTTGTGCATATAAATAGAGCTAACTACACCTCTACGCCCCACTCCGCTACCCGTGTTTTTAATTTTTAATAATAAAAATAGTGCGTATTTTTTAAAATTAACAGAACCAAATTATTTTCGTTTGTATTTCAAAGCAGAAAATATACTTTTTATGCTATTTTGATAAAAAATGAAGGAGTAAAATGGTTTCATCTCAACGATTTGGAGGTGATTTCGTGATTTTTTTTCTTATTATGTGATACCGATACATAAATTCTGGTTATACCAAATTACGTATCATAATTATCATGTAGATTACTACCTATTATTATTAAAATGTAATTTCTTGGTAAACAATGACGAAAAACTGCTTTATCTGCACGCTATTTTTTCGAGAGAACAACCTTATCTTCCATTAAAATCGCTTTTGTAGCACAACGCCATAATTTATTTTTTTTGCTTTCAATTTCCATTACGAATCGTTCTGTTGTTTCAGAAACGTATATTAATACACCGTTGTAAACAAAATTGTGGCCAATTAAATTTAACAAATGAACCATATTACTTTAATTGGTATCATTGGGTTCCTTTCTTCGGTTTTGTTAAGATTAAATACGTTTTTGATTCTATGGTAAAATAATAATGCCTACCTACATTATTTTGTGTGTTACAGTAACAAAGAAAAGAGTGGGAGCGTTCACAAATGCTAAATTCAATAACGAATTTTCGCGTTCTGATTTATTTATTGTTGAGTTGATGAAATACTGTTAGTGATTCATTCAATTTTTTATTTTATTTTATTTAACAGTTTATGTACATACATTACATAGAAAGATAAAAAGAATGAAACAGAAAAATAGGTACAAACGTGATGCTTGTTTCATAGCTTGTTGCCTCACGATATTTCTGCTTAAAAACTTATATGAGACATAGTATAAAATTAAGAATAAGAATGCACCCATTTTAGAGCCTCCCCTTATATGCTAAAACCAACAATAATTAAAAATTTAATCTTTTTTAAAGTAATAATATGTAACTACAAATTTGCGGAAACCTCGGTGGGCGAGTCCGACTCGCACTTGATCAGCTTTTGGCGTTAAAGTGCCCATCAAAAACAGGTGCTTAAATCATTTCCTCAAAACAATGTTTAACATAAACAATGATTGAGGTGAACAACCAACCGTTTAACCAAAAATAAAAACACGCACATCATCCAAAATTTCAATTAAATTAAACGTCATTGGCAATCTCTTGGCGAAAATGTAAAATTATTTACTTTTTCTTCCTTACTGCTCTTAGGGTGAAAGGAAAATAAATTGTGTCGTCGGCTTCTTGTCATAAACTATAAAGGTCAGAGGACGGGTGTTACTTTATGTCGTTACTTTAGTGTTGTTCTCTGAGGGCCTCTTCTAAAATGTCTGGATAGGTTTTATCCAGATTAACAGGACATAAACTATCTGCGAGATCAATTTACCTATATAGAATTGACTAACGATAATACTTGTCAAAACACCAAAATTGTATGGGGTAGCCATGTGTCACCATTATGATACGTTAACTTCAATAAACCGTGTTTAAAAATTTTAATAAAATATTTTGTTCGTAAGAGTTTCAGCGACATTAGAACACAAGGGGGGTGGGGATTTTAGTCAGTAAGACTCTGAGACGCTCTGAGAGGAGCAGTGCCGGTGGAAGGAAGTATCACTCCCTTCCACCGGCACTGCTCCTCTCAGAGCGGAAGGAGTTATTTAATGATTAGGTTACTTCTGGGCAAACGTGCTCCATCTTCGACCACATCATCGCTTACCATCAGGTGAGATAGTGGTCAAACGTATGCCCATTAATAGTAAAAAAAAACAACATTTTGTGGTCAATCGCATAAACTATGGACTTGTTGTAATATTTTGTCGCTGATAGAATTGCATGAATTTCAGGACTTCAGAAGCCCTAGGTCGAATCAATTCATAACCATTAGAGTGCCAATTTTACTAATTTTTTAAGCGACGTTAGCATTCACATCTCAGTCGCTATCTGTCAAAGAGCTTTTGTATGTCGTACACGCATATTCTCATTTTTTCCGTTCCCGTAAAACATTTCTGGAAATCCTACATGCAAAATTTCAGCTTCCTACGACTAGTAGTTTCGGTTTTGAGTTGACTGTCAGTCACTTACTCAGTAACGGAAGAGAAATATATAACAGGATGATTGTGGCTTTTTAGGCAGACAGCGACTGAGATGAGAATATGAATGCTGTAAAATAAGTAGAATTGACACTCAGTTCGAAATTCAAACGACGTGATTCCATATTAAAGAAAAAAAAAAACTTGAGAGGTGTCAACAGACACCCGGATGGAACGAAGTTCCTTTGGATTAATTAGTGAAGGAATTGTAATAAAACTAGAAACCTGACTGTGTTTTACGACTTTATCCTTTTCCCTAAGATGGTATCGTATCGTTGGCAACTAATGACCCACTGTTTGGCATCTCAATGGTCAGTCCCTACCATATCGGTATTAAATACTCCATGCAAGATCGGATTTGTGTATTCTATTCCATTCCATTGCATTCCATTCTGTAACTGGCTTGCTTTTTATGAGAGAGAGAGACAAACAGAGAAACACACGCACGCCGCACGGCTTACAACTATAGCAAAAAGTGTCGTTACAACTTTTGGTCTTAATTTTTTCTGTCCAGCCCCCTTTCGCAACGCGCGATACTTTGTTCCAAAAAACAAAAACATTTCGTCATACGATTTTTATGCGGGTTCCAACAGTCAATTTCCTTGTTTTATTTGGTCAAATTTTTAATAAAAACGTTGCCATGTTTGCTTAATGCAGTTGGGTTGAAACAGTTTTAAACTGTAGTCAAACATCGATTGCATTGTTGACCCTTAGGGATGGGCAATCAATCTATCACTATTTGCGAGCAATTACGATATTTAATCTAGATGGACACGCTGGTCTATAACTCTGTGGATTTAACAGCTTTCGGGGAAATGTCACATGTTATTTGGGGTTACGGTCAATATCATTAGGTTGTTTACGTTTGGTGTATAATGAAAGTGAGTGATGACTGGTGTCTTTAGTTTATGGTAATTACAGAGGCAGATGGTATTCTAGCTTACATTATCATGTTTCAGTCATTGTTTTAGTGAAAGTATTAGTTTTTTATCAGCGATTTTCAACTAAATATTAAAATATATTAATTCAATATTTATTTTTCGGGCATTTTTATAAAAAAATCTAAAAATAAAATTACCCTAAATATTAACTTCTAGATTATTTATTCAAATTCATATAATAACCCGTGTAACTTCATCTGCGGCACATATTTCATAAATGATCTGCCTAGTGGTGACGAGTGGTTCCTGAGATTAGCGCGTACAACCAAACAAACTCTTAAGCTTTATAATATTAGTATAGGCCTTTTTTATAAAAAAGGCTGATTGTCCAAAATTATATAATACTTACTTTACTTTTCATGTTCACTTTTACAAAATCGTAAGTCTTCCTAAGCCAGTCTGTCTTATCGAACACAAACGAACCATACTGCTCCCAGCGATTTACATCATAAGGAAAATTCTCAAAACAATAATAAACTTATTCCATACACTCTTTGTAACGATAACATGAACACAGAATACTTGGTACAACACAAGGCAACTTATCAAACTCTACATTCCAGTATCGGGTAACCCGTCAATGTACGAAAAGTCTTTTCAAAGCGAGATCAACTTATACTGGAATGTATAGCTTGATATGACTTTGTGCGTACAATAGGTATATGTACACGATATGTATATTGAACAAGTACATACATAAAAGCTGCGTGTTTCCATCAGTCACTTCGCAGACTCTCAAACGTATTGACATCCCCCCTCTTCAGTACAAGTATTTGAAATGCTTCTAAAGTATGTATATACAAAGACGTATAGATATGCGACTTTCAGTTTTGACTTTTGAGGGGGATATTATGAATATTGGAGCACAAAGTTTGAAGGTTGATTTTGTAATGTTGCGGTGTTTTGAAATCGTATGGTGAGATTAGAATACACGTTATAAAAATTAACTGTAATCCTTCTTTTTATCGTGTGGGTAAGTTCTAACGACCCTACACACCCTAGTGTCAGAGTTTCTAAACCTTCTCAAGTGCCCCAAATATTTTCATGTTCAATATTAATAAGTTTAATATTTCAACATATCCCTAACTAAAATCAATCGAAAATGGCAAACTTGAGTAAAATATAACTGTATAAATGCAGTAACACAATGAAGAAATAATAAATAGGTCGAACTGAAAAAAAAACCTAAATATTGAAAACTACTAAACATAAGCGACCATAAAAGAAAATTACAAGAGTAAATTACGAATTTAATCGCCACACAGTGTCAAGCTAATCAGTAAATTTGGCTGTACGCCCATAAAGACTCTACGGGGCTCTGTGTTTAGTGTCGTTTCTAGTTCATTGTCAGTCAGTAGGGATCCTAGTGAATCGTGTCCAAAATTTACGACCGTTTTCCAGCTGAGATTTAGATGTGTGTTCCTTTGCATTCGTGTCGCGGATAAGCTTGATTTGTGATTTCGAAATTCTCGAATCGAAATTGCTGTAAGTAATAAATACTTTGACTATGAGATTGTTTTGGGGGAATAGTAATGAGATTTGTTTATTTACTGTTTTCAGTTACTGTGTTGAATTCATAATTATTTATCAGTGGAGTAAAATATTAATAGGCTAGACAACGCCTGAATGTTTTTGTTTATATAATTCTAAATTAAGGGCAACCAATTTAGAATTATTCTCCAAATACCTTTACAGTATCTCATCATCATCTGCCTAGCCTTTTCCCAACTATATTGGGTTCGGCTTCCAGTCAAGCCGGATTTAGCTGAATACCAGTATTTTACGAGGAGCGGGCTGCCTACCAGACCTCCACAACCCATTAACTGGGTAACACGGTACTTCATGGCAAGACTGGAGTCAGATTTACTGGCTTCTGGCTATCCGTAACGACTGCCAAAGATCTACAAATGACAGCCTGGACCAACGGCTTAATGTGCTTTCTGAGGCACGGAGGAAACTCGGTATGTTAAGATGGTCACCTATCCACATACCAACCTTGGCAAGCGTTGCTTTACCTTGAATCGACCCGTGCGGCTGTTATTATCTAGCCACGAGATCCTCCAAAAATACCTTTACAGGATCTATGAGTATTGAAATAAACAAACAAGCCAGTTCAGAGTATGTACGTTATTCAAAAGAGCGTCCTCGATTGAACTCCTAGAAGTTCTTTCCATTCTTTTTTTTATTCTGCTTATTTTTTTCAAGCTCTTTCCGTCTCTATTAAATATTCTTTTATATGGCTTCCGGGGATTTTAAAAAAGCCTGTCACTGCTGCCTTACGATCAAATGCTTCAAATTAACAGGAAAATAGTTGAGATAAGTAGAGGACTCAAAGGACGACGGTAATGGCTTTGCGAGAGTGTATAATTTGACGCTAAGAGACTACGCAAATAGACCTGGTTCACTCTCACATTTTATAGTTTCCATTAACATTAGCTATATTGTTACGTATGACAACATTGGCCAGTAGAATTTTATTTTAAAGTAGCTTTTGCCTGAAACTGCGTACGCATATATCCCGATTTTTCACATCCCCGTAGAAATTTCGAAAATTCTCTATTAATGCTCCTCAACACTACCTAAGGAAACCACATGCCAAATTTCAGCTTTCTACGACCAGGAGTTTCGGCTGTGCGATGTCTGTCAGTCACTCAGTTAATTTTATATATTAGGATTTCTAATCATCATCATCTCATCTGCCTAGCCTTTTTCCCAACTATATAAACGATAAATATAATAAATATATAATTATATAAATATATAACGATTCCCACCCAGGACAAATGTTTGTGTGATGAGCATGATCATTTGTTCTGTGTCTGGGTGTAGTTTATCTATAATATGTATGTATTTAGAAATATATAAGTATGTTTATCAGTTGTCTAGTACCCATAACACAAGCTCTGCTTAGCTTGGGACTAGATGGCGTTGTGTGATAGTTGTGTGGAATATTATTATTATTATTATTATTCCATTTATTTATTTATATATACATACAAATTACATTTTTAAATATTTCTATAAAAATACAAAAAACATTTAAAAATATAAAAAATAGTAACCCACCGGTATCGGGAACAGGGTCCAAGCTACCGGTGGTCAGGGCTTCTGAGAGAGGAACCTCCTAACGATGCGCGCCGTGTCCAGGAGTACTGCTTTCTGGATCAAGCCCTTGATCCAGCTGCCCAACGAGAGCCTCTTGAGATGTTGGTCGAGGCTCTTGGCAATAATGCCATTGGCCGTCACGATTATCGGCACAATAACTGCTGTGTTCACATCCCACATGTCGACAACCTCGCGAGCCAAGTCAAGATACTTCGTTTGTTTATCTTTCTCTGACTTCACGAGGTTTTCGTCATGAGGGACTGCTATATCAACAATCATTGCGCGACGCTCTAGTCGGTCTATCACCACTATATCAGGCTTATTGGCAACAATAGTCCTGTCAGTGATGATAGACCGATCCCAATACAATGTGCAACTACCACTTTCGAGAACTGGGTCGGGCACATACCTATAGTACGGTACTTCCGATTCCACAAGATTGTATTTAAGAGCAAGTTGCTGGTGGATAATCCTGGCTACAAGGTTGTGCCTGTGCAAATAGTCTCCATTAGCCAGACTAGAACAACCGGAAATAATGTGGCGGATGGATTCCCCGGGCCGGTGACATGCCCGACATATGTCAACCGTACCGTCCTTCACAATGTATTTCCGGTAGTTATTAGTCATCATAACTTCGTCCATAATTGCACAGACAAAACCTTCGGTTTCCCCGAAGAGGTCACCAAAACGAAGCCAGGCTACGGACGCTAAGAAGTCTACATCAGGCCCATGTAGGACCCGATAAAAGCGTCCGTGCAGCTCTTTGCTCTGCCATACCTCCCTGCGGTTGTTAGTATCTAATACCACAGGTTTGCGCCAGTTCTCGTTAGCCAAGGAGAGCGCGGTGAGGCCTTTGTCCACCGCTACCACATCTCGATGCATACCCACGTCGGCCTCTAGGAAGTACTCCCTAAGGCTGCATACCTCGCGGTTGTGCAGGGTCTTAGCATTTAAGAAGCCACGACCCCCGCACTTCCGCGGGATATACAGCCTCATCACCGATGACCGTGGGTGATGCATCCGATTTGCGGTAAGCAGTGAACGTACCCTCCTATCCAGGGCGTCAAGTTCCGTCTGAGCCCATTTGAGTATGCCGAAAGAATACATCAAAACCGGCATGACCCAACCGTTGAAGGCGCGCACCTTGTTTCCGCCTGATAAAAGACTGTTAAGTACTTTGTTCAGGCGGCCAAAGAAGCGCTCCTTCAACGATTGTTTCATGTCCGTAGCACTGATGCCTAACGCTTCCGACATACCCAAATACTTGTAAGTTTCGGTTGAGGAGAGGGACCTAAGGTCTATGGAATCCGAGAGTTGTGTTCCCTCGGATTCCATAATCTCCCCTCGCTTTACATGCATGACCGCACATTTGTCCAAACCAAATTCCATCCTGATGGCGCCACTGAAGGTTTCTGTTACCTTCAGTAGCTTCATAAGTTGCAAGTTGTTAGGAGCAAAGAGTTTCAAGTCATCCATGTAAAGGAGGTGCGATATGACCTGACCACCTCTTCTCAACCGGTAGCCTTGGCCCGAACCCTCCAACAATGTACTGAGAGGGTTGAGGGCCAGACAAAACCACAGTGGACTCAGACTGTCACCCTGAAATATGCCACGCTCGATCCTTATCGGTTCGCTGTTCGCCTGGGTCTGTCGACACCCTGGATAGTGAAGAACCGTCCTCCACTGCCCCATACACGACATCAGGAAGGTGCGTAAAACTGCATCAACTTTGTACAGCTCCAGCACCCTCATGAGCCATGTATGTGGCACTGAGTCATAGGCCTTCTTATAATCTATCCAGCATGTCGACAGATCTCTTCGGGAACGTCGAACCTGTTGGCTAATGGCTATGTCGATGAGGAGCAGCTCCTTAGTACCGCGGGACCCGTTCCTACATCCATTCTGAGAAGAAGACATTATTGAATTACTATCAATATGATGGTTAATCTTTCCTCTCAAAATGGATGTAAGAACTTTATAGACCGTCGGTAAACACGTGATCGGTCTATAATTTTTAGGCTCCGCGGTACTACCTGATTTATGGAGCAGGTGGGTTATTCCTGTAGTTAGGAACTGGGGCAGCGACCCTGACTCTAACGCAGACTGGAATTGAGATGCCAAGCGAGCGTGCGATCTTTTGAACCATTTAATCCAAAAGTTGTGCAGCCCGTCCGGTCCCGGAGATTTCCAGTTAGGCAACGGACGGACTGCACGAGCTACGTCTTGGGGGCTGATGTTAATTGCCCCCATTTCTGGTATCGGATCGCACGCGCACTCAACCTCCCGAGTCCAATCGCCCTCGGTATGACTGACAGGCACCGACCAGATGCTGCGCCAGAATGAACACATGGCATCATCATCCGGTAGGCGCGTATCAGTCACACCTTGGTCTGGTCGCTCCCAAGCCCTATAAACCCACCTCTCATTGCTTTGGAATGTGCGATTCTGAGTGTATCGCTCCACTCGCCGCTTGTACCGACGTATACGGTTTGCTCATATATTATTATTATTATTATTATTATATTGGGGTCGGCTTCCAGTCAAACCGGATTCAGCTGAATACCAGTACTTTACGTGGAGCGGCTGCCTACCAGACCTCCACAACCCATTAACTGGGTAATAAGGTACTTCTTGGCAGGACTGGAGTCAGATTTACTGGCTTCTGACAATCCGTAACGAATGCCAAAGATCTACAATTGACAGCCGGGACCAACGGCTTAACGTGCTTTCCGAGGCACGGAGGAAACTCGGTATGTTAAGATGGTCACCCATCCACAGACCAACCTTGGCAAGCGTTGCTAAACTTTGAAGATCGACCCAAGCGGCTGTTATTATTTAGCCACGAGCTCCTCAATAGTAGGATTTCTAATAGTTCATCGTATTCTGTTACTGTAATTAATATGTCTAAGTTTACTCTAATATCTTTCTTGGGTTAATAATAGAGTAGTACCTACGTATTAGTCACATTTTTACTCTTACCGTGACTAGCCAAGCATTTTAGCAATAAATTCATTGAATAAAGAACCCTAGCAATACACCCCCAAAGTTCATTCACCTATAAAGCATTACAATTCTGACGCCTTGCCAACTCCTCACAGATTTTATCAGAATTAAAACTAACGCAATCTGAAGTCTTATTTTCCACCCCGAAATTTTTGAACACAAAAGATTAACGACTTGTTTTCTTGAACCACTAAGAAGACAAATGGATCTACAGCATTAAGTACATTAAGAATGGCTAACCAAGCATGAATTTCAATTCAACTATAAACAATTTAATTGGTTTCTTGATTCAACTAGGGTAATTTGTCTTTTAAAAATAAAATCTGCTACTTATCTTGATTAAAGTTGCTACTTAAAGCATTCTGTTTTATCTAGCCGCTTTCAGTATTCGGTATAGTCGGTCATTTTATACTTGAACAAGACAATACGAACTAAGAGGATACAGTTGAACTAATTCTAGAAATGCTATAGCAGCCAATTACTCTGTCTAAAGCCCATTTACACAATGCGATTTTCTCGAACGTTTTGGGGTGAAAAGTCGTATACGATTATCGGATGCGATAATCTTGAAGCGATTATTGCATCCGCACGTTTACATTCAACCAAAAAGCAAAAACTAGGCTACGAGTATTTCATACGATAATCGTTAGATAATTATCGCCCTGTTTTTTGTTTATACGATGACAAAAATTGCAATACGATATTTGCCTACGATTTTTTGACACGTCTAAACACGATCTCGTATGACATTTTTCAAGTTCATGCGAATATTGTACAAATCGGTTGAAACTGATCTGCATGCCTCGCCCTTCGAAGTCACGTGTCATGAACTCGAAGTACGATTTTCTTGCTTTCAATTTTGTTTACACGGAGAAATCCAGTATTCAAAGGTGAGGCGATTATCGCCCTTCCACGTACGATATAGGTATATGATGTCTACATGAACAATTTTTTTTCATACTTTCGACAATCGAATGTTCGAATTAATAAACTCGCATCGTGTAATTGGCGATTTAGTTGTAGTTAGTTCTTGTAGAACTTCAAACATGTTTAAGGGCAGGTAGACCGAGTGAAGTAGGAATCTAACATTTCCATACATTACGCGAAGCGAGCCGCACTGCGCTCACGTCGACGGCTTGAAGCCATAATAATTTATTATTAAAAAAATAAAACTACTATGCAAAATTAAACCACAAATTGTTCTTCTATAGGTATACTTTCATAAGCTTCAAGAAAAATAAGAAAAACATAAAAAATAGTTGAATTTAGACTCCTCTTCCGATTTTTCTTTTGATACAGTGAAGTTTTGGACATTATGTTTTGAACCAGAAATTGTCAGAGTACATAAAGTAAACTTCAATATGTATTTTTTTGGCTTTAAACAATCATTATTTGTTTGTTTATTGTTGTTTCAAAGTGATGGAATATTGGGAAAATTGGGAATACCTGGCCTGAACGTATGTTTCTTTATCTTTGACCAATAGGGTATTTGACAAAAAAAAATCTAATTCGTCCCTCAGATAATTTTTATAATAAATATTGGACACGTATATTTTCTTTTTTCGTGTTAACAAAAGATGAAGACGAAATAGTACGTTGAGAATACTCGTGATGTCACTATGATGGTACAATTTTTATCAGCGGCATGACATCATGCGTGTCTTCAACGCCCTGTATCATCTTCATTTTTTTTTTACGTGAGAAAAGAAAAAATACGTGTTCAATATTTTTTTTAATCTATTTTTTCAGTAAATTACCCTATTGTTAAATAAGCTACCATCACTGAAACATGATTTGTTTGTGTTCAATAACATTGGAGAGATAGGAATATCAAACTTTTCTTTTGATCCATCTTTTCGAGGGCTTGCTTTTGCACTTACTTTATAGAAAGAACTGTTGCGCATTTCAATAAAGTTGTGACAGGTAACTTTAGATCGTTTAAAATACTATTTATCAATTTGCTATCGCTCCAAATTGGGCGTAAGATAGCTCTTACTTTAACATCTTTCAGTACATGTTACAACTGGAAAATGGCAATCACCAACACGTCTTTTTTTAATATAGATTATATTTTATTATAACTTTTTACGATCAAAAAGCTTTAATCATTGAACATGTATGTGATTTAGAGTGGTTTCAACAGCCATAAAGCCATACCGGGTACACTGTTAATCCCACAACAGAAAGGGCTTCAAATAGGCATCGAGGTTTTTCCTTATGTAGCAAAATTTCTGCGTTTCGATTTTATTTCCGCCTGATGTGATATTACGGATTGGTGAACCTCCCGTAATAACTAAGTTACATCACTCTTGTTGCCAATGTCGATAGGGATATTGGATTCTGGTTTCGGCTATGCTAAATCGATTCTTATTGAACTTTCAGTCACTTTTTACGATGTAGGTGAAAATATAAAAACCGGCCAAGTGCGAGTCGGACTCTCACACCAATCCGTACCTTAAAATAAAAAAAACAGGTTTCTCGTAATTTGATTTTTATTCGCAATTTTTATAGCGGCAATAGAATTATACACTCTGTGAAATTTGAGATACAGCCCGCTGTTAGACAGACGGACGGACGAATGGATAGCGTAAGCGTAGTAATAGAGTTTCGTTGGTTACCCTTTGGGTACTGAACCCTAAAAAGATAGTTGCGAACAAGAGTGATCAAATAATGACGAAATAATTTAAGCTACCTTGAAAAGAACAACTATGAAATTGATAGACGTAAAGTATTGTTAATTTGTAAATAAATATAAAAGTTTTTCCAACTACAGACTTGTATTCCATTCTATTGCGAAAAAACTATCAAAAGCTTACTGACTAGGTACCTCAATAATCCCTCTTAGTAAAATACCCGCATATTTCTACTTCAAAATTCAAGCGAAATCTCTACTTCAATAAGGATATCTACTGGAAAAGTTGAGAAAAGCTCAAACGTTGGCGGTTCTTTTGTGTTTTCAGCCATTGAAGTGAACAAAGACTGCTCTGAATCATACGATACGTATATTATGATTTAAATAGTCAATAGAACTATATTTTTTCACGTTGTGGCGTTTCATGTTGTGGCTTCGTCTTGCTCATCATCATCATCATCTGCCTAGCCTTTTCCCAACTTTATTGGGGTCGGCTTCCAGTCAAACCGGATTTAGCTAAATACCAATATTTTACGCGGAGCGACTGCCTACCAGACCTCCACAACCCATTAACTGGGTAACATGGTACTTCATAGCAAGACGAGTCAGATTAACTGGCTTCGGACTATCCGTAGCGACTGCCAAAGATCTACAAATGACAGCCGGGACCAGCGGCTGAACGTACTTTTCGAGGCACGGAGGAAACTCGGCATATTAAGATTAGTTGCTTAACTGTGGTTTCATCTTGCTATCTTAAAAGATTAGTGCTTGCGTAAATGTAACGCTTCTTTTTTTTAATGGGAAATCATCAAATGACTCCTCCCGCTCTGGGCGGAGCAGATGGGAATGTCAGACTCTTACTGACTAAAACTATCCATGTTGCTCCTAATGCCCCTTCATTTCCAGGTCCGTGGAGACGTTATTTTAACGTTGGGTCTATTATTTTAACGCTCCAGTGTAATGAATTCATAAAGTTTATGAAAGTAAAACCTGACTGTATTTTGTCTTTATGCCTTTTTATATCGATTTTTCTTTTCTGGTACAAAGACTACAAATTTGTATTCAGAAGCAAAAGTTAAAAATAAAACAGAATGAAAAAACTTAGCAACTAGGTACCCAGAACTGCTACGAACTACCAATTTAATGTTCTGAGTAACCACCGCTGTTGCTACCTGGTGTCAATATAAGGGATTGGCTTTACCATGACGAGGCTCGGAGGGATTACAGTAAACTCAACTTTGCATAACTGGAGGCATATAGTAATCCCCGAGGACATGGTGAAACTAAGACCGTACTTTAGCCGTATATAATATATTTACCATAAATGTATTTTGGCCATGGAGTAGCCTAACTAAGAATAGAATAGTCAAGTTCTTCCCCAGGGTGTATGTAAGGTTTCATATTATTTTGGATGGTGAAAATATGATTTATTAGGTAAAATTTTAGTTTAACAGTCTATTCTTAAATAAGTAGAAATTAAACAAAACAGCTATTTAAAAGCACACTTTTTTAGGGTTCCGTACCCGGTTGTAACCAACGGAACCCTATTTAATAAGCCTCTACTGTCTGCCCGTGTGTCTGTCAGTGGATTTTAGCTCAAGAACTTTAAAATTTTTACTGATTGTGTATTTCTATTGCCGCTACAACAACAAAAAATTAAAATACAGTAAAACGTGTTTGGTTTGGTTTATTTTTTTCGCAAACTTTGTGTGAGAGTTCGACTCGCACTTGGCCGTTTTTAATATTTTCACCTACATCGTAAAAAGAGACTGAAAGTTCAATAAGAATCGATTTAGCATAGCCGAAACCAGAATCCAATATCCCTATCGACATTGGCAACAAGAGTGATGTAACTTAGTTATTACGGGAGGTTCACCAATCCGTAATATCACATGAGGCGGAAATAAAATCGTATCGCATAAATTTTGCTAAATAAGGAAAAACCTCGATGCCTATTTGAAGCCCTTTCTGTTGTGGGATTAACAGTGTACCTGGTATTGGCTTTATAGCTATTGAAATCACTTCAAATCACAAATTTTTCAATGATTAAACCTTTTTGGTCGTAAAAAGTTATGGTCAAATTAGTTGACCCGCGCAACTTTGTCTGCGTCACAATGTTCATTACTGCTCCGCTCCTATTGGTCATAGTGTGATGATATATAGCTTTTTCCCTTCCTCAATAAATGGACTATCTAACACTGAAATAATTTTTCAAATCGGACTAGGAGTTCCTGAGATTAGCGCGTTTAAACAAATAAATAAACTCTTCAGCTTTATATATTAGTGTAGATATTATCGATTCGCACTTGGCCGGTTTTTTCTTCTTATAAGATTTATTCAGACATTTGGCGTAATTTTCTTTCTTATCACTATCTTTTTTATCTTTTTCACTGAAATTGGTTTTCTCTTTATGTACTGTGTTGATATTGCTTTTTCGTTTAGCTGCTGTGTTGAAATTTAATTTTGTATGCTTGTTTATTTATTCAATTGCTCCAAACTATTCCAAGTGGGTAAAGTCTCACATTGTCAACCCTTATCAGCTGAACAAGTGTTAAGTTAAGAGAGGGCTGCGGGCTGGTATATATTTTTAGAACTTGTATTTTTAGTTTCAGTTATTCTTTTGGTACTTGTTGGATGTTTATGTTCTTTTATTTTCGTAGCAATTTTAACTTCTTAGTAAATATTTGGTTTTATCAATTTCACGTTCACCAAGTTACCAATAAAAGTCCCATTACTGTTTGATTTCATTTGTATAATGATGTCTGCATTGTTTTTGTTGACCAAACATCACAATGACATTGTTGCCTATGCCATTTTTTAACTATTTATATTTATTTATAAACTTTGCGGCACAATAATCATCATTGTAGCGATCATTAATCACCTACATCTCTCTCGTCTCTGTTTCTTCATCAATCTACACATTACATGCTTTATTTATTTTTTTGCATGCTTTTTTGCTTTTGCATTAAATGATTACATTTTCGCTACCACTTTCATTTTAGAACATTTCTTAGGTGTCATCCCTTGCGAAGTAGGCTGGAACACAAAAACAGAGTGTATAATGCTAGTGTGCGGAATAACATTACGCAGTCCTAGAACGACGCTGCCACCAATTGTAAAAGCCGTTTGTTTTTCCGACCTTCTCTTTTAAAGGGTCATCTCGAGATCAAATTGAATGCTTTAAGTCGTAATTTGTAGGCAGTAGGCGACTGGATAAATTATAGTTTTAGGTAATAGGAAAGTGGGCTCTTGAGATCCTCTGTTGGGGTAAAAGTTTTTGTTCAAAATAAAGGTAGCTATTTGACAAAAGAGTTATTTTTTTGGTGAATTTTAATTCTCGAGGAGATTGAATATTGTTTATTTTATGCCAACAATTGGATAAAAAATATTTTAGCAAAAATATGGACAGTAATATCAGAACCGTTTATGTACTCTATGTATCAATATTTTTCTCACTATACATACGAGTATATGATGACGTTAATATTAATTAAAGTATTAACAAACATTAAAATATTTTTCAAATAAATTCATTTTCCTCTTTTCAGCAGCTGCGGTAGCGTTAATACATCTTTTACAAAAAGTTACCTTTACCCGACTTCAGAGTTCCATCTATCTCTATGCCAAAAATTGAACAAAAGTGGTTCAGAAAATTCGCGTGAAAGCGTAATGAACAAACAAGCTCACTTTGCATTTGTAATTATATTATAATAACATAATTGTCAAGAGCCTCGACCAACATCTAAGGAGGCTCTCTTTGGGCAGCTGGATCAAGGGCTTGATCCAGAAAGCAGTACTTCTGGACAGTGAAGTTTCCTCTCTCAGGAGCCCACCGGTAGCTTAGACCCTGTTCTCGATACCGGTGAGCTACTATTTTTATATTTTTAAATGTTTTTTTTTTATAAAGTTTTTTTTTTTAATGAAATATTTAAAAATATAAAATTATATGCACATAAAATAGCAAAGGAAATAATAATAATATACTTTATTCAACTATCTTACATTATACGTATTTTCTTAATATAACATTCTTGATTATAAGACACCAGTTTCGCCAAAGTTGTCTTGCTTTCCAGCAAAAACCTCCCCTGGAGATTATATTATAGTATTTTTAATAATTTTATTCAAATCAGTTTTGCACAAAAGTAAAATGTTACGGATCATAATTGCAAGCAAGCACAGAAGATTCTTGACGCTTTAAAAGTCTCGAATGGAATTCTGCTATTTATTTTGTAATTCAGTTAACATTTAGTGTCACTATGAACGTTGGCAATTACTTTTATTTAATGTTCTTCTTAGTTTTCATAACAGTTTCTGTCATCAGAAATTTTAACATTTATTAATTTGTTGCATTTGTATAAATACCTATGTAAAACTTTTACACTTGCGACCAAAATCACTCAGTGAGCTATTTTATGTGTTTATAGGAAAAAAAAAAGTGTACAACATCATGATCATTCTAATAAGAAGTCGCCCCACTGCTGGACATGGGCTTTTTGCCATCACCCGATCTTCCGTCTGCCTATTGTATAGTATACTCAAATATAATTATCATACTCTAAATTTAAGTACCAGTACCTACTACTTCCAATCTGCCTCATAATCAGCCTATAATGTTCCCACAGCTGGGACATAGGCCTCCTCTCGGTGAGAGGGAGTGGGCCGTTATCCACCACGCGGGCCCAGTGCGGGTTGGTAGATGTCAAATGTCTTCGATTTTTTGGTTCTAGGACATGTCGGTACCCTCACGATGTGATGACATTTTCTTTCACCGTTTTAAGAGCAGTGGTGATGAAATAATTTACACAAAGTGAAGCGCCTACCTGGGTTCGAACCTACAACTCGTAAGTAGCAGCCATTACCACCGGTCCACCACTGCTCTGCCTTTTAGAATACTTTTCAAAGCACCGTAGGTGACAGAATGGCCTAATTTTAGAAAGAATATAAAAAGCTCTCACGTAATCCATATAATAATAAATTCAAAACATAAGATAAAATCATCTGATCCGTCATTACAAATGAGCTCGGACACAAATATCCACCACTAATCCATCTCGATATTTTAATAATAAAAAAATGACTCAAAAAACCTACACTGTAAGTAAAACTGAATGGGCCACGTTTTGTATTGTTGAGCCACATTGAATATTGCGTTTTCAGCTCAATATTATTGTACCACTGAGTTATATTAAACTCTTTTGTTGGCCCCGTCACAATGGCCTGCAGTGTACATTACAACTAGTTTGGTTTTTATTAATGTAACTTTGTTTTGTTTAGCTGTAGTTAATCTTGTTAAGCTAATGTTTATTTCTTTATTAAATGAATAGGGTTCTTTGTTTTTCATTATTTTTATTACTAAACTTAAAATTTAGGATTTGTTATTCTTTATTGCTTTTTCTTTAGTTTCGTTCATCATACCATGACAACTTATGTACACATGCGAGCTAAAGAAAGAACTGGGCACACTCTTACACGGAACCCTTTACTTTTTATTATTATTTATCTAGCATCACCTCCGTCAAAATTACACTGAATCTCCCCTACTTTCTATAAGTTGCTTAATCTAGTACGTACACTAGAAATCAACTGTAAAGTAATATCGTGAGGTAGTACTGTCTAGCGAAGTACAGACATTCGCTTTATTAGACCGCTCTCTGGCCGAGCCAAGAACATGAAATGTCGCGTAGATGTAGCTGATAAACGGGAAGTGACTCTAAAAGTTAAGCTGCACAGGTACTGCTGCACGAGTCATCTGTTTGTTGCATGTAGTCTTGTTTTAGTAGGTGAGGTTTTCTTGAAACAAAATATTTAAAACAGAGAGAATTTTATCGGAATGTAATAATACCGCTAAGCCGTTCAGCCATCAGCCATTTTTTTTTGGATGGCAGAATACAAGACACACGGCGATTTGCCTTTAATTTAGTCACAATCAGGGGCGAGTTGGGGTATCTAATTTTCAAGGGGGCGAGTAGATACACTTAGGCAACTAGCGGCAAGATCCAAGAAGTGGAGCCCAAAGTACCGGTACATAGTTGATATCACACCCCAACGCTTCAAAGGTTTTTGTAATTCTTTCTTTGTGCGTACTTTAAATAAATATAGATAAAATAAAAAATTGATGGAATAAACATTTTATTTAATTTATATACTTGAAAAGTGGTCAAATTCGAGCCTGTCAAAACATCTATTTATGTTTTTTTAGGCAAAAAATTACTTCCTATGATAGACCAATCAGTCATAACAGTAAACTTCTTTTCCACAGCGTTTGCCGTTTGCTTTGTGTTTTTAATGTTGATAAAAAATAAGTATAGGTATATCTAAATGAAGTAAGAAAGTGAAAGGGCAAAAATAATAAAAACCAGTCAAATTCGAGTCGGAATCTCACTCGAAGGGTTCCGTACCATAAATCAAAAGACACGTTTCTTGTATGGGACGCCCCGTAATATTTAATTTATTTTACTTATTCAACTGTCTACCTATTATAGATACAGCCCGCTGACAGACAGGCGGACGGATGGATGGACGGACGGAAGGACAGCGAAGGCTTAGTAATAGGGTTCCAATGGTTATGCTTTGGGTACAGAACCCTAAAACTCAGGTCAGTAGTTCTAGAGATAACTGAACAAATAAGTTTTCCTCTTCAAAATATTGAATTAAACCACCAATCGCCACCTCGCTTCCGTTTTTCTTTTCTTTCTTTGTTTTTAAGAAAGAATATTTATGTTCGACCATTTAAAAGAAAGGGTTATATTTTCACGATTACAATCGTAAACCTTATGGATATGGGGTTACGGTAGATTTTTCATGCTCAATTTAACACGTCTTATAGCTGTTCTCAGAACATTACACCCGTTATTTATTGTGTGGGTAATGTTCAGGATTTCGATGGATCTCTTTTCATAGTTTTGTAAATAAATATGTATTATGTTTGCAACTGAAACCAACTATTGTATTAATGTATTAAATTAGGAAAAAATGTAGTGAAACTCAATAAGGTTTAATGCGCTCGAAATTTATATTAAAAAAAAAAAAAATATCTGTATTTCTAAAACCAATATAAATCCCAATCTGACTGTTTTTTTTTTATTATTTGCAATGGGTTTGCTCTTGACTCTAGTCTATGTCAGAGATGACAGAGACAAAGTCTATAATGGAGCGAGCTTACCCAGAAGGAGCCTGTTCACTCTAAATTTGAAGAGATTAGGGTTGTAAGCTTTTGGAAACACAGACGCAGGCAGAGAGTTCCACTCCTTTGCTGTGCGCATTATAAAAGACTTTTGAAAAAAGTTAGTTTTCTAAAAGCTATAAAAAAAACATGATTATAATAGTGTTAAATTGTTTCAGAAATTTATCTCATTTACTATTTCGTTAGTACGAGATAGTTAATGAGATTAATTTCTGATGAATGAGTTATTTTTCTCTGAGACAGATTCCGGTGGTAGAAGCTAGTGCCACCGGAATCGCCTCACCGGAGTCCAAATTATCCGAAGAAAACTAGAATAAAAAGTACACTATATCCTATTTCGGGAAATGGTTTTCCAGTGTGCCGAGTATCATCCAAATCCATCCAGCCATTAAGACATTAAGAGGTAACAAACAGAGTTCCTTCCGCATTTACATTATACACACAATACAAGAAATAGGTATTAGAATTACTTGTATTTTCTCAATTCCTAAAACTTCTAACGTTCCTACATCTTGAAACTCTTTGTAACCGATTTCCTCAGTGTTGTCAACTTAAATAAAACTAGAAACAGGTTATATCATGTCTCTCTACTTATTTTTACGTGAAATTTCGTTTATGAGTACTCTTCGTGAAGTCAGCTGGTATTAGGTTTGCGATGCATTCTGCTTGGAACGTACTCTTTTTTACTATGTAAGGATATTCTTTTGTAGATTATTCATTTTACATAACAGGCCGTATAATGTATTTGAAAGAAAGAAAGAAAATATGTTTATTTGGTACTCGAACAAATGCACAAAAAATTATTAAATAAAGTAAAAAAAAATATTATAAACATGGAAGCTGACATGAGATTAATTAGTTGCATTTATTTTAGTTAAATCACAGATTTGAGAACACCAATTGCTTGAAATGAATGCCATTTTTATGGAACTTTTATTAGTTTTTTGCCGTCGGCTTTTTGATAAAAGTGAAGTGTTATTCATTTTTACATTGTTCCTAAATAAAATATCACTAAAAAAAATGTTTGTACCCCCGCAAATCAATATTTGTTTCACCCCACTGATGTACCAAATTAGAAAAGGGGGCAAATCGACGGTTTAATTGAGTCGATCAATCTTATTAGATTAACCAATTGCGTATACCCCATTCTTCAAATGCGATGCGTATCGGATAGTTCTAGTTTAATTATAGAAAAAAAAATACTTCCAGAAAAATTGATCAAGAAATAATTGATTGTGGTAACATTATTTTTGTCTATAGATAATATTACATCTAGATTAAGGCTAGGGACATCAGTTTTTAGGACAAAAGGTTTTTTCCTTATATCTAGGATAAGCATTTCCTGGGTTGCAAAAAAAAGGCTAAACAATTAAGTATCATGATGACATAACGTAATCAACGATATGTTTTATTTCAAAATAATGTTTTACGTAAACCTTTTTCATTATTCAAAAGACACAAACTATCGAAAAACACATACTATCGAGTTAATTTTATCGCATATCCTAATTCACAAAATAAAGTCAATCATGATGAGCAAAGTTTCATAAAAATCGACTCAGCGGTATAGACGTAACAGACAGACAGACATACTTTTGCGTTTATAACGAAAGTATGGATTTTAGCCCCACAGAAATGAAAGCCTTACACAAGAGATTGAGTGGGGTATATAAAGAATTTAATTAACCAAGCATCCTTAACGAATCCTTTTTTGTGCTGTTATTATTTCTGAGTAACAAGCACTCTTAGCCTCATTGTTTTAATTAATAAATATTTATCAAATCAACTATATATTTACAACAATACAACGGTTCATTAAAATTATTCCAGGAACGGTGTATTGGTATTGTTTGTACAATTAATAAGGCTGTGCATGATATTCAAATTGCCCCATTTTGTTTTGTTTCATTGTTTTTGTTAAAATAATGTATTCAAACAAAAACCACAAATTATTCATATTTGCGAACAGAAGTCTAAATATTTATCAAGCATGTTTTGCTATTTATTGAAAATGCATTAATTATTTATTTTTTACCTAAATGAGTTTTGACTGATCATTTAATTCAACAAACAAACCAATAATTAAAACATTGAAACATTATGAAATGTATTGTATAAAGTTTATCCATACATATATTTAGCATACAATTTGGAGTCTTTAAGTCAAGAGTGAATAGGTTACTTCTAGGCAAGCGTGCTCCATCTTCGACCACATCATTGCTTACCATCAGGTGAGATGGTGGTCAAGCGCGTGCCTATAAATAGTAAAAAAAAAAAAACCTTTTCTGGTTTAATCAGCCAGCACATGAAGCTACCAATAACAATATCAGCGCAACAAAGAATTTAAACTCAATAATATTGAAAGTAAATATTTCAAATCTTGATACCAACATTGAATTAAGGGCACTCATATTCTATTTAATCCATGGATCAGATTCGAAGCCCAGTCAAAAGTATTCATTACATAAATGGAATTGTTATTTTTTTCTCTCTGTATTTCGTTGCTCATTCGGGCGTTATGTTTTGTATGAAAATACTTTTTTTTGCGTTAAAGCATATTGGGACTTTTGTATTTTGATAAATAATCATCATTAATAATTCTCTTACCATCATCTGCCTAGCCATTTCCCAACTAAATTGGGGTCGGCTTCCAGTCAAACCGGATTCAGCTGAATACCAGTAAATACGTGGAGTGGTTGCCTACCAGACCTCCACAACCCATTAATTGGGTAACACGGTACATCTTGGCAAGACTGGAGTCAGATTTACTGGCTACTGACAATCCGTAACGACTGCCAAAGATCTACAAATGACAGCCGGGACCAACGGCTTAACGTGCTTTCCGAGGCATGGAGGAAAATCGTTATGTTAAGATGGTCACCCATCCACAGACCAACCTTAACAAGCGTTGCTTAACCTTCAAAATCGACCCATGCGGCTGTTATTATTTAGCCACGAGCTCCATTAATAATTCTCTTATCATTCTTATATATTTTGTCTTCTTCACCAATTATATTTTTTTTTTAGTCGTCATTAATAATCGTGTCATAATTTTCCTACTTTTAGATATGGGCATTCTTATGACTATAATTAACTAGCACTTCGCCCGCGTCTTCGTCCGCGCTGCAATTTTGTCAAGGATCCCTAATTTTTTTCTAGACAATGAAAACTGAAACCTTCCTCGAGAACCACTCTAACCATTTATGAAAACTGCATGAAAATCGGTGCAGAAGTTTTTGAGTTTATCGCGAACAGATAGACAGACAAACGCAGCGGAGGAATTTTTTATAATATGTTGTGATATGATTTTTTACAATTCTCTGTTGTAAAAAATCTGTTGCTGCGTTTGTGAAAGACTGATAGGTAGTTTATCTAGCTGTATCATGTCGACCTGGATGGCGGAACCAATACTGTCTATTCCATATGTGCGTGTTCATATTCAAAAAACACCGGCCAAGTGCGAGTTGGATTCGCATACGAAGCATTCCGTGCCATGAATCTTAATTTTTATTATTTGTGTAATAGCGGCAATAGAAATACACAATCTGTGAAAATTTCAACTCATTACCTATTAAGGTTCTTGAGATACAGTTTACTGACAGACAGACGGACAGACGGACGTACAGACGCACGGACGCACGGACGGACGAACTGACGCACGCACGGATGGACGGACGGACAGCGGAGGCTTAGTAATAGGGTTCCGTTGGATACCCAACTAACATTTTGGTGTCAGTTACAGGCTTTATTATGACTTTAAGTAATATAACAGGGTAGTAATGTTTAGCTTGAGGTACCTATTTTGTTATCAAAATTTTTCTTTTAAATCTTTAATAAATCCTAGGCGCGTTAAAATTGAGATGAGAAACATGGTATACATTTACTGTGAAATCATAAGGGCAGTCATTTTTCACTTCACATACTTAAATAACATAATATTCCATAATATTATTCTGCTGTGTTGAATAATGGATGACATAACACTTCCATTACGAACAGATTTAATTTTAGTAAGGTTACAGGCTTTTTTATCTTGACGTGCGCTTTTTACCACCTGTAGTGCTCACTATCGCGGTAATACCGGTTAAAGTAGTAGCTGACGATGAATAAGCGCTCTTGTGGAGCTTTAAGAACTTTTTGACACCTTACTATAGGATTTATAGCACCTGTAGCGTTTACCAACTCTATTTTACAACGGTAATACAGATTAAAGTAGTAGCTGACGATGAATAAGCGCTCTTGTGCAGCTTTAATATCTTTGTGACACCGTACTATAGGCTTTCTATAACTTTTACCTGTAAAACTGTGGGCCTCTTTCGTGGTTATAAGTGAGTTAGAGCATGCTCTAACTCAGTTGCACAGGTATGCGTTAACACTTTTATACTCAAATGGAACGAATGATACGAGTCTTATATAGGTTTTTTTAACGCTTTGGTGCTAGTTGCCTGGTGGGGTGCCCTTTGGGTACAGAACCCTAAAAACGATTCGAAATTAAAAAAAAAACACTTTTCAAGCACTCTAATGCAGTTAGTTGCATCGAATCTGTGAATAAACTAGGATAGACGCCACCAATTGCTTGAAATGTATTTTTTTTAATTTCGAACCGTCTTTTAGCGGTCGAGTTTTTTTTGCTGAAAAAAATGTTTTGTTTTGAAATTGTGTCTTTACTGTGTGGCATATACATAAAACCATCCTTAAATGCAACCACGTACTTCTGGAAAACCCTATATAGTTTGGCATAGCTTAAAAGGCTAGATGCATAAACTTTGCTTTATGAGAACAAAAATAGATAGATAGATAGATAAGATAGATAAAACATTTGTTAGGAACAAGAAAAGAAACACAACACACTAAAGCACATAACACTAGAAAATACAAATAAATTAAATGAAAACTTAAAAAAAAGAATTAGGCAGAATATATGGCAATGACTAAAGCAATAAATTTGAAGCAAATAGATAAATTGGTGATTACAGATGGCTGTTTGGTAATACCATTCATACATCATTACGTTTTATTACTTATGTATATATAATTAAGAATGTCTTTCGCTGCTCCGTTCTCTACTAATTACTTTGACAGAACCCTTGAATTGGGAAACTTGCAAAGTGAGATTGCATGTGTGTTACGAGTAGTTAGTTTCTAGCTACACTGACGAAATTAAATAAGAGAGTCTGTAAATAACATTGCTATCAAATTGTTTTGGTTTAAATTAGGTACCCTTTTTTTTAAGGATGGGAAATCATCAAATGACTCCTCCCGCTTTGGGTAAAGCAGAAGAGAGTGTCAGACTCTTACTGACTAAAACCCATCCGTGTTCCTCCTAGTGCCCTTTGCGTTCCAGGGTACGGTGCCTCTTTCGAACGAAGTCCGCAGCCCTAGCAGGCAAAAAATTAGGTACCCTAGGAGGTCTTTTTCCACGGCCGGGAAATGGTCTGTCCAGATTTCCATAGTATTTTTTCTTGCACAAGAAAGTAAACTTGTATACATTTGCAGATTTTGGCAAAATAAACTTAAAAAAAAACGTTTTGTTAGGTACTCACTGATATACACCTCTATTTATATATTTATTGCTATATATCACAAACATCTTTATATTTATATACATCCTCAGGTACAACTCAAAACCAACACAACTATCTTAATGTATACACCCATGCAAACACTTACAAAAACACCATACATGCATACCTATAAGTACTTGGTTTCTTTGTGTATTACTTTTTCTTTTTTGTGTATTGTAAAAGATTACGAGTAGATTAGATCAAATTAATAAGTTTATTGTAACATAATTATATATTTATACCAATAACATATAAAACAACAAATGTAAACGGAACGAAGGAGCCTGGAACACACGACACAGGGAATCCTAGTGTGAGTTCCAGGAATCAACGCACTCGAATGTAATTTCCTAACAATAAACTATTCTATTCTATTCTATTCTATTCTATGAGTATAGTCCACAATAGATAAAGAAAAAACAAAGTGATTTTGGCGTATCCCAACTATTAAATATCGGTGCACAGTGTTCAAATAACCACAAATAAAAAACTCCACAAAAGCAAAAATAGATTAAAACTGCCATTTTGACGACCAACATTTAAAAAACAGTTACGCAAATAAATCAAACAGATTCGATTTATTAAATCGGACATCACCCAACGCAGCGTAAAAGTTTTAGCGTCAAATAAACCATTTTAAAACTAAAATAAACCGTATTTACTCTGAAAATGTTCAGTTTCGTCCACTGCTATTGATTGGAATGCACCCACTAGTGCTGTCAAATGTCCCCGGCTTCTCTCCGGGTTTTCGCCCCTCACAAGATTCTAAATGCCGCATTTGCAGACATTTAGAATCCCATTGATAGTTGTTCTTGTCGGAAGCTGAATTATTTGGTTAGGGCGTCTATTAGATGTCGGAATAAGTGATTCGGGATTGTTAGTTCTTAATTTTTTCTCCCAGAATGCATGATTTACTTTATAGTTAATCTGGCATCTATTTGATTTCAATTTAACAGATGTATGATGATCCAACAAATGGTTTAGCAACGCTTGACAAGGTTGGTCTGTGGATGGGTGACCATCTTAACATACCGAGTTTCCTCCGTGCCTCGGAAAGCACGTTAAGCTGTTGGTCCCGGCTGTCATTTGTAGATCTTTGGCAGTCGTTACGGATTGTCAGAAGCCAGTAAATCTGACTCCAGTCTTGCCAAGAAATACCGTGTTACCCAGTTAATGGGTTGCGGAGGTGTGGTAGGCAGCCGCTCCACGTAAAACACTGGTATTCACCTGAAACCGGTTTGACTGGAAGCCGACCCCAATATAGTTGGGAAAAGGTTAGGCAGATGATGATGATGATCCAACAAATGTATCTTCGTTTTGTTTACGACATTCTATTTAAAAATCCATCATGTGAATGTCACAACCAATCTTTTTCAGAAGTAACTATTTAAGTTACAGAACCCTTTAGAAACCCTTAAGCTTATAAAATGAATATTCTCACTAAGAAAATTGCACCTTTAACTGAATTGAATCAAACACTAGTGCCACTGTCAGTCGAGAAGGACTTTATACAAAAGCACCCACATATGAAATGAGCTCCCCTTACAATGGAATCTGGACATGTGAAAGAATATCACGTTTATGAAGACTCTCAATTGAATATTGGATGCAGTGGAATTATTTAAAAGGAATCTATGAGAGCATTCAATTGAGTTGAGCTGGAAATAAAAGTGAGGGTTGAAATGTGAGCTCAATAGAATAGTATTGCTTTCTTAGAACAAGTGACTGGTTTTTGAGATGTCATTGACAATATTGCTGAGGGATATTGCTGTTTTATAAATGGGGTATTTTTCATAAATCATCGTATTTCAGGTGGAATGTACATCTGTAAGCGGCAATTTTGTTTTTATTTATTGTACATGGCAGAGCTTCCTACTAATTCAGTTTTGGAGTCCCTCTAGGAAATTAGGAACTAAACTAAATCAATTAAACATCTCGCCCAACGTAATGACTACACTGTACCTCCTTTTTGGAAATTAGCTCCATCAAACCTGCAGTAAACAAGTATAAATGTTCTATAGATGATCGTTATGGTTTTGTTCTTAGAAAATATCGGAAAATTCAATTGGTTAAAATTCCTACACACTTGTGCTAACTGCACTTAATTTTACTTCGGAACTACACAAAGGAGTGCACATACATACGCATGTATCTTTTGAACTAGCTTGGCTCATCGCCGTAAGGTTGCCTGCTTGTCGATCTTCTACAGTTTGTACTTCGGTGAGTGTGCCCAAGAACTCCACGACCTCATCCCACTGGCCCCCTTCTACCATCGGACATCCAGACGCACTGCATCTTACCATCCCTACCTTGTGGCTATTCCACCAATTCGCACTAAGCGTTTTCAAACGTCTTTTATAATGCGCACAGCAAAGGAGTGGAACTCTCTGCCTGCGTCTGTTTCCAAAAGCTTACAACCCTAATCTCTTCAAAGTTAGAGTGAACAGGCTCCTTCTGGGTAGGCTCACACCATCGTAGACTTTGTCTCTGTCATCTCTGACATAGACTAGAGTCAAGAGCAAACCCATTACAAATAAAAAAAAAGAACTAAAACGACCAAGTTCCGTGAAGATGCGGCCAGTAGCGGTACAAAAAAAACATAACTTCTACCAAATACGGAAAAAAACATGGTACCAACTCAAGTACTTACTTAATTTAAGTTGGCAAACTCGTAATAGCTTTTACACTGGGAGCGTGGCCGAAAAGAAAAAAGTTCTATTTAGATTACCGGTTGATATCAGAAGAATAATATTTTTGATGTAAACTCACAAATTACGTTTACCCTCTGACGTAAACGTCGAATTATATTAGTTTTTTGGCTTTCTATGTTATCCTCGGATTTTTAATAAAAGCCTGTGTAACTAAATTGGTATCTGGATCAAGAATCCTATTTATATTTTGTACGTTATAATAATGTGTATTCAGGATATCTGATACCGAAAATTTAAATTAAGGTTCGTGGCGATTATCGCCAGGTACTTCTTTAGAAAGTTGAGAGGAAACCTGATATATTTTTAATCAAATTGAGTTGAGTTATGGCTGCCATTTTGCGATCTATTGATTAATCTTAAGAAGTTATTTGATAAAGGAATAAGGTATTATTTAGAGCTTTAAGAGGTCAAGTAGGATCATGGTCAAGGTTTTTTTTTAACATTATTGAAGTAGGATACGTAGGACAAAAATAACATAGTAAGAGCTCTAGGAGTTGTCAGCAAGGGAGACGGGGCCCGCTAGGGCCAGTGCTTGCCGGGGTGCGGAATCCGTTCGAAAGAGACGCCGCGTCCCTGGAAGAACGCAAAGGGCACTGGGAGGAACACGGATGGGTTTTAGTCAGTAAGAGTCTGACACTCCCTTCCGCTCCACCCAGAGCGGAAGGAGTCATTTGATGATTTCCCATCTTAAAAAAAAAAGGATACGTAGGATATTTCAGTAAGATTAATTTTAGACTTGGCCACAAAAAAATAATTTTTAAAATAAGTCTCCACTACTATCTTCATAGCCGTTTCCCAAGCAACTTATTTACCCACAATATTTCCGTCTCAGCTATTTTAAAAGGAGGAACATTATATAGACTTCCAGTTTCAAGTACCATTGCGTTTGGGAGCGTCACAGCCTTGCCCTCTTGACTCTCAGCTCGAACTAAAAGTTTAAACATGGACGCACTTGGCCCGGGACTGTTTACCCGGATAGTCTAGTGGTTACAGTTGAAAATGTTAGCGGGTTGTACATGGTTGTGGTTTCAGCAAAATTGTGTGTTGCGAAGTTTTTTATTGGTTTGGTTTAGAGAAAATCTTTTAGTTCAATGCTTATAAATTAAATACTGTATTGCAAATTGATTCGATTTTGAGAAGTAGGAACCCAAACGTTGATAACTTCTGGGTTAAATTTATGAATTTGAATTAAAAAATCTCCTAAATAGTAGGTATATGAACTAATCAAATAGTTTGATTTAAGGTACCAATATATTCTAACAAATAACTACTCTGCTAGAGGCCGTTGACTCCGAAGTCGATACACATCACGTCTGGGAAATTTTGCTAGCGTATAAATTTAACTCCGTATAATATTATCGACGATGACGAACTCGGCTTCTACCCAAAGTAAAGGTTCGCACTAGCAATAGAATAGGGTAAATTCTTAAAATATCCTATCCATAAATATATATAAAATTCTTCCGTTACGAACATTTTGAGTGACTGACAGACAACGTACAGCCGAAACTACTGGTCGTGGAAATCTGAGGTTTGGCATGTAGGTTCCTTGGCGAGTGTAGTGTAGGAGAGGATGTCCGGGTTTTTTTACAGGAATAGAAAAAAACGGGATATGCGTGTACGAAGTCGCGGGCAGAAGCTAGTATTTAATATTTCTTTTGTCACTTCCACAAAAAAAAAATATTTGCAAAATCTGCGTAAGTATGCCATAGAGAGATCTTTGTCGTGCTATAGAAAAAAATATGCGAATAATTTGAAAATATTACTCGTTCAAACATCTATAAATTAAGGTGATAAATAATTCGAACAAAAAGTAGATGAGGTAGCTGAATTTTTATCTCTTTCCATCTCTTCGGCAGCTATTGCGGCATTCTCAAGACCAATCTTAACAACAGAATATTCAGCCGAGGAAAATTGACTGCCTAAACAGTTTGTTCAAAATATTATTTCTTAATTGGTCTACTCCATGAACCCAAGCAATTCGAAACCAACTAGGAAGCTCAAGTTTAATCAAGAGGACGATTTAACAAAGGCAATTTGATAATCAAATTCCGAACCGGACTCACCAAATCAAATCATATAGTTAAGTTAAGCAAATTCGTGTTCACAAATTGAGTTATAGTTCAAGGCAATCATAAAACTTAGGAAGGATAAAATTTTTGAACTCTGTGAAAAATTAACCTTCAAGCGGTCGCGCGGCGTCGAATCGACCGCGCTCGATAAGTTTTCGCTGACTACATCGCGATTTCTCGCCACAAGTGTTTCTCTTTACCAGTAGCTTTTCATTAATTCACTATGCACGAAAATGAATGCATTCCACTCTTCTCCGAGCCTTTGTAGTTGAATAGAATGCATTTGTTTAGGTCGCGGCGCAGGCGTCGAAACGACTACACGCGCCTGGCTCTTTCTTTTACCTTGACGAGAAGACTTATTTCGAAGTAAAATACCTCAGTTATTAAAATAAACACT
Source organism: Lacanobia oleracea (assembly GCA_950371165.1). Taxonomy (NCBI): domain Eukaryota; kingdom Metazoa; phylum Arthropoda; class Insecta; order Lepidoptera; family Noctuidae; genus Lacanobia; species Lacanobia oleracea. Next base: position 3,087,663 of record OX493390.1, on the reverse strand, counting down.
TTAATAGTAATGATTCGATTGCATAGTAATAATAAAAACAAAAACATCTAAATAAAAATGAGAACACAAATTATTCTCCCAAGAGAACAAAACTTTGGTTTGGCGGGTCTGGCGTGCATAGCTGGTTTGTAATCGAACGATAGTGGGTTGTTTTAATTTTAATTCCAAAAAATTGTTGCCTAGGTAAAAATTGATAATGTCTGAATATAGAACATAAATAATTATTAGTTTACCAGTATTCTAAATTCCTGAAATCTCACATAGGTCTTTTAGGTTACGCGCGACCGCTGTCGCTACAAATACCCACGCGCCCGCTTGAAGGTTAACTGGAATACCTGAATTGAATAGGATGAGATCGAGTCTTTGGTTTCAAAGGTAAGGATCTCATAAGAAGCACTAAATAAAAGTAAAGGCAAGTAGGATTACAAAACAATTTAAAAAAATTACCACTCGATCATGTTTTAATTTTGGCAATAGATTAATTAAAATTACGTAAATATATTGTTTTCTAAAAATACTCAATTGTTTAAAAAAAATAGTGTAAAATAATGAAGGCCATAAATCTGAACATAGTTGACCGTAATTTTTTTCTTCGCGTAAACTGCGGCTTCGTCATCATCATCCACAGTCTGACTTCATCCACTGCTGAGTATAGGCCGCGCTTTTCTTACGCCAATCCCCACGTTCCTATGCCAGCCTCATCCAGGTTCTCTTTGCGATGGCAACAAAGTGAACCTTAGTAGAAAGATATTATGTCTTCGATTTTTGTATTCAAAAAGTCGGTTTCTACATATTTACTTTACTATAATAAACGGCACGAATCTAGCTAAATGAGGAGCTCGTGGCTAGATAATAACAACCGCACGGGTCGATCTTTAAGGTTAAGCAACGCTTGCCTAGGTTGGTCTGTAGATGGGTGACCATCTTAACATACCAAGTTTCCTCCGTGTCTCGGAAAGCACGTTAAGCCGTTGGTCTCGGCTGTCATTTGTAGATCTTTGGCAGTCGTTACGGATAGTCAGAAACCAGTAAATCTGACTCCAGTCTTGCCATGAAGTACCGTGTTACCCAGTTAATGGGTTGTGGAGGTCTGGTAGGCAGCCGCTCCGCGTAAAATACTGGTATTCAGCTAAATCCGGCTTGACTGGAAGCTGACCCCAATATAGTTGGGAAAAGGCTAGGCAGATTATGAATAAACGGCACGAATCGTGAGCATACTCTCCATTGGTCGATGTGATGACGACCTCTAACGCTTCACTTTATTGGTTTGTCAGTAAATGTTCTTCGACTATTGCGCTTGCTAGTTTCGTTCGCCCACTGTATACTGGCGAGATCACCAAATATACAGTGCTATTCACTGCTATTCATCTGTGCTCATGACTCGTGCCGGCTTAGTAGCTTAGTGCCCTCCTGATCGTCGTTCTTATCTGAAATGCAGCTGCTAACATGAAGTGTACAGAAAAGCCCTTTTACCACAACATGTAAAAAGAATATTATTTTTAACGATATCCGTCCCGCTTACTTCCGCAACTTGCCCTTACCTTGTTCACAAGTATAAGAGGGTATGTTCAATATAACGTTATTCAATATTAGGTTTATGTTGAATAATTTTATTTGTTTATTTAAACTTCATGCACAGCATTATCTTATGTCTAATCTGTTTTGGATTTTTTGAAAATAAGATGATTAAAAATAATATTGTGATTAAAATTATGAAGGTTTTGTGTTCATAAATAGTTTGATTATAAATCAAACCAAGTTTTTATGTTAGGTTCAAGAGGTAAAAAGGAAAAAGTAATGATACACAATGCAATGGAATTAAAGTTCATAAGCGTCATTAGGAACACAGTTGGCTAGCTAATTTTGCTCACGTACATAATTTATATTGAAGCCATTTATATTAAAATAAGCAACTCTACCTTCAAGTACAACCTGCTACTGATACCAGCTCTTTGACATAGTAAACCAAATTCATTGATCCTCAAGAGGCTCTAGACTAGTGACATTCTGTTAGCGGTAGCGTAGCGAATGTGTTTTTCAAAACGTCAAAAATGTATGGGATTGACAAACGCTATCGAAATGTCACGTGACCAAACCTTTGTACTTCGTCGTTTTGACAATTTCATTCGCTGGCAGAAAAATGCTTTGTCTAGAGCATCAGCTATATGTTTGCAAAATTGTTAAATTATGATGGTGTGTGGTAGTTGTGTTGATTGTTTGTTGTTGTTAATTTTTTTTGTTTTTATTTGTTGGTGTTGTTGTTTTGTTTCTGTTTGTTGGTGTTGTTTTTTCGTTTTTGTTTGTTGGTGTTGTTGTTTTGTTGTTGTTATTTTTTTATTAAAAGTTTAATAGTCACTTCAGTTTTATTTTTAAAGCAATAAAACAAAATCGACCTTCAATAAAAATATGAAAATGTTAATATCAGTCTTTAACGAAGCTTCGTTAGTCCACCAGCTTATAAAAAAATAAAAATTATTATTTAGTAAGAAAATGGACCTGAAATATAGACGTGGACCACAAGGCCGGGTTAATGGAAGCCTGGCATAACCTTTTCAACTATTCAATAACAGATTGTTTTGAGTTTGGAGTGACTTAGTTTGTGATTTACAGCCAAGAGATGTCAAGAGCCGAGTTCTGCCGAAATTCCCCGATTCTGTTATGAAGATGATTTGACTGGTACAAATAGGAATATTTATCTACTTGCTTAAAAAAAAATTTGGTTTAGAAATCGACATTGTATAAGTATAAATAAATACTGTTTAAACGCAAAACAGCTACAAGAACTGAAATAAAAAAAGCTCTAACTTTAACTTAACAGAGCGGGGAAAAAATCTATGTGATAAAACTGGCAATTAAAAAAAAGAAACCGTTCGAATTTAGGGGCATCATCACATATTAAGTAAACAATTATTGCTACCTACACGTTTTATTGACATTCGTCATCATCTCGATTCGATGAACTTGAACGCGTCACTGAAAGCTCAAAATGGCGTCTGCTAAAAAGATTGTTACTGACATTCCCTACCAATATAATTTTGTGAATGAAGTACGTTGTGAAGCAATTTAAAGTGATATTTTACACCCTTTTATAATGTCACTTGAGATTTTCCACAACATTATAATGGATATTCAGCGTAAGGTACGGGATCATTGACCTCGACCTCGCTAGAACTCGTAGACAGCAACAGTACTTATGTCAGTACATCGCGGAAAACAGTAGGAGTTTTCAGGTTGCTATAATTCTATTTGGTTGGTTTTTTTTTACATAATATTTTTTATCGCTATTCGAATTCAATCATTTGTTAAAAAAGCTGCAATATTTTGCAGGCAAACTATAAATGTCAACTCTATTAAATCAAACTCACCTACGGCATGACCAAAACAACTGCGTCGATTTATGATATTAAATGTACCTACGCGACAAAATATTCAGCTGAAAAATAAAAATGGTGGCACTAAATTATTTGCCCGTTTTTTTTACGGCCCCTGAATGATGGTTATGGATCATTTTGTTTCTGCCAAATTGGGTCAGTCGTTGGTACCAAAGTACTTACCAACTTTGCTAGTTGGTTTTCTCCACAGTCATTTTATTCAGCTACCAGAGATAAAAAAATCAGGGAAATCGTCAGAATAGAATAAAATTTATTTAGCACATTCATGAAACACGCGTACAAAAACAAACAAAGAAAATAAAAAAGGTAAGCCAAAAAACTAGTGTGTGTCTCACGGCTGCACTAAAAAGGTCCATTTCAGCAATATGTCAGACTGACTAATGTTGTCTGACGCTGATTTTCAAATGAACCTCAGTCAGTTCGTCATTCCCTCATCAATATGACTCTAGTTTATTGTAAAATCATTTATCGAGTTTGTTTAAATCCTAGAAATTACAACTTGATGAGATGGTTAATAAGATATTGGTGTCAAACAGACAATATAGCAAACTTACAAGTTAGTACAATAAAAGAGAACCTTTTCGGCATAGCCGAGAACTATTATTAGAATATGGGGGCACGGAAGTGGGTCCCGCCAAGACGAACAAAAATCGGGCTCTTTTCTCGAATTCAATCTACTGCTTAAATATAAGCACGTGATTAGTTCATTTTAATGATTTTCATTGTTCTCACATGGTGAAAAAACCTCTAAATATCTCAGCAACATGATACTTTGGGGGGAAAGTCCTAACTTTTTTTGTTTTCTACCCAAATAGTAGTGTTTTATAATGTCTGAATCGTGGCACACTACCGTCGTTATTTTGAAAAAAAAAAAACTTGAGAGGTGTCAAGGGACACCCGGATGGAACGAAGTTCCTTTCAATTAATTAGTGAAGGAATTTTAATTAAACTAGAAACATGACTGTGTTTTACGACTTTATCCTTTTCCCTAAGATGGTATCGTATCGTTGGCAACTAATGACCCACTGTTTGGCATCTCAATGGTCAGTCCCTACCATATCGGGATTAAATACTCCATGCAGGATCGGATTTGTGTATTCTATTCCATTTCATTCCATTCCATTCCATTCCATTCTGTTCCGTTCCATTCTGTTCCATTCCGTTCCGTTTTGTTTGGTTCCGTACAGTTCCGATCCGTTCCTTTCCGTTCCTTACCATTCCGTACCGTTCCGTACCGTTCCGTACCGTTCCGTACCGTTCCGTACCGTTCCGTACCGTTCCGTACCGTTCCGTACCGTTCTGTACCGTTCCGTAGCGTACCGTACCATTCCGTACCGTTCCGTATCGTTCCGTACCGTTCCGTACCGTTCCGTACCGTTCCGTACCGTTCCGTACCGTTCCGTACCGTTCCGTACCGTTCCGTACCGTTCCGTACCGTTCCGTACCGTTCCGTACCGTTCCGTACCGTTCCGTACCGTTCCGTACCGTTCCGTACCGTTCCGTACCGTTCCGTACCGTTCCGTACCATTCCGTACCGTTCCGTTCCTATCCGTTCCTTTCCGTTCCGTTCCATTCCGTTCCATTCCATTCCATTCCAACCTGAGAGGTGTCAAGGGACACCAAGATGGAACGAAGTTCCTACGCCGCATGGCTTACAACTATAGCAAAAAGTGTCGTTACAACTTTTGGTCTTAATTTTTTTTCGTCTAGCCCCCTTTCGCAACGCGCGATAAAGAACTTCGTTCCAAAAACGAAATGGCGGCTAGAGCCTTTGTCAGCTCCCATATAAAAATGTGTGAACGCTTTTGACTTAAGATATTTCAATTCCTTAAAAACTTAGCAATCGGCTTAGAAGATGGTAAACCAAACCAAATAACTTACTGTTGTTTTTGTCGACGATGGGTTGACAATCTGCTATGATTTGTGAACTACAACTAAGATTTACGACCAGAAAATGTAATTGGTTTTAGTTCGTAGCGGTTCTAGGCAGCTGGTGTCAAAAACAGTCTGTCGTGAAGTTTGTTTTACGAGTATTTCTTGGTAGCCTACTTACTTGTAATATTCGATCGATTTTTTGAACAACCTTATTCGGCTGCCGAAATTTCTGTTGGAACTATTGTATATTGCGCTTTGATTTTTAAGGTTCCGTTTCCAAGGGTACCCAACGGAACCCTATTACTAAGCTTCCGCTGTCCGTCCGTTCGTCCGTCCGTCCATCCGTCCGTCTGTCTGTCTGTCTGTCAGCGGGCTGTATCTCAGGAACCGTAATAGGTAGACAGTTGAAATTTTCACAGATTGTGTATGTCTATTGCCACTATAACAACTAATAAAAAAAATAAGGTTTATGGTACGGAACCCTTCGTGTGTAAGTCCGACTCGCACTTGGCCGGTTTTTTAGCACGTAGTCTTTGAATAACTAAACTGTTGATTATTAAAACTATTTGACTATCTGATTCTGTCCAACACTAGAATATTATTTATCCAGAAGATATAAGGCGTCCCCCCTTTCTGTTCCAACTTCATCTATCCATCAAAATCAACAGCATATCAACTCTCTTGAGTTAGCAGTGTAACCAAATGCAGCTGCTATCAATATTATGCATGAAAATGACTACGTAACGAACTTCTATAGCCTAGTTACTGCCCTTTTTTTTTAAAGCATGGTAAATCATCAAATGACTCCTTCCACGAGTCTGACTCTTACTGACTCCATCCGTGTTCCTCCTAATGCCCTTTGCATTCCAGGGCCGCGGCGACTCTTTCAAATGGATTCCGCACCCTGGCAAGCACTGGCCCTAGCGGGCCCCGTCTCCCATGATGACAGCTCTTTGAGGCGCGCGTGGAACACAGCGCGCCGTCGACCTGGGTCTGCTTCTGATCGGACAGCGAGCCACCCAATCCTCACCGTCCGCAGGCCCGCGCCTACGGTGGCCAGAAATCGCCCTGCGACTCCCGACGCCCAGGGGCGTCTTCTTCTTCGGCTGGGTCGTGAGGTTTCCCTCTCTCTCACACGTTCGGCCTCCTCCTTCGCTAGCATTACTGCTTCGCAGAAGGAGGTGACCGTCTCCATGCCTCCTCGCTCCGGAACATAGATTGAAACTAGTTACTTAGTTACGTTAGTTTACCGCTTTGGTAGTCAAATTTTTTAGTCTGTTCCTGTACATCCTGTCTGAATCAAGCTTAAAAAAGTACTATTTCATTTTTGTGCTGTACTCTTCTATGCATAATTTTTTTAACACTATACAAGCACAAATGTCTATAGGCATTCTCTTCCAGTCCACCTACGACTGTATCACACAGTGGTAGGTAGAATATTGAGAGTATAAAAATTAACTCTCGCAGATTCTTTTGTACCATATAGCTGTTTTCATCATTCTACCCGAACACACCAAAACCATCTCAACGTAACTGTTACTGCAACATTAATTCTCCATAACCAAAATCGGTTGAGCCGCAGCACTTAAGTGCAAGAATTACTTTTAAAACTCCTGCCATAAAGATCCTTATGCGTTCTTACCAAATTCAATTCCAAATAGATTGGGAGAGTTTATTTTTATCAATATAGCCCCGTTGGGCCACAACACAAATCTGTGGCTTCTCTTTACTGGCCCTTTTATTGTTATAGAAAGCTATTTTGAAACTTTATTGTGCAGTAACTATATGTTTGTTTGTGGGTGTACTAACGAGTAGTATTCTTTAACGAGTACGCATCGTTTTGTCTTTACTATAACATAGTTTTCCTATCACTAGCTGTTTTTTTGTTTTGTTCTGGATCATATGTATTTTCGCTGAAATGTTCCAGTTTCCGTATATCATCATCTTTTTGAGAACCACCTTTGCTGGATATGCCTTCTTGTTCTTCTGCGATACCTGCCCGTCACGCGCCTTTGACGTGCGTCTCATTTATCTAGGGGTTTTCTGCGACTTTGACGCTAAGGATATCGTCAAACCCAATACGCTTATTGTCAAAGCCACCATTTGGTCAAACTTTTGATCATCTTGCATGTATAGCCTACAATTCAAATTCCGATTCTTCTTCACAAATAATCAGTAAAAATGAAAGTTGGTCTTCAATTTTCTTTTCATTTGTTATTATGAACCCAAAAAAAATCGACTTTATATCAAATACATTTATTTGCTCCCAACTCCACAAAATGTACTGAACAGTTGAATATTTTTTCGCGTTTTCTGGGTTGCGTTCCCACAGTAAAGTTGTACATGATGATGGGTACATTGACTCCTTGAGAGCTATTGCGTTTATTATGTTCCACGTTGTGTAAAAAGCACATAACAAAAAACGAAGTTGAAGTTGGGGATTCTAGCAAAGGTGAGACGATACTTCACTCCGGAACAGCTGCTTAAACTCTATCAAGCGCAAGTTCGATCGTGTATAGAATACTGCTCTCATCTTTGGGATGGATTTGCCAGATACCAACTTGATGCCTTTGAGTCAATTGAGAAACGAGCCAAGAGGATCATCGGCAATGAGAGGCTCGTCGCGACGAAGCTCCAAAGTCTTGAAAATCGACGACGAGTTGCTAGCCTGTCGGTTTTTTACCGGTTGCATTTTGGGGAATGTGCGACGGAATTGCATAATTTAATTCCACCAAGGCCGTTCCATCATCGGACCACAAGACGAACGGCGAAGCGCCACCGGTACACGGTGGATATCCATATAGTTTGTATGTATCATATGTTTTGGTAACACATTCATAATGCGTACAGCTAAGGAGTGGAATTCCCTGCCAGAGTCTGTGTTTCCTGATAGCTACAACCTGGGAGTCTTTAAGTCAAGAGTGAATAGGTTATTTCTAGGCAAGCGTGCTCCATCTTCGACCACATCATTGCTTACTATCAGGTGAGATAGTGGTCAAACGCGTGCCTATCTTTAGTTAAAAAAAATAAACAAAAAAAGCATCTCTTACCTAAGATTACTACGCGTACGCACTAAGCGTTTCCAAACGTCTTTTATAATGCGCACAGCAAAGGAATGGAACTCTTTGCCTGCGTCTGTGTTACCAAACGCTTACAACCCTAATCTCTTCAAAGTTAGAGTGAACAGGCTTCTTCTGGGTAAGCTCGCTTCATCTTAGACTTTGTCTCTGTCATCTCTGACCTGGACTAGAGTCAAGAGCACAACCATCACTTTTAAAAAAAGATTGTCAGTCACCAAGTCACGCTCCAAACGACGCTCATCATAAAACGATTCGCCATTATTAAAAAAAACTTAAGATTTTGATTTCCAATTTTTCGCTTACAATTTTTGTCTTGAGTATTAAATTAGTACGATCCCACTACTACCTTCCTCTTAATGGATCACGTACATCGAACATTAAGGTGAGATAGTAAGAGCGAAGCGTTCGGTACTCCTGAACTTTTTACCGAGTCTCCCCGGTTCGAAGTTTTTGTCAAAGCTTAATGTGGGGCCGGAATTATTTATAGCAGTTATGTTTCTGAAAAGGAGAATAGTTAACTAGCTTTGCTCTGCGGATCTTCAGAGAAAAGATTTTTTACCTTTTCCGGGAAGTTCTTGTTATCCTTTTAAAACATAACCAAATAAGTTTAACAGATAAACCATTAAATCGAATTGTGGTTGCGTTGGACGGCCTCTCATAAGGAAGACCGAAGACCTGGTGAGGATCGTGGGTAGCCGATGGATGCAAAACGGACCAGACAGGACCGGTCGCTGTGGCGACACTTGGGGGAGGCCTATGTCCAGCAGTGGACGTCTTTTGGCTGATATGTAATGAATATGATGTGGTTGCTGATATGCAGCGCAAAAAAGCGCACAAATTCAAGTCGTAAAATTAAGAAAAATATTTATAAAAAACCGACCAAGTGCGAGTCGAACGCTCACACGAAGGCTTCCATACCGTAAACTGAAAAAAACACGTTTATTGGATGGATATTATTAATTAATTTATATAAAACATACTCTTCAGCTGTCTACCTATAACGGTTCTTGAGATACAGCCTACTGACAGATAGAGGTATAGTAATAGGTTTCCTTTCGTTACTCTTTGTGTACGGAACACTAAGATGTGTGGAGTCGTTAGACCTTACTCTGCCCACACGATAAGAACAAGAAGCTAAAAGAATAAGCAAGCTAAAGTGGCATTTGGCTGGCCAAATGGCGTGCACTTCGAGAACCCTATGTCCAGCAGTAGACTGTTACAGGCTGATGATGATAATGAATAAAGACAAATTCTGTTCTTATCTTAACCCCAACTACCTTCCAAGTAACAGAGCAGTTAATTAGTTATCTAAACCCTTAAAATACATAAGATTACACACCAAAGTGCTTGATTTTATCCCAAAACTGACCTACTATAACTAGGTTGTGGATTTCTCTTATAATATACAGTCAGCAAAGCTATTTGTATGCAGGCACAGGCAGCTAACTTACAACTTCATTTAAACAATGCTTTAAGTGTGCTGAATAAATTATTGTACATAACATTCCCATGAATGTCATACGCTTTAAAAGTTATAATACACACATCAATCAATCAATATTTATTACAATCATCCGTTACTGACTGATTACGTGGCTGACTGACAACGCAAAGCCGAAATTACTGGTCGTGAAGAGGTTCCTTAGGAAGTTTGGGGAAGCACTAAGAAAGGATTTCTCGAAATTCCTACGGGTACGGGAAAAACAGGATGTGCGAGTACGATTTTGAGGGCAAAATCTAGTTATATATAAATATTGGCAGTGCTTTCGAAAAAATAATATTTTTGCCTGTATACCAAATGGCTTTGTTAACTGTACATGTAGATATATCTGAAGAGACTCGATTACAGTCAAAGGATTCCGGTGTTCCGGGCTAGAAACGTTCCCAAGGAAGACTATTAGATATTCTGATTAGATAATCTTGAGTGAAATTAAATATATTGTGTGCTACGTGCGACTTTCTGAGTTCAAAGCCGGGTAAAAGGGGTAGGCGTGGTTAAGTTGTGGGATAGAAAGGGATTTGATAAAGAGGAAAAATCAGAAAAGCATTTGGTATTTTAAATAGGCCAAGCATGATACACTCCTCTTTGCCTCGGAAAGCACGTTAAGCCGTTGGTTCCGGTTGTCATTTGTAGATCTTAGTCAGTCATTACGGATAGTAGGAAGTCTGGTATCAGATTAAGCCAGAAAATCTGAAACCAGTCTTGCCAGCAGCAGTATAAAGTAGTAGGCAGCTGCTCCACGTAAAATACTGGTGTTCAACTGAATCTCAACTATATTGGGGTCTGATTGATAGGGTCAGCTTGATTATTATGACACACAATTTCCAAAGATAGCATCGTCTGAACTAAAACTACTAAGAGGGTTGAAATACGGAAATGTGAATCTCCCAGGTTGCTTCTGAACACCCGGTTCTTAATTCTTCATATCCATAATTTCATCTTTTCTAATCACATTTTTAACCTCCATGTGCACCTACCACTTTTTGTTTCTGCAAAACCCAAATGTTGACTGGTGGAGAATGCCTAAGACTTATTGCCATAAGCATTCTCTACCAATCCATCTCTTTACATATTTGTGTGTAAAGTGTTATTTTTATACATAGACTGTCTGAGTGACAGACAGACAACGCACAGCAGAAACTACTGGTCGTAGAAAGCTGAAACTTGGCATGTAGGTTCCTTGGGGAGTGAAAGGGAGCAGTAAGAAGTTTCCGATTTCTACGAGAACGGGGAAAAACGTGATACGTGTGTATGAATTCGTTAGCAAATCTAGTCAGCGTACAGCTAAGGAGTGGAATTTCCTGCCGGAGTATGTGTTTCCCGATAGCTACAACCTGGGAGTCTTTAAGTCAAGAGTGAATAGGTTACTTCTAGGTAAGCGTGCTCCATCTTCGACCACATCAGCGCTTACCATCAGGTGAGATGGTGGTTAAGCGCGTGCCTATTAATAGTAAAAAAAAAAAAAAGTTGCATTAGAATCGACACTTTTCGTAACACAATCATAATAATCACCACTAAAAACTCATTATATAATTTTAAGGCATACATCCTCAAAAATACCGCTACCGTCAACAAAAATGAGAAAAAACCTCGTAAAAATTCTCGCTCATAACCGTGAAAAAATCGTTGTCCTACGCAGGTAAGGATAATCAAATATCTGGGCGAACAGACCCGTATATCAAAGGCCTCTGTGGGGTGCTTACGTGAAAACCGGGTTGGAATATCTTAGGACGCTAAGGCTGTTACTTTAGGACGCTAGAAAAACCGGATCGTCTGCTGGAATTGTGTAAGTCAACGACAGAAAATTATGAGTGTTAGGTGTTATTAAGTTGGTGCTTTTAGAGGTCAATGTTCGGGTGAGATGGTGTGAAAATGTCTGTGTAGAGTGTAGTACCTTAATGTTGTAGACAATTGCTATCGTGAGCGATTTTTGTCTTTATATTTTGAAGTCCATGGCAGAGCAACGTATTATTGCACTACCTCTTTTTATTTTGAATATTAAGTCATAAATATGGTTTGACTGGAAGCCGACCCCAATATAGTTGGGAAAAGGCAGATGATGATGAAGTCATACATACTATCTAAATATTTATAATTATGTTTTCTTAATCCTTTACCTTGAGCTTCTATACAAAGTAATATTCAATATCGATAACGATGATCGAAAAGGCAAAAAAGTATGATGACGAGAGCTACCGAAGTGACACGTGGTCATTCCCATGCATGTTGTAATTTTGACAGACGTCTAGGGTGCAGAGCGAGGCGGTTGAGTGGAGAAACGGAGAAATATTAACCAACCGTGTCAGTCAAAATGTCAATGACTCACGTGGTGCGGAGATTTTATGCAATTCTATTGGTTAAAATTTGTCCGTTTCTCCGCTGCGCTGCCTCGCTCCGCTGTAATGGACAGGCAATCTTAAGCTGCATTCCTCCAGAGATGTTCGAGTTTGCGAGAATCATCTCATCTGCCTAGCCTTTTCCCAACTATATTGGGGTCGGCTTCCAGTCAAACCGGATTCAGCTGAATACCAGTGTTTTACGTGGAGCGGCTGCCTACAACAGATTTACTGGCTTCTGACAAAGCGTAACGACTGCCAAAGATCTACAAATGACAGCTGGGACCAACGGCTTAGCGTGCTTTCCAAGGCACGGAGGAAACTCGGTATATTAAGATGGTCACCCATCCACAGACCAACCTTGGCAAGCGTTGCTTAACCTTAAAGATCGACCCTTGCGGCTGTTATTATTTAGCCACGCGCTCCTCGTTCGAGTTTGTGAGGATGTGTTTTTTAATAATCAATAGAATCACACCCTAACGCTCCCAGAATGTCACTTTGTCTAGAGACCCTCTATTTAAATGTTTCGCAAAAGCAGAATTTATGAATTTTGACACTCCTGCAGAATATAAAAGCATTTCTCTTTTACTGAGTCTTCGAAGCTGATCATTGTTGAGGCTTGAGTTGAAAACGTCAGTAACAGTTTCCACAAATCTGGCTAAGTACGATCTCCAGGCGAAAGGTGGATCCTGGCTGAATGCCAGATCTAAAGGAAAAATGTTGGGAACTTGGAAACATTCTTTCTCGCATTTAACATGAAACAAAACGGTAGAAATAAAATGGTCTTACTAAAATTTGAGATTGGGTAATACATTTAGGGACGGACCTATTTTTTGTTCCTATTTATTCGGTCCAGTTCGGGCGAGATGTTTTATGGCCTTATCTGTGTTTCTGTGTGAAATAAACTAGGCAAATTATAACGATGTATCCTTCATGGACGGACATTATAAGATGTTATCAAATATAGCGTGAAGGCCACTTAGTAGCTAGTACATTGTATCTTAATAAAAAGAGGAGCTCGTGGCCAAATAGAGGAGCTCGTGGCTAAATAATAACAGCCGCACGGGTCGATCTTAAAGGTTAAGCAACGCTTGCCAAGGTTGGTCTGTGGATGGGTGACCGTCTTTACATAACGAGTTTCCTCCGTGCCTCGGAAAGCACGTTAAGCCGTTGGTCCCGGCTGTCTTTTGTAGATCTTTGCCAGTCGTTACGGATTGTCAGAAGCCAGTAAATCTGACTCCTGTCTTGCCTAGATGTACCGTGTTACCCAGTTAATGGGTTGCGGAGGTCTGGTAGGCAGCCGCTCCGCGTTAAACACTGGTATTCGGCTGAATCCGGTTTGACTGGAAGCCGACCCCAATGTAGTTGGGAAACGGCTAGGCAGATGATGATGACATTGTATCTTAATAATATTCTTGCTTCGCCTATATTTCACGAGAAATGCTCCCAACAAACTAAAGCCCAAATTCAGCAATCTCTAGAAAAAAAAAAGAACAATTTATCAAACGAATGTTTTTTTCATGAATTTCCCTTGCGACTATTTTAAAAAGAACTCCAGGAGCCCTTAAGTCAATTAAATTGGATTTTTAATGGCTATTACCTTACCTATATCAAGCGATTTTTTTCTCTATTCAACATTTCCTTGGCATAATTGAAATTTCATAGGATCCATTTTACCTGAGCACGGTCAAAGTTTGAAGATAGCGGTATGAATAACTTTGGCATGTATAAATTCTTGTTCATAGTGCTTAGGATGTTATAAGTCAAGAGGTAATGGTGATCGAAGATTGGGGTCTAAGTTATCTATGTTAATAACTTGTAGGTGACCGAACCTTTAAGTTTATTCTACTATACTTTAATATTTCATTTTAGCATAAGGATACTGTAGATGTTTATGGTCTTAAGTAGTTTTAAGTTACAAAAACCGGCCAAGTGCGAGTCGAACTCTCACGTGAAGGGTTCACCTGAAAAAAACATGTTTCTTGTATAGGAGCAACTTTAACTTTTAATTTAAATTTTTATTATTTGCTGTTATACTCATAGCGGCAATAGAAATACATACTCTATGAAAATTTAAACTACCGATTACGGTTCTTGAACTACAGACCGCTGATAGACGGGTGGATGAATAGACGAACAGCGGAGGTATTAGGGTTTCGTTGGTTCTTGTATGGAACTCTGAAAACTTATACCAGTCATGACTGGTGTCAGTGTTCAGGGTTCCATACTAAACGATATTGTATTACCATATTTTCTGAGTATGTCATAAAATGTAAAAATGTCCAAAAATGTAACAATGACTTCATAAGGCGACTGTACAGATGTAAGTTTTTATAATGTTACTAAAAGTGCTACTTTCTTCAATCCTTTGTTAGGGTTCCGTACCCAAAGGGTATCCAACGGAACCCTATTACTAAGCCTCCGCTGTCCGTCCGCCTGCCCGCCCGTCCGTCCATCCGTCCGTCCGTCTGTCTATCTGTTGGCCGGTTTTTCTTTAATACAGCTCATTAATTTCTCTTAGGCCAAAGTTTGCGAGGCTTATTTAATCTTTTTGTTTTCCTTTGGGGCTTTAAGATGGATCAAAAAGATTAAGCCTTAGTGTATAAGAAATGTTGTATTCAACGATCGTAAAATATTTCATCACGAAGAATATTAAATCGTTCGGTCAAGTATCATTGGTTTTTGCTTTCGCGCACAGTCGGAAAACAAATTGTATGGATGATAAATTAACAGAATTAACAGAATACCCTTTAAGGGTTCATTGTACTCATCATAATTAACAACTTCACTATGAGACCAACCCTAAAATCGCGAAATAAAAATTAACTTTTTCATACATTAACTGCCAAATGTACTGAACAGCTGTTTTCTTTCGCGATTTCGTTCCTTAGGCAAAGTGGTTTATAATGATGTGTACAATTAGCCCTTACGTAGTATTGCATTCATTCTCTTATTTATAGAGCTTGTCTATGTTTAGAGCCTTTTTAATTAAGAAATGTATCACTGCACCATTTTTCACGTCTCTCTCATAAGGTCTCACGAATGTGACTTGATATAGTCATAGATGCAGTGAATTTTGTGTGTTCTCTCATATGTCGGATATATGCCGTTCTTCCCCATTGTGGCCGCACATTTCTAACCACTGCTACTCCTGTAAGCCAGAATCAACAGTGAAACTCCAGAAAAACGCTGAGCCAATGAAGCCCGACGAGTCCCAGAGAAACGATTCAACTCTCTTGGATCCTGCAAAGAAATTAATCAGAAAAGTACAAGAAAAAGAAAAACACTTCCCTATAGAGGATAGAGCTAGGCCAATAGGTACTAAGGGACATATACAAATGGGTTAAGCTCAGTTGTCAAGCACCATCATAAATTAACACTAAAACTAATGAGTCCTAAATTGTGAACTACTTTTGATTCTAGTAATAGGTATGGCAAAATCGTTGTGCCTGTCTGTGGCAAGCCTAAAGCCCCTTCTTCTTACCAACACAAAAACGTGCTAAGCGTACGACATACGTACCCGATAGCTACCTGTGCACATGTAAAAATGGGATTATCCAGTGAAATTCACTGGCACAGTGCGAGCGCCTTAATACTCTGGGAATCGTTTACAACTGAAACTGCAGCATGCTTTGAATTTGTAGTGAGCTTTAAACAAAGAATGTTACCAAGTGTGTGAAATTTGCATTGTGAACTTTTGTGATTTTTTTTCGTTCTACGTTTCGTAGTGTTAACCCATTTTTATATTCAGAGGAAATCTCTGTTTCATAATATAGTTCTTATAGCTCAATATTGAATAAAAAAATCACTTTTGTCTTGCTATTATAACAGAAACATCTTTATTATGCCGTCACAAAATTTCGTCCCCACACTAACTCAAAAATAAAATGCTTATCCTCGCGATTCGACAGGCGCCAATGATGCAAAACTTAATACCACTAGGGAACTTTTAAATTACTTCATTTTCTGTGAATTTCGTCGAGGCTAGCTCTCGCAAGTCAGCCAAACGTACAAGTTGGGAACTACTGGAACACTAGTAGCAGTTTACGGAACTTTCTCAACACTTGCATTCCCCGCTTGAATTATTGCATAATATACGCTTGGCGATAAAACTAACAGTTTCCATTGTTCCGCGTCATTGTTTTTATTGGTGCTTGTAAAATGTTTGATGGTACTCCCTGCTTTTATAACAGTTTGTTTCTTTTTGGCAACGTTTATGGAGTTCTAATTCTTGTTACATTATGGTGCTTTAAATTGTGAATGTGCACCTATATGCGTTCTTGTTATTGTAACAGTTTTCGATCTTTTTTTCTCATGTTAAGTATCTTTTGTAGCACTAAAAAGATGACAAACATTTGAAATTAAGTTTTTGTTTATTCTCGATTTGTGTCTTAGTTTTATTCAATTACAAAGTAAAATCACGATTTTTCTGATAGTGAAATAGTATTAGAGTTCACATAGATCTTCACAACTATTTCCAATTGTAGAGCTGTTCTTTGGAATTTAATATGCTCGAGTAATCCTGGTCGAGAAAAATGCATGGCTTGGGTTCCTAGACAAAGAAGATTTGAAAAATATAGGAATTATAAATGCAATTTCAACGATGCAGTCAATGTAAATATGGACTTCAATAGAGTATGAAGAGAAGAAGTCAAGAATCAAGTATACTACTCTGTCAAGAAAGTACCGGGAAAAGATCAATAATACACAAAATGTCTGTTATTCATCCAAATTTATTTTATCACCTTCGAAGTATGCTCCTTTAGAAACGATATACTTGCGCCAACGAATAATCCATTCATTTTTTAAACGCTGCTTCCGGAATTGAGTTCAGTTCTCGCCGCGAATTCTCCTTTATGTCTTCTATCGATTGAAAACGGGTGCCACGAAGTGGTAATTAGAGTTTAGGAAAAATAAAAAAGTCAGCAGGAGCCATATCTGGTGAATATGGTGGTTGCTGGATGGTATTTGTTGAGTGTTTGGTTAAAAATTCGTTCACAATCATAGCCTTGTGCAAAGGCGCATTGTCGTGGTGCAAAATCCAAGAATTTTCTTTCCACAAATCTGGCCTTTTTCGTCGAATTTGCTCTCGTAAACGCCGCATAACGCTCAAATAATATTCTTTATTTACCGTTAGACCTTCCGGTAAGAATTCAGAGTGCACAACACCGCGATAGTCAAAGAAAACAGTCAACATGACTTTGACTTTTGATCGACTTTGGCGTGGTTTTTTCGGTTTCGGTTCAGTTGGAAGGCGCCACTCCGAAGCTTGTTGACTAGTTTGCATGTCAAACTCGTAAACCCACGTCTCGTCACCAGTAACAATGCGTTTCATGAATGTTGGGTCCGAACTGACTCGTTCTAGCATGTCCTCAGCGACTTTCATGCGATTGAGATTTTGGAGAAAATTCAGATCTTTTGGGACTAGCCGAGCAGCAACATGTTTCATACCCAAATGATTAGTTAAAATGGTACGGATCGACTCGTGAGATACAGAAAGTTCGGCGGCTATCTCTCTCAGAGTTGAATGGGGATTTTCAGTCACTATTTCCTTCACTTTTGCGATGTTAACTTCAGTTGCAGACGTTGACGGCCTACCAGAGCGAGGCAAATCTTCCATCACATCTCGACCGCTTTTGAACGCTTTGAACCACTCATAAGCACGAGTTTTTGATAAAGTCGATTCACCGTAAGCCTTTTGTAACATTTTCAGTGAACACGAAATTCCATTGGCGATGCAAAATTTAAGACAAACTCTTTGTTCGATATTTTTGTCCATTATGAAATACACACTATATATGATATTACTAAAACCAGCACTGTATTTAATATAAATAACAGATGCAACTCAATATCCGCGCCAAAATGGAAAACAGTTGTGCCAATCTAACAACTACAAAAAAACAAAAATTTGAATTTGGAACCATAAACAAATCATCCATTCCCGATACTTTTTTGACTGAATGTATAAGAAGAAATTCCGGTTTTTTAAACACTAACACTGGTATATATAAAATTGCAAGCATTTGCACTGAGTATTACAGTATTTATAGTACTTTGTCACCATTCGAACGACCCACCCATACACCAGTGAACCTTCAGACAATGTTTTATGAGACGCCTTCAATCTCCAACGTATCTAGGTCCTCCAACCATTTCACTTTTCCCCCAAATCGCTCCAATCCGAAATAAAATGAAACATTTATTCCCCACTTTATTTCTATCTCACAAATCTGGAAACACTGTTGATCACACCATAAAACACGAAGAGAAGAAACCCGAAGCCGTAATCCAATTTACTGCGAACAACAAACATTATAAATAAACACGGAGACCCCACAAATAGCGAAAACTATAAATAATACGAGCACATAAACATCGCCATAGTTCAACACCATGATATTGATAATAAAAATTCCTTTCCGGACGGCGAGGGGGAACCTAAGCTCGCGCGCTGAATGCCGAAGTGTGGATAAATCGAGATCTGCGGAAGATGGTTTTTCGAAAACGAACTTATTCAGTTTTTTCCTCGAGATTAAGTGCACATGTGGTATATTGACGTATGGTTCCTTTGAAGGGCTCAAATTCGAAAGAGTTGCAAAGTATAGATCGAAGGTATTATGGTATGATAGGAAAAATATGACGTTTCAGCTGCTCACTGTCCCACGCATTCTTAGTAGATGTTTATTGAGAAAGTGATGTCAATGAAACCTCTATCAATTTATGAATACCGAAAATCGTTTTGTGTTATAAAATTTTCACATAAAATATTGCAACAAGATTTAGCAGTTTTTCAAGAAGACACTTGACACGCACACAAGTGCAAAATAAAATTCGAATAGGAGAAATATTAAATAATAAGCAAAACGTTTTCTTTTAAACAAAAAGGCTGATATGGTCTGATCCTATGCTTATTAGCAAACCACAGTTAATGTTATTCAAGATTATAGGAATAAATCTTTCTTTACATAAAAGATTGACCTCAGCAAGCCTTAGGCAAACTAGCTTCTTCCAGTCCAGAGATAAGTCCAAGAAAAAATTCAAATCCAAAATTAAGTAGCAATTTGTCTTCCTACGCAGGCAAATCCGAATATTTTACATAAGATCGAATACGAAGACTACGTCGGGTCGAACCCTAAAGATAACCTCGTACGGATGGGAGAGAGCGGCCACAGTAGAAATAAATTCTTTCATGTAGCCAGTATGTTCGATAAAGAATTATAGTACTGCATCAACTGTATGTTTTAGTTTAATTACACTGTGTGTTTCATTGTTTATGCGTTTAGGTAAATGGTCTTTGGCAACTTTAAAAATACTTGCTTAGATTTAATTTCTATTTTAATTGTGTTTACTAATTTTATTACCTATATGAGTTACAATATTCTTTGTTTGTTTTCAGGTTGTGTGAGTGTTTACTTGAAGTGTTTATTGGTAAGTAGTTACATTATTATTTCATTCTGAAATATAACTTCTATGAATTCATTTAACCGAAGACCCTGCGGTGGGTTGAGCAAGAAAACAAAGTAATTAAAGCTCTCGAAGGTTTAATGTTCCTATACATCAATACATGTACAACTAACAGTATCAAAACCTAAACTACTACTGTTGTTATTTATATCAAATTTTCACGCATTGTATTTTCACATCCCGATTCCCTATCCAACAATAAAACTTACAGATTAACTTGTAAAGTACTCGCAAAACATTACCACCGAATTAGAAGAAGAATAATGTGAACTACAGCAAGACAAAATCAAGATAATGAATGGGATTTTACCGAGCCTGATATTGCTGGCTCATCGTCTTATTTAATAAACACATCATAATTGCACAAAAACCACGAATACGATTAGGTAAAAAAAGCGTCAGATTTCTAGAAATCTTAATACTCCAGGTAGTTTGCCTGACATTCATGCCTGATTGAATTGAGAAACGAGCCAAGAGGATCATCGGCAATGAGAGGCTCGTCGCGTCGAAGCTCCAAAGTCTTGAACATTGACGACGAGTTGCTAGCCTGTCGGTTTTTTACCGGTTGCATTTTGGGGAATGTGCGACGGAATTGCATAATTTAATTCCGCCAAGCCCGTTCCATCATCGGACCACAAGACGAACGGCGATGCGCCACCGGTACATGGTAGACATCCCACCCATACGCACAAAACGTTTTGGAAACACATTCATAGTGCGTACAGCTAAGGAGTTCCCTGCCGGAGTCTGTGTTTCCTGATATCTATAACCTGGGAGTCTTTAAATCAAGATTCGAGTGAATAGGTTATTTCTAGGCAAGCGTGCTCCATCTTCGACCACATCCTCGCTTACTATCAGGTGAGATAGTGGTCAAACGAGTGCCTATCAAAAGTAAAAAAAAAAAAAAAACATTCATAGGCATGACAAGCGACGAGTGACAAGCAAGAATGGCGGCAGTCTAATACCAGTCTAGGGTACGAGTGAATTTAATTGTACGGGGCCCCCGACTTATGGTACGGGTAGATACTAGTGGGTTTTAGTTGAGTGAGGAGCTCGTGCCCAAATAATAACAGCCGCACGGGTCGATCTTTAAGGTTAAGCAACGCTTGCCAAGGTTGGTCTGTGGATGGGTGACCATCTTAACATACCGAGTTTCCTCCGTGCCTCGAAAAGCACGTTAAGCCGTTGGTCCCGGGTAAATAGTAAATCTGACTCCTGTCTTGCCAAAAAGTACCGTGATACCCAGTTAATGGGATATGGAGGTCTGGTAGGCAGCCGCTCCACGTAAAAGGACCGGTATTCAGCTGAATCCGGTTTGACTGAAAGCCGACCCCAATATGGTTGGGAAAAGGCTAGGCAGATGAGTGGTGGGTTTTAGTTGGTAGGAGTCCAACATAACCATCCGATTTCATCAGACGCTAAGTATTCATGAGGGTTTTTCTCCAAATAAAAAACTATCTTCGCATCAATAAACCTCAAGTTTGTTTACTATCGTACAGTCAAATTCACATCTAAAATACGTAACAGCCTGTGTGTCAACGCTCGTATTTGCTGCTCAAGGGAATCAACATTTTTGGGGACAAGTCTCTAGGGATTGTAATTCACCTGAACTTTGACGAAACCTGAAACGAATATTGTATTTCCACGAACAGCTCAATTTGATCTGCCTATTACGGTTCCTGAGATACAGCCTGCTGACAGACAGACAGACAGACAGACAGACGGACGGACGGACGGACAGCGGAGGCTTAGTAATAGGGTTCCTTTGGGTACGGAACCCTAAAAATTAAGATTTTGAGGTACAGAACCCTTTGTGTGCGAGTCCGACTCGCACTTGACCGGTTTTTTATTTATTCTTTACTCAATTTATCACTTCGCATTTCTGGAACATACTGTAAGAGTAACAAGCAGTCACTTGCTTCCTTTAGATCATACGATTCTTGGTACTACGAGTAGGTCAGTTTATTATATGTGGGAATGAATTAATAATTAAAAATATTGAGTGTTATTTCCGACTCCTTTCTTTTTATTCCAATTAAAAACACTACTATAAACAGAAGGTTTAACTAGGCTAGGAAAGGCAAACCTCCTGTTAAAATATTTTCACGTTCTCCTTCAACGTTAAGCGCGAGCAATATTGTTGAAGAGATAACCTCGGTTTTGTATTTTTAGAAGCAAATTGTTTTGTGGAGTCAATAGTTTTCTTTGCATCTGCACTACATTCGATTTTCTGATGGCAATGTTCTGCAATTTCTTTGAGTAGTTGTTTATTTAAAAATAGTGGGACAACAATAGTTTATTGTTCTACGCTGGCGATATAATAATATCATCATTTACATAATAATTATGATAAATCAGCTTCTATATATCTATACTAATATATAAAGCTGAAGAGTTTGTTTGTTTGTTTGCTTGAACGCGCTAATCTCAGGAACTGCTGTGCTCGACCACACCATTGCTTTCCAACCGGTAACATTTTGATCGAGTCTTTTTTTTTAGGATGGGATATCATCAAATGACTCCTCCTGCTCTTGGTACAGCAGGAGGGAGTGTCAGACTCTTACTGACTAAAACCCATCCGTGTTCCTCCTAGTGCCCCTTGCGTTCCAGGGTACGGTGCCTCTTTCGAACCAAGTTCGCAGCCTCAGCAGGCACTGGCTCTAGTGGGTCTTCCGTGCTGACATCTCCTTGAGGCGTGTTGGGACCGCAGCGCGCCGCCGACCCGGGCCTGGTTTTGATCAGATGGCGAGCCACCCAATGCTCGCCGTCCTCAAACCCGTGCCTACGGTGGCCGAGAACTTCCATCCTTCTTCAACTCCCGACGCCCGGGGCGTCTTCTTCTGTTGCGGCGGCTGGGGCGTGAGGTTTCCCTCTCTCTCACGCGTTCGGCTTTCTCCTTTGCTAGCATAACTGCTTCGCAGAAGGAGGTGACCGCTTCCAATGTCTCCTGGCTAAGAATTTTGATCGAGTCTTTTTTTTTTTTTTGGCACAAGCCCGCCACATATTCCCAACCACTGCAACTCCTGAAAGCCAGAATCAACAGTGGCGACCACCAGAAAAACGCCGAGCCAATGATACCCGACGAGTTCCGGAGAAACGATTTAACTGTCTTGGATCCTGCAACGAAATTAATCAGAAAAGTACAGCGGAGGAGTAGGAAAAAATATATATATGATTTCCACTTCCCTCCGTATCAAGCAGGAGACAGAATAGAACTAGACCAATAGGCACCAAGGGACAAATACAACTGGGTTAAGCCCAGTTGCCAAGCACCACAGATTATATCTTACCACTTAAACTAATGGGTCCTAAATTGTGAGCTACTTTTGATTCCAGTAATAGGTATGGCAAAATCGCTTGAACGCACGGAAATTTGTTCTGGTTTCAACGAGGTCCGTATAGTAAACTACCCCAGATGTAACCTTAAACTATCTAACATAATATTGCGTTCAGTTTGCCAAAGACTACACTCCCATAAGATGTGATGTGCGGATTGTTCGTATTCATGGTCAGCTGTAGAACATTGACATAAAGGCGAGGCCACAAGCTTAAAGGAAAATAACTTACTCTTAAAATTACCATGACCTGTGAGAAATTGGGCAACACAGTGATCCACCTCCAGCCATGTCCTGTCCAGCCGCTCACGAACAGATGGAAAAAATTGGTGGAGGTGACGGCCTTTGATGGAATTTTCCCACCTACATTGCCACTCGGATAAAAGTTCCTCCCAGACATCAGTCTGGGGTTTTAGTAATCTAAAGATCTTAGCACGGCCGCGTTGCGGTACGAACTCTGGGTCCGTAATATTTCTAGCGTAGTAGTACATTGCAGCACGCCGCTGCACTTCTAGATCGACTGGGAGAACACCCGCCAGCACTGGTAAGGCTTCAGTACTAACCGTCCTATACGCCTTGCATAAGAATATCAAAGCCAAACGCTGGCTTTGAAGCAATTTACGTCGTACCGTACCTATGGTGGCCCTATCGGCCCAGACAGGTGCCCCGTAGCACATACAACCCAAGTAGGTAGCCCCATAAATAGTTTTTAAGGTTTGAAAAGATAGACCCCAAGTAGCTTTGGTTATTCTCGTCAAGGCGTAGAAGTTCTTTTTTGCTTTCTCACCTACTGTTTTTATATGATCAATAAATGAAAAGTTATTTTCTAATAGAATACCAAGATAGCACACAGATTCTTTTCTTTTAACGGGTACGTTATCAAATTTAAAACTAGGCCAGGATTTAAGGTTTCCTTTTAAAATAAGTTGATAGGTTTTATGTGGTGCAAAGGTCAGACGGTTTCGATCGCCCCACTGAGATATTAATCGTAGTAATGTGTCAGCCAAATTCTCAAGGCCAGCACGAGTACTTGCCTGAATGAGAAGCAAGCCATCGTCCGCGTAACCGGTTAATGAGCAGCCGCATGGGAGCGGAAGCGCGAGGAAATCATCGTAGCCAATATTCCAAACATATGGACCGATAACTGAGCCCTGAGGACATCCCATGGTTAGAGACTTAGTAATGGAATGATGTCCTAGTTTGAGTTTCACGGAGCCGTTTAGAAAGTAAGAAAGAATCAGATTATAGATGTTTTTGTAACAACCACGGTTTTTCATTTTAAGTAGTAGCATTGGTCACCATGCGTTATCAAAAGCGCCAGAAATGTCGAGAAAGATTCCAACCACATATTTATGTTCCGATAAGTTAATAATTTTACGAACAGAGAGCACCGCGTCGACGGTGGATTTACCAATAGTGAAACCAAATTGATTATTATGAAATTTAGGTCCATTCGGTAGTAAGCGCGGAACGATTAGTCGCTCTAAGAGTTTTCCCAAAGATTCTTTAGGAAAACTCAAGATGACTTAGGGTCATCCGGGGGCTTATCGCCACTCTTCGGAATAATGCGTATAAAGCCCTGTCATGAGGAAAGATACCTTCCGCAATGCATCGGTTATATACTGATAAGATCGCGTCTCCCGCTGTCTTACACGCTTCTTTTTTGATCGAGTCTACCAACAATAAATTAAAAAAAACAAAAATTTCAGTGAAATGCTTCGGAACATTTTATCAGTGAAATAGGTGCTCCGCATAAAGGCCTAGTGCGACAATGCAACAGAAATACTACGACTAAAAACTGACTGTCGCATCGTTGAGTCATGCACTTAAGGCTTGTATATACATTACCTAACGTACTATACTACATGGACTCATCCGCTGACACCGGCGAGGGTATCACTGAGCTTTTTTCCTGTTACTTTCAGTCTACTTTCCAAGAACCTGACTCAGAATCTGACGACCTGGATCTAAATATAGACATTCATCCTGCTAGCTCGGTGAACCTGAGTACCGTAAGCGTGTGTCCAGAGATGGTACTCAAGCTACTTAAAGGTTTGGACTCATCTAAATCTGGTGGGCCAGATTTGATACCCCCCATTTTCATAATTAATTGTGCAAAGAGCCTGGTGGCGCCAGTCTGTGTACTGTATGAACGGTCGTTAAGAGAGGGTATTGTCCCGAAGATGTGGAAATCAGCCTTTATTACACCGATTTTTTAAAAGGGGGATAAATCTAAAATTGATAACTACCGCCCCATATCTAAATTGTGTCTTTTCTCCAAAGTTCTTGAACGAGTAGTACACGCGGAAGTTTATTCAGCTCTGCAATGCCATTTCGGCGACGAACAACATGGTTTCCTCAGAAAACGGTCAACCGCCTCCAACCTGTTACTATCCAATGAAATTATAACCACTGGGATGGAAGAACGATGCCAAGTCGACGCAATATACACGGACTACAGCAAGTGTTTTGACCGCATCGATCATCGGGTGCTTCTTCAGAAGCTATATTCCGCAGGAATTCACGGAGATCTATTCCGGTGGTTTTCGTCTTACATAGATAATCGAACGCAGGCTGTAGTTTTACGTGGATACACGCCTGGATGGAAATCTGTCCCATCAGGAGTGCCCCAAGGCTCAATCTTAGGACCTTTATTATTTACAATATTTATTCTTGACATAAAGACCTGCTTTAGACATTCGCATATTCTGCTATACGCAGATGACATGAAGGTCCTAAAGTCCGTACGCACATTATCTGATACAGAGCTACTTCAGTCAGACCTCGACAGATTCGTACAATATTGCAAAACCAACAAGTTACAACTAAATGTATCCAAATGTTTTCACGTAGTATTCACTCGTCAGAAATCTATTATTGGCCCAGGTTATACACTAGATGGTACTTACATAAGTAAAGAAAACAGTATCAGAGATCTTGGTATAGTACATGACAGCAAGCTACTTTTTGATGGTCATATAGAAACAGTCGTCAACAAGGCGTTCAAAGCTTTGGGATTTATTATTAGAGCTTGTTCTAGTTTTCGTTCTCTGAAAGCATTAAAAATTCTCTACTGTTCTCTAGTGCGTAGCCACCTTGAGTATGTATCTCAAGTATGGAACCCTCAATATGAGATCTACAAATCTCGTATTGAGTCTGTTCAGAGGAAATTTTTGCGGTATTTGGACTTCAAGGCTGGGCAATTCTCAATTGACTATGAACATCGTTGTAAGCGTTATCATTTCTTACCGTTGGAAGTAAGACGAAATATAAGTGATATCTGTTTTTTAGTGAACATCGCAAACGGCACGGTTGATTGCCCCGAACTACTCGGCAAAATACTTCTTCGCACTAATATAAATAATCTAATAGAAAACGGCCACTACTCCAAGTCCCATTCGCATCGACTAAGTACAGGCGCAACGCCTTCTGCATACGTAGTGTTATAGCCTTTAATAGTTTACCATCACACCTGGATATCGACTTATTTTGCACCAGCGCACATGAAATTAAAAAGATTTTGAACAAGGAGTACTTTGGTGACCACCATAACTAGCTTTTGATTTTGGTATTGCTCGACTTGATATACCCTAGTATCTCGAAATCCCTTACAACATTGTATAAAGTTTGATTACCTACGCTGTAATTGGTCAACACAAGCACCTTATAATTAAGTAGTTTTTTAAATGTGGAAGCTTGTAATTAGCAAATTTTATAACTTATTTATGTTATTTCAATTAGGTTATTAGTCTGTAAGCTTTCTGTAAAACAAAATAAAAATATATGCCTACGACCTTGTGCATACAAACGGAGCTAACTAAACCTCATTGCAGCACACCGCTACCCGTGTTTTTAATTTAAAAAAAAACAAACACATTTTAAAAAAGAAAATAAAACCAAGTTATTTTCGTTTCTATTGCACAGCAGTAGATATTTATTTAAGTCTTTTGTTAAAAAATGAAGGAGTAAAATGGTTTCATTCCAACAATTTGGAGGTAATTTGGTGATATTTTTTTGCTATTATGTGATAATGATACATGAATTCTGGCTAAACCAAGTTACGTACACTATCATGTTAATTACTACCTATTTTTTTAAGATGTTATTTCTCAGTAAATGCCGACGAAAAACTGCTTCATCTGCATGCTATTTTAAAGCTTTTTCGAGAGAGTGGGAGGGAAAAAGTAAATCAGATTCATCAAAGAAAATAAATCTAAAAAATTATTATATGTAAGAATACCAGCCGTTAGAAACGTATTCTCAAGATCCAACTATCAATTTACTTTGTAACGTTAAAATAGTTCCTTTTAATAAATTCCCTTGCCGTACAAAGCGATTCCACAAAGAATAATATTTTTTGTAACAAATGCAAGGCTTTGCTTTTAATGGAAACTTTCCCTGTAGCATCAAGCTGTCAGCTTTGTAACTCCTTTAATAGTATTTTATAGTTTTAACTTCAGTTTCTGCTGTTGTAACGTAAAAATACGGGTAATATATTGCAAATGTGTTGTTTGTATTTTGTTCTGTGCAGAGATACGGTCTTGCCTGGTTTTCTCAATATGGGCAGTGCTGGATGTGATCATTGTAAATTCGAGATTAAAGAGGTCTTGGAGATCTTTCGAGATTAAAAATCCATAATTAATTATGGATTTGCTCTTGACTCTACTCTATGTCAGAGATGACAGAGACAAAGTCTACGATGGAGCGATATTACCCGAAGGAGCCTGTTCACTGTAACTTTGAAGAGATTATTGTTGTAAGCGATAGTTTATACAAATACGTTCATTCATTATTTAACGGATATAAAAATATACTACTGTTGAGTTTCGTAAATGTATTAGTCAGTTAAAATAGGTTCATCTGAAGCGGGATGTCGGATAATAGGTTACATAAGATTCCTGCCAGGGTTGAGATATTTGATTGAAAGAGTCATAGCGGCCCTGGAACGTAAAGGACATTAAGAGTAAGAATTTGATACTCCCTTCTGCTCCACCTAAAGCGGGAGAACACATTCGAGGAATTCCTATCGTTAAAAAAATGTTACATAAGTGTCAATGTTTCCATCCACTCAGGATCGGCAAGTCCCTTTCAGGACAAAATCGCCCAAACCGTCCAAATCTGTAAGTCCTTTTCGGGACAAGCCGATTTAAACGTTATTTGTAGGCGTATTGCATTTATTTTCACTTGTCCTAGTAGGGACTTACGGTTTCTAACGGTTGAAAACGATTTTGCCTCCGGGAGCTGATGGATGCTGAGTGGATAAGATCATCAAGCAGTAATAAATCTTTTGTGTTACTTTTGTTAGTAGCCAATACCGAATTGCAACAGTATTTTAGACAGTTTTTGGTCAGACATAGACAGTAAATATTTATTATTCAAACATATTGCAACCCATCTTCAGAAAATATGATACAAAAGTAATTACAGTGCCCTCCGCTCCTGAGCTTATAGCCTCAGGACACAAGGGTGCCAGTTGAGACTTAATTGGGTTGTAGGGGTCAGACGGCAGTCTCCTCGAGTAAAATACTGATATTCAGATGCCCCTAGTCAGCTTTGAAACTAACTTTAATTAAAAGATTTATTTAACTTGCAATGTATGTATCTATGTTTGTTCGGGTGGAATCTTGCTACTCAATTTTGAAACAGATGTCTTCAACCGATTGAGCTGAAATTTTGTATACACGTTTAGTTTAGATGACAATACACGATAAGCTTTGTGACGTCATTTTAAATTTAATATGGCGGACTATTCAAGATACCGGAATAGTTATTCTCAATGCATTTCTACAATATGGGTGTCAAATGAAAGGGCTTGTTGAGAGTAATTTGAAAATAATATGACGTCATTCTAAATCTAATATGGCGGAATATCCAAGATGGTGGAATAGTTATTTTTTATGCACTTCTACAATTTTGGCTTGTTGAGAGTAACTCAAAATAACTAAAAAGTGAAAAATAAATTAAAAGCAAAAAAAAACTTTAAAAAAAGTTTTTATTTAAATGCTCTAAAAAGAAGAATATATTTTTTTCCCTTAAAATTTATCATGTAAGCTTGTCGCGAGGTTTGATTAGTTAAATACTTATAGGTACTTACGCAAACCTTGCGACAAGCTCTTATGATCAATTTTAAAGGATAATTTTATTTTCTTCTTTTTAGAGCATTTAAATAAAAACTTTGTTTAAAAACGTTTTTTTTTTCTTTTAATTTTTATTACAATCCTAGTGATTATTTGGATTGAAAATTGACTAATGAAGAATTTCTCCAAGACTTGATTTATTATTTACCTTGATGAAGTAAGTCTGACTCCAGTCTTGCCATGAAGTACCCTGTTACCCAGTTAATGAGTTGTGGAGGTCTGGTAGGCAGCCGCTCCTTGTATAATACTGGTATTCAGCTAAATCCGGCTTGACTGGAAGCCGACCCCAATATAGTTGGGATAAAGCTAGGCAGATGATGATTTACCTTGATGAAGATTTTAAAATCTTTCTAAAGATTAATGCAGGACTAACTAAAACACTATGCCATATCAAAGTTTAGTCTATCTGACGTTCCATAGACACACGTAATTGGCCGTTACGGCCAAACTGTAGCAGTTGAATTGGATAACATAGTTTGACAAGCCTGGCTGAATTGTAAACGCACACTACCTGAGCGAAATTGGTCTTGCGGTCTCTGTTTTGTGTTTATGAGTTGTTCCTGTAGCAAGACTACTGTTATATTTATTGGTTCTTGGAACATCAGCTTCAGTTTCAACGTCAACTATAGTATTTGTTAATGTTTTCTTCTTAAACTTCTACTGTTCATCATCATGTTCATGCCCGTATTCTTGGGACGAGATCTAGATGGCATCCTTTTCTTTGCTATTTCATCTTTTTCATAGTTGTTTCATGGTTTTTTCTCTTTCTACCCTATTACCACTTATATTTATTAAAAACTTTTTTAACGGGCCTTGTAGGCCTTATAGGCATATCTGAACAAATATGCACATCTAAATCGTTTTAATACTGTCCGATATTTTCAGCTTTACCAACTACTTTTTTTAAAATATTGTTACCACTAATACCTACTAACATTTATTTCAGTGTTAAATTTTCAAGAGCTCCAGCTACTCGTATCTGGAATTTCCTATGGAAAGCTGCACAATTATACAAATCAATTGCCCCTATCCCCGAGTTTGAAATTACCGGAATCGTTTCTATACCCCAGCACTACGGTTCTGCAAAGTTTTCTTTGTCCGAGAGCTGTTCTATCCTCTTTGCGAGTCGGCTTCCACTTTGTTCCCTTTATTATATTTCAATACATTTAACTATTAAGCTGGTGAATTACAGGCGGACTGCGGATGTTGGGTTATTCTGTATCTGGAACAGTGTTTTGCAGTTAAAGCGGGTTTGTTGTCTTCTTTTATGATAATTAGTAACTATAATGAAAATGGCATTATGATTTTGTGTTATTTTAATAAACAATTCAGCCAGCTTGGTTAACTTTTTGGTTGTTATTTATTGATCTTTGACATTCGGTTAGATTGGTTGGTAGCCAATCTCAAAATTCTGGGACAAAATGTATGCCGGTAGAACACAGTCTTAAATATTTTTTTTTTTTTATTGATAGGCATACGTTTGACCATTATCTCACCTAATGGTAAGCGATGATGCGGTCGAAAATATATCTTATGTCTTTCATTGTGATATTTTTAACGCCTAGACTAATATTATTTTTATTTCTATTTTCTCCAGTCCATTCTTAACATTTTATAAAAAGTCTCTGATCTTTCAGTTATTTGCAGGGTTTCAAGCCAGATGCAGGAGTAATACTGTTGTTTAAAGGATCGTAACAATATGTCACCGTCGGCGTACTGGCCGGTTTCTCTAGTGTTACTTGAGCACTAAAAGAAGAGTGGTGTTTTTTGTTTAGACGTGGATACACGTTTGCAATTTATTTTATTATATTCTTGTGGTTTTACTTTGTGAGGAATATTGTTATGAATATCATATGATTTGAATTTAAAGCTATCATGGTGTTTTGCCGTGATAGCTTTAAATTCAAATTATAAGTTTGATACTACAAAAGATTTTGCTTCTTGTGGATTAGCTCTACATTATTATTTTTTTGAATTAACTATTTTGGATTCAGCTGATGTTTAGGAAGGATTTTAAAATTTTGTCCATGATGCTAATCATATTCTGCTTATACAGTTCTGCTTGATGGCTTGTATTATTACGTATTATTTGGGGATTGGTGCTGATATAATAGCTGAATTACAGGCTTTTGCCTAGTTCAGATACAGTTGTCTAGTTCTTTTGTTTTGTTTAAATAGCCTCCAAGTTTTGTTTAATAATGTAAAAAAAAAATTGAAACAAACTTTTTTATTTTTTCCAAACGGCTCAAAATCTTGATTTCAATAATACATAAACTTTATTAAGTTTTTATCAAATCAGATACAAGATTCCGATCCGAGAGATGACACAAATGACGCCTCAGCCGTTACTTCATCTCTTGGAGATAATATTAAAATAACGCACGTCCGGTAGTTCGCTCCTGGAGATTTCTTAGTTCGGGTCGGATTTAATGTCAAATATTGCATGTCTTAGTATACCTTTCGTATTCTGACTTATAAAAAGTGTAGGAAAAAGAATAGGAAAGGCATATAACATCACATGCTAAATATCCGACAGCAATTTGTTACGGAATGTTGTATTAAATTTAGTCTGTGGAGACGCCTTCATTTGTTTTTGCAAGCGGTTAGTTGAGCAGTTATTTAATAACTCTACACTTTACACTTAAAGGAAATTAACTAAACATCCATGGACAAGTAAGTACTAAACAGTTTTTAATTGCTGCATTAGGTATTGGACAAAGATTTTGGACACAATTTGTTATATTACCAAAGATAATTTCGAAGTTTGCACGCCATGCCGGTATATTTCTACTTGTTTTGAGTAGAAAATACAGTAGTGGTGGCAAAATTTTGTTATAAATATTATTTAGATACGTTACTTCATATATATTAGGCATTTTATTAGTGAAATTCGATAAAATATAGTGTAAATATTGAACTGTAAAAATGTAGCCGAAAATCGAATCTCCAAGAGATTCTGTAACAGACAGGCATTTCGCATGTGTATGACATGCAAGCCGCCATGTTTTTTGTGTTTCGTACACAGTATCGGATAATGGTCAGTAAACCAATAGGTTTTGATCGACTTAGAAAAAAGCAAGGTTAAATTATTTAATTTCATTATCGGTTCCACGAGGCGGCAACAGCACTCGACGAGTGCGTGTATGAGTATTTAATTTTTCTTAAAAAAATAACAATAAAAAAAAAACAAATTAAAAAAAAAACTAAAAAAACAAATTAAAAATTATCTGATTTTCATATTAATAATATTAATCCTATCCCGGTTTAAAAATTGCTTCATTTTCTTTTTTTTAATTTTGTTGTTCAGATGTGACCTACTGGTTGTATTCTTTATTGTGTACTTGGAATTGGTCTACTGAAATTGCGTGTTTTGTGTTTTTTATTTGTTGATTTTGTTAATGTTTTTGCTAAGCAACATACCCTTATGTTGTGTTTTTCCATTAGTAAATATCATCATTATTTGGATTGTAATATAAGATTTCTAAGAAATGCAATAGTACTTGCTCTTTGACAAAAAATATGAAAGCGTCTTTTTATCGCTCTTTTTTTAATGTTTGTATAGTGACTTATTGTTCGTAAACTAAACAATTCTAACTGCTAAAACTTTGTCTGCAATAAGATTGTGTCCCAAACTATATAATAAGTTACTATAATTAGCCACTTGGCTTACAGAGTTCCCAGAATGAATGTGTAAACATACCCTTTTTTTGTTTGGCGTACGAGTCGACTGGCTTACGCCGAGTTTTTGTTTAGCTTGTAGTATGTAAAATATGTATGGAGGTGTCTGTTATTTATCTTGATTATTGTAAAATAATGTTTTAGTATGCCAATGAAATAATAACATTGGAAAAAAGCGCTTTTATTCTATTAATATGACGATTTTTGTACGAAAAACTGGGAAAAAGTCGCTTACCTTACTTTCAACTTCGAATTAACAATAGATTCTATGAGAAAACTAAACAAAACTATAAATTAGTAGATAGTTTATTTTACACCAATTTGAATGACATATAATTTGTAGAGCTGCGATGCGTAATTTTAGAGATATCGTAGTTTTAGTGAACGCGGGGAAATCGCAAGATTTCGGCCGGGCGCGTAGTAACAGATCTGCGGAGTGACGTTATAGAGGCGTAGCGGCTGAAGGGATAATAAAGCCACACATTTCTGTTCACCACAAAAACACATCGAATATAAAAAATTATTTATGGGGTCTGTCCCCATTAATATTTTTTTAAGAATAATAAAACAATCAAAGTGACGTTTTATTCTCCACACAGATATTATTGTTTTTGGGGCAAGAAGTGAGAAGGGCTGATATTTAATTTAATGGGAATCCCATATAAAAACATGAGGGAAATGTTTAGGGGGCATTCTGTCGAATTCTGCTCACAAGTTATTGAAGGGAACTATAGAAGGGTAAACCGTGACTGTCGACTTTCAACTCTAATTTCTGGAGAGGTTGGACCAAAATTCTTTGCTTGTAGCGAATGCTTATTCTTAGTATCAGCTATTAAATTGTCAAAGTAATCTATTGATAAAAATCTCGATGTAAAGAGGAAATGTATCACTTACGGTTTCTTGCGTTGGGGTGTGGGTGTGGAAGTAAGCTGTACTGTGACGAAACCCATTTCTGCAATCTGCTGTGATAACATCTTTTAAATATTCTCTTGAGAGTGGTAATGGTACAAGCGCTAAGACAAATATTAAAAAAAAAAAACATAGTAAAAATAATTTATTTCTGTCCCTTTGTTTAGGGACTACAGAGAACAAAAAGTTAAAAATGTATTTTTTTTTATATTAAAAGAAATGATTTAGGGTTCCGTGCCCGAAGGGTAACTAACGAAACCCGATTACTAAGCCTTCGCTGTCCGTCCATCCGTCTGTCCGTCCGTTCGTCCATCCGTCGTCTGTCAGCGAGCTCAAGAAACGTAATAGGAAGACCATTTAAATTTTCACAGAAGGGTATACACACTATTTTTTATTATTTTTTTTTAAAGCGGTAATAAAAGTATTTAAAAAACAAGAAACGTGTTTTTTCAGTTTATGGTACGGAACCCTTCGTGTGAGAGTCCGACTGGCACTTGACCGGTATTTACGTAAACTTATCGATAAATTGATATCATAAATTTTATTAATCAACCCAAACCAAAATTCAATAAGAAATAATACTAATGTGCATAATTATTGTCTTAAGGAAGTTGGAACTGTCAATGATAAGTCTCTTTAATTGAATGATCGTTAGTAAAATCCATAAATCATTTATAATAAGACCATACTTATTGTAACTGAAAACTTTTCCAATTTTCTTGCAAACTTATTCAATATCGCATCAGGCGGAAGACGCCCACTGCTGGTCATAGGCCTCCCCGAAGTGTCGCCACAACAACCGGTCCTGTGCGTCTCGCATACATCGGCTACCCGCGATCCTCACCAGGTCACCGGTATAAACTTATTGAAACTACCTAAAAATCACTTGCTCCAATTTACACAGCATTCAAAACACACAGTATTTTGATCGTATTATATTGACATAAACCGAAACGGTCCGATATGGGAGCAAAACAAACAATTTATCAATTGAAGCCGGAATAGTCCCCCGTGGTATATTGTAATTAAACTTTTTGTATGTGAGCTGTGCCCCAGTTTCCTTGTCGATACATTAGTAGGCTGACACTCTTTTGTCTTTTTGAGCACATAAACATATATTCTGATTAATGAATTAATTAATTTATAAGTGCTTGGCTAAATGATAACCGCGGCATGGGTCGATCATCTAAGTTAAGCGTCGCTTGCCGAGGTCCATCTGGGTAAATACCTCATTTACTGCAGCATAATGTATAAAGCACTGACAAATAAACATTATATTAGTGCAATAAGTGCGGATATTTCGGACTGCCCCATCCTGGATGATACTAAATGGAGGTAGAATCAGTTATCCTGCTCACAATGACCTTGGTTGGCTCGGGTTTGTCTCACAGTCTTACGTTATGGAAAGTCAACATGGAACTGTCTTAATTCTGTTTCACGCTAATGACACTTTCAATAGATTCTCGCACTCACCAATATTAAAATCTCAGATGACAACAAAATAACTGTTTCCATAATTTTCTATTAAGGTGGATGCTCCAGGGTAGCCCGCGAAATTCAAATATTTTTATGTTTTTTGCAATTTGCCGGTCAGTGTGAAGCTGTATGTGGACCAAATGCGATCCGCGACCATAACGCGTATTTATCTAAAGAATTATAACCATTTTAATCATCAATATAGCCCTCTAAGTTCATGTAGTTTGAAAGAATGATTATTTCAGAAATATTCATTCTTTGCTACCCTGGAGCATAATGATCTCACCGTTTGATCTCTCAAAAATTAAAGATACAATTAATTTACAAAGTCAACATTTTAATTACATCGTCTTTATAAAAATATTGGTGAACCAAGCGTTACCATTGCTAATTGCATTGTCCTCAAAGACATTTTGTAGGGAAGGAATTTTCGGAGAATTTCCCAAAGTAGTTAGCATCTTGCTAATTAAAGTCGCCCGCTGTTCCAATTTTAGGTTGAAGTAGGTTTTCGGTTTTTATAATTACTTTGCGCTTTGTGATATTAACAGCGTCTGTTTATTTTTTGTTGTTTAGTCGAGTTTTGTTAATTTTTGCAGGTTGTTTTTTTTCTCTCATGGAGTTGCTGGTATGTGTCTCAGTAGTGAGATTCTAATAGCCTTATTTTTGGTCTTGACACAGCATTGCGTACCTTTAGAAATTTAAATACAAAATAGGTATTCTTGTATTAAAAGAGTGGTTGGTCCCTAGATCTGGGAAAATCAGACTTCATCTGGTTTTCCTAGACCTTGAGATTACCTTTTCAATACAAGAATATTTTGGCGCGAGAAATCGATGGACAAACTATTTTTTTCCAGAATAAAACTGTGATAGTTTTGATACAGTATGTTTTATAAAAAAATTAAAAATTATGTAGCGACAAGAAAAATATTTTCTTCAGTATTAAATGAGACAACGTTTTAACAATGTTGAAGTTTATTAGGTACTTAAAATTTAATTGTTTTGGTTTGTATTAAACCTGACTCACCCCGTTTTCTTTTGATTCCAATCAAAAGAATACAGAAATAAGATCCCATACTTCAAGAAAGAATGCTTCTTCCGGATTGGTCGTCATAAAATATTTTACACGTAAACCCTGCACTACTTGAAGATACATTTTGGTTTATATTTTTTTCTGATAACATCGTAAACATCTTCTTTGGGTAGAGCGTAAATAATGAATCCGTTTTATAACTTTTTCTTATTTTGTTTTTGTTGTGTTTTTATACTGATAGACTGGGATATGCTCGGATGATTGACTTTTAACTTTACGATGTTGTGTTCAGTGTTTTTTCATTCTTTTTTAGGGTTTCGTACCCGAAGGGTAACCAACGGAACCCTATTACTAAGCCTCCGCTGTCCGTCCGTCCTTCCGTCAGTCTGTCTGTCAGCGGGCTGTATCTCAAGAACCGTAATAGGTAGAGAGCTGAATTTTTCACAGATTATGTATTTCTATTGCCGCTATAACAACAAATTAATAAAAAGTAAGGTTTATGGTACAGAACCCTTCGTGAGCGAGTTTGACTCGCACTTGGTTGGTTTATATTTAAATCTGAACTACACCTGCATCTTGTCACTTTGAAAGCTAACGAAATATAAAATGACTGCAGACAGAAGTAGCAGAGCTCTTTGTGACGGAGTCCGTACGAAAAATACTTAATTCACACAGCGTACTTCTTCGCCTTTGAAAGGATGTTGACGTGAATTTGTGGAAAATACATTATCCTCCTCGCCATTCATAGTTCATTGACCGAAAAAAAAACTTGTTATAGTATTTAAAAATACATTCTTCACATAGATATTAATTGTTGTTAGGGACAAAAATTAAAGACCAAAAAAATTTGTTTAGAAATTCTTCATTAATTTGATAAAGTTATTTGATGCAACGTTGGATGGCCTCCCACAATGTGGACCGATGACCTGGTGAAGGTCGCGGGTAGCCGATGGATGCGAGACGCACAGGACCAGTCGTTGTGGCGATGCTTGGGGAGGCCTATGTCCAGCAGTGGACGTCTTTTGGCTGATATGATGATAATGATGATTAGATTCCAAGGCTACGATATCTACCTAGCCTTTTCTCAACTATGTTAGAGACAGCTTCTGGTGTAATCGGTTGCAGCTGAGCACAACGCATTTTCACAACCCAGTAACTAAATAATATGGTACTTTGAACTTCTTGGCTGGAGGTCACTGGCAAATAAGGTAGTCGTTGGATCTACTACTAATAGATAGTATTCGAATTATGAATGGTAAAAATATTTTTAATTACATTTAGCATCAATGTCGCCACAAGAAAAACCAATGGAGCAAATCTACATCGCAGCAAAAAGAACCGCAACGCCATCTATCCAACTAGCAGCGAACTAAAATCCTGCATCGCGAAGCAAAGTTTACCGTGCGATTTGAACATATACATCAGCCCGAATACGAACTATCGGGCAGAAGCCCGCCAGGCACAACAGCCGCCTGGTTGGAGGATCCTCTTTTTCAATTGAGGTGTGCAGGACTTTACTCTTTGTACTGCATACCTCCAAACTGGTGACCCCCGACATTGAACGTCAGCGCAGCCTTCGTGCAACTACTTCAGCGTCACGTCATCATCACTTCTCCTCATCTTAACATGGTCACCCATCTGTGGACCGACCTTGGCAAGTCTTGCTTAACCTTGTAGATTGACCCGTGCGGTTGTTATAATTTATTCACAAGCTCTTATGATAGTCTGCGCCACAATTCAAAATGGTAACCCTATAATTTAGTAGTAGTCTAGACGAGAATGTGTGAACTCAATCTATATACTAATAGTATATAAAGCTGAAGAGTTTGTTTGTTTGCTTGAACGCGCTAATCTCAGGAACTGCTGGTCCGATTTGAAACAATTCTTTCAGTGTTAGATAGCCCATTTATCGAGGAAGGCTATAGGCTATATATCATCGCGCAAAGACCAATAGAAGCGGAGCAGTAATGAAAAATGTGACGCAGTCGAAGTTGCGTGGGTCGACTAGTATTAATATAGGTAGAAAACATTTTCAGATGAACATATCACTTTTTATATTTTACACATTGTACCTTCGAGTGTTTTGTTATAAGGTGCGTTAAATAAATTACCGACACGCATATTATCTTCGGTTTTACGATAGGGGTAAGCTTAAAGAGAGGGGGGAAAAGGCACACGATTAAAATATCGACGGCCGAATCAAATTACCTCTACTCAATTTAAATTGTGATAAAATTGTATCGGAAATGTGAGGTTGTTAACTTGGTTTTGGGGTCGAAAGGGTTTTGACCTTAAGAAAAAATTAAATTCTTATTGTGTGTTTGTCTGTCCGTTTGTTTGCTCTTGAACTACGGGACCCATTAGTTTGTTAAAAAAAGTAAACGTTGTCTTTAAAATATCGCTTGTAGTTTAAGTTCCACGTGTAGTTTAAGTTTCAGTGGTAGCAAGTAATAATAGTAAATAGCATAAGCATAAGCATAATCAGCCTATAATGTTCCCACTGCTGGGACACAGGCCTCCTCTTGGTGAGAGGGAGTGGGCTGTAATCCACCACGCGGGCCCAGTGCGGTTTGGTAGATGTCACATGTCTTCGAATTTTTGGTACTAGGACATGCTGGTTTCCTCACGATGTTTTCTTTCACCGTTTTGAGAGCAGTGGTGATGAAATAATTTACACAAAGTAAAGCGCCTGCCTGGGTTCGAACCTAGGACCTACAACTTGTAAGTCGCAGCCATTACCACCGGGCCACCACAGCTCACCGGGCCACCACTGCTCAGTAATAGTAAATAAACTATGTTTATTTTAAAACGTGTCTTGCTTATAGTTCAAGTTCTTTATTGACTGTGTATTTCACCTGCTCTTATTTTATATGGCACAATTACTGTAAAACCTGTTTAAACAAAATTTAATACATACGTATCCGCAACAATTACTCATTTATAGACAAAATAGAAATAAAAGAAAAACTGAATAATAGGAAAGATGCAAATACAGAATTTATGAGAATGTTGTCAGTAAAATGATAAAAAAAGTATCAAATAAAGGCCATTTCAACGTTTTTATTTTGGTTAATATCGATTTTTAACAAAAATAATGAATTAAAGTAACGTGGAACGGAACGTATTTAAAAACAACAATCAGCGTTTAGTGACGTCTCTGCTGTTATGGCAACAAAAAGGCAACCTTATATCTTTGAGTTAGGACAGTTCTTGACCAGTGATAGACACGAGTGACGTCATCGTCCGTTTTCGCGCGAACCTTTAAACTGTCGGTTTAAAAACGCAATTTTGGCAATTGATTAACGCGTGTTCATTTCTTATTTATGTGGTGGTCTATTCTAGATGAAGTTCTTTAAAATTAAAGCAAAAATGGAAATATTACATGTTCCCTATTAAATACGGTAAAATCGAATGAAATCGATTCACATCTCTCACCACTAGTCCTGATAAACAGTTACCCTAAACTCCGATTAAAGTCTAAGCATTGTTCAGATTCTGTTGTATATTGAATATTAGACGATAATTTATATGACCGATTTTATTTGTCTATGGAAATTGTAGCCATTCCGCTATTGTTTCACGCAATTTGCGTTTATAAGTAAATTACTATAGGTTTGTGTTTTGCGTAACATTGTAAGGGTGCATACGTAATACGGCATTATGTTGATGATGACTTACGATAATGGTAATAGGAATATATTTCCATACTGATTTTAGGTAGGAGGGAGAAAAAGTTTTGTTATCTTTACATTTTTAAGGGTTGTGGATAGTCAGTATTTTAATGTAATACACTGGTATTCAGCTGCACTGATGGTGTAATTCCATACCACAGAATCGTCACACAATTGGACTGAATTGGTTTCAGTTTGTCAACTTAACAGAAATACAAGCGTATTTAACGTTTTCAAGAAGGGAAATAAAAATATGGATTAGGATTATGATGTACAACAAAAAGACAACATATTTCTGTTAGTAGAGTTTGTGACCAATATTATCTAACCTACTAGATTATTAGCCATAATAGTCAAGTGAATTAGACAATGTTGGTCACAGACTGTAATAACACAGCGACACTGTAAGGATCGCCCGGAGGACACAGTGGAGCATACGGTGGAGGTCTGTCCTGCTTAGGCGGAGCACCGCCGTGTCCTCGTTGAGGTGATCGGCGGCGGTGACCACTCGCGACCGGTCCTGGTTCAATCTATGGTCCGGAGCGAGCAGGCATGGGAAGCGGACAACTCCTTCTGCGACGCAGTAATGCTAGCGAAGGAGGA
This sequence comes from Lacanobia oleracea, assembly GCA_950371165.1. NCBI lineage: Eukaryota > Metazoa > Arthropoda > Insecta > Lepidoptera > Noctuidae > Lacanobia > Lacanobia oleracea. The sequence continues at coordinate 3,047,173 of OX493390.1, read as the reverse complement.
GGCTGAACGTGTGAGAGAGAGGGAAACCTCTCGACCAAGCCGCCGCAACAGAAGAAGACGCCCTGGGCGTCGGGAGTCGCAGGGTGATTTCTGGCCACCACAGGCGAGGGCCTGCGGACGGCGAGCATTGGGTGGCTCGCCGTCCGATCAGTACCAGACCCGTGTCGAGGACGCGCAGTGTTCCACGCTCACCTCAAGGAGCTGTCAGCATGGGAGACGGGGCCCGCTAGGGCCAGTGCCTGCCGGGGTGCGGAAACCGTTCGAAAGAGGAACCGTACCCTGGAACGCAAAGGGCATTAGGAGAAACACGGATGGGTTTTAGTCAGTAAGAGTCTGATACTCCCTTCCGCTCCGCCTAGAGCGGAAGGAGTCATTGGATGATTTCCCATCCTTAAACCAAAAAAAAGGGTCTGTGACCTAACACAACCTACTAGACTATTAGCGATAATAGTCAAGTGACTTAGACAATGTTAGACACAGACTGTACCTTAACTAAAATAAACTAAACAAACTGCAAACTAAAATATGGCATAAAACAACTCGTTGTCAACGCTGTCATCTGGTAATGTGCCCAAGAGACTGGCGGCGGTGTTAACACGTCGTATGGCAATGGTTCTCTTCAAATAGCTGACCCACGCCACTTTGTCTGCGTCACGATTTTCGTTAATGTACTGCTCCTATTGGTCGTAGCGTGATGTTATAATATAGCCTATAGATAAATGGGCTATCCAACACTAAAATTTTACGGTGAAACCATACACTTATAACGCACTAATGCTGATTCGTGCATTGTACCTCATTTCACTAATTTAAATTAGTCAAGCATTCAGTACACGATTGGCGGTCATCGCGTGTGCTCCCTTGCTCCTTTGTATTACTAAACCTTTTGTCCGGATAATATATTTAATTAGACTTTATTAGCAGCAGTTTAATTTGGTCAACTTCTTATTTATTTATTTATTTATCTATATATGTACACACAATATACATAAAACACGAAAATTTATACAGTAAGAAGAGCACAAAGGTACTGCTAAAAATATGTTTTTCTATTCGAACCAGCAGTTCCTGAGATTAGCGCGTTCAACCAAACAAACTCTTCTGCTTTATAATATTACTAGTGACCTGCCCTGGCTTTGCGCGGGTGCAAATTATATACTAATACCTTCTTTGAGAACCACTCTATCTATTAAAACCCGCATCAAAAACCGTTGCGTAGTTTTAAAGATCTAAGCGTACATAGGGACAGACAAACATCGAAAGCGACTTTGTTTTATACCATGTAGTGATAGTAATTATAGATACAAAAAATTACAAAAAGTACATGTGTGTATAAAAAACCGGCCAAGTGCGAGTCAGACTCGCACATGAAGTGTTTCGTACCATAAACCCTCATTTTTATTATTTGTTGTTATAGCGACAATACAAATACACAACCTGTAAAAATTTCAACCGTCCACCTATTACGGTTCTTGAGATACAGCTCGCTGACAGACAGACGCACGGACGGACGAACGGATGGATGGACGGACGAAAGGACAGCGGAAGCTTAGTAATAGAGCCACTACAAGCATGGTAGTGATAGCGAAATATACCACTGATGAACCACAATGAATGACCAATTGTTACTTCTTTGATCATAACACCATTAAATCAATTTGATTCATCTGGTGTTACATTATGTGTCATTATGATAATTTCGATTCAATTAACATCTTAAACAATGGCGTTATGAATTATTTAACGCTGTTTAACTGATTGTTAAAACAATTATCTTACATCATGGTTAGTGATCGCGTATTATATGATAACAATAAATGATATTCTCTTCTATTGATAATAATAAATAAAAGACATTCTACTCTATTAATAACAAAAATAAATAAATGCATTTCAATTATTTTAACAATAATAAATAAATAATATACTTTTCTAAAAATAATATATGTTTAAATAATAAATACTCTAATACCAATGCAGAAAATGCCAGCGAATAAACACTATAAAAAAACTATTAATGTAATTTTATCCAACAATAAATATGTAGATAATAATAGTAATATTTATAAAATATTTATTAATACGTAACAGATAGATATGAAATAACTAGTAGACTCGCGCCACTTCGTTTGCGTCACAATTTTCATTACTGCTCCGCTCCTATTGGTCTTAGCGTAATGATATATAGCCTATAGCCTTCCTCGATAAATAGGCTATCTAATACTGAAAGAATTTTTCAAGTCGGACCCGTAGTTCCTGAGATTAGCGCGTTCAAGTAAACTAACAAACAAACAAACTCTTCAGCTTTATATGTTAGTATAGATTAAACACATATTTTACAAGAAATTTATTAAAAAGCGCTATTCTTCTCTCCTAATTATTTTAAGTTTTGCTGTGCCCGACAGGGTCCATAATTGTTTCTATTCATTAATTTTTCCACCTATATGTGTTCATTATGGATTGCAATAAACAATTTGAGATTTATGGATAAGGAGATTGTCACTCTAGTGAAATATTCGATAAGAGAAATAAATTGTGGTGTACTGGAAGGCCATCATGGTTTTTATTTTAAACTAAATTTTGCATAGCGCATATACTGTTTTATTCCTGTTCTCGTAGGAATTTCGTGAAATCTCTCTTAGAGCTCCCCTGCCTAACAAAACATGCGAAATTTCAGCTATCTATACTATACTACTCTGTCAAGAAAGTACCGGGAAAAGATCAATAATACACAAAATGTCTGTTATTCATCCAAATTTATTTTATCACTTTCAAAGTATGCTCCTTTAGAAACGATACACTTGCGCCAACGAATAATCTATTCATCAAAACATTTTTTAAATGCTGCTTCCGGAATTGAGTTCAGTTCTCGCCGCGAATTCCCCTTTATGTCTTCTATCGATTGAAAACGGGTGCCACGAAGTGGTAATTTGAGTTTAGGAAAAAGAAAAAAGTCAGCAGGAGCCATATCTGGTGAATATGGTGGTTGCTGGATGGTATTTGTTGAGTGTTTGGTTAAAAATTCGTTCACAATGATAGCCTTGTGCGAAGGCGCATTGTCGTGGTGCAAAATCCAAGAATTTTCTTTCCACAAATCTGGCCTTTTTCGTCGAATTTGCTCTCTTAAACGCCGCATAACGCTCAAATAATATTCTTTATTTACCGTTAGACCTTCCGGTAAGAATTCAGAGTGCACAACACCACGATAGTCAAAGAAAACAGTCAACATGACTTTGACTTTTGATCGACTTTGGCGTGTTTTTTTTCGGTTTCGGTTCAGTTGGAAGGCACCACTCCGAAGCTTGTTGACTAGTTTGCATGTCAAACTCGTAAACCCACGTCTCGTCACCAGTAACAATGCGTTTCATGAATGTTGGGTCCGAACTGACTCGTTCTAGCATGTCCTCAGCGACTTTCATGCGATTGAGTTTTTGGAGAAAATTCAGATCTTTTGGGACTAGCCGAGCAGCAACATGTTTCATACCCAAATGATTAGTTAAAATGGTACGGATCGACTCGTGAGATACAGAAAGTTCGGCGGCTATCTCTCTCAGAGTTGAATGGGGATTTTTAGTCACTATTTCCTTCACTTTTGCGATGTTAACTTCAGTTGCAGACGTTGACGGCCTACCAGAGCGAGGCAAATCTTCCATCACATCTCGACCGCTTTTGAACGCTTTGAACCACTCATAAGCACGAGTTTTTGATAAAATCGATTCACCGTAAGCCTTCTGTAACATTTTCAGTGACTTCGAACACGAAATTCCATTGGCGATGCAAAATTTAAGACAAACTCTTTGTTCGATATTTTTGTCCATTATGAAATTCGCAATACACACTATATATGATATTACTAAAACCAGCACTGTATTTAATATAAATAACAGATGCAACTCAAACTCCGCGCCAAAATGGAAAACAGTTGTGCCAATCTAACAACTACAAAAAAACAAAAATTTGAATTTGGAACCATAAACAAATCATCCATTCCCGATACTTTTTTGACTGAATGTACAAGAATGGATCAAATACTAGTGAATTATTCGATAAGAGAAATAAATTGTTGTTTATGAAAGGCCATAATGGTTTTTATTTTAATTTCTTATGTTTTCGTAAGTGTATCTATACAAATTGACTTTTTTAGTGGGGTCCCTGAATTTGAACGGAACTGATGTTGCATACAATTCTATCCCAACCAAATGGCGACGATGCGAAAGGTTTGTTCCAATTTATGGCCCACACTTTGTAATAGTTAAATAATGTTAAGGATACGATGGGACTGACATAAGCTATGCGAAAAAGCCCCTAAAAACAAATAAAAAAAAAACTTGACTTATTATTCTAGCTTTTATGCTGTTACTAGCTCTAGCTATCTCCAATGCCTCATCTGCTGCCTGTTTTTTTTTAGGAATGGGAAATCATCAAATGACTCCTCCCGCTTTGGGTGAAGCAAGAGGGAGTGTCAGACTCTTACTGACTAAAACCCATCCGTGTCCCTCCTGGTGCCCTTTGCGTTCCAAGGCTACGGTACCTCTTTCGAACAGATTCCGCAGCTCCAGCAGGCACCTGCCTTTGCGGGCTCCGTCTTCCACGCTGACATCTCTTTGAGGCGCGCTGGGATTGCAGCGCGCCGCCGACCCGGGCCTAGTTCTGATTAGACGGCGAGCCACCCACTGCTCGCCATCCGCAGGCCTAATCTGCTGCCTGGATTGCGGAATTGTTCGAAAGAATTACCGCGGCCCTGGAACGCAAAGGGCACTTTGAAGGTTGGTATTTAGTCAGAAAGAGTCTAACACTCCCTTCCGCTTCGCCCAGAGCGGGAGAATTCATTCCATGATGTCCCATGAAAAAGGGCCTAATCTATCTCTATACCGATATTAATTAAAATTATGTCGTGGAATCGTTACAGTCAAAATCACTTTCACATTTATAATATCAGTTATCACTCACTCACTCAAACACACACACACACACAAATTTAAATTGACCTTCACCTACGTGGTAACCAGATGAGACACATTTTTTATCTGTCGATTTATAAACATGCCTATGGTGGCTTGCCAATCGAAAATTGTTCATGGGTACTTTTTTTGAACTAGCTCTTCACCCGCGACTTGCAATTTTCTAAAGTGTCCCAAATTTATTTCTAGACAAATTATGAAAGCCTTCCTCGAAAACCACTATGTCCATTAGTGAAAACAGCATGAAAGTCGGTAGCTTTTGAGTCTATCGCGAGCAGACAGACAGACATACACGGCGGAGGACTTTGTTTTATAATATGTAGTGATTAGTTTTTTTTTGAGACAAAAAAAAAACGATTATTTTGGCTATTAAATAATCTTTTTTATACCAATTTTTATCGGTTTAGATCGACGTAGACGATGTAGGTAGTGGCTTGTATGGACTTATCTGTTTATACCTGCTTGCCAGGTAGCCATGAAGAGAAATAAGTAGGCAAGCCTACCAAGGCATTTTTCCCAACTATATTGGAGTCGTCTTCCAGTCAATCCGGATCCAGCTGAATACCAGTATTCTACGCGGAGCGGCCCCCCACGAGACCCCCACAACCCACTAACTGGGTGACACGGTACTTCATGGCAAGACTGGAGTCAGATTTACTGGCTTCTGACAATCCGAAACGACTGCCAAAGATCTACAAATCACAGCCAGGACCAACGGCTTAACGTGCTTTCCAAGGCACGGAGGAAACTCGGTATGTTAAGATGGTCACCCATCCACAGACCAACCTTGGCAAGCATTGTTTAACCTAGAAGATCAACCCGTGCGGCTGTTTTTATCTAGCTACGAGCTCCTCTACCAAGGCATATTCTCCATACTACTCGTAAAAACTATCAGTTGAAACTAAATTTGTTCGGTTATCAAAAGAGTGAAGGTTGTGAATAAAATACTAAAAAAGAAAAAAAATCTCACGAGAAACTTTTCTGATACTATCAACTTACTTTCGGACATGAATAACTCTCGAATTGATGAAGTACCAAAAATAACTGGATAGTCTGTACCTACCTGAAGTTCAGGTAACATAAATAGAATTCTATAGAAATGTTACAACAACTATTCTTTCAGCAACCCACGTTGTTTTTGCGACACCGTTTTGAAAAAGGTTTGTTTCGTGCTAAATTCTTTGGTCAAAAATAGCTTGTTTTTGGTGGAACATATTGTAATTTTTTTATCTTTTTGATGAACTCGCGCGACTTTTAAATTGAACGAAATCGCTTCTGTTTGAGTCGCTTTGAACAAGTTTAGTAGGTGATCAGTAACTCGTATCATACTTTTTACGTACGTTTCTCTGAAGTGATCTCCCACATTCATTATTTGCGGGATTAAGGCGTTTTTTGGTGTTTAAGGCGAAATTGATTGAAACTACTCACTTACAACTCGCTGCTCGCAATCTCGTTTCGAGTTTCAATCTTTACTCGCTACTCACTGATCGCCAGCGGTGAGACAAGTGCCTAAAGTTTCACCATGTTATGGCACTTGTCTCACCACCGGAAAAGAAGCGTGTAGCTGTCGACTATTAATTGATTGCTGAGAAAAGGGACAAAATATATAGGTCTTGTGTGAGTGAAAGAGACACATGCATTCATAATTGATAGCTGGCTGTCCACACTGCCAGCGAGCGGCTCTTACATGTAGTTAATCACAGCGACAAGAGTTATCAATAATTATACTCGCTCAGCGACACTCGTTTGGCGATGCTCGCTTGCCGGTCAGAACTCACCAAACAGTGGTAAATTCTACCTATAATGCGGGGCGGAGCAAGTATTGCGAGTAAAAGCACTCGCTGAAAGCCGAGCGTCAAAACTATCGAAACTTTTCACTCGCTACTCGCTGCTCGCCAACTCGTTTCGAGTTTGAAGCTTTACTCGCTACTCGCTGATCGCCGGCGCGGCGGTGAGACAAGTGCCTTACCCGCTACTCGCTGATCCCAAAGGGCGTTTGCTAAAAAACATATTAATAGTTGATTTACTATGAAAATAATAAACAACTGCATCGTTGGTGAAAATATCTTTCTGTAGTACATAGTTTGTAGGAAACTGATCTATGACTTCAGTCCGAAATTCAGTCGGTTACGTGAACTCTAAACTAAGGTCTCCTTCACCTCTTTACACAGCGGTATGTCCAAACTCCTCTGCTGTTGCGGGCCAGTCATGCTGGCACTTTACTTGGCCTATTTGCGCAATTATTCGCTGAATTCTTTGTTAAAAAATGAACTTTATTTTAAAGCGGTTAGGGAATATTTTCTATGAACGCGAATATTTAGACAAACACGTCAAGTGAAGTGCCACATTAAGTAAGTGAGTTAAGATCGTCTCTCCAATGCTGTCTTTATCTGCTACAATGTAGCCAAGCATGTGTTAAATAAAAGTTCATCAAAATTACTCACGCAAATTGGAGCCCACTTAAACACAGACAACAGCACCCAAAACTAAAATGAGAATAAACCGTCCAATATTTTATTTCAATTGAATATTGAAACATTTCATTGTGAAGTGTTGCGATAAAATGGCGTCCCAATATACTGTCCATTAAACAAATAAAATACATTTGGTAATAAAATTGGGCAAAACTGACTCAATAGAAGGATTGCTTTTTGAATATTTGCTTGTTCATGGCATTTATGTTCTTTATTGCATTTTGGTTGACTGTTAGTAGTTTTTCATGCAGTTTATTTCTTGCTTAAGGTGAATGTTACGGGTTGCTCATTGCCATTTTCCCGCGAGATGGCGCTGAAGTCAACATTTTCAGTTTTATTTTGTTTCAAGTGTAATTGGAACAATATTAAGTCGCAGAAATAATGGTGCGACAATCGGATATTCCACTTTATCGAAATTAGTCAAAATACGGCATAAAAACCCTTCTGATTCGCCATACTTCAAATCATACTTTCAATCATGTCTATGTGTGTTTAAACGGTACTATAAGCGAGTTAGATATTATTTTCGTGAAGTATGGCGAATCAGAAGGGTTTTTATGCCGTATTTTGACTAATTTCGATAAAGTGGAATATCCGATTGTCGCACCATTATTTCTGCGACTTAATATTGTTTCAATTATACTCGAAACAAAATAAAACTGAAAATGTTGACTTCAGCGCCATCTCGCGGGAAAATGGCAATGAGCAACCCGTAACATTCACCTTAAATTGAGTTGCCTGGGAAATTAGGTGATCACTTGACTTATTTGGATAAGAAAGTTTTTTTTTTTCTTGCTAGATAATATGACAGAGTAACGGTAGGGTGAGTCACCGCGGCCCTGGAACGCAAAGGGCATTAAGAGGAATACGGATGGGTTTTAGTCAGTAAGAGTCTGACACTTCATTCCGCTCCGTAGCTCCACCCAGAGCGGTAGGATTCATAAATATTATTCAAAGAAAAACCAATAAAATTAAAAGTTAACTAAATGTTGACAAATGTATCAAACTGGTTTTACACAACTTTACAAATTTTAATAATTACGTATTAAGTTAATGTAAAGCAGAACAAAATGTATATTTATAAAGATACAAGACATTTTATTGTACGGGATGTTGATAATATACACACATCCCCATTAAAAACGATTCCAAAACATCAGCCCTATAAAACTAATAATAAAAATAAACTACAAAGCTCAAAAATGTAGTGAGACCCAACCTTTTGTTCTTATTTAAACTATGAGGCGTTAATTACTAAAACAGTTCCTTTAATCGACATGCACAGGGATCATCGTCCTGACACCGTCCGATCTATAATGAACTTTAAGCTTCACGTCGTAAAGTTAATTTTTAATTGCGGTTGTTATCGTTCGACCGAGCCATCGATCTATTTGTAGGAAACAATGTTGGGAAGATAATTAAAGATGTAATATACATTTTCCAGTACCTAATAAGCTTGGAGTTTTGTTTGATAACAACGAGTTGTTTCAAAATTTGTGTGGAGTCAACAGTATTACAATTTGTTTCAGAAAAATAAATGTTATTAGAGGTTTGAAAACGATAATAATTTGTATGTGAAAGGCGAATTGAAATACTTGGAGTAACCAACTCCTCATCAATGTTTGTGGAATAACAATTTTCTTTTGTAACTTTGACTTATTATGTGCTTTGGTTTGTGTTTTCTTATGTACAAGCATATCAATCTTATATCGTAGGTTATGTTTGCTTTCAGTTTTAACCTCTCTTTATTTATTGCCTCTCTATATTTAATTGCAGCCATTCTCTTTTCCATTGTGTCACCCTATGTAATATTTTCTTCATCTATCTTTTCTGTAACTTATATGGTGTACATAATAAAGAGTATTCTATTCTATTGTATTCTCTTGAAAAATCTAAGTATACACCAACATTTTTTAAGAGAATAGATAAGGTTAAAGCTCGTTTTCTAGGATAAAAAATAACTTATTTAAAAATTTCTGACAGTACTAAATAAACTGAATGATTCAGAAGCGAAGAAATTGTTGAGACAAATAAGTTTTGAGTTTGAATGTCGATAGGCTACAAGAGTAGTGGAAAACCAAACAAAAAACCGACCCAATGCGATTTTTTTTTTGTTATAGCGGCTATAGAAATACACGATCTGTGAAATTGTCAACTGTCTACCATAGTTCATGAGATACAGCCTGCTGACAGGCAGACGGACGGACGGATGGACGTACGGACAGCGGAGGCTTAGTAGTAAGGTTTCGTTGGTTACCCTTTGGGTACGAAACCCTAAATATGAACCAACTGCGTCAGATATGTAAAGTTAAAAGGAGATGACTACTGAGACACGTCTGCTTGTTGATAAATGTAGCGCAAATAAACAGGGCTAAGGATAACCAGATGGTGATAATTTGTATGTAATAAATTATAAGAAAGAATTATTTGTACAATGCAATAAAATTCTATTCACAATTAAGAATCAAGAACTGAAATTTAACGTTCGTTCATCAAATGCCAGAGATAATTATTTTGTCGTGAATAAACACTGCAGTCAATTTCATTAAAAGCACATGGTCCCAAATATCTGCAGTAACAAAAGGCTCTATTATTTAAGATGTAAGGGCTATTCTAGCTTACAAGACTGCATATGTTAAGTTGTCGTTGTAAAGACATGTCATGCCCGGAGGAATGTTATGCTCCAACAATTTTAGTGCCCACAATAACTATGATTCCTTTGGGTAAAACTAAGAGGACGTACTGGTAGTGTAGTTTGTTGGGTATCGTATAGCTATTAAACTTGGTAGGTTATAACCCTACCAAGTTACACACTACACTACCTAAATATATGAGGAAAGCTAGTGAGATAGCAAGATGTGGTGATGTCTGAATATTACATAGAACATCGAAGCAGATATTACAAACGAATGATCGCAAAATTATTTCGCTAAGTGTCTGAATAATCTATTTATCATGAACTTGTTTAATATTACTTGGGTAAAGCGTGTTTTACTGTCCAATCTTCCCTGTCAACCGTCATGGTATAATTCACTTCCTTTTCTTTCATAAGATTTCTCACATAATTGATAACAATAATGCCTTAAATAATAATCTATAGTTTGGGCAACTTAAAATATTGAAAATTTTATTGGCAGACATTAGAATTTTCATTATTTCGATCGATACATGTGTTGGTCAAATGATAAAATCATAGGTACTACTCATGTATGTATAGAAACAGTATAAAAGAAGCAATTGGGTAAAACTGACGGACCGCTAGTCCTTTTCAGTCCCTTGGTCACATTTTACGGCACCCATGAGCAAAAACCGAAACAAATGAAATAAACAAAGATGAAAACAACAAGAAACAAAAGCAATACTCCATTTTTGAATTATGAAAACTCAAAAGCGAAACAGTTAGTGAAATGCAGAAAGATGGAAAGGGTAACTTAACTAGAAAAGCCAGCTAGTTTTGAATATTAGTGAAACAATGTATGCCTATGGCACGTAACGAATGGAACATTTTTCTAAGCGGACGTTTATGACTACGGTAGTACAGCTGGCTGCAAATTTAGCTCGTAAAATTCTGCGGAAAATTACAAAAGCAGTTTGCGAATATTGTGTTTTGTTTTATTTTATTTTTTTTTGTAGTTTTTCCTGGTACTTCTAGAATGTTTCACATTTACAACAGAAAGTGCTTTCGTCACCAATGTAGCAAAAAAGTATATTGTTGTCTACAATTTTGAATGAACGCTGTCTTTCACACTGTTCTTTTCTCAATCTCTTTGGTACTTTAGGTGCAACCAAATACAAACATTTGTCAACCTAAAGAACTGAAACCAATTCTAAACAAAACTACTGGTGCATTCCTAATAGGTACTCCTGTTAGCCATTCCAATTAATCTAAAGAGTTCGTTCAATGAGTTCAATGAAGACGGATTCTAATCGACGGCTTTACAGCAATTAGTTCACCTCAATTTGTTGTGCCTTTTCATCGTTTCAAGCTTCTGTTGAAGAAAAAAATTCGGGTTCCTAATAAAATATTCACAAATGAAACACAGCTTGTTTTTATCGTTAAACATATTCTGACACAAAATAAATGGAACACTTTTTGCTAAAATGCCTAATTCGTAAAACAAAGCACATTATCTTTACATAACAACCCTTATTTCAACCTTACATCTACGAACAAATAATTGGGTAGTCCTAAACCCTGCTTTAAAAACATGACCAAATTTAATTCTGCCTCTGAATTATTTGCGAATAAATGGGTTTAGTACGACGCTCTGATTCGGTGCCTCAATTTCCAAATTCAAATCAGACGGTTGCTTATCTCAGTGTTAAACAAAGCCCGCGCTTAGTTCCCGGATTACGGATATCTTGGAAAAACTGCGTAAGAAAATAAATAGAGGTCAATGGGTCAGTATTTGTCTGTGGATTCGCTCATTTGGTCAAAGTGTAGATTTAGGTCTTGACGAATTGAATTAGGAAACCTTTTAGAAGATTTTTTCTTTCTCTTAAAGTTTCATGCTGCAGGTTTTATAGAAATTATTTTGATTAATGTTGTAATACTTTTATAGTTAATCTTGATATTCGTGCAATAATAGATGGTGTATTTTTTTTCGTTCTGAGGTCGTAGTAAACAAGTGCAAAAAATTGTGAATTTTGGCTACCTATATATACCACCCAAAATTCATTTACAAGCGTATTTTCCCCTGTTTTCACAAATCTAATTTCATAATATATGAAATCAGTTCCTCCCAAATCTTTTTATCAAATATTTTTGGTGGAGATTCTCCGTAAGCCGTCTTGTCTAATGGCCAAACAAGAAAATGCCGAACAAAGAACTACAATCGAATAATATTTTGATGACAACAAAATAATATTTTTTCTCGAAAATAATCGTTACAAGGAAAACATGGGAGAAATTGATACAAAAGGGATTTACGTGTACTCTCTTTAAACTCGGCTCCCAACATCGCCGGGGGTATAATAATATTGAACCCTCGCGGCAACAATGGGTAATCCCTGAGGATGTTGAAGATACATTGACTGGTGTACAGTGTAGGAGCAAAGTGACATAGATTGCAGTTTCTATAGAAAAAACTTGGCTGGCCACTTTCGTATTAGATTAATACAATGACAGTCATCATCTGCCTAGCCTTTTCCCAAGTATATTGGGGTCGGCTTCTAGTCAAACCGGATTAAGCTGAATACTAGTATTTTACGTGGAGCGGCTGCCTACCAGACCTCCACAACCCATTAACTGGGTAACACGGTACAACATGGCAAGACTGGAGTCAGATTTACTGGCTTCTGACAATCCATAACGACTGCCAAAGTTCTACAAATGACAGCCTGGACCAACGGCTTAACGTGCTTTCCGAGGCACGGAGGAAACTCGTTATGTTAAGACGGTCACCCATCCACAGACCAACCTTGGCAAGCGTTGCTTAACCTTCAAGATCGACCCGTGCGGCTGTTATTATTTAGCCACGAGCTCCTCTACAGATTAATACAATGACAGTAAAAATGTTAATAATACTTAATTTGAGACTCGCATCTCAGTAACCTGAAATTATTTGTATTTTTTCGATCTAGAAACATTATTTATACACTAGCTTTTGCCCGTGACTTCCTACGTGCATATCCCGCTATTTTCCGTTCCCGTAGGAATTAAAAACTTTTAACAAAATTATGTGCTTATGCTGTGCTTTGTATAGGGCTGCTAAGTCCTGCAAGAAGGTGTTGCGGAGGGCTCGGTTTGACCACATTAGCCGAATAGGGAACAAACTTGCTTCATACCCATCAGGTAGTAAGGCTTTTTGGTCCCTGGCTAAGTCGGTCGAATCGAACTTCTGCCGCCCCTCACTACCACCACTGCTGAGACCCGACGGGACGCTGGCCCACTCCGCTGAGGAGAAAGCGAACTTGTTTGCTTCTTTGTTTGCGGAATCTTCACGTCTGGATCCTGGTGGCGCGACGCCCTCCGCCTCTCCTGGTGAATGCGAGTCGAGTATGTCGAACATTCGCATTCATCAGAAGGACGTCCGTAGGGTACTGCGTAACCTAGACGTGAACAAGGCTAGTGGCCCCGACGGGATACCGGCAATTGTTCTGAAAACTTGTGCGCCTGAGTTGTCTCCGATCTTGACACGCCTATTTCGCCTTTCGTTTGAGACTGGAAAAGTGCCGAAGGCTTGGAAGCAAGCTAACGTGCAGCCCGTGCCCAAGAAGGGTAGTCGAGCTGACCCGTCGAATTATAGACCCATTTCGGTAACGTCCATACTCTGTAAGACTATGGAACGCGTGCTGAATCATAAGCTCCTGGCGTACCTAGAAGCGAATGATATCCTTAGTGACCGGCAATACGGGTTTCGCCGAAATCGGTCTACTGGGGATCTTCTAGCGTATGCCATTCACATCTGGAGTGAGGCCATAGAGAAGCACGGGGAGGCACTGGCGGTCTCCCTTGACATCTCGAAGGCCTTCGACAGGGTCTGGCACGATGGCCTTATTAGTAAGCTTCCTTCCTTCGGTCTGCCCGCCGGTTTGTGTGATTGGATCGCAGATTTCCTGAGGGATCGGTCTATCCGAGTGGTCATAGATGGCTGCTCGTCTGGACTGCTGGATATTAATGCCGGGGTTCCTCAGGGGTCGGTGCTTTCGGCAACACTGTTCTTGCTGCATATTAATGATCTGCTTAAACCCGGTACCTTTGGGTATGCAGACGACAGCACTGTTGCTGAAAGATACGTGTCCGACGCACGAGCTGGTGGGTCGCAGATCCGGTCTCTCCGGGAGGCAATGGTTGAGCGCTTGAACGTGTCCCTACAGGCGGTCTCTGATTGGGGCGATGCCAATCTGGTCAAGTTCAATGCTGCTAAGACCCAAGCGTGTCTATTTTCCGCCAAAAGGAGCCAATTCCGCCCAGCTCCATCTTTCCGCGGTGAAACCGTGCCGATAACCGACCATCTTGAGCTTCTTGGGGTTACATTAACATCTACTCTCAATTTTGGCCCTTACATAGAGGCAAAAGCTCAAGTGGCTGCAAAGAAGTTGGGGATTCTGGCTAAGGTGAGACGGTACTTCACGCCGGAACAGCTGCTCAAACTCTATCAAGCGCAAGTTCGATCGTGTATGGAATACTGCTCTCATCTTTGGGATGGATCTGCCAGATACCAGCTTGATGCCCTTGAGTCAATTGAGAAACGAGCCAAGAGGATCATCGGCAATGAGAGGCTCGTCGCGTCGAAGCTCCAAAGTCTTGAACATCGACGACGAGTTGCTAGCCTGTCGGTTTTTTACCGGTTGCATTTTGGGGAATGTGCGACGGAATTGCATAATTTAATTCCGCCAAGCCCGTTCCATCATCGGACCACAAGACGAACGGCGATGCGCCACCGGTACATGGTGGACATCCCACCCATACGCACAAAACGTTTTGGGAACACATTCATAGTGCGTACAGCTAAGGAGTGGAATTCCCTGCCGGAGTCTGTGTTTCCTGATAGCTACAACCTGGGAGTCTTTAAATCAAGAGTGAATAGGTTATTTCTAGGCAAGCGTGCTCCATCTTCGACCTCATCCTCGCTTACCATCAGGTGAGATAGTGGTCAAACGCGTGCCTATCAATAGTAAAAAAAAAAAAAAAAAAAAAAAAAAAAAAAATGTGTCATTTTTTTTCTGGAATCAACTGTCAAGAGTTGACTTCTTATCATGAAACAAAGATAATCACACAACTATTATTATTACACCTACCCGAGATACAGGCGCTGCCTAGTTCACGGACCACTGCGTAAACTTACGTTAAAGACAACTAGTTACAAATAATTAAATTGATATTAAGTATTACAAACAAAAAAACATTGTATGTGCCTATAAAATTTGAGGGTTGCCCTCGATTTTCATGGGATCCCATCATCAGATTCTGACTTGGTGACAATGGGACCAATCGAAAAGTATACCCTTTTAGATGAAACAAGTGTGGGAGCAAAGTGACATAGATTGCAGTTTCTATAGAAAAAACTTGGCCTGGCTACTTTTCGTATTAGATTAATACAATGACAGTAAAAATGTGAATAATACTCGATTTTAGACTCACATCGCAGTAGTCTGCAATTACTTGTAGTTTTTCGATCTAGAAACATTATTTATACTCTAGCTTTTGCCCGTGGCTTCCTACGCGCATATGCCGCTATTTTTCGTTCCCGTAGGAATTTTTAAAAAAAACTCTCTTTGTGCTGCCTTACACTCCCCAAGGAACCTACATGCCAAATTTCAGCTTTCTAAGACCAGTAGTTTCGGCTGTGCGTTGTCTTTCAGTCACTCACTCAGTCATTCGGTAACGGAAGAATTTTCATATATTTTGATTTTACTTCCAAAAATGTTTGAGTTCTCGACTAAATCTCCAAATCGAATCGTAACTAATCGTAATCTTATATGTAAAATTTCCATGTCACAATGTTAGTTACCGTACTCCTCCGAAACGGCTTGACCAATTCTTATGAAATTTTGTGTGCATATCGGGTAGATCTGAAAATCGGCTACTATCTATTTTCTTTTTAATTTTTTTTTTTTTTGGGGTAGGGTAGGTAGGGTAAGGTAGGTAGGGTAAGGTAGGTAGGGTAGGGTAGGTAGGGTAGGGTAGGTAGAGTAGGGTAGGTAGGGTAGGGTAGGTAGGGTAGGGTAGGTAGGGTAGGGTAGGTAGGGTAGGGTAGGTAGGGT
The DNA here is from genome assembly GCA_950371165.1 of Lacanobia oleracea. NCBI lineage: Eukaryota > Metazoa > Arthropoda > Insecta > Lepidoptera > Noctuidae > Lacanobia > Lacanobia oleracea. Next base: position 3,031,029 of record OX493390.1, on the reverse strand, counting down.
ATGTAGGGTAGGGTAGGTAGGGTAGGGTAGGGTAGGGTAGGTAGGGTAGCCAGTTGACAGGAGCGAAGCCGCGCGGGTCAGCTAGTAATATTATAAATGCGAAAATAAGTTTATTTGTTCAAGCCTGAACCAACATTTATGAATTTTGATTCAGAGATAGATGGGACTCTAGTGTCAGTGTTATAGGCTCCTTTTTTGAAAAACTTTAAAGTAATGCGAGCGAAGCTGGTGACAAAAACTAGTCATAATATAAACACTGAGTGACAACACTATTATGTAAGTAATTAATTTACAACAATAAACTATTAACAATGTTTGTACAAGTCACTGTATTGGAATCTGTTCTACAGTCTGTTACAACATTATTATAATGAACTAGTTTCTGCCAGCAGCTTCGCCCGCGTTATTCGCCTGTGTTATTCCACACTATTATAAATCTGAGTCAAGAGTGAATAGGTTACTTCTAGGCAAGCGTGCTCCATCTTCGACCACATCATCGCTTACCATCAGGTGAGATGGTGGTCAAGCGCGTGCCTACTAACAGTAAAAAAAAAAAGTTCCTTTCAGGCGTTCCGAAAGAGAAACAAACATCCATTCATCTATCACCTTTACAAACTTTCGCATTTACAAGATTACTGGCTTTTGCACGCGACTTCGTACGCCATATCCCATTTATTCCGGTTCCCTTAGAAATTTGGGGAAATCTTTTAGTGCTCCCCTACACTCCCTAATGAGCTTACATGCCAAAGGTGATGTTCCAAAATGTATGGACCCTGGGCCAAGTCTTTGTACACTATACTTAAAAATAGAGAAATATATTTAAAACAGTTCTCAACTGTCCAATTTCTTTAAAATGGCTTTGTTTGCTGGTAAAACAAAAGAAATTACACTTGAAATTGCAACACGTAACAAAAACCTGTCATGGCGGTAAGCTGTCATTTTGATTGATTAATGACGTTTGACATTTATTTCTGACCTATAAATATGTCAGAAATAAATGTCAAACGTCACCGGCAACTAGACGAACGTGACTGAAATGACATTTATGACAGCTGACAGTTATTTTTCTATGATCTGTCACTAAATCGGTGCGACGCCATGTTGAAAATCGATTAAAGTAATTTATAAACATCAATTAACTACCACAACAATAAACATTTAAATGAATTAAATGTATTTTTCCCGAATTCTACGGATTTTTCTCTTTTTTATGAGGCAATAATGTACATAGACCTGGCCCATTTTGAAACATCTCCTTTCATTGCGTTGTCTGTTAGTCACTCAATCAGAGAGTAACGAAAGAATTTTAGTTACATTGATACTATAAATATTATAAGTAGGAATTAGTACTTAGTATAGGATATCGTTTGTTGTGTCTGTAGTTATGTTTGTTCGTGGCTCCAGTTTACACTCAACTCAGACGAAGTGACATCATCGCCTTTGTCTTTATCTGCTGTATTCGTAACTCCGTATGTTTTTTAGTTCATAATTATTATTTCATGTTCAGTGGTTAAACAATTAACACAGATGATTGCTTGCTTACGAATACAGCAATGTTTAGTTTTGAGTTGTCTAACGTTTTTTTGACTTCAAAACTACAATTATAGATTACTAGTTGACCCGCGCAACTTCGTCTGCGTCACAATTTTCTTCACTGCTCCGCTCCTATTGGTCTTAGCGTGATGATATATCGCCTATAGCCTTGAAAGAATTTTTCAAATCGGACCGTAGTTCCTGAGATTAGCGCGTTCCACTAAACAAACAAACAAACAAACTCTTCAGCTTTATATTTTAGTAAATATAGATTTGCGAAGTATTGTTGTTCAGGAAACCTATCTGTCTAGTTTTAAGCACACACGCGTAAAACGTTTTGGGAATACATTCATTGTCATCATCATCATCACATCAGCCGAAAGACGTCCACTGCTGGACATAAGCCCCCAAACGTCGCCACAATGACTGATCCTGCAAATTAATTGTGCGCACAGCTAAAGAGCGGAATTCTTTGCCAAAGTCTGTGTTTCCTGACAGCTGCAACCTGGGAGTCTTTAAGTCAAGAGTGAATAGGTTACTTCTAGGCAAGCGTAGTTCATCTTCGACCACATCATCGCATATGATCAGGTGAGATAGTGGTCAAACGTGTGCTTATCAGTAGCGAAAAAATTTAGCTTATTTATGTTCCCGACCAAATTTCGATTGAGGTGAAAGTACGCAGGATGTATTGGCGAGTACAAGTGTGTGCACAAACAAACACTCATTTGCTCCTTTCTAAGTCCGATCGGACGGCAATCCGTCACGACTGGGAAGAGATTAGGCGCACGACCAATACTGTCAAGTTGTTTTCGAGGCACGTGAGTGTCACTTTACTCTCTTCCAAACTCTGTACTTTGGTGAAATTAGGTCGAAAAAACCTAATTTCACCTAACCGGGGAATCAAAACCAGGACTTCTCGCTAATAATATTTTTATGTACATGTTTCATTTATAGTTAACTTAATTGATCAACGTATTATATTACTAGTTCCAAATCCGTCCAAAAATTACTATAGAAGATTTATAAAAGTTCATTTTCAAACGTCAATTGTCGAACAGCCTAGCATTCAGTTCTCTAGAGCATTTGACACGTAACTCGTAAATCTAATCTCTCGCTCTTTCTCTATCATTCGCGTTGACTGACAACCTTTCAATTTTGACAATGAATAGAACTCGATTAGGACCTGGAGTTTTTGAAGTTCTGTAAATTTTTAGCGCTTTGATTTTTCAAAGGGACAGTGAACGTAGATGACTATATTCTATTTTAATGTAGACATATGTAGTTGTTTTTTTAGTGAAAACGAAGAGGAACTTCTATTTTCAAGTTATGGTTTTAATAAATGGACGTTAGATAAGTAACAATCTGGGAGTCTACAAATCAAGAGTAAATAGGTTAATCTAGGCAAGCATGCTCTGTGCTCAAACTCAACATCACTTTCCATCAGTGAGATTGTGGTCAAAAGTGAGCCTCAAAAAAGTATGTATCTATTACCATGATCATCTGCCTACCCTAGGCAGATGATCCCAATTATATTGCGGTCGGCTTCCAGTCAAACCAGATTTAGCTAAATACCAGTATTTTACGTAGAGCGGCAGGCTGCCTAACTTTAACTAGGTAATACGGTACTTCATGGCAAGACTGGAGTCAGATTTAATGGCTTCTGACTATTCGTAACGGCTGCCAAAGATCTACAAATGACAGCCGGGACCAACGGCTTAACGTGCTTTCTGAGGCACGGAGGAAACTCGTTATGTTAAGATGGTCACCCATCCACAGACGAGCCTTGACAAGTGTTGCTTAACCATAGAAGATCGACTCGTGTGGCTGTTATTATCTAGCCACGAGCTCCTCCTACGTGTAATTACTATTAACAAAATTATGTGTAATTTTTTTTTTCTGGAAACAACTGTCAAGATTTGACTCCATATTATAAAACAAAAATAATCACATAACCTCCACCTTTTTTTGAAGTCGGTTAAAAACTGTAACAATAGTTAATAAATGTTATTATTCTCATTTAGTTAACCGCGAACATAACAATTCGATAGTTTTATAAACTAGTGTAATGTTATCAATCCCCTGGTGGATACTGCTGCCCATCCGTTAGTAGCTTGTTACGACACACAAGAGAATTGATCGTTTGATCCATTTGTTGCCAAAACCACAAGCGTCCATTACATTAGACTACTTACTAATTCATATTCCATTTCACGTACAAATAAAACAAAATTTAAATATTCTCCAGTGATGTTGTGTTGTGTGAATGAGAAGAGGTCATTCCCGAAAATATTGACATTTTGACAGCTAGTATGCTACTTTATCAGAGGTTTTAAACAAAATATATATTGTTAGCTGCAGCGTAAGGCGATTGTAAAAACGTCAAAAATGTATGGAATTGACAAACAATAAAGAAAGAAAAAGAGCTTATTTGCGACAAGTGTAACGCATGCCAAAAAAATAAAACAAAATTAAAATTTTATAAAACTTGGAAAGATATGCATCACATTCGCGCAAAACGGCCATCGCTCAGCATAATGCTGGGACTCGTGTGCGGTACATGACAGCGCTGGTTTTCAACTACAGCCGACGTTGAAACGCTACTGAAATCTCACGTGATCAATCCTTAACATTTTTGCATTTCGGCAATCATACTCGTTTTTGCTAATAAAATGAGACTTTGTCTAGCGCCAAAAGCAAGCGAGACAGAACAAAAATCTATTACAATTATATTTATTTATAATTTGTATTATTATATTAATTACAAAATAAATATTCAGTAACCCTAATTCAACTTTAAAGACAGTTGGGTTGCCTGTCCATTTCAGCAGAGTGAGGCAGCGGAGCGGAGAAACGTAGAAATATTAACCGATGGAAATGCACAAAATGTCAGTGACTCACGTGGTGCGGAGTTTTGTGCAATTCAAAAATGTTTCCTCGCACCGCTGAAATAGACAGGCACCCTTAGGGTGCCTTCCGATTACAGCGGAGCGGAGAAACGGAGAAATTTTAACCAATGGAAATGCATAAAATGTTCACCACGTGGTGCGAAGATTTTATGCAATTCCATTGGTTACTATACTCACTGAGATTTTGACCGACATGATTGGTTAAAATTTCTTCGTTTCTCCGCTCCGCTGCTTCGCTCCGCTGTAATGGACTGAAACCTTTAAACTGAATAGAAACGCTGTTGACAAATGTGTGAATTCTACTAGCTCTCAACTTAATTATGCTAACTTCGACATTATTTTTAAGTCTAGACAAAACGATCTAAGCCCAGCAAGCCTTGAGTTAGGACTAATGATGAATTGGTCAAAGACAAGTCATGACCAAACAGCACAAAAAGTAGGGTGGAGGTAGAAGAGCAATAATCTAAAATCCACTTTATCGATGAGTATATTTACTTAGTCCAGCTAGTACTTCGAAAACAGTCAAAACAAAGAAGTCGAAAACGCTTCGAAGAGCTACTGGTCAATGACTTTGCTGATGAAGGGTGTCCTACCTCCGTGCATTCTGCCGACCGTGCGCAAACTTAGTCCCTGACCAAGACTCAAAACACACCATAATATTTAAAAGGAAAAACGATTTAATTCTTCTTCTTATCGTGTGGGCAGTAAGGTCTGACGACCCTACACACACTAGTATCACAGTTTCTAAACCACATCAAGGGCCTCTGACATGGTATATTTGACGACCGCCATTTGTGAATCAATAATATAACTTTTGCTAAAACAAGCCCGAGCAACTGGCTTCATTAATCGCTATGAAAAATAATATTGTGAATATTAATGTTAAGTTTAATTAATTACCAAGTGGAAAATAATTATTACTTGCTTGAACTATATAGATCTTGTATCGCTAATTAATCTTACGTAGCTCGCTGAAAGGTACGATTTTCTAATTACCGTGTAACAATGTAGGTGGAAAATATATATTATTATCAAGACTCACATTGTATTACATGTTGACTTTCCCTAGCTTTGTACGAGTAAAATATGAATATAAATGCTTTTTATTTAATGTGTGTGTACCTGTTTAACTATCGCCAACTAAGCATTTTTCTTTTATTCTTTCATCTTTCTTTTGATAGCGACTTTAATGTGTACATGTTAAAAATTGCTCCACGGGAAAATACGGCTGACATAAAACGCGATGTTCTACCCGTATGCCCGGTGTCAAGCAAATTCGTGTAGCCATTGAGATGTGATTCTAAAACATCCAAACAAACACACGTTTACATCCTCCTTCCTACTCCCTACGTTTGTTACTCTTTCACGTTAGACTGCCTGAAATGGTCATCTTTAAATTTGGCATAGAGGCATATTATAGCCTGGAAAACGTAGGCTATATATATATACTGGGAGTATGTTCCCTAAGGATCATATGGGCGAAGCCGCTGGCTGACAGAAGCTAGTTGTTAATATTAGTAGGAAACATAGGAAAGTCTTCAGAGCAAACCCATTACAAATAATAAAAAAAACAGCCAGATTATCGGAATTGTTCGAAAGAGCTACCGCAGCCCTGGAACGTAATTGACATTTTAGTGGAACACGAGTGGATTTTACTCAATAAGAGTCAGACATTACCTTCCGCTCCGCCCAGAGCGGAAAAAAAGAAAGAAAGAAAAATGTTTATTTAAACAGTCATTTGATGATTTCCTACACGAAAAAAAGAACTTTTCCCAAGAACTTTTTTGAAGAAATTGGCTAAATGATGGTGATAAACCACGATAACATGTATCTATAACACACACACACACATACACACCATCACGTACAACACTTTCGAACACGATCAAAATATTGTCAAACTAGCTGCCCCACTCCCATTTTGTTGGGTGTCATTTTTCGGGTTAATATAAGGCCTATGACACTCAAAAATAACGTGGCTTTCTATTGGTAAAAGAATTTTCAATATCAGTTTTATAGATCAAGAGATTACCCCCTACATACTCACAAACTCTCTATAATGTTAGTATGAAAAAGGCCATCTATCAAAAATTTCAACCAAAATTGAAACTGCTCGGATAAACATCATCATCGCTTAACGACTCATAAATCGATTCAACAGCCACAATACGATATTTTCCCGCAACACACAGTAAACACTGGACGAACCCGCTTTTCGTACGATTCGACACAAAGAGAAGTAGGTAATAAACTCTTTCCTTTCAATATGTCAAGTTGGGAGGCCGATGGTTAAAACTGTATCGACTACAGGACGTCGATACTGTTTTAATTTTAACACATCGATGCAGACATCGAGTTGAAAATATTGGTTAATTAAAATTGAAATCGTAACGAATTTATCATTCGGATAGTACTTTCTTTTGATAAATGGTGCTCGTTAATAGTATGTTTGATTGTAAAAGAGTTATGAATTTACCAGATTTTTCAGAATAGTGAAAAGTTTTCTTGAGCACTTCGTGAGACCTATAAGACTTTAGATACTCAAATACGCACTCAAAACGAGAGGTTCATAAGTAACGACACGAAACTGTAACTGATCGAATAAAATTTCTAAATCAATTGACCAAAAAATCGGTAACCCATCCCTGCAAATAAAATTCGAGGTAAAGTCGAAAATCACATCTTAGAGGTTTAGCGTATTCAGCTGAAAGCTTAAGTATCGGATACAATGCTGCAAGTAAATGAACGCTTTAAAGTAAAAGAAAAAGTAATTTTACAGTTTCTCGAGATTTCACCTTTGATCACAGATGAGTCTTTCACATGAATTCTTGGTTTGACTGTAGTTTAAAATGAACTTATGAGCAGCAAAATATTAAAAGCTGGAGAGAAATGAACCTAAACTAAGAACTACATTTGTTGGGGTTGGCTTCTATTCTAACTGGTTGCAAATAAATACCATTATTCTACATGACGCTATAGCTACTATCTTATGTCCACTAACTATTCACTGGGTAATACAATAACCCTTTTTATCCATCATGATCATTACAGCCAAAAGACGTCAACTGCTGGACTTAGGCCTCCCCATGTCATCACATCTACCGGTCCTGTGCATCTCGCATCCAGCGGAGAGGAGCGAATGACCCGGTGATAGTCGCAACTCATCATCATCTGCCTAGCCTTGTCTCAACGATAAAGCGGTCGTACCGTGTTACCATTAACTGGGTAACACGGTACTTCATGGCAAGACTGAAGAAGATTTACTGGCTTCTGACTATCCGTAACGACTGCCGATCTACAAATGACAGCCGGGACCAACGTGCTTTCCGAGGCACGACGAAAACTCGGTATGTTAAGACGTCGCTTCACCTATAACCAGGTAACTGATCCACCACGTGAGAGGTCTTCTAATGCTGCGTCATCCGGTTTGCATTTTTAAATACTGACTCTTTATTTAAAATCGTTCTTTGTTCAAAAACATTTGTGCTCACATAAGAACACAAAAACAGCTGAGTAGTTCTCGCACAATTTGCAAGTTACATTTAATGTAAGGACATGGGTTTCCGTGATATACTAGCAACCTGTTACAACAAACTAATCCTATTCCTCGGAACCCTCCTTCTTGTCTACATAGTTCAAGTTTGTATCCACTGGGATCAAATTTATAACCCACACCCTACTAAAGAACATAGGAACACAACGTATATTGTGGAACCTAACATTGGCGGAAATGTGTGCGTAGACTTTTTATTGAACCGCCAAACTGTGTACTGTTTGGGAGAAAAATTCAGCTGTGACACTGAATATTAAGAGCATATCCTTACCATGCTCCATTTTTAAGGGTTCCGTACCCAAAGGGCACCGAATGGAACCCTATCACTAAGCTTTGTCTATCCGTCCGTCCGTCTGTCCGTCAGCGGGTTATATCTCAAGAACCGTAATAGGTTCAAATTTTCACAGATTGCGTATTTCTATTGCAGCTACTCGTACAACAAGAAATAATACAAATTTAGGTTTATGATACGGAACCCTTCGTGTGCGAGCCTGACTCGCACTTGACCGGTTTTTTTTGTATGGGTCATGCTTGGTGCAAGTAAACGCTTTTTCTTTCTTCTTCTTCTTCTTCTTTTTATTCTAATATTATAACTGCGAAAGTAACTGTGTAATTATTACCTCGTCACGTCTCAACGGCTGGCCGAATTTTAATGAAATTAGTCACAAGCGTTAACCTTGTCAAAGAACAGAATAGAGGACTGTCTCTTTATGTAGTAATTTTCGATTTTCACTCAGGAGAAGTCGCTTGCAAATGCAAGTATTTTAGAAACCGTTTTTAAAAGCTATCAGGGTCATTATTGTTGTTGAATATTGACTCTGAAGGATATTTAAACCTGGAATTTTTTCCTTAAAATTAAAAAGCCGGCCAAGTGCGAGTCGGACTCGCATACGAAGGGTATTAAATTTTATTCTTTGTTGTTATAGCGGCAATAGGAATACATAACCTGCGAAAATTTCAACTGTCTACCTATTATGTTTCTTGAGATATAATCCGCTGACAGACAGACGGACGGGTGGACAGCGGAGGTTTAGCTATAGGGTTCCGTTGGTTACCCTTTGGGTACGGAACCCTAAAATAGCCGTAAAATTGAACAAGTTCTTAAAACAACGGAAGACAAAGTACTTTTAAGTTAAAAAGATGCAAGCAGGTAAATTAAATTTGTCCCATCATTCATCGTTTAATTTTAAAGAACCTCAATTAATACTTGTCAATGGTCTCGTAAAAAATTGAGTGATGCTATGAAAATAAAACTGAAGTGCCTTCAACGTCTTCATTTACTTTTTATACTCCTTCATTTTATAGAATAAGCTTTCAAGAATAGTTCTTAGAAATTGTTCTAGTGAAACATAAAAATCACAATCTAAAGCTTATTGAAATGAGATCTATTTTTAAAACTCATCCTTTTTTCGCATGTTGGGTAAATTAGTCTCGAAAATTTAGGTCACACTATCACATATTATCTTGTCAGAAAAATCCCTTGAAAACGAGTAAAAAACTTAATAAGAAGAAAACTCAATGAAATACAATTCTACAACAATAATATGAAAAACGCAACTTCGTACGTGCATATCCCGTTCTATCCCGTTCCCGTAAGAATTACGGGAAATCCTCTCTTAGTGCTCCCCTACACTCGCCAAGGAACCTACATGCCAAATGTCAGCTTTATATGACCAGTAGCCAGTTTCGGCTGTGCGTTATCTCTCAGTCACCACCCACTCACTCAGTAACGGAAGAAATTCATATATAATATAATTATATTGAAGGGACTCGCTAGAGAATGAGCAGCAGCGTTCTTTGTAAAACTCAACACCATACACTGCAGCGATCACCAACCCTCCTGCCAAGCGTGGCGATTGTTGCAACCCCTCCCCCCCCCTTTGGGTTTGGGGGAGGCTTGTGACCAGCAGTGGATGTGTGTGTGAACAAAGTGAGCCACCCTTTAGAGTCGGGAAACTAGTTAGTAACAGAAAAGGCCAGTTAAATTGTTGATCCGTTGATCCCGGACGAAACACTCGCTCAAATTATTGGGGCCGAGCATTGAAAATAGGGTTGTGATAGAACGCCTCCGCAAATGTGGACCTTTCGAAAGTAATCGTATCTTCGCATCCTCTGTAGCAAATAATATCTCATAATTAAATTATATATTTATATTGAAATATTTTAATATGTATTATACCGGTCGTTGTGGCGACGCTTGGGGGAGGCCTATGTCCAGCAGTGGACGTCTTTCGGCTGATATGATGGTAGTGATAATTTAAAAATATAATTAAATTGAATATACGGAATAATAAATTATATAAAATGTAACCTGCAAGTGAACCACAACTCGTTCTTGAAAGTTTGTTAAAAATCAGCTCGAGATAACATTTGTCTGACATATAGCTGGAAGAGGCCTCTTTAAGCGTAGCCGTGAGGCATATTCTTTGTTTTAGCATACAATTTTTACCAATTTTACATGTTTCATATAAATACGTGCTAATTACAATTTTTCTTTCTTTCTTTAAGAAAATCCTGCCATATTACAAGGTTTATTACCAAATGGAGCAAAGTTCCTCTTTAAAATTGTAGTTACCAATTAGGTAGATTTTTCTCTTTAAGTAATTAAAATTAAAACAACTTAATTATTCACATGAGCACAGTCCTCCAAAACGACCTTCACCAAATTTCAACCCCTTGTGCTAATACAACAAATATTTTAATTGTTGATTTACAATAAAATATATTGTAATTATAATAATTGTCTTAGTCTGTCACTATACTTATTAAAATTAATAAAAAAAATAAACATTTTATCTTTCGATCATAAATGCCCTTTGTTACATCCCTAATCGTGAAGTATCGAACAAAAAAAAAACGAATGTCACTGCGGCGGATATTGCGTAGCTCTTTGATAGGTAATGATTGGGATGGGGACTGTACTTGTACGTCATTTTCTTTCGGTTTTCCTGTCGTGGTTCATATTATATCTAATCTTTGGTAGGCGGAAGTATTGATTTTATTTAGTTGGTTTTGTTGTCAGAAATAAATGACTTTTACTTTTGGGCTGTTTTATTTATTTATTAATTTATTAAAACTTTATGCACTAGTGAAACACTGTACAAAGGTGGACTTAATGCCGTAGGCATTTTCTACCAGTCGACCTTAGGGTGGTGCAGAGACAGCATGGCAGGTGCAACATAAAGAAAAGACAAACAGAGAGAAGAAAAATAAATACAATCTATAATAAATACATAGATACATACGTACATACTAATAAACAAAACTAACAACGTTATTAAGAAAACACAAAACCAACGAATTAGCGATGTAACCAACGAATTAGTGATTCTTCCAACATCTTGTGAATCACGAGATGTTGGAGCTCACGAGCCTTCACCTTAAACGACAACCGACTTTTTATTTTGTCTGTTAGATAACTTTTTGTATAAAAAAGCTGAAAAAGAAAGAAAACTAGTTTATTTGGCACACACAGACATTCACAATGTAGGTAAAAATAAAGAAGAAACTTAATTCTAAAACAATTACACTTTGAAAATTTTTATAGTTCAAACGGTTCTGGCAAAATGATTACAAGTTTTTTTTTTTTTTATCGATACGCATACGTTTGACCGCTATTTCACCTGATGGTAAGCGAGGATGCGATCGAAGATGGAGCACGCTTGCCTAGAAGTAACCAATTCACGCTTGACTTAAAGACTCCCAGATTGTAGCTATCAGGAAACAAAGAATTTGCCTGGGAATTCCACTCCTTAGTTGTACGCACAATTAATGTGTTCCCAAAACGTTTTGTGCGTGTGGGTGGGAGGTCCAGTATGTACCAGTGGCAATTATATTTATTGGCGTAAATAATTTGTGGTACATCAAATTCAAATAAAATTATTGCTGCACCAAATAAAACAACAAACCAACATTTGTAATGGTTTTTAAAACCCTTCACGCATTGCATATTTCACACAAACACAATTTCATTTTTGACATAGTAACAAAATTGTTCACTGAATCAATCCCCAATAGCTTTTAACAGCCGAATATTCACCAATCCATCAGCTGATAATTTTTCATTCGTTATTTTGGACCGAAAACTGATATGCAAATATTAATAACCCATCAATGGGATAAACAAAAATGGCACAGAACAATCCCCTATTGATGTATCAGCGCGCGGCGAGGTCGTCCAATTTGTATAGATTACACCGTCCGGTCCAACACTGGGGAATTACTTGAAAAATGGTTTTTAATTTATCACTTGCAAAGAGTCCATAATCCAGGAAGCAAAGCCACGGATGGAAATTACTTTTCTGATTTGTGATCGATAGTCTTTAAAACTTCGGTATTAGTTTTTTTGCTAGAGTCGTCTTTGTTTGTCTTTTTAGAGGAGAGAACTGTGTTGTTTCTTTGTTTTATGGATCGACTGTTGTCTCTGCACAGCTTTGTTGGTGGGTTTATAAAAGGATTTGTTCTGCGACCTTATTGAAAAGCAAAATGAAAATTCTTGCTCTTGTTGAACTTTGAGTTTGTCGTGTTCTTGTTTCATGTTAGTTTTGTTTGTGTTTAAAAGTAATAATTGCTTCGAATTTGGATATTGTGTGTTTGTTTCTGAATAAGTATTAATTTTACAAGTACTTCCTTTAATTTGTATATCTATTGATTTTGGGAGAGTGGGATCGTTATCATCATACCAGCTGAAAAACGTCAACTGTTGAACATAGGCCTCCCCCAAGTGTCGCCACAATATTTGGCCCTGTTTTTTTTTTTTTTTTTAAGGATGGGAAATCATCAAATGACTCCTTCCGCTCTGGGCGAGGCGGAAGGGAGTGTCAGACTCTTACTGACTAAAACCCATCCGTGCTCCTCCATGCCCTTTGCGTTTCAGGGCTGCGGCGTCTCTTTCGAACGGATTCCGCATCCCGGCAGGCACTGGCCCTAGCGGGCCCCGTCTCCCATGCTGACATCTCCTTAAGGCGCGCGTGGAACACAGCGCGCCGCCGATCCGGGCCTGGTTCTGATCGGACGGCGAGCCACCCAATGCTCGCCGTCCGCAGGCCCGCGCCTACGGTGGCCGGAAATCGCCTTGCGACTCCCGACGCCTGGGGCGTCTTCTTCTGTTGCGGCGGCTGGGTCGTGAGATTTCCCTCTCTCTCACACGTTCGGCATCCTCCTTCGCTAGCATTACTGTTTCGCAGAAGGAGGTGACCGCTTCCCATGCCTCTTCGCTCTGGACCATAGATTGTACTAGGGCCGGTCGCGAGAGGTCGCTGCCGCCGATCGCCTCAACAAGGACCCGGCGGTTCTCCGCCTAAGCAGGGCAGACCTCCACCGTATGCTCCACCGTGTCCTCCGGGCGATCCTCACAGTGATGACACCCGGGCGTATCCTCCCGCCGAATCCGAAACAGGTATCTCCCGAAACAACCGTGTCCGGTGAGTATCTGCGTCAGGCGGAAAGTGAGGACGCCGTGGCGCCGCTCCAGCCACTCCTCAAAGAGGGGACTAATTGCCTGGATTGTAGCATGCCCAGCGCTGGGTTGCGACAGTCGCTGTCTCCATACCGCCATGAGATCCTGCCGGAGCTCCGTCCGCCTTGCTGCAATTTGCCGCGGCCGAGGAGTCTCGCCTTGGCGTTGCGCCTCCACGCGCCACTCGTAAATGAGCGCGAGGGCTCTCGCCTCCAGATCCTATGGTGGCAGTCCAGCAAGAAGGCTCGCCGCCTCGCCAGAGACCGTGCGATATCCCCGGGCCAGCCGGATGGCCATGACCCTCTGGGACGCGTTGAGGTAACGGGCAGGTCGCTTCCTCAAAGTAGGCGCCCAAACAGGCGCCCCATAAAGGGCCATGGACCGCACAACCCCCGCGTAAAGCCTCCGGCAGGAGCCGTTTGGTCCCCCTAGATTGGGCAGAAGCCGCTTAAAGGCAGCTCCGGCCCGCCCCAGTCTGGGAGCCAAACGTCGGAAATGCTCGACGAAGTTCCACCGGCTATCGAGGACGAGACCCAGGTATGTCATCGTCGACCCGACCTCGATGTGAACTCCTCCGACCATTATTTGGGATCCCGATGGTGGCCTGTTCCGAGGACCATGGAAGCACATGGCTTCGGACTTGTGTAAGGCCACCTCGAGACCCAACTGCTGGATTCGCTCAATTATTGTCGCAACCCCGCGTGTCATAGCGTCGGCCGCCGCCTGGTGCGATCTCCCGTGCGCCAGGACCAGCGTGTCGTCAGCGTAACAAACCACACTGACGCCACTAGGGAGGACGGCTCGCAGCACCCAGTCATAGCCGATGTCCCACAGGAGCGGCCCCAGAACCGAACCCTGTGGAACACCGCACGACATCTCTCGCCGGTTCCACTCTCCCAGGTGACCGGGGTAGATGACGGCTCTGTCTGTCAAGTAAGCCTCGACTACGCGACGGAGGTAGGTCGGCACCCGGTGATACCGAAGTGCCTCTCTGATGCAACTCCAGGGCAGGATGTTGAAGGCATTAGCGATGTCTAGAGACACCGCCAAGACGACCCCACCCCGGGAAACCGCGTCCCCCGTCGAGAGGGCTCTCACGCGCATGATGGCATCTACCGTCGAGCGGCCCGTGCGGAAACCGAACTGGTTCTCTGCCAGATCCGGCCCCACCCGCACTAGGTGCTCGACCAGGCGGTTTGCAATTACTCTTTCAAAGAGCTTGCCCACCTCATCGAGCAGCACGATGGGCCGGTATGCGGACGGAGAGTCCGCAGGGCGCCCCGGCTTTTTGATGAGGACCAGTTTCCCCGTCTTCCAACGAAGTGGGAACTGGCCCCTCTCCAAGCATGCACTTAGGAACCCTCTTAGTCGAGGCCCAAGAGCCTCCAAGGCCAGGACCCAGGCTTTCCCAGGTAAGCCGTCGGGTCCTGGGGCGGTATTTTTGGTCTTCAGCCTATTAACCGCCACTCTCAGGTCTACCTCAGTCACCTCAGGAGCATCGTCATCGTCGTCAGCGGTGTACTCCGCATCAGGCACCGCAGGTGGCGGAGCCATAGACGGGGGAGTATGCTCCCCTCGCGAGGGGAACAGAGCGCTCACCACGTCCTCTACCAGCTGGGGCCGAAGACTCTGCGTCAACGGGGGGGCCCAGGTGCGGAGCTTATTCCGCACCATTTTGTAAGGTCTTCCCCACGGGTCCCCGTTCAGAGACTCCAGCATCTCCTTGCGAGCCAGATCCTTGGCTTGCAGGATCCCCGCTCGGAGGGCGGCCTTCGCTACTTTGTACTCCTCGTACAGCTCCGCCTCTCTGACCTGCGAATCCGGAGGGCGGATGCGGAGCCTGCGGTGCCTGGTATACCGGCGCCGTGCAGTAACGCATGCCTGACGCAGCGTCGCCAGCTCTTGCGACCACCAGTACACCTGACGGCGGGCACGTCCTGGCTTAACCCGGGGCATTGCCACGTCACAAATATCGGACATGGCCTCCCGGAACCACTCCGCTTCGTCATTGATGTCAGCAAGCCTGTCCGGAGGTGACACCCAGGCCTGCACTATCGAAGCTTCCAGGAGGAGCTCCCGGTCAAGCTGTTTCAGTGCCCACCGCGGACCACTCGGGGCCTGCCGGACTGGCGCGGTTGAGGTCTGGGTGGAGACGTCAAACCGGATATACCGGTGATCAGAATAGGTCTCCACCTCCTCTAATACGCGCCAGTCAATGACACGCGGTGACAGAGCAGGGCTGGCGAATGAGATGTCCACCACAGATTCCCCCTGCATCCGCACACACGTTGGGACAGAACCCATGTTTAAGACGACCAGGCCTGTCTCCAGAGCCCAGTCCTCCACCATCCTGCCGAGCGTGTCCGTGTAACGGGAACCCCACGCCAAGTGCTTGGCGTTGAAGTCCCCGAGAACGAGCACGGGGAGGGAACGATACCCGGCGACGACGACGCCCAACTCCGTGAGGGAGTTTTGGAACTCGGCGAGAGTTCGGTTCGGGGAGAAGTAAACTCCTACCACGACAATCTCCCCAAACCGTGCTGCTACGCACCCCTGTCCTCTCCTGACGCTTTCGAGAGACGGGCTACCGGCAGCGGCCGACGAAATTAGGGCCACCGAGCCGTTCAGGTCCTTCACCCAGTCATCCCTGGGCGGAACAAAGTAAGGCTCAGCGACTACGGCGATGTTAATCAACCTCTGCGCCATGCTCTGGACCAACAGGTCCTGAGCGGCAGCGCAGTGGTTGATATTCGCCTGGAGGAAGCGTAATGGAGCCGTTATCGACACTCCAACCGAAGCGGCGGCGGCGGCAGTGACGGCGGTGGTGGAGGGCTTCTTTTTGCCCCTGGCTTTGGTGGGTGGAGCGCAGGCTTTACCCCCAGCCCAGTGATCGGCCGGCTTGCCAGCTGCCGCACATACAAAGCAGTGCGGCGTGGCGTTACACGAACCGGCCCTGTGACCGGGCTGACCACAGCGGAAACAAAGACCGCTGCGATCCACCTCCGAAGTGCACTGAACTCCCACATGGTTACCCACTTGGCAGCGGAAGCACCTCAGAGGTCTGGGTTCCAGCAGTTTGACCTGCGCAGAAACCCAGCCCACCAGGAGTCTTCGGCCTTCTGATATTTCTTTGGCCGCCGTCACTGGGCAGCTCACCACGACGGTTCGCATGCCCGTGTTGTCAGGACGTATGGTGCCTGCCTTCACCTGCTCGGCAGAGCACCCCCCAGTCCTGACAACGGCGGCCACCACCTCCTCCTCCGTGACGGAGTCGTCCAGGCCCAGGATGCGCATGTCGACGCACTTGGTGGGCCTGGACACTCGGACCTCGTCCGCATTTAAGGACGCTCTGAGCTTTTCGGCCAGAGCGTCAGCGGTCGGGCCACTGGCTGCACCGGAGATCTCCAGCATCCGGGCCCCAGTCATGGTCACAATATTTGGCCCTGTGCGTCTCTCATCCTTCGGCTAACCACAAGCCTCACCAGGTCATCGGTCCGCCTTATGGGAGCCATCCAACTCTATGTCTTTCGAACCCATTCAAAATTTTCGGCTCCATAGACCATCTGTTCTACGAGCAATGTGCCCTGTCCACTGCCACTTCAGTCGTCAGGAGAGTGGTATGCTACTTCCTAATTAATCCAAATGACTCCCATAGCAGCTACAATTCTCAATCTGTGTCAAGCTAAATTCCTATAAAACAAGAAATCGTTGCAATCAATTCCCTTGTCATCCATAAAGGAGAACAAGAGTTTACTGAACAAATCAACAGAGTAACGTTTTGAATTAAAACACTAAATCAAAGCCTGAAAGCAAATTGTTAATTTTATTAACCTTACATAAATCTCTAGGGATATTGTGAATTGTTCATATTTTATGTTTGCCTCCATTCTGCTGAGTTTACATGTTTTGTTTTTGTGCTTCGTTTTTATTTTTGGCAAAATCACCATGTTTATTATTTATGTCAGCAATTCGTGTGACTGTTGACTGTGAATTTTCGCTAAAGTATTTGTTGAAAAATTTTGAATCAAAGAAAGTCTTTTCGTTTTTATTTTAGAAATGTGCCCAAACATTACCTTTTTTAAATGGCGACGAAACACACAGAATACTTATTCTCTATACATCTTTAGCACAGACATCTTTATGAAGCATGTCTGGACGTGTTTACGAGGAGAAGCGTCAAACTTGCGAAGTAAAAAATAAATTAGATAAAACTAAACGATGGTCGTTAAATAAATTGAATTTTCTTTGTGTGAGCAAACTTTTGTAATTCATGGTTTTTTCGTCGTTCAAATATTTTTCGAGAAATTCTTGAAGAAATATTAACTTCTGGGGGAACTTAATAATAACCGTCGTCTTTGTGTAAATTGTTGAATAAATGTTGGGTCTGGGGTCGGCCGTCCTTAGGAAACGTTGGTTAGCGAGGCTTTTCTACGTCTCTTTTTTCGAATATTGGCCTTTTTCATCATTTTAAGCACGTCCTGTTCTTATTAGCAAGGTCTCTTAGTTCTTTGTTCTTAAGTTAACTTCTTTTAGTTTTTGACTCCTTTGAATAGTTTCACACACACTGCTCTACAATCTATATATTTATAATCAACAATGGGTATGTCATGAAATATTCTGTTACTAACATAAAAACCAATTTCAAACACGTAATAAAACCTTTTAACTGGAATCTAAACCAAATAATAATTATAGAACCCTGTTTATATTAAGGCACCTACATTAATTTAAGTTGATATAAATCTAGGTAATATTTCGGTCTAATATTACTTGTAAGGCTATCCTCAGGTAATTTAAGGCCTATGATGTATCGCCTTTCTCTTCTTATCTGAATTTTAACGTAAACGAAAAATTCTTAGGTAAAATTTTCTTTGTGGGACTTTTATAATCGTTTCAGGCTGGGTGTCAAAGAATTTTCCTTCCTGTCTTATGGCAATAAGTTTCAAAATTCAATGAACATTTTTAATATGTAAATGGCCTTTGTAAGATAGTATAGAAATATGATGAAAAGGACGGTAGTATATTCGCTTATTAATACTCTTCTGTATAACCTGTTACAATACATAAATTTAATCAAAATAATTACAGGAAGAATTTCAGTTCCAATGTCAGTTTTGTTCATTGATTATATCCTAATAAAGCTGTATCTGAAAAAAAAAACGAAGAAACCCAATGAACCTCTAATTATCAAGAAATCATTCATCATGTCATCAGTGAAACAACAGTTTTCATTCAAAATTTAAAAAACATCCGACAAAAAATTACTTTAAAAGTGAAAAAAATACGTATTGATCCTTTTACTTTAATATATGTACGATTCTTTGGTCCAAGCGTCTTCGCCTCGGTAGACCGCAAATTTTTATTTCATGCTTTTAAACTTAATTTACCTAATATGCACTAGGTAGATAACCTATAATCGCATCATCTTCCTGTTCTTATCTCATGTTATTTGGAGTCGGCGCAAGACGTTTTTTGCTTCCATTTTGTCCGATCAACCGTCACGCTATCACTAACTCCCTTTTCTTTCATTTTGCATCTCATACCATCCATATTTTTTGGTATTCCTCTACCTCTCCATCCATCCACATATGATCTACACTTACCTAAACGGCACTTCGTCCACAAATGTATTAATTGCGACCATTTAAATGAATTCGAAAACAATTCCGGTGAGTTCAAACACGATACCTCTGCTGCATCTTAGTGAGGAGTTGGATATTCTGCAGACCTCAGGTAACGCCACAGCATCAGGTCAATATAACCATGTTTTTGCAATAACATTTATGTAACAGAATACCAAATTTCGCATCGATCAGACCCGTAAAAGCTGATTAAATGCCTTCATCAACTAGAAAAGAGAATTTTCAAATGGCTCAACCAATTTCGATGAAACTTATTTAAGCTGAGGAACCTGCTTTCAAATAAAAAAAAACAGTATCCAAATCGGTTCACCCGTTCATGAGCTAATGTGCCACAGACACACACACACACACACACACTTTTTTGGTCGGGGGTTAAAAACTACCAACCATCACCAACCATAAGTGCGGGCACAAGTTTAGCGCAAAACGCCACAAGTAACAATAATAATTAATTAAGTTATTGTGGTCTTCGTAACTGATAACATCATGAATGTCCATAAATCTGTCAATAATTAATGACAGTTATGCTCTTTTAATACCTTCTGACGCTGACTAAGAACCAATTGTACTGTTTATTGTTGCTGATGGTACAAAAGTTAATATTGAGCGAGAACTCTTCATGGTTTTTCATATAAAATTGCAAGTCCTAAGTTAAGGAATTAAATTAACCGATTAAAAAAAAATTGATAACAGTTGTAAACTTACTTTTCCGAGAATGAATTTAGAGAGACAGTAAGAGCAACGTTTAGTTTTCTAGAGGTACAGAAACAAAAATCCCTGACAC
The DNA here is from genome assembly GCA_950371165.1 of Lacanobia oleracea. NCBI lineage: Eukaryota > Metazoa > Arthropoda > Insecta > Lepidoptera > Noctuidae > Lacanobia > Lacanobia oleracea. The sequence continues at coordinate 3,011,153 of OX493390.1, read as the reverse complement.
ACTAATCAATGAAGGAATACATAAAATAATATTTAATACGTACGCAGGTAAACATGACATTATGACATAACAGAAGTAGTTTACAATCTTCAAGAAGAGTCAACCTCGAGACTTTAAATCAAGGGTGGATAGGTTACTACTAGGCAAGCGTGCTCCATCTTCGATTGCATCATCTCTTACCATCAGGTGAGACAGTGGTTAAACGTGTGCCTATCAATATTAAAAAAAAAACAAAGTGTTAAAGATCTTATTTAAAGGTTTTATTTAACTGCCTCCATGGTTTAGTGGTTTAGGCGTTTGATTCTTGACCCGGTCGTCGTGGTTTAGATTCCCATGGGAATCATACTTTGTAAAGTTGTTTTCAGTTTGGCTAGGACATTGCAGGCTTGAATCACCTGATTTTTTTTTTTTAGGCTTGGGAAATCATCAAATGACTCCTCTCGCTCTGGGTGAAGCAAGAGGGAGTGTCAGACTCTTACTGACTAAAACCCATCCGTGTTCCTCCAGGTGCCCTTTGCGTTCCAAGGCTACGGTACCTCTTTCGAACAGATTCCGCAGCCCACCTGATTTTCTAGTAAAAAGATTATTCCGTGCTTTGAAAGGTACCTATAAGTTAGTGGTCCCGGCCGTCAAATAAGCCATATCAGAGGTCTTTGAGGCGGTTAAGAAACTTGGACACTAGGGTGTGTGGGATCGTTTGACCTTACTGCCCATACGATAAGAAGAAAAAGAAAGGCTCTATTTATAGATTTCACGTATATTTCTGACCATCTATGGTAAATGATAAGAAGCGTCTATAAACAAATACGGAAATAATAAAAAGCAGAAACTATCAGACTTCTTATAGCCATACATAAATGCTAAATAAATCTGAAACGGTAAACGGTAAACGGATTTATATTTCTCTAGCAAGAAAATAAATATTACTTTCATATTTTTTGTAGCGGTCAAAGAAACTTACTGAGATGTCCTCTACGAAAGAGCTTTTCATTAATTATTCTCTTTGTCCCAGCTTAGGTCAAAATCGGGATTATCCTTGTCGGCCGTGGTACGAGTACCTGCAGTAATTACTTCAGAATAACCATTTTCGTCTATAATAAATATTTTCTGTTTATGGAAACCAATCTTTTATTGTATAAGCACTGTGTGAGGACCTGTGCGAGTTTTTGTACTTACATAATCGAGTGCGTTAAAGTTAACATTCACTTATATTGTAGTGTAAAATTTTTGTGTTTATATTTTCTTTATTGACTCTTATGTGTGATTATTTAGGTACAATAAAAATCGATGTTTACGTAAACGCAATCAGATTTGTTCGAAACAGGCATAACTAAATAACAACAAACAAATTATTTAGTTTCTAAGCGTTTCCAAACGTCTTTTATATACGCACAGAGTGGAACACTCTACCTGCGTCTGAGTTTCCGAACGCTTAGAACCCTCATTTCTTTAAAGTCAGAGTGAATAGGCTCCTAAATATAAAAAATAAATTTCAAAACACACAGTAAAAAAGAGAAAAATAGTATTTAAATTACAACGATCGTATTAATATTGCGCTGAACGTGACTATACCGAAAGGGTTATTACCATGTCAGCGTTTGCAGGGTGTCAGACAGTCAAGCAGCGGTGGTTTTCAGTTGGCAACATGCAGTGATGCACGGAACGTACATAGAATACAAAAAAAAAATACATTTTTAAATGGAAACTTACTTAAAACTTAAATAGTATATGCTCATACATATGACATAAGTAATGGTTGAAATAACGTAAATAAATACTGTAATAGGTATTAGTATTTCCCACAAGCTGGACCGATGACCTGGTGAGGGCGGGTAGCCGTTGGATGCGAGGCGCGCAGGACCGGTTGTTGTGGCGACACTTGGGGAGGCCTATGTCCAGCAGTAGAAGTCTTTCTGTTGATATGATGATGATGAATACTAAGATCAAAATTAGCACTAAGGTATAAAGTTAATCATCATCATCATAATAACAGCCGAATGACGAGGTTTGCCATAATCACCACGCATGGCAGGCGGATTGACGATCCCAGTGTATGGTGTTGCGTTTTACAGAGAACGCTGCTGCCCATTCTCTGGTGAGCCCCTTAGTCGCCTCTTACGACACCCACGGGAAGTAATGGTATGGTATTATTCTTTTACGACACCATACGGCACCGGCCGACACAATACGGTAAAATTAACTGATCTCTTTTAACTGTTTGGTTTCTCATCACATTTGTCTTGTATTTTCATTTCAAGCCAGACATCACCAGCATAGGAAATTATTTGAAAAACATTTCAAGCATTCACAGAAAAATAGCAAATCTCGTTATGACTGACGCGTGTGTTATTTTCAAATTCCTAAATTCCTGTCAAAGTCAAATTAATGTTTGTGGAAAAGTCAGTTGGCCATCACGTGGTTTTACAAACAAACCTGCTATGCGTGAAAGCTTTGGCTGACAGCATTTTGGCGTTGACAACGTAAAGGGTAAATATTTGATGAGGGTATTTTTCTGGATTGTGTTGTATTCTAGAAACGTAGAGAAAACAAAAGAGGCAGTAAAAAGTAGTATAATATGAAGGAAAAAAAAAATTGGATTTTGGGCGTTTTAAAACCTATGTTGAATACAGACAGCACTAATTGCTTGTGACGTCAGTTGCAATTAATATTATAGTGATTTTTTGTCTTCTATGCTTAACTCGCAAAAAATCGCCATTTTGCGTCACAAGGATAAAAGATTAACTTCATAGAAGTGTAATTTTTTCACTGTTTTTTTTTTTCTGTAAGTTAGTATTTTAGCATCTTTGATATTAGTACTCCGTAAAGATTTTTAATAGATACCCTATTAAAACTACGTCCAGTTTGTAAATACGTTGTTTGGCTTGCTATACAAGGATGTTTGATTAAAAAAAAAATATTGAATATGGGTATAAGTATATAAACCTTATTTTTCGCAGCACTATAAAATGACTACGTAACCGAATTTGCTAAACAAAACTTAGCTCTCGAAAATCCGGAGCAATCCGTCAAACAAATGAAGTGTAAAACCGGGCCCGGTACATGTCCGTGCTGGTGCGGCCGCGGCCAATTTTTCGGGATTACAGATTTACGATGTATCGGGACGGACCGAGCGGGCGTTAGGAAAAAATACGTATTTACGTACAAAAAACAGCACAAAAAACAGCTGGTCTTAAACTCATGTGAATTTTCACATACATTGAGTGTAAGACCCATTTGTTTTTTACACTTAAGAAAGGATAGTTCGTAGAAGCTATGTGAACAAAATATACTTTGATATCAGTGGAGACATGAAATTGAACAAAAAAAGTAAAAGCCTCATTTTATAGTTTAACTAACCTATTCACTCTTGACTTAAAGACTCCCAGGTTGTAGCTATCGAGAAACACAGACTCCGGCAGGGAATTCCACTCCTTAGCTGTACGCATTATGAAAGTGTTTCCAATACGTTTTGTGCGTGTGGGTGGGATGTGCTTTTGCCTAGACTTCGTTCGCGCATACAGACATCTCGTTTTTTAAGAGGATCTGTGCGTACGAAGTCGCGGGCTAAAGCTAGTTTTATAAATATCTTAGTATTTTAAGCCTTTTAGATATCAAATATGACTAAAAAAAATAATTCAAGCCTTAATTATTTGCGTATCGCTGACAAGGGCACAAATGAAGCGACGAAAATAAATATCACTTACACTTTAACCTACGCAATTCTTAAAATTTCGTCTGTAGATCGCCTGCCACTTTTCATTACATTCCATATTCAAAGTCAATCGACTTTCGCAACTCCTATTACAATGTCAGGTTCACTTTCGATATCACCTGAGATATTACGTTGGTAATATTCAACAGAATGTTCAATCTCATATCAAGTAAGTTCGATAGATAGGTTTATCGTGTTCTCGACGTGAGATATATTTCGTAAAGTCGGGGTTCCCAAACTGTGCGTCACAACTCCCCGGCGCGTCACAGTGCTTTCCCAGAGACGTATTGATTATACAATTGTACGTACCTACTAGTTTTTCCCAAATTAAACTACCACAAGTATTTTCTTTTAGAAGAGCGTCTCAAAGAAAAACATTTAAAGGGTAAAAACACCATAAAACTGGCTAAGTGTGAGTCGAACTCGCATACGAAGGGTTCCGTACAATAAGCCGAAAAAAAAATACTATTATTTGTTGTTATAGCGGTCATAGAAATAGACACTCTGTGAAAATTTCAACTGTTTTCCTATTACGGTTCTTGAGATATATCCCTGCTGACAGACAGGTGGTTGGACGAATGGATGGACGGACGAACGGACAGTTCTATTGGTCACCCTTTGGGCATGGAACTCAAACAAATTTAAAGGGAGTCACACTATATAAAAGATTGAGAACCCTGTCGTAGTGTAATAACGTTTCACATGATCTTCTACGATGCTACTGTCGATAACTGCGCACTATATCGATCAGCTATGACACTTATCGTGAGCTGAATCTTGTAAAGTTACGAGTGAGATAGTCACGTCACTAAAATTCTCGTTTGCTGAAGTATAAAGATAGCTGCTTTTAAGTTGTTTGTGGAATAACATTGTGTTTGAGCGCTGTCGCCATGATGTTCAAACAGAATTATCAAAACTTGAAATGTTTGCAATGTACGTTTGTTTTTTTTTAGAATAAACAATTTTTCATTCATTGTTTTCAATTACTTTATGATTCATCGAAAACAATACATTTTGCTCTGTTTATCGCAATCTGGCGTCGCATCGTGTAAGTTTTTACCTTCCTTCAAACCTCTCTTTCACAAACGCAAAGCATCCATCATTTGTTTAGTCTTTCTTTATTCTTACCCATCCTTTACATTCATACTACTCATGATATTATTAAGACAGAAAATTATTATTACGTTTCTTTCACCATAAATAAACTATCTGGTCAAATTGGTCCATAACAATATTAGGAGCGGTAGATTCATAGCGATGCGTATAATAGTTTTATATTTGGGTTGATCAAAACCGTATTATTTTTCATCTTGAAATTGGTATGTCAATCGCTTGTATTTATATTTTAATTTATTTTGTTGCAATATTCAGTCGGAGCATGTAGACTCATTAATGTGTAAGTTGTGGTTACCTGTAATTGAGTGTGCATTACACGAAAACGTATTGTGTTTTTGAGCGTGTTTTGCAAAAGTTTTTGTAGTGTATTTACTCGTTGGTAATCCTTAAATAAATAAATAAATATAAAGCTGAAGAGTTTGTTTGTTTGTTTGTTTACTTGAACGTGCTAATCTCAGGAACTACTTTTCCGATTTGAAAAATTATTTCAGTGTTAGATAGCTCATTTATCGAGGAAGGCTATAGGCTATACCTATATCATCACGCTAAGAGCGGAGCAGTAATAAAAATTGTGACGCAGATGAAGTTGCGCAGGTCAACTAGTTAAATACATATACTGATGTTCTCACTGCTGCCAAGAAAACATTTCCAAATAGTCATCGATTTACTTTAAGCAATGCTTACGAAAGTTAAGCAAATAAAATGACCGACAAAGATGTTCATCAGTCAAAAATGTAATTGAAATTGACATTCGCTACCGAAGTAACATGAGATCAATCCCAAAACATTAATGCTTTGGTTAGTATTTGTATTTAAGGAAATAGATAGTCGTCATGTTAGAACATAGGTTATACAATGGAACTGAAGAAGATAAAATCAAGTAATCGAATAATAGTAATGATTCTGATCCTTTTATCGATATAGACGCTCACGTTCCTACAAAACCGAGTGAATTTAATAAGCGGCCAACTTTACATTATTCAAATAGATGCGGAAGAAATTCGTAGGCGTTCGTATAAAATTATTCAGCATTGAGATAAGTTGGGGAAAACAAGCGTCTTCTCACACGATATGTATACTAAGCATTATTCTGAATATAAAGGAAGTGGTAGAGACTGTAAAAAGAAACTTGACTATTTGAAATTTTTGGGGAAACTAAGTTTTATTGTTGCTTACCGGAAATAGTGGTAAATGTTGCCCTTGAAATAAGAAAAACTACAAATTTTTCACGTATTCACTATAAAATGTTAAAGAAATCCATTTTGATTAAGGATGTGAAATCATCAATGATCCGCTCTGGGTGGAGCGGAAAGGAGTGTCAGACTCTTAGTGACTAAAAACTACCCATTTTCCTTCAAATACCCTTTGCGTTCCAGGGTCGTGGTGGCTCTTTCGAACAAATTCCGTAAGCTTCATCATCTTCATCATCATTTAGTTGGGGGCTGTCCATTGCTTACCCCCAAAACACGCAACTGCGAGCAAAGGTATTCGTGCGAGTAGTTTAACGTTCTCGTTCGCGTTAGCGTAAACGTCAATTGGTATTGAAACTGAATAAGCGCTAATTGGTGATAATAACGGGAAACCCTTTTTTTCATAAAATTTGACATAAATGAACGTTACGAAATTCGCATGAAGCCCCCAGTTAGCCTGTGTTTCCTTCGTTATGGTTGAAAAAACTTCATTTTTACATTCTATAGTAAAAATGTAGAACAATATTCTCAGAAGTTACCATAATCCAGCACAGACCGCACACAAATTGTGGTATCTTAGACTGGCGCGTCTGAGTTCTTCCTTACAACCACTCTAAGTGAATATTTTGAGAGAACGGAGACGATTGCCGTTTAAAAGCAAGAGCGTCGAGCGATGGAAGATGACTACCGACGTAAGTATAGAGGGTGTTCCAGAAATGTGTGTTCTAATTTTAGGGCGGTATTCTGAATCTGCTATACAGTAATGACAAAATATAAAAATATTGTTTTTTTTTTTAAAGCCCCGACAGCGGAAAACCACTAAAAGGTTGAAAAAAAACTGGCCAAGTGCGAGTCGGACTCGCGTGCAAAGGGTTCCGAACCAATTTAATTTTTTTCAACATGTTATTTTAGCATTACTGACTTCTTATGGGTTTCCCTGTACCTTAGGTATAGAATTAATATCGGATTTTTTTTTTCAAAATTTTAGGCTCAGTAGTTTCAAAGCCAAGGACAGAAATGTTCAATTTTGGTCTAATTTCTTGTATAACTTTAAAACGATTTATTTTAAAATTATGAAAAAAATATAATTAAAACTCTCACAATAAGTTCTTTCATTTGATATGTCACACAACACAGTTTAAAAAACTTTATTTTTCTAGTTTTACCCCCTAAAGTGAAAAATATACATAAAAAATATTTTCCTACGTAAATCGTCTATGAACCTTATACAAAATACTTTTTAGTTATCAAAAAAAAATTACACTTGAAAATTAAAATCAATTATGCTATTTTAGTTTTCATCAATATTGGGCCCGAGAAACTACAACTGCATCGTTGGATTTTGATAGAATATTAGTTACAGTTTCGTAAGGTAGCTTAAGTCAGAAATTTTGAATTAATTTGTTAAAAATGAGAGCTTTCCTTTGTTTATTTATTTATTAAAACTTTATGCACTTGTAAAACACTGTACAAAGGCGGACTTAATGCCGTAGGCATTTTCTACCAGTCGAGTCTTTAGTTTCCCTTGTGTTATTGCTTCCCAGAATGTAATCCTTATTAGCTACACTTTCAGATGATGTACTTATACAGGTAGTTTTTTTTTCAAAATCAACCGGTTCGGTTCCTGGGTAAAAATAACGATTTTTTAAAAATCCTATTATACAGTTTTAGTTTTCATCAAAATCGGGCTCGAGACTCCTTTCAGTGCTTTTCGATATTCCTCATAGTTTTGGATTTGGCCATGAAGGTACAATTTAAAAACACTTTTTTTAACAAAGAAATAAAAAAATATTTTTTACTCTTAAGTGGTGATACTTGGACAACGTCTTCATCTACGCAGAAATTTAAATAAACAAATATGCTCATAAAATAAAAACCACTGAATAAAACCTGTGCTCACAGACAGAATCACACAAATAGGACGAGAAACCTCTGAGTAATCAATCGGTGTACATACATGAAACAAAAAAAAATACCCGCTGAATTGAGAACCTCCTCCTTTTTTGGAAGTCGGAAAAATTCACCCTGTATAGTGATAGCGTACACGTCCGGATTTCGGTAGTATTTCCTCAATTTATTTGGAGTATGCCTACTTAAATTTTGTTGTCGTGAGTGCTACAATGATACAAGAACAATGTTCGAGAGAATGGAATGGTAATTGTTTGTAAGCGAAGCGTGAGTGTTTAAGTAGCTGTGCCTACAGGCGTCGTTATTTGTATGAAATGAGCGCGGCTCATCTTGTGAGGAGACAAATTGAGGCGTGTCTAAAAGTTATGAAAAAATTTCTTTTATCTTATTGTTTTCTGCTTGTATGTTTTAGATGATAATTAAAATATACATAACTAGCTTTTGCTCGAGACTATATGCGGGTATTACTTCCCGTAGGAATTTCGGTAAATTCTCTCTTAGTACTCTTCTACCTCTAGAAACCAATATGCCAAATTTAAGCTTTCTAGAACCATTAGTTTTGGCTGTTCACTCAATCACTGTCTCAGTCAATAACGGAAGAATTTTATATAATATTGATGGTTATTCTACATTCACTTAGTATTTTTTCTAGAAAATACCTACATAATTATGTTATTTCTTTTTTTGTAACTGCTAGTTAACTAGCAATAGGCGACAGTGTAAGTCTTTGTCGTTTAATCCTAACTTAAGATTAATAAATAAATTATTGCTGTACCGGTTTCGACGAGGTCGTGGCTAAATAATAACAGCCGCACAGGTCGATGTTCAAGGTGAAGCAACGCTTGCCAAGGTTGGTCTGTGGATGGGTGACCATCTTAACATACCGAGTTTCCTCCGGGCCTCGGAAAGCACGTTAAGCTGTTGGTCCCGGCTGTCATTTGTAGAACTTTGGCAGTCGTTACGGATTGTCTGAAGCCAGTAAATCTGACTCCAGTCTTGCCCAAGAAATACCTTGTTACCCATTTAATGGGTTGTGGAAGTCTGGTAGGCAGCCGCTTCACGTAAAATACTGGTATTCAGACAGAATCCGGTTTGACTGGAAGCCGACCCCAAAATAGTTGGGAAAAGGCTAGGCAGATGATGAGTTTTTGTTACTATTCCAAACGACAGACGAATGGATGCACGGACAGCGGAGGCTTAGTAATAGGGTTCGTTAGTTACAATTTGGGTACGGAACCCTAAAAACGGAACCCCTACTGTATGTCAATTTAAAAATCCACTCTTATTATCGTAACTTTATTTTCCATGTAAACAATCTGATCTCCATCATCATCATCATCATCCACAATCAAATTTTGTCTACTGCCGAGCTACTGTCTCCACGTTTTTGTGCTAGCTTAAGACGTCCCCTACTGGATATAGGCCTCCTCCAAGCGTCGCCACAACGACCGGTCTTGCGCGTCTCGCATCCGTCGGCTACCCGCTACCTTCACCAGGTCATCGATTCACCTTGTGGGAGGCCTTCCAACGTTGCGTCTTCCGGTACGCGGTGCTGGCTTAATCCAGGTTCACGCATTGAACATGTCATCAATACTGGTCCTTATTATACACTACAACCATTCTCAAGAACCACTCTATCTACTAAAAAAAACCTGCGTCAAAATCCGTTGCGCAGTTTTAAAGATCTAAGCATACATAGGGACAGTCAGACTGCGGAAGCGACTTTGTTTTATACTGTTTAGTGGTAGTGACACCCTTATTCCAACACACACGATTACCATAAACCCACCGACGATTTACTAAACTGCCAAAAAGCTCTTCCCTTCAAAATCAATAAGTGTTCGATGCATAAAACATGGAGGAACTAAAACCGAAGGTAACTCTCTAAGACGAGTGTTGATCTTACGTATTTGAACGTATAAAACACTGGATTGTGAGAGTTAAGTGGTATCCTCACTGACTTTGTGTATGGTTGAGTAAAGACCCTGCGTCTTATGTGAATGTAACGGCTTTAGTATTTGCATTGCGTTTACGATGCCTCAAGTGTAAGAGGAACTATTACTAGGTACTATCATCATCTGCCTAGCCATTATCCCAACTAAATTGGGGTAGGCTCCTAGTCAAACAGGATTCAGCTGAATACCAGTATTTTACGTAGAACGGCTGCCTACCTGACCTCCACAACACATTAACTGGATAACACGGTACATTTTGGCAAGACTGGAGTCAGATATACGGCTTCTGATAATCTGTAACGACTGCCAAAGATAAATCTTTGGTACAAATGACAGCCGAGACCAACGGCTTAAAGTGCTTTCCGAGGCACGGAGGAAACTCGGTATGTTAAGATGGTCACCCAACACAGACCAAACTTGGCAAGCGTTGCTTAACCTTGAAGATCGACCCGTGCGGCTGTTATTCTTGAACCACGAGCCACGAACTTTTGCTATCAGAATTGTATTAGGCAATCTTCCTAGCTATACCCAACTACATTGCAGGCGACTTCCAGTGTAATGGATGCAGCTTATTTCTAGTACATTACAACAGCGGCCAGCAAAAGAGGCATTGATGGACGAACGTGTAAATGTGGGCCGAAGCAAAGCCGAGGCACTCATACGTACTAGTTGTGACCAAGTCTTGTATGGTTCTCTCATGTTTTCTCAAATAATGCATGGAAATTAAAATAGCCATTACTTTTGAAAAAAGGTTGTCAAAATAATGCTCAAGTTTCCAATCATGTAGGAGAAATAGTATTTTACCCAGTAATTAGGCAAAACGATACATCTTGTCAAGACGGATTGGGCCGACGACTCATTTAAAAATATTTGAAAACAATCTATACTAATTAAATAAAGCTGAAGAGATTGTTTCTTTGTTTGTTTACTTGAACGCGCTAATCTCAGGAATTACTGGTCCGATTTGAAAAATTTTTTCAGTGTTAGATAGCCCATTTATCGAGGAAGGCTATATATCATCACGCTAAGACCAATAGGAGCGAAGCAGTAATGATAATTGTGACGCAGACGAATCCTATATAAAATTCTTCCGTTACTGACTTACTGAGGGACTGACAGACTACGTACAGCCGAAACTACTGATCGTAGAAAGCTGAAATTTGGCTTGTAAGTTCCTTTCACTCCGAAGGCACTTAAAAAGAATTTTCCGAAATTCCTTCGGGAACGGGAAAATCAGGATATGCTCGTACGAAGTCGCGGGCAAAACCTAGTTACCCTAGAAATATTTCATGGGTCTACAAAATAGCTTCAAAGATGTCCAAGTTGTCATAAAAACAGATATTTTACTAAAACATAAATAAACACAAATAACTATAAAACATTTGCAAACCTTAATCATGTTTTGAAATTCAAACAAAAGAATTTATACTAATAACTAAAGATACTTAAACTACTTCCTGCAACAACGACTGCTTAAAATATTTATTACTAAGCTATAGTTTATATATATACAAATCATAAACGGACAGACAGACGACATAAAAGAAAATTAATAAGTCCGCATCGCTCTTTGAAGTTCGATGTTCAGTAGACTGAGAAACGAATAGAACTGATGCATGGGAAAACTTTCAAAGAAACGTGCTCATGGGTTTCAATTTCTTGTGTGAATTTATTAAATAGTTTAACGCTGCTGTTTGAGCTGTGTCAGTGTTCGATATTTTTCCGTATGACGGTTCAGGCATTTACTACTTTAACTTTTCATAGATTGTTCCTGCCTATACAAACTTACTAAATTTATTTTGGTTCTTACACAAGTTCAAATTAAAGTAACTACCTCGCCGTTCAAGTATTATGTAAACAGAAATTTCGTTATTTTTAACACCCCCCCCTTCCCAGCGATAGTAATCGAAGCTCTTACCCCTCCCTTATGCTTACTTCAGCATTGGTATTGTTTTTACTCGCGCGGGACCTATTTAACTTTGAAACATCGCGTGAGAGTAAAACCAACTCCATCTGCCTAACCTTTTCCCAACTATATTGGGGTCGCCTTCCAGTCCAGCCGGATTTAGCTGAATACCAGTATTTTACGCGGAGCGGCTGCCTACCAGACCTCCACAACCCATTAATTGGGTAACACGGTACTTCATGGTGAGACTGGAGTCAGATTTACTGACTTCTGACTATCCGTAACGACTGCCAAAGATCTACAAATGACAGCTGCGACCAACGGCTTTACGTGCTTTCCGAGGCAAGGAAGAAACTCGGTATGTCAAAATGGTCACCCACAGACCAACCTTGGCTAGCGTTGCTTGCGTGAGAGTAAAACCAACTAACTAGCCATAATTATGTCAAATCAAGGTCTACTAAGATTTGCAACTAAAATAAGCAAGTAACTATTGCTGTCATAATCACCATTTAAAACCCCCGTACCCCATGTCATAAAAAATAAACTTATTAAAGACCTCCCCAGCCCCCATCGGTGCTTACGTAATACTTGCACGGCCCCTAGTACATTTCCTCAGCTATGATATTTACGATATTTAACAAAATAGAAAAGTGGTGAAACTGGATAAACATTTTTGATAAATTATGTCATAAAATATAAACTGAGTATTAGAACATAACTAGGAACCACTCCGGATCGTATTCCAGAACTACAAAACAATAATAGTCCGGAACAGCAAAACCCAAACCAAAACGCGTCTTCTAGGTCACTTGTGTGCAACAGAGACAAAAATAGTAAATCACAAATGCAAGACAGAGAAACAACACACCCTAACGACTTCTCATTTTGACATCCTGAGTGTTTGTATTTATAGTTTCCGTGAATTGCCGCTGATTGTCCCAAAGGGTATTAATTCTCAATTCTTGGAAAATTAATGTTTGGAATGTAACTGAATGTACTACAAATATTACTGAATGTACTACAAATATGTGATATGTTAATCAGGAGAATGACATTCCTGGTTTCAGTTCTAGAAATGAATGATTTGTGACCTGTGTGATTTTTTTCCAAAAAATGTTTGGTCTAGATCTGTATCAGGGCCAACAATAATCATCATCTGCCTTGCTGTTTCCCAACTATATTAGGGTCGGCTTCCAGTCAAGCCGAATTAAGCTAAATACCAGTATTGAAAAATCATGTTTTTGTTTACGTTATTTCTTTAAAAACCAGTTTTTAGGCGTAACAGTAAAGATCCTTATGAGAAAAACTGTTCTAACAGATTTTCAAACTTATAGACTTTCCGCGCGACTTCAGACGCGCGTAAAACAGCTGGCACCCCGGCGGTTGATTGATATACTATAGATAAAGGAGATATGATCGTTCCTCACAGATGAACAGGCAGATTCATGACGAACAGACAAACAAATAAGTGATCCTAGAAGGACTCTGTTTTTCTGCTAAGATTTAGGACACAAAAGCATCCTAAAAGATTTATCGCAATTCTCAACAGTTTTAGAAGGTAACACCAGCTGCGATAGTACTTGCGATATATCTATACTAATATAAAAGCTGAAGAGTTTGTTTGTTTGTTTACTTGAACGCGCTAATCTCAGGAACTACTGGTCCGATTTGAAAAATTATTTCAGTGTTAGATAGCCCATTTATCGAGGAAGGCTATAGGCTATATAGCATCACGCTAAGACCAATAGGAGCGGAGCAGTAATGAAAATTGTGACGCAGACGAAGTTGCGCGGGTCAACTAGTAGTTTGATATTTTTAGCACGGGCACGGCCCTATACCCTTCCTCGATAAATGGTCTATCTAACACTGAAAGATTTTTTTAAATCAGATCAGTAGTTTCTGAGATTATCGCGTTCAAGTAAACAAACAAACAAACAATCAAACTCTTCAGCTTTAAATATTAGTATAGATAAAATACCACAATTTCGTGGGATTGTCAGTGATGTGGAATGAACCTGGAATTTCATTAAAATCATCAGTTTCGCAAGTGGATTGTCAAACTTTAATAACTTAATTTGACGGCTCACTGGTTGTTCAATATTTCTGGTCTATTATATACAGAGTCAATGGCCTCTTGAATCTGTAGCCTCTATATTAATTTTTTAGTAATGTTACGAGCTTGGGGTTCGGTACAATAAAAAAAGCCTATTAAATCACCAAAAATAACACTTTAATTTACAACAGTAATTAACACTTTAACACACACTAATTTATTAAAACACACAATCGCTCTACTGAATACTTCACTTCACTTAATTCGCAGTTTAAGATCGCTCCAAGTTATCGCTTGTATCGCCAGTTCAATACTGACTCCAGTCGCTTTTTTTTTTTTTTTTTTGGATAGGGCCACTCGCAGTTCACCTCTAGAAGGGTGGTGACTGCTTAACCGGGCTAGCCTGTGGTGGCCTTAAATGACTCTAAGGCCCCCCAGCCAAGGCAACAAAAATTAACCTACAACTCCGCTCGCTGAGGGATTCCAGTCGCCGGATGTCCGCCCTTTATATACCGGCGACAGTTATTTCTAGAACCTGGAAATGGAAACTTCTGGAAAGTTCTGGTACATACCGGTACCGAATAACCAGGTGACGAAACCTCGAGCATGTTCTAGCATTGAAAATTCTAGAAACATCTTGACCTCAGTAATTCATCTGCTCGATAAGACATGGCGCCACATGTACGTAAATGTCGTTATGTACCTAGCATTAATTCTGGCGCGTAACAGTAAGTAAATAACGTGTACCAGAATAAACGTAATACTTTTTATGGGGTCGCTCTACTCATCGTTGTGATCAACGATTTTCACTATGGGACCAACACTAAAATCATCATCTGCCTAGCCTTTTCCCAAGTATATTAGGGTCGGCTTCCAGTCAAGCCGGATTTAGCCGAATACCAGTATTTTACGAGGAGCGGCTGCCTACCAGACCTCCACAACCCATTAACTGGGTAACACGGTACTTCATGGCAAGACTAGAGTCAGATTTACTGGCTTCTGACTATCCGTAACGACTGCCAAAGATCTACAAATGACAGCCGGGACCAACGGCTTAACGTCCTATCCGAGGCACGGAGGAAACTCGGTATGTTAAGATGGTCACCCATCCACAGACTAACCTTGGCAAGCGTTGCTTAACCTTGAAGATCGACCCGTGCGGCTGTTATTATCTAGCCACGAGCTCCTCTGACCAACACTAAAATCATGAAGAAAAAATCGACTGCCCCATACATATCTCGACAACGTGTACTGAACGACTGATTTTTTTTGCGATTTCTCGTTTCTTTCCATAATAAAAGTTTCGTGATGTTGAGCAAAATGATCTCTTAAGAGGTATTGCGTGTATTCTGTTACATATTGTATGTGTACTCGTATTTTACAACTAAAACGTAATTCTGACATAAAACAATACCTTTCGGAACGCCCCTTTTATTATGTGTGCTGTAATTAATCGATTATTTCGGTTGATCTATTAAACCACTGCCGTATTCTTCAAAGAAAACTAAAGTGTCGTTCTGTTAACTTGATTTGTGCCTTTCATTGTATATTTATACTAGCTTTTGCCCGCGACTTCGTACGCGCAATTCCCGTTTTTCCTGTTCCCGTAAGACTTTCGGAAATCCTCTCTTAGTGCTCCCCTACACTCAAGGAACCTACATGCCAAATTTCAGCATTTTATGACCAATAATCTGTTTGGGCTGTACTGGAGGAGGTCGTAGCTAAATAATAACAGCCGCACGGGTCGATCCTGAAGGTTAAGCAACGCTTGCCAAGGTTGGTCTGGGTATGGGTGACCATCTTAACATAACGAGTTTCCTCCCTGCCTCGGAAAGCACGCTAAGCCGTTGGTCCCGGATGTCATTTGTAGACTTTTGGCAGTTGTTACAGATTGTCAGAAGCCAGTGAATCTGACTCCAGTCTTGCCAAGATGTACCGTGTTACCCAGTTAATGGGTTGTGGAGGTCTGGTAGGCAGCCGCTCCACGTAAAACACTGGTATTCAGCTGAATCCGGTTTGACTGGAAGCCGACCCCAATGTAGTTGGGAAAAGGTTAGGCAGATGAGTCTGTTTGGGCTGTGCGTTATCTTTCAGTCACTCAACCACTCAGTCAGTCACTAGTAACGCAAAAATTATATTATATTGGCAGCAATTAACCCTCTTTGAGCTGTCAAATTACTTAAATAAGTTAACAAAGCACTTGTCAAACTGATAGTATCACATGTCAAGGGTCCATCAATCATTAAAAGCCCCATCACAACCGCTAAGTTTACCATTAATATAAAAATCATCCCTTTAACAAGTTAAAAAAGAAATATCTTAATAAACTTACAACTTCATTTAATAATATTAATGGATAGACAAGTGAAGTGAATCCGACAATTAGATCGTCCGTCACGGACACAATCAAGGAACTATATCTCTTATTGTCCGGGCAATAAAGTCTAAAAATGCAGCTTGAAAAGAGTTTCATTACGATCGTATCAAACAATTGACCCCTATATGGCGTCAATTGGAACTCGGGTTTTTGGTACAAACGTTAGGGTACATCTTAATGGTACATTAATTAAAGTAGACCTCAAATTGATGATGTCTCTTTGATCTGCTACCGTAAGTGCTTAGTCAAGATTGTATTATGTCGGTACCTATTTCAGTTGAATTGAGGGAGCAACGGTACGTGTACATATTTAAGGCTACCGTACACTGGCGCGACACGCGATTACGACAACGCGTTTTCTTTGAAATTTTCTTAGGACATACTCGTAGAACAACAGACCACGAGGAGCTCATGGCTAAATAATAACAGCCGTACGGGTCGATCTTTAAGGTTAAGCAACGCTTGCCAAGGTTGGTCAGAGGATGGGTTACCATCTTAATATACCGAGTTTAATCCGTGCCTCAGAAAGCACGTTAAGCCGTTGGTCCCGGCTGTCATTTTTAGATCTTTGGCAGTCGTTACGGATCGTCAGAAGCCTGTAAATCTGACTCCAGTCTTGCCAAGAAGTACCGTGTTACCCAGTTAATGGGTTGTGGAGGTCTGGTAGGCAGCCGCTCCACGTAAAACACTGGTATTCAGCTGAATCCGGTTTTAGTGAAAGCCGACCCCAATATAGTTGAGAAAAGGCTAGGCAGAGAGATACTCGTAGACCAACAAGTTTTGAGCCATGATCGAGCACAACAGGAAACGTGGATTTTGTGGTGATAAAAATGTATTGATTGTTTTTAAGCTTATTGCTCTCAGTGGTAATTCAGCGAAATATTGTTTATATTTTGATTAGAATTACCAGAGAGTAATTCCTATAAACAACCAAAGACTTTTTTACATTTATGCGTTCCGTCGTTTTGGTTGGGAATAGGCTTGCTAATAACTTCAATCACGCCTGATGGAAAGCGATGGATGAGGTCTATGATGGAGCGAGCGTGCCCAGAAGATGCCTGTTCCCTCTTGCATTAGACGGACGGGTTACATGTGGAACTTCGACTGACGGTCGAAAGTCTAACAGCCAGTCTTAATAACGGAGATCGTATTGCCCCATAACCGGGTAATACGATCCGACCGGACGACCGGACAGGCCGGATCGGATCGGCCGTATGAAACACTGGTTTTCAGTTGAATCTAGTGTAAATGGAAACCGACTCTAACGCAGTTGGGAAAAGCAGATGTTCATGATAATGATGTTTTTGTTATTGTTGAGTTGTTTTTGTTGTGGTTGTTGTAGGTGTTGATTATATACAACGTGTTACAGAATGTTTATTGTACTTATCAATATGAACAACTCTTACTGTGGCACCAGCCCCGAAATCAGCTGTTCGGTAGATCATTTTTGTCGAGTTATGCTGGCATAAATGTATGAAGCAGTCGATTTTTCTTTTGCGATAAAAGTGTTAGTGAAAAGTACAATGAACCCATTTCACACGCGTTAAAGACGCGTCAAGCAATGTACCAACAGCACAGCTTGAAAAAACACTACGGATATTCAGCACGATGGCTACTATACATTAAAATTTAATTTGTATTTTTGTAAGTTTGTAACGAATAAACTCAAAAACTACTGGACCGATTTCAATTATTATTTTACCATTACAATGCTCATTTTTTACTTTAGTAACATAGGCACTAAATCCTAATCCTTAAGAAAATTGCCGCGCGGGTGAAGTACACACATATCATTGTGTGTTAGCATGAACTTGCGTAAGCATGAACTTGCGTCCTGTACGTCTAGCATGAGTTTTATCAATCTATGCACGCTAGCAACTTTAGTTAAAAAATACATAAAAACTTTGATTACACTTGTAACTAGATCAATAAAACTCATGGATGTCATTGGTACCTCTAGATATTTGGCATTCGTTAGGGATAGGAGTTAGGAGCCAAAAAATCTGACACCAATCTTACCAAGAAGTACCGTGTTATTCAGTTCCTAGGTTGGGGAGGTCAGACAGACAGTCACTCCACGTAAAATACTGGTATTCAGCTGAATCTGGTTTGACTGGAAAAAATTCAAGGCAGATGATGTGTGTATACGTAAACCGTAAGTAGATATGTTTAGCCGTGCTAATTGCTATGTTGTGGCTACTGACGCAGTTAGTGGAGTCATCAATATAATATATTGATAATGTAATGTTCGCATTATGGGCTTGTTAGATCAGCTATCTCGAACGTATTAGCATTACTTGTAATTATGTTGAAATTATTAGTGAACAGTCAGTATGTGTGCTTAGTGCCACCTAACCAGAATTATGTCTAACGGTTCCGTACCTAAAGAGTAACCAATGGAACCCTATTACTTAGCTTCCGCTGTTCGGCCGTCCCTCTGTCTGTCAGCAGACTGTATCTCAAGAACCGTAATAGGTAGACTGTTCAAAGGACATCGTGAAAAGTGGTCTATGAATCAACTTGTATGAAACCTTTTCCATAATTCCTGTTTTTTTTTTTGTATAATCTACATTTTAATTATTACAATAGAACGGACACTTTATACTTACGAAAACATTTTAAAAAGTAATTCACTTCGATTTTATTCCCCGGCACCATTATTTTAAAATTATTAGTTCAAGCGAACTAGAAATGTTTATTTAAAAGGGATTCATAAAGACTTACCTATATCTAAAAGAATAAAAAAACGAATATTTCAAAAAGTAAATGGGTTTTCAAAACAGGTTTTTTATACTACAACACATGCGTAAAAAAATTTCTCATTTTATTAGAGAATATGATGAAGAGCTTGTGGCTAAAGAATAACAGCCGCACAGGTTGATCTTCAAGATTAAGCAACACTTGCCAAGGTTGGTCTGTGGATGGGTGACCATCTTAATATACAGAGTTTCCTCCGTGCCTCGGAAAGCACGTTAAGCTGTTGGTCGCGGCTGTCATTTGTAGAACTTTGGCAGTCGTTACGGATTGTCAGAAGCCAGTAAATCTGACTCCAGTCTTGCCCAAGAAAAACCGTGTTACCCATTTAATGGGTTGTGGAGGTCTGGTAGGCAGCCGCTTCACGTAAAATACTGGTATTCAGCTGAATCCTGTTTGACTGGAAGCCGACCCCAATATAGTTGGGAAAAGACTAGGCAGGTGATGATGACATGCGTAAACATTTTTCCATTTTATTAGAAACATGTTTATTTATAAAAAGAATTCATGAACACTAACTTGTATCTCAAAGACAAACTTCATAATTTTATATGTCAAAAAATATTATTAGGTTTTCAAAACAGATTATTATTACTACACATTTGGAGCAAAAAGAAAAGGCGTAACAAAAAGGAGTATTTACTTATAAATATTATAAGGCAATCTATCACTTTTAGTATGCTCACGAGAGTAATATTTTAGTCCACTAATATTGTTTGTATGAACCCGAAAGGTAAAAGGCAATTATTGTTCGCGGTTGTATAGAAAACCGCCATTTTCAAAGTTAGAAGCATGAAATTTCATCTACAAGCTTTTGGTAAGAAATAAATAAGAAAGTTTATTAGGGTTTTTGTAAACCAATACGTCATGTTTAAAGTGAGAAAAATTAAGTTCAATATAAAAATTAAATAAACTACTGAGCAAAAATGAATAAATATGTAGTTCGTAATTTTTTGGAAATTCAGGAGGGGGAGGAGCTCGTGGCTAAATAATAACAGCCGCACGGGTCGATCTTTAAGGTTAAGCAACGCTTGCCAAGGTTGGTCTGTGGATGGGTGACCATCTTAATATACCGAGTTTCCTCCGTGCCTCGGAAAGCACGTAAAACCGTTGGTCCCAGCTGTCATTTGTAGATCTTTGGCAGTCGTTACGGATTGTCAGAAGCCAGTAAATCTGACTCCAGTCTTGCCAAGAAGTATCGTGTTACCCAGTTAATGGGTTGTGGAGGTCTGGTAGGCAGTCGCTCCACGTAAAACACTGGTATTCAGCTGAATTCGGTTTGACTGGAAGCCGACCCCAATATAGTTGGGAAAAGGCTAGGCAGATGAGTTTTTTTGGAAATTCAACCCCTAACGGGAGAAAACTTTAAAAAAAATTAAAAAAAAAAAAAAAAAACTGTTTGACTTAAAAAAACATGAGATTTGTGACGGAGGTAGATAATGAGTAGAAAACATCTGTAAAATAGTATTTTTGGAAACTTCTCCGTAAAGGTCTGAAATATTGGATGGAAGTTGGTACGCAAAATCTTATTCTTTGGGTCTACATACTTTAAACTTGGTATAAATAGACTGATAAATAGACTTAGTAAATAATAAAGTAGGTATGTCATTATTTCCCATCCTTAAAAAAAAAGGTATGTCATTTATCATTAATCGTTTTTCCCAGCTACCCCTAAAATACGATTTACGGGGTGCTAAAGTTTGTATAGATGAATCTTATTCCTTGGGATTAGAAACTTGGCACGACAACTAAACTAAATAAATAACGTCATCATTAGTTTTTTTAAACTACACAGTATGGGGTTTAGGGGTGCTAAAGTTTGTATGGAAGAATCTTAACACTTGGTTCGATAAAGAAGTGGAACACTTCCTACCTGCGTCTGTGTTTCCGAACGCATTCAACCTTAATCTCTTCGAAGTTAGAGTGAACAGGCTTCTCACTTCATCATCGACTTTGTCTCTGTCGCCTCTGACCTAGACTAGAGTCAAGAGCCAACCCATTTCAAATAGAATAGAATAGAAAAACATTAATTCAGCACACACACAAACGCACAGCGGCAAGAAATAATAGTTAAAAGCGTGGTCAGCACACTTGCGCTGACCACCGAAAGGGTAACCATCTCAGCATTTGCTGGGCATCAGACACCCAGCGCTGGTTTTCAGTAGGCACCCCGCAGTGACACGGACGAAGGTAAACACAAATAACATAGTACTTTAAAAGAGAAAACATTCCAATACAGGGTACAAGCAAATTAAACACAATAACTAATTTAACCATCTAACCCTTCAACTGCAAACACCACTAAATAATAATAATAATTAACCACTGACATAATAAATGTTAATAACCGTAAACATAATCCTATCGGTTTCGAGGAGGAAATTACATTCCGATACTATCTTGTGGGCCTCTCGCTCATTCATTATCTGAATTAGGGGTGGTATCGGTATGATTATTACAATGAAGTGATTTTCATTACGTAATCGTTATTGTTATTGCTTTGTTATTTCGATGTATTGCCGTTGAGGTTTTATGGTTGATCTTTTGTTCTATTGTTGAGTTTGTATTTAGTACTAGTACTTCGCCCGCGACTTCATCCGCGTGGATTTAGCCTATGTTACTTTCTGATAACTTAGCTTTCTATTGGTGAAAAAATGGTTAAAATTGGTCCAGAAAGGTACAATTTTGTGGGCCTCTCGCTCATTCATTATCTGAATTAGGGGTGATATCGGTATGATTATTACAATGAAGTAATTTTCATAACGTTATCGTTCTTGTTATTTTGATGTATTGCCGTTAAGGAACCTATTTTTTCTATTGTTGAATTTGTGTTGTAAAAAAAATATAATATGTATTTACATAAATGCTATAATTTGATTTAGTATTTTCCGATACTTTCTTGTGGGCCTCCCTCCCCATCATTATTTGAATTAAGGGTGGCCTCAGTTAGATTTTAACATTAAAGTGATTTTAATAACATGAGGATGTTTCGTGGTTGACCTTTTGCTATATTGCACATCTTGCTGAAGAAATCAATAATTGTATTCGGTGTTTTGTGGTATTCCTTTGAAAAGAAAAAGTCTAGTAAAAGTCGAGTTAAAAAACATCTCGTATTATTTTGTTTGGAAACAAATACCTCGTGTAAGTTCTTATAGGGTAGGCCAAACGATGTAGGTATCGGTTCTGAAAATGGATAAGATTTAATGATGGCTGGCAAAAATTTTGGTTGTGAAAGGTAATAACGACTTTTATTATAAAACAAAAAACGTAAATATAAATTCTAAAACGCAAATTTTAGGTCGGAAAATAAAAAAGTGGAAAGAACGTGCGTGAAACTTCACTCCTTTAAATAATTAAATAGTAAACAAATTGCTTGGTACATGTTGAAATTATTAAATATCCCAGAAGGTGGATAATATACCATACATATAAATTGTAACATTAACTAAAAAGTTGGTAACACCACACAATTTCACTAAATCGATTGCAACCGACCACAGAAGCCTACACATTAACCTAAAACGCTATCAAAAATCTATACCCAGCTACTAACGAAATTATCGACGAGACCATAAATACACACAAACGCCGTGGGAGGGCGCCACTCGAAAGTAATTATAAATTATAATAATGTAAACGCGTTTGATGTGACGAAAACAGATGGTGACGTAACGTGGCGACGGATAAAGGTAAACTGTCATAGCTGACTGGGGTTATAAAATTTAATAAATTAATTATTGTTTGCTTTATAATAATGTGAAGTATTTTAGGGTTAGGCGATGTGATTAAAAAGTTTGATTTAATTATTGTTGTACCTGCTTTTTCAAAGGTTCTCGACAAAGTTTGGGACGATATTCGTGAGCAAAATGTCATGTATTTAATTAGCTTTTGGAATCATTTCTATATTAGACACTGGAGAAATAAGGATTCGTTTAATTGGCAAATATTAATGTTTGACAAACTGTAGACTTCAAAAGCGTCTAGCTCACTATAATTGATACAGTAAACGCTATAACAGAAGTCTCAAATTGCCACGTTTGATTGTGCTTAGCAAGAGATTCAAAGTTGCTTTACATCGAATTATGATCTCGCATCATTACTAATTGATATATACATACAGACAGATATCTCAATTATATTCTATTCTCCGAAATATATGAGATGCTATCATAGATACTATTATTATTCTACAGAGATATTGATTCCCCTGTCATCACCCGAATACCACGATATTGTAACCTAATATTATCATTAGCGATGAAAGGGTTACAATGAGGGTCGATATTAATTATTGTTAACGTCAAATACTTTATTCATCTTGATCTGCAAATGGCGGAGAATCGGGTTACATTTAATAGTGTTATTTGAGAAGATTATTATAATAACAACATGGTTGGATGGAGTTAAAACAGTAAGTTGGCATGAAAAAAGCAGAAGGAAGGAAGGTGGGACCTGTAACAGGGAAGGTATTTGGCCTATTTTATAAGTAAGTTAACAAGGAAGAAGCAGAAGAAAGGAAGGTGGGACCTGTAACAGTTAAGAAGATATTTGGCGTGTTGTATTTAATCGGAGAGCATGGTGTTGCTTCACTTGGTCGGATTACGATGATCCAAGTATGGGACTACGTACCGTGAGCAATGTTTTTTAATGGAAACTAAAAACTTTCTTTGATTATCAAGTAAATATTTTTTAGTATCTTTTTCCTCAGATCGTTTCTCTCTCTCTTTGATTCAGTAACCGGAATTCGAATGATTGAAAATTGGAATTATTATTATGAACCAAGTTATTTTTATGAACCCTATCATTGCTAGTAGAAAAGTACTGATAAGTAGAGAAAGGGAAAGATGTAAAAGATACTTGTTTATGAAAATAGTTCTAGTAATTCCATCCGTCATAATAATTCAAAATTTAATTAAACGCTAGCAGACTTTGATTTTGATAAAACGAAAGATCAAATCAATATTGAGTTACAAATAAAATTATCTTCCCCACGCTTTATATTTTACAAATGCAGATTTACAACACTGATATGATATGACTGATATGAATTTTGTATTTCAATAAAGAGATATGGACTTTAAATTTATTCTAAGAAATACATTTAATTTTCAATAAAGTCAAGTGCTTTATAAAATAAATGACTGTCTGGAAATATAGTGAAAGACTTTTCAACCGAAGACTAAAACAAGTCAAACTATAAAATTAAAGTCCTGAAAATTCCCACAAGAACTATCAAAGTGGATATTTTTCATGAAAAGGGTCCATTAAATGAAGAAATTCCACAGTCTGTAAATCGGTGCAGAATTTTCGCAATCAAAATATTTTTCAACGCGACCGCACATCGCTTGAAGAATGCCGCGGGCGACAGCGAATGATTTATTTAATCAATTGTTTACTGTGGGAAATCTGTTGGCTAAATCGTTTTATGTGATGTAATAAAATTGATAAAAAACTGAGTAATGTTAGGTGTGGGTCTGCCTTTATGTGTTTTGTTATTGTTACGGTCGACTTGGTTAGTGAGGTCAGCAGAAGTGTTAATGGTGTCGTAAATATGTTGGTGCAGTTTAGGTTTTGATGCAGCAATAAAGCTTATAGTGCCAACATGCTGGTCGGTCAAACTGCTTGGATTATAGGCATTGTTTTCAATATCATGGTTACCTGTATTTAAAATTTTTGCTGAATGTATTGTGTATAGACGGGGTTTATTTATTTATTTAAACTTCATGTACAATAGTGGTACATAGGCGGACTTAATGCAACAATGCATTCTCTATCAGTCTACTTTTGGGTTAAAAGAAACACACTATGGTAGCTGTACAGCAAATGAATAAAATAGAACATTTTTCGGAAAAAATAAATAAACAAAAGAATAATATACATTTAAATACAAGTTTCAAAATTAGCACAAAATTTCAAAGGAATTCTACTCATTTGATTCTATATCTACAGTATTGTTTTCAAAATTGCACTACACTCACTATCTTGTAAAAACATTCATTCTTGTACCTACATTCAACCCTTAAAAATCTGATGGGATCGATTCCATAATCTGCCAATCAAATCAATGCTGTTTTTTCTATTAAAACAATATCTTCAATATAGCCGAACTTCCAAACAACTTCACCAATCAGCTTCATACAGATTAACAAGTTCATTCTTGCACCCACAACACTGAACCTCAGTATTTTCATTATAAACATAAAAAGTACCCTCTAAAATAACGATATCATTCAACTCATATGCACTCTACGTGAGCATTACTACTATTTGCTGCTTATACGTAACGTGATCATTAACGGACCGATAGATCCTATAATCTATTTGATCATCTCCTTCTCCTTTGGATCTCCTGTTAAAATCGTATGGGTTCAGGTCTCGACAGAATTACCGCCAGAATGTTCTATCTTAGGTTGTCCCTTCCAATTGGGCCAAATTGAGATCTCTCTTGATTTTGGTCAACCAGCCCGTAATGGTGGGTGGCATGTATCTTTTTAGGGTTTCGTACCCAAAGGGTAGTGGTTACCCTATTACTAAGCGTCCGCTGTCCATCCGTCCGTCCGTCCGTTCGTCTGTCTGTCAGCGGGCTGTATCTCAAGAACCGTAATAGGCAGTCAGTTGAAATTTTCACGGATTGTGTATTTCTATTGCCGCTATAATAACAAAAATTAAGGTTTGTGGTACGGAACTCTTCGTATGCGAGTCCGACTCGCACCTGGCCGGTTTTTTTTTCTGTTTCGGCAGATTTAGTGCTATTTGTACGACCGTTTATGTGTTAAATGGATTTTAATTAAAAAATTAAAAAACATGTAGGTATGCATAATTATTTCGCTTCTTCTATTATAAGTTTACAAAATGAATCTACATCATCAACTTCATTCACGTTGTTATGTAAGTTCATTCTTGTACCCACTAAAATTTAAACAAAAACAGTATTCTCTACAACTACAGTTTCATTTAGCTCAGATATAGTCTACGTGATCCTCACTACTACTTGCTACTTATGCATAATGTGATCATTAACGGAACGCGTTACCATTGCACGTGGTGTGGGTGCGGATTATGCTTTGTATAATATGTACTAACATACTTTAAAATGCTGGGATTTGAACTTGTTTACAGAGTTTGCATTATCTGCTTTAAATATCACGGTGGAAAAGATTCAAGATTGAAAACATTAATTTTAAATTAACCATTTACGAGCACTTTTTAAATTTCAAGGTTGTTCAGTCAAAACATGAAGCTACTTGCACGTTCCAAAGCGTAGATCTCTATGGAGAAGAACGTGCGAGAAACTCAACAGACATTCTTTCCAAAATCCCATCAGATATATCTAATTGGCATTTACCTTTGGCTGAAATGACAAAAAATCACACCCTATTAAGCACTTTTAATGAACGAATAATGTAAAAAAAAATTGCTGTCTATTTATTATATCTAATTCAGAAATGTATTCTTCCAGAGCCATTTGATTAATAAAGGTATGTGTATTGTCTGTCTGTCAATATTTTTAACAAATTGATAGAATTTGGGATTTTTTGAACTGTTATTCACTATCACACTGTAACGTACTGCTGTAATTTCTAAATAATAATTTAAATCACTAATACATAAAAAGTTATCTCTATGATACGCTTATTAGACTAAACATTATGAGATGCACTGATCTGTATCAATCACTATTGCAAAAGTAAAACCACTAGTGGTAGCACGGATTTCAGTAAAACTGCTACAGAATTCTCAATTACGAGTACATTGGCAATATCTTGGTCATCACCAAACCCTAAGTGTATGAGTGTCTCTGCAGCATTCGCAGTGGTACTAACCTTCCCTACAGCACAACCTAATCTAGCACGGTCTCGTCTATTTAAGCGCACCGTTTGGCCACTCGCCAGCAGAACATGAATCATGCACTGCGCTGTCAATGAAACATAATCCGATCATTTTGTTAAGTGACTTGTTACATTATCCTCTACTTGAATTGACGGATTTTGAAACGTAACACAACGGTGGTTATGTTTATTGGGGTTATGTTTAGTGTCATCTCTTGTGTTTGTAATGGGTGTAATTTTAATTTGTGATTTGGTCAGTAGTTCATTTTATGGAATAATATTTGTATCTCGCATCATGCTCGCGCTTTTTCTCTATATTCTGTTTTTTTTTTCTTTATATTTTTTTGTCGATTATGGCAAAACCCTGCCCTTGGGGGGGGGGGTTCTATATCCAGCAGTGAACGTCTCTTGGCTGTTATGATGATGATGCTTTAGCGTTAGTTAAATTTCCAGGTTCATTTTGCTCTACCAAGAGCGCAGTGTTTACTACGTTACAAAATATATTCATAAAATTCGATACTACGACTGAACTTAATGAAATTATTACACCTGGCTTAAAACATTTTTCGTTTGACTTTAATTGTAATATAATATAACAACTTTTTCCTTCGTATTCACTCCTGTGATCTATTCCACAATAATCGTGCATTTTTGGGGGCAATAGCGTAGCTATTCTAAGGAAGATTTCCATAATCAGACTGAAGCTTCAAGAGATTACCTTCTAAACTCAAACAAAAATCAATCATCTCTTTTTAATTTAAGTTTAGATTCATCGCATCACCGCAACACAGGTTGTTTAGTCATTCACAATTTCCACGTCGTAAATTGAGGTCGTCACCCATATATCTATTTGGCTTTGTTTAAATCGTCCCCCGGCCTCATCCAGGGCCGTTAGTTTTCTGTGGAACAGTTTATACGACGCGATTTAACTAACACGGGCTATATTTGAATGGGAGTTAACAAGACTCGTTACTCACTTTGGAATTAGTGTGGAAAAGGTGCTTAGAATAAATCTTAAGCTTATTGCATAGTTGTTGGTGGCTTGACGTGGAGAAGCTTTAATGTAGTCATTACTACAGTTGTAACAAACTTTAATACGAGGAAAACACTAGAAAGTTTGCTTGGTGCTTGTAGTAAAACTACATCTTTGAAGTCGTGCAACACTATTTTGTAAATGGATTCATTACCATTTCTATCATTCATAGTTTTGACACATATTTCCCATAGACTAATTTTTTCTTCTTTGCCTACTTCTCTTATGATCGAAGTTTCAGTTTTAGATATATCATCTTTTAAACACTGCATATGATTATTTATTTCATCTTCCTGTACATGAATCTTTCAAAAACTAAAACATAACTTAAGCTTGAATTGCTGCAAGTTATACTAAGTAATTTTGAATCACATTTTGTACTGGCTCTATTCCAACACATGAATCACTAAGTTTGATCTCAAACAATTTGTTACAATTAACAAATCCAGAATTAAAGTTTTTTGTTACAACTTCAACCTTATCTTCTGTCAGTTTAAGTCTGTTTTTGTTCAAATGGATAGGATGTCTCAAGCTAATGTCTACTTAACTAGCAATTTTACTCCGGTTTCCAGGATTTGAAAACGACCTCGCTTTTAAGTACATAAAGTTTAAAATTTTACGTTCGTGTAGTTTATTAAAATATTTTACTATACGTTCCTAAAAGGTAAAAGGATCATTAAATTCACAAATACATACAGGCTTATTGACATTATAATGAACTAGCTTTTGTACGCATATCCCGTTTTTTCCCGTTTTCGTAGATATTTCGAGAAATCCTCTCTTTTAACTCCCAATTACTCTCCAAGGCACTACATGCCGAATGTCAGCTATCTATGACCAGTAGTTTCGGCTGTGCGTTGTCTGTCAGTCACTCAATCTGTCCGTTAAGGAAGAATTATATAATTATTAGGAAAGAGGATTGGTCTAAAATAGCTAAATGCTAAATTAAGCTGCAACTCATATTTTCCACTGGTTAGCGGTTTCTCAACTATTTATATACGTTTTGTAAGAAAAATATGCGACAAATGGATTATAAGAGTAGTGAAAGTCAAAATAAACGATATGGAAAGAAATAATGAGTAAGATGATAATTTATTAGCATTGAAACAAAGGTATTGGAGGGGTGTTGGGAGGAGCTCGTGGCTAAATAATAACGGCCGCACGGGTCGATCTTGAAGGTTAAGCAACGCTTGCCAAGGTTGGTATGTGGATAGGTGACCATCTTAACATACCGAGTTTCCTCCGTGCCTTGGAAAGCACGTTAAGCCGTTGATCCCGGCTGTCATTTGTAGATATTTGGCAGTCGTTACGGATTGTCAGAAGCCAGTAAATCTGACTTCAGTCTTGCCAAGATGTACCGTGGTAACCCAGTTAATGGGTTGTGGAGGTCCGGTAGCCAGCCGCTCCGCGTAAAATACTGGCATTCAGCTAAATCCGGTTTGACTGGAAGCCGACCCCAATTTAGTCGGGAAAAGGCTAGGCAGATGATGATAATTTATTATGCCTAGAATCATCATCATGATCATCATACCAGCCGTTAATCGTCCACAGCTGGACATACTATAGCCCCTCTCAAGCGTCACCACAACGACCGGTCCTGTGCCTAGAATAGAGGTGACTAATGAGATACTTGTCATTGTAAAAAGAAAAAGACTTTCTGCGCCGTTATTATGTCAGGTGTCCATATTAACTCATGCAGGTTATTTAATTTCATTTACAAACCTCATTTAACAATGGACAATGAAGTCAGCTTATAATCTGAAATTCTCCCACTACAAGGCCGGTGTTCCACATGAATGATATTCCTCGAAATATAAACAAATTACTGAGTAATTTTCCAGTTCAGTGTGTTTACCTAAATATAACGTAAATATTAATCCTCATAATATATGAGGGTCCTTTCTGAATAAACGACACGTTGTAATAATTTTAATTACCCGAAAATGCGCAGGGATGTAAAGTTTATTAATAAACTTTTTTTGGCAGTTTAAAGCCCATTTTCTTTGTTTTGTGAGCGGATTTGAAAGAAGAGAAAAATTTTGGTTTGTTTCATAATCACAAAATAATGATTTGCGATGTTAATTATTTTTAAAAGTTTAATATTTTTCACATAATCGTATTTTTTGACAAACTAGACATTTTATTGAGGGTTGAAACATACACATCTATTTCTGACTTACATGCTTTAATGAGAATCAAGAATCCACTCTTATCATTGACTGTACTTACCACATTTTCCAAATACTTGTAAGACTCTTACCAACTATAAAAGATTACTCTTTAATGATAAATGATATTTATTTTTTATTTAGGTGAACAATACACACACACACACACACACACACTCTACACTTTTGCACGTCAATATTCTAATTAAAGCAGTTAATACTTTCATGCTACTACGGGGTAAAAGTGTTCCACAATTTTACACATAATTGCTTATTTATCTCCAAATTCTCTAAGTGCCTCTTCGGTCCCACCAAATTTATCATTCGCGTCCAGTGTATATACGTTTACATGGGTCTTTATCGTTAACTGACAGAACGGGACGATTAGCGTGAAATCATTAAATTTTCAGTGTAAGCGCTCCTGCGGGTGCTAATACCGTTTTATCTGTCATCAAATGTAACATGAATTGTTGCGTTACCATTTTTAGTACGGATCCCCTTTTTATGGACGGTTTAATTTTTATATCTGTTATTATAATTATGGCTTAATTTTCTTCTATTATAACGTTTAATGATACTCTTTATAGAAGTTATATTGTTGGTTCAAGAGAAAAATGGTGTGAATAAAAATGTAAGTTGTAGCCAGTACTTGAAATCCTAAGTAATTGAGGTGCAGATCGTAAAATTTCACTTGAAGGTGGATTACGAGCTGGGTGAATGAGATTTGTTTGCAATAAATGGACTATAACGAGAATCTCAGTGAAGCGTTTATTGTTTAATTTAATTTTACTGGAAATTTCAAGTGAATGATTTTCAATAGATCCTAAGGCTTAGTGTAGACATAAATAGACTAGAGCCGTTGAATCACTTAACGTTATACGTACCTGCTTAATAATATTAAACGTTGGTGAATAACTAAATTTCAATACATAACAAAAAAATAATCCAAGTCTCAAGGTAAAAAATCTATTTTTGCCCGAAAATATGAAAGAAAATAAATCCAGCACCTTTCCAATTATCATAATTTTATACGGAAACCTCAATCCGAACGTTCCATCATCTGCTTTTAATGTTTCAAGTTAACAGATGCGTTCGAGAAACTTGATCGAACTTTTCAAATTTGTCTCAAGGGGCAATTATAAGTTCCGTTTTTACCTCGACTTGAGTTAATAACCGTGTTTTGCGATAAATCCTTTTGCCTATTTGGGTCGTTGCTAACTTAAAATATTTTTTTTTTTGGAAAAGGTGTGAGAGGAATGTCACGTTACCATCTATGTCTGTATATACTATATCTTCTGATCTATACTATATATGATATAAAAAGCTGAAAATTTTGTTTGTTTGCTTGAACGCGCTAATCTCAAGAACTACTGGTCCGATTTGAAAAATTGTTTCAGTGTTAGATAGCCCATTTATCGAGGAAGGAGCAGACGAAGTCAACTAGTGTAATATATAAAAATCTCGTGTCACAGTGTTTGTTATCGAACTACTCCGAAATGGCTTGACAAATTTTATGTTTTTTTTTTGTGAAATTTTATGGTTAGTCTGAGAATAGGTCATAGACTATTTTTTTTATGGCAAAAATACATTTGCCAGGTCAGGTAGTAATATTATAAAGTTTAGATGTATGGCTGTTTGTTACTTAATCCTGTCACAATGGCTGAACGGATATGGATGAAATTTGGCACAGAGTTAGATTATAGTCTGATATAACATACAAAACACTTTTTATCCCAGGAGTATGTTCTCTTGGTAATATTTTCGACTTTCATGTGGGTGGAGCCGAGGGCGGCAGCTGGTTGATAATAATATGTTGGAAATAGAATGGAGAAAAATTATATTTATTGAGCGAGTACTTACAGAAATAAACTAGCTTTTACTGTTACATGAAAACTAATGTTGAACCTTGAACACAAAAGTGAAAAGAGAAGACGAATACATTGTTCTTTAATAAAAATGATACAAGGGTAGTAGTTATGAAGCCCAAATTATCAAGATCCAAATTTTGTATTGCAATTAACTTTCTGGTTTATTAAACTTTTCCCAAAGTACATGTAAATAAACGGTATCCCCAAAGAGAGGACGAATTCATTTCCCATAAAAATTGAGGACGCCTTATTCTGTAATAAATCATTTTATGGGAGAATGACTTTATTGAAAAGGAAAAATTTTTACTCAAGGAAGATTTTGAATAATTGAGATACCAATTGAGTGACAATAGAGTTAATCAATAAAAAAGACGTCAAAAATTTATAATTCTGCTTATTTTTTTATTTTGGATTAATTTAGAGAGATTATTGATAGAGTTGCAAAATAAAAACCGCCGCACGGGTCAATCTTTAAGGTTAAGCAACGCTTGCCAAGGTTGGTCTGTGGATGGGTGACCATCTTAACATACCGAGTTTCCTCCGTGCCTCGGAAAGCACGTTAAGCCGTTGGTCCCGGCTGTCATTAGTAGATCTTTGGCAGTCGTTACGGATTGTCAGAAGCCAGTAAATCTGACTCCAGTCTTGCCAAGAAGAATCGTGTTACCCAGTTAATGGGTTGTGGAGGTCTGGTAGGCAGCCGCTCCTCGTAAAACACTGGTATTCAGCTGAATCCGGTTTGACTGGAAGCCGACCCCAATATAGTTGGGAAATGGCTAGGCAGATGATGATGATTGATAGAGTTGCAAAAAGTGCGTAATCTTACGACACTCTATGTCAACTCGACTAATACAAAGGTAGATTCAAAGTTAGTCCCAGGGTGGGCTGCGGAATCTGTTCGAAAGAGGTACCGCAGCTCTGGAACGCAAAGGGTACTAGGAGGAACACGGATGGGTTTAAGTCAGTAAGAGTCTGATACTCCCTCCTGCTCCACCCAGAGCGGGAGGAGTCATTTGATGATTTCCCATCCTTGAAAAAAAAAGGGTGATTTAAAAATATAGGAAGCAATAATATTGCAAAAGCATCAATATTGAAATTAATACCGTAATGGACCTAAACCCACTGCCTAGCCTTTTCCCAACTATATTAGGGTCGGCTTCCAGTCAAGCCGTATTAAGCTGAATGTCAGTATTTTACGAGGAGCGGCTGCCTACCAGACCTCCAACAAACCATTAATTGGGTAACAAGGTACTTTATGGTAAGACTAACTGGAGTCAGATTTACTGGCTTCTGACTATCCGTAACGACTGCCAAAGATCTACAAATTACAGCCGCGGGACCAACGGTTTAACGTGCTTTCCGAGGCATGGAGGAAACTCGGTATGTTAAGATGGTCACCCATCCACAGACCAACCTTGGCAAGTGTTGCTTAACCTTGAAGATCAACCCATGCAGCTGTTATTATCTAGCCACAAGCTCCTCAATGGACCTAATCCCACTGACTAGTATTATTATCATAAGTGTTCGTAAATTGGTTTTCAATTCTGTTTAGTAAATTGGTATGGTAGTATCATTATGAATTACGTGGGAAACATGCAGCCTAATTGCGTAATACTCTAATGAAAGCAATATCCATTCCGTGTTTTATATTGTCGAACAAGAATTTTTAAACAAATGAAGCAATGCACCTGGGAATCCTATCGATTACGAATAAATACACCATTATAATGAGTTATGCTTAGTGATTTCTAACAGATATTAGAAAACTGCTTTCAGTAACTATATATTTAACACTGCCACTATTTACAGTTAGAGCCCATGCACACAGCGTATTTTTAACTTCCCGACGACGCACATAACCGCACGTTTTACGAACAAGTGGTCACGGTGCTGTAGATGACCAACAAAAAGCAGAAATGACAGCGCGCGTCGCGTCATCTGCTCTTCGTTGCGTTAAAAAAATGACGTGTGCAAAGGCCCTTAGACAGCGCGTAGAACCAATAAATACTACGCAATTATCTACTAGATACGTAGTATTTACTGGTACTGCTGTTTTCAATCTTAAGAGCAACTCTCCACCGTCTTTCAAAATGTTTGTAACTTCGTGTGGTTATTTGTCTTTCTACATCCAGGTAGCTACAGAACTGCTTAAACTGTATAGCTTCAAAGCACCTGAAACCATCCAACTTCAAAACCAAACACCCAATTTTACTCAACAGAACTGAAAATCAACTACAATTTCTCAGCTTAACCAACTTGCTCCATTTCCATCGTTAATAGCTACAATTTAGTTTTCGACCAACCATTCATTCAGTTTGGTAAATTCCCTTTTTTGTGCTTTAATTCTTTAAGATTCTTAATTAAAATAATAATAGAAAAACTAGACAAGTGTGAGTCGGACTCTCACACGAAGGGTTCCGGACCATAATCCGAAAAAATACAAGTTTCTTGTTTGGAAGCCTCCTTTAGTTCTGATTTTAATTTAGTTTTTAGTTGTTATAGCGGCAATAAAAATACACACTCTATGAAAATTGCAACTGTCTACCTATTACGGTTCTTGAAATGCACCCTGCTGACAATCAGACGGACGGACGGAGGGACGGGCGGACAGCGGAGGATTATTAATAAGGATTATTGCTAGCCTGTCGGTTTTTTACCGGTTGCATTTTGGGGAATGTGCGACGGAATTGCATAATTTAATTCCGCCAAGCCCGTTCCATCTTCGGACCACAAGACGAACGGCGATGCGCCACCGGTACATGGTGGACATCCCACCCATACGCACAAAACGTTTTGGGAACACATTCATAGTTCGTACAGCTAAGGAGTGGAATTCCCTGCCGGAGTCTGTGTTTCCTGATAGCTACAACCTGAAGTCTTTAAATCAAGAGTGAATAGGTTATTTCTAGGCAAGCTTGCTCCATCTTCGACCACCATCCTCGCTTACCATCAGGTGAGATAGTGGTCAAACGCGTGCCTATCAATAGTAAAAAAAAAAAAAAAAATTCTTTGGTAACCCTTCGGTACAGAACCCTAAAAAAGACTTCACGAGTCACAATAGAGGCCTCGTTGCCTGGCAACGCTAATCTGGTTGACCGCGCGACCCCAGTAACGAGACGACGTCGGTTAACTGATTACCCCTGGTCTCTGTGCCTTGAGTTACGTTGTTAGAACTCGTTATACTGTACCTTGTTCAGTTAACGTAAGCGTGTGTGATAATTTGAAGGTATTATTGCGTTGAGGAGTATGAATTTTTATCTTTTTTTATTGTTATTGTTGTTTATAGGTTTTGCCCGCGACTTAGTACGAGCATATCCCGGTGTATTCCGTTCCCATAGGAATGTCAAGAAATGTCTCTTAGTGCTCCCTTATGCTCTCCAAGGAGTCTATATGCCAAATTTCAGCTTTCTAAGGTAGTTTCGGCTGTACGTTGTCTGTGAGTCACTCAATCACTCAGTATCGGAACAGCTTAAGATTGACCTCAATCTCAATCATGTGTCATTGACTAGAGTCTAGGTGCTTGTGTTATCAAGGCAGTAAGCCATCCATTGCTGGTTGCTGGTGTTCAGAATCAAGATTTTTGTTTTTAAATAAAACCGTGAGAAATCACATAACTAGACAACAGAAAAAAAATACAGATAAATACAAATCGTTGTTTTAAAATCGTCACATTGATATACTTACTAGTATAGCCAACTGTAACTAACCAATTATGGATATTGAAAGTAACTTCTAATACATTGCGCTTGATATGCTCGAAAAAATCGTTTGCTTGACGGCATAAGTCATCGTCTTCATCATAACAACTGAGAGACGTCCACTGCTGGACATAGGTCTCACTCAAGTGTCGCCACAACAACCGGTTTGTATCCTTACCATCGGTTCTACTTATGGGAAGTCTTCCAAAGGTGCGTCTTCCGGCTCGCGGTCGCCACTCCAGAACTTTTCGGCCCCATCGACCATCTGTTCTGCGAGCAATGTGCCCTGCCCACTGCCATTTCAGTAAGCCGAAGTCATCTGCCCAGCCTTTTCCCAACTATATTGGGGTCGGCTTCCAGTCAAACCGGATTCAGCTGAATACCAGTGTTTTACCTGGAGCGGCTGCCTACCAGACCTCCACAACCCATTAACTGGGTAACACGGTACTTCATGGCAAGACTGGAGTCAGATTTACTTGCTTCTGACAATCCGTAACGACTGCCAAAGATCTACAAATGACAGCCGGGACCAACGGCTTAACGTGTTTTCCGAGGCACGGAGGAACCTCGTTATGTTAAGATGGTCACCCATCCACAGACCAACCTGGGCAAGCGTAGCTTAACCTTAAAGATCAACCCGTGCGGCTGTTATTATTTAGCCACGAGCTCCTCAGTAAGCCGAAGTAACCCACATTAATGTAGTTGATATTCAATTGGGAAAATTTAAGCCGTGCGGTACTAACGATCATGTTTTAGAGCATCACAAAAAATGGTGTCTAGACTAACTAATGATGAAAAAATAAGTATCCAACTTATTTGGACACTAAGTACATTTTTTGTTTACGTGCTTTGTTTTCTATTTCATTGTTATTTTTAAACAAAACCCTATTTATTGAAATGTTATTCTATTATTTCAAACTAATTTGGTCGAACAAATCTATAGACAAACGGGGACCTATTATCTAGATTGAATTTAAACCAACAAGACAGAGTGAATTGAAAATGTAAATTGTATTATTTTAATGGAACGTTACAATTAGTGGAATGTAAAAGAAAATAAAAATAGGTTTGTTAGTGAATATAACTGGGCTTTGTGAACAGTTACTTTGTGTTTATTGACGTTAGTCTTATAATTTACTTTGGTTTGAATAGAATAAAGCCTATTAGTTTCTATTTATATATTGTTTTGTTTAACAGTATTTGATGAGTGTTTACGAGAATAAAATTATAATACTTACATTGTTATAAAGTGCTCCTTTAGTAGGTTATTTTTAAGGTTTTGATACAGGTTTAAAATTAAATTAATTGTGGAAAAACGGAAACCTTCTAGGATTACTCAGTTGTTTGTCTGTCCGTCTGTCATAGACGGTTTTCCCGAATCTATAAGAACGATTTAGTTTAAAAATTGGTACCCATAATTATAATCTTCTATGACATAAACACGGGCGTGTAAACATAAAAATAAAAGTTTGAATATGAGCTCAATTCTTGGGGTGCCAATAAAAAAAAGCTTTTCTTGCTGTACTACTGTACTATCAAATCAAAGGGTGTATGTGTTTAACAAGGATTTCAAATTCGTTTATTTCATAACCTTAAAGTAAATTAATTTGAATTTATTGTATACTGAAGAGTTTGTTTTTTGTTTACTTGAACGCGCTAATTTCAGGGACTACTGGTCCGATTTGAAAAATTCTTTCAGTGTTAGATAGCCCATTTAGGAAGACTATATATCATCACGCTAAGACCAATAGGAGCGGAGCAGTAATGCAAATTGTGACGCAGACGAAGTTTCGCGGGTCAACCAGTCAAAAAATAATATGAAAAATGACGCTTTCGACTGAAAAAAAAATAAAAAATACAGGTAGTATAGTTCTTTGCTTGAAGATTACAGGAAATCCTATAAGAGTTCTATGATTTGAAAGTAAAGTGTTACAAAAAAAAAGAATTTGTTCGGAACCCTTTGCATGTTAGTCTGATTCGCACTTGGCCGACTTTTTTTTTTGTCAAAGGCAATTCAATCTTGACTTTCTTAAAGATTCAACAAAAAGTATTCCTTTAAATACATACAAGCAAACGTCACGTCGATTAGAGCTAATAAACTAATAATTCTGGCTTACACAAATCATTGTTGTTGAACAGTTTTCTCGTTCGGATCGCAAGTGAGGAGTATTTTCGTACATCACCATGATTCTGCATTGTTACAGTCGACTGATCTCCAGCTTTACTTTGTTCAACTTCGGTAAGACCGGAAAGGAATAGGGACTCGATTTTTTCATCGAAATTGTTATCGATATGAATAAAATGTGTTTCCGCGCCTCGTGTGCCAAAGCGTTGCCTACAAAAACAAAGTGTTTTTGTTAGGAGTTAAAATGAGTTTGATGCAGATGTTACATGGTTTATTTCGTTTCATGTTTTTGTGTAAAGTTTGGTAAATATTGTGGTTGTATGCTTCAGGAATATTTTGTTGGAATAATTTATTAGAAATATACACAATATCCATTTTATTCTCAATCATCTATGTTCAGTTATGGAACATCATATCTACGAATAAATCAATGCTGACACAATAAATAATCTACTAAAATTCAAAACCGTTTGTAACCAATAATTATGTTACTTGGGGTCGGCGCAACACGATTTGTTTTTCAATTCTGCCCTATCAGCCGTCAAGCTATCACTGACTCCCTTTTCTTTCATATCTCTCCTCACACAATTCATACATCTTTTCTTTGGCCTACCTCTCCCTCTCCATCCATCCACATTTAACTCTTTTAGTTACAGCCTTCCTTCGTGTAGATGTGTTTCTTTCATAAAAAAAAAACATTGTCTTCAATCTATCGACAATGTAATGCACATCCCTAACTGAATACACTTCTCAAAGGCGTTCGATTCTGCAAGTCACTCGAAGTAGGGTGAATAAAAAAGAAAGCGTGGGCTTTCTCAGTAAAGCATATTGGGTATGATTACCCATAAATACATAAAAAATGAAGGAAGCCCTGGATTATGAACAGGCAATTATATGGCGTACGTTTATATGACAGCGAAATATATTCAAGTTCGAAGATATAATACTTTTTTCCTCATGTGAAAATGACAGGATGAAAGATTGTGGTTTTGGAATAATAATACGCATACTCGTAATTTGTGTTGAAGCCAAAATATTTAGTTGAGTATATTTTTATCTCTTTTTTTATTTGAGAGAGGTTTGCTTCTGGCCTCTAGTTTAGGTCAGAGATGACAAAGAGAGAGACAAAGTGGACGACGCGATGGAGCGAGCTTACTCAGAAGATGTTGTTCACCCTAACTTTGAAGAGATTAACGTTGCACGCGTTTGGAAACACAGACGCAAGCAGAGAGTCTACTTTGCTGCCTAGGTAAATTATTTCCTAAAGGTTGTAAACCCACATTGTATATCTTAGGCTCTTTACAAAGTGACTTTTTGTGAGCAATAACCAGTCACCTGCATACGTGTGATCCTAATATCTGCGTCAGCAATGAGCAAACGGTGTTACCGAAGTTGGAAAATTGGGCCAAACAAACCATTTAACTATGCCTATGTCATAAGTATATTTGCCTAAGCGGATGATGATGTTGCTGTTTCTGATAGAACGTCACTTTAGCCAAACTTTTGATTTAATTGTCTCTTCTCAAATCATAAACAAATAAATCATTTCGTCGCTTTTCAACCAACTCTTCATTAAACCGCTCTTGACAGCATGTAATTGTTTCTAACTGTTTGATCAAAGTGAATCATTATACTCGTACATCAACATTGCCTAGTTGATCGCGATAATTATTAGCTTGTTCATTCCAAACATGTCGCCATGCCAATACCGTTCAATTCAGTCACAAGCTTTATGGGTAATAACGTTCAGTATTGAAACAAAGGTATTGGAGGGGTATTGGGAGGAGTTCGTGGCTAGTCAATAACAGCCGCACGGGTCAATTTTCAAGGTTAAGCAACGCTTGGCAAGATTGGTCTGTGGAGGGGTGACCATCTTAACATACCGAGTTTCCTCCGTGCCGCGGAAAGCACGTTAAGCCGTTAGTCCCGGCTGTCATTTGTAGATCTTCAGCAGTCGTTACGGATAGTCAGAAACCAGTAAATCTGATTCCAACCTTGCCATGAAAAACCGTGTTACCCAGTTAATGGGTTGCGGAGGTCTGGTAGGCAACCGCTG
Organism: Lacanobia oleracea; assembly: GCA_950371165.1. Taxonomy (NCBI): domain Eukaryota; kingdom Metazoa; phylum Arthropoda; class Insecta; order Lepidoptera; family Noctuidae; genus Lacanobia; species Lacanobia oleracea. Next base: position 2,971,408 of record OX493390.1, on the reverse strand, counting down.
TGTCAGATTCAGGTGTCAGGTTGCGTTTCAGGGCCGTAGTAACCGTTTTGAACAATTGTGCAACCCTTTTTATTGATGGGATAGCATCAAATGACTTCTTCCGCTCTAAGTGGAGTGGGAGTGTTAGACTTTTACTGACTAAAACCCACCCGTGTTACTCCAAATGGCCCTTTTTTTAAGGATGGGAAATCATCAAATGGCTCTTTCCGCTCTGGGCGGAGCGGAAGGGAGTGTCAGACTCTTACAGACTAAAAACCATCCGTGTTACTCCAAATGGCTCTTTCTGCTCAGGGCGGAGCGGAAAGGAGTGTCAGACTCTTACTGACTAAAAACCATCCGTGTTACTCCAAATGGCTCTTTCTGCTCAGGGCGGAGCGGAAGGGAGTGTCAGACTCTTACTGACTAAAAACCATCCGTGTTACTCCAAATGGCTCTTTCTGCTCAGGGCGGAGCGGAAGGGAGTGTCAGACTCTTACTGACTAAAAACCATCCGTGTTACTCCAAATGGCCCTTTTTTTAAGGATGGGAAATCATCAAATGGCTCTTTCTGCTCAGGGCGTAGCGGAAGGGAGTGTCAGACTCTTACTGACTAAAAACCATCCGTGTTACTCCAAATGGCCCTTTTTTTAAGGATGGGAAATCATCAAATGGCTCTTTCTGCTCAGGGCGTAGCGGAAGGGAGTGTCAGACTCTTACTGACTAAAAACCATCCGTGTTACTCCAAATGGCCCTTTTTTAAGGATGGGAAATCATCAAATGGCTCTTTCCGCTCTGGGCGGAGCGGAAGGGAGTGTCAGACTCTGACTGACTAAAAACCATCCGTGTTACTCCAAATGGCCCTTTTTTAAGGATGGGAAATCATCAAATGGCTCTTTCCTCTCAGGGCGGAGCGGAAGGGAGTGTCAGACTCTTACTGACTAAAAACCATCCGTGTTACTCCAAATGGCCCTTTTTTTAAGGATGGGAAATCATCAAATGGCTCTTTCTGCTCAGGGCGTAGCGGAAGGGAGTGTCAGACTCTTACTGACTAAAAACCATCCGTGTTACTCCAAATGGCCCTTTTTTTAAGGATGGGAAATCATCAAATGGCTCTTTCTGCTCTGGGTGGAGCGGAAGGGAGTGTCAGACTCTTACTGACTAAAAACCATCCGTGTTCCTCCCTTGCCCTTTGCGTTCCAGGGCCGCGGCGTCTCTTTCGAACGGATTCCGTACCTCGGCAGGCACTGGCCCTAGCGGGCCCCGTCTCCCATGCTAAAAGCTGCTTGAAGCGCGCGTGGAACACAGCGCGCTACCAACCCGGGCCTGGTTCTGATCGGACGGCGAGCCGCCCAATGCTCGCCGTCCGCAGGCCCGCACCTACGGTTGCCGGAAAATAGCCCTGCGATCCCCGACGCCCGGGGCGTCTTCTTCTGTTGTGGCGGCTGAGTCGTGAAATTTCCCTCTCTCTCATACGTTCGGCATCCTCCTTTGCTAGCATTACTGATTCGCAGAAGGAGGTGATCGCACCTCATGCCTCCTCGCTCCGGACCATAGATTGAACCAGGGCCGGTCGTGAGAAGTCGCCGCCGCCGATCACCTCAACGGCGACCCGGCGGTTCTCCGCCCAAGCAAGGCAGACGTCCAACTCCAAATGCCCCTTGTGTTCCAAGCGCGCGTTAACTCTATCGAACAATTTGCATCCCTTTTCTATGGGATATCATCAAATGACTCCTTCTACTCTGGGCAGAGCGGAAGTAAGTAACTACGACTGTAACTGACTAATACACACCCGTGTTCCTCCAAATTCCCTTTGCGTTACGGGGCCGCGGAACAATTCCGCAACCCTGACAGGACTATGATAAAGTCACACTGCTCTTGTGATTCATATAACCTTGCTGCTTGTGCTCATTCATCACATTTTGATTTATGAATAATTTATTTACAAAGTCATTTTATATTCATGGAAGTATGTCGGAGCCATTAAAAAGTAGATGTTTGAGCTCCATTGTATTCAAGGAACCATGTCGTTGTCTGTTGATCGATGAGCTCTACTGACCCGTGACGGTGGACAGGGCGAACAATTCCTGTTACTCCGTCGTCCGAAATGCTATTTAGCTTGAGATGTGTTGGTTTTGTAATTAATAATAATAAATCAATTTAGGTTTGTTCTAAATAAGAACGCCTACGTTGTTAAATGACCCGTTTCTTGGGGTGATAATTTCTGGTTTACAGTTTGTATTAATAGCTTCATTCCCCAGTTGAATAGCATCAATACACTTTTACTTTAACAGCTGGTGTACTACGAGTATTATTGTCCTCAGTCAGAACTAATTAGTGATTGGTCTGCGGAATTTCCACTAGAAAGCTACTTTTGTGATTTCTTCCATATAATTATTCTCGTCAAGTACTTATGTATTTACTTTTGATAAGAAAGTTGATTCCTGAATATTTTTTTTTATTATATTTAGTCCGGCCAGTTACGCTTTCTTGTAACTAAAAGCCTAATAAAATTTAGCTCGATACAAAAAAAATATTAGACACGTATATCTGATTTATCAAATCAATAAAAATTGCTGATAATAAAACGCATCAAAGGTCAGGAGGAGTGATGTCATACATCACTATTCTGTAAAAAAATTACTTACAAGTGACGTCACATGCGTTTTCAACGCACTATATTGTCAATTTTTTTAGTTTAAGAGAAAAAAGAAAAAAAAAACGTGTTCATAGTTTTTTGGAAATCTATCTGACCGACGAATTAGTTTTTTTGTCATTTGAATCTAACTTATTTTTCTTCTTTTCCAGATTCTATCAACTCAAGGTGTGACAGTGTGTGTGACAAAGTGATTCAGTGGCGTGTAACAGAATAGTGTCAGTGTTGTGTACAAATATGTGGTCAAGATGAAGTTGTGGAAGAGCCTCAAGATATCAATAGGCAGTCGCAGCGACCCCAAGTCGTACTCCCAGGAGTTACCGCAGTGGGGTGGACAGGGATATGAATTAGATGGTGAGTTCTACTTGATTTTTGTTATAAACAACGATTAGGTACGGTAAAGGGAAATATTGTGAAGAGTCACCTCTTCACAATATTTCCCTTTACCACCAATGCGCACTGGGTTCCCGTGATAGATTACGGCCAACCAACTTTCAAAAACAGAGTTCCCGTGCGTCAGCAGTGGAAATATTAGAAACAGGCTGATTATATTACGGTATCTACATTAATTAAAATATTTTTTTAATCACCCACCATTTAAGATGAAGGTAGTGAAATCGCAACCCATAACGGTAAAAATATACTCTATTTTTTTCTTTCTTTTTTTTTGAGAAATATAGTATTTTTTACAATAGCATGAGCTACAAACTATTATTCAATCAAAGTATGTTTCAATAAACAAAATATAAGTTTCAAATGTATCAGATTTTCCGCCATTTTCCTTGTCTTATATTTTGTAACGTAAAGAGAATATACTTTTGAAAATGTAAAAACAATAATACTCAAAAATAATTTCATTTCTGTTGCAGTGCCGCATTATTTTATCAAGTTGATACAAAAGCAGAATTTAAAACATTTTCCACCATTCTGTTTAACACATTCAACTTAACGGGAACTGGCTATGTAATTTCATCTGTGCTTATTAAAATTGTTGCCATACTCACATTTTCGCTACTGATTCAACTCGTTAATCACTTTTTTGAACGGGCAACATAAAAAGCGTATGATGATACAAGACATCATTTATCAAACTTTGAAGATAGACAAGAGAGTATTGTTGACAAAAAAAGAGTCGCTTAAGAATAGAGGAATAAAAAAGTCACATGAGAACATAAACTTAACGATTCTTTCATTGACGAAGAAAATGATTATGAAGAATCTAAAAATGTATACTAATTTTATAAAGCTGAATAATTTGTTTGTTTGATTGAACGCGCTAATCTCAGGAACTGCCGGTTCGAATTGAACAATTCTTATAGTGTTAGATAGCCCATTTATCGAGGAAGGCTATAGTCTATATATAATCACGGTAAGACCAATAGGATTGGAGCAGACGAAGTTGCGCGGGTTGACTAGTAATTTTATAAAGCTGAAAAGTTTGTTTATTTATTTGGTTGAACTCACTCATCTCAGCAACTACCGGTTAGAATTGAACAATTATTTTAGTGTTAGGTAACCCATTTATTGTGAAAGGCTATACAATATATAACATCACGCTACGACTAATAGGACTGGAGCATAATGAAAAAATGTGACGCAGACGAAGATGCGTGGGTCAGTTATGCCCGTTTTCACCAACATCCCCTAAGTTTACGGGATCCCCTAAACATATTTAGGGGGCCGTTAGAGGATGGTTTCTGTTTCACCAACGTTTAGGGGTCAACTAAACGTTAAAAGGTCTGCTAAATTTAGGTGGTCGAAATTTTGCCCCATAAACCGGCACCTACGTATGTGATCGTTTAAACAACGAAGATGGATAGTGATTTATATGATTTTTTTTAATATATTGAAACTGTTTCGACGCAAATAATAGCCGTAGACCAAAATATATCGAAAACGATCAAATTACTTTGAATTTTTTGATGAAACTGACTTTTCGGAGATATAGGTTACGTAAATTTTCAGTGTTGTATTTATTGGTAAATATTGAACACGCTTTAGAATTTCCTGATACACACACACACATACACACACATACATAACAACACACACACACATACACATATACATATTAACTAATCACATTTTTTTATACTACGTAATGTAGCCCTTAAAAGAAAATAACAAAAAACTATGCGCATGATATTTTTTTTAGTTGACGATATGACAATGTTTCCTTGTGTTTATTTGATTTGCATGATAAATTTTATTTTATTCCAGGAATAATTCTATATCTCCAATAAATCAGTTATTAATAGCATTGAGATTTCATGCTACTGGTAATCATTTGTTGGCTGTGGGAGACATGGGTGGGATCAGTGTGGCTACTTACAGTCGAATAATAAAAAGAGTGTCTAATGTACTCTGTGGAGTGTCTGCAGCAACGCTTCCTTTTTTCTGCCATTTTATTATACCGTAACTAAATACGTAACGTTAACGAAACAAAATAAGATGCAAGCAAGCGATCACAACAAACTATCCACGAAAACAAACGAAAGTAAAGTGTCAAATTCAAATATGACCACAGATTAAACGTGAGTTTCGTAATGTATCCACAGAGTAAATATGTAAGAAAATATGAAATAAATTAAAATATGAAGGAATTAATATTGATTATTGCTATTAAAACATAATTTATTATAAACTGTATCTATTTGTGTATATACTTTAGAGAATTTGTTAAAAAACTATATTATTTCAAAGTATCGATAAGTTTAAAGACGAATCATTCACTATTATCGAAAACAAAACGTTACATAGTTATGTGTCCCCTAGTTAGGTGATAAAAACGATGGTGAAACGAAATTTCATTTAGGGGCTAGTTTAGGGGTACTATTAAGTAAAGGGCCCCATACTTAGGTGGTAGTATAGGGGATGTTGGTGAAAACGGGCATTAGTATCACAATAATTTAAATGGAAACAAAGAGTTCGTACAATACTAAATATCCCAACTAATTATAAAATCGAAAGTTAGTTAGTTTGGTACCTCTTTACGTTTAAACGGCTGAATGGAATTGAATGAAATTTAGCACGCGGGAAATAATGGACAATTCCTGACTTTCGCGCGGTCGGTAGCTAGTAAAGATATATTTATTCTCTATTTTTTGGATTTCGATGAAACCTTGCACACGGGTATACCGTGTCCCGGAATAGGTTATGATACTTCTCATTTCGAGAATACATATTCAGAACATTCTCAATGGTGTATTTTTGACTATTACGGGAGCAAAGCCATGGGTAAAAGCTAGTCAATAATATAGTGACATGTGCTTTGTCTAGACAGCTGAGCCTACATACACAAACAACTAAAATGATAGCGATGTTAAAAACGTGAATATCAAATGAATTTCATGACAGTACAAAAAAATCGAGAATACATATTCAGAACATTCTCATGAGTGTATTTTTGGCTATTACACGAGCAGAGTCATGGGTTAAAGCTAGTCAATAATATAGTGACATGTGCTTTGTCTAGGCAGCTGGGCCCACATACACAAACAACTAAAATAATCATCATCTGCCTAGCCTTTTCCCAACTATATTGGGGTCAGCTACCAGTCAAACCGGATTCAGCTGAATACCAGTGTTTTACGTGGAGTGGCTGCCTACCAGACCTCCACAACCCATTAACTGGGTAACACGGTACTTCTTGGCAAGACTGGAGTCAGATTTACTGGCGTCTGACATTCCGTAACGACTGCCAAAGATCTACAAATGACAGCCGGGACCAACGGCTTAACGTGCTTTCCGAGGCACGGAGGAAACTCGGTATGTTAAGATGGTCACCCGTCCACAGACCAACCTTGGCAAGCGCTGCTTAATCTTAAAGATCGACCCGAGCGGCTGTTATTATTTAGCCACGAGCTCTTCGGAAAGACAAAGTTAAACAACTAAAATAATAACGATGTTTAAAACCTGAATATCAAAAGAATTTCACATTTCAAGACAGTCAAAAAAATTGTAAATGTTATGTGTACCGATTTCGTGAATAACACGCTATTAGCTCACACTTTTTGAAATATAAGGCCAGTAAATGCTGGCCGAAACAAAATATCACCCAACTTTTTTATTTATACTAATTTTGGTAAAATCACATTTTTTCCTCCTCCCTGTTAAGGCGTGGGTACACGGTTACCCTCAAGTCAAGTTGAGATGACAAGGGATTGACCGTTTTAAGTCTGCATTTGATGTATCGTTCTTTTTGATCTATCTTTTTCAATCTCTAGATTTACAATAAATTCATTTCTTTTAGAAGTTAAAAGGCATTTCCTACGCTAACTTTGAATACTTTTATAGAAAATTCTGCGAAATTAATATCAACAAAAATATAAAGATGTAGTAGTAGGTTTTCGACTGGATTTTTTTACATATCCCTAAATCTAGATAGCAGACAAGACGAAGGTAAAAATATTGCTTAAAATCTCAAAAATGGCGGTGTTTTCTTCGTTTTAAAATCTATGTATGTTAATATATCAAAGTGAATCCGTATTTCTCTTGGTCATATCATCACGCGTGAACGGCTGAACCGACTTCGTATTTTTTTTGTTGTTGTTTGTCATTGTCAGGAGAAGGTTCTTATGAAAGAAAAAAAATTATGAAAGAAAAAAATAAGAAAGTTGCCAGTTGACGGGAGCAAAGCCACGGGGGATAGCTAGTCTGTGATAAACAGAGACAGTACTAATGGCGTGTGACGTCACTTACAAGGCCTGCTGGATAGAAGAATAGCTTCAAAAGCGTATAACGTCTCCGTTTGTTCACCAATTTTTTTTTTTTTTTTTAGCAATCGTTCAGTTTTTATAACATTCTATCAAATAAGTATTCATTCATGTTTATTTTTCATAGCTAGTCAAATATTCTATCCTAAACCCAAAATTCTCTCATTTTTTTTTAATAACGGTCGCCATTGCTTTTGATCAAACTTTGTGTTTTTAAACTTTTCCAATGTTGTCCAAACTATTTGTCCGACTAAAATCCAATACCATGACAGGGCCTTTAAACGTCAGAGGTATGATGAAAAGCTTTTCCTTCTAATTTTTAATCAACGGGTTATCACTGGGCTGACGTCACCCGCGACATCAAAGTAAATATTTCGGTTTCATAGTCAAGGTAATTGGGTAAAACGGTTGTTTATAAAATTTCCGCGTCGTGTTGTTTTTAATTAGGTTTTTTTATGTTGTTTTGGAAGGGAAAGGGCCCATGTTATTATGATAGATAAGCTCTTTATGTATATTGATGAGACGGTAGCAGAGTTTATGTTTGTTTCGTAATTCGTTCAACCCACCTCTCGTAATTTTGTTTTTGTAGAGAATTGTGAGATCAAAGCGACAATACAAATGGCTTCCATATGAGCAAGTTTGCTTAGCTGTGGGTGAAAATAGGTCAAAGATAGAAAGAGTAGCATGCGGTGCATTTTTCCGCTGGAAGAAGCATTCAAAACTTTCTTGAGACATAGTCTGTGAACGCTAGATTGATTGATGCCTCTGTTTGAATTTCAATTGTGTGCTTATTTTCAGGATCATCTTATTGCGTATATTGTGATTAATTGCTATTAAGAGTTCTGTAATAGCCTACCTTTTGAGGCAATATTGATTAACTGCTAAATGTCCGACCTCGACAATTCAAAAGTGCCTTTAAACACTGATTGTCATGTCATGGAACAGTAGCCGTGTGGCGGAAACGCTGACACGGCAAAAGGTTCTATTAAATGGTATATTTGAAATAAATGCTTTGACTTTGAATTCCCAGCGAATTTTGTAGTAACCGCCTCAGAATTCGTTTTTTGCCGTGTTTCTGTTGTATATCAGTGATAACGTTGCATTAGAGTATTATTGTATGAGAAAATAAATAACCTTATTTTTTTTTGGGAACATTTCCAAAGTGTTCGCAGTTCTTCAGCTATTTGGGGCAGAGATAAATTCAGCAATCCAAAGATCTTCAAAATTGATCTAGCCTTTCTTGTGGTATAATTGGTGATACTAAACCGATTTTGTTATAGAAATAAAGATAATATTATGGGCTAAATATTGCGATGATATAGCTGAATGAACAAAAATTGCAATCACTGAACTATGGAACGTAATATCAAGGCTCTCAAAGCGGATGATGGGAAAATATAAAAGAATTAGAGACAATAGCGGGATAGTGCATACCTGGCAGGCGTCATACCTTTGCCCGGAAGGAACCCAAAAAGTAGATTTTTTGAGCGGAGGTTGCCAGGCCTGGTTTGAACGAAGGATTTAAAATGCAAAATTTCTAACCACAGCGAGATACCGTACAGGACCGGTTTTTGTAGAAACACTTGAGGAAGGCCTATGTCCAGCAGTGGACGTCTTTCAGCTGATATAATGATGATGATTATATCGAGATGGATGGAAACGTTGTTTTTACTGGACATTCTTTCTTCCAATTGTAGTAAAAACTTATTCTAACGAAAATTTCAAAATATGAAAAGCTAATTTAAAATATCCAGCCAAAAATACAATTTGAGAATCCAATAGTGTCCGTGCTAAACTCCACGCTGCGCAAGTATGCAATGATTTGGCAATTCCATTCAAGACTCGCCTTTGAATATTCTCTCCTATATTGTGGAGTTACTTGGCGAATTTAAAATAACAAAATGCAATTCTGTTTGAGATTTCGTGCTTGGATTTTGAATTTGTTTTTTTCTATGAAGTTGTTAAAAGTTTATTGAGTTTAGTAGTTTTGTGATACCTAGTAGTTTAAAAGTGATGCTATTGACGGAAAAGTTGAAAAGGAGCCGCTTGTATTGGTATACTCATGTGAAGAAGAGTGATGAATCGCATGTAACTGTAACAGTTACGAATATATATGGATGGATGGAGAGGGAGAGGGAGGCCAAAGAAAAGATGGATGGATTGTGTGAGGAAAGATTTGAAAGAAAAGGGAGTTAGTGAAAGCGTGAAGGCTGACAGAACAGAATGGAAGGAAAAAACGTGTTACGCCGACCCCGGGTAACATGGGATAAGAGCAGGAAGATGGTGATGATCTGATGGTATGGCATCCTGTCATCTAGTGTGCAAGAAAGATGTAGCTGTATGAAGCACAAAGCATTATCGCTTATTCAAAATGGAATCGTAATGGCAATGGCACGTATAGGAACATATGCATTATTGAAGACTGTTGTTATCCCACTTCTGCTTTTGTTCCACAATCTAAACATAAAAAAAATTCAATCAAGCTCTCCTTACATTAAATCTTGTACATATCATCAAAGTTCCTTGTCAGTTCCTGTACCCCTTTCTGTATTCTGTAACAACATTTTCGTATCTCGACAGCGGAATCCGAGGTGAGTATCAAATTACATCAAACGTAAGACCTTTATGTTGTGTGCAATAAAGCTCACTTGTGAGGTTTGTCACTCAGGTAAAGCTCGATATGGAAATGGTTATTTACAGAATAGACTAGCTGTTGCAATTACTAGAACTACAGTAACAGGTGCAGATGACTCGTACGACGTAATAGTGAAACAATTAGCAAACCCATTACACACACGACATTGTTCAACGTCCTCTGCTATTGTTTAAGAACTAGTTATATTGTTGTAAGTAGTCGTATAGTTCTGGTTGCAGTTTAGACTGAGAGTTTAGGGTAGTTGCAGATGAAATTTTTAGTCCCTGAGAGGACTGCTGTATGTTCAGGACCTTATTATACATACTCGTTGTTCAAGCTAGGAATAATACTATGTTGTGTAAAAGCAAATTAGATTAACATTTGATGTACTTTTGATCATCATTGTCACCATAATTGTCAGCCAAAAGACGTCCACTGCTGGACTTGGGCCTTCCCAAGTGTCGCTACGTCAACCGGTCCTGTGCGCCTTGTATCCTTCGGCTACCCGCGACTCTCACTAGGTCATCGAATCAGCTTGTGGGAGGCCTTTCAACGCTGCGTCTTCCGGTACGCGGTCGCCACTCCAGAACTTTTCAGCCCCATCTACCATCATTTCTGCGAGCACTTTTTCTATTTAGAGAAAGTAATTACATTTTCGTATCGTAGCTGTTGGCATTATATTGTTTCTGCCTTTACCTCATGGGAAAAAGACGTCTGTTTATGAAAAATATTTTTAAATCTTTATTGTTATAGTAACGTTAATCACCAATTTTCAAGTAAAGGTTAAGTTCTATAGACAGAAATGTATAAGTAAAATCATTATTATATGTAGATAGATTGAGTACTAGTAACAACTAAAACAAAACATCTGAAGGCTTTAGAAACATTTCTCTAGATACAAACATCAAAGTGTCCCCTCACTCAAAGAATAGCTATAGCGTGACAATAAGCAATGCCAAAGGTCATCGACTTCTGACTGACTTGGTTCTCATACTTATACAAAATAAAAGGGGACGTGTAACCTACTTTGACTGATCGGACGACAAACGGGCTGGGGAGAGTGGACTTGCGTGACCTATTTAAACATTCGGAAACCATTTGGACCTAGAGATAAGAAACTGGAATTCTTGAGCATACATTTGTTCGTGGCAATCCTAGAAACGAAAGAAAACATATTCTTAGTATGACCAAAAACCAGCACTGTATGTTGTCAGTAAGCTCTTTAAATTATTTTTTTTTGAAATTCTTCAAGCATTTCAACAGCATTCATTTTCACTTCATTTGTAAAGCAAACAATATAGATAAAATTAACGTTTTAAAAGATAATATTCACTTTAAAGCCATAATTCACTTTTAAACATTAAAAATTATCTCTCCATTATTCTCATTTTGCGTCCAAAAATCAAAAAAGCACGACATTACCATAACAAAATGAGGCACACTTTAACTGAATCACCCGGTTTCTTAATTAAGACCCCACTCGCTTACATTTTTGGGGCAGGCGACAAAAGGAGGCCACAAAGGATGATTTGTTTTTGTCTCAAGCTTATTTTTTTGGCCAGACTCGTAAAAAAATGCACGAGGACTGGGAGAGCATGACCCAGTCTCAGAGTAGATTGATGCAGTAGGTCAACTTGATTCAACAAACAAATACTAAAGACGCTTACAAACGATTATGCTATACTATTTCAAACATATATCAATCGCGACTGTTTTTGTTCTCAGTATAGATGATATGTGTCTGTCATACTTTGCCGGAATCTTCGCTCGTTGTATGAATTTGAACTACTATAACCATGTATTCTGTGACTCAGTGTTGCGTTGAGTGAATTTAATTGTCCAAGGACGGATTTTTTGACGAAGTACTTAAACGTGTTTTTAAGTGAGGTCCTGGGTTAATTTGTGGGAGTAGATTCAAGAATAATAATTCTCGGTCACGTCTTCAGCAGTGTCAGACTAAAAATTTTGATGTGCTAATTGTTTTGGCGGCCATTTTGAAGGTCTTCATTGATTATGATGTGATTGAATTTAAAATATATTATCATGTTAACAAAACAAATTATACTATTTCAAGGATCTCTCAGTATCTCAAGTTTCCGCTTACATAAAAAACATTATTGCCTTCACAATAAAAAACCCAAATAATAATAAATACTAGGCAAACCTTGAGAAGTTTTTTAACAACATTTCGCCGAGTAAGATGAATTGGGAGTATCTAGAACAATTTGGACCTCGGCCAAATGATGTTGAAATGAAAAACTCCCCTAATGAAAGCGCATGCATGAGTACGTTGAGTAATGCTGACGACCTACAGCTCTGCATGGAGGACGTTAGTTTGATAGTTATTTGATGGGACATTTTATTGGAAATAAAATAGTAGTGTAATAACTTTTAACGATGTTGGAATATAGGCAGTTGTTTTATGTGAAATAGGGGTTTGTATTGAGCTGCAAACTGTTGGTTGTGGAGGTCTGGTAGGCAGCCGCTTCACGTAAAATACTGGTATTCAGCTGAATCCGGTTTGACTGGAAGCCGACCCCAATATAGTTGGGGAAAGGCTAGGCAGATGATTGATTTAGAGAATAGCTGAGCAGATAATGATGAACTAACATGTGATATGATGTTGATAAAATGTGACACCAGCAAGTATCTTTTCTGGATAGCGCAAATTATCGTACATTAAAACCAAATGTTCATGTCCCTGGCATGACAGTTTTTTAGATTTGGGTGGCCCAAATTATTGCAACGTCTATGGCACCATTAGTGGCAGCACATAGATCTCTTCGGCTGCATGTTTTGGGACACAGAGGGCAAGACAGGAGGTGGAGCATGGTTTGTAACTCTGCTCCAAAGCCACACCAGCCGACACGGTAGCCCTTCTTTATTGTTGTACTACAATATTGTAGAGCATACTCGAATAAGAGCCATTACCATAAAAATAAGACCCTTAAAAAACCCAGTACCCCGCAAACGTTTACATGAACATGAATATAATTATCGGATCCCCTGGATTCTGCATTAAGCCATTCTTCATTCTGACACCCGTCGTTAGCATAAATTTCAAAAGATAAAAAGGACATACAATTTTGTACAATAAACGTGGACTTTTTCGGGAAAGAACGGTGTATTAAAAGGATTATTCTATTTGCTGCGGTTTAACTTAAAACTTCTCTCTAATCTATCTTCCTGTATTTTGCATAATATTATGATTAATGGTCACATTTTCACAACAGTGTAAAGTAGTTTTAATTTTTTTCTATTTGAGATGAGTTAGCTCTTGACTCTAGCCTATGTCAGAGGTGACAGAGACAAAGTCGATGATGAGGTGAGCTTACCCAGAAAAAACCTGATCACTCTGACTCTGAAATTACTAGGGTTGAAGGTGTTCGGAAACACAGACGCAGTTAGAGACTCATTTACGCATTATAAAAAAAAAACGTTTGGAAACGCTTAGCGCGAGTTGGTGGAATTTCAACAAGGTAGGGAAGGTAAATTGTAGTGCGCCTAGATGTCCGATGGTAGAAGGGGTGGGATGAGGTCGTGGAGTTCTTGACCACATCTATTGCTTGCTACCGGTATAACAGTACCATATCTGTGGATACATCTTTGGATTGGATTAGATCTAGATGGAAATGTTTTTAGAGATGTTTTTTAACATAATCTGTCTCGTTTTTTTTGGATTGTTTGGAAATTTTCCCTGATAGCATGTTTCGTCTCACCTGAAACGTACTCAACGTAGGTAATATAAACGAGGATTCTCTGTGCAGAACATAACTTGGTTTCACTAACTTGGGCTCTCGGGGTGTGCTTCTAAATTATAATTTTCAATTCTAATAACAAGAATTGCGATTATTAACAACTTCGTTCAGAACAAACTGCTCCCCGAAGAAATCTATTTTTTCTCGCTCTAACAAAACTTTAACAGTAAAACAGAATATTGTGCTATATTTCATATATTTTGTACACATATTACAAGACAGATACAAATTACGCAGCTTGGTCCATTATAGTAGAAACATAAAACATTGGCCTGGGGGAACGTGTCACTAATAAAGTATTTTTATTTTTGTTACATCGTAAAAATTGCAAAATTGTATCCTTTATTATTCCAGTTTGACGAGTTATTTTATTTGTTGTTTTTGGCAAAAAAAAATTTGCATTTTTGGCGTTCCGTACCCATAGCGTAACTAACATAACCCTTGGGAGATGACGTGACGGACAGACGAACCGCGGGTTGTAGCTCAGGAACTGTAAGGTAGGCAGTTGAAATAGCAGAGCGTGTTTCTATTGCTGCTATTACATCAAATAATTAAAAAAAACAACTTGTTTGTTTTTCGGTATATGTTGCGGAACCCTCCGTGTGAGTGTTCGACTCGTACTTGCTCGGGTTTTGTGGATTACCTAGTATTTATTTTTACGAGATTTTTTTCATGTACGGTGTGCGGATAACACAATAAAGTTTTGTTTACGAATTTAATATTTCGAGCAATAATTAAAATGGAGTCGAATATCTGATGAATGGAAATGAACGAACTGAAAGAGGCCGTAGTCAGTTCATAAAGCTCTTTGTGAACTAAATAATGTTCAGTGAATGAAAGATTGATTGATTAGTTCCCGGTGATTTCGTACGCCATGATTCGCAGAAATCGTATCGTTAACCACGTACATAAAGGCATTGAGTTAATCAAATACTGATAATAACATTTTAACATTATTTAGTGGGTAGATACTTTTTAGGGTTTCGTACCCAAAGGGTAACCAACGGAACCTTATTACTAAGCCTCCGTCCGTCCATCCGTCTGTCTATCAGAGGGCTGTATCTCAAGAACCGTAATAAGTAGACAGTTAAAATTTTCACAGGTTGAGTATTTCTACGAGTGCGAGTTGGACTCGCACACGAAGGGTTTCGGACCATAAACCTTAACTTTTATTATTTGATGTTATAGCGGCAATAGAAATACACAATCCGTGAAAATTTCAACGGTCCGCCTACTACGGTTCTTGAGATACAGCCCTCTGACAGACAGACGAATAGACGGACGGACAGCGGAGACTGGTTTATGGTACCTTTCGTGTACGAGTCTGGCTCGCACTTGGTCGGGTTTTTTACTTGAGGAGCTCGTGGCTAAAGTTTTACAGCCGCACGGGTCGATCGTCAAGGTTTTCCGGGGCCCGTATGTGCATCTTAACACACTGAGATTCCTCCGTCCTTCGAAAAGCACATTAGGTTGTTGGTCCCGACTAGCATTTGTAGATGTTTAGCATTCGTTGCGGATTGTCAGAAGCTGTTACTCAGTGCCTGGTGGAGGTTTGGTACCACTCCATGTAGAAAACTAGTATTCAGCTGAATCCAATTTGAATGAATTGCAAGCATTATCATTCAACGTGGCAATGCCGCCAGTCTTTTGGGCACATTACCAGCTGACAGCGTTGAGGATGAATTTTTTGATGCTATATTTTAGTTGGTTTTAGTTTAGTGTATTTGTTAATTTTAGTTATTAGTTGAATGGAAGTCGACCCCAAAATAGAAAGAAAAAGGCTAGGCAGACGATAAGCTAGCTACTGTTTTGTTTAATATTTCGATTACAAGCGAGATAAGAACAAAGAAAGAAAGAAAAAACATAAATAAAACATGTACGGTGCTTAAAACGAAATTAAGAGATGGTTGTTCATTAAAAGCAAGTAAGATTACAATAACAAAATCACCTTAGAAAGCCTTCATAATTCAGTTCGTAACCGAAAACATTTCTCGACATTTCTTGCATTTCGTTGCCTAAGTTTATAGTGCTACCTAATTAGAGAAGACTTTAATTAAACATGAAAACCTAGACGTTAGTACGGCACTCCCGGACACCGTCGGGATTACGACTAAAAGCTTCTAAATGAAGGAGGAAAGGCTTTTCCATGTGCCTCTAGAAAATAAAATGGGAAAGAATGTATGTTTATCTTTGTAATAACGTCGCCTCCGGGTAGAAAATTTATTGGAAAATTGAGTTTTAAGAGTGCTTTTGTGATAAAATGTGGCAGACAATGGAAGAGGAATATTTTGAACATCAATGTGTCGTGATGGGGGTTTCCTTTTTGAGCTTAATGTCCAGGTCAATCAATCAATCAAATCGGCTTATCGGAATAAGCTGTATATAGAAGCACGTAGGCTCCTTTTGAATAGACCCACAAAATTGTAATTCAAAAAAGATTATCCTGTGTATAAGCTTTGCAACTGCTATTAGCTGATAATGATGATAGCAGTTTAAAGAAAAATATTTAAGTCTCTAATGGACAGGTTTGAAACGGCAGTGCGACATCGGCGTGACCACAGGGTATGTCTACGTGCTGGTGCCTTTTTACGTGGTGCTTGTCTTCGGGGATCGTACATACATGTAGAACAATTTCTGTGATAATGTCTTGTCTCATCGTTGAATTTTTGCTCTGGCATCGATCTTTAGGAACACACAGTTGGTTTGTGTTCAAGCGATTTTTAACCAACTTTCAAAAAAGGAGGTTTTTTTTTTTATTTAGGGATGGGCTTGCTCTAGACCACAATCACGTCTGATGGAAAGCGATAGATGAGGTCTATGATGGAGCGAGCGTGCCCAGAAGATGCCTGTTCACTCACATTTGAGGTTCTCAATTTATTATTTAGATTAATTGGTGTACATATAAAAAAAAATACCAACCGAAGGTATTTTTTTTTGTATGTACACCAATTAATCCGACGTTTCTGATCCGATTTCTGTAATTATTCGGTGCGGTATACTTGTCATTTGGTCCTGTAGAAATTTAATTAAGTTTGATTAAGTAGTTTTTATTTTAAGAGTATGAGCATTTTTGCATTTTTGCTTATTTCAATTTCTGCGTAGACGAAGATGTCGTCTAAGTATCACCACTTAAAAGTGAAAAATAAAAACTTTTTTACAAAAAGATATAGCTGACTTCCAAACAAAACACTACAAAGCATAAAATAACCTTCATTCGGAAGTCGGTGTTAAAATACAAAGAGACAAAACCAAAAACACCTTCTGTTTGGAAATCTGTTATATTTTTTTGTAAAAAAGATTTTTGCCAATATCTATTACTGGAATCAAAAGTTGCTCACAATTCAGGACCCATTAGTTTTAGTGTCAAGACATAATCCGAGATGCTTGGCAACTGGGCTTAACCCAGTTGTATATGTCCCTTGGTGCCTATTGGCCTAGCTCTGTTCTGTCTCCTGCTTGTGAACTAAAAATTATAATTATATGTTTTATCTGCTGTACTTTTCTGATTAATTTCGTTACGGGATCCAAGACGGTTGAATTGTTTCTCCAGGACTCGTCAGGCTTCATTGGCTCAGCGTTTTTGCGGTGGTCGCCACTGTTGATAGGCTTTAAAGAGTTGCAGTGGTTGGAAATGTGTGGCGGGATTCTCCCAAAATAAAAGTTGGTTTGTTTCGGAATTTCCTAAAACAGGAGGTCTATTCTGTCATCGTGTAACCGTGTAAACTGAGCTGAAATGACCATAAATTGAACCATCATTCCAATTTGTTTATGTGTATTGACTCTTCACCTCATTTTCACTTCACTTAAGAGGAAACATGGGCGGCCATACTTTGTATGTAAGAAGTCATAATTCGAGGTTTGGTTCTCGACTGTTTCCGCCTCCAATATTGGTCCAAATTAAGAGTAACACAAACCAAACCAAATGACAAGGATATATACTGTATCTTTATGTTTTCTTTTTTCATAATTTATTAACCGTATAAGCACTAGAACCGTCACAAAATGCTCAAACTTGTCTGATAAATCGCTATCAACAGAGCCCTTGTGTACAAATTTGGCAACTATTAATCAAAAAAAAAACATAGGAACACAGTATACATCCTTCTTATTCAATGTGTGAAATATTTCTTAAATCTCTCCAATATTGGAGGAAAAAAACGGTCGAGAACCAAAAATCGAATTATGACTTTTTACATACATAGTCTCGCCCGCTGCCCACGTTTTCTCTTAAGGGTGCTCTCTCAAAAGGCTTAAAAATAGCGTGCAGATGAAGTAGTTTTTCGTCGGCATTTACTGAGAAAATACATCTGAAAAAAATAGGTAGTAATCTACATGATATTGCACGTAACTTGGTTTAGCCAGAATTTACGTATTCGTATCACATAATAGGAAAAAAAATACCAAATCACCTCCAAATCGTTGAGATGAAACCATTTTACTCCTTCATTTTTTAACAAAAGACTAAAAAAATAATATCTACTGCTGTGCATTATAAACGAAAATAACTTGGTTTTGTTACTTTTTTTAAATATGTATTTGTTTTATTATAAAAAAATAAAAACACGGGTAGCGGAGTGGCGCGCCGAGGTGTAGTTAGCTCCGTTTGTATGCACAAGGTCATTGGCAAATACAAGCCTTAAGTTTTCAAGGTAAGAAGTATAATCGCACTGCTGTATCATTAAATACCATTCGCATTGCGTAACCAGAAGTCAAGAAATATAAGAAAACTATCCTACTAGCTGCTTACTATTCCGTCCTAGCAGTAAAAGGAGTTGGAGCAAAGCTTGTCGGTGAGTGAGCAAGTAACTAACCAATAATTCACTGGCGTAAGTGGCTCTAAGGGGTATTAAGGCTGTGGTCACCTCGGGAAGGTTTCTCTTGAAATACTGCTCGAATAAATAAGTGTTGGAGCTTTTGTACGATATTGTTATTTGTGGAGTTGAT
This sequence comes from Lacanobia oleracea, assembly GCA_950371165.1. Taxonomy (NCBI): domain Eukaryota; kingdom Metazoa; phylum Arthropoda; class Insecta; order Lepidoptera; family Noctuidae; genus Lacanobia; species Lacanobia oleracea. The sequence goes on along the minus strand of OX493390.1, from coordinate 2,952,724 downwards.
GTCGATGGTAGCTGATATTTGATGATTTCAAAAGAGGTTTAAATTAGTTTTTTTTTTGGCAGAAACCAGCCAGCGTCGCTAGTTCTGTGTTGGTTAATTTATTTTATCTGTGAGATGATTTCGAATCTCCAATTTAAAAAATCGATCAAGAGCGAGTTGGACTCTTACACGATGGGTTCCGTATCATAAACCGACAAAAACACATTTCTTTTATGGGAGCCCACTTTAATTTTTAATTTAATTTTTTTATTTGTTTGTATAGCGACAAGAGAAATACACACTTTGTGAAAATTTCAACTATTAAGGTTCTTGAGATACAGCTCCCTTACAGAAGGACGGACGGACAGCGGAAGCTTAGTTATAGAGTTCCGTTGGTTACCCTTCGGTTACCTGGAAAGAATCACGAGGGTCGAATCATGAGAGCTTAACCGAATAAATTAACATTTTTTGAATCAGAGGACTGGACTTTTCTTCGCCCAAAGAAACAGCATTGTAATTTAACGCAGCAAAGCTGCCAGTGTTTTGAGCACTTTTTCCATTGATAGCGTTGTGAATAGTTTTCTGATGCCCAATGACTCGTTTGTTTTCTCTTGCTTGTTTGCTACGATTGGTTAGCCAGAGTGACCATTTATAATTATGAGGATACGACTGTACCACAGATAAAGTGAGAGTAGTCAGGAATAGACTAAGAGCTTTCGTCAAAGGTCTCAGTGGGCTGATTACTTCCTATCGTTACTTGAAATCTAATCAAAGAACTTCCACACGTGCAGGTTTAATGGATTGGTATACATTTTGCTTATAAACCAGTAGTGATTCAATCACTACGTTGTACTCAAAAACAAGATTGATTTATTTATTCAAAAATTAAACGTTTAAAGTAAACGTCATCATCCTCCCCTGAAGGTAGGTCCTGACCGGTGTTATGAGGCGTAATGTAACATGTTACAAAGCGAGCATTTGCGCAGTCAGTACCTACGTAGAAACGAGCACGACCACGCGAGCAACGAGTCACTAGTTTCGAGTGCTCCGTTCGCCGTCGTTTTTTGGGGCGAATCCTTCTGAGTGTTAAGCATTTCAGTCAGCCGCGACAAGTCAGACATCTTGTCTGAGAGTGACTTGCAAGTCCAGAATACGGGTGAGCAAAGAATTCGAAACGAGCATGTTACACGGCGTAACAAAACATGCACGCTGCAAATGGTATATTACGGCCTGTAACAACGCTCAGTACCCACTTTAAGTGACGATTTCACTAACTAGATTTTACTTCTAGCATTCAGCGGTCTCATTCGACTCTCATAAGGTCTTCGGTCCACCTTGTAAGAGGCTTTCAAATGCTGCACCATCTACTTCTTAGTCGCGTCTCCAGGAACTTTTGGCCTCATTGCTATCCAGTCTGAGAGCAATGCACCCTGCTCGCTGCCATAACTCTTCGAATTCTGTCGGTTCTCCTACTTTTTCTACGGATCTCTTTATTTCTAATTCGATTTCGATCACTCATGGAAAATTTAATAATGAGGTATATATTTTAATCAATGTAGAAAACTACTTCTCAAACGCAAGCTTCTGATAAGTTAGTTAATAAGTTAACTTATTATTTAACATATCACAAGCTCAACACAGTAGCAATATAATCTCGGGAATCAAGGACAATCCGAAAGAAAAGCTACATGCGTTTCTCTGAAACGAATACAAAAGATATCCACTTTTACGACCAGCACTGTCGTTCTTATCTTTTGGCATCCGTCAGAAACCCTTCTGATAAGACAGAACTAAACCCATGGTGACACATTTATTGCTATAATTTTTACAACCTTGAACATTCAATGGCGTTTTTTCATTGAACTTTTAGATTAATTTACTTTTTATGACGAAAAGATGTCCTAAAAATTTTATGGACATTTTTTTTCGAATTTCATGGTAAAGAGAATTGGTTGAACACATTAAAACTTTTTAGGGGTCTCGCAAAAATTATCTTGAAAATCAACCCGAAGTTCGGAGATGGGAAGTTGGAGAAAAAAGTTTTGTAGGGTAATATTAAGTGAGTAAATTAAAATTGTTCAGAAAACCTAAGTGGTCCTTTCGCTGAGAAGTTATTATGTGATAGGAAAGTTTCAGTTGTTCCTTTTGTATATTTTCTGTTTGACTTCCGAAATTGTTTTTGCTTCTCGAATTTTATTTTTGTTTTGTTACAAATAAGTACTGTTTTTCACCAAAAGAATACCTATAAAATTCAGCATGTGATTAATAACTTCTAAAAATTTCAGCATTATTCACTCCTATAAATTGATAACACAGAACAGTTAAACATCAAAGCTCAAATCTGAGTGCTCATTCTACTAATTATTAAGCTACGTTCGTCAACAGTTGCAATCTGACAATATGGAATTTGAGTCTTTTTTGACAGATTATTATTATTATTTATTGTCATAACCAACCTGAATTAACAGTTAAACCACACAAACAAGCTATTGGTCAGTACAAAACAAAAATGAAATACAATTAAAAATAAATATACCTACTCGTATATAATCAAAATAGAAAAACAGAAATTCTAAATGTCATTGAATCTTAATAAATAAACAATAAAAAAATAATCAATAATATTAAATCAAAGTAAACAATTATTAGAAACCAGACTGAATTAGAATTACATTAGAAAAATAAATTAAATTAATCAAAAATAAAATAGAAAAAACGAAATAGATTGCAAATAACATGCGATCGCATTCGCATGTTATTTGCAATCTATTTCGTTTTTTCTAAAAATAGTAAATAGAATTGGCCGCTGAAACAAATCCGTTTCCATTTTTGAATAGCCATGTTCGCTTTAATCCCAAAATATTATTGACTAATGAACGTCATTCATTTAGCCCTCCAATATTTACCCACAATAAAACTCATTCACTCATCTGCTAAGTTAAAGTGCTATCACATTTTTACGGTAATGAAGTCCAAGGGACATCGCTGTAAAATTATTTTAAACGGCACATATTTCCATAATGAGAAGCAACAGATATTGTTTGCGTCAAAAACAGGTGCTTGTTCTCATTTTGGTCTTGAAGTTAGAAGTGGCAGAAGGTTTATTTCACGAAACGAATGCCCGGGTTTATATAGGAAACACCAACTAAGAGGTGTCAGGAACACACTTAGGTATGTTATGTCAGTGTTATCTATCGGCATCAGTTCAATACGCCGAATTCTTAGATAGGAAGTACCAGTGTAGGTTTAAAGGTAAGTTGCACAAGCAAATTTCTTGTAGTTTGATAGCAAGAAATTTGACGCTGACGCTTACGTTTTAGTCGTTCTTTGCGGTCGGGTTTTTCGAAAAAACTCACAAAAATATGTATATTTTGATAATGCTTCTTTAATGTATAGCAGATGCAGAACCTGTCCCTTAAATATTATGACCCCGCACTTCTGGAACATCGTGTATTGAGTCTTTTATTAGAACCTATTTATTTTCGGTACTAATTTGTATTTATAATTTTATTTATTTGTTGTACACCTACACGCTTACCTGCTATCTAGTCAGTCTTTTTAACCCAAAGGGTGACTGCTAGAGACTGCCTTGTTGTTTGTTTTAAGTCCATGTGCTACCGCTATGTACCACTACTGTACATGAAGTTTAAATCAATGCTAAATATTATATTGATAGAAAATCCTACTGCGTATCGGCAAATATAGTGTGAAAAACCTCCCAGCTAGGCTTCCAGCTTGATTGAGGAAGAAAGGCGACAACTCGAACAGACTTGATGCGGAAGGCGGAGGACCAGGTGCTATGGCGCAGCTTGAGAGTTGCCGATGTCTAGCAATGGACAATGTTGCAAAATGCGTGGTAAATCTACCGCGCAGTCGGGTACCTTTGCAGTGGAAACACTACCGGTTGGTCATGCTTTACTATAATAATACCTCAAAGACGATGGCTTCTAAAAAACAGACCTTCTGTTCTGTTCATTCTAGATTGCGTGTCTCCAAAACGATAATTCGCAGCTGTTCACCGTGATTACTAAAATTTCGAAGATAGGTATTGGTTCAATTCGGTGTGTTGAACTGTTGAGTATTGTTCGGGTTGTCAGGCGGTGAGATAAAATTTTTGATTAAAATGACGAAGAAAATAAATAACATTGTGATTGTTGATTTGGAAAATAAAATGGAGGGCGTTGTGCTTAGCAAAATACACGTTATTACTCACAGTAATGTAATGTGTGTGTCGTAACTGAGAAGTGTAGGCATAGCAGATGTGTTCTGTCTTTCGCAGAATCAGGCAAAGCTTTATTAACATTAATCTTACTGCTTTAGCGTACTAACATACTAACTTTTGCTCGTGGCGTCGTACGCACATATCCCATTTTTTCCGTTCCCGTAGTAATTTCTCGAAATCCTCTCCCTTACACTCCCCAAGGACCATACATGTCAAGTTTCAGCTTTCTAAGACCAGTAGTTTCGACTGTGCGTTGTCTGTCAGTCACTAAGATTTAATTTTATGTAGGTATATTGATTTTAAATATCATAATTATGTGAGTGAACAATATCGTAAAGTTAACTATTCCATGATGTGCCCGACCATTTCATGAAATGGTTGAAAATTGTTTCAACGTCAACGTTTGATGATATGTCAATCCACGTTTAACCATATGAGTAATGTCTGACCATTTCACGAAATGACAACTTCGAAACTACTCGTAACTTGACCAAGACCCTTCCCTATTTTTGTCTTCTCTGCTTAAAGGAACTGAATATAAATTTCACTATCTCCCGTCATCCCATTCGAACCTAACCCATCCGTGTTGGAGTGCCCTAAGTTTCCTCAAACTTAATCTAAACCTAACCTCGGCCATATTTTAAAATGGCCAATTTTGTGAAACAGGTACGAAAGATACACAAATGGTTGTACAAAATATTTCATTAGATAGGATCTTGTATAAGATGGCTTTTATTTCAAATTAATGATACAAAAATATGGTACAATTAACAATCCACAAAGAAACCCACATTAAAACGTCTTATTTGATAAATTTTCCCAATAATAAAAGGAAAACTTTCATAATAGATTAAATCTGAAAGCCGGGTCGTCTTCCGTTTCAATTTAGATCATCCTAAAACATTGAATTGAACGCTGATGATGAATTATTAACTTGTAAATTTATTTTGACAAAGTGAGTCCATCTAACGAATTTGCTAAGGAATTATGTTCGGATCTGTTTTCACAGCAGTCATTAATAGGGATGTTACGAAACGAAGACTCCGACTGCGATAAGTCGGAACTTCTGATTGATTTTACAACTCCGATTCTGAGATCGGCTCCGACACTTTTTAATCGGAGGTTTTATTCGGAGATCGAAACATTATTCGCTAATTTCGGAGTCAATATTTGCCGACTGCTTTTGAAAACATGATTTATTTAATTTTTAACCACTTCGTTGAGGCTTGCCGAACAATTTTTGTACCAATTTATTCCTTTTTCTTGACACATCTCTCTTTGCAATCACCTCCAACTCCGATTCCTACTCCGAGTCGGAGTAGTAAATTTGGTTTGTCGGAGTCTCCGACAAACCAAATTTCAAAACTCCGACTCCGACTTTGGTTCCAACAAAACCACTTTCGTAGCATTCATGCCTCATTACTTTGCCTGTGTTTTCTTAATTGAAATAAATTTATATAAACAAATGGTTGAAGAGTGACTGTGCGTGTCGACTGCGTAACTTTACGGTATGAAGCCTATGATTATCTTGTTAATACTCAAGGGAAGATTATTACTGTACACTTTAATAATGAAAGTAAATAGTGCGTAAGTGAACGAAAGGTCAGAGAAGACGATTGTTATTAAAACGAGACGTGAGTGAGTGTACGTGTCATTAACTTTATCTTAGGAGTTTATAATGTAGATTTTAATGTACCTACGTACAAAAAAAAATGTAGCCTAATATCTTATATTGTTGTTTATAATTAATAGGTCTGTAAATTGTATCAGCGTTATCATTTACTGATTTTTGATGAGCTGTGAAAATCCGTTAAATATTGTTGCATTTGTCAAATAATACTTAAATGTAAATAAGATAAATATAGCATTAGGTGATTAGAATCATATTGTAACACTGATACATCTAATTAAAAAAAAAAACTACAATCTGTACCCCTATTCTATAACAACATTTTCATATCTCGACAGCGGAATCCGAGGTGAGTATCAAATTACGTCAAACGTAAGACCTTTATGTTGTGTGTAATAAAGCTCACTTTGTGAGATTCGTCACTCAGGTGAAGCTTGATATCGAAATAGTTATTTACAGAATAGACTAGCTGCTCAATCATAATGATAACGATAAAATAATATTTTTTCCATGAAACACATGTCATCGGAAAAAGCTCCAAACTCCAATAATATACCGACTTCCCAACAATATAAGAATTTCATGTAACAATCCCTGTAATATTAACCTTAAGTCACACGTAACATATATTATTCAGAGGACATTTTTTTCCCCGTAATTGTGCCGTTGCGCTAATTAGAAATGAATTAAACAAGCACGGTGGAACAAAAAGTCTTTGCTCCCGGCTGTCAACGTATATTATGGAGACTGCAAAAGAAAAATGTACTAAGTGCCTTCGAAGAATAATGGCTTTTATGTCGTAAGGTTATTAACGTTTATAAATAGAGTGGGATTTTTCCTTCAAGGATATTAGGTTGGTCAACAAATACTGTTTGAGGCTCTGGATTTTTTATATCTCCTGTAACAGTAAATATGAAAAGATTTTGATGTTATTGGGTCATTTAAGTTTGGGTATAATTTAGACGGTCACCAAAAATAATATTTTTAAGACTCTAAGCCTAGGCACCAAAATGGATCAACGGTCACCAAATTCTATCCAAGTCAACTGTGATTGCCATAAAATGTAGGCTTGGGGTTACAAACTGGATAAAATAGGTTAGGTTAGGTTAGAATTGTGACCAACCGCGCGCGAGCCGAGCGAGCGAAGCGAGCGGTGCCGCGGCAGCGGCCGGCGAGCGCTACTTCTCGAATATTATTTGGTGACCATTTATCTGTTTTGGTAACCGTTTAGAACTTTTTTGGTAGTAAAATAGGTACTTTACCGCACTATACTGTAAATAACTATTTCGATATCGAGCTTCACCTGAGTGACAAAGCTCAAAGTCTTATTTTTTTATTTTTTTGTTATTTATTAATGGGCTTGCTCTTGACCACAATCACGCCTGATGGAAAGCGATAGATGAGGTCTATGAATGTGTGGTCTATGGTTAATACGAATTTGATACCTTACCACGGATTCCACTGTCGAGACACGAAAGTGTTGTTATAGACTAGCAGTACTGCTCCACCCCACTCGACTCAGTCACCATAAAAACTCAAACAAAGTACTTATAACTTTAATTAAAATTTGAAAAATAAAACGGAATCGAGATAAGTTATTTTTATAAGAAACAAATTATAAAAGATATGAACGAAACAAAAAAACGACTCTGACTAATCATCAAAAATGTTCATTTTGTTCACAAAATTATTTGAGTACAAGAAACACTTTATAATAATCTGCCTAGCCTTTTCCCAACTATATTGGGGTCGGCTTCCAGTCAAACTGGATTCAGCTGAATACCAGTGTTTTACGTGGAGCGGCCGCCTACCAGACCTCCACAACCCATTAACTGGGTAACACGGTACTTCTTGGCAAGACTGGAGTCAGATTTACTGACTTCTGACAATCCGTAACGACTGCCAAAGATCTACAAACGACATGCCGGGACCAACGGCTTAACGTGCTTTCCGAGGCACGGAGGAAACTCGGTATATTAAGATGGTCACCCATCCACAGACCAACCTTGGCAAGCGTTGCTTTGCAAGAAACACTTTATAATATCTAACTAAAACAACTAATATAATATAGTAAGTATGAACTGTTTAAGAGCAAACCTATCTTTATAAAGCACGTTTTAGAACCGCTATTGATAGAATATATCTATCAACAGCCCAGTGCAAATAAAAGCCGAACCAAAGCCGATGATTGAGTGAAACATTTGACTGTTCAATAGTGTAATAATAGACCGTTGCTATGATAACGGTGAAACCTGTGTTTAGTTGCGAGTGAATTTCAGCAGCATTTGGTTAGGCGTAAAAGTTCTAGAGTGGCGACCGCGTACCGGAAAACGCAACGTTGGAAGGCCTCCCACAAGGTGGTCCGATGACTAGGTGAGTCGCGGGTAACCGATGGATGTGAGACGCACAGTACCAGTTGTTGTGGCGATAGTGGGGAGGCTTATGTCCAGCAGTGGACGTTCTTCGGCTGATATGATGATGATGATGAATAATACATAAAATAAATATAAATATAAAAATAATAATATAAATAAAATAAAAATACCGAATTTAGGTCATGATTAAAAACTATGGGTGATGACGATGATGCATAATAAATATACAGTAAGCTTCTTATACAAGGAGTTATTTTACCCGTTATTATGAACAACTTTTAACATGTTACCAACACTGAAATCGCGAAAATAAAATCGACAGCCTCATAAATTTCTGCGCGCATACTCGACAGAATTACCTAAACAGCTGATCCTAATGATGAGTACAATGGTCCATTTTCAGAGGGCCTAGCACGAATATTTTGACGTATAGTAACGTTAACGCAAGTAAATTTTGAATGTGAAAAACTACAACCCCATACTATTTGGGCGTAATTTTATAGGACATAAACAATTTATATCTTTTAAAAATATGTATAATACAGTGGCTCATCATCGTCATCATAACAGCCGAAAGACGTCCACAGCTGGACATCAAGGCCTTCCCCACAAGGGGGGGTTTGCCATATTGCCACGCTTGGCAGGCGGGTTGGTGATCGCAGTGTCTAATTCAAATAAATATTTTGTGCGAAACGAGTACTGTTGCTATGGCAAAATTTTACGTCAAAAATATTCGTGCTAGGCCATCAGGGGGTCTGAAAAGCCACTTTAGCAGAATCATATTATTAACCACACAACAATCTGTCAAATTTCATTTTCATCTTTATCGCTAACATATTACGTTCAAAGTGAAAATTTGACAGTGACGGCTAGCGCGATGTGCTTTCTGATTCTGCTGAAGTGGACTTTTTAAGCCCTTAGGTTTATTCTGTTACACGTTTTAGAAGTATCTAATTGATAGGAGAATCTCACGTTCGATTATAGTCCTTATAAATAGTTAAGACCCCTTGACAAATATCTCCAATAAGTCAAAAGGCGGAGACACCAATCTATTTCCATTAAGGGCAAGTCAGAAACCCGTTATACACGAGTAATCCTTTGCAAATCGTTCAAATTCACTGACAGACACTAGACATAACTCCACAAGCATTAGACTAACGAACTGTCACTACCCACACTCTAAATTAAGATAGATCCAAGCGCCATCGTCGTTTTATATTTTCTACCGAAGCGAGCACATTTTATTTTCGGAGTTGGCGTTTAAGCCTTTTTGTCAATTCACCGTCCAATATGAATTCCTCTTAGCAAGGCAGGATGTCTGAATGATTCACGAGCTTTGGTGACTAATTATAAAAGCGAGGTTAGCTTTGTGTCCCCTAAAGTTCTAATATTATTTCTGTGAATTTATAAACGCGTAAGCATGTACAGGAATGAGCTGTAAGCTAATGTATACCTTGCTAAAGGATGAGTTACGGTATTAAATTGTATGGCAATGACACTGGACATGTTTTAGTCACTAATTGAAGAATTTGTAGAATGTGCATAGCGTTCAAAGGATTTAACTTTGTTGGGATAATGATTGCAATGGATTATGCTTGTAAAATACTGATAATTAGCTGTATAAAGTTAGACGTTTAGCAGAATAATTGGGAAAGGCAAGGCAGGTCATTAATGATAGCTAGTACTCATCATCATCTGTCTAGCCTTTTAAGGGGGATCGCACCAAGCGGCGTCTGACGCTATGACACGCGGGGTTGCGATAGTCGTTGATAGGATCCGGCAGTTGGGTCTCGAGGTGGCCCTACACAAGTCCGAAGCCATGTGCTTTAATGGATCTCGGAACAGACCACCGTCGGGATCCCAAATAACGGTAGGAGGGGTTCAAATCGGCGTCGGATCGACGATGACGTACTTGGGTCTCGTTATTGACAGCCAGTGGAACTTCGTTGAGCATTTCCGACGATTGGCTCCTAGACTGGAGCGAGCCGGGGCTGCCTTCTAGCGGCTTTTGCCCAATCTAGGGGGTCCAAACGCCTCCTGCCGGAGGCTTTACGCGGAGATCGTGCGGTCCATGGCCCTTTATGGGGCGCCGGTGTGGGCGCCTACTTTGAGGAAGCGACCTGCCCGTTACCTCAACTCGTCCCAGAGGGTGATGGCCATCCGGCTTGCCCGGGGATACCGCACGGTCTCTGGCGAGGCGGCGAACCTCCTTGCCGGACTGCCGCCATGGGATCTAGAGGCGAGAGCCCTCGCACTCATTTACGAATGGCGCCTGGAAGTGCTACGCCGGGGCGAGACTCCTCTGCCGCGGCAAATCGCAGTACGGCGGGCGGAGCTCCGGCAGGATCTCATGGCAGTATGGAGACAAAGACTGTCCCAACCCAGCGCTGGTCGCGCCACACTTGCGGCGATAAGTCCCCTCTTTGAGGAGTGGTTAGAGCGGCACCACGGCGTCCTTACTTTCCGCTTGACGCAAGTACTCACCGGACACGGTTGTTTCGGGAGGTACCTGTTTCGAATACGGCGGGAGGATACGCCCGGGTATCAACACTGCGAGGATCGCCCGGAGGACACGGTGGAGCATACGGTTGAGGTCTGCCCTGCTTGGGCGGAGCACCGCCGTGTCCTCGCCGAGGCGTTCGGCGGCGGCGATCTCTCGCGTCCGGCCCTGGTTCAAGCTATGGTCCAAAGCGAGGAGACATGGGAAGCGGTCACCTCCTTCTGCGAAGCAGTAATGCTAGCAAAGGAGGAAGCCGAACGTGTGAGAGAAAGGGAAACCTCACGCCCCAGCCGCCGCAACAGAAGAAGACGCCCCGGGCGTCGGGAGTAGCAGGGCGATTTTCGACCAAAGTAAGCGCGAGCCTGCGGACGGCGAGCATTGGGTGGCTCGCCGTCTGATCAGAACCAGGCCCGGGTGGACAGCGCGCTGTGTTTCACGCGTGCCTCAAAGAGTTGTCAGCGTAAAAGACGGGGCCCGCTAGGGCCAGTGCCTGCTGGGGCTGCGGACTTCGTTCGAAAGAGGCACTGTACCCTGGAACGCAAAGGGACTGGGAGAAACGCGGATGGGTTTTAGTCAGTAATAGTCTGACACTCCCTTCTGCTTCACCCAAAGCGGGAGGAGTCATTTGATGATTTCCCAAACTCAAAAAAAAAAAAAAGGGCACATTGCTCGCAGAACAGATTGTCGAAAGTCAAACAGTTCTGGAGTGGCGACCGCTTACCAGAAGATGCATTGGAAGGTCTCCCATAAGGTGGACTGATGACCTGGCGAGGGTTGCGAGTAGCCAACAGATGCAAGACGCACAGAACCGGCTGTTGTAGTGACACTTGGGGGAAGCCTATGACCAGCAGTGGACGTCTTTTGGCTGATGTGATGATGGTGATGATGATAATACTCCCGTTTTTATCATCATCTTTTGAATACAATATACCTAGTGTTAAGCCACATTACTGGAATAATTCTTATGAGGAGCTTATGGCTAGATAATAACAGCCGCACGGGTCGATCTTCAAGGTAAAGCATAGCTTGCCAAGGTTAGTCTGTGGATGGATGAGCATCTTACCATACCGAGTTTTCTCTGTGCCTCAGAAAGCACGTTAAGCCGTTGATCCCGGCTGTCATTTGTAGATCTTTGGCAGTCGTTACGTATAGTCAGAAACCAGTAAATCTGACTCCAGGCTTGCCATGAAGTACCGTGTTACCCAGTTAATGGGTTGTGAAGGTCTGGTAGGCAGCCGCTCCTCGTAAAATACTGGTATTCAGCTAAATCTGGCTTGACTGGAAGCCAACCCCAATATAATTGGGAAAAGGCTAGGCAGATGATGAGTGGAATAATTCTTATAAATCTTAGTGAAATCTACTGTCTAAGTTAAAATTATTAACTTAAAAATGTTGAAAGAATCTGTCGACGACGCTTAAGAAATGTTCAGCTATTTCTTATTGAGCTGACAATTTAATTTTTCCATCCAGTCTGTTTATTACTACAATGGGAAATCTGGGCATGACAGTAAAAAAATCAAGTGCTGTATAAAATATTATTGTCTTGGCTATAAATGCCATATTATTTGATGCTTCAGCAGTCTTAATGCCCCAATTCAATGTCTTGAAAATTTAAAAGGTCTCTTTAGAATTTTTTTTTATATTTTTTTTATGTTTGAGCACGTTAAGTTTTGGACAATCCACCAATTTACCAAAACTTAACGCGCTCAAACATAGATGCACGATAGAATTATCGAAAAATTAAAGGGGGCTTCCATGGTTATGGTACGGAACCTTTCGTGTGAGAGTCCGACTAGCACTTGGCCGGTTTTTATTATACCAATGTAGTCAGCCATATTTATAGGTCAAATATTATCGAACGACTGGTTTTTAGCTTCCACATCCAATTAGACCACTGCTTTTAGAGGCCAGTCCATCTTTTCCATCTCAAATCAATTCAACTTAATGACCTAACAAAATCATAAGAACCTTCAACTCCCCTATTTTTAGGGTTCCGTTATTCCGTACCCAAAGGGTAACCAGCGGAACCGTATTACTATGCCTCCGCTGTCCGTCCGTCCGTCCATCCGTCCGTTCGTCTGTCTATCAGCGGGCTGTATCTCAAGATAGGCAAAAAGTTAAAATTTTCACAGAGTGTGTATTTATTTCTATTGTTGTTATTTCAAAAAATAATACAAATTAAATTAAATAAAACACTTAAGGGGGCACCTATACTAGAAACGTGTTTTTTAAGGTATGGAACCCTTCGAACCGACTCACACTTGGCCGGTTTTTTTAATCCTTGGCAAGCTCGAGAAAATGTTATGAAAGTATGGAGAAAAGAGCTAATTTGAAATTTTACGAGGAGAGCGCTCTATTCATACATCACACGATATAATGCTCGTGAGAATTTTAAAGCACTATGTTCTTGACTTGGAATTTAAGCTTTCAGTACTTAAGAACGTCTTAGTTGGGTCTTGAATAATTTATTGTTGTCAGTTTGCGTTAAGTGATTTATTTTTCGGTGTTGAAAAGAAATGGTTGGTTGATTTTTGGCAGATTTTTGGGCGTTTGAGAGACTCATTTAGTTAAAAGATAATGAGATTAACGTTAAAGTACAGTCAAATATAGTATTTAGCTGATCCACCTTTGCATAAATGGTTGAGATTTCTTAGAATACGAATCAATAGATTTTAAAAATAGTTTTATGTTTTATTTACTTTGCTCAAATGGTAAAAATATAAAATATTTATAAAATTCTATCGATTTTTCAAAATATCGGCTATTAATGCAAAGGTGGGTCAGCTAATTGCTATAACTGACTGTACATGTACATGTTTTGGTAAACGTGATCTGAATAGAATACCACAATAATGCTATTTTCATGTTATAGTCTCCATTACAACGGTAATTAACAATAATTACTGTAAGTATCATTGTTATACATACATACATAGTACCCTAACAAAATGAAAGGTAACCCTGAAATAACCTATACTTACTAATATATAAAGCTAAAGAGTTTGTTTGTTTGTTTGTTTGCTTGAACGCGCTAATCTGAGAAAGTACTGGTCCGATTTGAAAAATTCTTTCAGTGTTAGATAGCCCATTTTTCGAGGCAGGCTGTACTGTAAGGGCAAAGGCAGGCTAAGACCAATAGGAGCGGAGCAGATGAAGTTGGGCGGGTCAACTAGTAAAAAATAAAATGAGTACCTACTGTACACACCCGACTAGAAAATGTCATTAAAATGGAAAAAAGCACCTCCACGTATTTACTACTAACGTAGGTGACGTCATAATCCACAGGTGACTCACTGAATAACCACAGGGGGAGCGTCGAGCGATGCATCAACAATCGTTGATTGAAAAATGTTTACGTTCTACGTTGGACGTTAAACATTATTTTCCCTTTTAGTCACCTCATTGGTTCGCTTTATCACAGTTTAACCACCTATATCCAAACCGCATATCTATCTATACTCTATACTTAATATACAAAGCTGAAGAGTTTGTTTGTTTACTTGAACGCGCTAGTCTTAGGAACTTACTGCTTCTAATTGAAAAATTCTTTCAGTGTTGGATAGCCCGTTTTTTGAGGAAGGCTATGCGAAGTATAACATCACGCTGCGACCAATAAGGAATGGCGCATTAATAAAAAACGTGACGCAGACAAAGTTGCGTGGGTCAGTTAGTCTATACTTTATCTATATACTAGTATATAAAGCTGAAGTTTATTTGTTTGCTTGAACACGCTAATCTCAGGAACTACTGATTCGATTTGAAAAAATAGCGCCGTTCGCGGTGCATGCCTCGCAAAGTCTGTATCTATCTTAACCAGCCTATTACCAATATTAACGCGCCACTGCAGCGCTGGTCAAAATGCATAGATGTACAATGTAACTGCCCACGCCGCCGCCGCGCCGCTCCTTGCACCAAATTACTGATTGTATTGAATCGTTAAAACTAATCCATAATGGGCTTAAATTAACAATCGAAGGGCTATTCTGGGTCCAAGCTTCAATGTTGTCATTATACTTGGTAATAATTAAATTAGAATTATTGAATGATCGGCTTGGAACTGTTGGTATTAGCATTAATTATTTAGTACAATCATTACCATATAGTGGGGATTTGGTTACGTCAACCGAACAAATATATTTGAAGTTGTCATAAGTTTATCATTTTCATAACTTTCTTAAAAATTTTCTTAAACATTACATTTGTTTTGAAAGAAAAACCGGCCAACTGCGAGTCTGACTTTCAGACAAAGTGTTCCGTAAATCCGTTCATAAATAGAAAAAGAAAGAAAGAAAAAGCGTTTATTTGCGCCAAGCATGACGCATACCAAAAAAAATAAAATAGAAACAGAGACAGAGCCACAGCGCTGGTTTTCAGCGACAGCCAGCGTTAAGTACACGTTGAAAAATGAAAAAAAAAAACAGAAATTCCCATTCGGGAGCACCCCTAAATTTTTAATTAATTTCATTTATATTATTTTTTGTTAAAGCGGCAATATCCATACATACTCTGTGACAATTTTAACGGTCTACCTATTACGGTTCATGCGATATAGCCCGCTCACAGACAAACGGACAGCGGGGGCAATAAGAGTACCGTTGATTACCCTTCGGGCACGGAAGTCCACAAAAGACTTTCATACAAAGTTCCCCCTCCCCTTCCTCCTCTTTAAGTTGAAATTTCATTCCAATCCGTATCCACTTTTAAGCGCATTTCAGACTACGCTATTATATATAGTATAGGAGGAGTATAGACTTTCGAATAAAAAAAGAATTTTTAAAATCGATCCAGAATTGGCGGAGAAATCAGTGAACATACATAAAAAAAATACATACAACCAAAAATCCCTCCTTTTTAACCAACTTCTTCAAAAAGGAGGAGGTTCTATGTTCGGCTGTGTGTATATATTTTTTTTTTTTATGTATGTTAACCAATTTCTCCGCCAATTCTGGAAAGATTTTAAAACATTTTTTTATTCAAAAGCATAATTATACTTCTGAAGTGGTCCCATTGTCACCAATTTAGAATCTAATGATGGGATCCCAAGAAAATCGAGGGAAACCTTCAAATTTTATATGCATATACACTGTTTTTCATAAACTTTCTAACGCAATTCAGATATTTGTGCCTGGTAATCATCATCTCATGTTGCTGAGCTGATGATGGAAGGTATAAGTCAGGATCTGATGATGGGATCCCATGAAAAATGTTTGTTCAGCGATATTTTCGCCTATTCTTAACCGATTTGGATGATTGTTTTTTTTCTTTGGAAGAGTATTTTCTCGGACTGGTCCCATTTAAATTTGGTGAAGATCTGATGAAGAACTTTGGAGGTAGGCAACGGAGCTCTTCAATAAATGATAGCAAATGGATCGGGTTTTCTGTAATCGCATGTTTGTTGATTGTTTACACGAGTTTATAACATACTCGTAATACCACGCCGGCACGCTGTGCTTGTGGTTTCACTTTCTAGTAGTATCTGCGTACCACTAAAAAGTGAAAATTAAAAAAACTTTTATCAAAAAATGAAACCGACTTCCAAAAACAAAACACTACAAAGTAAAAAATTATTTTGATTTCGGAAGTCGGTGTTCATAAACTAAATAACCAAAAACTATTTTTTACTTTGTAGTATTTTGTTTTTTGAAGAAGTCGGTTAAAATGAGCCTAAAGTCTTAACTGGTCATTTTTAAACCATTATTTAAATTTGAAAAAACCTGTAAGGCTATTAAACGCTGCTTTGGAACTGTGCCCACTACTGTTTAAATTTTTGTGTTTTATAAAAAAAATAATAAACAGCGCGTACCGGAAGACGTAACGTTGGAAGGCATCCCACAAGATGGAACGATGACCTGGTAAAGGTCGCGGGTAGCCGATAGATGTGAGACGCGCAGGACCGGTCGTAGTGGCGACGCTTGGGGGAGGCCTATGTCCAGCAGTGGACGTCTTTCGGCTGAAATGATGATGATGATGAAAAAATTAAACAATACCCCTGGCATAGGCCAAGTGATCGAAATTACGAGAAAAACCTAATCCATTTAAACAACAAAAACCTTGACAGTAAATAATCGCAGAACAACAACTCGAATCCAAAAGCAAGTATCATTTTTCACAGTTTTATCAAAATATTTTTCAAGTCTCTTTGTATAAATGATTTTAAGACTTTCCAAGAAAATTAAGAAAAGGTTTTCTTCAATTTCAAAGAAATTCTAAAAATCTTTAGTTATGTTATAGTTAACGAAGAGGCATTAGGAGTAAAAATTAAAATGGTCTTGAGAATAACGTTTTTAAATTGGTTCGCTTAATTTAGAGGCAAAAAAGGTCAAAAGACGAAACGATGACCTTTCCTTTTGAGGCAGTTAGCATAATTAATTTACCTTTTGCTTAAATAGCTGTGAATATTTAATATTAAATAAATATCTATACTAATATATAAAACTGAAGAGTTTGTTTGTTTACTTGAACGCGCTAATCTCAGGAAATACTGGTTCGATTTGAAAAATTCTTTGAGTGTTAGATAGCCCATTTATCGAGGAAGGCTATAGGCTATATATCATCACGCTAAGGCCAATAGGAGCGGAGCAGTAATGAAAATTGTAACGCAGACGAAGTTGCGCGGGTCAACTAGTATTTAATAAGAGCAATCTAAGATAGCATAGATGAAAGAATTTTATTAACATCGATTTCAAAAATGAATTTCTTACACATATTTTTTGTGTTGTTTTTCGAAGTAATTAAGCTATTTGATTAAGTTATGAATCTTATTATTTTTCCTTTTATCTTCTTAGCGTATAAATAGTGTTTTTAAAGTGAAATTACTTTTCAAGCAGTCTGATGTAGTAGACATCAAATTTTAATCTTTAATTGAACTAAAATAAATACCATTTCGTTTGGCCAGTATCATCAATTAACTTGCTGAATTTTACTTTTTTTTTTTAAACCGAATTTTTTTTTTCAGTCAGTCAGTCAGTCACCAGTAAGGGAAGAGTTTTAAAAATATTGATGATTCTGTTTTGATTGATTGATGATTTTTTATTAATAAAAAAAAAGATATCACACAACTTTAACTTTTTTCTGCCTTTCCCATCACTACGTGGTAAGTCCAAAATTATAGTAACCAACGGGTAACTTCCCACCCTTTCCCTAATGACTCATGGAACATGACCTTACGTAAGGGCACGCACGCAAAGTCACCCTTCTGGATGAAATATCGATGGTGGGCTGTAATTAAATTTAAGTTCGTTAGCATATGTGGGGTTGTGGGTCAAATTCGTACGATAGTGATCAATCTCTAGTAATTATAATAATTTAATAATATCTACCCTCTTCATAATTATGTGTTATTTATTAAATACAATATTGTAAGCTGTTTATTTATACTATTTCATTTCCGTGTATTTACTTCTGTTCTAATGGAAATATGTGAAAATAAAAACTTTCGTATAGTAAATGGTTCTCAGTTTGTCATGGGTTTCAAAGTGATATATTATTACCCCTATCTATATCCAAAAAAAAAAATGCGATTGAAGTGTGCTTCCGTAATATTGTGGTAAATTCCTCATGCTTTTGCATATTGAAAATAGCTATCACGCATATAGAATTTCTTCCAGAGACTCTATGATAGACGCCAGATAAACTTGCAATAAAGTACATTGACCTTTCCTTCATATCCCTTCGTAGATACCCGAATAAATGTATGTGGTTCAACGACCGTTACTGCACATTTATCTGGTGTCTACCATAGTATCATTAATGCCGGTTGTTTTCCAATCACAGCGAACAGAAAGTTACCCATATCATCCAAAATTGAATCCCAACACTATCAACAACTGAAATTTCTTGAAACAAGGAAGCAAGAGTAAACAAACGCTACTTTTTCTTGCATCGCGTAAAGCAAGTATAAAAAATTTAACAAGACGACTACAGTACATCGCGTAAACTTCGGAAAGTTTCGCGTGACAAACAAAACGAAACAAGTTCTCGTCGAGAGTGTGGTCCATGTTATGAGAGACAAGTGATACCCAAAAAACAGGTCAAGTGCGAGTCGGACTTCCACCCTAAGGGTTTCACACCATAAACCGAAAAAAAAAACCTTTTAGAATAGAATAGAATAGAAAAACATTTATTCAGCACAGACACAAACGCACAGCGACAAAGAAAAACAAAAGTAATAGTTAGCAGGTACACAAATTGAGCTGAGCGTGCCCATGCCGAAAGGGTAACCATCTCAGCATTTGCTGGGCGTCAGACACCCAGCGCTGGTTTTCAGTTGGCACCCCGCAGTGACACACGGACGAAGGTAAATACAATAAACAAAATACTTAAATTATCTAAAATAAAAATAAATAGCAATTAAATACAGTAATAAGTATAAAAACTAATACAGTTTGAGTTGTTTGAGTGGTATAAACTAAGCGCGAGAGACAAACAGGTCCCACGTACGCAACCAACGCATTATGATATCTGGACCAGTGATTTTATATGGAAAACTATGCAATAGAAATACACTTATATTTAAACCAGTGTGTTTCTCGATTTGTTCATTCTTTCATCGTCTCGCTGACTCTCACACTTTACACCATACAATCTTCAAGAAGGTAAATAAAATTACCTACAGACTGTACCGCCTGAAAGAGTCACGTTCTTCCATGGTAATGGATTACGTGACCCCGTCTCATAGCACAGGAGTTCTATAGAGTCGAATAAACGGGGATTATAGAGCATGTCCCACTTTTAAAGTACGTATTGTTCGGAGGGATTAATAAAGCGTCTAATGAAAGCGGATGGATTTCTTTGTTCTTGTTTTTGGAGTATCTCGTTTTGAGAGTATCTGATTACGCGTACGTGTGTAAAGTTAATTATTTTGCAGGATATATTTTGTAGGAATATTTTTGAGGAGATGAGTAATGAAGGAAAATTTTTGCTTAAAATATTTGGTGTTTTAATGTATAATAATTTATTTCTTTAGTATCAAAGCCTTAGAACAGTAACAGTTTGCATCGATGCGGATAGCAAGCCAACATTATAGAATTAAAATTCTTACAAACTATAAAAAAATCAAAGCAATTTTTGATCATCGACCTAAAAATGTATATCGATTTCAGATTTCTAAACAATCAAGGCGTTCAGCAAACTGAACTGTTTAATTAGGAATGTGTAGCTTCAATTTTTTTCTGAGGGTAAAAATATGAGGATTTCGCATAATACTAGTTTATGCTGTGACTGAAACAAAAAAAAAATGTGACGAAGTTGTTTCAACTGTGATTGGTACTATACACTTTTAAGTGCAATAGCATTTATGATCATATAATTGATAATACGTCGATAATTTCTTTGCAGAAACCGCGTGTTAATTTGTCTTCTAACCAATACGACTTGATTTTATTTTCAACAACTGTCTCCACAGAAATCTTATTTCAAAACCCAAAAGACTGTATAGAACGTCTATTTTACGGACGGGAACAAACGGGTACATTGATTTTACCCAAAACTGGGGAAAGTTTAAAGTACAAATGAGTGCAACCCCCAACTCGTTATCAAAAGTTATGAGCACGAATTTATGCAGACAACTCGTTTGTAAATTGTGGCAAAAGTTTTGTTTTAGATTGTATTTGAAATGCCAATTAGGCAGGGAAATTAGAAATTAACGAAGAAAATTACAGGATTATACCCAGTTCTGGCGAAATAAATTATTTTAAGATTTTCAGGATTGAACAATATTGAATGAATTGTTGTTGATTTTGAATTCTTGAATTTCTTGCTGATTTTGGTACACAGGATGTTTTTTTTAAATTCAAAAAAGTTTAAGCTGAAGGATGCGACGTTAGGTGAGGTGAAAAATCGATTTTCAAAAGGTCAAAATTATACACAGGATTTGTAAACGCTAGCGATCCACGTGAATATCCCTAATCCTAACAAGTGTGTAGTATGTTTATTACACAAAACTGCGACTGTTCACATGACCAAAGGGCTGGACTTTTTTTCGACCAAAGAATCAGCATTGCCATTCAACGTGGCAATGCTGCCAGTGTTCTGGGCACTTTTGCCATTGACAGCGATGTGGATTCTTTTTTATAGCCAATAATTAATTTTGTTTTAATTACGCGTTTGCAAAAAACAGATTTTGATGAATTTTGGCCCAAGGTCCAATCTATCTATTGCATTTTCGGAACGGTTATACGCATTTTGTAAAAAAAAGTAACTATTCCAAATGTGGAAAAGCTTTTTAGCCACATGTTTTGAATTTTTGACCCCTTTGCATAGAAATCAAAATAATTGTCCAAAATAACTGCATCAAAATTATGCTTAGCTATTATATCTCATAAATTGTGAAGATATTTCCATAGCTTTAATTTATGTAGCGTTACAGTTGATGGTCAAAAATGAATCCTGGCCAAAATCAAGGGAATTATACTAGGTACTAAGTATAGGACTAGTAAGCTGTTGATTTTTTATACACTTTATTCTGTTTCAAAATTAATAGTCTTAGTTGACCTCATTAAAATCAAAAATAAATATGAATTTGTCACGGTAATGCTTGTTTATTTTATTTATTTACCGATATCTCATTGCAAAGATATTCCAAAGCGTTAATTAGCGTAACAGTCACTCGCCAAAAATAAATCAAGGGTATTCGCACTTCGCAGTGTCAGTTGAATTCCTTGTTGCTGCATTGTGTTATGCGCAGAGTACGGAATCACTGTGACGGCAACGACTAAAGAAGCAAATTCTATATGTGCGCACGGGCAATAGTACTAAGCACAAGTTCTAGCTATGAATCTTGTTAGTCCATTAGTTATATTAACAAAGAAGCAATTGAACACGTATTTTTTGCTTTATCAAGTCAATAATAATTAAAAAAATAAAACGCGAATCGGTAAACGTAACGTTGTTTTTGCAGGTTGACTGGTAGCAGCTGGATGAGAGTTGCCGGAGATCTTTTTTTTTAGTATTGATAGGCACGCGTTTGACCATTATCTTACCTGATGGTAAGTGATGATGTGGTCGAAGATGGAGCACGCTTGCCTGAATAGGTTATTTCTAGGCAAGCGTGACTCTTGACTTAAAGACTCCCAGGTTGTAGCCATCAGGAAACACAGACTCCGGCAGGGAGTTCCACTCCTTGGCTGTACGCACTATGAATGTGTTCCCAAAACGTTTAGAGCGTGAGAATGAGATGTTAATGTAACCGAAGAAGAAGCTCAAGAAGCTAAAGTTGGTCGGTTATCGGCACGCTTGTACCTTGGAAAGATGGAGCTGGGTGGAATTGGCTCCTTTTGGCGGAAAATAAACACGCTTTGGTCTTAGTAGCATTGAACTTGACCAGATTGGCATCGCCCCATTCAGAGACAGCCTGTAAGAACACGTTCAGGCGCTCAACCATAACCTCCCGGAGAGACCGTATCTGTGACCCACCAGCTCGTGCGTTGGACACGTATCTCACAGCAACAGTGCTGTCGTCTGCATACCCAAAGGTACCGGGTTTAAGCAGATCATTAATATGCAGCAAAAACGACCCCTGCAGACCAGACGAGCAGCCCTCTATGACCACTCGAATAGATCGATCCCTCAGGAAATCTACGATCCAATCACACAAACCGGCGGGCAGACCGAAGGAAGGAAGCTTACTAATAAGGTTATTGTGCCAGACTTTCGAGATGTGAAGGGAGATCGCCAGTGCCTCCCCGTGCTTCTCTATGGCTTCACTCCAGATGTGAATGGCATGCACTAGAAGATCGCCAGTTGACCGATTTCGGCGGAACCCGTATTGTCGGTCACGATCATTCGTTTCTAGGTATGCCAGGAGCTTATGGTTCAGCACGCGTTCCATGGTCTTACAGAGTATGGACTTTACTGAGATGGGTCTATAATTCGACGGGTCAGCTTGACTACTCTTCTTGGGCATAGGCTGCACGTTAGGTTGCTTCCAAGCCTTCGGCACTTTTCCAGTGTCAAACGAAAGGCAAAATAGGCGTGTCAAGATCGGAGACAACTCAAGCGCACAAGTCTTCAGAATAATTGCAGATCGAGCCAAATGACGCGCACTTGGAGAGGCCTATGTCCAGCAGTGGACTGTTATAGGCTAATGTTGATAAAACGCGTCAACGTTCAGGAGTGTGGGCTTGTAACGTTACTTTTAGGAGAGGGCTAGACGAGAGCTCCTCATTTTTAAAGTGTGAAAAAATTAAAAAATCGTGCCCAATTTTTTTTGCAATTTAACCAATGGACTAAATATTTTTTTTCTAGAAATCTACCCTCTTGTTGGGGCACAAATGTCTGTTGTCTTAGTCATAGTCAGAATTGTCGCTGAATGACAATTTCATTGAGTAAACACTTACTGACCCTCTTGGTTTCTTTCTCTACAACTTTCTTTCTGAAAGTCATACAAAGAGGTCGTATGTTGTTTTGACATCTAGATAGCTTCCTGGTCATTTTCCATCCAGGAAATTTGAATGCCTAATGAGAAAAGCCGATTCCCCAAATTGCTAACTGCGTAACAAAGTCGAAGATGTCCAACATTTGCTGGTGGAATGTGAAAAGAACAAGAGAGAGAGGGAGATAGTGATGCGGGAGTTAAAAGTTGGAGCTTTCATTAGAATATTAGCTACACCTGATTCGGGAGAAGCAAAACTGATGTTTGAAATGGTTGCTGCATCACTATCTCCCTTGCTTACGTAATAATATTATTTATTTTAATAAAATTATAGGTACCTGAAGTAATTAGTTGGATTAGGATATGATGAGGCTGACGTACCTTTGTACGGTAAAAGCCTGTAAATAGACAAATATTAAAAAAAAACGTTATAGAGCCAGTTTTGACAATGCCCTCTCTATCAGTCACTGCTGAGAAGTTTCCGTGCTCTGTGGTCATAATCCTTCTTTAGCGTTTGTTTTGCATGGATACGGTCGATGCGGCGATGTATCAAAAGGGCCATTTAGTTCGCAGACTGTTCAGTGTACATGTGTTCATCTCTTCCCTGAAGGTAATCAAAGTGTCACTTCATTAATAATAAGGTAGCAATTAGAATAATAATGTACGTAAGGAGGTTTACAAGCAGTCTGATTGTGCTGTACCTTATCAAATAAGTAATAAGTATGCATTCATAACTGTTTTATCTGTATACTAGTGGACCCGCGCAACATCTCTGCGTCACAATTTTCTTTACTGCTCCGCTCCTATTGGTCTTAGCGTGAGGATATATAGCCTTCCTCGATAAATGGGCTATCTAACACTGAAAGAATTTTTAAAATCGGACCAGCAGTTCCTGAGATTAGCGCGTTCAAGTAAACAAACAAACTCTTCAGCTTTATATACTATTAGTATAGATTAGCTTTTGCTCGCGACTTCACAAGCGCATATCTCGTTTTTTTCCCGTTCTCGTAGGAATTTCGGGAAATTCTCTTTTAGTGAACCCTTACGAAGTGTAAGGAAGCTACATGCCAAGTTCTCTTAGCTTCCTGCCACCAGTGGCTTCGGCTGTGCGTTTTCTGTCAGCCACTCAATCAGTCAGTCAGTAACGTTAGAGTTTTAAATAAGGGATATAAAAACAGAAATTGACTAACTGATCGATCGACGCACAGCTGAAACCACTGGTCGTAGAAAGCTGAAATTTGGCATGTAACTCCGTACCGACACTTCGATCTTTTAATGCACCCTATTAAAAGATCGAAGTGTCGGTCGAAAAGTTACCGGAACGTTGCGGTCACTGTATTGACTGAAAAATCTTCTCCCAGCTCACATAAAGGCAATGCTTGTACAGTCCCTAATTTTCCCAATAATTGACTATGGTGATGTGTGCTACTACGACCTGAATGCAGATCTCCTCAATAAACTTGACCGTCTTCTAAATAACTGCATTCGATTCGTCTTCAATCTTCGTAAGTATGATCACATATCCGCGCATCGATCACTATTAAAATGGTTACCCATTCGCCAGCGCAGAGCGCTGAGGGCCTTGACTAGTCTGTTTTTTTTTTCTTAACAATCCTTCTTTTCCCTCTTATCTAACTTCTCAAATTCAATTCCTTTGCGCCGCCCACACTAAAAATCTTCGTTCTACCAATAATCTCCTTCTACGATGCCCTTCACACCGCTCTGGGTTTATCCACTCCTCTTTCTTTGTCCAGGCGATCTTCCTTTGGAATGCGCTCCCTCTGAACATCAGGACGGCAAAAAGTCGGTTGTCGTTTAAGGTGAAGGCTCGTGAGCATATTCACAAGATGTTGGAAGAATCACTACATCGCTAATTCGTTGGTTTCATGTTTTCTTAATAACGTTGTTAGTTTTGTTTATTAGTATGTATGTATCTATGTATTTATTATAGATTGTATTTATTTTTCTTCTCTCTATTTGTCTTTTCTTTATGTTGCACCTGCCATGCTGTCTCTGCACCACCCTAAGGTCGACTGGTAGAAAATGCCTACGGCATTAAGTCCGCCTTTGTACAGTGTTTCACTTGTGCATAAAGTTTTAATAAATAAAAATAAATAAAAGAGGATTTTCTGAAATTCTTACGGGAACGGGAAAGGCTAGTTTTCCATAAATTTTCAACTGGCACGTCCTATCTCTGCACAAACAGGTAGAAACCGCCCATAGTGAATTAAACCCATCTCAAATTTTTAACACAGTGTTCTTAGACAAGACGATAATGTTTTAATGAATAAATAAATATTTTAATCTTTAGTTTTACTCATTTACATAGACCTAATATTTAATTATTTCTTCATATTAAAATTATACAGCTGAATATTTTTAACGAGACTATAAGTGCTTTTAGAAACTAGACTGCTTTTCATAATGATAACTGATTTGAGGCCGAACTGGAAAATACCTGTTTACCCTCTCCCAAAAACCTTTACAATTTTTTAAATAAAGATCCCTATCCGACGAAAACTCCGCATCACTCGACATCTAAAGAACTTAACATCCTATTTATAAACCACATTTTACATAGAAATGTTTTCAATGAAAAATCGTAAATTACCGCAACGGACTTTATCTGGTCCATGAATCATGAAAACTGTTTCGTCAAATGAATAATGTTAGTGAATTGCGGGAGCGGATTTAGTTGATCCGGTCCATGGCCCAATTAATTTCAGTAAAATACTGAAGTATTTTAATTAAGTTCAAAGCTGACCAGAAATAAAGGTTTAGTAATCTGTCTTGTCTTTCAGTCTAACCGAAATCTGCTAATTTTTATAAATTCGTCAT
The DNA here is from genome assembly GCA_950371165.1 of Lacanobia oleracea. NCBI lineage: Eukaryota > Metazoa > Arthropoda > Insecta > Lepidoptera > Noctuidae > Lacanobia > Lacanobia oleracea. Next base: position 2,926,810 of record OX493390.1, on the reverse strand, counting down.
TCCAACACAATCCCATTGTCATTTTGCTAAAAGTTCGTAATCTGCTTATTCATAATGGTCCATTATTAGTCGGTCATTAGTCTCGTAATAGAATCGTGGTAGAAAGACATTTTCGTATTGCCATTACTATAAAACCCGTTAGTAGAAATGATTTTCGAAAAACTACTACTTTTGAACATTACATTTAGTCAAAAAAGTATCGGGAATGGATGATTTGTTTGGGTCTACCTTTTATAGCAGAACTTTTTACGTCATAATATTGTTTTGCATAACAACGGATAGCATAAACTTCATTTCACAGAAAATCATTTCGCATACACTCAGTTGTCATACATTCAAAACTCATAATTTTGTTAGTCAGAATCATCTTTAGGCATAATGTTTATATCTATAATAATTAAAAAGCAGAACCATTATATCGCAGAAAATTCACAGTCAGAATCGTCTTTTGGCATACATTTTATATCGATAGTCATTAAAAGGCAGAACTGTTTTTTTTCGCCACACACATAACCACCACCTAACCTAAATGCTAATTACAAAAATATTGTCGGCTTGGATGCATGTAGCATGCAAACAGGCATACAACATGCAAGCAGGCATGCAACATGCAGCATGCATGCAGCATGCATGTAGCATGCAAGCAGGCATGCAACATGCAGCATGCATGCAGCATGCAAGCAGGCATGCAACATGCAGCAAGCATGGTTTCTGTCACGGCTCCGGCGCTGCGGGGTTTGGGCGGCGCCACGCGAGCTTATCGTCACAGATGGTTTTAACGCTCACCACCGCAGCTTCGGCCTCAGCCGCGGTGGCGGGCCTTCAAACCACCTGCTCCTCAGCTCGCGGGCCGCCCTACCCCTCCGCGCCTACGCGGGTTTAAATTACACTCTAGGGGTAGGGCAGACAAGACTGCGTAAAGTCGGTTTCGCAGCGATTCGTTTCTGTCACAAAATTTTGCAGCACAACGTATTGACTTTTTATGACACAAATTTAATTTAATATTGAAAATGCTACCAATACATGCTATATTTAGAACATTCTATGTCACTTTTGCAGACCATTCGATTTTAAATACATTGCACGTAGGTTATCTAACCATTCGACAGCATAAATTTGCTTTATTTAAATTATCAGTTTTATTCCATATATTATAAGTTTTTGATGTTTTGAACACTAATTTTTACAAGAAGATACATCTATTTTAATTTTTGATGTTCAAATATGCACCCATACCAAATAATCGTATCTCTAAATAAATGTTATGCTAAACAAAATTATGCATAATATTAATTATGGCAAAGGTAATTATGCGAAACAAAATTCTGCCAAGATAAAAGTATGCCATTGTAAATTCGGACACGTAAATATTCTGCCAAACAAAAGTTATGCTAAATAATTTTTATGCCTTAAAAATATTCGATTAAATAAGATTATGCCATGTGAGTTATGCCAAATAAAAATCGGAGTATCAAGATTCTGCCAAATAGAAGGAACCCGATTTGTTTATAGTTCTAAATTCAAATTTTTGTTTTTTTTGTAGTTGTTAGATTGGCACAACTGTTTTCCATTTTGGCGCGGAGTTTGAGTTGCATCTGTTATTTATATTAAATACAGTGCTGGTTTTAGTAATATCATATATAGTGTGTATTGCGAATTTCATAATGGACAAAAATATCGAACAAAGAGTTTGTCTTAAATTTTGCATCGCCAATGGAATTTCGTGTTCGGAGTCACTGAAAATGTTACAGAAGGTTTACGGTGAATCGACTTTATCAAAAACTCGTGCTTATGAGTGGTTCAAAGCGTTCAAAAGCGGTCGAGATGTGATGGAAGATTTGCCTCGCTCTGGTTGGCCGTCAACGTTTGCAACTGAAGTTAACGACGCATATCTTCCCAATTTTTTTTATAATTAAGTATTAGTTAATTTCTATCTTATTTTTTGGTATGCGTCATGCTTGGCGCAAATAAACGCTTTTTCTTTCTTTCTTTCTTCTTTCTTAACATCGCAAAAGTGAAGGAAATAGTGACTGAAAATCCCCATTCAACTCTGAGAGAGATAGCCGCCGAACTTTCTGTATCTCACGAGTCGATCCGTACCATTTTAACTAATCATTTGGGTATGAGACATGTTGCTGCTCGGCTAGTCCCAAAAGATCTGAATTTTCTCCAAAAACTCAATCGCATGAAAGTCGCTGAGGACATGCTAGAACGAGTCAGTTCGGACCCAACATTCATGAAACGCATTGTTACTGGTGACGAGACGTGGGTTTACGAGTTTGACATGCAAACTAGTCAACAAGCTTCGGAGTGGCGCCTTCCAACTGAACCGTTTTCAATCGATAGAAGACACAAAGGAGAATTCGCGGCGAGAACTCAACTCAATTCCGGAAGCAGCGTTTAAAAAATGTTTTGATGAATGGATTATTTGTTGGCGCAAGTGTATCGTTTCTAAAGGAGCATACTTTGAAGGTGATAAAATAAATTTGGATGAATCAATCAAAAAAATCAAAATCAAAATCTTTATTGCAATAACAGACATTTTGTGTATTGTTGATCTTTTCCGGGTACTTTCTTGACAGAGAAGTATGTATGTTATGCCAGATTTCTTTTATATATTTTTTTACATATTTCATTATGTTCGAGATTACCATTCTATGCCATTTCTATCAATGGAGTGTCAGTGGTTGACCATTGGAAAGTCTAAATAGCGGTTTTAAATTAGTAGATTAACAAACTTGACAAAATCAATAATTACGAAATCAATGATAGACCATTCTGACACTATTTTAATAGCAGACTTGAAGCCCAGGAACGTTAGGATTGTACGTGAGTGACTGAGCCACTCCGGTCGTGACGTGACTGACGTGTGGAGCCAATGTCATACAATTCCTACTATACATTTTTTTTTGACGTAACTGTTCGGCAACTTGACGTGACGTGACTGATTTGTGTGTGAACTTTAAATGGTATTTGCGGTGTCACTGTCACTTGCATGCCGCAACGGCATATTTGGGATGGTTCGTGTCAAGGCCAACGGTTTTTTTTTTTGTAAAACGAGCTCACTCCGCCTGTGGGCATAGTAAACGCTGCACGTTTGGCTTTCGATTTTGATGAAGTAACCGAATTGAATCGGGTTGATACATAAGAATTATGAACATAAAAACAAAGGAAAGGGAGGAGAATCGTAAGGCATTAAGCCAGTTTTTGTCATTTGCTCTATGTCCATAAATATTTAATAATCTATATCTATACTAATATATATAAAGCTAGAAAGTTTGTTTGTTTAGTTGAACGCACTAATCTCAGGAACTACTGGTCTTATTAAAAAAAATCTTTCAATTTTAGATAGCCCATTTATCGAGGAAAGCTATAGGCTATATAACATGCTAAGATCAATAGGAGCAGAGTAGACGAAGTTAATAATTTTTGTCATTTTAATTCTTTCGGCATTCAGCACAAGAGAAACATTTTTTTTACTATTGATAGGCACATGTGTGACCACTATCTCACCTAAAGGTAAGCGATGATGCGGTCGAAGATGGAGCACGCTTGCCTAGAAGTAAACTATTCCCTAATTTGGTTTTACTCTTTAATCTTAACTAAAACTAAGAAACTATAGTAGTGATTTTACTACAAACGGTGCGATGTTTCAAGATATCTAATTAATTCTGAGAAAATTAATTCCATGGAATATTGAATCAAGTTTTATTTTGAAGGATACTGAAATCTACTGTCAGAATGAGGCTTACTACTTTAAACTCACTGTTTAGGGCAAAGACCTTTTGCCATCTTATTGTCTAAGGCTTAGAGTTGATTTTTAATAGTCAAATTATATACTTTAATTTGAGGAATAACTAGCTATTTGACATATTTTCTATACAAAAGCTGTCAGTTCGCTATTTTTATTCTTACGCATAAAGACACTTTATTTTTAGCAAACCATTTTTTTAAATTCCTGTAACGTTTGTGTTTCATATAATAATTAATTGAAGAAATTTTATTATTTATATTTTTCACCTAATAGTAAGCGATGATGTCATTGATGAAGGAGTATAATTGCCTAAAAGTAACCCATTCACTATTGACTTGTTGTCTGGCAGGTTATTACTGCCAGGTTTGGCAAAAGTAATAATAAATTGTTGAATGCATTTTTCATGAATAAACACTTTTTTTTTATCAGGAATCACAGACTCTTATTTAGAATTCATCTGTGTTCACCCCCTCTCAGGTATCTTTCTCTTTCATTCATAACATTACATTTATCGCTAACGCTTGTTCTTATGGCTCCTCCCTGTATGCTTGCAATTTACTCATGTTTGTACTTCTTATTTCGACCTCCTGATAAATGATACGTCGTGGGATGTCGGCTAATTCCCCAGTTCGGGTTGGCCTTTCCTTTACACAATTGTTTTATCCGTTTTAACGAAACAAAACGTTTGTACTGTTGTCTGTAAAGTCATTGTTCTTACGTGCTTTAAAGAAATTGGGGCCATTATAGTAATGGAGGTCTTTAGTGTCTATAATTGTATGACTGTGGTACTTATTACGTTTCTAATTTATGATTTGTTCATCTTCTTAGTCGTGTGGATGGTTCACATAGATTTAGATGGGTCAATACTTAGCGGCTTTCATGGTTTCGTTTTCGGGGTGAAGAGAGCAGGAAAATATGTAATACATAGTTTGCGATGCAGTTTCACATCAGCTCGCTTCAGTCGATTTGTCGAAATATCCACTGTATCAATCTCGCTATACTTTAGCCAACTCAATAACTCGTTCAGATTCTGTTAACGTGGCTAGGTTTAGTCGTGTAATAGTTTACATAAAGACGACTATATTAATTAGTAGTTAAGGTAAATTTTGAATTGACGACATGGTTGGCGCAGTCGTTGAGCGATTGCTGTTGCACTGCGTTCGATTTCCGCAAGGAACAAATATATTTTGTTTGGCCTACAGATAGTTGTTCCGTGTTTCGTTGTTGTATATGTGAGTTTATATGTTTGTGTACGTACCTACGATACAAAAGAAATTACTAGTGTGGGGCGACGTTTAAAAAAAACTAAAAAGTTGTTTACATAAAATACGACTATAATAATTAATTGTGGTTTAGGTACATTTTACCACAATTTTCTTCAAAATAAACATCTACAAGCAGATTAACATTATAAAATCGTTCTTAGTAATTACTTCCATGAATAAATTTAATTAATTGAAGGTTCTTTGTTTCAAGGCACTCGTTAAAATTTCTATCAACAATTTCGTACCTAGATTATTTTGTCTGAAACAATGTAACACAATTCAAAAGGGATGTATTAACAAGAACAATTAGAAATTATTTCGTAACCAAGTTAATTGACCATTGTTTTAAAACAGCAATTAACATACCAAAAAGTTCATCTCAATTAAGGTATTATTTGTATTCCTGAATTGTTGATAAAAGTGTTTGACACACGTTTTTTGAATTTTGTAACAAAGTTTGTTTCAGGAGTTTTGATACGTCAAAACTGCAATTTTGGGTCAGAATTGGTAAAATATATTAAGAGCTCTATTTCGCAGATACCATGGCAGCGTAACTTGTCACGCTACCGTGGTGTCTTGAGCGAGAAACACAAGAACAAACAGCGGGTGATTTGGTTGCCAGAAACAAATTTGTTGCGCAACCAGGTAAGGTTATTTTTGACGTATAGTAGTATTGTGGTACGGTTAGGGCGTAGCGGTAGCTAGTTTTACAATCAAAAACTGATGGAACTTTTAGATTATTATATTCTGCGTTCGCCCGCAAGGGAATCTCTTACAGAATCTTCGTTGAAAAAGAGAACACATTCTTATGTCGTTATTTGAATTCAAACCTAATTGTTCGCGACGGTGCATTTTGCATTGTATAACTCGCATAGACAGCCGTATGTACCTATAGTCGTAAGCTTATATACTTGAAAGTTAGGAGCTTATATACTCACATAGTCATAGAAATATTCGCGGAGAAGCATTTAGCATTGTGTAACTCGCATAGATAGCGCCCGTGTACCTATAGTCGTAAGCCTATGTACTAAAACTTAGGAGCTTATGTACTCGCATAGTGATAGTTTATAAGCTATGTAATCGATTTAAACCGTATATTTGTCGTGTTTCCCCAAACACGTAAAAGATGTTCTGGGGAAAACTTATTTTCATAGAAAATTAAACAGATAGGTAGGGCTACACATTTCCCCTACACATTCTCGATAGCACCCAAAAGGCGTGTTCTGATTGGTTGATGGAAATCAACCATAACGAAGGTACACGAATAATAGACATTTCACACTCAAAGGTAGTAGGGTGGATGGAGAAAACCACCATGTACAGACACCTTCAGTACTAAGCCTTTAAAGAATCTGGGAATATAGGTCTTAAACCATAGGCACTGGAAACCTGGCACTCAGCCCTATCCAGATATGTACACATCTTTATGGTCAGGCAAGGCTTAAAACCGCAAACTAGGAAAAAGGAAAAACACAGATTTTTGTCCCCTTCCGGGTTCCTGACCCACAGTACCTCCACCCTTAGAGGGGTGGCTTCATAAGTTGTGTATCTGGATAGAGGGATGATGCACCTACCCGAATACAGATAGTTTCATAGCCCATGGAGCACAGTTTTCCGGGAAATCAACCCTTAAATAGTAAACAAGTTCAAACTTGTAAACAGTTTCGACAGTTAAATGCAACAAGCCCACTAGTGGGCAGGGTTGAAGGGTTGGTTTCCACCCCGTTCGACGGGGAATTTTGGGGGATTTGCATAGAGGTGCATGAACCCCTATCCAGACCTAGAATAGACCTAGATATAGCCAGAAATATGGATGAACTATAGTTAAATTGTACAGCTAAAATAAACCGGAACAGTTAGTGGTTTTTGGGCCTCGTTACGGTAAGGTAACCTCGTACCTTAGTAAATTGTTCAAAAATAGAAACTCGTAGTCACCGGCAAAAGAAATATAGAATCTATAAATAGAATCACAGTACTCGCGAATTTGCCCTTAAACCATTAGCTGCAGTGTTGTCAAATTCCTGCCTATTATTTAACCCTGGTGAGCATTCATCCTGCACCCCAATCTACCCCGAAGACAGCAAGTAATTGGCAAAATAGAAGAACGTTGTACGTGTGGTGCGGAGAACCTCAGATCCCCGTACAGGACGTCAGCGCGGCTGGACGCAGTTGGTCGGTCACAGTTCACATCGGAGGAGTAGAAGAAGGATAGACCTACCCCATCACAACCCCCGTTCCAGTCGATCACGCCCGTCCGGTACACTAATCTAAATCTTCTTAAACCTTCTAAGGCTTACCTATATCATTGATGAGGTTGCACATTCTAAGGAGGATGTTCTACAGTATATAGTGTATACAACGTAATAGTCTACCTTAACTACAAAACTCGTTTCGCACATAATATTTATTTGGATTAAATGCTACGAGTACATTCACACTTTTTAATGACATCAATAATAATTGTGTATGTCCCATGGGTTGAAGTTTTTCACATTCGAAATTCACTTGCGTTAGCGTTACTCATCATCATCATCTGCCTAGCCTTTTCCCAACTATATTGCGGTCGGCTTCCAGTCAAACCGGATTCAGCTGAATACCAGTGTTTTACGTGGAGTGGCTGCCTACCAGACCTCCCCAACCCATTCACTAGATAACACGGCATTTCTTGGCAAGACTGGAGTCAGATTTACTGGATTCTGACAATCCGTAACGACTATCAAAGATCTACAAATGACAGTTGGAACCAACGGCTTAACGTGCTTTCAAAGCACGGAGGAAACTCGGTATGTTAAGATGGTCATGCACTCATCCACAGACCAACCTTGGCAAGCGTTGCTTAACCTTTAAGGTCGACCCGTGTGGCTGTTATTATTTAACCACGAGCTCCTCCTGCGTGAGCGTTACTATACGTGCTAGGCCCACTGCGCATTTTGTTGGTGGTGCGCGACCAGTGTCCTTGTAAGATAGGGCCCTAACAGATATATTTTATTTAGAAGCTGTTACTGCTAGGGGTTTATTTAGAACGTGTAAATTGAAAATAAGATTAAATAAATGAATATAGTTTTAATCAAATCGGAAAACGAAGAACAAAAACGTATCAGCGGCTTATAAATGATAGTTCTTGACAGCCTGATGTCCAAGTTTGCTTAGTGTAGGTAGACTTCCTTATAATATTGGAATGTAACATTCATGTAATATGCAAGAGATTGGACTGATCCAATATCGGCTATCCTGTAATCTCCCTTGGGGAGTTTAACTTTTTTCTTAGCTTAGCTATAGTTCTTGTTTTAAGAAATCACTTTGGTTTTAGTCCAATAACTAAGAATCTTTAAGTTTATTTTTCTACCTTGAAATCTTTAGAAGGTGATCTGAGAACTTTCAAGCAAAAGAAAGACTTGCTTCAATTTGCTCCATCGTAGAATTTGTCTCTGTCATCTCTGACAGAGACTAGAGTCAAGAGCAAACCCATTACAATTAAAAAAAAGAAATATCTTCGAAACACAAATCCACAAATAATGAGATATCAACAACGAACTTCCTCAAACAACTATTCCCTATAAACGCCTGAATAATACAAAAAAAATGAAACGTAAATCCAATCCATTTTATCATTTAAGACATCAAAAAAGCCTTTTACTTTTAGAATATTAATGACATTCGTTAAAAGAATAATTTCGTAAAGGGTGGACAAGCCCTGAAAATTGTGAAAACGACACAATGAAACCGACTAAGTGCCAGTCAGACTCACACACGAAAGGTTCCGTACAATAAACTGGAAAAAATAACACGTTTCTTGTATGCTCCCTTAAATATTAAATTTTCATTATTTTTTGTTATAGCGGCAATAGAAATGCACACTTTGTGAAAATTTCAACTGTCTATCTATTACGGTTCTTGAGATACAGCCCGCTATTAAACAGACGGACGGACAAACGGACAGCGGAGGCTTAGTAATAGGGTTCCGTTGGTTACCCTTCGGGTACGGAACCCTAAAAAGTTATAGAAGCGAGCCTGTTCCGTAGAAAATTAGAGATGGATAAAAAGCAATCCTTCTTTTTCAAAATGAAACGTCAAGTTTTGCTAACGACCCGCGAAGCCGCTGAAATTTGCAAACAACAATCCAAAACGTAATTGCTTGAGTTATAAGCGTTAGCGGGCACAAAGTTCTTGTTCTGTATTTGTTTGGTTTAAATTTTTAGGACCTTTTTTTCGAGATTTTCTTACTGATAATACTGGTATTCAGCTAAATCCGGCTTGACTGGAAGCCGACCCCAATATAGTTGGGAAAAGGCTAGGCAAATGATGTTTACGTTTGTATCCTATTGAGATATTTTTTCTAGATTATTTTGTCCTACATCTAAGACTTTCGCCAGTCCGTTTTTACTTTTTGAAAACCCGCACTTCCTCCTTCAATTTTGACTTTATCTATCTAATTCTTTCGGATATTATTTGTGATTTGCCGCGACCCCATTTGACCGTCTCACGCTATCATCTTTATACTAGTTGATAGGCCCTCCTATATAAATTTACAGAAGAAAAACTTTGACACACGAACCTTGGTTCGTTTTATATATTTTTTTTTCAGTACAAGTGACCCTCAATTTCAAATAAAATATGTTTTTTTTTTTTTTTTGTCGATGGCCACTCTCAGTTTCCACCCAAATAAAATATGAATAACTCGGTTATTTTTATAGTACATAATAAACTGCTGGCCGTTGTTTTATATTCTCATATTATTAGAGATACAAAAAATACTCGCTATAATATTATCATTTCGAGACCGAAACTTATCCACTTACATTTTATGACTTGCACAGAAGTTAAGTCGCAAACTAAAATATTTTGTTTCCTTTACGAAAAAATATTTGCCCCGATCTTGTTTTGCGTGATTAATGATTTAACAAATTGGAAGTGTCACAAAGATTTTAAGAAATGGAAACCGTAGAGGATTCTGTTTTTATTTTTTTGTAAAACTTGTCATGGCGACAAAAGTTTCACAATATGACAGCTCGTAATTCTATTCGAGGTAAATAATAAGTTAGTCAGCAGATTGGAGTAACGCTGAAAGCGCTATGTTCTAGATTGTAGAATAACTAGCTTTTGAACCTGACTTTGTTCGCGCACATCCCGTTTTATCCCGTTTTCGTAGGAATTCAGGGAAAACCTCTATTAATGCTCCTCAACACTCCCCAAGGAACCAACATGGCTTATTTCAGTTTTTTTAAACTGAAATTTGGCGAAACGAACAGAACAGAGAGGCCATACGAATGTCAGCGACTGAGCAGTATCCAAGAACGGCAGACGATGTTGTTGCCATGGTGGGCAGAATCTGAGGAGATAGCTACAGAAGAAGGGAGTGCTATAAGTAACCAGCAAAGCCCGAAGTCGGGGTGCAGTTGAACATGATATCTGTACTATGAACAATAAACAGCAGTCAGATTTCTAAGCGAAAGAAAATAAATTATTATTGATTTAAATAAATCAAATAAAATAATCTTTAATTCATATAAGTAACATCCATATAGGTTAGTAAACAAAAATCTATTTAGAGGCAAGGATGTTGTTCGAGATACATCTTCGAACAACATCCCCTAACAAAGGAGAGTCGTACTTCCCCGCTATGGTCTTCATGGATAAAGTTGGAGCTGACCCGCACTCTGTAAAGCAAAGAAGCAGATTTCTGTCTGACAATGGCGTGGAAACTATCGATGTGTGCTTGTGCAAACTGCAGATTAATGCCTTTGGCAATCTCTTCACGGAATCTTGATAATATGATAGTAGGTTCTGAAGTCACCATCAGAATTTAATATCTGATGGTGACTTCAGAACCTACTATCAAAAGATTCCGAGTTTTCCCCATCAAGATTCTTAGCCATCATAACATCGCTCCAAGTCAGTATCGATACCCCAACCGGGTATTATTTTAAGAGAGGGCTCGCAGTTTACAAGTGCAGTTACAGTAAAAGTTGGTCGGGAACGAGCACGGAGATTTGTGCGTCCACCAGTTAAATGTTTTGCTACCGAAACTGTACCGTTTTCGGGTATTGTGGGGGCGTTATTCGGGAAATTGCAGGTTATTTTTTGGTTAAAACAAGGGAAGTGGAGAATGATGTTGGTGTAGTTTGGGGCAATCTCGGTCGGTTAGTGTTGGTTTTGAGAGTTAAACGCAAACGGTTGCCTTTACTTTAGAAAAAAACATAAATATCACTCATTATAACGTTAAAACAGCTGCATACAGAGTACAACCTGGGGGTCTTTAAGTCAAGAATTACATTGAATATGTTACTTCAACCACATAATTGCTATCCATCAGGTGGGATAGTGGTGAATGTGTTTCACCACTATCCCACTTGATGGACACTATCTATACTCTATACTAATTTTATGAAGTGGTATCTTAGAAACTACTAGTTCGAATTGAAAAATTCTTACTGTTTCATAGTCCATCAATCGAGGACGGCTATAGGCTACATAAAATCACACTACGACCAAAAGATCGGAGCTTTAATGAATAATGTGACTCATATAAAGTTGTGCGGGTCAGCTAGTATTGTAGCAGCATCAATGCCGCCACTAAAAAAAAAACCAACGGCGCAAATCTACATTTCAACAAAAAGAACCGCGACGCCATCTATCCAACTAGCAGCGTACTACTACATCGAAATCCTGCATCGCGCAAGCATCACCAGACACAACAACCGTCCGTTCGGAGGATTCTCTCTTCCCTGTTACGCATACCTTCAAAGTATTATATACCATTTTTAACACCTCGTTTCTTCTCTTCCAGTGTTCAAATCCCAGACTTCGTTGTCGACTGACTCCGGACTGTGCACAGAGCGAGGCCTGCGCAGGACTCATATTGAGTTAGATAAGCCTCCAGGGAAACGCATCGGACTTAAACTGGCAGGTATGTGCTTTAGAATAGAATTTACATTGTTTTAGTTAGGGTTTAGAAAAAGTGTCTACACATTCATAGTGCGTACAGCTGAGTGGAATTCCCTGCCGGAGTTTTTTTCCTGATAGCTACAACCTGGAAGTCTTTAATTCAAGAGTAAATAGTTATTTCTAGGCAAGCGTGCACCATCTTCGACCACATCGTCGCTTACCATCAGGTGAGATAGTGGTCAAACGCGTGCCTATCAATAGTAAAAAAAATATTTCTGTAAATCTTTAAAATTTTAATGACGGACCTTTATATTTCGGTACGACTCACCCTTGGCAAAACTAGTTTAATTAAGTTTAGTGTAAATAAACACATGCACTTTTTAGTAAGTCACTATAGTGACAAGTTTATGTTTTTTGACACAAACATTTTTGTGGAAAATTTAAAATCGACTAGGGATACAGTGTATTTGCCAATTAGTTTTAGATACACAATAGCAAGGCTATTAGCTTATTTTATTAACTCAGACATAAGTAGTATGTCGCAGTCTTGTTTAATTAAATCCACAATGTTTAGTAATTTTACTAAGAATCAGGTGGAGAGCCTTAGTAACGGTAGCTCTAGTGCTACAAATACTTATAAAAATTGTACGGAGTTTCCATGTCTCTCTATGGATACTCATTTAAACTAGTTCATAAGACAACAGAGGATACCAGCGACAGAATAGTTATGCCTACCATTAACAAGGTATCTTCTTGCTCTTTAGTAAATAGTTGTCAAAAAGGGAGTCAGCAGCATGCCTTGAAATTATTTCATCAAAATATTCAGGGTGTCTCTTCCAAATTATTAGAAATTGAAATGTTTTTAGAAAAAACAATGTTTGACATTGTATGTTTTAGTGAGCACTGGTTGAAGGATTACCAGATGCTAATTAGTTATGAAAATTATAATGTGGGCAGTTGTTTTAACCGCAAATCTATGTTACGTGGTGGTTCCCTCATCTTATTAAGAAAAAACTTAAAATTTAAGCAACGTAATGACATCGTTAACTTATCAGTGGAACATTGCATCGAACTGTCCTGTGTTGAGCTAGATAAGCATATCATAGTGTGCGTGTACAGACCCCCAAACCCTCAAAACTTTACTTTATTTGAGTCAACAATGGAAGATATCCTTGCGAAACTTGCAGCAGGTAACAAGCCCGCGATTATTTGTGGGGATTTTAATATTAATATTTTAGAAATTAATTCAAATAGCAGCAGATTTATAAGCCTTTTTAAATCGTTTAATTTGTCAAATGTGTTTACAGAACCGACTAGGGTAACACTAACTTCTTCAACCTGTATCGATAATGTATTCTGCGATTGTGAATATTTAGATAAAGCCATAGTTAATTACCTTCCCTCTGATCATAGTGGTCAATTGGTAACATTTCAGTTTAAAGCAGCCTTGGAAAAAATTCATATACAATATAGGCCAATTACAACTGGCAAACTAGCTAAATTCAATGGTACCTTACAAAATAAGTTAAATTTTCTAGGCCATAACATTGAAGATGCTAATAAATTTTATGATAATTTCTTTTCAGTGGTTCTAAAGGAATTCAATGCAACTTTTGAAAAGAAGTCTAAGGATACTTTCCCTAAGTATGTATTTAGTGACTGGGCGACTAAAGGAATTAGGATAAGTAGGGAAAGACTATATGAGCTATATGGCCTTAAGCCTGTCATAAACACTGATTCTTTTAATAAGTTTGTAAACAAATATTCTAAAGTGTTCAGAAATACTTGCAAGGTAGCTAAAGCCCTATATATTAGCAACAAGATCAAATCGTCAGAAAATAAAATAAAGACAGTTTGGAAAGTTATTAATAATGAAACTAATAGAAATAAAGAACGAAACACTGATTATTTACTGGAGACTACACATGGTGCCAAAAGCTCTAATTTAGAAGTAGCTCAAGAATTTGTAAATTTTTTCACCAATATACCAACTAAAACTACGGAATATTTAAATTCTTCACCTGAGGTCTCATATAATTTATTAAAAGCTAACGTTCCAGGTTGTACGGTTGAATTCCAGTTCAAACATATCAACCCTGTGACAGTCATAAAAGCTTTCCGGCAAATCAAAATCAAATTGACCGAAGACATATGGGGAATGTCTATTAAAGTGTGCACGTCCATAATTGAAACTATAGCACCATACTTGGCTTTAATATTTAATTTATGTGTAGACCAAGGAGTCTTTCCGGATATAATGAAATATAGTAAGGTTATACCACTATTTAAATCGGGTGACAGCAAAGACACCAATAATTATAGACCTGTATCTGTTTTGCCGGTTTTTAGCAAAGTGTTTGAAAAAGTAATGCTCAATCAGATGCTCAATCATTTTAACATCAATAAAATTTTACACGATCAACAGTATGGTTTTACCAGGGGTCGTTGTACGACTGACGCTGGTGCCACGTTGTTAAAACACATATACTCAGCGTGGGAAGAGGCACAAGATGCCATAGGAATCTTTTGTGACCTCTCCAAGGCATTTGATTGTGTAAATCACGAAACCTTGCTCCTAAAGCTAGGACATTACGGACTAGGTAAACTTGCACTCAGTCTAATAAAATCTTACTTAAATGATAGACAGCAGCAAGTTCAAATAAATGGTGTCAATTCACGGGGTTTAAAAGTCAAAATGGGGGTACCACAAGGCTCTATTTTGGGTCCTTTCCTCTTTCTAGTATATATTAATGATCTACCCCATCTTTTAAAAAATCAACCTCATATGGTATTATTTGCTGACGATACGTCCTTAATTTTTAAGATAGATAGACGTTCCATAAATCTTGACGACGTAAATAACGCCCTACAGCAGGTCCAAAATTGGTTTACTGCTAATAATTTAGTATTAAATGGGAAAAAACTAAATGCATCAGATTTGCCTTACCGAACGTTAAAAGAAATGATTGCGTCATAGTATTGAACAAGGAGAAACTTGAATTCGTCGAAAACACGGTTTTCCTGGGGATTACGCTTGACTCAAGGCTACAATGGGGTCCTCATTTAACATCTCTTGCGGGACGGCTAAGTTCAGCAGCACACGCTGTCAGAAAAATCCGTCAATTTACCGATTTAGATACCGCGAGGCTGGTCTATTTTAGTTACTTTCATAGTATCATGTCTTACGGTATCTTATTATGGGGACGTGCTGCAGACATCGAGTCTATATTTATCCTGCAGAAAAGAGCCATCAGAGCCATTTACAATCTCCGTCGGCGTGATTCCCTAAGAGAACTGTTTAAGGATATCAACATCATGACGGTACCTTGTCAATACATTTACGAAAATATTATGTATGTTCGGAAAAATCTTCATCTCTTTAGCAAGATTAGTGACAGGCATAATTTTAACACTAGAAATAGGAACAAATTAGATCAACCCCGATTCAGATTGGCCAAAGTACACACTTCTTTTATGGGGTACTGTATTAAATTTTATAATAAAATACCAGTTGATATTCTCGAACTGAATGAGAGAAAATTTAAAGCATGCATAAAACGCACACTATGTAGACAAGCGTATTATAAACTGGAAGATTATATCCTCGATAAAAACGCTTGGCTAAATGCTGGTCCTGCTCCACAGTCACAGCTGCTTAAGTCCACTTTTTAGGTTTCTATGTTTTTATATTTGGAAGAGATGCTCGCTCCTTTTAGAGGTTCTTACATTATTTCGTTTATTTATTCTTATATACATACAAATTATATTATTATATTAATTACTTATTTATTCTTTTTGATGTAAGATCTTAATCGTTCTCTTTATTAATTTATTTTTCATTATTTGGTCAAAGACAACCATAGTTTTGTGTAAAGTAGAAGCATATTTTTCAAATTTTGTAAATGTGAGTACCATGAAACCATTTACATTTTATGTGAGTAGTTATAGTTTTACTTGTTGGACATGAACGAGCATGGTGGTTGAGAGCATGTCATGCTCACTCAAATGTCTCGCTGATGGCGGCGCGTGGGTTTGATCATTCGGTTCCCTTCGAAATGGTTGAGCTGAAGGGTGCCGATACACGCGTCATGTTCGTGAACAGGCGCCGTCGGTTGAGACTGGTCATCTCTTAACTGCCATTGGCTTATTTTAATCTTTATATTTAAAATTCTTATAATAAGCCCTTTTTTTTTCCTTTGCATTGTCCTCACATGCAGAAGCAACAAGTATATGTAACTTGAAATTTTGTAAAACCAGAACATGATTTAAAAGAGTGTCCGTGGAGTTTCTTGCACGTTCTTCTCCATAGAGATCTACGCTTTGGAACGTGCAAATAGCTTCCATGTTTTTGACTGACCGACCTTGACGTTTCAAAAGTGCCTGTGAATGGTTTATTTGAAATAAAATGCTTTGAATTTGAATTTGAATTTGAATCATATACAACAATGTCAAAGATTGTCAACGTTCTACATATCAATCACAGCCGGGTTTAACGTGTCTTACAAGGTGCGAAGGAGTATTGGTATGTAATGGGTGGCCAGGTCACCCGACGTCACACGGGAAAAATGCCGTCTCTTGACTCTTTGCAAGTTTGAGCAAGATAGAAATAGTTTAAAATATGAAAATAACCTCAAAACTGACGGCTCCGATACGTGATTTCGCCACAGACGCAGGGTATTGACGCGAAGCCGTCTCACGGCTTCGCAACATTAGACTGGTTATTTGTCTGTCTTATAAATACACATTATTTAACCAAGTAAAACTTTCGTTACAAACACCGTTTTCCTCCACGTGTAGCTCACCAAATATTCCTCAAATGAGTTATTTTAGGGATATTCTCTAAAATAGAAGTTCTGATTATAGTTTGCGTAAAAGAGCTGAGTAACTATTTTTGCTGTATAATTAAGTATATTCTATCTTTCTACACTCTTATACAATTTTCAAGTTAATAAAACAAAAGAGCTAGAACTGGTGAGAATGTGACTCTAGGTTCACTTTCCCTGCCAGGGTTGCGGAATTTGTTCGGAAGAGTCACCGCGGCCCTGGAATGTAAAGGATATTCCAGGGCCGCGGGCATTCTGTTTGTGTATGTGTGATTGTATGTCTGTAAAACGCACCCACGATACAGGAAAAAATTCTAGTGTGGGGCAACGTTTTTTTAAAGAAAAAAAAAAAGAAAGAAAAATTCTGGCAGGAAAAGTGAACCTAGAGATTTTGGAGGAACACGGATGTGTTTTAGTCAGTTAGAGCCTGACACTCCCTTCCACTTTGCCCATAGCGGCAGCAGTCACTTGATGATTTCCCATACTTAAAAAAAAGGTTGCTTCCGGGATCGAGTAAAGTGTTAAAGGTTGTTTCCATCTGGAATTTCTCAGTCTTGGTTCGTACCTGAGGCTGTACACAATTCATTCAGTGAATGCATTGACGGCACGTTTGGCGCAGTGGTTGAGCGATCGGCTGCTGCGCTGCGTGTTGCAGGTTCGATTCCCGCACGGAACAAATATTTGTATGGCCTACAGATAGTTGTTTCGGGTCTGGCTGTTTGTGTATGTGAGTTTGCATGTTTGTGAACGCACCCACGATACAGGAGAAATTCCTAGTGTGGGGCAACGTTTTTTTAAAAAAAAAAAAAATGCGATTTACGAAATGCCAAATGTGGCGGTAAATTAAAATCTTGCGTTAATATTGAACAGCCTTTGTTAATATAGAGCGTTCAAAAAAAAACTTCTAAAAAATAAAATACCATAAAATAAAAATTACTTAACCTTCCTGTTAACAGAATTCAAAAATAAATGCAGAATTAGCGCTATGTCAGAGTTTCAACATCGTTAGCAGAAAGGGTAAAGAAACTCTGGCAAAGGAGATTTCTCATATAACGTGTATGCTCTTGGAGTCTTTGAGCAGTTACAAGACTAACGTAGTCGTAACGTTCTACTATGAAACAAAGAAGAAAGTTCTAAGCTTGCGTAAAAGGATTATTTCTCAAAGAGGAAAATTCTTTATACGTTTTATTTTTACTTTTATTTAATATGTCTTCGTCGTCGTCTGTCCTTTAATTTAAATACGTATATTTAATAAATTTCATCAATAATCAATTTCATGTATTCAACCAGTGTCGAACGCGAGCTACTAGTAGTTTTTACGGATCTAGAGAAAGGAACCTCCTCACCATACGAGCCGCATCGAGGAGTAGTTACTGCCTTTTTACTAAATATAATTTTAAGTGTTAAATGTTTGCTTGGCTCTTGGACATGTGTTCTTTTTCCGTCAATGAATTTTCAAATCATATATTTTAAAATGATTTTATTAATGACGTGTACTTTGACATAATACGAATTCTTTGACAGTGCAATTTTTCTTTTTGACATTGTTATTTTTATTTTGACATTATTATTTATATTTTCCACATTACGGTTTAATTTTTTTTGGATATAACTATATTATATGAATAAATAAATCAGTCTATCAATAATAACAGTCAACTAGCCACTATAACCGACCAAGTGCGAGTCGGACTCGCACACGAAGGGTTCCGTACCATAAACCTTAATTTTTATTATTTGCAATTAGAAATACACAATCTGTGAAAATTTCAGCTGTCTACCTATTACGGTTCTTCAGATATAGCCTGCTGACAGACAGACGGACGGACGGACGGACGGACAGCGAAGACTTAGTAATAGGGTTCCGTTGGTTACCCTTTGGGTACGGAACTCTAAAAATTTGTAAAATAGTTTTTTTTTTTTTTTTTACTATTCATAGGCACGCGTTTGACCACTATCTCACCTGATGGTAAGCGAGGATGTGGTCGAAGATGGAGCACGCTTGCCTAGAAATAACCTATTCACTCTTGATTTTAAGACTCCCAGGTTGTAGCTATCAGGAAACACAGACTCCGGCAGGGAATTCCACTCCTTAGCTGTACGCACTATGAATGTGTTCCCAAAACGTTTTGTGCGTATGGGTGGGATGTCCACCATGTACCGGTGGCGCATCGCCGTTCGTCTTGTGGTCCGATGATGGAACGGGCTTGGCGGAATTAAATTATGCAATTCCGTCGCACATTCCCCAAAATGCAACCGGTAAAAAACCGACAGGCTAGCAACTCGTCGTCGATGTTCAGGACTTTGGAGCTTCGACGCGACGAGCCTCTCATTGCCGATGATCCTCTTGGCTCGTTTCTCAATTGACTCAAGGGCATCAAGCTGGTATCTGGCAGATCCGTCCCAAAGATGAGAGCAGTATTCCATACACGATCGAACTTGCGCTTGATAGAGTTTGAGCAGCTGTTCCGGCGTGAAGTACCGTCTCACCTTAGCCAGAATCCCCAACTTCTTTGCAGCCACTTGAGCTTTTGCGTCTATGTAAGGGCCAAAATTGAGAGTAGATGTTAATGTAACTCCAGGAAGCTCAAGATGGTCGGTTATCGGCACGGTTTCACCGCGGAAAGATGGAGCTGGGCGGAATTGGCTCCTTTTGGCGGAAAAAAGACACGCTTGGGTCTTAGCAGCATTGAACTTGACCAGATTGGCATCGCCCCATTCAGAGACAGCCTGTAAGGACACGTTCAAGCGCTCAACCATTGCCTCCCACAGAGACCAGATCTGCGACCCACCAGCTCGTGCGTCAGACACGTATCTTTCAGCAACAGTGCTGTCGTCTGCATACCCAAAGGTACCGGGTTTAAGCAGATCATTAATATGCAGCAAGAACAGTGTTGCCGAAAGCACCGACCCCTGAGGAACCCCGGCATTAATATCCAGCAGTCCAGACGAGCAGCCATCTATGACCACTCGGATAGACCGATCCCTCAGGAAATCTGCGATCCAATCACACAAACCGGCGGGCAGATCGAAGGAAGGAAGCTTACTTATAAGGCTATCGTGCCAGACCCTGTCGAAGGCCTTCGAGATGTCAAGGGAGACCGCCAGTGCCTCCCCGTGCTTCTCTATGGCCTCACTCCAGATGTGAATGGCATACGCTAGAAGATCCCCAGTTGACCGATTTCGGCGAAACCCGTATTGCCCGTCACTAAGGATATCATTCGCTTCTAGGTACGCCAGAAGCTTATGATTCAGTACGCGTTCCATAGTCTTACAGAGTATGGACGTTACCGAGATGGGTCTATAATTCGACGGGTCAGCTCGACTACCCTTCTTGGGCACGGGCTGCACGTTAGCTTGCTTCCAAGCCTTCGGCACTTTTCCAGTATATATAACAAAATAAAATAACGAAAGGCGAAATAGGCGTGTCAAGATTGGAGACAGCTCAGGCACACACGTCTTCAGAACAATTGCCGGTATCCCGTCGGGACCACTAGCCTTGTTCACGTCTAGGTTACGCAGTACCCTACGGACGTCCTTCTGTTCGACATACTCGACTCGCATTCACCAGGAGAGGCGGCGGGCGTCGCGCCACCAGGATCCAGACGTGAAGATTCCGCAAACAAAGAAGCAAACAAGTTCGCTTTTTCCTCAGCGGAGTGGCCCAGCGTCCCGTCGGGTCTCAGCAGTGGTGGTAGTGAGGGGCGGCAGAAGTTCGATTCGACCGACTTAGCCAGGGACCAAAAAGCCTTACTACCTGCTGGGTATGAAGCAAGTTTGTTCCCTATTCGGCTAATATGGTCAAACCGAGCCCTCCGCAACACCTTCTTGCAGGACTTAGCAGCCCTGTTGAAGGCTCTCTTCTTCTGACTCACGTCATTTGCTTTGCGCGTACGAGCGTCGACCCATGCTAGGTACGCCGCGTGCTTAAGCGCTTCAGCGCGATTGCACTCGGCACCAAACCAAGGACGAGCTTCGCCAGATATTGCTATGTTAGAGAACGGAATGAAGAAATTCCGTTCTCTAACATCAAAATATAACAAGTATTGTACTTAAATCTATAAACATAAGCTCTTACACGAGTAGATATCTAAAACCAATATTGTTTATTAGAAAATATAAATTGGTTTAACATCGATACCTGTTTTCCAATGAAACATACAATTTCGGTTATCCTAGCAAAAAACTTTTTAACAAAAAAATAAAACCGACTTCCAAGAACAAAACACTACAAAGTAAAAAATAATTTTTATTTCGGAAGTCGGTGTTTTTGTTCTTTTTCGTTTTTGAACACCGACTTCCGAAATTAAAGTTACCGGCACAGCATGCCGGCGGCGTGATGTTATGTTATGAACTGGTGTAAACAATCAACAGACATGCGATTTCAGAAATCCCGATCATTTATTAAAGAGTTCCGTAGCCTATCTCCGAAGTTCTTCATCAAATCTTCACCAAATTTAAATGGGACCAGTCCGAGAAAATAAACTTCCAAACAAAAAAAGAATCATCCAAATCGGTTAGCAATTAGCGAAAATATCGCTGAATAAACATTTTTCATGCGATACCATCATCAGATCCCAGGAGCTCGTGGCTAGATAATAACAGCCGCACGGGTCGATCTTCAAGGTTAAGCAGCGCTTGCCAAGGTTGGTCTGTGGATGGGTGACCATCTTAACATACCGAGTTTCCTCCGTGCCTCGGAAAGCACGTTAAGCCGTTGGTCCCGGCTGTCATTTGTAGATCTTTGACAGTCGTTACGGATTGTCAGAAGCCAGTAAAATCTGACTCTAGTCTTGCCATGAAGTACCGTGTTACCCAGTTAACGGGTTGTGGAGGTCTGGTAGGCAGCCGCTCCACGTAAAACACTGGTATTCAGCTGAATCCGGTTTGACTGGAAGCCGACCCCAATATAGTTGGGAAAAGGCTAGGCAGATGATGATCATCATCAGATCCTGACTTATACCTTCCATCATCAGCTCAGCAACATGAGATGATGATTACCAGGCACAAATATCTGAATTGCGTTAGAAAGTTTATGAAAAAAAACAGTGTATGTGCTTATGAAATTTGAGGGTTTCCCTCGGTTTTCATGGGATCCCATCATCAGATTCTAACTTGGTGACAATGGGACCACCTCAGGAGTATAGACTTTTGCATTGAAAAATATTTTTTTAAATCGGTCCAGAATTGGCGGAGAAATCGGTGAACATACATAAAAAAAAAAAGATACACACAACCGAACATAGAACCTCCTCCTTTTTAAGAAGTCGGTAATAGAAGTAGCTATGATCCCGTTTATCTGAATTCTTCTCTGTTCATCCATTGGCATTCACGGCTGCTATCATTAAGTAGCTTTTACCCGTTTTTTCTGTTCAAATAGGAATTTTTGGAAATCCTCTATTAGTCTCCCTAACATTCCTCAAGAAACCTACGTGCCTAATTTCAGCTTCCTATCACTTTATGATATCAGCCCATTTTGTTCCAATGCTGCGTCTTCCGGTACGTGGTCGCCACTCCAGAACTTTTCTGCCCCATCGACTATCTGTTCTACGAGCGTGCTGTGCTCACTGCCACTTCAGTTTGGTGATCTTTCGGGCTATGTCAGTAACCTTGGATTTCTTGCAGATTTCATCATCCATGATTCGATCACGCAAAGAAACTCCAAAAATTGCCTTCTCCAACCCTTGAGACACTGTGGTGTGTGGGACGAGAAGATACCATAGACATTAAGAAAATAACTTAAGGTCGGAAATCCGTTTCTTCGTGTTGTGTTGATACGTCCTTTTTAGGGTTCCGTACCTCAAAAGGAAAATACGGAACGCTTATAGGATCACTTTGTTGTCCGTCCGTCTGGCTGTCCTTTATCTCGGGAACGAATGGAGATATCGAGTTGATATTAAAACCATATACTCAAGTCTACAGTCCTTTGAAGCTGTGAAATAAAATTATTCCACACACAACAGACTTCTAAGTTAAGGCAAATAATACCGTCTTATAATATTTGTTTAGGGAAAAGTCTGAAATCTATACGTTTTGTATATTAAATTATAAAAGTATAGTCTTTATTTAGGTAAAGCAATTTGTAGCTACAAATTTGTACGGAGACTTCGGTGGGCAAGTCCGACTCCCACTTGGCCAGTTTTTGTCTTATGACGGCAGACCGTACGAATGCACTATTCAGTATCCATACAAACTGTTTTTTGGTTTAGTACCTCTTTGACAGAGAAAAAACCCGAGTACTGTTGAAGTAAGTAACAAAATTGATTGGTGCATGAATGTAAAATTTTGCTGTATGAATATTCTCAAAAGCATAATTTCGAACGCGAATCAAAAGCTTGTAGTGAAAGAATTTTTCGCTTTTAATTCAAAAATTAACTCTGCAAGATAAATTGTGTTCCACGTGCATAAATAGGGGAATTCGAGCTGTTTTTCACGCCTGTGACGTCACATACGCACCGTATTGCCGTAATGTGCTGTGTCACCCGATTAATGATACCCGTATAACATACCGTGAAGCCGTATAAATATTTTTCACACATTGTATGTGTAAAGAAAGGATTTATTTTTTGTAATAAAAGTGAAAAAATTATGTGAACTGTCTATCGACTTCAAATTTACTCATTTTAATGATCATGATATAATTATGCGCTTTAATACGATAATCGATATCGATGAAATAAATAAGGGTAGTATTGCGATAGAGCGTAGCATTCTGCAGATCAAACGGACTGACAGAATCTGCAACACATTTGTACACTACAAGGCAGGCACCGCCAATGTTGGAAGCAAAGTGGCGAGGCTAGAGTATAATTGGGTGGGCCTGAAGACGGACGTCAAAACCAAAGCAGGTCTAAGAAACGTTGGCGACAGTTACTGGTGATGGAATTGGATACGAATGGATTGGCTGGGGAAAGGAACAGATAAAGCTGGCTGTAAAAATATGTGAAAATATGTGCATGCTTTGTGGGACAGCATAGGCTAACAAAAAAAAAATATAAAGGGTTATTTGTAAAACACCAGCAACCTCTTAGGCAGTAAAAGTACACATGATTATAAGCAACTTTTACTTTGGGAAAACTCCGAAATCTCGAGAAAAATACTAGCTGTTTCATACAAAAAGCAATATTTAGCCAATGAAAATGTATGAAACAGCTGATATTTTTCTCAAGTTTTCGGAGTTTTATATTGTGTTAATGAGTGCGATTATTTTTTTATTCTTTCCACACTTACATACGGTGTCATAGGTCCAAGCTCGAAGTTTGTCAACAAGCCACGAAGCACAGTATCCTGAAAACCTTGGACTGTCTAATGAATAACGAATATCAAAACTGAAACGACAGATATTACCTAAAAAGGTCACAAGTTTGAGTGCGATTAAATCCAACATCTTCGCCACGTCTCAAACGAGAAATAGGGTAAAAGAACCACCAAATGGGTCTTATTCAATGCTAGACGCCCTCAGGCTAGGTGGAGCGACGAACTTGGCAGGGTAGCTGGTAGCAGCTGGAAATCCACTAGGAGAGGCTTATGTCCAGCAGTGGACTGCTCTAGGCTGATGTTGAAATACTAGTCGACATCGCGGTAGACCGAGGAGAAGATGACAGGATCCATGCTAGCAAAAGACTGAAAGAGGGAAAAGGGAGAGCAAGTTCTTTGCCCAGCAGTGGAAAGAGATAGAGAGACGGAATTAACACGGGATCATAAAAAGTTTTTTTTTCTCACTTATCCTAGCGTCATCAAAAGGATGAACCCTTATTTTTTAATTTGAACCTCAACTGTCAAATTGTCTTTACTAAGAATGTGCCCAATAGCACTTTTCTTATTGTCTCTATTAAGGCAAATACACTTCGATCTTGTATTTAATTGGTGACACTTGTGTTTCATTACACTATTCATTATCACTAACACTAAACGCTAACTCAAACTGTTTTATTCTTTAAGGCTTGTATAGGTACATGTCAATGCCTTGTGCATACAAACGGAGCTAACTACACCTCTACGCGCCATTCCGCTACCCATGTTTTTATTTTTTTATAATAAGAATAACACATATTTTAAAAAAGTAACAAAACTAAATTATTTTCGTTTATGTTGTAAAGCAGTAAATATATTTAAATACTCTTTTTATAATAAATGATGGAGTAAAATAGTTTCATTTTAACTATTTGGGGGTGATTTGGTGATTTTTTTTCTTATTACGTTATACCAATACATATAATCTGGCTAAACCAAATTACGTATCGTATCATGTACCTATTTTTTTCAAATGTAATTTCTTCGTAAATACCGACAAAAACCTGCTTCATTTGCACACTATTTTGAAGCTTTTTTCGAGAGGTTTTGGTATCTCCCTTTATTGTAAGATCAATAAAGGGTTCAAATCAATCATCAATAGTACAAAATCAGTCGATAAACTCAAACACGTGTAATTACTAGCAGATAAAACAAAAATGTCGGTTTTGTTCCTTAACATAAAAAGTGAGCTAGATCTATTGATATCCCCATATTGTACGATCCCCATATAGTACAAAAACAGTAGATAAACTCGAACATGTGTATTTTCTAACTGATAAAATAAAAATGTAGGTAGTCGAGACATCATACAACAAAAACTACCTCACGCCTAAAGCGGCTTAAATCAGACGAGTTACTGAACAAGCAAGAAACCATTTTTTCTAGAAAAACGTCTTAAGGAAACCTAGCCAAGTGTTACTAATAAGTTACAACTTGTTTAATGTTCCGAGAAAAGCGATAATGTTCCCTTCACTTCATGTACCAAAGAAGTGTACACTGTTGAACGGAAGAGCCGTTAAAGAGAAGAACAATAAATAATACATGGAAAAAGAATATCGCCAAAATATAAGCTTAACCTCTGAAGGACCTTTGTTTTGTTTACTAACTGGGGAAATAATAAAAAATAAAGATAAACGAAAATAATCCGCAAGACGAATACAAGAAACATTTACACCGCGCGAGTCGGCTTGGCCCCAATAGGGCCTTACGGATTCTGATGGTTGGGGAGATTAGGGCCCAATCGGTCCTTACGGATCCTGACAAGATAAACGGCCAAAGGAAACATTGTGAAGAAACCGCATGCTAGAGGTAAAAACTCTAAAACCGAAGCCAAAGGTATGGATAGGGTCAAGTTTGACTTGGTTTGTGTGGGTTTGCAAGCGCTTATAGCCGACCCCGGCCTTCGGTTTTTTGCACAAATCAAAGGGAATTTGCCGCAAGCGCTTGCGACGCGTCCACACAGAGTTTGAAGTTTCCGGCAACCAACTTACCTTATAGCCGTATGGTGAATAATGGCCACTCCCTCTCCCATACAGTAGATTAATTCCCAGCATTGGGCATTATAGGCATTTATCTTAAACTGCGTAACGATGCAGAGTGCCCATAGAGTTTCTTGCACGTTCATCGTCATAGAATCTATTTTATGGAACGTGCAACTGCCGCGCTGGAGATAATAGGATCGGTGAGTGGGTTTTGCTGCAGAACAAATTGCTGCTCTAGTCGCTAGCGCAACAGAACTCAATTCAAATAAATAATTTTAGTTTTAATTGGTTGCTTGATGGGCAATCGTGTTTAATCAGTACGTCAAGTTGAGGTTACGTACGAACACCATCAAAAACAAAAAAGCTCCTTCATCTTATACTATATGGATCATTTCAACACACTGCCAGCAGTGATAAGATCAAAACCGTGTGCGCAAGCCTCCATGTTGGAACATAGTTTATTACAGGAAGTTCATCAAATTAATTAGTGGCGTTAGCACTAGTCACTTGATAAGCTCGGTTTAGACATGAAAGATAAACAGGTTGTGTGGGGAATATCCAATATAGTATGCGAGAGTATTCGTTGGTACTTAACACTATAGTCTATTTTTTAATCCCGGAGATTAAATTGACAAGTGCAAATGGTAAACTGACATAGATAACAATAGCATTTAAGTCAGTTTTGACACTTGCACTTGTCAATTTAGTCTCCGGGATTTAAAAACAGACTATAGGTAGTTTTATGTAAAAACTTTGATGTGGGACTCACTACGGCTGTTGGCGTTTGACGGCCACTAACGGATAATGCTGATTTTTTTAATAGATTTCGAAAGGATTTGAACCCAGGCAGATTTTATTTTTTTAAATAGATTAATTTATTTTACACAGACACAACACAACAGGAACCAATAGAAATTAAGTCAAAAGAAACGCAATGATTGACAATAGTATGATCACTATTAGAATACAAGCCTCCCTATAAGCAAAGAAAATTCAGTCAAAGTCATGACGCCCCTCTAGAGTTTTTTGAAAGGCACTGTCTTTGAATTTTTTGTTCAAGAAGAAAGGTTTTTAGGGTTGCCCTACCTGCTACCCCTATTGCTAAGCCTTCGCTGTTCGTCTGTCCGTCCGTTTGTCTGTCAACGGGCTGTATCTTCAGAACTGTAGTATGTAGACAGTTGTAATTTTCACGGAGTATGTATTTTATAGCCACTAAAACAAAAAAATATAAAAATTAAATTAAATTAAAATTAAAGGTGGCTTCCATATAAGAAACGTGTTTTTTTATGGGGGTCATGGTACAGAACCCTTAGGCCTCGTTTACGGAGACGCGTGGCTTCGCGCGTCGCGTGCAGTGTGGCGTCTAGCGTTGCGTTGGACGTTTTTTGCGTTCACAAAGAGACGGCGCGTGCAGCGGTCCGCGTCTTCACACGCACAAAAACAAACATATGATTAAGTACGAATTCGTTCATGGAGCCGAGGGTCATGGCGCGTCGCGTGAAGTGTAGCTGCGGACGCGGCGGTGGACGCGGCGGTGGACGCGGCATTTACACACACATTTACACGTTTACACGTATTTACACGTTTGTTCGTTGTTACTATTCGAACAAGACTGCCCAGGACTCAAGAAAACTGGCGCTGCGCACGACGCTGCGACCGACGCCGCGTACGACGCTGCGACCAACGCCGCGTGCGGCGCTGCGTCCGACGCCCCGTGCGACGCGGCGTCGTCATCCGCAAATAATGCTACATTTCAAACAAACGCGTGTAAAAACGCCTCTCCGTAAACGCTCTCATACAACGCCGTAAGTTTGAATTTAGTGCGGGTCGCGCCTCCGCACGCGACGCTCGAAGCCACGCGTCTCCGTAAACGAGGCCTTACTGTGAGGGCCCGACTCGCAGTCGGCCGGGTTTTTCATAGGTACGTTTTCTTTCAACGTGAATGCCTGGTGAATGGTCAACAAGCTATAACAAAACATAACAAAAATAGAAAACCATAAACGCATTACACCCACCAGCTCTCAAAACCACATCCTAAACTCGTATCCTTAAAATGAAATACTATCATAAAAACAATGGTCTCCCCAGGAGTAAATACCCATAGCCCATAATACTATGGTTAGACTCCCATAGGCGCCGTGTGTTGTGGCCCATAAATTGTACGGACCCTATAAATCTCACGACCGCTGAATTCTTTCGGCTACATGCTCGAATTAAAAGCATATTCCTGAGGTTTATCTCTTCAAGCGAATGGGTATTTTGTGAAAGATTGCCTTTTGGCGCATAAATATGTGCGGACGTGTGAAACTTTTATAGAGTATCGTGGCTTGTTTGTTATTTATGTTATTGGCTTTATTCAGGAATAGAGTAAAAAAGTGGGACTGTCCAATATAAAATTCAGAGTAAATAATTATTATTTTAATTAAGTTAATGTTTGTGTCTCCCACAAGGTGGACTGATGACCTGGTGAGAGTCGAGGGTAGCCGGTGGATGCGAGACGCAAAAGAGCGGTTGTTGTGATGACACGCGTGGGGAGACGTCCAGCAGTGGACGTTTTTCGGTTGATATGATGATGAATGTTAGTATCTGACTAGATATCTACCGTATGTTATAGAATAAACGCAAATGTTGAAAATACTCATTGGCCATTGCACTCATAATTTGATGGATGAGCGTTTTGCGATATTTTCGTTACACCTTAATGTCTTCTTCTTCCTCTCCTTACCCCATTATTTGGGGTTGGGTCTCCTCGCTTTCCTGCGCCAAGTCAAACGTTCTTGTTTATCGTTTCGTGCAATTGGACTTTCTTAAGGTCTCTTTCCACGGAGGGCCACCAGGTTCATGGCGGCTTCTCCCTCTCTTTTGTTTTGTGAGTTTCAATAGAGTTTGAGCTTTATTTGTCAGATTACGACTGAGAAGGCTAACGTTGCTTAAAAAATAGTGGAATTGGCCCACTTGTATCTGCTCCTCAAAGGCTTAAGTATTCTTCGCCCTATCCTCATAGACTACTTATGTTCGATACACGTCATATTGTTGCTGACAAAGCCAGGCCCAGCCAGTCATGTATTGAAATGAAGACCTTGATATTTTTATGCATCAAAGCTGTCCTTTCCTAATATAAGATTATAAAATTACTAGCTTCTGCCAGCAGCTTCGCCCGCGTGATCCCCAGGGAATATACTCCTGGGATAAAAAGCCTAAATGTTATTCCAGACTATAATCTACCTCTGTGCTAAATTTAATGAAGATCCTTT
The DNA here is from genome assembly GCA_950371165.1 of Lacanobia oleracea. NCBI lineage: Eukaryota > Metazoa > Arthropoda > Insecta > Lepidoptera > Noctuidae > Lacanobia > Lacanobia oleracea. Next base: position 2,897,554 of record OX493390.1, on the reverse strand, counting down.
CAGGCGTTCTGACGTGGAAGAGTTACAAACCTCCATCCATCCATATTCACAAACTTTCGCATTTCAAATATTTTTAGGATTTTAAGGAAAAACAAAAAAGCAGTATCAACAATTATTCAAAAATAAGCTCAGTAATTTTACCTTCTGTTATTTCACAAACCTCAGTAGACCAATCTCCGGTTATGCAATTTGAACCCTCAATTTACATTTTCACCCATAATAAAAAAAATATATAAAAACGAATTTAATAAACGTTCAAAAAATGATTACTCACAGCAAGTTCGCTGGAATTTACACGAGCAAGCTTCTTTCGCCAATCGGGGTTAATCCTGAACAAATTTACATATTTATTAGGTTCTCCGGGGACAGATGCGATGGCTAATCGATAGGGACCAACTTTCGGGTCTTTGATTGCGATTGGGCTTCGGGGCGTCGCAGCAAATGTATTTAAAATGTTAATTCCGGACTGTGACGATCAGTAAATTAATATTTGTCGTGTTATCTGCTGATCTACAGGGTGATAGTGTTAATTTTATGCGGGGCTTCTAGGTGTTGGATGTCTAATTGGATTAAATTCGAACATTGTTTCTTTTTTGTTTTGTATTTTCATTTCTTCCTTATTATGCCTTGTATTTATTTTTGATTGCTTTGTACGGTAAGACAGTGGACACATGTCTACGGTATGGCTCCGGCACTGTGTAACGCACGACGCCGCTACCGGGAGACGGCACAGACGTCGTGCCGTGGATTCGCCCAATATTTTATTTGATTCAGTTTTTACTTCATTCGTGCCTCGGAAAGCACATTCAGCTGTGGGTCCTGGCTGTCATTGGTGGAACTTTGGCAGTCGTTACGGATTGTCAGAAGCCAGTAAATCTCCAGTCTTGCCAAGAAATACCGAGTTACCCAGTTAATGGGTTGTAGAGGTCTGGTAGGCAGCCGCTTCATGTAAAACACTGGTATTCAGCCGCTTCACTTAAAATACTGGTATTGAGCTGAATCTGGTTTGACTGGAAGCCGACCCCAATAAAAATTGGGAAAAGGCTAGGCAGATGACATGAGCTTCGACCACATCATCGCTTACCAACAGGTGAGATAGTGGTCAAACGCGTATACCTATTCTATTCTATCCTAAAACTTGTACTTTTTCTTATCTTTCTAATGAAAGCCTTAATTATATTTCTAGTTTCATTACCTTTTTCTAGTTCCCAGAGTTAGTACGTAATGATAGAAAATTGCCTTTATTTCCTTCTAACAAATCGTATTGTGTTAACATTCGTCCAGGGAAGAAAAACTAGACTTATCAAAGAAAAACCTTTTGATTTATCGTGCCGAAATCTACGTTTGATAACAGGCAATTTTTCGACCTTTCTCGTTTGGTATAGACATGTTATTTCGTATTGTTACAGTTTTTGTGAATCTTGTTCTTTCATCGCATACTGAATGGATTGGAGGCTAGTTACTTTTAGAGTATGGACTAAATAGAGTAAGAATATTGGTTCCATTCATTTGGGAAAATTATTTATCTTTGTAATCACCATATAAAGTTATGATTAGTTGTATCAAACAGGATAATATAAAAGCTTGGTTTAGGCCAAAGCTCGCAAATCTTTTGTTCAGTAGTAGGTAACCCAAAAAATAATCAAAAGTAATGTTTTATAGTGATCAATGAGAATTTATGTGAGAGAGCCACATACATTATTTGATATAAAAAAAAACAGACGACAGCGTCACTACTGAAGATCACTACTGAAGTCAAATAAGGACAGCCTTATTTGACTTCAGTAGTGATCTTTTACGGTTTTTATTAGTTAATAACGGTTCATAATATGTTGTTTGGGTGTCTACGAAGGGATATTAGGGAAAGGTTTAACGTATTTTTATACTAACAATTTTATACAGATTATTAAAAAAAACAAACTATTTAGCATAAAATGTACATTTTCTTCCTAAAATTACACACCGTGCCAAAAAAATCACCCATTAACTTCACAGAATAAGTGTATTATAGTGTACAATGGCGTGCATTTTCATAACACGCTCAGAAGCGCGAGTTAATTTCGTCCGCTTGAGGATTTACGGCGTAATTACCACGTCAAACGGTGCCGTCGCTAAATCTGTGCACTGCACTAACACTGCACTGTACTTCACGCACCAAAGACAATGGACGAAGGTCTACTCAGAACATAGATTTAGATAATGGATTGAGCATTTGGTGTTACTGCCACAGGGTTAACTCTGTAGAAAGAGATGAAGATACTGTGCATTCAATACCTTTCTCTTTTATGTAGACCGTTGATTTACTACTTTTTTTTTTTTTTTGTCATTGTCAGTTAGTGTCAGATGTCATGACATAGATAATACCATAATGTATTCTGTCTGTGGGTTTACCATCAAGTTGGAGTAAGGGAGTAGTTTAGAGAAACGTCCGTCCACAACATGGCTTATCCGTATTGTTCTTCGTTCTTTTTTTTCATATTCTTCTATTGCACTTTTAACTTTTATTACTATTAGTATCTTGTGTGTCTTTTTTGGCAGAATAAACCGTTAGTATTTCATTCTTCTTCTTTAAAAGCCTGTGACGTGACCCAACCACTACTCTAGGAAAAGACAAAAAACTATCGCTTTCACTTTCTCACTTTTCTGCCCAAATTCACTACATACCTGCATAGGGAAAGCTCAGTTCATTCTCTGTAAATAGGTTAGAACAAAAGGAGTATATTTTATGTGCCAGAGGGTGCGGAAACTGCTAACTAACCGCGAATAATATTTAGAGAGCAGTTAGAATTTGGGTAGTTTAAAATATAAGGGCTTGATGCAGTTTTATTTAATTTTATTGACCACAGTAGGGAATAATTAGAAGATTTTGATTGAGGTCACAAAACCAAGCCTTTATTTTTCCAAAAAAATAACTAAATTGTATGAAATACCAGACCAACCCTGAAATCGCGAAAAACAAAATCTGCATCGACAAAAGCTGTTCAGAACATTTTGTCGAGTTATACGCACATGGGGCCGTTGTTCTTTTTTTCGCGATTTCGGTTTTGGTCCCATAGAAAAATTGTTGATAATGGTGATTACGATGACCCCTTTTAACTTTTTTTTTTTCAATTACATGTTGTATTGATAATAAAATATTAAAGATTCCAATGAAAACCAATTAGCCTGTCAGTTAGACTACCAAAAATATTGTACCATTATCAGAACAACTGACAATTCAATTACCACTACTGAAAACCCACTACACTGTGGCAAGGTGTACCGCCCGCAGTGATATGTCTGGCAAGCAAAAGTGCTCACTCAAATTAGAAACGAGTTTACAATATCGCTCGACTTCCTTAGCTACTGATGCGGTTTCCGTTCGACATTCTTTGCTAGAATAAGAGTTGAATGAGTGCTTTCTTATCTGAATGAGTCTTTTGTTTTGGTAGATATATTCGGGTAGCTTTGGCATTATTTGTGCAAGAGTTTAGGCCAGCTGATCTCCCAACTTAAGACAACAATGGGCTTCATAATTTTTACTCATCATCATCATCTAGCCTTTTCCCAACTATATTGGAATTGGCTTCTAGTCAAACAGGATTCAGCGGAATACCAGTATTTTACGTAGAGCGGCTACCTACCAGATCTCCACATCCCATTAACTTGGTAACACGGTCAATTCTTGGCAAGACTATGATTGATGAAATACCGCGTTTACATAATCTGCGATTGCCATAAAGAGAACCATTTAGGAGTTATCTGTTCTAAATTATTACATGTTGCATCAATTTTTTTGCACTACAGTGGACAGATAAAAATATGTTTTACTAATAAAATTACGCAAAAAACAAAAGACTTATTGACGCCAATTTCTTTGACTCCCTCTGTTTACATTTAGTTTTGTCAAAATACGCATAAAGATTTTCTGTGGCAATTTTTCTTGTATTATTATTTTATTTTTGTTTTTTTATTTTCTCGGGCCCCTGGAGACCCGGTACTTTGATAGGCGTACGAAGGGCCGAAGCCAACTGGCAGAGGCCCCGTAGACATTTCCTTGTATGCTCTGTGAAAGTATTCCCAAGGACTATCCCCAGTTGGAGCAGGACTATTACAGAATATGGAAACAAAAGATGAAACGCTATGGGTTTGGGTGGTTTAGTGGACTGAAGATCTATTGGCCCCTGCCTGACCACTGACAATTAAATCTGCTTTAAAATGGCAGGGGGTGACTTGCACACTTAAGAAATGGGCCCCCCGAAAACGGTCGCTAGCACAAAGTGACGTCGTGCCTTGGGGTAAACATATTCTGAGGTGCTAAAGGAGTGGAGAGGTATACCACGGCTATCAGGATAATCTCGGAAATAAGATCCCTACCAGCATCTTACTGGATTATACATCCTTCTCCCGAGCACGTTTGCTCTTGCGAATCTCCACTCAGACCGGCCGATTAAGGCAATAAAGAGGTGGGAGCTCCGTTTCTCGTCAGTGTTCACTCCGGCCAGCCAATAAAGGCAAGCCGGAAATGAGGAACAAGACTTCTCCCTGGAGATCAGATCCGTTTTTGGAGAACAGTTTGCCACAAAACTGCCTTATTTTTTTTATTATTATCATCAATAAAAAATATTTTAAATTATTTTTTATTTTTTTTTAATCAAATCAACGTACTTATTTTTCTGTGTGTTTTCTTTGTTATCCTAAGCAATGTTACTTAGCGTCGTCGAAATGCTTTTTCTTCCATTCCCCCACCCAATTTAGCTTACAAAAAGATGAAACCAAGACTTCACTTCATAACATTACAAAAACAGGTTACTCCTGCCCCGCCTCTACAGGAAACAAGTCGTTAAACGTATAAACCAGAGAAACCCATAATTAACCGCAAACGTAGCGAGGGTTGTGTTCTTGTTGTGAGGTGCAAAGTTGTGCTACTCTAATAAGTATAAACTTTTTAAGCGTTGGACTGCTACATAATAGATCGATATTATGAGAGCAGAAGTGCTGCGGTTTGTAAGTAACTTTAGCTTCGTAGATGTAACTTAGTTTTTTAGAGTTCCGTTCCTCAAAAGGTAAAAAGGAACCCTTATATCAATATCTGAAATAATTTTCAAATCGGACTAGTAGTTCCTGAGATTAGCGCGTTTAAGTAAACAAACAAACTCTTCAGCTTTATGTATTAGTATAGATATTAGATAAATAAGAAGTCAGTAAAATACAAAGGTTAACATGCTGAAAGTCTCATAATCAGTTTCCGTATCACGTAACGTGGCAAAGATAACTAAATGAATGAAAACGAACAACAAAAACGTTTAAAATAAACACTCATGAAAGCTAAATAAATAGCGAAACATCTAACCACGCTCACAGAAACGTTAATAAAACCAAGTTCATTCCTCCCCTGACAGGCAAAGTCAGGGCAAAAATTTAGTCACGTGGATAAAATCATAAACGTACGACAAGTACTAGAGGGCGAGGACAGATTTAAAGCGTCAATTTGTACCCCACAGCTACTAAGAGGGACTAAATTTGTACGTGTGGGGAAGTAAAAATAGTTTCATGTGTTTGAAGATATAGTTCAGGGGAATTTGCTGGAAGTGGCTGACTTGGTCGCTAAGTCCTTATACGATCGTTATCTATGTCGAGACTGCAGGCCCTGGAATTTATCAGAGGCCAGCGAACCATGAAGTTCAAAACTGGCTAGTGGTCGGCTCTTATGCGCCAAAGTTAATTTTAAAAATAGAAAAATGAATCATCGTCATCTAGCCTAGCCTTTTCCCAACTGTATTGGGGCCGGCTTCCAGTCAAGCCGGATTTAGCTGAATACCAGTATTTTACGAGGAGCGGCTGCCTACCAGAACTCCTTAACCCATTAACTGGGTAACACGGTACTTCATGACAAGACTGGAGTCAGATTTACTGGCTTCTGACTATCCGTAACGACTGCCAAATATCTACAAATGACAGCCGGGACCAACGGCTTAACGTGCTTTCCGAGGCACGGAGGAAACTCGATATGTTAAGATGGTCACCCATCCACAGACCAACCTTGGCAAGCGTTGCTTAACCTTGAAGATCGACCCGTGCGGCTGTTATTATCTAGCCACGAGCCCCAAAAAAGAGAAAAATAAATAAGTGATTCAATTAGTAAACGATTGAAGAGTTATGTTTACCCTTTCATCAGAAATCGATTGATTTTAATCGTTTACCTATCTAAGAACAACGTCATAAGATCAGACAGAAAAATAAAGAAATTACTAAATCCAGGCTACATCCATCTACTCTAGTTCGCTGTAAACACCGCACAGCTGTCGAGACATTTCCACTGGTTTTAAAATTTTCTGTTTTACCGACAGAAAAATACGAGCAAACACTACTGTCGTTAAGTTGAGTATCCTGTTCTCGTTTACGACTCAAGTATTTTGCTATGTTTAGTAAAATGCTCAATGTGTTATTTCGCGCGCTACGGGATTCAATTACGGGAAACGTGATATTGAGTTTAGTTTCAGAGACTTGTTCGAGATTCGTTGTTTTTAGAGTTCCTTACCCAAAGGGTAACCAACGGAACCCTATTACTAAGCCTCCGCTGCCCGTCCGTCCACCCGTCTGTCTGCATACAGCCCGCTGAGGGCTGTATCTCAAGAACCGTAATAGGTAGACAGTTCTGACAGTGTGTATTTCTATTACCGCTATATCAACAAATAAAAAAATTAAAAAACCCCCGACAAAAAATAACTTTAAAAAGTGAAAAAAATAATACAAATTGATCCTTTTACTTTAATATCGGTACGATTCTTTGGGCCAAGCCTCTTCGCCTCGGGAGATCGCAAATTTTTGTATTAGTTAAGTATCTCTATATTATTAGCGGCCCTCCGACGCGATGGCGCATGGCCCAAAGAATCGTACAGATATTAAAGAAAAAGGATCAATACGTATTATTTTTTTCACTTTTTAAAGTTATTTTTTGTCGGGGGTTTTTTAATTTATTTTTTATTTCATGCTTTTTAAACTTAATTTACCTAATAGGTACAAGTAGAAAACCTATGATCTCTTCATCTTCTTGCCCTTATCCCATGTTACTTGGGGTCGGCGCAAGACGTTTTTTGCTTCCGTTTGGTCCTATCAACCGTTACGCTATCACTAACTCCCTTTTCTTTCATTTTGCTCCTCATGCCATCCATCTTTTTTTGGTATTCCTCTCCCTCTCCATCCATCCACATATGATCTACACTCACCTAAGCGGCACTTCATTTATTTATTTATTAATTTATTTATTAATACTTCATGCACACAAATGTACAGAGGCGGACTTAATGCCATAGGCATTTCATTCACCAATGTATTAATTGCGACCATTAAAATGAATACGAAAACGGAAGGTCTTCTGTAAGTAAGTGAGGAGTTGGTTATCCTGCAGATTTTAGAACATGCTTCAGCATCAGGTTAAGGGTACTGATCTAAAGTTCTAAATATAATATGTTCATTAAAACCATTCCAGTGAGTTCAAACACGATACCTCTGTTGCAACTTTGTGAGGAGTTGGGTATTCTGCAGACCTCAGGTAATGCCACAGCATCAGGTCATATAGACATGTTTTTGCAATGTCATTGAAATAACAGAATACCAAATTTCGCATCGATCAGACCCGTAAAAGCTGGTTAAATGCCTTCATCAACTAGAAAAGAGCTAATGATCTTCAAATGGCTCAATCAATTTTAATGAAACTTATCCATGAAACACCGCTAGAAAACCTGCTTTCAAATAAAAAAAACCGCATCCAAATCGGTTCACCCGTTTAAGAGCTACGGTGCCACAACACTACACAGACACACATAGCGGTCAAACTTTTAACACCCTTTTTTGGTCGAGGGTTAAAAATTAAGTTAAATTGAAATTGAAAGAGGACTGCCGAACAAGAAACGTGTTTTTTTCGGTATGGTACGAAACCTTTCGCGTTGGAGCCCGACTCGCTCTTGATCGGTTTTTTTATATAGTATGAATAGTGCTTTGAAAAATTAATAGTAACGTCACTAGTAACTTTCACATAACTACAGGAATTTTATTAAAATATTTGTAGTAGTTGAAACAATTGATTTATTCATCAAAGGAGATGTTCCAAAATGTATGGACCCTGGGCCAGGTCCTTGTTCACTATACTTAAAAATAGAGAAATTAATTTAAAACAGTTTTCAACTGTCTAATTTCTTTAAAATGGCTTTGTTTGCTGGTAAAACAAATGAAATTACACTTGAAATTGCAACACGCAACAAAAACCCGCCATGGCGGTAAGCTGTCATTTTGATTGATTAATGACGTTTGACATTTATTTTTGACATATTTATTTACCGGCAACGAGACGAAAGTTACTGAAGTGACATTGTTATGACAGCTGACAGTTATTTTTCTATGATCTGTAACTAAATCGGTGCGACGCCATGTTGAAAATCGATAAAAGTAATTTATAAACATCAATTAACTACCACAACAGTAAACATTTAAATGAATTAAATGTATTTTTCCCGAATTCTACGGATTTTTCTCTTTTTTATGAGGTAATATACATAGACCTGGCCCGTTTTGAAATATCTCCTTTGTCTTTTGACAGAACTCAAGACCTGTTTCACTAAAACAAATCTGCGTAGCCTTTTCCCTACTAAGTTTGGGTTGGTTTCGAGTCTTAGCGGATGAAGCTGAGTACTAGAATATTAGATAGAGTGACTACGTATCTGACCTCCACAAATCAAGGGATTGAACTGGACAACATGTTATCCCAAAGAGTATCGTCCTCTTCTCAGGAGGTACTTTTTTTTGTTAGACTGCGCTTGTCTCCCACTGCTGGGCAAAGGCTTCCCCTTTCTTCTTCCTTATCTTTCGGTCTTGGGCGATCTCTAGCCAAGTTTGCCCTGCAAACATGATGAGATCGTCACACCACCTTCGCCGCGATCGGCTTCGACGACAACGTCCTTCACCCGGGTGCATTCGCACTGATACAGGAGGTTGTAAAATAGATTTGTTTGAATCAAAGAAAATAATACAAAAACTCACTAGATTGTAAACTTCAATTTCCTGTACTTGAAGTTTTACGAGCATAATAATAATAAACCTACTTTGTTAGAATTTATGCGCTGTTGTGGTGTTCAAGCCCAGTCGCTAATTAGGTACTGGCTATGAAATAATATTAATGGTTTCGACGCCTCTAGCTTAAGTATGAGTACTTACTGCTCTTGGTTTCAAGGCTAAGAATAGGAGGTACTCAACTCCTCTTGTTACGGCTCATAACTAAGGTACGACTATGAGGTGGTTCACTGGGCAGTGTCGTGTTTTAGTGTACTTAAGTTTAAAGTATGTCTTTTTTACTTTGAGGGTTTTTATGACATTAACTACTCTCAATTTTGGCCCGTACATAGAGGCAAAAGCTCAAGTGGCTGCAAAGAAGTTGGGGATCCTAGCAAAGGTGAGACGGTACTTCACGCCGGAACGGCTTCTCAAACTCTTATCAAGCGCAAGTTCGATCGTGTATGGAATACTGCTCTCATCTTTGGGATGGATCTGCCAGATACCAGCTTGATGACCTTGAGTCAACTGAAAAACGAGCCAAGAGGATCATATAGTGGTCAAACGCGTGCCTATCAATATTAAAAAAAAAAAAATATGATGCATTGTGACCACAAGCAAGTAGGCAAGTGATTACCATCGCCTATGGACAACTGCAATACTCACTTTTGAGGAGATCTCCCAATATTTTTTAGGGTTCCATACCCAAAAGGTTACCAACAAAATATTATTAATAAACCTCCACTGTCCGTCCCTTACTTTGCATTACTATTGCTCATTTAAAAAAAAAATATTTAGCGTATTTCTCTATCATAGCGTATCGATAATGAATTTACTCATCTCCATAGTTAAATTGTTTGTTTTGTCCAATATTCAGCTACGGTACAAAGGATATTTACGTCCTTACGTGTGCACAATGTTTTTCATGACCTCAGCGGGTCTAAAAAAGCCACTTTAGTAAAATCATAATATTAATCACACAACAATCTGTCTTTAATTTTCATCTTTATCGCTAACGCATTAGGTTCAAGGTTGATTGGGAAAATTTGACATTGATGGGTAGCGTGACGTGCTGTCTGATTCTGTTAAAGTGGCCTTTTTAGACCCGCGGGACATTAAGTCTTACAATTAACTGAAGTACAATTTATCTGATACGAACATAAATTGGTTTTCCATTAATGATGACAAACGTGTACATAGGTTTAAACACCTTTGGGATTTGGACCGTAAAGATAAGTTTAAGAATACGATCTTAGTGTGGTCGTAAAGTATTGTGTTCCAAGCTTTTATGGCTAGACTATTACTAGACGAAATTGTTCTGAAAACGTCTTTGTGCATTGCTTAGTAACAGACGCGATTGTGTTGGTTATTTTGTCAGGAGAAGAGAACATTTTGCATCAGCCGTCCTGTTATAAATAAATAAATAATAAAGAAAAGAAAGAAAGAAAAAGCGTTTATTTGCGCCAAGCATGACGGATACCAAAAAAAATAAATAGAAATTAAATAAAACTTAATAATAAGAATTGAGAAGATATGCGTCATATTCGCGCAGAACGGCCATCGCTCAGCATAATGCTGGGACTCGTGTGCGAGACAGAGCCACAGCGCTGGTTTTCAGCGACAGCCGGCGTTAAGTATGACGTCGATCGGAGCGGCATAAAAGTAATTAAAACGTGATAAGTAAACTGAAAAAATGAATACATAAGGGTAAAATAAGAAATGAGGAGATGGCAACAATGTGAATGTGAACGTGGCTGATTAGTAAAGGTGCGCACAACTCTAAAAAGTAATAAAAAAAAAGTAAAAGAATAGCTATGTTATCTGTGCGCACCAAAGACAACAAAAACTAAAATCCATGCAATGCGCACGCCCACAATATGGCTGACAGACGAAGGAATGCGTCTTGACATTACAATTATTATGCAATGAAGTTCATGACCTGCGCAATACACGTAGATAATATTCGGTAATGTGTCTGTTATCACTTAGTAAAATGTGTTTAAAGTGAGAGATTTGTTATGCGTTGTTAGATTGTGTTGGATAGTGTTATTTGTGATTCATTTTGGTGTGTATTATGTGAGTGTGGAACATTTGATATAGTACATCTGAAAAGTTTCTAACACAAAATTAATTTGCGTGAGCCTCCAGATCGGCAGAAAACTGAGGCATACGGCCTACCAGTGGACGAAGTAAGGCTGTGGATAGTGATGATGAACAAATTTTTGGGTTACTTCAACATACTCCCAAAATCGGTGTAGCATGCATTGTGTCATTATTTATTATTGAATTTGGTTCACCAACAATTTTTTACACTTTTGAGCTTAAAAATAACAATAGGGAAGATGCAAATACAGAATTTATGAGAATGTTGTCAGTAAAATGATAAAAAAGTATAAAATAAAGGCCATTACAACGTTTTTATTTTGGTTAATATCGATTTTTAACAAAAACAATGAATTAAAGTAACGTGAAATGGAACGTATTTAAAAACAACAATCAGCGTTTAGTGACGTATCTGCTTTTATGCCAACGAAAAGGCAACCATATGTCTTTGAGTTAACATAGTTCTTGACCAGTGATAGACACGAGCGACGTGATCGTCCGTTTTCGCGCGAACCTTTAAACGGTCGATTAAAAACGCAATTTTGACAATAAATTAAAGCGTTTTCATTTCTTATTTATGTGGTGGTCTTGTCTAGATGGATCCTTTAAAATTAAAGCAAAATGGAAATATTGCATGTTCCCTATTGTCCCTATAAACTTTGCACAGTGTAAGAACTACTTGAAGGTAAACTAGCTTAGGTACATTTAAAATTTACACAACAACTTAAAACTAAATAGTAAATAATAATACTATGACTATTTGATACACCGTGAAATTTCAATGGTTATTTTCCCGCGGTAGAAAGATTAGTCATCAGTAGTACTATCGAAACATAACGATATAAGCATAAGCATAATCAGCCTATAATGTTCCCACTGCTGGGACACAGGCCTCCTCTCGGTGAGAGGGAGCGGGCCGTAATCCACCACGCGGACCCAGTGCGGGTTGGCAGATAACGATATACTTACAAAATAATAACATTTCATTTTTATTTTAGATACGCTGTTCACAATTTAACATTTCAGGATTTTAGATTATTATTGACCATGGATAACAACCGAGTTCGCATAAAATTCAAGTTTGTGAGCTCTGAAGTTCTTTTCTGTGTTAACTGTACACAAAAGTAGTATTTCACAATTAAACCATGGTGATTATATTACAAATTAAAAGGATGAGACCCGCGGACGGTAAGCCGGCCCAAAGCACTAGTCTGGCGCAGCGGAAGTCATATAAATACCCGAAGAAGCCCTAAACACAAGTGCACAAGGGAAAATCAGGGTGGTTTAATTCAGCAAACTTCTGACAGACCCATGAACCGACTAGATGAATATTACAAGCAAAATTCTGACAGACCCATAAACCGACTAGATGAATATTACACTCCAGATATCCAGCTGTGGCAGACGGACAGACCTAGTTACTCCATAAGGTTTTCTTTTTTATCATTTTGGTACGGAACCCTAAAAATGGGCATTACACAGTACCGTTAGTATGTTAATAAATCTCTGCTGCCAATTTCTGTTGCTGAACTATCAAAACAAAACCATTTGATGCCGCTAACTTCCTAAAAGCTTTTCTATAGAATTGCACCGCAAGGCGCTCTGAACCATCATAACACAAGCAAGCTATTTGCATCCTCGAATCAAGTTGGATGTTATTGCCCATTGCTCATACTTCTTTAGGGAAAAAGGGAGAAAAAGCCAACCACCTGGTCGTAAAACGGAGTAGCACACCAGTTTACGAGCAATTTATTTAGTGATGTTTAGCAAAATGCTCTCTTTGTAAGCAATTGTGCTCTGTGTACACGGTTCTGTTTATAGTTGGTTTGGATATAAGGTTTCATGGAATTAGTACTGCAGGGAAAATGGTTAATGTTAAAAGATTTCTGCCGAAGTGTTTTTCGATAAGTAATAACGATGGTAAAATCTTTCGGCACCGAATGTAACTGTTCCTAAATTACCCTAGGCTGACAAAATTTTCGTTTTTCTGAAATATCCTAATTGTTAAGGGCGGTCCCATGCGTAGATGTCCATGTTTTTGACTGACCGACTTTCACGTTTCAAAAGTGCCTGTAAATGGTTTTTTTTTTACTTTCGAAAGGCACGCGCTTGACCACCATCTCACCTGATGGTAAGCGATGATGTGGTCATAGATGTAGCACGCTTGCCCAGAAGTAACCTATTCACTCTTGACCTAAAGACTCCCACAACACGGACTCCGGCAGGGAATAAAATGCTTTTGAATTTGAATTTGATGGGAGTACCAGGCCCCTGACTTTCCGCTTGACGTTGTAGTGCTTGCCTCCAGACTGGACACTCTTCCACCGATAGTACGAAGTTAATTTCCAAAACTACTGCCTTGTCCACTAGATATTTGGGATTGAACACGTCATATTTTGATAGCCCTCGTCAATCCCATATATTTTAGACTTTATATTACAAGTAAATCTCATAACAATTGTTCTGCGACGTAGCATGAGTAAAGAACCAAAGCGTTGAGTACGTCATCGTAATTGTTTCCTACTCCTAAACAACATAAGCTCTGCATCTATGCGAGTGAGCGCCTTAAAGATAATACAAACTTCGAAGCAACTAAACACAGTGAACCAATCTAATTGGTCAAAATGCTTTACAAAACCGTCTGAACAGTAAGCCTGCACCCACTCTTACATGAAAGATAATGTTTCATTCTCACAGAAAAGGTACAGTCACTGTAATAATAGATTCTCCAACTTTTATTTTGCTTCGTTCACAATAAATAAAAAAATGTTTTACTGCTTCGCTGACGCTGTATATTCATAATGTCAATTATTATTTTAAATAATTAGTAGTTAAAATGTTAACCTGACAATTATAGAAAAAATAATGGAATTTACGTTTCATAAGAAAGAAAAAAAATGTTTATTTGGGACTCGCACAAGAATAAAGTAAAACAAACAGTCATAAAAATATGTTTACACCAATAAGGAGCAGTCCAATAGAAAGGTTTCAGTTTGATATCAACTAGGTCTTAGTGAAAGGATTTTTTTTTTTGGGACAAGCTCGGTACTAATTGCCAACCACTGCAAATCCTGAAAGCTAGAATCGACAGTGGCGGGCACCAGAAATTCGCCGAGTCAATGTACGCGCTCGACGAGACCCGAAGAAACGATAAAAATAGAATATCGGTACTGAAAATTATTTTTTAGTGATTACATTTATTTTTAAAAAGCAGGATTCTTCTCTGTACCGTAGCTTGAAAAGTTATCTAGTCCCTACTTGATAAAGGAAATAAGTCCACTTATGTGTAATCTGTAGTAGTGGTAACTATTTAATTGTACATAAAGCTTAAATAAATAAAACTGACGAAGCTATAAATGCCTCGGCTGTACATTTAAGCACATAATGTAGGTTTCGATCTAAAGGGGTTCCTCTTAAGACCAAAACAAACAGACACACAAACAAATACGCAAACAAAAACAAAAATAATCTGGCACAAGACAGGCTGAAACATTTTGGTGCTCAACCGACGTTGGCAAGTTTAGTAGGTCACAACAACTTGGGCGCTACAGATAACGTAGATTAATGAGCACAGGATATGAAGTCTCGCGTTGAAAACTACATTTTCGCTGAGATAGTTCGTGGAGGTGTTTTCTTGAGTACTTTACTACTTTACTTGAATATCATTAAAGTATGCTCATAAATTTTGTTTAGACTTCCATTTCTTGCATCAGTTGTTTAATAGTTATTTTTTACCATACTGCAAACTGGCTGTTCTCTGTAAGAAGTTGAGACCCTTAAGATGTTTTGGACTTAAATTTAAAATTATTTGTCATTAGCATCAAGCTCGTTCATAGCGAACGTAAACCTAGAGTTGAAAAGAACATACACACGAAAACAGAACCTCCTCCTTTTTAGAAATCGGTAAACTAGCAACAATGTTTATAGTTACTAGGTATCATGGAGAGTCTACAACAACTCATTCAAAGTACATATCCATAAAACGTCAGTTTTATTACATAGTGTAACAGTTATAAAAGTGCTTCAACCTTTACGAACTATGTAAAAAGGACCAGCACAAGATTACAGGGTTATAGCTCACCTAACTTAGTTTATTCATTTATTTATTTGGATCTCCAACAAAAGATACACAGATATAAAACATTATACGACTGTGATACAATGTTCATTTAAGTTTGCTCCTTCAGTTACAGGAGACCACAGCATGCACTTATAACTAGGCTCACATAACAAAATTAAAATAAAATTTTCACAAAATTAAATTAAAATTAGGATAAAATCATAACATTAAATTAAAGTAGATTCACATTAGTTAAAGAAGTCAACCAAACGTTAACACAGAAACCCCGTAAATGCCTTGAATTTGTGAGACCCATTAAATGATGACCACCTAGTTTATTCCATACGCCAACGACCTTAAGGGAACGAAACGCGCACTCGATTATCACCCGCGCGACTGATTTTCGTTGCTTTACGAAATTAAATTTCCAAAGTATTGAGTATTTTTTGTTAATTATTATTAATCGACGGATTTATTCGTTAATGATCTTTCCTCAAAAGTATCAGTTTACTATCCAGAATGGAGGAGATTTCTCACAATAAGCAATTTTAAGTCGTGAGATAGAAAACTTAACTAGTATTTTATAGTTTAGACAGTTATAAAAGCCAATACGATTTCGCTATTACTTCGGAAGGCACTAACATTCCTCGTAGTGTGACATTAATTCTAATAAAAGTTTCTACAGTTCTGAACTCTAATTGGAAAGTGTGAAGGATGGGCTTACCAGTAGTTGTCAGTGTTAGTAGTTTTAGGCTGCGGACACGAAGTCAGTGGGCGCGGGGCGGCGGCGACTGCGCGTTTTACTGCATAGATTTATATGGAACTGGCCATAAAGACAGTGGCGCGGGGAGCGGTGCCGAGGCAGCGTACGAGCGACTAGCGGGCGCCTAGCGGTGCTCGCGTGTCTGCATAGACGTAGATTGAAGCATTTTTTTTTTTGCTTTTTTCAAAATGCGTTTCAAAAAGTGTATTTAAAATATGTTGTCATCGCTGTTTACACATTTTGTTCGCGAACAAAACACTAATTCCTCTTAAAGTAACACTACGCCGCTCTAGCGTGCGATCTACCCGCTGGTTTCGTGACTGGCGGGTCTAAAAATGCCATTTTAGTAGAATCATATTAGGATTATAATAGTAATATTAATCTGTCAAATTTCATTTTCATCTTTATAGCTAAAGCATTAGGTACAAGGTTGATTGGGAAAATTTGTCAGTTTCGGGTAGTTTGAATTGCTGGCTGATTCTGCTAAAGTGGCCTTTTTAAACCCGTCGGTCTGCGCCGCCGCACCGTTGCCCGCGCTGCTACCCACGCCGATGCCCGCACCGTCGCCGCAAGTCCGCGCCCGCTGACTTCGTGTCTGCGGCCTCAGTGCTAGTAGTTTTAGACGCGTTAACGCGACGCTATTAAATTGAATTCAAGCTGCGACACAAATTGCGAAGCGAGTGTCTGACACTACTATGTCGGCGCTGGAAGTGGGTATTAAAAATACATGCGTTTGTTTTTTGTACTTGGAGCTATCTTACGAGTATGTTGTGTGGCTATTTAAATTTAAAAGAGCAAAACAGATATTAAAGACTTTTAACTTTAACCCAATTAGAAAGAAGAAAGAAAAACCGGCCAAGTGCGAGTTGAACTCTCACAGGAAAGGTTCCGTACAATAAGCCGAAAAAACACGTTTCTTGTATGGGAGCCCCCTTTAATTTTTAATTTAATTATTTTTTTGTTATTGCGTCGACAGAAATACACACACTATGAAAATTTCAACTGTCAAGTTATTACAATTCTTGAGATACAGCTCGCTGACAGGCAGACGGACGATCGGACACCGGAGGCTTAGTAAAAGGGTTCTGTTGGTAACCCTTTGGATACCGAACCCTTAAAACAAATAAAATTAGTGACTTAAACAGGTTGGAAAAATATGCAACACATCTCTGCAAAAGGCCGTCACTCTAAAGCACTATTGAAAAACGCTGCAATAGAGTTCTAAAGTTAAATTAATTGTTGCAGGTATCTACAAAAATTGTAAAAAAAAATTTCGAAATGATTTTCTGAGGGATCTACGTTACAAAGGCAGGCATCCAGTCCAGCGAAATGTAGCTGAATATTCATAAAGTTTGAGACAAGGTTATCTTTAGAAATACGTAATGATTTGATATGGAAATTCTGTCAGTGGTATAAAACAAAATACTAACATACCCATAACCACTAACATACTAGTTTAACAGACTAACAGACTAGTTTTTAGTTAACAGACAGATAACAGACTAGTTTTTAGTTCCACAAATGGGCAAAAGCCTTTCCATTCTTCAAACTTCGTCATCTTTCTGGCTAAGTACTTTTGTTATCTTGTAAAAATGCACAGTTCCTATGGCATAGGCCATAAAGCCAACACAGGAAATATTTAGTTTTGAAATGAAACAACACACATAATCAGTATTTTTATAACAATAATACTATATTTATAAACAAAATAAAATCGAAATTGCAGACGAAGGGTTTCGCTCCATAAACCTTTATGTTTACTCTTGGTTGTTACAGTGACAATAGAAATACAGAATTTGTGAAAATTTCAACTGTACCTATTACGGTTCTTGAGATACAGCCCGCTGACAGACGGACAGACGGACGAACAGCGGAGGCTTAGTAAAAGGGTTCCGTTGGTTACCCTTTGAGTACGGAACCCTAACAACGTAATCTGTCGTAAGGGAGCGCCAATACTGAACACTATCGTTCGTAACTTATGCGGGGCACAAACTTCCATACAGAAGACTTGGATTTCTTCAAGCAGGATAGGGAATTTATTTTCCTAAAAATAATACTGTGGATATTTTTTTTTTGTTATCTGTTGATAATTATGAAATGGTCTACAGCAAATATTTGTAATCTTGAAACTTTATTAATTTAGTATAACATAAATACATTTATTGGAAAATCGACTGTTCTCAAGGACTAGCGTGCTCGGTGCCTCACGAGTTAAGGTTACCTACTTACGTTGAAAACAGATTATTTGTATTCCATATAACCTTTCAACGACGATGGTTATTTACCACCGCCATCACGGAACAAAGGAGCCTGGAACACACGACACAGGGAATCCTAGTGTGAGTTCCAGGAATCAACGCACTCGAATGTAATTTCCTAACAATAAACTATTCTATTCTATTATATTCATCAGTTTGGAAGTAGTTTTCTGTTTACACTCTTTACTTCACAATTACATCATCATCATCTGCCTAGCCTTTTCCCAACTACATTGGGGTCGGCTTCCAGTCAAACCGGATTCAGCTGAATACCATTGTTTTACGTGGAGCGGCTACCTACCAGACCTCCACAACCCATTAACTGGGTAACACGGTACACATCTTTTCAAGACTGGAGTCAGATTTACTGGCTTCTGGCAATCCGTAACGACTGCCAAAGATCTACAAATGACAGCCGGGACCAACGGCTTAACGTGCTTTTCGAGGCACGGAGGAAACTTGGTATGTTAAGATGGTCAACCATCCACAGGCCAACCTTGGCAAGCGTTGCTTAACCTTCAAGATCGACCCGTGCGGCTGTTATTATTATACTATTACAGCCATATTAATATGAACAGCTATCATCCGATTTAATAACACCTACACTTATGCAAATCGAATCCTTGTCATCCATCGAGACAATCCTATCCAACGACAAACTAATCTAAGTTACAATCACTTCAGTATTCTAATGTCACCGTGACCGCACCGATTATAATGATTAAATCCGGAATTAGAGACCCTACGTCTTCTGGACCTCTATAACGCGTGATTGGGGTACTTTTGGACCCAAACTTCGTATAATGTGTCGGGTGCGAAGTAATTTGTATGGCAATGAGATTTACATTGAGTAGGATTAGGCGATTTTAATTTTAATTTGGATATATTATGATTTTAAGCGAAGCTTCGTATGATGAAAGGGTTGGGCTACCCTTGCAGTGATTTATAGGGAAATTGGGGTAATCATTTTGGGGATTTGGCGGTACAAAGTGTCTTAGTAGATTAATATGAAACTATTTATCACACTGGAATGAACAATAGGCATCTCGAACACTATTGATTGGGGCTGATAGTTACAACCTTTCATTCAACCTGTAACATTACCTAATTGAAATTCCAGTCACGCCTAAGCTTTTAGATTGACTATTATACAGAAAATCGTACATTTACATACACGGTCAGCATAACGTGTTGCGAATTAACTTTTTTGTTGAACTAGTGTGTTCCATTTAAACTTTCACCCATATTTAAGTAACTGGTGGCATGTCAAATTTTATGGAATATTTTTTTAGTACCTTAGGTAGGTACTAAAATTGTGCCACTTTTGAAAATAATTCCTTGCTCATGCAAGTTATTTGATCGTAAATTATTCTTTAAACTCTATGATGCTTTTGCGTGTGTTTATTTGTCTGTGGGAATTTTTGATAAAAAATCCGTCGTTAAATGGAATAAAAAAAACGAAAAAACTAAACCTCTTAATTCTATTTGATCAAACAGTTCAAACCACTTCGTTTGATCAAATGACTTGAACTTGTAGGTCCGCATTAGGTTTGCAATTTTTATGGCCCGCATAACGTTACAAGTATCTAACTGACACAGAGAAAACTTTGTCGTTTAATGACGTCCAAGTGACATTCAACGCGAAAGCGATGAACAAACAATTTCCCCGTATCTTTTAGAAAGATGCGCATTAAGTTTCACCCTATCTCTCAATAATCATCTCAACTTGACATTGACTTCACTCTTCACCCATAACAGCTATTCTCAAACTTCATCACACGTCTTCTTGCCAACACAAGAAGATCATTTTGCCAACCCATGAAGAGAGAGATTCCCTTGAAAAAGATTAAGGCCACCGCAAAACAAATCTTATCGTTTTAATATCTCAGAAATATATAAACAAAACAGCAACATTTAATATCTAAGATCGAAAATGAAATAGAGATCGTGGTAGGTTGAAATCGGCTTATTACTGTAAGCCTCCGCACGCTTTCTAGGGAGTAAGGATTTGGGGCTTATAATTTAGGGCAACGCTATTTTGCTTGGGCCTTGAGTAAAATCGATAGACATACAAATGTTCGTGTATTCTAAATACATGATATGTTTAACGTTTAAATATTCACGACGGCAAATTAAGCTATTATAAAACTTATAAATAAATAAATAAATAAAAACTTTATTTCAGACTAGAGTTCACAACCATAACTAAGTTACACACATAAACACAAACAATCAGAAATTAAAACATATTATACAGAATCAGTTATTATTTTGCAAGCAGTTCACCGCTCATTTTTGCAAGACAAACGAATAATAAAAAATAAAAAAAAATCTCTTAAATTTCACTACCCAGATAAATTGACATTTGAAATATCTGTATGGAATCAGTTTCTCTAGCGTTAATTATTTAAAAAGGATCATGACAAACTATGATTCCGTCTGTGAGCATCTGACAATCGAATTGCGTGGGATCGTCGTGATACCAAAATATAAATTGGTAATTCCCAAGTGGTCATCTCGAGGGCCAATTCTACTATTTACTTTCTAGTATTCGGCAGCAGGAGCTCGTGGCTAAATGATAACAGCCGCACGGGCTCAATCTTCAAGGTTAAGCAACGCTTGCCGAGGTTGGTCTGTGGATGGGTGACTATCTTAACATACCAAGACTCCTCCGTACCTCGGAAAGCACGTAAAGCCGTTGGTCCCGGCTGTCATTTGTAATCTGTAGATCTTTGGCAGTCGTTACGGATAGTCAGAAACTAGTAAATCTGACTCCAGTCCTGCCATGAAGTACCGTGTTACCCAGTTAATGGGTTGTGGAGATCTGGTAGGCAGCCGCTCCTCGTAAAATACTGGTATTCTGCTGATTCTGGTTTGACTAGAAGCCGACCCAATATAGTTGGGAAAAGGCTAGGCAGATGATGATGATGAGTCTACCTATTAGGTACTTACAATAAAACACGAATATTAGTTGAACGAATATTAATTGAACACGCAACATTGACTACAGAAATCTTTCGCCATTACATAATTCACTTGTTCAGCAACATATTCGCAATAAAACTTTATAACAACCAAGTAATCAAGTTCATGCAAACAGCAATTAAAGGCCCAACAAACAACCAACATTTACTTTGAAAGTAACAAAGAGCCTTTAATACATCAAGTGTTTAAAACATCTTGATTAAAGCCGGAATCGTGGTGAATTACACAATGCGTGTGAGGGATCTTCGAAGATATGTTTAGGGATGTGCAAAGAGGTTAGGGTAAAAAGTTCGGCCGGCCGATTTAATTTCGCCAAAAAATCTGATATGCCATTTAATTTATTTTTGTGATATTTCCCAAGTTTAAAGACCCGTTTTTTTAACTGCTCTCATTTTTTGAAGGAGAAGAGATGAACAATGAACAACACCGCAACCTTTTTGAAATCGTCCGTAATAGTAAAAAAAAATTAAGACGATGAACTAAAAAAAACCGGCCAAGTGCGAGTCAGACTCGCACACGAAGGGTTCCGTACCGTAAACCTTAGTTTTTATTACTTGTTGTTAAAGCGGCAATAGAAACACACAATCTGTGAAAATTTCAACTGTGTACCTATTACGGATCTTGAGATACAGCCCGCTGACAGACGGACGAACGGACGGATAGACAGCGAAGGCTTAGTAATAGGGTTCCGTTGAATACCCTTTGGGTACGGAACCCTAAAAAGGAGAGAGACGCCTGTGCCTTATCTCAACTGATGTAAGCGCTGATATGGTGGACGCATAACTTGAAGTAACATATTAACTCGTGATATAAATATACCCAGATTACACTTGTCAGGAAACAAATTCAATCAGAGCACATATTCCATTACACTTTAGCTAGATCACCTTCGCTCTCTCCATCATATTGCTCAGCACTTTCAACTTGAGAAGCTCCGCAGCAAGTAACTTACAGTCGTAAATAGCCTTTTGCAACGTCTTATGTGCTATTAAATTCACTGCGGTAAAGTTTCTCAACTGTAAGGACCGGCTTGAGTCTTTTTATATACTGTTTATTTATTTGTATGTCAACTAATGGTTATCGCTGATGTAGTCGACGATGAAGAACGCTTGCTTTAAAGTAATTCGTGACGTAAAGATTCCCAGGAAACAGCTATCGGGAAGCAAAAACAAATCCAAGGTGGCTTCTAATAGTAGGACCTAGAAATCTTTATAGGAAGATTTCTGGCCGAAAGGTATGGTGAATCAATGCATTCGTGGAAGGTATATCACGTTACCTTCCACAAATACGTCCACACTACCATATTATATTTACTAGTTTTTTTTATTTTAACTAGTTGTTCCGACTTTGTATGTTCATATTCCGTTTTTCTCGTTCCTGTAGAAATTTCTGGAAATTCTCTCTCAGTGCTTCTCTACACTGCCAAATTTCAGCTTTCTACGACCAGTGGTTTCAGTTGTGCGTTTTCTGTCAGTCACTCAGTCACGCAGTCACTCAGTAACGGAAGAATGTCACATATATTTTTGCTTCTTTTACCATACAACTAATCCGTTACTAGTCAGACCACCTCCGCTCTCTTCATCACACAGCTCAACACTTCCAACTTGAACTCCGTGGCTCCGCAGCGAGTAACTTAAGCCATAAATATCTATTGTGACATCTCATGTGCTATCTTGATTTAGGAATAAAAGAAGCACTTAAAGCTCTGCGAACGTGTTACGATCCTGAATTGGATTCTTCCTGCTACATACAAAGAATGTGAAGTATTTAATCTTATTCAAGGAGGAATATAAAAGGATTTTGGAGTACAATACTAAATCACGACGCACGCCAATGTATCGGTTTGATTTTAGTCGATCGGTTGCGACTTTCGAGTCCAAGGAAAAGTATTTTACACAAGTATTCCTGAAGAATGCGTACAAAAACTGAAAACGATAACAATACGCATAAAAAAACGGCCAAGTGCGAGTTGGACCATCATTCGAAGGGTTTTGTACCGTAAGTACCGAAAAACACACATTTTATATATGGGCTCTTATATAAGAAATGTGTATTTTTAAGCACTTTCTTTCTTAATGTAATCGTTATCATTTGTTGTTATAGCGGCAACACTAAAAATTTCAACTGTCTACCGTAGACTGATGGACGGACGGATAGATGAATGGACGGACAGACGGACAGTGGACGCTTAGTAATAGGATTCCGTTGGTTACCCTTCGGGTACGGAACCCTATATACCACTGATACTTGATTGAAATGGGCACCAAAACCAGAACAAATATTTTTGACGATATTACACGACTAAACCAATCAAAGCCACGATCATGCACCAAACAATGCAGTTTTCATATAGACCAATATCAGAATAGCTGCACCCACCATCTGAATTCCAACAACTGCGCTACGATCGACAGCTGATCCAATCAACACCTATCGTTCGTTCCCAGCCTCATATCTCGGCCTGGGCCAATTCAATTACTGCCCAGTACTGCCCCGCACTATCGCTCGCCCACAAACGCCCACACTTCATTCTAAACAAACTAGTTTAACTGGAGCATTTATTTAATTAGTGAATTGCGTTCACCAAAACTTTTAGGGATATTCAGTCTTGTAAGTAGTGAAGATTTGACCAAGATAACGCGTTGTTTAGGGGTCATTAGATGAATGGAGACGATTATATTGATTGGTTAATGCAACACAAGTTTGTTCATGATTGATACAGAGAAACTATATTATAGAAAGGTTTTTTTTATTTCAATCAAGATGAAAGTTTGCCAATGTATCTACCATGGCAGGAAGGCCTTTTTTTAAGGGTGGGAAATCATCAAATGACTCTTCCGCTCTGGGCGGAGCGGAAGGGAGTGTCAAACTCTTACTGTCTAAAACCCATCCGTGTTCCTCCTAATGCCCTTTGCGTTCCAGGGTACGGTGACTCTTTCGAACGGTTTCCGCACCCCGGCAGGCACTGGCCCTAGCGGGCCCCATCTCCCATGCTGACAACTCCTTGAGGCGCGCGTGGAACACAGCGCGTCGTCGACACGGGCCTGGTTCTGATCGGACGGCGATCCACCCAATGCTTGTCCGCAGGCCCTCGGCTACGGTGGCCGGAAATTGCCCTACGATCCCCGACGCCCAGGGCGTCTTCTTCTGTTGCGGCGGCTGGGTCGAGAGGTTTCCCTCTCTCTCACATGTTCGGCCTCCTTCTTTGCTAGCATTACTGCTTCGCAGAAGGAGGTGACCGCTTCTCATGCCTATGGCAAGAAGGCCTGCGTCTTTGTTTTTATAAGTCCCATTATTATTATTTTTGTTTCTAGTGAGTAAGCCGCAACGACTTTTTGAGATGAATTTATTAATACTAG
Source organism: Lacanobia oleracea (assembly GCA_950371165.1). NCBI lineage: Eukaryota > Metazoa > Arthropoda > Insecta > Lepidoptera > Noctuidae > Lacanobia > Lacanobia oleracea. The sequence goes on along the minus strand of OX493390.1, from coordinate 2,872,999 downwards.
TGGTCGCTCAGTGGTTGAAATTAATAATAATAATAATAATAATAATAATAATAATAATATTTATTTACTCAAAAACAGTAAGTAGGTACAGTACATTCTTACAAATATTAGGCTTACAGTTTAATTATAAATAAGAGAATGAGCATCCGCAGCTGAACTAGGCGTGAGCCTGTATCTCAGCTAACAGCGCCGTTTCCCCTCAGAAACAATACACTAAGTAACCTAAATTAGCAAGAAACAAGAGTTTAGGACCATTACAAATCAAAGAGAAATAAGAAATTAAGATAAACTAAACTTAAATTACTAACAATTTTTTGTGTGTGTGTAAGGATATGTGTGTGAGGATGAGAGGGTGAGTGTGTGTGTGTGGAGGTGTCTGTGTGTGTAAGTGTAAGTGTGTACATATGTCTACATGATAAATGCACAGGAGTAGAGTGAATATACATATATATAGATATACAAACAAAAATATTAACTGATTATTTGAATAAATTTTTCAGTGTCTTCGTATGATAGTTTCATTAAAAATTCATATGCCCTCTTTTTACAATAAAATTTGTTAAGAGAAAAAATATTTATGGATTTATTAATTTTATTATACACATGTGGTGCTAGAAAGACGAAAAATCTCTTTATGAAAGAGGTTTTAGGTTTATGTATGCGGACCACAACATCATGTTTTCTGCGTTTTTTTGTGAGATCCGTATCATATATAAGTTCACCATGTTGTTTTAGTACAATATTGAGTAAGAACAATTGTCTCACTGTAAGGACTTCGCATGAGTTGTACAAAATGTTTGTGGGAAAGCGAGTTGGACGGAAAGTGTAAACTTTTAGTATTGCACGCTGAGCTATCTCAAGGCCTTTTAGAGTAGTTTTGGCAGCTCCTCCCCATGCAATTATGCCATAATTAATAATGGATTGACAAAGAGAGAAATAAACTTGTTTTAATATTTTGGGATCAGCAACATGTCGCAAAGTTTTAAAGATATAAATTAGTTTTCTTACTCGTCCCGACAAAACTTTAATATGTGCCTTATAGGATAAATTATGGTCTATAATTAGTCCTAAATATTTCACATTGTTGACACGTTCTAGTGGTACACAATTACAGTTATCTATTCCAGGACAATTGTGAGGAATAAGGCAATGTTTTTTAGTTAGCAGTTTAGGTGGATTTCGTATGGTGAAAGTCAAGTATTTAGTTTTATCACTGTTCAGTGTAAGTAAATTATGTTGTAGCCATTCCTTTACGAGATCAAGTCCACATTGTGCATTGTTAAATACCTCATCCCAATTGTCGGCGTTGAATATAAGAGCAGTGTCATCTGCGTAAGAGATTATTTCGCCTTGGGGTATAGATAGGTTCGTGAGGTCGTTTATATAAACGAGAAAGAGGGTAGGTCCCAAAATACTGCCCTGGGGAACTCCGTATGTAATAGGAAGATAAGAGCTAGTGCAATTTCCTATTCTTACACACTGGTATCTTTCAGACAGATAGCTCTCAAAAAGTTTAAGTTGATTTCCTCTTATACCGAAATTCTCGAGTTTTCGCAAAAGGATGGGGACCGAGATCGTGTCAAATGCTTTGGCCAGATCCAAAAAGATGGCAAGGCATTTCTTTCCAGAATCTAAATTTGTAGCTATACAATTGTTTAATTTAAAGATGGCATCATCTGTACTTCTATGCCTCCGAAAGCCAAACTGTGTACTAGAGAGTAGGCCCTCGCCCTCCAAGTAGCTAACAAGTCTCTTGTTTAGTAGTTTTTCAAAAACCTTTGACAAGGAGGGTAGGATCGATATCGGCCTGTAGTTATTAACACGATCACGGTCACCTCCCTTATAAATAGGGTGAACCTCAGACAGTTTGAGATTTTTCGGGAATACACCATATTCTAAGCACCTGTTGAAAATAAACGTGAGAGGAGGAACTAAAAGCTCAATATTACTTTTTATTAGGTTCGATGAGATATTGTCACAACCTGTGGCGCAGTTTGATTTTAATGTAAGGATTGTACGGGTCACTTCTTCTTCCGTCGTTTCTTCACAAACAAAGGATCGCGAATGGGAGTCGCATGAAAACATTGAGGACCAATTATTAGATGTAGACGGAGAAGGGTTTAGAGGAAACTTTTCTGCTAACGATTGACCTACTTTTACAAAGTGCTCATTAATAAAATCAAGTGCGGTGTTATTGGAGTCACTCAGTTTTAACAACTCCTCAGGATAGTCAATGTTTTTGACACAACTCGTAATTGATTTTATAGTCTTCCAGAGTTTCTTGGGATTATTCTTTGCAGTATCTAATTGAGTTTTCTCATATGCTCTTTTTACTTTCTTTAAGATTTTGGTACAGAAATTGCGGTATCTAATATATGATGTTTTTAAAATGATATTATCCGGAGCCGTCCTATGTTTTTTGTGAAGAAAGTCCCTGTTTTTCATACATCTGAGAAGGCCAGGCGTAATCCATGGTTTGAGTATTTTTTTGCGCTTCGACACAGTGAAAGTTTTTGTGTTGTTATTTATGGCTGATTGGATATTAGTGATAAGGTAATTTGTGGAAAAATTAGGGTCTTTTGATTCGTATATGGGGGTCATGTCTATATTGTTAATGTCTTTGTTCAAGTTTTCTGTGTCTATTCTAGTTATAGTTGATTTAGTCGTTTGCCTAGGGTGTTTAGAAATGCGCTGTGGAATTAATTGGGTCAAGACAGGGAAATGATCTGTTAAGGTTGAATGTGGCACAATAGTCATAGCAGTAAACTGGGTCTTAAGGAACACGTGGTCCAGGCATGAGGAGCTGATTGCTCGGGTAATTTCAGTGTGTGCAGGTAAGAGACCATGAGTAGCGGCGATGGTTAAATATCTTTCACCCGATAGATCCAGCCTGGATGAGTTAATGGGAATATTAATATCTCCAATTAACACTAAGTTTTTGAAGGAATTTAGTTTGGATATTATATTGTCTAAGGAGTATAGAAAGTTGTCAATGTTTCTTATAGAAGGAGACCGGTATATAGATATGATTGCGGTATGTTTTCCGAGTGTTGTAACTAAGCAGTTGCCGTCTGTGAATTCTGGTTCCTCAACATTTACATTCAGCGAGTTACTTATATATATTACCACACCATCATTTTGTCTGAGGTGGGTTTTAGTGGCATAAGAGCGATAGCCGTCAAGCTGTGGAATGACAGAAGCACCCAAAAGCCAACATTCGGTAAGTACCAGAACATCGCATTCTATGTTCAATCTCCTTAACAAAGTTTCAAAGCCAGCTATATTGCAATTGATACTGCGTATGTTTTGTGTTAGTATTATAAGACCACTTGATGGTACCTGAGTTATGTGTTGCTGACATTCTTCTAAGTCACATGTCAGGGATTTAGATACAGAGACTTCGTCTATATCATTTGTTATATGATTTAAATTATCGAATTATAAAAGTAAGAAAAGTATTTCACCACGTTTAATTAGAAAGTAAAAAGTTTTCAAACGAGTTGGTCCGGTATTTATCTGTCCAGTAAGAATTGGTATACGTTTAGGTATATGTAATACAAGTGATATGTGACAAGGATTATTTAAAAAATGATAAGCATCAGGTCTGAGCTTATTTAACTGCCATTTTAAGGTTGATATAAAGTGTAATAACCATGAAATATTTAAATAAAGTGGATGTAGAAGACTTACAAAGATTAATATTAATTTATCAGTGCAAATAATAATATAAATTGTGTATATGTGATATGTATGATTTGTAAATTTATTTATGTAGGAATTGTGTTTAGTAAGTAGATGTATATTTGAGTCAGTTGTTAATTCAAAAAAGAACCCAGAGTGTATATTTGTTGAGAGTGAATGTGTATTATACTGTTGTATGTGATTTGTATGGCAATAACATAATGAGAAGTTGTAATCTGAAGGTATTAGTAAATGTCTTTTAATTCTAAAGTGATAGAGTGTGGGATAAATGTTTACATAATGTTCATTTTTTGAGTTATAGTCATACATACTTAAGTTTAAACAAAGCATTAGTTGTGACGTACTTAAAGTGAGCTGTTTACATTTTCCAATAGAGACAACATAATATAGTCATACTGCTATGGTTTTCTTTAGGTTCTCTAGGTCATTGAGGTCGTTTATTCGAGAATAGGAAGCTCCTTCATGCTGCTTAAGGTACACAATTCCATTTGATGTCCAGCAGAAATTAAAGCCATGACTTGTTTGGAATTGCCTCGCCATATAAAATAGTTTCCGGGTTTTGCTGGTTAATGACTCGGATACATATAGCGGTTTTAGTTGATATACCTGGTTAAGATGGGTAGTATTCAGTTTGTTTCCTTTTTGCTTAGTTTTATTAAAGTTTTTAACCGCCTTAAGAACCTTCTCCTTCATTAATACGGTGGTAAAGTCTACCACGACAGGGTTTGAGGGGTCCTGAGACTTGGTTCTATAGATGTCTTTAATCGAGTTAGCATCCATTACCACGTTAAGAGTTTTACCTAATTTTATAACTTCGGTTTGGAGGGATTCTTTCGTCTCGCCGGAATGTTTGGGTAGATTACGAATTTCTATACCTACACCACGCGTTTTTCTCTCCAAGTTTTCCAGTTTTTCTTCCAACTCTTTTATTTTTGACTTGTCGGCCTTGCTTTCTTTTTCTAAAGACGATATTTTTAATATAAACTCATCATATTTATCAGACATGAAGTCAATACTCGCCTTTAACTCATTAAATCTCTTATCCTGCTCTGCGGAGAAGGAGAAAAACATTTCTTTTATGGTTATTAGCAAGTCCGTACCTTCATCATTGTATTTTCTTTTTTTCCTCTCAGTAATGTTAGATAGACTGTGAAGATCAGGCTCAGATTCGTAATGCTGTAATGGTGACTTCATTTTGTCTGCGATGACTTCAACTGACTTAACACCCGCTAACTCCGGTGCCGGCGTAACCGCTTTCAGCGGCGGGGCGGGGGAGGGGGGAGGAGGCGTACGACGTACTGACATTATTCAAAAGTTTGTAGTGTAATGCAAGACACCAGGGCAGCAGTATAGATTAGATGGTGTGGGCAAGCGCTGACAACTTGACAGGTCAACTCAGCTGGTCGGTTATCGATGAATCTCAACAATCTCTCGTTCCGTCCAGTGTAAGGTGATCCCAGGCGCGTAGACAATGCTTGCGTTGTTTATGTGTGTAACTACTAACCATGCGTAAGCGTCGGAGTGAATGGGATCTGTCCAAGTTGTAGATCTACAGCGGGTGTGTGCGTAGAACTGCGTAGTCCTTGATGTAGGTGTTCATTCAGTCCTCCGCGCTGGTGTTGCCGTCGCTTGACTCGAACTGATGGCCTCTTTGTACTATATGAACTCCTGGTACTTCGACTAAATATTACGATGTTTATTTTGAATTAATTCTTAAATGAGTTAAAATAAAACAAAATTTAATACGGAAGACACGTCTAAACGCTTTCGCGATCCAAGGGGGAAGGGAAATTCGACCATATTTTTTTATCAATTTAATGTATTTAAAAAAGTATTTAAAAAAATGAGCTTTCTGCAGTCTTTCTCCATAACCAATCCCCAACTCCACACCAAACCAAACTTCTCTAACTGTGCCAAAATTTCAAACTACTTCGTTCGCGTAATTTTTCTAAAAAGGAGTACAAATATTTTTCTCTTCACGTATTAAGAAGTAGCTTAGCCATTTCTCCCATGAAGATGACCTTTCCTTATCCACAAACAAAAGAAACATTTCTTGTACAACCGTTGTCATAATAATCTAAAAGGTAACGATATAATATATTTAATCAACCAAGGAAAAGTAGTTACATGTCCATATTCAAAGCTAAGGTACTGCTCTGTGAACTACGAGAGTATTATTACAGCTTAACTACATCTATCTATCATCTTTAGCGATATATTCCCGTAGCTCCTTGAGACTTATGTTGTCGCCGTCGACTTGCTTACCCGTAGGTCCATTTACTTAATTTCCTGCAGTAACTCTTTCTGTATCAATTGTACTTTCCGTTTCTACTCACGGTACATCATTTTTTGAATTTTCTTGTAGTTCTACATCAATTAAAGAATCTAACATTTTATTGTTCTGTAGTTTTCTGGTGTCAACAACTATTTTTTTGTGAGTTTTTTACAAAACTTATTATTTTTATTAACATTAATTTCAAGCTTCTAGAAAAAACAATAAAGAAAGTTGTTCAATGTAGAAATATTTGTACGAACATTTTATTCAGCAGCTGAGAACTCAGCACCATTTGTGTTTAAAGAAAATGTTTCCAACTTAGCATTCCTACTTATGAATGTCTTTAATTACAACTGTTACATATTAAACTCACAAATCCAGAGCATATCCCCGAACAAGGCACTGCTCATAATTAAATAAATTCAATGTGACTCTCAAGGACGCTTTAAATGATGCGTCTAAAAGATTTGTTTCCGAAATATCTTAGCCTGGCCTCCATGTATTTACATACATTTTTGCGACGGCCCGGCATAATCCGCATGCTTGGTTTAGATAGATGAAAATCCGTAGTTGCCCCGGAATATTGTATATAAGTGTTTTTGAGAAACGTGCGGAATTTATGGACCGTATACGTTAGGGAATTATTTAGTGCGTCCCAGTATTTCCCGTTTGTGATACGGAATTTTCGGGAATCGCCGATTTGAATTGATGGAGAGGCGTGAATTTTGAACACTACAGGCTTTGGGTGCGAACTTTCCATAAGTTCTGGAAAACGTTAGCGCGACAAAACGATACTTAAGGTCCTTTACAGAGTACCAATGAATCAATTGATAGATTTTCTCTGAGTCAAATCAGTAAATGCTTTTAGTGGTAACATGTACATAATATCCTTTACCGTTTGTGAAAGTACTGATTATGTACAGTCAACAATGCTAAGCTAAAGGGTCGATTGTATCTTTTTAAGCTTATGACATTTTTGCGAGTGTCTTGTATAATAATTGTCTACGCAGCACAATCATAACATTGTTTAAAAGTAGTTGCAAGTTAGCTGAGTGCATACCAAATAGCGTTGCTGACTGTACATTGTCTGAACTAGGAGTTTCCTCATTTTTATTTCTTAAGACAGAAGTCAGCACTTAGTAGTGTACCTGCTTGTATTTGTTTTCGATCACAACCAATCCAATATAAAATATTGTACTGCCTCCAGCAAGCAAAAGTAAGAGGCCAGTCACGTAACATTCAGGAATTTATAAATATTGGATCCGACGGTCGACGGCGTTTCTCTACGGAATGACAACCGCCGGCTAAGATTGCTCAAATCGAGAGCAATAATGTAGGACCCAACGAATGTGATGCCCTAGAATCTGAAGGATGTTCTTTATTTGTTACAAGTAAGCTTTATGTCAGGGATGATAATATTGGGCTTGCTATAAATAGTTACTGAATAAATGTATGAATAATTATGGTTGTTGTATAGATTTTAAAGTTATTTTTGGCCTACTTAGTTAAATTAATACTGTACTGTTGGTAGCAAGACTTAAGGCAAAGACTGATTAAACTTAACAGTACTCGGAGTATTATGTGGGTATTTTTTTTGTGACACAACAGATAGATAGATGTAGCATTTATTTGGTGTATGGATAGAAAACAACACAAAAAACACAGTTTTATAAAACGTAAGCGTAACACTAGAAATGCAATAATAGATTTGATTTTATGATTCCGGTTTAATAACCTAAAAATTTAAGTTATTCTAAACTCATTATGAATATAATACTTGCAGAAATGCATTTGTAGAAAAATATAAGACTAACCTTTTTTTTTTTTTTGCAAAAGCTGTGATCATGATACTGAGGTAAAAAGTAAAGTCAATGATTTCGGTCAAGTAACTGAAATTCAAATGACCTATCTTATAATACAAAGGTCAGCACATTAATATAAAGTTAAACAAACACACCGTCTTATATTTGAGAAAGAATACCGCGACCCGAATGACAGAAAAAGTTGTTAATAGAATTTTGAAATTTCAAAACAGAAAAGAAAAAAGTAAAGATAAAACTTTTAAAATTGTACCGGCGAAGACTTCCGCTTTCTTGTCGACGAAAATTTTTGTTGGTTTTAAAACTTTGGGAACATAATATTATTTTGGAGATGGCAAAGATTTTGTGCATAATTTTATAAAAGCATTATGTGGTAAAAGTTGTTACTGTTTTGAGAAACTTCAGAATATTTGGAAGTGGTATTATTTACAATCTATATATCTATATACTAATCTATATACTAAAATATATAGCTGAAGAGTTTGTTTGTTTGTTTACTTGAACGCGCTAATCTCAGGAACTACTGGTCCGATTTGAAAAATTCTTTCAATGTTAGATAGCCTATTTATCGAAGGGATATATTACGCTAAGATCCAATAGGAGCGGAGCAGACGAAGTTGCGCGACCAGACCATTCCGAAATTCATTATCATTCTTTGATTCCCAGAGTACTTTATCATTGTTACAATTTGAACCAATTACGGAAATAGAATGAAAATTGATCGCATTACCGATAACAAAGTGAAATTCATCTCGATTATACATTCTGTTTGATCAGTATTCCGAACTGTTGAACTGCCCAAAACAATGCTAGCTGGATTTTGTGATATTAATTCTAAATTATTGTTAGGCTCAATTCAGATTAGCATCAAGTATTGTTAGTTGCACTGAAGATAAACAGATTTTGATATTTTGGTAATGTATTTGACTAGATTCTGCCAGCGGCTTCGCTCGCGTGATCCCTACCAGGATAAAAAGTAGCCTATTTGTGCTATTCTAGATTATAATCTATCTCTGTTACAAATTTCGTCCAGATTCATTCAGCCATTCTGACGTGATTGAGTAACAAACATCCATCCAAACTTTCGCATTTATAACATTAGTTAGATTAGATTAGATACGTGGTAAAACTATGGTTTTGTAGGGAATTAAAATTTGAGCATTGTCCTTAAGTTTGTGATATTTATTTCATAAAAAACTTTTTCACGAAAAATACAACCGACTTCCAAAAACAAAACACTACAAGGTACAAAATAACTTCGAAAGAAAGAAAAGAACTTTAATTTCTGAAGTCGGTGTTTTTGGTTATTTTTTCGTTTTTTGACACCGACTTCCGAAATTAAAGTTCTTTTCTTTCTTTCGAAGTTATTTTGTACCTTGTAGTGTTTTGTTTTTGGAAGTCGGTTGTATTTTTTGTGAAAAAGTTTTTATTTTTCACTTTTTAGTGGTACCTAGGTACCTACGTACCCATTTACAGCGTACCAGCGCAATGTTATGTTAAGAACTGGTGTAAACACTAAAAAAACATGCGATTTCAGCAATCCCGATCCCTTTGCTCTTATTTATTGAAGAGTTCCGTTGCCTACCTTCGAACTTCTTCGTCAGATCTTCACCAAATTGAAACGGGACCAGCCCAGGAAAATACTCTTTCAAACAAAAAAAGAATCATCCAAATCGGCTGACAATTGGCGAAAGTATAGCTGAACAAACATTTTTCATGGGATTTTATCATCAGATCCTAATTTATAGTATACCTTTCATCATCAGCTCAGCAACATGAGATGATGATTACCAGGCACAAATATCTGAACTGCGATAGAAAGTTCATGAAAAACATTCTATGTGCCTATAAAATTTGAGGGTTGCCCTCCATTTTTGTGGGATCTCATCATCAGATTCTGACATGGTGACAATGGGACCAATTGAGGAGTATACCCTTTCAGATGAAACAAAAATTTTTCAAATCGGTTCATAAATGACGGAGTTATGAGGTAACAAACATAAAAAAAAAAAAAAAAATTGAGAACCTCCTCCTTTTTTTTGAAGTCGGTTAAAAAGGCTTGAGTTTTAGACACACCATTATTTATTTTGAAAATATTTGACTCAAAATCAATACCTAGTACCTAGTTAACTGGTTCACAGTCCAATGAACCACAGTGGTCTTCGCTGATTAATTATTTAAGTAATGCTACCAGTCGGCCTATTCTGTTAACATCTCAGTTCCTGCCATGTTCACTTATCGGTAAATATGAAGTGAACTGTCATTTCATTGTTAGTTTGGATTGATAACTCACATTATGTTCACTTCACCATAGCTTGTATAGTAAGATATTTACAGAATCGTACTGTTATAACTGGTTCCAACGTAAAAGCAGTCTTCATTAATCGCGTTGGCAATAGAATCTTTTTTTTTACTGTTAATAGGCATACGTATGAATATCTCACCTGATGGTAAGCAATGCGTTCGAAGATGGAGCACGCTTGCCTAGAAGTAATCTATTCACTCTTGCCTCAAAGACTCCCAGGTTGAATCTATCAGGAAACACAGACTCTGGCAGGGAATTCCACTCCTTAGCTGTACACACAATGAATATGCTACCAAAACGTTTTGTTCGTGTAGGTCCATCATATACCTTTACTATTAGTATTCCTTCCTGTTGTATAATTTTGAAACCAAGCCACAAACCTCTCACTAAAACCCTAACACTTACCATACTTCAGGAACCATTGAACCGTACACAATAAATTCCCAGCCATTTGTCGATATATACTCGTCGAATAACCAGCCAGAAGATCCCCAACGCAGGAAGATTAATCGACCGTAAGAAAAATGAAAGAGCGATGTTACCTTGCGAACGTGTCGCCATTTATTATGCGAATGTTCCATTATTACTGCGTACATACAGACGTGAGGGATGACAAGCGAGATGGCGGTCAAGGTCAGGGTAGGTAAATGTTTTCGGTGTAATTTTTGGGTGATAAAAATGTTCATGTTCATTATCATAGTCTTGTTTTAGATAGTCTTGTTTTAGTTTTGAATCGATTTGACATTATTATTGGTATTGATGTTTTTTTTTATGTACCTTTTATGAACTCGTAGAACAAGTATCTGCTCAAGTAGATTACCACTGCTATTGGCAAATAACAAACCTATTCTTACCAAGTTCTATTGAGCACTAATCTAAGCAGGGTTAGTTTTACAAAACAACTAGTTGACCCGAGCAACTTCGTCTGCGTCAAAATTTTCATTACTGCTCCGCTCCTATTGGTCTCAGCGTGATGATATGTAGCCTATAGCCTTCCTCAATAAATGGGCTATCCAACACTGAAAGAATTTTTCAAATCGGACCAGTAATTCCTGAGATTAGTATAGATTCTCACTATTTTGCTTTTTAGGAATATTCAATTACTATTAATTTTCTCAATTGTGTTTTTTTTTCATTCAATGTTGAATATATCTATAATTTTACGTCACCAAAAATACTGCCACACAAAATGTGATTTTACCTTAGATTAATATTATCTTTTAGTGTTTATATAACTACTTTTCTTGAATAAAATAATAAACAAATAAAATCTTTCTGCCCTAGTCCCACGTTGTGTTGACGTCTAATCTCAACTTCGGCCCAACCATCTAGTCAAAAGGTCAGACTGCAGTCAGGAAGCTGAGCAGTGAGCATCCTAAATAGGGTAAGGCGATGCTTCACATCTTAACAACTTCTGAGTCTGTACAAAGCACAAGTCCGATTCTGTATGGAGTATGCAGCCACTTATAGGATGGCTCAGCAAAATACCAGCTTGCTGCATTGGACTCGGTGGAACGCAAAGCAAAAAGGCTTATAGGTGATGAGACGTTGGTGGTTCAGCTTCACAGCCTAGCTCACCGGCGTAGTGTTGCTTGTCTGTCGGTCTTCTATAGACTGTACTTTGGAGAGTGTGCGCTAGAACTCCACGACCAGATCCCACCATCGCCCTTTTTCTACCGAAATACCAGACGTACGGCGGGGTACCATCCGTACTTGATCGATATCCCGTCTAGTCGTACCCAGTGCTTCTCTTCCACATTTATTATGCGTACAGCTAAGTGTGGAACTCTCTGCCGGCGTCTATGTTCCCGTCCACATATAACCCGTCTGCCTTCAAAGCAAGAGTGAACAAGCATCTTCTGGGCACGCTCGCTCCATCATAGACCTCATCTATCGTTTTCATCAGGCGTGATTGTGGTCAAGAGGCTTGCTCTTTTACCATTACCAAATAAAAAAAATGTAACTCGGGGTCGGCGCAACACGTTATTTTCTTTCATTCTGTCCTATCAGCCGTCACGCTATCACTAACTCCCTTTTTTTATATTTCCATTTAAATTCACTAATCAATAGTAGCAGAAAATAACCTCTAACTTAAGTTTACTAACTTTCAAGAATATCTTTTAAGTAATAAAATTCGATCGTGTTCACTTCACGCGTTTTGTCTAATGAGGTGAGCAAAATTGCAATTTAGATCTCAAGTTTGTGGTGGAGGAGGCGAAACTGGATGCAATTTCGTAATTAGTTTGGGTATACCCATACTAAATTCCCTGTTCTAATTTGAACCTGTATTTTCTCGCCGAATTCTTATTTTTTTATGTAACTTTTTGCCTTTGTCTAATTTAATATAGCCATATTATTTCAAGTGAACAATGTGTCCACTATCGCATTATTACTAATACTTGCACTTATATAGTTTTTGTTTTTCACTTTTGTTTGCTTTCGCCACTTTCTAGCTAACCTAGTTTTATCAATGCCGTGTAACTCTGTTATTGGCTTAAGAGATTATTGTCATCATCTCACTGTCACTGTGCAGTGTGTACAGAGTTTATGGAAGATGCCAGTAACGTGGTAACCTTGACTAAACTGCACTGGGGTGCTCATTGATAGTGAGATGAATATTTGTTATTCATGTAATTTAATAATAAGCTGTTGAGATACCAAATAAATTAATAAATAAATAAACTTATCTAAGTATAAATTTAGGTAAGTTATTACTGGTCTTAATTTTTTTCTTACCTTAGTCAGTGTATATAGACTTCAAGTTCTTACAAAAACAGGCCAAAGGCTCCAATTTCTTCAATTAATGAATCTTAATAAATAAGAGTAAGATAGTCCAATTTTGATACTCAAATACTATCATAAACTTGGTTAAAATAACAATATTACATTTAGTAAAATTTAGTACCTCATCATTCTGAATAGCCGTGTGTCCCTCAAACAAAATGCGCATTCCCCACGAGAAGAACAAAGGTTGATATAAATTCACACTAATATTCTTTGCGATCATCATTGTTTTGTTTCCCACTACAAACCTAACTGTTATTGCTGCTACAATTTTATTGGTACCAATGCTTTTATTGTATGAATAAAAAGAGGCTCTGAGTATTCTAGGACCCTTTTGTAATGGATGGACTTCTTTCAGTGATTTGTCATGCTCCTGCTTTGTGCCCATGTCAACGTTTCTGAAAGGTTTCGGAGATGTAGATGTGGATTGTAAGGAATAATCGTGTGTATTTATAATACATATTTTGTTGATTTATTTTGCCATATGTAAGAACTAGAACTTCAAGTGGTAGGCATTATAGACTTGCCTTCCAGGGTTGCGGAATTCATTTGAAAGAGTCACCGCGGCTCTGGAACGCAAAGGGCATTAGGAGGAACACGGATTGGGTTTAGTCAGTTAGCGCCAAACACTGTCTTCAGATGGAGTCATTTGATGATATCTCATCTTAAAAAAGGAATTATAGACTTAAACGATGGTAATTTTATTTCAAGACAATCATTATTAAAGCTTATGGAAACGGATCCAATAATAGTAATTTTGTCTTGTCTTGATTCTATCTTTAATTTCCTAGGAGACCGTCTCTCAAATGCCTTTATTTGATTTCTAAGACCTAAAACGATAAGCCAGAATCGTTTAGAGAAAATTGTCTCAGGCACAGTGTACAAATATTGAGTACAGTTTGCTTTGCAAAGTTTGCGCAGGACAGAATTAATTTCTTCATTTTGTTATTCTGGGGCGTAATTTGGAACTTAATATTGCGTCTTTACATTACTTGTTTGAATATGTTGCTGAGTTGAGTTTTGAGCACTATGATATCATTCTACTGCGCTTGTTTTAAAATGTTGGAATAATATGAGTTCTTTAAATTAGGTTTGGTTTAATCTTAGGCCCTTTTTTTAAGGATGGGAAATCAACAAATGACTCTTCCCACTCTGGATTAAGCAGGAGGGAGTGTCAGACTCTTACTGACTTAAACCCATCCGTGTTCCTCCTAGTGCACTTTGCATTCCAGGGCTACGGTGCCTCTTTTGAACAAAGTCCACAGCCCCAGAGGCACTGGCCCTGGCGGGCCCCGTCTTCTATGCTGACAACTCTTTGAGGCGCGTGGAACACAGCGCGCTATCGACCCTAATTTTAGGCCCTACTGCGCTCGGTTTAGCGGTCAGAGCGGTGACTTAGAATCCTACACACACACAAAAGCAATCAGACCGAAACGATCAAAGTGATAGTGCATTCTGTCGGAGTTCCATTTTATTGCAAAAACTGGAAGGTCACGATGTCCGACGGGATTGAAAAGTTTATTGAATTAGTGAGAGACAAATGTTTTTTGTGAATTCCGAAACAAGAATTATAAAAATCGTCAAAAGAGGCAAATGTTTTCAGTAAAAAGAGTGTGTGATGCGTAATCACGGCTAAAGATTACTGAACTTCTGATTTCTAGACCTTTTGTTGTGTGCGCGTTCCTTCACAAATAGGAACGCAGAACTCGACCGTAGAACAGGCCGTCTTGGCGGTGTGTTCGGCCCCTTAGACATTTTCATTTCAAAACGATTAACCACTTCAAAAAGATAGTAGTAACTTTCCTTAAAAACGTTTGTCTATCTTCAGACTTCAATAAAATGTAAGTACCTACTACTTGTAAAAATCATGTTAGTACCTACTTAATATCGAGTTTTAGGTTTTAAATCATTTCACGAGAGCATTTCAGATTTAATAAAATTCTAAGTTCTAGTAAGTTATCTATTGTGATTGTAAGTTTTATACTAGTCTTTTCAAGCATTTGATAAAATAACTTCAAATGAAAATCTATTACCGTAAAGTGCACACAATTTCAAAATTTAAATATTTAAAGGAATATCTCAATATTGAGTTAAAGATGAAAATACGATTTCTAAAGAACTCTAAAGTCTGTTAAGACATAATCAATGAAGACCTCTCAATGAAGACAAGATGACTTGAGTAAATTTCTTCTATTGTTAAACAAAATTTAAGTTCATGACTTGTGAATCTTCTAGCTAAAGGATGAAGTGTCTGGAAACTGAAAAACATGAGGAATACTAATACAAGGTTGAGTCATAGACTATAAATATGTAGAAGTGAACCTTGCAAACATTTGTTTTTTAATTTGAGATGGTTTTGCTTTTGACTCCAGTCTAGGTTAGAGATGACAAAGTCTACGATGGAGCAAGCTTACTAAAAAGGAACCTGTTCACTCTAACTTTTAAGCGAGTAGGGTTGTAAGCGTTCGGAAACAAACGCAGGCAGAGAGTTCCACTTCTTTGCTGTGCGCATTATAAAAGACGCTTTGACTTGCATTATCGGGGAATTTGTTAAATTGGTGTTGGTGTTGTTCAGGGCGCTAGAGAGCAGTGTTGCTCTCTAGCGCCCTGAACGATATTACACTGCCCGGTAGTACGAGAGTTAGGGAGCTAAGTTGACTGGGCCGTTTCGGCCACCCTGATTAGGGACCCTAACTCGCTAACTGTTAATACACCACCCTAAATCAGAACTTAGGGCCCTGAATACCGTGTAGTGCAACAAGCTCTTTTGTTGCTTAAAAACCGGTCAAGTGCGAGTCGGACAACTTTGAATCTGTCAAAAATGTTAGGAAATTGCGGTGTTTTTGACGAAATGCGACTGAGATGCGAATGCAAGCGTTGTTTAATATATTTGGCCCTCAGATCATAGTTTGTTTTTTTCAACGATATCGCCCAATAAAAACAACACAAGTTTCGCTTCTACACTGATATCTTAGTCTATTGTCGAGTGTAGAGAAAAGCGCTCGCTCAACTCTTGATATATTGAACTCGATATTATGTACGGCTAGGATACATTACGTTTGCTCTCTCTGGCTTAGAAGCACGCAGACTTTTGGTGCAAGTGATAAGAAATAGATCTTCTAGGAGTTAGAATCCTGTTTTCAAGAATAGCTGCTCCATTTGATCTTTCATTTATATGAAATTAAAGATCAACTGGAGCAACTATTCTCAAAACAAATAAACTATTATCTGCTTTTTATGGCTAGACTTAAGTCTAGCAAAACACTCTCAAACACAGATCGCATAATTAATTTTAAGAAAAATATGTAAAATGTACTGTCACCGAGCGCAATATAAATTGTGGTGAACTTAATGATAAGTACCCCTCAGAGGATTAGAGGTGTAAGAGGAACACATACTTTACTGTTGATATATTACTTTTAATATAATGCACGGCCAGGATACATTAAATACGCACTCTACGTCTTGAAAACCCGAGAGACGGTTCAAGTTACAAGAGGCTTCGATCACGTTAAAACTATAACAAAACACTGCATATACTGCATTTTAAGATATCATCATCTGCCTAGCCTTTTCCCAACTACATTGGGGTCGGCTTCCAGTCAAACCGGATTCAGCTGAATACCAGTGTTTTACGTGGAGCGGTTGCCTACCAGACCTCCACAACCCATCAACTGAGGAACACGGTATATCTTGGCAAGACTGGAGTCAGATTTACTGGCTTCTGACAATCCGTAATGACTGCCAAAGATCTACAAATGACAGCCGGGACCAACGGCTTAACGTGCTTTTCGAGGCACACACTGCAATTTAAGATATACATTTTGTAAATTTTGACATACAAGTAATAGTAGCAGTAGATTTGCAAAAAAAAAAAAAGTAGATTTGCAACTAAAAAAAAATATTCCTTAAAAACACGTAAAAAATTGCAGAAACAAAATATGTTGAATAATAAAATGTTAAAACGAAAAAGCGTAAATGATAGCATAACAGTAAAAATGAAAGAAGGTGAAGTGATGCATCGACTCCTAGATACATGAAATAAGGGCAGTATGATAGTGATGTATTTCGACTTTTTCTCTTGTAAAATAATAATATTCAAAATATTCTAATCCATTATTTTAATGTCTCACGTAGTGTCCCTTCTTGCCGCTGGATCTTCCATCTTCGACCCAACCAATATTGTACGAATAATACGCAATACCTCACCCTGTTGATAAATGGACACACGTTATGTTGATAACATCGGTGATATGTTTCCCGTTTTTCCCCTGTCATTTTACTGTAGGTGGGTTAGCCGCGATTTCATAGCCCTTGGACTTTGTTGAGGAGTTAAGCCGTGGCATGATATAAGTACTTTAGGTAAATTATTGTTTTTTATTGTTTCGTGGTGAAAAGCTTTATCGTATAGGTTTTGTTTAACTATTTCTTTATTATTATATTGGTGATGCTCATTACATAGGCGACGTCTGTTGTGCTTGCAACCGGCACGAGTGTAAACAAAGGAAAGTTAGCACAAACATACTCAACGATCGCAGGAACAGGCGTTCCGTAGTTTCTGCTTTCCCCTTTGGGAAAAGGTATGAGTGTATGTTGTATGGTTTTCTCTTGCATCGAACTATTGCTCAAGGTGTTGTACAGTTTTATAGTAAACTAGCTGACCCACGCAATTTCGTCTGCGTCACTTTTTTATTAATTCTCTAATTCCTTTGATCGTAGCGTAGCCTATAGCCTTCGTCAATAAATGGGCTATCCAACAATAAAATAAATCTTCAATTCGAACCAGTTGTTCATGAGATTAGCGCGTCCAACCAAACAAAAAATCTCTTCATCTTTATAATATTATTATATTACTAGTTAACCCGCGCAACTGCGTCTGCTACGCTCCTGTAGATCTTCGCGTAATGATATGTTAGCCTTCGTCTATAAATAGGCTACCTAACACTGAAATCTGACCAGTAGTTACTGAGATTAGCGCATTCAAGCAAACAAACAAACTCTTTAACTCTATACATATATTAAGTATAGAATATAGATTTCTCATGTTTCAAAACTAAGGAGTAAATGTGGTTTGTAATCTACCTAATAAATCCAGCTAGACTCGGTTAGAACTAGATCTAATTTCAATTAGTTGTAATACTCATCTGCCCAGCCTTATCCCAACTATATTGGGGTCGGATTCCAGTCAAGCCGGATTTAGCTGAATACCAGTATTTTACGAGGAGCGGCTGCCTACCAGACCTCCACAACCCATTAACTGGGTAACACGGTACTTCATGGCAAGACTGGAGTCAGATTTACTGGCTTCTGACAATCCGTAACGACTGCCAAAGATCTATAAATGACAGCCGGGACCAACGGCTTAACGTGCTTTCCGAGGCACGGAGGAAACTCGGTACCTATGTTAAGATGGTCACCCATCCACAGACCAACCTTGGCAAGCATTGCATAACCTTGAAGACCGACCCCTGTGGCTGTTATTATCTAGCCACGAGCTCCTCAATTAATTGTAATACTAATACCGGCTTAATAATCTATTTTGATATGTTTGATCTAGTTCTGTCTCAAGTACCTATGTAGAATAACTTTTCTAGAAAGGCATGATAATCTTTCGTTTGATCTTGTTGCGTAGGCAGTCTATGGTTCAGAGAGGAAAAGAGGATCAATAAAATGTCTATCAGAGAAAGGGATGCACGTAATAGATACTATCGGAATTGGTTTTAGATGTTAACACTAGTTGACCCGCGCAACTTCGTCTGCGTCACAATTTTCATTACTTCTCTGGTCCTATTGGTCTTAACGTGATGATATATAGCCTATAGCCTTCCACACTGAAATAATTTTTCAAATCGGACTGATACATCCTGAGATTAGCGCATTTAAGTGACAAACAAACTCTTCAGCTTTATATATTAGTAAGTATAGATATGAGTGAAATATCTTTATATTTATCTAAACTTCTATAGTTATACTTATCTAGTACTTCTATACTAAATTATAAAGCAGAAGAGTTTGTTTTATTGGTTGACCGCACTTATCTCACGAACTACTGGTTCGAATTCAAAAAAATATTTTTGTGTTGGATAGCTCTTTTATCGAGAAAAGCTATAATCTACATTACATCACATTACAACTAATAGGAGCGGAGAATTAATGAAAACTGTGACGCAGACGAAGTTGCGCGGGTCGGCTAGTGTACGATAGATGTAGCACATGCTTAAAGAAGTTCGGGCACGTGTTGGTCGATCAAGATAACCGTCTGACTGTGTTTTTTTATTCTCCAAAGAAATTAAAACGAAAGAAAAGAAAGAAGAAAGAAAAAGCGTTTGTTTGCGCCAAGCATGACGGATACCAAAAAAAAAAATAGAACTAAATTATAAAAATTGGGAAGATATGCGTCATATTCGCGCAAAACGGCTATCGCTTAGCATAATGCTGGGACTCGTGTGCGAGACAGAGCCACAGCGCTGGTTTTCAGCGACAGCAGTTAAGTATGACGTCGATCGGAGCGGCATACGAAAAAAGTAATTAAACATAATAATGTGATAAGTTAACATAAAAAATAAATACATAAGGGTAAAATATAATAAATAAGACGGTGTGGAGATGGCAACACACTGTTGTGCAGACGGTGGAAGCGCCTTTATTAGCGCCTTTTACGATAACCAACGTAGCAGAGCAAAAGTTTTTAATGCTCTAGATTTCTTCTTAATATTGTTTAATGCTTAAGCTACTTAAAAACACTCCAACTTCCTTCTTACCCATTATACTATGCAAAACTTAAGTAGATATTTCCATACTAAACCCATTTAAAGCCAGTTAACCGTTTATTTCATTGTTAAGTCCCTCATTCTAATATCACACCTCAGAAACCTAACAATTTGCACTAAATAAAACCTTTGTGAAAGTATAAAACGCTGATATCACGGAACGGTTAATTCTCTCTATTGTCTGCATGAAAATTGCATTCCACTATTTCTATGAAAAAGTCCAAATTAACCGTGTGTGTTTCGGCAATGGAAATAGGAACTAATGCTTTGGGTCCTAAAGTTTAAGTGGGGAGTAAAGGTTAATTTGTTTTTTTGAATAGAATTCATATAGTTATTAGATGTCAGACACATGTGGTTTACTCAGAAATGTTTTAGCGTTTACTCACGGTGCTACGCTGGAGTTTGAGCTTTGTAAATTCTGTGTTTTATGTACTAATTCTGTGATGAAGAAAGTTTTTATTTGCGTTGGATTCGCTTTAGAATGCAACAACTGTTCAGTGAGTGTGAAAACGTTATTATAATTAATTTTGTTAAGCAAAGAGCGTTGGTGTATTAATTGAGGTGGTTTGTTTATTTCAATGCTTGACTCGGTTGAACGCAGAGCTAAGAGGCTCATCGGCGACGTAAAACTAGTGGATGCCAAGCTACATAGCTTGGCTCATCGCCGTAAAGTTACCTGCTTGTCGGTCTTCTACAGATTGTACTTCGGTGAGTGTGCCCAAGAACTCCACGACCTCATCCCACCGTCCCCCTTCTACCATCGGACATCCAGACGCACTGCATCTTACCATCCCTACCTTGTAGATATTCCACCAATTCTTACTAAGCGTTTCCAAACGTCTTTTATAATGCGCACAGCAAAGGAGTGGAACTCTCTGCCTGCGTCTGTATTTCCAAAAGCTTACAACCCTAATCTCTTCAAAGTTAGAGTGAACAGGCTCCTTTTGGGTAGGCTCACTCCATCGTAGACTTTGTCTCTGTCATCTCTGACATAGACTCTAGAGTCAAAAGCAAACCCATAAAAAAGAAAAAAGTTATTTTTCATTTACTTCAGAAATCAACGATCTATTTAAATCAATAATAATTATAAAACTCTTGACAGACAACGCACAGCCGAGATTACTGCTCGTAGTTAGCTGAAACATGGCATGTAGGGGAGCACATGATGAGAGAGAATTTCTCAAAATTCCTAAGGGAACTGGACGAAACGGGGTATGTGCGTACGAATTCGCAGGTTAAAGCTAGTCAGCAAATAAAATACGTTCATTAAAATCTTAAAATCCACGAATAATGCGTTTTTACTTTCAGCCACTCATTCAGGTTTTGCCGCTGTTTAAAAAAAAAAAAACTGATTCTTTAAATGGAACTGTACGTTAGGAAAATATTGTGATTATTAATTCTATCCTTTTCATATCTATTTAAATCCCTACTATGTTACAAGCCCTCTCAAGTCAAACGTTGTTCCAATAACACTTATTTATGTCTTCATTTAATACGATTATTTCAAGAACGAATCCTATGTTACCATGAACCCTTTACAAAAACATTTTCCAACATTCTTACGCATGACTCATAATCATATCAAAAACAAGAACATGCTTTGATGTAACTTCGTCTTTCCTCGCTTTTATGTCACTCCTTTGACATCTTTTAACTTTGTTGCTATACCAACATAATTATTTACTTTATCCATTCAGAAATGAACTCTACTTCTTTTACGTAAAGGTTGTGTTTTTAATGTCTTGTTGTTTATAAGAGCATCCATCGTTTGTCTATCAGTATCATTTCCTACGTTTAATGCAATACAATTTTAATCAAGAAGAGCTCGTGGCTAAATAATAACAGCCGCACGGGTCGATCTTTAAGGTTAAGCAACGCTTGCCAAGGTTGGTCTGTGGATGGGTGACCAACTTAACATAACGAGTTTTCTCCGTGCCTCAGAAAGCACGTTAAGCCGTTGGTCCTGGCTGTCATTTGTAGATCTTTGGCAGTCGTTACGGGTTGTCAGAAGCCAGTAAATCTGACTCCAGTCTTGCCAAGAAGTACCGTGTTACCCAGTAAATGGGTTGTGGAGATCTGGTAGGCAGCCGCTCCACGTAAAACACTGGTATTCAGCTAAATCCGGTTTGACTGGAAGCCGACCCCAATGTAGTTGGGAAAAGGCTAGGCAGATGATGAATGCAATACAATTTTAATGAGGATGCAAGGACTTTCTTGTTTGTACCTACACGGTATCATTTAATCGTCTTACAACTACAGCCCACTTCATCTATCCATTGACTACTACACATTCATTAAAAAATATACTTATGAACATTTGAATTACTAAAAAATATATTCATTATCGCAAGACGTAGTTTGAAACATCCAGGAGCGAGCGCAGTACAAGCCTTGTGTTCCAAGGGCGGCGCGGAATGGAAGGGCGACATTGTTTTGATACGGAAACATTATGAAAACGGGGCTTTCATAATTTGCTGGCCTGTTGGTCTAGTGGTTAGTGACCCTGACTGCTATGCCAGAGGTTGTGGGTTCGATTCCCACCCAGGACAAATGTTTGTGTGATGAGCATGATCATTTGTTCTGTGTCTGGGTGTAGTTTATCTATAATATGTATGTATTTAGAAATATATAAGTATGTTTATCAGTTGTCTAGTACCCATAACACAAGCTCTGCTTAGCTTGGGACTAGATGGCGTTGTGTGTTAGTTGTGTGTGTGGAATATTATTAAAAAAATTGTAATGCATTTTTATTGTACTTATTATCTTAATGAATTATTTTCAAAAATAATCACGCCTAGAGGTATTTTTTATATATATTAAGTCTGCTCTCTCAAAATAGTTTAAAAACAGCATGCAGATGAAGCAGCTTTTCGTCGGAACTAACAGAAAAATTACATCTGTTATTAATCTACTTGATATGTCTGATACGTAATTTGGTTTAGCCAGAATTTATCTATCGGTATCACATAGTAAGAAAAAAAAACACCAAATCGCCTCCAAATCGTTGAGATGAAACCATTTTACTCCTTCGTTTTTTTATCAAAAGAGTTTAAATAATATATGTTCTGCCTTGCAATACAAACGAAAATGATTTGGCTTTGTTACTTTTTAAAAACATGTATTGGTTTTATTACAAAAAAATAAAAATTCGGGTAGCGGAGTGATGCGTAGAGGGGTAGTTGGCTCTGTACATATACAAGGTCATTGGCATGAAGACAAGCCTTAAGTGGGCCGCTTTTGTTAGTCGACTAAAATGGCACCTTTAAATTTTATTTGCGAAGGTTTTGAAATAAAGCTGAAATAACATTTCTAAGATGATAAATCTGCGGGAAGACCTTTTGTAAGTTATCGTGATTTAAGAAAATGTTTTGGTTTGATCTTTGTGACTTCCTTTTGAATTTGGCTAGAAAAATAAACGCTATCAGTTGATAAAATCTTTGATAATTCCAAAAACTATGGAAAAGGAAATAAGACTCATTTCTACGAAGGCTCAACTACATAGAAAGTTTCTAAAAATCCTGATTTTTTTTTACTATTAATTAGTTCAAAATGTGATGTCGGTATTTTATTCCCTTGGATAAAAGGACACTTGGTAAAATAATCCCATGACAAGTTTAATTTAATCGGTAGAACTCAATAATCTACTTTCCTCATTACCGATCCTCCTCAATATTTATTACTAACTTTTGGCCGCGACTTCGTAAACGCATAGTTCATATTTCCCCATTTCCGTAAGAATTTTGAGACCCCTTTTAGTGCTCTCTCTTACACTCCTCAAGAAACCTACATGCCAAATTTCAGCTTTCTAAGAGTTTTGGCTGTGCCTTGTCTGTCAGTCTCTCAGTAACCGATTTAACCGTATTCTAAAAAAAGTGGAGGATGCGTATTTATAACGATTACTCCGAGGTTTCAGTGATTCTTTTCCATTCAATGCGGTTGGCATATTTGCCATTCGGTCCCGTAAAATTTAAATCAGTTTGGTTCTGTAGTTTTTATTTTATGAGCATTTTTGTGTATTTCTATTTCTGCGTGGACGAAGATGTCGTCCAAGTATCACCACATAAAAGTGAAAATTAAAAACTTTTTTTACAAAAAAAAAATAAGCCTTCCAAACAAAACACTACAAACAAAGTATAAAATTTTAGTATGAAACCCTAATTTCGTAAGTCGGTGTTTAAAAACAAAGATATAAAACCTAAAACAACGACTTCCGAAGTTACGGTTATTTTTATTTAAAGTACATAGAAAGTTCTATAAATCTTCACCCGGAAAACAAAGACAAGTGTATTATCTACGAAAGATCCCACGCTAACGAGGGGTAATGATATCGCGAATACGTAACCTCAGAGGCACGTGTCTTAACTTTCGATGTTCATGCTTGCCGCGCTCAAGACTTCCAGTTTTACTACCTACTAATTAGAAGTTCCTTAAAAGGTAATGGAGCTTATCAGTGTCTGAGTTGGTAGTGATCGAACACTGAAATTGGCTAAGGAGTGGAGCTCGTAGCTAAACAATAACAGCCGTACGGATCGATCTTCAAGGTTAAGCAAAGCTTGCCGAGATTTGTCTGTGGTTGGGTGACCATTGTAACATACCGAGACTCCTCCGTGTTTCGGAAAGCAAGTTAAGCCGTTAGTTCCGGATGTCATTTGTAGATCTTTGGCAGTCGTTACAGATTGTTAGAAGCAAGCAAATCTGACACCAGTCTTGCCAAGAAGTACCGTGTTACCCATTTAATGGGTTGTATAGGTCTCGTAGGTAGCCGCTCCATGTAAAATACATGCAGCAGAAGCCGAACTCATATAGTTGGGAAAAAGCTCGGCAGGCAGTGGTGTTAGAATGTGGGTTTAGGTTTATTATATTTTATTTTTATTTTATGTATTAGGGAAAACAAACAGTGACACATTACATTTTATAGAAAAAATACAAAAGAATGCGATCTAATGTGTGACCAACAGCATTTTCCACGAATTACAATTAATGGAAACTTTGCTAAGCATGCGATTTTAACTAAAACAATACAATATTTTTATACAAAAACAACAACAACTGCTTTGTTTGGTGCCAAATACCAAACCTAAGCGAAATAAAAAAAAATGTATTGAGAAACAAAACAAACAATCAAACAACTGCAGTGAACAAACCACTGACCCAATGCACTGAGCAGGTACATTGATTCTGAATGTACCAGTAGACAAAACGAACATATCGATGTGATGGCATTTCTTATTATAATTATTTGTTAGTCGACGCAGAGGTCACCCGCGTGCGTGCGACAAGCAAGGCTATTCTGTAAGTAACCATCTCGATATCGAGCTTCACCTGAGTGAGATAGCTCACAAAGTGAACTTTATTGCACACGGCATAGAGGTCTTATGTTTATACTCACCTCGAATTCCGCTGTCGAGACACGTAAATGTTGTTACAGAATAGGGGTAAAGGAGTCACTGCGAACAGCGGACGTGCGCGCACCCCGCACAGTGCGGGTCTCCTAGGTACTATGTACTATTTTTTTCTCCGTAACACGTAAAGCTGTTGGTTTTGCGCTTGATCTCACCTCAGTCATGTCGGATTGCAGTCCCAGCGGACTATGAAAGGAAATAAGCAGACCATACATGTGTTTGCTCATACTCGTGCTCGGAAATATCCCATTTTTTTTTTTTTTTTTTAAGGATGGGAAATCATCAAATGACTCCTCCCGCTTTGGGTGAAGCAGAAGGGAGTGTCAGACTCTTACTGACTAAAACCCATCCGCGTTTCTCCCAGTGCCCTTTGCGTTCCAGGGTACGGTGCCTCTTTCGAACGAAGTCCGCAGCCCCAGCAGGCACTGGCCCTAGCGGGCCCCGTCTTTTACGCTGACAGCTCTTTGAGGCACGCGTGAAACACAGCGCGCCGTCCACCCGGGCCTGGTTCTGATCAGACGGCGAGCCACCCAATGCTCGCCGTCCGCAGGCTCGCGCTTACGGTGGCCGAAAATCGCCCTGCGACTCCCGACGCCCGGGGCGTCTTCTTCTGTTGCGGCGGCTGGGGCGTGAGGTTTCCCTTTCTCTCACACGTTCGGCTTCCTCCTTTGCTAGCATTACTGCTTCGCAGAAGGAAGTGACCGCTTCCCATGTCTCCTCGCTTCGGACCATAGCCTGAACCAGGGCCGGACGCGAGAGATCGCCGCCGCCGATCGCCTCGGCGAGGACACGGCGGTGCTCCGCCCAAGCAGGGCAGACCTCAACCGTATGCTCCACCGTGTCCTCCGGGCGATCCTCGCAGTGTTGACACCCGGGCGTATCCTCCCGCCGTATTCGAAACAGGTACCTCCCGAAACAACCGTGTCCGGTGAGTACCTGCGTCAAGCGGAAAGTAAGGACGCCGTGGCGCCGCTCTAGCCACTCCTCAAAGAGGGGACTTATCGCCGCAATTGTGGCGTGACCAGCGCTGGGTTGGGACAGTCTTTGTCTCCATACTGCCATGAGATCCTGCCGGAGCTCCGCCCGCCGTACTGCGATTTGCCGCGGCAGAGGAGTCTCGCCCCGGCGTAGCACTTACAGGCGCCATTCGTAAATAAGTGCGAGGGCTCTCGCCTCCAGATCCCATGGCGGCAGTCCGGCAAGGAGGTTCGCCGCCTCGCCAGAGACCGTGCGGTATCCCCGGGCAAGCCGGATGGCCATCACCCTCTGGGACGAGTTGAGGTAACGGGCAGGTCGCTTCCTCAAAGTAGGCGACCACACCGGCGCCCCATAAAGGGCCATGGACCGCACGATCCCCGCGTAAAGCCTCCGGCAGGAGGCGTTTGGACCCCCTATATTGGGCAAAAGCCGCTTGAAGGCAGCCCCGCTCGCTCCAGTCTAGGAGCCAAACGTCGGAAATGTTCAACAAAGTTCCACCGGCTGTCAATAACGAGACCCAAGTAAGTCATCGTCGATCCGACGCTGATTTGAACCCCTCCTACCGTTATTTGGGATCCCGACGGTGGTCTGTTCCGAGATCCATGAAAGCACATGGCTTCGGACTTGTGTAGGGCCATCTCGAGACCCAACTGCCGGATCTTCTCAACGACTATCGCAACCCCGCGTGTCATGGCGTCAGCCGCCGCTTGGTGCGATCCCCCTTGCGCCAGTACCAGCGTGTCGTCGGCATAGCACACAACGCTGACGCCACTAGGGAGGTCGGCGCGCAGCACCCAGTCGTAGCCGATGTCCCACAGAAGCGGCCCCAGAACGGAAATATCCCCTACGTAGTGAAAATACTCTATTTAGAAACACCTAAATACCTGAAAATACGTAGGTAGGGGTGAAAATAAACTTATCATGAACCAAACTCTGTCCTTATCCTATGTTACTTGGAAACGGTGCAACACGTTTTTTTTCCACTTTATCCAGTCAGCCGTCACGTTATCACCAACACCCATTTTTTTTTTCATATCACTCCTCAGCCTCACACAAATCATCCATCTTTTCCATTTTTTTTTGTTTGTTCTTTGGCCTTCCTCTCCATCCATCCACATTAAAACCAACGGATAATTATAAAACTTTTCATTCCATTAAAATATGGGCATTCACTGAAACACGAACCTTCCTTAACCTTTTGTCCCATTTCATTAAACATAATTTAAAATTCCATTAACATTTTTTTCTTGAACAAATTTAAATTAGACAGGAATGAAACATTCAGAGGAGCTGTTGCTAAAGTGGCAAGCGAATTGTTACAAATATAACTTGGTAATAGAACAAACAAATTACTTCGGTCTCTTCCTCAATTTCCAATTCTAATCCGTTTGTACATCATTATGGAGACAAAGAAACTTTTCACTTAGTACCTAATTAAGGCTGGAAATTAAACTTAGAGAACTACTGGAATATTAATGTCAGTCATTGTTATCTCCAAAGAATTTACTTTCAATGATGGATTCTATTTCAGGAGCAAAATTTGTGCCAAAATGAAAGAAGTTGGACGGCTGTTAGATCAAATTATGATTGATCAAAATAACGCTGTCTAGTAAATAATTTGTATAAATATAGCAAAAGCTTTTTAAATTGGAAATCTATATCATATAAAGCTGAAGAGTTTGTTTGTTTGTTTACTTGAACGCGCTCATCCCAGGAACTACTAGTCTGATAGAAAATTCTTTCAGTGTTAGATAGTTCATTTATCGAGGAAGGCTATAGGCTATATATCATCACGCTAAGACCAATAGGAGCGGAGCAGTAATGAAAATTGTGACGCAGACGAAGTTGCGCGGATCAACTAGTCATAACATAAACCCTTCTCGGATTATCTTTGCATCTCCAACAGACCCTTAAATGTGACATCTATTTCCAACCTTGTATCATCCGTCCTTTTCCATTATCGTCCCGATTTTTTCCGTACATCCACTTTGATCAATAACCTCTCCTTTGATCTGAGTGGGCGTATCAAAAAACTGACGAGACACGTTCTCTGACGGCTAGAGGGCACTTGGACACTGACGTCAAACTTGCGGATCTTTTAAGAGCCAACTCGTTTGGCTTCAAAGTGAATGCGTCAGCGTTTGCGGTCCAGTGCTTGAGGCCTCTCGATTCGCGTCATCCAAGTCAAAACGCGCTGTTGTCACGTCGCCAGCGCGAGTGGCTTTCATGTTCTGATTTTTGTCACGAATTTTCTGAACAAGGCACTTTTGTTTTGACGTGCTGGCTTTATAGAGGTTCTCCTCTCGTTTTCAATGATTTACCCAAATCAAAATGAGAATTCAAATTAATTTGATTTCAAAATCTGTACCGTATTTATTGGCGTTGTTTAAACACCCATTCTGTTTGTTATCAAGAGTGACAATGATATGAAAGTATTCGAAATGATGTCATACATGGCAGTGAAAGTCCCTAAGTGAGGGGTGACAGCAAATATCTGTTACTTTTTCACATAATATCATATCAACGTTGTCACAGATGAAAACGTTTTCCTTCAGTAGACTCATAAAAGGGCGGTTAGCAACCAATCCAAATATTTTGTATTTATTCACAAAAAATAGGTACAACTCAAATATCTCTTGATAAATAGTATGTCGGGACTCTAAATTATGTTTTATTACAATTTGTATTGGGTCCCAAAATATTTCGTGATTTATAGAATATAATTTCCTTTATTTTTGAAGCTTTCATTTGACACCTTATTTGGCTAGGTTTACTAATAGAGTTTAATTTTCTTTTGTTACAGGTACAGTATTAAAACCCTTGGTGAAAAATTGACTGGATTCACAGAGAATAAATTTTGTTTTAATTTGGAACGCTTCCGAAAAAGGTAACGTAAATCTAGTTTTTTTTTGGCGAGTTACGATTTATATATTTATTTTCTATTACTTTTTTACAAAACTACTAGGTTTTGCTCGTGACTTCTATCGCGCATGTCCCACTTTTTCCATAACCTTTAAGAACTTTGGAAAATCCTCTCTTATTGCTCGCCTGTAAACCCTAATTATTTTCGGCTGTCTTGCCTGTAAGTCACTCAGTAACGCAAGATTTTTAAACATAAGGATGTAAATATATTTCATAATCAATTAGAGGTGTACGCACAGAAGTTGTCTTAAGAAGACGTTTTTCACTTTACGATTTGTAACATATCTTACGTTTTCTCAATAAACCAACCTAAAAATGTGTATAATTTTAAGCCTCGTGACAAGAAGTCTTAAAATTTTATCTGAGTAACATTGCCAACCTATTTTTAGACTGCACTTTAATGGAGGATCCTCCGGAGAAAATTAACCGCGCCCTCTTCCTACTATGAATTGACACTTTACATCACTTCGCGACAGTGAAAAACCTTGGGCTTCGTCTCCATTGGCCGGGACTTATCTGCGGAAATATTTTATTCTTTTATTTTTCGGTTGGTTTTGCCGTCTTAGTATTTAGGGGAAAATGTGTGGACTTCTAGAGAACATAATAGGGTCTACAACCATAAATGGTTACTTTATTCTTCAAATCGTTTTTCCATATTCGCTTGCATACCACAGTAAACGTCCATTTATTAAAAATGGCAGACCCTAATAGAATAGCTGTACTATCGATATTGCAGCTTTTAAAATGTCATAAGAATTTCTGATGATGACCTCATTCATCCTTCTCCTGGCTCCTTTTGGGTAAGCTCGCTCTATCGTAAACTTTGTCTCTGTCATCTCTGACCTAAACTAGAATCCATTAGAAATAAATAAATATTAATAATTATACATGCAAATAACATGATGTTCCTTTATATAATAAGAATTATTTTAAACAAAGGATTGGAGTTTTCTGCTCGTTTGCTGCAAATAATAAAACCCTTGATCATTTTTGGATACACATAAATTCTAATTCTTGAATCAGAAGCTTTGCTAAAAGGACTGAGATAACACATTATTTACTCCATACATCACGAAACATCAATAATTCTTCCAGTACTTACACAGGAAAATCCAATAAAATATCGCACACACAGCACTATAGCGGATACCCCTAAAATATCCCATTACTTTGGCACTTTTCCTTTTTCAACCCAATAACTATCACGCAGAAATCCCTTAAGATCCCGTCTGGCTTCTGTCCAGTTTCTTTCTTTCTTTGATTTTCTTTCCTAAACACCGAATGTATCGAGTTGGAGAAAAATTATAATGAGGTCACGTGCTTCGTTTTTAAGTGAACTAAATTCAATCGTCTCTAGGAAATTGAATTTTGGCTTAGTTTTTAAAGTTTCCTCGTCTGTAGGAAATGTTTTTGTAGTTTCTATTTAATTTTGTTGGTGTTGTAATGTAGGTTATTTAGACTTTTGGATTGTATTGTGTCTTCGAATCTTTTTGGCTACCGAAGTGAAAATCTGCCAGCTTTATTTTTCTTTACTATGTAAACATTTTATTTATTTGATAGTGAAAAAATAACTAAAATTAACAAACACTCTAAACTTAGAACAATCTAAAATATAGCATCAACAAATTCATCCTCAACTCTGTCAGCTGGTAATGTACCTGAGAGACTGGCGGCATAGCCACGTTGAATGGTAATGTCACCTTTACCATTTAGTATTTCTGAATTTGAAAGTGATAAGCCAATAGCATCTTCTTGTCTCAAAAGCGTATCAACAATGTCATAATCATCATCATTCTCCCGTTACGATCCAATTTTAATTAAAGTCGACCAACTACGAATATTTCTTTGATACCATCCAACTACATCACTATTTGGCATAATCCTAGTAGCCATTCAAACTTTTTTCAAGCCTAATAATCTTTCACTCAAACCATCCGTAGATTTTTCCTCAAAACTATGCTATATAAAGTTAATATCCTCACCTCTACCAACAATATAATTCAATAATAATAATAAATTTATTCAGTTCAATAACACACATTGTACATTATTTAGGCAATATTGCGATACATAAAAGCCTTAAGTGCTAGGTTTCTTCAAATTCCCTGGATCCCACACAAGGATGCCCTGTGTCGTGGGGTCCAGTGTCTTCCCAAGTAAGACAATAATTCAAGAAAGTTTTCCATATACACAACGCGTGCAAATCCTTCTTCCTAGTTAATTTATAAACGAGTTAACTTATCGACTGGTGCTCCACCGTGAACAGGGGTTGTTGCCTCAAGCACCCTGCCGTGGCTGACGTCAGCTGACAAACCCAAGTGTTCGGCTTCAAAATTCTACGTCAGGATCTTTGAAACGCTCTCGACGGTGACAAGACGCTTATTTTATGTATTTGAGGCCGCAATTAACGTATATTTTTGGGTTCAGAACAAGATATATTTTTACAAACTTGAGGAATGAGAGGTTTTTGAGGAATGAGTTCAAGTATTCGAAGGCGGTACGGTTTTCGTATTTTTGTTGTACTGATAGGTACTGTAATACCAACGGACGCTGCCAGTGATACGATATATTGGATAGATTTTGCTGTCAGTCTATTTAACCACAGTCAACGTAATGCGGTGACAGTTGCATGAAATTGACAGACGAAAATCTGAATATTTCATTAGTTACGACTTTTAAGTGAATGGGACTTTTTTATATATTTGTGGAATAGGTACCTAATAGTTCAGTTTTTTGTCCTTTTTCAAATACCGTATATCAGTCAATAATATATCGGCGCGTATTTAAGAAAGAGCGTCTAATGTCGATTGAATGCCATCACTCATCATCAGTCATCCCACATTCATGGCTTTTGAAATTGAGTGATATTTGCATGCGCGTTTAGTGGGCCTTAGAAGCGAACTACTACATAACTGACGTATCAAAACAAAGTATATTGTCACCGTTGAATTATGAATTCAATACTATTTATATTTTTGCAGAACGCTTCTAAAATTTCAACGACTAAAGTAGGTGATAGACGTACGAACTTTTAGTACGCGGTTTTTAAGATCGCAAGCTTACTCGGCTCGACGTCGGTGACACACGTGAAAGCTTACTCATTACTCTGGTACCAGGGGGACCGCGATGTCGTCATTCGTCAATGGAGGAATTTGTTGTTCATCATCATCATAACAGACTTTGGCCTCCCGCAAGTGTCGCCACAATAACCGATCCTGTGTGTCTCACATCCATCGGCCACACACGACCCTCGCCATTTCATCGGTCCACTTTGTGAGGGTCAAAATCATAAATATCGAATTTAATCTTTCAACGATTCATTGAACTGATAAAGAAGAAATAAAAGCTTAGTTAGCGTTATAATCATCCTCATTATAGAACTGTCTATGTATCTAGAGGACTAATACCCATTGTTCTAGAATTTGGTCTATTGTACAACGATAACATGATATTGAGATTTACATAGACAATACATATTAGGCTTTTTAGCATAATGATTCAGGATAATGATCATCTTATAGAGTATAAAAACGAAATAAAGCTACAAAATTGAAGTATTCTTGAATAAATCAACTTTAATAACGATTTGCGTTTCATGACTTCTTTCAAATAAATTTATCTAGATAGCTCAATATAATACGTATACTTAATCCGTGCTACTAATGGTTTTCTACTACAACTTGGCATATATGATCATATTCTGTGTCTTTAAAGTTACGAGTTGTAAAAGCAGACTGCTGGACGTTAGTAGAAATCCTTTTTTGATTTCTTCATTATTTTTATGTCCTGATCCCTTATTATGTTTTCTTTTCCATACTTTTGCATCACCCCCTTTCAAATTTTTTTTTTAAACGAAGTTCCTTATCGCGCGTTGTGAAAGGGGGCTAGACGGAAAATTTTTTTACGAAAAGTTGTCACGACACTTTTTGCTATAGTAAGCTATTGTAAGCTGTGCGAATGGAATGGAATGGATTGGATTGGATTGGATTGGATTGGATTGGATTGGAATGGATTGGATTGGAATGGAATGGAATGGAATGGAATGGAATGGAATGGAATGGAATGGAATGGAATGGAATGGAATGGAATGGAATGGAATGGAATGGAATGGAATGGAATGGAATGGAATGGAATGGAATGGAATGGAATGGAATGGAATGGAATGGAATGGAATGGAATGGAATGGAATGGAATGGAATGGAATGGAATGGAATGGAATGGAATGGAATGGAATGGAATGGAATGGAATGGAATGGAATGGAATGGAATGGAATGGAATGGAATGGAATTGAATGGAATGGAATGGAATGGAATGGAATTGAATGGAATGGAATGGAATGGAATGGAATGGAATGGAATGGAATGGAATGGAATGGAATGGAATGGAATGGAATGGAATGGAATAGAATTTCTCATCTCAATAGGGACTGATTGAGATGAGAAACAGTGGGTCATTAGTTGCCAACGATACGATACCATCTTAGAGAAAAGGATAAAGTCGTAAAACACAGTTATGTTTCTAGTTTTATTACAATTCGCGCGTTGAGAAAGGGGGCTAGACTAGGAAAAAAATAAGACCAAAAGTTGTAACGACACATTAAGACCAAAAGTTGTAACGACACTTTTTGCTATAGTAGTAAGCCATGCGGCGTAGGAACTTCGTTCCATCCGGGTGTCCCTTGACACCTCTCAAGTTTTTTTTTTTACATAGATTTTCCATTTTTATTTGGGTCCACCAGTTTCTATCTAGCCATACAGATAAATACTCATCATTTCAGCCAATTTCCGTCCACTGCTGAACGTAAGCCTCCCCGAAAAAACTCCAACCATCCATCGGTCTTGAGCAGTCCGCATCCATCCGCTGCCAGTCACCTTACTTAAATCATTGATCCATTGTTCCGCTGGGCGTCCCACACTACGTTTGCCCATACGCGGTCTTCATTCTAAGTCATATCTGCTCCATCGACCGTTTGCCATCTGCAGACATAGCCGGCCTACTTTCGTACGATATAAGTTTTCGTATATCTCAAACAATGACTACCTTTATCATATATTTCTATTCCTTCTTCTTATTTGATTAGTAAACAGTGTCTACCATCATCATTTCTTCTTTTTAGTCGTTCTTTTCATTGTTGAAGTTCGTGTCTAGTCTGACGTATTGATCACTCGGTGTACTATGCTTTTCCACGTTTCTCTGCCCTCGGTGGTCTTAAAAGCTACCATCATCATAGTACTCTAAATATATTCTACGAAAATATCCTCGTCACATCGTGTAAGAGTACAATAAACTCGTAGTAAGGGTTTTGTATTTTTACGCTTACTAAACTGTACCGTTTGTTTTATCTCAGCCTCCTTACGCTCGACTTTACGGAAAGATTAAGCATTACATGCTCGGATTAACAATAAATAAGTTTTTGGCTTTGTTTGCTGTATTTCAGTTTGTGGGTATATTCTGAGTACTAGGCTTTCAGGGATCATGAGCGTTTTGAATACATATTTTATGTTTCGAAGTCAATAATACTAAATCTAAGTTTAGAGACTAGTTATTTACGTGTTTTATGAATCAGCTCGAAATAGATTTTATTATTGCTATCAAATCAAGCTTGGATTTGTATAATCATATACAGAATCTATTAGTAGTCTTGTTCAATATTTATTTATAACCAGGTACTATTTCTGAGCTATATTATTGTTGGTTCAATGTTTATCAGTTCTAGCTCGATACTAAGATAAGTACTTCTCTAAATCCTTATTACTTCTTGGTCATAAATGTAACCCGTCAAGTACCGCAAAATTAAAAGACAATAGAAAAACATTATTCACCTAATCTTTTAAAAAATCACATTTTATTTACAGTATAATTTTGAAGTATCCTCATCAAAATCATTTAAACCTTCATATCGGACTCGACTGACATTATCTGACGTCTGACGAATACCATTGTTCCTGCAACCCTTTGGGATTATCCTCGTGTTTGTTTGCTCAATCGTGGACTCTTTTTTTGTAATACCATGGGCATGAAGTGTATTGCTCATTTGTTGGGCTTTTGTTGCGTAATCTGATACCTAAAAATGTTTTAAGAGTAGTTAAGTCCATGAATTGGTTAATTAAATATTAAGCTTAAGATACATCATAATAGAATCCAGTTTTGCTTGAATTGAAAAGGGAGGCCAGCGTCATATTAGTGGCAAAATTACAGGCTGATGATGGAACAGAAAAGTATAACTAAAATAATCGTATACACGTCTAGCCATTGCTTCCTTGTCATCATAACTTAAAATAACTAAACGGAAAACACAAACATACTTGTGTTTAACGATACAACAGCAATAAAACAACGTATGTAACTTTAGGAAAAATATTTTTCATACTTTGGAACATCCATAAAATGCAATGAGCGTTGCTTTTTATTAGTACATCAAAACGAAATATAAAAATGTACTTAGAAATGTAATAAATGGTGTACTTTATACAGCTGTTGTTTCAGAAATAATTTGTTTAAGGAAGGATGTCAAAGACGTTCATTGGCATGTTGTATTCTGGGGTTGTCTGCTGTAGTCCTTTTTTACTATGGAACAACCCTAAAATCAAGAAAAACAAAGCTTGATTTAGATTTCAGCAAATAATTATCGCATTTTGACACAATAATTTCAATATTCCAGATTTATTTCCATTCTACCAAATACCCGAAACCAATCAATCCCACACTCATCCCCAAATTCCTATTAACTGCCAACAAGCCAGCCTTTTCATCCCTGTTCACTAATATGACCCCACCGAATACAGCAACATCATTCAGCACAACATTATCAATCAGCTGCATCTCTTTGTAACTTAGCCGGGTAATACCCTTGGGGCGTAGTTGCCCCATTTAGCCGTACAAATTAGCACCGTATATGTCCAGTACAGTTGTGATAAATTTTGCTTCTCTATCTACTATGTGTATGAAAGCCCTACCATTACTGTGTAACTGGCATTCATTTGCATCTTTTTGAAACCCCTTTGCTTTCAAATTTTGGGAAAACTGTGGAATCATTTTTCCTTGATGTGAAAGGAATGATTAATACCTGGTATTGTTTTTTTATACGTTGACCCACACTAAGAATTTCTCCTGTATAGTGAGTGCATTCACAAACATACAAAATCACATTCGAATTTATATGTTTGTACACACAAATAGCCAGATCTGGAACAGTTATCTGTTGGCCATACAAATATTTGTTTCGTGCAGGAATCGAACCCGCGACACACAGCACAGCAGCCAATGGC
Source organism: Lacanobia oleracea (assembly GCA_950371165.1). Lineage (NCBI taxonomy): Eukaryota > Metazoa > Arthropoda > Insecta > Lepidoptera > Noctuidae > Lacanobia > Lacanobia oleracea. The sequence goes on along the minus strand of OX493390.1, from coordinate 2,836,772 downwards.
TTAACCACTGCGCCATCCGTGTCGTCAAAATATTAGCAGTATTTGTTTTGGGAGCTAATATCAACAATATAGTTTTCTGTATGATTAATGAGATCTCACCGAATAAATTTTGAAATCAAATAGACAAGCAACATTATTAATGGAAGTAAGTATTTGAGTGGATAAATATTAACAAACTATCTTTTGAAAACATTAAGACTTGATTACTTAATACAGTGACACTACAAACTTTTAGTATAATTACCGTAAATAGAGGAGCTCGTGGCTAAATAATAACAGCCGCACGGGTCGATCTTGAAGGTTAAGCAACGCTTGCCAAGATTGGTCTGTGGATGGGTGACCGTCTTAACAAAACGAGTTTCCTCCGTGCCTCGGAAAGCACGTTAAGCCGTTGGTCCCGGCTGTCATTTGTAGATCTTTGGGAGTCGTTACGGATTGTCAGAAGCCAGTAAATCTGACTCCAGTCTTGCCAAGATGTACCGTGTTACCCAGTTAATGGGTTGCGGAGGTTTGGTAGGCAGCCACTCCACGTAAAACACTGGTATTCAGCTGAATCCGGTTTGACTGGAAGCCGAACCCAATGTAGTTGGGAAAAGGCTAGGCAGATGATGACCATAAATACAACGTTTCAAGCGTACTCAACTTAAAATGGCAATGAGAAAATAAGCAGTCTTGAGCGTAACTTAAAGCGCAATATAAAAAGAAAAGCTGCTCTCAGAATATTAGTTTCCTATATTTATTTTATAAGTGGCAAGATTTACTTAAACAATAACAGCGGAGGACAAAACAACGCTTATAATGAAATCCACGACACAATATTACGTTAAAAAATAAAGTGTTTTAAACGTTCACTTGTAGAGAATGCATTGTGTTCTGTTATTAATTCGCGTTTCTGTAGTGCAAGTTTCTACAAAGGGGAGATTAGGAAGAAACGTTATTTATGCATATGGAATGGAGCTTACATTATGTTAGCAGTAGCTTGGGTCCCCTTTACTACTAAGCTGTATGTTGTTACTCTGCTTTTGTTTATTTGGTTAAAACAAGAATCTAAGTATAGAGTTCAAACGTCCAATTTTGAATGAAACTTTACCTACATGGAACTAAATAATTGGAAATATGTTAGTGTATCTATTTATATCTTAGACCTTGGGGAAAAATGGGCGTTAAACGTACCTCAATCATTTTTTTTGCTACTTGCTTGTTTAGTTGAATCATTCTCATTTCTGTTGCTTGTCTGAGAACTTTTTAAAAAGCAATTTACTTAAGCGCTATTCTCAATAAATTGTGAAACTCCAATTTGTGGTGACATGACACTTAAGGCTATGTTATCGCCTGAAGTAACGTACAGCATTTATTACTTAACCCTGCGACCTACGCGTAACGTGCGTACGTGTAAGAACGACAAATTGCCAGACACGGAGTAATATTGAGTATTGAAAATACTGTGTTCATTGTGTTGTCTCTTTACTAGATGTTTTATTAAAATTCTTGGCTGTTGTGCCTATGCCAATATTGTGTGAAAGAGAAGATTGTTTTCGGCTTAGTTTTATTGATGATGATAGAATCTTTACTCGTCTTTTAATAGCAATATTTTATATTTTGGAATACGTGGATGATTTTAAAATATAAAAAGATAGGGTACGCTAGAAATAGGATTAATCAGTGTTGGATAAATGCGGGCTGTCAATGTCGATGTTGTAGGAAAGGGCACTACAGTAAATGCCCCACATGACAACTTTTATTAACTCGCTAATCCATTAATTAGCAACGTTAGGTCACGTTCTCAGTTGGTGTCAAGTGTGGCAAAGTAAATTGCTTCCCAAACACAAAATAAACACATCAAAAGATCGTAACAATGTTCAAGACGCGGTAAGATTATACGATGCCACATCTATCCCCCAATGGCGATTCGTTTCCCTGATTAATTCCTCCAACTTAGACAGGAAAATAATTTCTTTCATTTAGATAAGGCTCTATACTGTTTTTTCTTCCACTCCAAGATTAGCATGGCCAGTATTTTTCTCCAGAAAAATAGACCCCATTATTATGATCGAGATAATGTAAAGAAGGAATGAGGAAATGCAAATATCTAATGTTAGTTGTTCTGACCTTTTAAGAAGATATAGACCGTATAAAATATACTGGCTTATGTAAGTAGGAACATTTCAAGAGGCTGTTTCACTTTCATATTGTTTGAGATAGCAATATGTACGCTTGCCGCGTATCAGCGTTGTAGACAAAATACAATAACTTTTATATGAATTGAGATTAGGGTGTAGAATAAAATATCAATATTTTTATTGGGTGTGCGTTAGCATTCAAGGCAAAATTTATTGGACATGGAACATGGAGAGATGATGTTGTTCATAATTACTTGAAATATTAGACAGATGAAACCATTGTTATTTTATTACCAACACAACAACTTTGTTATGACGAAAATTAAAATCCCAGAAACCTAATCTGAAAAAATATCACAATGTTTTTCGTCGAAAATTAAGTCGTAAACAGAGAAAACAACGCGCCCGTCCTAGCCATTTAGATCACAAAAATGTTCGTTCTAAACTAATTTAATTTACCCAAACCATTTATCTTCATACTCCTGATTTTTCGAACAACCAAGTTGTCTTACTTATTTAGGCTAAAAGTTTTAGGCTCATTAACATCAGTGGACCGAGTGGGGTAGTTAGCAACAAAAGCCTAAGAGGGTAGCTGGGTAGTCGGGATAGCGCTATATTCTTTTATTGGCACACTGCCAGCGGGAAGTCAGTTGCAGGTCCTTCGAACCGGATCAGAATTTCGATGCCCTGAAAAGACGTGGCACTTATTATATTAGCGGAGGATAAAGGCTCTTTCTATATTGTTTTGTGAATGGGGGAGGAAGCCTATTATTAAGAAATACGTTTTCAAATTGCCGTTTTAATATCGGTCTTTACATATTATTTTATGTGAAAAAACTTTCTTGTTGATATTCTCAATTTTTTTTTGTTGTTGCTGTCTCCTTCACAGTTAATTTAGCTGTGTTTCATGATATTGTTATGCTTTATTTTACAACGCTTTTGTTATGTCAATATAAAATTATTATTGTTTATGTTATTTTCAATCTTCTTCATTTGTAACTTCTTTAATTAACAATTGAGACAAGTTATCCGTTTCCTGTTTATTTGTTGAACTTCCAAAATGTTTGGAATATTTGTGTCGAAAGTAATATTTATAATTAAAACAAATTTAATTTGAATACAGATGATCAAAATTGAAACAAAACATTGTACGGTATGCCGGACGAATAACACTTTGTGAAACAAATCAATGTTAAAACCAGATGTGTAGAACATTACTGATTTGTTTGGAGTTTTGGACTCTTTTAGGTCACACAGTGCAATTTCGAACTAGAATTCCAATACACTTTCTGATGATTTTCCATCCATCACAAATTCTTTCTTTCCAGTTTCGCATCACTAACTTTTTAATACTACAAATACTAACAGTCAAAAGCCTATCTGTATTGCTGCAATCTAAAACGTCCTATTTGAACGGTGGAGTGAATAAAATCGCAATATGGCCCACGTGCGCATCGCAACATAGCAAATTGAAAAACTAGCGGACCAAGCAGTGAACCCTGTGGGACCCACTTACTTTGACCACCGTGAAATTAAGTGAAACGCAAAAGTGAGCAATATTGATACTGTCATGATGGATATTGGGATTCTATAGTCGATTCCGGATTTTTTTTAACGTGTTACGTTGTTGGTTTCCTGTATGTTGTGGTTTGATATTTTGATAGTCTGTTAAATGTTTTGATTGGAAAATTCCACGTATTAAAATATATTTTTCGAGAAATTTCATAGTAAAATAATAATGTAACACTGAAATTTACTTTTTGATTTCGTAAAAAGTTAATACTGGTAAGGGATTGCAGAAAATCTACCTTTACAGAGATTGTAGAAACAAAATATTTCGTTGTTTTTTTCTTTGCCTTACACAATTAGCACACATTTTGGTTATTCAGTTGCAGGGATGATACGTTTTTAAGATCTTTATTTTAATAAAGAAGTGAATCCTTTTGATATGTTTGTAGATCCAGTTTGGAAACTCGACGCAGCGCTCATAGGTGCATAATTCACATGTTCCATACGTGCGGGCGTAAAAACCAAACCAACAGTGTCTAAAAGAAAACTCAGTACTATTCAAAGCAGGTAAAAGTTCAAATTTGAATGATCTTTAGATTAACATACAGCCTCTAGTTGTTTGCAAACTGTATTAAATCTTGCTACTTTATTTCACGGTCTATTTTTGGATATCTACCGTTTCTAGCTATCTTTTTTGGATTCAAACGTTTGGAATGAATAGACGCCGTACAGTTGGACTCAATTGGGTTTTTCAGTTATTTTCAGATATGTGCAGGCTTTTTACATGACTGGAAGAAGTGCGAAGGTTTATATGACTGCTTTATACCTAGCAAGTATTTTACCCAGTTAATTGGTTATGGAAGTTTAATATTCCGCCTCTCCACGTAAAATACTGGTATTCAACTGAATCCGGTTTGTCTGGAAGCCAACCCCAATTCGGAAAAAGGCTAGGCAGATGATGAAATACTTTATTTTTGTTTGAAAGCGTTGGTTGGTTGGTTGGTTGTGATGACCACACAGTGGTGCAGCTTTCGTCGTCGTATGAACTGGTTCATACTTTCTGTGGCTTCACTTAATGAAGCTGTACTTTAATATTATATAGGTAAAATATTACACTATTAAAGAGTAATTTACCTTGTTATCTTAACGCTGCTTAAGATTAAAAGCCATACCATTACTGGTTTCCTTATAATCCCAAATGCGGAAATGAGCTTTAATAAGATGGCAACGCAAGACAGATTTGGTTGCAGGCGTTGCAAAGTATTTTACATTAAAAGATAAAAGCCACGTCTACGGTGAAGGCAAAGTAACAAGAGTGAAAGCGAGAGCGGAAGCGGGCGAGGCCACAGTGCTTGGCGATTTGTTATTGTACGCTAGAACGTGGACTTGAGTCTAGGGCGTCAAATTCTGTCACATTTTGCAAGACACTGTAGAAAAAAAAGTGCTTCTATTCTTAAAACACGCGTGAGTTCCTCACTCTGGTCGAGGCCAAAAGGAGATTTTACGTTGCAGAAACTTATAAAGAATCTCATCGCGTATGAGTATCAAATATGAAATTTGCTCGTATTTTAACGCTCAAAGGGGAATATTGCATGTGAATAATCTAGTATTAATAGATTCTCGCAGTACGAAAACGAGACTTTGAAAGAGATTTTGCTGGAGCATACATGGGAATTTCAGCTTTACAAATTATAATCTTTAGTCTAGTTACAGCTACGTTTACTATTCATGATAGCGTTAGCTGTGACTGTACTGGACCTAGATGTTTTTTATCCGTTTTGTAGAATTCATAGTTTCTTTATTATCCTTACTTATATTATAAATACGAAAGTAACTCGGTCTGTCTGTCTGTCTGTCACGCTTTCAAGCCAAAACTCCTAAACCGATTTAAATGAAATTTGGTACCCAGATAGTCTAGAGACTGAGAAAGGACATAGGCTACTTTTTATCCCGGGAGTATGTATGGGAGTAACTATATTAAACAGATCATGTTCCTATACCTTCATATGATAACTCTTCCAGTAAATCAACCACAACCAACATAGCAGTAGTGCTGATTGGCCACGGTGGACCATTACCCAAGTATTTATCGCCCCTGGCAACATTTCCGTCGTCTTCTCCATCCACTTCAAAGACATCTTCAGTTGTTATGCTTTAATATAGTGTTACTAAAGGGAGCACGTAAAGGTTTTTGCAAACGGTAGACATTTTATGAGTTGTTGCTGAAAATACTTCATGGGTTAGAAGGATGTTAGCATTGACGTCGCCTACACTCAAGTTAGTTTCGGTGTTTTCATGTATTTCTATGTTACAATTAGCGATAAATACTGCTGGTGAGGTAGAGAAACACTATAGCAAAAACTGGTTTTCCTTGTTTAAAAAATATCTGAAAATTATTTATTTAAATTTAATGTTGTTGGCTTGCTATACGCTTTGGTGCAAACTATAAAATAATATAGCTAACATATGTTACAAAAATAAATCAATCTGAGTGTTAAAAATTCTCGCTATTTTCAATAACTACTGAAATTTTCTTCATTTCAAAGACTCAAATCTTTTTGTTTGCTTCATAGTTTCTTAAACTAATGAACGATTAAAAGTTACACGCACACATGACACAAGACAATATACTTTACTCAGTTACAACTACTACCTACCTCATATCGTCTTTAAACTTCTTACCTTGCACACTGCACTGACATTTTTCGTACAAAAGCCGCCAGCTAGCTCTCGTAACTTTTCTGCGACAAATCGCAAGTATACAGCCCACCTAAACTTAGCTCGACTCTTAATACAGCTACACAGCGGTCCACCTTTACAAACGGTCTTCGTGGTAATTAGTTTTGTACAATTTTAGACTTTAATGCCTCGCTTGTCATCTGTTAGCCTGATAATGGCTTCCTCTGCTAATTTATATGTGGCCAGATATAAGTTATGATTATTTAGCTCCGTACTCGCGCGCGTTACGTAAGTTTTGGAAATGGAACCTTTATTTTCTATGTAAGTTTGAAATTAATGTGCTGGGGAGAAGTCCTTTCTGGCTTCATTTTATTTAATTCTGTGTTGCTGGTTTTAAAGTTTAATTTGTAAAAATGGCGTGGCTTTACTTTGTGTTGCAAACTGAATAATTACGTACGGACAGTTAGAGTAGCTAATCATTTTGCAGGTTTTATTCAGCTGATTTTATTCAGTTGGTTTTCATAACACCACCTGACAGCAACGATATTAAAAATTTAAAATGTAGAGGTAGGAAACCACAAAATATTTCCATTAGTCGACGGTAATGAAACCACATGCAAAATTATGACCGTCAGAAATGACAATATTGTTGTGGTCTGGTCAGTATTATCTCTTATGAATAAATTCTCAAATTAATATTGATTGCATGTCATGAAAGTCAATGATGTTACAATCATCATCAGCATCATATCAGCCAAAAGACGTCCACTGCACACTGGCGTCCCCTAAGCGTCGCCACAACGACCGGTCCAGCTCGTCTCGCACCCATCGGCTACCCGCGACCTTTGTCGGGAGGAGGAGAATATTAAAATATTGGAACAAAAATATTATAAAACTTATTTTTGAAATTTCAATTTAAAAAAATAGTGTAGTTCGATTTTATACTATTTTTGTATAACTCTCTATCCGGTTGTTGTGGCGACACTTTGGGAGGCCTAATTATGTCCAGCAGCGGCCGTCTTTCGGCTCATATGATGATCATGATGAATCCAAAGAAACAGGGAGTTTTGATATACGTATAATTTAATATAACATCACTTCTGTGGGTATTTCTTATGTGAAGACCGTGGGAATTCGCTAGATGCGAGACGTTCAGGATGGGTCGATGTGGCAACACTAGGGCTCGCCTTAGTTTTGCAACATCGAACGATCCTGAGATAGACATAGGCGGAGGCCTATGCCGAGCAATGGACGTCTTTTGTCTGAACTTACGATGACATAGAGGAGAAGTTACGTTCCCATTTTTCGCTGGCCGTGGCGAAATATTAGACAATCACCTTATAAGTGGCTTACAGGTATGCTGAACTCTTAAAAGCTGTTTATTATCACACCCATAACTTCCAATCTATATTCTTCTTATCGTGTGGACAGTAAGGTCTAACGACCCCACACACCCTGGTATCAGAGTTTCTAAACCGCCTCAAGGGCGTCTGACAAGGTTTATTTGACGACCGCCATTTGGTGGCCGGGACCACCGGCTTATACGTGCCTTCCGAAGCACGGGATCATCTTCTTTTCAGAATCTACGACCACCGGGTTACAAGGCAAACGCCTAAACCACTCGACCAAGGAGGCACTGTCCAATCTATTATTATCTTTCAAAATAAATGAGAATGAACTACAAACGACAAACACAACCCACCTTTATCCGCCTTAAGTCAACTATTCCTATTTTACGTTACAAACGGGTCAGTATTTGAATTTCATACAGCGAGCGATACGGCTTAGCGAGTACGGTGACCGCACGTCAGACTTTAATGAGACGGTCACTGAATTGTCCGGAGAGACGTGATTTATATTATAATTTGATTTTTAATCTGGAAAGTAGAATATTCTTTGTAATATTTAAATGATGATGAAAATGAGAATGCTTTTTTTCTAATATTGAAGCAAGCTCTTAGTATTAATAACGAGCAATGCAGAAGAAAAGCTAATTTTCTGTATTTTGTTGAATTATGTGGTTTTTCAATACGCCTATATAAGAATACCTAAACTATTACCGTTGAGATAAACTTGTGATTTTTTTGGAAATTTCCCGGGACCCTATAGTCCCGGACCTTTTGAAGACGTACGATGGGCTGAAGTCAACTCACAGAGGCCCCATAGAACATTTTTAATTAAATGAGGCACCTACCGACGATTATCCCCTGTAAATACTATGAAATCTATGTGTATGTAATATGAATCCCCCTGTATGTAATATGAATCCCCCTTTACTTGTGATCTTCATTGTTACGAGAAAATACATATGGAAAGCACATTAATCTAACAAATTACTGTCAACACGAGAAACCACACAGGATAGTAAACCTTTGCTAACCCAAGCTAAATCATAATCCCAAATCACGAAAATCCCATTTAAATTCAAAATATAATACAATGAATAAAATATCATATCGTGTGCAAACACAACTTGGGGCTAGACACGTCCGCTAGCGGATTAAACGTCCGCGTTTTATTAAAATTTATGAGCACCCTACATTTTAATACCGAATTACGTTTCTATTAGTACAGACTGTAGTTTTACTACTTTAGTGGAATCATTCATCTTTGTTTCCGTATCCTGTTCTAGTTTTAAAGTGTGGTGTATGTCACTTTTAATCTTGTTAGTGCAATGTTCTTTTTGATAATAGTTCTTAGATTTTTTTATTTCAGATTTGGAACCTTGGTTGCATTTCTCGCAGCAAGATATAGTCTTTTCTTTTATACTATGCTTATTCCATAACTGACATACATAAATATCCATAACTTGCAAACGCTGTTTTAGTTAGTTTGCCAACTCAGCTACGGACAGATCGCTGCTGGTCCTATCATTACAGATTTCTTTGACCTTGACAAGTTCATCGGTCCAACGCTAAGATAAATATTCAAATGACACTTTTCCAATACTTGCATATCGGAAAAAAATGTATGACCTACTTCCCGAAGAGCTCAAATAAGTGTGTCACCGTATTCGACAAAGTTGTACAACAAACTGTGATTGCACGTACCACGCCCCCGGCTACACTCAGGTAAATTCGGTTTTGATACACGACAATCATAAATTAAACTTTAGCAGAAGTTATTATGTACTTCCCCATTCTATTTATCGTTAACCTGGGCGTTAATTTTTGTATAGGTGTTTTTGCTGTATTATTCAGGGGTTTGCGAATACATTTGATGAAATTCGATGAACTCAGTACTCGGGTAAGTTCTTGTTCGTTCTATTTACTGAACGTTATAAGATCGTTTGGTTCCATGACAGTAGTCTTCTTCTTTTCGAGTCGATGGTGACCCCTAAAGATGATTGTGCCCAGCAGATAGTAATTAGTAGACAATAATGTTAACGTTAGAAATTATGCTACAGAGCCTGAACACCTAAAGCCAAAAGGTAGGACTTGAAATGAATGCATCAAAAACAAAAATTATTACAAACAGCTCCAAGAAAACAATAGAAATAAAGGGAAAGTCCATTGAATTTTTTGACGACTATGTCTATTTAGGCAAACTGATATCTTTTGAATTAAGCAGAAATAGAAAGAAGAATAAACATAGCGTCGAAAAAGTATTGGGCTCAAAAAGAAAGAAATTACAACCTAAGAATGAAAAAGGTTATAATGGACTCGTGTATTCTCCCAGGTCTAACATATGCAAGCCAAATATGGGTGTATACAGAAAGAGTGTAAAACAAAATTTTGTCTTGCCAACATGCCATAGAGAGAAGCATCCTTAAATTAAGAAAAATACAAAAGACAAGAAATACAGATACCCGCAAGAGAACTAAACTAACGAATGCACTTCAGCAAAGCCAAAAACAAAAATGGAAATGGGCAGGACACATAGCCAAATATCAGGACAAGAGATGGACTTACCAAACAACAAAATGGAAGGGCCCATTTGGCAAGAGGAGTGTAGGTCGGCAAAGGAAAAGATGGGTGGATGACATAATTAACGCGGCAGGAGAGGAATGGATGCAGATTGCCGAAAACCGCGAAGAATGGCACAAGTTGGAGGAGGCTTTTACCCAAGAAATACTTATAATAGTTCTATGTATTTTTTTGTTAAATTTGTAAATGTGTAGAAAAATAAAACTTTATTATTATATTATAATGTTAACGTATTGAAACTATAACTCTACTACTTACTAATTTATGTTTATGAATTAAGTAAATAGCATTTAAGTACTCTTTTACCTTTAAAAATCAAACGAACAAAACCGACACGCCTTCCGTTCCTCACACAAAAAAAATCTCCTACAAAATACACCAGTAATTTAAACTTAACTCATTTGAAAACCAATTTCGCGCAAAATAAGTTAAAACCACTTCATGGACGAGTTAGATCACTCAGCAAATCGTGGATATCTAAATAGAGTTTAATTCAGACGCGGAGCTCCGAAGCGGTAAAGTAGATTTGTGAATTTGCATCACAAGTCCAATTGAGTTTTTTAAGGAATTGGTGCTTTGGATTTCCTGTTTCCTTTCAGTGGGGATTTTAAATATTGTTCAAGTTTTGGCTGTTGAGGAAAAACAGGTTTCGGATAACTTTTACGCTGGAAAAAGGATGAGTGAATTGGTTTAGAGGAGTTGGTTTGAAGAGAGTTTATATTTAATTATGATAAATTTAGCTTGATTGACGATAATAATGAAAAAATGTATGGTGTCCCAATCCATTTGAAATGTCTAAAGAGGCCTCTGCGAGTTGGCTTCGGACCTTCATACGCCTACCAAAGGACCGGGTCTCTAGGGACCCGAGAAAGTAAAGAAAAATGTATTAATACTCTTCAATATAAATGCATTTAAAATTCAAGTAACTGACTGATTGACTGTCAGACAACGCACAGCCGTAACTTCTGGTTGTAAAAAGCTGAAATTTGGCATGTGGGTTCCATAAGGAGTGTAGAAAAGCACTGATACACGATTTCCTATAAGAAATACTAAGTCTAAACTTCCTTTTTGAGATAACCAATTTAAAATGACGGCTACATTTTCCCAGCATATTTCATACAACTCAAGTATAGTAAAACATCATAATTAAAAGTTTATTGAACGTCGCAGCTTAGACAAGATGCATTCTCTGCACTGGGACTTTAATGAAATCCTACTTATATCGCACTATATGCGGCATAGTGATGAGCAGAAAAATTCTGCGTCATATGTCACTCTGGGCAGGAACGGTGTGACGTGGATACATCGAGTGTCAGCCATCTACTCATGATAGACATGCGATTGAAAGACAAATTTTTGGCGGCTTTTGCCCAATTTTGACCGCTTTTTTTAAAGCATTCGAGTGAAATGGGTATTGGTAATTTAGGTCCGTGTATTGTGGGCTTGAAAAGGCGACCTGCTATCCATTTTCCGGCCAAGAGCCAGTCCAAGAGTTTAGCTCGCGGTAATTTTTCATATTTACACTGCTTATTTTACATAATTTGCGGTCTGCACACCAGTATCAAAAATATTTCAGGCATTCGCGCTAAACTTAGACTTTATACTCATAAAAATAACTAAGATAACGAAGAAAATATCAACTGCCTCATTTACCTACTGCACAACTAATTTTTTCAATGCTTTTACAGTGCAAAATCATTCTCTATGTACGTTGAAATACCATTATATGATGCTATTTAAATTACATAAAGTCAACAAATAATACATTACACGTCATTCATATGCTCGTCGCTTCAGCCAACACGGCGCGTTGCCAGGTTAGATGGGGACGGCCACGTTTCCTTGTTCCTTGAGGATTCATTCAGTCCATAGCGTGTTTGGGAATGTGATCGTGATCCCTCCGGAGCGTGTGACCAATTCGCCTCCACTTACTGGCTGGCACTTGATCTGGCTGTCGATCGGGCTCTTATTTACCCTGCCATGTTGTAAATTTTACTGTCATCCTATTTTCAATCATCTCTATTTATCGGTTAATCATAATCATTATTTTTCCCGGCTTATTGCAAACTACTCTTTTGCTTTTAACCGTATTGAGCATGCCGCCAATAACGAGGGGAGAATGTAGAACGGAAAAGTTCTACTTTGTTCTGAAGTTTTTCTCGACCTATTTTTGTAGTTTTTTTGCAACTTCTGAGTTTCATAACTGCAGTTATTAATGTGGAGGACGAATTTAATGAAATGATTGGTTCATTAATTCATTATTTGCATTTATGGCATTCTTTATTTTTACTTCCTCTAAATCGTAATTAGAGGTTACATTTGGAAAACTAATTCCAATTTTGAAAGTAGTTGACAAAAAATCGTTACCGATTATAAAATACCGATGACCACTGGTACATGGTAGACATCCCATCCACACGCACATTTTTTTTGAGAACACATTCATAGTGTTCCACTCGATAGCTGTTGTACAATGAATGTACGTATAGCAAGAGTTCACGTCAATTTATAATGATACAAACACACATAGGTACTGTCAGGTGCATGCGTTATAAGGAGTACTCATGGGTAGCATTAATTTACTTAATATATTAATTCTGTTTGACTTACTAGCAGATCCGTGAGTATAATAGCTTGGAATAGCTTAATTGACGATGCCGCAGCGAGTACAAACACCGCTAGGCTGGCAAGTGATGTACACTTGCGATATAAAGCTGTTCGGGGAATTATTTTAATTTTTTTGTCACCGAAAGAAAATCGTGGAAAAGATAATTTTATCAATTATTGGGATCATTGGATATAACCAACAATCGAAATTATGGATTCAAGTTACGTCAGTTCTGTATTTTTTGCAGCCATTGAACTACTGTCGCCTTTACCAGAGCACTAGTCGAAAGCGGACTGATGCTCTGGTGAACTTCAGACTATGCGTTTTTGGTATGCGGTCGTAAGTTCAAAGCCATTTGGCTCAATTGACTATCCGTTTTTCAAGCAATGTGGCTTATCCGCTGCCACTTAACTTTGGCAGCTCTTTGGGTTATTTAAAGAGCACAGAACCGGCCAATGCCTGAAGGACGAATATTCAGCAAGACACGTATGTTAATTATCATCGTTCGTTAATCCTTCTCTTTCGATAATTGTGAGTTTGTGACCATTACTAAGAATGATTAAGTCTCTGTCGACAATTTCGAACATCGATTCTCCATCTGACCTCGATCGTTTTGTAAGCGTTTTCCGACATTCTGCCAGAACGTGCAGAAATATCCTAACCAAAATTTAAAACTTCAAACTGTCGGAACTTAAAACCGCGTCACCACATCGTTGAAAGCTGTTCTAAATTCGCAGTATTCGGAAGAACGGTTATTCGAAAATCACAACTGTATTCGCCTGTACATACAAGTGTATGAGCAAGCCACCGAGCTACGTTTCACGCGAAGTGGCTTCGTACGTCGCACAGAACAAACGCTCCACCCTGTCTTATCGTTATAATACTAGTTTAAACTAGTTCCAGCCGGTTGTGCGAGCCAGGGCTGCTACGTTTTGCATAGTTTTGGTTTATGAGGCGGAGAAGTTAGTACTTTAGGCTTCTGAGCCTGTTTACGGTTATTTAGGTTGGGAGGAAAATTGTTTCGTAAAAAGATTTTCGTAACGTGTATATTGGAATTTAATTTGGTAGGTGTGTGACGGGATTTAGTGAAACTTCATTTTTTTGGCAAAGTGAGTTTTGAATACAAAACATTTCATTAAGTCTTCTGAACACATTTTGAAATCTGTTCCTGTTAAAAATATGTGGAAAATGGCAAACCCCGTAAGATTATAAAATAACTTGAGAGATTGTTAACTTTCGATAAATTGTCAACTGAACATTGGGAACGCTTTTTTATGTATCAAAATTTGATAGTACATAATCTCTCGAAGTCACTTTATAATCTTACGGAGTTTGCCATTAACCGGTGACATATATAGGGTGACTGGTAATTAGTGACCGATACTTCAAGACGTGATTGTACTATGGGACCAAACTTGAAATCGCGAAAAAAAATAGGCAGTACAGTACATTTTGACCAGTTAGTAGGCGAACTGAACTACTGAAATAAATGTACTGAACAACAGATAATGACAGCCGCACGGGTCGATCTTCGAGGTTAAGCATATATCCATACCTCCATTTAATTATATGAAGAGTTAACGGTTCATAAACTGCGGCAGATGACGGTGACAACCCTATACAAGTACAGTCAGTCTGCACGGTACATACATTTTCGCCGGCGCCGCGTCGAAGTTTGTTGTTCTCAGTTAATTTTCTTTGTGAAAATTCTCCTCTTAACTTCATGAGTGTTAATCTTTGAGATTGAAGTTTTAAAGTAAATCCTCTTTGTATATGACTTCTGATGTTACTAACGTGATAGTTATATGAAGAAAAATATAACGGTTTAAGTAGTTAAGTTTTAAACTAACTACTGTTTCTGTGCAGGAAATAAACATGTTCTTTGTGTAAGCTCGCGTTTGTAGGAAAGTCACGTCTGAGCTCCGCTTTTTTTAAGACGGTTGAAGAATATTACGCCGGTAAAGTATACGAAGAAAACAAACAAAAGTAATAAAGAAACTGAACTATCGCTTTTGCAGTTTACTTTGTTTGTTTCAGAAAAAATCATGACGTTTCGCGCTTTTACAATTTTAATCAAAATTAAAGATTACAAACGCTAATTTTTTTAATACTTTTGAAATGAGAATTGGGAGCTTTTTATGGCAGGATTGCTATTGGTTCCTGTATAGGGTTTTGTACCCGAAGGGTAACCAACGGAACCCTATTACTATATATATATATATATTTTTTTTTTCTTATGTTTCCTACCGCTTATCCGTGAACAGCGTTGTGGGCTATTATATTGTGATATGTTTTGTGTAACTTTGTTTTCTTTGTTTATATTGTAGCTGTTTGTTGTTCCTTTTTTAAGTAAAATAAAATAAAATAAAACTAAGTCTTCACTGTCAGCCCGTCTGTCTGTCTGTTAGCGGGCTGTATCCCAAGAACTGTAATGGGTAGACAGTTAAAATTTTCAGTGTGTATTTCTATTGCGTCTATAACAAGAAATGATAAAAAATTAATTAAAAATTAAACGGGCTCCCGTGCAAGAAACGTGTTTTTTCGATTTATGGTAAGGAACCCTGCGTATGAGAGTCTAACTCGAACTTGGCCGGTTTTTTAGTATTACTTATAGTTTGAATTATTGTATTAGACAATATTGTTTGTTAGCAAATAATCTGTTGAAATTGTTCATTTGATTTGATAGGTATAGATAGATTTAATTGGTCTCAATAGCTTTGAAGTTACGGGTCTAGATCATAATATCGACAGTCACTACATCAATAGTCGCTGTATCAAAAACGTACCATCGACGGGTTACTGAATCGACAGTACCCCAAATTGATGGTACGCTACATCGACAGTACACCAAATCGACAGTACCCCAAATCTACAGTACATCAAATCGACAATACCCCAAATCGACGGATTACTGAATCGACAGTACCCCAAATTGATGGTACGCTACATCGACAGTACACCAAATCGACAGCCATCATCAGTCAATATTATGATCTAAACCCTGAATTTACACCCACGAGAGATTTCTCTAAGTAGATACATTCGTATCGTATCAAGTTCTTTAATTATAAATACATCTACTGAAATCCGGACCTGTGTCAACAAACCTAGTAAGTATGGACCAATGGCCAGACTTTACCGGCATTAGTAAACATGTCACAGGCAATTCAAAAGAGGCTTTCAGTGAAAAAGTTTGGACAAACTCCAGTAGGTAAATACTAGAGATGTCTTTTTTCACTATTCGGTATTCGGCCGAATATGAAAAACGAAATAATGTAAAAGAACCGCATAATAATCGTTACAAAATTTTAGTTAACAAAAACTATGGGTATTTAATAATTAACATATATCAGTGTTAAGTGACATGACGAATTATTTTATATTTTAAACACACTTTGATGTAAAAATCAACAAATAATGAGTGTACACAACACACTCTATGAAAATCAAGACCTGTCACCCGCAAAACGTACCAAGTGTCGCCGAATATTCATTGCTTCGGCCAAAAGCCGCCGTATATTCGGTTTTCGGCAATATCACTTCACATTCGTGGCATCTCTAGTAAATACCTACGTTTTCGGACATTTTCGCTTCGGACTAAAAAGAAAGTTTCTAGTTTTTGGTTCGGAAAGTTTAGTCTGTGGGCTGGGTCGTGAGTTCTTGTTTGGGATACTGACTAATACCTAACTTGGCAGTCATTAGGGAATTTTGTACTTTATTGGTTGTTTTGTTTGACTGTTACTTGAAAATAGTTTATTGTAGTGTTAGTATTTAGGTATTGTAGTGTATTTCCTCATTTCCTCGGGGGAGTGTTTTGTCGAATCAAGCAAGTTGGAGATTTAGATAAATTAATTTGGTATTTGTTTTTATTAGTTTTACTATTGTTTCTTTATGTTAATACTCAATTTGTTTTACTTTTTATATTACACAGGAAACATTTAATTTGATGTTTTTCTGGCTTTACATTTTATTTAAAAGATTCTAATGAAACCGATAAAAAAGCTTTTTAACAATAAAAAAAAATACAACGGCCTACTAAATAAAAAACACTACAAAGTATAAAATTACTTGAATGTCGAGTCGGTGTTGTTACTAGTAGCTGTTATAATAAAAAAAAATTGTCGAATTGAGAAAATTCATTTTTTAAAGTCGTTTATAGGTAAAAAAACAGAAGGTGTTTTTTTCGACATTTGTCAGTACGAAAGATTTTACCAATCAGTTTATTCAAACCAAAACCATTATTTTCCCGTAAATCTAAAGTTTTAAACCAAAATAATTACAATTTCTTTACCATCGCGACTTGTATTGTAGTGTAGCGTGAACCGGATAACCGAATTACCGCGGCACCTGACTGCGTAACGAAGGCGAGTGAGCACTAACGTAGTAATAGCAAGTCTGCGAGCGTTTTGTGAGTTACTGCAGCTCACAGATAAGAATGAGATGGAATAAGACAGTATTCTATAGGCTATGCAGCTCGGTGCTAGTAATTTTGCAATACTTTACATGAAAAAGATTATTTTTATTTTCCAGTCAAAACAATTGACACAATTAAGTGGCAGCAAGCAAGGCACATTGTTCGTGAAGCGGATAGCTGATAGAGACGAATGATTCTGTTCAAATGGCGAGCGAGTACCAAAAAGCGTAACGTTTGCACAACTCGCATAAACTGGATGCGAAAACGGGTACTTCGTCGATTCACACCACGCGCGATTCGGACCATGGTGTGAATCGCACAAGAATCATTTTTGAATTGCATGATTCACACCGTGGTGTGAATCGACGAATCCCAAAAAAGTCTTTCGGCGATTCACACCATGGTGTGAAAAGACGAAAGACATTTTGCGAATTCGTCGATTCGCACCATTATAAAAAAGTTATAAAAGTAATTACTTTTTGGTACTGACTGGTACAAAACGGTTATTGAAACAAATTATTTATAGGGATATAATATTTATTATGCTAACATAAGAAATTAAACATAGCATAAGTTTTTACAAGTATGTTAGATTATTCATATTATGTAGGTCAGTTATTCCTATGCTTATGATTAATTTAAAAATCACATGTTGTTCAACTTGAATAAAGATATTTAGGTATGTACAGTTTTAACTGTAAATATAAATCACAATATTGGTCAACATTAATAAAGATCTAGGTATTTATAAAAAAATAAAAAACAACTATAAATAAAATCACAAATACAGACTGAAAGATTACCCTGTTACTTATTACTAATTACAAAAAATACTTGTCATCAACATCTTTAATATAAAATATTCACCTTAATAATAATTAAATCACATGTTGCACATTTTGACTTACGATTTATTTGTCAGTAAAAAAAAAGACTAAGTAATACCTACTTTATTACTATAAGTAATTTTAGTTACTACTTATATAACGAGATATATCCAATGACTAAAATTGCTTGTCGTCTTCTTACCTTACTAATTAAGAGTGTACAATAGTACATAGTTTTACTATATCTAAAAAAAAACAGATTGAATAGATTACCCTTTTCTTTGTAATTGGAATCACAGATTTGTTTGGTTATATGGCTGTAATTAATAAAATAATATAAATTAAGTTAACGTTACTTATAAACAAGATTATTGTTAATTATATAATGATGAGCTACCAAAAAATAAATCAGCATAATACGAAAATTAGATTTTTTTCAAAATCTCAACTTCTCCAAGCAATGGCCAATACTTATTTGGTTAGTCAATAACTCATCTATAGTGTTATTAATTTTTTCATTAACTTGCACGCTTACTAGTTTTCTTTTTGAAATTTTAACGTCACCCGGTAAATTTATTTTATTATAATAAAAGTGTGCGTCTTTGTCTACTCCATGAAGAAATTGGGCAATATTTGGTTTTGATGGAATAATTTTTTTAATTCTAGCATTCCACGATTCAACCATGTTATTTGTTTTATGACTTTCATTGTAAGTACTCCACGTATTTGATAGAACTGAGTGTTGGAGCCATGTTTGGACAAAATAATCATTAAAAAGCGTAACTTCTGCGGTATTGGGACTTTCTCCCATAACATACAGCCAGCCATCATCCAATAAGTTTTGTGGCAAATGTGTCATAGCTGCGCATAGGCTTACATGGATCCTGCCCAGTTTAGATTTGGTTACTCCAAGCTTCTTAGCTTTACGCCATAAGCAGCGGATGAAATGAAAATAACAGCCAACTATTTTCACATCTGGAAACAACACTTTCAGTGCCAACATTGCACTTACTTCAAAGTCCATTGATATATGTGTGGGCTCCCATTCTTGAACTCGGCTTTTAATAATTTGGAACATAATCTCATAAGTTTCTTCTTTTCTATCTGGAAGCAAAGCATATAGCACAGGAACCACATTGACGTATTCTTCATTGCTCCCTATATCCGCATGAATAGTGTATACTTGATGAAAGCACTTGACGCAAATCTTAAATGTGCCATCGATAAAAAAATGTTTCGACTCCTTTAAATATTTTGTCATTTCGGTCTTTCCAAAAATTATGATGCGCTTGTTTTTGTATGCGTAATCGGCGAACAACAGATGATCGTATTTTTTTGGCACTTCAAGATGTGTGGCTTTATTGAAGATAAGTTTATTAGCGCCTATAGCTTTATTTCTTTGATTGTACAGTTTATTCTTTACGTTATTGAATTGAGGTAACGGTTTCGTTAGATTAATTCCTTTATCTGTAAGTACATCTATTGAATCTTGAAAAATTTGTGTGACTGGCTTATTGATATTGTTTTTAACAGTTTCGGTACATATGTGCATCTGCTGGTCTATTTCAATCGCTGTTTGATTCTTAGGAGCATGGTTATGATTAGTTTCACATAATATTGCAAATGGAGACGGGTGCATTTTGAATATTGCATTGCATTTGCTATCTTTTTTGGTGCACCTCCAGACCTCAGAACCATCTTTGTTTATACGTTTCCAAATATAATTGTATCCATTTCGACACAGCATACGACGACCTCTCTCGGTTATTTGAAACTCCATATTTTCAAGAGCATGTGAAGTTGACGCATCTTCAGACATTTTTACACCGAGCCTGTTCAAAAATAAGGAAATTGGATTTTAATATCTAAATATAATTAACATTGTAAAATACTTTACTTGCTTAAAAAATATCGATTTAGTTATATTAACTATCTAAAAATTTATTTACAAAAGTTTTATATTAAAAGCATGCAGATAACACTCTCCTTTCTTATTATTTTACTTATTTACATTTCATAAAGCTTTAGATAGGTATTGAGATTAAATAAAATCCAATTCTATGATTACAAACACCACAAGCAATGACTAAACAAAATATTATAATATAGTATACTAAATTATTACACACTTTGGCATTATGGTGCAATACTTATTGAAATCAGTACCTACACACTAAAGTAAAATGGCGGACAGTCCGCCATTTTGTTTTACGCTATTTTAAAATATTGTATTCAATTTCATCCATAAACAATTAATCCAAGATTAATTGTAAACCAGATTTTGAAGTGCTAAAGCTAATAATGCAGATGCACTGTTAACATTGACCAATATAAAAATTAATTAAGTATTATAGAATAAAAATAGCAATAGGTATCTACCAAGTAATGAAGAAGACAACTTTAAATATTATGTTTAACATTAATTAATTAATTTTGTGCCTGAGATAATTATAAATTTTTTAATTTTAACAACATATTGAAAACTGTACTTACCAAAATTATATTTCACTCAAAATATGACAGTCACTTCACATGTACCTACAACACTACTCTCAGGATAGAAATGATGCAATTACGTTTAAAATTAGTGCATTGTGGTAGTTCAGAAATTTTCCATTGTTTACAAAAGGGTTGTTTTTTACCTGAGAATATTGGCGCGTACCTACGCCGCGCACTGTTTAGGCGCACGTTACTGAATTTTTAAATAAAATTGATATACAATGTTAAGCTGATATTATAATATCAGATTGCATGTTTTATCATTTTAATTATTAAAAAAAACCCCGCAGGAGTAGTAGATAGTATTATTATAGTAGCCACAGAACTCCTAAAGTGGTGGCACTGGTTCACTCATAATAGGTACTTACTTAATATTTTTAATAGTATTTCGCTAAGCACTTGTGTGCTTGCTTGTTAATTAATAAGAAAGAACCGTTGGTATGAATCGGCGAATTGAAAAAGTGTCCTTCGGCGATTCACACCATGGTGTGGATCACCGAATGACTTTTTTGGGATTTCTCGATTCACACCATGGTGTGAATCATGCAATTCAAAAATGGTTCTTGTGCGATTCACACCATGGTCCGAATCGCGCGTGGTGTGAATCGGCGAAGTACCCGCGAAAACAAGTTAATGCGTCGATGCTTGGGATAGGCAGCAGTGGACGTCTTCCAGCTCAATTAGTAATGGTTATTGCAATTCTACATCTAGGAGCTCGTGGCTAGATAATAACAGCCGCACGGGTCGATCTACGAGGTTAAGCAACGCTTGCCAAGGTTGGTCTGTGGATGGGTGACCATCTTAACATACCGAGTTTCCTCCGTGCCTCGAAAAGCACGTTAAGCCGTTGGTCCCGGCTGTCATTTGTAGATCTTAGGCAGTCGTTACGGATAGTCAGAATCCAGTAAATCTGACTCCAGTCTTGCCATGAAGTACCGTGTTACCCAGTTAATGGGTTGTGGAGGTCTGGTAGGCAGCCGCTTCTCATAAAATACTGGTATTCAGCTAAATCCGGCTTGACTGGAAGCCGATCCCAATATATTTGGGAAAAGGCAGGCAGATGATGATGATTGCAATTCTACATCTATGCATCATCTTTATTCTATAAATTAAGTCATATGTTGAACCTGGATTCGGTTAGCACAGAAATGTGGACATTGACACAAGACAAGAGAGGCATATGTCTAGCATAGTGTGAAGTTGAGCTGTTAATTATACTACTACTACTCCTCCTAGCCTTGGTCCCATCATTTGGGGTCGGCTCTCCTAGTCATTCTTCGCCAAGAAGTTCTGTCCTGGATCGTCGCAGATGTAACATTTGCGCCCTTCAAGTCCTTAAGCTGTTAATTATAATGATGAAATTATCCATTTAGTAATTGATTTATATTTATATTTGGTTTTGATTATATGACTGTATATTTTTGCTAAGGAACTAAGTTTTTCTAAAATATTACTTTGCTCTCTTTGTTTAAATGCAGCAACCGTGCATTTACCACTATAGGTTACAATTTCCTTTCTGAAACCCGTCTTCCCGAAACAGATACCATTCAAACACAACCCTTGTATATTAATAGCCAGATTCAACACCATAACCATTGAACTACCTTCACCAGAAAAGCATTCACCTCAAACGTACCGCCTCCCAGCGTTCGACCGCAAACTTTGGACCCGTGTATTTGAATACCTACTGAGAAACCAACAGCGTTTGGCAAACTATTGCACGTGCCTTACAACGTTCCTCTTTCTTAATGAACTCCCTCAGAGCATCGAGATTCTAACAAACTTTATGTTATTTGTTTGTGTGGAAAATCTTATTCAAATTGTTTGCTTGGTTAACTTTGCACGTGCAAGTAATGTTTGCGGACTGAATAGACTTCTGGTAGACATTTCTCGAATAATATCGAATGGAACATTAGCTGATTAACTTCTTGTAGTTCTAGAAGTTAAACTCGGGCAAGTTTTAGAAAATGAAGTTCGTGTGCACTGTGTGCTATTCCGTGAAATATGTTTATAATTCAAATAAACGAATATTCAAATTATATTTATCCAATAATTTTATTTGAGTGGCGTATTGTTCCGGTACTGTCCGAGATATTCCCATTCTAATATCCTTATTCATTTGTTAATAACAGTTACCCTCATTAGAGGGCAGCAGCAAAAAGCACCTCTAATTTCCTCACATTTTAAGAGATTTAAAGTTGAAAGTTTTTTTAAGGGATAAAAATAAGATTTCAGGTACTCGTATATTCAAGTTCTTCACTATTTAGGAATCACATCATCATGATGTCAATTGACACATTGGCTAAATACAGACTTTTCTAAACTTCCAATCTATTTCCCCAATGTTCCAAATTCAAATTGTCGTCAAATGATAATTATACATCATCAGCAACTTCCCTTGAAACTCTCGTAATTTTGCTCCTCTGCTCACAAATGGCTGACCAAAACAATTGGTAAATGGTACCTAATCACAGAACGTTTTGCTTTGTCCTACCGGCTCATTGAGTCGCCGGGTCTGTGGCTGACAGTCAATCATGGTTGAAGTTTACATCGTCTACTCTAGCTCAAATTGTACTAATAAATGCTCACAAATGTAGGAACTGCAAATTCTGATGACGTTTACTGATTGTTCTCAGATCGTGATGTAAATGAAATAGGACTGATTTGATATCTGTTATTAAATTTTTAGTAATATAACTAAAGATAAGTTTGACTAGAAGGATCATCAGCTCAATATTTCCTTCATATAAACCACACAGAAAACTATATCGTTTGTTACAATTGCCCTTTTAGTGCGTTTTTTCCTAACCAGACCAAAAAAAAATAAATTTGTGGGTTAACACTTCCCCTTGCAATCTTTGCGTTGATCTGTGTTTCTTGATAGTTACAACCTAGGGGTATTTAAGTCAAGAATTCACTTCTAGGCAAGCGTGCTCCATCTTCGACCACATCATCGATTTCCATCAGATGAGTTTGTGGTGGAACGCGATTCTATCAATTATAATAAAGAGGTATTACACTTACCCAAACAAAAACTAAACCACCCTGACTGCAATTCATAAGTATATCTTTTCCAAAAAAAAACAAAAGACCCTTACTTCCATATTAACCAAGTCAACAGCCAAATAAACATGAGCCGTCCAGCTATTACCGAAAACCGTCCCAACACAGGCAGCAACCAAAAACCCTGTAAAAGCACATCCCAATCTAGCAAAATGTGTCTTTACGCGAATCCTGGCCACACAATAGCCGTTAGTGGAGCAAACAAGAAAACCGCATCAGAATTTCAAATGCCCCTTGATCCTTGGCTTTGATGTGGCGAAAAGAATTTGGCTAAACGCGTTCGTTGAGAATGGTCTTAAATGTGGATTTATGGCGAGATGAAATTGTTTTTGAAGATGTTTTTATCGTTGGGTAGATCATGCATTTAATATCTTGTTTTTATATGTTTTTTTTTGTTTTTGCAGTGTTGATGGGTTCATATTTGATGCTGATCCGTTGTTGACCACAAATGTTCTTAGTTTAGAATTATATTCAGATTGCGTATCTACCGTCTTTTCTCTTAGTGCTCGCTTTCACTCCCTAAGGAACCTACATGCCAAGATTCAGCTTTCTACGGCCAGTAGTTTCGGCGGTGCGTTGTCTGGCTCAGTAACGGAGGAATCCTCGCTCAGTTCTTCTTACAGCGTATTTTATGTATTAGGAGCAACCAGCAACAGCAACAGCAACAGGATTACAGTTTTACCGGTTTCATAGAATCTATATATTGTGTAAGAATAATCGTTTTTTTTTAAAGTTATTTAGTTGGTGAGTACTAAATGAGGAGCTCGTAGCCAAGTAATAACAGTCACACGGGTCGATCGACCCGTCATCATCATCTTCCTGCCCTTATCCCATGTTACTTGGGGTCAGCGCAATACAATAATTATCTGAAGTACATTCTACAGTCCATATATAAGCAAGCTACAACGAAGGAGTGTTTAAGCACAGAGTAAAATAGTTTACTTTTTTAGGAAAGCGTGCTCCATTGTTGACCAAATCATCACTTTCCATCAGGTGGATTTTGACAATCAATTATAAACAAAAATCAACTTATTCAGTTCTTTACTCTTTTCCAGAAAATGAGGAGCTCGTGGCTAAATAACAGCCGCACAGATCGATCTTCAAGGTTAAGCAACGCTTGCCAAGGTTGGTCTGTGGATGGGTGACCATCTTAACATACCAATTTTACTCCATGCCTCGGAAAACACGTTAACCTGTTGGTCCCGGCTGTCATTTGTAGAACTTTGGCAGTCGTTACGGATTTTCAGAAGCCAGTAAATCTGACTCCAGTCTTGCCAAGAAATACCGAGTTACCCATTTAATGGGTTGTGGAGGTCTGGTAGGCAGCCGCTTCAAGTAAAATACTGGTATTCAGCTGAATCCGGTTTGACTGGAAGCCGACCCCAATAAAGCTGGGAAAAAGCTAGGCAGATGATGATTCTTTTCCAGAAAATATTACAAGTGGTTTTTTTTTACTCTGCAATATCCCTCGGTAGCGGAAATATATGACTATACGAAACCTACTCTTAAGCTCTTTGCTCCAACAATTTTCTACAAGCAATCTCTTGCATACTACACACCACAGACAAGTTTTCATTTAAAAATAAACCCAACATGATCATAAAAGGCCTTGTAAACTTCAAAAAGCACCCCACATTGTAATACAAAGGTAAATGCTATAACTGAATATTACTGAGGCTATAAGCAATTTCTTTTTATTTTACGGTCAGACAGCCTGGCCTTACAGGTTTCGATTTTAACGAAAGAAGGTTCCGGCTCTTACACTAGAGTTGGCGCTATATAAGTTAGCAATAACGGCCATTGACCCGCCTACATTTTTTGTTTTAAAAATGGAAATCAAGACATTAAGCAGTGCTGAATCGACATCTATCGTGATCCTATACATCTTCCAGTAGTGAAAAATTATTCCTAATATATTTTTTGGGTACCTTTAAAGAGATATTAGAGAAAGATCGATGTACTTTGAAAATTTATCTGGCGCCTGCTATAAGGCTTATGTTTTTGTGTGCCTTAATTATGTGGGTGGACAGTTGAGATTTTCTTACTATTTTCCTTGGTAATCTTCTTTATAAAATCACCCGCAGTACTTAAATGTTTAAAAGAACTAGAGACTACACACTGACAAATTTAAATGTACTGCCATATTTTTAAAGCATATTAGGTAAATCTAAAAATGTAAGCACGACGTTAATTCTAAACTCTCTTGAACAATTTTATAAACGCTAAAACATCTTCAATTAATATTATTAATAATTCAAAATAGTACTTAATATAAAATTAAATTCACCTTTTTCCCTCAGTCTTGTCGTGTGTACTATGCCAAATTGAATGCCAAATAATTGAAAATCAATAGATCGAACACTATAAATCGAACAACTCAATACTCGAACGTTCGTAATATCGAATGGTTAATAAATCGAATCTTCATTCGAAAGTACACTCAATAACACATCGATTGTTCAAAATTTCGAATGTTTGTATATCGAGCATTCGATTCATAGTGTGCAATCAATTGATCGAATATCGATTCGATTATTAGGCATTCAATTTGACTTAGTACACTCGTCATTTCGTAGCTCACCAAAACGTTCTTAAGCAAATTCTAGACAAACGTCAAAGACATTTCCAACTTGCAGAACTACTTCAGTTACAAAAACATAACTTTTTCAGCAAGTATAGAGAACATTATTTACTTAGCATACCGAATCCGTTCACCCAGATAAGACCTTTAAAATAATGTCTCCAAAAACAACTAGTTTTACGCAGTGTCACATTTGAAATTCAGATGTGATATCTAGTTCGTTCTGATGTTGAATAAACTTCGTAGTTCCGCACAGTTTGGACAATAGGGAAACGTTTGATTTGAATTAAAACGCTTGAATACGTGCCGGAGCGAGAGTTTAGAGGTTTCTTTTAAATTAAATCCAGTTTCTGGGGATGGTACAGGTTTTAAAATAATATCTATTTGATTTTGGATTCTCTTATTATACCAATTTGGAAGAAATGCCTGCGTATTGAAATTAAAAGATTGATTTTATTGTAATTCTCACTTTTTTGTGCAATCGTGATCGTGACGTAAATAATGACAAATCAATAAAATCAATTATCATCATCATCATCTGCCTAGCCTTTTCCCAAATAAAATCAATATTCATATAAAATAGTTACTGAAAGTTTTTAACCGTTACAAAAATAAAATTCTACATACAGTGTAGAAAACACTGCATAGATGGGTAGGTATTTTCCAACCCCCAGAAACGATGTTATTTTGTTTTTGTTCGACCAAAACAAAACAACATCACACCTTTTCTCTATTTAAAAATAAAAATGGCGTCTCCCTCGAATACCTCACCGTGCCTTAACAAGCACACAAAAGCCACTTGGAAACAGACGTAACATAAATTACAGTATTCCTAGTTGTTCTGTGACCGCGATTGTTTCGGTTTTGAAAGCGGTTGGCGCGTTAATTTCAGAAATGTTCTAATTACATGTTGCAATTGCAGCCAGGGCTGGTGTGCTGTAATTAGAAGATATTATTTTAATTTTTAATAGGCATCATTAAAATGAGAGGACCAATGGATTCAGAGAAAAAAGAATCGAATTGAGAACATCCTCATTTTGAAGTCTGTTAAAAAGAAGGTTAGACTAAGAAAGATGAATTTATTTGTTTGAAAACTCCAAAAAAAATGATTGTTTCGACTTTGGGTGTTTGATAAATTGAGAGCTGTTTCAAGGTCTTTGTGACCATTATTTGTTTCGAATTGTACTTTGTTTCGAACAGATGCATTACTACTATGAATTTTTAAAACAACATAACTAGGTAACTACAGCCCAATATTATTTAAAAAGAAAACGTCTGTTTCTTTTTAACCTATATTAGCTATCACTCTCTCCATCGTTCTTTACATTATTTTGATATAACATAAAAAAACTCTAACAAAAGCACCCTCTTATTTTAAATCATTGTAAGGAAAAAATAGGAGTTGGCATTAAAATAGTGTTTGATCCATTCTTAATTTTAAATACACCATCAGTACTAGCTACTAAAACTATGAATAGAATAGCTACCTTTTGTGCAGACAGCAAAAATAAAATAATTATTATAATATTCACAACGGTAATCGCAGCCCTACCCACAGGCACGTCCCGTACATTCAGTTGTCGGGAACACCACCGCCGCCATGCTATCCCGTCCTACATACTTCTTCTGTTTATTTACCTTTGATTGTTCTGCCTCACCCATTTTAATGGCACGTATGAATTTAAGTGTTTCCTGCTAATGTTTCACGATGGGAGTTATAATTAGCTTTTAGTTTATTAGATGAGGGATTCTTGTTGCGTTTTAAAGTTTGAGATTGTTTGATTTTGTCTTAAGTTTAGATGCCTTCAGAGTCATGGCCAAGTCTTGGAGTCTTTTGAAATTTAGTTTAGAAAGAAAAAAAGCATGAAAACTATTTATTTGGCACACATAGTTATACACAACGAGGTTAAAATAAAAAGATAAATAATAATTAATTCTGAGATTGTTGGCTCTCTGTGAGTTACTGTGAGTGCAGAGAGTAATTGAAATTAAATAAACTAATAAACACGTAAAATATTTTCTATGTAGAATAGTGTCGATATTTGGAAATTATATAACTATAATCGGGATACGAAAATTGTTTCATTAATAGAAAGTTACACGATGGACTAACGCTTTGATACTTAATCAATGTTACTTACAGTTAGACGCATACGAATATTATAATGTTATAGTAAAAATTCTGATACATTTACAAAGCATCATCATTATGCAACTTGCGTAAACAACTGTCCATTACTTCATTCCACACTCCCCTCAATTACCTGCTATTTTCAGATCATAACAAAAAACAAAACACGTCTGAAAACATTCCCTTTTTAACTGAACTCATCGTCAGCAAATACGGCAACAATTTTCTTGAATTCAAAACGTTAGTCGATAAAGACTGTAAGAATGTAAACTCTCATACGAAGGAGAGAAAAGGGTATCGAGAGCTGAAAGCTCCCGACGTTTAGGGAGCGATAACAAAACGGGAATCGAACGTCGAACTAACAGACGTACTCATCGGAAATTCTGATAGCTCTGTCCACTTGGGGGATGTGAGCGTTGCAGTTGAATGCCAATTTAGTTCCTTTGTTTTTTATTTTATTTTTGTACCACCGGGATTCGTTGTTACACTTGCTAAATGTTAAAACGTGGAAAATAGACAAGCTCTCGCTCGTGTTCACGATTGGCTTGATTCCTTGAATAGTGGAAGGAATTTTGGGTCGTATGTCGTTTCTGAAACGTTTTTTTCGATTTCTGCAAAAGGTATGACAGGAGTAATTGTTATTTTCAGGAACTACAAACGAATACATAAAATAACGCCTACTGTGATAAACAACCGATACACATCAAACGAACACAGAAAATTAAAAACGATAAAATTACATAGCATGCTGTCAATCATTCGCTGTGAATTTTTCTTAACTCGAAGTTTACGACTCACAGAAATTTAAAAAAAACTTAGATACGGTCTAAGATTTTGTTCCATTCCAAAGGAAAACAAAAACACAAATTATCATTTCACTGCATCTCACATACTTGTAAGAGGTTAGTGCAAAAAACACACTACAGACGAGATAATCTCAAAAACAATTTTCTTGAAGAAAATGAACTTCCATTGTGATTCGGTGTAAGGTTTTATAATCATCCTTCATGTAAATAAAAACTTAGGTTCATTGAGGCTAACGGTGTCAGTTTGTCGTCCCCAAACCACCTCTTGTAATATTCTAAATGAAATTCTTAATGGAAATATTCTGAGATGAAATATGAATGGATGTTCGTGGGTACAGCTTAATACGCGTATGATTATATGGAATTAAAATCGGGTGAAAGGGTAGACGGAACAGTGATTTTAGATATAGATAATGGTACTGATGATAAAGGGGTACGTAAAGAATTTTATTTAAGGTTTTGGTATAAGTTCAGTTCAGAGATATTTTTGAAAATATTGGAACCCGAAATGTCAAAATCAAGGTGATGGACGCTTGTCAGATAGTGTTACCTGTCAGTTTAATTATACGAGTAATTGGTGTTTGTTTTATTTAACACAACTTGTATTATGTAAGTAGTTTGTTAATAACGTAAATCTTTAATATATTCAAACGTATTAACAGGTGTGACTGTTCATTGAAACAGTAATCTTAACATATGAGTTGAATTTATTGTAAAAGCAGCTGTTGCTGCAGAAAAAGCAATAGAAGAGAAGCGAATTTTTAAACAAAATGTAATATTTGTCACCTTACCAACAGGTGAAGCTAATTACGCCTGTTTAAAAACAAAGCCCTATAATTTATTATGAAAATTGTAACTCTTTGTAAAACAAAGTTAAAGCTAAACGTGGAACAGGGAGAGGATTAAAAATACTCAGGCAAAACATTGCCTCATTAAAGCCCTCATTGCGGACTAAAAGTCCCTCAACCCAATAAATATATATACGTGCGAAACAATCAGCTGTGGAGACGCGACAAAATTTTAATGTTACAGGAACTTCAAAGTCCCTTTGATGTGTTGGAGATAAAATTTCATATGCTAAATAAAATTAGAGGGTGGCAGCTCGGGACGTACGCTAAGCGTAGCGTGTCATGTGTAATAACCGTGCAAAAAGTGATGGCGGCCTCAAGTGGCGAACTGTAACCATGGTGTTGAAAGTCGAGAATTTCTCGCATGTCTCTGTTATGAGAGTTAATTTTGTTATGCGGCTGACTTTTATGTTGTGTTGCATTTATGATGTTTCCTTCTTTATCTGGTTAAGTTAATTTAATGTTAATTTGAGTTTCTTTATATGTAATTTTAATCACAACATTATGATAATTAGACTCATAAATGTTTACTGTTTCTTCTCTGACATGGCATCCAAAATTCTGTCTAGATCTTTGAAACAAGAAAATTACTACATAATATCAATTGGGTTAATAATACAATATTCAAACAATAATACTGTGTGAATTTGATTGACATTGCCTGAATTGCATCTAATTCTTCATACTCTTCTTAAAAACTCTTTTGTACAGGAGTCATGCTCAGTGTCTACAACACCATTTAAAGTGGAACAATATTCAAGCCCGTCTAGTAGCATTCAGACGTCTTTTTTATCTTCATCACGAGTCTCGATAGTGATGCCCCGAGTGTCTGCAGCGGATACTTAAGGTGGATGCTCCAGGGTAGCCCGCGAAATTCAAATATTTTTATGTTTTTTGCAATTTGCCGGTCAGTGTGAAGCTGTATGTGGACCAAATACGATCCGCGACCATAACGCGTATTTATCTAAAGAATTATAACCATTTTAATCATCAATATAGCCCTCTAAGTTCATGTAGCTCGACAGAATGATTATTTCTGAAATATTCATTCTGTTTTTGTTTAATTGCAAAAAACATAAAAATATTTGAATATCGCGGGCTACCCTGGAGCATTCACCTTAAGCGAGTTTCATCACAATAGTACTAAAGCGAGACGTATTATATTCAAGGAACAAAAGTTGACTTTTTTGTTCACTCCTCCGTACACTGATGTGTTTAGCGAAATTCTTTTGATGAATGCTGGGTGTTGGAGTGAATTTTGTGGCGTATAAAATATTATGTGTCTTGCGGAAAATTTTAAAGGGCAATTTTGGGAATGTCGTGGGTAAACGACTGTTGGAAAGAGAAAATGAATTGTCTGTTGGTGGTGTCGTAAAAGGGGTATAGAGATTTGTATTTAGTCCAGAATCAAAAATATGAATTAATTTGTGTAACCTTGATCACAAGATGTGTGTTAATTTGGTCATTGTTTGCAACTATGGATGATATTATTGTTTTATGGTTAAAATACATAATGCTGTTTTATGTTATGGATCTGTTAAAGACGTACTTGTTTTCCGGTCTATATGTTTATAAACGTTATTCACATACCTCTGAGCTAATTTGACCTGGTTCATTTGACCAATTTCCTAATTTTCCACGCCTCCGCATTTCGATAATTATGCTGCGACCTACCTACTTACACTATGTTGTGACTTGAATTTGTAAATAGCTTATTAAAATTAAAACATTTACAGACTTAATCCGCATGATATTAGCTGTAAGTAAGCAAAATCTTCCCAACAAAAGACGCCAAGCAGCCAGAATAAAATCTGATTAGTTTTGAACAAAAGAAAGTTAAAAAAAACCTGATATAACTCCACGAAGATAAAATCTAAAACGAACATCCTAAAAACTTCATTTTGTCTAATATGAGATCGAAAATCTGGAACTAAGGACAAACTTCAGATGATCTTCCTGAGAGGAAACCTAATACTTGATCAAGACATTCCAAGAATATTTAGGGCGAATTTCACTGTAATATTATCTCCAAAGTCTTTGCGCGTATAACGAATACCAGGATATAATGAGACAATTGGAGATGCCCCTTCAACCATCGATTCAAACGATAATAGTAAACATAAAATTTGATGGTTCCAATAATACGATTATTAACTGTAACAATGCCAGCGTAGGCGCGATATTACGAATCCGAAATCGAAGAAAGTGAGGAAATAAGGATTTGATATTGATTTATCTGAATGATTTCATTATCTCATCTTCATCTTGGCGTTTTACGGCCTATTACTTGGATCTGTATCTTTTAGACTGGTTCCACGCTCTCGTTGAGAATGGTAGGTATATTATTTTTATTTTTATCGATACCAAATTCGGTTCTGTTTTTGTTCCACTTTCATACCTTTATACACCAAGAACCTATAGAGATAGTTGATTGATGATATCCGATTCCAATAATAACAAGGCAATGGACACACGATGAAGGTTTCTAGCAACTATATTTCCTAAGTCATCAAAGCCAGTTACAAATTCAACATCCTAGACCATGTTTCAGCAGACATGACACTTCATACGGGCACCAATCAACTCGTTGCAGCCTCCAACAGCGACAGATCATTTTCTCTCTCCAGTACATCAACGCTAACACCGCTCTCGTATAAAACCGTTTATAACTCATAATATGACAACGTGAGATTCATGAATTTCGAGGAAAATAAATAAAAGATAAGTCGACGAACGGATTCGATGAAAATCCTACATCTCATGCATATAAATGCGTTTGTTAAAATTCAAAATTGATGTGACGTTGAATGGTTAATTCCGTTCGGGGATGCCTTGAGTGTCGAGTACGTTACCTCCCACGCTTGATTGCATATAAACATCGTCTTCAGTGACAATCTTGTGATTTTCTCACTCTTTACCGAGTGTATTATTTTTAGCATACTTTCTAGGTACCTATCGATACTGTTATCGTTCGTTTTCTATCTTTTTCATCGACTGGGATATATTATTGTTTACCGTTTATTGGTAACTAGCGACCCGCCCCGGTTTTGCACGGGTGCAAATCATTATATCTATTAAAATAACCCGCATCAAAATCCGTTGCGTAGTTTTAAAGATTTAAGCGTACATAGGAACAGATAGACAGCGTAAGTGACTTTGTTTTATACTTTGTAACTAATATGGTGTACATAATAAAGAGTATTCTATTCTATTCTATTCTATTCTATTCTATTCTATTCTATTCTATGTAGTGATTACTATGTTTTTTGTCACTGTTGCTACGTGATTAGACAAGGATCTGAATAACGCTTTGGTAAATTTGGTAAGTTTAAGTAATCCTGCTAATATTATAAATGTGAAAGTTTTTATGTATGAATAGGTGCACTGGAGAGCCGCTAAGAGAATTTTTCGGTACCTTAAGGAGACTATAAACCTCAAACTTTTAAGTCATTCCTACCCAACAGGACATGCCGATGTGGTCTATGAGAATAACATAATAGATAGGCGAGCCTTCACAGCATTTATATTTCCATAAGATAAAATGTATAACAATATAAATCAAATAAATGTCAAAAAAACCAATGGCCAGGTTGTTTAAACAAAAAAAAAACCTTTTACATTTCTAATATTAGCAGGATTAAAATCAGTCAGAATAACGAAATTAAAAACCTAAAAGTGAAACATGTAATGACTACGAAGGAGGCGTATATTAGATTATCCATACAAATATATAAAGCTGAAGAGTTTGTTTGTTTGTTTACTTGAACACGCTAATCTCAGAAACTACTGGTCCGATTTGAAAAATTCTTTCAGTGTTAAATAGCCCATTTATCGAAAAAGGCTATAAGCTATTTATGATCACGCTAAGACATATTACATAGACATATAGGAGCGGAGCAGTAATAAAAATTACGACTCAGACATAGTTGCGCGTGTCAACTAGTAGAAAATAAAGATGATATGTACAGAAGAAAAATACATGCTGCACCGATCGCTAATAAATTAAACTAATAAATAGACAATGTCTTTGGTGATAATAACTTTTCTCAAACATCTGAAACGGACTGGAAGGTAAAGATCCGTGGAATGATTAAATAAAAAACAAAACCTAAGCTCATTATTTATCGCCATTCCACTTAAAAAAAAAAGTAAAGATTGCAATTAGCAACAATTTCCTGCTCATTAATAATCTCTCACAGACTGATAAAACATGACCACTAGAGGTATAAATCCACCTTCCTCCCACACCCACAGGGATCGGTAATATCCATTCGTTCAGCAAAGATACAGTTCACTCAAGGGATGTTGTTAGATTATCCAGGAAACTACTGTTAACATTAGCTTTATTATTGAAACAAACAGACAATGAATGCGGTTAATTTCATTATCTAAAAGCGTGCCGAGTGTGGTCATTATAGCCATTTAGTTAGCATGATCGTGACCGCTTGTGAGGAGCTCGTGGCTAAATAATAACAGCCGCATAGGTCGATCTTAGAGGTTAAGCAACGCTTGCCAAGGTTTGTCTGTGGATGGGTGACCATCTTAACATACCGAGTTACCTCCGTGCCTCGGAAAGCACGTTAAGTCGTTGGTCCCGGCTGTCATTTGTAGTTCTTTGGCAGTCGTTACGGATTGTCAGAAGCCAATAAATCTGACTCCAGTCTTGCCAAGAAATACCGTGTTACCCAGTTAAAGGGTTGCGGTATCCGCTTTGACTTGAAGCCGACCCCAATATAGTTGGGAAAAGGCTAGGCAGATGATCGTGACCGCTTGTTGATATGTACGTAATTATGAAAATGGCAAAGATTTTAGTTTAAGAGGTGAAGTGTTTTGTGTTTAGCTGGGAACGTGACTGTTCAGAATCTGTCAGTCACCTTTTCGAATAATTTAAAAATAGTTTTTTCAAACCACCTGCACGAAAACGTCAGATTATATGTCATGATAACTCAACCTAAAGTTAGTAATTATTTATCGGCGGTAGATGACTGATATTATGATGATAATGATGATGACTGTTACTATACAGAACTTACACATGAATAATGCTACCAATATTTTAACGGTACATTTTAATAATAATAAACTAGAAGAATAGTTTTCCACACCGACTAACATTTGTTTCAAGGTTCTAAAATGCCTGTAATTGTAAATAAATACATTGAGTTTTGGTCCTTAAAATTTAATGGTCTATCAAACATTTTTTTTTTCAGCATATTTACCCACAGCAACTGCTTATACTAAAAAAAGAACGTTTAAGAAATTGCCTACCATTTATTATGTGAAGTTAAACAGTTATAGTTGTACTAGTATGATGAACAGTCAGCAGGCAAATTCAAGACCGTTCTGAGAGGCACAACATTATTATTTATGTAATATTCTGACTGGGGCTCTTGGGTCTCGTCTGAGGTCGGCCTTGTCTCAGCCTATTAGCCCGTTACTCGGTCATGCTAACTATATTGATCGAGTAACTTCGCCTAATCGAACGACATAAATATTGTAATTGCAGTCTCGTGCTCGCTCATTTAGGACCCCTGCCGGAAACTTGAAAAAAAAAAATCAGTTTTTCAGTACATTTTGTCTAGTTCATCATCTGTCTAGCCTCCTAGACCTCCACAACCCATTAACTGGGTAACACGGTACTTCATGGCAAGACTGGAGTCAGATTTCCTGGCTTCTGACTATCCGTAACGACTGCCAAAGATCTACAAATGACAGCCGAGACCAACGGCTTTACGTGCTTTCCGAGGCATGGAGGAAACTCGGTATGTTAAGATGGTCACCCACCCACAGACCAACCTTGGTAAGCGTTGCTTAACCTTGAAGAAAGACCCGTGTGGCTGTTATTATCTAGCCACGAGCATATTTCGTCTAGTTATGGGCACATAAATGTATGGAGGCAGCCAATTTTTTTTCCTGAATTTGGTTTGTATCCCAAAGTAAAAAATGTTTATTTGTGTGTACTATCACTCCCAAAACGGTTGTAAACGTTTTCCAAAAAAAAATACAACCGAATTGAGAACCTCCTCCTTTTTTTGAAGTCGGTTAAATACCCTGTATACAGTGTGAGTCTTTATAATGTGCTCATGTTTTATTTTGTTTTGTTTCACAATTCTAATTTTCAATTTCGCTTAGATTTGGTATTTGCCACCAAAAAAAGAAGTTGTTGTTGTTGTTGTTGTTTTTGTATGAAAAATATTGTATTGTTTTGTTTATTTAAGGATTTAGTTAAAACCGCACGCTTAGCAAAGTTCCTTTGATTGTAATTAGAAATATATAAGTATGTTTATCAGTTGTCTAGTACCCATAACACAAGCTCTGCTTAGCTTGGGACTAGATGGCGTTGTGTGATAGTTGTGTGGAGTTGTGTGGAGTATATAATTCGTGGAAAATGCTGTTGGTCACACATTAGATCGCATTCTTTTGTATTTTTTCTATAAAATGTAATGTGTCACTGTTTGTTTTCTTTAATAAATAAAATAAAATAAATAAAACATGAAAATGAGGGAAAAAAAACAATTAATACAAAAAAATTGAGAATTTATTTACTACGTTTTCCGTCGATAAATTTTCGTATTTTCAAATTATAAAGACTCACTGTATTACGCTAGAAATACTATTTTACCGATGTGAATCGCTACAAAAAAATAATCATTAATCACAAACTTTCTACCACTAAACTGAAACGACAGAATCACATTGTTTTCCGTCGACTGGCTGCTCTTTTGAGTGACAATAAACAGTGATACACACAAACTCGACAATGTAACAACAAAGAACACAATTTCGGAGTCCGCATGTGCACTTACCGACGCTTGCTCTTTGTTTTTAAATTGTTAATGCACCAACTTTGTAGCTGTTGCGATTGTGTTAGAGAAGCTTTGACTTTACTTTAATAGTTTTCACGATAGACTTAAGTTGTTTTGGATAACAGTGATACTGTAAACCACAGTTTTAATAATGAAATATTAGGTTGTGCCCGCGGCTACGTACGCGCATTTTCCATTAATTCTCGTTCCTTTATAGCCTTACCTTATAGCCTTTCTCATGAATGTGGCTACCATAAATACAAAAAAAAAACACCAATTCCGACTGGTAGTTCTAAATATACTACAAGCTTCAAAAAACAAACAAAAAATTTTTTCAGCCTTATTATATTAGTACTAGCTTTTCAACGCGACTTCATACGCGCGTATAACAAACTACTACACCAGTTGCATAAGAGCGTGTTCTTGCGCTTGTGCGGTTGTGCGGTTGTGCGCGTGCTGCATATTTGCTAGCTGTATTACTAACAAAGATATATAGAACAGGTGTCCGAAATAAATGAATATAATAATAATACGAGTAAAATCCCGTTTTTTCCGTACCCGTAAGAATTTCGAGAAATCCTAATTGAGCTTAAAATTCCCAAGGAAGTTTCCTTGGACGATGTAGAAAGCTGACCATGTCGGTACATGTACTATTACTAGTAGTAATGCATTGTCTATCAATCGTCTATCAATCGCTCAAACAACAATAACGGAAGAATTTTATATAGATTGATTGATTGGTCAATTTGCATGTGTCAATTTGGCGTGTAACCAGTTTTCTTACCAAAGTTTATCAAGTGTTCAGACTTAAGTTAAAGAGTACAAAAATTAAACCTAAATTTTTAATTCAGAAAAAAGAAATGTTTTCTGGGGTTTCAGCCCTATTCCAAAAACGTCACAAAACAACTTCACTGCAAAACATTTTCGCAATAATATGTGTTCACAGGATTTCGTCTAATGTCTCCAATTCCGACACAAGTTTATTCTGGAATCTTAAACACATTATCACCTATCCCAAAAATACATGTTTGGAATTCAATCGGTATAAATCTACTGTGACTGAGAGTTGCACAACCTTCCCTATCACGTAATAGCAGAGCTACACAATTCTATCCACAGAAAATGAAAATGTAGTCCCTCGGAGCGTTTAGCCAATTACCAGCATAAACACACACACTTTCCGTGAACTCTAAGACAAAGTGCATAAAGGTGGTTCTAGCTTGTGTTAACAAAAAGTGTTAGCGACGAAATAACGTTTCGGTAACGTAAATGTCTCAAATTTGAAATTCAGATGGAGTTTTTCAGGGCCAGTTTGGGCAGACGCCAATGTTCAGCGGTCGAGTTTGTTTTCAGTTAATTTATGGATGAATTTAGAATTATAAAGAGGTTATGAAAATTAAATCTGTGATGTGGCCCACGTCATACCAAAGTTGGGTCGTAGTCATTTAGCTCGGATGTTTGAATTAAAGAGTGATTAATTTAACTTTTTCTCGTTGACGAGGTTCTTTATTTATTGAACGAATGAATTATGTTTCTAGGGAATTTTGATTAAAAGCAGAGTTTCAATATTGATATTGTAATCCAGTTAGTGAAAAAGAAAAAAAATAGTAAGCTCGTCTAAGTTTCTTACTCTAAAACATATAGAAACAAAGAAATAAAAACATATGAAAGTTATCAGCTGTATGGTATCGGACGGTGCCGTGTGGTGCCGTAAAAGAATAATACTATCCCATCACTACCCGTGGGTGTCGTAAGGGCGACTAAAGGACTCACGAGAGTGGGCAGCAGCGTTCTCTGTAAAACGCAACGCCATACACACCGCCAACCCACCTGCCAACTAACCCCCTTGGGGGAGGCCTATCTACAGCAATGGACGTCTTTTGGCTGTTTTGATTATGATGATGATGAATTATGAAAGTCTGCCTAGTAAAATATTTAAGAAGCCACATATCGATAACATACTATCGAGCAAATATTACAAGTTATATACCTACTAAATTAAAATAAACAATATTTTAGAAAGCAATCCATACTACATCTAGACGCACTGCAAGTTACCATGTGTACCTTGTTGCTATCCTACCAATTCGCACTAAGCGTTTCCAAACGTCTTTTGTAATGCTCATTAATAGCAAACAAGTCGAACTTTCTGCCTGCGTCTGCATTTCCAAACGCATTCCACCCTATTCTCGTCAAAGTTAGAGTGAACAGGCTTCTTTTGGGTAAGCTCACACCAGCATCGAGCAAACCCATCACAAGTAAAAAAAATACTTCTAGTTTATATCAAAGTAACTCTGTCTCTCTGTTACACCTACATGCTTAAACGGCTGAACCAATTTTATAAATTGTTCAAATAAACTGAACCTTTGAAGAGGAGTATACATTTTATCCCGTATAAAACGTATAATTTGTACTTGTAATAATTTCTGGTTGCCGCTATCAGTAAAAAGAAAAACATCTGAAAATGACTCTGCTATGCATCCTCAGATAGCCGCCTTTTTCTATGAGTTAGAGCGAGATAATGCACTGTGTGATTGATTGAAGGCACCTGTCAGCTGCGAGAGACAAAAGCATGATATACGACCCAAAAATATTGATTTGGGCCTCTATTCTCTCTGTCTGGGGTATTAACTGGTTTAGTTAATATTAGATATAATGGAATGAGATTATGGTAGTCGCCAGTTTTTTAACTAGTTTTACTTACTTTCTTTTACTTTTACTTTTTTTTTGAAAATCTGTCGACTACCATACCGTATTATTAGTAGTACAAAGATACAATAACAATAAATTATTAACGTATTTTATTACTAGAGAACGTTAGCGATCACGATAGAAGTCAATTCAGTACAGCTTTGCGTCTTTTTTTCTGTTTTTGATTTTG
Organism: Lacanobia oleracea; assembly: GCA_950371165.1. Taxonomy (NCBI): domain Eukaryota; kingdom Metazoa; phylum Arthropoda; class Insecta; order Lepidoptera; family Noctuidae; genus Lacanobia; species Lacanobia oleracea. The sequence goes on along the minus strand of OX493390.1, from coordinate 2,797,074 downwards.
TTAAGATAGTCTATATATATATGAGGGTCAATGACCTTTATTGCACATTTATCTGGCGCCTGCTCTTGGAAGACTTACAGTGCTCGACCTGGAAAACTCTAAACAGACTCTGCATTCAGGTCGGTCGTGCTAAAGACAACCTCCTCAGGTTCTTGGATGGCTCTGATCTTCAGTGTCGGCGTAGCGTCTCTCCACAGTCCATGGCCTTTCGTCTTGCACAGCATGTCCTGTTACCTGTATATGTGAGGACTTTATGGGTGCATCAGCAAATGGTGTTGCAGTTGTTGAATACTTGGCTGAACATAAGATTTAATAACTCTATTTTCCATTGACACGACAGGAAGAAGAAAGGGTACATTGGTTTGGGTCTTTTTTTGCAGCTTAGCTATAAATTTGGTTAAGGATACTCAGTTTTAACCAACTTTAAAAATGAAGGAGGTTCTCAAATCGGTTAATACTCATTCTCAATTCGGTTAATGTATATATTTTTTTGTTTTTATGTATGTACACCGATTACTCCGAGGTTTTTAATTCAATTTCTGAGATTCTTCTTTAGTTCGATGCAGTTGCAGTTCGACGCAGTAGTTTTTATGTCATGAGCAATTTTGCTCACTTAGATTATGTGATTTCTTGTACTAAAAAGTGAAAAATATATATAGTATAAACTTTTTTGCAAAAAAAAATCGTTCGACTTGCAAATAATAACATTTTCTTTAATAAGACTCCATTAGAAAAATCTTTAGATTGTTTAAATATTGTTGAAGAATATTCAGATTAAATACCTAATATCTTATATGGTGCTATAAATATTTAACCAACTCTTGTTTCTTTTTGTTACAGGTAAATCGTTGAAAACTTAGAAGACCTTTAAACACCGTAACAAAACTTTCTAAGATTACGGGAAAAATCCTCAAACTAAATATCTTAGAAAGAAAATTACTTAATCACAAAAAATATTACGTAAAGCTACATAAACACAGGTATGTATGATATTGTTGGCAAGTTAGCTGAAACATTGTTCTTAAATCCATTATTACCAGAATTTTCCTCAAAGGTAACCTTTTTCCTAGAATACGTTTATAAATCGGGTAAAACCAAATACCTGCCCGTTTTTAGAGTGTGCCAGATTGAGGGATTAAATTTAACAAACACTGTTGTTTTGTATAACAAGAATGTACATTTATAAATGGTTATTTCTTAGTGTAGGTAAACATTTCTGTAATAATCCAAAGGCTAGCGAAGTTGTATTAAAAAGATAGTTGTAAAACAAAGTCATTTGACTTTTTTTTACAACTATGTATTATATTTCAGTTCTTATTTAATTTCATCTATTCCTTATATTTTTTATTTTTTTATTTTCTCAGGTCCCTAGAGACCCGGTCCTTTGATAGACGTACGAGGGGCCGAAGCCAACTGGCAGAGGCCCCGTTAGACATTTCAAATGGAATGGGACACCAACCGACGATTATCCCTGTATGCACTGTGAAAATATAACCAAAGACAATCCCCTGTTGAAGTAAGACTTTCCAGGATTGCAGAATATGGAAATAAAAGATGAAACGCTATTGATTTGGGTGGTTTAGTGTACTGATAACCGTTTACTATGAAGAACTATTGGCTCTGTCTGACCACTGACAGTTAAATCTGCTTTAAAATGACAGGGGTCACTTGCACACTCAATAAATGAGCCCCTCGAAAACAGTCGCTAGCACAAAGTTATGTAGAGCCAAGGGGGCAACATTTTATGAGGTGCTAAAGGAGTGGAGAAGTATACCACGGCTATCAGGACAATCCCGGAAGTACGGTCAAGATCCCTACCAGCACCTTACTGGATTATACATCCTTCTCCCGAGCACGTTTGCTTTTGCGAATCTCCACTCAGACCTGCCGATTAAGGCAAGAAAGAGGTGGGAGCTCTGTTCCTCGTCAGAGGTCACTCCGGACAGCCAATAAAGGCAAGCCGGAAATGAGGAACAAGACATCTCCCTGGGGATCAGGTCCGTGGGGTCGGTACTGGCCAATAGTTCGCCACAAAACTGCCTTGCGGATATATATATTTATATTATTATTATATTATTTGGCCATCCACGCATACTTTACAAATTATTTCTATATAATCAACAGAAAATCGTTTCAAAATAGTCTGGAATGTTTTCGCTGTGATCTGTTTTGACCTAATTATGTTCATTAAGTAACGTGGGTTCACAAAGTTTTCAAATTAAATATGAAGAATTGTTGAATTAGATTCCAAAATCTATTGAGGTCGACCTGTTGTTCTTGTTGTTTCTTTTAACCGACATATAGTGGTAATTCGTTTTGCTAGAAAAATCTGTTATAACTAAGGTAATAAAAAAAAAATTAACATCCTAACGGTGGAAGTTCTTTGTCCTTCGGTACAATTACAATTACAGCAGTTCCACAGAATTTAAGTATTGAGTTTTTGAGCAAATCTTGTGGCCAAGCGGATATAAAAAAATATAACGTGCCTACAACCATCCCTGAAAAAATAAAAATTACTTTATAAAATCAGGCCCCTACGAAAATTGTCCATAAAAACCTAAGATTTTTTTAAAGCTACCGCAAGCTACCTAGCTTAGCAACTTATCAATAAACGCTATCTACATTACCATCGAGATAGAGTGAGAAAATGTCAAAAAAGCAGCACTGCCTTCAGGCGTCAACTTGAATTGTCCTCCAAGCTTAATAATTTATGGTAGAAAATGTTTTTTTAGGGATCTCTGTTTGTTTTAAACGAACTCGACCTAATTAAGGTTGTAGATTTAAATCATTTGAAGCGACATTTTTCTCGTTCAACATTGGCGCGAAGTAAAGAAAGAAAAATGTAAACGGAAAAGTGGTAGATAAAATGAAAAATAGTAAAAGAGTTTTACGTCATTACCAAGTTAGCGAATAAGGAATTTATCAGGTAATTTGCTTTAGCTTCGTTATATTATAAGAGTGCAGCAATTATTTTCCTCTCATTTTCTTTTTGCGTGAGGATTTTTTTTTATTATTCATTGTATAAGCTAAATTGTTGACACTACGCTATATTGTAGAACAAGTTAAAGCAATTTTAATACCGAACTTAACAATTCAATTGACGAAAATGCTATATTTTGCATATTATATATATTATATATGCATAGGTAAATACGTCAATAAACAGAGGTACCAGCTCCCGAAAAAAAAAAAAATTCTTTACCAAAATAAAATTTTAACTAACGGCCTCTGGCTATATTTTCAAAGTTGAAAATAAAACAGGACGAGAGAGATAGAGACCAATTTAAATATCAGCAAACTTTAATTTTATGTCCGAAAAATTCTCAAAGTCAGACGCAACTGGCTCGAAACATTTTATTTCAAAAAGGCAATTTTATATTCCAATGAGCTGTGCAGAACCTTTTTGCTGTGCCGAAATTGTTGTTCCAATTTTTCTGGCTCGCACCATACCATAGGCAGTAACGCGAATTCCCTTCGAGACTTAAAATATTTGTAAAATGGGGGAGGCTGTTTTTCCTCGAATATATTGTGGTAAATGCCGTGAACCCGCAAAATGGTTCTCACCTTGTAAAATTTTACTTAAAAGGGTTATTTTTAAAGAGGAGTGGTGGTCAGTATTTATATTTTGTGTAACAATTCGTAACCAGGTATTAATTTACTCCTAGCAGTATTTATTGCATTACATAAGATCTTACAGTCCACTCACATTGATTTTTTCGCAAGGGTACAACAATGGCAACAACCTTTATTCATTTTGTGTAGAAAAAGCTAAAGTAATATTTGTAAGGTATGCAAATTCAAAAACAAGACACAAAAGTACATTTTAACGGAAAAATCACAAAACCAAGATCTAAACAATATTTCACTCGCATATCTCAAAACTATTATCCCAACGCTATTGTTATGAAACTATACCTTCTCAAAATCACATTTAAAATATTCCACCTTTCAAATAACATATTTTTCTCGAATACCGGAAGGCTATTGGGTGGGTGAGAGGCCAACCCCCCACCACCCCATACCCACTTATTTTGTAATCTTTGCTTCGCAGCTCCTACCCTCATTTTTGGAAAAATATACTTTGATGTCGAAAGTGGCGGTATTTGATATTTTCTTGTTATGTCATAAGTTATTTCACAATAAAAGATGTACTTGTCATGAGTTTAAAAGGTTCTTTGTTGTTTTGAATAGAATTTCTTGGATAATAGAGGAGCAGAGAGCTTTTTTGCTGACGTTTCAGTAAAATACTTTTTTAGTGAATATATTTCAGATTGGATCAAAATTCAAAGGATTTTTACAGTGGAATGATAATTATGTATTATAGGTTTATATATAATATGGTCGAGACCGCATTATTTCTATGAGAATCATAAATATGGTTGTTTTTTTTTAAATTAATACGATATCACCTCTGTTTCATATCATATCTATGAAACACTTCCTTTTTTTTAAATATATGCAACATGTGCACAACTTAATTTATATTTTTTTCACGTAATTAACTTCAAAAGTATCCAAAACTATAACAAATCTGAATACAAAATGACATAACAGACAGGTTACTACAAGATCATGTTTTTGTTTCTTGAAGCATAATAAAAACTAAGTCATTTGACAAACTCGTTTTGGTAGCTCAATGCAAAACAAAGTTCCTTTCTTCTCATTTCACATGACTGCCCACCTGATGAACAGAAACATTTAAGTTTCCGTAAAAGACTGTGGACTAGACACAAACCAACGTTTACATATTAAACTAAACGCAAGCCACGACAGAGCAAAGACACGTAATATATTCAAGCATTTCAAATACTCCTTGAATTCTGTTGACGACAAAATATTTCACTATCTTGCGAACTCGCTGCATAATAATGCCTTAAGTCAAAAGAGCTGCATTACATAATGTACTATTGACTTCATTACATTACAAACATAGTGAAGATCAAAGAACTGCCGAAATTAAGTGGCAGTGGCCAGGTCACATTGCTCGCAGAACAGATTGACGATGAGGTCGAAAAGTTCTGGAGTGACGACCGCGTACCGGTAGACGAAGCGTTGGATAGCCTCCTAGAAGGTGGACCGATGGCCTGGTGAGGGTCGCGGGAAACCGCTCGACGCAAGATGCATAAGACCGTGAGATATAGCGATAATAAGGTATATACAGTAGACGTCTTTCACGGATCGATCTTGAAGGTTAAGCAACGCTTGCCAAGGTTGGTCTGTGGATGGGTGACCATCTTAACATAACGAGTTTCCTTCGTGCCTCGGAAAGCAGGTTAAGCTGTTGGTCCCGGCTGTCATTTGTAGATCTTTGGCAGTCGTTACGGATTGTCAGAAGCCAGTAAATCTGACTCCAGTCTTGCCAAGATGTACCGCGTGTAACCCAGTTAATGGGTTGTGGAGGTCTGGTAGGCAGCCGCTCCACGTAAAACACTGGTATTCAGCTGAATCCGGTTTGACTGGAAGCCGACCCCAATGTAGTTGGGAAAAGGCTAGGCAGATGATGATGATGACAGTAGACGTCTTTCAGCTGAAATCACGATGCTCGCAGAACAGGTGGTCGATGGGGCCGAAAAGTATTGGAGTGGCAAACGCGTGCCGGAAGTCGCAGTGTTTGAAGGTCTCCCACAAGGCAGACCGACGACCTGGTAAGGGTCGCGGGTAGCCGATGGAAGACGCTCAGGACCGGTTGTTGTGACGACACTTGGGGGAGTCTTATGTCCAGCAGCGAACGTTTTTTGACTGATATGATGAAAGCTATTAAACCATGATTTTAAATTACAAAAAATAATGAAGTTCACTGCAAAAGCTAAAGCGAAACAAAGTTTAATATCATAAAAAATATGAGGCGGTATTAAATATTCCCTACCTTATCATGCTTGGTTTAATACAGCTTTACTTTTTTGGTTTTTATAAGCGTGTTTTTCTCTGTAAACAAATAAAAACGAAACGTATCCTTGCGTCGAAATAAATTGGCTTTTCGTGAAAGATTTATTGCATTACGTTGGCTTCATGTCACTATTTTCTTTCATAGCATAATGTTCGGAAGTTTTGATTTTATGTTTAGTGGATATGGAGAAATAACTGATTTTGTAATTAATGGATATCGACGATTTGTTTGCTGTACGATTTGTGCGAGGATGTGCAGCAAGGAATGTGTTTGTTAAAAAAATAGAACCGACTTCCAAAAAAAATACTACAAATTATAAAATAATCTTAATTTCGGAAGTCAGTGTTTTTGGTTTTGCATATTCGAATAAGTTTTAAGCATTAAGATTATTTTATACTTTGTAGTGTTTTTTATTGGAAGTCGGTTATATTTTTTTGGAAAATGTTTTTATTTTTCACTTTTAAGTGGTGATACTTGTCGACGTCTTCGTCGTCGACAAGTATCACCACTTAAAAGTCGAGACGACTTCGTTCGAAGGAGCTCGTGGCTAAATAATAACAGCCGCAGGGGTCGATCTTAAAGGTTAAGCAACGCTTGCCAAGGTTGATCTGTGGATGGGTGACCATCTTAACATACCGAGTTTCTTCCGTGCCTCGAAAAGCACGTTAAGCCGTTGGTCCCGGCTGTCATTTGTAGATCTTTGGCAGTCGTTACGGATTGTCAGAAGCCAGTAAATCTGACTCCAGTCTTGCCAAGAAGTACCGTGTTACCCAGTTAATGGGTTGCGGAGGTCTGGTAGGCAGCCGCTCCACCTAAAACACTGGTATTCAGCTGAATCCGGTTTGACTGGAAGCCGACCCCAATATAGTTGGGACAAGGCTAGGCAGATGATGATGATGACTTGTCGACGTCTTCGTCTACGGAGAAATTTAAATATGCAAAAGCTCATAAAATAAAAACTCCTGAGCCAAACTGAATTTTTAAACGGGACCAAATGCTGTATCGAACTAAAAAATAGCACCCAAATCAGATCAGAAACCACGGACTAATTGGTGTACATACAAAAATAAAATAAAATACCCGCCGAATTGAGAACCTCCTCCTTTTTAGGAAGTCGATTAAAAACTAACAGCATCCACTGCTGGGACACAGGCCTCCTCTTAGTGAGAGGGAGTGGGCCGAAATCCACTACGCGGGCCCAGTGCGGGTTGGTAGATGTCACATGTATTCGAAATTTTTGGTTCTAAGACATGCCGGTTACCTCAAGATGTTTTCCTTCACCGTTTTGAGAGCAGTGGTGATGAAATAATTTATACAAAGTAAAACGCCTGCTTGGGTTCGAACCTACGACCTAAAACTCGTTATTCGCAGCATTACCACCGGGCCACCACTGCTCTCAAAAACCAATAGACTCACTTAATTTACCTAGCCTCGCTCAGCGCAAGGGATACTATTGGTTCTTGTTCTTAACAAAGACTCTCTGATGGAAACGTATCCTTAACCAAGCTTGACATTTATGACGATTAATCATTATGTATTGTGTTTTTTTTTGCTTTTTCCTACCGCTTGGCTCGCGTTGATATAAATTTTCGTATAAATACTCGTAGTAAGCTGGAATCGGTATCTCCAGGGTTTCTTTATACCAAAATTCATCAAAGGCGAAACAAGCAAATAAACTCACTGTCGCATTTATTTTAACCGACTTCCAAAAAAGGAGGAGGTTCTTATTATTAGTTACCTACCTATGACTATAAGCTCAAAATTAATAATAACGTAGAAAAAAAAAATTGTATAAAAAGGAATAAACAAAATATAACAATACTAGATTTATCTGGATCCTGTCCGTAAATATTAAATGTGTGCTCATTATTAATGACGGATTATGAAACTGTGTACAGTAAATGCAATTTAATCCATTTGTTTTTTTTTATAAATAGTCTGAATAATAATTATAATAATAGTAATTTATAATAGTAATATATTTTTTTTTTTATAATAGTCAATTTCGTGAATTTCAGAACGAACGCGTTAAGACCTTTAATGGTAAAATAAGATTTACTGTGTCATCATTTCGTATAGCATTGTTAATTTGGTACGGGGCAAATAATATCTTGGAATTAATTAAAATGAAACAATATCACAGTTTGTCTTTGTTGTTGTTTCCAAAAAAGGTTATTCTACACTTAAAATAATTTATATGATACATTACTTTGTACCTATTTAATAATCAACGCCTCCTCTGTTAAACGACCCATTTATCTTCAGGTTGATAAAAGAAGTAAATTAAATCTCAATTTATTATTCATTTAAGTCTTATTCAAAACCAAGTCTGCAAGCCCATTTCCTCTAAATCCTCCGTTATTCAATTAATTTACAAAATTTTAATATGATTTCTCGTTCGTCACGCGCTTTCCGGAGAAAAGGCGTAAAGGCAGTTATTGCATAACGAACCTCATTCGCTCATGACTCGACAAGGTGACGCAAATGGACTACTAATTTATGATAACAACGAAAATTGCTTTCGAAAAACCCTGGCTATGCTATGAATAAAATTCCAGTTATTCGTCCGACAGTTTGACCCGATTTTTATATTTAAGGGCCATTGGGTATAGTATCAGTTGCGTTTTGAAGAAATATTGGAAGGTTTTTGCGTTTTGGAAGGATGGGAAGAATAATGTGTTTATGAAAGAGTCATACTGACGTAATCGTATTCCGTACCTTTCTAACTTATATTAACTAAATTGACTGTTTCTTGTATTGGATCCCTCATAAATTTTTAGTTTAATTTAATTTTTATATTTTATTTCAACTGCCTACCTATTACGGTTCTTGAGATACAGCCCGCTGACAGAGGATGGACGAAAAGTGGAGGCTTATTAATAGGGTTTCGTTGGCTACCCTTCGGGTACGGAACCCTAATAAGTATGGAGTATGTGCTATAATCGCCAAATTTCATCCAAATCCATTCAGCCGTTCCGCCGTGTATGAGTAACAAACATCCATCTATAAAATGTTTTGCATTAATTATAGTAGTAGGCTATTTTTGTTAATGAAAAATAAAAAAGCTTTCTACAAAAACCGATAAACAAATAAACTTTATTTTTGTTCAGCTTTAATTCTGCTGCCTATCTTGTTTTGATTTGGCACACCCTTACAGCATACTGTACTATACTTTTATAGAGACCAATTCTTCAAAATCTGTTGATGCTTACGTAGGCAAACAGAAAATTAACTCATTAATTATCAACCCTCTAATCTTTTCAATCCCAAACTTCATCCAGTCTCATCCTTCTCCCATGGATTTCCCCAGAGAGCCTGTCCATTTGTATCCCAAAACTGTACAAAAGAAATCCTGAGACACAAATTATCCATTTCCAGGCTACTAGGCCATTAATAGACTGTCAGTCCTCCTAAAATGTATAGCCTATTTCCAAAACGGGCCATTCTAAAACCCTTGTAAGTGAAGGACCAAAGTTACGACTCGGTGCTTCGATTACTGGCTTTTTCTTTGGCAATTTTATGTGGGGATTAGCAAGGGACACCGGGTTGGTCCTGATCTGAATGGATTTCTGTCCCCGTTTTTATTATATGTATGCTATACATCACTGTTGAATGTATGCTAGTTTCATATTTATGGGGCTGTTCTATGGAACGGATTTTGGGCTTGAATTGATCTATTTTACTTGTGAATATGGTAAACTAATGCCTTTTCAGGGTTCTGTAACCAAAGGGTAACCAACAGAACCCAATCACTAAACCTCTGCTGTCCGTCCGTCCGTCCGTCCATCCGTTCGTCCGTCCGTCCCTAGTCCGTCTGTCTGTCAGCGTGCTATAATAATCTCATGAACCGTAATAGCTTGACAGTTCAAATTTTCACAGGGTGTGTATTACTGTTGCTGCTCTAACAACAAATAATAAAATACGATGTTTCGGAACCCTTCATGTCCTACTCGCACTTGGCCGGTTTTTTGAGTCAGTAAAATTCACAACAAAATTGCTCGTAGTGAGCTAGCTAGTGTTGATGCCTCAGTAATAAATTAGTAGAAGATTATTAACTGTTCTTCGGCTGCTTACTTTCAATACACCTGCTTATTTCGACCATGAAACAGAAGGTAACAATACTATTGACAAATTAATTCAATGGCTTGACATGAATAATTTAAAAATTAATTAAGATAATTCTGTTTATATCCAATTTAATAAAACTAACAATAATAAATACAATTTTAAACTTGACACACATAAACTTGATAAAGTAACACAAAAGAAATTTCTTGGAGGTTGATAATTGATCAGGACATAAATTGGAAAGCACAAGTAGATGATCTATCTAAAATAATAAATAAATTCCTATACGCACTGAAAAAGATTAAAACTATAACTAGCAATAAAACTGCCATCACTACCTATAATGCGTATGTTGAATCAATAATTCGCTATGGGTTCGTAATGTGGGGTAATAGTACCGATAAAAACAGGACCTTTGTTGCACAAAAAAGTGTATTCGTACGATAATGGTTTTCAACCCGATGAATCTTCCAGGCCAATATTTAAAAAAACTTCGTTTATTACCGCTGCCCTCTCTCTATATGTATGAAGTATGCATGTTTGTTAAGAAGAATAAAGACTTATTTATAAAGGCAGATGATGTATATCCCCAGAACCAGCGAGACCCTCGCAAACTTATATTAAATTATTTACCAAGACTGGCTAAATATAATAAAAGATGTTTAGCCAAATGTGTTCGGGTATTTAATAAAATTCCCAATGATTTAAAAATATTAAATCTTAGATTGTTTAAAAGAAACTGTATAAATAGTTAAGCAATCATAATATTTACAACATAAAATATTTTTTTACGGGAAAAACTTTGTTATGTAAACTATAATATTTGCATGCTATGATATAAGCAAAACATGTAAGCTCTATAATGTCTGTAAAACCACTTTGTACACCATATTTAATGCAAATAAAATGATTGATTGATTGATATAGTAAGCAAATTAGCATAGAGAAAGTCGTTACTCATAAATACTAGTCATTTTCAAAGTTATCAAAAATTACATTACACAAAGCAATATCAATATAACATAATTTATTTCTAGGAATATTCCGTATCTAACAAGGTGTTACACAAAAACGGTTCATATAACAGGATCAGAGAACAAAAATAAATAGTATTAAGAATAAAAGATGCTACGAGCTACGGCGTAGCAAACGCGATGAGGTCACGGCTACGAGCCTGGCTTCTCGTAGCCTCGTAGCTCTCGCTACGATTATTGTTATTGAATTTTGTAGCTTCTTCATCTCTGTGTTGGGTTCGAGAGGAAGTCGATTGTTAAAGATTGATTAATCTGCTCAAAGATAAAGTCGGTCAACGTCAATATTTTAATCTGGGGCTCCAGATAAAATATATTTTTCTATCCTATCCTAACCTACTAATATTAATGCGAATGTTTGTAAGGATGGATGGATGGATGTTTGTTACTCTTTCACGTCGGAACGCCTGAAAGGATCTTCATGAAATTTGGCACAGATGTAGATTGTAGTCTGAAATAACACACTGGATATTTTTTTCCACCATCCACGCGGGTGGAGTTGCAGACGACAGTTAGTAATCTATACGCTTTCCAAGGTGAAAATAATATGCTAGCGCTGGTTAATCCCATATTTTTGGTCTTTTGGCTAAATTTTAAATTTTGTCATTCTGGTTCACTTTGTCTACGTGGCTCGTTGCTGAAATTTAAAACAGCCCACCAGTAATAAAGTGTTTAACTTAAACGCCACTCCCTATCTTACTTCACAATATTAAAACTCCAAAGCCACACAAACAATTAAATTAAAAGGCCCAAAAGGCCAGAAATTACTCCAACACTTTTTAGACGAGTACTTTACCAAAAAACGTGACTTCACTTGAATTTCCAGGCCATATGCTCTGGGGTCCAAAACAGTACAAATAAATAATAAACACGGGACAACGGTGAACGTACGCGCAATAAACGTAATAAAAATAAAAGCACGATTATTTTTAATGTCCGACGCACGGGAGCGAATTTGAAGTGGGTCACAATGGTTATAGCTTCTTAATTTTTATTCCATATTATGTTTTGGTTTTTTGGAAATATTACCATTGATAATAGGATGTTATTTTGTCATTCTGGATCTTCCTATTATTATTCTTCTTTTTTTGTTATTATTATATAAAATATTTATTTATTTATATTATATATTAATTTAATATTTATTTATATTTTTAAATATTTCATTAATAAATACAAACAAAAACTATTAAAAATAGTAGCCCACCGGTATCGGGAACAAGGTCCAAGCTACCGGTGGTCAGGACTCTTGCGAGAGGAACCTCTTATCTGTGCGCGCCGTGTCCAAGAGTACTTTTTCTGGATCAAGCTCTTGATCCGGAAATCCTTTATTATTGTTATTTATTATATACTTAATTGTACACTTTACACCTCACCTCGCCTTTTCGTCTCTCTGTAGGCATAGACAAAAAAAAGCACCAGTGATAAAGTTTTTAACTTAAACGCACAAACACATCATTTCAAACTCCAGACAACGGTGAACGCACGCGCAATAAACGTAATAAAAATAAAAACACGATTATTTTTAAAGTTCAACGCACGGGAGCAAATTTGATGTGGGTCACAATGGTTACGTTAAATTGTTTTTGTAATGTTAAATGCTAATTCTATTAGCCTGGTTGTAAGGTGCTTTTTTATTAATATTTTTTTTGCACAACACTGAGACCAACGCTCTGATTATGAAATGACATCACTTCAATCGTTTCGATAAGAAAAATTCTTGCAGGTTCTAATTAGGTCAATGTTCATCGCTTCTTTCTTTTATTTTTTTTCAACTTTTATTATTATTAAAAAGATACATAAGTATGACATCTGAATAATGCCCCTGAAGCTGTAAGTGTACGTTAAAATAGGTCGGCACTAAGTTTTAATCTTAATGCTTGCTGTTAAATCTCTAAAAAATGTGATCGTTGTTATTTTTATATACCCGTCCCGTGCCCACTTCATTGGACGGTATTTTTCGGGTTAATATCTAGCCTATGATACTCACAAATAACGTGACTGTAGCTTTATATTGGTAAAAGAATTTTCAAAATCGGTTCATTAAATCCAGAGATTATCCAAACAATCTGTCGAACTCACAAACTTTACTCTTTATAATATTAGTATGGAAAACCATAAAAAAAACAGTTATCTAGTTACACTACCTACCAAAATCACAGACACACAAAATAATTGTCACAAAAAACTCGTCTTAGGTAATAAACATGACGGTCCTGTCTAATGGCCACATACAAACAACTTTTATACTAACGACCTAACATTAGCACTTTCTTTTTTGCTGACAAAATGTTTAAAACGAGCCCTTTTTATTTCATTGCTGGGTACACTTCAAACAATGGCGTTTATACGGGGCCTGTTTGTCCAGGTAAATGGTTTCAGGGTTCATTGGCGTTTGAACCGTGATAACTGTGAATGGCTCAACCTATCCCATTTCTGAATAAATGTGCGATGTTTTGTTTATATGCGGTATTCTACTACGGTTATAAATGTGAAAGTTTGTGAAATAGATTGATGTTTGTTACTTTTTCATGCAATAACTCCAAAAAGCATTTTGATAAAAAATTTACAGTTATGTAACTTATACATCATGTTATATTTTTTAAGGATAAATACTAATTAAACTCAAGCGGAACCGCGAGTTGCAACTTTTTACCTGATTCAGCAATCATTTAAAACGTTTGATAGCTATAAGTTCATCTACTCTTACGTGCGACTCAAAAATAGGCGAAAAGTAGGTACACTATATAATATAAAGTATAGCAGTATATGTGACACCAATCCTTTGGAATAAAAAATGTTATGGTACATGACAGTATACAAAAATCGACCTCCACATCAATGTATACCTACCTGCAATGTCTCAAGCTAATGACGTAATCATGCAAAGGACAATCTAATTGCATTCAATAACAAACACTCGGGCCTAACATCATCATCATCTGCCTAGCCTTTTCCCAACTATATTGGGGTCACACTCGGGCCTTACATAATAACCATTATAACGGTACCTAAGGATGCATTCATTAAGTTTCTATGGAATAACGGTAGATTAGGATGCAATCAATCAGTTTAGCGAAGGTACTCGTACTTGTAACTCTAGTTTGTGTGCAGGAAAGATAAAAAAACGAGATTCGTTTTTCTTTTGTTATTGTTAGCCAATGGCTTTGCCCGCTTGAAATTCGAAAGTTATCCCAAGGGAACATATTTCCGGGATGAAAATCACCCGGATTCTTTAAGCATTTCTTGAGTAATTGAGTAACAAACCACCATCTATCCATACTTTCGTATTTATAATAATAGTAAGACAGCCTCGCGATCAAAATGACGCCCCAATCTAACTTCTTGAAAAGTGATGGTTTGGTCGACACTGGATCACGCTTGCCTTAAAGTAATCTATTAACTTAAAAACCCCATTCACTCATGGCAAGTCCTTAACGTCAATTTAATACAAACCAATAAACTGGCCCATCAAAACAATTCACAGAAAGAAAAAGCTAACACAATACGATGCTATTCATGTTAAAACGAGTTTTTCTTCTCGAGAACAAACCAGCCAGTGTATTGTAATGTCAATTGTACTACGAAGCGAGCAGGAAAGACCTCCTTTTGAAGTAGGCTAAAAAAAGTAATATACAGTGTCTGCCAAGTCATAAGCTATGGCAGTATCCACTCCGCTTCCTAATAACATTTTAATAATAAACTCGCGCACGGAACAAAGGGAATGCCTTTGCCATAGTTTGGTGTGAATGGTAAAAGATAGCGGATAGGAGAATAGGAAAAACTAAAAAAAAAGAGAAAGGTTTGAAAGTGGCGTGTAATTTTGAAAAGCTATAGGACTAAGCTTTTCAGCAATTTTAACCATTGACAGATATTGGACACAGGCTATATGGAAACCAAAAGTTAATGCCTTGAAATAAGTAATCTTTTTTTTCGATATCAGTTACTAACAAATCATAACACATACAATTTCATAAGCTAGCTAGTTTAACCGTGAGATACTTTATGAATTTCATGTCTATACTGATATAAAGTTTGTGGGGTTTTAAGTGCAATCTCTGGATCTATTGAACTGATTTTGAAAATTCTTTTACCAATAGAAAGTTATTTGTGTTATAGGCTATATATTAACCCGAAACATACCACCCGACGAAGTAGGCACGGGTAAGCTATATAAAAAAATAAACTGACACCAACTGTATATTTATTATGCTCAGCATGTAAGTCGTCTTATCGCTGCTGTACGACACCCGCTCTAAGCTTATGACTTAAACGAAAAAAAGAAAAGAACGGAGATTTATAGTGGATTCCCGCGGCCACAAATCAACCGTAGCCGTCAGAATTTGTGTGAATTTATACGATATATATGCAGTTTTTCTGGCCACTCACTGTAATGTTTCTTTGCGTAAAATTGTACCAAGAATAACATAATGGCTCATTTTATTTGCACGACACTGTATTTTTAAATGTAAATGGTTATTTTGGTTGCACGCTTGTGTATTTTTAGGGTTTACTCAATTAGAACGAATTATGGGTTCTGTGTCTATTTAAAGATGTACAGTTTCCAGAATTATTGTTTTGACATTGGGCTTGTTTTACATTTTTGTCTGGAATGTAAACTTTACCCGTCCAATATTGAAATAACAAAACTAACTATGTAGAGTCAACAGAGCGATTCGATATACAGGCAAAAATATTAATTTATCCACAGCTCTGCCAATGTTTATTTCTAATGTGTGCATTATAATGTTTAAGCTTTTGACATAGTAACGAGTGTGTTGTACAATAATTGTCTACTCAGCACACTCACAACATTGTTTAAAAGTAGTTGCAAGTTAGCTGCTTACCCAATAGCTTTGTTGACTGTACATAGGTACTAGAATGTATGGAGTAGAGTATTTCACTAGTAACTAGTAACATTCCTCAACTGTCCAACAACTAATCAGTTTGCAAGACAACTAACACAGAGACTATTCGTCTTAACAAATCATGACGAAACCTAGGAAACAAATTAAAGGTTCTCAAGTGTCTTAGCGAGTAATTCGATCGCCAATTCATTTGATTCGTTCCAACTCGATGGGTCTTATCCTATTTGTGGTTGGATTAAGTCCAGGAAATGGTTTGGTGGCTTTACCAGATTATCCTTGAGGATCTAAGGTATCAAGACACTTGGGTACGAATTAAGAGCGCCTTTTCTGTGAATGAGAAAGGAGCTGCGTCATCCGTCTTAATGAAATGCTGTGGGTTGGTCGTTTTCTGAAATTCTGTATAAAATACGAAATCATCTTTTTTAAAGATCGCGTTGAGATGGACTACCAAAGTAAGGAAAAAATAAAAAAGTGATTATTTTTGCACTTCTGATTTCAAGTCTAATATGAAATATATTTCAGTAGGTTTCAGAAAATATTGTTAATGTTGACTAAATCCTTCATATCTGAAAATACGTTACGTGCGCTAAGGTTTCATTTATTTGATATATTGATTGAATTGTGTACGTCTTCACGTATCGTGCTGTGACATTTTTTTATTACAACTTTATGCACTAGTAAAAACACTGTACAAAGGTGGACTAAATGCCTACGGCATTCTCTACCAGTCGACCACAGGGTTGTGCAGAGACAGCATTGTGGGGGCAACATAAAGAAAAGACAAACAGAGAGAAAAAAAATACAATCTACAATAAATACATAGATAATTACGAAATTGGTTTTTTATCATTACCACTGCGTTCTGTACCGCGCCCCTGGAACGCAATGGGCACTGGGAGGAACACATATGGGTTTTAGTTAGTAAGAGCCTGACACTTCCTCCAGCTTTATCCAGAGCGGAAGGAGTCATTTGATGATTTCCCATCCTTAAAAAAAAGTGTTTCACAATCTTTATCTTTATTTTTGACGAAGATACGTTTCAAGAAATACCACTGCTAATACCACTCTCAGAAGATAGCTGAATAATATTATGGATTTGTATCTTCAATAACAACCTACGTATTTCTATAAATATTTATAGTTAGAACGCTGCGTCTGCCTATTTTATTACTTTTAGATTTCTCCTGTGTATTTGATAAACAAACTAATCTGTTGTTTTTGTTTAGCTTTCTATAAATATATCTTATTTGTGGTTAATAGAATAAGGTCATACACTTATGTACTTAACGTGAATTGAATACTTTTGGTATTTTTTTTAAGTGAGTTATAACGACAGTGAAACAAAGGCCTTCATTCATCTATTTTGTAGTGTTTTCTATCTACATGAATCCTAATCTTAAAAAATATTACTGGTTTCTGAAAGAATCCCTTATCGTCCATGTTTTTTTTTCTTGATAGTGGTATGTAGTGCTTCTAGCAAAAAAGCGCTACAATAACACCTTTTTTCACAACCTAAACATCGAATGGTCTAAATGGGCTTCAAACTACCGACTTCTCCATTCCGTCGGAACCCCACCTTTGTTCCCCAGCAGCTTCAAACAACAAAGTCCCAATTTCTTTCAGCAATCAAGTCGCTATAAGTTTTCTTTTTATCCACGATAGTAACAGAGAAACAAAGCGAAGTAATTCCACGTTAATGAAATTAAAGCGCTTTTTTGCTTGAACAACAAAAAAGTTTTTCAATTAAATGAACTCAAGTTCTTATTGTGTGTTAGAGTGTTTCTGTCTAAGGTTATTTAATCTTACTTTTTATCGTATTTGCTTAATCTTCGGAGGAGATTGTTTGAGACGTGTCGTTAAGATTTTTTTTTTTTTTGAGCGAAGTATTTTTAATTTTGTACCTTTTTTGTAAACGTGAGCATAATAACAGTAGGTTGTTTTCGTAGTCGGTTTTTTTTTTAAGTTTTTTCTCATCTACACTACTATTATAAAGATTAAAGATTTGTATGTTTGTAACAAAAAGAACTAAACCGATTTCAAAAATTCTTTCACCATTTGAATACGTTATATATATATAGTTGGATATAGTCATTACTAGAATAAATAGGGATTTCTAATTGCAATATTAAACCTGCCCAAACGAAGTGGTATTATTTAAAAGATCAGAGTTTTTACTCCCTTGTTCTTGATAAAAATGAGAATAATTCTACGATATTAAGTTAATTTAACAAAAAAAAAAAATAGATGTACTTTACAGCTAAATCTTTTAAAATCTTAAGTTTAACTTAAGATTTTAAAAGATTTCTATTTATTTAAAAGATCTTTAATCTTTATAATAGTAGTGTAGATAACAAAAAACTTAAAAAAAAACCGAAAACAAAACACTAAAAAGTAAAAAATTACTTTAATTTCGGAAGTCAGTGTTTAAAACCGAAACAACCAAAAAAATATATGCTTTCGAATAAAAAATAATTTTTAAAATCGGTCCAGAATTGGCGGAGAAATCGGTGAACATACATAACAAAAAAAAAAGATACATACATAGAACCAAACACATAGAAACATAGAACCTCCTCATTTCTGAAGAAGTCGGTTAAAAATCGGTACATAATTTCTTGTAAAAAATATGTATTCTCAAACCTACCGAAACTAACTTTTGAATTGTAATGAAGGAAAACACGTTAACGTTACCATTCTCTCCTTTACAAATCTCAAAGTAAATATGAAACAATACACATCAGGCCG
This sequence comes from Lacanobia oleracea, assembly GCA_950371165.1. Lineage (NCBI taxonomy): Eukaryota > Metazoa > Arthropoda > Insecta > Lepidoptera > Noctuidae > Lacanobia > Lacanobia oleracea. The sequence continues at coordinate 2,778,475 of OX493390.1, read as the reverse complement.
GGAAAATGTATACAGCGCACAGTGCACAATATCTTAGCGGTACACATTCAGCATGGCGTCTCTCCGACTTTGTTAAACCGATTAACTGTTCATGTGAGCGCTGATTATAGCATTGTGCTGGGTGAATTATTATGCAAGTATGTGTAACAATACCGTTGGAGTATATTGTTGGATTGTTAGAAGTGTAGTACGTCTATAGGATCACGATGCCTTACATAATGTGCCTAAATATGGTGGCAGTATGCAGTAACGGAACGTTCTCAAGGATTAAATATTTGAGCTTGAAAGCCACGTGTACTTTTCTTCATATTTCATTTAATACAACGTGTAATAGAATAAACGCAATACATCTTAAGAGGTCATTGTACTTATCATTATGATCAATTAACTTAGTTTATGGGACGAATCCCGAAATCTCAAAAAAAAACAGCTGTTCAGTACATTTTGACGAGTTATACGGGGGAGTCGATTTTTTTTCGCGATTTCAGTGTTGGTCCCGTAGTAAAATTTGATCATAATAATGAGTACAATGACCCCTTAAGAGGTCATGGTCATGAGGAATTGGTATGTTTAACAAATCAGAAAAACATTAGATGTTTGAAATGGGTGAAGTACCTGAAATAGGTACTTATTTGGCAGTCAGACGTATGATTTTTTATTTTATCGTTGCCGACATAGCCCGAAATATCGCCAAAGTGAAGTGGAAGTGTGTTAGGCCGGATATGGACCGATGATCTTACAAGGGTTGCGGGTAGCCGATGGACGCGATACGCACAGGACCGGTTGTTGTGGCGACACTTGGGGGAGGCCTATGTCCAACAGTGGACGTCATTCGGCTGGTATGAATACGATGATGTCTTTGAAAAGAAAAGATACATGATATTTATTTTGCAAATTGGTTAGGAGTAACTTTTATGCACGTCAATAACAATTTGGTCATATTAATCTAGATGAAGCTCGTGGCTAAATAATAACAGCCGCATGGGTTGATTTTGAAGGTTAAGCAACGCTTGCCAAGGTTGGTCTGTGGATGGATGACCGTCTTAACATAACGAGTTTCCTGCGTGCCTCGGAAAGCACGTTAAGCCGTTGGTCCCGGCTGTCATTTGTAGATCTTTGGCAGTCGTTACGGATTATCAGAAGCCAGTAAAATCTGACTCCAGTCTTGCCAAGATGACCGTGTTACCCAGGCAATGGTATGCGGAGGTCTGGTAGGCAGCCGCTCCACGTAAAACACTGGTATTCAGCTGAACCCAGTTTCAATGGAAGCCAACCCCAATGTAGTTGGGAAATGCTTGAAGGCTAAGCAAATGATGATTAATCTAGATGAAGCCGGTGGTTTCTAGCTGACTACCGTGAGAAGAAACACCAAAACAAACTCAGAGGTCATAGTTTCTTTTGAAACATGAAAAGATCGATTTAGTTTCCTACAAAAACATAATTTGAATACCTTTTTATTCCGTCATAAAGGTAACAAGATAAACGAACCTGCCACACGTTGATAAATGAAAACTGAACATCATATTCGCGCGGAGACATCAAACATCCAAATTATTCGAACTTTTTTTTCTCGAGGACGTTGACCTCTGCTTACGCAAACAGTTTCAAAAGGGGTAATGTTATTTCAACTTCTTTATAAAATCTTTAAAATAGCAACTTTTGATATCTTTGTATAAGGGTTGATATTTTTCTGCGTTTTTTTTTTACTATTAATAGCCACGCGCTAGACCACCATCTCACCTGTTCGTAAGCGATGATGTGGTCGAAGATCGAGCACGCTTGCCTAGAAGTAACCTATTCACTCTTGACTTAAAGACTCCCAGGTTGTAGCTATCAGGAAACACAGACTCCGGCAGGGAATTCCACTCCTTAGCTGTACGCATTATGAATGTGTTCCCAAAACGTTTTGTGTGTTTGAACGTTTTATTGAATATGTAGCTGTGGTTTGGATAAGTAAGTAGGTAATACTTTTTGTCTTGTAGCAATTAATTACGAGACGATCATGACGCGTACCGTGAGGGCTGGTACGAGGTGGGGCTGGAAAAGATTACTTGGAAGGATATAGGAGAGGCCTTTTCCCAGCAGTGGAAAAGTACAGGCTAAAGAAAAAAAAACATTAATTGCAAGGAAGAATTCAAATCCTAATATATAAAAAATCTCTGTTACTGAGTGAATGACAGACAACGTACAGCCAAATCTACTGGTCATAGAAAGCTCATATTTGGCAGAAAGCTTTCCTAGATTCCATAGGAGAGCACTAAGAGAGGATTTCCCGAAATTCTTACGGGAACGGAAAGAAATAGGGGAAAAAGCTTGTTAAAAATAATTGTCATGTAGGCTGTAAAGTTTTTTTTAGTTACACCTGTGTCTGTCTTTCTGAATAACGTAAAGAACTTAATTAATAATTAAAATAACTTTTGATTTTGATTTTCTGGAATAAAAAGTAGTCGACTATATAATTTCGTAATCAGATTAGTAGATCCAAAAAAAAAACCTACAAAATATACAAACAATTTCACTTACATCAAACCGTTTAATTTCAGACTTTAAAATGATAGTTTTAATGTAGCACAATGTCGATTTATTCTAAACTAGCTGACCCGCGCAACTTTGTCTGCGTCACATTTATCATTAATGCTCCGCTCCTATTGGTCGAAGCGTGATGTTATACAGCTAAACTTGAAAATATTTTTTCAATTCGAACCAGTAATTCCTGAGATTAGCACGTTCAACCAAGCAAACTTACTCTTCTGCTTTATAATAAACTGTAGGTTTATTTCTTTTTTAATTTATTTATTAAGTAAGCACACCAACGATATATTTACAATTAAGGATAACAATAACGGGCAATTACAAATCTTCAGTTCAAAACAAAACAAAACATCATTATAGATATGAACAGCATTCTCGATGAAAAATATACAATTTAAATTGATCTAAAGAAATATTTAAATTATTAAATTAAATGAAATCATTTCGTTATTAAACAATTAAAAAAAATATACATGATTATTATATAAAAGTAAGAAAAAATATATTATATAAATATTATTATATGAAAGTAGGTATAGTTTTTTATCGCCATTTCTATAACATAATAGGAAAAGATTCTAAGTATGTTTAACGTTTCCGTAGTTCGACCATAATTCACAATACAACCATTTGACAAGGAGCCTTATACAGTTAAGGTTTTTGCGGGTCGACCGCACAGCCATATTTCACCAGCTAACTTCCAAGTCTCACGTAACAGGGGGCGAGTACCAATTTAACTTTACATAAGTATAGACAGATTGCTTCTACCGGTTGAAGATGACCCAAAAACCCAAGATCGCAATAACACGAAGGGTAGCGTAATGGCTGGAGTGAATAGCTGGCTTGCGGGAAAGCGATGCACGATCCGCGTACATAGCACAGGGTTGAAAGAATTTTCTGGTTGAGTTTTAGTCGGTTTGTTTTTACTTTGATAATGGGTAAATTGTTTATTGAACACTCTTTTTTACTGTAACGCAGAGCTTTTGAGAGCCTTAAGCTAGATTGCAATGCTTGTGAATAGAATTCGCAACTAAGTCATTCGCCAGAGAACTGAAGTCATCGGACGTTGTGCGTAAAATCAGCCTGAAGTGGAAGTGGGCAGACCATGTCTGTAGATGGACAGACAGTCGATGGAACAGACGTGTGTTAGAGTGGACCCTGCTAATGGGCCAACGTAGTGTGGGAAGCCCTGCGACATGATGGAACGATGATTTGAAGAAGGTGGCTGGCAGTGGATGGATGCGGACTGCTTAAGACCGGGATGGTTGGAGCTCTTTGCGTCTTCGTCATAATTTCAGCCAGACATCTGTAGCTGGACATAAGCCAAGGCTGTTTGGGAGATTGTTATCTAATTTAAAAAAAAAACAGTTGTTAGAAAAGCACTCTAATTGCTTTATTCTCTCATTCAGTACTAATATATAAAATAGTGTGAATTTCTCACGTTAGTTGAACTCAATATACTTAGGTATTTGTAAGAAGCGTATATTTATCCACTATTTTTATTATAAAATAATAGTAGTAGTAATATAATAATATATAAAAATAATGGATTGGTCAGCTTTTTGCAAAATTGTGTGGATATTGAAAATTAGCCCATAGTGATATAATTGCCCATACATTTTATCGCATTTTTAGGGTTCGGTACCTAAAAGGTAACCAACGGAACCCTATTACTAAGACTCCGCTGTCCGTCCGTTCTTCCATCCGTCTGTCTAGCAGCAGGCTGAATCTCAAGCACCGTCATAGGTAGACAGTTCAAATGTTCACAGTGTGTATTTCTATTGCAGCAAAAATAACAAATACCTAATGAAAATTAAATTAAATTTAAAATATAAGGGGGCTCTCATACAAGGAACGTGTTTTTTTTCGATTTTTTGGTTCAGAAGCCTTCGTGAGTAATTATAATTAATTTGTTATGGCATACAATGAAGAGAATTGCCAAAATTTTACTCGTAAGTCACTCACCTGTAACGTGCTTCTAGCTTCACAATATTTTTACACTGCAATCAAATAAAAGTGGAACTGGATGGAAGTGAAACGTGTTTCGATTTAAATTGTGGCAGCAGCTGATGGAACCGTGCATGTAGATGAAATATTGAACTTTACAATGTGTGTTTTCGTCGAAAAACCTGTGAGGTACATTCCCAGTGCAGGGAAAAAGTTGTTCATCCCTTTTTCCACTTTTCCCGGTCTTCTGCGGTTTTGGCCAGTTCTTTAAGATGGAGTTCAATTCATCCAACCATCTCTTTTTATGTCTGCCACGATGAAGTTTGCTGGTGTTTGTGATCTACTTAGTGGGCATTTTTGTTTTATCTTTAATCACAGCACTAGACTGGCGATCACGTACTGGAAGACGCAGCATTGGATGACGTCCCAGTGGACGTTTCTCAGTTAATCTTACACGTCTTAGCACTAATGAAAAAATACAATGATTCATGAGAGATTTTATAACGATCAACTTATGAAAATGGGCGTTCATTTTAACATGTTTGAAACTACTTTTTGTTCACAATAATTACGTAGAGCTTAGTGTTGGCAATGTGCCCACTATAAGCTCTTCAGCTTGCATGGAGCCTAATAGCTAAATACATACTGTAACCGGAAGATTCTAAACAAAATTCTGCCAAAGCATCCTAGATTTGGTGATAATGGGTCAATTTCGAGATTTAGGTGTCAATACGTGATGAAGTAGCGAGAGGAGCTCGTGGCTAGATAATAACAGCCGCACGGGTTGATCTTCAAGGTTAAGCAACGCTTGCCAAGATTGGTCTGTGGATGGGTGACCATCTTAACATACCGAGTCCGTGCCTCGAAAATTACGTTAAGCCGTTGGTCCCGGCTGTCATTTGTAGATCTTTGGCAGTCATTACGGATTGTCAGAAGCCAGTAAATCTGACTCCAATCTTGCCATGAAGTATCGTGTTACCCAGTTAAGGAGCGGCTGCCTGGGTACCCGTGTACCCAGGCAGCCGCTCCTCGTAAAATACTGGTATTCAGCTCAATCCGGCTTGACTGGAAGCCGACCCCAATATAGTTGGGAAAGGCTAGGCAAATGACGTGATGAAGTAGTGACCACGTACCGGAAGACGCAGCATTGGAATGCCTTCTACAAGGTGGACCGATGACCTGGTGAGAGTTGCGGGTAGCCGATGGATGCGAGACGCACAGGGCCGGTTATTAAGGCGACACTTTGGGGAGACCTGTGTCCAGCAGTGAACATTTTTCTGCTGATATGCTGATGTTGATGTAGACGTGATGAAGAATAAATTATGTTGTGTGATTATTGTGATAAGGTCAACTTCAAGGCCCCTTTCCATGAAACAAGATGTATTTTCAGCGATCATATAATTCCATAGTAGCTTAGCTTCTTCGCATGCAGACAATTTACTAGACACGTACAGCGGTAACGCTTGCTTTCGTTGTTTAAAATAGCCAGCGTACAAGTTGGCTATTTCAAACAACGAATCCGAATTTCCTTGCAACTTTTTCCCCGAGAAATTTTTCTCGCGACGTTTTGCTCCACCATAAGGCATAAGTCATGCAATTTAAAATAACCTGTCACAACTGCATACATTTTTGCAGCAACGTGAAGTAGTTTTCTAGAAGCAGCCCTGCTATGGCTCCAGGCAACGTTGCCAATCTCGCGACAAATAACATTTTTAAAATTGCAACTTTGGAAAATAGAGATACGGGGCTCTGAGCCGTTTAATAGTGATTTACGATCCGATAAAAATTTCAACTTTTCACATTAACGTGTCAAGTTGGCTTTATTGTATAACTTAGTTTTGCTGCCACTGTAAGTAAAAATTATTGTGTTAAAGGAAGAAAACTAGAAGTTTATATAGTAGTTTTCTCGTCGTAGGCGATAAGTTTTAAGAGGATTATTGTGAATAAAAGTACAGTTTTATTTAAGTTAATGGTTCTCTTAGGAAAAAATGTTGAACTTCTTCTGAAGCTATTTTAGTTCTGTCTAGATTTAGAAAAAAATTGTATAAATACTTTCTCAAAATGAAAAAGGTGTTAAATGGATTGACAGAAAATCCACCTACTTTTTTATAATGATATTCTACTAGTTTTTAACCTTGGCTTCACTCTCGTTACAATATATTTTTGCAAAATAAAATAACTTTAACTATATCCACTGTACCATCTATCTCTTTAGCCTAATTCATCAAAATTAGTTGAGAAAGTTAGGCGTTACAGCGTAGCAAACAAACAAATGAAGAAACTCACTTTTGCATTTAAAATATATGGAAGGGAACGGTGGCAAAAATCACTGCCCAACTGTAGGACAGTTTGGGCTAGATATATAATAATAATATCTATATAATATACTAATATATAAAGCTGAAGAGTTTGTTTGTTTGTTTAATTGAACGCGCTAATCTCAGGACCTACTGGTCTGATTTGAAAAATTCTTTCAGTGTTAGATAGCCCATTTATTGAGGAAGGCTATAGGCTATATATCTTCACGCTAAAACTAATAAGAACGGAGCAGGAATGAAAATTGTGACGCAGACGAAGTTGCGCGGGTCAACTAGTAAAATATATTCTTAAAAATATTAATAATGATTAGGATGTACGCACCATGCTCACATTTAAATAAACCTTACTTGAGCTGCAAACTTCCCACCATATTTAACGATCTTCCTTTGTTCCAAAAATCAGCATGGAAAAATTCCATAGCCAAGATGATGGATCTATTTCCCGCCAATTCGGAGGTCAATAGGCCTCATAAACTGGCCGAATATACTTCCGTATAGACCCTCGTATTTATCAAGCAAAACGCACTAGCTGTTGGTAATATCAATAAAATATTATGAGTATTTTTTTGCATACTCGTCTTAACATAAAAGAAATTGGATTTGAGATCCAAGTTTTGGTTGGAGCACATTTTATCAAAAAAGAGATATGAGCCCTAAAATGTTTATATCTATATATAAGAGATTTGTACAAGATTATTTAAAGAAATAAATAATTCAGTTGAAGATTATATACCTACTGTAACGAAAAGTATTTTGAGAAGGAAAATTGGTTTTAGGTCCAAAAACGTTTGTGGCCACAGATTTATTTGAAAATGATCCTTATTATGCCTATCTACATTCTGTACCTATATGTACATCGTACCCAATTCGTTTTACAAAAACATAAAGTTTTATGTAGATTGCCATAAATCAAGGGTTTAAGTAGGTAAATACTTAAGCGACGAATGTCCAAAGTCGTAAAAAATAAAAAATAAAACTCAGATCGGGAGCCTAATCTTTGTGACTGATCAATTTCTTCAGCGTGTGTGATAAGTTTTATTGAGAGCCACCATTCTCAAACCCATAGAAATATTATCAGATTTTTTCGAGACTCAGCGAATACTAAAACGAATATCTGACACCATTCGAGCGTTATGTATGTACTTGTTGGGCCCTATAACGCTGTGGAACTTCCATTTATGAACCAAAAGCAATCTGAACTTAATTTTGTAGGTAATAAAGTTGATTTCTCTTTGAGAACTCGTCTATTTTGATGTCATCGTAAATTACCAAAGGTAGTTTCGGTCAGTATGGCCTCTATTTCGAACGGGATATGGGCTATTATATTGAAATAATCTTTGTGAACTTTTTAGACCTAGATCGTTCACAATGTTGCGTGAATTTTTTATTACTAGGGTTGCTTGTCGATATCAGACGAAATAACACTTTGTAGTATAAAATTAGTACTTCAGAATCACAAACATCTATACTTCGAGAATATACCTGTTATAAAAGTACTTCTATGAATAATATAAATATTCATCACTTCACGCAATTTTATTGTGTCGTAAAATAAGGCAACATTACAGAAAATGAGAACTCGTGATGTCGAGGCAGGAGTAATAATGACTTTAACCCTATGAAGAGATTTTATGTTTTGATTACCGATATACTCGTCTTCAGTTTTTATGGTAGTATTACAGTTACCAAAGAGGTAATAATGACGTAGGTACAAGAAATAATAAAAATGTATCGTAGGTACAAGTAATAATAAAAAAATTAAAAAAATCGATGAAAAAATGTATGAGCGACTAATTTTAGAGAAAATAAATAAAAAATAAACAATAAATTTATGTTTTACTAGTAATCTGGAAATAGAAGTTAACACAAGAGAAAATACCTTTAGGCATGATGTACTTAGTACTACGAATAATAATAATATACTTCTTTACGGTTACGATTACGGTTCTTGAATTACAGCCCACTGACAGACGGACGTACGGACGAACGCCGGAGACTTAGTAATAGGGTTTCGTTGGTAAAAAAATGATACCCAAAATTGTCATCATAATTGACACTTGAAACTAAACGCGCCCCACAAAGCTAAATTAAAAAACAACCATAAATAAACCAAAAAAACTTACCAAACCACCACCAAAACAACCACCATTAAAATATAACCTGATAAAGTAGCAACTGTTTCTCCACTCGGCGTTCCGAATGTAGAGTTCCTCAGTCTGCCTGGACAGACTTTCATTATAACTTTAGAGTTTCAGACATCTCTCGTACGCCTGAAGTGCGGTGTAAACGTTTATTACTATGGACGTTTGATTTTCCGAATATCTAGCTACCGCTCACGGTTCCGCGCGTCAATATTGACAAGTGCGAGTTAGACTCGCACATAAAACTTAATTTTTTCTTATTTATTTATTTATTTAATAATTTATGTACACTCATTTAATAAGAGAAGAAGAAAGAAACAGAAAAATAGGTACACAGGTGATCTTCCAGCATACCTGCGAAAGGAGAGTAGAGTAAAAAGAGATGTAGACATAGTGTGTAACAGTAAGAAGCTAAAATAAAAACTATACATATTAAATATAACATACAATACATAATTAACATACTAATACATACTATAAGATATAAAAGATAAATAATAATACATACCTATTTGCAACTAGGTTGAAAAGGAAAGATAGTGTTCTTTCACTCTTCTTTTAAAAACTGCAAGAGTTTGGCAATCCCTAATGTCAGGTGGTAGTGAATTCCACAACCTTACCGCATGTGCAGTAAAGGAGAAGGAGTAAAAATCGGTAGAGTGGGGAGGGGATTTAAGGAGATTTCTAAGATGTGACCTGTAAGGCGCATCCGAAGACGGGAATAAGAGAAGCGTTCTCGCAGGTAGGGAGGCGTTTTAGGATTGTGAAGTATGTTAAATAGCAAACACAATATCCGAGAGTTCCTGCGAAGTCGAATAGGAAGCCACTTGAGAACCTTGCGAAATCCTGAAACATGATCATATTTTTTAAGATTGAACACAAAACGAATACAGATATTTTACAAACGCTCAAGTTTATTTAAAAGCTCCTCGGTGGCATCCAAATAACAGGCATCAGCGTAGTCAATGATGGGCTGAATGAGAGTTTGAGCAAGGGAAATTTTGGTTTTCAAGGGCAAAAAGCTCTGGAGGCACTTCAGCGAATGAAACGTGTAATGGACCTTCCGACTGACTTCAGCGATATGGTTAGTCCACCATAAATAGGAGTCCATGATCACCCCCAGGTATCTAGCTGTCTTTGCGTATTCAATCTGTCCTCCATTTCGTTTCCGTTATAGCGACAATAGAAATAAAAAATCTGTAAAAAATGACAACTGTCTAGCTATTACGGTTCTTGAGATACAGCTTGCTGACTGACAGACGGACTGACGGAGGCTTAGTAATAGGGTTTCGTTGATCACCCTTCGGGTAGGAACCCCTAAAAAATATCCCAAGGGAACTTACTCCCGTGATAAAAAGCATAGTACTTAGGTGTTATTCCAGACTATAATCTACCTCTGTGGCATATTTCATCAAGATCCCGGTGATGTGCCCTGTCCACTGCCACTTCAGTTTTGCGATCCTTCGGGATATCGATAACCTTGGTTCTCTTGCGGATATCATAATTCCTGATTCAATCACGCAAGGATCCAAGCATTGCCTTCTCCATTGCCCTATTTCTACTAGCCTTGTTTGGCATATATAAAATACATCATCATCTGCCTAGCCAGATTTAGCTCAATACCAGTATTTTACAGCGGCTGCCTACCAGACCTCTACAACCCATTATCTGGGTAGGTAACACGGTACCTTGTTACAAATATTTTATATTTATTTATTGATTTTAAGGTGAATGCTCCAGGGTAGCCCGCGAAATTCAAATATTTTTATGTTTTTTGCAATTTGCCGGTCAGTGTGAAGCTGTATGTGGACCAAATGCGATCCGCGACCGTAACGCGTATTTATCTAAAGAATTATAACCATTTTAATCATCAATATAGCCCTCTAAGTTCATGTAGTTCGAAAGAATGAATATTTCAGAAATAATCATTCTAAATAATCATACAGCTTCACACTGACCGGCAAATTGCAAAAAACAAAAATATTTGAGTTTCGCGGGCTACCCTGGAGCATCCACCTTAATACGTGGCAAATTAAAATTGAACATTCTTATAGACTTAAAAAACTACACTAATTAACAAGAAATTATGTACAAACGCGTAAAAAAAAATAAAAAATAATCATTGGGCATCAAAAAAGTAATCCACATCGCTGTCAATGGCAAAAGTGCCCAGAACACTGGCAGCATTGCCGCGTTGAATAGCAATGCTGATTCTTTGGCCGAAGAAAAGTCCAGCCCTCTGGTCACGTGAACAGTCGACAAGTTGTTTACTGATATCCCGAAAGACTGGATGCGCACTTGGACCCCATGGCCCTAATGTTTCAACCCCAAACGGCTCAAATATGTAACTCCCAATTAAGTTGTTATATTTGCGCCGTTTGAGGTTTTCTGCACCTGCAGCGGCCGCCCCAGCGCAGCCCGCCGTGCTAAAAAGATGGGATGGCGCAAGGGTGTCGACACATGTTGCATCCCACACCAAAGGCCTACCCAACTTCCAAGGCAATATGTTACAAATTAATACTCCGATTTAATATTCGAAACAATGCTACGGTTTATTGACTCGACCAGCTGTGTCGATGACTGCAAATACCAGTATTATCCTTACCTTAATTAAAATCAACAATAGCCTTCAACGCTTAGGCGAAAGATCAATTCCAAAAATAACTTCGCTGAATATTCAAACAATAAAACCAAAGTCCAATAGCTAAAGCTTATTGTATTTCTAAACGTGAATACAACATCAAAAACATTTCAAATCAAAACTTTATAAACTAATCAAACAATATCAAAACTCAAAAGCCTTTGGAATCAATAGACTTCACGCTATTTATAAGTTGGAGTGAGGCAGTCGTTTCAGGAGCTCGTCGCTAAAGAATAACAGCCGCTTGCCAAGGTAGGTCTGTGGATGGGTGACTATCTTAACGTACTGAGTTAGTTCTGTTCCTCAGAATGCTTGTTAAGCCGTTGGTCCCGGCTGTGATTTATAGACCTTTGACAGTCGTTACGGACTGTCAGGAGCCAGTAAATCGGACTTCTGTCTAGCCAAAAAGTATCGTATTACCCAGTTAATGGGTTGTGGAGGTCTGGTAGGCAGCTGTTCTGCGTAAAATACTGGTACCTACTCAGCTGGATCCGTTTGACTGGAAGCCAACCGCTATATAGTTGGGTAAGCATTTATCCTGTGCTTGTTATGAGGTGTACAATAAATAACCTATCTATATACTAATAATATATAAAGCTGAAGAGTTTGTTTGTTTGCTTGAACATGCTAATCTCAGGAACTACTGGTCCGATCTGAAAAATTATTGCTGTGTTAGATAGCCCATTTATCGTGGAAGACTATTATATTATCACGCTGAGACCAATAGGAGCGGAGAAGTAATAAAAATTGTGACACAGACGAAGTTGCGCGGATCAACTAGTAATAAATAAAAGACAAGGCAAAAGAACAAAAAGAAAGAACGCTTCAAGTTCCTTCATGACACACATAATAGATGTCTGAGGTCATCGGAAAACTTGAGATTAGAGATGCCGATGCACTCCACCAGCTTCTACGACAAATCTTTTACGGTTCAAGCGGTGCTGTTATGGAATGCCTTGCCCGTACCAGTAAGACGTCAATCTTTGTCCATTTTTAAATAAATAAAATATTTTTGTTTCGGACATAATATGCCGTTATAAGTTGTTAGTAATGAGTTAGTAACAAATTATGCTTATATGCTATAGTAGTATGTTTTTGACATTCTCGGGTCCCTAGAGACCCGGTCCTTTGGTAGGCGTACGAGGGGCCGATGCCAACTCGCAGAGGCCTCTTTAGACATTTCAAAAGGAATGGGACACCGTACATAGTAGTATTATTATTAGGTACTTTAATTACTAGCTTATTTATTAGATACCTATCGCTACTTCCACCCAGTGTCTTTGGATGGGGCAGTCGGGTCTGTCAACAATCATTTTCAGGATGCTGTTCCGAGTGGTCAAAAATACCTTTCCGTTTGATCGTATTTTTTTTTTATTTGTTACATAGTTATGTTTGTATATATATTTATCTATTATGTATTTATTTATATAAATCGTACACCTAAGACTACCTGTAGTACTGTTTCTCCATTATCTTTGCAATCCATCCAAAGGTTGTCTTGAAAAGATCCATTTTAGCGATAAGGCCGCCCATTGCTTCATCCTATGTAATGTTTTCTTCATCTATCTTTTCTGTAACTAATATGGTGTACATAATAAAGACTATTCTATTCTATGATGACTTTAGAAGTCCTTTGTGCACAGTCACACCCTTTCATCGTAAATTTAATGGGAAATCATCAAATCACTCCTCCGCTTAGGGCGGAGCGGTAGAGTGTCAGACTCTTACTGACTAAAACCTATCCGTGTTCCTCTTAATTCCCTTATTTATTTTTCTAATTAAGGCCGCGGTAACTCTTCTGAACAAATCCCGCAACTCATCGTTCAACCTTGCCATTTCTTGAAGAAAGCTTTTCCTTCAAAAATGTAGTTTTCCCTTATCGCACAATCACCGTTTACAGTTTGCTTGAAAACAATGTAAATCAACGTCTTGAAGTTGGAAAAACTTTCTTGTATAAGAGAATAAATCTTTTGGAGATTTTTTGGAACAGTCAAAGCTATTGAAACGTTTTACAAAAGGTTAGACTGTTGTAGAGGAGCTCGTGGCTAAATAATAACAGCCACACGGGTCGATCTTTAAGGTTAAGCAACGCTTGCCAAGGTTGGTCTGTGGATGGGTGACCATCTTAATATACCGAGTTTCCTCCATGCCTCGGAAAGCACGTTAAGCCGTTGGTCCCGGCTGTCATTTGTAGATCTTTGGCAGTCGTTACGGATTGGTAGAAGCCAGTAAATCTGACTCCAGTCTTGCCAAGAAGTACCGTGTTACCCAGTTAATGGGTAGTGGAGGTCTGGTAGGCAGCCGCTACACGTAAAACACTGGTATTCAGCTGAATCCGGTTTGACTAGAAGCCGACCCTAATATAGTTGGGAAAAGGCTAGGCAGATGATGACTGTTTTAGTGTGTTTAATATTATAAAGTTTAATGTGGTAAGATGAGGATTGTTTATTTTCTCAATGTTTTAATGTTGAATTGTTTTTTTTTCACCTGACTACGGGGAAAAAAGCAGGTTAACGACCGGTATGTATGTATGTTCATCTGTTCCCTCATAATTTCCCAACTACTATCATTAATTGACAAATGATATCATTGGAAGCATCTTTATTCTCCGCTAGCATAGGCTAAGTGACGTCACATTAAATTGAATATGGCTCTCTTAAGAAGACATAATTATAGTCGTGAATAAAAAAGGAATACCGTGGTCGTATAACACAGCAATACATTCTAGCAGTAGTAAGTGATCATACTCTAGAACAAAGTGGTAGACGACTATGAATATTTTCTTGTTTTTCAGTCTGTTATTGCTGCCTCCGTGGTTGAGCGGCTTAGGCGTATGCCTTGTGACCCGGTGGTCGTGAGTTCGATTCCCATACTTTGTAAAGTTGTTTCCAGTTTGGCTAGTACATTGCAGGCTTGAATCACCTGACTGTCTGATAAAAAGATGATTCTGTGCTTCGGAAGGCATGTATAAGCCGGTGCAGGTGCACCGGCTTATACATGCCGGTTTCGGTTCCGGTGCATGGTTCCGAGCGCCAAATGTCGGTCGTCAAATAAACCATGTCAGAGGCCCTTGAGGTGGTTTACAAAACCTGACCCTAGGCTATGTAGGATCGTTAGACCTTACTGCCCACACGATAAGAAGAAGCCTTTTATTGGGTTTGGGTTTTCGCCATAATGCTCCAATATATTCCATACTGCCAAGTTAGCTCATCATTCACTCCTTATTTCTTCGCATCATCTATGACTGAATTCATCTCTTCTTTTCTTTAATTAAAATCATTACTCACATCAAAATCAACATATTTTTATAGCATTGTATCAACACATATTCTCTGTAACATTGAAACCCTTTGTGAACATTAACCTTTTCAGTAAAATCTTCAATAACGAGAAATCGCCAGGTGTTTACAATAACACTAATTAAAGCCTGGATTTCTCATTATCTTTGTCCATTGACACGTTTATTGTGTACATTGATTGAAATCGTTCATAATTACTCTCACTTGTATCGCCTTTATGAAACCGGTTCCTGTTATTTATATCCTGATGTTGATGTTGTTACGGTTTAAATTTATTTCTCAAAAAGAATACAATTGACTTAATTTGAGAAATACAAGTTATTCTTAAATAATTAATAC
The DNA here is from genome assembly GCA_950371165.1 of Lacanobia oleracea. NCBI lineage: Eukaryota > Metazoa > Arthropoda > Insecta > Lepidoptera > Noctuidae > Lacanobia > Lacanobia oleracea. The sequence goes on along the minus strand of OX493390.1, from coordinate 2,763,258 downwards.
GTTGACCTGAAAAATGTAGGTACTCAAACAAATTAGTAGATACATCTACGCACAATACTTTTTTATGTTGTAGGCAACCAGACAAAACCTTAAATTTTTAATGTGTAAGTGAAGTAATTACGTATCGTTTTTTGTAGGCAGTGTTCATTGCCTTCAAGAAACAAACTCCTTACTTATGATTTGTATACATTACAATACTGAGACAAATATAATTTTTACTAATTGTGGTTCTAATTTTTATTGAATGCTGGACCTTAACTTGTTAAATTGAATGCTTATTGTTGCTTAGGGTAATTTTAATGTGAAAAGAGCAAATTAATCTAATTTATGGAAATTTACATAAACTTTTTTTTTTATATAGGCAACTAAATTAAAAATTTTGATGTTGTTATGATAAATGTTATGTAGATTTTTCAAATGCTGCAAAATCTGTTTAGGTTCATGGCCCAGATATGACTAATGTGTAATTAGGGTACGATGGCACGCATTGCGATTTTAAAATCAAATCACCATCTTCATCATCATCTGCATTGCATAGCCTTTTCCCAACTTGTATATTGGGGTCAACTTCCAGTCAAACCGGATTTAGCTAAATACCAGTATTTTACGCGGAGCGGCTACCTACCAGACCTCCACAACCCATTAACTGGGTAACACGGTACTTCATGGCAAGACTGGAGTCAGATTTACTGGCTTCTGACTATCCGTAACGACTGTCAAAGATCTACAAATGACAGCCGGTACCAACGGCTTAACGTGCCTTCCGAGGCATGGAGGAAACTCGGTATGTTAAGATGGTTACCCATCCACAGACCAACCTTGGCAAGCGTTGCTTCACCTTAAGGATCGAAACGTGCAGCTGTTATTATTTAGCCATGAGTTCTAAAATAAATAATGAAAAAAAAATCTGTCGATTAACAGATTTTTTTTTATCATTCTTCATTTTGGCTGAAAATCCTATAATTTATAGTATGATTATAGGTATATAAAACGTTTTTATTATTAAAAATTACCATCTGTTTTGTTAAAACATAAGATAGTAGATGATCTACCTTATACCTATGTATTACGAATTTATCTGTGATTTATTTCCAAGTTTATTTTGAAAATCTGATGGTTTTATAATTTCGTTTATAATTATTCTTTCTGATGTTCTGATGATCTGTAGAAGTTACGTTTTTATATTGAGGTATTTTCTTGTCAGTATGCAAAATCCCTCTAGCATTGCATTGGCAACCCTGTTTTGAATACTTACTTAATTGTCAATATTACCTTCATTAAAATCTCTTTGACGCGATATCTGTATGAAAACTGGTGATAATGAGACGATCGAGATCGGGCTTTTAATTACAAGTTGATTTTATGTTGCATGATGACTCTCCGGGTATTATTTTTTAAATTTATTTTGTACGTTCCTGTTTAAGCACTCACACTATACTACTTAAAATCTAACGCCTATTGAAATACATGCAAGTGCAGCACACAATTAATGAACATAAATGTACAAAAATTGTCATTGATGAAATTGTCATTCAAAAACCAATGAAAAAAACAAGGAAATAGAATAGCATAGGAAAAAAATAAAACATTTATTTTACACAGACACAAATAAAAATAAAACAAAGTAAAACAAAAATTGTAAAGAATTGCACTGGGTGCCGTTTGCATCACCCTACAAAACCACCCTAAAATTTTAATATCAACTTCTGCAAATTAACAGAAGCCTGATTGAAATTCCTCTTTTATTAAAGAAAATTCATAATATTGCCAATACCAGCATAATCCTACACACACATTTCCATCGATTTTAATTAGCGAAATAGCGCCCCGGGTAACTATTCATCGGATAATTTATCATCCTCAACACGGGGATACGTTTCGGATATTGAAACTTATATTGGTAGTAAATTGAGCAGAATCGTTATTGCAAAACTGATAGGTCAAGTCTGATAAAATTACCAGTTGCAAAATTGTTCGAAAGAATTACCCCGGCCCTGGAACACAAAGGGCATTTTTAAGGAACACGGTTGGGTTTTGGTCAGTAAGAGTCTAATTCTCCCACCCGGTCCGCCCAAAGCGGGAGAAGCCATGTAATCATTTCCCTTATAAAAAGAGTGATAGAACTGGAGCCTGATATCATTATCATCATAAGTTACTTCTAGGCAGGCGTGCTACATCTTCGACCACATCATCGCTTACCAACAGGTGAGATAGTGGTCAAACGCGTGCCAATCAATAGTAAAAAAAAAAATAAAAAAAATATTCCAGCACTAAGACGTCTACTGCCATAGCCCGACGTCAAGTGCCACCACATCACGGTGATGGCCATATGATGTGGCAGCACTTGACTTAGTCTAGTCAAAGAAGATGGATCGATGACCATTCGGCGGTCCATCTTCTATGACTGGACTAAGTCTTTGAATAGTATAAATCAAACGCCATATTTTAACACATAACAAACAAGCGTTATCACCATCATCATTTGCCTAGCCTTTTCCCAACTATATCGGGGTCGGCTCCCAGTCAAGCCGGGTTCAGCTGAATACCAATATTTTACACAACTTATAGGCTGGATTGTTATCCACGATAACGCTTCTGACAAGTACCACGAAAAAAAATAAATAGCTATTTAATCTTTGTAAATAGTTTGCAGCACAAAAAATAATGTAATTATGACATAATATATGTAGGTACCTAACATAAACTAAAAAAAATATTACTCTACTTCTTTAATATTTTAAAATGTTCAATACCTATCTAAGTTTGTTCATCAATATGTTCAAGCTCTTTAAATTCCTTATCCTAACGCCTGATACCTTTTACAGAGAATATATTTTATTTTTATTACACTACTGCCATTTTGATCATAAAAATGAATGTGTAATGCTCTGAAAACATAGATAACAACGTCGCAGGTAATATTACTTTAGCAGTTTAGACACTCGATTTGATAAAAACTTAGAAACTGAATACGTAAATAAAATGTAATGTGTTTATTTCAATGTAGAGGAACGTGGCTAAAGAATACTAGCCACATGGATCGATCTTAAGGTTAAACAACCCATGGTTGGTCTGTGGATGGGTGGTCACCCATCCACAGACCTTCCATGGGTTGTTTGACCAACCTTGGCAAAATCGGTATGTTAAGATGGTCATCTTTTTATGAGTTTCCTCCATGCCACGGAAAACACGTTAAGCTGTTGGTCCCGGCTGTCATTTGTAGATCTTTGGCAGACGTTACGGATTGTCAGAAGCTAGTAAATCTGACACCAGTCTTGCGAAGAACTAACTGGGTTATGGAGATCTGGTAGGCAGCCGCTCCACGTAAAATACTAGTACCTTTTTAGCTCAATCCGGTTTGACTGGTAGCCGACCCCAATACAGTTGGGAAAAAGGCTAGGCAGATGATGATGTATTTATTTCAATGTAGTACGAGTACCTAGGCGTCAATGCATTCGGTGATGAGAACTACTCAGTTGGATTGGTTTTGGACTCTGATAAGGTCTGGACACGATGCCAGTTTTCGAGTCAGTGCATCTGTCACTTGAAACAAGTATCAATAAATACTCGTTAATTTGAAGATAATTCAGCGAGTGAGTTAGTAATCGAGGAATATTTGTGGCCGTTATATGAAGTGCCATGATTCCGTTCTGAAAAAGGGTATAGAGATTTGTGGAACAGGGTGTAAAGTCCCGCACACCTCCAAAGAAATGTGTGGATCTTCCGACCAGACGGGTACGGTTTTTGGTGGGCAACTGACCGCTACAAGGGATATTGCTTTACGTCTTGTAAATATAGCTGAATAGTATCTCTCATATTGTAATGAGTATCATGATGGTTTTAAGTCGTTTTAGCAGGGTTCCTGAAATTGACTTGCTAACCATTAACATTTTCTGCAGTCAATTTTCATCTGATTCACGAACTCTAGTTTAATTTATAATTTAGACAAACAATAAAAAATAATATTACGAGTAAACTCCACAATACATACAACAAGCAGCCTTATTGCATTCTGGCAACCTAAAATGGAAGGCAGTTTTTTTTTTGGGGATGGGAAATCATCAAAACATTCGAAGTTTTTGATCAGGATCTGTACAAAGCGGAGCGTAGATTTCATCAGTCGAGATCTTTCCAGATCTTTTCCATTTAGGTTCAATTTGCCTCTTACCATGCTGAATGTTTTAGGCGCAGTGGGAGGGAGTGTCAGACTTACTGAAAAACCATTCGTGTTCCTCCTAACACTATTTATTTATTTCAGTACACACAATACTCACAGTACTCTTTGCGTTCTAGGGCTTTTTTTAGGATTGGAAATCATCCAATGAGTCCTCCTGCTCTGGGTACAGCAGGAGGGAGTGTCAGACTCTTACTGACTAAAACCCATCCATGTTCCTCCTAGTGCCCTTTGCGTTCCAGGGTACGGTGCCTCTTTCGAACGAAGTCCGCAGCCCCAGCAGGCACTGGCCCTAGTGGGCCCCGACCTCCGTGCTGACATCTCCTTTAGGCGCGTTGGGATCGCAGCGCGTCGTCGACCCGGGCCTGGTTCTGATCAGACGGCGAGCCACCCAATGCTCACCGTCTGCAGACCCGCGCTTACGGTGGCCGAGAATCGCCCTGCAACTCCCGACGCCCGGGGCGTCTTCTTCTATTGCGGCGGCTGGGGCGTGAGGTTTCCCTCTCTCTCACGCGTTCGACTTCCTCCTTTACTACCATAACTGCTTCGCAGAAGGAGATGACTGCTTGTGCGTTCTAGGGCTGCGGTGGCTTTTTCGAACAAATTCCGCAGTACAAGTAGTTGTCTACACGTGAAATGGGGCTGTAATTATTTAACGCTATAAACTTTTTATACCCACAGTAGTTCTCCAAACAAGCAAGTGAAACCACAACCAAAAGCTAGAACACCCATAATCCTCTGTAAGTAAATGTTTATCATACGATACACGGATATAGACATATCCGTATAAGTAAGCCAGACTTTGCATTATATTATTAGTCTAATGGATACCTCGGTAGGTAATACTTATATGATAACGATAGAGGCAGGATTTATTACTGCTTGTACCTAGCTTAGTATATTTCTTTTTACTTGTTTCCTTTAGCATCCTGCTTTGGTAGTATTGCTCGTTAGCAAATTAGCAATGATGGTTACTTTGTATTCTTCTGTGCAGGATTTTGCTTGTGGATTTAATGCTTCTGGCTTTTATTTGTATGTACTGTTGTTGTTTACTTTAATGCAATAGGCATTAGCGTAGTCCATGTTTTAAAACGAAAATGACTAAATAATACCAACGCTCTTTTTAAATATTTGTGTTTGTTTGTGACGCAGAGTTCTGTTACGCTTTATGTTCTGGAGATGTTTTGAATACCCAAGGATTACCTTAAGGCACATGAAGGGAAAGGCTAATAGCGCCGGGTGGTTCTGGAGTAGCGACTGCGTACCAGAAGACACTGCATTGGAAGGCCTTCCATTAGGTGGCCTGATAACCTGGTGAATGCCACTGCGGGAATCCTTTAGATGTGAGATGCTCAGGTCAAGTTGATGTGACGCTTGGAGAGTCCTATGTCCAGCATTGGACATGTTTTAGGTGAAATAAGGATGATGAAAGGCCTTTACTATCAACCATTGATCACCAACACTCCCTGGTTGCAAAACTCCATTGCCAATCGACATTTCCCGTCCCGTAACTTGTCTATTTCTAAAATATTAGCAAGACAATTACCTATTTAACCCGGACCTTTGTCATTCAAAAGCAACTTTGTTATTCGATATAGCTTTGTTCACAGTGCTTTGTCCATCTTCGGTCGACAGTACTACACCTACCCGTGTTTTACGTTCTACGGACGTGGAATGCTTTTGAAACTGTGAACTGAACCAATAAATCACACCACTGGCCGGTCATAAAGCAACCACAGCTTAAACAAACGTAGTTTAGTAGGTATGTAGTGAATTAAATGTATATTTTAGGCTTGATCCGGGTGGAAATCTATTTTTTTTTATTTATTTTTTACCATTGATAGGCACGCGTTTGACCACCATCTCACCTGATGGTAAGCGATGATGACTGGTCGAAAATGGAGCACGCCTGCCTAGAAAACTTGTACTTGTACAAACGTGTACTTGATAAGCAGTTCAATGAACGATGGATTGACTGTCAAACATAGACTTTGCGCACAATATGTTAAAACTAGCATTCGCCCGCGACTTCTTACGCGCATATCCCGTTTTATACCGTTCTCGTAAGAATTTCAGGTAATCCTCTTTTAGTGCTCGCCTACACTCCCCATGAAACCTAAATGCTAAATTTCAGCTTGTTACGACTAGTAGTTTTGGCTGTGCGTTGTCTGTCAGTCACTCTATCAGTTAGTAACGGAAGAATTTAATAAATATAATTTAGAGTATTTAGTTTATAGATTTAACTATTACCTATAGTATTTAAGACCAGACCCTGCCCTAAGGCTGTGTTTTGCAAAGCTTCTCTTAAGGGCATACAAGGAGAATTCATTTTGGACATTCAGTTAGATATTAGTTTAATCATTAAATGAATGATTATAGAAACGTTTTTGAGTGCTGTTGAAAGCGAAAGTGTGGTGGTTTACATACCATGGTAGGTAGGTGAAAAACTTTGCATGACTGGTCTTTCATCACATACATCAATAGTTTAAAGAAAAAGAAAACGGCAATAACATTTCCTTGTTGTAAAAAATCATAATTTATATTGAGAACCTACGAAACTATATCAGAGAAAGGTCAATTCACTTTATTGCACACTAACGGACGTCACGCGGTTTCACCCGCGTAGTTCTAGCTCCCGTCGGAGTACGGGAATAAAATGTAGCCTATGTTACACGCTAATAATGTAGCTATCCATTGTTGAAAGAATTTTTCAAATCGGTCCAGTAGTTTATAAATTTATTCGTTACATGTAAAAATACAAATCTTTCCTCTTTATAATATTAGTATTCATTTATCCGGCGCCTACTTCAATCATCACCTACAGTTACATTCTCGTTGTATTGGCAGAAAATTATACAATTTACTGTATGAGTCTTAACTATTCAGCTATCATACAACAAGTACTCAGCGTACAATCTCAGCCACTCCAGCTCATTAAACCATCACGCTCCAACAATAAGACAAACAAATGTAATGACGTCTACCAAATCAAACAATTACTAATCACCAGTGAATTCCTCAAGTGAAGCGAGACAGACAAACAGACAGTCTTGTGCCAGTCGCCCGGATGTCGGCCCGGGTATTTGCGGCGTGACTTACGATCGACATCCGGCCGCCATATTTGCTTTACTTACGCCACTTCCGGCCCCGAAGGTTGCGTAATAGCTGTTTGACAAATACTTTGAGAATCGATTAGGTTTTTTAGGGTAGGTGATTGTTTAATTACTTGGAAATAATGTTTGATTACCTGATTGAGCAAATAAGTGAGGTAAAATTTATGAAGGAGCAACGTTTCGTCTTATATTACACTTTGAAGGTAGGAAAAATTGTTCGTGGTTATAACATCAAACTCGAAGCATTTATTTTAATAAAACCTTTTGAATTGTCAAAGTCGGTCAGTCAAACAGTTAAATCTATTTATATTTTTATACCTACATAGACACCAAAATTCACTTGCTTGCTTTTTTGTAAAATATGAATAGTATAAAATGCAGAATATGACGCTAAAGACTGTTATAATCTGCCTAGCATTTTTCCCAACTATTTAGGGGTTTGCTCCCAGTCAAACCGGATTTCACTGAACACCAGTATTTTAAGCGGAGCGGCTGCCTACCAGACCTCCACAACCCATTAACACGGTACTTCTTGGCAAAACTAATGTCAGATATCTAGCTTTTCTGACAATCGGTATCGACTGCCAAAGATCCTTAAAAGACAGCCAGGAGGCATAAAGTAATTTGGGTATGTTTAGACCACTCACTCACTCGTCACTTATCCACAGACCGAACTCGGCAAGCGTTACTTAACCTTAAAAATCAAACCTTGCGGCTGTTAAAGTTTACCTATGACTTCCTCTTTGGCCACGAGCTCCTCAGACTGTGGGGAAGATTAAATGGCTGGGAAGAGGTGATGAAATGATGATGAATTGGTTATACGTTAGAAGAAGACATGCTGCAACGACTACAAGTAAATTGGGATAAGAACAGTAGGATTATTCATGCGCAATGTTAGTTCTGGACAATCATCCATTAGTTAGCGAATAATTTAAACCTAATATTGACTCATATAGTTATAAATAGGTACTAAAGTTAAATTGACGAATTTTGGTACAGAGATTGGGTCACTAGAGTCGGACGCAGGCTACTTAAAATATAAAACTGTATTAACGCGAGAAGAGCTCGCTTAATTGCAAAATCTAGTCATTTATAAAAAAAAACATTCAACTTAACTGAAATAGCATCCTATTCGAGAATAAATATATATAGAAAGCTTAATAACATAACAACATTATCCACTCTAACTAAACACGTTCGGCATCAACACACGATGCATCCTGGTTTCAATAATAACGACCGCCCGGTAAATTTCCGCCGTACCTAATTCCGATTCTCTAGAGAAATATCTCACTCAGCACGTATTTCAGTTTAACATTAAAACGCGCCAGTTCTGGGTGACTCCCTTATGAGGTGGTTTAAATCAATATTATATAAAATTCTTCCGTTCCTGAGTGACTGACAGAAAACGTACAGCCGAAACTACTAATCGTAACAAGCTGAAATTTGGTATGTAGGTTCGTCAAGGAGTGTAGGGGAGCACTAAGAGATTATATGATATGCGGGTAAACATTATTTTAATTGAAGGATTGAAAATAAAATGTGAAACAGAATAAAAACAATATTTAAAATGGGTCGCTATACTCATTTTTTAACAACTTTAACTTTTGGACCAAAGGAGATGTTTCAAAATGGGCCAGGTCTATGTACATTATCTCATAAAAAGGAGAAAAATCCGTAGAATTCGGGAAAAATACATTTAATTCATTTAAATGTTTACTGTTGTGTTGATAAATTACTTTTATCGATTTTCAACATGGCGTCGCGCCGATTTAGTTACAGATCATAGAAAAATAACTGTCAGCTCTCATAACAATGTCACTTCAGTCACTTTCGTCTAGTTGCCGGTAAATAAATATGTCAGAAATAAATGTCAAACGTCATTAATCAATCAAAATGACAGCTTACCGCCATGGCGGGTTTTTGTTGCGTGTTGCAATTTCAAGTGTAATTTCTTTTGTTTTACCGGCAATAAAAACCCATTTTAAAGAAATTGAACAGATGAGAACTGTTTTAAATATATTGCTCTATTTTTACGTATAGTGTACAAGGACCTGGCCTAGGGTCCATACATTTTGGAACATCTCCTTTCTGTGCACATAACTCGACAAAATGTTTTGATTTTTCTTCGTGATTTCAGGATGATCCCTTAGTTAAAGTTGTTCGGAATGATGAATACAATAACCCCTTTTTTGTTTCCAAACATCCGCAAGAAACGGAGCCCTTATAGTATCACTCGGGTGTCTGTCTCTCCGTCACAGCCAGTTTTCTCCAGATCTAATGGACCGATTCTGTTGTAATTTGGGTCACATAATTATGGACCACACACGACCGCGTTACGTAAATAAATAAATTTAGAGTTTGGGGGTCCAGAAAGATTTAAAAAAAAGTTTTTAAAGTGTATCGTGTGGCATTTTAAATAAAAGGACTTTCTGTCAGGATTTTAATCATATTTTATCCATAACTAAAAAAACTAGTTTTGAAGTTATTCAAGAAATTAGACCAATAACGATAGATTTATTTACCTACAGATTACAGGAAAACCTAAAAGAAATCTATAGTGTTAAAATAATATGTTACAAAAATAAAATTGATTCGAAACCCTATGAACGCGAGTCCGACTCGCACTTGGCCTGTTTTTAGATATTGCGTTTATTCTGTTATACATTGTAAAAACTCTTTTAAAAATGCCCCCCGTTATTTTTTTCCTCGTATCGTGAATGTTTTAACAGATACGTGAATACATATGAATAAACATTCACAGTTGGAAAGCTTTATTAAAACAAATAAAGATGTAAAACTTTAAAATTCGTTTGTGTGGTAAAAAACCCGTATGTCCAGAATTGTATGTGTTTGGAAAAGAAGTAAAAATAAATAATGATCATTTTTTTCTCCCTCTTTGGGAAAAAAACACGGTTTAAAGTCTACCTACAGTACATACTAGATTATTATGTATGTTAACTCTTTCAGTCACACTTTTACATAGATAAGAATATCATCAAAGTTTGTTCATAGTGGCAATAGTAATGGTTAGCAGACTTTGAGCTTTTTTTTTGTGTAAAGCTTTCCAAGAAAATGGTGGTCAATAGCGATGACCACTGTAGTTGTAGTATATAAAGAACTAAAATGCATTCAAACAAGATGCCTATTAAATCGATTTTTCCACATATTTACACTAAATCGCATATAAATATATCTAAAGAGGTGGTTAGTGTTCTAACCAACAAGACTGAAAGAGTTAAAGATCTGTATTTGGGCGAGTCTACAGCTAGTTTTACTCCATTTATATTTATTTTACCTAAAATGCAACGATTCATTAAAGCTTAATGCTAAAATAAATTAAAGAGGTACCGTAGTCCTGGAACGCGAAGGGTACTAGGAGGAACACGGATGGGTTTTAGTCAGTAAGAGTCTGACACTCCCTCCTGCTTCACCCAGAGCGGGAGGAGTCATTTGATGATTTCCCATCCTTACAAAAAAAAAGACGTGTATTTATTGAGAACAAAAATTTAGACCAAAATAAAAAAATACATTTACTTGACGAGAGTCCATGCTATGGTCAATTGCTACTTAATTTTATGTATTTATATCTACTCTTACACTAAATTATAAAGAGGAAAGATTTGTTTGTTTGTTTGAATTGAATAGGCTCCAAAACTAATGGATCTATTTGAGAGGGTAGAGGGGAGATTAATAGTAAAATAATAGTAAAAAAAAAACAGTTCGTGGAGTACCAACTAAACCCGCGCGAACGAAGTCGCGGGCGAAGTGCTAATCACAAAATAAAATAATAAGTGTCATTAAAAGAAAAATGATTGCACCTCACGGCTGTGCAAAAAGGTTCATTTCAGCAGGCTGCCAGAAAGATGCTATCGGATTTTGGTCTTCCAATGAATCTAATTCTGCACCACAAAATGACTGTTAAAGAGGCATATATAGCTTGTACTTGGTTCCATCAAAGATCCCTATACAAAAACCTATACAACACTATCATGGGGAAAGACACTAAGTGACTTTGCCCATTATGGCTTACGTAGAGGCTTAGTTGCCCATAAAATTGTGCCAAAAAGGTGAGGATACTGCCTCGCATCCGCTGGGAAACTATCGCCGTAATTCTATACACTGACGTGTTTTGTAAAGAATTTTAAGGTTAATAAAAATTTTAACGGGTGTAATCTATCGTCTTTTTAGGAGAATGACCCTGTAGAACCTATTGTTATCACGTGTTACCTTTTTCACATAATCGCTTTTAGTATCTAATAAATAATTAAACCAGTGTTATAAAGGAATTGGCATTTTACTGAATGAGGGATATCGCGTTTGAATTCGCCGCTAGAGGCGCTAGTGTAGCCTGAGGTTTTAAATCTATACTAATATATAAAGCTGAAGAGTTTGTTCGTTTGTTTGTTTTTTTGTTTACTTGAACGCGCTAATCTCAGAAACTACTGGTCCGATTTGAAAAATTCTTTCAGTGTTAGATAGCCCGTTTATCGAGGAAGGCTATAGGCTATATATTATCACGCTAAGACCAAAAAGCGGAGCAGTGATGAAGATTGTGACGCAAAAGAAGTTGCGTGGGTCAACTAGTGTCAAATATAACTGTTGGTTGGCTATTGACGCGAGTTTATTTAATTGTTTTGATTTTCATTTTTTTTTTCTAACTTGTTCACACACAACAAATTTAATGCTATGATTAAGAACCTAACTCGACGGTGGCGCCAACTGGCGAACACAAAAACTGTAGCCCTCATTAGACCTATTTCTTGCCTTATGAGTATGAGGCACAATGGTATTGTTTTAGAATTAAGTTTCCACAAACATATTTGTTTACATCGTGTGTACTGTATCTGTTAGTATCACAAAAACATTATTTTTCTTAGTTTCTTTGTACCTAAAGACGTTGAACTGTAAGTTCGTAAAACTTTATCTCCGAAAGCACTAATCTAAATACAAAAAAAAAACTACACCACCTTTGAGTTTCATTGCGATTTTTTCTTTGAGTAAAGCTACGGAAGTGAAGTTGTGGAAAAAATTGGTGGTCTGTAAAGTTGGTTTACGGACGATAATTTTAAGTGATAACGTCATAAGAAAACAATTGAATTCTTAACAAACGAGCGGAACGCTTGAGCCGATCGTGCCTCATCATCTGCCTAGCCTTTTCCCAACTAAATTGGGGTCGGCTTCCAGTCAACCCGGATTCAGCTGAATACCAGTGTTTTACGTGGAGCGGCTGCCTACCAGACCTCCACAACCCATTAACTGGGTAACACGGTACATCTTGGCAAGACTGATTTACTGGCTTCTGACAATCCATAACGACTGCCAAAGATCTACAAATGACAGCCGGGACCAACGGCTTAACGTGCTTTCCGAGGCACGGAGGAAACTCGGTATATTAAGATGGTCACCCATTCACAGACCAACCTTGGCAAGCGTTGCTTAACCTTAAAGATCGACCCGTGCGGCTGTTATTATTTAGCCACGAGCTCCTCAGCCGATCGTGCCTCTCTATCGCTTTTTCGCGCTCTCGCTTGCACGCTCGGCTCAGGCGGAACGTGTCACTTTTTCGTGCGTGCAACCGGCGTTCATCGATTTACAAGAAGTTATCACGTCAAAAAAATAGTATTACAGTGTAAAGGTCGAAGGATATAAAACTAATCTCTCGAACGACTTAACCTACAATGTCCCGGCGGCGACGATAGAATTAGATCCAATATTGTCGCGCATTCCCCAGGGAGGTGTCTGACCCAGTCATTGTACCGTTTTAGAAAAGATCCATGTTGTGTAAGGAAAATCTTTGCAATAACAGTGATAGCTTTAGATGGGAAAAATAACGCTTCTAAAAAAAAGTAATTTAATTCTAAACTGGCTCATAAGGAAGGAGGTAGATACTCAGCAGTGGTTGGAATAAGGTTTTTTTTTAACTATTACTACCAAACTGTCTATGTTTTTCCCAAAAAAAAGATACATACAGCCGAACATAGAACCTCCTCCTTTTTGAAGAAGTCGGTTACAAATAAGTCGGGATCCGCTTCCAGACCCAGATGTTGTAAGATTTGTTTGAAAGAGTCACCGCGTCCGTGGAACGCAAAGAACATTTGGAGGAACATGGATGGGTTTTAGTCAATAAGAATCTCGCTTCTGCTCCGCCCAGAGCGTGAGAAATCATTTGATGATTTTTCATCCTTCCTGATGTAGCTGTATACCAATATTTAAATGGCTTGAACGATATCCCTTGGTAAAACAGGTGACAGATTTTTTTACAATTTAAGACTTCCCTCAAATTTGTACTTTCATGTAGGTATCAAAGGCTGAATAAATTATTTGTTTGGAACACATAATATAGGCTATGTACTATTAACATCTAGGATACTTTGAAACGAGGAACACTGATATGTTGTTCCCCTAAAATGCAAATAAAACTACTGGCAGAATATGGTTCTACAAAAAAAAATAACGACCGCATTTATTATTTTTTATTTAGTCACCCAACGATACTAAAATCAAAATGTAATTTCCGTCCAAAATTATGATCACTATTGCTGTACCAATAAACTATTCATATAATGATCACGCCTAAGTTGGCAGCTACAGCGATTCCTTTGGTAATAAATTGGACGAGCCTTAATAACTTTTTGATAATGATATAGGGCGCGCTTTTTTCCAGCACCCCCGCTAGTCTCAGTGTGGAAGTTTAACTGAATTTACTGGCAGTTTGTGAAGCTATAGATTATGGTAATATGTGTTCTTTATTGGTGGTATGTGTTCGCTTTTATAATGAGTTTTGGTGGATTGTTCGTTCGTGTCTTAAAAGTGTTAGATAATTTTATTATTGATTTTTAGTTTTTAACATTGTATTTTCAACAAACACTTCTTGATATTTTCTTCCTCCCTCAGCAGCTTCCTCTGTCAGTACGAGTATAATTCCTTTTTTTTTATTATTGTCTGCATCTTGTAGTCCAATATTGAAACGGACTTAGTACAATCGTGAGCTTTTGACAGTTTTTAGACTTATTGTTTTTGGATCACCATTTACAGTCTGTAGCCTGCCTACTGCTGGAACACAGACCTTCTCTAAGCGGAATCCATAATCCACCGTTCAGGCACAGCAAACTTAATGGATGTCACATGTCTTCAAGTTGTAGGTTCTGGGACATGCTGATACCCTGAAAACTTGTTCATTGTTCTGAAAGCTAAAAATCTTAATATATAAAATGCTGATAATGAATTAGTTTGAATATAAGCTTAAACAGAGAAAGGTGAGAATCGGCGACAAATTTATTTATTTAAGCATTATGGAAGACTTACAGCTAAAACAAACAAGTAGAGATCAGTAGTAAAACTATCAGCCAATAACAAGTCTATAAGTGAAGATAAGTGAAGATAAGTGAAGATAAGTGAAGATAAGTGAAGATAAGTGAAGAGAATAAGAAGTATAAGAAATAATTTCTATGGACATTCATACCAAGTTACTGAGTAACTAACTTATACTACAATGTTGCTCGCACTGCGATCACTATAATTATCAAAGTTCGTGGCTAAATAATAACAGCCGCACGGGTCGATCTTTAAGGTTAAGCAACGCTTGCCAAGGTTGGTCTGTGGATGGGTGACGATTTTAATATACCAAGTTTCCTCCGTGCCTCGGAAAGCACGTTAAGCCGTTGGTCCCGGCTGTCATTTGTAGATCTTTGGCAGTCATTACGGATTGTCAGAAGCCAGTAAATCTGACTCCAGTCTTGCCAAGAAGTACCGTGTTACCCAGTTAATGAATCAGATATACCGATAGTCGAATCGACAGGTAGCCAGAAAAGGCTAGGCAGATGAACAACTTATACTCGTATGCTACCACTACCCATGGTAGCTGTTTCGGTTCAAAATAATTGTCAAGAATCTCTTTTGAACTAAAGATCTGCGTATTGTGATGCCCAAAGAGTAATTGGTGTGAAATTGTGCTGGAGTTCAGTCAGCAATTTATTACTAATTGGGCTCCGGCGCTGCAATCTTCGCAGCCTACAATGCAACTCCCATATCAACTTGGAATTGTGGAATTGCGTTTCAAGGCGGTGTAGCAACTCTGCTTGCATTTAAGTAAATTACGTGTTATTATGCCAAGAATACAAATTTCAAAGTAACTTTAAAACACTTGATCCCACACTAGGATTCTTTGTGTCTTGAGGTTTAGTCGCTTTTAGCCCAGAATATGGAGCCCAATAGATATGAAAATGACAAAATAAAATGTGATTATAATATGTTGCACAAAAACGTAAAAAAAAAAATAGTCACAAACAGAAATGAAAATTTAGACTTGTAAAGTAAAATATTGTAAACTAAATTATTCAGTATTAAACATTTTCTACTTATATGCGAAAGAGTGGAATGTAGGGTTGTAAAAAAAAAGTAAAGCACGAGATGATCTTCCTTCTTTTGCGACTTCCACATGGTTCAATGTCAGTTCTTGTTTTGCCCATAGTCATTTTCCAACGAAAGCGTCTGTTGAGAATGAAGCACGCTTACATCAGCCAATATTGTTTCCACTGCTGGGACATAGGCCGCCTCTCTTTCGAGCGGGAGTGGGCTATAATCCACCATGCGGGCCCAGTGCGGGTTGGTAGATGTCACATATCTTCGAAATTTTGGTTCTAGGATATGCCGGTTTCCTCACGATGTTTTCCTTCACCGCTTCGACAGCAGTGGTGATGAAATAATTACACAAAATAAAGCGCCTGCCTGGGTTCGAACCTACGACCTACAACTCGTAAGTCGCAGCCATTACCACCGAGCCACTACTGCACGCTTGCCTAGAAGTAATCTATTCACTCTTGATTCAAGATGTGGAACCAGCTAACACCGTCTCCGACAGGGAATTTCACTTCTCAGCTGAACGCAAAACATTTTGTGCAATTGGTTGGGTTATCCACAATGGATAATGATAATGTATAAATATCTGGAAGTCGACCGCTTCAGCCTTTTGAGTGTTAACATCTATTTTTTGTTTATTTAAACCTCATGACCCTTTTTTAGGGTTCCGTTCTCAAAGGGTATCCAACGGAACACTATTACTAAGCCTCCGCTGTCAGCGGGCTGTATCTAAAGAACCGTAATAGGTAAACAGCTGAAATTTTCACAAATTGTGTAATTTTAATGCCGCTATAACAACAAATAATAAAAATTAAGCTTTATGGTACGGAACCCTTCGTGTGCGAGTCCGATTCGCACTTGGCTGGTATTTTAAGGGTAGCAAATTATCAAATGACTCCTTCCACACTGGGCGGAGTAGAAAGGAGTGTCAGACTCTTACTGACTCAAACCCAATCGTGTTTCTCTAAACGCCCTCAGCGTTCCAAGGCCATGGAGACTCTTTCGAACAAACGCATGACCCTAGAAGCAAAAGCAGTCCCTTATTCTCAAGCCAGGGACTACACAACACAACAATGTATAATCAAAACAGTAGTATCAAACTCCCAGAACTGTTCCCAACTCCACTATAACAATTCAACATAATTCAACGTCTGTAACTTGTAATATTTACACAAATGTATGTAAATAACAAGCACATTGTACTAAACAACTTTGGCTCCGACATAGCTCGAATAAATCAGACTTATGTAAACGGGGGTGAGCCGAACTCATGGCCTGTTTGTATGATGGGAAGTTCTTTTTTTTTACTTCTCTTTTTGTCTATTTATTGTTTTGTTTCTTATGAACGACTTTTGTAAGTTATTGTTTCCATATTCGCTTGGGTAGTGAGGTTATCTGTTATTTTTATTTGAATTATTAATGGTTTGTGTGTTTAACGTTCCAAAGCCATGATTGCAACAGTAAGTAATTAAGTACTGCGTTTCCTGTCAATCTGATTATTTCCTTTATTAATCTCTAACTGTATCTTACTTCTCCCATCACTCATTATTTTTGATCTTTTATGTTTTTCGTTTAATCATTTACCGTTATTTTCCCCTGTAGAACTTGTAGAACTGGACATCGTCGTCCACGACGACGACGTGCAGCACGGATCCAAGGTACCTGAACGTATCGGACTTTTTGATCAGGTCCGAACCTATTCGGACGGTGTTTGAATCCGTGCTGCCACCCTGTGGCAAACACCGTCCACACACTGAGTACATGTCCTTACATGTACTCAGTCTTCGCCACATTTAGTCTCAGACCACCGTTTTCAAGCGTGTCCTTCCAAATGTTGACTTTGCGTTCAAGATGGGCTTTGTTCTGAATAACGAGGGCGATGTCATCGGCATTCATCATTAGCCATGGAGGCTGATCTTGGATGTTTGCCGTAACTACATCGAGCACTACATTAAACAAGAACGGGCTAAGAGCCGAGCCTTGGTGAACGCCAACAGATATTGGGAAGCCATTCGAATCGCCAACAGCGGTCCGGACAGAGGAAATGGAATCGCGGTACATGTCTCTGATAATGTCAATATAGGCCTCAGGAACGCCCTTGTAATGATAACTACCTTACATTCCTAATAATGATAACTATTTCTAAAATATTCAGACGGTCAAGCAATTCAAAGAAATCATGAAAAAAAACGGATCACTTCCCCATGTAGACATCCCATCACTTGAGTGAAATGTTACACACCTTTTCAGATCACCAAATAAATATGTACAAACCATACAAAAACTATTTATTTATTTATACAATAAGTGATATGGAGCCACAAAACATTTTAACACTAAATCGCTTCGCCAAACAAAAACAAACAATTCTCGGTACTTACAAAAACTTGATTCTTTCATATTAGTTGTCGCCATAAAGGCGAACAGGCGTACTATCATAGTAAACCGTACGACTATATCGCGAATAAAATACAAGCAATTATGAACCTTATCGTTCAATAAATAAGAGCGTTAGTGTCGATAAAATTATACAACTGTATTCCGAATAAAATGCAAACGATTGTGAATCTTACTGCGACGATTATAGAGGTGATGGCGCAGATAATTGAAAGTTGTTCGGTGATTTTATCATACACGCCCGAATTGGCTGTCAGTGGAGAATGTTGTAAATTTTTTCAACCACTTCAGTGTTTTTGACTAAACTTGTTTTTTGCTGTTGACTGTTCGTGGATGGGAAAGTTTCAGATTAATTCTTTACATGATTTAGAAAATGTACTTTATAAAGGCTGATGTCAAACTTTCTTGGGAAACAAAACTGTTTTTAACACTTAAAGAACATACTTTAAGGTTTCTTACAAATTTGTGATAAGTACCTGGTTTTCTACTTTAAATCCAATTTTTGACGTATCTTATTAAATATTTAATCCTACTTAATACTTCAAATACCAAACTTCTTTTGCTACATTTGTAAGTAAGGATCATTTTATGGGTAACGGCAAAAAAAAAATGAGCAATAATTAAACGGAGTGGAAAACCTGTAAAAAAAAAATACTTCTTGAATTTAAAGCACGTATCAAACCTCACATGATTGAATTGACTAAACCGAAAATTCAATATCATATTCTGTTATGACATTTCTAAAAATGAATATCAATATCAAAATTCGTCTTTAATAAATACTAGAACACATTTAAATAATTTTCATATTATACTTCTCTGTATTTCCATATAAAAAGTAAAACTTTTCATATTAAATTCTCGAACGTTCTGCTTCATTGCCTTTTCGAAGCATATTTTTATTTCAAATCTCTATGAATGGAATATATTCATGTAACTTACTCGAATTTTCACCGCAAGACTTACTTTAACTTATTTATGAACGATGTTGAAATTTGAATTCACTATTTTCATATGAGTTTTGAATTAAAAATGTTATTTTGCAGTTTCAGCTAGGAGCTCGTGGCTAGATAATAACAGCCGCACGGGTCGATCTTCAAGGTGAAGTACCGTGTTACCCAGTTAATGGGTTGTGGAGTTCTGGTAAGTAGCCGCACCGCATGAAACACTGGTATTCAGCTAAATCCGACTTGACTGGAAGCCGACCCCAAATTAATTGGAAAAAGGCTAGGTAGATGAAGACTTTTCAGTTTAAGCTACTTGCTGAGTGCCGCAAGGAAAATGAGAAGAATGTGTTTGAACTTAGTCATACTAAGATATAATAAAATTCTACGTTCGGATGTTTGTGCTTTTAATGTTTCTCCAATCAGATGGCCGAGAATATATAGACACCATCATCATCATCTGCCTAGCCTTTTCCCATCTATATTGGGGTCGGCTTCTAGTCAAACTAGATTCAGCTGAATACCAGTACTTTATGTAAAGGGGCTGCCTACCAGACCAACCTCAACCCATTAACTGGGTAACACGGTACTCCCTGGCAAGACTGACGTCAGATTTACTGGCTTCTGACTATCCGTAACGACTGCCAAAGATCAAAAAAATTAACAGCCGAGACCAAAGTATTTACGTGCTTTCCGAGGCACTGAGGAGTCTCAGTATGTTAAGATGGTCACCCATCCACAGACCTTGGCAAGCGTTGCTTAACCTTGAAGATTGACCCGTGCGGTTGTTATTATTAAACTACAAGTATCTCCCGAAATAAAACGAACACAAACGAGTAATAACATGTCAATTCACAACGACTTACGAATAGGGTGTACTAAAAAATATAATTAGTCCGGCCGGCGCGGATAGATTTTCAAAAAATATCCGACACGTATTTTTTAATACCTTCAAGTCAGTAAACAAAAAAAAGACGATATACTGCGATAAAAACTCATGTGACGTCATATACCATTTGATTTCAGAAAACTTATCTTTGTCAATTTTTTATTATTTTGATAAAGCAAAAAATACGTGTTTAATATTTTTCGATAATCTAACTAAAGGACTAAATAGTTTTATTTTTTAATCCTTACACTTTTTGCTTTTTGTTTCGTGACATTCATAAATCACATGTGTTAGATTTTAATCTAACATGTGCTTTTTGCTATATTAATTATTTTAAATCCTCTGAAATATTATTTAATTTAAACCACACCACTATCATCTGCCCAAGCTCCTAAGATTAAGAAAAGTACTAAGATTGCGCCATCACTAGAGTTTTCTTAAGCACTTCTAAAGTCTATCAATTCTATTTATCGCCTGGCTTCAATAAGGGATTACTTGGTAGCCAAATGAAATACACGAGTACTGCTAGCGGTGAACTTAGTACCTCTTCTAGGATTAAAAGGATCCAAATGGAGTTTCTTTATCTATGTCTTTAATGAATCCTGGATCTCGAAATAGCAGATGAAAAATCCTGAGTCTTGAAATAGAAGATGGGAGGAAGATATCTTGAAGTTATTTGAGTTGGATGTCGATTATAAAATGAAATTCGAATAGGCTAATAACGACATAATTTGTGTAACCTTTTCCCAATTGTATGATGCCCCCTGACAATAATCACAGCGCTCTGCCAGTCCAATATAAAAAGGTGTTGATGGGGTTTCCGCACACTGTAGTGCATCATGTTTGCAAAGGCAATCTCCATCTTTTAACCGACTTCTTCAAAAAGGAGGAGGTTCGCGGGTAAGCTAGTTAATGATATCAGCCGTGAGTGTCACTGGATAAACAGAGAAGAATTCAGATAAACGGGATCATAGCTACTTCTACTTTTAACCGACTTCTTCAAAAAGGAGGAGGTTCTATGTGCGGTTGTATGTATCTTTTTTTTTATGTATGTTCTCCGATTTCTCCGCCAATTCTGGACCGATTAAAAAAAAAACTTTTTTTTCGAAATCCTATACTCCTGAGGTCCCATTGTCACCAAGTCAGAATCTGATGATGGAATCCCATGAAAATCGAGGGAAGCCCTCAAATTTTATAAGCACACACAATGTTTTTCATACCATCATGCGCAAGCGATACGCTGCTACCGTGTGTCGGGTACGCGCCAGCCCCAACAGCATCCTGAGAGCTATAAGGGACAGATGGGTCAGCCCCATACATTAGATAGGCCTACATGTGACTGTGGCGTAGGTAGGTAGTTATGTTAAAGACATGCCGTGCATATTAAATTTGTTGTGATAATATTTATGTAATTATATTTTTCCAGTAGTTAAAAGTAGGTACTACTCTGTCTGAAATTATAACTTTTTTATTTTTTAAATAACGTGTATCAGATATTTTAGTCTGATGACCCACAACTATGATGTTCAATAATAAATGATCTATACAAAGCAAATGATTCAGTATCAAACTGCTGCTGTTTAAATTATTATGTAGCTTCAAAGCAGTTTCAGATCGTTGTAAACTAATTCTAATTAAAACTATGTCACTATAAACAGAGTTTCCTATAAAGCAAGTTTAATGCAAGATGGACCCAACATCAACATACTCGTACCATCCTAAGTCATACGTAGTCAAATGACAACAATAAACTTGAATGTGGTTGGAAAGCTAAAATTAAAGGCTCCTGTAGACAGGCAGAAGGAGTCAATGCGACAGTGATGTTCAATTTCTGTGTTATTTATTTCTGTTAGACTGCATTATTGTTTAGGTTTTTTTACAGATCTTATACTCGAAGAAAAATTTGCATGAAAATTGGCGGTTGTATCGTTGTCGCTTTGTCGCATCATGCCTGTCTATGGCAACCTTGAAATATATTTAAAACCATGCCGCCAGGAGGTCCTATAGTGATCAGGTCAGGATCTGATGATAGGATCCTGGAGAAAACGAGGGAACACTTTAAATGTATTATGTAAACTTGAAGCGATTTTTTTTTGTTCGAAAGATGTTTAAGATCCCGATGAAAACTGCGGAGAAAGACGATTAAATTGATATAAACTTGTATGAATATTATGTTGAATGTTGCGAAAAAAACAAAACGCAGAAATCACACCGGAATCATCGGCTTCCAAAAGTAAAGATACTTTGTACTTTGTAGTGGTTTTTATTTGGAAGTCGGTTGTATTTTGTTGTAAAAAGTTTTTATAAAAAATAACCGTTGTATCGCTGTGGCATTACCGCAACGCTCCTGTCTACGACAACCTTAATGAAATACAGTTCAAACCATGCTCAAGGTCGCCCATTGATACGCTACCTAGGCGAGTTATAACTTTCTTAGACTTAATTTAACTTGCCTGAGTGGGTTTAGTTTAGCGATTTACGGTGGCACAACACTAACTCCGAGGCACCGGAGTTTTGAAATTAATTTTACCAGTTTCAGTGGATTATTTGAATGTTTGTATGTTAGCACTAATTTGGATGTTCATACGTTAGTGACCACTTTCGGAATGTTATGATTTGTGTTTTGAAGCTTCGTTGGTGAAGTTTTGAGTGATTGTGTTAATTTTATATGATTTAGTTATTATTCGTTGTTACTTGTTGCTAAATAATAACAACCGCACGGGTCGATCTTCAAGGTTAAGCAACACTTGCTGGGGTCGATCTATGGATGGGTGAATATCTTAACATATCAAGTCTCCTCCGTGTCTTGGAAAACATGTCAATACTAGTTGGTACTCTTGTCAGAGTGGTCGTGGTTGCGCAGATGAGGAACATAGAGATATATTCGGTGGGTCGTCGTCTTTCCCGAGAACTGCTCTCTCAGCGATGCACTTCCATTTCTGCCGGTTGGTCACGTTGCGTGTACACTAGATATGGTACAGTGGTCTCGGTAATTTTTTGTATCAGGTCAGTCCAGCGAGTTAGTGATCGACCAACGGCCCTTTTCTTTCCCTATACTTGAAGTATAAGACGATATTACTAGCCAAATTTCATAGTTCTAGATCAACGGAAAATATATGAATTGTGATTCCTTTAAGAGTGTCTAAATATACGTTTTTGCGGTATAAACGGCAGTATCCTTTTTACTTTAACTAAGAAGTTTGATTTTTTTACAGTTTTAAGGGACTGTAGATCAAGGGACGGACGGACGAACAGCATAGTGATCCTATAAGGGTACCGTTTTTACTTTTGGGGTACGGAACCCTAAAAAGTGTGAGTTGATACATACGAGTACATTACGTTACCTCAATATTACACATGAATAAAACCCTTGTAATAAACGACGTCCAACCCAAATAATTACACAAAACTTTACAGTACCACACGAATTCAAAACTCTTCCTCGAGCTCTAAAATCCAAATCAGACGACAGAACAAAACTTATCCACATTAATTTACTAAAACCAGAACCAATAAAGTTTAGGGTCAGGCCACAAAATATCCGAAAACCATGGAAGGACCTGAAAACAAAAACACCTCGTAAGCGCAAATAGCAAAAGTTAGACCATTTTCAACCTGTCAACTACCACCTGGGCTAAGGGTGCTCCTCTACTTAAAACATGTGAGGAAGCTAAGCGGTGCGAGGATGCGTAGAAGCGCTGAAAATTATAGCTTTCTAACGGACTCCTTTTAGTCGTTAAGTGTACACATTCTCGCTCGCGCCTCTCGCTTTAATGTATCCACAAATACATAAAAATACTGCTTGCCTTTTTCTACCAGAGCCACGTTAATCGGTTCACAGTCCCATGAACCACACGTGATCTTCACTGATTGTTCAACTATTATATCTGCTATGCCTGTACAACCAGCCTAAGGAAATGTAGTATCCCAATGCCGATTTTTTTCTTCTCGCACCGCCTAGCTCATCTTTGGTACGCCTTAAACATAGTCTTAACGACACACCATCGGCCTCGTTAAGGGTGTAAATTAACCTGCCGTGTGCTCATGAGTCCATTCTTAGTCCCTACAGGACTATTATGGAGGGGGCATTGATGTGAGGGAGGAGTGTAGTCGAGCTTCTGTAGTTTAGATGATGTTCTAATGGGAACATTTTTTAAATTTCGCATCAGTTTGGTAAAAAATAATTTCCTTCGAGAAACAGTTTTACATGTCACAAAAGAAAAAATCAGAAGTTAGTCCTTTTAAAGTGCAGACATTATCTTGGTCAAATCGAACTACGTATAAATATAAGTACTAAGTTACGTACTAAGCCTCCGCTATCCGTCCGTCCGTCCGTCCGTCTGTCTGCCAGCGGGCTGTATCTCAAGAACCGTAAAACGTAGATAGTTGAAATTTTCACAGATTGTGTATTTCTATTGCTGCTGTAACAAGTAATAAAAATACACATCACGTATCGTTCATATTACGGAACCCTGCGTATGTGAGTCCAACTCGCACTTGGCCGATTTTTTAATTTTATTTAACGCCAATGATTACATTTTCAAAACACGCACAAAGGCCACCAGTCAAGGACCGTAAGGCCCTATTGGAGCCAAATTGTTTGACGGGTAAATCTTGCAGCAGTATCTATTTCTCGTTGACGAGTAATGATAATGATCTAAATCATTACTCAAATTAAACCTAAGCACTTCTCATTACCAAAAAAATAATAATACCATCCTCTTAAACTCATCTACAAATTAACCTACTTCCCAAAAAAAAACATACATTTATCCGTTGACGTAAATTCAAGATGGCCGATTTCCGGTGTGGTCCGCGACTGATTATTTTCAGAGTGTTTTTCATGAATGACGCGGCCGTTGGCATCAGTTCTCTATTACATGACATTGAGTCAACATTTGACTCCGTATTCTTTTGCGCCAAAGTGGTCCTTAGGTAGATATCTACTCTTTCGGAATTTGTCCGAATGAGTCACCGTGGCTCTAGAACGCGGCGGGCGTTAAAGGGAACACTGATGGGTTAAAAGTCAGTAAGACTCTGACACTCCTTTCTGTTCCGCCCAGAGCGGGAGGAGTCATTTGATGATTTCCCATCCTTAAAAAAGGCAGAAATCTACTCGTCATTTATTTTATACGTAAGTGTGTTAGTATTTCGTCAGTTGTGTAAAAAAACCAAGTTC
Source organism: Lacanobia oleracea (assembly GCA_950371165.1). Classification (NCBI taxonomy): domain Eukaryota; kingdom Metazoa; phylum Arthropoda; class Insecta; order Lepidoptera; family Noctuidae; genus Lacanobia; species Lacanobia oleracea. The sequence continues at coordinate 2,738,201 of OX493390.1, read as the reverse complement.
CAATACCAACCAAGTTTTTTGTTGTAATAAAAAAATATTACAACAGAAAGCTCGGTCGCTTTAAGTGGTTGTTCGTAAATTTTGGGTTCATAGTGTTAAATTTTCTCAATATTCGAAACCCCCATTTAAAAAAAATATCAGTCACTTTTGACTAAGTCACTGATAGGCAACGCACAGCTGAAAATAATGGTTGTTGAAGGCTAAAGTTTGGCATGCAGGTTCCTTAGGGAGTGTAAAGGAGCATTAAGATAGGATTTCCCGAAATTCTAATGGGAACGGGAACAGACGAGTCTTTTCAACCCATAGATTGACTGGTAGAGAATGCCTTGCTGCATTTAGTCTGCACATGTACCACAATTATTGTATATAAAGTTTAAATACATAAATCTGATACAGGAATATTTCCTTTTACCATTTTTTGGGTTTCTTACCCGACGGGTAACCAAAGGAACCCTATTACTAAGCCTCCGCTGTCCATCCGTCCGCCTGTCTGTCAACGGGCTGTATCTCAAGAACCGTAAAAGGTAGAGACCTGAAATTTTCACAGATTGTGTACTTCTATTGCCGCTATAACAACAAATAATAAAAAAATAAGGTTTATGGAACGGAACCCTTTGTGTGCGAGTCCTACTCGCACTCGGCCGGTTTTTTTTCTCATGTCATATTAATTGGTACTGTCCAAATACACATTTGTAGTAAAGTAGTATATTGATTGGTTTCCAAAAAACACACTTTGACTAAGTAATATGTACCATTTATTGCATAGTTTGATGTGACTAAGAATCCTATACCAATGAAAAAAAAAATTTATAACTCTGAGTTGAGTGTCTGCTTAGAAACATCCATTTTAGAGCACTTATATTTCTTATAAATTATAATGTCATTCCTAAGTTATAATTCCTAATACTTTGACAGTCATCACTTAGTGACATCTGGCATACGGAGATTTGCCTAGACGGGTTTAAGTCAAACGTCTCGAGCATTTCCTTGAAATGTATGACTAATACGCGTAGAGACAGGCATAATGTTCATTTATGACTTTGAGACTATGAGTCATTTTTGTCTACACATAATTAGACATCTACAAGAAAAAATGAGATTTTAAATAGCACCTGTTGAGCTAAATCGTAACAGCGATTAGACTGTCAGCAGACAAAATCATTACACAAATGTCAATTTTAATGTCAGTATGTCAGAGAGCACAAAGTCGACCACCAACTGTTGCAGCTTATGTCATAGATACGGTACATCCCATTGATTAGAACCATTAATAACAAACAAACATCTGTATAACGAACAAGACCAATCACACATGCACAGAGAACCATCCATTAACTCAAGATAAAAGACGTACAAACTATTTATAATACTTTATTGCCGGTAATATTTGTATCGAGTTTTATTTATTAAAAACGAATGTATATGTATAACGGACGGCCAGAGCCGACACCAGACGCGTGCGTTCTAAATTTAAACTACCCGCGTGCTCTGAAAACAACAAGTCACAATATTTAGAAACCGACGCGGGAACGCACGCTTGTAGCAACGGTGTATTCCAAATTCAAAAATGAATTCCTCACTTACGTGACAGTGACAGTGTTTTTTTTTTAAGTGTGTGAGTGATGTGCTTACGGCAATGTTCTCCAACTTCAAACTGCCAATGCTCAAGCAAAAAACAAGCAAAGAAGATCCTCAATACTGCTACAGGAGCGTCAAAACCAAACCGCCGAAAACTCCAACTCTGTCTCGTGTGAAGCGACATCAAAGACGTAAGTTCGACTATAAACAGCTTATATTTGTATAATGCAAAAATAAACACGGCTTAATGAGGTGCGGGCTTGTTTGTTCGTTTCGTACCAACAAACTTCAAAATTAGATGTTTCTGTTAATGGGATGCGTCGCGAAATCCGGAATGAGCTTTGCGATGCGGCTTGTATTTGTGTAAATTGGAGCCGAGCGAATCTGCTCTCAATCCGCGGTTGTACAAGGATTGTTTCTAGTGTTGACAGTTTTGATTAGGGAGGGGAAACGCAGGTGTCTTAGTTTGCATTTCAGCGCGCGTGACTGACGTACAGACTAGAGGTGCACGTTTATTCCGAGTTTGTAACACCACCGCGCAGCTCTATTGCAGGTTTCTGTTTGCAGATACCTCGGAATGTTTAATGGAATTGGAATTGCTTACAATCTAGTGAAAATCTTGTTGCGGTGAATTAGTTGAATTATGTTACTTGCTCGAGTGAATATTACCTAGGAAATGTTGGTACCGAAATTAAATTGTACTTACTTTGTACTATGTCCCTACATAATTCATGAAGTCAGATTAGTAATCTGACTTCATGAATTGGGCACTGCGCTTCAAGGGCGTTCCCGAGGCCTATATTGACATTATCAGAGACATGTACCGCGATTCCGTGTCCTCTGTCCAGACCGCTGTTGGCGAATCGAATGGCTTCCCAATATCTGTTGGCGTTCACCAAGGCTCGGCTCTTAGCCCGTTCTTGTTTAACGTAGTGCTCGATGTAGTTACGGCAAACATCCAAGATCAGCCTCCATGGCTAATGATGTATGCCGATGACATCGCCCTCGTTAATCAGAACAAAGCCCATCTTGAGCGCAAAGTCAACATTTGGAAGGACACGCTTGAAAACGGTGGTCTGAGACTAAATGTGGCGAAGACTGAGTACATGTCCTGTGGCAGCACGGATACAAACACCATCCGAATAGGTTCGGACCTGATCAGAAAGTCCGATACGTTCAGGTACCTTGGATCCGTGCTGCACGAGTCTGGCATCGTGGACGACGATGTCCAAGCACGTATTGGCGCGGCTTGGGCGAAGTGGCGCGAGGTGACGGGCGTTGTATGCGACCGCAAAATGCCTCCGAAGCTCAAGGGGCAGATATATAAATGCATCATTCGGCCTGTCCTACTGTACGGGGGCGAGTGTTGGCCAGCACTAAGCAGACACACCCAGGAGCTTCGCGTCACGGAGATGAAGATGCTGAGGTGGATGAGTGGCGTAACGCGATCCGATCGCATGCGCAACTCATACATCCGAGGTAGTCTTGGTGTCCGTGACGTGGGGGAAAAACTGCAAGAGTGTCGTCTGCGATGGTATGGCCACATCATGCGCCGCCCTATGGAGTACGTTGGTCGGAGATGCATGAATATGGCTGTTCTTGGGGCTAGGCCCCGTGGTCGCCCTCGCAAGCGCTGGCTGGACGTCGTCAAGTCCGACATGAGAGCCAATGGCCTGACTGAGAAGGATGTTGAAGATCGGGCAAAGTGGAGGAAGCTAAGTAGGAAGGCGGACCCTGGCAATAGCCGGGATTAACGCCAGGTGGAAGAAGAAGATTAGTAATCTATTCCCTTGATAGCAATCGGCCTCAATCCGTATTAATTCCTAGTTAGGCAACTACAATCAATTACCTACTATGACGGAGTGATCAAGAACCAGGAATCGAGAGACAGTCCTTTGTCTCCCTCTATCTTTTGAGGACTTTCAAAAACTTGAAGCAATGAAACGTTTTGGGATCACTTTGTGCGTACAGCAAAGGAGTGGAATTCTTTGCCAGAGTCTGTGTTTTCTGATAGCTTCAACCTGAGTGTCTTTAAGTCAAGAGTGAATAGGCTACTTCTAAGCAAGTTTGCTCCATCTTCGACCACATCGTCGCTTACCATCAGGTGAGATAGTGGTCAGACGTGTGCCTAAAAATAAAAGTATTTTTTAATACAATCAATCGGTTATCCATTAAGTTGAAGGCACTTAAATACACATTCGCAAGAAGTTGAGAGAATCATCACAGTGTTAATTTGTTGGATATTAGACATACCTACTTATAAAGAGCGGAGTCTTCTAATACAGGTATTGTTTCCTTAACTGGAGGCTCCGAAAACGTTCAAATGTGATGTAATTTCTATTTGTCACAATAAACTATTTTGTATTTTTTGTATGTTGTATACAGTATATTTTTAAGTATTCACTGTTTTCTTTTCCTTTCATCCTTTTCGTTAAATTGTACCTCCTGACATGTTCTGTCCCTGCACCACCTTTGATTCGACTGGTGGAAATGCCTAAGTCATTAAATCTGCTTTTGTGTCATACCAGCCGAAAGACGTCTACTGCTGGACATAGGCCTCCCCTAAGCGACGCCACAACGACCGGTCCTGTGCGTCTCGCATCCATCGGCTACCCGCGACTTTCACCAGGTCAACGGTCCACCTTATGGGAGGCCTTCCAATGTTGCGTCTTTCGGTACGCGATCGCAGTCAGTTTTACTAAATAGATAAATTATCGTTAAAAGTACCTTATATAAAGGACCTTTGTTTGTTCAAAATCTGTCATTTGATCCATTACTTTGTGAGAAATTACATTTTGCATACAAACCGAACCATCAATGTTACACTACCTGGAACGCAGAGAGCATTACGAGGAACACGAATGAGTTTTAGTCAGTAAGAGTTTGATACTCCCTTCTTCTTCGCTCAGGGCAAGAGAAATCCATTTGATGAATTCCCATAATCTATAGTAATATATAAAGCTGAAGAGTTTGTTTGTTTGTTTGCTTGAACGCGCTAATCTCAGGAACTCCTGGCCCGATTTGAAAAATTATTTCAGTGTTAGATAGCCCATTTATCGAGGAAGCTATATATCAACGCTAAGATCAAATAGGAGCGGAGCAGTAATGAAAATTGTGACGCAGACGAAGTTGCGCGGGTCAACTAGTTAAAGATAAAACGTTTATAGCAAATGCGGTCATTCTTATATTTAAGGGATTTTAATGCGATTTCCTTATGATGTGCAAGAAAGTGGTTGACCTGATGATATGGGGTTTTAATACATGGTTCTAATTAAACATAGGACTAGTTACTGTTGTTAAAAAATAAAGATATTGTAGACAGTCTATAGCATTCTCAGGCTCTACAGAAAGTGACATTCTATCAATTATGATTTTTAATAGCAAAAACATAAACCTCCTTCTTTCGCAGTCGAGTAAAAATATGGGATTGATATGGGTATCCAAAATTTCACATAGACATTGAAATGCCAAAAATTTTTGGACGGTTGACAATCGTTATCACTAACAATGTGATTCTTCAAACATCTCCCTGTGAAATTGAGGTGAAGCTAGCTACCATGCACTTGATGCTTGCCCGCATCGTGTTTTTCTTTATATTTTGCCTCCTCCGTCAGGAACGAGTCTAAATCGACACGCCAGCGGTTTTTTGGCCTGCCTTTGTGACGAGGGACGCTCTTTCTCAGGCTCCCAGATGCTGGCCTGGCCCAGTCTTAGCATTTATTTTAATTTGACGGTCAAGTGTGAGTTGGACTCGCACATGACTGTTTCGGTACCATAAAATTTAAGGATTATTTCTTGATATAGCGGCAATAGAAATATACAATCTGAAAAATTTCAACTCTCTACCTATTACGGTTCTTGAGATACAGCCCGTTGACAGACAGACGGACGGGCAGTGGAGGCTTAATAATAGGGTTCCGTTGTATATATACCCTTTGGGTACGGAACCCTAAAAACTAAATCTAAATTATACATACTCCCCCTAATTCTCCGCCCAATAACTACTGAAACTCACTTCTAATGATGATATCACCAACAAAATCTCTTACTAATGGGAACGGCCAGAGTTGCGGGTTGCCCCAATAACGGTTTGTTTACAAATACATTGCTATTAATAACTAGTTGCCGTACTTCAGAGAGGTGAAATTGATTGCGTTTGCGTTTGTAAAGAGCGTTCAGATTATATTATTTGTTGCTGCGGTAACTGACGTATTTGCAATTTGATCCGTGATATTAATTAGTGAACTAAATATGTGTTATGTTAAGTTAAGGACCCAATCACCGTGTGTTGGCTCATAATTTTATTATGCCACATTCAATATCGGAATAGCTTCCGTGTTTCATGGATACAAAAAAAAAATGTTTGTATTTATTGCGACTGTTATGCGGGCCATAAACGTTCAATTAATATGATCAAACAGGCTGATTCAAACAGTTTTATAATATTGTCATGCATGTCTGTAGGAACTTTTGATAAAAAAAAATTACTTTGTCAAAAAACCCGACCGCTAAAAACGACTAAGTTCAAAACAAGTCGTTTTTCAAGCAGTCAGATGCAGTTGGTGGCATCAGATCATTGATTGAACTTGTTAGTTTGAAATTTTTTTATTTCCTATATTTTAGTGAGTTACATTTTTGGAATCGTCTCTTCGAACCATTTACCTTGATACCCCACTTGATAGATTTTGGAAATTATTATTTTTTACGGCATAATTTGGCGCCAAAAATCCACCATTTTTTTTTATTTTGATATACCCAGTGTCACTCTCACAGTAAATACAAATCTAACGACACCTTTCAAGGTAAAATTCATCGAGCTGTTTAGGCTCTAGGGAGTGCCAAAGAAATATACCTACATACATACACTCTAAAAACATAACCCTCCTTTTTTCGCAGTCGGGTAAAAAGAGCTTTTTGCCAACACTAAATTTAATGCAGGGCTTCAACCATTGTTACTTAAATAACAGGTTTAGTTTACTGATGGACGCATAAAATGCATCAAAGTAGGGAAACTACCATACAAAAATGTTTTTGTTTGAAAGTTACCCTGTACAGGGTAACTTTGAATTTTACTATGTACTTTGATGCACTTTATGTATCCATCAGTGTAGTTTCGCTGATCGTTCGATATCGCTAAAACTTTGCATGAAACTCTACTTTTTGTTCAATATTTAACTGCTTTCGTGCCGAACTTTCTTCTCTTGTCAACTTATCGGCATTTCCAAAATGAAAAATCTTTCCGAAAGGCTTTTCTTATTTATCTTCTATAATATAAAATATTTTCGACTATTATATATTAAAATTCTTCCGTTACTGAATGATTGAGTGACTGACAGACAAATCACAGCCAAAACTACCGGTCGTAGAAAGATGAAATTTGGCATTTAAACCTTCATGCCCAATTTCTACTCTCTTCGGGAGTATGAGGAAGCACTAAGAGAGGACTTCCTGCAATTCTTACGTGATCGGCTTAAAACGGGATATGCATGTACGAAGTCGCGGACAACCAGGGTACCTACCAGGATAGCAGAGAATATAGGTAGATACACACTTGTATTATGTTATGGTAAAATATTGACGTATTAGAGTCCCCGCTATTATGTTAGTTTATGCAAATGTAAATGTTAACTGTTTGGGCAAAGTTTCGTGTATAGGAAATGATTTAAGTAGAATTTGGTAGTTTTGTGTTTATAGGCTGTTTTGGTTTAGATTTACATATTTTATGATCGATGAAGTTTTGAGCCTTAGGCTGTTGTTATGTTTTGATGGTCTGTTGATGTATTTTGTAACTTGAAGGTTAAGTTAAAGAAAAATGCTGCTGGCTGGTGCCGTAAAAGAATAATACCATCACATCACTTCCCGTAGGTGCCGTAAGAGGCGACTAAGGGAATCACCAGAGAATGGGCAGCAGCTTTCTCTGTAAAACGCAACTCCATACACTGCGATCGCCAACCCGCCTGCCAAGCGTGGCGATTGTGGCCCCCTTTTTGGGGAGGCCTATGTCCAGCAGTGGACGTCTTGTGGCTATTATGATGATGATGAAAGGCCAAAATGTGTGGAACTCTCTGCCTGCGTCTGTTTTCGAACGCATGCAACCCTAATCTCATCAAAGTTAGAGTAGAGAGGTATTTTCTAGGTAAGCTCATTAATTTTACTAACACTATATGGATCAATGGTCTGAATTAAATAAATTATTATTATTATTTTTTTTTTACTTTCTCGGGTCCCTTTTCTTAGAGACCCGGTCCTTTAGTAGGCGTACGAGGGGCCGAAGCCAACTCGCAGAGGCCTCTTTAGACATTTTAAATGGAATGGGACACCAACCGACGATTATCCCTGTATGCACTGTGAAAGTATACCCAAGGACAATCCCCGGTTGGAGCAGGACTATTGCAGAATATGGAAACAAAAGATGAAACGCTATGGGTTTGGCTGGTTTAGTGGACTAATAATCGTTAACTATGGAAGAACTATTGGCCCCTGCCTGACCATTGACAATTAAAACGGCTTTAAAATGGCAGGGGGTGACTTGCACACTCAATAAATGGGCCCCCCCGAAAAGGGTCGCTAGCACAAAGTAACGTAGCGCCAAGGGGGCAACATATCCTGAGGTGCTAGAGGAGTGGAGAGGTATACCACGGCTATCAGGACAATCCCGGAAGTACGGTGAAGATCCCTACCAGCACCTTACTGGATTATACATCCTTCTCCCGAGCACGTTTGCTCTTGCGAATCTCCACTCAGACCGGCCGATTAAGGCAAGAAAGAGGTGGGAGCTCTGTTCCTCGTCAGTTTTCACCCCGGCCAGCCAATAAAGGCAAGCCGGAAATGAGGAACAAGAATTCTCCCTAGAGATCAGGTCCGTGGGGTCGCCAGTGCCCAACAGTTCGCCACAAAACTGCCTTGCGGATTTATTATTATTATTATTAAACATTTTGGAATTATAACCTTCTTTAGGTCTGTCCATCAAAGCGGAGCGAGGTAGCAGAGCGGAGAAACAGATATTTTAACCAATGGAATTGCATAAAATGTCTGCAACACGTGAGTCACTGACATTTTGACTAACATGGTTGGTTAATACTTTTCCGTTTCTCCGCTCCACTGTCTCGTTTCGCGCAAATAGACGGGCAGCCTTATAATTGTTATCTAAATTTGTAAAGAATACAAAAAACAAAAAAAATATTTAATTTAACATTATTCGTCAGCCTAAATAACTCTCTTGTGTTTGGTTTTATTTTTGTTTCTTGCTTCATCAAGTATATTCTCCTACATTTTTTACTAATAATAAGGAAACTAAAATAGTTTAATAAATGTTTCACTATGATCAAAACTCATGTTTGTCAAAGTTAACATCACACAAAATCAGAATATAAAAACCAACACAGAACTTAACTAACGCCACAAAACCTTAACTTAAAACAGTCTCTCAGCAACCACTTGGTAATCCCTAAGGTCCTAGACATTCCTATGATGACCTAATTTGATGGTCGCTCTTATGCTCGCCTTATAATGTTTGCTCTTGTCTTTATTTTTTTTTCTATTTTACTTTGTCAAGTCCATTCTTTTTATTCTTTTATCATACGTTCAATTAACCAATCATTATTATCATATCAATCAAAAGACGTACACTGCTGGATATAAACCTCCTCCTGCGTCACCACAACAGCTGGTCCTACGCGTCTCGCATCCATCGCCTACCGGCGACCTACATCAGGTCATCGGAACACCTTGTGGGAAGGCCTTCCAACGTTACGTCTTCCGCTACGCGGTCGCCACTCCAGAACTTTTCGGCCCCATCGACCATCTGTTCAGCGAGCAATATGCAATTAATCAATATTGAAGTTGAATAAAATTATTTTTCCATCATTGTGAAAGCACATGGTTGTCATAATTTAAGACAGCGCAACAGGGCATTTAGCATCAAAGCATATGGGATAATAGCATCCCGATATAAGTCTTTTTTATCATAATATAAGTATAACTACGTAAAGGAATTTTAGTTCCCGTGTATTATTTGTTTTTGTGGCAGTTCTGCGATAGTATTAAACACCCTTTCTTTCTTTTATCTTGTAGCATCAGCATACAAAATACTTTGATTTTCTAAAACGCCACTTCCCATAAGATTTATTGACGCCACAAAGCCTTAACGTTAAGCAGAGACTACAGTAGCCACTCGATACCTAATTACTAATGTCCTAGACATTCCTCCGGTGACCTAATTCGATGGTCGCTCTGATGCTCGCCTTATAATGCTTCTGAAATACTTGGCGCACTCAGCTTATACAAGGATATTTTGAGAGAGGAATTTCTTGGTTGGTTTTGGCTGATACTTGAAATGTTTTAAGATTGTTTTTCAGAATTTTTTAAATTACTTTAGAAACGCTTTTTAACCCTGAGGGCCAATTCTGTGATCAAAAAGAGAGGTTTTATAAGTTTGACGTGTGTATCTGTGTCAGTCTGTGGCATCGTAACTCTCAAACGGATGACCCAGTTTTCATTCATCATGAATTTTACAGATTGTCTTACGGCCAAATAAGCACACATAAATAAAATTATATAATAATCTTGCTCTTCAATTTGACAGTGAACAATCTAATAAAAGACATAGTTCCTGTTTTTACCGTCGTAATCACAGAATATTAATATATAGTTGAAAAACCAGTTGCAACGTTTCCAAGTCCCTTTTATTATTACGTTACAAACAGCAAGAATGAAAGAAAACAAAAATAAACTCACAACTTTCTACAAAGGAAAACGTAGAAATTGTATTTGAGTGTCAATTTGCTCTGAGAGCAATCGCGTCTCGGTATCGTTTCATTGAAGTTCACATACTAAAAATAGCTCTGTATGCTGGTACCATAGGTTCAAATAACTACTCTGTTTTTATTGAAATCATACGATTTGATTCAGAATAACATGTAATAATATTAATATGCTTCAATGCTTCAAGACGAGCCAAAATATTTATTTACAATTTCTGCCCGCGACTTCGCACTTGGATCTGCAGTATTACAGCTTCTTACGAACATACTCGTAAATATATTTTATACCTTTTTATAATATTAATTTCACTAATTTGCCCTCGAGTTTTTCGTGAAATCAGCAAAGATTTTCACGGCCTTTTCTCCGTCCAAGGACCAAATTTCTGATACCCAATGATGTTTTTTTAAAATATAATGATTTATTATATATAATAAAAAATGATTATATTATGCCTACTCATTAAATCATAAATGTTATTTATTTGTTTATTTTTTTTAAACTTTCCCCACACTAGAATTTATTTAATTATATCATAGAATGAGTACCGTTTGCAATCAGCATATTAAATTGCTTACTAATTGAGTGTCTGCCATTGAGATAAAAGTATTCTCAAATATCTACTAAGACGCCACATTGTAAAATTATCTGTCTGTAAGAATCACCACAAATATCCATTCTAAACTGAGCCTGTCCTAGCTCATAAATCATCATTATGACGTCACGGTCGATGGTAAAATGGAGACCAGAGTTGAAAGTGGTTCTAAATAAACCGATTTATTTAGAGCAATCTGTTAGTTTGTATCACAAAATATAATGCTGATTTTAGTTTTAATTTTAACGAATTACTTATTTTGCTTGTATTTATCTGTTCATAGTTGTATCCGGTGGCATATCGCATATGAATTATTTGCATTTTCGATATGAGAAGTAGCGTAAACGCTAGAGGCTACATTTATTCCGGTCAGACCATCAGGGAAAGCGAAAAATCAACAAAAAATCATAATCAAAGATACTCTTTGGCAGATTAACTTAAATTTAATTATTTTATTACTTTCAACTTAAAAAACAGAAGTGTTATAGTCCACTGGTTGGTACTATACGTAATACCAGCTCATGCAGGAGCCAGAAGTATTCTTCTGGCTTCTAGCCATGCTGTTAAAGTTTTTTTTACTATTGATAGGCACGCGTTTGACCACTATCTCACCTGATGGTAAACGATGATGTGGTTGAAGATGGAGCACGCTTGCCTTGAAATAACCTATTCACTCTTGACTTAAAAAAGACTCCCAGGTTGTAGCTATCAGGAAACACCGACTCTGGCAGGGAATTCCACTCCATAGCTGTACGCACAATGAATTTTATGTTCCCAAAATATTTTGTGCGTGTGGGTGTGATGTCGTCCAAAATGTAGCGGTTTGAATTAATATCTCATGAGTATTCAGTAATATTCAGCCGTGTTTAAAGTAACAGAATGAATAAAATCATTCTCTTTTGTCATCAGCCCGTCAATAGCTTAGTAAATCTGTAAGCAATGAACCATGTGACGTCTCAATACATAATTAAACACGAAACACGCATTGCAGATGCAACGCCACTGTGGCGTTCAAGGCTTATCATGTACCTACTCTTGTTTACAACCGGACCTACTATGCAAACAGGAACCAACCCATACACTGATCGTTTTGAGATAGTCTTTTTTTTTGTTTATTTTACATACATCACAAGTACCTATACACAATTTAGACAAAAAATGGCTTTAAATATGTTATACGTATGTTACCGCTAAAGATGGGTTGGTGATTAGCTGACTGATTATTCCATTTATTATTCATATATACATATAATTTACATTATTATCATTATGAGTCTGTTGAGTCCCACTACAGGGCAAAGGCCTCCCTTCCTTCGTTCCACTTCTCTCTGTCCGTTGCCACACTCGGCCAATCTTTAAGGTAGGAGTTTATTACTATTTCCCTTTTAATGGTGTGTGTAGAAATACTATGCTTAAGATTACCTAGCTAATCGCCCACCCATCTTTAGTCGTAGATGGATGGGTGATTATCTGTGTAGCTGTAACCTAATGTTACGGCTAAAGATGGGTAACACATTTAGAAAAAAACGGGTTTTCTCAAAACTATAATTGTGTGGGTTGGTTCCTGTTTGCATAAGTAGGTCCAACTGTAAGCGTTGCCAATGAATTTCGTGAACCGAACGGTTATAAACGTAGGTAGGTAGACCGTTCTAAAGTTATTTCATTCAACTAACGCGTTGTGTAATCTATGTGGACGAAAATGAAACAGACAATCTTATCCTGCTACTGATATTAATTCATGTGAATTTCTCGATGTTTTCTCAGTTAATCATGCCTCAACAGTTGAACGGATATGAATGAAACTTTGCACAAAGGTACTTGTCTTGGATCAGAATCAAAAGAGCCACAATATGAGAAGTACACCTGTCTTTGCTTGCTTCCTCGACTTATCGAGGGCATTTGACTTGGTTTGCTATGATCTGCTGTGGCAAAAATTGCAGCAAGCGTCAGTGCCAGATGAACTGATCCGGATCTTTCAATACTGGTACAACAATCAGGTCAATGTTGTTCGATGGTCGGGGGCTTATTCGACCCCATATAGGTTAGAGTGTGGCGTGAGGCAAGGAGGGCTAACCTCACCGAGGCTCTTCAACCTGTATGTTAATTTGCTGATAGAGAGGCTCAGCAACACGCATGTCGGTTGCCATATTGGAGGTGTGTGCCTAAACAATATCAGTTACGCTGACGACATGGTGCTGCTGAGCGCCTCTGTCTGTGGTGTGTCTAGGCTGATTGGCATTTGTGAGAAGTATGCTGAAGAACATGGTTTGTTGTATAACACGAATAAGAGCGAGTGCATGGTCTTTCGGGCCAGAGGGGGGTGTCCAGATTACTTACCAGCAATTAAGCTCAACGGATGCCCACTCAATACAGTTGACACGTTTAAGTATCTTGGGCATTTATTAACCGCTGACCTGAAAGACGATGCAGACATTGAAAGGGAACGTAGGGCGCTGTCTGTTCGTGCGAATATGATAGTTCGCAGATTTGCTCGGTGTTCGGGGGCCGTCAAAATAACCCTATTTAGGGCATTTTGTACGTCCTTTTATACTGGCAGTCTGTGGGTGGATTACACGCAGAAACAGTACAGCGCTCTACGTGTCCAATACAACAACGCGTTCAGGATGCTCATGGGGCTGCCTCGCTTTTGTAGCGCGTCGGGGATGTTTGCCGAGGCGCGTGTGGATTGTTTCCACGCAATCATGCGCAAGCGGTGCACATCCCTATTGCATAGGGTGCGGGGCAGCCGCAACAGTATCCTGAGCGCTTTAGCTGATCGCTTTGACTGTCAGTACGTGAACCACTGTTGCATGGTTCATGTACGGACTGATATTGCCATATTATTTTAATCTCACTATTTTAATTTTAATCTATTATAATCTATATCTATTGACATTAATCAGTTGAATAATATGGGTATAATGTTTCTGAAATTTAAATGTAAATTCATAATAATTAATGTGAGCTATTGTTATTTATCAAAATTATTGTATTAATTGTCTATGGGTTTCTTGGCCTGAAATAAATGAATTTTAATTTAATTTAATTTAATATTTTATTTCGAAAGTAATATACACAGTTACCCTTGCGCTATCACGACAAATGTAATGACATATCATTTACCAAAATTGGTCGAGCCATTGATTAAGTATGAGTGAACATACATACAGGTCAGAGACGTAACCCTCCTATTGGGCTTCGACACACGACATCATTTCATAAGACAAGCAAACCCAAACGCAGTTTAACCTCTATAACACCAACTCTATTGCCATCATTCAGTCCGTCAGTTAACGACAAATCTTGCCCACTGAGAAGGCCAGTCATTTATTTTATGACTGTAATTTTTATTTTATTATAATCACTTCAATTTAAACCTTTAGCAAATCAATTAAAACAATTTTTTTCCTGCAAATTAGTGTATCATTTTTGAAGACACCCCGAGCCCATATTTTGACCCCGCACATTATAGCGCTCAAAATCCATCGTTTTGGTTTAATATTTTATTTAACTATTGACCCGACCCGGCTTTGCACGGGTATATACTAAAACCTTCCTCCCAAACCACTCTATCTTTTTAAAAAACCCGCATCAAAATCCGTTGCGTAGTTTTACAGATTTAAGCATACATAGGGACAGACAGCAAGGAGCTCGTTGCTAGATAATAACAGCCGCACGGGTCGATCTTCAAGGTTAAGCAATGCTTGCCGAGGTTGGTCTGGGGATGGGTGACCATCTTAAAATACCGAATTTCATCCGTGCTTCGGAAATCACGTTCAGTCGTTGGTCCCGGCTGTCATTTGTAGATCTTTGGCAGTCGTTACGGATAGTCAGAAGCCAGTAAATCTGACTCCAGTCTTGCCATGAAGTACCGTGTTACCCAGTTAATGGGTTGTGGAGGTCTGGTAGGTAGCCGCTCCTCGTAAAATACTGGTATTCAGCTAAATTCGGCTTGACTGGAAGCCGACCCCAATATAATTGGGAAAAGGCTAGGCTGATGATAGACAGACAGCGGAAGCGACTTTATTTTATACCATGTAGTGATGACACTTGACAAATCTAATGACGTATCAATTGTCAAAATCCGTTAATGCGTTAAGTAGTTATGAGCGAACATACATACAGATCAAATACACACGACATTATTTCATAAGACAAGCAAACCCAAGCGTCAAACTTGTTTAACCTCTATACCACCGAGGCTATTACCGTCATTCAGTCCGTCAGTGAACGTCGAATCTCGCCCATCGAGAGGGCCAGTTATTTCAAGAAGATTACGTAACCCGGCCCTAATTATGGTTTCATTGGACTCGGGCCGAGAGTCTGAAGATGAGTGTTATGACCGAGTCTTTTTCTTGGCTGGCAAATGGTGTTGGGAAAAATTCGTTGGGATTTTTTTGGAGGCGCTGGGTTAAATGGATTTAGAGTTTTTAAGTAGGTTTTGTTTTGTTGGTTGAGTTTTGCTAATGATTTTACGTGTAGTTTTAGCTTGCGATGATGATAAATCAATCAGCGTAGCTTTTTTCCATGTTTGGAGTCCGCTCCCAGTCTAATTGGTAACAGGTATAGGTAAACCAGTATATTATGTGCAGTCAACAAAGTTGGTATACAGTCACAAATATTAATACCAAAAAAAATATAACAGCTATAAACAATTTTTCCTTCTTGAAGTGTTTCCTCGCACTAAACTTACATAACACCTCTTTTGGCCATAAGAGTATTTCGGGAATCAAACCCACAATACGCAGCGCACTAGCAAGCCGCTCAGCCACTGCGCCAACTGTGCAGTCGTGCTAAGTAATTTATACAAGAAACTTTCTTCGTGTAATTATTCTAAGAATTTACCGTGCCAGTAGCAGGATATTTATTGTATTTTTTCTCAGCGTTTTTCACTGAACATTTTCCGTCCATTCATTTTTCTAGGAAAGGTTTAATATTTAATTAATATTTGCAGTCTCTTTATTCCTGTAACTCACTTTTTATGCTCTAGCTTTTTGTAAAGAAACCTATTAATATTTTTATTAATTATAAGAAGTTTACAAAGACAGGCAGCTGCATTTTTCTTAGTATTCGTACAGATATTATGAACACAAAGAATTAATATGTTCGAAGAAGTATAATGTGCATCATATTTCGTTTATATTTACTTTTGAACGTAAATGTTTATAAAATTAATTATTAAAATATAAATGCCTGCATATTTAACAAGAATTTTATTATAATCAACTTGTTGCGGATTCATCCGCGTTAATGTTCAAAAGTATCCCAATGGTCCCGGGTGTAAAAAGCATCTATTGTAGGGATTATGTCAAGGAAAAGGTTCCATGACATAGTCTATCCTTGTCTCATTCAAATTCGTTTAGCTGTTAACACGCGAAGAGGTAACCAACTCGCATTCGTATTAAATTATAACATGAGGATATCTGCTGAAAAAAAGTCTATACCCTTCGGTCTAAAAAAGCAACTACATAATTACCCAATAAAACGTATCACTGGACATCCCTAAAAACGCACGTCAACCCATCGAACAGCCGCGTCAACCCGTAAAAGACCACGGCGGTCCCAAATACCAGTCTCAAGTCCTGTGACCCGGCACTAACGTGTCGATCCGGAGACGTGCCTTGAAACCCAACGAGTATGTCCGAATAAAGCGAAAGGCATATGTGGAGAAAATGTTGAGATAGGTAGGGAAATGAAAAAGGATGACGAGAAAAATGTTGGGTAGCTTTGACACGCGTTTTTCCAGATAATAATGGCTCTAAAGTTATTTTTTCTTGTGTTAGGTTTAGCTACAAGGGTATCCAATCATGTGATGATTGAGATGTCGTATCTACTATTGTCGCATGTAATATTTCTTAGCGATAAAATATTTTTGATAGATGTTTGCAAACATGTAAACTCTGGTAGTTTTTTTTTTTTTTTGTAATATGTTTGCTCTTGACTTAGTCTATGTCAGAGATGACAGAGACAAAGTCTACGATGGAACGAGCCTACTCAGAAGGAGCCTGTTCACTCTAACTTTGATATTAGGATTGTAAACTTTTGGAAACACAGACGCAGTCAGAGAGTTCCTCTCCTTTGCTGTGCGCATTATAAAAGAGGTTTGAAAACGCTACGTGCGAATTGGTGGAATAGCCACAAGGTATAACTGATTCAACCGCTAAATTTATTAGGCTATGTTACATCCCATGAACATGCACGGTTCCTGTTGGGTTTTCTTAAACAAAGCTGAGGCAGAAAGCTGTTTAATTATGACGTAATATTTTTCACTGTTCTTAGCAATAAAAAACTTTCACCTCTGAGTTTGTTTTGGTGTTTCTTCTCAAGGCAATTAGCCAGAAAATAGCAGCCTCGTCTACTTTTAACGGACAAAAAAATACGCCTAAAAGTGTTATTTTAACCTATTTCCTAACAATTCAACGCAACTGAACCGTTACACTTACACCCCAAAAATCACAGAAAAAAATATTATCTGTTGCTTACATGCTACGCCGAGCCTAAATCGTTACCAATTTTATAGCTCGCCCGTTTCCTCGCATCGGCACCTCTGACACCAGATGTCGCGCCACGTGTTACTACAAGTACATATTTCCAGACTTACGCCTAACAGGACAATGTGACCCTAACGGCAGCGAGAGGGTTGAATATTTTTGGAAAAAGATATTTTTTTTACCTTCAGGCTGCATGTCTATTGTCGCGGAGCGAGGCAGCGGAGCGGAGAAACGGAGAAATATTAACCAATGGCATTGTATAAAATTTCTGTGACTCATGTGATGCGGAGATTTTAAGCAATTCCATTGGTTAGAATTTCTCCTCACTAAATAATAATCGCAAAATTATGTTTAAACGCGTAGAACCTAATAAATCATCGAGCATCAAAAACTTAATTCACATCGCTGTCAATTTCAAGGTTTGTGTTGATAAAGTACAGTTGTATTTTATAAAAAATCCCCGTGCTAAAATACTTCATTTTAACATTAACTAATATGGATTTATATGGATTTGCCTTTGCAATGATTTTCATACGAGATGACTCTATGTCATCTATCTATCCCTTAAAATATGGCTTACGAATTAAAAGTCACTCTGTACCAAACATTACCTTATGTTTCAACAACGCAACAGAAGCATGACGATTGATGAGACAGAATCTTACAATAATGTCTCAAATTCTTCTTATTGTGTGCGCAGTAAGGTCTCAAATTCTGCCCTGTAACGTTTGTACAACGAAACAATGTTTAATGATTCCGTCAGTCATACTCAGTACTCACGAACTTTCATTGAAAAATCAAAAAACAAAAGAACATCATCTGCCTAGCCTTTTCCCAACTATACCTACACATTGGGGTCGGCTTCCAGTCAAAACGGATTCAGCTGAATACCAGTATTTTAATAAATAATTTGTCCAAGAAACAGATACCTAATTCTACATACATCCTCACTCGCTACATAAACACAGACTCAACATTTACTACACTTTCCTTCATCTCCACACTTTACTAACCATACTAACACTATATAGATAAGGAAATTACATCTTAAGTTGTTATTAAATTATTCGCGACCACTGTCTGGTAAATAAATAAATAAGGAAGAATGCTATATTACCTAAGGGGTGGAGACCTGGTGTCCTGAAATACAGGCCCCAAGCCTAGTTTAGGCTCCAGTCTCCCACAATATACTTATTGTGTACTATTTTTCCTTGGAAACTTTATTTTTAATGTGTATTGTGGCGAGAAAATAAATATATTATTATTATTATATTATTATTTTACGTGAAGCTGCCTACCAGATCTCCACAACCCATTAAATGGGTAACAACACGGTTTTCTTGGCAAGACTGGAGTCAGATTCACTGGCTTCTGACAATCCGTAACGACTGACAAAATTCTACAAATGACAGCCGGAACCAACAGCTTAACGTACTTTCCGAGGCAAGGAGGAAACTCGGTATGTTAAGATGGTCACCCATCCACAGACCAACCTTGGCAAGCGTTGCTTAACCATGAAGATCGTACTGTGCGGCTGTTATTCTTTAGCCACGAGCTCCTCAAAAAACAAAAGAACATAAATCTTCAATAAAAGCGCACAATCACCGACAAAAGTCACTCACAATAAAACTCACTCCAAATAATATATTGATATAATCCAGCATACGGATAATGAAGATGGATAAGTGGGGAAGCATTTATAGCAAAAATAATAAAAGACAATGGCTAAAAGGGAATACCTAATATTATCATAATAAATGAACATGTTGATAAACGATCCGAACAGATTGATATGCAAACGGTACAAGTAGTTGTTCAATGATGGATATTAGATTAGCTTCCTAATACATTGTAGAATTATGTTGGGTATGGTTTATGTAGATAATAATTGGCTATTTGCGATAGTAATTTGCGTATTACTATTACAAAGCTAAGGATAAAATTTTGACTAAGGCTGTTTGCAATATGTAATGTAGATGACATAATTTATTTTTTTTTTTTACTAATAATAGTCACGCGCTTGACCACCATCTCACCTGATGGTTAGCGATGATGTGGTCGAAGATGGAGCACGCCTGCCTAGAAGCAAGAATCTTCTCGTCTTCTTTTTTTTTCGTGTTAATGGTGTTACTTAATTTATGGGTCCAATTTTATATCAGGGTTTTGGTCTTTGTAGTGGACCTTTTCTATGTGGAGTCATTACCATTGTGAGCCCAATGCTCTACTACTTGGATAGCATCTTCAGTGGTAGCTCATAGGGAGGAAAGGGCAATAAAAGAATACAAAATTTTTACAACAAAATATTAATCTTTGCACGTGCTACTAAATATATTTTTTGCTTTTTTTGTTTAGTACTAAAGATTTAGGTAATAAAGCAACAAACTTGACAGTAGACATTTTTGTGACCTCATTTATTTTAAATTGGCCACCAGAAAAATCTTTAATAACCACACTCTATAAAAAACCACAGTAAAAACTTATTTTATAACTCATCCGCCAAAAGTTCTAAGACAGTTCGCAAAAATGAATGCATACCAAACTAAGTAGGTTTTGTAACCGGGCGGTAAGTTATACCGACGACGGATCGTAAGTAATTGGGATTATGCTGATGAGAATAATGCACTGAGACGGTTCTTCGCAGCGCAAGATTTTTTACGGGTACCCGGGTACCCGGGAGATGAGTTATGTCTGCCTGGCTTATACAACTCGTTTTGTGAACTACTTACTGGAATTAAAATTTAACCGTGGGTTTTGTTGGAGTATGAATTTTGTGTCCCTATTGTGTACTCAAAAGAAAATGTGAATGTGTATTGTCACGGTTTGGGGAATGAAAAGTATGGCAGCCATTTTGCTTTCGCTAGTGATGTGTCTTTTTTTGTCTGTTTCAAAGTGTAAAAAAATATAGTTAGGTACATTTAAAGTTTCCGAAATATTCATGCAAAGTTTTATTTGAAGGTACGAGTATAGAGAGAACGATAGTAGGGAATATACATTTTAGATTTTAATATATCTCTGGATCCAATACGATAATTATACCAACATCCTATAAAGTTTCAGGGCTACCAAAATTAGTGAGACTTTGTTCTAAAATTAAAATACTATTTAAAGTGTAGAAGTATATTCTAAACTCGAAAAAATATCGGATTCCAGAAACAACAACGAAAATACCCGACCTAAATTTTTCTTAGAAAAACAATAAGTTACTCGTTCAGCCTTATAAAGAATTGTAACCACGTACAGTCACCGACAGTCTCATTTCGGAGACCATATTAAAAATTCCACTTGAAACACCGTTCCCACCTGGCAGCTTAATGGACCAGCGAAATACGAATAGAATAAAATACATCGAAAATAAAATTTGGTGCCGTGGAAGCATTGAACTGGAGTTAGAAAAAAAAGTCTTTTCTCTCACGGACACCCTACAAGAGAGCCTGTAAATTGATTATTCATTTGATTATCGGAGCAGTCGTAAAGAAATTCAATTTTGGGTTCCGCGAAATTTAATTTATGAAAACTCCTTTTCTCGACTGCAAATAAATTTACAGCTGAGAAAAGGTTGGCTCACTTCGAGTTAACGTTGACTTGTAAATGTTTAATACGTGTATTTTACCGGTGTATAAGATGCAATACCTGACACTATGTTTGCTTGAGTAAACAAGCTAGTAAAGTTGTGGTGAGCTACAAGTTCTTTGCGAGTGCGTTTAATTAAAAAACTGTGGTAATATGTCAGTTAAATTTCATAATCAAAACTTTGCATACATAAACAACGCAGAGATATACCTTTAAAAATAAATAATAAGCTGTATATTTTGTGGGCTATAAAATAATGTGAATTTGAGCAATGGTTTTTTTTCCATTGCTAGGCACGCGTTTGACCACTATCTCACATGTTGATAAGCAATGATGTGGTTGAAGATGGAGCACGCTTGTTTAAAAGTAACCTATTCACTCTTGACTTAAACTCCCAGGTCGTAGCTATCAGGAAACACAGATTCTGGCAGGGAATTCCAATTTTTAGCTGTACGCACTATTAATGTGTTTCCAAAACGTTTTGTGAGCAAAATATAAATTGAAAAATACTTTTTCGATATCATTACTCAAGTCAAGTCAAGTTACTTTTTTTCTTATGTGAAAAAATATCTAAGATTTTATACTTGAATAACCAAAATATTTGTTCAAAAATACCTCACAAGTTGCAAAACTCAAGAGATGAGATATAATGTTGTACTCACTCCCGTGGGTGTTCGGCTAATAACCTTCGATGACTCATTCTTTCCGTACTTACACGTGTATCATACTACACGTGTATTTTTACTGTTTTAATGTCTCACCTCTTGTTACTATTTTAAGTCAATTGTTCTTCAGCTTTTCAAATCGCTTATTAATGGAACTACAAAATATTTATCAGTTTAGATTAAAATTTGCATCCAAATAAATTGTGCACCTAATTTATTTTACTAATTACTCTTAACAAACAAAATTTACTAACGGAATCTAAATATTTATAGAACAGTTAGACTCAAATAAACTGTAGTTTTAAAGAAATAATTCGCATAATTCAGAAACTTTTAACAAGATTATTCTTGTATTCTTTATTTAGTTGTATTCATTTAAATATGACCTATTAATAGCCGTTACGATAAAGCCAAAATAAGAAAACTTTTTGATGCTCATAAAACTATTTAAAAATGATCTTAATCAAGACTTCACAGTAAGAGTTAAAACGCTATTCAGTAGAATTGGTCTTGTTACTCGTAATTTATCAATCAAAGAAATACGTAGAAAAACCGAATAAGCAATAAAACATAATGAAGCTTTATCATATAACTGCTCTTACATTAAAATGTCCCATACTCCTTCCACATCTTTGTTTACACTCATCTTAATAGATATGTAACATCTTTCAGATACATTTTTTTAGGGTAGGCAATCATCAAATGTCTCCTCCCGCTTTGGGCAGAGCAGAAGGGAGTGTCAGACTCTTACTGATTAAAACCCATACGTGTTCCTTCTAATGCCCTTTGCGTTCCAGGGGCGCGGTGACTCTTGTACAAATTCCGCAACACTGGCAAGACCTTAATTGCTATCTATCTATACTAATATATAAAACTGAAGAGTTTGTTTGTTTGTTTACTTGAACGCGCTAATCTCAGGAACTGCTGGTTCGATTTTAAAAATTCTTTCAGTGTTAGATAGCCCATTTATTGAGGAAGACTATAGATTAAACGAGTTCAGCTAGTGTTAATTTATAATTATAGTTTCAGGGGTGATAATTGGTTTCCGACCAAACAAAACAACAATAACTGAATCTGCTGATAAAATCTGAAATCATGTTAAATCCTTTCCGAATGTTGTTCCGAAGACCGCCCACTGTTAAACCCTATATTATATATATTAAGCCCTTATTGTAATTTACTATAGATTTCAACTAAGATTATATATCTACCTACCGTATTTATTGAAGTATTTTTGTGTCAAAATCCAATATCTCCTGGCTTTATCAGACATCAACAGCAATTACAGCTCATCTGTAAAAGGATTAAGTCTTGCTAAATCTCATTCAGTTTAATGTCCGTTAGACTGGAGGACGTTAAGCTAGCCAATATAATAAGACACGTGACGAGAAAGAGCTTTGTTCTCAACCTTTAATTTATGGTATTTTGAGAGCAGTGATGGCCCGGTGGTAATGACTGCGACTTACGAGTTGTAGGTCGTAGGTTCGAACCCAGGCAGGCGCTTAACTTTATGTAAATTATTTCATCACCGATGCTCTCAAAACGGTGAAGGAAAACATCGTGAGGAAACCGGCATGTCCTAGAACCAAAAGTTCGAAGACATGTGACACGAACCAACCCGCAGTGGGCCCGCGTGGTGGATTATGGCCCACTCCCTCTCACCGAGAGGAGGCCTGTGTCCCAGCAGTGGGAACATTATAGGCTGATTATGATTATGCTTATGAAGTCATTGACCAATCACTAAATTCGTTGTTAAACTGACTTGAGACCGTGTATATAAAAATAATAATAATAGCCTTTTATTCCTAGCCTTAAGGGACCTCTTGTAACCCTATGTGGGTTACAAGAGGTCCCTAAGTTCGGTGTGCCTTTTGGCATAGGCCTCCTCCAATTCCTTCCAATGGGTCCTGTCCCTTGCTACTCTCAGCCAGAATGGTCCCGCTGTCTGTTTCAAGTCATCTTCCCATCTCCTGACTTGACGACCCCTACCTCTTTTGCCGTCTCTTGGTTGCCAGAGGGTGACTTGCTTGCTCCATTTGTTAATGGGCTGGCGTAGCATATGACCAGCCCATCTCCATTTTTGGGCGTCTATCCAGGTAAGAATGTCTGTGAGTTTTGTTCTTATTCTTATGTCTACGTTCCTGACTCTATCTTTGATTTTTAACCCTAGCATGCTTCTTTCCATGGCACGTTGGCATTTTGTTAGCTTTGTATATTGTTGAGACCGTGTATATCAATTAATAAAATACACATGGAAATCAAAAACACACATACAATAAAACAACAACAACAACATTCTTAGAATATTTTTGTTATTTTAATAAGCTAGCATAAATACAGAACGTGCTACTCAAAAAGTAATCATTTGAAAATTAAAGGATTTTTTTTTTCATTTTGATATGGCATTTAGCTCAAAATTATTGCAGCACTGACCATCACACCAATTTATAAATACGTTCCCCTCAAACCATCCTTTCCGGACAAAGACTAAAACCCCAGTTTAAACCGTCAATACCTACGCTATGTAATTGACAGCTGTGACCAAAAAATGTCGCTTGTCAAGTTAGGCGACGGATTTTGTCGTAGGAGCGACAATTAATCGTTGTGCATGACTGTACCTCTAACACGCTTGATTTCATTCGCAATTGACTTTTATGAAATCTCTCGAGCGTAATATTGTGTTGTGAGTAATTTAATGCTCATTTTTTACAGTAGATATTATTTAATGTGATTTATTTTTTCTCGTGGTAAATGATTTTTCTCGGCTTATCACACACTGAATTGAGCTACATAAAAAGAACTTTAATTTCGGATGTCGGTGTTATTGGTTATTTTTTCGTTTTTGACACCGACTTCCAAAATTAAAGTTCTTTTCTTTCTTCCGAAGTTATTTTGTACCTTGTAGTGTTTTGTTTTTGGAAGACGGTTATAATTTTTTTTTAAGTTTTTTATTTTTCACTTTTTGTGGTACCTATCTGCGTAGGGGAAAGTCGTCACCCTTCGTACGCGGGGCACATTCGTACAATTAGAAAATCAGACAAACTAAAGGGCACTCAAACGCGCCTTTGCATGTATGCGTAGGCATAACGGCCGCCACGTTGCTAGTGGAGTGTCGTGGCGTTACTCCGTGTGAGCTGAAAAGACATAACGTGTTTTTTTACGTTCTTTGAGTAATTTTTTTACTGAAAATAATTCGCAGTTGTAGATACAATGTTTTATGTTTTTGACAAAATAGTGATGATTGATTAAAGTTAATATTGTTTATTTTGAGTTTTTGTTGCTATATTTTTTTACACTAAATTAGAATTTGTACAAAGTTTTAATTTAATTTGGTGGAAGGCCTTGGATACATTCGGACATACATATAGGGGGTGCATTCGTACGCGTAAGATTGACTGAAATAATACTGTACCTTTATTTAAAAATAAATAAATATGGAAATGCAATAATTACGGCACTTTTTATTTATACCGATTGAAAATCTTTTATTTAGTTTAGATTTCATAATGTACTTGTTTTATTAATCATAACAGGCTTTTTTTTTATTTCTTCTGAAAATTAGAAGAAAGTAGATAAATACAAGAATTGGGATTATATAAAAATTACGCTATCGTTCAAACAGCACAATAACAATATTTTACCTACTGTACGAAAGTACCCCACACGTGGGGTACATTCGTAAAAATATCTTATTATAGAAAAAGGGCTATATTTTCATGGTATCCCATCATGGGATTCTGACATAGTGGCAATGGGACCAATCGGGAAGTATTATATTACCTTTCAGATGAAATATGATTTTTTCAAATCGGTTCAAATATGACGGAGTTAGAAGTAACTAACATAAAAAAAACTGTATTGTTTGTAAAAAAGCTTTTTTTGAAGTCGGTTAAAAATATTCTGATGTTTTTTCTGTTACGGAAACATTCGTTTTATTTATTTCAGATCATTATTTTCACACAGTTCATCTTTGGTTCTGACCTATAATTAGGTAACAAATTAAAGAAAAGCAAATTACTACAGTGTTACGTATAAAATTCTTGGGAAGCATGAATTTAAATCATTAACATATGAATCATCATAAAATTAAAAATTAACCTACATATTTTATATTGTCATAAATGAGGCTCATAAAACCTGCGGCTGTAATAAATATTATAGATCAAATGCTCACAAAACCAAACAACGCTCCAAAAGGTTTTCTGAAACGATGGAACCCTAAAAACGTTAAAAATGAGCGAAGTAAACTTTGACGTTACATGTCTGGGTGCGAATGACACTTGTTTCTACCCGAACACACTGGAGTGAAATAAAATAAAAAGCAAATGACTTTTGTCGTTGACTGTGCATTTTGTGAGTGGAATATTTTAGCTGTGATTTAAAATATGAGCGATCTATGTTGGTTGGTAATTTGATTTTGCTGTTGTGTTACGTTTTAATGATTTTTTTCTTTTTCGAAATCCTCTTTAAGCTAATGTTCATAAGAGCTACTGCTAAGCATTATTTCTTAGGTAAAATTACAGGGATGTGCAGTGTTCTCTTTGTTAAAAATGGAAAATCATCAAATTATTTTCTGAGCGGAACAGGAGGGAGACTCTTCTCTGACAGCATTTTTTTTTTTTTTTTTTTTTTACTTTAGATAGGCACGCGTTTGACCACTATCTCACCTGATGGTAAGTGATGATGTGGTCGAAGATGGAGCACGCTTGCCTAGAAATAACCTATTCACTCTTGACTTAAAGACTCCCAGGTTGTAGCTATCGGGAAACACAGACTCCGGCAGGGAATTCCACTCCTTAGCTGTACGCATTATGAATGTGTTACCAAAACGTTTTGTGCGTATGGGTGGGATATCCACCGTGTACCGGTGGCGCATCGCCGTTCGTCTTGTGGTCCGATGATGGAACGGGCTTGGCGGAATTAAATTATGCAATTCCGTCGCACATTCCCCAAAATGCAACCGGTAAAAAACCGACAGGCCAGCAACTCGTCGTCGATGTTCAAGACTTTGGAGCTTCGTCGCGACAAGCCTCTCATTGCCGATGATCCTCTTGGCTCGTTTCTCAATTGTCTCAAGGGCATCAAGTTGGTATCCGGCAGATCCATCCCAAAGATGAGAGCAGTACTCCATACACACTTTGCTGACTAAAACTCATCCGTGTTCCTCCTAATGCCCTTTGCGTTCCAGGGCAGCCGTGACTCTTTCGAACAAATTTGGAAACCCTGGTAATGGTAATTTTAGTGTTACCATCTGGAATTGCTTTATAACAGGCCGGTAGCTAATAAGCTGAATGAGGAGCTCGTGGCCAAAGAAAAAAAGCCGCACAGGTCTATCAAGGTTAAGCAACGCTTGCCAAGGTTGGTCTGTGGATGGGTGACCATCTTAACATTACGAGTTTCCTCCGTGCCTCGGAAAGCACGTTAAGCTGTTGGTCCCGGCTGTCATTTGTAGAACTTTGGCAGTCGTTACGGATTGTCAGAAGCCAGTAAATCTGACTCTAGTAATGCCAAGAAATACCGTGTTACCCAATTAATGGGTTGTGGAGGTCTGGTAGGCAGCCGCTCCACGTAAAACACTGGTATTGAGCTGAATCCGGTTTGACTGGAAGCCAACCCCAATAAAAATTGGAAAAGGCTAGGCAGATGATGACACCGGTGGCTTGGATACGAAAATAAGGGTGTACTAAGATACTTACACTACCACCTTTTGGGGAACAGATGTCAAACTATGTCGGGTTAAGCACTGATTCGGATGTGCGTCTAAACAATTTAATAAAATTATAAAAATTACCAGTTAAAACCAAGCATACGCACAACTGCACCCAAGTTCGATTACACTTAAATGCGAATGATTACGACACAAAATAAAAATACGATCAATAATCCTACACCCAAAGTATCGAAAACAGAATTTAATTACGGAAATCTAAACTCACCAAACCTAGTTTATCTTCCACGTGGACCCTTTTCAAATGGTGGGGATGCCACCTTCGGACCGCAAATAGAAATATTTATAGACCCTGGAACGTTAAGCTAAGGCACAGGTTCCACCGTAGACGAGGAGGCGAGTCATATTTTTTTTTTATTGAGATGTATTTGCTCTTGGCTTTAGTCTAAGTTAGAGGTCACAGAGACAAAGTCGACGATGGAGTGAGCTTTCTCAGAAGAAGCCTGTTCACTCTAACTTTGAGGAGATTAGGGTTGAATGCATTCGGAAACAGACGCTGTATTGTACATCAAAACGGCTTATAGTACAGTGATAATGAAATTTACGTACAAAAGCGAGCTTAACTCAATGTTGAGTTGTCTACCAGCAAACCTTTGAGTAATAGAGGGAGACAGCTGTTGATTGTTTTCTCGCTCAAGTCATCTAGTTTTTTTCAAAACAATTTACATTTCGATAGTGCATGTCATCTGACACAGTTTTGACTATACAATAATTGTTATCGCCGAATGCTTTGGCCAAGAAATGTCCAAAAAATTTAAGTAACATGTCGCTAGAAGAGTTCATCCCTGGCTGTTCACATTGCCTCTTTCTTAAAGTGTATCGCAGTGACATGTAGTATCAATTAACAAAATCGCTAGTTGCTAGCTCTATCTACTCGCTTCTCGCTAATCGTCGATGGTGGGACATGCGCCTAAGGTTGACACTTACCAAATTCATTGTTAAGGCTTACTTTGCACAAGTTAAGGGGTGTCCAAAGTTTCACAAAGTTTTGTATCGCGAATGCAGTGTTTTATGAAGCTGTTTTTTAAGCAAGGTTTTTGTTTTGGTCGTGTTTCTTTGAAGTTGTGAGCTTTTTGATACAAAAATCTTGTTCTTTTTTTACTAATGGTTTTTAGTGCTGGTTTTAGTTAATGCACTAAAAAACACCATAATATATTGTTTAGGGTTTCATACCCAAAGGGTAACCACACAACAATCATACAACTTTGAGACTGCAAAATCTAAACTCATCTATACTAATATATAAAGCTGAAGAGTTTGTTTGTTTGTTTTTGCTTGAACGCGCTAATCTCAGGAACTACTGATCTGATTTAAAAAAATATTTCAGTGTTAGATAGCCCACTTATTGAGAAAGGCTACAAGCTACAGGCATATATCATCACGCCAATAGGAGCGGAGCAGACGAAGTTGCGCGGATCAACTAGTAATAAAATAACCATAGAACACAAACTACCGCAGCCTTGTGTTTGGACAGCAATCACCTTATCGCACTTACCCTGATTAAGTCGCAGCTTAGTCCGTTCTAGGCTAAATCCTAATCAGAAATTCTCTTTGTGTATGACAAAATTCCTGAGCACATACAGTAGGCGTTTAATCTCTGCTGGCAAGATGACTCAAAGGGAATTGAACGTTGGTCGGATTGGAGAGAGTCGTTTGAGTCAACTTTAGGTTTTGGGGTAGAAACACGGTTTACGTAGGTGTTGATGTGAAAAATCTTTCAACTTATTCAATTATTACATTTTTTATTTGAGTAAAAAGTAAAAAGTGGAAATTGAAACCAAGACCAAGGATGTAGGATCTTGGGTTCTCTTTGTCTATTTAGTATTAAATGCCCAGCAGTGGGATAGTATGTTTATATTATAATAATAAGTTTGAAATCGCAAATTCGCCCTGAGCATGCGTACTGATTAAGGCCTTCTCATTAAGAGAACCCCTTCAACCCCCTAAAAAACGTTTTTATTTAATATATTTTAACGTCCAAAGAGTTCTACCATTCGACATTAAACGACTTTAAATTAATTGTACAACAAAGTTTCCTTAGTACCTGTAGCGGGTATCAGCTACGAGTGCTACGGCGTAGCCAAAAGCGGACTGACTACGCCGTAGCTCAAATGCATTCCTTTACAGATAGCATTTTAGATCAAGGATAAAGCAAAGTTGCAATTAGTTCTGAAGCACTGATTGTTACCATGTACGGGTGTACATTTAAGGGGACGACATTGTAGTGACGTTGACAAAGTTGAGGAGATACGAATCTTTAAAGAAAATCGCTAAAAATGTACTTTGATGACACAAATAGATTTGTTTGCACTTTTGAAATCGGGTTTAAAGAGGGATATTACAGGCACACGCCGCTTGGATTCAAAATTTTTTTATTACAAAAAGAAATCTGTAAGGGCTGTGAAAACTATTATATTGAACTGTAAGTATACCAACAGATAGTTAAGGTTTCCACAGATATGCTTGACGCGACAATGTGACACGTATGCATATTTGTTGTCACCAATTACTATAAAAAATTGTCTACTAAAAGACATACAAATACAACAGTTAGTGACAAAAGTTCTATGTAAGTCTAAATAAATTTCTAAGCAACTCTTCAAAAACATTTTCAACAATCGCTTTAAACTTCAACCATTCTTCAACAAACAAAAAACTGCTTCACAGCACAACTCCCCTTAACATTGAGGGACATCGTTAGTACACATCTATAGTATACGATACGGTACGTATCTATAGCCGCTCGAGAGAAACTTTAAGCCGGCCATCTGTTCAGAGTGCCGATGTCCAGCCTGTCTCGACGAACAACTTGCTGAATTTACCACTTGCAATCTTTAATTTGTTTGGATTAAGTCATAGGTGGTAGCGGGGTTCATTTTTGTTGAGAAGCTACATAACTTACCAACATCATTTCGGTTTGGCCAAAACAAAGTTGTATAATTGTGATGTTGTTTTAGAGATAATTTTGATATTTAATATTTTTCGCGTTAGTGGAAACTGAGTTCGTCGTCTGTTACATGAAAATATATGCGTAGGAAAACTCAGCAATAAATATTGATCACGAACAAAACTGTTCATTACACGGCGTGGTGCTAATTACATTAAAATAAATTAACAGCAATATTTATTCTGATTTAATCGATGTGAAATTCTAACAAATTGCAGTTTTGTACAATCCTCAACAAAACTCATCACACCAATTATAAAACAAGCAGAACTAAATTCAATCTGCCATCAGTTTGAACCACGCACCACTGCCGAATCAGCGCAATTTTCTCCAAATTACAGCATTAAATATAATTTTGAACGCGATTGTACAACGTTTGGCAAAACACCAGTCTATATTAGATTTTAGTCATTGTTTATAAGGATTGCTTCAATAAATATCTGTTACGAGCTCAGGAACTTGGAGGGGCAATTTTAATAATAAACGATGGGCGAATTGGGGCAAGGCAGGAGTATTGAATAGTAATTAGGTGGACGAGAAATTGGAATTAGGAAGGAAAGCGAAATGAAAGGAATATGAGCCCGTGAGAGAATGATTGATTTTTTGGAAATAATCTATTTGTGTGGAATGACTCAATGATGAGCAAATGGAGGCTAGCTGGGGATATTTATAAGAAAAGAGAAATGGCCAGTAAGAAAGATGATTTAATAGCTGCAAAGGAAATGACTACTGAAACAACTTTGAAAGACGAAAATAGAGGTTAGGCTGATCTCCAGTCACCAGTATTTACTGAAATAATGACATGTGATGAAACATTGGAGCCCAATGGACACTAATAGCATTTGGTTTTAAAGTAAGTAAAACCTACAAAGACGATTTTAAAGAAAGATCTGAAAGACATTTTCTGATTGGCTGTCGGATAGTGAGCGTAGTCTGCCGTCAAATAACAAAAAACTGAAAGTAGACACCCTAGCTGAATACCATTACCTTGTAGTACTATATATCGCTTTTTTAATTTATTTATTTATCTATTTATTTATTTGGTAACTCAACAGGTTATTATTAAATTAGATGAATATCAAATATTCCTCTCACTATCAATGAGCACCCCAGTGCAGTTTAATCAAGGTTACCACTGTTACTAGCATCTTCCATAAACATTGCACACACTGCACAGTGACAGTGAGATGATGATAATAATCTGTTAAGCCAATAACAGAGTTACACGGCATTGGTTGGAATTTCGAGAAATCAGAAATCTAGCATCGTGAAATCATCAAACGACCCCTTCGCTCTAGGCAGAGCGGAAGGGAGAATCAGACTCTTATTAACCTATCCATGTTCTTCTTTTGCGTTCCAGGGCTGCGGTGTCTCTTTCGACCAAATTCCGCCACCAATCTCTGTCCCTGAACACATAAAATACACACTCAGCACCAAACATCCTACAATTTCAGAGAATCTTCAACTGAAACTGTTGGCTCAAATGAAACCGATTAACGGATATCTTGCAGCCTCCCCCATAATCGATACGACCTCCACGCGAACAAAAGCCCATAAAACATCGCACACAATTAGCGTTCCATTCATTTAAAGGATATTCAAAGACAATTCGGTAACGTACGATTCATACAGGAAAGTAGGGTTGTTACAGAACCTTGTTTCTGCTTCCGCAAGTACGGAACTTCCATATGGATTTAAAGAATCGTTGCTTCACATTCGCAAATCTTTAATGCAGCCTGCATGCTTGAAAAGTCAGCTCCTGCGAAGTACGCTGGAATGCTTGCATTACTACGCCTACCAAGACATCCCGTGGCGGGATGTCGCGGCACGTCACCGATCCCTGAAATCGCTCTCCATTGCCAAGAAATCTCTTTCGATGCCACGGAATCAATTGGCATTTATCTCATATTCCTACTAGATAAGTTTGAATGTCATTTGGTAAAAAAATAAATCCTCTGCCAAACCGTCCCGCTGTGCGTACCTTGCGGGCCCTTACGCAAAAGTTCTGCTCACATGCGACTGCCGCCACTCGATACAGCCTCATCTAGTTTGTTTTCAGTCATCTTAAATGTGAAAACGGTCTCCTTTTCCGTTGTTTATTATCATGGTTACTTAGGAGCCGAGCCGCAGTGAGGTAGTGGTCAAACACGAACGTGACAGTTTTGAATGTTGTATATTGGGTGACTGGTAAGTGTTTTCAGGATTGGTCAAAAAATGTTTGTTATCATGAGTACAATCACATGTTTAAGTATCGGTCACTTATTATCAGTCACCCTATATAGCTTGCTTCTTCCTAATCTGGTTTACTTTCGTTTGATTTATTTTCTCATTAATATAATGTTGTTTCACCTCCGCCTCTGCTAAGATGGCCTGCGTCACATCCCTACAGGAACCGATTAAATCGATTAAAGTGAGTGCCGCGCAACGATGTCTGTAATCGTCGATCGTGAATAGCGATTCTTGGTAATGTGCCGTTTTGATTTCAACTGTAATTCATACCTTTGCTGGCTGCCTATCTTTACGGCCGACTATCTTTTATTGAAAACTTATCTACAAAGATCGCAACTCTTTATAGATAAGTTTTGAATAAAATATAGTCGGCAGTTTTTGAGGAGCTCGTGGCTAGATAATAACAGCCGCACGGGTCGATCTTCAAGGTTAAGCGACGCTTGCCAAGGTTGGTCTGTGGATGCGTGACCATCTTAACATACCAAGTTTCCTCCGTGCCTCGGAAAGCACGTTAAGCCGTTGGTCCCGACTGTCATTTGTAGATCTTTGGCAGTTGTTACGAATAGTCAGAAGCCAGTAAATCTAACTCCAGTCTTGCCATGAAGTACCGTGTTACTCAGTTAATGTGTTGTGGAGGTCTGGTAGGCAGCCGCTCCGCGTAAAATGCTGGTATTTAGCTATATCGGGCTTGACTGGAAGCCGACTCCAATATAGTTGAGAAAACGCTAGGCAGATGATGATAATGAGTCGGCAGTTTTTCTGGGATTGAAAATGAAATTTATAAATTATAGATAAGTTTCACACACTCTGAAATGCCAATATAATTTAATATATTTTTGTTTTCGCGGTGTTTGTTAGCGAACTCCTCCAAAACGGCTTGACCGTTTCTTGTGATTTTTTTTGTGTATATTTGGCAGGTCTGAGAATAGGTCGGGCTATTTTTTTTTTTAATTACATGGCAAAAAAAATCGGATATTTGCGATTCGGACTCGTACACGCAGGGTTCCGTACCACACACCTTAGTTTTTATTATTTGTTGTTATTGCGGCAATAGCAATTCACAATCTGTGAAAATTTTAACAGTCTACGTATTACGGTTCTAGAGATACAGCCCGCTGATAGAGAGACAGATGGACGGACGGACTTAGGACGGCTTAGTAATAGGGTTCCGTTGATTACCCTTCGGGTACGGAACCCTAAAAACGTTCGCCGAGTCAGCTGGTTACTACCGCAACCCTATACCCCGCGCACATATACGTAGTTATCTTGCTACCGACTAGGACCGATAGTGCTTGCGCTGTTTTTAACCGACTACTGTTTATGTATGACGCGCCTGTACAACTGAACATCTGATTTTTTTTACTGTTGGCTCCTTAGTTTAAGTGGTTCATAAGTGGTAGATATTGCGTTCATTCTTTTACACGTTGGGCGTTGTATAATACATACAAGACGAACGGCGAAGCGCCACCGTTACACGGTGGATATCCCGCCCATACGCACAAAACGTTTTGGTAACACATTCATAATGCGTACCTACAGCTAAGAAGTGGAATTCCCTGCCAGAGTCTGTGTTTCTTGATAGCTACAACCTGGGAGTCTTTAAGTCAAAAGTGAATAGGTTATTTCTAGGCAAGCGTGCTCCATCTTCGACCACATCATCGCTTACCATCAGGTGAGATAGTGGTCAAACGCGTGCCTATATTTAGTAAAAAAAAAAAAAAACATTTGAGTTCATGTCAAACATTAGTTTTACGTTTAAAATATTATGATTCATCAGTTTAAATATTATACTCTTGGAAGTATCTTTTTTAGGGTTCCGTACCCGAAAGGTAACCAACGGAACCCTATTACTAAGCCTGTCGGCAACAGAAATACATATTCTGTGAAAATTTCAACTGCTTATCAATTAGGGTTCTTGAGATACAGCCCGCTGACAGAAAGACGGATAGATAGACGGACAGACGGATAGACGGACGGACGAACAGCGTAGTAATAGGGTTCCATACACAAAGGGATACCAGCGACACCCTATTACTAAGCCATTGATTGTTTATTGACGAACAAAAAACAGATCGAGTGCCATTTCTTTCATCATCATGCGACCGATATCTTCCAAATGATTTAAGATAAAATTGAACCAATTTTCTAACATAACATCGGCCACCTGGCTACTGAAGCCATTTATCATTATGATGGGCTGTTTAACGTCCAATGTTTTCTGTAAATCTGGCCATTATCGGATTTACAACTCCGTTCGATTTAACGTCTTTTTTATTTTATGGTTGCACCGTAAACCGGTTTGTTTATGCAAAAAACCTCATTGGTTACCTAAACTGGGGTGTGGATAAATACATCTGGATACGTCAAAATAGTGACGATGCTGCAACATATGTTTGTAAGTTTTGTATTATAAAGTTTTGTTTCTGAATTGGGTAATTTCTTGAAATTTATTCAATTAGACAGTTTTATAAGCAAAAAATATCGGCAAGGTTATTTTTATCTCGTTTTATTTAAAAAAAAAAGAATAATAATATTATTTCATTGAGTTGAAATTTCGTGTGATGTCATTGTCATGTGTTCATGTGTTGGCCCACTTTTTACCAACAAGGACACCAGCCCCCACTCCTGAACTTTGATGCGCTTTATCTTTCTCCCATTTTAGTGATTTAAAAAGGCAAAAAATTCAAATGTCCAATATTTTTTGAAAATTGTAGGGACGCGGATGGACCAAATAAAATTGATTATTTTTCATTCCGTTGAGGAATTTGTTTGAAAGAGTCACCACGGCCCTCAAACATAAAGGGCATTAAGAGGAACACGGATGAATTTAAGTCAGTAAAAGTCTGACACTCTCTTTCACTCTGCCTAAAGTGGAAGTAATCATTCCCTTCCTGATGATGGATGGATGATTTCCCATTGTTAAGAAAAGGTACAACATTCCGTTAAGTATTGAGAGGTAAATAACAGAGCATTGAACTGGAAAGTCTACGTTGATAGAATGAGTTTATGACCTCTAAACATAATAGCGATTTTCATCGTGATAGTTCAATGGCTTCAGTTTCTTTTGTAAAAATGAAGTCCATTGTAAGTAGTATTTAATTCTCATTACTTATTTATAGATCTACTAATAGTCGCTGTTCACAAAATAAATGCTTACTTAGATAACTTTACATCTGAAATATAATAACGGTAAGAGTAAAATGTTTTAGTTTTCCTGTGCGAGATTTTTATGTTGAGCACTATCTTTATACCTACAGTAATTGTAGGTGCTTAATCTCCTCTCGCTTCACCATTCTTGGCCTTATCACAATCACCATAGAGTCTGTATAGTCCTTGGAATGTGACAACCTTTGTAATCTTTTCTCCTTCTATCTTTTCTGTAATTTTGTATATAATAATGAGTGTACTAGAGAGAAAGGTTTCTATTTTTAACCCCACTTCATCTAAAACCACCTCTCCCTTTGTTCCGGAAAACATAATCAAGAAGGTATCAAGAAACCCTAACAATATTAAATCTGGCAAATAACATAATTGTAGAACACGTCACATACTCTTCCGCTTTCAAGGCATCGTTTCCTGACTAAATTGATGAGCCTACACCTCCCTGTAACACTGATACTTACGTTCAAGTTAATTATTATGCCAATTACTGGCATGATGCTGATATGTGTCTGACGGTAATCTTCGGGGCCAATCAGTTGGGTTTGATCCAGCAAGTTTTGGAATACATGTTGAAGTAATTAGGGATGACGGTTTTGAGTAAGATATGGGTGTAGTTTTAAGAGGTAGTGTGAGATTTTGTAGTTCTAGCAACGTTGGACAGTGAGTCAAGTTTCTAGAATGATGCTGATGTGATCACTATTTTCCAGAAAAAGTGGATAGAATATATTTCTGTCAGTCAAGAGATTTGATTTCATTTAGATGAAATCACGAAAAAAAAACAGCTGTTTGGGGGCATACGAAGCACGTGGTTGATTATAAATAACTCTTACAATGAGGCCACCATTGTAAAAGTTTTTCATAATTATGTCCTTCTTCAGATTTGTGTTATTTCTGTCTCACTATCTAAAACTGTAACAGCTCCGTTGGTCTTGCGGTTGCAAGCCCAACTGCCGAGTGTGGAGTCCTAGGTTCGATTCATAGGTCGAGCAATCTAAGAACTGTTATTGGGTTATTTTTTAGGAATTTCTCTGTGACAGCCCGGAGTTTGGAAGTTAGTGGTGGACACACCCGTGTTGGTCCTGCGCCAGATCTCTGTCCGGTCGTGTTGGGTTGCTGTCCATCGCAATATGAGAGTGATAAAGAGGAGTGTACATGTATTTCGCACTTTAATATGTTTAGTCTCGGTTGTGATTGACCGCCATGCCCGGAATTCGTCAGGAGTACTACCTCATGTGTACCTCTGCCTAACCCTGTGGAGAATACAGGCCGGGTATAATGTTTATTTACTTGATAAAGCTCCCGAGCAACTCCTCGCATGACGTACGGTGTCAAAGTGATCCGTTTCAGGCAATTTATGCAACCTAACAAGATGGTCAGCGCTCTCAGTCGCTTGGCCATTTATCTAGAAACCTAAGGCTAGTAACCGAATTCATGTTCTACATGTCGTTGACCATACTAATACTTTGCAAAGTTCCTGTTTGTATCTTTACTGTCGTCAAGTGTCAACAGCTAAACGGTTAAAGTTTTTTTATTTATCATTATCTAATGATAGACAGATTTGACCACAATCACACCTGCTTTACACGGGTAGGTGCACCATGATTAGATATAGTATTTTTTTACTCCAGTACAAGATACGTTTTGTTTCAGGAGTTATCCTAATATCTAAAATTCTTCCGTTACTGTTTAATGACTGGAAGACAACGCACAGCCAAAACTACTGGTCGTAGGTAGCTCAAGTTTGGCTATAGGTTCCTTGGGGAGTGTAGGGGAGCACTAAGAACTGGGGCTGCGGAATCTGTTCGAAAGAGGTACCGTAGCCTTGGAACGTAAAGGGCACTAGGAGGAACACGGATGGGTTTTAGTCAGTAAGAGTCTGACGCTCCCTCCTGTTTCACCCAGAGCGGGAGGAGTCACAGGACAAAACGGGATATGCGCGTACGAAGTTGCGGGCAGAAGCTAGTTAGTTTATATGTCGTAACCAAATCTTTGACATAATGGTATGCCTTTTCATAACATGACTACCGCAAAGCAAAAATTACTTCTACCACATAATTAAATGGCCAATTCTAAGATAAAACCACAAATTTTTTTAAAGTTATAGTCATTTTTACATAATATGTACTTGTAATCAATTTACGAATAAATTATCACTAATTTATATTCCCAACGTCCTTGCCCCAAATACTGCTTCATCATGTAATACCAAAATCACGTGGAATCAGCCCTCCTCATCAAACTAGCGCGAATCAACAACATCGGTAATTAATTCTCAACAAAACTGAAGCTTCAATTTCACCCGTCGGTAATAATGTTAAAGACGTGACGTCAGACGTGTGACGTAACTTGTCTTGTGATATGTAGAATATAAATTTCTTGTTGTTTCCTGGTAAACGAATATCAACTTTGTAGTGGAGTAAACAAAGCTGATATCCGATTGACTGTTACAGGTACTATTGAAGAAGGTTAAAGAATATTGAAGTTGTAGCGTGTGTAAGTTGTACTTTTTGTATGGAATTTAAAGTTGTTTTTCCAATAACATATTTCTAGTGCCTAAAAAGCAAGCATCAAGTTAAAAGTAGCTCGACCTAGTCTGCTGTCTGATGTTACAGCCTACTGAGAAAGTTTACTTAGTTCTTATGTTACGTTCACTCACACAAGATGTACGCAAGTACTCGCGTACGCGTGAACTATTTACTCGTCATCATCATCTGCCTAGCTTTTTTCCCAACTATATTGGGGTCAGCTTCCAGTCAAGCTGGATATAGCTGAATACTAGTATTTTGCGTGGAGCCTCTACCTACCAGACCTCCAGAACCCATTAACTGGGTAGCATGGTACTTAATGGCAAGACTGGAGTCAGATTTACTGGCTTCTGACAATCCGTTACGACTGCCAAAGTAAAAATCTACAAATGACAGCTGGAACAAACGGCTTAACGTGCTTTCCGAGCCACAGAGGAATCTCGGTAGGTATGTTAAGATGGTTGGGTCCACCCACAGACCAACCTTGGTAAGCGTCGCTTAACCTTGAAGATCAACCCGTGCGGCTGTTATTATCTAGCCACGAACTATTTACACAAGTATCAATCCTAATTTATAAAACTGTTCCGTTACCTACTGATGACTGACTGACAGAAAGACAGACAATAACGCATTGCCAAAACTACTAGCCGTAGAAAGATGAATTTTGCCATGTTGGTTCCTTGGGGAAGGTTGGGGAGCATTAATTAATACCTCTGAGTGATCATGACTTTTTAGGTATTTTTGCCAAGGAAGTTAGATGTTTTACACGCGTATTTTGTATTTTTGTTTGTAAATTTCTTTATTTCCTCGTACCTTCTAAACGGCTGAATAGATTTCGACTATTAAGTTGTCGTTAGATTCATTTCGAAAACCCAAGAGTCCTTAAAGAAGTGTTTAAAAAAAAAGCAATATAACGGATTTTGGGCGCTAAATTGTAAGTCGTTAGTTTTTTTTTTAACCAAACCTATTGAATAACCCTACTCGATATGTTTGGTTAAATGTGCCGTATGGCGTCGGCTGGTGCCGTATGGTACCGTAAAAGAATAATACCGTACCATTAGTTCCCGTTCGACTAAGGGACTCACCAGATAATGGGCTGCATCTTTCTCTATAAAACGCAACACTGCGATGGCGATTATGGCAAACCCTCTATGGGCGTTTGAGCTATATCTAGAAATGGACGTCTTCGGGCTGTTATAAAATGATCATGATGACTCGATAGGTTTGTTTACAAAAAAAAAATCGAAATGAATGAAATTCAATGGATGTCACAAAAATATTATATTATAAGCCATATGTTTAAATTCAATTAAGAAACAGTTTTCGTTTATAAAAGTGTACCTGTTTATTTTTTTGCAGTCGGGTTTTTTTTTTCTAATTTGCGACTCGTTCGCTATACAGTATGGAGTCAATGACCTGTGCTATTGAATTCCAAGTAAAAATCTTCAAGATGTTTAAAAGTAAAATAACTCACAATTCACAAACACTCTTCAACGTGTTGAAAGACAAAATGTTCTGAATCAGAAATTCGTAGAAGTCGCTACCAAAAACAATAATGACGAAACAATCAAATGAGTCACTGAACTCTGAATCTTGCCACGAGTCAAATAAGGATTAGTTTCCACTTTATCACCTATTACTGTCTTCAGATATTACTGGGCTAGTATTTTAGCTGTGAGTGCGACTAATCTAATTGCTTTTGAGACAGTTGTGGCCTGTCGTGAGACTGGATTGTCATTAACTAATTATTACGTAACAAACATCCAAACTTTCGCATTTATAATATTAGTATATATCTCTTGGGCTGCAAACCGTCACTACATTGTGTACTAGCTACCTGGTACATAATGCCTTTACCAACTCCTTTGAGGGTTAAAACAATACCTATCCATATAGGTAACTGTCGTCTATCTCAAAGTGATCTGGAAAGGCAAAGATGTATATAACACCAGAGGCAATACAATCAATCGTATTGCCTCTGGTGTTACGTACATTAGAGTAATTTGCAGGCAGTGGGTACCTACAATAGCTATGCATGTACGAACTATACTAAACTAAACATTTTGTCCATTTTAACAAGAGGGTACGTAAAGAGCTTACAAATCAATCGAACAAAACATGAAATCTCACAAATTATCAAAATGAATAATTTGTGAGATTTCATGATTCAAAGAATCGTAACTATTTGAGTAACTACATTTTATACTTAACTAGGTGACCTGCGGTCTTAGCGTGATGATATATAACCTATAGCTTTCCTCAATAAATGAGCTATCTAACATTGATAGATTTTTTAAATCGGACAAGCAGCTCCTGAGATCAGCGCGTTCAAGCAAACAAACAAACAAACAAAAAAACTCTTCAGCTTTATATATTAAAGTATAGATTCATAAAAAATATAACATGTTGTTCTGCAACAAGATGAGGCTAAATGCCTGTAACGAAAATCTTGAATTAATTGTTACAAATTAGGTTTCTTTCGTGTAACTGACTAAATAATGCACACCTTCCGTGGTAGATCTTCAACACTCCTGATCTACTAGTGGAGAAAGTTTTGTTTATTAAACTACGCATTTGTATCTATGAGCCTAAAGACAAAATAATATATTTTGTAGCCGAATGGAAACTTCACTTTTAGGGACTACTCTCACTTATTCAGCTCTATTCGGCTTATGCCCATAGAAACCAATGATTTTGTATGGAGACGCGTACGCACCCGTTCAGCCTTCCACGTCTATTCAGCTTTTGCGGCAAACAAGTATAAAATGTGTCTCAGTAGATGGTAATAGGAGCGTCACTGAGACTATAACACAACTTGAGAGTGTACTGTAAGCACACCTCTGCCTAACATTTTGGAAAATACAGACGTAATATTAAGTTAATATTACAATCAATAATTCCTCACAAACCGAACCGAATCATTACTCTCTTGCGCACAATAGTACCTGATCAACAATCACAATTTATACCCTTGATTACATTCTTTACATTACGATCAACACCTGTTCACTATCCATATGAAAACCTTATTCATTTTCCTAACAAAGGAATAAAAAGATTTTCATTTTATTCTAAGCAAAAGACCAAACCATTTTCTGTACATGAATTATTGAAGGGGCTTTTCCGAAAATTGCCACGAAATGAGTATGATAAAAAATCTAGCAAAATTGTGATTTGAGCTCGCTCTAGTTATCCCAATTCGTTTCACGTGAAAATATTGAAATACAAGAGCATTGGAGGGACAAAAATACATATATTATTCATTCTCTAATGTACGAGCGGAAGCGATTTGATTATGTTCTGTAAATATGGAAGAGCGCCAATAGCGGATAATGAATGAGTTGTTTTGAACGAATTTTTGTTACTTTTTACTTAATAAATTATTTGGTTTATCTACCGTGTGGGTTTCCGTAAATAAATAAATGTTTCTTAGCGTCATTTAGTTAATTTTCTTGTGAATTTATTTGTTTGTATTTTGTTTTATTTCATTGCAATTCTACGCTAATTGGAGCAGTACTGAAAACATTGTGAAAATTCAATTGTGTTTCTATGTCAATTTCAAGATTATCGAAAAACGGTATAAAATTAATCTTAATCTATTTAAACGACAACAGTATTTAGAGTGAGACTGAAATTTCATTTATTCATGATAAAAGTCTTAGAAAATACAAAAAATCCATTGTTTAGCATCATATTACTTCGTCGGGAGTCGCAGGGCGATTTTCGGCCACCGTAGGCACGAGCCTGCGGACGGCGAGCATTGGGTGGCTCGCCATCTGATCAGAACCAGGCCCGTGTCGACGGCGCCTTGTGTTCCACGCGCGCCTCAAAGAGCTGTCAGCATAAAAGACGGGGCCCGCTAGGGCCAGCGTCTGCTGGGGCTGCGGAATTCGTTTGAAAGAAGCACCGTACCCTGGAACGCAAAGGGCACTAGGAGGAACACTAGAGAATGGATTTTAGTCAGTAAGAGTCTGACACTCCCTTCTGATTCACCCAAAGCGGGTGATGATTTCCTATCCTTAAAAAAAAGCCGCATATTCCTTTCCGTTTTAAAACTTTTTACGCCGACTACCGTAGCTAAAAGTTAACTAACTAGTGACAGTCTAGTTCTGCTCATAAAGTTGGTCTGACACTTGAAAAAATGTTTCTTTTTACTATTTATAAGCAAGCGTTTGACCACTATCTCACCTGATGGTAAACAATGATGTGGTCGAAGATGGAGCACGCTTGCTTAGTAACCTACTCACTCTTGACTTAAAGACTCTCAGGAGGAAGCTATCAGGAAACACAGACCTGGCAGGGAATTCACTCCTTAAGGTGGATACAAACACTGCGAGGCATGCGCCGTGCACGTTTCGCAACGCAAACGTTTGAATGTAAAGCCTGGGTAGCCACTCCTCACCACGAATATGAACGTCCACACATTGCAAAGCAAGCGATGGGCGCCCGTGCGCTGCGCATGCCTCGCAAAGTCTGTATCTATCTTTAGCTGTATACATAATAATACATTTAAAAAAATAGTTATGTATCAGGCGCTTCAAGCTCGCCAATCACTTATCACTCACACCATTCACTCGTTCACTGAGCTACTGAATTAAAGATACCACACGTAGCGTCTTGGCTGATATGATTCACTGCAAGTTGACTCATTGTGATGTATCGCACTACTAGTGATGGCCGCCTCACGCTTAATAAATTATTGGCGCTGAGAGATTGATACTGAAGAGTACCGTTTTATGTTAGTGTCACTTATGTAATGTGGGGTATTGAACCGAGTTGATCGGGATTTTGTTGATGTACCGTGTTGCGTGTGTCTCTAAAATACTAGTTGGCTTTCTCTGATCTCACTTTTTGTTTATTAGGTACTATAGCGGTTCTTGTTCCTGTTCTTGGTTGTGGAATCCTTTGTTGGGATTTCAAATAAGTAGCCTATATTTACCTGTTGCTGGTAGACTCACAGCTAGTTTCTTAATGTATAAACATACTTAAGCTCTATAAGTTGACTCATTACTAGTGATGGCTCGCGCTCAGTAAATTACTTATTGAAGCTGAGAGATTGATGCTGAAGTGTACTGTTTAATGTTACTGTCACTTATGTAATGTAGCGTATTGAACTGAGTTGATCAGGAAGAGAGTCTGTCGTTGTTCCGTATTACGTGTGTATCACGAATATAAATATTGGTACGCTTTCTGTAATTTTACTTTTGTTCACAGTATTGTCGTTTTATGCCCACTTGCAGAAATCTCAAGAACCGTAATAGGAAGACAGTTGAAATTATCACGGAGTGTGTATTTGTGTTGTTCAATTATGATACGGAACATTTCATGTGAGATTCCAACTCGCACTTCGCCGTTTTTTTACTCTGAGTTAGTTTTAAGCCGGTGTCATTTTTTAACCTCTTGTTAGCAACTATCTCTTAGTTCGCTAGCATAAATCAGAGTTATCTCTTAACCGAGCAATCGGCGGGTTCTAGTCGGGTTAAAGTGTATATTTTATTTGTTTCATTTTTTATTTGAAATTCCGCCTGATGGCTGGTTTTGTTCGGTCGGTGCCGTAGGCTCGTAGCTAAGTAATATGTGGTAGGTACG
Source organism: Lacanobia oleracea (assembly GCA_950371165.1). Classification (NCBI taxonomy): domain Eukaryota; kingdom Metazoa; phylum Arthropoda; class Insecta; order Lepidoptera; family Noctuidae; genus Lacanobia; species Lacanobia oleracea. The sequence goes on along the minus strand of OX493390.1, from coordinate 2,694,362 downwards.
CCTCTGTATTACACTTCAAGGAACACAGTTGTCATATTATAACATGATATTATGTTGCTTAATTTCTCCTTTGTTACTCTACAAATAACGATTGTTGAAAGATTAATGTCCAAGATCGCTTAGTAGTAGGTAGGGTTTTATTTTGGGATGTAACACTGATGTAATATGCAGGAGATTGGACTGATCCAATATCGGCTATCCTGTGATCTCCCTTGGGTAGTACAACTTTTCCTCTTGTACTTTTCTTCTTAGCTTAGCTAAAGTTCTTGTTTTAAGAAATCACTTTTCTTTTAGTTTGATTACTGAGAATCTTCTGCGATACATTTATTTTTGTACTTACCTTGAAGGTGATCTCGTAAAAATATTCTCGAATAAAAGCAAGATCTGCTTCAATTCTTTAAAACACAAATCCACAAAGAATACTCAGAATAATCCAGCTTACCTCTCCCCACCTCTTAATCCCCAATAAACATTCAAAATTCTTAATAATACTGGGACCTTGCTAAAAGCAACAACCGTACGAAACACGAAACTTAATTAAAAGTATTAAAGTACCTTTAAATTCTTAACCCGCTGTAAAGTCTGGTTAACTGCTTAGTAACGATTCTGGAAGTTTTAAAACTCAATTCACATCGTCGAAGCGGATCACTTTAGCTGTTGAAAAGGGGATGTTCTGAATTAAAGATGTGGCTTGCGATGGGTTGAAAATCATTTCATTGTGTTGCGTTTCAAATAGTCTGATTTTGTATGAGAAAGTTTATTTACAGTTACTTACGTATTACAAATATTTAAATTATGTTTTCTTTCAACATGAACTTATGATCGTGTTGCTAGAAAAATATTTTAAATGTCTGAAAGCAATTTAAACATTTGTTGTTTAAGTAGAAAACTACAATACCACTGAATGCCATGTGCTTTTTTTAACCCCGGAGAGAGATATTCTTTCTGTGATATTATCTGTAGCCTGAAGCCTATTGACGTATTTATCATAATCTACGGCCCGACTTCATCCACTGCTGGAATAGTCCTGTTTTTAGGGTTTCGTACACAAAGGGTGACCTATGGAACCCTATTGCTAACAAGCCATCCGTCCATCCATCTGTCAGCAGACTGTATCTCTAGAACCATAATAAGTAGACAGTTGAAATTTTCACAGGTTATGTATATCTTTTGCCGCTACAACATCAAATAATAAAATTTAAGGTTAATAATAAAAATAAGATTTATTTCGGACCAAATTATCCATATGTTGTTAGTAAAAGTCTTAACCTAATGTTAGTACAAAATAACATACACAACTGACTACAGTCTGACTCGCACTTGGCCAGTTTTTTTTTCCTTGGCAATTCTTACGCTCCACCTTCATCGAGCTTTCACACGCCACGCAATGGCAACAATGTCATCCGCCCATCTGCCGGGCAGTTCATGGATGCCACTCAGTCACTGATTCGCGTGGCATCATCGCATCTTGTCATGTCGTTACTCACATAGTAATATAAGCAGGATCATCGTCAGTTTGGTCCTCTTTGAAAATTCTATTTGGTCATCATCCGTATACAAAATCACCCAACACTTTGTCTGCACCAATGTGCAGGCAAAGTGCAGATTCACGAAGAATGCTCGCTGCATCGACTCTGGAAAGCAATGCCTTTGAGCAGCTACTGAAGCATTTCACTTTAAAAGTTAACCTCCCCCCCCCCCGCCTTGTCTGGCTATAATGCAAATTTTGGAGTTTCGATATTGGATGGCTTTGAAATACTGCTGCTTCATTGGCCACTTTTACTAAGCTGGAAGTCTTCGAAATGTTTGCTCAATATGCAAACTGTTAACTAATATTAATTGCAATCCCTTATAATCGGGACACAAGTCTAACAAGGAAAAAGCTCATGTGCAAAAGTGGGTGTCTCTCGGCTGACACAGTAAAGATGATTACGATGTGTGTGTGCATCATCATCATATCAGCCGAAAGAAAAGAAAGAAAGAAAAAGCGTTTATTTGCGCCAAGCATGACGAATACCAAAAAAATAAAACAAAAATTAAATAAAACTAAATTATAAAAATTGCTGGACAAAGCCTACCCCAAGTGTCACCACAACAACCGGTCCTGTGCGTCTCGCATCTATCGGCTACCCGCGACTCTCAGCAGATCATTGGTCCACCTTGTGGGAGACCGTCCAACACTGTCCAAAAAGTTCTGGAGTGGTGGCCTCGTCCCGGAGGACGCACGTCCGCGACGTGGCCACCACTCCAGAGCTTTTCAGCCCCATCGATTATCTGTTCTGCTAACTTTCAGTTTGGCGAACCTGTAGGTATGTCTTTATGCTAGGTGATAAAGATGACACTCACCTTTTTGAAAAATTTGCTGCAGCACCAGTCCATTCAGTTTTGGGATAGGATTTTATTGTAAACTAGCAGTTCGTACACGTACATTTTCGACAAATTATATACACAAGCCATCCTCGTTTATTGCTCGTTCCATTAGTGACCGTATGAAAACACATTAGTTGGTTTTGAAAAAAGTAAGTAAAGAAAAGATAGAGGCAGATGGCGACATTGTTTTATGCTATGTAGAGATTATAAATGTAAATGATGATGTTTTTAAAAACTTGGGTTTTGTAAATGTATTTCCTAATATTTCTCAGTCTAGGTTGTAAAATCCACCAATATTTGGAGAGACAGGATATACATGCCTTAGCTCTATACCTTCACTGTCATTCTCCTTTGTATATTCGACTTTAAAATAATAGTCATTTTGGAGGGTATGCGGCACAGAGAATAAAGTCCCGCAAACCTCCATTGAAAAGCGAGGATCCTCCGACTAGACAGTTGTTATACCTGGCGGGCAACTGCCTGATAGTTGATATTCGTGCTGATGTATATGTTCTAATCGCACGGTTAACTCCGCTTGCACGATAATGGATTTTGACGAAATAGTTTGCTGCTAGTTGGAAAGATGGTGTCGTGGTTCTTTTTTTGTTGCGATGCGGATTTGCTCCGTTGGTTTTTTATTTGTGGCGGCATGGCTGCCGCTACATCATCTTAATATAGATTTTATGTTATCTGTAAGTCACTACCAACAGTTCTGCTCACCCCACACCTCAAACAATATCAATCACTATGCAGCTCCAAGTCTGATCGTCACGTATCCGTATTCTGCATCGCATTTACATGAGAAACGTCTCAAACGCCATGATCACGTATATATCCTGCTATTATTGGCGTTTATGTAGATTTGCTTGGAGCTCTGATGGATAGGTGTCGTGTAGAGTTATTGGGAGAATTGTGTTTATCTGGTTCAAATGTAGGTTGGTAGAAGTTATAGTATACTTTTGTTTAGGAAGACTTATCTACTGTGAGAATTACGTTTAATATAAACAGCTGTAAGGTATATTTTAATGAGCAAGGGTTGCGGGTTAGTTTGAAGAGCTTCCTGCGGTATTAGAACGCAAAAAGGGTTTTTTATTAGGTTTTTTGTCAGTAAGAGTCTGACATTAAAGAGCGGGAGGAGGTATGTGATGATTTCCCATCCTTAAAAAGGTCAGTCTTAAAGGGGTGTTATATATCCCAGCAGTGCTAACAGCGTTAAGCGGTGGGAATGCAAATTACTTATTTACTACTAATTAATCCACGCAACTTCGTCTGCGTCACAATTTTCATTTTCGCTCCGCTCCTATCGGACCAGTGGTTCCTGAGATTAACGCGTTCAAGCAACAAACAAACAAACTCTTCAGCTTTATATATTGGTATAGATTAAACATACAAAAAATTTAAGTAAGTAGAAGTACAAATAAATTACGATGTTGCCAACCCCTGACAATGACACTAAATTGTTAGAATCTCATCTAAAATGATGAAGTGGTTTCTCAGAATTACTTATTACAAGCATTCATTAAACTTACAAACACAAGTATGCAACAATACCAAAGTTTACATATAACGATAACTAATACCGAAGTTCAGCACTATCTTAGAACAAACCGCAGTTTGGACCTTTTATTACTATTGCTTACAACAGGGCTGTCCAAAGCATGGACCATGCAGGGAGTCAGACTGATCCAAAAGTACTGATAAAATTAGTTCGCGTTTTCTATACTATTAATAAACTTTTTTTGTATGTTTGAACGTGCTTATCTCTGGAACTATAACTACTACCGATTAGAAAAATCTTTTTGCATTTGAAAACCCAATTCTTGATGAAAGCTGGCTATTTAGCATCACGCGAGGACCCAAAGGTGCCGATAAAAAGAAAAATAAACCAATAATCATTACTTTTTGATTAATCTAGTATTTATACGGCCCGCAAAATGTTCTAATTTACCAGAATTTTACTTTAGTTATTTTGGTAAAATGACATAAATTCACACCTAAACTTAATAGACAAAGTCTCCGTATTTATACAACTGGTTTAAAAAGACTCGTATTCAATACCTTAAGTCATAGAATTGTAAAAGATAAATGAATGGAGAATATATAAAGCTGAATGTAACATCATCGCCGCCGCATTTTGATTTTTGTCCGAAAAAATCCTCCAAAATCAAAATCAAAAGTTGTTTATTCAAATTAGGCTGAGAGCCAGCACTTTCTGAACGTCAAGTTTTATAAAACACAGTCCCCCAAAACGCCCGCCCGTCACCACTTCCTGGTGTTTTAGCTGTGGAGAAGAAGTAGCCAACAAACTCCCCAGCAACACATTATCTGATACGTTGTAAAAGATCCTAAATTTATACAATAAGTATGCAACGTAATCAGTATTTAAAACGAAAAAAGAAAATAATAATCTGAGAAGTAACTTGTATTGGCACCCGATCGTATTTTGTCTGCGGGTCTAAAAATACCACTTTAGCAGCACCTCAAGCTACCGAAAACTTTAAAATTTTTCTAAACAACCTTCAACTTAATGCTTTAGTAATAGAGATGACATTTAAATTTGACAGATTTTAATGTTGTAATCTTACTAAAGTGGCCTTTTTAGACCCGCGGGTCAGCCCTGTTTTACAAAATAGTTGGAAACAGTTTCTATGACTACATTGTCTGTAGGATAACTATTGAGAGATGTTCATGGACTTTCAACCGTTTAACACTTTGTTTAGAGTTGTTTTTCTTTTGCTTTGTAAGAACAATCAAGACTTGTTACAATAAGGGTTTGGAGCTTGTATCTCTGTTTTATTAAACAATAGCATAGTTTTGTTGTTGTTGGATAGTACTTTGTTGTTTTCGAGATTTCTCTTTTCAGTGTAACTTTGTAGTTTTCAAGGACGTTCGAACTACGACTGTAAATTTTAGTGTCCATGTTTCCATCATCTTCCGTCTCCTTTCCTCTTACTCTCTTTTTCTGTCAATGGTCAAGCTGGCATTCACTCCGATTTCTTTTCAAATCATTCTTTAAATCACAAAATTCATCTATTTTTTTTACTTCTCCTTTAAGTATAATTTACCGATGTTGCTTACATTGGATATACGAGAACATCTTGGAACTATTTTTTTACACAAAATTTTTAATATAAAAAGTATTTAGGTACCTGTTGAAAACAATTTTACTAACAAATCGGATTGTATTTATTGCCTTGTTGCATTGAGTTCGCTTTTAAATCAATACAATACAGTTTAAAAAGATTAATAACAAACAAATTATTCTTAATTTTAGTTTTACTGTTGATACGCACGCGTTTGACCACTATCTCACCTGTTGGTAAGCGATGATGTGGTCGAAGATGTAGCACGCTTGCCTAGAAGTAACCTATTCACTGTTGACTTAAAGACTCCCAGGTTGTAGCTATCAGGAAATACAGACTCCAGCAGGGAATTCTACTCCTTACATTTTATAGCCTAAGTCCAGATATGGTCGCGCAGATAATATTATGAAATATTTGTAAATTGGAAGGCGTGAGAGAGATCCAGCTAACTATTGTTTAATTACATTACGACGATAGCCGGGTTCATCGCGTTACTAACTACCAGTTTTAATTTAATAGTTTATACGTATCAAACCTTCGAATCAGCTGAATACCAGTATTTACGTGGATAGATTGAATGTCTGACTTGAGGAGCTCGTGGCTAAATAATAACAGCCACACGGGTCGATCTTGAAGGTAAAGCAACGCTTGCCAAGGTTGATCTGTGGGTGGGTGAACATCTTAGCATAACGAGTATCCTCCGTGCCTCGTAAAGCACGTTAAGCTTTTGGCTCCGGCTGTCATTTGTAGATCTTTGGCAGTCGTTACGGATTTTCAGAAGCCAGTAAATCTGACTCCAGTCTTGCCAAGATGTACCGTGTTAGCCAGTTAATAGGTTGTGGAGGTCTGGTAGGCAGCCACTCCACGTAAAACACTGGTATTCAGCTGAATCCGGTTTGACTGGAAGCCGACCCCAATTTAGTTAGGAAAAGGGTAGGAGATTCAAGAATGTCTGACTTCCATAATTCAGTAACCAGCGGGTGTAAAAAGGTCACTAGCAGAATCAGAAAGCACATCACGCTACTCGTCTCTGTCAAATTTTTCCAATCAACCTTGAACCTAATTCGTTAGCGATAAAGATGAAAATGAAATTTGAAGATTGTTGCGTGATTTTAATATGATTATGCTAAATTGGCCTTTTTAACCCTCCTGGTAGCACGGTGCTTCTTGGCAAGACTGGAGTCAGAATTTGTGCCTTTTTTTTTGGGACAAGCCCGTCACACATTCCCAACCACTGCAACTCCTGAAAGCCAGAATCTCAAGTCAAATCAAAAGTGGTGACCACAAAAAAAAGCCGAGCCTATAAAAACCGACGAGTCCCGGAGAAACGATTCAACTGTCTTGGATCCTGCAACGAAATTAATCAGAAAAGTACAGCGGAGGAGTAGGAAAAAAAAAATAAGAATCTGTATCGACCGTCGTAATCAACGAGTCATCTACAAATGACAGCCCGGATTGGTCACGACTGTCATTTGTAGATACTACTGTGCTTTCTGAGGCAAGAAACAGTCTCGGTATGTTAAGTTGCTCACCCATCCACAAAACGAATAAAACATTATCATAAAAAGAATTATACATCGAGCTAAAACAAAACGCTTTGCGAAAAAAGAAACGCCTACAAACTGTAGTAAAACTACCTTTTTTACATACAAACTGAAAACATGTGTAAATAAAGTTAACATTTAAGGGTTATGTAAGGTCGTTCACCTTTACATCATCATATTTCCATTTGTATTAATACTTTAACAAAATACCGAGTTAATAAAATTCACCTTTCCATTTATCCCAAAACGGGATTATAAAGAGATTAACAAAAAATATTATACCTTTATAACGAAAAGCTATTTTAACGTTCTATAGAGGAGAGGAAAATTGTAACGATTGCCAATTTCCACGCACGAGTTATTTTTCGTAGGCGGAAATCGGTAAAATCTATGTTACATAAAAATATGAAAGTTGGTCTTATATTTTATAGTCTGTCAAAGTAAATAGAAATATAATCGTCTTGGTTGTGTGGGGCAGGGACTTAAATAAAACCCTTAATGTTGCCGTCTTTTACTTGCCAGTAAAACTTGAAATAAATGGAAAAATTGGCTTTTTTATTGTAAAAGGGTTTATCACTACTATGAAAAATATACATTAGTGGATAGATATTATTTGAAAGGTGTTTCAAAAATAGTACGATTTGTGAAAAAAGAAATAAAATCCGTGGAACGAGGAACGTGAATATATAAATAATTTGCTTGTGAAGTTAATGTTCCCAGACTCGTTATGTGAAAGGGTTGTACATCACAGATATTAAAGCACTCACACCTCTTGATAATTTTTGATAGTTTTTAAGCTTCTGTCTAGGTTTTGAGGGGTCATAGCAACCCGCTGAGGGAGGGGGGGATCCGTTGGAAATGTATAGTTGTTTTACGATTTTTTTAAGTGTCATATTTATTTTTAGGTTATACTAATAAAACTTTTAAAATCGGTAATTTTAAACATACGGGACACCTGCTTATAGAGGCTGAGGGGGGGAGGAGTACCCCCCCCTACTGTAGTTTCGGTCGGAGGTACCATTTTTTGTGCTTATAATTTAACAAATAAGAATTGGTAACTCCGACCGCAATCTTATTTTTTTACCCTATTTTTCAGGAAACAAAGGGCAGGGGAGTAAGAACCAGTACTTCTGTCTTATCTCCGGTGCTGCGGGAATAGCAGCCCCTTCGTCTTTGCGCGACAAAGGCGCTACCTACGGGCCTTAAAAACACTCTAGGGGTAGGGCAGACCAAGACCACGGCATGCCGGGGTTGACAAAGTCGGTTCTGAATTCAAGTTCGTTGTAAGGCCAGATTTACTTTTACATGCACATTTGGACCAGTAAGTGCCCACGTCAATTGCGGCGTCTTAGGCATTCATTGAATCCCCCTATTAATTAGTGAATTAGTGAGAGTCAACTGACACGAAAAGAAGAAGAATCGAATCCCCCAAAGTACCGGTGTATTGGCACTTACGGCACCCCAACGTGTGTTTCATGTACTGAACAGGAACACCGCATAAACAATATTAAGCTTAGTGTAAATAAAACTTAAACACCAAAACACAAAATAAAAAAGAACCACCATCATCGGACCACAAGACGAACGGCGATGCGCCACCGGTACACGGTGGATATCCCACCCATACGTACAAAACGTTTTGGTAACACATTCATAATGCGTACAGCTAAGGAGTGGAATTCCCTGCCGGAGTCTGTGTTTCCTGATAGCTACAACCTGGAAGTCTTTAAGTCAAGAGTGAATAGGTTATTTCTAGGCAAGCGTGCTCCATCTTCGACCACATCATTAGGTGAGATAGTGGTCAAACGCATGCCTATCTATAGTAAAAAAAAAAAAAACCTCTATTACCGACGGAAAAATTATACTCATGTGTAAAAAATCATTCGCCCAACCCAACAGTAAATCAGATTCGCGTAACAAAATTGATCGAATACACTCGATACCTATTGGCGCCGGCAAATCAGTTTATCCGTTCCCTCTCACCTAGAACCATAGAGTACAGAGATGCCTTAGCGGGCGGTCATAGAAACGGTATAGCTAGCTTTTCCATACGCTAAGTGTTAGAAAGTCACTCTCTAACCAGAGAGATCGACGGTCACTGACGTTTATTTAATTCCAACTGTACTTACTACTATTTAATTCTTACTATACTTCCAAGACAGTTAAATCGTTTCTCCGGGACTTGTCGGACTTTATTGGTTCGGCGTTTTTCTGGGGGTCGCCACTGTTGATTCTGGCTTTCAGGAGTTGCAGTTGTTGGGAATGTGTGGCGGGTTTGTGACATTAATGTGAAGTTAATTATCAACTAGTTGACCCGCGCAACTTCGTCAAGCAAAGTTTACCGTGCGATTTGAACATATACATTAACCCGAATATCAACTATCGGGCAGTAGCCCGCCAGGCACAACAGCCGCCTGGTCGGAGGATCCTCCGTTTTCAATGGAGGTATGCGGGACTTTACTCTCTGTTCCGCGTTCCTCTAAAATCCCACTCGCACTTGTTTTTTTTTAATAGTAGCATATTAGCGTAACTACCAACGTGGCCTTTCTGAGCTCTATATAGAAAACGTTTGGAATTCCGTAAATTGCTAAAATTGCCATATTAGCGGCTCACAAACGTACAATCAACCCTCATTAAGTGAGGCATTATCGATGGACACGCGTACTGAATACAAGCGAACGTTTTATGCACTAAAATTTTAAGTTGACAAGTGTGGCGGTATTCTATGATTGTTTGTCCGTTTGTCAAACGATCTGGTTTATTGGAATTTTGGCGTTGGTATATTTGAAGTGTTTCATAGAATTGATGTGAAATGTATAATGCTACGGCCACACTACCGTAATATGGCAATAATTATGACCATAATTGACACCGACAAACACAACACAACTATTGCCATATTACGGTAGTGCGGCCGTAGCGTAATGTCGAATTCGTCGTAACTACTGTTTAGAGTGCGTTTGTTATATAGTTCGTGGCAATCAATTGGAAGGTATGTGTTTGTTTGTGCCCGTTTATGGCTGCATTTCCACCAAAGATGTGCGAATGATGTGGAAGTGAAGAGTGGTGTGGATGATGTGGATGCGTAGCGAGGGATGTGTTTGTGAAGAACCTACGGAATTGCTTGCGCTGAGCGAGGCATTTTTTTCTTTTGATATGCACGCGTTTGACCACTATCTCACCTGATGGTAAGCGATTATGTGGTCGAAGATGGAGCACGCTTGCCTAGAAGTAACCTATTCACTCTTGACTTAAAGACTTCCAGGTTGTAGCTGCTAAGAAACACAGACTCTGGCAGGGAATTCTAGAGGCTCCACTAGAGGCTCCACTAGAGGCTCCACTAGAGGCTAGGTAAATGAAGCGATTCTATTGGTTATTAACATCCCAAAAACTGCCTCTACGCAAGCATGTAATAAATTTGACGTATTTTGCGCTAGTATCAGTACGAGGTGTAATGACGCTTGAAAACACGTAAGTACTGACAGCTTTCTTGGCTTCAAGCCAAACCCGCAAGCAATAGGCAATTGATAGTTGAATGTACCTTGTATTATTTGAAGGCTATCATTGTAGCAATGATGTAAATGCCGTACGTTGAAGAAGATGTGTGTGTGTACTTTACGTCTATTTTTAAATACAAAATGCATCGTTATCCTCCCCTTAGCGTCGCCACAACGACCGGTCCTGCGCGTCTCGCATCCATCGGCTCCTCGCGACCTTCGCCAGGTCATCGATCCATCTTGTGGGTGGCCTTCCAGTGTTGCGTCTTCCGATACACGGTGGCCACTCCAGAACTTTTCGGCCCCATCGACCATCTGTTCTGCGAGCAATGTGACTTGCCCACTGCCACTTTAGTGTGGCGATCCTTCGAGCTATGTCGATAACCTTGGTTATCTTGTGGCTATAATTATTCCTGATTCGATCACGCAAGGAAACTCCAAGCATTGCCCTCTCCATTGCCCTTTGAGTGACCTTAAGCTAATACAGAATTAGAAAGAAAGAATGAATGATCCACGGCATATTCAGGGGGATGCATCTTCAAAACCCCGACTCGAATACGATAGGTTTTCTGATACAGAAATAGAAACAAGGTTCCGTGCCCAAAGGGTAACCAACGGAACCCTATTACTACGCGGGCTGTATAACCATAATACGTCAACAGATTGCCACTATAACAACAAATAATAAAAATTAAACTAAATTAAAAATCAAAGGGACTCCCACACAAGACGTGGTATTTTTTTTTGTTTGTGGTGCGGAACGCTTTGTGTGCGAGTCCGACTCGCACTTTGCCGGTTTTTTTTTTAATTTTATCATGGGTATTATTGAAAACCAGGTGCAAGTGCACCCCTTGCTCCCATTTTTTTTTTTTGGATGGTAACCATCGAATGACTCCTCCGGCTCTGGGTGTAGCAGAAGGGAGCGTCAGACTCTTAATGATTAAAGCCCATCCGTGTACGTCCTAGTGCCCTTTTGCGTTCAAGGGCCGCGGAACCTCTTTAGAACACATTTCGCAATCCTCGCAGGAACCACCCCTTTGCACCCATGGAATGATCTTCTTATAGTGTTGATTGTTCATTATATTGTACTTTTTTGGGCCCATTAGTTGTAGTATTGCTTCGTTCGAGGCAAGTTACCTAGAGTACAGGTGAATGGAAAGCAAATGTGACATAGCCTAAACCGAACCGCGTAGCGTGTTTGATGGAATGTACGAATTATGATGATGATTAGGTTATAGATGGATTAAGAAAAAAGTACCTAGTTTAATATATAATTTATGTATGTATTTTGTAGACCCTAAATAGTTAAGAATAGCCTTTTTTACTAAAACCCATCCGTGTTCCTCCTAGTGCCCTTTGAGTACCAGGGCCACGGTGACTCTTTCAAACAGATTCCGCAACAATTAAGAATAGCCTAGGAGCATATTGACAGTTTTATTCAAAATATTGTTGTTATGGCTCATTCATCGTCATTTTCAACTGAAAGATTGCCACCACAGCTAGTCACAGACTTTCAAGTTGGTGTGGCTTACTGTCAGAAAAAAACCGACCAAGTGCGTGTCGGACTCGTACACAAAGAATTCCGTACTGCAAACCTTAATTTTTGTTATTTGTTGTTATACCGGCAATAAACACACAATCTGTGAAAATTTCCAATGTCTACCTATTACGGTTCTTGAGATACTGCCCACTGACAGAAGGACGGACGGACGGACGCATGGACGGACGGACGGACTGAGCGGATGCTCAGTAGGTTCCGCTGGTTACTCTTTGAGAATGGCTCCCTAAAAAAAAAAATTGAATTTACATACCAAAATCCATTTCAAAGATGCAACTTCTCGACATAATCCATTTACAACCGCATTCGACGTTAAAATCGTTATTACAATCGTACATCGCTTGTTGTGATCGTACATGGAACCGATAATACTATGCCATTACGTGCATAGCCAGCTTTGGACGAGATTCAAACAGCTCTGTTAGGGACAGAAGTGAGTCGTTGAAGCCGCAAACTGCATGTTACAGGGAACAAACTGTAGTCGTATGCTGATGTGAGTTCCGGTCGTTAGTGATTTTGTTTTGAATAAATTTTATTACACCATAAGGAATTGAGGGGAGGTTTATTGGAATAGAAACGGATTATGGCGCTGTTCTGAACGGTTTTGCCGTAAAATTAGTGAAGTTTTATGGGTGTATTTATATGGTAATGTGGTGAGGGATAGTGTGAGGTATGGGGGCTGGTTACGATCCGTCATCATGATGGAAACACTTGAGGGTTAAATGAAACCTGAGAGTAAATTCTAGTATTAAGAAACGTTCGCATTTACATCACAGCAAATGCAAACTGTCAAAAAAATCTCTACTTTCGCTGCATTTTGAAAGTGTTTGATATTTACCGTCACCGAGATGATATTGTTTCTTGAATTTGAATTCTTTTAAGTACGAGAACTGGTGTTTTTTTTAATTACTATAGGTTTAGGTTGCAGACGACTGCTGCGGAATCTGTTCGAAAGAGAAGACCGTAGCCCTGGAACGCAAAGGGCACTAGGAGGAACACGGATGGGTTTTAGTCAGTAAGAGTCTGACACTCCCTCCTGTTTTACCCAGAGCAGGAGGAGTCATTTGATGATTTACCATACTTAAACAAAACAGTTATAGACGATTGCGTCGCAAAACTTCTTAGGAATTTTGAGATCAGAGGTTAGACTTTTTCATTATAACCTTATAACCATCACGACATAAATTAAATACTTTGAGTGACTTTAGACTCACCCATTATCTTAATAATATAAAACTACAAACTCTACTTAAAACTATAAGAACGTGCCTAAGTTAATGTTAAATATCTTGGATTAACTTTAAGCTTAGCAAAAATATCTTTTTAAGAAAAATAAGTTAGTCTAGCACAAACTTGGCTGGGATTATGTACTTCGACAAAATGCGATAACTTTGAAGTAAACCTGAAACGGGCGTTTATAGCAGTTAAGTTGGATTTTAGAGTTAAACGAGAAATGCTGTCTTTTGTCAGAGGTAATTTTATTTATTTTTTATTTGTAATGGGTTTGCTCTTGACTCTAGTCTAGGTCAGAGATGACAGAGACAAATTCTACGATGGAGCAAGCCTACCCAGATGGAGCTTGTTCACTCTAACTTTGAAGAGATTAGGGTTGCAAGTATTTGGAAACAGACGCAGGCAGAGAGTTCCACTCCTTTGTTGTGCGCATTATAAAAGACGTTTAGAAACGCTTAGTGCGAATTGGTGGAATAGCAACAAGGTAGGGATGGTAAGGTGCAATGCGTCTGGATGTCAGATGGTAGAAGGGGGCCGGTGGGATGAGGTCGTGGAGTTCTTGGGCACACTCACTTCAGTAAAATCTTTAGAAGACCGACAAGCAGGCAACCTTACAACGACGAGCTAAGCTATGTAGCTTGGCATCCACTAGTTTTACGTCGCCGATGAGCCTCTTAGCTCTGCGTTCCACCGAGTCAAGCGCGGCAAGCTGATACTTAGCTGAGCCATCCCAAAGGTGGCTACAATACTCCATCCAGGAGGAATAAAGAAAAGTAAAGATAGCATCGAGATATTTTAGCGATTGAACCAAGATTTTTTAGGCAGTCAGTAACAATGAGAAGTTCTTAAATTTAGGCACTAAAATCGTAAGCTTAATATACAATTTAAATAATATGTCTTTAATGAACCATACTGGCTTATTCCGACTGCTTACTACATACATATTTTCATTTAAAAAAAAAATTAAAGGAACATAAATAATTACTGTTTTAGTTTCTTGAGTAATATACAAAGAGTGAATGACGCTTATCAGGATTACCCAACATAACATTCACTGACTTTGAGTATATAGTTACAAATCCTATTTTCAATCACTATACTATACTAGTCAGTAACGTTAACTAAATTGTGTAAGTCAGCTTAACATTCATCAGCCACATATCCAAACCAAGAAACATTGAACCACAAGCAATATACAGCCGAAAGACGTCCACTGCTGGACATAGGCCTTACCCAAACGAGGGGGGGATTGCCATAATCGCCACGCTTGGCATACAGTTTGGCGATCTCTGTGTATGGTGAAGCGTTTTACAGAGAACGCTGCTGCCCATTCTCTGGTGAGTCCCTTAGTGGACCCACGGAAGTGATGTGACTATTCCCTTTTTATTAACCAATTTCAGGCCGATTTTATCATCAATATTACACCAAAGATTTGTCCTTTCCTGGAAACATAACATTACTTCTAGTAAAAGCCATCAATACACCCATAATACAAAATGGCGGATCCAAAAGATACATTCCACCGTGTTCAACGTTCTGCTCTATGCTTTCCCGTTTCCTGCAGAACGGCGGAAATTATAATTTATATTCCACATATTTTGTCCGCATGTATTACTGCGGTTTGGTCCCTAGATAAATCTGTATAAAATAATACCGGGTCATCAAAGTTTGCATTGTACTGGGGTCAGTTGTGACGCAAACTGAATTTGTTATTAGCTGATTATGCTGGTTTAATGAAAATTCGTCAACGAGTAGGTATCGTTGAAGAATTTTCATTAAAATAGAATTAAAAATAGCGTTGATTAAATATACTACTCTGTCAAGAAAGTACCGGGAAAAGATCAATAATACACAAAATGTCTGTTATTCATCCAAATTTATTTTATCACCTTCAAAGTATGCTCCTTTAGAAACGATACACTTGCGCCAACGAATAATCCATTCATCAAAACATTTTTTAAACGCTGCTTCCGGAATTGAGTTCAGTTCTCGCCGCGAATTCTCCTTTATGTCTTCTATCGATTGAAAACGGGTGCCACGAAGTGGTAATTTAAGTTTAGGAAAAAGAAAAAAGTCAGCAGGAGCCATATCTGGTGAATATGGTGGTTGCTGGATTGTATTTGTTCAGTGTTTGGTTAAAAATTCGTTCACAATGATAGCCTTGTGCGAAGGCGCATTGTCGTGGTGCAAAATCCAAGAATTTTCTTTCCACAAATCTGGCCTTTTTCGTCGAATTTGCTCTCTTAAACGCCGCATAACGCTCAAATAATATTCTTTATTTGCCGTTAGACCTTCCGGTAAGAATTCAGAGTGCACAACACCGCGATAGTCAAAGAAAACAGTCAACATGTCTTTGACTTTTGATCGACTTTGGCGTGGTTTTTTCGGTTTCGGTTCAGTTGGAAGGCGCCACTACGAAGCTTGTTGACTAGTTTGCATGTCAAACTCGTAAACCCACGTCTCGTCACCAGTAACAATGCGTTTCATGAATGTTGGGTCCGAACTGACTCGTTCTAGCATGTCCTCAGCGACTTTCATGCGACTGAGTTTTTGGAGAAAATTCAGATCTTTTGGGACTAGCCGAGCAGCAACATGTTTCATACCCAAATGATTAGTTAAAATGGTACGGATCGACTCGTGAGATACAGAAAGTTCGGCGGCTATCTCTCTCAGAGTTGAATGGGGATTTTCAGTCACTATTTTCTTCACTTTTGCGATGTTAACTTCAGTTGCAGACGTTGACGGCCTACCAGAGCGAGGCAAATCCTACATCACATCTCGACCGCTTTTGAACGTTTTGTACCACTCATAAGCACGAGTTTTTGATAAAGTCGATTCACCGTAAGCCTTCTGTAACATTTTCAGTGACTCCGAACACGAAACTCCATTGGCGATGCAAAATTTAAGACAAACTCTTTGTTCGATATTTTTGTCCATTATGAAATTCGCAATACACACTACTCGTATATATGATATTACTAAAACCAGCACTGTATCTATATATATAAAACAAAGTCGGGTTTGTTCAAACACTTATAACTCAAGAACGGCTGGACCGATATTCATGATTTTAGTGTTTTTGGATTAGTCTTTATCCGGAATAGCATAATAAGTATTGAAATATTTAAAAAAATAGTAGGTAGGTAGGGTAGGTAGGGTAGGTAGGGTAGGTAGGGTAGGTAGGGTAGGTAGGGTAGGTAGGGTAGGTAGGGTAGGTAGGGTAGATAGGGTAGGTAGGGTAGGTAGGGTAGGTAAGGTAGGTAGGTTAGGTAGGGTAGGTAGGGTAGGTAGGGTAGGTAGGGTAGGTAGGGTAGGTAGGGTAGGTAGGGTAGGTAGGGTAGGTAGGGTAGGTAGGGTAGGTAGGGTAGGTAGGGTAGGTAGGGTAGGTAGGGTAGGTAGGGTAGGTAGGGTAGGTAGGGTAGGTAGGGTAGGTAGGGTAGGTAGGGTAGGTAGGGTAGGTAGGGTAGGTAGGGTAGGTAGGGTAGGTAGGGTAGGTAGGGTAGGTAGGGTAGGTAGGGTAGGTAGGGTAGGTAGGGTAGGTAGGGTAGGTAGGGTAGGTAGGGTAGGTAGGGTAGGTAGGGTAGGTAGGGTAGGTAGGGTAGGTAGGGTAGGTAGGGTAGGTAGGGTAGGTAGGGTAGGTAGGGTAGGTAGGGTAGGTAGGGTAGGTAGGGTAGGTAGGGTAGGTAGGGTAGGTAGGGTAGGTAGGGTAGGTAGGGTAGGTAGGGTAGGTAGGGTAGGTAGGGTAGGTAGGGTAGGTAGGGTAGGTAGGGTAGGTAGGGTAGGTAGGGTAGGTAGGGTAGGTAGGGTAGGTAGGGTAGGTAGGGTAGGTAGGGTAGGTAGGGTAGGTAGGGTAGGTAGGGTAGGTAGGGTAGGTAGGGTAGGTAGGGTAGGTAGGTAGTTAGGGAGGTAAGGAGATAGGTAGGTAGGGTATAGCCAGTTGACGGGAGCGAAGCCGCGCGGGTCAGCTAGTTTAATATAAATAACAGATGCAACTCAAACTCCGCGCCAAAATGGAAAACAGTTGTGCCAATCTAACAACTACAAAAAAACAAAAATTTGAATTTGGAACCATAAACAAATCATCCATTCCCGATACTTTTTTGACTGAATGTATATGAAGAATAATTTGTAAAAAAATATGTGAAAATGTAAAGGAGAATGGGCCAATCTGCCTCACCGCTAAGACCGTTTAGATATGTGCGATTACATAGGCTTTTATGGATTGTGGATATATAGGGAGCTATATATAAAAATCAACTAGGTAACTGTTCATTTGTCGAGTTCTGCGCACAGATATATGGCGGTAGATTTTTTATTCGCGATTTCAGTGTAAAAAAAGCTCAGTTTTTACCCAATCACAATTGCATGGTGGAATTAAAGCTTAGGTATTGGGCGTCTTACGCTGTATCGAGTCAAAGTTGTCTTTTTCCGCAACAATTATGTATATTGTAAATACAATTCTGTATAACCCTTCTATTATTACTAATATAGTATTGTTTTTTATATTCGCCCTCTTTACTATTTTAATTTCATCGTCATTTCCTGGCTGTTCAGGATTGCAACCACTTACGATGCGTCTCCGAGCCATGCGGTCTTTCTTTCTTTGTTTTTTACTATTGATAGGCACGCGCTTGACCACCATCTCACCTGATGGTAAGCGATAATTTGGTTGAAGATGGAGCACGCTTGCCTGGAAGTAATTACCTATTCACTCTTGACTTAAAGACTCCCAGGTTGTAGTTGTAGCTATCAGGAAACACAAACTCCGGCAGGGAATTCAACTCCTTAGCTGTACGCATTATGAATGTGTTCCCAAAACGTTTTGTGCGCGTGGATATGTCTTTTGTTGTGGCGACGCTTGGCATAAGCTGCCTCCGACAGCCTTTCTAATGACGTTTGACCATCTTGGCTTGAGCGTATTTTCCGATCCTTTATGCGACTAAAGGTACTTTTCTCCATGTATATCACACCTCGTTATTATAGTTATATCCGAATACCATTTTCCTTTTAATGACTCTATCCGCTCTGGGCGGAACAAAAGGGTCAGACTCTTACTGACTAAAACACATCCGTGTTTAAGATTAATAAAGATTGATGGATTATGTGAGGAGTGAAAGAAAGAGAAAAGGAGTTAATGGTAGCGTGACGGCTGGCAGGACACAAAGGAAGATAAAAACGACCACGTTTTTTATCAGCACCGACCCTAAGTCGTGTTGACAATATTAAACGTCAATAGAATTTTATTCCGGCTACATCCACTGATCATATACCTTTTTTTTTTAGGGATGAGAAATCATCAAATGACTCCTCCCGCTCTGGGTGAAGCCAGAGGGAGTGTCAGACTCTTACTGACTAAAACCCATCCGTGTTCCTCCTGGTGCCCTTTGCGTTCCAAGGCTACGGTACCTCTTTCGAACAGATTCCGCAGCCCCAGCAGGCACTGATCATATACCTACGCACGCCATTTGTACCTACCACGTTTCTATTAGATACCTACTTTTACTAACCTCTTCTTCTTTGTCGTTCCCTCACTGCTGAGGATTGCGGCCACATGCGATAAACCAAGCGTTATTTCGCAGTGACGAGCGCTCTGTACACGCTGCCTACAAAATTTATTTATTTCCTACCTTACCTTACCCAAAACAAACATACATTTCAACTGTTTGATATTATAAGTTTCCAATACCCAAATTCATATTCCCGAAGCGTAAAATAAAGGTGGCTGTGTGATAACAAATCGATAAAGAGTTACAGTTTTATATCGTTGGGAATACAAGTCCCTTGATGTGGGTGCGACATTGACACTGTCAAATCATCTCTTTTTATTTCTGAATGTAATATTTTGTTTGTATTTTAATAATTTTCAGGTGTTGTGTGGTAATATTGGTTGAATATTAATGGATATGATGAGGAGCTCGTGGCTAAATAATAACAGCCACACGGGTCGATCTTGAAGGTTAAGCAACACTTGCCAAGGTTGGTCTGTGGATGTGTGACCATCTTAACATACCGAGTTTCCTCCGTGCCTCTGAAAGCACGTTAAGCCGTTGGTAACGGCTGTCATTTTTCAGAAGCTAGTAAATCTGACTCCAGTCTTGCCAAGATGTACCGTGTTACTCAGTTAATAGGTTGTGGAGGTCTGGTAGCCACTCCACGTAAAATACTGGTATTCAGCTGAATCCGGTTTGACTGGAAGCCGATCGCAATGTAGTTGGGAAAAAGCTAGGCAGATGATGATAAATGGATATGATGTCCTAGCCTAGTAGTTATAGGCACTTCTGCTGCGCTTGAAAAGAAAAACGAAAAAAAAAAAAATGATTATTTGCGCCTAGCATGAAGTGATTTTGAAAGCAAAATACAAAAATTACAAAAGTTAAGCAAATTAGGAAGATAATATGCGTCACATTCGCTCAGAACAGTTGTAGCAGAAAGTTGAAATTTGGCATGTACATAGGTTCCTTGGACAGTGTAAGGGCACTAAAAGAGGATTTCCTGAAATTCCTACAGGAACAGGAATAACCGAGATATGCGACTACGAAGTGAGGAAAATCTAGTAGTATATAGTACTCTTCGTAATTTTGGAAAAATAATTAAAATGGTGGCCGGGAAGAGCTCGTGGCTAGACATTAACAGCCGCACAGTTGGTCTGTGGATGGGTGAGCATCTTACTTATCGAGTTTCCTCCTTACCTCGGAAAGCACGTTAAACAGTTGGTCCCGGCTGTCATTTGTAGATCTTTAGCAGTCTTTACGGATAGTCAGAAGTCAGTAAATCTTCCAGTCTTGCCATGAAGTACCGTGTTACCCAGTCAATGGGTTGGGGTGGTCTGGTAGGCAGCCGCTCCTCGTCAAATACTGGTATTCAGCTAAATCCGGCTTGACTGGAAGCCGACCCCAATATAGTTGGGAAAAGGCTAGGCAGATAGTACTCTTCGTCATTGACCACATAAGTTACAGACACGATAGGTGAATAAAATATTACTTAGGGTGACACAATGGACATATCGCCAAAACGATCTTTTAAAGACAACGTTTGGATGAATCTGATTTAGTTACTAGTACCATATCTGTTTTCAAAATATATTTAGGTCTCCTCATGACCTACAAACTGTTACAATTTCTATACGGTAACCGTTCTAGCACAATATCGACCAACACCGAAAACACTTCGAACATAAAAAACAATACCCAACTAAATTGGATGCCCTAAAAGATTGGACACTAAAAATGGCGCGTCCACTTCACAAAAACTATGTATTTTACATCGCACTACACACGGTACTGTACGTATTTAGATGTAGAGAACTGGACTGAGCGATACGGTCACAAAATTCACTATACTTTAGAACGAGAAAGCGATTTTTCAATAGGGAATATACATGAAAAAATATATTGTCTATCCAGTTTATTTAAAAATATACAATTTACAGTGAAAACAGATTCATTGATATTGATATATTGATAGATTGCTAGAAAAACTATCGAGACATAATTATTTTAGACAAATATAAATCTGTCCCTTTCGCAAAAACGCTATTTTTTATAGCAGCTGTGCCTATAGGCGTCATGTAATTTGACGTCAGAGTTTATATCGGACTTCTCTTTCTGAATGTAATCTTTGAAGCGTTATAACTTCATCGCTGATGAGATAAAAGAATGTTAGGCATATTTCCTGTTGTTTCAGTGAGGGTTATTCAGAAATACCGTACACTTATATCCGCGATAATAGTATAATCTCAAAAGAAGTCGGATTTGACAGCAATATTCAACATTGCTTAACTAGTTAGTATGAAAGAGACGTGAAAATATATCTCTTTCACACTTAGTAGTAAAGTGATCTTCTATCCCTTTCTACTCAGATAACATGTTAAGTTCGTTTTAAAGAATTTTTTGCCAAAGATGCCCGGTAGATTCCATAAGCGAGAGATACAATAGTCCTACGTACGCTAGGTATGCAACGCATTATCATATCTGGATTCATGTTTTTATATGAAAAATTATGTAATAGAAACACATGTACCGTTTGTCTCTCGCTTTGTTGTAGTAACTCTGACAGCCTCTGCCATGGACAAATGTCAATTCTAGAAAGAGACAACACATGGCTGCACGAAGGCGTTGCCTCTGACAATTTTCACATGACAGCTAGAAAAAGAACGCTTAGTCCAGTTATCTAAGTCTGTGGTACTGAATAGCCGGTCGTAGAAAGTGCCATTTCATATTTATGAGCAATTTTGATCCTTTTATGAAGGTTCAAACAGCAAGATGTTTATGACTCAGTTAGCACGGCCAGCCCATACACTAGCACTTCCAAGTTTAGCATCATTGTTAGTGCGTTGTTGTGAGATGTTTCGGGACTTGTGGGGTGGGGTGTATACGTCTTTAGGTTGAGTAGGTTTCTGTTTTTTTTTTTACTAACTTTTTTGTGTGATACGTGTTCGGGTCTTTAAGTTTGCTACTTTTTATTCTATACGAACTGGAATGTTAGGAATTCGGTTTAATAATGTTTCAAAGAACTGTATTAAGCATTTCTGTAATACTTTCGTCCACCATCCTTACTATATACTTTACTATAATATTTATTTATTTGATAGGTACACCAACGACCTATTCACTTGAGACATTAACATAATAAAAATAACAAATGTATTGAGTTATGGTGAATTAGTCACTTACAGGCGTACACAGCACTTACGTAAAAAATTGCTTCTTATATATACGTTTAACAAGATTCTTTACTCGTGAGGATAGAAAAACTAAATTAGAAACAAAGAACAAAACATTAAGTAAAAAACAAGATCACAAAAGAAATTAGAATCAAAAATTAAAATTATCATTAAAACATTAAGATTAAATATAGACTATATTTTACTATATAATAATATAAATGCGAAAGTAGCTCTGTCTGTCTTTATCTGTCTGTCGCGCTTTCACGCCAAAACTACTTAACCGATTTAAATGAAAAAAGATACAGAGATAGTATAGAGCCTGAGAAAGGACATAGGTTACTTTTTTTACCGGGAGTATGTTCCCTAGACATAACGCGGGCGAAGCAGCTGGCAGAAGCTAGTTTAAAATAAAAGTAATAAAATAGTGCTGCAACGTTTCAAAGGCAGATTTTAATTTAAAACTTCAGATTATAAAAGTTTTCCAATTTTTGAAAACCCTTTTACAAATTCTGATTAGTGTCTTTTAGAACGAAATTTTTTAAAAATTATAGTGTCTGTTCCAATAATTGTTACTGTGCGTGACTCAAGGGCGAACCTTTTACCTCGGACAGAGGATAAGCATATGATATGCCAATGCCGCCAGTTTTTGGGCACACTTCCAGTCAGCAATGTGGACGAATTTTTGACGCCATATTTAACGGTATACTTACTAGGAGCTTTTAGTCCTCTCAAGGACCGTAAGCAACAATTGGGGCCAAATGGTATTGTCTTGCATGCTCGGTGCTTCACGGGTTAAATGACATTTAGTTAGTTGAGTATTTAAAATACAATATACTAACTTTTGCCCGTGACTTCGTACGATCCCATTTTTTCCCGTTTTCTTAGGATTTTCTTAAAGTCCTCTCTAAGTGCTCCCTTATACTCCTCATGGAACCTACATGCCAAATTTCACCTTTCTACGACCAGCAGTTTCGGCTGTGCGTTGTCTGTCAGTCACTGACACCAGTCACGGAAAAATTTTATACGAATATTTCCACAAATCTTAACCATATTTCTTCTCCTTGTCCACAGGTCGATCGGAACCCGGCATAGTACCTTCGATAGTGGGCTTCACCAAAGACTCGGTGGCCCACGAGTCAGACCGACTGGCTCCAGGAGACAGGATCTGCAGTGTCAACGGCATCTCTACGGCGAGGCTGACTAATGATGAAGTGCTGCGACTCCTCGACAATGTGGAAGAACGAGCCTCGCTGGAGGTGGAATATTATATGCCTAATTATGGTAAGTCTTACGTTATTTTTATTTGACTAACTACCCGGCTACCAAGCTGGGTGTCTTTTTAAACGACGCTAGTAATTTCCCCTATATCGTGGGTGCGTTTATAAACTTACAAACTCACATACACAAAAAGCGAGAACCGGACAAACTATCTGTAGGCCTCACAAATATTTTTTGTTCCGTGCGGAAATCGAACGCAATGTAGCAGCGAATCGCTCAATTACTACGCCAATCGTGTCGTCAAAATTATCAAAATGGAAGATAAAAAGGGAGGCATTTGCCAAAGTAAGTCATCGAAAAATGAATCCCATCATGGCTTGCGTATGTAAGCCATAAAATAAAACACTTTATTTTTTAACGTGTCGATTTATCTTGCCGAAAACGCAAAGGCAAAGTCACAGTGATCTAAAAATAGAACGCTAAAAGTCGGACAAGAGTATTCGATACTTTAATAAATTTTGGTCAAATAACTCGATTTTAGGCCACTTCCATACATTAATTAATGTGAAGTTATTTTCAAAAACTTTTCCGAAAATATTACAAAATAATTTTGATATAAATAGATACCTAAGTAATATGCTGAGATATAAAATATAAAGAAAATTATAGGCAAGAAAATAAATAAGAAACTAGATTAAATCCATATGATATACGAGTAGGTAGAGTAGATACTTCGAAAATTCGATGAGATTTCTTTGATCATTGAACTATGAAATATTGTAACTAGTATTAATATAAAATGTATACACCGAATCAAATCTAAGAAGAAACAGTTCTATCTTGTTCTTGGGAAATATTTTAAGGAATGTCAACTATGGTTCGTTTTTAATCGCATAGAAAATTTGACTGGTGCAAATATCAAACCTCAAATTGAAAAAACAAACAACAATCACTTGTGATGTCAAATTCGTCTCTACGATTAAAAACGAACTCTAAAGTTCGTTTTTAATCGTAGAGACACGACACGATACGTCTCAATCTGAAATGAACTTAATACTAATATTAAGTTCATTTCAGATTGAGACGTATCTAAATCAATAAAATAAGGTTGTTTTTGTGAGCTTAATTGTGTCCCACTAGTGGGCAATGGACTCCGTTTTCGTGCCTAACTTCTTTGTCTTGCGCAAACTCAGACCGAGTTTGGCCCATAAGCGTGATCAGCTGTTGTGGTATTTGTTCGGAAGGGCATTAAGGGTGCTCTCTCGAAAAGGCTTAAAAATAGCGTGCAGATGAAGCAGTTTTTCGTCGGCATTTACTGAGAAATTACATCTGAATAAAATAGGTAGTAATCTACATGATATTGCACGTAACTTGGTTTAGCCAGAATGTATGTATTGGTATCACATAATAGGAAAAAAAATCACCAAATCAACTCGAAATCGTTGAGATGAAACCATTTTACTCCTTCATTTTTTAACAAAAGACTAAAAAAAAAATATCTACTGCTGTGCAATACAAACGAAAATAACTTGGATTTGTTACTTTTTTAAAATATGTATTTGTTTTATTATAAAAAATTAAAAACACGGATATCGGAGTGGCGCGCTGAGGTGTAGTTAGCTCCGTTTGTATGCACAAGGTCATTGGCAAATATACAAGCCTTAAGAGGAACACGGATGGGTTTTAGAAGAGTCTAACACTTCTTTCCGCTCCGCATCGAGCGGAAGGAGTCATTTGATGATTTCGCATCCTAAATAAAAATATCGCGTGATCATCCAAAGCAAGACTATTTTTTAATTTTCTGATTTCTAAAGCTTCTTATCCAGATCGACTATTTATAGAATGAAATTTTTCTTAAATTTGTTTTTGTATTCAAATAACGACCGCTTTAATCCGCTTATTTTAAAACCTATTTTTAAGGTAAAAAATGGTTATTTTTATCAACGACATTATTTTCAAAGGTCCGTTGTAAATATTTGATTGGTACATCTAAAGAAAAATTGTACACGAAATACCGAACAATTCTAAAAGAATCACTTTGATTATCCCTCTTGTATAACTCTTGTATAAATTTGTTTAACAATCCTTTCGTGATAGCTTGAAATTGTAGCATTTTATGTGAGACTAAGTTAAATAGGAACTTACTTACTCACTTACTTACTTATCTCAGGAACCGCTGGTTCAAATCGAAAAATTATTTACTTTTGGATAGCCCATTTATCGAGAAAGACTACAACACACTACACGCACACAAAAACACACACAACAAACAACACGCTACACAATATCACGCCATGACTAATAGAAGCTGAGCATTATTGAAAAATGTGACGCAAAGTTGTACGAGTCAGCTTTAGGCAGTGTTAAAATAAAAAAAAAACACACAGAGTGACGAATACAGAGAAACTCCTACTTTTTGCAGTCGGTTAAAAATCAACAGAAATGCCATAACTGAGCGTATTTGTAATGTATTTCAAAATTAATCAAAACTAAAACAAACATTATAAATTAAAGCTTAGTAATCGTACATTATTTTGCACAAGGCAGGGGGACAATTCATTTTGTTACTGACACACCTCTTTCAGTTCTCGTGGTCATTAATCCTGCTAAACCAAGTTCTAAGTCTGGATAATTTTAGAATTAATCTATTTTGTTTTTAGACTAATAGTAGTTTGAAATTTTAGTCATGTTTTAGTCTGTTATGAAGTTGGCTTTCTTCATTAGTAAATTTAATCGGTTATTGTGGTCTGTATTTTAGCAATTTGTAATGTTATTTTGAATACTAATTTTATCTCTTACATCAACTCACACAGGCAATGACGCAACACACTCACTGTTTACAACAGAACCTTTATTTCATCAACTAACTTCTATTAATATTGATATCTATACTCAATCAGCGTTATCATAACCTTTTCCTTTATTCAAAATTATCTGGGATAAGCCTAAACTGGGAGTCTTTAAGTCAAGAGTGAATAAGTTACTTCTAGGCAGGCGTGCTACATCTACGACCACATCATCGCTTACCAACAGGTAAGATAGTGGTCAAACGCGTGCCTATCAACAGTACAACTTTTTAATTTTCTTAATCCAGAACCTATATCTACCTTATTTCAGTCTTTCTTAAATTTTAAATATCCTTCGAAAAACACAACCGATCCGACCAATTAGTCCCCAAGATCCAAAAGACACAAGCCGGCGCATACACTTCTTCAATGGCAGATCAAATGAAACTATCTTTAGCGTGTAATTAAAATAAATTCTAACATCCCAAGAAGAGCTATAAATAGCGCCACCTGTCACATTGAGCAAGAACTTCCGATGAGCGGCGTCGGATGAGCACGGAAATAGCTCATGGCGCTCATCCTTTCTCTTGAATCGCCCGCTAGTTTCTTTTCCTTAGTTGTCATATACAGTTGAGCATGACAACCGACTCCAATTTAGTTGTAAATTTTTTCTTAATATTAACATTTTGGTGTCGAGTATCCATTTTATTTTCTGTTCGGGTTGAATGGCAGTGAAGTCTATAAGAAGGGCAACGATTTGATTTAGCATTGACTTCTAAAAAATTTCTAGGCTTCTTCTGGGTAAGTTCACTTCATCGTCGACTTTGCCTCTGTCACCTCTGACCTAGACTAGAGTCAAGAGGAAACCCAACTCAAGTAAAAAAAAACTTGAAAAGAGTAGAATTTCACTTGAAACAAGTGAAATTAACAGTCCTAATATTATATCAATTTCGTCCGTTACTGACTGACTGAGTGACCAACAGACAACGCACATCCAAAATAACTGGCCGCAAAAAGCTGAAATTGGGCATATAGGCTCCTTGGGAAGTGTAGGGGAGCACTAAGAGATAATTTTCCGAAATTCTTCAGGTAACGGGAAAAACGGGATATACGCGAACGAAGTTGCGGGAAAAAGTTAGTGAAAACAGACAGACCAATAATATTCTCATGAAGTTTGCGTCGGTACTAAATACAGTCCACTTCCCAAAGGAGTGGTCAAAACCAGTAACTACGAACACGAATTATATATCGGTAACATTTCACTCCTTTTATTTTCCACGCAACCAACGAACCGCACAGGGCACAGTTGGTTAGGCTTCCATTCGTTTTAATGAAAGTACAGTACAAACTTATAGCTACCTTCTTTTGTTTCAGCGTCCCAAAATTCCCTGTATATCACAACGAAGCTAGCAGAGGTACCTGTTGAGAAAATCAGTGGTTCCCTTGGTATAACTATCAGAGGTGGTCTTCCGGAGAACTCGGCTCCCACTGCAGACCTGGTACTGAACAGCCGGTCCTTAGATGCTCAGCCGCTGGTGGTGACTCATGTCAGACCTGGTGGTGCAGCGTATAATACTTCCAGGATAAAACCTGGTGATAGACTGTTGAAGGTTGATCACGTAAGTTTTGACTTTTTAACTCTCATCTTGTGCTAATGTTGATAAGGTTCAATATTCAAATAAAAAATTGAGACTTTACGACTTTGAAGTGACTGTCCAGCTTACTGGACACTTTGTATGAGTTGTCTTATAAAGGGTAGAGCAGATAACATGAGAGACATTAGATGCAACTGCACCTTTGTTCCAACATAATGGTGTGTTTATCTCTCGTCTGTGAATTAAGAGAACGTGTCATTGCAGAAACATGCAATGATCCTATGAATATGGGCTGAAAGTATACACGCCTACCAAGGTGCCAGATAAATGTACACTTGTACAGTAACGGTCCCAAGGACCGTTACTGTACAAGTGCCACATCCATACAATAATTGAGTTTTTCAATATCAAAAAAAGAAAGACATGAAGCGGTCCTGAATCGACTTCTATCGTTATCCTTTACGTTCTCTAGTAATGAAAAACGGTTCATTATTCAAATGTATTGTTTGGGTATCTACGAAGGGATATTAGGGAAAGTTAATACTGTTTAAAATTTTGTAACCATTTTACAATGATCAATGCAAAGGCTTGCCAAGTCAGCCATAGCTTGGTTTGGTAAAATACAAGCTGAAAAAACATAAGATTAATGTATTTTTTTTCTTCCCAGGTCTCCCTAACCAACAAAACCTTATCAGAAGTCCACAACATCCTCCAGAACTGTCCTCAAGTGACAAGCCTCACGATAGAATACGACGTTTCCATCATGGAGTCAGTAAAACTAGCCACGGGACCCCTCCTCATAGAGATAGAGAGGCCCTGCAACGAAGACCTGGGGTTGTTCCTGACGAACCAGAGGTGTTCGTCTGACGATGTTTACAGTTCCGGCTCTGATACGTATCAAAGGGTGGGGACGTGTAATGCTATTTATATCGATAGTATATTGCCGGCTAGTATTAGTGACAGGTGAGTCAAATTTTGATTTTGTTTTCTTAAAAGCTTTGCCTTCAATTTGTGCCATATATGGATGCTAATGTTACATGCTGGGGAGTTTATTGGCCACTTCTTCTCCACAGCTTAAACACTAGGAAGTGGTGACAGGTGGGCGTCTTGGGGGACTGTCTTTTGTAAGACTTGACGTTCAAAAAGTACTGGCTCTCAGCTAATTTGAATAAACAATACCTTTTGATTTTGATAAGCTATATTTGATGTACTGGTTCTTTGCGTTTTGTCTTTTTTGGTGAATCTTTTCTTGTAGAAACTTTGGCGGTGCGCAATTTTCATAAAGATTTAACTAAAATATTAATATACATGGAATATGTATATTAATATTTTAGTTAAATGGAACTCTCTAGAGTGGAACTCTCTGCCTGCGTCTGTGTTTCCAAAAGCTTACAACCCTAACCTCTTCAAAGTTCTTTCTGGGTAAGCTCGCTCCATCGTAGACTTTACCTCCGTCATCTCTGACATAGACTAGAGTCAAGAGCAAAACCACCATTAATAAAAAAAAAAAAAAATCAAAATCCTAACCTACCTTATTTTCACACAATAATATCGTATTTCATCATTACAAATTATTATATTAATTAATTTATTTATAATAAGCTCATCAACACCAACAGCATTGTCACTTACAATTCAAATAAAATAACATCTAAAATCGTCATTTTTATGGAATCTAAAATGTATTTTAGACACTTAATACTTTTTGTTGTTATAACATATTTCCATAAAGTGGAATTGCAAGTAGAGTATTAAAAGCGCTTCCCATCTATATTGGGGTAGGCTTCCAATCCAACCGGTGCAGCTGAGTACCAGTATTTTAAATGGAACGACTGCCCACATCCTTAACCCAGTATCTATATAACAGAATACCTCTTGGCAAGACTGGTGTCAGAATTTCGGGCTTCTGACTACCCATAAAACAAAAAATATTTTTTATATATTTTGACTACCCATAACGACTGTCAGAAATGTATAAATGACAGCCGGGACCAAAGATTGAACGAACGTGCTTTCTGATACACGGAGGAACTTCGTATGTAACGTACGATCACCTATCCAAGTATCAACTTCGGCAAGCGTAGCTTAGCCTTAAAGATGGACCCGAGTGGCTGTTATTACTTAGCCACAGCATCTTAAAATAATTAACTACATAAAAATAAAAATGTGACGAATTTACATG
This sequence comes from Lacanobia oleracea, assembly GCA_950371165.1. Lineage (NCBI taxonomy): Eukaryota > Metazoa > Arthropoda > Insecta > Lepidoptera > Noctuidae > Lacanobia > Lacanobia oleracea. The sequence goes on along the minus strand of OX493390.1, from coordinate 2,664,631 downwards.
CTTTTTTTGTGACGAATCGACTTAATGGCAAATTGAAAACGACTCATAAATATGAGTGTCACACTTATATTTATATAAATAATAATAATTCCTAATATTAATTCCTAGTCTAGGGTAACGTTTAAAAAAAAAGTAGTTATGTAACCCCAACTGGTGTCTTCTACTAAAAATCACATTAATCAACAAAGCCTGGAGTGGAAGCCTCGCTTCTCTGCATAATTAGTGACGGGACTATAACTGATGAGCTATCGATATTTAAATTGGTTACAAGACATCGGCTTAGCCTAGTTTCAGCTCACTGCACTTTGATTCGCGGCAGAAAATATTCCGGGAATAATAATATGATACGAGTACTTCACGATTATCTTGAGTTATTATTTATTGGAGTGGATGATTTTTATCGTGTGTTGATTTTTTCGCGTCATACGCATATCATTAAATCATACGCTTGTTATCCCTAAAAGGGGTGTCTATACGAATAAAAATTGTCATTTTCGAATAATAAAACTCTATAATTCGATTGTTTGAGGCAGGTTATTGTACGCACTATAGCCGCACGGGTCGATCTTAAAGGTTAAGCAACGCTTGCCAAGGTTGGTCTGTGGATGGGTGACCATCTTAGCTGCCGAGTTTCCTCCGTGCCTCGGAAAGCACGTTAAGCCGTTGGTCCCGGCTGTCATTTGCAGATCTTCCTAACCTCCTTGAAACCTCCTTGTAATAATTAATACATTGCCTGCCTTGATTCTTGAGGCTGTAACTTAGTTCTTTTCAATATCAGGGATTTTGTATATAATCAGCGTCTTCTTGACGTTTCTTTTTGAAATAATCCATGACTTTACAAAATACAAATCCTTCTACATCGTTCATGATCCTTTTCCATTTGCATGAAGGCCCTGATCTCGATTTTCAGTACAAACATACATTACATACAGAGTCACCAATCTCGCAAAGGATGACATGACAAACAAAAAAAATGGCCGACCTCTTAGGAAAACACTGCAGTGAATTTAAAAATAATATCATGAATCTTCATTCGTCATTCTATGGAAACCCTTTGCGCCTCGGGGATGTTTGACCCTTGTCAACCTTCGATGTCTTAGAGCGGGTCGATGCCCAATTGTGTTTTTAGAAGGAATAGATTCAATATGCTGCTGTCATGCTCTTTGCCTTTCAAGGTGAGTAGTTTTCACAAAGGTGTTTTGATATGCCTCTTGAAAGTTTGGTATTTCATAATTCTAAAGACAATACAAATAGGAGCACGTTTACAGAAAAACAAACAATTGGATTTTTATACTAGGTTTGACACATGGTTCCATTTTAGTTGACTTACGACGGCAGCCGACTTCATCTATCCAATGACACACTCAAATCAATTCAACTCAATTCCAAACCATTTCTTAATAATTTATATTAAAAAAAATCGCGACTAGTCGTCGTTTATGTTGGGTACATTAAGTGTGCCGATTTTTTAAAAACCACTAATGGCACAGTTATTAAAACTGCCTTTACAATTAGCCATAAGCACTTCCGCTAATGAAAGATTTGTAAATCTATTCATGAAGATTAAAGCACTTGTCTCACCGCCGGCGATCAGCGAGTAGCGAGTAAAGCTTCAAACTTGAAACGAGTTGGCGAGCAGCGAGTGAAAATTTTCGATAGTTTTGACGCTCGGTTTTCAGCAAGTTCTTTTGGGCGACGGGCTTTAACTCGCTATATTCGCTCCGGCCCGCAGTGTAGGTAGAAATTACCGCTGTTTAGTGATTTCTGACCGCCAAGCGAGCATCGCCGAGAGAGTGTCGCTAAGCGAGTACAATCTTTGATAGCTCTTGTCGCTGTGATCAACAATAAATTAGAGCCGCTCGCCAGCAGTGTAAACAGCCATCTATCGACTATGAATGTATGTGTCTCTTTTACTCACACGAGATCTATATCTTTTTTCCCTTTCCGCAGCAAGAAAATAGTCGATAGCTATTGGCTTCCTCGCCGGCGCTGAGACAAGTGCCTTACACTATCGTGTATCGTTTGAAAACTGCAAAAATTGTTTCACTGTCATGAAAGCTTGACTATGAGAAATATAATATAATGTATTTTGAATTGGACTTTGAAACAAAAGGTGGAGCTCTGTTAAATAATATCAACCGCATGGGGCAAACTTCAAGGTTATGTAACGCTTGCCGAGGTGGATCTGTGGATGGGTGACCATCCTAATATACCGAGACCCCTCCGTGACTTAGAAAGCAAGTTAAACCGTTAGTCCCGGCTATCATTTGTAGATTTGTGGCAGTCGTTACGGATTGTCAGAAAAGAGAAAATCTGACTCGAGTCTTGTCAAGAATTACTGTATATTACTGGGTTGTGAAGGTTTGGTAGGCAGCCGCTCCACGTAAAATACTGGTATTCAACTGAATCCGGCTTGACTGGAAGCCGACCCCAATATAGTTGGGAAAAGGCTAAGCAATGAGATGATGACTTGAAACAGAAGCTGAAATCGATTACCATGACAAATTCTCGTAGAGATAAAGCAACTCAGGCCTACAGCTATTCCTTCTTGGAACTAGTAGGTATTCGCTACAGAAGCCTAAAATAATAAAATTAAGTCGATTCCAAGAATCAAGTCTTTAAGCCAAATGAAAATTCCAATTCCCAATTCTCCAGTGCGATTATTTTAATCAATTAGTGGGGAAAGAAAAATTAATTACATTCCATTAGTCGCTTTAGAGAAAAATGTTAGCTTTCCGATACGAGTATCTGTCTTAAGTAAGCATCCCTTTGGGGTTCCTTTATTGAGTTCAATGAATAAGAAGGGGCTCGGTTGTAAAAGATACTTTTCGTAAATGTGGAAATTATATTTTAAATAACAGCGTTAAACACTCGCGGTTGACTCGCGCGACTTCATTTGCGTCGAATAAAAACTTTTTCTTTTATGAATTGAACATATTTGAGGTTGTACGGTTATGTAAATAAATACTATTCTATATTATTAATAGAGGAGCTCGTGGCTAGATAATAACAGCCGCACGGGTCGATCTTCAAGGTTAAGCAACGCTTGCCAAGGTTGGTCTGTGGATGGGTGACCATCTTAACACACCGAGTTTCCTCCGTGCCTCGGAAAGCACGTTAAGCCGTTGGTCCCGGCTGTCATTTGTAGATCTTTGGCAGTCGTTACGGATAGTCAGAAGCCAGTAAATCTGACTCCAGTCTTGCCATGAAGTACCGTGTTACCTAGTTAATGGGTTGTGGAGGTCTGATAGGCAGCCGCTCCACGTAAAATACTGGTATTCAGCTAAATCCGGTTTGACTGGAAGCCGACCCCAAAATAGTTGGGAAAAGGCTAGGCAGATGATGATGATGATTATTAATAGTAGATTGAACATCATGTTTTGGTGTCTAAGATAAAGCAAATAATTTCTTTGAATTTTGAACACATAATTTTCCTTTTTAAATAATATATTAAAATAATATTATTATGTATTTAAAATTAATAACATTTAATTTTATATATATATATTTTTATATTTAGGTTTGAGAGTAAAATTGATTTTGTCAAAAAACCCGACCGCTAAAAATAACAAAAAAGTTCGAAACAAGTCGCTTTTCAAGCAGTCAGATGCAGTTGGTGGCAACATATCAGTGATTGAACTGCTTGAAAAGCAACTTGTCTCGAACTCCTTTCGCAGTCGGGTAAAAACCATTAACAATACTATATTTCTCTCATATCTAATTGAGGAGTTCGTGGCTAGATAATAACAGCCGCACGGGTCGATCTTCAAGGTTAAGCAACGCTTGCCAAGGTTGTTCTGTGGATGGGTGATCTTAACATACCGAGTTTCCTCCGTGCCTCGGAAAGCATGTTAAGCTGTTGGTCCCGGCCGTCTTTTGTAGATCTTTGGCAGTCGTTACGGATAGTTAATCTGACTCCAGTCTTGCTATGAAGCACAGTGTTACCCAGTTAATGGGTTGTGGAGGTCTGGTAGGCAGCCGCTCCGCGTAAAACACTGGTATTCAGCTGAATCCGGTTTGACTGGAAGCTGACCCCTGTGTAGTTGGGAAAAGGCTTGGCAGATGATACCCATTGTCACTTTCAAAGTAAATACGAATTTAACGACACCTCTCAAGCTAAAATCCATCGAGCCGTTTAGGCTCTAGGGCGTGCCAAAAAAGCATACATACATACATACAAACAAAAAACATAACTCTTTTTCTTTCGCAGTCGGGTAAAAACGTCATTAACAATAATATATTTCTCTCATATCTAATACTCTAGGTATAAAAAAGGTTGCTTTAAAAAAGTACTGGCTTATAAATAATAGATGTCTTTCTATTTATTCAAAAGCAACGTAAAAGTAATTGACATTAATTAGAAACTTCTCCCACCAGAGGGCGCTTAACTCCTTACTTCATACTTTACTAATATTGTGAGAAATTTTAAAGTTCTGCTAATGTTTGGAGAAACTCATTTTGCTTGAATTAAAATAGTTTAAAACTTTTATTGTATAGCTTTGTAATTTGCTTATAAATCCAAGCTGTTAGTAAGATTAAAACTTTGTTAATTGCTTCATTATATTCGTTTGAAGTTTTTAATTTTTTATTTATTATAATAGGTTAATGAAGTTGCAATATTACCGAAGTTGGTTCTAACTTCTTCGCTAATAGTTCAGGTATTTTCAGTTTAATTTTATGGATTTAATCGTTGTTTATTTTAACTTGCGCTGTTGGTCTTGGTTTTCATTCGTCGATTTAAACTGTGTGACGGTTAGTCACAGGCTCGAAAATCTGTTTGCTGCAGTCAGTCATCAGTCATCAGTTGTCAGTTAGTAGGAGTTCTGTATAAAATACTGGTTTTTAGCCGCATTTGGTTAGGCTAGACGCTGAGCCCAACATAAAGGTATTATGTACCTCTTCTTCTTCTCCTTTGCTCTTTCTCACTTTACGTGGGGTCGGTTCTCCTAATTTCGGGGCGCTAGGACAATCTGTCCTGGTTTGTGATGCAGGATCAGTTCTTCCTCTGATAAGAGTTACGTCATGCTGGTCCACCACGTAGCAAGAGGTCATCATGTACCTACCTTTTTGTGTTCAGGAAGTTGCAATGCTTTTTAACCGACTTCCAAAAAAGGAGGAGATTCTCAATTCAGTTTTTGTTTTATGTATGTACACCGATTACTCCGAGGTTACTGATCCAATTTGTGAGTGTCTTCCGATTTTAGTTCGATGATACTTGCCATTTGGTCCCGTTAAAATTCGATTCAGTTTGGTTCAGTAGTTTTTATTTTATGAGTATTTTTTCAATTTTTCCTTATTTCAATTTCTGCGTAGATGAAGACGTCAACCAAGTATCACCTCTTAAAAGTTAAAAATAAAAACTTTTTTACAAAAAAAAAAATAACCGACTTCCAAATATGCAGGGTTTTTTTTTTTTTGGAATTCGGTTATATTTTTTTGTAAAAAAAAATTTCTGACCAGATATTCCGTAAAGTTTTATAAAGGTATTATGTACCTAGTTAATAAAAAACTCTCAACCTTTTTCATTCGATGAGTATTACACTCAATATTAATTATACCTATCTCAGCTGTAACATTGTTTTACCACATAAATTCAAAAAGAAAAAAAAATAAATCATTGCGTTTAAGTTTTCTATATTTTTTAATATTCTTTTATTTTCTTCAAACCCACAACCTAACACATTGTATAATCTTATTTTTCAAAGCTAATACCTTGCTTAAAGTAATACAAATAGAGATCCAGTTGGAGCCGTTGATTGCAAGCCTAGGCTTGCAGTAAGCCCTGGGATCGCACTGGCTTTTGCTAAGCCTGAATAGAGAGATGTACAGGCGCTTTGCGAATTTTCCAAGTATTTTTTTTTTTTCTTTGGATGCAGTTAATTCGGTGATAAAGATTGTGGCCTTTTTTACGAGTTTTTGGATTAGGTTCTACTCACCACCGACTACCATTTAATAAATTAATTGTTTATCTATGTGTTTTCTTATTTAAGGATCGCTGGGGGATCTTTCGACTTTGGAAAATTATTATCAGAATGTTTTAAGATGAAGAGTTTTTTTAAACCGATGATCTCTAATGATAGTTTAAACAATCTTTGTTGAGATATGATTAAAATAAATAGAAGCATTCGCTCTTGTTGAGTTTTTAGTGCTAGTTTTAGTTTCTCAGCTAAAAGTTATAAGATGACAACAACCAATTTAATTAGGCCTCTACGAGTGACGTTTCTCAAATGAACTCTCAGCACACTTTTGACAGTCAACTTCACAACTAAATTGCTGACTGGCTGTCTCACACAACAAGTTTTTAACTTAAGATATTTAAACTTCACATTATTATCAAAAAGTCGATTGTCGGCGGCCGGCTGAGCGTCAAGTTATTTTTTTTGGAAAAAAACAACGACTAACTGTCTGTTCTCTCCATTTGTCGACCGATTGATATGTTTGGTGAGATCAAAGGCCTTAAAAAATTGAGTGCAAAACGGGAAAACCCCAGGTTTTTCAATTACTAATGAATTTCTTTATTGTAGATGCGGAGCCCTCCACCCAGGAGACCAGATCCTGGCGTTTGACGACCACGTGATCGACGGCAACAACTACACAGCTGAAGAAGTAATGTGCTATCTGGAGAACTGTGAGGGGGGGTTCACGAGGCTGCATGTCGCTCCCAGACACGTTGTGGGACACTGTGGGAGGTTTACTAGAGGTGAGAATTTACATAGTAGGTTATTCAGATAATAAACTTAAACTACGGGCTGGACGATAGAAGTATGCTGAGAGAATGATCACAAAAGCAGCAGATGATTTTGTCTCCGTTGGTGTAAATGACTGCTCGGAGAACTAATGCAAGTTATCATCTGCCGAGCCTTTTCCCGACTGTATTGGAGTTGGCTTCCAGTCACACCGGATTTAACTGAATACCAGCACGTTTTAAGCGGCTGCCTACCAGATCTCCACAATCCATTAACCGCGTAACACTGTACTTTTTGGCAAGACTGGAGTCAGATTTACTGGCCTTTGACAATCGCCATAAGAAAACTATTGAATTCTTAACAAACAAGCCGAACACTTGGCCTATCGTGCGTCTCTATCGCTTGTATCGCGCTCTCGCTTGCGGGATGTGACACTTTTTCGTGCGCGCAGCCAGCGTTCATCGATGTATAAGACTTTATCACGTCAAAAAACAACACTAAATGGACGTAATGCCTAAGTTTTCAACAATTTGATCTTGTGGTGCAGATACAGAACATGACAGATGTAACTTAATGAAAAGTCAAACATAAAAATATATATGTTCTTCGATACATACGAGTATATCAAATATTAATTATAAATATAAAATATTAAGTGTGAAAAAAAGAAATCCAACAAATCAACGCTTTTATAATAATTCAACGAACTTCTTGGAAATGGCCATATTATCCAATATTGATAGGAGGAGCTGTGATCTTGCAAAGCACTGTTACAGTGGAAAAAGAAAGGCAGCGAAAAAACAGTAATTGCATTTTTCTACGTCTCTTTATTCAAATTCTGTTGCCATAATCCGATTTTCTTCTTCAACGCTTGTAAAGCTTAAACTGAACATTTTCCTACACTTTGCACCTACGACCATTCATAACGATTTGTACAGCAGACCCACAGAAATGGGTATTAATGACGCGAACAACACCGACGGATGTCAAAAATTATTCACGGAACACTCGAGGCGAAATACCCTGAGGAAAGTTTAATACCTTTTCCCTGCTCCTAGAATTTCTGCAATAGCACCTTTCGTAAGCAATTCCGGAGGTATAATAATTACTGAGTTAATTCGTCGCAAGCCTGAGGCAACTTTCCGAATGACCGAACTTCGGAACTAGCGTCTCCAAGTCAGGAGCTTGTTCTTAGCCTTGTTAGCTGTGTGTTTATAAAAAAAACTGGCCAAGTGCGACTTGAGCACTCATACAAAGGTACCAAAAAGAAATTCGTTTCTTGTATAGGAGCCCCTTTAATTTTGTTTTTTTTTTTATACCGTTATAGCGGCAATAGAAATATGCACTCTCTGAAAATTACAACTATCTACCTCTTACGGTTCTTGAGATATAGCACGCTGACGGACAGACGGACGGACGGACGAACGCTTAGTAATAGGGTTCCGTTGGTTTTCTTTGGGGTACAGAGCCCCAACAACCAACTATTTAAAGAGTTTTTAAAAGTCTCTCTTTGGTAGGACCTTGTCTGAAGATCGTGGTCATGATGGGATGTAAGTCTGTGATGAAAAAATTGCCTCCAACGCCTTCTATCATTTTTGATATCAAGAAGCTGCAAAATGAAATTTTTCCATTTATGTGGTCACACGAGTAAAAATTCATCAAAAAAGGTTGAACTATAGCTACAGCAACGTTTTGTGTGTTTTAAAGATCAGCCTCACCAACTTGGCAGCAACTAAAATACTAACTTCAATCCCAAGTTTAAACCAGGAAAGGTCACTCAAATCTCAGCACAAATATTTTCATAGTCCAAAAACACTCCAACAAACTGGAAATCTTTGGAAAAGGTTTCAACATCTTCAAAGTTTACGAACTCTGGGCATACATCCTTTAGATTTCCTCTCCTGGCTTGAACCACGACTAACAAGAACGAATATATGAGCATCAAACTTGCCTCGTATAACTCAAAAGCCTTACGTTCTGATGTTTGTAATATGCTTCCACTAATGTACAGAGCTGGTACGTTAATTCAAGTTTAAACTTTGGTTTAGAGTTCTACCTGAAAGTCCTCTTTGAGCCAGGTGAATTAATACGTATTTTTGAAGTTGAGACATCGATGCGTCTGCTGAATGCGAGTGCTGTCAAAATTAAGATGCTTTGAAGACAGTTTCAGCGGAAATACGAATGTGAAATGGAAATTATGATAGGAATAGTAACTTTATCCGCAATTTCGCTCGAATTAATATCGATTTTCGTAGTTCCATTTAAGGCCATTTGTTCGAAAGAGTCACCGCGGCCCTAGAACACAAAGGAGGAACACGGATGGGTTTTAATCAGTAAAAGTTGATGATTGTAGCCCATGCTTAAAAAAACGGCTAAGTGCGAATTGTACTCGCACACGAAGGGTTCCGTCCCATAAAACTTATTTTTTATTATTTGTTGTAATAGCAGCAATAGAAATACACAATCTGTGAAAATATCAACTGTCTCCTATATATATACAATTCTAGAGATACAGCTCGCTGACAGACAGACAGACGGACAGTGGAGGCTTAGTAATAGGATTCCGTTGTTAGCCCTTCGGGTGCCCAATCCTAAAAAAGGGTCCCATCTAACTCTGTATCAAAATCAATTCACCGATTTAGGCGTGAAATCGTTAATAATAAACTTTTTTTTTTATACATTTAGGATAGGAATTTCGCGAAACGGAAATTTACCAAACCTCAATTTACTCGAACTATCAATGTTAAAGAAAACAGTAACAATTATTTATAATCCCAGTTTCAACCAAAGTCTTTAGTTTCACGGAAGTTTAACTAATAAGACAAATAGGTCCCTGAGGAGGCCATTTTGTACAGAAATATAGTCACGCTCTTCAGGGGACCATTCGTTATTGTTTGTTGTACACATGTCCCAGTTTTGAAATACCTAGTTGGACTTTTGAATTAATATACATTTAAAAATTTAGCATTTAAAATCAATTTTAAATGTTAAATTTACGAGATTTTTCCTTAAAAAGAGATGGAGTAAATGACCCTTGTAAAAACAGTCAATATAGAAAAAAAACTGGCCAAGTGCGAGTCAGGTTCGCATGTAATGGGGTTCCGAAAGAAAATCATTTATAGTATGTTATTTTAATATCAAACACTTCCTGTAGATTTTTCTGTATTCTATAGATAAAGAACTATAATCACAAAAGACATAGAAGTTCATATATGTGTACCAAATTTCAACATAATCAGTCTAGGAGAATATTAGCTGTAACGGACAGCCTGACAGACAGATAATCGAGAGATCCTATAACGGTTTCGTTTTTCACTTTTTCACGGATGTTCGAATCCCTAAAAATGACACGACTACGTATAAAAATGTTCACAGCAAATAACCTCATTTTAAGCTTACAATTTGTTTCAGAAAATTCAATATCGGGATCCTCGACGTTGAACGCGAAGAAACATCGCCAAAGAAACTACAGGCAGAGCTCGATGCCCAAACTAGGTTTACAAGACGATTATGGTAAGATATTGGATGGGGTATCGATTGTATTATCATTATGAGCCAGATCGATCAGAAGTTGCAAAGTGAAGCTCCGAAGGATGCTTCGGGCGAAATGGCACTTGATGGAGTAGAGAATTTATGTTTTGATGCAGGTTGATGTAGTTTACGAATATAGGAACTAGCAGTAAGATACTTTTGAAAATATTTAAGGTAAATAGAATCAACCCAGGCATGAAAAACGTCACAGCGTATATTATTTTTATCCCTTAGCGTTTATTCCACACAAACTTGCAATTCTTTAAAATAATCTTTAATTTATTTTTGAAATGAACGAACCAATTTTTTATCGATCTGTCTAATTAAAATAATAAATAACGCATATAATATCATGAATTGCAGCTGGCTCGGATACCCTCGAATTTTCGAGGTTCCCCGATAGCCCTTGTTATTCTCCAAACCATTTTAGAGTTGCATATGATTAATAAATCCATAATTCTACAGTGGATTCCATCTCATATTGGCATCATGGGCAATGAACAAGCGGATCAGGCAGCAAAATTAGCTTTATCGGAAGGGATCACATACACTTGTTTACCATTACACACAGATCAGGTGCAAACAGTCAAAAATATCTGTAAAGACTTGTGGCAGGAATATTTTGATGAAAGATCGCTCACCAAAGGCATATGGTACAAGACTATACAGGCAGGACCTTTTCGTTGCCCATGGTTCCAGGAGATGGAGGCCCATAGACAATATATTGTGACACTGCTGAGACTTCGGTCCGGGCACATTCCATCAAACAAATTTGCGCATTTAATGGGTAAAACGGACTCACCTAATTGCACGGAGTGTAACACGATCGAGGATGTTCATCATGTTTTGCTCGAGTGTGGCCGGAATGAAACTCAGCGGCGACAGGCACTTGGAGATACGCGGTCGCGATACAACATAGGGTTATGTAGCAGCTTCTTAGCCTTGCCTTTTTCGGAAGAGGCCGGGAAGTTATATACATTATACATGTGCCATTTACGAACCGGGAACACCACCCAGCGACAGCCGGGTTCTGCTTCCATTGCATAGGTTAATATAGAAAATATTTTAGATAATTAAGATGTATCTAGCCATAAAAGTCATATTTATATTTAGAATTACGGGGCGACATCGTCATTGTTGACCGAGTCCCCTTAAATAAAGATTAAAAAAAAAAAAAAAAAAAAAAAATATCATGAATATGCATATCGACGCTTGAAAGGCAATTCAAGCAAAGGATATTCAGATTATATATACAGGTACATATATACAAGAATTGCTCGTTTATAGGTATTGTATATATGTACCTGTATATATAATCTGAATATCGGTAACGGTTCCAACGATTTTCAAGTAGTATGCCCCGGTTTTAGTAGTGATAAATCTATCTAGGTAGGTTTCATTTTTAGTAAAAGTCGTTAAAAAACCGGTCATCTAGGTACTGAATTATTATATCGACGCTTGAAAGGCAATCCTTTGCTTGAATTGCCTTTCAAGCGTCGATATGCATATTCATGATATATGCGTTATTTATTATTTAAATATCGCAGCACAAGCTGGGAAAGGGACCTTTTGGCCTCGCACAGATAATATCTGCCATGTTAGCTAAGTCAGTTTTTAATTTATTTTTATTTGTCTTGTGCAAGTCTCAGATAGACATTTCTCTTTCGAAAAAGTTTTTCGAAAGGCTTAAGAGAGTGCAAATCAGATCAGAGTTCATTTCCTCAAAAGCGACGCACAAAACACAAAATCATTAGGGAATAAATAAAAACTTAACTAAAAACTAAATAACCTATTGTCGCTAGAGGACTATGTCAGGACCGGGCACAAGTCTTTGTTCACACTACAGACAAACAGAACACTGTTCCACCATCATAAGTTCAACAGATTGTCTATGGTGCGACCGCAGCGTCCGGCGCTGCCCGTCACTGACAAGTTGACATTAACATACAAAAACAAAATAAACAATTTACAATAGGTACAAAAATAAGATCGAAAACATAAATTAACAAGTAAGTTTGTTTGAAATACCGTGGAAGTAAAAACTTAATACTGCTGCAAGCAGTATTGATAAATCAGAATTTGAACACATTATTTTAATCACATAACAATGTATCCCTTCTGTAATCCACAGAGGGTTGGGCAGAGATATACACAATTTTCAATAAATATAAAATTTATTTCAGTTACTGACTGATTGAGCGACTGACTGACTGACAACGAACAACCGAAACTACTAGTCGTAGAAACGTGAAATTTAGTATGTAGGTTTCTTGGGGAGCGTAGGGAAGCGTATGATTTTCAGAAATAACTACGGGAATGGGAAGAACGGGATAATATGTACGAATTCGAGGGCAAAAGCTAGTTAATAATAAAACGATAATTACCTAAACTTAAGCCCAAGCCTAATAGCAGCTATTTGTTACCATCTCATCATCATCTGCCTAGCCTTTTCCCAACTATATTGGGGTTGGCTTCCAGTCAAGCTGGATTTAACTGAATACCAGTATTTTACGTGGAGTGGAGATTTACTGGTTTCTGAGAATCCGTAACGACTGCCAAAGATCTACAAATGACAGCCGGGAGCAACGGCTTAACGTGCTTTTCGAGGCACGGAGGAAACTCGGTGTGTTAAGATGGTAACCCATCCACAGACCAACCGTGGCAAGTGTCGCTTAAGCTTGAAGATCGACCCATGCTGCTGTTATTATCTAGCCACGAACTCGTCTTTGTTACTATCTCAATCATCTTAAAATAGCACCAATTGAAACATTAAACCGGCTTATTAAATTAACTGTAATAAATCATCCATACCTACTTGAACTGAAGTGTATCGGAACTGGGTCAGCTATCGATGTCCGCCTACTGTACGTATTTAATTAAGAGGATCTTCACGTATCGAGCAAGCGATGATGTATTTAATTATGTGGAGTGAAAAAGAAACTTAATTTTGTTTAGTTTTTTTTATTAATGAATTAGCTGATTGACTGTCTCGTTTGAAGTTGTCAGCTCGCCCCCCTTTTACATTGGGCTTAAACATAGTAAAATAAGGTTGTACCCCTTTCGGAAAAAACAGGTTTTTTATATCTGTACTGCACTGCATTTATTGTAAAAATTTACAAAATATTTTTTTTTATAAGTTATGGGTTTGCTCTTGACTCTAGTCTATGACAGAGATGACAGAGACAAAGTCTACGATGGAGCGAGCCTACCCAGAAGGAGCCTGTTCACTCTAACTTTGAAGAGATTTGGGTTGTAAGCTTTTGGAAACAGACGCAGGCAGAGAGTTCCACTCCTTTGCTGTGCGCATTATAAAAGACGTTTGAAAATGCTTAGTGCGAATTGGTGGAAAAATTTAAGTCATTTAATCAAATCAGGCTGAGAAACAGCACTTTTTGAACATCCCGTAAAGACAGTTCCCCAATCTCTAACGTTTAAGTTGGAAAGCAACGACACAGTATATTTACTTTGCTTCTTTTAACAAAAAAAAATAGAAAAGCGCTTTTCATGCAGGAATAGATTAAAAATATCATTCCTCAGAGATATAATCATTAAAATCAACTCTAGCCACAAATGAAAACAACATAATCAGTTTACCCAGTTAATCACCAATTAGGAAACTACAAACGATAGTTTAAAAACCGAAAACAGCACTTCAATTAATTACAACACTCCCGACCAAAAATCCGTCCACAAAGTTAATGAAACCACATTTCCCTTCCACTATTAGACCCAAACAGAGTCGACGTAAACAAAATCAGGCGAACTCTCCCCAAACAAAGGGAAAAGGATGGGCGTAGTAATTAATTTGTACCAGAAAAACCGGCCAAGTGCAAGTCGGACTCGCATGCAAAGGGTTCCGAACCAATTTAATTTTTTTTTTATGATTTTTTAACATTAAAAACTTTTTAAAGGTTTTCATGTAATCTTTAGGTATAAAAATTATACTTTTTCTTTTTTCAAAATTTTAGGCTGAGTAGTTTACATGGTCATTTTTGGTGTAATTTCTTGAATAACGTGAACACTATTTATTTTTAAACTGTGACAATATAAAATTAAAATCCTCCCAGCCCTTTCATTTGATATATCATAAGATACAGTTCGAAAAAATCGGCCAATTGCGAGTTGAAAACGTTGTGACAGTTCCGTACTAACAAGAAAATAAAACAAAAATGAGTTCGTAAGTCAAAACACATAATCTGTGGAAATTTGAACTGGCTAGCCATTCATCATTATCATATCAGCCGGAAGACGTCCACTGCAGGACATAGCCTCCCCCAAGTGTCGACACAACAACCGGTCCTGTACGTCTCGCATCCATAGGCTACCCGCGACTCTAACCAGGTCATCGGTCCACCTTGTTGGAGGCCTTATGTCTCGCCATTACAGTAACAAAAACAGGCCAAAAGAAAAAAGAAAACTCACAGTTGTGTCCTTGAGAATAGTATTGCAGTAACTGTCATCTGCCTAGCCTTTTCCCAACTATATTGGGGTCGGCTTCCAGTCAAACCGGATTTAGCTGAATACCAGTATTTTACGCGGAGCGGCTGCCTACCAGACCTCCATAACCCAGTAACTGGGTAACACGGTACTTCATGGCAAGACTGGAGTCAGATTTACTGGCTTCTGACTATCCGTAACGACTGCCAAAGATCTACAAATGACAGCCGGGACCAACGGCTTAACGTGTTCTCCGTGGCACGGAGGAAACTCGCTATGTTAAGATGGTCACCCATCCACAGACCAACGTTGGCAAGCGTTGCTTAACCTTGAAGATTGACCCGTGCGGCTGTTATTATTTAGCCGAGCTCCTCTAGTATTGCAGTAAATATATATATATTTTTTTTAATTCACTATTGCAGTAACTGTATTTTTTTGTGGGTTTGTTTCTTTCTGCTTTATTTGTAGACAAATAGACGAACAAACTACAGACAGTCAAAATGGTGTACTCTTTGGAATAAAGTACCGTTCTTACTCTTTTAGTACGCAACCCAAAAAACAGAGCTCGGTAGATCTTCCTCGTATATTTGTTTAGGACCTGCAACTTCCTAGTTTGTTCGCTGTCCCTCGCACGTTGCTCTAAAACATTATGTTAATTGGACGGATCTCGTAATAGTCTCGTTAGGAGCTGACGTAGTGTCGCTAAATACTGTGGATTTCAATGCAGAACACTCGTGGTTTTCGTATCATGGTTCAAAACGTGCAATTTTGAACTTTATAAACTGTACATTTTTGGGATGGAATTTGTCCGGGGTAGTTTTGTAACTATTTCTGCGTCGAAGCAATATTTCTCCTTTACTTTTGACTATAAATTCCTTTATTTGCCTCTAGGGAAGTGCCGCTAGCCTTTTATAAAGATAGATCTACTGTTAGGTCGTTATTATCAATATGAGGAGACAAAAAATTCTACTGCAAGAGTTTCAAACACGATAATTGTACAGAAAGAAAGGCTATGTACTGGTAGACGATTTTTGTCTGAAATGATGATACAATTACTTTCTGTTTTTTTGTACCCAGATGTCTTATTAATTTCTTTTATTCTCCAACAGACAGTCAACAAAACTACATGAGCATGGGTGTATGCAGAACAGAATCCCTCAACATACAGTTAGAAGTTCCACCTGGTCAGAGTTCTGGTTTAGCTGTCCACGAGGATAATGCTATGCTGGTGATATCACATGTCGCTTCACAATCACCGTCTTACAGGTAAGTGGTTTATGATATTTATAGGAGTTGTAAGCTCGGGCTTGGAAGTAAGAATGAGAGACTGTGTGCAAAATTCTTCCCTACTGTTCAGTACACAGTTATCTAATGTATTGCCTTCTATACTAGTGGAACAGAAATCGCCACTAGCCAAATAATATTTTTGAGTGTTATTTTGTGCCTATGTCAAACAGCTTTCCTGGAATAATGAAATTGCATTGATTATACAATGCAAAACGAATACCGTTAAATGAAATGAAAATGAAATAGTATTTATGAAAACCTACAAAAAATAACAAAGCTTTACTCTGATTGATATCATAATCATAACACTAGCAAATTCAGAACACCATCTCCCTTCCAGATCCGGCTGCCTTCAAATCAGAGACAGGGTAATGTCAATCAACGGCCATGAGAATCTAACAGTTGACGTTGCCAACGAAATCCTGCAAAGAAGAAATGACTCACACAACCTTAAGTACTTGACTTTGAACGTCGAGTTCAGTATGCCCAATACTATTGAAGCTTCCAGTGGAGTATTTAATGTGAAACTAGCCAAAACAACTGCTGGATTAGGTGTTACTATAACAGGTATATTATCTTGTCATATGTATTGATATACTGCTGTGCAATTCTGTTAATACCTCACCGAGTAAGCTTAGGTGAAGTAAACATGAAGTGAACTGTCAATGCATACAAACAAGATGGATTATGGAATGGAATGACCATTCACTTAATGCTCACCCACCCTGGTTAAGTTCATACGGTGAAACTTTGACAAAATAGACCAACGTTTTTGATCGTCTTTATTTTTTTTCGATCATTTTTTTGTTGATAACCAATCTGTTTTAATCTGTTGGCTTTTTGACTTTACATTCTCTTATAATTTTGCCACTGCCACAATTTTTCAATGCATGTCTTCGTTTTGAATCACTTATGGATTTGGTATTTTTAAGCAGTTTAGAAAACAAGTACTTTTTAGAAAGACAGGTTCATGATAGTCTTTTTGACAGATACCACGCTAAGCAACATGGCTACGCAGCCAGGCTGCGTTAGCCAAACCGACGTGCAAAAGGCATGTCATGGTACGTTGCACTGTAAATAAGTTCGCTTGCTATACCTAAAGTACTAGGCGAACATAGCAGGCTGATAGCCTATTATACAAATACTAACCTGCCCAACTAATCTCCCTTGATCATCATTAATACAAAGCGAAATATCAAGTGAATCTTCTTCAAAGAGCAAGAGAAGACTCGCTTGATTGAACTCTTTTGAACTTCTGGTAATCTAGTACTTATTTCCACAGGGTGCAAACAGAAACTGCTTAGCAACGAAGAACCAATGGTGATATCGGATATCAAGCCCGGATCTGTGGCTCATAGAAGTGGAGCCTTAGCACCCGGAGACCAACTTCTAGCCATCAATGGACAGCCACTACATAACTTATCTTTGGTACTTTTTTTAAAATATAATTTATTTTTATTACCTTTATAATTAAAATTCTGAAAATATTAATTTTCATGTAATTATGCTGAAGCATCGTAAAATAACGATTGAGACTGTAATTTGATTCGCCTGAAAAGCTCTTATTTTATTCATAAAACATTAATTCGTTTAAAATGTCGTCTTTTAATTTTCACGTCTTAAAAAGATGCCAAGAAAAATTAATTAACAACTTTTGTAATAATTATGATGATCAAAGTGAGATCTCAAACACACGCAAACATTGACACTACTGTGAATGTTAATTCAAAGTAAAAAAAAAAACGAAATTAAAGACTTCAAAGAAAATATATTACTAGCTGCTGCCCGTGGCTCTGGCCACGTAAAATTAGTACTTGTACAATATATTTACAAATTATAGCATTTGTGTACTATCAGCCTATAATATTGTAAAGTTTCATAAAAATCTATTCTGTTAATTTTAAAAGAGTAACAAACATTATCCTTACCAACATTCGATTTAAACATTCACTTAATTATAATAATGAAACTAGTGGAACACTTCCAGTCATTGTATTAAGGTCATCCTTAATAATTAAAGATAATTAAGACAAATCTGTCCTGCTGTTATAAATGTCTTCCAGTAATAGCTCACTTAACTTAGTTGATGAGGTCAACTAGATAGTCAATCACTAATCAAACCGCAATGCTAAAATAATTTGCGAATAATTTAACTATTCAACTCTTGGACCGTGGGGTCCGAGTGCTCATGCGTTATTTAAAGAACTTGCTAAACGCTTAGTTGACACTTCGCGTAACCTGAGGGCTGGGTTTTACTTCGGACAGAGGAAAGCATTGCCATACAACGTGGCAATGCCGCCAGTCTTTTGGGCTCACTTCCAGGCGACAGCAATGCGGACGAATTTTTGACGCCATATTTTAGTTAGGAGTGTTTATTTTTATTATAAATGTATATAGTTAGATTAGTATTTAAAATTTATCCATTTGCCCTATCAAACAAGTTGACAAACAGCACATTGTTAATATCAAAACCTTTATTACAGGACACAGCTTTCAACATCCTCCAAAACTCACCAGAAGACATAATAACCCTAAAAATCCGTAAACGAGATTTAACAGAAGACTGGTCCAATATTCACAAGCATAACGCCAAACTAACTCTCCAAAGCTTTAGCAATATTGAAACCAAAGCCGTGGTCCATAGCGGTGAAGATTCTGGTCATCATACTGAAAGTCCAAATAATAGTGCTAAGGAGAGTGAAAGAAGTCATGGTAGCAATGATAATGGAAACACTGCTGTGTTTACTGTTGAGCTGATTAAGCAAGAAAGTGGACCTTTAGGCTTGACTATTGCAGGCAGTGAAGATGTTACGCAGCCTATTTTGTTGAGTGGACTTGTTGAAGGTATAGTAATTTTTTTTTTAATAGTGATTTTGAAAATATTGAAATCAAAATTGTTACTCCCGTTACTGAATGAAATGTTTTGATTGCAGGTGGTATAGCAGAAAAATGTGGTAAATTAGCAATAGGAGATGAACTGCTTACTATTAATGGCGAAAGCGTCCTAAACAAGCCGTTGTCTGAAGCAATCAAATTGTTACAACAAAGTGGACAACGAGTACAGCTACAACTGTGTAGAAAAGTGTCAGGTAAAGTTTTCATAATCACTTTTTAAATGTCATTTGATAAACATCGTGACCCAACTGTTAATTTCAAACTTATTTTTATAGATTTTAATAGTTCTTACACAAAATTTATTTCACATATCAGTGAAATCTTAAAGTATTATTCAAAGTAACAAACACATCTAAGTGACGATGTTGTAAGATAAATTCAAACCGTACACAATAATTAATAAATCATCTCTCCTTTAGGGTCGCTCGAGAGTGCAGAATCCAGTGCGAGAGACTCGAGTCATTCCACGTCAAGCCCCGGCTTATCCAATGACAGCGCCGTTGAGTCGTGGGATCAGAACACGCCAGTCCGGACCAGTGCAAACTGCGGTAAGACACTTTAAGTTAAACGTACATAATCTGCGTTGATATGTTATGATTTATTATTCAATATACCTCTTGAAATATCTTAACTTTTCTGCATTTTAATTTTAGAATATGCTTAGCTTAGTTTTAATTTACCCCCGATTTCTGAATTAAATCTATTTGAAGCTAATTTTGCCTGAAATTCTGTCATAATTTGACAAGTTCTTTACTCAGAATCAGAGACCCATTTTTAAAGCGGCAGAGAAATTGATTACGGTCTTCTTTTTATCGTGTAGGCAGTCGAGTTTCTAAACCGGTTACATTGCAACCATTGATTATGGTTGTAATAGCAATAGCCAATAGAAAATAGTCAGAACAAAGAAAGGATAGTGTCAAATAATAAAAGAAACAGTTTATGTTATAGGTAATTCCGAAGTAATAGAATACGCAGTACCAGATAAAACGAGAATGATGGAAAAGCAGCCTTACTCCCCAACTGACGAAGACAAACTCATGGCATCTAATTTCAATTCAGCGGCACCGTACAGCATCAATGACTTACCACTACCAAATTACTCATTAAACAACTCCTTAAAGACTTTCCACTATGAAAACACATGCATCATTCCCGAAAATACTCTTAAAAATAAACAGAACATCACAAGAGAGGACGATGTTCAACAAATAGAAATTCTCACATCGAACATGAAAGATTGTCAACTACACAATATGGAACGATCTTCTTGCAAATGTGATTACGTTCAAATGGGTCCTTATGGAATTGTGTCACCGAAAACCAGAAGACCGAATTGGGATAGTGATTATTTAAATAATGGTATATATACGGTGGCAACGCCACAGAAATCGCCTATGAAGCCCGGAGTTCCTGGAACCAGTTTTCAATTTTCGACGAGTCCAATTTATGAAAATGAAGTGCCAGGTATTTTGAACATTTATTATTATTTTGCGAATGCGTTTACTCATCAGCTTAATAATTTGTTCTAAAACTACGGTTAATAACCTGGCTTGCAATCTGCATTTAGAATAATGACGCCAAAACATGCGTAATTGCCTTTTCAATGTGATACATACAATATGTTCAATGTTAGTAATTAGTTTACGTTTCATCGTTTGTATCACTATCACTTTACGGGATTTATATTTTGAAACAATTAACACTATTTATTTCTACTCTATGTAAGAATACCCTTAATAAAAAGAAAAACTTTTAAGCTATTGCATAGCTTCTATCGCGGGCCTTGAGCGTGGAGACCGAATCTAGAAATTCCGTAACGAAAAAAACCGACCGGCACAGCGGTGATACTTTTTAGTTTTACTTTTTTTTTAGCTCAAAGTGTAAATTGAATTAATATCAAAGAAAAAAAAAATACTGCATAAATAAAATAAATATATTATTATAATTGCATAAGTTGATAAAAAATTCTATGCAATAGCTTTACCGCGGCAGTCTTCGAGTGCCACACGTCTTTTTTTTTTTAATTTTCGCCACCTCTATGGCCACTAAGAATTTGTTATATTTTATACCTACAACAACACTAAATAGCATTCTATTATATATTTCCCAGGCCTGTACAGTACCGAAGCAGTGTCTCCAGCAAGGGGCTCCGTGCATCACGTGATCTTGTACAAAGATGCAATCTATGATGACTACGGATTCTCAGTGTCCGATGGGTTATACGAACGAGGAGTATATATCAATCGAATTCGGAAGGGAGGACCCGCTGATATTGTTGGGTTGTTGAGGCCGTATGATAGGATTTTACAGGTTTGTATACTGGTTTTATCTTATTAGCGATAGTACGTAGAATTAGTTCTATTTTGAAAGAAAAATATCAGGACGTCAATTCTCGTACTTAGAAAACGTCATTTCAGCGACAATCAATGTCAAATTCAAAGATACATGTTTCTGATAATTTGCGACAGTTTTGCGAATGTGAACTTTGGTGCTATATATAACTAACAGACGAAGAAAACTCCCTAGACCGTTTTTAAAATAATATAAGAATTTAACATTTATGACATTTGTGTCCGCAAAGTGCAAAACAAATAACTATAGTATTAGAAAAAAACTACACTTGAAGCTTATAAAAAAGTGGATAACTCAATCTAAAATAAAAAAGTTGGTAATCTTGTTCTATTAAATATATAAATATTTAGAACTTTGTTGATTAAAAATTAGTTCAAAAGGAATTTTATTTAGAAATCGTTTTTAATACAGAACTTGACTTTGCTTTATAAAGCAAGCTTATTTTACCCAATTACGCCTCACAGGTGTACTTAATGTTGTGCCCTGTTTTAGACTTCTCGTTATTTATAAACGAAGTTTTTAGGTCTTTATTTTTTAAGGCCTTTATATACATTTTGATATTAACTTTGCTACTTGATCTAGGTATATTTCTAACACAGTCATTTGCAAAATTTTTGAATCTTTTGTGAATTTTTAAGTCTTGTTTATTATATCCTGTTTCATCTTTAAAATATTTTTGTGTTTATTTAATTAATTAATACTTTATGCACCCAAAATCGTTCTCTACCAGTCAATCTTCCGTTGGTACAGATTCAAATAGTAGCCATTTAATCGCGCATTTAATTTGTTCCATAGAAAAAAAAGGCTTACTAGCATCTACTCACTCTTTGATAGACGTTGCTCCTTTCTCAGATTTAATCATCCTTCTATCAGTTCTTTGATTTTGTCAACCAATCATTTCCTTTCCTTTTTATTTATTTTGACATTCTTTACTTTAAATGTTTTCTTTCACCAGGTGAATGGAACACGGACAGTGGACTACGACTGCTGCCTCACGGTGCCCCTGATTGCTTCCGCTGGAGACCGGCTCGAGATTGTCGTGCAGAGGCTCGTCACTTCCAGGGTAAACTTCAATTCAATTAATTATCTTTATCTTTATTTCCAGTAAGTACTTGTTTTGTCACCTCTGACCTAGACTAGAAGACTCAAGAGCAATAAAACCCATATATAATAAAAATAAAAAACAGCCTTAGTCGATTTTAAATTTAACCAAAACCTATTTTCTTCGAATCCACAAATACCTACTGGCTTAGAATGTTCAATTGAGCAATAATTGTATGAAAGATTCTTAGTCCACACTATTTGTCAACATGTTGATGTTATAATAATAATCTGTTTTGTTTATTTGATAATCTTATTGGTGAATCGCAAAACATGAAATCGTAACAAATTCATTACTGGCTAATTTTGAAACAAAATGTGATTTGATATTACACAGCAAACCACGATTTTTTATTTTTGAACGATAAAAGAATTTTATGCAAAGTGAGCTTTCTAATCAACACCATACTGCTAGTTTTATAACAAAGCAAACCATGTGAAGCTAGAATTATTAAACAGTTACTTTTGTGTATTTTTGGAGCAGTACGCGTTTTCCTTGGTTTCCGTATAAAACTCACCAACTCAGTGCTACTGTCGCATAAAATTCTCGTCTACCTCATTTTCCAACTTTATTTCAAACACCAAAAATGTCCAACACTCTCCCTGTATAATATTTCACAGTCATCTAAAAAGCACAAAGGAATTCCCAAAAGCAACTGTATATTTTACGTCTGCAAACATATTCAAATATGATGTACCTATGTAAAATTCTTTGTGAACCCAATAATATACCATTTTCATAGTCGAATGGCAAAGAATTGTCGCTTGTGTGAGCTAATCACAATTTTAGCCTTGGAATAAATTGATTCTTTTGACAGCGAAAATAACGTCTTTGCGTAAAAAAAATAAGAAAAAGATTGTAAATTAGATTTCTTTCACAATAACCTGGGGATATTTTTTTTCCAGGCAACCTAGCCAATCAATTAATCTGCTTTGTTTTTTTTATTGGCACAAACACAGTTTACAGAATAGTAAAACCCTGACTCCTGGCAAGACCTGCGAGTCTTTAAGTCAAGAGTGAATAGGTTACTTTTAGGCAAGCGTGCTCCATCTTCGACCACATCATCGCTTACCATCAGGTGAGATAGTGGTCAAACGCGTGCCTATAATAATAAAAGTAAAAAAAAAACCAATGGCAGCTACCAGTGGCCCTTCAAAGGTGACGTGACAGTGGTGAGCATTTGAGAGTTTGTCGTTAAGGACAGTGAAACAGATGAAGGGCTAGATTAGTACTTTTAGGTAGGAAAGTACTTTCAGGAGCCAGTGATTTCAATACAGGTTTTAATAAAGCACGTAAAAAATAAATTTTACCTGTCCACTAAAAAAGAAAATGTTGGGGCTGGCATTTTTTTTTAATGGGACAAACCCGCCAAACATTTCCAACCACTGCAACTCCTGAAAGCCAGAATCAACAGTGACGACCACCACAAAAACGCCGAGCCAATGAAGCCCGACGAGTCCCGGAGATTAATCAGAAAAGTATAGCGGAGGAGTAGGAAAAATAATATATATATAATATCCACTTCTCTCCGTATCAAGCAGGAGACAGAATAGAACTAGGCCAATAGCCACAAAGGGACATACAACTGGGTTAAGCCCAGTTGCCAAGCACCCCGGATTATATATTAACACTAAAACTAATGGGTCCTAAATTTTGAGCTACTTTTGATTCCAGTAAGAGGTATGGCAAAGCGCTTGAACGCACTGAAATTTGTTCTGGTTTCTACAAGGTCTGTGTAGTAAACTACTCCAGATGTAACCTGAATACTATCTAACATAATATTGCGTCCAGTTTGTTTGGAGTTGGCTTATAGTCTATCCGAATTCAACTGAGTACCAGTATTTTAAATAGACCTATCTGGCCTCCACATCAGAGAAATTGGGTAACAAAATATCCCAAGGCAAAACTACCTGTTACGACTGTCAAAGATCTGCAAATAGCTTAACGTGCTATCCGAGACACAGAGGAGTCTTAGTAAATAATGAATGACTCTGATTATGGACTCTGATTATATGATTATGACTCTGATTATATAAAGGACTCTGATTATGTCAGAAGGACACCTGGTTTTTTTTTTAATAATAATGAATGATCATCCATCCATGAACCGACCACGGCTAGAGTTGCTTAACCTCGATGATCCTATGCGGCTGCCATTATTTAGCCGTAAGCTACTCCAATCCTTGCACAAATTAAGACCTGTTCACACTTACGCGATATTCGTTACCTAGAGCGAAGCGAAAGCCGAGTGGGTATGCGGTAATCATACTGTTCAAACCTAAGCGGCGGAACTCCAAACAAAATACCCGGCTGGAACCGAGCAATATTTATTGCTACCGATCTAGGTAATGAAAATTGCTTATGTCTGAACAGGTCTTAACGATGAAAATATAGGATCACAAAGAGTATCGCAAAATCCAACTCCAAGTATAGAACACCTAAACCCAGCAAGGGATGAATAAGGGGTGAATATTAATTACTTTAATGAATTATTAGGGGCAACGGTGAACTTAAATTAGCCTATCACGATCGAATACCAATAATGGGTAGTTTTGGAGCAGATCTTATTACATTGCCGGAATTATTGGATAGGTAAACGTATTGGAGATGTAATTGAGAAATGTTTGGCGCCATCTAATGTTGTCTGCACATGAGTGTAAGTGCATAGTCATATTCATTAAAATTCATATTTTAATGAATATTATATTCGATTTATCTGATTGTGATGATTATGAAAATAAATAAAGAAAAGAAAGAAACTAATAACAACGACCAAAATGGTTTGAATTTATTAGTGGAGTTAGGTTTTGTTACTAATAATAATCCATGGGCTTAATAGCCGTTTTTGCTCATTTCCCTGGGCATTTCGTCATATCATCTAATTTATAGAAACTTCATTTCCTGTCCGCTACCATTTATCGATATGTTATAGTTGTTATGCGTTTTTTTCAACGGTGAGAAATCATCAAATGACTCATCCCGCTCTGGACGGAGCAGAAGGGACTGTCAGACTCTTACTTACTAAAACCCATCCGTGTTCTTCCTAATGCCATTTGCGTTCCAGGGCCGCGTTTCTCTTTCGAAAAAAATCCGCAGCACAGTTGTTATGGGCAGGATTTTTTTTTGTCGTTTGGGCAGTAAGGCTTACCCCACACATCCTAGTATCAGAGTTTCTAAATTGCCTCAAGGGCCTCTGACATGGTTTATTTGACGACCGCTTGGCGGCCGGGACCACCGGCTTATACGTGCCTTCCGAAGCACGGAATCATCTTTTTATCAGACAATCAGGTGATTCAACCCTGCAATGTCCTAACCAAACTGGAAACAACTTTACAAAGTATGCTTCCCATGGGAATCGACGACCAGGCAGGATACATTTTGTACAGCGTTTTTATCCCCGTAATTTTTTAGGCAGGCGTGCTATATCATCGACCACATCATCGCTTACGAACAGGTGAGATAGTGGTCAAACGCGTGCCTACCAATAGTAAATAAAAAACAACTTAAAGCGGGGAAAGCTGCTGGTAGAGTATGTGTGCTTTTTTTTCATTCAAGTGGTTGAAGTAAATTTATTTGTTACAGGAACTGAGGAACCAGCGGCTCGATGACAGTTCCAGCCCGAGTGACAGTAGTATTGTGACTAAGACGATTTAGTGTCTAACCCGACTTTAGTGAAATCACACCAAAGACAATGAAACGTTTAGCTTTAAGTGACCTACTTCATACGGCCGTGTTATAATTAGTCCTTAAAATAGTTTTAAGAATTGTAAATAAATAGTATTGAATGATTATGTTAGATTAGCTGAACCTTTGTAATTGATGTTAAGAACGAAAAGAAGGCTTAAAAATAACGTGTTATGCCTTAAATACTTTCATTTAAATGTAACGGTGAAGTAAGTGAGTATTTAAATTGTTAAAATAAATTATAACGCGCATAAAATCAACTTCTACCGATGACCTGGTGTGAAAGTACCTAAGTATCGGTTTTAATTGGAATTAATTTACTAAATGGAATAAATAATTTTGTAAATGATAAAATAATTATAAGGTAAATTTCAGGCGTTCATATTATTTTATAGAATGGTGCAAATAATTATAAAATGTAAAATATTTTAAACTTACTACAATATATGAATAATAATATATGCGATGTTTTTTTCATCAATATTTTCATGAAAAAGAAACATCGCAAAAGAGTCATTTCTTTTAGTAATGGGCAGTTATTTAAAGGGTTTGGATAATGTTGAAGTACCTAAGGTAAAAAAAAAAATGAGCGATTTGCCACCGGCTAGGATTTGAGTATGAAAGGTATTGTGAGTAAAAACACTTTACAGTAGATCAAGTCTGGTTAGACTTTATTCTATGAATATGTCTATTATATGACTATTTATTATAACATAAATAATTATGTCATTTCTGGCTTGTAAAAAATGCTATTCTACCTATTTGCTTTTTCCTAACATAAACATAACATAACATAAAACAGCTAAAATAATCATATTACCTCTAGTAAGCCCTTACGAATAATTATTCTTCAAGATAAACAATTCGCAACACCGAAATAAATTCAAATTGTACAGATACATCATATAAAGCATAGTTTACGGATAATTATATTTAATGAAAATAATAAAGTAATCGCCAAAGACGATTTAACGGAATAATTAAAATAATTATAAATAAATTAATATTATATTAGGCATCGATTGATTAGTTAATTATTAATAGATTAAAATGTTGTTTTATAATCCCATAATGTGCCTATGTATTGTAATTATGTAAACACATTAATCTGAATACACGATTATGTGATATATTACAACAAAAAACACGTGTGTGATAATATAATGTCATACATTTTCGATAAATACCTGTTCGTGTATTCATTTTTAATCGTCCACGCATTATTTTGTATTTTTACCAAAGAATTGAATTTTTCAAAGCAACGCCGTTTCTTGCCGAAATTATTTAATAAGAAGCAATACCTACCTATATAATTATGTATATTAACTATTCAATTGATTCATTGAAATTATAGGTACATTGAAATATTCTGTAAATAAATTTGATTCATTTCAAGAAGAAGTAAAAAGAAACTTTACTGTTCAATCTTATACACAATCTGGATTTAGTTTCATAATTTATTTGAAAACTACTAATAATGATGCAATTAACACATATTGAATGAATAAATCCGTATAAAACTGTATATAATTTATTATATACTATAATAAATAAATAAATGTGTAGCATTACTGTTGTTGACATCAGACTGATAGCAATTTTAAAAATAGTTATTTAGAAAATGTATAAATAAACATTTAGTATGTAATATTAACTAACTGGTCTGTTTCTAGTGAATTTGTAAACTGTCTCTACTTACATAGATATTCAGCGTGTTTTTATTGATTTTACTGGCATTCATTATCAATTATTAAAAATTAAAATGATTAGTTTATAATAAATTGCGAAAAAAAAAAATATATTTCATAATTATATTTTTTTACTTTCAGTGACAGTTTCCACCTGTAAATAAAATGAAAGTTGATTTGAATACTTTTTTGATAGATAATGCCATTAAAATTTAAGTTGTGTATAATAAATAGAAAATAATTTTTAAGGTTTGTTAACATACACAAAAAAAACTTAGAAAACAGAAAGACTTTGTAATCTAATAGGAGTTATTGCATAGATGCGAAGTTTGTTGTAGATAGAAAAAAATATACATTATGAAATTGACTCTTTTCAAACACACATTATACCTTCTTTTTTCACCCATTATTATTTTTATTATTTTTTCCTACTATGATTTCTAATGTTTAAAAAAATATTTTTGATTTTAGTCCTAATTTGAATACTTACGTGACTTCTGACTTTTGAGTCCGTTCATGTGATTTCCTGAATATCCAGGTTATTAAATTAATGTTGGACATAGGTATCCCCTGTCTCATTCTGAACCTCTCGGTTTCACAAAATAGCTTCAGATAAATGTGCGATAACGGTCATTCACCCACATACATTAATTTACTTTCTTAATATCAAAAACAGAAATAAAGACATTAAGCTGTCCTTCTATCTTCTACTATGATCGATTACGTTCTCTAGTAATCATAAATGGATCATAATTTAGTGTTCGAGTATCTACGAAGCAATATAAGGGAAAGGTCAATGTACTTTTTTTGCACGTTTATCTGGCGCTTACCATAGTTTAGGTAAATCGATCGCTGTCCAATCCTACTGATAATACGTATTTCCGCAAATCAAAAGTTTTTTTTTTTTTATTTGCCTAAAATTTCCCTGTGGGCAAAGACCTCCACATATTTTTCCATCTAACTCTCCTCTGCCTTGTGTCGTCTCTAAACTGTCAGTGATGAGGTAGTAATGAAGACCAACCGATACGCATCTTAGACCAGCCTTGGTCTTCAGGTACTCAACACGTGAAGATCCCATGTGTCTCAATACTTCCTGATATTATGTGCTTAAAGCCGCGAACCCACCACAACGCACGGAGAGGCTATATACGTGAGTGATTTTTTCCACTGCAATCCACGGACATGCTACACATCAAGTGTGCCAAAGACACGCGTGGCTTGCTCAAATGTGACGCCCACATAGCTCGACTATGCCAAATTCAGTACTCTTGCAAAAAAATCGTGCATAGCCTCTCCATGTGCCGCGGTGGGCCACACTACATTTGTACATAGTCATGGGCATGTAGTGTGTACTTCAGTGGAAATGTAGACCTACGTTGTCAAACAAATGAACCCACGCAGCTAAAGTTACCGCGTGGCCGTGGGTAGCGTGGTTTTGCGGTTTTATAGTGCGTCCATACGACATTCTTTGTCCAGAGTCCAAAATCTGCGAAGACAAAAATCGGTGTCGTATGGGCCCACTATTAGCCTCGCAAAATGGACGAAGTCATTTTTTTTTCCAAAATCCCACTCAAGAAATATTGAGATAATTCAGATTTAACCTCACATCATGTCTGTATTTCCTGAAATTTCACCTAAATAGACTTAAATCGCCATGTTCCATGCCCTATCTATCTTATTTGAAAGCCAAATTTTTCTATAGTGACGTAACTTTTTTTGTAGGAAAAAATTACTAAGTTACTTTCTTTTTTTTCAACCAAAAGTTATCGAACTATTAAAAACTCAGCTTTTAATCTTAGATAACGATAATATATCTTCATAATATTTGGCTAAAACCCTGTCTTAAATACTTTGCTTAGTACGACAAATATTCTCCTGTATCGTAATTACGTATGTAGATAGTTTGTAATTTTTTACATTTTATTTTTGTACCCTTAATTGTAAGGATAATTTATATTATTGTCAATTAATGTGTAATTAATTGAAAAATAGAAGAGAGCCTAGCTACAACAATCGTAATAAAATGATATGCGTGATTGAATCATTTCGTTTTATTTTAATTGTCCCACAAAACTTGAGCATTTTTAGGTTTTCGTAGCCTAAAAACGGAAACCTTACAGATTCGTCATGTCTGTCTGTCTATCTGTCCATCCGTATGTCACAGACACTTTTTTCCGAAACTATAAGAACTATACCTACTGTTGAAACTTGGTAAGTAGATGTATTCTGTGAACCGCATTAAGATTTTCACACAAAAATAGAAAAAAAAAAACAATACATTTTGGGGGTTCCCCGTACTTAGAACTGAAACTCAACATTTTTTTTTCATCAAACCCATACGTGTGGGGTATTTATGGATAGGTCTTCAAAAATGATATTAAGGTTTCTAAGATTTTTTTTTTTCTAAAATAAATAGTTTGCGCGAGAGACACTTCCAAAGTGGTAAAATGTGTCCCCTGTTAATTTATAAAATAAGAGAATGATAAAACCAAAAAAATATACGATTTTACCATGCAAACTTCCACCGAAAATTGGTTTGAACAAGATCTAGTTAGTAGTTTTTTTTAATACGTCATAAATTGTAAACCGCAATTTACTTTTCATTCAATCAACTCAAATATAAAAAATAAGGTTTATGGTACGGAACCCTTCGTGTGCGAGTCCGACTCGCACTTGGCCGGTTTTTAGGGTTTCAAAAGAGTGTGACGGTCTGTCTGTCTGTCACAGCCATAATACTCTAAATCTCCAGTAGTTTTTTTAAGACCGCTTCAGATAAAAATTGGATCACCTACTTAACTATTTTGACCTAAACGATGCGTGACGTAAATTAATAAATTTTGAATATAGGGGACAAAAATTAGACAAAATAACTCAATTGAAAGGTTTATTTTGGGATAAAATTTATTCCACAGCATTCAAAACTGGTTTGTCTAGAGCTAAGGAAATTTTATTTTGTCTCAAACAGTAGAATGAACATTGCTTAATTTATACTTGTAAGAAAAACGCAATAAGGGATCATTTAGTTAAGAATTTAATCGCAGTAGGCAAGCTGTATTTACATCAACATTACTGTGAATGTTTGTAGTACTTTTTAGGGTTCCGTACCCAAAGGGTAACCAACGGAACCCTATTACTAAGCCTCTGCTGTCCCTCCGTTCGTCCGTCCATCCGTCCGTCTGTCTGTCAGCGGGTTGTATCTCAAGAACCGTAATAGGTAGACAGCTGAAATTTTCCCAGATTGTGTATTTCTATTGCCGCTATAACAACAAAAATTGAGGTTTATGGTACGGAACCCTTCGTGTGCGAGTTTAACTTGCACTTGGCTGGGTTTTGTTTTTTATTGTAGTTACTTTTTAGTTTCTGTTTCAATCCTGTTGAAAGAAACTTGTTGCACTAAAAAAATATCTTGTCTTATGAAGCGCATCGGGTCATTGAAGCACAATGTCAGTATATTCAAAGACTATCTCAGAATATTTATACTGTATGCAATATGCATGCCAATATGGTGTTAAATTGATACCTACCTCTTTGGCACATCGTCTCATTGACGGGTCATTGAAGCACAATGTCAGTATATTCAAAGACTATCTCAGAATATTTATACTGTATGCAATATGCATGCCAATATGGTGTTAAATTGATACCTCTTTGGCGCATCGTCTCAGACGGAATACGATTCTCCTTTGTTCCACACTAGCAGAGACTTGTCACTTTGCACATCAAACATAATTTTATTCAACAAACGCTATTGACACAGGAGTGTCTTGGACATAGGTATCCAATGGCCATGATTGAAGGATCTTTAGATACTTGCAATGTATGGACCATCAAATAAGAAACGTAACCCAACAGTTTTCAACAGTTTTTAGGGTTCCGTACCTAAAAAGAAATAAACGAAACCCTTATAGGATCACTTTGTTGTCCGTCCGTCTGTCTGTCAAAACCATTTATCCCGGGAACGCGTGGAGATATTGAGTTGAAATTAAAACCATATACTCAAATCTATGGCGGGGCCCCTTGCAGCTGTGATAAAATCAAATTTCTAAGTTATCGAAAAAAAGATACGATTCTTATACCGCAAAAAACGTATACATCGACACTCTTAAGGAAATCAAAGTGTATAGGGTATTTCCCGTTGACCTAGAACTATGAAATTTGGCAAGTAATACCGTCTTATACTACAAGTATAGGGAAAAGTCTGAAAACTATTCAATCAAATCTTAAAAATATTATCTTTATTTCAAGTAATTTGTGGCTACAAATTTGAACGGAACCCTCGGTTGCCAAGTCCGACTCGCACTTGGTCGGTTTTTTTTGGGACAAACCCAATTCGCAACCACTGTGACTTCTTAGAGCCACAAACAGCAGTGACTACCAGATAAAAAATTTCGTCAATAAAGCTCAATTCCACTGTCTTGGGTCTTGCAACGAAAGTAATCAGATCGGGAAATGTTACAGATACATAGAGGATTACCTAGGAGGAGGACCAATCTTTTTATAAATATCTCATGTTACTTGAGGATGGCAAAAAACATTTTCCTCTCCTATCACAGCCTAAAATTGGCCTTTTTTATATTATTATCATTCCACAGGAAACCCACCTTGTTTTTTCCCTTTCTATCCATCCATGTGTATACTTTTTCCGTTATTGACAATAATAATAATATCAAAACACAATAATTAGAAATACAAATACAAAGTCTTTATTTATGTACCAAAAAGTAGTAGACTTATAAAAACATAACTTAAGTAAGTACATACCGCAAACTACCCAAGTCTCTCTGTGTTTTACATAATTAAAAAAAAAATGCTTCCTCTCTCCTACTTATCCTACTTGTCTTGCTGTGCCCGACAGGGTCCATATGAACCAATTTTGTTTTTACCGCCTAAGAATACATGTGGAATGCAATAAAGATATTGAGTATTGAGAAAGTTCTACATTGGTCCTTTTACGCAAGTAATGCCTAGTATGCACGAATCGATAGCGGTTAGTAGATTAACTGCCTCCGTGGTTGTGTGATTTAAGCGTTTGCCTTGTGACCCGGTGGTCGTGGGTTCGATTCCCATGGGAAATATACTTTGTAAAGTTGTTTCTAGTTTGGCTAGAACATTGCAGGCTTGAATCACTTGATTGTCTGATAAAAAGATGATTCCCTACTTTGGAAAGCAAGTATAAGCTGATGGTCCCGGCCGTCAAATGGCGGTCGTCAAATAAACCATGTCAGAGGCCTTTGAGGCGGTTAGAATCTCTGAAACTTGGGTGTGTAGGGTCGTAAGACCTTACTGCCCACACGATAAGAAAAAGAAGTTGGCTACAGGATTAAATGTTTTTCGCTGAAGTAAGTTGAGGATTTTGTTCCCAAAATCTCACTTGCATTCTCAACGAAAAAGTTCAGTACAGTTTACTATTCTACCAGCACTTTCTACAATAAAAATCGTCTGCTGAAAATCTACACCTGTACTTTGTCTTGGCAGACTGAAACTCAAGGAATAGTTCCGATTGAACTAGTATGCGGGTGGAAACTAATTTATTTTACAAACCAAGAGAAGCTTTTATACCGCTTTTAACTCGTTATTTCTGCTCCTACTCACGGTATGCAGAGTGTATTGACCTTTTAGCTAAATAATCACTTCGAGAAACCTATTATAAGTCTATTCTGTAAACATCTCACCGCGATCACATAAGTGCAATATCATTCCACTTCGATTAGATACATTGACAGCTCACTAACAAACTATATACACTTAAATTAGAAAATAAATCTCCTAACTATAATACCTATGGTGTCAAAAAATTCGTCCGCATCGCTGTCTACTGGAAGTGACCCTAATAATTGGCGGTATTGCCACGTTGTATGACTGGCTTCTACCTCGGACAGAGGATAAGCATTGCCATACAACGTGACAATGCCGCCAGTCTTTGGGTTATGCGATGTGTCAACTAAACGATTAGCTAGTTCTTTAAACTTTCTGTCCAAGAGTTTGAATTCCCCAGCTGACAACTCACTTCGTTTTCACTTCACCTAAATTTCCAGGATCAGACTTTAACAGAATATTCCACATATTCCACACAACTATCACACAACGCCATCTAGTCCCAAGCTAAGCAGAGCTTGTGTTATGGGTACTAGACAACTGATAAACATACTTATATATTTCTAAATACATACATATTATAGATAAACTACACCCAGACACAGAACAAATGATCAAGCTCATCACACAAACATTTGTCCTGGGTGGGAATCGAACCCACAACCTCTGGCATAGCAGTCAGGGTCACTAACCACTAGACCAACAGGCCAGTCAAAAATATAATAATAGAATAGCACCAGTGGATCCTTATTTTCTTACAGTACCACTATTTTTATTGAACAAACACAAACAAAAAAGCAGATTAGTTTGGCCCTTTTCACTTTAAAGGCCAATTCTTCGAATTTTAAGCAACATTCACATTCGCATTTTAGTCGCAACCCAACAAAAAAGCCTAAATTTCCATAAAATTTTGACAGATTGCGACAATTGTTTTAAAATGAGTGGAATTGACACTCTATGCTTCTCCAGTCTTGCCAAGAAATACCGTGTTACCCAGTTAATGGCTTGCGAAGGTCTGGTAGGCAGCCGCTCTACGTAAAACACTGGTATTCAGCTGAACCCGGTTTAACTGGAAGCCGACCCCAATATAGTTGGGAAAAGGCTA
Organism: Lacanobia oleracea; assembly: GCA_950371165.1. Taxonomy (NCBI): domain Eukaryota; kingdom Metazoa; phylum Arthropoda; class Insecta; order Lepidoptera; family Noctuidae; genus Lacanobia; species Lacanobia oleracea. The sequence continues at coordinate 2,630,269 of OX493390.1, read as the reverse complement.
GGCAGATGATGACACTCTTTGCTACGTATGATCATGCTTAATGTCATGGCCCATCAGAAGTAAAGCAGATAATTTACAAACAAATCTTGATGACACAGATCTTAAGACTCTCTTCATAACCAGGAGATTCTTCTACTCTATCAACTTATAAAAGCCTACGTTAAATTCTACGTTCAATAGTTGACCTACTAAACTGTTAGACTATTCGTATCTTGAGAGACTATTAAGGGCATTCGTCTTCATAATGCGCCATTAATTCTGTTGCATAATCTGATATAGTTAGTGTAATAATTGATATGGATGTTAGTAATTTCTTCCATTTAGTATTGGTTATTGTTTTGGCAACTAGAGTTATAAGGCTGAAGATTTTTTCACGATAGGGGTTTATAACAATTTCCGGATTGATAAAATCTTTTTCAGGGTTTCGTACCCAAAGAGTAACCAACTGAATCCTATTACTAATCCTCCACTGTCCGTCAGTCCGTCCGTCCATCCGTTTGTCTGTCAGTGGGCTGTATCTCAAGAATCGTAATAAGTAGACAGTTGAAATTTTCACAGATTGTGTATTTCTATTTCCACTATAACAACAAATACTAAAAATTAAGGTTTATGGTACGGAACCCTTCGTGTGCGAGTCCGACTTGCACTTGGCCGGTTTTTTTTATATCTATGGCCCCGCGTTTGACCACTACTCACCTGATGGTAAGTGTTGATGCGGTCGAAGATAGAGCACGCTTGCCTAGAAGTAACTTATTCACTCATGACTTAAAGATTTCAATGTTGTAGCTATCAGGGAATACAGACTCTGGCTGGAAATTCCACTCCAGACAACTAAAATTGGTTCAAAATGATCTGCCGGATAAGTTAATGGTACTAATCTGAGTGTCTTCAAAATCTGTTTAAAATTTTATAACAGCCATATAAGCTAAATAGGCTTGTCTGTAGGTCTTAAAGGGACTGAAAATCACTGACTGCGATCTCTGTATAAAATCATCTCATCATCTGCCTAACCTTTTCCCAACTATATTGGGGTCGGCTCTCCTAGTCAAACCGGATTCAGCTGAATACCAGTATTTTACGTGGAAAGGCTGCCTACCACACCTCCACAACTCATTAACTGCAATGGTAATACGGCAGTTCATAGCAAGACTGGAGTCAGATTTTACTGGCTTCTAACAGTCCGTAACGACTGCCAAAGATCTACAAATGACAACCGGGACCAACGGTACGTTAACGTGCTTTCCAAGAAGACACGGAGGGAACTTGGTATGTTAAGATGGTCACCCATCCACAGACCAACCTTGGCAAGCGTTGCTTAACCTTAAAGATCGATCCGTGCGGCTAGTAATCTTTAGCTAAAAACTCAAAAAAAAAATCAAGGATAATGATTAGACGCGCAGTAGTCAATTTGCTACGCTTTTGTAAGCTACTGCAAGAAAGTCTGCACATCTACGAAAGTGCTACGACGTAGTAATGTCTCTTATAGGATTCCTGATAGAGTTGCTTGTGGTCCGATTCTAAGATCAGTTTCTTCAGCTTCAGGGTCATCTACAGCCTCACTTCACCCAATGCTGCGCATTAGGTGAAGTCTGATGCCTCTCATCTCCTGTGACACTCTTGAACCACCCTCATTCAGGTTCTACCCGCGATGACAAAGAGGTCATCTGCCTATCTCGCTACCAACTGAATTCCATGACTCGTGTTTCAATTTCGAATACATTTGTCGTCGACGTTACGACAAATCCAACATAATTTTGTAATCTTAATTTCCTGACCAAGCCCAGTTACCTTATCACAACTCTTTATAAATATCCAGTTCACCATTAATAACTACGAACAAAATGTCACATGCAGTCATAAAAGGGTATCAAAAAGCCGATATAAATAATTATAAGTCACCGACAGGACCGTATAATAAAATTGCCTGCGGAATTCCCATTAATCCAGTCGGCCACACCGATTAAACAGTGATTCAACCGGGAACCAAACGCGTGACCGAACGCAGTTAGGTTGTGGTGTGACTTACTTTCAGGGGAAATTATTATATTCGTGTTCTGAAAAAAAAAATGTATTGGATATTTCGTTGTGGGGATCTTTTGGTTTGGTCTTGGTCAAGAGGCGATGACGTCACTAACCGTAGTTTACAGGCACTTTTTGTTTATTTAACGCGGTAATATAAGAGTTACATTGAACTAAGTGAAACAAATGCACAATTTTTTTTTGCAGCTAGGCACACTTATGACCACTGTCTCACCTGATGGTTAACAATGAATGGTCAAAGATGGAGCACGTTTGCCTAGAAGTAAACTATAATATTAATTTATAATAATAAAATTTTTTGTTGAAACACAACCATAAATTACAGTGTCTTACGAGCTAGAACAAGGACAGTTAATTTAACATAAGTGCATAGCTAGCTGTCAACTAGGCAAAAGCCTGTATCTGGAGAGGCAGTATATTAGAAAGTAGGTATACGTTCATTGGTTCATAGCCCGTGTAAGACGGCGTGAACTTAAAAGAAATGAGTTAAAAACTTAATAATGGAAAACAAGATAAAAATATTCAAGACAAACTAAAATTAAAAATAAGTTAATAATAATAATATTAAATTTTAAATAGGTAGAATTGCCATTCATCAACTTGCATAGTACGTTTGTGCATGTCAGCGTGAGAGTGTGTGTGTTTGTGTGTGTGTAAGTATGTGATGGTGGAGTGTTTGTTTGTGATGGTGTGTTTGTGTGTGTCAGCGTGTGTACAGATGTGGGATTTTATATTAGGAGTGATTCTGTATGATGATGTATTTTTTTACATTCCTGTAACTATTCAATCTTGACTTAAAGTGTCTCTGCTAAACCTCAACAACCCGAGATTTAAAAAAAATAGTACATTGATAAGTTTGAATTTTTTGCTAATTTGAATAACAGAGCTTCCAATTTTATTTATTCTGTGATAAAATATATACCTTTTAGTAGTTCTGTCTCAAAAATTAATGCAATTCCTATTAAATTACTCTAGTTAATTATGAAGTGCAATAGTGATAATTCTATCCCACATTGTTTATCCGTTCATTAAACCTTCTGTTCTGTCTGCTTATACGTAACACAATACGCTGTAAAAGAAGGCACACCCCACATAGTTGGAAATGATTTCACAATGTATTTATAGTCTATATTTAAATATTACCAACTTATATTCGGCTAAAAAGCCATATCTATAAATCCAATAAGTCATTAATAAAATCCAGGACAAGCGTGTGTAGAAACATTCAGAATGAAAGAAGGGTCGTACTTTAAGAAAGTGTAGTACATAGACAACGATTCAGAATCAGCTGCTCAATACCACACTGATTTGAACTGATTGATCACAATATAACTCGGTAGCTCTCAATGTAATACAACTTGCAAGCGAGGCGGTTGCAAGTCGATACGCAGACTTAGAACACAAACGCGTGACGGCACTGCGATGGCACAATTTTACCAGCGATATCGTCCTTATTTTTGGTTAACGTGAAAAAAGAAAGAATGTAATTTTTTTTGGTATTCTATCTGATGGATTAATATATTTATTTATTTAAACTACATGTACAATAGTGCTACACTGGCGGACTTAATGCAACAAGACATTCTCTACCAGTCTCTACACTGCGGTAGGTGTACAGCTGCTAATAAGATTTTTTCTCATTGTAACAACCTATTCTGACATGTCAAAGTCAAAATCAAAACGTTCATTCCAATTAGGCCATTAAACGGCACTTTTGAACGTCATTCACATTTCAAATAATATAAAAAATTCTAAAGTGACTCTACTGCTCTACATGCTAATTTTAAAGAAAATACTGACTATCTATTTAGCCTTAGACAAGTGATTTTTTGTCAGCAGTAGCAAACGCCGACGCTGGCGAAATGCCATGTGATCCATTCCTTATATTTTGGCATTTCCACAATTGCCATCACTAATAGAATGAAGACTTTTCAGTTTTTCATCCTCAAAGGGTCAGCCAACCCCGCTCCCCGCTGGCACCCAGCTCTGACCCCAACTGTCGCGACCGGCGGTCGTTAGCCGCACGTCACTCAGGGGCACTGAGACGTGAATTTTGATTGTGGACACGGATAAAATGATAATAAGCCTCTGAATTAGAACAGCCGTGTTTTATAATAGTCTGGACTGAATCTGCGCTTTTGTAAAGGTTGTTTAGGTTTAAATGTTTAAGGGTTGGAGACCGAGGTATAAGTATACTAGTATCTATAGTGGCACAATGAATGATTCTGTGAAACTTTTTGCTTTTGCTTGTTTGGCAAATAAACATCTTCAGCGTGTTTTAATATACTATGTTTAACTAACTAGCTTCTTCCAGCGGCTTCGCCCGCGTGATCCTAGATCACTTACTTCCGATATAAAAAGTAGCCTATGTCCTTTCCCAGGCTCTATAGTATCTTTGTACCAAATTTAATTTAAATCAGTTCAGTACTTTTAGCGTGAAAGCGCGACAGACAGAGTTACTTTCATATTTATAATATTAAGTAAGGAAGGAAGATTAACCAAAATACACAGCAGAACCAAAACACAAATACAAACTTCTATTCCATTTGGAATGTTTGTTAGTAATTTATGTCAACTATTCAAAACTGAATGTATCTATAGAATAAGAGCTTGTGTTCTAACACAGGTTCACACACAAATGTCGGTCATGTCGGACATACATGTAAGATTTTTAATTTAGAACGCATCGAAATTTGAAACGATTGATAGTTGCATGAACGCAGCGATGAGTGAACGAGAGAGTATGTGTGTGTGTGAGAGAAAAGAGATCATGAATACGACGAATGGTGAACATAGTGAATTACAAAGTGAATTACGCTTTTTCTTGACTGGCCTGTTGGTCTAGTGGTTAGTGACCCTGACTGCTATGCCAGAGGTTGTGGGTTCGATTCCCACCCAGGACAAATGTTTGTGTGATGAGCATGATCATTTGTTCTGTGTCTGGGTGTAGTTTATCTATAATATGTATGTATTTAGAAATATATAAGTATGTTTATCAGTTGTCTAGTACCCATAACACAAGCTCTGCTTAGCTTGGGACTAGATGGCGTTGTGTGATAGTTGTGTGGAATATTATTATTATTATTATTATTATTTGGTTCTATCACAACCCCCTACAGCCCCTACACACATGTCGGTTCAGTTTCGATTATGATGAGGTCATGGATGACCTGATTCTCTATCTGGGGTTGGCTCCAGCCAAAGAAACTTCTCAAAAAGGGCAACAGTTTAGGCGCGATTTTTTAATTATTTTCACCTCCCAGTAGTACAAGTTTGTTTTTTTTTATATTAGTTCTAGCTTTTCCCGCGACTTCGTACGCGCATATCCCGTTTTTTCCTGTTCCCGCAGGAATTTCGAGAAATCATCACCTAGTGAGAAGCTCATGGCTAAGCAACGCTTGCCAAGGTTGGTCTGTGGATGGGTGACCATCTTAACATACCGAGTTTCCTCCGTGCCTCGAAAAGCACGTTAAGCCGTTGGTCCCATCTGTCATTTGTAGATCCCATCTGACTCCAGTCTTGCCATGAAGTACCGTGTTATCCAGTTAATGGGTTGTGGAGATCTGGTAGGCGGCTGCCTACTAGACCACCGTAACGACGCTCTTCGTAAAATACTGGTAAATCCGGCTTGACTAAAAGCCGACCCTAATATAGTTGAGAAAAGGCTGGCAGATGATGATCACTTAGTGCTCCCCTACACTCCCTATGGAACCTACTTGTCAAATTACTGCTATCTACGACCAGTAGTTTCAGCTGTGCGTTGTCTGTCAGTCACTCAATCTGTCAGTAACGGAAGAATTTATATAGTTAGGTTTGAGACATCATTGAAAACACACAAAAAAATTATAACGTAACAGTCATAAATTTTCTCTTCAAAAATTAAAAACCGGCTTATAACAACTTTAAAGCCACTTCATCAAGAACAATAAAGTTAGAGCCTCACGGACCGACCTATTACTCTATTAATAAATCCCGATCACCGTTCGACCGAGAAAAACTTAACTTAAACTTGGTTAGATGCAAATCCCCACTATAAATTGGCGAAGCGCGGACGGATTCGAAGCATTAATTTGTGGTAAATCGTGTGGAAAATAGAAATTTTGAGCAGCCTCCGGCTTCCAAGGTTTGACAAACTTACGTTTTCCTTCATTCCGACCTTAAGACTTAACACCACCATTCAAAACTCAACCTTACTTCAATCTTTCAAGGTGCTATTTCCAAGTGTATGGTCTTTTCGTGATGGCAAATGCGGGTAACGTAAAACATGGCCTCGTGAGTCGTGATGAGAATATGCGCCACGTTTTTAATGAGGATCGCGGATTTTATTTATAAATATGACGTAAACAAGTTTATTAAACTAAAAATGTTAACGAGTGGTGGAATGTGAGGGGTGCTGCTAAGTAGCTTGTTACTTTCACACCGTTAGCTATTTGAGAGGGGGTGAAAAGGAACAACACATTTTAATAGTAGTAGTTCTTTAGTATTTTTATTTTAATTTTATTTAAAAAAGGAACAACAAACAGCTACAATATAAAACAAAGAAAACAAAGTTACACAAAACATTAGCATATTGTAGCCCACAACGCTGTTCACGGATAAGCGGTAGGATACATAAGAAAAAAATCGCTAGGATGACAAATACGTAAAACTTAAAACTTAATTAAAATTACTTAACTATCGTGCAATATAAAATAGATAATTTGAATAAATAGAGAGATGAAGAGCAAAAAATTTCAATGTTAGCGTTTATTTAACCCCAATATGCATCACTCATACGAGACCGCCTTTCACAGAACGCCCCTGCTACAATAATGTATACTCTATACTAATATACAAAGCTGAAGAGTTTGTTTGTATGTTTGAACGCGCTAATCTCAGGAACTACTGGTCCGATTTGAAAAATTATTTCAATATTAGATAGCCCATTTATCGAGGAAGGCTATAGGCTAATCACGCTAAGACCATAAGGAGCGGAGCAGTAATGAAATTTGTGACGCAGACGAAGTTGCGCGGGTCAACTAGTAATAATAATAAATTCGTTTATTCAGGCAATTTACACTCATTTAAATACAGTTGAAAACACAAATAAATTAAATTACGTGTGAATCAATAAATTACAATTTAAAAAAAAATACGAACTTTACGCCCTTACTACTGTTGCTGTTTTTAGCATACCCAAAGCCCATATTAACCTGCTTTTTAATATCGATAGCTCAGCGTAGTGACAGTATACCCCTAATCTTAGTATAATAACGTTTATATCCAAAACTGGGACGCGGATAAGTCAGATGAGATTTGCTTTAAGCTTTTAGTATTAACGGAGTTGGATTGTTTACCGGCTGCGGAGCTAAGAGGCTGGAAAATACTGGAAGTAGCCACGATAAGGTGCTATGGAATAGTTTTACGAAGCCAGAATTATTATTTTAGGATTTAATATAATCATTCAAGGATGTAACGAGTTGATTTAATAATATGTTGTAGTGAATTTTATGTTTTATTTGAGATGATTATTTTTTTAATATTTTAACGATATTTCCTTTATTCATATTCTTTACTTATTTAAACATTTTTAAATATTTTTATACAATATATAGATAAAAAAACATTTAAAAATATAAACCCACCGATATCGGGAACATGGTCCAAGCTACCGGTGGTGGTCAGGGCTCCAGAGAAAGGAACCTCCTGACAATGCGAGCCGTGTCCAGAAGTACCGCTTTCTGAATCAAGCCCTTGATCCAGCTGCCCAACGAGAGCCTCCTAAGGTGTTGGTCGAGGCTCGTGGCTATTAAGCCAATTAACGATATTTATTATTATAATTCAATTTTATTTTAGAACTTTGCACTAACATAAGTATTTTTTTCCATTCTGTATTAGTCACCTATTTTGTTTCGTTTTTGTGGAATATATCATGCTCGGGACAAATAAGCAACTTTTCTTTCATGTCTTCTTTTTTAAAAAATTGGAAAATTTTAAATTATATGAGTTTCAAACAGTATTCAGCCACATCGAAATCGTTAGCTTTGTAAAAGTTTTTCAAAATATAAGTTCTATTGCACACTCAGCTCCTAGTACCTAGTTAATCAGGCTATAATAAATTGTAACGAGAGCAAACCAAGGTTCGTAGTAGAAAGAAAAGTACCTAGCCATTATTTTGAAGCACATCTAGTAACTCTTGTTCTATTGCTCTATAAGAGGCTTAGCTGCCGAGGTGTGAGTTAGCACAAATAATTAGAAGGAAAAGGTGAGCGCGTTCGATAGGCAAACTTAGTATATAAAGTGTATATAGGTCTCTATTATACTCGTACTACTCTCACTCATTATGTTGGTACAATATACTTTGCGATAACTTGTTGGGATACGTTTGTGTTTCCAAAAACTTACAACCCTAATCTCTTCAAAATTAGAGTGAACAGGCTCCTTCTGGGTAGGCTTGCTCCATCGTAGACTTTGTCTCTGTCATCTCTGACACAGACTAGAGTCAAGAACAAACCCATTACAAATAAAAAAAAAAAAAAACATAGGTTTTTCTTAGCGATCGCTTCGTAAGTCTAGCTGTTGCAGGCATCATTGGTGAGTATGTGGTCCTTAGTTCGATTCCTGGGTCAGGCGTGGGTATTGTGTCATTGATAACCCGGAATCTGTATTTTTATTGACTAAAAGAAGGATGACCCCTTATTTTATGATGATTAGTATTCTTATTATTAGGATGACAGAAAATTGACCTACAATGACCACATAGATAAAATAATATCTAACGCGAACAAAATGCTGGGATTCGTACTAAGAACCTCAAAGCCTTTTACCAACTCCAAGACCAAAATTCTTCTATATGAGACGTTGGTTCGTAGTAATCTGGAATACTGCTCACAGGTATGGTCACCTCGTTATAACGTTCATAAGCAACGGATTGAGCTAGTCCAAAAAAGATTCTTGTATCACCTTTCTTGTCAAAATAAAACCACGAATCAATTAAAATCGTATAAAGACCGTGTTCACCACTTTCAATTTCAAAGTCTTACGAATCGTAGAAAGGTTCTAGATCTTTGTTTTCTGCACAAACTAATGTCATCCAAAATAAATAGCGACCTTCTGTCAAAAATATTTATTAATGTACCCAGTAGATTACCGCGTTCCCAAACCTACCATTTATTCAGGCAATCTTGGCGCAAAACTAACTTAGGTGACAACTCTCCTCTAGCAAGGGCAACAAAATTGTACAACGCTATATGCCGTAAAGCTGAAATCGATATTAATCACGATAGTCTCAACACTTTTAAAAGGAAATTGATTAAGTACTTTCAGGCAGAGGACATTTGATTTATCAATCCAATTACAACTATTGTTATTTTAAGACATGCATTTTTAATCTTTAGTTTAATCTCTGTTTTTTTTTATGTTCCCCGATTATTTTATGTGTAATTTTTAATCCATTTTCATCATCCGCAGCGTCGTTGCCTCGAGATTCACTGTGTCCCTTGATCCATTGAATGGTTACTTTGTTGTGTCTACCAACCTGGTTGAGACGTTGGTGACACTCGAGAATCAACCCAGAGTTCACTGTGTGGCTGTTCAGAGCTTGCAGGACGGCCATGCTGTCCGAGAGTATGCGTATTGAGTGGTCCTTAACTTCCCTGGTTAGGATGGCTGATGCCGCCAGAGAAATGCCCATGCATTCAGCCTGGAACACTGTGTTGTGGACCCCCAATGGTGTGGCTATGTGGATATTGAGATCCTCTGAGAAGATACCCGCACCAGTACCTGTACCTGTTTTTGATCCATCGGTGAAGATCCGCAGCTCGGCGGGGCAGAGCCCCTCGCACCGATGATCCTCATGCAATTGGATTTTGTATTTTTTATCGAAGATAAATTGCTTGTGTACCCGGTCATTGATTGCTTTTGTTATGGGGAGTTCATTGTTGAGCTCCTCGAGCAGAGCGGTGTGTCGTGTGTCTCTCTTACTCCAGAGACCTAATGTTTTAAGGCGTACTGCTGCCATCGTCGCTTCCTGTTGTATAAACAAGTGTAGCGGAGGGAGCCCCAGCATGGCTTCCAGCGCCGCAGTTGGGGTAGTCCTCATGCAGCCCGTCGTTGCCATGCAGGCCAGCCTTTGCATGTGTTGTAACTTGTTAACGGCTGTAGCTAGCTTTGAGCGTGGCCACCACACCACGGCCCCGTAGGTTAGCATGGGCCGAATTACTGCGCTGTACAGCCATAGTATTATTTTGGGAGATAGGCCCCACTTCTTCCCTATCATTTTCCTGCATTGCCAGAAGGTAATGCAGGCCCTGTTTAGTTTGTAGTCTAGGTGATTACTCCAGCTTAACTTACTGTCTAGGATGACGCCTAGATACTTTACCTCGTTAGACAGCTGGAGCTCTGTGTTGAAGAGCATAGGTAGCCGGTAGTGGCCTAGTGCTCGCTTTTGAGTGAACATGACTAATTCAGTTTTCGTGGGGTTTACCGACAGATCATATTCGTCGCACCATCTTTCCACGATGCGTAGTGCTTGTTGAGTGAGGTTGCAGATCGTTCCAGTCACTTTCCCTGACACTAGGATTGCGAGGTCGTCAGCATAACCTATCGTGTAGTAACGATGTGCGTTGAGTTTGGTGATCAGGTCATCAATTACCAGATTCCACAGAAGAGGGGAGAGCACACCCCCCTGCGGGCAGCCTCTGGTTATCAGAGCCAACTGCTGCTCTTCCTCAAGGCGAACCACTCGTTTGCTTAACATATTAGTTATCCAGTCAGTTAGTACCTGTTCCACGCCGTGTTTGGAGAGAGCGGCACTAATGCTGGAAAAGTTTGTCTTGTCGAAGGCTCCTTCGATGTCTATGAATGTGCCCAGGCAGGACCCTTTCTGGTGAATCGCTTCCTCAATCTGGTTCACCACCAGATGAAGAGCGGACTCTGTCGACTTACCCGAGCTGTATGCGTGTTGGTTACCATGCAGTGGTATTGTTTTTAGAACGCCATCACGTAGTTCCCTTTCACACAGTTTTTCCATTGTCTTTAGTAAAAACGAGGTCAGACTAATAGGTCGATAGGATTTAGCGTTTGTGTAGTCACTTTTACCTGGCTTCGGAATGAATATGACTTTCACTTCCCTCCAACCTTTAGGAACGTATCTAAATGCCAGGCACGCTCGCATTAAGAGCACCAGTTTTGTTGCAACAGCGGTACCTCCCAACTGTAGTAAGGCAGGAAACACACCGTCGGGACCTGGTGCCTTGAAAGGTTGGAAGCTTTTGATGGCCCACTGAAGTTTTTCCAGCGTAATCATCTTTTCTGCATAAAGCCAGTCATCATCTGATGGTGTTTGGATAACGTCAAGCCATTCATTTACCTGCGCGAATACGCTGCCTGGGAAGTGAGTTTCTACTAGGAGACGTTGCGCTTCTTCAGGTGTAGTGGTCAACGTGTTATCGGGTTTCCGGAGTGTGGCGATCTCAGGTGTGTTCTGTTGCGCCAGTATTTTCCTTACCCTGTTTGCTTGTTGGCATGATTCAATGTTACCACAGAATTTACGCCACCCTGTAGTTCTTCTGAATCTGATGCATCTCTTGTAGCTCGATTTTGCCGCGTAATAAGCGTCCCAGTCCTCATCACTACATGTGTTCATGGCTCTGTTAAGAGCCTTTCTTACCTTACCGCGTTTGCGCTCTAGGTCTGCACCCCACCAGGGTTGTTTACCCGGTGTGTCGCTCGGAATCGTTTCTGGGCAGGCGATTCGGTAGCTGTTTATCAGCGATTCGGTGAGTAGTGTTACTTGCGCATCGATCTGTGCCGTGTCCGCAAGCAACTCCGAATCGCATGATGGTACAAGCCTTGAGGTAAGGTTGCGTGTGTACACCGATATATCCGTGTTGCGAGGATTACGCCTAGGTTGTTTGGGTGGTATACAGACCTGGATGTCGAAGCGGATCCACCTGTGGTCTGAGCAGGAAGCCTCATTCGAGACTTGCCACCCAGTGATTAGTTCCGCTGCTCCCTCCGTAGCCAGAGTCAGGTCTATGATTGTACGACTGCGTCTGGTCACGAAAGTTGGTTCCGAACCCGTGTTTAGTAGGGATAGGTTAGTAGTGAACAGATAATCAACTAATGTCTTACCCCTTGCGTTTTGCGTCTCCATCCCTCACAGTGGATGGTGTGCGTTTGTGTCGGTCCCAATGACAATCTCATCCCTGCTGTTTTCACAGTGCATGATGAGGCGGACCAGGTCGTGTGGGGGCGGTTCCTCCGCCTCAGGCATATATACCGAGGCGAAGACGATAGCCAACTTAGTGGCTCCCCGCTGTATGTTCAGCCTAGCAGCAGAGACATCTCTGCAACAGAAGTCGTTTAATAGCTGTGCTTTAAGGTTACCTGTGACATAGATGCACGATCTAGGGTGATCATGGTCCGCAGTAACAAGGAGCTTACCACCAAGATTGGAGAGTCCTCGTATGTGGCCACCCCTAATCCACGGCTCTTGGATCAGGGCAATGGCCGTGTGTTGAACCTCCAGCCACTTGCGGAGTTGAGCCGTCGCAGTCTGGCTGTGGTGGAGGTTAGCCTGCACGACTGTACAGGCCGACAAAAGGGACGCCATCGCCGGCGAGACCCTCCTCGTCGCCCTCAAGTTGCAGCCCGGCAAACAGGTCGCCCTCGTCGAAACCGTCCCCTCCCGGGTCTGAAGCCGGGGACAACTTTACGTCGTCCGGCTCCCCCCCCGATGAAGGGACGGCACCCACGGTGGCGGCAGGAGCGGCTGAGTCTGCTGCTACAGCAGGTTCGGCCGCAGTTGCTTCCGGGTTGTTTGGCGAAGAATCGGTGTCCTCTGCGTCTTCCAGCGGCTGTTTCGTGATCGGGTCCCAACCCCGAGAGACGTCGACGAACCTGCCGTTCGGACCCTGGAACTTGACGTACACCGCTCCCAAACCAATTGAGAGACGGCGCTCGGTGCTCATCAGGGTCGGAACTTGGTCCTCGGGGATACCCAGCACCACGAACCAGCAAGCCTTCTGCTTCTCGGCGTGCAGCACTACCCACCTCCTTACGTCTATCCAGCGATTCTGGTACCAGAGGGCTCGTCCAATAAAGGTTGAGTCCTCGTAGACTCCCTGGTCGTCGGGGATGGCGATACCGCAGCGCTGACGGCTCTTGACGACTAGCGAGGTGCCAGCCGGGAGAGCCAGGTTGGAGACTGTTTTTTTAAGCCAGGCTAAGGTGAAGTCGTTACCGCACCACAGCTTGAGGACTCCACCGGTGAACAGCGGCTTCGCGTTGAAGGTTGGTCCCGGTGTATCCTGCATAGCAGAGCAGGCCTCGCTGATGATCCGCTTGTGGATAGCAGCCAAGACCTGGTCCGATACTCCCTGGCTTAAGATGCCCCTCCGGTCGCAGGTTATTGCGACGTTTAGGGACGCACTGGCAGCTTGGGCGTAGCTTCTGTTAGCAATCCTCTGGGATTGGTCAAGCCGCGGCCGCTTGTGCTCTCCACGGGGCGAAATCGTCTCGTTGAGAGCCCGCTTGGCCGCAGCCTGGTCACTTCCATCGGATCGCTGCGTTGTGGTTGCCTCCTCGGCCGGACCTCCTGCGGATTTAGATTGCAGTGTGCTAGGCGTTGGTCGGCTAGTACCGGCCTCAGCCTGCGACCGCTTCCCCTCAGAGAAGTTCAGCTTACCTTGCTTGGTACCGACCAAGCAACTTAACTTTAACCGAGCTAGTGGCAGCAACCTGCTTGTTTTGGGGGGCTTTGCGTCCCCACCTGCGTTCGTGACGCCGCTACCGATACCCTGGCTTGTAGGAGCTGTAGGACCCGAGGGGCCCGAACAAGAGCAATGGGCTTGTGTAATGGATTTTTTACCCTTGCCCTTGCCTTTACCATTACCCTTACGGGTAGGCACCTGCCAGGCGCTGGTAAAAACGTCCTCGGTGTTGCTGATCGCCTCCATGTGACCGGAGGCGGCCGCGACTTGGGAAGCGGCTTGAGGAGCCACAGGAGGAGCGGGAGGGTGTTTGGGAAGGCTACTTCCGGCAGAGGTGTTAGCCGTCTCCGTTTTCGCCTTTGTGAGTAAAGGATCGGTACTGGTCCCATGCAGCGCCGTTCTCCTTTGCTTGGAGTGGGACTTTTTGGTCTTAGCTGCGGTTCTCACCACAGCCGGACCAGCGCCCGCGCTGGCACCCACGGCGTGAGCCGTAGGACATCCAGGGGCGAGCGAGGCACCAGAGGTACCTCGCTTAGGAGCTTTGCCAGCTTTCGCCGACTCCACTCCTGCGGTATTCTTAGTTGGCTTAAATCCGTCCATACTAAAAACTTTTGAACTTCATCTTCCTGGCTCCCACCCACCATGGAGCCCGCACCTGGGAACGTCGCACTACTGTCAGTGCGAACGTTAGGACTACCAGGAAGATATAGGTGCGCAAGGCTGGTTTACAGCGCGACATCGGGTGCTCGATCGGGTTGGCAACTAGTCAACCCTCACTTACACCGTCAGCATGGCCTTTACCTACCGCTTCGGCCGCCCAAGGACGACCTTAGCGGACCCCACGCACCTCGCCTGTGGCCCTCTGACGGGACACTTTGGCCATTTCCCTACCCTTGGCTAGAAGATAGGGCCACCATTTTGCTTGAAATCCAGACCAAAGGGGGCGTGTTGCCTCACGGACACATTACCGCCAGTGCCGATCGGCTCAACCCCCCAGGACTCCTTCATCCCCGCTTACGGCGCTCGACTGCGCAGGTCCTAGCGCAGGTGACAAAATTCTCCTACCCGCCGGCAACCACTTCGTCACAGAAGGGTCACAGTTAGGAGGGGAGTTGGGAGGGGTTATAGAGGGGAAAAGGGGTTTAGTGGGATATGGGATGGGACTGAGTGGAAAGCCCTCCACTCTGCGGGTCGCCCGGTGGTTTCAGTTACGTCTATTTCGTAAGGAATTAGACCAAAAACGGGGTGGCAACCTCGAGAAGGTATATCCACCGGACTTGCCTCGAGGATCTACACGACCGTTGCGCTCCCCCTCAAGACCACGCCACCTTCCCGTCTCTGAAGGAGACAGCAAGGTAGGCCTGCATCTATACTACCAAGCAAAGCAAAGCAAAGCGTGTCGTTGTGCAACCGTAAAAGCATACATACAGACCCCCCCCTGTATAATTATATTTTATATATGTATGTATAGTTTATATATGAATAAAATTATTGTTCTTTATTGTATTTGAATAATTATTTGTCGATCGCTTTTAGTTCTGTGTGTTGCGCATCTCGTATATGCGTATTCTCTGCATCACCCAAAGGTTGATTGGTAGAGAATGTCTATGGCGTTAATTCTGACTCTGTACATTTGTGTGCTGAAAGTGTTTAATAAATAAATTTATGGAACGGAACCATGACTGGCGATATGAGTGTATTTACTGTACAATTCTGCCTAAGACTTTAGGGAATTAAGGTGTGATATTATGTTTAAATTGTACAACAAAAGTTGGGCTTCTTCTTATCGTGTGAGCAGTAAGGTCTAACGACCCCACTCACTCTAGTGACAGAGTTTCTAAACCGCCTCATGGGCTTCTGACATGGTTTAGTTGACGACTGCCATTTGGCGGCCGGGACCACCGCCTTATACGTGCAATGTCTTAGCCAAACTGGAAACAGCTTTACGAAGTATGCTTCCCGTGGGGATCGTACCCACGACCACCGGGTCATAAGGTAAACGCCTAAACCACTCGACCACGGAGGCAGTTACAAAAGTTTGTATAAAACTTTATAAACCTAAAGGCCCTTTTGTATTACAGTTTTACCCCAAAAACTATAATCTAAGATAGAAATAGCCAGTAATTTCCCTCACATACTTTAACAAGGAGCCACGATGTAATTCACTAAAACATTCCATAAACATTGGACTTTTGCCAACCTCCAAGTATCTCTAACCAAAGAAAAATGTAAGAATCATTTCAAAAATGGAAAAAGTTTTAAAATAGTTCGCAGAACGCTGAGCCAGCAGTAAGTGGCCAGTGTCCGACATGACCATCGGCTGTCATTAAATCCAAGTGCAAGTGGTTCCCAACTCCGAAGTAATCACATTGAAGTTAGAGTTGAAAGAGGAACGAGGGGTGAAAACTTATTAGATTCAGTATCTGTGTATCAAGAATTGAAATGGCTCTTTACGGTTTTTACGCTTTGCTAAATGGGCTTCTTCTATTGATTTCTTTTAAAGTTCAGATAAAAATATTGCGATTCTGTGCACCAGGTGGCAGCACGTTGTCTATTTCTGAATGAAGACGACATAATGCTGGATTTATAATTTCTATCTATACTTAATAAAAAGCTGAAGAGTTGGTTTCTATGCTTGCTTGAACGCGCTAATCTCAGAAACTACTGGTCCGATTTGAAAAAAATCTTTCAGTGTTAGATAGCCTATAGGCCTATTGGCTATATATCATCACGCTTAGACCAATAGGAGCAAAATTGCGTGAGTCAACTAGTTATTAAATAAAACAGACAGCATTGTCGGTCGTAGTATAATAGTACAGTCTGTGACCAATATTATCTAACCCACTTGACCATTAGCGAAGAATAATCAAGTGGGTCAGATAATGTTGGTCACAGACTGTACATATTATCACAAAGTTGTACTCACAAAACAAATTTTATTACACTGAAATAAATCAACTTTAAATCGCTCTACAAAATAACACCGTAAATACGAAGCCGTGTCAAATGTCTAATCGCACAAAATTATCTACCGTGTAGAGTGTATTTTCAAACCGAAATCCTTCACTAGTCCCATCCCTTTGGAAGAAAATTAAACCTCTCACAGGAACAGACAGGTAATTTAATTAAAATTCAATTGAATTGAATTGGACCACCTAATCCGGTTCATCTATATTGCCAGAGCTGAATCTAGGTGGGAAAGAAGTTAGGGTTGTAGCAGACATGATGCTTTTGGAATCAGCCATCAACGATACTGCATCAAAACCAAATCGCTTTTTTGCAACTCCTTTGCTCGCTTTGTAGACAAAAAAAAAATTAGAGTCGTCTCAAATTAAACGCAAGTGTAATACTGCTATTGGCTTTTGATAATAAATTCATTCAAAAAATCACAGTTCATGTAAAATAAGTTTCAAAAACAAAATATTAAATCAAGGAACTTTAGTTCTTTGAAATTTTTTTCCTACCATGGTGAGAATTTTTATTATATATTTTTCTCTGGTAGATAGAATTCGCAACGAAGTCATTCGTCAGAGAACTAAAGTCACCGACATTGCGCATAGAATCAGCATGCTGAAGTGGAAGTGGGCCGGCCATGTCTGCAGACGGATAGACGGTCGGTGGAGCAGACATGTATTAGAATGGAGACCACGTATGGGTAAACGTAGTGTGGGATGCCTTCCGGCACGATGGATCGATGATTTGAAGAAGGTGGCTGGCAGCGGATGGATGTGGACTGCTCAGGACCGGGATGGTTGGTGCTCTTTGAGATGATGATGATGATGAGGTACGCGCTACAGACTGACCCTAAGAATTCTCCGATCTTGGGGCGGTGGATACGACTGCACGCAGTCAAGTAGACATTCCCCAGGATCGGCGTGCCTCATGCAGGTTACAATAAACAAATAGTTATTAAATATTACTAACAATAGTTTATAAATAAGTTTACATTGTTACTAATAAATTATGGAAGAAATTCTGAAAATAAATGTTTGTTAATCTCAATTAGTCGACTTTTTGCTTGTTTAAAATTTTTATATAATCTTTCTTTTTTTCTCTTTGTATGCCTGTTTAGTTTTAATTTTGCCTTCACCACTTAAAGTATTTTTTTTTTCATGATTTATTATTGTAACAATCGAGAGCACCCGTCGTTTTTAACATAAGTTTATATTACGTGGAAAATGTTGCTGGTTTTGCATTTGTTTCGCTTTTAGTAATATTGTTTGTTATATATAATGTGTAACCGTTGATTTTTCCAAATAAATAAAAAATAAAATAAAAAATAAAAATAAATTATAATTATAGTAATGTACACACACACACACACACCTGAATCACACACACACACTCACACTTGAATATTGTCAATTTTGCGACACAGGCTAAGCCAAAGCTGCTAAGTCATTAATTCATTTTTGCCTTAAAGTTTCGCATCTGCTTATCCTTAGATTTCCTTTTCTTTACTTAGCACCTGCTCTGCAGTTTGTTTGTTTGTTATTTTTTTAGTTTATCTAGTCGAGGAATTGAAGAAAAACATTGAGTAACAGATGCTCCTCAGCTTGAGAGGGTTTTTGTGCAAGTTTTCTGTTCAAGATGTTTTGAAAAAAAGAACTAGGATGGTATTGGTTGTATTGGAGTTTTGTTAGTAAAAATTCTAAAGAAAAAGCCATTAGCATTTAGATGATAAGAAAACAGTTGAAATGAGAAAAGAAAACAGCTTTTCTTATTATTTTATGTTTTTAAAATCTGATACTAATGTTAACGGAATTATGATAAACTAGCTTTTGATCGCGTTTATGTAAATTTTCCAAAAGCCTATAATTGTTTCCTGAGTCCATCCGTCTCTGTACCAAAATTTATCTTTACACTCACTTTCGTATTTATAATATTTAGAATTATAACAATATCAATTTCCATCATAACACAATTTTAATATGTAGTCTTATATTTCTGTCCCACATGACTGAATATTATAAATAGTTAATCATATATATTAGGTAAGTGCTTCATAGTTACTAAACGAAGGTCCCTAACGAGCCGATACTTCGAAAATGATCATCAGCATTCAATGTGCTAATTGAACCCATACGATCCCCAATCCGCCCCTGCGACTAGTGATGTGAAACCGCGGATCCCTAGAAATTAATCGCGGATCCGGGATCCGGGAATTAATTCTTAATCCGGTCTAAATGAGCGCCTCCCCGATTGTCGGCCACTTACAGGCGAACGTGTAGCTAATCAAAACTCGAACAAATGGTCGACTAGAGAATTAAACGTTATGTGTGATTTAGGGGCTATCGGTGAAACGGTCGAAAGGGAGCGATAAATGTTTCTTTAATGGAGTTTAGGCGGGTATACATTGTTTATGTTGATGTTCTTACGAAATTCGGGTCGGAGATTAGATGAAACGTAATTGAAATAGAAGGTTTATTATGTTTGTACGCTTTGGATATGAAAGAACCATGCTTATATTGATTATGTGTTTGTGCTCACACCATTCAAGTTTCATCCATAGTCTTCTTTGCGTTTCAACGGTTTATATAACTGCACTGTCTGGCCACGTTTAGTGCAGCATCAGAGGCGTTGTGTATCGTCAAGGGTACAGATTTGGAAGGGCATTTGGTACATTTCCAGCAAATGGGACATCTGATCAGGAGCACCACACTCGCACTGAGTGCTGAAATCGATGATCCTCTCATCGTCATCATATCAGCGAAATATGTCCACTGCTGGACATGGGCGTCTGGGACGTATGGGACGTCTCGCATCCATCGGTTACCCGCGACCTTCACGCTTCATGATACTTTATTTCACCAAATTATATTGACAGTAGCCTACCTGGGTACGTAATTGATTAAGTGCTTTCCAAACACATTGGACCACTGCCGACAGGAGGCAAATGATCTCCTGGCTTCATGACTTCGTGAGGTGGTGGGTTTCTGTCTTTCCACAGTTTTCACTGTAACACATTGTTTCGTAAAAAGTATTATTATTTAGGAGAAAAGAAAGAAAGTCTTTGAAAATCTTATTAAAACTGAATGTTCTGTAAAAATGCTTATTTTGGAATACAACATTTTGGGGACGCATTGGTAGTAAAAACCGGTCAAGTGCGAGTCGGACTCTCACGCGAAAGCATCCGTACCATAAACCGAAAAAAAACACGCTACTTGTATCTCAAGACCCGCAATAGGTAGACAGTGCAAATTTATTATGCGTATTTCTGTTGCCGCAATAACAACAACTAATGAAAATTAAATTAAAAATTAAAGGGGGCTCCCTTTAATTTTTAAACCTATTGCGGGTCTTGAGATGCAACCCGCTGAAAGACAGAACGACGGATGGATGGACGGACGGACGGACAGCGGAGATTTAGTGATGACCTTTGTGTATGAAACCATAAAAATTACATACATACATATTGCAGCATTGTGTATACTGCATAATAGTTTTATCTGTTTTAAACTCTTTGTTCTTGAGTTAACCTCTTTTGTTGTGGACAGTATTTTTTCCTCTGAACAAAAGGAATTCAAGTTCCGATTCCTTCAAAAATGTCAAAGGAAGATTGACCAAAAAATATTTTGAGTATCTGGTGAACGTTTGGATTTTAAATGACAATTTTATCTTGAATCAAGTGAATTGAATACTTATTGTAAATTGATCATAAAGTACCTACCCAGTTTTGATGTACTAAGTTTTTTATATCAAATTTCAAGAAGTGAGTTCAAAAACATCGAAAACATCAGAAGATTTATTTATTTAAACACAAGACCGATACCGATCGCAGCCGACGGTATCGGTCTTCCATCTTCCATCTTCCATCTTCCGTCTTCCGTCTTCCGTCTTCGGTCTTCAGTTTACGATCTACGGTCCAAGGTATACAATCCACGGTCTACGGTCTGCCACCCGTAATAGAAGAGATTCTTTTTTAGGAACCGTGAGCAATACAACGTTCAGAGTTCTATTAGAAAACGTGATCCAGTTGAACATCGATCCATCGATCTCCGGGATATCCACGCACTTTATTTAAAAATAGCTATTTAAATTTTGTTGATGTTATTAGTTTGCATTTCTTTCCTATTATTAATTTGTTTTTCCTGGTTATTTCCTATTTGCATATTGTCTAGGAGTTGCAAAGTCAACTCCTATTTGTAACTCGAGGTGCTTCCAAATCTCGGTACTGATTGCAATCACTATCTGAAGGTGTAGAAGTTCGTTTTTCTTAAAGGTAGTTTTTGCTAACAAATTTAAAAACCGTGACCGATTTCTTTCGCTATTTTTTGCTTCAAAATTAACATTTTTTTTATTCACCAGTACGAAATGTTTTAGTGTATTTTTGTATTTGACTGTTTTTTTATATTTTTTATACTTACCATTTCGATTCATTTTTTACAAAAAAAACAAAATTATATGATACGTTGCGTGGATATCCCGGAGATCGATGGATCGATGTTCAACTGGATCACGTTTTTTAATAGAACTCTGAACGTTGTATTGCTCACGGTTCCTAAAAAAGAATCTCTTCTATTACGGGTGGCAGACCGTAGACCGTGGATTGTATACCTTGGACCGTAGATCGTAAACTGAAGACCGAAGACGGAAGACGGAAGATGGAAGATGGAAGATGGAAGACCGATACCGTCGGCTGCGATCGGTATCGGTCTTGTGTTTAAATAAATAAATCTTCTGATGTTTTCGATGTTTTTGAACTCACTTCTTGAAATTTGATATAAAAAACTTAGTACATCGAAACTGGGTAGGTACTTTATGATCAATTTACAATAAGTATTCAATTCACTTGATTCAAGATAAAATTGTCATTTAAAATCCAAACGTTCACCAGATACTCAAAATATTTTTTGGTCAATCTTCCTTTGACATTTTTGAAGGAATCGGAACTTGAATTCCTTTTGTTCAGAAGAAAAAATACTGTCCACAACAAAAGAGGTTAACTCAAGAACAAAGAGTTTAAAACAGATAAAACTATTATGCAGTATACACAATGCTGCAATATCCCCTTTCTAAAAAAAAAAGGACGAAAGTACGAAAGAGACAAGAAAAAAAAAATATCACAAGTTTAGAAAGCAAAACTAATGACAACCCCCTATAATAACAGGAAGAAAAAATAATTAAAGAGCAAGAACCCAATAAGAATTAAGCTACATTAGACTAAATCATTAAATAGTAAGTAAACTTAAAGAACGACATCGAAGTGCAACTGATACATAATTAAAACGAAGACGCCTTCATCTAATCGTTATCAGTGCGAGCTCGCGATACGCTAATTAAATCTAAAGTAAAGAAGAAAAAAAACAGTCCAACTAAATCAAATAATAGTAGCCTAATTAAATTAATTTATCTACACCTTCAGATAGTGATTGCAATCAGTACCGAGATTTGGAAGCACCTCGAGTTACAAATAGGAGTTGACTTTGCAACTCCTAGACAATATGCAAATAGAAAATAACCAGGAAAAACAAATTAATAATAGGAAAGAAATGCAAACTAATAACATCAACAAAATTTAAATAGCTATTTTTAAATAAAGTGCGTGGATATCCCGGAGATCGATGGATCGATGTTCAACTGGATCACGTTTTCTAATAGAACTCTGAACGTTGTATTGCTCACGGTTCCTAAAAAAGAATCTCTTCTATTACGGGTGGCAGACCGTAGACCGTGGATTGTATACCTTGGACCGTAGATCGTATGTCCCTGTTCGGGCGCCATTTTGTAGCGAAATAAAAGAAGTTATCGCATAAAACACGTATCATATAATTTTGTTTTTTTTGTAAAAAATGAATCGAAATGGTAAGTATAAAAAATATAAAAAAACAGTCAAATACAAAAATACACTAAAACATTTCGTACTGGTGAATAAAAAAAAATTTAATTTTGAAGCAAAAAATAGCGAAAGAAATCGGTCGTAATCGTCACGCCTCGAATCTATCTTCTCTTGGCGAAGTTTATGCTAAGGTTGCTGATAATCTTTCTTTAGCTTTCCTCCGTAACTCACGCGCATACAATGCCAATCGAACGGCTATCACTCTGAACGTAGGTGACACTGTATGGAGACGTAATTTCTCTAGATCTTCTGGTGCTGATTACTTTTCTGGAAAGCTTGCTCCACGATTTGTTAAGTGCCGCGTTGCTAGAGTCATTTCAAAAACCATATTTTTACTTGAGGATTGTGATTCAGTCCATTCGGGACAGTATCATATTAAAGATATCCTAAAATAATTTTTCCGTAATGTTTCTTAACTCATTATTTCATGCTTTTTTTTTCAGAATGATTCCTTATTCCCGTAAGGTTATATAAACATAAAAGCTTCTTTATAATATGGCTTAATTTAATTCTTATTACCAGCCATTCTTTTATTGTTCTTTACGGAACTATTTGCTGCCAAAATGTTTTCAATTTGTCATCGCTCCTTATACTTGGCATTTGTCAATAGATATTTTTTTGACTTAGGCATATTGACAGATGTAGTGTTGGGAAAGTGACGATAAATTATTTTCGATAAATTATTTTCGATAAATATTTAATCGATTTAGTGTTGTGAAGTTGTCGATAAATTCTTATCGATGATTAATTATGATGGATTTTGGTGTCATGAAACTTGTAAACAAGCCTTGTTTCCCCGTTGGGATGGGTAGAAATTGTTTTGATTCATCACCTTAATGCATATTTAGTGATTAGTTTTCTTCTTGTATTGGACTCGTTCCACTTTTGCTTCAATTCTTTGAATTGCTCGGACTTAGGTTCTTATTTTTCTCTTCAACTTAAGCCATTCTTGGTTTTGGACTTTATGGTCGATCTTTTGGTGCTGTTCTTATATTTATTGGGAATTCCTGGGTTTGTTTTCTTATTGATAGATAGTAGTAGATTAGTGATAAATTAATTTAATTAGGCTACTATTATTTGATTTAGTTGGACTGTTTTTTTTCTTCTTTACTTTAGATTTAATTAGCGTATCGCGAGCTCGCACTGATAACGATTAGATGAAGGCGTCTTCGTTTTAATTATGTATCAGTTGCACTTCGATGTCGTTCTTTAAGTTTACTTACTATTTAATGATTTAGTCTAATGTAGCTTAATTCTTATTGGGTTCTTGCTCTTTAATTATTTTTTCTTCCTGTTATTATAGGGGGTTGTCATTAGTTTTGCTTTCTAAACATGTGATATTTTTTTTTTCTTGTCTCTTTCGTACTTTCGTCCTTTTTTTTTTTAGAAAGGGGATATTGCAGCATTGTGTATACTGCATAATAGTTTTATCTGTTTTAAACTCTTTGTTCTTGAGTTAACCTCTTTTGTGTGGACAGTATTTTTTCTTCTGAACAAAAGGAATTCAACTTCCGATTCCTTCAAAAATGTCAAAGGAAGATTGACCAAAAAATATTTTGAGTATCTGGTGAACGTTTGGATTTTAAATGACAATTTTATCTTGAATCAAGTGAATTGAATACTTATTGTAAATTGATCATAAAGTACCTACCCAGTTTCGATGTACTAAGTTTTTTATATCAAATTTCAAGAAGTGAGTTCAAAAACATCGAAAACATCAGAAGATTTATTTATTTAAACACAAGACCGATACCGATCGCAGCCGACGGTATCGGTCTTCCATCTTCCATCTTCCATCTTCCGTCTTCCGTCTTCGGTCTTCAGTTTACGATCTACGGTCCAAGGTATACAATCCACGGTCTACGGTCTGCCACCCGTAATAGAAGAGATTCTTTTTTAGGAACCGTGAGCAATACAACGTTCAGAGTTCTATTAGAAAACGTGATCCAGTTGAACATCGATCCATCGATCTCCGGGATATCCACGCACTTTATTTAAAAATAGCTATTTAAATTTTGTTGATGTTATTAGTTTGCATTTCTTTCCTATTATTAATTTGTTTTTCCTGGTTATTTCCTATTTGCATATTGTCTAGGAGTTGCAAAGTCAACTCCTATTTGTAACTCGAGGTGCTTCCAAATCTCGGTACTGATTGCAATCACTATCTGAAGGTGTAGACGTTCGTTTTTCTTAAAGGTAGTTTTTGCTAACAAATTTAAGACCGATTTCTTTCGCTATTTATTGCTTCAAAATTAACATTTTTTTTATTCACCAGTACGAAATGTTTTAGTGTATTTTTGTATTTGACTGTTTTTTTATATTTTTTATACTTACCATTTCGATTCATTTTTTACAAAAAAACCAAAATTATATGATACGTGTTTTATGCGATAACTTCTTTTATTTCGCTACAATACATAATCAGCCTTTATTGATCCCACTGCTGAGACAGATGCCTCCTCTCTTTCGAGCGGGAGTGGATCCACCACGCGGGCCCAGTGCGGGTTAATAGATGTCACACATGTCATGTCTTCCAAATAAACACCACCATAAAAATTTCAGCTTGAAAATGAATATGCAACATTTTGAACAAACAAATCCCCGACAAGAAGACAAGAAGCATTCCCATAATTTGTCACGAAAACGTTACCCATTAGCAGAAAATATTATTCAGCAGCAGAAAGCGCAAAGTCACCTCTCGAAAACAATCTACAATAACAATAACTATTCTTTATCCAACTTAATCCTCAGCAGATATGAAATTTTATCTCCTAGCTCTGAAACATTGATATAATCTCACGACTTGCATTCACTTTAATGGTGGATTCTACTACAGCTAAATTGTCAATTTGTGTAAGATTTACTCGATATCTGACTGTTTCTATTAGGCATTTTGTTGAGTGCGTTGAACTTTGCTGATAAAACACGGGTCAAATAAAAATGTAAAAGACACTATTCATTTCATCATCATCATCATTTCAGTCGGATGACGTACACTACTGGACATAGGCCTCTACCAAGATGGGGGGGGGGTGCCATAATCGCCACGCTTGGCTGGCGGGCTGGCGATTGCAGTGTATGGTGTTGTGTTTTGCAGAGAACGCTGCTGCCCATTCTCTCCGAGTCCCTTAGTCGCCTCTTACGACACCCACGGGAAGTGATTGGATGGTATTATTCTTTTACGGCACCATATTCTTATCAATGCGACGAAATTGCATAATTTAATTCCGCCAAGCCCGTTCCATCATCGGACCACAAGACGAACGGCGATGCGCCACTGGTACATGGTGGACATCCCACCCACGCGCACAAAACGTTTTGGGAACACATTCATAATGCGTACATCTAAGGAGTGGAATTCCCTGCCGGAGTCTGTGTTTCTCGATAGCTACAACCTGGGAGTCTTTAAGTCAAGAGTGAATAGGTTACTTCTAGGCAAGCGTGCTCCATCTTCGACCACATCATCGCTTACTATCAGGTGAGATGGTGGTCAAGCGCGTGCCTATCAATAGTAAAAAAAAAAAAAAAAATGCAATATAATTTAATCAATAATATAAACTAGTAGGTAGGACTAAATCTTCTGTTACTGTGTGAATGACAGACAGACAACGCGCAGTCGAAACTACCAGTTGCAGAAACCAGGCATGTAGGTTCCTTGGGGAGTGTAGGGAGCACTAAGAGATGATTTCCCGATATTTCTACGAGATAAGGAAAAAACGGGATATACACGTACGAAGTAACGCGCAAAAGCTAGTGCTACATAATTTCATCAACTTATAAACTTGACACTAATTAATTACAAGTCTGACAGAAGAATGAACAGGGCGTCTAAAAAGGCCACTTTAGCAGAACCAAAAAGCACATTATGCTACCCGTTACTGTCAAATTTTCCCAATCAACCTTGAACCTAAACCTCTAGCGATAAAGATGAAAATGAAATTTGACAGATTGTTGTGTGGTTAATACTATGATTTTGCGAAAGTGGTCGTTTTAGACCCGCTGAAGTGGCGAAGAAAACAAAGTAATATTGGGCCGGGCTGGGTTACCACTGGCCCATCACTGCTCTTATCTAATTAAACGAAAGACACAATTACTGTTAACCAATAAATCTGTTCAAAAAGCTTTATCGTACCAGAAATTGAGCTTCTTTCCCTTTTCCTGTACTGAGGATAATAACATATTTGTCAAGGAAAACTTGCAACATTATCCTTGACAAAAAATACATCATTATTTTGCAATAATCACATTACGACGAAAACTAAATTGGACGAACTTATCTTGAATGTTTGTTTACCTTAATAACACACTCAAATCGCAAAAATCAAAATCCTCAACTATTTCCTTATCTCAACTTATCGGACAACATACCTATCTATTTTGTCATACGTTAATTCTACTGTCATATCAACCAGTTATCTTTTCACTATTTTCAAGCCATATCCCCTTTTTTTTTTCTTCTTTTTTTTTAAGAATGGGAAATCATCAAATGACTCCTTCCGCTCTGGGCGGAGTGGAAGGGAGTGTCAGACTCTTACTGACTAAAACCCATCCGTGTTCCTCCTAGTGCCCTTTGCGTTCCAGGGCTGCGGCGTCTCTTTCGAACGGATTTCGCACCCTGGTAGGCACTGGCCCTAGCGGGCCCCGTCTCCCATGCTGACAACTCCATGAGGCGCGCGTGGAACACAGCGCGCCGCCGACCCGAGCCTGTTTCTGATCGGACGGCGAGCCACCCAATGCTCGCCGTCCACAGGCCCCCGCCTACGGTGGCCGGAAATCGCCCATAATCGGAAGAGGCCTATATACCCTCTACCCTTATAACTAACTATGCACATTTACATTTAAAAAATCCTCACGACATGTTTCTCAGTCCATAACATTTTATGCCCAAACAATAACATCAGACTTTGATAGATACGTTAAATATTTATTTAGTACAAGAAAATAAACCACAACACACAAAAGCACAGTAATATAAATCGTAAGACAAGAAAATATTAAAATGAAAACACATACAGATGTTAAGGCAATTCCGACGAATTCGGCCTCCGGTACTCCAAAATTTTGAATCTTACTAATGAGCCTAATACATACCATCTGGTAAACCTATTATATTTACAAACGATGCTCATTAACTTTTATCAAGCAGATTACAGGCCAGCCAGGCATTAATGCAAGGAGATTGAAAACCTCAACGAAATTAAAACAGAACCATTTTGCTCGATAACTTTGAAGACTGTATTGGTCGGTAAGAATATACAGAAAAACCACTTTCAGAAACATTCGAAATCATAGTGAAAAAAAAAGCTTGATGACTGCGTTCTACGCTTTTTTTGTTAAAGATGGGAAATCATCTGACACTTTCCACTCTGGGTGGAGCGTAAGGGAGTGTCAGACTCTTACTGTCTAAAACCCATCTGTGTTCCTCCTAGTGCCCATTGCGTTCCAGGGCCGCGGACAAATTCCGCAGCGCGTTCGACGCTTCGTATTTCAAGAAGCCAGAATTGAGATTTCCTTAGGGAAAGAAACCCTTAGGGTTTACACTTTTGTGCAGTAAGTTCAAAGATATACAACCGGGTAAATAAATCTATCCCAATTTATAAGCTCACGATACATAAGGTAAAACTAATTTTAAGACCATGGCTTCAAACCTTAAGCTATGACGACACTGAAAAGCTAATTGTACCAGTACCATAAATTAAGTATACGTTAGACACTCACTCACACACACTCATGCGTTCGCTGACCATCACACCTACACACACACCCACACATCATTACTCACGCAATCACACACTCGCACGTTTGCTTTGCTCCTCTTTATTGTTTTATTTTCTGTTTCAATACCTATTAGTTTTAGCTACTCTTGGTATTTTATTACATAAAAATTGAAATGTGTTTTGATATATGGCGGAGGACACTGATTCCTGTAACACAGGTTCGCCTAGCACGGGAGTCAGGGGCTTCACATGTCTGTTGTAATATTTTTGTGTCAATAAAGTTATTATTATTATTAAAGGGTAACCAACGGAACTCTATTACCAAGCAATAAGAATACTTACTGGCAACACTGGTAGCCGGTCGTCAAAAAACGGTATCTAGTAATAATTAATTTAGGAAAATTGTTAAAAGTGTTTTAATTAGTTAATTTAGTGTATAATAAGTAAAACGACGTAGTAATAACAAGTGCCAGTAATTGTACAGTGTTTTTTGGATCGATAACTTCCGAAAACAAGTAAACTTAAACCAGCTGTCAAACCAACACAACGACGGTGATGAATTTGAAAATATCAACGAAACCGGGGAGTATTTTGTTTAAATTATGTTAATGTAGGCAATCTTTACATACTACAACATCCCAAAATACTGCTCAGGCCTGTGAGCAACGTCCATCACACACTGGCACGGTTTATGTCTCCTTTTGCTTGACAACTGGTGGAAGCAAAATCGTCGACGAAAACATTCGCCCAGACAACAAACACTACATAATTTACTGCACAAATACACTACTTGGTGAGATCAATATTTGGTACTGTTAATTTAAACTGTAATGTGTGATAAATTTTTATGTTAATCAAGTTTCAATGTGCTTGAAATTTTAATTTTAAGAATCTACCCTTCCAAATGGACAGTAGAGTCACTATGTTATTTTAAATGTAATGATGACGTTCAAAAGTGCCGTTTAATGGCCTAATTGAAATAAACGTTTTGGACTTTTGACTTTGACTTTGAAGCCTCCCGCGCTGTCCGTCCGTCCATCCGGTTGTCTGCCAGCGGGCTGTATCTCAAGAACCGTAGTAGGTAGACCGTTGAAATTTTCACAGATTGTGTATTTCTATTGCCGCTTTAATAACAAATAATCAAAATTTAGATTCATGGTACGAAACCATTCGTGTGAGAGTCCGACTTGCACTTATCAGGTTTTTTTTAAAGGTATTTCGTCGCATCCAAAGATTGTCTGATAGATATTGCTGTCATTGATAAGGCCGCCTGTACCAATAACA
This sequence comes from Lacanobia oleracea, assembly GCA_950371165.1. Lineage (NCBI taxonomy): Eukaryota > Metazoa > Arthropoda > Insecta > Lepidoptera > Noctuidae > Lacanobia > Lacanobia oleracea. The sequence continues at coordinate 2,600,696 of OX493390.1, read as the reverse complement.
TTAAGTTTGCAAACTAATTTTGGTATATAATATTTGTTTTTAAAGTAAAGCAGTTTTGTTATAATCTGGTTTTAGTGCGGTTTCATCACAGGATCATCAGACATTTTCAGCATAAAATTGTCACTGATATTGTTCCGTTCCATAGAAACGATGTCAACTAATCATCATATTTTGTTGCCCGTCTGTTTGCAACAGGGTGAAAATCATTGTTGAACAGTTTACAATCGTACCACATTAAATCACAAACAACATATCCACAGATGGCGTAGCGCGTATCTACGTTTTCAGTAATGTGTTGCATATATTTCCATACATTTAATTCGGGCTGGTGCAAAAAACACCCTAAAAAGCTTATCTCGCTGCCATGAACAACATTCCAAAAAAGCTTTGCTCTCGCTCTACCGCAAAAACGAAAATTTGAGTTATTTGAACTCGCTAAGTATTACTGGGTGAAAACTCATGGCCTCCAAAGCATTGACATCTGCATGTGATCATTTATTTATTTATTTAACACTTTCAGCACCCAAATGTACAGAGGTGGAATTAATGCCATTGGTATTCTCAACCAGTCAACCTTTGGGTGATGCAGAGAATAGTGGTAGGCGGAATATAGAGAACTAAAAGCGATTGATAATTAATTAATCAAATACAATATTATAAATATGTTTAAAATAAATATATAGTGGATTCTAACAGAGAATAATTATTAAAGGAGTCGCTGAATCTGACGAAAAAATTGGAAAATGGCAAGAGAATGAATGTATATACGTGAGGTGCGCTGACATTTGGCAGTCGCTATGCCAAAGACGGATTGTGGGTCTAAAAAGGCCACTTTAGCAAAATCAGAAAGCACATCATGCTACCCGTCACTGTTCACGTCCCGTCACAATTCTCCCAATCAACTTTGAATCTAATGCGTCAGCGATAAAGATGAAAATGAAATTTGACAGATTGTTGTGTGGTTAATATTATGAGTAAGTTCCCTAGGGATCACGCGGGCGAAGCCGCTGGCAGAAGCTAGTAGCATATTGTGGTGTGAAGTCACGTATAGCACATAGTTTAAGTTAAGATAGATAAGATGTGTTCGTAGCTTTATAAGCATATTGTCACATACAAACTATGTATAATAACTATGTATAATTTCACTAATTAAAGGAGGATGGGCAGTTGACTCATGTTGTAGTACACATCACGTCGTTTATTTATCCCGTCCTTACCCCCACATCGCATGGCGACTCTGCCAGTCGGTTGAACAGCGTTTTAGTTGCCGACCGGGGCCAGTCAAAATCCCAGTTTGGTCAGCCTCACTTCACATCATTTCATAATTATGGCAACAATTGTCTTGACGGTCCCGGATAGTCTGCTCGCTGGCATAAATAGAGGTTTACTTCCCCGAAAAAGGTACTTCAATTTGTTCTCTACATCTGTGTGTCTAGTATTTAAGATTAACCTTCTGCCTTTACCTATTTCATCCTTATTGAGGGGAAAGCAAAGGTCTATTTAATCTGGACGCATTTACCTGCAGATTGTGGCTAGAGCGGCAATTAACTGGCCTTCGGTGATAAAGTGAATTTTTTTGCGGAGTTCCGGGGGTATTAGAACATTAAGTTACTATTGAGGATAAAAGCAGGGCTTGTAAACGAAAATGGTAGTTTGGGTGTTTACTTCCTACGTAAACTGTTTAAAAATACAGAGGTTAATGGCGGAATTAAACTGAGTTAGCATGTTCACAGAAAATAAGAGTGTTTACATAAAATATCAAGGTCTTGCTCAACATTGACTTTATTCATCATCATCATCATCTGCCTAGCCTTTTCCCAACTATATTGGGGTGGGCTTCCAGTCAAACCGGATTTAGCTGAATACCAGTATTTTACGCGGAGCGGCTGCCTACCAGACCTCCACAACCCAGTAACTGAGTAACACGGTACTTCATGGCAAGACTGGAGTCAGATTAACTTGCTTCTGACTATCCATAACGACTGCTAAAGATTTACAAATGACAGCCGAGCCAACGGCTTAACGTGCTTTTTGAGGCACGGAGGAAACTCGCTATGTTAAGATGGTCACCCATCCACAGACCAACCTTGGCAAGCGTTGCTTAACCTTGAAGATCGACCCGTGCGGCTGTTATTATCTAGCCACGAGCTCCTTAACTTAGATTTTATTGTAGTTACAAAATATACGAGACTTCATCATGATTCAAGTAAGGTCTAGTGACTGTATTGTTATTGACCTACTAAAACTATTATAAAACTAGCCGATGGCATTAGCAGTTTCCGACATAAGCAGCAACAAAGTTGTGACAGACTAACAAAACCGCACTGGGTATCTTTGTAGGGTTACGTACTCAAAGGGCAACCTACAGAACCCTATTACTAAACCTCCGCTGTCCGTCCATCTGTCCGTCCTTCCGTCCGTCTGTCTTGCAGCGGGCTGTACATCGAGAACCGTAATGAGTTCAAATTTTCATGGAGTGTGCATTTCTATTACCGCTATAATAAAACCTAATAACAAAAATTTAAGTTCGTTCCCATACAAGAATCGTTTATTTCGGTTTATGGTACGGAACCCTTCGTGAGCGAGTACGACTCGCACTTGGCCGATTTTTTTACATCTTAGTACGGAACATAATATAGAAGATGGCTAGCAGCGAATGGATGTGGACTGACCTCAAGTTTGGGATGGTTGGCGCCCTTTGGGGAAGGCTTACGTTAAGCAGTGGACGGTAATTAGCTGAAATGATAGCAAAGAACTATTCAAAGTTAGAGTGAACAGACTCCTTCTGGGCAAACTCGCTCTATCGTTGACTTTGTCTCTGTCATCTCTGATCTAGACTAGAGTCAAGAACAAACCCATCAAAAATAAAAAAGAGGGGTCATGACTACCATTGGTCCAGTCCAGAACACTAAAAATGCATACAGTAAAAAGCCCAATCAAAATCCGATCTAAGTACACGCGCTTTCAACGAGACTCTAAAAAGATAAATCAATTGCCAAAAGTAATAAACACGCACCAAGTTCAACAAAAACTAGATAGTTATCTGTCTTCATCACTCAAGCTATAAGGTATAAGGAAAAACCTTTATTAATTTACTCAACCCTCACCCGCTGAAGGAAAATAATATCCTCCGAACCTCAGCATCTTGTGTCCTCACTAATCCCGTATGTGATAACGAGGTAAACATGCGGTTACACTGTCTTTATGTGCCAAGTATGAGGTGTGCACTGACGGGGTGTACATAAAATACTTCTGGCTAGCGAGGGTTAAAGCTGGTTGGTATTTTGTATAGGAAATAAGCGTTCCGACGGAAAACGTGAGGTTTTACGTGATAGTGTGGTAAGTTAGAATAATCATAATTAGGAGGGGAGGAGGGGGAGGCTTTTATTTTGAGAATGGTAAATCATCACATGACTCTCTCAGCAGGCCCTGTCAAAATAACAGGGCTGAGATATTTATTTATTTTTAAATATCGCAGCAGTTATGCTGGAGAAGGATTTTTTGGCATCGCACAGATTAAATTCATGATGTAGCTTTTGTTGTTGTTACTGTCAGTTTTACTGCGCTGTGCGAGTCGCCAGTAAACATTTTTCTCTCTATTCTTTCTTATTGATAAAGGTAACCCATTCTCAGGTCATTAAAATAATTTCTCCTATTCTGGGCGGAATGGGATGGAGTGCCAGACTCTTACTGATTAAAACCCACCCGTGTTCCTCCAAATGCTCTTTGCGTTCCGAAGCTGCGGTAACTTTTTTGAACAAATTCCGCAATAGGTATGCTTACGGCTTGGTAAAGAGACTAAGATGGCATCCTAATATAAAATGATCATCGTGAATACATTATTTATCATATCATCCGATAAACCTCCACTGCTGGACATAGACCTCCCCCAAGTGTTACTACCAAACCAGTCCTGTGCGTCTCGCATCCATCGGCTACCCACGACCCTCAACAAGTCATCGGTCCACCTTGTGGGAGGGCTTCCAACGCTGCGTTTACCGATACTTGGTCACCACTCCAGAACTTTTCACCACCATCAACCATCTGTTCTGCGAGCAAAGTGCCCTGTATACTGCCATTTCAATTTGGCGATCTTTCGAGCTATGTCGGTAGCCTTGGTTCTCTTGTGGATATTATCATTCCTGATGATTCGCGCGAATACGCATAAAAATATTCTGGGAACTGGTAATGCGATTGTCGAAGACACGAAACGTTTGGGATTGGGGTTGGGCTACACTCACCACACCAACTCAACGTCAAAATATATCACAATCATAGGTCGTGTACTGTTTATTTTTATTTTTTGTTTTATTATAAAGTACCTAAATAAATCTAAATTAACTAAATTATTATAACTAACTATTAACTATATTATTACCTGTTTAGCACTTTTTGCATGGCATACCATTCCATTCTGTATTTGGAGAAGCGCGTTGCTGCGCTACAGTTTATACTTTTGGCTTTTGCAGCTATCATCGTTTTACTTAGTCTTGTGTTATTGTTCCCAAATAAACTTTTACTATATTTTTATTTATTAATATGAACGCGAAAATTGCGTTTTCTATCGGCTATTGCTTTTCAGTAAGATGCAATTCTTGTTATCGGATATAGTAATTAAGGTATAACGATAACACCGACAATTAATGTTAGGTAAATATTTACAAAACCGTAGATAAACAGGAAGGTTTAAGTAATCAATATTACAAAATTTAATACCAAGCCCAGCTTACCATAATCAAATTAAAACAAGAAACTACAAAAGTCCTAACTTGTGATCGGAAGGACGAATCGGAAAGGTCGAAATCGATTCCAAAAACAATATACGATGCGGTGCAAAAAAAGCTTAGCCCCTTGGGATTCAATCCGGCAAAGTAAACAGACGTATCTCCCGAGTCTCCTGCTTTTGTAACATCTCGTTGAAATAATCAGTGAACTTAGTTATATGGATTGACAGGACGGCCATCTTTGTTTCGAGAGGAATAGTATTTTGTTGTATTGAAAATGTTTTCTGTGTTACTTTTTGTGATGGAGTGCGTAAAGTTGTACCTATTTCACAAAAGCAACTTAATTTTTTCGAAAACTTTTATGTGTAAGTCGGACTTACACATGGCCTGTTTTTATAAACATCGTGAGGGATAGTAACATTACAATTATTTCAGAAAATGTCGTCTTGAATCCAGATGTGAAATGAATTTCCGAATTAAAGATACAGATTTAACGATTCTCAGTAACAATTATCACATATGTAGGTACTAATAACAGGAGGGTATCAGAAAATCATTATATTTGATGATCATAGTTGGCTAAGTTTCAAATATGAGGTATTTTTATTTTGTCATTATGCTCATTTATTTAATTTTATTGTTCCCGTTTCTACAAATATTTTTTTTTTATTGTTTTGGTCTCAAAACAAATATTATGAAATTCATGGACGACTCGGTTAACGCAGTGGTTGGGCGTTTGGCTGCTGCGCCGCGTGTCGTGGGTTCGATTCCCGCACGAAACAAATATTTATATGGCCTATAGATAGTTGTTCCGGCTCTTGATTTTTATGGCTGTTTGTGTATGTGACTTTGTGTGTTTGTAAAAGCGCCCACGATTCATCTTGGTTCACGTGTTCCACGACAGCAAATCCACGTGATAACTATAAGTATATTTTACACAAATTTACCTAAAAAGATCTCTTCTTGTTGATTTTGGTCTCAATTCGTCATAGTAACCTCTTAATACGCGACTACAGAAGTTTTCATTACGTTAAAATAATTTTACCGCTGAAAATATATTCGGCTTCGCTTTTGTAATGTGTAATGAAAGAGAGCTCTCACGAATTTCTTAGAAATACAGGTTATTCGGATTATTTTCGTGTTTAAAGAGATTATTGTATAAGCCATCCTTAAGGCCCTCAACTAAAATAATATTATTATTGTGTAACTACTTTTACTTCATTTATATCAAAGTTAAGAGGATTGCAGCTCTCCATCTCTTATACAAATTTTGCTATTAGCAAAATATGTTTTTGTGAATGATTGTCGAAATACATAAGATAGATAAAAGAAAAAGTCTTTGACGACTATTTAAGTACAATCAGGATTTTTACCAAATCATTTAATTTTTATTATTTTGTTGTTACAGCTGCTATAAGAGTACACACTACGAAAACTTCCTGTCTACCTATAGTGGTTCTTGAGATACAGCCCGCTGACAGACAGACGGACGGACGGATGGACGGACAGACAGCGGTGGCTTAGTTGCGTCGGGTCCCTTTGGGTTACGGAACCCTAAAAATCTTCATCTTTTCTCTCTCTTTGGTAGCCATTTCTTATATTTTTTTTATTGAGGAATGGGCTTGCTCTTGACCACAATCACGCCTGATGGAAAGCAACGGATGAGGTCTATGATGAAGCGAGCGTGCCCAAAATTAGATTAGGTTAGTAAAATACGTTACAATTACTGGGTTTTGGAGGTCAGATTAGCAGTAGCTCTTTGTAAAATATGTACATTAAAACAGATTGAATAAAAGTGATTTCTCTCCAGAAAAAAGCCACTTGAAAAAAAGAAAAAGCTAATATGAGCGATAGAGCGCGTAACCCGGTTGAACTCGGTCGGACCCGGCTGGAACCGATTACAACCGGATAATTCCCGGTAGACTAAAACTGACGGCATAATCTTGTTTACATTATGTTTAGTCTATTTTAAGCATCGATGGTCCTCTTTGTACGGTAGTGAAAGGTGAGTAACCGAATGGTGGACCTACTTAATTAATGAAAGAAAAGTGTAACCGTTGATTAGTTATGTCAATCCTTGTACATGCGCCGAGCCTACAACGTCCTGCGTGTTCAATTTAATAATGCTTTTAGGATGCTGTTGAGACTGCCATGGCGTTGCAGCGCTTCAGGAACGTTCGCGGAGACTCGCACAGATGGTTTCCATGCCATCATGCAAAAGAAAGCGGCCTCCTTACTACAGCGCTTGCACGGTAGTGTCAACAGCAAAATGATAGTTGCCAGACCGAACTGTGCCTTTCAGGGAGGGACAGTCATAGGTCAATATAATTAAATAATTTTTGAAAACTAACAATACTAACCTACTTTATTAATTGTTACTTATACCGACATACTTACAAAATTATGGAACGTATAGTCTGAAACATAGTTTAATTTAATTTAATTGTATTCCACACCTAGGGTCAAGTTTCATCTGCGGAATCTGTTCGAAAGAGGTGGCGTAGCCTTGGAACGCAAAGGGCACCAGGAGGAACACGGATGGGTTTTAGTCAGTAAGAGTCTGACACTCCCTCTTGCTTCACCCAGAGCGGGAGGAGTCATTTGATGATTTCCCACCCTTAAAAAAAAAAAAAAAAAAACGGTCAAGTTTCATAAAATATGCTATCGCATTCTCTTTTCTATGGTATCTAATGATTATTATATTTATTTAACAAATCGATGAAAAAAGGGTTTAAATGTCTATCATTTTGTCAAAAATTATACGAGGTGAAGTGGTTTCTAGCTGACTATCCTGAGGAGAAACACTGAAATTCAGTATCTTCAAAGGTCAAAACTATTTAAGTAATTTGCAGAACATTCATGATTTCCATTTTATTTATAGGTTAATGTCTGAGGTGGTCTTTTAAAGAAACACGGATTCGACTGCAATTTCATAAAACAAAAATAACATAACAAGCCCACAAACCACTCCAAGTAATTAATTTTCAATAAGAACTGAAGAGCGAACAGCTAATCGAAAGGTATTGAGCCACTCCTACTTGTGTTAGCGTGCAAATAAATTTCTATGCGATCACCCCTAACGAGGGCGGGGCAATTTATTGGTAATTCAGTCGGAGCTAATGAATTAAGCACCCAAACTTTAGTTGGTACTGTAAAAACAAATGTCTTTTTTTTTCACGAGGAATGTTTGGAAATATACGGTTTGGAAGGATGATCGTAACTGCGGCGATATCAATCCTAATTATATAAAATTCTTCCGTTACTGAGTGACTGACTGACAGACAACGCACAGCCAAAACTACTGTACCCCTATTCTGTAACAAAATGTTCGAGTCTCGACAGTGCAATCCGAAGTGAGTACAAAGATAAGACCTTTATGTTGTATGGAATAAAGTTCACTTTGTGAGCTATCTCACTCAGATGAAGCTCGATATCGAAATGGTTACTTACAGAATAGACTAGCTGGTCGTAGAAAGCAGAATTTGGCATGTAGCTTCCACTCCGTAGAGGAGTACTAGAGAGAGGATTAATCATTATCATTTATTTTTAGAATATGGTACATAACGGTCTTAAGATTAACTATAGTGGTCTCGTCACATTCTGCCAATTGTGGCGTGCAAATTTCAATGTTAGGTGCATACAGATTATAAAAAATTAACATAGATATTTATTGAGATATTGATTGAAATTGAATTAAAATAACAATATTTCAGATGTCTCGGTTAAAAATAAAATCATAAAAAACACACAATTTATCGAGGATGTCAAAGTATATAAATTATTACAATTCATTTGGGATGTCAAATTATATTATCATTCAAGTAGTCATTCAACTGATAAAAATAACAATATTTCCAATTCCCCGAAATTACGTTACGGGGATATGCGCGTTCGTAGTTGTGGGCAGAAGCTAATTTGCGATATAAACCCGAATATGCAGATGCACGCTACGCTCGCGAAAATGCCAGAAATTATTATTCCAAGGGAACATTTCAAAATTACTACAAACTAAGAATGGAAAACTCTACGAAAAGTGAAAAAGCATATTTTTTTCAATTTATTTTTTTGGTTGTCATGTTTACATGACAACCAAAAAAATAAATTATGCTATATATTATGCTATTCTTTCTTTTGGTATCTTACTTTTTTTTTATTTATGCAACATTATTCTAGGTCAAGTTTTACTTGACATCATTAACATCTGCTCAGTTTTTTCCAACCTTGGTCGGCTTTCAGTTCAGCTTAGCTCCGAATTTGTCTATCTGACCACACCAAGTAGTAAAATGATAGATGTTTGTCAGTTTAACTTCGAATAATTTAATACGAGATAAAAAGATACTGCACAATATTTCGCCCCGTATCTTCCTATTTTCACAATAACACCATTACATTTAACCGAAGGGTATAGAACACCCCTTGAGCGTTAAAAAGCCGTTCTGCGTTTAATTTCGTTTAAAAGGAATTAAAACGTTTTGATAGCAAAATCTTCTGCTAAAATAATTTCATGAAAAAATATTGTTGGGGTATTCCAAACACCGGAATTTACAAATTTAGCCTGAATTGAGTTTACTTATTTAATTGTTTCCTTAGCTGTATTAAGCCGGAAAGTTTTGATTGTTGGTATTTTGCATAGAAATTCTATCTTGGGAAACTTTTGGCGCTTTAATTTAGAGATTGCTTATGTGGAGAAATTAGGTTCGGGGAAAATTAGTTTTCATTTATTCCGGAGGGAATGGAAACTGTTAATTAGGAAGAAATTAGGTATTAGACCATAGTTTACTGCGGCAATCCGGGCAACGACCCTATGTTCAATGGAAATATTTCGGCTGAAATGATGATGATCATACAGAGTTGATACGACAGAGGGGCGTTGTAAATAAATTAGACTGACCGTAACACAGTGGTAACGTCGCGCGCGCGCCAGAGCGCGGTGTGTGGTATCTCGTATAGAGGCGGGGGCCGGGGCGGTGTGGCGGCCGGCGACTTAGGCCTCCACTCGTGCTGGCTTTTATGTTTGGTAAGGTTTTGAAGTACGCGCGTTTTTGTGCGCGTACTTCAAAACCTTAAAACACTAAATTTTTAAATTCTCGATGTGTTCTCCATTCACATTAATGCACAAATTGTACTGACGGAGAATATTGTTATTTATTTTTCTAATTAAATCACTGTCCGACGCTAAGCACTGGGCAATTGCGGTCACCATATGGGTAATTTCACGCAGGCACAATTTCACGCAGGCACAATTTCACGCAGGCACAATTTCACGCAGGCACAATTTCACGCAGGCACAATTTCACGCAGGCACAATTTCACGCAGGCACAATTTTTTGCTAATTTCGGTGGTATTTTTTATTTATAGGTTTTCGGATAAAATAATAAACTTGTTTTATTCTAGAACACATTAGTATTCTAGTTATTTTAGTAGGAAATAAATAACCGTAGTTGTTTTAAAAATATGACGGCCACCGAAATTACCAGCCCACCGAAATTGAAAAGTTTACACCGAAATTGCCAATCTTACACCGAAATTGCAAATCTTGCACCGAAATTGCAACATCACATCAAAATGGATGTTTTGTAATGCACCGACAGTTATTACAGGGCTGCTTGGACATAAGGTATTAGATACAGGGCTGCTTGGACATAAGGTAGATACAGGGCTACTTGGACACAAAGTATTTAAAGGGCTACTTAGACATAAAGTAGATCCAGGGGTTTGAATTCTGCTGACAGCTGCAGTTATTTGTCCAGAAGGCAAATAAGAATGAACGGGACTACTAGTGAATATTTTGTTTTTAGAACGTAGACAACGAGAAATGCTTGAATGAGGACTAATGCTGCGAGAACGTTGAAAGTTGGAATTGAAGTTTCCATCATGAGAAGGTCCTGGTTGTGGACTAAGCGAGCGAGAACGATTTAGAATGGAAGGACTCGTGGGAGATGACGCGCCTGTCATATCGTCACCCTGTGTTTCAGGAGGGTCATTGGTTTTTTTAGGTGGAACATTTTTGGATGGTAAATTTTCTTCCCGTGATAATTTTGTAGTTCTTTTTCGTCTTTCATAAAATGCTTTAAAGTTAGCTCTGTTTATTTTTTGCTTCAATCTTCGGGCACGTGGAGTCATTTCAGCCATCGATAAAATTTTTCCTTCCGCGTTTTTCTTTTTATATTGTTCTCTATCTTTACTTCTTAGTTCTTCGCCTAGTACTGGATCATCTTTTATTCTTTTCTTTCTTAGTCTTTCAGCCTGTGTTTTTTTTTCTAAAGTCTCTTCTCTTGACTATTTTTCCTTTCGCCTTCCCATCCTAAAATAAGAAAAAATTGAGCAGGTATAGTCTATAGAGTTTATGCATATATTGCACAGCTCTAATGCAGGCCCGGTTAACAAAAAAAAAAATTACATGACCCTTGACACGGATAACTTTACCGACAGAGTGATGGCAGTGAAGATTGGATTGAATTATGACTCGAAAAAAAAAAGAAAAAAGAAAAAAAAAACCAGAGAAATTCGTAGACAAATATACATTCATACAAACAAACATACATATACACTTATGACATTTGGCACATTCGTTAAGAAGCCTACATAGACCATATACAAGAATATTCAATTATCATATGGGACGAATTAATTACTTCCTTTTTTTGAAGCCGGTTAAAAACGTTTCTGTAAAATATGTACTAGGTACCTACTTATAATACTACCCTCCAAAGTTTGTCGGATTAATTTTGTTTACCCTCAGCGTAAATATCTTACCAAAGTCACATGAACCCACTAAATATGGTTGCTTTATGTATTGACCAACATAATAATGTTTAATTTAAGTACTAAACTTGCCATCGCAATTTATTTATAGAGGTAAATGCGCTTAAAAGTTAATCACGGACATACCACCGTTATTGAGAAACAGACATATTTCTTTTTTTTTTATTTATATTTAAGAGAAATATATTTATACTAGTGCCATCATATGAGCTAGTTTTCTTATTACAAGTAAAAATATAGAATGGTCATATATAAACATTTTACATAGTGATTTCACGCGAAGAACCTCTAAAAACGCTTTCGGTGAAACCACCCATATCTTTGTTTACCTGTAAATGGTACCTAGTATAGGCAGTTTAAAGGACTTTGTATATTTTTATGCTAAAAATAATTTAAGTCCGCCAAGCTCGTTGCATCATCGGACCACAAGACGAAAGGCGATGCGCCACCGGTACATGGTACGAAACGTTTTGGGAACACAATCATAGTGTGTACAGCTAAGGAGTGGAATTCCTTGCCGGAGTCGGTGTTTCCTGATAGCAACAACCTGGGAGTTTAAGACAGGAATGAATGGGTTACTTCTAGGCAAGTGTGCTCCATCTTCGACCACATTATCGCTTACCAACAGGTGAGATAGTGGTCAAACGCGTGCTTATCAATAGTAAAAATAAATAGAAAGTTGAGCAGTACTTGATATAAACTTATAGAAATTCTGATAAATTGAAGTCTGGAAATAAAACAGATCAAAAAGTTCCAAGTAACTAAGTAATATAAACGGAGAAGTTTGATGAATTCTAAAGTGTCCTTGAAGAAACTACCGAGTCTCTCAACCAAACTCTTGAAGATCTACCGAATTTTGTGACTCCATTACTTTTGAATGACACTTGGCTGCGATAGTTATCAAAATGTTCAATATTCTTAGTTTAGCACGCTAAAACTAAATTTTAATAATGATATTCCAACTACCTACTAGATTCAATTACAAAACTATTCAGTATCAAAATACGTTTGGAAACGAAGTAATAAAAAAACCGGTCAAGAGCGAGTCGGACTAGCGTTCCGAGAGTTCAGTACTAATTTGTAGGTACGTATTATAAACTAGCTGACCGGGCAAACGTTGTTTTGCCAAATAAAATAAAAAATAGCCTACTACCTATTCTCAGACCTACTAAATATACACATAAAAAATCACAAAAATCGGTCTAGTTGTTTCGGAGGAGTTCGATACCAAACACCGCGACACGAGATTTTTATATATTAGACTAGCTTTTGCCCACGACTTCGTACTCGCATATATAGGTACCGTTTTTGCCCTTTCCTGTAGGAATTTCTCTCTTAGTGCTCCCTTATAGTCCCCACGGAACCTACATGCCAAATTTCAGCGTTCTACGACCAGTAGTTTCAGCGTTGCGTTGTCTGGCAATCACTCAGTAACGGAGAAATCCTCTCTTAGTGCTCTCCTACACTTTTCAAGGGGTGTGCCAAATTTCAGCTTCTTACGGCGTATTTTATGTAAGGATTACAGTTTTTCCGGTTTCATAGAATCTATTTATTGTGTATTTTTACCCGACTGCGAAAGAAGGAGGGTTATGTTTTTCGAGTGTATGTATGTATGTATGTATATTTCTTAGGCACGCCCTTGAGCCTAAACGGCTCGATAGATTTTAGCTTGAGAGGTGTCGTTAGATTTTTATTTACTGTGATAGTGACACTACAAACGACAAAATAAAAAAAAATAATAAAACGAAATAGCGGATTTTTTGCCCCAAACTATGCCATCGAAAAAAAAAACAATTTTTTTTTTCAAAACCTGTCAAGTGGGGTATCAAGATAAAGGGCTCGAGGAGACGATTCCAAAAATATAACTCACTAAAATAAAGGAAATAAAAAAGGGACTGTCAAAAAGCATCAGCAGTTGGTGGCATCGGATCAGTGATTGAACTGCTTGAAAAGCGACTTGTTTTGGACTTTTTAGTCGTTTTTATCGGTCGAGTTTTTTGACAAAGTCAATTTTTCCTTTTGAGGCAAGGAAACCTAAAAAGTAAATTTATTATTAATTCATGTTATGACGTCACCATTTTGTTATCATAAACGTAAACTTTTTTTTCTTCTTCTGCTTCGTTGCTGTCACCAGACGGCGCATTGATTTTTAGCGTAAACATCAATTTGTATTCGATCGAGAACGTTAATGAACTTAAACCTAACTTGACATCTTTAAATTCTAAGTTTCTATTGTCATTATTTTCATTTTCTTTGGCCTTAATTAATTTGTGGCAAAGTGTCTTCTTCTTCCATACTTCCATCTTCATTGACATCTTTATGACTGGCCTGTTGGTCTAGTGGTTAGTGACCCTGACTGCTATGCCAGAGGTTGTGGGTTCGATTCCCACCCAGGACAAATGTTTGTGTGATGAGCATGATCATTTGTTCTGTGTCTGGGTGTAGTTTATCTATAATATGTATGTATTTAGAAATAAGTATATAAGTATGTTTATCAGTTGTCTAGTACCCATAACACAAGCTCTGCTTAGCTTGGGACTAGATGGCGTTGTGTGATAGTTGTGTGGAATATTATTATTATTATTATTATTATTATTATTATCTCATTAGTCACTTTTCTTGATGCACATACAGTTCATACAATGTTTTTTGTCTTTCTCTACTCTTTTAAAAGTTATTCACATGCAAAATAACAATGTTTTTAATAACATCACTAGGCCAGAACCACTAAATTCCATTCTACTTAATAGTTTTAGTTATGATATCGAAAATGGCATTGCACTCGCTATCTATCTCGTACAGTTACCTCATGCCAAATGCAACAGACCACTTCTTCTTGACCGCACTCGCTTCGTTCGCAATTTATTATTTTCTTTTAAAACTCTTGGCACAGGAGTCATAAACATGTGCTCTTCCACAAGTTATCTTACTTCAACGCTTAAAACTTTAGTTTCTGCTAGTGGTTTTAGAAATTGATGATTTAGGGAAGAGTTTAATATCGATGTGAGTGGTTTTAGTACCGAGCTAGGTCAGTTAATCTGTGAAGTTTTGAAAGCGTTAGTATGGTCGTCGAGCATGCATATAACCCGTGACCTCCCCTTTATATGCTGTCACCCAAAATATGTTGACGACTCTAAGTTTTAAGTCACTAGCCAAGCCAAAAAATTTGGTTGCGTTACCCGTACTTCTTATCTATTCGGCTGATGAACATTAAACAATATACATTGACTCTCCAAAAGTAATTCAAAACGGTTTACAAACAAACATTCTTCCAAAGTACTCTTATAAGATTATGTCATCACTAGTTGACCCGCGCAACTTCGTCTGCTACTATCGGTCTTAGCGTGATGGTATATATACCATTTACTGTGGAAGGCTATAGGCTAAGCCTATAGCCTTCCACAGTAAATGGGCTATCTAACACTGAAATAATTGTTCAAATCGGACCAGCAGTTCTTGAGATCAGCGCGTTCAAGCAAACAAACAAACAAACTCTTCAGCTTTATATACATATTAGTAATATAGATTATAGTCACCGGAAACATCAAAAAGATTGTTGGTCTCAAAGAAACAGTTCAAAAATCTCACGTGTCTGCTATGTTTTCACCCTAGAATATGGAAACGAAAAATATAAAACGAAAAAACTTTTATCAGCTCCAACGCAAACCTCGCTCTACCAGCAGCGTATTATCACATCGGTGGGTATTATATTTTTATTTACCTACGCTCACCTAAGTAAATGTTGGCTTTTGAATTTTGGAAATAAACACGTCTCACCCTTTTACGAGGCTCCAAAGACTTACCGTTTACTGTTTGCCTTTCTTGAAATTGATGTTGGAAAATATGCGGCCTTTTTAACTGATGCTGCGTTCGTGGATTTTTTCGTTTGACTTATTAGCATCTTGGTAGATAGGCGTTGTATACTTTCTATCATCAGCTCAGCAACATGAAATGATGATTGCCTGCCACAAATATCTGAATTGCGATAGAAAGTTTATGAGAAACATTGTAATAGTAGTAATAGTAATAGTTTATTTGAAAACATACATTACAATCAATGTGAAGCCCTGACTCCGGAGCTAGATATGTAATACCTGTATTTCAGGAGTCAGTTTCTTCTTCCTTAATACATGCTTCTTGTAGTATGCAATCATTTCTATTACAACATAAATATTAGTATTTAAATTTACAGTTATACATTTATATTCAAATTAGATTAAATTATAATGATTTTAAAATTAAATTAAATTGTAAAGATTTAAAAATTAAATTAAATTATAATGATTTTAAATTTAAATTAAATTATAATGATTTTAAAATTAAGTTAAATTAAATTATAATGCTTTCAAAATTGAAGTTATACAAACATTTAAAATAAATTACATATATTTTAAAATTAAGCCGTGTCCAAGTATAAATTTGAAAAATGATAATTACACTGTACAATCTGTGGGGGATGCGAGTGGTGTGAAAGGGTATGTAAGGATGAGAGTGTGAGTGTGAGAGTGGTGTGCGAGTGTGAGAGTGTGCGTGTTTAAGAAATTGTGTATGGGGTAGAGTTTGTAGTTGTTTGCGTGAATGAATTAGACAATTTTGTGTGTCTTAATGAGATATACCATAATATGCTTCACATCCGCTGCAATAGTATTTCGGTTTTTTTATAATCATGTGAAAGCAACCAAGTTTTCACTGTTTGTCTTGTTTCGTGGATTTTTAGTGGATTAATATTTAGAATAGTGTTCAACTTATTATATAGGTAGGTAGCCTGGTGTGCACGCTGTCTTCTAGCAGATGCTGTGTGGCATCGCACAGGCAGACAGGCGTCAGGTAAGGTTCTTTTATTTTTGTGTTTATCAGTATAGGGTGTAATAGTGTGTTGTTTGACAACAACCTGCAGAATATAAGTTTGCCTCACAGTGAGTACTTTACACAACTCATATAATGTCGCAGTAGGGAATAGGAAGGGTTTGAATGTCATAACTTTTAACAGGGACCTTTGAGCTCTTTCTAGGTGTATCATAAATGTTTTACATGCACCACCCCAAACTACAATACAGTAGCCCATGACTGACTCCGCCAGTGCACAGTAAACCCCACGTAATAATTCAAAGTCTGCCACATGTCTCAGCTTTTTGAACACCCAGATTAGTTTCCGGATTCGACTAGAAGTGAGATCAATATGTTGCCGCCAGCTAAGTTTTTCGTCCAATAGAATGCCAAGATGTTTGACCTGCGTAACTCTGTGTAAAGACAGACACGAGCAGTCGCTATGCATGTGAGGTGAGTTGCATGTATGTAACTTAATGTTTGTGTCTGGAGGTTGGATTTTAGAAAAGCGGAATTGTATATATGTTGTTTTTGAGATGTTTAGAGTGAGAATGTTAGCTCTAAGCCAGTGTCCGACTTTGTGTAAGCCTGATTCGGCGAGCTGTCGTACCTTGTCCCAAGTATCCCCATGAAATATTAATGCTGTGTCATCGGCATAGGTGAAGATTTTACCACTCTCAAGAGATAGCGAGCACTAGTCATTTATGTAAATGAGAAAAAGACTGGGCCCAAGTATACTACCTTGTGGGACACCGTAGGTAACCCCGGCATCAGAGCTAGTAAATTCTTTTATTTTAACTCTCTGTGTGCGGTCGTAGAGAAAGTCTTTAACAATATTTAAGGCATTTCCGCGAATACCAACCCTATCCATCTTATCCACAAGAGCGGGAATTGAAACTGTATCGAAAGCCCTTGCTAAATCGAGAAACACGCCTACATTTTTGTTTTGAGTCAAGTTTACGTGTGACATGATCTATCAGTTGGCTAATCGCGTCTTCAGTGCTTTTCCCCGACCTAAAACCATATTGGGCGTCTGAAAGTATTTTGTTGCGTTCCAGAAAATTGATGAGTCTACTGTTGAGCGCCCTCTCCAGAATCTTTGAGATAGTTGTTAGAACAGAAATAGGCCGATAGTTTCGAACATCGTCTTTCATTCCACCCTTGTGGACAGGAGTAATAATGGACTTCTTAAAAACTTTTGGGAATACACCTTGCTCAAAACATATCCCGACAAGCTTTGTCAAAGGGCCAACAACAGCATGCTTAGCTAACTTAAGAAACTTAGCCGAGATTGAGTCCCATCCAACGGCACAATCATTCTTTAAATTCATTATCAGTGATTCAATTTCGGCCTCATCAGGGGGAAGTAGAACGATAGAGTTTAGAGTGGAGGGCATGTCAAATTCATATGGTGTAGTAGTTTGCGTTATAATGTCAGCTGCAAGCCGTTTACCTATGTCCGCAAAATAGTGATTTACCTCATTTACTGTCTGTAATCCACTTTTACTTATGGGTATCAGTTTATCAGCACACGATTTTTGTTTTTTTTGTATCAGTTATAGATTTGATAGCATTCCATTTGTCTTTGTTGCTTTTAGCGTTTTGTATTAAAGACTTCTCATAACTTCGTTTTATTTTTTTTAGTAGTGAGTTGCAGAAATTGCGGTATCTTTTATATGTTGTTTCTAGGATTTGGTTTTGTGGCTGTTTAGAAAATTTCCTGTGTAGTTTGTCTCTGTGGCGGACACACCGCAATAAGCCTGAGGTAAGCCAAGGTTTAAGAAGTCTCCTTCTACAAGGTTTCCCTCGATTTTCATGGGATCTCATCATCAGATTCTGACTTGGTGACAGTGGGACTCCTTCAGGAGTCTAAGTTTTCTAATAAAATAATATTTTTTATTCAGTCCACAATTGGCAGAGAAATCGGTGAACACACATAAAAAAAAGAAAAAAGTACATCACCATGCAGCCGAACATAGAACCTCCTCCTTTTTGAAGAAGTTGGTTAAAGATGTCCTTGTCTTTTTTTTTTGCTACTTCCTAGCAGCTAGTCGTATAATAGTCAGAACAGAATTAAGTATATCTTAGCCTGTGCAATATAATTGCAAAAGTTTTCAGTATTCAGAACCTGTACATGGAAAAACGGATCTCTCACTCGTTTGTCAGTCACAGATAATTTTTTCCGGATCTACTAGACCGAATAGCTATTTGCCTATAGATTACAGGAAAGCCTATAAAAAGTGTATGGTTTGAAAGTAACTTGTTGCAAAAATGAAATTCGTTCGGAACCCTTTTACTGCGAGTCCGACTCGTAATTGTTGACTCGTGTTGAGAGCAGTGGTGAAGAAATAATTGACATGGAGCATACTGTAAAATATCCTCTTTGGAAAGTGCAACCTCAATGTTATCAGCTTGAAAGATTTAAGAAGAATTAGATTAGGTTTGAATGTGACATAAAATGATTTTTTTTTATTATTATTATTATAGTTTTTTGGAAGAGATTCTGTAAAAATAATTCCTTGAGAAAAGACATAATATAATAATCCTTAAAAGTTCCATCAGTTTTTAATTTATGTAATTAGCTAACGCTACGCCCCATCCTTGGTACTTTACAATACTATGTGCGTGTCTGGGTTCTAATCCTAAAATTCATCAAGTCACGTTCGTTATCACCATTTTATTTCAACTCCTCTCCAAAAGTGTATATTAATAGTATTTAAATAGGTATTAATCTAAGAATCAGACCCTCCAGGCCAGACCTTATATGTTCTAGTCAGTCAACTTTTAATGCATCATGCAAGTACAAACAGAAAGAAGGAAAGATTCTCCCTATAAATAAGCAGTGGTGAAGGTTGAAGGTCTGGCATCAACCGTCTATTTTCGAGTCAATCAACTTTGTATGCATCATGCAAGTACAAACAGAAAGAAGAAGCGATGTTCCCCATAAATAAATCATCTGTTAAATCCTCTTCAACAGTTCTTTTCTCATTTCTACTTATGACATAAGCCTGTGAAAAGCCCCATGGATCCAGAACCCAATCACATCAGTACTCAGCCGAACAGATAATTGAATAGTGGGAATCAGAAGCGGAATAAAATAAAATTGCTGACTGCAATTATTTGCTGACCTCTGTATAGGGCTAAGGTCAGTCTGTCCTTCTGTCACACCTAAGTGTCGATTACAGCAGATTTTGTTCCTCAGTTATGTAACGCGGATAAAATTTTTGGAGGAATTTTGATATCAGAATATTTCTTCTTCACATAGGGGTTGAATTCAAGTTCTTCCCACCGGCGGATGTGTTGCTTAGGAGCTGGTGGCGCCACTGCTTCTTTCCAGATAAAATACTAGGAAGTGGTGACGGGCGGGTGATTTAAAGGACAGTCTTTATATAAAACTTTGAGTTTTAAAAGTGCGTGGTCTCCGCTTAATTTTAATAAGTAAAGACTTTTAATTTGGTTGTGTAGAGACAGTGTATAATTCTTGGAAAATGATAATTGTTTTATTTATTTGATTAATCATTCGTGAAAGAAAGAAAAAGAAAGAAAAATGTTTATTTGGGACTCGCACAAGACACATAAAATAAAGTAAACAAACTGTCATAAAAAAAAAAAAAAAAAAAAAAAAAAAAAAAAAAAAAAAAAAAAAAATATATGTTTACACATAATTAATATGTGCGAGGCCAAAAAGGTCCCTGTCTCAGCATAAATGCTGCGATATTTAAAAATAAATATCACAGCGCTGGTCTTATGACAGGGCTGGTCATATAAATGTGAAGACTAGAGGCGGACTATGAACTCTTACATCTTTTGTTTTTGCATTTTCTGTTAGTCAACCTTTGGGTAATACAGAGACAAATAGTGGCGACGATACTACTTTCGCTTACAAAGACGCGTCTTTTGGCCTAACATTGGGTACAAAAAATAATAATACTTATTCTTTTTGGTCCAACTTTTTCGCTATGCAGTCGCATCAAAAAGAACCTTATGATGTGACTATTTCTATCTGTATGGATAGATCTACTAGAATTATCTGACTGAAAGTTTGATTTATTAATAACTTACAGAGCATCGCAGATGTTGGTGAGTCTACAAGGCTAAAATAAGACTGGGTGAGTCATACCTGGTGCCTGAGGACGGACGTCGTAGCCTAGGTAAGCCAAAGAAACGCTGGTGTGACTCATTCTTGTCGGATTGGCCGGACGTGGCAAAATAAATAGAGCGTTGGAAAGCAATGGGGGATGAAAACTTTGCCTAGCAGTGGGTCAATATAGATTAGGGGAAAAAAAATAAGTAACAGAGTGTATCCATATTATACTTAACCTTTCCAGAAAATAGTACGCATAAGGCGAAACGCAACACTAAAAGGTTTTTTAAGTAAACTTTCAAACCCCAAATTTGAATTCTAATCCAAAACAGCTTCGTGACTTTAGCACAAAAACTCCAATATCCGAGACTGTTACACTACAGTGTACACTTACCCCAGCTTCACGTTAAATGAGTTCTCTGTTTATGTAATGGAGGCTCCGTCGCTCGTAATTGATTCTGAATTAATCCGGGCCAGTGATAAAATTCACGTTTTGACCGACTGTCGGCCGGGGGACGGCCCATTATTATCGGGCTGATTCTTCGTGGATTCTCCCAAAAATGGCTGCTTGCGTACTAAAATTGACGCTTGATTTTGTTTTGTGAATTCTGGTGGGTTATCTTGTTTTGTTCTTAGAATCATGTTGAAGGTTCGTTGTTTTTTGTGTTATGTCATCGATAGTATAGCCAAAGATGCTTCTTTGTAATTATTGTGCTATACGAATATGTCAAAATTAATAATCAGCTAACTACCTATTAAGCTAACCAAATATGAATATCATTGTTGACTCTTTGTACATGTTAGCATGAACTGTTAGCGGAGAAAGTAATTGAAATAATTAAATACAAGGAAAAGATGCATAAACGCCACAGTTAAGCCAGGATATACATAATTATATCCTGTATCGTATACTACTTCCATGGGTGCCGGCATGGCAGGTCTATTTTCAGGGGAGTGCATCTTAAAACCTCACCTCGAATAGGAAAAGATTTCTTTTGCCCAGAACTAAAGAAGACGGATACAAGGTTGAACGCGAGGGAGCAAGAATACCTCGTCTCGGATTTGCTAGGTCTCTTTTAATAAATCCGCTTGAATTGTATTTTTTTTTTAATATCATCATGTTTTTGTATGTTTTACTAGTTGAGCCGCGCAGCTTTGTCTGCTCCGCTAATATGGTCTTAGTGAGATGATATTTAGCCTATTTCTTAAATAAGTGGCCTGTCTAACACTGAAAGATTTATTCAAATCAGACCAGCAGTTCCTGAGATTAGCGCGTATAAGCAAACAAACACTTCAGCTTTATATATATACCCGCGCAACTTCACCTAGATTGAAAGCCGGTGCAAGGAGGGTGCAAGTGCACCCCCTTGCATCCTCTTCCTAGCGCTTATAACTACTCTCTTAAGCGTTATGGTGCAAAGCAATGCAGTACGTAGATTTGCAGGCCTATCATGTATATTAGGTATACATGATAGGCCTGCAAATCTACGTACGCTATCCATGTAAACTAATATTATTTACCACTACTAAGGAAACCAGTAATACGTGTCTGTACCATGACCGTTTGTGCTCCACTGCATATATCGGTCTGTTTCGCAAATCTACATAAATGTTCATCTACACAATGTGTTACTCGGGCTACTGTTACGTCTCAGGATAATATTATTCTTGTACGTACTGAATGCTGAACGACTACTGGACGTCTTTCTGTTTATTATTGAGAGCAGTGATGTTTAGGATGACCATAAAATACGTTGTCAGGAATATAACGATCGACTGTGAAACTAATACCGAAAAAAAAAAACTACGGGAGTGCCGGCAGAAGTGAAAACTTGAATACGTGCTTCGATCAGGTCACGAGCCCGGACACATGACCATCTTACGCATTTTCGATCAGGGTCACGTGTCCTGACGCGAGTTTAAATTTTTTTGCCTATCACAAAAAGTGCACAACGCCGCTAAAGAAGTTTTCACTTGAAAATTACGATAAACACAAAATGGCTTCACCTTTGTGCCAAAAAAAAATGATAAAATTGAAGCTGTATTGTCTTACCTTTTTAAATCGGTCTATAGATAATATTCTTACTCCATACATAGCGAAAAAGATCATCGCACTGTTGTTTAAATTTTATATACTACTAGTTTTTGCTCCCCAATGCACCATTTTTTTAAGATGGGAAGGTTCGGCTGTGGGTCGTCTGCCTTTCACTCAATCAATCAGTAACGGAAAAATTTGATATATTTTGGTATCAATTTGGCAATATCAGCGAACGAGTCGAAAAAATCGATGGTTTGAGCAGGTTAGCAGTGCAGCAACTCGGTAAACATCTCACCGTGTAGACTTAGCTGAAGTGAACACGAAGTGAGCTGTCAATCCAATCAAACAAGATGGAATGACTGTTCACTTCATGCTCACTTCACCTGAGTTGTAATTTTTTTTTATATTTGTGATGGGGTTACTTTTGACTCTAGTCTAGATCAGAGATGACAGAGGCAAAGTCGATGGTGGAGCGAGCTTACCCAGAAGAAGCCTGTTCGCTCTAACTTTGATTAAATTAGGGTTGTAAGCTAAGAAACACAAACGCAGGCAGAGAATTCCACGCTTCTGAAAAAAAAAAAAAATCACTCGCTGTGCGCATTATAAAAGACGTTTGGAAACGCTTAGTGTAAATTGGTGGAATATCAATAAGGTAGGGATGGTAACTGCTCTGGCTGTCGAATGGTAGAAGGGTGCCGGTGTGATGAGATTGTGGAGTTCTTGGGCACACTCACCGAAGTACAATCTGTAGAAGACCTACAAGCAGGCAACCTTTCGGCGTTGAGCCAAGCTGCGAAGCTTGGCATCCACTAGTTTTACGTCGCCAATGAGCCTGTGAGCTCTGCGTTTCACCAAGTCAAGCGCAGCAAACTGGTATTTAGCTGAGCCATCCCAAAGGTGAGCTCGTGGCTAAATAATAAAGCATGGGTCGATCTTCAAGGTTAAGCAAAGCTTGCCTAGGTTGGTCTGTGGATGGGTGACCATCATAACATCCGAGTTTCCTCCGTGCCTCGGAAAGCACGTTAAGCCGTTGGTCCCAGCTGTCATTTGTAGATCTTTGGCAGTCGTTATGGACAGTTTAGAAGCCAGTAAATCTGACTCCAGTCTTGCCATGAATTACCGTTTTACCCAGTTAATGGGCTGTGGCGGTCTGGTAGGCAGCCGCTCCTCATAAAATACTGGCATTCAGCTAAATCTGGCTTGACTGGAAGTCGACTCGTTGGGAAAAGGCTAGGCAGATGATGATGATGATTATCCCAAAGGTGACTGAAATACTCCACGCAGGATCGAACTTATACTTTTATAAGGTTAAAAGCTGACCTAGGCCTGAAGGATCGCTCCACTCTATTTAGGATGCCCAGTTTTTTGGCCGCAGTTTGGGCTTTGTACTCAAAGGTGGCGCTAAGGTGAGACTCGATTTCAACTCCATGCCGAGAGCCAATCAGTCACAGGATCAAATGTACCCTGAAAACACATGGTGAGATGTTGACAGAACAGTCCTGGGGGACTAAAAAGGCTACTGTAGGAC
The DNA here is from genome assembly GCA_950371165.1 of Lacanobia oleracea. Lineage (NCBI taxonomy): Eukaryota > Metazoa > Arthropoda > Insecta > Lepidoptera > Noctuidae > Lacanobia > Lacanobia oleracea. The sequence continues at coordinate 2,576,729 of OX493390.1, read as the reverse complement.
AATCATAATATTATGAATGGCACAACAATCTGTCAGATTTAATTTTCATCTTTATCGCTAACGCATTAGGTTCAAAGTTGACAGTGATGGGTAGCGTGATTTTTTTTCTGATTCTGATAAAGTGGCCTTTTATAGCTACAGAGAGCCAATAATTCTACTAACTTTTCAACAGCGTTCTTATTTGGATCTCATTCACAATCTGTCAAAGATGTCGTGTCGTTTTGTTGACAGCAATCGGTCAAAAATATGCAAGGAATACTTACGAATAAGATACGAATGCAAACTTTTTTTAACAGTGTGTAGAATTGGCACCATCTATAACGTCGTCTGCTTTAATATAAACAAACAAACCCTCCATAACTCATCACTTCACGCAACACATTGCATCACGTATCACTTTTTTGCACTCCTAAAGAAACTTTGTCAAACTCCACCGTCTAAGGACAAGAAACCTACCAACCACATAGTAAAAGTCACGTCAAACGCCTACAAAAATAAAGTTTACCCATAAAATAAAGTTAGACGAATATCGCAGACGTTAAAAACTGTTTAATAGTATCGCTGCGTCGCCGTTGAGCGGTGCGAACAAATCGGGTGAGAGTCGGAACTCGGCCGTGTTCGGACCATTACCACTAGTTCCGACAACTCGTTATAGACTCAAGCGCACACAGAAAAAGTTTTAGAGCTACTGCTGAAACTGACCGCGAGCCACAGTGACAGCAGCGTTCAGTGAATCAAGTCCTCGTTTGTACGTCTTGGATGGTGCAATTACAGTTTTTGCGTTGGAGGTTGGAGAGATGTTCTATTTGAATTAATAACTTTAAGTTGAGAGTGTATCAACATCTAGGCTGAAAGCCATACAAACTCCGATTTAAAATAGGGTTTAACACGAAATTATCATCATCCACAACCCGACTTCGCCCACTGCTGAGCATAGGACTCTCTTTTCTTGTGAAAGTTCCTGAGCCAGCTTCATCCAGGTTCTACGTGCGATGGCAACAATGTCATCTGGCCATCTCATCGCCAGCTGACCAACACTTCTTTTTCCAGTTCTCGGACGCCACTCAGTCATTGCCTTACTCCACCTATCATCACCGCGCCTTGCTTGGTGTCCTGCCTAGCTCCATTTTAGATTCGCAATTAATTTTCAAACCGAACTAATGTTGTCTTGAAAATGTCACATGAAAATTTTGATAACCTGAACGAGTCTATAAAACTAAAACTAAAAATTACGTGAAAGTACATAGTTACTAAGTACTGGTTCTCTTTTCTGTCAAAAAATCTCAACATTACCTACTGCTTTCCAACTACTGTTCCTCACTCACTACACCCGACCTTGCACTTTTCATCAGTGATTCACGCCCTGAAGTACAATTTGCAACACAGCATCCGAAGTAAGTTACAGCCCAGCACAATATGTACGTGAGTTACATTTTACATTTTTCACAGCTATTCCCTTGACAATGTACTGCGAAAATATAAATCAGATGTTCGAACGTTGGCTGAGAAAAAAATGATTTTGTGAAACAACCTTTCTACATGGATATTTTTTCATGCGGAAAAACTCCTGTGTTGAAAAAAGGCTCTATGTACAACAGGAATAAACGGTTGTACTTCCTGTTTTTTTTTGTTTTTATAAGATTCATATCATCTTTTTATAAACAGAAAGTAAACAAGCACAACCATCTTTTACTTAAAGTTAGTACAAAACCAAAACTGGGACAGAGTTCAATAATAATTCAAGCTTGCATCATAAGACAAACATTTATTACTTTGACATCTTAAAAGCAATGCTTCTTTTGTACTCATAATTAATTTGATTGAGTTTAAATAGAAATATTTATTTGTTTGCAGGGGAATACAGCACTAGAAATCACAACAACTGGCTGACTCGTCTGATTCATACTAAGGCTATTTTCTCAAAAAAAGCTTAAAAATAGCGTGCAGATGAAGCAGTTTTTCGTCGGCATTTACTGAGAAATTACATTTGAAAATAAATGGTAGTAATCTAAATTATATGATACGTAATTCGTTTAAGCCAGAATTTATGTATCGGTATAACATAATAAGAAAAAAAATCACCAAATCACCTGCAAATCATTAAGATGAAACTATTTTACTCCTATTATGCCTTAAAATTTTATGCCAAGAGGGGTATTATCTTTCCAAGTAGCTGTTGGGTATCGGTAAGACTTGTATGTACTTCTGCCAATATTCCTGCAATTTACAACACAACAACTGCTGTGACCCATTTTTGTTGGCGGAATAATGCGATTATTAAAATTTGGTAGATAAGTCTAAACATTGCTTTGGCTTTGACAAATAGCAGATTATATTACCCCCACCTAGTATTTCGCATCCCAAACAAACTATGGACTGTAATCCTCAAGGGAAAAGGAAACGTGGCCGTCCCCGTCAAACCTAGCGACACACCGTGTTGGCAGAAGCGACGAGCATAGAAATGACGTCGCATCCTCGGAGCCCACCGCGACAGACGACAGCACACTCGAACGTTCACCATAGTTATTATTTAAATTTTTTTTCCGGGACAGTTGCAATTTTTTTTAAATTATTTTTTTATTTGTAATGGGTTTGCTCTTGACTCTAGTCTATGTCAGAGATGACAGAGACAAAGTCTACGATGGAGCGAGCCTACCCAGAAGGAGCCGGTTCACTCTAACTTTGAAGAGATTAGGGCTGTAAGCTTTTGGAAACGCAGACGCAGGCAGAGAGTTCCACTCTTTTGCTGTGCGCATTATAAAAGACGTTTGAAAACGCTTAGTGCGAATTCGTGAAATAGCTACAAGGTAGGGATGGTAAGATGCAGTGCGTCTGGATGTCCGATGGTAGAAAGGGGCCGGTGGGATGAGGTCGTGGAGTTCTTGGGCACACTCACCGAAGTACAATCTGTAGAAGACCGACGAGCAGGCATCCTTACGGTGATGAGCCAAGCTATATAGCTTGGCATCCACCAATTTTACGTCGCCGATGAGCCTCTTAGCTCTGCGTTCCACCGAGTCAAGCGCTGCAAGCTGATACTTAGCTGAGCCATCCCAAAGGTGGCTACAATACTCCATGCAGGGTCGGACTTGTGCTTTGTAAAGGGTTAAAAGCTGTCCAGGCCTTTTTTTTTTTTTTTACTATAGATAGGCACGCGTTTGACCACTATCTCACCTGATGGTAAGTGATGATGTGGTCGAAGATGGAGCACGCTTGCCTAGAAATAACGTATTCACTCTTGACTTAAAGACTCCCAGGTTGTAGCTATCGGGAAACACAGACTCCGGCAGGGAATTCCACTCCTTAGCTGTACGCATTATGAATGTGTTACCAAAACGTTTTGTGCGTAGGTATGGGTGGGATATCCACGGTGTACCGGTGGCGCATCGCCGTTCGTCTTGTGGTCCGATGATGGAACGGGCTTGGCGGAATTAAATTATACAATTCCGTCGCACATTCACCAAAATGCAACCGGTAAAAAACCGACAGGCTAGCAACTCGTCGTCGATGTTCAAGACTTTGGAGCTTCGTCGCGACAAGCCTCTCATTGCCGATGATCCTCTTGGCTCGTTTCTCAATTGACTCAAGGGCATCAAGTTGGTATCTGGCAGATCCATCCCAAAGATGAGAGCAGTACTCCATACACGATCGAACTTGCGCTTGATAGAGTTTAAGCAGCTGTTCCGGCGTGAAGTATCGTCTCACCTTTGCCAGAGTCCCCAACTTCTTTGCAGCCACTTGAGCCTTTGCCTCTATGTAAGGGCCAAAATTGAGAGTAGATGTTAATGTAACCCCAAGAAGCTCAAGTTGGTCGGTTATCGGCACGGTTAAACCTCGGAAAGATGGAGCTGGGTGGAATTGGCTCCTTTTGGCGGAAAATAGACACGCTTGGGTCTTAGCAGCATTGAACTTGACCAGATTGGCATCGCCCCATTCAGAGACTGCCTGTAAGGACACGTTCAAGCGCTCAACCATTGCCTCCCGGAGAGACCGGATCTGCGACCCACCAGCTTGTGCGTCGGATACGTATCTTTTAGCAACAGTGCTGTCGTCTGTATACCCAAAGGTACCGGGTTTAAGCAGATCATTAATATGCAGCAAGAACAGTGTTGCCGAAAGCACCGAACCCTGAGGAACCCCGGCATTAATATCCAGCAGTCCAGACGAGCAGCCATCTATGACCACTCGGATAGACCGATCCCTCAGGAAGTCTGCGATCCAATCACACAAACCGGCGGGCAGACCGAAGGAAGGAAGCTTACTAATAAGGCTATCGTGCCAGACCCTGTCGAAGGCCTTCGAGATGTCAAGGGAGACCGCTAGTGCCTCCCCCTGCTTCTCTATGGCTTCAGTCCAGATGTGAATGGCATACGCTAGAAGATCCCCAGTTGACCGATTTCGGCGGAACCCATATTGACGGTCACTAAGAATATCATTCGCTTCTAGGTACGCCAGGAGCTTATGATTCAGCACGCGTTCCATAGTCTTACAAAGTATGGACGTTACCGAGATAGGTCTATTATTCGACGGGTCAGCTCGACTACCCTTCTTGGGCACGGGCTGCACGTTAGCTTGCTTCCAAGCCTTCGGCACTTTTCCAGTCTCAAACGAAAGGCGAAATAGGCGTGTCAAGATCGGAGACAACTCAGGCGCACAAGTTTTCAGAACAATTGCCGGTATCCCGTCGGGACCACTAGCCTTGTTCACATCTAGGTTACGCAGTACCCTACGGAAGTCCTTCTGATGAATGCGAATGTTAGACATACTCGACTCGCATCCACCAGGAGAAGCAGGGGGCGTCGCGCCACCAGGATCCAGACGTGAAGATTCCGCAAACAAAGAAGCAAACAAGTTCGCTTTCTCCCCAGCGGAGTGGGCCAGCGTCCCGTCGGGTCTCAGCAGTGGTGGTAGTGAGGGGCGGCAGAAGTTCGATTCGACCGACTTAGCCAGGGACCAAAAAGCCTTACTACCTGCTGGGTATGAAGCAAGTTTGTTCCCTATTCGGCTAATGTGGTATTAAAATAAAGCTGAAGGTGATACAAATAAATACGATATCGGAACATTTGAGTAAAATAGAAAACATTTTAATTAAAAAATTATGGTAACACAAAAAAAATTAATTGAGTTATCCTTATAACACCAAGTCATAAACGTAATGTTTTTCAAACATGTTACCTGTTGATTATTTGGCTTGATAATATAAAAATATTTCTCCAATTGAAAAGATTGAAATAAGAGATTTTCTGTTTATAAAATGCGGTTTCAGTTTCCGTTCATACAAACGATATAAGTGGAATAAAATATAACTCTCGTCAAAACAATTAAAGTGATGCATTGCCTTATAATGTTTTAACGAATACCACGTTTGATGTATCTGACATTCTTCTGTTTTGAAAACCCATTTACTTGTTGACATATTGAATTGTGCAGTTTGTTTAAATCTTTTAGATATAGGTAAGTATCATGATTGACTCCAGACAGTGGTCGGAACTACCCAGTGGTGAAGAAATTGACACCGTATAGCGGTCTGGATCTGTTGTCAGCAAAAGGTCCAAGCAATTGGCAGTGTGCGAATCAACATCGGGCACCCTCGTTGCTCCCTGGACCAGCTGGGTAAGATTTAACGCAAGCGCTAGCTTTCGCGTCTCTCGTCCAGCATGGTCAGTGCACTGGTATGGGAAGAGCCACTCCTGATAGTGGGCATTGAAGTCCCCCAGTAACACCAATTGGGCAGAAGGGTACCGCTGCTGAGCCGCATCCGTCGCCTCACTCAGGTGCTGTGTAAGCCCAGTTGTCTCCAAATCACCGCTGTGCGAACGGTAGACGCAGGCGTAGACAATTTTGTCTAAGCCTGTATCCACTATAGCCCACAGCGTCGAGAACCTAGAGTCTTCAAGGTAACGGAGACGCCGATAGCAGATGTCGTCCCGGGCGTACATGCATACGCCCGCGCGTGGTCTGAAGTGGTGCTCCAGGGTAAACCCTGGGTAAGACAGGTATGACACGTCCGACGGACATCTGATCTGCGTCTCCGACAGGAACAAGAGCGCTGGTTTCTCGGTCTCAAGGTGGTGATGGACTGCAGCGAGATTTGAGTGCAGACCTCGTATGTGAGAGAGGTGCACTTTATGCGAAAGGGCGTGCTGCCGCTGTACAGCTTTTCTCTTTTTGCCCCTGTTCATAATAAAAGTGAGTGAGGTTGAGGGGAAGGAAGTGAAATGAGGTTCCATGCTGCTAACCCTCAGGCACGCCCTGACAGGACGACATCTTTGGGGGACTAGTCTTGAGACTGCGGGGACGCCCGAGCCCCCCCGGGAATGACCATCGGGCCCTTTCATCTGGTCGCCAACCAGCACGATGATGCATTCCGGGATTTTTTGCCAGTTGGCGGGGCAGCCTTTCATGTGTGGCTAGCACATTACTTGGGCCCCCAACTACCTGGCGGTCGGCCAGCGGCGCACCGTGCCTCGGATCCCGCTACCCTCCGCGACTAGTCTCCTGATACGCCCACGCCAGGGCAAGCCTGGTTGGTCTGCCTGCATTGGAACAACTATTTCGACCCAACTCCTCTGAATTGGCTACACTGAGTATCGTACCGGAACGCAGCTAAGCCGCTTGGCGGTACGTCTTTGCCCAGTGGGTGGTCACAAGCCATCGGCCGAAGCCTACCACCAGTGCATCGTAAAGTATCGCTTCACCCTATTTAGGATGCCCAGCTTCTTGGCCGCAGTTTTGGCTTTGTATTCGATGGTGGCGCCGAAGTTGAGACTGGATGTCAACTCCATGCCCAGGAGCTCGAGCCGATCAGTCACAGGAACAGATGCACCCCAAAAAGTAGGAGCTTGGTCAAAACGACGCTTGTGTTTTGGTGGCGTTAAAAGTGACTAGATTGTCAATTTAAACGGCAATATACCAGCCTTCCAGCCAGGATCTCCGAGCTAAATCAATGTTTGACTAGCTCAAGGTGGATAAATGAAAAGCAGACTGTATCTTTGAATAGGCTTGTATATTGCCGTTTAAATTTTTGCAACTCTCCCGGACAAACATTAAAATAATAACTATGGTGAACGTTCGAGAGTGTTGTCGTCTGTCGCAGTGGGCTCCGAGGAAGCAAGTGGTCGCCGGCAGGGCAAGCTCGCTCACTCGTCGATGACGCTAGCACGTAGGTAGTTCACGTCGCCTGCGCGTGCTGTCGGTGTGTTAGTTGGGTGCGATTCCAAATAGGGCTCATAAGACTTACCCATATCTAAAAGATTAAAACAAATTGCCAACATCAAAAGTGGTATTCGTTCAAACATTATAAGGCAATGCATCACTTTAATTGTTTTCACGAGAGTTATATTTTATTCCACTTATATCGTTTGTATGAACGGAAACTGAAACCGCATTTTATAAACAAAAATCTCTTATTTCAATGTTTTCAATAGGAGAAATATTTTTATATTATCGAGCCAAATAATCAACAGGTAACATGTTTGAAGATGACTTGGTGTTATAAGGATAACTCAATTACAATTTTTTGTGTTACCATATTTTTTTAATTACGTAAGTAATGTGCTAGCCACACATGAAAGGCTGCCCCGCCAACTGGCGAAAAATCCCGGAATGCATCATCGTGCTGGTTGGCGACCAGATGAAAGGGCCCGATGGTCATTCCCGGGGGGGCTCGGGCGGCCCCGCAGTCTCCAGACTAGTCCCCCAAAGATGTCGTCCTGTCAGGGCGTGCCTGAGGGTTAGCAGCATGGAACCTCATTTCACTTCCTTCTCCTCAACCTCACTCACTTTTATTATGAACAGGGGCAAAAAGAGAAAAGCTGTACAGCGGCAGCACGCCCTTTCGCATAAAGTGCACCTCTCTAACATACGAGGTCTGCACTCAAATCTCGCTGCAGTCCATCACCACCTTGAGACCGAGAAACCAGCGCTCTTGTTCCTGTCGAAGACGCAGATCAGATGTCCGTCGGACGTGTCATACCTGTCTTACCCAGGGTTTACCCTGGAGCACCACTTCAGACCACGCGCGGGCGTATGCATGTACGCTCGGGACGACATCTGCTATCGGCGTCTCCGTTACCTTGAAGACTCTAGGTTCTCGACGCTGTGGGCTATAGTGGACACAGGCTTAGACAAAATTGTCTACGCCTGCGTCTACCGCTCGCACAGCGGTGACTTGGAGACAACTGGGCTTACACAGCACCTGAGTGAGGCGACGGATGCGGCTCAGCAGCGGTACCCTTCTGCCCAATTGGTGTTACTGGGGGACTTCAATGCCCACTATCAGGAGTGGCTCTTCCCATACCAGTGCACTGACCATGCTGGACGAGAGACGCAAAAGCTAGCGCTTGCGTTAAATCTTACCCAGCTGGTCCAGGGAGCAACGAGGGTGCCCGATGTTGATTCGCACACTGCCAATTGCTTGGACCTTTTGCTGACAACAGATCCAGACCGCTATACGGTGTCAATTTCTTCACCACTGGGTAGTTCCGACCACTGTCTGGTGTCAATCATGATACTTACCTATATCTTAAAGATTTAAACAAACTGCACAATTCAATATGTCAACAAGTAAATGGGTTTTCGAAACAGAAGAATGTCAGATACATCAAACGTGGTATTCGTTAAAACATTATAAGGCAATGCATCACTTTAATTGTTTTGACGAGAGTTATATTTTATTCCACTTATATCGTTTGTATGAACGGAAACTGAAACCGCATTTTATAAACAGAAAATCTCTTATTTCAATCTTTTCAATTGGAGAAATATTTTTATATTATCAAGCCAAATAATCAACAGGTAACATGTTTGAAAAACATACGTTTATGACGGTGTTATAAGGATAACTCAATTACAATTGTTTGTGGTACCATAATTTTTTAATAAAAATGTTTTCTATTTTATTCAAATGTTCCGATATCGTATTTGTTCTATTCATTTGGCAGCATTATTTGAATCACCTTCAGCTTTATTTTAATAAAAAGTTTCTTGCCACATGATTAGGTTAAAGACCGATAGGTTTTAACTAAATCTACCAATTAAGGCCTCCATGCACATGTCTTAATCAGAATTGGATAAAATTAAAAATAAAACGGGCATCCAATACAAGATAAGTGTACTTTTCGGTTTATGGTTAAGTTTTTAAACGGTGTTTTTTACTTACTCGAAGTCATTGTGTATGAAATATTAATTTTTGACCACGTGTTGATTAGACAATGTTAGTGTAGAGCTCACGCTCGTTAACTTTGAATTTCGCCGACACGGCTGGCGCAGTGGTAAAGCGAGTGGCCGCTGTGAAGCGCGTTGCGGGTTCGATTCCCGCACGGTATATATGGCTGTGTCGGTGGTAAGTAAGTGTTTAAAAAACGTGTTTGTGAAATAAATACACAAAAAAAAATTTTGTCTTTTGAAATATTACTGTGTAAACTATTTCATACAAAATGGGTTTTCAAGGGCCAATTTTTAAATTATCAGCTTACTTCGAACAGAGACCTAAGAATACCGGTTCGACAGTTTTTATATAGTAAATATGTCAAAACGCCAAAACAGTTCTCCAGATAAAAGTCGTGACTTAAAAACGTAGCTTTTAATGAAATATTAAAATCAAAGGCTTGAAGTCGGAAAACCAGTTTAAATGGGAATCATTATACTTACCTATATCTAAAAGATATAAACAAACTGCATAATTCAATATGTCAACAAGTAAATGGGTTTTCAAAACAGAAGAATGTCAGATACATCAAAAGTGGTATTCGTTAAAACATTATAAGGCAATGCATCACTTTAATTGTTTTCACGAGAGTTATATTTTATTCCACTTATATCGTTTGTATGAACGGAAACTTAAACCGCATTTTATAAACAAAAATCTCTTATTTCAATGTTTTCAATTTGCGAAATATTTTTATATTATCGAGCCAAATAATCAACAGGTAACATGTTTAAAAAACAAACGTTTATGACGGTGTTATAAGGATAACTCAATTACAATTTTTTGTGGTACCATATTTTTTAATTAAAATGTTTTCTATTTTATTCAAATGTTCCGATATCGTATTTGTTCTATTCATTTGGCAGCATTATTTGAATCACCTTCAGCTTTATTTTAATAAAAAGTTTCTTGCCACATGATTAGGTTAAAGACCAGGTTAGGTTTTAACTAAATCTACCAATTGAGCCCTCTAGGCACATGTGTTAATCAGAATTGGATAAAATTAAAAATAAAACGGGCATCCAATACAAGATAAGTGTACTTTTCGGTTTATGGTTAAGTTTTTTAACGGTGTTTTTTACTTAGTCGAAGTCATTGTGTATGAAATATTAATTTTTGACCACGTGTTGATTAGACGCTGTTAGTGTAGAGTTCACGCTCGTTAACTGACATTTCAATTTGAATTTCGCCGACACAGCTGGCGCAGTGGTAAAGCGAGTGGCCGCGGTAAAGCGCGTTGCGGGTTCGATTCCCGCACGGTATATATGGCTGTGTCGCTGGTAAGTAAGTGTTTAAAAAATGTGTTTGTAAAATAAATAAACAAAAAAAATTTTGTCTTTTGAAGTATTTCTGTGTAAACTGTTTTAGTAAAAAATGGGTTTTCAAGGGCCAATTGTTAAATTATCAGCTAACTTTGAACAGAGACCTAAGAATACCGGTTCGTCAGTTTTTATATAGGAAATATGCCAAAACGCCAAAACAGTTCTCCAGATAAAAGTCGTGACTTAAAAACGTAGCTTTTAATGAAATATTAAAATCAAAGGCTTGAAGTAGGAAAACCAGTTTAAATGGGAATCATTATACTTACCTATATCTAAAAGATTTAAACAAACTGCATAATTCAATATGTCAACAAGTAAATGGGTTTTCAAAACAGAAGAATGTCAGATACATCAAAAGTGGTATTCGTTTAAATAATATAAGGCAATGCATCACTTTAATTGTTTTCACGAGTGTTATATTTTATTCCACTTATATCGTTTGTATGAACGGAAACTGAAACCGCATTTTATAAACAAAAATCTCTTATTTCAATGTTTTCAATTTGAGAAATATTTTTATATTATCGAGCCAAATAATCAACAGGTAACATGTTTGAAAAACATACGTTTATGACGGTGTTATAAGGATAACTCAATTACAATTTTTTGTGGTACCATATTTTTTTAATTAAAATGTTTTCTATTTTATTCAAATGTTCCGATATCGTATTTGTTCTATTCATTTGGCAGCATTATTTGAATCACCTTCAGCTTTATTTTAATAAAAAGTTTCTTGCCACATGATTAGGTTAAAGACCGATAGGTTTTAACTAAATCTACCAATTGAGCCCTCCAGGCACATGTGTTAATCAGAATTGGATAAAATTAAAAATAAAACGGGCATCCAATACAAGATAAGTGTACTTTTCGGTTTATGGTTAAGTTTTTAAACGGTGCTTTTTACTTTCTCGAAGTCATTGTGTATGAAATATTAATTTTTGTTCACGTGTTGATTAGACGTTGTAAGTGTAGAGTTCACGCTCGTTAACTGACATTTCAATTTGAATTTCGCCGACACGGCTGGCACAGGGGTAAAGCGAGTGGCCGCTGTGAAGCGCGTTGCGGGTTCGATTCCCGCACAGTATATATGGCTGTGTCGGTGGTAAGTGTTTAAAAAATGTGTTTGTAAAAAAAATACACAAAAAAAATTTTGTCTTTTGAAATATTTCTGTGTAAACTGTTTTAGTAAAAAATGGGTTTTCAAGGGCCAATTGTTAAATTATCAGCTTACTTTGAACAGAGACCTAAGAATACCGGTTCGACAGTTTTTATATAGGAAATATGCCAAAACGCCAAAACAGTTCTCCAGATAAAAGTCGTGACTTAAAAACGTAGCTTTTAATGAAATATTAAAATCAAAGGCATGAAGTAGGAAAACCAGTTAAAATGGGAATCATGATACTTACCTATATCTAAAAGATTTAAACAAACTGCATAATTCAATATGTCAACAAGTAAATGGGTTTTCAAAACAGAAGAATGTCAGATACATCAAAAGTGGTATTCGTTAAAACATTATAAGGCAATGCATCACTTTAATTGTTTTCACGAGAGTTATATTTTATTCCACTTATATCGTTTGTATGAACGGAAACTTAAACCGCATTTTATAAACAAAAATCTCTTATTTCAATGTTTTCAATTTGAGAAATATTTTTATATTATCGAGCCAAATAATCAACAGGTAACATGTTTAAAAAACAAACGTTTATGACGGTGTTATAAGGATAACTCAATTACAATTTTTTGTGGTACCATATTTTTTAATTAAAATGTTTTCTATTTTATTCAAATGTTCCGATATCGTATTTGTTCTATTCATTTGGCAGCATTATTTGAATCACCTTCAGCTTTATTTTAATAAAAAGTTTCTTGCCACATGATTAGGTTAAAGACCGATAGGTTTTAACTAAATCTACCAATTGAGCCCTCCAGGCACATGTGTTAATCAGAATTGGATAAAATTAAAAATAAAACGGGCATCCAATACAAGATAAGTGTACTTTTCGGTTTATGGTTAAGTTTTTAAACGGTGTTTTTTACTTTCTCGAAGTCATTGTGTATGAAATATTAATTTTTGTTCACGTGTTGATTAGACGTTGTAAGTGTAGAGTTCACGCTCGTTAACTGACATTTCAATTTGAATTTCGCCGACACGGCTGGCACAGGGGTAAAGCGACTGGCCGCTGTGAAGCGCGTTGCGGGTTCGATTCCCGCACGGTATATATGGCTGTGGCGGTGGTAAGTGTTTAAAAAATGTGTTTGTGAAAAAAATACACAAAAAAAAATTTGTCTTTTGAAATATTTCTGTGTAAACTGTTTTAGTAAAAAATGGGTTTTCAAGGGCCAATTGTTAAATTATCAGCTTACTTTGAACAGAGACCTAAGAATACCGGTTCGACAGTTTTTATATAGGAAATATGCCAAAACGCCAAAACAGTTCTCCAGATAAAAGTCGTGACTTAAAAACGTAGCTTTTAATGAAATATTAAAATCAAAGGCTTGAAGTAGGAAAACCAGTTTAAATGGGAATCATTATACTTACCTATATCTAAAAGATTTAAACAAACTGCATAATTCAATATGTCAACAAGTAAATGGGTTTTCAAAACAGAAGAATGTCAGATACATCAAAAGTGGTATTCATTAAAACATTATAAGGCAATGCATCACTTTAATTGTTTTCACGAGAGTTATATTTTATTCCACTTATATCGTTTGTATGAACGGAAACTTAAACCGCATTTTATAAACAAAAATCTCTTATTTCAATGTTTTCAATTTGAGAAATATTTTTATATTATCGAGCCAAATAATCAACAGGTAACATGTTTAAAAAACAAACGTTTATGACGGTGTTATAAGGATAACTCAGTTACAATTTTTTGTGGTACCATATTTTTTAATTAAAATGTTTTCTATTTTATTCAAATGTTCCGATATCGTATTTGTTCTATTCATTTGGCAGCATTATTTGAATCACCTTCAGCTTTATTTTAATAAAAAGTTTCTTGCCACATGATTAGGTTAAAGACCGATAGGTTTTAACTAAATCTACCAATTGAGCCCTCCAGGCACATGTGTTAATCAGAATTGGATAAAATTAAAAATAAAACGGGCATCCAATACAAGATAAGTGTACTTTTCGGTTTATGGTTAAGTTTTTAAACGGTGTTTTTTACTTTCTCGAAGTCATTGTGTATGAAATATTAATTTTTGTTCACGTGTTGATTAGACGTTGTAAGTGTAGAGTTCACGCTCGTTAACTGACATTTCAATTTGAATTTCGCCGACACGGCTGGCACAGGGGTAAAGCGAGTGGCCGCTGTGAAGCGCGTTGCGGGTTCGATTCCCGCACGGTGTATATGGCTGTGTCGGTGGTAAGTGTTTAAAAAATGTGTTTGTAAAAAAAATACACAAAAAAAATTTTGTCTTTTGAAATATTTCTGTGTAAACTGTTTTAGTAAAAAATGGGTTTTCAAGGGCCAATTGTTAAATTATCAGCTTACTTTGAACAGAGACCTAAGAATACCGGTTCGACAGTTTTTATATAGGAAATATGCCAAAACGCCAAAACAGTTCTCCAGATAAAAGTCGTGACTTAAAAACGTAGCTTTTAATGAAATATTAAAATCAAAGGCTTGAAGTAGGAAAACCAGTTTAAATGGGAATCATGATACTTACCTATATCTAAAAGATTTAAACAAACTGCATAATTCAATATGTCAACAAGTAAATGGGTTTTCAAAACAGAAGAATGTCAGATACATCAAAAGTGGTATTCGTTAAAACATTATAAGGCAATGCATCACTTTAATTGTTTTCACGAGAGTTATATTTTATTCCACTTATATCGTTTGTATGAACGGAAACTTAAACCGCATTTTATAAACAAAAATCTCTTATTTCAATGTTTTCAATTTGAGAAATATTTTTATATTATCGAGACAAATAATCAACAGGTAACATGTTTAAAAAACAAACGTTTATGACGGTGTTATAAGGATAACTCAGTTACAATTTTTTGTGGTACCATATTTTTTAATTAAAATGTTTTCTATTTTATTCAAATGTTCCGATATCGTATTTGTTCTATTCATTTGGCAGCATTATTTGAATCACCTTCAGCTTTATTTTAATAAAAAGTTTCTTGCCACATGATTAGGTTAAAGACCGATAGGTTTTAACTAAATCTACCAATTGAGCCCTCCAGGCACATGTGTTAATCAGAATTGGATAAAATTAAAAATAAAACGGGCATCCAATACAAGATAAGTGTACTTTTCGGTTTATTGTTAAGTTTTTAAACGGTGTTTTTTACTTTCTCGAAGTTATTGTGTATGAAATATTAATTTTTGTTCACGTGTTGATAAGACGTTGTAAGTGTAGAGTTCACGCTCGTTAACTGACATTTCAATTTGAATTTCGCCGACACGGCTGGCACAGGGGTAAAGCGACTGGCCGCTGTGAAGCGCGTTGCGGGTTCGATTCCTGCACGGTATATATGGCTGTGGCGGTGGTAAGTGTTTAAAAAATGTGTTTGTGAAAAAAATACACAAACAAAATTTTGTCTTTTGAAATATTTCTGTGTAAACTGTTTTAGTAAAAAATGGGTTTTCAAGGGCCAATTGTTAAATTATCAGCTTACTTTGAACAGAGACCTAAGAATACCGGTTCGACAGTTTTTATATAGGAAATATGCCAAAACGCCAAAACAGTTCTCCAGATAAAAGTCGTGACTTAAAAACGTAGCTTTTAATGAAATATTAAAATCAAAGGCTTGAAGTAGGAAAACCAGTTTAAATGGGAATCATGATACTTACCTATATCTAAAAGATTTAAACAAACTGCATAATTCAATATGTCAACAAGTAAAAGGGTTTTCAAAACAGAAGAATGTCAGATACATCAAAAGTGGTATTCGTTAAAACATTATAAGGCAATGCATCACTTTAATTGTTTTCACGAGAGTTATATTTTATTCCACTTATATCGTTTGTATGAACGGAAACTTAAACCGCATTTTATAAACAAAATTCTCTTATTTCAATGTTTTCAATTTGAGAAATATTTTTATATTATCGAGCCAAATAATCAACAGGTAACATGTTTGAAAAACAAACGTTTATGACGGTGTCATAAGGATAACTCAATTACAATTTTTTGTGGTACCATATTTTTTTAATTAAAATGTTTTCTATTTTATTCAAATGTTCCGATATCGTATTTATTCTATTCATTTGGCAGCATTATTTGAATCACCTTCAGCTTTATTTTTATAAAAAGTTTCTTACCTCATGATTAGGTTGAAGACCGATAGGTTTTAACTAAATCTACCAATTGAGGCCTCCATGCACATGTCTTAATCAGA
This sequence comes from Lacanobia oleracea, assembly GCA_950371165.1. Classification (NCBI taxonomy): domain Eukaryota; kingdom Metazoa; phylum Arthropoda; class Insecta; order Lepidoptera; family Noctuidae; genus Lacanobia; species Lacanobia oleracea. Next base: position 2,560,828 of record OX493390.1, on the reverse strand, counting down.
ATTGGATTAAATTATAAATAAAAGGGGCATCCAATACGAGATAAGTGTACTTTTCGGTTTTGGTTAAGTTTTTAAACGATGTTTTTTACTTATTTGAAGTCATTGTGTATGAAATATGAATTTTTGACCACGTGTTGATTAGACGTTGTTAGTGTAGAGCTCACGCTCGTTAACCGACATTTCAATTTGAATTTCGCCGACACGGCTGGCGCAGTGGTAAAGCGAGTGGCCGCTGTGAAGCGCGTTGCGGGTTCGATTCCCGCACGGTATATATGGCTGTGTCGGTGGTAAGTCAGTGTTTAAAAAACGTGTTTGTGAAATAAATACACAAAAAAGAATTTTTGTCTTTTGAAATATTTCTGTGTGAACTATTTTAGTACAAAATGGGTTTTCAAGGGCAAATTTTTAAATTATCAACTTACTTCGAACAGAGACCTAAGAATACCGGTTCGACAGTTTTTATATAGTAAATATGTCAAAACGCCAAAACAGTTCTCCAGATAAAAGTCGTGACTTAAAAACGTAGCTTTTAATGAAATATTAAAATCAAAGGTTTGAAGTCGGAAAACCAGTTTAAATGGGAATCATGATTCTGACCTATATCTAAAAGATTTAAACAAACTGCATAATTCAATATGTCAACAAGTAAATGGGTTTTCAAAACAGAAGAATGTCAGATACATCAAAAGTGGTATTCGTTAAAACATTATAAGGCAATGCATCACTTTAATTGTTTTCACGAGAGTTATATTTTATTCCACTTATATCATTTGTATGAACGGAAACTGAAACCGCATTTTATAAACAAAAATCTCTTATTTCAATGTTTTCAATATGAGAAATATTTTTATATTATCGAGCCAAATAATCAACAGGTAACATGTTTGAAAAACATACGTTTATGACGGTGTTATAAGGATAACTCAATTACAATTTTTGTGTTACCAAATTTTTTTAATTAAAATGTTTTCTATTTTATTCAATTGTTCCGATATCGTATTTATTCTATTCATTTGGCAGCATTATTTGAATCACCTTCAGCTTTATTTTAATAAAAAGTTTCTTGCCACATGATTAGGTTAAAGACCGATAGGTTTTAACTAAATCTACCAATTGAGGCCTCCATGCACATGTCTTAATCAGAATTGGATAAAATTAAAAATAAAACGGGCATCCAATACAAGATAAGTGTACTTTTCGGTTTATGGTTAAGTTTTTAAACGGTAATTTTTACTTTCTCGAAGTCATTGTGTATGAAATATTAATTTTTGACCACGTGTTGATTAGACGTTGTTAGTGTAGAGCTCACGCTCGTTAACCGACATTTCAATTTGAATTTCGCCGACACGGCTGGCGCAGTGGTAAAGCGAGTGGCCGCTGTGAAGCGCGTTGCGGGTTCGATTCCCGCATGGTATATATGGTTGTGTTGGTGGTGTGTAAGTGTTTTAAAAACGTGTTTGTGAAATAAATACACAAAAAAAAATTTTTGTCTTTTGAAATATTTCTGTGTAAACTATTTTAGTACAAAATGGGTTTTCAAGGGCAAATTTTTAAATTATCAACTTACTTCGAACAGAGACCTAAGAATACCGGTTCGACAGTTTTTATATAGTAAATATGTCAAAATGCCAAAACAGTTCTCCAGATAAAAGTCGTGACTTAAAAACGTAGCTTTTAATGAAATATTAAAATCAAAGGTTTGAAGTCGGTAAACCAGTTTAAATGGGAATCATGATTCTTACCTATATCTAAAAGATTTAAACAAACTGCATAATTCAATATGTCAACAAGTAAATGGGTTTTCAAAACAGAAGAATGTCAGATACATCAAAAGTGGTATTCGTTAAAACATTATAAGGCAATGCATCACTTTAATTGTTTTCACGAGAGTTATATTTTATTCCACTTATATCATTTGTATGAACGGAAACTGAAACCGCATTTTATAAACAAAAATCTCTTATTTCAATGTTTTCAATTTGAGAAATATTTTTATATTATCGAGCCAAATAATCAACAGGTAACATGTTTGAAAAACATACGTTTATGACGGTGTTATAAGAATAACTCAATTACAATTTTTGTGTTACCAAATTTTTTTAATTAAAATGTTTTCTATTTTATTCAATTGTTCCGATATCGTATTTATTCTATTCATTTGGCAGCATTATTTGAATCACCTTCAGCTTTATTTTAATAAAAAGTTTCTTGCCACATGATTAGGTTAAAGACCGATAGGTTTTAACTAAATCTACCAATTGAGGCCTCCATGCACATGTCTTAATCAGAATTGGATAAAATTAAAAATAAAACGGGCATCCAATACAAGATAAGTGTACTTTTCGGTTTATGGTTAAGTTTTTAAACGGTAATTTTTACTTTCTCGAAGTCATTGTGTATGAAATATTAAGTTTTGTTCACGTGTTGATTAGACGTTGTTAGTGTAGAGCTCACGCTCGTTAACCGACATTTCAATTTGAATTTCGCCGACACGGCTGGCGCAGTGGTAAAGCGAGTGGCCGCTGTGAAGCGCGTTGCGGGTTCGAATCCCGCACGGTATATATGGCTGTGTCGGTGGTAAGTAAGTGTTTAAAAAACGTGTTTGTGAAATAAATACACAAAAAAAAATGTTTTGTCTTTTAAAATATTTCTGTGTAAACTATTTTAGTACAAAATGGGTTTTCAAGGGCAAATTTTTAAATTATCAACTTACTTCGAACAGAGACCTAAGAATACCGGTTCGACAGTTTTTTTATAGTAAATATGTCAAATCGCCAAAACAGTTCTCCAGATAAAAGTCGTGACTTAAATACGTAGCTTTTAATGAAATATTAAAATCAAAGGTTTGAAGTCGGAAAACCAGTTTAAATGGGAATCATGATTCTTACCTTTATCTAAAAGATTTAAACAAACTGCATAATTCAATATGTCAACAAGTAAATGGGTTTTCAAAACAGAAGAATGTCAGATACATCAAAAGTGGTATTCGTTAAAACATTATAAGGCAATGCATCACTTTAATTGTTTTCACGAGAGTTATATTTTATTCCACTTATATCATTTTGCAGCATTGTGTATATTGCATAATAGTTTTATCCGTTTTAAACTCTTTGTTCTTGATTTAACCTCTTTCGTTGTGGACTGTATTTTTTCTTCTGAACAAAAGGAATTCAAATTCTGATTCCTTCAAAATGTCAAAGGAAAATTGGTAAAAAAAAATATTTTCAGTATCTGGTGAACGTTTGGATTTTAAATGACAATTTTATCTTAAATCAAGTGAATTGAATACTTATTGTAAATTAATCATAAAGTACCTACACAGTTTCGATGTACTAAGTTTTTTTATATCAAATTTCAAGGTATGTATTTCTCGCTTTTGGTTCTTCCTTTTTTGGATTTGATGTTTTTTTCAGTATTTAATAAAATTTGTCTCTTGTCCCAGAAGTGAGTTCAAAAACATCGAAAACATCAGAAGATTTATTTATTTAAAAACGAGACCGGTACGTAAATATTTCCTTTCTTTACTAGAAATTCTGTTCGAGAATTACGTCGCTTATATTTCGTTATTTGCTGTAGATACCGATCGCAGCCGACGGTATCGGTCTTCCGTCTTCCATCTTCCGTCTTCCGTCTTCCGTCTTCCATCTTCCGTCTTCCGTCTTCCGTCTTCCATCTTCCGTCTTCGGTCTTCAGTTTACGATCTACGGTCCAAGGTATACAATCCACGGTCTACGGTCTGCCACCCGTAATAGAAGAGATTCTTTTTTAGGAACCATGAGCAATACAACGTTCAGAGTTCTATTAGAAAACGTGATCCAGTTGAACATCGATCCTTCGATCTCCGGGATATCCACGCACTTTGTTTAAAAACAGCTATTTAAATTTTGTTGATGTTATTAATTTGCATTTCTTACTAATTATTAATTTGTTTTTCCTGGTTATTTCCTATTTGTAACTATAGGTGCTTCCAAATCTCAGTACTGATTGCAATCACTATCTGAAGGTGTAGAAGCTTTTCTTAAAGGTAGTTTTTGCTAACAAATTTAAAACCGTGACCGATTTCTTTCGCTATATTTTTTGCTTCAAAATTAACATTTTTTTTATTTTCACCAGTACGAAATGTTTTAGTGTATTTTTGTATTTGACTGTTTTTTTTTATATTTTTATACTTACCATTTAGATTCATTTTTTCAAAAGATAGCAAAATTATATGATACGTATTTTGTAGCGAAATGTTTTATCTGTTTTAAACTCTTTGTTCTTGATTTAACCTCTTTTGTTGTGGACAGTATTTTTTCTTCTGAACAAAAAAGAATTCAAGTTCCGATTCCTTGAGAAATGTCAAAGGAAAATTGAAAAAATATATTTTGAGTATCTGGTGAACGTTTGGATTTTAAATGACAATTTTATCTTGAATCAAGTGAATTGAATACTTATTGTAAATTTATCATAAAGTACCTACACAGTTTCGATGTACTAAGTTTTTTATATCAAATTTCAAGAAGTGAGTTCAAAAACATCGAAAACATCAGAAGATTTATTTATTTAAAAACAAGACCGATACCGATCGCAGCCAACGGTATCGGTCTTCCGTCTTCCATCTTCCGTCTTCCGTCTTCCGTCTTCCGTCTTCCGTCTTCCGTCTTCCGTCTTCCGTCTTCCGTCTTCCGTCTTCCGTCTTCCGTCTTCCGTCTTCCGTCTTCCGTCTTCCGTCTTCCATCTTCCGTCTTCGGTCTTCAGTTTACGATCTACGGTCCAAGGTATACAATCCACGGTCTACGGTCTGCCACCCGTAATAGAAGAGATTCTTTTTTAGGAACCGTGAGCAATACAACGTTCAGAGTTCTATTAGAAAACGTGATCCAGTTGAACATCGATCCTTCGATCTCCGGGATATCCACGCACTTTGTTTAAAAACAGCTATTTAAATTTTGTTGATGTTATTAGTTTGCATTTCTTTCCTAATTATTAATTTGTTTTTCCTGGTTATTTCCTATTTGCATATTGTCTAGGAGTTGCAAAGTCAACTCCTATTTGTAACTATAGGTGCTTCCAAATCTCAGTACTGATTGCAATCACTATCTGAAGGTGTAGAAGCTTTTTCTTAAAGGTAGTTTTTGCTAACAAATTTAAAACCGTGACCGATTTCTTTCGCTATATTTTTAGCTTCAAAATTAACATTTTTTTTATTTTCACCAGTACGAAATGTTTTAGTGTATTTTTGTATTTGACTGTTTTTTTTTTATTTTTATACTTACCATTTAGATTCATTTTTTCAAAAGATAGCAAAATTATATGATACGTGTTTTATGCGATAACTTCTTTTATTTCAATACAATTTGTATGAATGGAAACTGAAACCGCATTTTATAAACAAAAATCTCTTATTTCAATGTTTTCAATTTGAGAAATATTTTTATATTTTCAAGCCAAATAATCAACAGGTAACATGTTTGAAAAACATACGTTTATGACAGTGTTATAAGGATAACTCAATTACAATTTTTGTGTTACCATATTTTTAATTAAAATGTTTTCTATTTTATTCAAATGTTCCGATATCGTATTTGTTCTATTCATTTGGCAGCATTATTTGAATCACCTACAGCTTTATTTTAATAAAAAGTTTCTTGCCACATGATTAGGTTAAAGACCGATAGGTTTTAACTAAATCTACCAATTGAGGCCTCCATGCACATGTCTTAATCAGAATTGGATTAAATTATAAATAAAAGGGGCATCCAATACGAGATAAGTGTACTTTTCAGTTTTGGTTAAGTTTTTAAACGATGTTTTTTACTTATTTGAAGTCATTGTGTATGAAATATTAATTTTTGACCACGTGTTGATTAGACGTTGTTAGTGTAGAGCTCACGCTCGTTAACCGACATTTCAATTTGAATTTCGCCGACACGGCTGGCACAGGGGTAAAGCGAGTGGCCGCTGTGAAGCGCGTTGCGGGTTCGATTCCCGCACGGTATATATGGCTGTGTCGGTGGTAAGTCAGTGTTTAAAAAACGTGTTTGTGAAATAAATACGCAAAAAAAAATTTTTGTCTTTTGAAATATTTCTGTGTAAACTATTTTAGTACAAAATGGGTTTTCAAGGGCAAATTTTTAAATTACCAACTTACTTCGAACAGAGACCTAAGAATACCGGTTCGACAGTTTTTATATAGTAAATATGTCAAATCGCCAAAACAGTTCTCCAGATAAAAGTCGTGACTTAAAAACGTAGCTTTTAATGAAATATTAAAATCAAAGGTTTGAAGTCGGAAAACCAGTTTAAATGGGAATCATGATTCTTACCTTTATCTAAAAGATTTAAACAAACTGCATAATTCAATATGTCAACAAGTAAATGGGTTTTCAAAACAGAAGAATGTCAGATACATCAAAAGTGGTATTCGTTAAAACATTATAAGGCAATGCATCACTTTAATTGTTTTCACGAGAGTTATATTTTATTCCACTTATATCGTTTGTATGAACGGAAACTTAAACCGCATTTTATAAACAAAAATCTCTTATTTCAATGTTTTCAATTTGAGAAATATTTTTATATTATCGAGCCAAATAATCAACAGGTAACATGTTTGAAAAACAAACGTTTATGACGGTGTCATAAGGATAACTCAATTACAATTTTTTGTGGTACCATATTTTTTTAATTAAAATGTTTTCTATTTTATTCAAATGTTCCGATATCGTATTTATTCTATTCATTTGGCAGCATTATTTGAATCACCTTCAGCTTTATTTTTATAAAAAGTTTCTTACCTCATGATTAGGTTGAAGACCGATAGGTTTTAACTAAATCTACCAATTGAGGCCTCCATGCACATGTCTTAATCAGAATTGGATTAAATTATAAATAAAAGGGGCATCCAATACGAGATAAGTGCACTTTTCGGTTTTGGTTAAGTTTTTAAACGATGTTTTTTACTTATTTGAAGTCATTGTGTATGAAATATGAATTTTTGACCACGTGTTGATTAGACGTTGTTAGTGTAGAGCTCACGCTCGTTAACCGACATTTCAATTTGAATTTCGCCGACACGGCTGGCGCAGTGGTAAAGCGAGTGGCCGCTGTGAAGCGCGTTGCGGGTTCGATTCCCGCACGGTATATATGGCTGTGTCGGTGGTAAGTCAGTGTTTAAAAAACGTGTTTGTGAAATAAATACACAAAAAAGAATTTTTGTCTTTTGAAATATTTCTGTGTGAACTATTTTAGTACAAAATGGGTTTTCAAGGGCAAATTTTTAAATTATCAACTTACTTCGAACAGAGACCTAAGAATACCGGTTCGACAGTTTTTATATAGTAAATATGTCAAAACGCCAAAACAGTTCTCCAGATAAAAGTCGTGACTTAAAAACGTAGCTTTTAATGAAATATTAAAATCAAAGGTTTGAAGTCGGAAAACCAGTTTAAATGGGAATCATGATTCTGACCTATATCTAAAAGATTTAAACAAACTGCATAATTCAATATGTCAACAAGTAAATGGGTTTTCAAAACAGAAGAATGTCAGATACATCAAAAGTGGTATTCGTTAAAACATTATAAGGCAATGCATCACTTTAATTGTTTTTACGAGAGTTATATTTTATTCCACTTATATCATTTGTATGAACGGAAACTGAAACCGCATTTTATAAACAAAAATCTCTTATTTCAATGTTTTCAATATGAGAAATATTTTTATATTATCGAGCCAAATAATCAACAGGTAACATGTTTGAAAAACATACGTTTATGACGGTGTTATAAGGATAACTCAATTACAATTTTTGTGTTACCAAATTTTTTTAATTAAAATGTTTTCTATTTTATTCAATTGTTCCGATATCGTATTTATTCTATTCATTTGGCAGCATTATTTGAATCACCTTCAGCTTTATTTTAATAAAAAGTTTCTTGCCACATGATTAGGTTAAAGACCGATAGGTTTTAACTAAATCTACCAATTGAGGCCTCCATGCACATGTCTTAATCAGAATTGGATAAAATTAAAAATAAAACGGGCATCCAATACAAGATAAGTGTACTTTTCGGTTTATGGTTAAGTTTTTAAACGGTAATTTTTACTTTCTCGAAGTCATTGTGTATGAAATATTAATTTTTGACCACGTGTTGATTAGACGTTGTTAGTGTAGAGCTCACGCTCGTTAACCGACATTTCAATTTGAATTTCGCCGACACGGCTGGCGCAGTGGTAAAGCGAGTGGCCGCTGTGAAGCGCGTTGCGGGTTCGATTCCCGCATGGTATATATGGTTGTGTTGGTGGTGTGTAAGTGTTTTAAAAACGTGTTTGTGAAATAAATACACAAAAAAAAATTTTTGTCTTTTGAAATATTTCTGTGTAAACTATTTTAGTACAAAATGGGTTTTCAAGGGCAAATTTTTAAATTATCAACTTACTTCGAACAGAGACCTAAGAATACCGGTTCGACAGTTTTTATATAGTAAATATGTCAAAATGCCAAAACAGTTCTCCAGATAAAAGTCGTGACTTAAAAACGTAGCTTTTAATGAAATATTAAAATCAAAGGTTTGAAGTCGGTAAACCAGTTTAAATGGGAATCATGATTCTTACCTATATCTAAAAGATTTAAACAAACTGCATAATTCAATATGTCAACAAGTAAATGGGTTTTCAAAACAGAAGAATGTCAGATACATCAAAAGTGGTATTCGTTAAAACATTATAAGGCAATGCATCACTTTAATTGTTTTCACGAGAGTTATATTTTATTCCACTTATATCATTTGTATGAACGGAAACTTAAACCGCATTTTATAAACAAAAATCTCTTATTTCAATGTTTTCAATTTGAGAAATATTTTTATATTATCGAGCCAAATAATCAACAGGTAACATGTTTGAAAAACATACGTTTATGACGGTGTTATAAGAATAACTCAATTACAATTTTTGTGTTACCAAATTTTTTTAATTAAAATGTTTTCTATTTTATTCAATTGTTCCGATATCGTATTTATTCTATTCATTTGGCAGCATTATTTGAATCACCTTCAGCTTTATTTTAATAAAAAGTTTCTTGCCACATGATTAGGTTAAAGACCGATAGGTTTTAACTAAATCTACCAATTGAGGCCTCCATGCACATGTCTTAATCAGAATTGGATAAAATTAAAAATAAAACGGGCATCCAATACAAGATAAGTGTACTTTTCGGTTTATGGTTAAGTTTTTAAACGGTAATTTTTACTTTCTCGAAGTCATTGTGTATGAAATATTAAGTTTTGTTCACGTGTTGATTAGACGTTGTTAGTGTAGAGCTCACGCTCGTTAACCGACATTTCAATTTGAATTTCGCCGACACGGCTGGCGCAGTGGTAAAGCGAGTGGCCGATGTGAAGCGCGTTGCGGGTTCGAATCCCGCACGGTATATATGGCTGTGTCGGTGGTAAGTAAGTGTTTAAAAAACGTGTTTGTGAAATAAATACACAAAAAAAAATGTTTTGTCTTTTAAAATATTTCTGTGTAAACTATTTTAGTACAAAATGGGTTTTCAAGGGCAAATTTTTAAATTATCAACTTACTTCGAACAGAGACCTAAGAATACCGGTTCGACAGTTTTTTTATAGTAAATATGTCAAATCGCCAAAACAGTTCTCCAGATAAAAGTCGTGACTTAAAAACGTAGCTTTTAATGAAATATTAAAATCAAAGGTTTGAAGTCGGAAAACCAGTTTAAATGGGAATCATGATTCTTACCTTTATCTAAAAGATTTAAACAAACTGCATAATTCAATATGTCAACAAGTAAATGGGTTTTCAAAACAGAAGAATGTCAGATACATCAAAAGTGGTATTCGTTAAAACATTATAAGGCAATGCATCACTTTAATTGTTTTCACGAGAGTTATATTTTATTCCACTTATATCATTTGTATGAACGGAAACTGAAACCGCATTTTATAAACAAAAATCTCTTATTTCAATGTTTTCAATTTGAGAAATATTTTTATATTTTCAAGCCAAATAATCAACAGGTAACATGTTTGAAAAACATACGTTTATGACAGTGTTATAAGGATAACTCAATTACAATTTTTGTGTTACCAAATTTTTTAATTAAAATGTTTTCTATTTTATTCAATTGTTCCGATATCGTATTTATTCTATTCATTTGGCAGCATTATTTGAATCACCTTCAGCTTTATTTTAATAAAAAGTTTCTTGTCACATGATTAGGTTAAAGACCGATAGGTTTTAACTAAATCTACCAATTGAGGCCTTTATGCACATGTCTTAATCAGAAATGGATAAAATTAAAAATAAAAGGTGCATCCAATACAAGATAAGTGTACTTTTCGGTTTATGGTTAAGTTTTTAAACGGTAATTTTTACTTTCTCGAAGTCATTGTGTATGAAATATGAATTTTTGACCACGTGTTGATTAGACGTTGTTAGTGTAGAGCTCACGCTCGTTAACCGACATTTCAATTTGAATTTCGCCGACACGGCTGGCGCAGTGGTAAAGCGAGTGGCCGCTGTGAAGCGCGTTGCGGGTTCGATTCCCACATGGTATATATGGTTGTGTTGGTGGTAAGTAAGTGTTTTAAAAACGTGTTTGTGAAATAAATACACAAAAAAAATTTGTCTTTTGAAATATTTCTGTGTAAACTATTTTAGTAAAAAATGGGTTTTCAAGGGCCAATTTTTAAATTATCAGCTTACTTTGAACAGAGACCTAAGAATACCGGTTCGACAGTTTTTATATAGTAAATATGTCAAAACGCCAAAACAGTCCTCCAGATAAAAGTCGTGACTTAAAAACGTAGCTTTTAATGAAATATTAAAATCAAAGGCTTGAAGTAGAGAAACCAGTTTAAATGGGAATCATGATACTTACCTATATCTAAAAGATTTGAACGATCTGCATAATTCAATATGTCAACAAGTAAATGGGTTTTCAAAACAGAAGAATGTCAGATACATCAAAAGTGGTATTCGTTAAAACATTATAAGGCAATGCATCACTTTCACTGTTTTCACGAGAGTTATATTTATTCCACTTATATCGTTTGTATGAACGGAAACTGAAACCGCATTTTATAAACAAAAATCTCTTATTTCAATGTTTTCAATTTGAGAAATATTTTTATATTATCGAGCCAAATAATCAACAGGTAACATGTTTGAAAAACATACGTTTATGACGGTGTTATAAGGATAACTCAATTACAATTTTTGTGTTACCAAATTTTTTTAATTAAAATGTTTTCTATTTTATTCAATTGTTCCGATATCGTATTTATTCTATTCATTTGGCAGCATTATTTGAATCACCTTCAGCTTTATTTTAATAAAAAGTTTCTTGCCACATGATAAGGTTAAAGACCGATAGGTTTTAACTAAATCTACCAATTGAGGCCTCCATGCACATGTCTTAATCAGAATTGGATAAAATTAAAAATAAAACGGGCATCCAATACAAGATAAGTGTACTTTTCGGTTTATGGTTAAGTTTTTAAACGGTGTTTTTTACTTACTCGAAGTCATTGTGTATGAAATATTAATTTTTGACCACGTGTTGATTAGACGTTGTTAGTGTAGAGCTCACGCTCGTTAACCGACATTTCAATTTGAATTTCGCCGACACGGCTGGCGCAGTGGTAAAGCGAGTGGCCGCTGTGAAGCGCGTTGCGGGTTCGAATCCCGCACGGTATATATGGCTGTGTCGGTGGTAAGTAAGTGTTTCAAAAACGTGTTTGTGAAATAAATACACAAAAAAAAATTTTTGTCTTTTGAAATATTTCTGTGTAAACTATTTTAGTACAAAATGGGTTTTCAAGGGCAAATTTTTAAATTATCAACTTACTTCGAACAGAGACCTAAGAATACCGGTTCGACAGTTTTTATATAGTAAATATGTCAAATCGCCAAAACAGTTCTCCAGATAAAAGTCGTGACTTAAAAACGTAGCTTTTAATGAAATATTAAAATCAAAGGTTTGAAGTCGGAAAACCAGTTTAAATGGGAATCATGATTCTTACCTTTATCTAAAAGATTTAAACAAACTGCATAATTCAATATGTCAACAAGTAAATGGGTTTTCAAAACAGAAGAATGTCAGATACATCAAAAGTGGTATTCGTTAAAACATTATAAGGCAATGCATCACTTTAATTGTTTTCACGAGAGTTATATTTTATTCCACTTATATCATTTGTATGAACGGAAACTGAAACCGCATTTTATAAACAAAAATCTCTTATTTCAATGTTTTCAATTTGAGAAATATTTTTATATTTTCAAGCCAAATAATCAACAGGTAACATGTTTGAAAAACATACGTTTATGACAGTGTTATAAGGATAACTCAATTACAATTTTTGTGTTACCAAATTTTTTAATTAAAATGTTTTCTATTTTATTCAATTGTTCCGATATCGTATTTATTCTATTCATTTGGCAGCATTATTTGAATCACCTTCAGCTTTATTTTAATAAAAAGTTTCTTGTCACATAATTAGGTTAAAGACCGATAGGTTTTAACTAAATCTACCAATTGAGGCCTTTATGCACATGTCTTAATCAGAAATGGATAAAATTAAAAATAAAAGGTGCATCCAATACAAGATAAGTGTACTTTTCGGTTTATGGTTAAGTTTTAAACGGTAATTTTTACTTTCTCGAAGTCATTGTGTATGAAATATTAATTTTTGACCACGTGTTGATTAGACGTTGTTAGTGTAGAGCTCACGCTCGTTAACCGACATTTCAATTTGAATTTCGCCGACACGGCTGGCGCAGTGGTAAAGCGAGTGGCCGCTGTAAAGCGCGTTGCGGGCTCGATTCCCGCACGGTATATATGGCTGTGTCGGTGGTAAGTAAGTGTTTAAAAAATGTGTTTGTGAAATAAATACACAAAAAAAATGTTGTCTTTTGAAATACTTCTGTGTAAACTATTTTAGTACAAAATGGGTTTTCAAGGGCTAATTTTTAAATTATCAGCTTTTTGAACAGAGACCTAAGAATACCGGTTCGACAGTTTTTATATAGTAAATATGTCAAAACGCCAAAACAGTTCTCCAGATAAAAGTCGTGACTTAAAAACGTAGCTTTTAATAAAATATTAAATTCAAAGGCTTGAAGTAGAAAAACCAGTTTAAATGGGAATCATGATACTTACCTATATCCAAAAGATTTAAACAAACTGCATAATTAAATATGTCAACAAGTAAATGGGTTTTCAAAACAGAAGAATGTCAGATACATCAAAAGTGGTATTCGTTAAAACATTATAAGGCAATGCATCACTTTCATTGTTTTCACGAGAGTTATATTTTATTCCACTTATATCGTTTGTATGAACGGAAACTGAAACCGCATTTTATAAACAAAAATCTCTTATTTCAATGTTTTCAATTTGAGAAATATTTTTATATTATCGAGCCAAATAATCAACAGGTAAAATGTTTGAAAAACATACGTTTATGACGGTGTTATAAGGATAACTCAATTACAATTTTGGTGTTACCAAATTTTTTTAATTAAAATTTTTTCTATTTTATTCAATTGTTCCGATATCGTATTTATTCTATTCATTTGGCAGCATTATTTGAATCACCTTCAGCTTTATTTTAATAAAAAGTTTCTTGCCACATGATTAGGTTAAAGACCGATAGGTTTTAACTAAATCTACCAATTGAGGCCTCCATGCACATGTCTTAATCAGAATTGGATAAAATTAAAAATAAAACGGGCATCCAATACAAGATAAGTGTACTTTTCGGTTTATGGTTAAGTTTTTAAACGGTGTTTTTTACTTACTCGAAGTCATTGTGTATGAAATATTAATTTTTGACCACGTGTTGATTAGACGTTGTTAGTGTAGAGCTCACGCTCGTTAACTGACATTTCAATTTGAATTTCGCCGACACGGCTTGCGCAGTGGTAAAGCGAGTGGCCGCTGTGAAGCGCGTTGCGGGCTCGATTCCCGCACGGTATATATGGCTGTGTCGGTGGTAAGTAAGTGTTTAAAAAATGTGTTTGTGAAATAAATACACAAAAAAAATGTTGTCTTTTGAAATATTTCTGTGTAAACTATTTTAGTACAAAATGGGTTTTCAAGGGCTAATTTTTAAATTATCAGCTTACTTTGAACAGAGACCTAAGAATACCGGTTCGACAGTTTTTATATAGTAAATATGTCAAAACGCCAAAACAGTTCTCCAGATAAAAGTCGTGACTTAAAAACGTAGCTTTTAATAAAATATTAAAATCAAAGGCTTGAAGTAGAAAAACCAGTTTAAATGGGAATCATGATACTTACCTATATCCAAAAGATTTAAACAAACTGCATAATTAAATATGTCAACAAGTAAATGGGTTTTCAAAACAGAAGAATGTCAGATACATCAAAAGTGGTATTCGTTAAAACATTATAAGGCAATGCATCACTTTAATTGTTTTCACGAGAGTTATATTTTATTCCACTTATATCGTTTGTATAAACGGAAACTGAAACCGCATTTTATAAACAAAAATCTCATATTTCAATGTTTTCACGTTGAGAAATATTTTTATACTACTCTGTCAAGAAAGTACCGGGAAAAGATCAATAATACACAAAATGTCTGTTATTCATCCAAATTTATTTTATCACCTTCAAAGTATGCTCCTTTAGAAACGATACACTTGCGCCAACGAATAATCCATTCATCAAAACATTTTTTAAACGCTGCTTCCGGAATTGAGTTCAGTTCTCGCCGCGAATTCTCCTTTATGTCTTCTATCGATTGAAAACGGGTGCCACGAAGTGGTAATTTGAGTTTAGGAAAAAGAAAAAAGTCAGCAGGAGCCATATCTGGTGAATATGGTGGTTGCTGGATGGTATTTGTTGAGTGTTTGGTTAAAAATTCGTTCACAGTGATAGCCTTGTGCGAAGGCGCATTGTCGTGGTGCAAAATCCAAGAATTTTCTTTCCACAAATCTGGCCTTTTTCGTCGAATTTGCTCTCTTAAACGCCGCATAACGCTCAAATAATATTCTTTATTTACCGTTAGACCTTCCGGTAAGAATTCAGAGTGCACAACACCGCGATAGTCAAAGAAAACAGTCAACATGACTTTGACTTTTGATCGACTTTGGCGTGGTTTTTTCGGTTTCGGTTCAGTTGGAAGTCCGAAGCTTGTTGACTTGTTTGCATATCAAACTCGTAAAGCCACGTCTCGTCACCAGTAACAATGCGTTTAATGAATGTTGGGTCCGAACTGACTCGTTCTAGCATGTCCTCAGCGACTTTCATGCGATTGAGATTTTGGAGAAAATTCAGATCTTTTGGAACTAGCCGAGCAGCAAGATGTTTCATACCCAAATGATTAGTTAAAATGGTACGGATCGACTCGTGAGATACAGAAAGTTCGGCGGCTATCTCTCTCAGAGTTGAATGGGGATTTTCAGTCACTATTTCCTTCACTTTTGCGATGTTAACTTCAGTTGCAGACGTTGACGGCCTACCAGAGCGAGGCAAATCTTCCATCACATCTCGACCGCTTTTGAACGCTTTGAACCACTCATAAGCACGAGTTTTTGATAAAGTCGATTCACCGTAAGCCTTCTGTAACATTTTCAGTGACTCCGAACACGAAATTCCATTGGCGATGCAAAATTTAAGACAAACTCTTTGTTCGATATTTTTGTCCATTATGAAATTCGCAATACACACTAAATATGATATTACTAAAACCAGCACTGTATTTAATATAAATAACAGATGCAACTCAAACTCCGCGCCAAAATGGAAAACAGTTGTGCCAATCTAACAACTACAAAAAAACAAAAATTGAATTTGGATCCATAAACAAATCATCCATTCCCGATACTTTTTTGACTGAATGTATTATCGAGCCAAATAATGAACAGGTAACATGTTTGAAAAACATACGTTTATGACGGTGTTATAAGGATAACTCAATTACAATTTTTGTGTTACCAAATTTTTTTAATTAAAATGTTTTCTACTTTATTCAATTGTTCCGATTTCGTATTTATTCTATTCATTTGGCAGCATTATTTGAATCACCTTCAGCTTTATTTTAATAAAAAGTTTCTTGCCACATGATTAGGTTAAAGACCGATAGGTTTTAACTAAATCTACCAATTGAGGCCTCCATGCACATGTCTTAATCAGAATTGGATAAAATTAAAAACAAAAGGGGCATCCAACACAAGATAAGTGTACTTTGCGGTTTATGGTTAAGTTTTTAAACGGTGTTTTTTACTTACTCGAAGTCATTGTGTATGAAATATTAATTTTTGACCACGTGTTGATTAGACCTTGTTTGTGTGGAGCTCACGCTCGTTAACTGACATTTCAATTTGAATTTCGCCGACACGGCTGGCGCAGTGGTATAGCGAGTGGCCGCTGTGAAGCGCGTTGCGGGTTCGATTCCCGCACGGTATATATGGCTGTGTCGGTGGTAAGTAAGTGTTTAAAAAATGTGTTTGTGAAATAAATACACAAAAAAAAATTGTCTTTTGAAATATTTCTGTGTAAACTATTTTAGTACAAAATGGGTTTTCAAGGGCTAGTTTTTAAATTATCAGCTTACTTTGAACAGAGACCTAAGAATATCGGTTCGACAGTTTTTATATTGTAAATATGTCAAAACGTCAAAACAGTTCTCCAGATAAAAGTCGTGACTTAAAAACGTAGCTTTTAATAAAATATTAAAATCAAAGGCTTGAAGTAGAAAAAACAGTTTAAATGGGAATCATGATACTTACCTATATCTAAAAGATTTAAACAAACTGCATAATTCAATATGTCAACAAGTAAATGGGTTTTCAAAACAGAAGAATGTCAGATACATCAAAAGTGGTATTCGTTAAAACATTATAAGGCAATGCATCACTTTAATTGTTTTCACGAGAGTTATATTTTATTCCACTTATATCGTTTGTATGAACGGAAACTGAAACCGCATTTTATAAACAAAAATCTCTTATTTCAATGTTTTCAATTTGAGAAATATTTTTATATTATCGAGCCAAATAATCAACAGGTAACATGTTTGAAAAACATACGTTTATGACGGTGTTATAAGGATAACTCAATTACAATTTTTGTGTTACCATATTTTTTTAATTAAAATGTTTTCTATTTTATTCAATTGTTCCGATATCGTATTTATTCTATTCATTTGGCAGCATCATTTGAATCACCTTCAGCTTTATTTTAATAAAAAGTTTCTTGCCACATGATTAGGTTAAAGACCGATAGGTTTTAACTAAATCTACCAATTGAGGCCTCCATGCACATGTCTTAATCAGAATTGGATAAAATTATAAATAAAACGGGCATCCAATACGAGATAAGTGTACTTTTCGGTTTTGGTTAAGTTTTTAAACGGTGTTTTTTACTTATTTGAAGTCATTGTGTATGAAATATTAATTTTTGACCACGTGTTGATTAGACGTTGTCAGTGTAGAGCTCACGCTCGTTAACCGACATTTCAATTTGAATTTCGCCGACACGGCTGGCGCAGTGGTAAAGCGAGTGGCCGCTGTGAAGCGCGTTGCGGGTTCGATTCCCGCACGGTATATATGGCTGTGTCGGTGGTAAGTAAGTGTTTAAAAAACGTGTTTGTGAAATAAATACACAAAAAAAAATTTTTGCCTTTTGAAATATTTCTGTGTAAACTATTTTAGTACAAAATTGGTTTTCAAGGGCAAATTTTTAAATTATCAACCAACTTCGAACAGAGACCTAAGAATACCGGTTCGACAGTTTTATATAGTAAATATGTCAAAACGCCAAAATAGTTCTCCAGATAAAAGTCGTGACTTAAAAACGTAGCTTTTAATGAAATATTAAAATCAAAGGTTTGAAGTCGGAAAACCTGTTTAAATGGGAATTATGATTCTTACCTATATCTAAAAGATTTAAACAAACTGCATAATTCAATATGTCAACAAGTAAATGGGTTTTCAAAACAGAAGAATGTCAGATACATCAAAAGTGGTATTCGTTAAAACATTATAAGGCAATGCATCACTTTAATTGTTTTCACGAGAGTTATATTTTATTCCACTTATATCATTTGTATGAACGGAAACTGAAACCGCATTTTATAAACAAAAATCTCTTATTTCAATGTTTTCAATTTGAGAAATATTTTTATATTTTCAGGCCAAATAATCAATAGGTAACATGTTTGAAAAACATACGTTTATGACAGTGTTATAAGGATTACTCAATTACAATTTTTGTGTTACCATATTTTTTAATTAAAATGTTTTCTATTTTATTCAATTGTTCCGATATCGTATTTATTCTATTCATTTGGCAGCATTATTTGAATCACCTTCAGCTTTATTTTAATAAAAAGTTTCTTGCCACATGATTAGGTTGTGGGAGTTCATACATTTTGCACCAAGCGCACACGACCGACCCGCGCCGCTCGTGGATCGACACTGAGCGCGGTCAGCCCGTGCGGCCGTATTAATACTACGCAGGAGCCACCGAGGACAGCGGCGCTAGTGAATTGGACGTGCGCTCACGACAATCGACTTGGAATCACTGGCAGCGCACTGACCGCAACTAGTTTTTATATAGCGAGGTAAACACGGATTGGCTGGTCATTTTCAACAGCAGGTGTTTCGCCAATTAGAATTAAGTAGACATAAGTAAAATTGTATATATTCAGGTGTCAAAATAAATTCTTAGTTATTCTCAAAATTGGTCTTTCACTAAATAGTCCAAATAGTACCCATATTGGTGACCCCGACGTGATTATGGAGCAGTTTGATGACGCTTTGGCTGTGTCAGCAAATAGCGACAAGCAAATATCTGCTATTGCTCTGCAAGCGAAGATTCCTCCGTTCTGGCGTGCACAATCAAGACTTTGGTTTTTTCAATTTGAAACCGTGATAGCACCATACAAGACCAGCGACGAACAAAAATTCAACTTGGTGATTCCAGTTTTGGAGAGACAAGACATCGAACAAGTCAGCGACATCATCTGTATACCCCCAGAAGCAGGAAAATACAACGCGTTGAAGAATCGTTTGCTGTCGGTGTACAAAGAGTCTGAGTCAAGACAATTCCAGAAGCTTGTGACTGGATTAGAGCTCAGAGATCAGAAGCCAACTCAACTGCTGAGGGTGATGCGCGATCTGGCTGCAGAAAAAGTACCTGACAGCGCGCTCAAAATATTATGGATGGGTCATTTACCGTCCCAAGTACGAGCAGTGTTGTCAATCAACCCGGAATCTTCTCTCGACACTCAAGCAATGATGGCGGATAAGATGATTACCTATATCTAAAAGATTTGAACGAACTGCATAATTCAATATGTCAACAAATAAATGGGTTTTCAAAATAGAAGAATGTCAGATACATCAAAAGTGGTATTCGTTAAAACATTATAAGGCAATGCATCACTTTAATTGTTTTCACGAGAGTTATATTTTATTCCACTTATATCGTTTGTATGAACGGAAACTGAAACCGCATTTTATAAACAAAAATCTCTTATTTCAATGTTTTCAATTTGAGAAATATTTTTATATTATCGAGCCAAATAATCAACAGGTAAAATGTTTGAAAAACATACGTTTATGACGGTGTTATAAGGATAACTCAATTACAATTTTTGTGTTACCAAATTTTTTTAATTAAAATGTTTTCTATTTTATTCAATTGTTCCGATATCGTATTTATTCTATTCATTTGGCAGCATTATTTGAATCACCTTCAGCTTTATTTTAATAAAAAGTATCTTGCCACATGATTAGGTTAAAGACCGATAGGTTTTAACTAAATCTACTAATTGAGGCCTCCATGCACATGTCTTAATCAGAATTGGATAAAATTAAAAATAAAAGGGGCATCCAATACAAGATAAGTGTACTTTTCGGTTTATGATTAAGTTTTTAAACGGTCTTTTTTACTTACTCGAAGTCATTGTGTATTAAATATTAATTTTTGACCACGTGTTGATTAGACGTTGTTAGTGTAGAGCTCACGCTCGTTAACTGACATTTCAATTTGAATTTCGCCGACACGGCTGGCGCAGTGGTAAAGCGAGTGGCCGCTGTGAAGCGCGTTGCGGGTTCGATTCCCGCACGGTATATATGGCTGTTTCGGTGGTAAGTAAGTGTTTAAAAAATGTGTTTGTGAAATAAATACACAAAAAAAAATTTTGTCTTTTGAAATATTTCTGTGTAAACTATTTTAATACAAAATGGGTTTTCAAGGGCTCATTTTTTAATTATCAGCTTACTTTGAACAGAGACCTAAGAATATTGGTTCGACAGTTTTTATATAGTAAATATGTCAAAACGCCAAAACAGTCCTCCAGATAAAAGTCGTTAGTTAAAAACGTAGCTTTTAATGAAATATTAAAATCAAAGGTTTAAAGTAGAAAAACCAGTTTAAATGGGAATCATGATACTTCCCTATATCTAAAAGATTTAAACGAACTGCATAATTCAATATGTCAACAAGTAAATGGGTTTTCAAAACAGAAGAATGTCAGATACTACTCTGTCAAGAAAGTACCGGGAAAAGATCAATAATACACAAAATGTCTGTTATTCATCCAAATTTATTTTATCTCCTTCAAAGTATGCTCCTTTAGAAACGATACACTTGCGCCAACGAATAATCCATTCATCAAAACATTTTTTAAACGCTGCTTCCGGAATTGAGTTCAGTTCTCGCCGCGAATTCTCCTTTATGTCTTCTATCGATTGAAAACGGGTGCCACGAAGTGGTAATTTGAGTTTAGGAAAAAGAAAAAGGTCAGCAGGAGCCATATCTGGTGAATATGTTGGTTGCTGGATGGTATTTGTTGAGTGTTTGGTTAAAAATTCGTTCACAATGATAGCCTTGTGCGAAGGCGCATTGTCGTGGTGCAAAATCCAAGAATTTTCTTTCCACAAATCTGGCCTTTTTCGTCGAATTTGCTCTCTTAAACGCCGCATAACGCTCAAATAATATTCTTTATTTACCGTTAGACCTTCCGGTAAGAATTTAGAGTGCACAACACCGCGATAGTCAAAGAAAACAGTCAACATGACTTTGACTTTTGATCGACTTTGGCGTGGTTTTTTCGGTTTCGGTTCAGTTGGAAGGCGCCACTACGAAGCTTGTTGACTAGTTTGCATGTCAAACTCGTAAACCCACGTCTCGTCACCAGTAACAATGCGTTTAATGAATGTTGGGTCCGAACTGACTCGTTCTAGCATGTCCTCAGCGACTTTCATGCGATTGAGTTTTTGGAGAAAATTCAGATCTTTTGGGACTAGCCGAGCAGCAACATGTTTCATACCCAAATGATTAGTTAAAATGGTACGGATCGACTCGTGAGATACAGAAAGTTCAGCGGCTATCTCTCTCAGAGTTGAATGGGGATTTTCAGTCACTATTTCCTTCACTTTTGCGATGTTAACTTCAATTGCAGACGTTGACTGCCTACCAGAGCGAGGCAAATCTTCCATCACATCTTGACCGCTTTTGAACGCTTTGAACCACTCATAAGCACGAGTTTTTGATAAAGTCGATTCACCGTAAGCCTTCTGTAACATTTTCAGTGACTCCAAACACGAAATTCCATTGGCGATGCAAAATTTAAGACAAACTCTTTGTTCAATATTTTTGTCCATTATGAAATTCGCAATACACACTATATATGATATTACTAAAACCAGCACTGTATTAAATATAAATAACAGATGCAACTCAAACTCCGCGCCAAAATGGAAAACAGTTGTGCCAATCTAACAACTACAAAAAAACAAAAATTTGAATTTGGAACCATAAACAAATCATCCATTCCCGATACTTTTTTGACTGAATGTACATCAAAAGTGGTATTCGTTAAAACATTATAAGGCAATGCATCACTTTAATTGTTTTCACGAGTGTTATATTTTATTCCACTTATATCGTTTGTATGAACGGAAACTGAAACCGCATTTTATTAACAAAAATCTCTTATTTCAATGTTTTGAATTTGAGAAATATTTTTATATTATCGAGCCAAATATTCAACCAGTAACATGTTTGAAAAACATACGTTTATGACTTGGTGTTATAAGGATAACTCAATTACAATTTTTTGTGTTACCATAATTTTTTAATTAAAATGTTGTCTATTTTATTCAAATGTTCCGATATCGTATTTATTCTATTCATTTGGCAGCATTATTTGAATCACCTTCAGTTTTATTTTAATTAAACAGTTCCTTGCCACATGATTAGGTTAAAGACCGATAGGTTTTAAACTAAATCTACCAATTTAGGCCTCCAGGCTCGTGTGTCAATCAGAATTGGATAAAATTAAAAATAAAACGGGCATCCAATACAAGATAAGTGTACTTTTTGGTTTATGGTTAAGTTTTTAAACGGTGTTTTTTACTTACTCGAGGTCATTGTGTATGAAATACTAATTTTTGATCACGTGTTGATTAGACGTTGTTAGTGTAGAGCTCACGCTCGTTAACTGACATTTCAATTTGAATTTCGCCGACACGGCTGGCGCAGTGGTAAAGCGCGTTGCGGGTTCGATTCCCGCACGGTATATATGGCTGTGTCGGTGGTAAGTAAGTGTTTAAAAAATGTGTTTGTGAAATAAATACACAAAAAAAAAATTGTCTTTTGAAATATTTCTGTGTAAACTATTTTAGTACAAAATGGGTTTTCAAGGGCTAGTTTTTAAATTATCAGCTTACTTTGAACAGAGACCTAAGAATATCGGTTCGACAGTTTTTATATAGTAAATATGTCAAAACGCCAAAACAGTTCTCCAGATAAAAGTCGTGACTTAAAAACGTAGCTTTTAATAAAATATTAAAATCAAAGGCTTGAAGTAGAAAAAACAGTTTAAATGGGAATCATGATACTTACCTATATCTAAAAGATTTAAACAAACTGCATAATTCAATATGTCAACAAGTAAATGGGTTTTCAAAACAGAAGAATGTCAGATACATCAAAAGTGGTATTCGTTAAAACATTATAAGGCAATGCATCACTTTAATTGTTTTCACGAGAGTTATATTTTATTCCACTTATATCGTTTGTATGAACGGAAACTGAAACCGCATTTTATAAACAAAAATCTCTTATTTCAATGTTTTCAATTTGAGAAATATTTTTATATTATCGAGCCAAATATTCAACAGGTAACATGTTTGAAAAACATACGTTTATGAATTTTGACTTAGTGTTATAAGGATAACTCAATTACAATTTTTTGTGTTACCATAATTTTTTAATTAAAATGTTTTCTATTTTATTCAAATGTTCCGATATCGTATTTATTCTATTCATTTGGCAGCATTATTTGAATCACCTTCAGCTTTATTTTAATAAAAAGTTTCTTACCTCATGATTAGGTTGAAGACCGATAGTGTGCAGGACAGCCGCATTATAGCCTTAGGTTTATAGTTAAGAGTTAGGTACGTGTTATTTTTAAGTAATTAAAATACCGTCAGTCGGCAATATATTTTTAGAAAGCAGCCAGATGTGAGGGACAGTTAGACGCTTTATAAAACGTTTGGGTCTTATTGTAGTTTTTTAAGTTATTACCTATAGTTAAAGATCCCTTGTTTTGTGAGTTTTATGCCTGCTCATTAACAAAATGGTGTATTTGTCTCTGATATTTATTAACGTCCGGCAACAATTAAAATCTCTTGTTTGTATTATTTGTCAAAATTTAATGACCGTACCTATTTGTATCTTTGTAACCCACGCCGAAAATAGTTTGTAGTTTTATGAATAAACAACCGTAGCGAGTACCGTTCTACCCCCACCGACCGGGGTGAAACTGACGCCAAAGACCCTTATAAAAGGGGCCCGCGGGCCAAAACAAATCAGTTCCTCTCCATACATCACAGCCTTCAGTGTCTTCATAGAGTGCTATCTATCCCCCACGAGACAGAGGGCTTGGCTCAGCAGGGACCGTACTCGCTACCATCTACAGAGGATAAAGTATTTTCAATTAAGTACATCCCACGTGGTAGCACCTTCTCACAGTGACAGTGTCTTGTCGTATTTCGACCCTCCAATCCAGCAACTTGTACGACCCATCGTGCAAAGATAGGTTTTAACTAAATCTACAAATTGAGGCCTCCATGCACATGTCTTAATCAGAATTGTATGAAATTAAAAATAAAAGGGGCATCCAATACAAGATAAGTGTACTTTTCGGTTTATGGTTAAGTTTTTAAACGGTGTTTTTTACTTACTTGAAGTCATTGTGTATGAAATATTAATTTTTGACCACGTGTTGATTAGACGTTGTTAGTGTAGAGCTCACGCTCGTTAACTGACATTTGAATTTGAATTTCGCCGACACGGCTGACGCAGTGGTAAAGCGAGTGGCCGCTGTGAAGCGCGTTGCGGGTTCGATTCCCGCACGGTATATATGGCTGTGTCGGTGGTAAGTCAGTGTTTAAAAAATGTGTTTGTGAAATAAATACACAAAAAAAAATATTGTCTTTTGAAATATTTCTGTGTAAACTATTTTATTAAAAATGGGTTTTCAAGGGCCAATTTTGAAATTATCAGCTTACTTTGAACAGAGACCTAAGAATACCGGTTCGACAGTTTTTATATAGTAAATATGTCAAAACGCCAAAACAGTTCTTCAGATAAAAGTCGTGACTTAAAAACGTAGCTTTTAATGAAATATTAAAATCAAAGGCTTGAAGTAGGAAAACCAGTTTAAATGGGAATCATGATACTTACCTATATCTAAATGATTTAAACAAACTGCATAATTCAATATGTCAACAAGTAAATAGGTTTTCAAAACAGAAGAATGTCAGACACATCAAAGTGGTATTCGTTAAAACATTATAAAGCAATGCATCACTTTAATTGTTTTCACGAGAGTTATATTTTATTCCACTTATATCGTTTGTATGAACGGAAACTGAAACCACATTTTATAAACAAAAATCTCTTATTTCAATGTTTTCAGTTGGAGAAATATTTTTATTTTATCGAGCCAAATAATCAACAGGTAACATGTTTGAAAAACATACGTTTATGACTTGGTGTTATAAGGATAACTCGATTACAATTTTTGTGTTACCATAATTTTTTAATTAAAATGTTTTCTATTTTATTCAAATGTTCCGATATCGTATTTATTCTATTCATTTGGCAGCATTATTTGAATCACCTTCAGCTTTATTTTAATAAAAAGTTTCTTGCCACATGATTAGGTTAAAGACCGATAGGTTTTAACTAAATCTACCAATTAAGGCCTCCATGCACATGTCTTAATCAGAATTGGCTAAAATTAAAAATACAAGATAAGTGTACTTTTCGGTTTATGGTTAAGTTTTTAAACGGTGTTTTTTACTTACTCGAAGTCATTGTGTATGAAATATTAATTTTTGACCACGTGTTGATTAGACGTTGTTAGTGTAGAGCTCACGCTCGTTAACTGACATTTCAATTTGAATTTCGCCGACACGGCTGGCGCAGTGGTAAAGCGAGTGGCCGCTGTGAAGCGCGTTGCGGGTTCGATTCCCGCACGGTATATATGGCTGTGTCGGTGGTAAGTCAGTGTTTAAAAAATGTGTTTGTGAAATAAATACACAAAAAAAAATATTGTCTTTTGAAATATTTCTGTGTAAACTATTTTATTAAAAAATGGGTTTTCAAGGGCCAATTTTGAAATTATCAGCTTACTTTGAACAGAGACCTAAGAATACCGGTTCGACAGTTTTTATATAGTAAATATGTCAAAACGCCAAAACAGTTCTTCAGATAAAAGTCGTGACTTAAAAACGTAGCTTTTAATGAAATATTAAAATCAAAGGCTTGAAGTAGGAAAACCAGTTTAAATGGGAATCATGATACTTACCTATATCTAAATGATTTAAACAAACTGCATAATTCAATATGTCAACAAGTAAATAGGTTTTCAAAACAGAAGAATGTCAGACACATCAAAGTGGTATTCGTTAAAACATTATAAGGCAATGCATCACTTTAATTGTTTTCACGAGAGTTATATTTTATTCCACTTATATCGTTTGTATGAACGGAAACTGAAACCACATTTTATAAACAAAAATCTCTTATTTCAATGTTTTCAGTTGGAGAAATATTTTTATTTTATCGAGCCAAATAATCAACAGGTAACATGTTTGAAAAACATACGTTTATGACTTGGTGTTATAAGGATAACTCGATTACAATTTTTGTGTTACCATAATTTTTTAATTAAAATGTTTTCTATTTTATTCAAATGTTCCGATATCGTATTTATTCTATTCAATTGGCAGCATTATTTGAATCACCTTCAGCTTTATTTTAATAAAAAGTTTCTTGCCACATGATTAGGTTAAAGACCGATAGGTTTTAACTAAATCTACCAATTGAGGCCTCCATGCACATGTCTTAATCAGAATTGGCTAAAATTAAAAATACAAGATAAGTGTACTTTTCGGTTTATGGTTAAGTTTTTAAACGGTGTTTTTTACTTACTCGAAGTCATTGTGTATGAAATATTAATTTTTGACCACGTGTTGATTAGACGTTGTTAGTGTAGAGCTCACGCTCGTTAACTGACATTTCAATTTGAATTTCGCCGAAACGTAGCTTTTAATGAAATATCAAAATCAAAGGCTTGAAGTAGGAAAACTAATTTAAATGGGGCTCATGATACTTACCTATATCTAAAAGATTTAAACAAACTGCATAATTCAATATGTCAACAAGTAAATGGGTTTTCAAATCAGAAAAATGTCAGATACATCAAAAGTGGTATTCGTTAAAACATTAAAAGGCAATGCATCACTTTAATTGTTTTCACGAGAGTTATATTTTATTACACTTACATCGTTTGTATGAACGGAAACTGAAACCGCATTTTATAAACAAAAATCTCTTAATTCAATGTTTTCAATTGGAGAAACATTTTTAAACTATCTAGCCAAATTAATCAACTGGTAACTAGTTTGAAAAACATACCTTTATGAATTATGATCTTCTGCCTTCGTTTGCGTAGACTTTAGAGTAAAAAAAAAACGATTTAAAATAATTCTGGTCGCCTGGTTTCTACTGGTGAATCTTTAGCGCTTAGCGCTCATTATTCCAGCCCCGGCAACACATCGACATATTTCATTTATTTATTTAACAATTTATGTACACACATTTAATAACATAAGAAGAAAGAAACAGAAAAATCTTCTTTGAACTTTTGGTACTTTGGAATCCTATCCGCTTGAAATTCCAGCGCTGGAAATACTTCATGGTTTTGGTCCCCTGGTTCTTTTAAATCCTAACCGCTTTCAATTAAATTAAGCCCCGAAAATACTTCCACATGTTTCTGGTCTCCTGGTACATGTGTACATTTAGTGCTCACTTTTCAAGCCCCAAAAATACTTCAACGTTTTTCTGCTCTTCTAGTACTCGTGAATGAATAGCGTTCACTATTCCAGCCTGGAAAAAACTTTGACATGTTTCTGTTTCCCTGGTTAAAAAAAAACTTTCTCAAAAATACTTTGATATGTCTCTGGTCTCCTGATACACGTGAATCTGTAGCGCTTATATTTCCAGCTTCGAAAATACTTTATGTCTGTTCTCCTGGTATTCTTGAATCAAAACCGCTCACAATTTCAGCACCGGAAAAACTTTGACATTATTCTGGTCTCTGAGTACTTTCGCATCCTTGCTTTTAATTAAAGCTCCGGAAATACTTCGACATAATTTTGGCCTCACGGTAATATTGAATCTTTGGCGCTCACAATTCCAGCCCCAAAAATACTTCGACATGTTTATGCTCTCCTGGTACTTGCTTTCCGTCGACACGTTTCTGTTCTCTTGGTAAAAAAAAATATTGCTCAAAAATAATTTGACATGTCTCTGGTCTCCTGGTACTTGTGAATTTTTAGCGCTCATATTTCCAGCCTCGAAAGTACTCCGACATGTTTCTGTTATTCTGGTACTTTAAAATTTTAGGGATATGCGGAACAGAGAGTAAAGTCCCGCATACCTCATTTGAAAAGGAGGAGTGAGTCGGGATGATGCTGCAGGCTCCAGTGAGTCGGAGTGGTGCTGTTGCTGGCTCCAGTGAGTTGGAACCGGTAGTCGCAGAGTTCACAGTGAGTCGGAACTGTATGCGATGCCCCAGTGAGTCGGGGTGATGATTGAGGCTGAGGATGCTGAACAGGAATGCGCGGCTGCTGCTTGCTGGTAGTCAGGATATCCGTAGAAGCCGTGGGTACTGGCTGGCTGTATGACGCGCTGCTCGAGAGCTTGAGGTCACGATGGGGAGAAGTGATGATGACGTCACGCTGAAGTAGTTGCACGAAGACTGCGCTGACGTTCAATGTCGAGGGTCACCAGTTTTAGGGATATGCGGAACAGAGAGTAAAGTCCCGCATACCTCATTTGAAAAGGAGGATCCTCCGACCAGGCGGCTGTTGTGCCTGGCGGGCTACTGCCCGATAGTTGATATTCGGGCTGATGTATATGTTCAAATCGCACGGTAAACTCTGCTTGCGCGATGCAGGATTTCAACGTTGTAGTTCGCTGCTAGTCGGATAGATGGCGTCGCGGTTCTTTTTGTTGCGATGTAGATTTGCTCCGTAGGTTTTTTCTTGTGGCGGTCTTGATGCCGCTACAAAATCATAACCGCTTCTAATGGTAACCCCGGAAATACCAAGATAAACGCTATGTTTTATATCGTTTTCTCCAATGAAGATAAAGCAATAGTCTTGTAATGTATTGTGAAGTCTTTTAAGCTGTCTTCGACGGTGTGTAACAACTCTTCTGTGGTAGCGTTATTTATCAAATAATGACAGTAGTCAAATTTTTCGGAGAAGACTTCCTCGATTAATGGTAGCGTTTCTTTGGTACAGCTACTGCTCATTAAAGCGATTTTATTTTTATGTTTCGGTCGTGATACGCCTAGTGGTTTTTTTGGAGCAACATTACCCAGGTGTGAAGATAATGTCAGGTTTTTGTTTTGTGACAATATATCATATTCATATGTCATCTCGGAAGTCTGAGTTTCTTTGCTTTGTGTGTCGACTTTTATTTCCTTTTAATTTGAATTGATGGAAGTATTGTGGTCATTATTTGTAGCTATTGGTTGAAGTTTTTCTCGATTGGATTTATGTTTGCTTGATGATGATGGTGTACCACTTTTTCTACTAGGTGTTAAGCAAATCTTTTTATATGTTTCGACGGTTTTAAGGAGCTTTTGCAAATCTGATTTCAATCGGAAGTTTTCGCTGTTGAGGTCGTCTATTTCCTGATGAGCACTCAAAAGTTGCATCTTAAGTGTATTTATTTGTTCGGTCAAGTTGTTCATAGTGTAGTCATTATTATAATCATGCAGGCTGTCAGGTATGCTCATTATCGTCGTGTCAAGTATTGTTTTTTCATTGTCATTTGTTAAGAAAGATACGTTGGTTAATGATCCAGTTTTCTGCCTGCGTAGTGTGATATTGTCTGTATCCATATTATTTGTAATTATGTGGTGCTGTTTATATTACTGAAGCGCCCTCCGTATCGGCATGGTTTCACCGCGGAAAGATGGAGCTGGGCGGAATTGGCTCCTTTTGGCGGAAAATAGACACGCTTGGGTCTTAGCAGCATTGAACTTGACTAGATTGGCATCGCCCCATTCAGAGACAGCCTGTAAGGACACGTTCAAGCGCTCAACCATTGCCTCCCGGATTTCGGCGAAACCCGTATTGTCGGTCACTAAGGATATCATTCGCTTCTAGGTACGCCAGGAGCTTATGATTCAAATTTTTGTTTCAAATGTACACTTTTAATATAGTTCATTGTTTATATTTATTTGGATGATATCACTGTTATTGTTGCTTGTAATTGTCACTTTCGTGTTTTATTACAGATTGATCTGGTTACTATTTTAACACTAATTATTTTGGTTATTGTTGAACTTATAACTTTAATATCGTTTCTTCTGCTAATTTAGATGTTTATACTTATATTTCACTGATTTTTGGCAAAAAAGCGAGATTATAAATATTTTTAAATCAGATGTAAATACGGAGCTTGTCTGTATCTAGGTGCCAAGCGATACACCGCCATCTACCCTCCTCGTTAGTGAGAGTGACGACAGATTGAACAGAATGGAAGAAAAAAATGAGTTGCGCCGACCCCAAATAACATGGTATAAGGGCAGGAAGATGATGATAACCATTTCTTTTATAATTGGGCAGATGAAGTGGACTGCCATTGTAAAATAACTAAAATAGTACCGTGTATACTTACGCAAAAGCGTCAAACACCATGAAATACATGGTCGATGGAGCTGAAAGATTTTAGAGTGGCGACCACGGACCCTTCTGGGGGAGACCTATTTCCAGCAGTGGACGTCTTTTGATGATGCCCACGTATCAAAAGACACAGAGTTGGTCTCCCACACGGTGAAGCTAACTAGGTGGATGCCGCGAGAGCACAGGACCGGTCATTGTGGCCACACTTGGGTGAGGCTTATGTCCAGCAGTGGAAGTCTGTCAGCAGAAATGATGTAACAGGTCCACATGACATGACCCCTTAATGACAACCCTTAATGAAATACAGTCGTGTTTTGTGTAACTAATCTAACAGTAATACGAAAAGTCCAAAAATACACTGGAATTAGAATTCAAAACACGGATCTAATATACTCTTTATCTAGATAAACTAGCGAACTTTTGCGTCTGTACCTAACGACTGGAGTTGGAAGGATCCCTCTTATTTTAAGCTTTTATACAAACTGTATAATGTAAGAAAGGGATGTAGATAGTACTCCGCCTCCGTTAATGCGAGACTTCTGCAAGAACCCTACTGCTGTTGTAAAAAAGGTCTAATACAGAAAAGAGCAACAAATACGCTTATTTGTTGCTCTTTTCTGTATTAGAAGATGAGTAGTAACTTTTTTAGTTGACTACTCCTATTACTCATCGTGTTGGGGCTCATTTGAATTGTACAGGGTGGAACAATTCATTGTAGCTGACGAATGGGCAGGCCACATTTAAAAAGTGGTCGCGGATTTGTTCTCTAGAGTTTTCGCGGCCCTGGAATGCAAAAGGCATTAGGTGGAACACGGATGAGTTGTAGTCAGTAAGAGACTGACACTCCCTTCTACTCAGCTCAGAGCGGGAAGAGTCATTTAATGATTTCCCAGCATTAAAATAAACAGGAAAATAGTGGAGTAATATTTTATTGTTATTGAATGGTAACTCCAGAAATGGCAAAAGTGACAATAAGAAGGCAGTATAGTTTCAAGTGAGCAACAGTTTCGTGGGACCTGTTAAATCAGTCACAAGAAAATAGCCGATTAGGTCAAACAGCCGCAAAACATTTTGTGTATCCGATGTTGACTCAAAAATCTAGTTAGTCCGTTAGATTGATTTCAAAAAAATATTGGAAACGTATTTTTTATTTTTTTTCACGCAGTGAAACAAACAACTGGCCAAGTGCGAGTTGGAGTCTCACGTGAAGGGTTCCGTACCATAAACCGAAATAAATACGTGTTTTTTAACTCATTTTTTTTTTATAGCAGTGATCCCTCCTATACTCTCCTTTCGCAGGTATGCTGGAAGAGATTTCTATTGAAATAAGCATCACCTTTGTACCTATTTTTCTGTTTCTTTCTTCTTATCTTATTAAATGTGTGTACATAAATTGTTAAATAAATAAATAAAACATACTCTGTGAAAAATTCAACCGTCTACCTATTACGGTTCTTGAGATACAGCCCGCTGACAGACAGATGGACGGACAGACAGCGGAGGCTTAGTAATAGGGTTTCGTTGGTTACTCTTTGGATACGGAACCCTAAAAATGAAGACGATACGATGACGACGTTCTTTTTATCGCGAAGGGACGTCACAAGGCCCCCAGTCCTGATCTTTGTAGCGTTTTATCTTTGTAGCGTTTTATCTTCGTCGATTTTTATTGATTTGATAAAACAAAAATACCTGTCCAATATTTTTGATAAACTAACTGACCGACTAAATAGAATCGTGTTTATTTTATTCAGGAATTGCCCTTCCATAAAATAATTACCGATACATCGTATTTGAAGAAATGTATAGTAACATTATTATTTCTTTACTTTTCCATTTTCGGTTCCGCTAAGATGGCGTCCGTAACATCCCTAAAGCAGGTGACGAAGTATGTACTGGGTTTTAGTTAAAATCTGCTACGTTTCTGACAGTTCCAGTTTGATACTGAAAGGTGTTACTTTAATCCTTGTTAGTTGTATCTCATGGAGGAATGGATTAATCTGTCACTAGTGTTAACGTACGTACTTAGGCCTTATTATTATTATTTCTTTTAAAGGATGGGAAATCATCAAATTACTCCTCCCGCTCTGGGTGAAGCAAGAGGGAGTGTCAGACTCTTACTGACTAAAACCCATCCGTGTTCCTCCTGGTGCCCTTTGCGTTCCAAGGCTACGGCACTTCTTTCGAACAGATTCCGCAACCCCAGCAGGCACCTGCCCTGGCGGGCCCCGTCTTCTACGCTGACATCCCTTTGAGGCGCGCTGGGATCGCAGCGCGCCACCGACCCGGGCCTAGTTCTGATCAGACGGCGAGCCACCCACTGCTCGCCGTCCGCAGGCCCGCGCCTACGGCGGCCGGGAATCGTCCTGCGACTCCCGACGCCTGGGGCGTTTTCTTCTGTTGCGGCGACTGGGACGTGAAGTTTCCCTCTCTCTCACACGTTCGGCCTCCTCCTTTGCTAGCATTACTGCTTCGCAGAAGGAGGTGATCGCTTCCCATGCCTCCTCGCTCGACGTGCTTAGGCCTGGAGGAGCTTGTGGCCAAGTAATAGGTAATAATAGCTGCTGGTCGATTAAACAACGCTTGGCAAGGTCAGTCCGTGGATGGGTGACCATCTATTTCACACCGAGACTCCTGCATACAAATATTTGCGGCAATCGTCACGGTATTCGGAAGCCATAAAATAACACACCTGTCTTGCCAAAGGTTATCTTGATACCCAGTTACTGGGTTGTAGAGATAAGCAGTAGCTTGATTTACAGTTCTGGTACTGAGCTGCATCCAGTTACCCATATGTGCTCACTGCCCCAATTTTAAAACGTTTCATTTTTATTTTTTTTTGACATTCAATAAGCATTTCTTTATTTTTAAACCACTACATCGCTTATTTACAATACTGGCAACACACGTAATAAAAAAAAGAAAGTTTTGACGCCATTTTATCCGTCATTTGAAGAGAAAAAACGTGTAATTATTGAAGGTTATGATGTCGCACAATAAACCGTAAGTTTTTATCAATTTATTTATTAGTAGATCTATGTAAAGTAGTTTATTTTGTTGTTTTATTTATGTTCAATGAGTTTTCCATCATAAGTCAATTAGATTTTTTGAAGCATAGATTTATCGAGCCATTATTTGTAACGCCCCATTATTGGGGCGTTGAGCGCGAGCTCCCACGTAAATTTCAAACTTCATATATTTGGCATTATCGATTTATTTACAGTATTTACAACTGTTATGTTTTCTTAATTGTATTGACATGTTATATTTATAATATGTGTTTGGTTTTTTAGGTTGTCGTTAGCTCAGATAATTGATGTATTGGAGACTGAAGATGATATAATCGAAGCTACTGTCTACACGTGCCCTCCTAATAACCATATGTTGAGTGATGCTGATAGTGATGATGAAGATGCGCTTGTGGGAGATTTGGATCATCTAACAGGCAACCAACTTCGTGCTGAGGCGGAACTTCAATGCGTACGGAGGTCAGGAACAGGGTTACAGTCGGAAATAATGGGACAAGAAGATTCCAGCGAAGATGACGTGCCTCTGTCGGATATTGCATCGACTTCCACAGCGCATAAACAAAAAAGAAAAAAGAAGGTTACAGTAAAAAGAACATGGAAGCAAGTAGATTTACGGGAACATCAAAGAAGAGAATGGAATCGGCCTGAGTTTTTAGAAACTAATATGTCGCCTGTGGCATGGTTTGAATTATTCTACGACCAAGAAATTATTGATTTGTTTGTTGAAAATTCGAAAAAGTATGCTATTTTTGAAGGAAAACAGTTTGACGATACAGAAGAAGAGATCCGCCTTGTACTTGCAATATTTTTGCTGAGTGGTTATAACGTTCAGGCTAGAAATCGTATGTACTGGGATACCGGAGCTGATACTTACCATCCCGGCGTTGCTAATGCCATATCACGATCAAGATTTGAACAAATACTTCGATTTATGCATGTATGTGATAACGCAGCATTAGACGCCCACGACAAGTTTACTAAAGTGCGACCGTTATGGGATAAACTGAACCAAAAATGGATGAAGTATTGGCCACAGTACAATGAAGTTAGCATCGACGAATCAATGATTCCGTATTATGGCCATCATAGTACAAAACAGCATATTCACGGCAAACCGATACGTTTTGGATTCAAATGTTGGTTTATGAGTACACGCCTGGGATATCTCATGCAAGCCATACCTTATAAAGGGGCTAGCACGGGCAATACCAATCCTGATCTAGGTGTAGGAGGATCTGTTGTTACAAACTTGGTTGCCAAATTGCCTGCAGGTTATAAAGTGCACGTTTACATAGATAACTTTTTTACGTCTTTTAGATTGCTTACAGCTTTGAAAGAATCTGGCCATCAAGGGACAGGTACAATACGAGCCAATCGTGTAGAAAATGCGCCGTTGAAGGCAGTGCCAATAATTAAAAAAGAAACACGCGGTTCCTTCCATCAAATGACAGATGAAAAATCAGGCGTGGCTCTGATTCGCTACAATGATAACAGTGTAGTTACCGTGGCATCTACTTGTGAAGGTGTTGCGCCCTTAGGGTCTGCTCAGCGTTGGTCAAGTAGCGAAAAGAAGAAAGTGTCTGTTCAACAGCCTTTCTGTGTACAGATGTACAATAAATACATGGACGGAGTGGATCGCCTTGATCCTTGAATATAGGGTGCTATCGTATCAGCATCAATAAAAAAAAATGGTACTGGCAAATGCTGATGTGGCCTTTGAATGCCTCGATGAACAACGCATTTCAGTTGTACAGACTTTCATCGGCTGGGCAACAGAAGGGTCATCTTGATTTTTTATATTTCATCAGGACTGTAGTCACGACGTATCTGGCAAAGTATGCTTCGGCCCGCTCCATAGGCCGTCCACTAAAGCCAGCTACACGCAAAAGGAGGATTCCAGATGATGTTCGTCTGGATGGGGTTGGTCATATTATTATTTCTAGTGATACTCAGATACGTTGTGGTCAATGCCATAAAAATACTACGAAAAAATGACGAAAATGTAATGTCGGTTACCATTCGAACTGTTTCGAAATCTCAATTTTGTTTTCTATATTTCCTATGTTTTATGCTGTCAAATATAGATAAAATAAATAAATATTGAATATGATTCTATAAATTAGTAAAATAATTTACCTAACCCTCTAGTATAACCAAAACAGAACAATCTCTGAAAAAATATTTCGCGTGGCGGACCGTGCTCAGCGCCCCAAAAATGGGGCGGTCAATATTTCCAAAATCCTGCAATAACCATCAAATTTTTTTTAAAATCATGTTTCTTAGGTATGTTTTGGCCTCTAATAATATAAAAAAGATGCTGGTTTGCAAAAAAAAAAGTTGAGCATATATGGGTACTAGAAGTTGACTCTAAACAAATAGGCAAGGCATTCTGTTTACTTACAAAGGTAATATAACTGGGCTAATATGTTTATTCAACAAAGTGATACAATTTAGTGTCACTCACATCACTATTGGGACCACAATAGGGTGATCGAATAGTGGTAGATGACTAAAAAAACTAATTAGTCCGTTGATAGATTACAAAAAAATGTTGGACACGTCAATTTTCTATTTTCATCCATCCGATCATGCGAGTTTTCTAACTGATGGACTAAAAAGAATTATATTTTTTTTTACTAAGTAATCATTGCTATTGTAGTGGAAACTATAATGTCACCGAAACCATTTTAAAATCGTTGTGACTTTTGTGAGGCATCCCTGTTTTCATAGGGTACGTGGGTATACTTCAGTCTTGTACTTTCAAAACTACCTAATGTCTATCTTAGGTTGCCAATCCTTTTTCTCTTCCAATTCTTCTTTCTTTTTCTAGAAAATCTTTTCATCTGCAACACAATTAATTCAGTACACGCAACAGCAAACGGAGCAACACTTTCAACAACTTCGAGCCGAGATTAATACGAATATGACCTATTAAGTCCTGAAACTACGTGTGAAGGAACTCGTACGTGACCGGGAATTAGAGAGGGAAAGAAGATCGTGCTCTCTCGCTCGTCAAGAAGTACTTAAACAGCTTAATAAGTTTCGGATGTTTGTTAGATTGCAACGCAAAATGAATTGGGAAACAGTCTTGGGTTGTGGGTGTTGTTCAAGCTTGTTTATTCTGGAAGCGTGTAGATAAAGTTTGCTTTCTTTGTTGTTAAATGTGTAAGGATTGGGTGATTATCGTTTAGATATATGTATGAATTACAGGTATATCTATAAAACAGCCATAGGGTTGTATGGAGAGCTATGTAAAGAGACTTTTAACCGACTTCTTCAAAAAGGAGGAGGTTCTATTTAAATAAAATACATACAGCCGTTTTTGTATTTTTTTATTTCTTTTTTATGTGTTCACCGATTTCGAAAACCTATACTCCTGAGGTGGTCCCAATGTCACCAAGTTAAAATTTGATGATGGGATCCCATGAAAATTGAGGGGAAGCCCTCAAATTTTATAAGCACATACACTGATTTTGTAAGAAAACTAAGGCAAGGTTACCGATGTAGCCCACCAACCACTAAAGTGGCACTGGGCATGGCAGGCACATTACTGGCTAAAGAGCTGGCTGATGAGAGTTCTGAATTTGTGGTTACGTACCGAATAGTACAGTGTTACCTTCTACAAGGTCTCAATGACCTAGTGAAGGTTGCAAGAATGCACTGGATGCAAAAAAGACATTTTAGGAACGCTTCGGAGATACCGATTTCCAGTTTCCAGCAGAAGACGGCTTTTGGGTGGAACGGTGATGAAAGTTTTATAACTTGAACATGATTGATTGGCACAATTGGTACATGATAAATGAGCACTAAGAGAAGATTTTACGAAATTCCTAAGGGAACGGGAAAAATTGGGATATGCGTGTATTAAAGTCACGGGAAAAAGCTAGTAAACTTATATTACTTAGTTGATTTCAAAATAATAATAATTATATCCTAACTGAAAATTACGAAGCTAAAAAAAACACACGACCGGGACGGTAAATAGAATATTCCAGGAGTAATTGCTGCCTATGGCAAATATTATGAGAATGAAGAATCTTAACATACTTTTGTAATTTTTATTATTAGGTCTACCACCAATTATTTACACTAATCTACAAACAAAATTAAACATGCGTTAAAACTCTACACAGTGCAACAAATACTTATAGGTAAACACCACACGATCAAAAAGAAGACCATGATAAGTAATTACATAAGTTGTAAGCTACAAATTGTATGTATTATTTGTATGAACTTAGTAAAATAACTGAACTCAATAAATAGTAACATGCAAAACATTCAAAGCATAATTTCTTTGAAAAGTAACGTACACAACAATCCTAAACCTTTTACATTAAGTCTGGTAAATATTTTAGAAAGTTCAATTTTTGCTTGTTGAGAGAATCAAAGTGAAAATCAACCACATGGAGAGTAAGATCCTAACACCGTTCTTCTCATTGGAGGACGAAATGGAGTAATAGGTTTGCGTGGAAATCCGCGACAGAGCTCGGAAGTTGATGAGAGCAAGCAAAAGCGGTGAGTCGATTTTTCCTTTCAAGATTTTGCTAGCCAACATTGCGTCGTTCAAACATTTTCGTTCTTCCAAGGTGTGCATGTTGAAGAATTTCAATCTTTCTAAGAACGCACTTTCTTAATTATTTCCACAGAAAAAGCCAGATGCCAAACGAATCGTTTCTGAACTCGTTCTAGACGCAAACTATTTGTAGTGTAGTGTTGTCGCCACACTACACTGCAATATTCTAAGCTACATACTAAACTCTGATAAAGCAAGATTTTAGTTTTAATTTGACGAAAATATTTACATTGTCTTATAACAAAACCCATCATCCTTGACGCTTTTTTTAGAAATGTGATCCAAGTGTGGTGCAAATGTTAGCTTTTGATCGAACAGAACTCCAAGATCATGTATAGTGTCCACTTTGTTAACTTTTTCCTCGTTTATGTAATACTCTGTCTTTATGGGATTATTTTTTCTTGTATATTTAACGTATGTTACTTTTAAATCATTGAATAATCCGATATTAAGGTCCGTCTGCAAAAGTGAAGCGTCTCTGTTAGATTCACCAATTCTAAGAAACTTCAAGTCATCCCCATACATACAATTTTAGAGTGCCGTAGACAGTTGGAATATCGTTAACAAAATTGTTGAACAATATTGGACCCAGATGAGAGCCCTGTGGGACTCCTGATGAGATGTTATATACGTTAGATTGATAACCGTTTACCACAAAAAAGATCTATCTCTCAAGTATGAAATCCATCCACACCCATTCAAGCAAGCCTCCATTGATACCATATGCACGCAACTTAAAAGATAAGATTTTGTGAGAAACTTTATCAAAGGCCATGCTAAAGTAAATGACGTCAGTTTAGTTACCAGAGTCAACAGCTTCAATGAAAAATTCCGTGAAAGGGACCAGATTAGAACTTGTGGATCGTAATCCAACCCAACCCTGGACTGTTTGAACACGACGAACACCTGGTATCAAACGCCAAAAATCGCGTCCCACACGACGAACATCTATTTCCTTCTGCAGTTCCTCTGCGACCACGCCGAGAAAACGAATTGAAACATTGGTTATACACTACACCGTGCTGATGATCGCTAACGAATAATATTAGATGGTTTTGGAAATACGGCCAGAAAAGAGATTCAAACACTTTAGCAAAGGTTGATAGAATTAAGATAGGCCTATAATTAGCGATGTCATCGTTGCTATCCGATTTATGTATAGGCCCCACCTTAGCCATTTTCCATTTAAGAGGGAATGCACCGGAATATAAGGATTTACTGTATACAGAGTTGATACGACAGAGGGGCATTAAATTACGTTAAGTATACTATACGTGTTTAGAATTAATTCGATACGGTGTAAAAATAAAAAAGCGCCAAAAATGAGAAAACATTTTTTTCAAACAAACAAAATAGCTTACAAATCAGAATAAAACGCAACCACCCTTTGTAAATCAATTTAACTGACCTTAGATACCTAGGTAACACAGTGGCAAAGTTGCGCGCGCCCCGGAATGCGGTGTGTGTTTTCTCGTGTCGAGGCGGGGGCCGGGGCGGTGGGGCGGCCGGCGGCTTAGACCTCCGCCCGCGCTAGCTTTTACGTTAGGTAAGGTTTTGAAGTACGCACACAAAAACAAACACACTAAATTTTGAAATTCTCGATGTGTCCTCCATTCACATTAATGCACAAATTATACCGACGGAGATTATTGTTATTTATTTTTAATAATTCCAAGTTACGTGTCCTGTCACAATAAAAAAAAATATTGTCTTAAACTTATTTAGTGTCCTGTCACAATAAAAAAACAAAATCACAATTGTCAGCGTGCGAATTCGACAAATCGTATGTTCCGAAAGGCGTTGACGCACTGAAAAAACAAGTTTTTTGGAGGCCCCACTTACCGATCGCAAAATACTGGGATGCAACAAACTGACCTATTTTTGACTCTTTTACGCGCGGAATGTTTTGCTATATTTGTCACTCTAGTAGTGAAAGTGCAAGTGTGTGTTTTTTTATTGCTTCCTTGTTTGCATTGCCAACTTTTTAGTGAAATATTTTGTTGTACTTGTGACATGCGTCAGAGCGGCAACAACGCATCGTGGATTTATCGTTGTAAGGTGCATGACCTATGCTTAGACATAATCAGCTGTTAGGAAAGATACATCGTGTTCAAACGGCGCAAAAACTTAAAAAAATAATTTGCGACTAAATTACTGCTCGTATTTAATTGATTTTTGGTACAGAGCTTGAAAATGGTACCTAGTATAGGCAGTTTAAAGGAAAGCTCCTCTGTCGTCTCAACTTTGTATGCTCTAAATATTTTAGACGCTGACCAAGATCCGCCACTGTTTTCTGCAGTTTAATATTGGCCTTTTAGTTCTTTTGAAATACTCATAAACGGCAATTTGATAAGTTTCGATCGGCATACTCCGATCAAAACTCATCAAATTGACTCGAATGGAAATTCAAAGATACTCTAAATTCTTCAAGATCCGCACAAATAGGGGCTAACTCAATATTGACAATGTTTATTATCGTAATATTTATATGCTTCATCATAGTAGCAAATTCCAACAAACTTAACTTTTAATAACTTCCTGTACGATTGATCACCGGTAACCGCAGGAGCTGGCTCTGGAGGAGAATTTAAGGCAGGCCTCTTGTTATCTCTTGAAGCTGAGACGTTACGCTCCGGAGTCCTATCTTTCTTAGTCGACATTGGAGGTAGTTCACAATACAGTAAAAAAAAACGGTTAAAAAAAAACAAACACAAAACGCCGTCTCGCCGCGTCACTGTGTCGCACTAGTGAGTCCGCGAGAAGAACATCGTAAGTGATGCGTATATCGCGGCGCTTAAGCGGACCGGGCAAACACTCAGCGGTATCAGTCACTGACGGTATCTGTTTTATTTTAAGTTCTGATCAATATTGCAAATTAATAGTAGATGAACACTTTGAAAATGTTCACTCACTAATTACTTTAGTACTCACTAG
The DNA here is from genome assembly GCA_950371165.1 of Lacanobia oleracea. Classification (NCBI taxonomy): domain Eukaryota; kingdom Metazoa; phylum Arthropoda; class Insecta; order Lepidoptera; family Noctuidae; genus Lacanobia; species Lacanobia oleracea. Next base: position 2,520,028 of record OX493390.1, on the reverse strand, counting down.
ACTTTTCATATAAAAAAAAATCGTCCAACACTGCTTTTAAAATATGAATAACAATTAAAGATTGAAGAGAACAATTACTGTAATGTTTACCGCACGGTGGTGATGGTGAAAAACAATTAATCATGTATGGACCTAAGTTTACTTTCATAAACAGCTTGTTTCAAAAGATTAATTCATTTATGCCTAGTTTAATTAAAGTGTATAAGTAATTATTATTCTTAAAATAATAATTCACAGACACTGTCTGCGTGAGACGAAACAAAGCCTGCTCGTTATAAATGACACTATTATTACACTTGGGATGTAATTAAAGTTTATTATTCAGTTTGTGATTAAGTTACGAGCAAGATTGTTTTGACTGCTTGGTTTTAATTAAAATAGTAGTAAAAAAATAGTACATTTTAGGAAAATGCGTACGTGTTCAAATATTTAATGTACGGTGTTTTTACGGCGTTTTTTTCTGTATATATTTTTTTTGAAGAACACAAATGACGTCTTGACTTTTGTGTATTATATTTAAGTGAAATTGCCATTTTATTTTTTTTTTACAAAATCTGACACCGGTCTTGCCAAGAAGTACTGTGCTGTGTGTACCACAACCCATTAAATTACCTATTAAATGGGTAATTTAATGGGTTGTGGAGGTCTGGTGGGCAGCTGCTCCACGTAAAATACTGGTATTCAGCTGAATCCGGTTTGAAAAAATCTTCCAACACTGCTTTTAAAATATGAATAACAATTAAAGATTGAAGAGCACAATTTTATTACTGTAATGTTTACCGCACGGTGGTGATGGTGAAAAAAAAAGTAATCATGTATGGACCTAAGTTTACTTTCATAAACAGCTTGTTTCAAAAGATTAATTCATGTATGCCTAGTTTAATTAAAGTGTATAAGTAATTATTATTCTTAAAATAATAATTCACAGACATTGTCTGCGTGAGACGAAACAAAGCCTGCTCGTTATAAATGACACTATTATTACACTTGGGATGTAATTAAAGTTTATTATTCAGTTTGTTGACATAAAAAATTATCCGTTGGATTGTGATTGTGACATTGAAAATTTACCAAAAGCAATAACGAGTAAAGCTCATGTACAAAATATTTTTTTTCGCCCCACCCTTAAACAACAATGCCAGTAATTAAAACAGAAGCTTACTTTGTTACATCAAAATATAGCTGGAATACTCAATAAATTAGATTTCTTCGAAGTAACAATATTTGAATTGACGAAAGAGATGGGTGTTATAGACTTTATTTGTTTTAGCGAAACCTTTATACAATCCGGTCATGAATTTAATCTTAGACTTACAAACTATAAGCTAGCTGCTAATTACTCAAGATCCAATAAAAAACGGGGCGGCACGTGCATATTGGTGAAAGAAGATTTAGTTTTTAGCCCTTTACAAATAACTAATGAAATGTCTAGCGATTATTGTTTTGAATGTTGCGGCATAGAAGTTCCGAGTTATAACTTAATAATAGTATGTGTCTATAGAATCCCGGATTCCGATGCGGCCATATTTTTCAAAAACCTTGAAGTTTTGTTACACAAATTAACTTATAAAAGTAGGAATCGTGTCATAATATGCGGAGACTGGAATATTGATATGCTTAAAGACACTACACAAACAAGAGAATTAATATCTATTTTAAATAATTTTAACTTGTTGACTCATATTAAAATGCCCACTAGGAAAAAAAGTTGCATAGATCAAATAGCCAGTAATATCTCAACCCTAGACACAAAAAGTAGTATACATAACCTAGCCCTCTCAGATCATGATACTGGGCAGTCTTTAACGTTCTTTCTTCCAATAGCACATAATAAGCCGAAAATTCCAAATTTCTTTTATGAAGTGAAAAAAGATTACAATGAAAATAATATTCAAAAATTTCTTGAATGTATATCAGCTTTAAGTTTTAATGAAGTATATGAAGAAACAGATTGCAACAATGCATTTAACTTATTTCATGACCTATATATACTCTTTTACAAACTATGTTTCCCCGAAATAACAGTTAAAAAATATAATAAACCAATTAAAAATAAATGGATTAGTAAAGGTATAAAAATATCGTGCATAAAAAAGAGAACTCTATATTATAGTTACCAACACGATGCCCTAAGCAAAAAATATAATAAGGGAAGATACCTGACCTATTCAAGAATTTTAAGAACATGTATATCACATTCACAATTAATAAATAATCAAAAACATTTACATAATTCCAAAAATAAATGTAAAGCGACTTGGTCTATTATAAAAAATAATATAAATAATGATGATAATTATAAAAATGAAATCAAAGAATTGATAATAAATGATAACCTAATTAATGATCCCAATGATATATGTAATCAATTTAATAACTATTTTATAGAGATGACCAATAAAACTAACCTTAGCAATAGTAATAACGTAAGTAACATTGACATTACCAATAACACTAACAGTATGTTTTTGACTCCAGTAAATGAACAAGACATGATAAAAATTATCAACTCCTTAAACGATACTAATGCTACTGGATATGATGAAATAACCACAAAAATAATAAAATTAAGTGGCAAATGCATAGCAGCACATCTTAGTTATATTATCAATCTGTCATTTGAGACAGGAACATTTCCTACTAGATTAAAACAATCTATAGTGAAACCGCTATACAAATAAGGTAACCGTTCGGATATGTCCAATTATAGACCCATTACATTGATCCCTATCCTTTCAAAGATGTTTGAAAAAGCAATGTACGGGAAAATAATAAACTTTTTAAACAAAAACAGCATACTTACTGAGAACCAATTTGGATTTAGAAAGAATAGTTCAACTTCACTTGCTTGTTTTACTCTGGTCAAACTGATATCTGAAGCCCTCAATAATAAAATGTCTGTATTATCAGTATTTCTAGATATGAGCAAAGCATTTGACTTTGTCCCACATAAACGACTACTTTGCAAAATGGAGAAATACGGCATAAGAGGCAAGGCGCATGACTGGCTTAAAAGTTATCTATCGAGTCGCCAGCAAAGGACAATGGTATCAAAAATTGATCATAACAGAAAAAAAATATACAGTTCAGAGTTGAAAATAAATAGTTGTGGCGTTCCTCAGGGAAGCGTACTAGGGCCTCCATTATTTATAATATACATAAATGACTTTTGCAAGAGCCTCAAACATAATTGTACACTATTTGCTGATGACACTACTTTGACAATAAAATCTTCAAATAGAAATGACCTAAAAACTGACACTAACAATGAAATTCTACAAGCAATAAAATGGCTGGAATCTAATAACTTACGTGTAAATATTGAAAAAACAAAGTTAGTACAATTTCAAACACACAAATCTTCGGTAAAACCACCTCAAATACACTACGATAATTTAATTTTGGAACCCGTGCCTTCAACCTCATTCTTGGGAATAATTATTGATGAAAAATTAAATTGGAAAGAACACGTGAAAAAAGTCTGCACTCGACTTGACAAGTTTGTGTTTGCTTTACGAAAACTGAGACGAATAGCCAGTAAAGAAACAGCCCTCCATGCTTATCATGGCTATGTGGCATCAGTGCTTCGTTACGGCCTCGTGATATGGGGAAATTCAGTAGATGCGAACAAAGCATTCATTGCACAAAAAAAGTGTGTCAGAGCTGTATACGGAGCAGAATATTTAGAGCATTGTAAGCCAATATTTAAAGAACTAAAAATTCTTCCACTTCCTTGCCTATATATTTTTGAAATATGTATGTTTGTTAAAAGATATCCGCACATGTTCCCATTGTATGAACACATTTCTCAAAGAGTGAAAAGCAGAAGTCCAAATAAATTACTTGCACCTAGCCAGAGACTACATTTGTATAGCAGGAATTCCAATTGCATGGCAGTCAAAATCTTCAACAATTTACCCTCACGCATCAGAGTGTTGCCTACCAATAAATTCAGGAAAACAATATTTACCTGGCTTTTAGAAAACTGCTTTTATTCAGTTAATGATTTTTTTAATTACAAATTTTGACATTACAATTTAAATAATATACTTTATGTGTGTATGTACTTGCCTATTGACTTGTTATTATTTTATTTATAGTAGTAGTATTGTTGTATTTTTTTTTTAGCATTTGACATTATATAATCAGTAAATTTTGACATTTCGTTCATAAATAATAAATATAAATAATTGCGCATATAAAACATGACATTGTAGAAAAATCACCTATTTTCTTAAAAACTGATTTATTACATTAATGGAGACAAAATTTCTGATACTTTTTTTTTTTTCATGACAAACAAGTGTACTTAAATTGTTGTGGTCTCGAATTGAGCTATTTTTTGGCATGTCACTTAATTTAATATTTCTACACCGGCAACGGTAGTGTATGTGAAACTGGATAATGAATAAGACCTTAATGTACCATATGCTCAGAAATAAATGATCTTTATCTTTATCTTTATCTTTATCTTTATCTTTATCTTTATCTTTATCTTTATCTTTATCTTTATCTTTATCTTTATCTTTATCTTTATCTTTATCTTTATCTTTATCTTTATCTTTATCTTTATCTTTATCTTTATCTTTATCTTTATCTTTATCTTTATCTTTATCTTTATCTTTATCTTTATCTTTATCTTTATCTTTATCTTTATCTTTATCTTTATCTTTATCTTTATCTTTATCTTTATCTTTATCTTTATCTTTATCTTTATCTTTATCTTTATCTTTATCTTTATCTTTATCTTTATCTTTATCTTTATCTTTATCTTTATCTTTATCTTTATCTTTATCTTTATCTTTATCTTTATCTTTATCTTTATCTTTATCTTTATCTTTATCTTTATCTTTATCTTTATCTTTATCTTTATCTTTATCTTTATCTTTATCTTTATCTTTATCTTTATCTTTATCTTTATCTTTATCTTTATCTTTATCTTTATCTTTATCTTTATCTTTATCTTTATCTTTATCTTTATCTTTATCTTTATCTTTATCTTTATCTTTATCTTTATCTTTATCTTTATCTTTATCTTTATCTTTATCTTTATCTTTATCTTTGTGATTAAGTTGCGAGCAAGATTGTTTTGATTGCTTGGTTTTAATTAAAATAGTAGTAAAAAAATAGTACATTTTAGGAAAATGCGTACGTGTTCAAATATTTAATGTACGGTGTTTTTACGGCGTTTTTTTCTGTATATATTTTTTTTGAAGAACACAAATGACGTCTTGACTTTTGTGTATTATATTTAAGTGAAATTGCCATTTTATTTTTTTTTACAAAATCTGACACCGGTCTTGCCAAGAAGTACTGTGCTGTGTGTACCACAACCCATTAAATTACCTATTAAATGGGTAATTTAATGGGTTGTGGAGGTCTGGTGGGCAGCTGATCCACGTAAAATACTGGTATTCAGCTGAATCCGGTTTGACTGTAAGCCGACCCCAATAAAGTTGGGAAAAGGCGATATAGTAATAAGGCTATACTATACGAGTCACGATTGATAAATCCAGAATACTTTTATTTTTAAATAAACCATTTACAGGCACTTTTGAATTGGTCAGTCAAAAACATGAAGCTATTTGCACGTTCGAAAGCGTAGATCTCTATGGAGAAGAACGTATCTACGGAGTGTAGGTACAGGAATCCCCTCTATGTTATGCTACCCCATAAGTCTATGTCCAGAGGTAGACATCTTTTACATTAAATTATAATGACACATATATATCACCAGCATTCAAGGGTAAGCTTAGTAAATACTACATCCACTTTTTCCTGCAATTAGAAGAAACAGGATTCACAAACCTGGAGGCCTATCACGAATAATTTTGAAGTATAGAAACGTAACGTAAAATTTTACTGTAGCTACAATACTCGCTTCACACTTAATATTTATTTGAATTGGATAGGTACTATATTCATATTATTATATGATATAAATTGTGTATCTTGCATGAAATTAAACCAAAATACTATAGGTTTGTAGTTATTTATATTCAAAATTCATTTACGTTAACGTTACTATACGTCAAAATATTCGTGCTAGGCTTAGGCCCTCAGATTCAACAAGAAAGGACAAGTCAACCTCAAGTAGACCTTTCCATAATTTTAAAACAAAGTGTTACTATGGCAAATACACGCCATTATAATAATGAACACATGTTCTAGTGATGTGAAAAAGAACGCGAAGTGACATTGACTTATGATAGCACAACCCTAGTAGAATAAATCATCCTTCGAAGCCCATTTGTTAAGTAACATAATTTATCTATGGCTGCATCGGAGAAGTGTGGTATTTTTGCGGAAAATTATCATAGATCTGATTTGGTGGTACATTAAATTATTTTTGTAAAATATAGTTTCAGTGTTGACTTGGAAATAAAAGAAAAAATATGACTTTTCTATATTATTTTTCCGTTGGAAATGTTTTTTCATGCGATTTAGCATAATGTTCATAATGATTCAAAGTGATATAATGATATTGTAGCATTAATATTATTTAGTGTATTATCAATCAGTAAATCGGTTCTATGTCAATTAACTTATATTCGATAGGAACGGAGAACCTACTTTTAAGGCGCCAACTATTTGCGACTTGGTAAATATTTACCTAAATAAAAGCTCTATAGTTTAGTATGAAAAGAAACAATAAATGATATTTATTTTGTAAGTAAAGTCTGTTTTTTAATCTCAGACTAAATTGACAAGTGAAAATGGCAAACTGACATAGATTTCTATAGCATTTAAGTCAGTTTTGACATTTGAAGTTGTCAATTTAGTCTCCGAGATTAAAATAACAGACATTAGGTAGGAACACATTTTCACGTCAATAATTTTAGTCGTTATAAACTAGATGAGGCCAATGTTTCCTAGACTACTCGAAGAAAAAACACCTAAACAAACTGAGGTCGTCAGTATTCAGTAATTAGTCGTAATTATGTTCTATTTTGCTGTCAATAAACTTGCTAATTACAATTACACAACAATTACCTACTCACCAGTCTTTTGTGTTACTTCCAAAATTATCCAGAACAAAAATACTTTTCACCAAATCCACACCTCGTAAAAAGTTCAGTACGGCTGGCAGAAAAGTATTTAAATGAGAGAAGCTAATTATGCCTAAAGTTTAAGCGAGTTTGCTGAGTTTTAAATATTGGTAGACCTTTATAATGGTAATTAGGAGGTAGGTATATGGATCACAATTTTGGGACTAAATTGCGCCTAATGAGTTGCTTTTTGTCTAAATATTTAAATTTTTGTATGGAATAAATTTCAAGTTAAAAAACCCTGAACTTTTTGGGCTTTTTAGAAATTCAATAAAATTAGGTGGTATAATTTACAAAAAATATATATTTCCAAAAAGACCTCTTTTATTATAATGCTTATGTACTAAACCAACTCTTCAGCTTTATATATTAGTGTAGATACATCCCATTAAAAATCGTAACCAAGGCTTCAGCCAACGATGTCATAATGAAAGTTGTTGGAAGCACCATGTATAGAGCAGTCATTACTGCAGAAGACCGCATAACTTGGAAACGGGTCGTATGTGGTCGCGATTCACAGCTGTGAGGGAATAACGAAGAAGAAGAAGAACCAACCCTGGCTCACTCCCATAGCCTATGAACCTACCATTAACCAGAACTAACTACCATTTATCTAGATAAATACCCTATGACAATCAGCGATGGTGTAATTTTCTGTCAGTAAATTTTGTTTTGCAAATGTACCACTACTTTTTTAAGATTACACGTTGCAAAAATGCAAACAAACAGTATTGCCACTTTATAATATTTTATAAGATTTATGTTTGTGGGTGTCGTAAGAGGCGACTAAGGGACTCACCAGAGAATAGGCAGCGGCATTCTGTAAAACTCAACACCATACACTGCGATCGTCAACTTGCCTGCCAAGCGTGGCGATTATGGCACCCTCCCCCATTTGGGCGAGGCCTATATCCAGCAGTAGACGTCTTTCGGTTTTTATTATGATGATGACGGCCACCGTAATAGAACTGCATCCAAAGATACTTATTAGTAGTAATTAGTTATTAGCTGACCCTGAGGAGCTCGTGGCTAGATAATAATAGCCGCACGGGTCGATCTTCAAGGTTAAGCAACGCTTGCCAAGGTTGGTCTGTGGATGGGTGACCATCTTAACATACCGAGTTTCCTCCGTGCCTCGGAAAGCACGTTAAGCTGTTGGTCCCGGCTGTCATTTGTAGATCTTTGGCAGTCGTTACGGATTGTCAGAAGCCAGTTAATCTGACTCCAGACTTGCCATGAAGTACCGTGTTGCCCTGTTAATGTGTTTTGGAGGTCTGGTAGGCAGCCACTCCACGTAAAACACTGGTATTCAGCTAAATCTGGTTTGACTGGAAGCCGACCCCAATATAGTTGGGAAAAGGCTAGGCAGATGATGAGTTATTAGCTGACCCGCACTATTTCATCTGCATCACATTTTTCATTAATATTCCGCTCCTGTTGGTCGTTGCGTGATGTTATTTAACCTAAAGTCTTCCTCAATGGGCTATCTAACACCGAAACAATTCTTCAAATCTGACCAAAAGATTATATTGTTCCTGAGATTACCGCGTTCAAGCAAACAAACAAATTCTTCAGCTTTATAATATATTAGTTAAGTTGAAAATTTGGTTCTCTTTGAAAATAACTATGTACCTATTTGACCTCTTATCGGATCACAAAAATAGTACGAAATTGTTTCCTAAATTCTCAATCTCCCCCAGCCTCACCCCAGAAGCGAAATAGAGCATAAAGATAATAATGAAGTCATAATTTTATCACAACTGAAAACTTTGAACTTCCAAACTACGCTTATAGCCGACAAATTGTCGCTAACTTGAAAATTATGGATCATCACAATGAATAATTTAATTAATGTCTTAAAATTAAGATAAGTTACTTTAACAGCCAGTCACGCAAAAGATTTAAATTTCTTACAAGTGTTGGTGCTTAAAATTTTAAGTAATTAACTTTTTCTTCAGTTGATAAAACGAAAAAGAAGAGATAGAGATACTTTTTGACCTTTTCACTCTAGTCATTTTAACGCGACTGAAAAATCTCCCCAAAGTAATATTTCGTGTTTTATAAAACTTAGTAGCTTCGTGGAATATTTTAGTATAAAATTGACAGTGTAACCTGGATCTCAAATTGTCCATTTATTCAGGAGTGTAGCATCAACGTGTGACGTCAAACACGAAATATCACTTTGAATCGTAAATGCAAAATGCAGCTAATGGTATCAGCAACGATCGATCAGAATTTTTCAGGACAGGAGGGTGTTCATATAAGTAAAGAGCATGATAATGTGAAACGGTGTCGTGGATTAAAAAATTCCAACTTTACTAACTCACGTTTAGTCGAAAGACGGCAGCGCGTACGTGCGTGTTCACAGTATGACAGACCGTCTGCTTAAACGAAAGACGGCGGCCAACGATCAGCAGATTCGTTTACACTACATCTGAAAACTCGGATCCATCCTATTTCTCTTAATGTGAATAGTGTCATATAAATTTTACTACCACTAGTACATCCGTCTCTTTAGACGGACCGGGAATATAGAAGGTCCGTCGTAGTGGGAACGGACACTAAGACAAGGGTGTCTCGAAAACATTTCTCGCTTTAGTAGATTTTCTCCAAAGATTTTTTTGCTTAAGAACAAGATCTCAGAGTGGCTTAGCAGGCTTTTCGGCTACTGAGTTTCATCCAAACAGGTCAAAACAGGAATTTAATTATTATTCATATTTTTGAGTGGTGTTTTGGACGAATCCTTTTTAGAAGCAAAGTAAAAAATTACACATAATTAAATTATAGCTCTTTTCATTTGGAGCCATGGATAAACTATTAATTATAAATAAAATAAACATTTATGCAAGTTATCTCTCACAGGTCGTTTTGTTTTCGACTTATAGAATGTTGCACGCACATTGACACACAAACGCGTCTCTTTCTTGCACGTGTTTGATTAAAAGGGTAAAAAGTAACAAAAAAACTTTTTCCAACAATTTCCTGACTTTTACTTAAATAGTATAACCCTACCTAAGGTTTTTCATTCTGATATTACGAAATTTGCTTAAAAAAATATAGTTCGAAACATCACTCAAACATATTAATGATAATGAAATTCCTGTTTTGATTGGATCGGACGAAACTCAGCGGTCGATACGCCTACTAGGCCCTCAGAGCACCCAGACAGATGTTTCTTATTTTCACAGTAAATATGTTTGCGAAACAGTAGTATGTGCGCACTTTGCTCGACTCAAAACCTCTCCTACACAGTTAAGTTTTCACTAACTGGACAACAAAATATCTAAACTTATCTTTCACTTCCACATACCATGGTGTGGAATCAAAATTCACCACAACTCCGCTACTATGCCATCATGAATTCGCCTTGAAGAAGGAATAGAGCTATTCATCTTGTATAGCTTCGTCTCTCTTACACACAGCGGAACTAGGCGGCATTGATACATCATCTGTAAACTCTATTTTACTCCCATGCACTTTGCGTCAACAACAACACAAAACTTGCTATTTTTTACAACGATCACAACCCTAGTTTAGTCCAGAAGAATTCAAAACTCAAAAGAGTGTTTCTAACAAGGCGGGCTTGCAGCCAGACTTTTCAATTGGTCCCAAAGAACTGTACCGCGGGAAAACTTTCTCGTAATCTTGTTCACTTTTGTCATCAAATGTCGGAACTTTCGCTTTGGGAGGAACTTTGTGTAGTATCGACATGACATGGCGTAATGAGACCAGAGGTTCTGTATTTAATTCTTGTTTCGAGAATCTGTTGGCTGTGTTCGGAATTTTCGTGGTCTTTTTTTTATTGGTTTTTAGTGATTAATGCTAGTTTGGGCAAGGAATTGACATACAAAGGAAACGAGATATGTCTTGAATTGAATGAACACGGTCAGCGCTGACCGTCAGTTGGCGTAGCTATATCTATGCAAGTCTATGAACGCGTACACAGCTACGCTGAGGGTACGCGCGTGATTTGGTACGCGCGTACGGTTGGTCGAGCCGTCGGTCCGGCTCGTCGGTCGCGCGTACGTCGGCCGAGTGACGAGCTATGAGATTGTATGGATGCGTTCAGTGCTTCGCTGACTGAGTGACCGACCGTACGCCCATACGTACACGCAAAGCAAAAATGAATATCGATACAGAGCGCCTTATTAATGAAGTGCGGTTTCGTCCGGCAATATGGGATCTATCGTCTGTATTTTATAAAGACCGTGATGCAAATAAGTGCTTGGCAAGAAATTTGTAAACAATTAATTCCGGATTTCGACAATAAGCCAGCATTTACAGCAAAAGGATACATTTTTCTTGTGAACTGTAAACACGCGTCGTTGTTCGCCGTCAGCGTAGCACTGAATGCTTTTTCGCAACCGACGGTCAGCGCTGACAGTCAGGACGTACAGTGGGTCGAGCACTGTTTCCAGCCTAAGGGAGACGGCCCCTTAGATTCTGAGATCTAGCCAAAAGTGCAGTCCCAATTTTTACGAAGCTATTGCAAAGCCAGAATCGAGAATTTTACGATCCTAATGGACCGTCGCTTCGCCACGAGCGAGAGAATCGCTGTTTCGATTCTCTCGCTCGTAGAGACGGTCCCTTGACTGCATCTTTGGCTAAAACTAAATACCCCGTAAGTAAGTTCTGGGTTCCATTATTACCGGTTAGGACAGAATGTTATCAGCTTTAATGATCTTGAATTATTCATTAGCAGTTCCAAAACCAGACAATTTGTTCTCGGTTGATATTAAAATATGGGATGTAAATAAAATTCTGCCAAATCCGTCTGGTACTGTATTTGATGTATAATAATAAACGTAGTTTAATCCCATTACAAATTATAAAGGACCATAATAATTATGTACCACTAAATTATCCGTCCGGAAATTATGCAGCACGGCGTCAGTCAATAGCGGTAAATGTCAAAGGGGGGTGTTCCATAGTTAACTAGTAGTTCAAAACTAACTTGTAATGGAGTTGTTATCAACATTAAACGCACCTGGTTTGGAAACGGTTGGAATTTAGTTAGATTTTGTTCGAAAGTGGGTGTGTCGGCATTAAAAAAATACAACCGAGTAGGTGTCAAAAAACGAAAAAGTAACCAAAAACACTGACTTCCGAAATTAAAGTTCTTTTCTTTCTTCCGAGGTTATTTTGTACCTTGTAGTGTTTTGTTTTTGGAAGTCGGTTGTATTTTTTGTAAAAAAGGTTTTTATTTGTCACTTTTTAGTAGTACTGCAGAGATCCTCTTTGGGAGGTGCGACCTCAATGACATAAGCCTTGAAAGAGTTAAGAAAAAAGTAAGTTAGAATTCGAATGTGATGACATAAGGAAGTGTCAGTTTTTTCTAAGAAATTCGATTGTTTGCCTTGACGTGGAAAACACGCAATTAATTTTATTATACTTGAAAATACTCAGATTTTACTTATTGAAGAGTACCTCTCGTAGAAATTAAAAGCGAACCCTCACAGTACCTACCTGCGTACCCATTAACAGCGTGCCGGCGGAATGTTATGTTAAGAACTGGTGTAAACACTAAAAAAACAGCAATCCCGATCCAATTGCTATCATTTATTGAAGAGTTCCGTCCGTTGCCTACCTTGTTCTTCATCAGATCTTTACCAAATTGAAAATACTCTTCTAAACAAAAAAAGAATCATCCAAATCGGCTGACAATTGGCGAAAATATTGCTGCACAAACATATTCCTTGGGATCTCATCATCAGATCCTAATTTATACCTTCCATGATCAGCTCAGCAACTGACTACCAGGCAGAAATATCTGAATTGCATTGCATGTGCCTATAAAATTTGAGGGTTGCCCTCGATTTTCATGGGTTCCCATCATCAGATTCTGACTTGGTGGCATTATGCTGAGCGATGGCCGTTTTGCGCGAATATGATGCATATCTTCCCAATTTTTATAAATTAAGTGTTATTTAATTTCTATTTTATTTTTTTTGGTATGCGTCATGCTTGGCGCAAATAAACGCTTTTTCTTTCTTCTTTCTTTCAATTGAGAAGTATACCCTTTTAGATGAAACAAGAATTTTTACGGTAAATCGGTTTATAAATGACGGAGTTATGAGGTAACAAACATATATAAAAAAAAATACCACCAAATTGAGAACCTCCTCCTTTTTTTGAAGTCGGTTAAAAAAAACGGAATTCATCAATTCATTTTGGAGAACCATGTGCATAAAATTTCTAAACTACGGTGCTCAAATCTTGTCGCTCACCAAGACACCAAGACACAAAAGTTCTATCATGGGGACCTGGCAAAAAAAAAAATTGGCAAAGAGAAATGGACCGCAGTATTCTGGGCGAAAAAAAGTGGACCGGATAAGAAACGACACGTTGCACTCAAAATGGGCACGAAGACGGCCTAGGAAAGAGTGGCGAGACGATCTATACGCCTTCTGCAAGGTTCCATGTATTTATTTTTCCTGGGAAAAATGCGTGGAAGGATTTTGGGTAAGCGTTTGCATAGCAGTGGAACAGTACAGGCTGAATAAATAAAATTAGGTAAGGTTAGGTGACTCAATGTTATAAAATCTATCTTGTTGGGTAATGTTCTTAAAACCATTTTGTTGATATACTTTTGCTTATTACGTACAAAATCCCAACTTTTTGTTTGATAAACAATAAGGTTATAAGTGAATCAAAATTCTTAGAAAGGACGATTTGAAGCCGTAGGCGTTTTCTTGAAAACCACTTTGATAACATAAGACTAACAAAACAATTCTTAGAAATCCATCCTTGAATCTTCAATCAAGCTTAATTAGTTTACAACTAAATGAGCTGCATGTCAAAAACGATCAAGAAATTACACTAATTATAAAGTGCCCAACATCTTCGGAAACCCTTCAGCCACATAAAATAAAGACACAGAAGGTTGATTTCATGCAATTAGTGTAGCAAACAAAGTAAACCAACATACCAAAATATTTTCTTTTTATATATAGGTGGTACACGTACAGCGATCATCATCTGCCTGGCCATTTCTCAACAATTGTGGTCAGCTTTCAGCCTATACCTTTAGGAAAGGCAGTGGTTCAATAAAAACTGGCTAATTGCGAGTCGGACTCGCGTGCAAAGGGTTCCAAACGATATTCTTTTTTTTAACATGTTATTTTAACACTTTAGAATTCTTAAAGATTTTATTGTAATCTATAGGTCAAGGGCTATTATCTCCATTTTTTTTCAAAATTTTAGACTCAGTACTTTCGGAGATAAAGAGAATTTTTTTGTCTTATTTCTTAAATAACCTCAAAACCATTTATATTAAAATTATGAAAAAAATATAATTAAAACCCTCACACTACATCATTTTATTTGATGTGTCACACGATCTTGTTCAAAAACTTTTTTTTCTAGTTTGACCCCATAAAAGTGATTATTAAATTTTTTGTATGGGGGATACTAAAAATTTAATAATTTACGTAACGCTTCCGTGTTTGAGTCACAAAAGTCCATATGTGTACCAAATTTCAAGAGAATCGGTCCAGTGTATCCGGAGAAAACTGGCTGTGACAGACGGACTGACAGACAGACACCCGAGTGACACTATACGGGTTCCGTTTTTTGTTCGGAACCCTAAAAATTATGGACGTTATAAAGAGCAACTACCAATCTTAGCCTTCACAAGCTAGCTAGATTCTAAGATTTTTTTAAAATTCTTAATGATCATGCTTTCTCGATTATATAAACTAATATTATGAAGAGGTAAAATTTATGAGTTTGTGAAGTTTTAGGGGGTAATCTCTGGATCTACTTAACCGATTTTGAAAATTCTTTTACCAATAGAAAGCTACGTTATTTGTGACAAAGCTACGTTATATATACCCAACCCCTAAAACACCGCTCAACGAAGTGGGCACGGGTCAGCTAGTTTCAGATAAAAGCATGTCAGAAACATGATAGTGGCGCGCCCTCTCTTGCAGGTTTGTGATTAATTTTCTTACGTACGCCACCGCTCACTAATACCTAATTATGTCCTTCCTCGAGAACCACTATACCAAATAAAAAAACCCACATCAAAATCCGATGCGTAGTTTTTAAGATCTAAGCATACATAGGGACAGACAGCGGAAGCGACTTTGTTTTATATACCTTATTAAAAATATATGTAGTGATTGGATGTAAAAAGATCCTTAACGATAACGGCGAAGATCCATTGTAGCAATCATTGGCATCAATTTTTGTTCTAGACCATAATTATAAGGAAAACCATTGGTTCTGAAGATATTAAAGAAAACTTACCAAAGTTTACTTAGGAGTTACTTTTAAGCTAATCTATGCTAAAAATAGAGATCTAAGATAGTGTAAAATTCAGAGACGAGCGAAGCGAGCACAACATTTTTTGGGGTCACTGGCAGCTCACAGCCACATCGAATAGGTAAGTATTTTTTCAAACATTTGTATTTGGCGCCCCTTGAACTTGCCGCCCGGGGCACGTGCCCTGGTTTGCCCCCCCCCCCCCCCCCCTAGATTTGGGACTGGTATAAGATCAAGGGTTGAACGAGCATGCCCAAAAGTTGCCTGTTTACTTTGTAGCTAAAGGGTGGATAGAAAGGAAAACAAGCGCTGACAAAGAGTATATGACCCTTGACGACTCCTCGACTGTAAAAATTAACCTTCTTCTTCTTCATTCGAGTCGATGGTGATCGTAAAAATGTTGTACCCAGTAGGTGCCCACGTTCACAGCGCCATCAGTGGCATTCATCAGGTCTTCAATGGTGCAGCTGTAAGGGCACTTGGGACACTTCAATATGTGGGACATAGTTTGGACGGGGGCACCGCACTCACATTTAGTGTCAAGCGGATCAGTAAAACCCCATTTCACCTATTTGGGTGCGGAAACGATTGAGCTCTTTCCAGGAAACTGCAGTTCATGTCCTGGTGGCAGGTGTTCCTCATTTTTTTTAAGAAGCCGGTGGTGGAGGGTGCAGTTCTACCCACAAGTTGCCTCTTACTTTGGGTGGCTGGTCCCGGATAGCCAGTGTGCAGCAAAGAAAACTCTTCCGGCTCTTTAGTCTACCCAGGGCAGTTCTACGATTGTAGTGGGGATCTTGGGAGTCGGAACCTTGGTTGACCTTCTGTTTTTTTTTTCTATTTTGTGCCTCAGACCTTCAGGGCTCCGTGTCAAATACACTTTACGAAACTTTCCAAACATTTCAATAGTACAACTTTGATTAACCAGTTTCATGAATACTTGCTTCTAAGTGACCGCTTGGGATTTTGTAATTTAATTTACGTACAGTCTGAATGTAGTCGATTTAATCGACTGTTTAATCTTTCTCATGTGACGATTAGTTTAGTTTCATAGATGGTAGAGGTATGTAAACTTGTATGAAAGTGATTAGTCTTGGTAAATTGCACTGGAGTAATTTAATCTTGTACTTATTAAGTACTCCGTTTATTCTCAAAGATGTGAAGAGAGATGTGTGAGAAGTGATTGATCTTTATCATGCATGTAGTTGGCGATATTTTGTGTTATGCGGGTTTCTCGTCTTTTTTGTTTTCACTCCATTTGCTTATATTGTAGCCAAAGGGAAGAGATAGTTCATTGATACCCACTCTGAAATATTAGTTGTTTTCTTCTTCTTATCGTATGGGCAGTAAGGTACCCCGCACACTCTAGTGTCAGTCCCAAACCCGCCTCCACCTTATTTGACGACCGCCATTTGGCGGTCAGGACCACCAGCTTATAGGTACGTGCCTTTCATGTGTAGCCAGCACACTACTTGGGCCCCCAACTACCTGCGGTTGGTCAGCGGCGCACCGTGCCTCGGATCCCGCTACCCTCCACAACTAGTCTCCCGATACGCCCATATCAACGCGAGCCTGGTCGGTCTGCCTGCATTGGAACAACTATTTCGACCTAACTCCTCTGAATTGGCTACACTGAGCATCGTACCGGAACACGGCTAGGCCGCTTGGCGGTACGTCTTTGCCCAGTGGGTGGTCACAAGCCCTCGGCCGAAGCCTACCACCAGTTAGTCTCACCTGATTAGCACCACCCGGGGACCACGTGTAGGGTCTAGCATTGGGTATTCTCCTACGGACGCGGGTGATTCGGCCCCCAAAATCAGACAGTCAAGTAGTTCAAGTCTGCAATATTCAAGCCAAACTGAAAACAACTTTACAAAGTATGCTTCCCGTGGGAATAGAACCCACGACCACGGAGTCAGTTTTTAGTTGTTGAATTTCATCATAATATTAAGAAAATGGGCAGCAGCAACTCGAGCAGTTTGACTCGCACTTGGCCGGTTTTTGAAGTGAAAACTTATTTAGCGGTGTTGTGCACTTTTTTGTGATGGATGGGAAAAATGTTAAACTCGCGTCAGAACACGTGACCCTGATCGGAAATTCGTAAGGCGGTCACGTGTCCTGCAAACTTCTTTAGCGCCGTGGTGCACTTTTTTGTGATGGGTAAAAAATGTTAAACTCGCGTCAGGACACGTGACCTGATCGAAAATTCGTAAGACGGAGGAAGAGAAGCACGTATTCAAGTTTTCACTTCTGCCGGCATTCCCGGAGTACAATCCTTTGTTTTTTATAATGACCACTCAACTTGAACTGCCACCAATAAAACAAATGACAATTCATGAAATAGCTGTAATAACAACATTAAATAACTCACATTAAAAATTGTAGTCAATAAAATAAAACCATTAATTATAGCATCCTGTCATTTGTTTTAATCACTCGAACGAATGCCACAAGTTATCCGGAGCATTTAAATGCAATCGGTTGAAATCAACGTGAAATATTAATTAATTAATTTGTTTGATTGGAACCAACCGAGCGAGATATTATGTTGAATGATAAACCTATTTAGTCAGTGGTCAGTATGATAGGTAGCTGATCTTTGTTTTCGGATTAGGAGGGAATTTGATGGGTAGACCATGGGTGTGGAAAGGTCAAAAGACGACGGTAAGGTACGTCGTACGTCGTCGACGTACGTCAGGTCTTGTTCGTCGCGTTGTGAAATGTCTTCCTTATTATTTGGTTAAAAGTTTGAATTTTACTTATCATCTTCTAGTCTATCCGGGCGTAAATGACATTGTTACGCGTCCATATATCGGTCGCCTAAAAACCAACAGAAACGATTTATTATTATAAATTAATTTAATTATAAAAATACAGGATATTTAGCTGATGGCTGAGGCAAGACTCAATATAATGCAAATAAAAATAAGTTAGGTACTCTAATTTCCAGTAAAATGCATATTTGCAATACAACGCACGCTGATGGTCACTGCATACTCTGCGTAAACGACTGTTACAATGAGTTACTTAGGTTTACTGACTTTTTACTCCAACCTTCTGGAATAACACCAAGTTAACGTTTTCATTATCTTTTAAAACCAATTTACAACCGCATGACTCACTCTTATAACAACAGTGAGTCAGAAGGGGTTATAGAATCGCGTGTGGATTATGACGCGAATCTTATTAGCGCCAAACGTTAGGGTTATGGCGCACGCAACACATTTGCAGTATTAAATTAGTTGGTAGGGTTAACTGACAGGCCGTTACACTGTAACGGTGCGTGACTAACTAATTAGACATTATTTTGTTGAACTATAAGTAGGTAGGGATTGCTTAGAAAATACATAAAACCATAGATAGAAAAATCCAATACTAAATTATTGGATTGACATTTATTTGTAGAAACATGAGTATACATAAAAGTAATGCAGTTTGTTCATAAACAAAAAGATCAGTCATGTTTGGCCTTTGTGGCATACAAAATATAGGTAAAAAGTCATTCAATTAAAATTATTATTAAATAGTCACACACACTATGAACTGAATTTAAATAATAAATAATAAACCTTTATTAAATTATCCTAATTATAAATAATCAAATTACAAATCATGAAAATTATAAAATGTCCAAAATAATAAGTCTTATAAAAAATTTAAATTATTACTACATTGACAGACAAACTAGGTATAAAATGGATTTAAATAATAAGATGTAAGAATTATTATGAATTAATTTTCCTCGTGGCTTTTCCCTTTGGAAATCTCTCTTGATTTTTTTTTTCTATTCATAGGCACGCGTTTGGTGATATCTATCTCTCCTGATGGTAAGCGACGATGGTCGAAGATGGAGCTCGCTTGCCTAGAAGTAACCTATTCACTTTTGACTTAAAGACTCCCAGGTTGTAGCTATCTATATATATGATCTGGATTTATCTAAATATGAAATAAAGGTTCTGTTAAGAAAAAATGGTTTTCTATGTAATATTCATCATCTATACTAATATATAAAGCTGAAGAGTTTGTTTGTTTACTTGAACGCGCTAATCTCAGATACTACTGGTCCGATTTGAAAAATTCATCGATGAAGGCAATAGGCTATATATCATCACGCTAAGACCAAAAGGAGCGGAGTAGTTATGAAAATTGTGACTCAAACGAAGTTGCGTGGGTAAACTAGTCTAATATATCAAATTCTTCCGTTACTGAGTGACTGATAACAACACACAGCCAAAACTACTCGTAGTAGAAAGCTGAAATGTGGCATGACGATTCCTGGAAGATTATAGGGTAGCACTAAAAGAGGATTTCCCGAAATTCCTACAGGAACGGGAAATGCGCGTACGAAGCCGCGGGCCAAAGCTAGTTTTTAATGTCTAGTTAGTCTTTACTTGTGAAGACGACCTACAGCCTTTCTATTCGTTCGACATCTCACCGTGTATGTAAAAGCTGTCAATACATACAAACAATATGGAACGACAGTTCACTTCACGCTCACTTCTCCTAAGTTTACATAGTGAGACTTTGACAGAATCGCACTGGATAGTCTTTATTCTCAAAGGTGATAAAATGTTCATAATCACAAATAATTACTGACATCGGTAAACGAATTGCGGATCTAAAATGGAGCTGGGCAGGACAACTAGCAAAGCGCGGTGATGATAGGTGGAGTAAGGCAGTGACCGAGTGGCGTTCGAGGACTGGAAGAAGAAGTGTT